>OZ010745.1:53312636-55894755 GCA_963932245.1 Tachinus rufipes | reverse complement strand
TAACCAATATCATCATGTTGCGCTTGCAAGGGATCACATGCAGTTTCAGTCTGTATATAGACATTATGAAAATAAAACAATTAAAGTAACAACAGCACCAACCCAAGAAACATTTCAGCTTTTAATCCGTGACCTGGCTACTTTTTGGGGATATAAGTTTGCAATGGATAATAAAAAAAGCGTTACGTTCCGAAATTAATTCTTTAATATTTTATATTTGCAAAATGTTTATATAATTTATTTTGTCATGTCATGTAAATAAAATAGGTGATAAGTAAAATATTTAATATATAGAGCAGTATGTTTTAATTAGCATTACATTTGTTATTAAGCTACAAATAAAAATGACTAATTAATGATAAATTTATTTAATACTTTATTCCAATTACAATGAAGGCGGGCGTTCTCAGTATTAATGGTTTATTTTTTAAGAGTTTTATTGTCTAAACTTAATCTATTTAAAAAAATATTGTTTGTTTTACAAAAATTTCTGAATAAATAAAATAGTTTTGGGAAAGTTTTTTTAACTTTAGAGCCAAATGTTACCGTTCGCATCTGTGAAAAAGATTCAGGTAACTTATAAGTATGTGTTTTAGAGAGACAAATGTGCAATGCGCTGTATCTGGCAGTTTCACATTTAAGTTTTTTATTTATTAATTGATTAGTACTCCTAATTTATGTTTTAAGAATATATCTGCTGTGAGAGGCGTAGACTATAGTAGAAATAATGGCAGGTATGTATACATAATGCACGTAAAAGATACAGCATAGACAGAGATTGTCTTACAGAAACAATAAGTAATCTATCACATACAAACATTACTACAGGGAGTTTATAAATGAATGGGATTATGTAATCACTTTAAATATGCCGCCTTTTTAAAATAGTTTACTATACTACATATGTTTTCATATGTTTGCTTGACAGCTGTCAAAGTTGATCTGTCAAAACAAATAATATAGTGGACAATTTAAAAAAAGCGGCACATTTAAAGTGATTACATAATCCCATTCATTTATAAACTCCCTGTATAATCGGATGCTCTTATCACAAGAACACATTAGTTCTATATTTTTTTATTTACTGTTAGTTTAAATATACATTCCGCAATATACGACTTAAATACGAGAAGACGCAGTATATCTAGGCAATATTATCATTTTAGTAACAATTTTATACACATTCGGGGCTATTCTCTATGTACATTGCTAGAATGTAAGCAAAATATATGGCTAGCTAACAATATCAACTGTCAACAAACTTTGCTTGCTAACAAAATGACCTGTCATTTTAAGAAATTATGACTACTAACAATATGAACTGTCACTTCAACAAAATTAATTTATATATATATATATATATATATATATTATTATTATTTTATCTAGAGATTTGCCACGCTTCCTGATGTGATGACCGTTTATATTGTTAGCAAACAAGATTTGTTAACATGACAGTTTATATTGTTAGCTAGCAAGATTTGTTAAAATGACATTTTATATTGTTAACTAACAATATACAGGGAGTTTATAAATGAATGGGATTATGTAATCACTTTAAATATGCCGCCTTTTTAAAATCGTTCACTATACTACTGGTGCGTTCGTTTATTCTACTCCACGTGCTCCTTTAACTCTAATTGCTCTTTACGCGTTCGGCAATGTCAAACAGAACAAAAAGAGCACGTTTTTAAGCGTTCGAATATGATGGAGTGGAGATGATGGTGTTCACTCCACATGCACAACCTCGAGAGATCGTGTGAGACGGAGTGACAACAGTATTTGAATTTTATTACATTTATTTAATCGTGAAACTTACTTATATTTTTGTATACATTGACAAATAAAAAGAATGTCGCAAAAATGTAAAAAAACCGAATTCGATTATAAATGCATGTTGATTATTTGTTTAAAATTAATGTAATAAATGGCTTCAAACTATTAAAATTTTAAATTTCTTTAAAATTCATTTTCATTGGTTTTATAGGTGACAATATAAAATTACTAGTGTAATATAATGAAGTGTTTTAAATTTTTATAGAAATAAAAATAATAGTTTCTTTAAGAAATAACTTCAAATTAAAATTAGTATAATATGTTTATCTAAATGGCATTAAGGCTGGCGAATTTCTGCTATAAACTGGGGGCATGTTCATTAGGAAAACTACTGAACGCAGAAATGTGAAATTTTCAGGAATTGTTAATAATATAATTGTTTATAACTTGACATATTTTGTTTATTTTTTTACGCAATATTTTACGAAATAAATGTAAATTATTTTTTTACCAATTTTAAATTTATGACACTATATATTATAGAGAAAAAAATCAGGAAAACGAATATTTTTTTTCTTTTTTTTTTAATTTGCATTAATAATGGAGATGAACATGCCCCAAGATTGATAAAAATATATTTTTTAAGTCCCCACTCCGCTTTTCTATTTCATCAGCACGCTCACTATCTTACTCCCCACCACGCATATTTTTATAATATCTATGCCGTTTGACTATGACACAATGCACGTGCTACCCCGCTCATCTAAGATTGACTGTTTCGTCTAAATGAGGGGAGTAGGGGAATACATTGAAACGCATGGAAGTGGAGCGTGGAACTACCGCCACCTACGGCAAAATAAAACTTTACTAAAAAGTCACGCCACCCTTAAGGTTATTATTTCTGACGTCGAATCAAATTACAACATTGCGTTCGGATATATGTATTTACTCTAACAACTATCCACACCACTCCAGTCTATTCTACTCCAAATCCACTTTCCTTAAACGAACGCACTATACATATGTTTTCATATGTTTGCTTGACAGCTGTCAAAGTTGATCTGTCAAAACAAATAGTTTAGTGAACAATTTAAAAAAAGCGGCACATTTAAAGTGATTACATAATCCCATTCATTTATAAACTCCCTGTATCATGCTTACGTTCTAGCAATATGCGTAGAGCTCCGATTAACAGTGCTGCAAAGAGAGTAGCTTTTAGTAGTGCATGTGAACTTATTATAAGTATTTGTGAAATTTAAAAGCTTTACCGGCAAATTTATTACTAAGTAATAGTGTACACAAAGATAGAAATCATCAAAAAAAACAAACGAAGACAAACAAGAAGAAACAAGCATCAAAAGACAATAAAATGACAATAGGGAACAATCTAGCAAAGCAGAATCACTCGGTGAAATTTGCATTTTTGTTCAGGGACGTGGAAGATGCAATCCGCACATTTAGGAGAAACAGTGAATACTCAACAGATTGATAAAGTGAATAGCAGATTTTTAGAAGATAGCAGTGTTACTTAACTGGAATGAATTGCAGCGATTCATATTTGCAAAAAAACAATTATTATCAGGATGAGCAACAAAGAGGATTGAATTCTTAGTTCAGATTGAAGAAAACTTTACGTAGTAAATTTTTGCAACAGTGCAAAAGTACAAAGCATTAATGCGCCGAAAGATGAAGAAAGAAGAATCAGTTCAAGAGTATTATTTAATAATAAAAGAAATATCAGTCAAGGGAGTAGTAAAAGATGGAGCGTATTACACCACCTGGGCGGTGAATCTACAAGAAGGACCTAAGCACACGTGTGGCCCAATGGGAATACGAGATCGAGCACCAAACGGGCAGAAAAATAAAACATTATTATATAAATTATGAGCAACACTGCAAAATAAGAAAAGCTCAAGATGATAACCACCATAAAGACATTGAAAAAAGTGAAAAGAGAAAAAAAACATGGCAAATACAGAGTTAACAACTACGTACTATACAGGGTAAAAATGTGAGTAAAGAAGACAAAAGATGTAATTGTTCATAAATATTACATCCCAAATCTACAGAATAAGATAGAAAAGGTCATTTTAAGCTGCATTTTTTAAATTTTGATGAACAAAAATAAGGGAACGCGGAAAGGTTCTTAAATACACTGCTTAAGAAAAATGCATTCTTAAAGACGTATCACTTTGACTATTTGCGATTATCGAACAAGAATTACAACCACGTCTTGGAGATAATAGACGTCTTTACAAAATTCACGTGGTTGTACTTGCAAAGTCAACGACTACCGCTGAGGTGATATGAAAATTAGATCATTAAAAGAAAAATATTGGCAGCCCACTACAGATCATATTGGATAAAGGAGCAACATTTACAAGCAAGAGTTCAAAGAGTATTGTAAAAAGTAAAAGATGAAGCAATGCGGAGCTCCCGCACCATCATAGGAGTCTTGAGCAAGATTGTTGTCGACGATGCAACAAAATGATGCAATTATGCTAATAACATTCAGAGAATAATTATTTTGACTGTGCAAAAAAGCATAGACACCACATCATTCAAACTACTAACGAGGGTGCCAATGAAAAATTTCGAAGATTTCAGAATCAAGGAGTTTATTGATGATCAATAAGTTTTAGAAAAATAAGGATGCACAAAAAGAAGCAGCTAAGCATCAAATACTAAAGGATTAAGAAAAAAATAGAAAATAATATAACGCTAAAAGAAAGAGTGCCGGAATGTATAGAAACGGGGACTTAGCATCAACAATCACAGTATCCAAAAAGGTTTGTTTAATGGACTATGACTTTGAGTCTTCCAAGTCGCCGCAAGATAGAACTGTCATGTTAATTAATGTTTTGTCAACCACTATCATCTCATTTAATTAAATTTAAATAGCTGTTGACAGTTAATTGGTTATAAAAAACGAATGAACCAATGAGCACGTTATCAATAATTTTATACCAGACATTTACTGAAAACCTATATATGTTGATAATTTAGCACGATGATTTTGCGTAGATTCTCCAAACTTCAAAAGCTGTTGTCAATCTAAACTGTTTTCAAGTGTTTCAAAGCTGTTTCTAAGTATAATAAGCAATTTTAAACTCATCTAAAAAAATAGAGTTGTTCTAAAGGTTTCTAAGGTGTACAGAAACTGTTTCCAACTGCACTTGCACTGCAATGTGTTCCAATACCTTCATGGGTGTACTGAGTGTGTTTTAAGACAAAAAAAATTTCAATGTTTTAATGTGTTTGACAGTACCAAAGTTATTTTTAAATGTATTGAAGTGTTATTATGTAATATTGAGCTTTTTAATGTATTATGTTTCTTAAAGAGTTCACAGTTGCACTCAATTTTTTTTTCAACAACAAAGTGTTCCAAACTGTTTCCAAGTGTAATGAAGTATTTTTGAACAAAATTGATCTAGTGCATTTTAAGTTGCTTTACAGTGTTCTTAATATTCCTAATTGTACTCTAACTATTCCCATATGCACCTTCTTTTCATTTCAATTTGAGTTACATCTGAACTATTATTAAGTGTATCTACGCTGTTCAGTGAGCTATTTCAAATTGATTTAAAATGTCCTAAAACTGTTCCCATTTGCACTTCCAAAGTTTCAAAATTAGGTTGCACTGAGCTATTTTTAACAAAGATTAGTTAGAGTTTTTGGTACTTATCGCAAAATATTGAGAAAGGCTTCATAAAAATCGGTTTAAGAAAAAAAACGTTGTTTTAAATAATTTAATTTTGGTTATTTAATTCTTGATCTTGATAATTCTTAATAAGTGATCTACTAAAGTTTAATAGGTGGATGCTTCTAAACTATTTTTTTTAAGTTAATTTAAAAAGATGTCAGCTTTGTATTGCAGCCTTAATGTTAGTTTTGGCAACCAGTTTAAGTAATTTTGAAGAAGAATGATAAGTAAACTTTGCAAAACAGCGATAACTAAAATCTGCCCGTATACTCAACTAAAAATCCACATTTTTCTTCAGAGAATCATGCAGAAGTATTATACTTTTATAACTAACTATTTTCAATAAACTACTCAGGATACAAAATTTACAAAATAAAACTGAACTTTAAACTACGAGTTAGAAACGCAAGTGTTGTTTTTGTCAAAAACTTGCTACGTTTGACAACTATGAAAGTCGACCGCGGAGGATCGTATCAATGTTTTTCTTACACACGTGTATATTAATGATCAAATTATATAACGTTATTTTATTTTTAATTAAATTTTAGATTTTTGACCCAGCGGACGGCGTGTGCGTTTGACGCAGAGCTTGACGTTGGGGTTAAAACATAGCCACCTCTACTAATAGTAGTGGTTAAAACTTTTTTTATGTTTGCAGTACATTAGACATTTAAAAAATATTATTTAAGGGGGCAGTTTGATGAGTGTCCCAAAACTACGAGCAGAACTCACGTAATTTAACTCCTTTTTAAAATCGGTTTTTTGCAACGTGTAGAGAATGAAATTTTCAATCCAATGAAATATATAAAAATCCAAAACCTTCAATTGTTTATTAAATTTTGAAATTAATTTGTTTTTTTTTTTGTTAAAATAATTGCTACTTTGTAAATCTGTGTTAATTTTTACTAATCTTTGTCGATTTTTGTATATGAAATTTTAAAAGAAACAGAAGTTTTTTTAAAAGGCACAACTTACAAAGGCTTATTATCTAATCTCTTAAAACATGTTATAAAGATTAAAAAAAAAATTAAACTAAAATATTTTCTTTCTTGCTTTTGCCAGAGCAGTCGCTGATGATATCATCAAATAATAAACTGCGTAGTATGTCACTTTCTATGCACAGAAGACTAATATAACATAATTTATCTTGAGTCGTTGTTGTTCTAAATTTATTTTTTATCCTTTTTAGCTGAGCTGTTCCAGATTTGTCTCTAATGGATCCATCACAAGTATAAATGTTTTGATTCTGAACTTGTTTCTTCGTTCAAAGTTCTCTAAAGCATCCTTTTCATCATCTTTAATACGTCTTCTTCTATATCTGCTTTTCTTGTAATCAACATCAGGCAATTTTTTCTTGGGTTTTACTTCAAAATGATCAAACCGAAAGTGAAGCATACAATTTTTTAAATACATCTAGACTAATTTGGAAGTGTTGCAATAGTTGACTAGTCTTGTACAATTTCTCCAGCAAATAACTCCACAAATATAACATTACCATAAATTCCAACTTCTCCATTTTATTCAAAATCTTTATAGCTTGATTTCTTGTTTTGCCTTTCTGTGCAGTATCAACATGATTGATGCAATGCAGAAACTATTCCATCATAACTATCAAGTATTGCACTTGTGGCTATTGAATGTGCTTCCCATCTAGTCTTTGACAAAGACTTTATAACTTTTTAATCATCTTTGAAGAATGACAACAGTACTGCCAATCTATGTCTAGATGAAAAACTCCAGAAAAGTTTATTGCATCTAAATAACAGTCAACTATTGCTCTACCAATAAGATTCAGGAAATGACCAGCACATGGAATATACCTAGCATACTTGTTAATCTTTAATATTATTTTTTGCATACTTTTGTGTTTGCCAGACATATTAGCAGCATTATCATATGGCTGGTCTCGACACTTATTAAAATCTATTTTGCACTCATTTGTAAGGTAGTTGTGCACCATCTTAGCCATACTTTTTCTTGTATGGCTACCCATCTCTAGGAAAGCTAAAAAACGTTCAATTATTTGGTGAAACATACCTCACAACAACAGTGAGCTGATTAATATGGGACCGGTCTGAAGTGGAATCTACAGATAAACTAAAGTACCCTGTTCTTAAATCATCTAAGATTGAGTTTCTTATTTCATGTGCCATAGTTTGGATAAATTTATCACATATTGCTTTAGAAAAATATGATGTGACACCTGATCCTTTATTCCCAGTTTTTGCTAAAAAAGAATTAAATTTTGCTTTAAGTTCGAGTAATTTAAAAAAATTGCAATTGTGAAGAAAACCAAATGATTCCTTATCTCCTCTAAAAGGCAAACCACGCTCTGACATAATTACGAATGCCACAACTCGTTCAGGAATGTTTTTCCAATACTGACGTTTATTATTTATTTGTTCTGATGTTTGGCAGTCAATTGTTGAGCCACGTTTTCTTGTAAGATATGTTACTAAAGCTGTTCTATGGTCTACAGAGTTTTCATGACTTTGAACTAGATAGGTGTTGCGTTAATCACAAAATCCATTGGATGATAATGGTGTAGAAGAATTTGAAAAGAGTTTACACAAAAAACAGTATACACGACCAGTTGCAGGCTTTTTAGGATAGAACAAGCTTTTTGAGTAATATTTGCCTTGGTTTGCAAAAATCTTCTTTGATTTTTCAAATGAGCCATTTGAGTGCTGACATTCTGACACACTTTTTTCTACCCAGTATGAAATCTCATCTTTACTTAAACCACCCCATATCCCAATATCATTCTGTTTGTTTTTTATGCTGAATCTTCTGTGCTTATACTTATTATCCTTGTTTAATAAATCTTAATATTTGTTTTTTTCATTTGTTGAAGTAGATTCTATACAACTAGATGTATCAGGTTCTGTATCAGGAATAAGATGAATATCCCGTGACTGACTAACTGTGGTAAAGGCTTTTGGTTTATCAGACCCCTTATCTATCTTTGTTAAAAAACTTTCTAGTTTTGTTAACTTGCTGAACTCTTTTTTAACTTTCTTTTTTTCTCTTTTGAGCTCCACTTTTGTAACTTCTAGTTGACATCTTGCAAACTGTGGGCAGAATATTTAATATAACTATAAACATACATTTTTCTACTCCCTTCTATATATTGTTACTTTTTTCTACTCCTTTCTATATATTGTCACTTTTATTCACGCCTAACTGAATGGATATGTATCATATATTTACTCTAGTGTGGATATGATAAGCCGTACCAACCATAAAAACAAAAAATACAAATCACAATGTTTATTTGATTACGTCGCTAAATACAAATGGTTTTTTTATTTGTAAAATGTCAAAAATAGATTAAGAACGCCTTATTTATTAACTGTTATTATACAATAAAGCTTAAAAACATTTTTAATTTAATATTTTAACAACATAATTTAACCAAAATTATAAAGGGTCCGCCAAATAACTTTTTTTTTTTTAAATGCTATAAAAAAAAACTACTGAATATTTTCTCAAATTTCTTTTTTTATTTGAAAGTACAATCCTTCCGGTTAATAATGGAAAATAATTTCATTCAAATGGCTGCCTCGGCTGGCCATGCAGTAGCCTACACGATCGGTCCAATTTTTAAGCACATTATCGATTGTGTGCAGCTGTATTTCACCAATGGCTTCACGAATATTTTCCTTTAAAGCGTCAATTGTCTCTGGATTGTCGGCGTAACACTTATCTTTGAGAGCACCCCACAAATAATAGTAATAGAGGTGGCGAAACGACATTAGCTCTGCGGGTGATAATGCGATCTTCAAAAACTGGGCGCAAAACATCGAGTGTAGCTTCGGCTGTGTGGCACGTAGCGCCGTCCTGTTGAAACCAAATGTTGCCAATATCCTCCTCTTCAATTTTTGTGAACAAAAATTTGTTCAACATGGCCCGATAACGATCGCCATTGACTGTAACGGCCACTCCTTGCTCATTTTCGAAGAAGTCGATCGCAGGCCCACTCAGCAAAGCGAAAACGCATTGGATGGTCAGTTGGCTTCAACTCCTAAACCAATTGGACTTTGTATGGCGTCATATTAAGGTCTTTATGCAAAATTCGTCTCAATGATGTCTCCGAAATGTTCAATTGTTGAGAACGACGGTGAATTGATGTTGATGGCGCTTCACGCACACTTTCTGCCACAGCATCAATATTCTCGGGTGTACGCACTATTTTTGGCTTTTCACGCTTTGGTTTATCGATGAGGATGCCAGTTTCTTGCACATTTTTCACAAGATAACGAACATACGGAGCTGAGGGTGCTTCTCTTCTTCCAAAATCCGTACGCAATTTTCGCACACATTCTGCAACATTACCATGATTTTCAAAGTAATGTCGCAATATTTCCCAGCGTTGTTCAAGCGTATACACAACCATATTCGTTCAGCGGAAGGATAAAACTAATTATCTGTCAAATCTGACATGAGCTAAGTGTTACCATTCACAAAATAAACACTAGTTGAAAAAAAAAAATTTTAAATGGCGGACCCTTTAGGTAGTTCTGAATTTGATAATTATGCGAAACGTCAGATGTCAAACATAACATGAATTTATTTTAATTTAAAATAATGTTAAATGATTAATTGAAATGTTTTAAAATAATTTTTAGATTTTTATCAGTCGTAGAAAAAGTAAGCTGTACAACTCGAGTGGAATGCCCATATCGCACTTAGACGTTTGGAGCACGCCGCCTGCAGCGTCGTGCTCCAAAATACAATTTTATAACCTTGCAGTCAGACCATATATTCCGACACCAATGCGATGTTTCAAATATCTTTAGCGTGGACACACCTCCAGTTACGTGCATCCGAATCAATTGCGAAGAAGAACACTCCGTAAGACCTAGTAACTGTCCCAAATAAGAGTTTGCTATTAAAGGAATCATGACAGTTGGCAACAGTTTCAACACCAATGGCCGGAATATCATACGCAAAAGTTGCGTCTGCATCGAAAAGCTCAGTGGACGTAAAATAAGCAAACTTTTACTGCCTCTTATTGCTGCATTAAGCGAGAAGAGTCAGCTTCTTGTAACAATAAGAATCCTCCAAATCCTCCAAAACAACAACGGTTGAGAACTTTGGCTTCCTTAACTAAAAACATGAAAGAACACCCCTCACACACACTCAGGTCGACTTTAACACTGACCTGAAAAAACTTAATTTGGCAAATACGCCAAAACAGTTAGATCTCGATCAGTCGGATCCGGGCAAACGCAAGCGGAATGACCCTTGGCATCAGAACTTTTTGTTGTTGACAGTGGCAGCAACAGAGGCAGAAGAATGAGGAAACCTGGCTGGAAAAAGTGCCTCGGAGTTTTTTACCACTTTAATGTCATCTGCGATATTAGTTTTAAGAATTTACTTTTTATGTCCAAACACTAAAGTTTTTTTACAACTTTAGTGTAATTAAAACATACGTGTTAATTTATTCATATAACTGTCCATCTATTACGTGTTATTTATTTTTTAATTTGTTTTATTTATTTATTAATTGTTTAAAATTATAAAGACAATATTACAGTAGAACTTCAACGGTTGTCAACGCAGCTATTGTGAGCTGAAAATGGTCCTGATAAAGCACATGCCTTTTTTGCGTGTGCTTCTAGGAATCTCACTTCAAGCCGCAAGAAAATTTCAATCTATACAATCGGAACTTTACATGCACAAAATGTAACGTTGTGTCGAGTGTCCGAGCCAAAACTCTAGCTTTGCTATTTTTTAAGAGTAAATTTACCGTTTAAGGAAATAAACCTCAAAACTAGACTTAAGGCACTTGCAATCCGGCTTACCGTACCAATAAAAGTCACAATATGCAAACTGTATCTTCCGGAGCTTGATTGGATTGGAAGATATACAAAAACTTATTTTGCAGTTTCTACAGCCCTATAGCCTGGTGGGTGATTTTAACGCCCACAGTCCGTTTTGGGGTTTTCTGGGAGAAGATACACGAGGTTGTTTGATAGAGGATCTTCTCGATCCAAACGACGTTGTCCTCCTCAACACGGGTTCTCCATGAGCGATTTTAAGAAAAAGTGAGCTTGAAAAGAAAAAAATTCTTTTTGTTTGTTGAGTGACGCAAAATGCAGACACATTGGCAACTCAATTTAAGTCTGCCAGTAGCTTTCAAAATTATAGTGAAAATTTCTTGTTTCAAAAAGAACAAATAGAAACTAGATGTCTCTATCCCGGAGTCTTTGCCCTACAACTTCTTCTTTACCTTAAAAGAGTTGGAAACGACTATCAACGGCATGGATACCTCCCTTATTGGGTTGTCCAGGAGCTTCCCTCCAGCATTATGGAACAGTTGGTTTAAGTTCCTTAACAACGTGGCGTCTAAACCAAGAAGAATCTATAGAAAAATGAATTCAATTTTTTTTTACAGATGTAAACAAGTTTCTGTTTGGTTTTGTAATCATTTTGATGTTAATTTATTTATTTGTATTTACTAATCAGTTTGTGTTGTTGAGTTATTTAAAGCGCTGTAGTTCTTTACAACTTCGGTGGAATTATGTTCAGTTAGTTTTTAGGGTCTGGCATTGAAGCATTTTACAGCTTTGGTGTCATCTGTGAGTTTGGTTGTGATATTGGTTTTAGTTAATTTTTAGGGTCTGGCGTCAAAGCATTTGACAGCTTTGGTGTCATCTGTAATATTAGGTTAGGTTCATGATTAGGTACTGGCATCATAGTCATTTACAACTTTGTGGTCAACTGTGATAGGTATTAGTTTTAAGTTTAGTTTTCAATTTTAACAACTGTGATATTAGATATAATATTTATTTATTTAATTATTTTAAAGTGTTGTATTGATTCCTCGGGTCTATAACCTAAAGTTATTATTATTAAAATAAATAGTTAATGACCTTATAAATGAATTAAAAAAAAAAACATTTTTATTTTTAATATTATACATACAGAAAAAGGAAAAGTTCAGTTTCAGCACTGGTCCTCCACTTAACCTTATTTTTTTACTATAATTTATTATTTATAATTGAGTTGTTTCTACACCCTTTGCTTATTAATCAATTAACTATGGTCTGCTGTTACATTACATTACATCCATTGCAGACAAGGTAGATTCTCAATTATTTTAATTAAAAAAGTAGACAAATGTTGTAAATCTGACGTTTCATATACAACTATAATATTATTTCTTCTATTATTCTATTTTATTAATATCAACATTGAGATTAAAAACAAAACAAGTCCGGACTACTTTTACATAAAAACGTATAAACTAAATATTTTTATTTTTAGTTTAATTGAAATCTAAAATGATGCTCTAAAAGTTGTCTGTACATACTGAACCTTTATAAATGATTGGGATTATGTAATCACTTTAAATATGCTGCTTTTTTAAATTGTCCACTATACTATTTGTTTTGACAGCTTTGACAGATCAACTTTGACAGATGTCAAGCAAACATATGAAAACATACGTAGTACAGGGAGTTTATAAATGAATGGGATTATGTAATCACTTTAAATATGCCGCCTTTTTAAAATCGTTCACTATACTTCATATGTTTTCATATGTTTGCTTGACAGCTGTCAAAGTTGATCTGTCAAAACAAATAGTTTAGTGAACAATTTAACAAAAGCGGCACATTTAAAGTGATTACATAATCCCATTCATTTATAAACTCCCTGTATAAGGCGCGTTCGTTTTGCCAATATCACTGAAATTTTGATCACTTGGTGATGACCTAAAATATTACTTAATTATTGTTTAACATGGTACATAACAAAAAACGACCAATTTTACCTTATCTCAAATTGTTTTATTTATTACTCGCCATATTTTTAAATTTATGTCACCGAATTCGTTTAATTTATTATCACCAAGTGATCAAAATTTCAGTGATATTGGCGAAACGAACGCGCATATTGTGAACAATTTTAAAAAGGCGGCATATTTAAAATGATTACATAATCCCATTCATTTATAAACTTCCTGTATAAGAAACATATAAAAAAAAAATAACAATCAAATATTTTTTCAAAATTTAAACGTTTGGACTTGTACTGTTTAATCTCACCGATTTTAAATGTGCTAAAACTAAAATTCAATTTCAATTTTATATAACTTTTTGTCTATTTACTGTAATTTTTTATTTACTTCTATAAATATTTTTGTGCAAAATTTAAATAGCAATCCTAGCTGACTAAAGGTTTTTAAAAAGTTTAGTTTTGCTGATTTCAAAAATGTATAGATTGTTGTATCTTTTTTATTAGTTTTACAAAATATTAAAAAAATAACAGTATTTAGAATTAGAAAAACATAGACCCAATATTTTTGTACCAAGAATGCCAAACCAAACAAAATTAATCAATTATTTAATACTTAGTTTGTCCAATTAATAACAAAGCAAACAATACTAAAATATTGTAATGTTTATTGGATGTTGCATTTTTACTATCACTGTATATATTCAAAATACGCAATTTCCTCTTTAAAACTGACAAATCATTTTTTTTTCTGCTAAGATGTTCAAAGATATGTTTAGAATTTTCTTTGCACTGTTTGTTTTTTTAAACAGGACCTGACCGACTGAACTTAGTAAGAATAAAATGGAAAAAACTAAGTTTATGAAATATTATGATAAAAAAACAACCAAAATAACTTTTACGGAACAAGGGAGGTATACCCTAGTTCCGGTCGGGAGCGGTGACAACATCAAGTGACTACATAAGATGCTTGGACTGAAATTTAGAGGTACTTTTTAAAATTAAAAAAAAAAACAAAAAAATTATTATTATCGGGTAATCTTTATAATTATACAAAAGAACCATTTTGGACATTTATGTTTTAAAAATTATTTTTTTCAAATGTTGACTGTAACTACGGATAACATGGTCCATTCAGAAATTGCAATTTTCGAAGACGGGTTTTAGCATTTGGCAAATGACGGAAGTAATGTTGGTCTCCAATTCCCAAAACGTAGTTGGTTTATCCATTCAGACTTTAGACTATACATAGTCCCAAAAGAAAAAATTTAGAAGTGCTATATTACATGATCTAGGCGGCCAACTCACCGGTCCGAGGCGTGAAATTAACTGTTCACCGAATCGTTCTGAAACGGTGACGATTTAGAAGGTCGACCGGCTTCAATTCTTGCTTGAGTTAAATTTTGTACGTTTTTAAACCAAGATTCTTACCTAAAATACGCCAAGTTGTTCCATACGACAAGCCAAACTGTTGAGAATGACGCCAAATTGATTAATCACGGTTATCGCGTACACTCTCAGCTACCGCCGCTATATTTTTTTCAATACGTGCTTGATGTGGTCTATTTGGTTGCGTATTATCTAATAATAAATATTGAGTTTCAAATTTTTTAATGGTTCAGCAAATTGCGCGTTTGGTAGGCCGATTATGTAAACCATAAGTTGCTCTAAGCGTACAAAACACTTTCCTCACAGAGCGCTGATTTTTGTAGACGCTGCACCGGGATAATTCTTTTTATGATAAAATGTCAAACATTACTGAACAAAACTATCATAACAGTTTGATTCAACGCACGCTTTATCTAACATAAAACCCCTACTAAAAAAAGTACCTCTAAATAAATCACCCATTATTTGTGGTCTAAAAAAATTTAATTTTGTTTATCAGCATGTTGAACATAGAAAACCCCATATCCCCTTTTTGACTGAAACCAAAGTAAATAATAAAGATCTAGATCGTTTTAAACTAGTAAATTCCGATTATCGTCTGAAACATTCATTTGCTGACTAACATGATGTTTGTTCTTACATCCACAAACAACAAGCATATTCTAGACTGACGACGTACAAAATTTAAAGCATTGCTTCAACTAAATCTTCCTCATAAGACTATTTTTGTAATTGGTATATACCGTTCTCCAAATAAGGAAACTCTAAATTTTGTAATGATCTTTTTAAAAATTTTAACAAGTTTTTTCATGGTAATCATAAAAAATCTAAAATAATGTTGTTAGGAAATTTTAATGTAATAACATTAAATGGTTACGTCACTCGTCTTCTACAACACTTTCCGGGCAACAAGCTAAGATTTTTGCTTCTTCTCACAATTTTACTCAACTTATTCAGTATATTTTTCTCGTGTTGGTCTTCTTGGTAAATCAAGATTATTAGATCTATATCTTTCAACTATTCCAGAAACTACTATTGAAGCTGTTTTAGAAAATTCTGATCGTTTACTAATAAGTATTGTTAAAACTTTTTCTTAGGTCATCATCAATCATTATTGAAAAATTAAAAAAAATCTTAATAATTTTGATTTTGATACTTATTGCTTATATCATAAGAATCCATATAGTGCAGCGGAACACTTTACAAAAACAATTTAAAATGTAATCAAAACATTTATTCTATTCTCTGTTATACCAAAACAAAAGTACTGGTATTCAATTCAAATCAGTAATGGTTTCGAACAGGCTAAACACGATTATAAAAAAGCTTATAAACATTGTGACAGTCTAATACATCAAATTTCTGAGCTTTCCATAAACAAACAAAAATTCTATAAAACAATCAATTTATTGCAAAATAGTACAATACCTTCAATACCTCTTCTTTGAAAAGATCAAAACAATGTAGTTACTAATCTAAACGAAAAATCAGATATTTTTGCCAATTTGCATCTAATTCTACTATTCTAAATCCTCCTATTGCTGTATCTGCAATACCGGCTAGTAGTAAAATAATAAGTCCAATTTATTTTAAGTAACAAGTTGTCAAAAAATATCTTCTTTAATTAACACCAGGCATTGGTTATAGATGAAATTCCACCTATTATTCTTAAAACATTTGCAAATAAATCAGCTCTCATTTTGATTAAAATAGTTAGCCTTATCATACTAAAAAAAAGCGTTCCCGAATTGTTGGAAAAATGCAAATGTTCAACCTATACCTAAAATGCTAATTATGGAACAAAATCTTGCAGTAGCTCTAGACATTTCTAAAACATTTGATAAGTATGGCATTTTGGGTATTTCACTCACATATGTATTTTTCTGTTGTTGACATATTAAGTAATTCCTAAATATCACAAAAAGTTATGTATACAAATAGTATTTTTATGTTTAAAATAGCCAATGTACAGTTATTTCGTTTGTATTTTGTTTATATTTACGGAACTTAACAATTACACCCAAAAATTTCAATTGTACATTATTTTGCACTTCAAATGAATGGAAAATAATTGAAATCGTCTATTGTTGTTGACTAGGTATGATAATTACGAATTTTATTTTGATTACTCATATTTACAGTATAAATACTCTGTCGCGAGCATATTACCGCACTCCTATTTTAAGTAAGTAATAGTACATAATATAAATAAATTAAGATTAATGTATGTGTATATATAATTATTATACAAATATTTTGTTATTATTGTTTTTTTAAACTATAACCTTTATACACAGATAATAGAAATGTATATATACTTATAATTACTTTATCAAAACTCAGAGTATATGCGTTAGTTCACCATAGAGAAATTTACAGGCAATTATGGTGACTAAAATTCTGATAATTCTCCTCTTCATGGAACTAACGTTGTGTGAAGACACGAGTAAGTATTATTCAATTGCATATAAATCATAAACGTTAATTGAATTTATTTTTTGTTAATTTTGTTAAAGCCATTAAGAAGGGTTCCAAAAGTGAAAAATGTAAGTAATTTGTTTAATCTTAATATTATTTATGTTTAATTAATATTGTTTGTTTGTTTAATGATAAAAAATAAATACAATCTTTATTAAAACAAAAGTAAAAATTAAACACAAATTATTTGTTTTAATTTTTATAATGATTGGATGATGTTGAAGAACAAGATAATTGGATTCATAACTGTTATATTATATGTATAATAAATTAATTATACTTACATATTATAAAAAATAATCATATTTGTTTTAAGATTAAAAAAATAATTTGTCAGTGCCAGTTGTTAACTAGTTTTATGCATTAATCTTCTAAATACCATTTAAACTATTCATTATATCAATTCAATTTGCAAGATTAATTGAAAAAAACAGGTTGGTTTTTTAATTACAAAGTTTTCATTCTAGTTTCTATTTGAATTTTAGTAAAATAGGAGAATTAATTATGTTAACTCATAGATAAAGATAAAAAATAAACTAATTTCACAAGTTAAAAATAAGAGTAAAATTAAATATTTAATTATTTATTTAAAGTTGGACATTTTAAATTTATTAATTGAATTTGAAATATTTTATTTTATTTAATCTTTTTATTTTCTACTACCGATGAAAAAAAATCTTATCTTTGACACAAAGAAAGACTGATTTTCAAAACAAATAGTTAAAATATAAATTTAAATTATTATTTTCCAAAAATTAAAATTTAAAAAGTTATTAAAAGTATAACAAAATCTCAAAAATTGTTTGTTTTTTTTTTTAAATATTTTTAATATAGTTACATCAAGCTTGGTATGCTGAAGCTTCTTTTTATTATTTTAGTATGTCATTAGTTTGAAAATAATAACAGATAAATTTAAATTATTGGTAAAACATTTCAAGTCTGATAACCAAAAGTGATTTTTTTTCAATTTGTTTGAAAACGGTTCGATTATATATGTATGTATGTATCTAATGCCAGTATGAAACTGACGATAATTATATCTTAAATTACATATATAGTTATAGATAAAATTTAAAACTCTGCAAAATGCACAAATGATTATTTGATTTTTATTATTTTACGCATTAACAGTTTTAACAAAATAGTTGGGTTATATACTATAAATGATATTTCTCACATATTAATAACAAAGAAAAACTAAAAATGTACTTAAAATTTCAATTTACAATAAAATTAATGATCATTTGTGCATTTTACAGATTTAAGTTTTATCTATTTATATATTATATAAATGTGTATATACAATTCAAAATATAATTATGATCAGTGTCATACGGGCATAAGTCAATTATGACTTGCCCCAAATAATTATAAATAAAATAGCTAATTTTTTTCATATTTGCATTTATTCTAGATTGTTCAAGCGTTCTTTCTAAACATTTTCCTTTAGAAAATTCATCATCTATAATTCAAGAGTTTCCCTACATGGTAATTTAATTCACTTAATAATGATATACATATAATAATAATAGTTAGTCCACGCATTAACACAATATCTTTAGGTAGCAATAAGTGTAAACTTAAACTATAAAACTAATCAAGATAAATGGACTTGTACAGGAATTCTAATAAGTGAAAAATTTGTGCTAACAACTGCATACTGTTTAGAAATGTAAGTATTCAAAATAACGTTTTTTGCAAAAGGTTGCTATAGTATATAGTGTATCAAGCGCCGAAAATAGGCTTTTTTGCCTGCCTCTACCAAAACCATCTGTTTCGGTTCTAAAATGCGGGCCAAAACAACTCTAAACTATTTACGACATTTGATTGGCTTTTGCTCTTTTGTGATGCTAAAGCCTATTTTCGGCTTTTGATACACTATACTATATGAATTGTATTAAATTTGTAATAATGTTCACTAACAATTTTGAAATGTGTTCTCAGTAATAAAGTGAATATGGTCCGTCTTGGTGACACAAACCTGGAATCTGATAAAGATGATGGAAATATACAAGTTACAAAAATATTGAAAACATTTAAACACCCTGAGTACGATGCAGCAAAAAAATACAATGATTTAGCGCTGATCGAATTACTAGAACCTATAACGATTACAAAGTATGTCAGGCCAGCTTGTTTAGAAACAAAAAGACAGCAGTTTTATTATAATCCCGTTATGGTAAGCTGGGGACTTTTGTCTATAAACCAGCCAAAGAATCAACTACAAAAGCATACATTTATAGAGTATGACAGTATAACATGCGGAAAATATTTTAATAGACTTGAAGGCCTAAATAAAGGGATCCTGTATAATTTACAAATCTGCGCTGGACCGTTAGTTGAACCTGAAAAATACTGCCAGGTAACAGTAATTTATAAAATTAAATTAAATTATTATTTATTTATAGAATATTGTGCATTGAATTGGTTTCTAAGTTAAAGTCATTATCAGCTTTATTACAAAATTGCAAAAAAAAACATTGTATACTTAAGTTACCGTATTTTAGTATATTTAGACAATATAAAAAGATAACTTATATTAAATAATCATAATATTAGTTTTCAAGCTTCATTCATATTCACCATCTTTTTATTTAATAAAATTTTGATTAAAATGGGACAACTAACAATTTTATTGTATGAACCTTACTGAAATATAAGTTTTTTTATGTAAACACGTGATACCACATATAAAATTAGTAACTGCCCGATTGAAGCATTTGCATAAACATATGATTTTAAGATATCAAAAACTTACTTATATACTTATTACTTTAACGTATGTAGTTTATATATTAAACATTATTTAATTCATGATGATATAAACATTTTATTAATCTTCTAGGTAGAGCAAGGATCCTCATTACAAAAACTTGATTCGAAATATGGCTATAGAATAATTGGAGTGGCATCATTTGGAAAGTGTGGAAGTGGAGCCGTTCCAAGTGTATTTGGCAGTGTTGCCAATTCTATTACTTGGATTGAATCTGTTGTATGGCCCTGAAAAAAAGATAAAATAATTTCAGTTAAAAGCGAGTATGTTTTTTTACTAAGGCTGCAGTCTCACTGCACCACCCACCGCCACCAACTAAAATTCGAACACGTTAAATCATATGGCGACGGTCCCACTGATTCACTATTCTCGCCGGCATCTGTCATTTGGTAACCACAGTTTCATAATATCAAATCGGTTGGTGGTAGCGCGGCAACAGTTGATCGTCATTTGAAACATACTAACTTGATATTTTACAAATCAAAACATAATCTGTCATTTTCGCTTTGATATTTGAGAATTTTAAAAACGGTAACATGGAAGAAACATGGACACCATCCGACATTGATAAACTAATTACATTAGTAAATGAAAGGCACGAAATAAAAATATAGCATTCTTCTACTGACATAGAAAAGAGTGGGAAATTTAAATATTTGGTGGTCACCAGTGGCTGCAGTGAGACCGCAGTACATTTTGGTGGTTAGTGGCAAACGGTGATAGTTGGTGGCGGTGGTGCAGTGAGACTGCAGCCTAATAGATGAAGTATTTCATTCAAATAAAACTACGTTTTGTAGTTCTACATTCAATCTTTTTTTTAATACATTTTTTTTTAAATTTTTTAAGTTAGTTTCGTTTAACTGAAAGAACAGTCAAGAATCACACACAAGATTTAATAAAAACATAGCATACAAATGGTTGGTTGCAAATTTAAAAAAGAATAGGTTGATATTAGGACTTTAGATGCCGAAAACAATATTCAAAAACATGTTTGTCTATATATGCGTTATACTTATAACAAGTTTTACAAACTATTATTTAATTAATATATTACTATCAAAAAACTTGTTATGTTGAAAAACTTTTAGTTTAGCATCAAAAATAGTGTTTTCTTTTAATAAATATTTATGTTTGCAAGAAACGATACAAAAATCGGCAACGTAAAGCTTCTTCATCATAAGCAATTTAAGTGGAGCATTTAAGTTGTTATTTGAATACACAAAAAGTGTAATTACCAACTACGAAAAGCTTTAACTTTGTATAAGTTATATGCATAATGTGTAAGGTTTATTTTATGTAATCGATGTAATGCTTTACGAGTGTTGCCAATTTTTGTACCGTTACTAGTAAAAAAATTGAGCTTACTTTTGTTTAGAAATGTTTAGTTTTTTTTTAAATTAATGTACTGCAAAATTGATTGCCCATACAAAGTTTGACTAAGATAGTAAAACGTCTAGCTGTAATAATATTGTCCAAAAGTTTGGTTTAAGTTAGTAGGTACGTTTAAAAGATTTGAGAAGAAATTGTTTATTAAAAACGGTTTGTATCAGGTTTTGTGTTTTCTTCGTACACAGGCTCAGTAGTAGTTGTTTTTTCATAGAAAAAAAACAAACAAAAGACGAATTCATTGGGAGTACCTCATCACTTTACGAGGGAGTATTCGGTGCTATACTGTTTCTATTAGGTATCGAATAGAAACCAAAAACGAACCGAACACAAATCGAAAACGAACCGAACCGAATGGAACCGTATACGTGTGAAACGAGCCTTATGTGCATGTTTTTAATAAACAATATTCTCAAAAACGTAGTAGTTTAAATATGTTTAATTTGCTACTTTGCTGTAAACATTTTACAAAATATGTGATAAATAAAGTGAAATTAAAAATTAAAAAAAAAATAGAGATTTTTACTACCTACCTAAAATACATTTATTTTAATCTACAATCATAATGTGAAATAAACTTATGCCCGGTTGCACCAACGCAACTTACAGTGCAGCTCATCTAAGACTGATTTACAATAAGTGCGTTATAAGTTTTAGATTTTGTTGCACCAATTAAATGTGACTGCGCAAAATGCAATTCAACAACTAACTAACAATAGATGTAGATGTAATAATATTATTTTATAATTATTTAATTACCTACTCTAATATTGTTCTAACTATCAAAGTTAATTTTACTTATATTATTATTTTAAAATAATTTATTTTATCAATCAATGTTTATATCTTTAATAAACATAACCAATAAAATACAGCTTAAGTAATCAAAATCAACTACTTGAGATGTAAGACCGATGTGTGTGAGATATAACTTTGTGTTGGTGCAACGTTTTAAGGAGACTTTAAGATGTAACCAAGCTTTAAGCTTTAGATACAGCTTAAGTTGCGTTGGTGCAACCGTGTATTAATTATTTATAATTGTATGGTTAAGCTTAAGCTTAAAATATATATTACGCTATTACAACTAGTACCACAAACGCTCAACCACTCAGCCACCACACCGTGCGTTTACATAGTATCTTAACTATTTAAAGAATCATTCACTTTGAAATGTCTTGTTGCAAAACTACACCCACAAATGATCAGTATATTCGGTGCAATTAACAAACATAATATGTCTTTCTAGCTTATAGGTCCAGCATCTCATTATAAGACTAATACATAAGCAAATTTTACTTAGGCCTCAATAGGCTCTTTGTATCTCTTCCAGTGGTAACCTCACTACATTTTCCTGACGAAGTAGAGCGGTAAAGCTTATGAAAGATGGAACAATTCATGATTTGGGTCACACATTTTGATGGTCGACCCTTTGCGCGCCAGCATATTAGCTTTAGTATTTTTTACTGTATTTAAATGTTCTTTTTTTTTAAATTTCCAAATGTGAAGTTTAGGATTTACTTATATGTCACAACAACATAAAAATACCTTTGAGTTTTAACGAGTGAAGTTACACGGCTTATAAGCTTCGGGAAATACTGAATTTTGAAGTTTATTCCAAGTGTCAATAATACTAAAATAAAAAACTATAGGTAGTCCTTACTTCACAGAAATTTTATTTTAAAGCTATACAGGGTGTCCGGAAAATACGTGTACAACGTTTGACGACAGACTCCTGACGTCAAAATAGGTCGATCTAAGCCGACTTAGTTATATCCAAAATTGTCTCGTTTAGCCGGTAGAGGGCGTCAAAAAAAACAAAAGTATAACAAAGTTGAAAGTATCTATTGTAAGAAACTAAGTAAAACAAAAACATTACTTAAGCAAATGTGTAAAATGACCGCCATCTTGCTGAATACACTTATTAACACTCTTTAAAAAATGATATTGGACCCTATCTAATGTCTCGGGATTATTAAAATGGTTGCCTGCATTTAAAATCCGCTGCAATAAATCATCGCGTGTGTTTACCGGAGTCTTGTAAACTTCTGTTTTAATAGCGCCCCACAAAAAGAAGTCACACATATTTAACTCAGGAGAACGTGGTGGCCATTTTACTGGTGCATCATTGCCTCTTCCAATCCATCGGTTGGGATATTGATGATGTAAGTATTGTCGAACGGCAACGGAAAAATAGGGCGGGGCACCATCATGCATATACCACATTTACCTCCGAAGTAAAAGGGGCAAATTCTCCAGAAGAATTGGTAATGTGTCTTGCAAAAAATTTAAATAAATATTTCCATCTAACCTGTCTGGAATAACAATGGGACCAATAAGGTAGTGATCAATAATACCTGCCCAAATATTAATTTTAAATTGATGCTGATGATGTGCAACTTTAATGGCATGTGGATTTTCATCGGAATAAATATGTTCGTTGTGCAGATTGGTTACCCCAGATCTTGTAAAGCATGCCTCGTCAGTAAACATAATTTTTCTACAAAAATTTGGAACAAGGATTCTTTTGTTTCTAATAAATTGACAAAATGTAAGCCGCATGGGGGGATCAGTTGGTAAAAGTTCCTGGACTTTTTGTATGTGGTAAGGATGTAACAACTGTTCTCTTAAAACCTCATTGACAATCGTTTTAGGAACATTTAACTCACGTTCTAAGAGACGGGTACTGGTACTTGGTTCTTCTTCAACTCTTTCCAGAATCATCTCTTCTGTTTCCACAGTTCGAGTTGTTCGCATACGACCCTTGCCTTCAAACTTTTTCTCAAAACTGCCCGTTTCCCGAAGATGACGCTCAATATTGGCAAATGTTTGGTGGTTTGGTATTCGACGGTTAGGAAACCTCTCCATGTAAACCCTAACACTCTGACGCCCATTTCCTTGACAAAACCCGTATACCAGGAGCATGTCAACTTTCTGAGAGTTTGTATAATTTTCCATTTTTAATGGTAAAATGAACTTGTAATTCAAGAATGTTGATCGTATACTTGAGTAAATTTCATAGACTGGTGACAATTTGTCAATAATTGTCAAATTATTAAACGCCATAGCAACAAGGTCACTTAAAAAATTATTGTTACAGGTAATTTCTTTTTAATATTTACAAATTTTTGACGCCCTCTACCGGCTAAACGAGACAATTTTGGATATAACTAAGTCGGCTTAGATCGACCTATTTTGACGTCAGGAGTCTGTCGTCAAACGTTGTACACGTATTTTCCGGACACCCTGTATATATATATATATATATATATATATATATATATATATGGTGTTAGGTAAACATGCGGTAAAAATTCAAGAGGTTATTTCTTGGCCTGTTCAAAAAATATTTTCTCCTATGATGATTTCTAAAATACCCCTTTGTTTTGAAGATACAGAGTGAACAAAATTTGCAACTACTATATTTAGTATTTGTTAAAATCATTAATGTAAATAAAAGTGTGGCTTGCCCCAATGAATATATCAAGTACAAAAAATTAATGAGTTTATCAAGTACAAAAAATTGTTAACGATAACTTGGAACGGCTGTTTTAACTAATAATGTACAAGTGGATTTCATTTGAATACGTCTCGTTATTGATTATCACATGTATTGATCGCAGATGTTTAGATTGAGTGACGTTTGGATGTTTGACGTGTCTTTAATAGTTAGTGAATTCCTCTACCATGAATCACTATACGAACGCCGAGATGACTGACATGCATTTCATGTATGGACTATCATGTTTGTTTATTTATTTGTTTGTTTTGGTCTTGCTATTATGTAGTGTTCTTTTATTTTTGTTTTAAATTCTTTATAAGTTTTCGTTTTTTTAATATTTTCAGGTAGTTCATTGTATGTGATTAGTCCATTGCTTAGTATTGTTTTTTTCGCCTTTTCTGTCCTTGTTGTGTGTACATGTATATTACTTCTTCTTCTCGTGTTATGTCCGTGAATTTCTTTGTTTAATATTATTTGTAGATTTGTTTTAATTTCTTTATTTTTAATTTTATATATTAGTTTGCATTTTTCTATTTTTATTTTTTCGTTAATGTTTGTTTCGTTGATTATTTTGTATACTTCTTCTGTTGGTGTTACCTTTGGTAGTTTATGTATTATTTTAAGTATTTTGTTTTGTTGTCTTTGTATTTTTTGTATATTTGTTTTTGTTGTCAAACCCCATATATTTATTAAATAGTTAATTTTTGATAAATATAATGAGTATTATATACTTATTGCAGTTTCTTTTAGTATGTATTTTCTAGCTCTATAGACAGCTCCTTTCTTTTAATATTTTGTTTATTTGTGTATCCCATGTTAGTTTCTCTGTTATTATTATTCCCAAGTATTTTGTCTGTTTTGTTCTGGTAATTGGTATGTTATTTATTTCAATTTTTATGTCAATATCTTTTGTATTTTTTTGTCTTATTACCATATACGTCGTTTTTTTTTTATTTATTGTTTGTATGTTTTATTAATTTCTTAACGTCTTCATTTATGTTTCTTTCTATTGCTTCTTTGTTTTTTCCGTGATATATAATACATGTGTCGTCAGCATATGTATATATTTCTCCAGTCAAGTTTATCTCATATATATCATTTATGTATAATATATACAATATTGGTGCTAGTACTCCACCTTGTGGTAGCCCATATTCTGCTATTGTTGATGTACTAAGTATGTCGTTTATTCTTGTTCTTTGTGTTCTGTTTTTAATATATGTTTTTAGTAATTTTAAATTTGTGTTTCTTATTCCAAGAGTTTCCATTTTCTTGATCAATTTGTCTTTGTCGATGGTGTCAAAAGCTTTTCTCATGTCTATAAATATTGGTATTACATATTGTTTTTCATCCAGCTTTTGTGCTATGTGTTGTATTATGTCAGTTGTTATACCCATTGTGTTTGAATTTTTTTGAAATGCATATTGTCTTTTGTTTATTATGTTATGTTTGTTTATGTGTGTCATTAATCTGTTATATATTGCTTTTTCTGTTATTTTGCTTAACACTGATATAAGCGATAGCGGTCTATAATTTTCTAATTTTGCTGATGACAATTCATTACAAGCTATAGTTTGTCCGCGTTAAGACTGCAGTGATGGGAGTGGTTTATAAAGTCAGTGTCACACAACTGTAATTGCAACATGTCCTCGTTGGTATTATAAATCAGCTAACTTCACTATGTTTATTATATTATAATAATATGATTTTAAATTATTTAAAAACTTTAAAGCAGAAACAATATAGTTAATTGCTTCTTAATTAAATATTAATATGATTAGTAGAAATGTATATTAGTCACTTTTAATACTAAAATTTATTAAAAAGAATTCCTAGAATTGCATGACGTTTGCTCATATTTAAGTTTTTGAGGTTATACTGTACGTCATCAACAAAAAAATGTAATTTACAGTTGAAATACATATAATTATTTACAAATGCGTTAACCTAGTTACAATAACGCAAAAAACTGATAAATATTAAATAGTAAAAATTGTTAACTAAATTTATTCAATTACAAGTAGCTTTGTTTTAATCTGGTAGTTATTCTATTGTAAATTGGGTAGGCCTCTAAGCCAACCAGAGCATTGTTTTCCAGTTGCCATAACAACTACTACTGCAGTCTTAACGCGAACAAACTATAGACGATTGTACGTTAAACGGTTTCCTGACCGTAATATCCCCGACCGAAAAATCTTTGATAACGTTCATCGACGTCTTCGTAAAACAGGCACATTAAAACAAAATGGAGGACCAGGAAGATCAATGACAGTGAGAGCGGTACAGAACACTGGAACAAAATGTGCTGGATATGGTAGTAGAAGATCCAAGTAGTTCTACGCAAAAAATTGCCAATACTTTAAATGTAAGTCATTGGACAGTTTGAAAAATTCTTAAGGGCAATTTGTTGTATCCATACCACATTCAGAGTGTTCAGGCATTACTACCTGCTAATTTTCCTTTACGTATTGCGTTATGTCAATGGCTTTTGCAAACATTAGTTGTAACCTCTCAATTCCTGACACATATTCTTTTCACCGATCAAGCCAGTTTCTCAAGAAATCAATTAGAAACAATCGTGGTGTGTATGAAAAAAAAAATCGGCACTTAATGAAGAGAAGATTGAATGCTTGTATCCAGGCTGAAAGGTCATTTCGAAGATTTATTGTAGATTCAGCAACTTTACATGTACTTTTTGATAATAAAATGTTGTAACTGTCGCAAATCGAACCCCGGACTGTTAACGTGCTACGCTAACGCTCTATAACTGAGCCATCTCACCGTAAAACACTTTAAAATCTTTATTCCTTTCAACATACAATAGAAATACATACACAGATAATAAAATAAAATACAATGACAAATAATATAAATGATAAAAGTAATAAAAAATAATAAACTCTTAAATAGTATAAATATATACACATGACATCTTCCCTCAATTAACCAAAATAAAACTAATACTACAATTGTCGATAGAATCAAACTTAACTAAACACATAATTATAACTACATAGTTTAAATAACTCACACTACATCTTCCCTTAACTTCATTAAAAAATACTAACAGTTAACTTTTATAAACAATTAAATACTCTAATTGTCGATACATGTATATCTATCTGGCATTTTTATTTCTCTGCCACTTCTTGAATGTGACGGTGGCTGATAACATTCGGCCATTGACTCATTTGAAATAAAACTGTCAGTGATACTCTCTGCATTTGTTTCTGATATAGGATCATCTTCTATCTCTGGAATAGGGGCTAAATATTTTGAATTTTGATCTAATTGTTTGCCACAGTCAAGATTCCCTTTATATGATCTTGGTCTTACTATTTTTTTAATGTTACCAGGTACCCATTTGTTTTGCATTTGTACCATTACTTTTTGATTTTTATCAAGATTGCTCTGTTTCTTTGTACCTTTGTCATAATACTGTTTTTGTGTATGCTGTTTTACTTCCAATCTTTGTTTAGTGTAATCTGAGTTTAGAGTTTTTGATTTTAATAATTGGTTACTAGAAGGCAATAAGCTTCTAAGTCATCTTGACATTAATAACCTTGCGGGACTATCCAAACCTGAGATTGGAGTATTTCTATAATCCAACAGAGCTAAATATAAATCCCTATTCGAGTCAATAGATTTATATTTAATCCGTTTTATAGTTTGAATTGCTCTTTCAACCATTCCATTTGACTGCGGATAACAAGAACTAGAAGTGTTATGTTTAAAATTTCATACTTGTGAGAAATTTTTAAACAATAGTGACAAAAATTGAGGTCCATTATCTGAATAAAATTCAGAAGGTGTTCCATGTTTTGAAAATGTTATTTTCAATTAATTTATAATTGTTTTTGATGTAGTATCATGTTTTAATTCACAAATTTCTACATATTTAGTAAAATAATCTACAGCTATTAGGTAGTTTTTTAAATTTATTTCAAACAAATCGCATCCAATTTTTGTCCTGGGCAAATCCGGAACTTTATGAGGTATCATTGGTTCTCTTTGTTTTGATTTTTGATATTTCTTACATATTAGGCATTTCTTCACATAATCATAAATATTATAGTACATTTTTGGCCAATATACTGTTTCTTTTGCTAATTTATAAGTTCTCTCTATTCTTTGATGCGAATAGTGCAACTGACCAAGTATCTCTGTTCTCATTTCTTTTGGTATTATTAACCTATTATTTACATAAAGTATATTTGATCTTAAATTGTAATATATTTTAATGTCGGGAATACAGGAAAGTTTATGAGTATATTCAGATACCCACATTAATGTTTCGTCTTTTTGAGTTAATTTTTGTATTTTGTTGAACGCTCTTTCACTCATATTAATTTTCATTGTCAACAGACATACTTGTGTTTCCAATTATCTGTCCAATGTAACATCAGATTTTGTATATCCACTTATATATGCTCTTGATAACGCATCTGCTATAAATAAATATTTTCCCGGTTTGTATATAATTGTAAAATCATATTTTTGTAATTTAATTAACATGCGCTGCAGCCTTGCTGGGCAGTTGTTTAAATTTTTATTAAATATTGATATCAAAGGCTTATGATCAGTTTCTATTATAAAATGTTTTCCATAAACATATTGATTAAATCTCTCGCAACCAAATAAAATAGCTAATAATTCTTTTTCAATTTGTGCGTATCTTTGTTGAGTTTCTGTTAAAGATTTGGAAGTATACGCGCATGGTTTGCCATCTTGAAGTATTACCGCTCCCATTCCATCTTTTGATGAATCTACTGATATAGTGGATTCATTTTGCACATCATAATATAATAATACTGGCTTATGAGTTAAAATATATTTAAGTTTTGAAATGGCATTGTCATGAATAGGATGCCAACTCCATGTTACTTTATTTTTTATAAGTTCTCTTAATGGTGCTGTTATTTCAGATACATTTGGTATGAATTTACATAAATAATTTATCATTCCTAAAAATCTTTCTAGTGCTATTTTATTATCCGGTAGGGGCATTTTCTTTATTGCTTCCACTTTAAAATCATCAGGTTTTATTTCTTCATTCGAAATATTATGACCCATATACTTTAGTTCTTGTGCCCATATTTAACATTTATTTTGATTAAATATGACATTATTTTTTCGTGCTAATTCTATTACTTTATTCAATCGTTTATCATGTTGTTCTTCTGTACTTCCCCATATAATGACATCGTCTATAAATACTCCAACGCCTTCTAGATTGAAAATTTCTTTAAGTCGTTTGTGAAATATTTCAGGTGCTGATTTTATTCCATACGGCAACCTTAAGTATCAATACCGACCAAAAGGAGTATTAAATGTGCATAACTTTGAACTTTCATTATCAAGTTTTATCTGCCAGAACCCACTGCTAGCATCTAATGTGCTAAAATATTGAGCACCTGTCAGTTTAGTAGATATCTCATCAAATGTTGACAATGGATAGTTTTGCCGTTTAATTGCTTTATTTAAATCTTTAGGATCTAAACATATACGTAAACTGCCATTGGGTTTTCTAATAATTACCATTGAATTGACCCATTCAGTAGGTTCATCAGCTTTTTTTATTACTTCATTTGTTTCCATTTCTTTTAAAGTTTCTCTTAATTTATTAAATAATGGTAATAGTACTTTTCAACATGCATGTACTACTGGACTTGTTTATTTAACTCTATTTTATATAATCCCTTAATCATACCTAATCCCTTAAATACGTCTTTATTTTTTGTTATAAAAGAATCTTGACTGACCGCATCTATTCTTTTAATTAAATTAAATTTAATACAAGATTTTAAACCTAATATAGGAGGTGAATCAATAGAATCAACCACAAAGAAACAAATATTTTCTGAAATATTTTTATATTTACAAATTATATCAATTTTTCCTAATACTGGTAAATTTTCATTACTAAATGTTGATAACACCGTATATGTCTTATTCAAATCATTTATTCCTAACCCTATATAATTTAATGTATTACTCGATGTAACATTGGCCATAGCTCCTGTATCTAATTTAAAATTAATTTGTTTCTTACATATAATTAACGGTATTGTCCATTCTTTAGTAGTCTTCGTTCCATATTCTATTGTTCTGATGTATAATTCTTCATCTTCAGAACTTTCTTTTTCTTACACATAAACATAAAATGCCCTTGAATTCCGCATAAATTACACTGCTTGTTGAACGCGGGACACTCGCGGTGCGTGGATTCGACCGCATCGTGAACAATTTTCGCGCAGTGCTCCGCTGTATTTTTTGTGTCCGGTCCTGTTGTCTTTCTTCTCGTTTGATAACGTAGAAGCAAATGCTGGTCGTCCTCGTTGCGTTATATTTCATTGTATCCTCTTTATCCTAAATTTGTTAGTTTTACCTTTAGTAATATCTTTGTATGTCCATCTGAAATAACTTTTTCGTGTCTTCTCGTTGCCAGGTATATTCTGACCATCTCAAAAGTTGCGTTATCTCTCAACCTCAAGATAGCGTATCTACCATTTGGCATTTGCCTCGATATTTTTGTAATTTTGTATTCCTTAACATTTTTTATCTCCTTCTCTTTATCTATGCAATTTTGTAAATGTTCTTTTATGTTTTTCTATTTCTTGGTATGCATAATGGTCCTGTCCTTTCGTATTTTTTCTGTTTGACCTTTTCCAGTTTTTTGTTTCCATTTTGCTTCCCTCGTTTTTCTCCTTTGTCTTCTATCTCTATTATTTTGTGAGTTTGTTTTTATTGTTTGTTTTTTATTTGTATATTCTTTCATTGTCAATCTCTTTATTTTTTTTTCTTAGTATTCTTGTTGCAAAGTTTCTTAGCGCCCTCTATTTATTTTCATCTCTTTCGCATTTTTTAATGACTGTTGTTTTTTTTAGTTCTTTTATATCTACCTCCCACGCTTTGCATTCTACTAGTGTGTTCTGCATTATCGTGTGTTTATTTTTTTTTACAAAATATACATCTTTCGTCTTCCTTAATTTTTCCAATTTTGTGCATAAATTTTTCAAATATGGAACATTTGAAAAAATTATTATATATAATGTTAAATAAATAAAATAAATATTTAAATAAAATCATTAATTTAAATAATATGAATAAAATAAAACGATTTTATAAAATAAATATAGAAAATATAAAATGTCTCAGATTTTGATTTTGAAACAGCAAGAAATTGAGTTTTTTAGATTTAAAATTACCAAGTTGGGAATACCCCATTCAAATATTGTTTCGAGGTCTTATATCTATCGATATGGAGTGCTATTAACTGCAAAACTACAAATAATACTTTTAGTTATTGAAAAAAGTTCATTAATGTAAATCAAAAATAAATTTTCAAAGAAGCAAAATCTTGAAGAACACCAGCAACACTATAAATTCTAAATAATTTTTCTATTGTCAAGAAAACTATTGATTGAAGACTTACAAATTTATGATCAAGACCTATACAAATGTAGATTATTAATAAAATTAAAATCCCATACCCAACAAAATCCTTTGGAAATGTCTAGAGCTACTGCAAGATTTTCTTTATGTCTGTCTAAAGTAGAATTTTATAACATAAATCAAAAGATTTGTTGTCAAACGTTATGATCAAAATCCATATTGAGTATCTGAGATAAAGTTATTATGTTCTAAGAACTTGAAACTAATATATTTTTCAAAGATTTTTGACAGATTGAATAATAATGCAATTAGTCTATAATTTGAAGAATCAAACTTGTCTTTCTTTTTAGGTTGAACGTTTGCAATTTTCCAACAACTCAAAAATGTTTTTTATGTATGATAAAGCAAGTATTTAAGTCAAAATGGGACTTCATTCAGTTCATTTGCAAATGTTTTAAAAATAAAAAATAAAATTTTATCTATACCTAATGCCTTTCTGGTATATAATTTAAAAAGATATCTTTTGACAACCCGTTGCCTAAAATGACTTGGACCCATTATTTTACCACTAGCCGGCATTGTAGGTACAACAATAAAAAGATTTAGAATGGTAGAGTTGAATTCAAATTGGTTTGCAAAAATATCTGCAATGATTTATTGTTTTATAAACATTTTTGTTATTTATGGAAAACTGAAAAATTTGATTAGCTTTGTTTCTGTCAATCTTATCTTCAGATTGTATTAGATTGTCACAATGTTTACGAGTTTTTTTATATCCTTGATAAATTTGATCAAAACGATTACTGTTGTTTTTGTTAAATGCTTTTTATAAACTGTCTGTTTTGAGTACTAGTACTTTTAATTTAGTTTAATAACCTAATGTGCGTTTTGGAGTATTGACAGTGTAATTGTGTAAAGGTGTAACATGTAAATGTGTAATGACAGTTTTACACACAAAAATTTCAGGCGCTTGTGTAACAAAGGGCTTCCAAAAATTGTTAATTAATGAAGTTTACAGTTAATTCAAAGGGAATTATTATGTATTATGCTACAAAATAAAATTAGTAATTAGTTCTCTCGACTTTAATAAACCGTCACTGGTTTATTTTACAGATATAAAAAATTATAAGAATAATTATTTATAAAAGAAAGATGGATTTTTCATTTAAGATTTTTTGCCTTTTAATCTTTTATTTTCATTTTTTTATAAAAATATAAGTTTTAAGTTTGAAGTAAAAAAATTGGTGAAACCACTGAAATATTTTAATACTCTCAAAAAAGAAAATAATATTTGTTGAGTTCTAAACAATTTGGTTTAAACCGCGACCTCCTTCTGTCAAAAATAATAATATTGTCTTGAGAAGTCGTAAACAAAATTCCAGCCTTGATAAGAGTACAGGGTTAGTTTTTTTGTCTAAAGAATTTAATCTATGTAAAAACTAAAAAAAAAAAATCCAACAAATCAAAAAATCTTAAGACCATACCGACCGTTACCTTGATTTGTAGTATTTTAACAAAAACGGCAACTTCCCCTTCAACGCTGCTTCTACAAATAATTTGATAATCGATTTATTTTTTTACCAGTACATTTAGAAAGGATTAAACTATGATATGTCAAAGTCTTTTTTGTGAAATTATATTTGCAAATAGCAACAAAATGCATTCAAAAATACAGAAAAACGCATTTATTTCTATATTTGATGTTTTTTTTTGGCAATTTCCTAACTATTATTTGACTAAAAGACTTATATATCGATTATCAAATTATTTGTAAAAGCAGCGATGAAGGGGCAGTTGCCGTTTTTGTTAAAATACTACAAATCAAGGTAGCGGTCGGTATGCTCTTAAGTAGCTGAAATAAACAAATGAAATTATTTACCAGCTAGGATTCTGAAAAGAATGGTGAAAATCGTGGTGTGAGTATAATGGTGTGTCCGTCTCGAGAACGCATTTTGATCCAGTTTGCGAATGACGTCAAGTGGGTGATAGAAACTATGCCAACGCGCAATTCACACACTTATTATTAAAATCGCCCTTAGATCAGTGTATTATTAGCGTTGTCAGTGAATTATTAAATATATGCTTTGCTTCAAAAATAAAAGACCAAACAAATTATAATTATCAAAAACTTTATTATGCCATCTTGTTCTTTGTATGGGTGCACTTGACGTCACGGTTTAGAAAGAGATAGATAAAATCATCAGCATCGACACACCTATATACTCACACCACGGTGAAAACCTTAACTAACTTGCGCAGCATAATTAGATTATGGAAAATAAATTGAAATTTAAATTTGTCCAAAAAAACATGCAAACGATCATTTTGCGTTTTGCCGGTTGAAAAACAAAAAACTCTCACTCCACTGGCTTTGAATCTGCACATTGGAAAAACTTCTTCTCTATACACTTTACTCATAAATTCATCTTCAATGGTGCGTGTCTCGTTGAAATCAACACGGTGGTAAAAATTACAGCAATTTACTTTTTCAAAAATTTGCAAAAATTTCAAATCATGAAAATGTTTATACTTTTCTAGTTTTAATAAAAATTTCAAAAAAATTCAACGGTTTTGAGATATTTTAAAAAGCTTTTTTTATATTTTATAAATAATCTCATATAAATAAGAAGACAAAGATGAGGGCGATGGTGGGAGCGCAAAATGTAGGTTTTTACAAAACCTTTAAGAAAATTGTTTTGTCAGCTCGGTAACCACCTCTGATTAGCCAGTTGTTAGAATGCAATTTTTCCCCAACTCAAATAGTATACAAAGGCAGCAAATGGAACAATTTTTTTATGACATTCTGAGTTTTTGTGAAATTTTCTGCTGTTGCTGCTTGTTGTCCGTATAGTGTTGTAGAAGATGATTGACTTAACCATTCAATACTATGTACATTAAAAACTTCTAACAAAATTATTTCAGCTTTTCTATGATTACTTTGAGAGCTTGTCTAAACTTTCAAAAAAAATCATCAAAAAAGTTTGGAATTGACATATTTGAAGAACCATATATGCCTCCTACAAAATAGTTTTATCGGAAAGATTTAGTTTAAAAACTATGCTATTATAACCTATGACTTGAATTTTGTTGTTGGTCAGCATATAAATGTTCACAATGATATGCGGAATCTACTAGATTAAAGCGATATGGATATTTATTGTTTACTTTGAATTCAGTTAAAAAAAGAGTATGGGATTTTCTATGTTCAAGATGCCAATGAACAAAACTTAAATTCTTTTTTGGACCACAAATATTAGAGAAATTAACTTCTAAGCCACAGACTAACTTAGTGTTTGGTTGATTAAATTAGTTAGTAGCGAGGCTTTGTTCCGCCAATTTATTTGTATCGTAAGCCATGTTTGAATCGTGGATTAGTGCCACTTGCTCTACAATCTAAGGTAAAGAGATGACATTTGATCGATTTTGTTAAGGATATGATATTGAAACAAATCTGGTTAGAGTTCTTTTTTCTTTTGCGTCCCGAATTTCTTTCTGGTAAGTTTCATATATTAAAATAGTGTAATGCCATTATCTACATTTTTAGCGAAAAATAGTGTACGGCATCTACAGTAGTTGTAATTGTTTACAGCAAATAACCTAAAAATAATAACAGTTTTAGTATTTCTTTATAATTTACGCACACAATGTGAGAAATAGCATTAATTATTTTGTTAAAACTGATAATGAGTACATTTTTTCCGTCAATTATACAGAATAACTTAAGCATATTCTTAATACAATAAAATTGATGACGATTTGTGCATTTTACACACTTTTAAAGTTTCATCTTATATAAATATAATTCAAGGTATTATTACAGATAGCGTCCAACGGGTCTATTAAATAAGATAAAATAAGGTAAGAATAACTAGAATAGTGGCGAATGGAAATTAATATTTTGTATTATCAATATGTTTTCTTCATAAATTTAAATATATACTAATAAATGCATTTAAATAAATAATTTCCATTTTAGTGCACGCAACAATGATTAAATCAAAATAATTTAATTCTAATAAATATAAATGTGATGATGCTGTTATAGTATAAACTCAATACACTTTTCAGTGCGGGCTAATCTACATTGTTTGTGTATGTGTATCCATGACAACTCAACCATAAGCACAGAACCATGACACACGTGTCCATCCACACAGTCAACTGACAAAAATTGTAAACACCATAATATATTGCTATAATGAGTGATTATAGAAAAAAATATATCATTGATATATCCGGTAAATTTAATTAATTATAATATTTTATTTGATATATTTCTATATATAAAATTACAGGTGCACATCTTGGCTTCATAATAAGCCCAGACTCATGGGACAAGGATGTATTGAATATAAACTTGCTGGAAGACTTTTTGGAAAATGAAAGTATATTTTTATTATGTGCTTCGTTGTTGGAAATAGAATTAAATAAAAAAATTGAGTTTTTAAAAGATGTAAGTAAATGTTTTGTTACCTTTTTACTAGCAATTATATTGATTATGTGTATTATTAAGAACCGTTGTAATAGTTTGCATGTAAAAAATATGCTCACAATTATAGTCTCCTAATAAAACTTGAGTTTATTATAAAATTATAATAACCAGTATTAATCTTAAATTAGTGATTTATAAAACACTATTATACTTCTAACGTAATTATTATTAAGGACTATAATAATTAATTAATACTACATAGGTTTTTGCAATTTAAAAAATGAATAATACCTCAATTAATTAAATGTATTGATTATATTGATGAAATATATATATATTTCATTCAAGGTTAGAAACAGTCATGTTTACACTGCAAAAAACACAGAAAATGATTTAACTACTTTGAATATAGTTTTAAAACAGCCTTGTACTTATAGTACAATTTAAGGGTAACTGTTATTAAAATAATATTAGGTTTATTATGTTCAAACTTAATTCCAAATTAGGAAATCAACCGATGACTTGCTGCGCAATTTGATTTCAAGGAAACATTCACTGAATTTAATCAAACATTCAATTAACAACCTAAAATTTTACTTCTGACTGAAATAGTCATTACTTACATTACCTTTACCAATTCAATGTTGCCAGAAGTTATAGACAGTTCTCCTCTAAAACGCCAAATAAAACTCTCTAGATTTCCGCTAGTCGCTAGATTATTAAACTAATTTACAGTGTGAATAGTACTTTTAAAATTTTTAAGAATATAGAATACAAGTCACAAAACAGTGATGTTTTTAAAAAAACTTAAAATAAAAATCTCTAGAAAATCCGCTTGGCAATAGTTGAAAAATTGCGTTTTTTAAACAATTAATTTTACTCGTTCGTGAGTATTGCGTAAAAGTGACCAAGAAGCGGCATTTATAATTATTGAATTTATTTTCTCCATAGTAAAAATAATTTATTTCAAATGAAAATAAATGTAAATAGGGCAGAAAGACTTTAGTCGATAGCTTTTTTCATATTTATACTAATTTTTTCTTTACTTTTAAATATGTTTACTTTCTTTAAAAAACTTTGTATGTGTGTATATGAAATAAATTTGTTTACTACTACTAAATGTAAATATTTCTGATATTATAAACTGTACGCATATAAATTGAGAGCATGCATTTTATTGATGAAAAAAATTATGTATACAGGGTAAACATGCGGCAAAAATTCAAGGGGTTATTCCTTGGCCTATTCTAAGAATATGTTGTCCTATGATGAACAAAATTTGCAATAGTTACAATATTTTATTATCAAAAATTACATGTGAAGTTGCTGAATCTACAATAAATGTTCGAAATAACTTCCTCCAACCTGGATACAAGCATTCAATCTTCTTGTTATTGAGTGCCGAACTCTTTCAAACACACCAGGGTTTTTTCTAATTGAGATACACCCAGCAATTATCCGATTTTGCAAGTCGTCCAAATTATCCACTAGAGTAGCGCAAACTAATGACTTCAGATAGCCCTATAAGAAATAATCCAGGGGGTTTAATTCTTGGGATCGAGCAATCTAGCAATCTCCGTATGTTGCTGTTAAATAATCACGAGCAACCAAACTGAAATGTAGTGGTGCACCATCGTGCATAAACCACATTGCAATTCTTGTTGCCAATGGTACATCATCAAAAGTTGCGATACACCTTGCCGGTAAGTCTTTTTGGTAGAAATACTGGCTCAATTAGACAGTCGCCCACAATTCCAACACAAACATTCAAGGAGAACTGATGTTGAAAACTACCTTCACATACCTGATGCGGATTTTTATCTGCCCACACATGGTTGTGTTGTATTGAAAATTCCTTATTGCATTTCTTGAAAAACTGGCTTCATTGGTGAAAAGAAAATGTGTCAGAAATTAAGGGATTAGAACTAATGTTTGCAAAAACCAAATTGCCTTTAAGAATTTTCCAAACTGGCCAATGACTTACATTCAAAGTATTGGCAATTTTTCGCGTAGAACTACTTGGATCTTCCTCTATTATGTCTAGCACATTATGTTCCAGTTGTACCGTTTTTACTGTCATTGATCTTCCTAGCCCTCCATTTCATTTCAATATGCCTGTTTCACAAAGACGTTGAATGTTTTCGAAGATTTTTTGGTCGGGGATATTACGGCCAGGAAACCGTTCAATGTACAATCGTCTAGCTTGTAATGAATTGCCATCAGAAAAAAATTGTTTAGTATGCAAATTTCATAAATTCACTCCGTGGTGTCACTCCAAAGCTGCATTCGGCTACCCGACTCGAGTCACTCTTTACACTGTACGACCTTTTGTTAAATTTTAACAGATTTCTGCAAACAAATGCAATTAAAATAAACTTAACATCATATATTTAATATGAACATAGTTTTGGATACATTTGTAGAGTTTTAATTATTATTAGAAAATGTAGTTCTTTCTTAAATAAAATTAAAATAAACAAATACTTTTATAATAAATAATTCCACAATATTTATTAATATAGTAAATTATTTCAATGAATTTAGTAAATAAGTAATTATTAAATTAATTTTATTGGTAGAAGAATCTGAATCAGAAGCGGAATCTAAAAATGAAATAAAATGAGATAAAATAGAAAATTTCAATTATGCAGATGTTTATTCAAACAAAAATAATTTAAATCATTTTGGCTATAATCAAAAACATTTTCATTATAAGTAACTAAAAATCGTGACAATGCCTTAGATGTAGTGGCACAAACCAATAATAATAATAATGAACAAGAGATTGATGTGTTCAATAAACGGAGTCATTTTTCTCTATAGTTTCAAAATTTAAAACAAAGTATTTAAAATGAATAAATTGTGTTCAGAATACATTTAATTAACACATATAACAAATAAAACTGACAATTTTAATGAGTATTAGATAAAAATAAGTAAAAATGTTGTCTAAATTTTTCTAGGACAGAGTCTTAAAACGGCCTTGTTCTTACACTGCAATTTGAGTGTAACAGTTATTTTAATAATGTGTACTTTTTTTCAAAATAATATTAGGTTCAATATGTTCAAACTTATTTTTAATGAATGAATGAGCGCGTTTAAAGAAGTATATTACTATCAAGCGTTGTAAATTCACTTAATACAAGCAAAATTCACTTTAGACAATGTAAAATTTTACTGATGATTGAAATGGTCAATGGAAATTGGCCGACACGGTAGATTTAAGGCATTTGTTTAGCAAACATTAAAAAGTTAACTTTGGCAACAGTAGCTAATGGTTGCATTCCCTAAACAATTAATTTTACTCGTGGTCATAAAAGTGATTAAGAAGCGGCATTTATAACTTCTTTGATTTTTTTATATAAACAATTACAAACTGTATATGAAAGATTCACTTAATTCAACATTCAAACTTCATAAATTTACTCCTTGGTGTCACTTCAAATCGTTCGAGAATTAACGCTTATACCGATACTCCGTTTTTTTGAACGCACCCCAGGTGCTTTTATAAAAAACTTAACACACAAAAAATTATCACGAATGAATAAAACGTCGAAAGACGGCGCCGGCTAGTCAGTCTTTGGGGGACGATGAAATCCTAGGATCAGTTGATGGTGATGGTGAAGGGCGCCAAACACAATCTTTGGTTAAACTATACTTTTTTTATGATACACCCTTATATGGTACAACTGTACTATTATTATATTACATCGACATCCCACTTTGGCAAGCCGTACAATTATATACGTATTTACAGTTAATTATAGTCCAACGTTAATATCCGCGACAGACAAAAGTATTATTTGGAAAATGTGTGACCGTTCAGAGCTCGGTCAGAACTCTCACTGTTTAATTATTTCATTTTCCTAACAACCCCAAGATAAATAAAAAACAAATGCTTTATTAATTTCATCCGACCATAACCATTTTACTTTTTTCCTAATTAATAAATTAAGTGGAGCTATCCGAGTAGAATATTTTTTTATAAAGCGTTGATACCAGCCTGCTAAACCGATAAATCTTCTCAACTCGCAAATTGTTTTGGGAACTAGAAAATTCAAAATTGCTTTGACCTTTTTGCTATCTACACGCAATCCGTTTGAATCCACTACATAGCCCAAATATCTCAACTGTTTTTCTAGCAAATTTGCATTTTTTTTTGTTAAAAGTCAAACCAGCCTTATAAAGTCTATCTAATACTTTTTCTAACAATACTAAATGCGATTCAATTTTTAATTGCATTATTCACATTTTAATTAACAAAATTTATAAACTGTTTTTTTTAGATAAGTTAAAACTACCTTTTATTACATCATAAAGAGTTTGGTAAAACAATTGTTTTATTTAAGTACCTTCTTTTCATTTTTAGCGTTTATCATTCTCAAGAACTTGATTCAACGATTAAATGAAATTTATTTATTTATTTAATTACAATTTTAATTTTGAAGTTTTCAGTTTTTGTGTTTTTTTTTAATTATTAGTTGTCCAGACATCCAAGGCCGGATCTGAAGGGGGGTTTTGGGGGTTCAAACTGCCCCCGAAATGATGCAAAACGACATTCTCGGTGGTTTCAACCGTATTTGGTACAACACGTAAAATTTTAAATTAGTATTAATTTAAATATATCAATTAAAAAAATACCTAAAAAATGCAACATTAAAAATAGGTTTAAGAATATAATTTTATTTCAAGTTTTGCGCGCTTTTAATTTTCAATAAAATTTTGGTCTAGTAATAATTTTGTCGGTAAAACAACTTTTAGCGTTTTTTTGCCTACAGCTAAAGAAAAAGACAGCGACATCTGCATTGGATCTATCCACCTAGACTAACCACAAAAAAACGATTGTTTTAGCCAACAGTTGTGTGCTTTATCTATTGACTTAGAACAAGCGCGAGTGTCCTAATCGAGAAGCAATTATTGAAAGTTTTATTGGTAAAAATTGTGTTTTCTTCAATTTAAAACTGGTTTAAAATGTTTACAAATTTGGAGCAAAAAGAAATTTGAGTCAAAAATAATTCCGCGTGCAAAAAATGGGCTCTTGATCACATGCTGGCTAGATTTCAATCTTCAACCTTTTGTTGGAGTCTATGTGCCGTTCCGGGAAAATATGAGCGCCTTCTCCAAAAATTCAAATTGATTATAAATCGATATGAAAGTGCTGAATAGCACTGTTTTGTCTGTCATCGTCTTCTGGAGAGAAATAACGTATTAATTAAACATTTTGACGCATCTACGGTGGTCTAAAGTGACAAAACTACGAATTTAGTTCAAAAAGTTTTGGATTGGATCGATAGCAAACGTTCAAATCCAAAACTGGCTTATCTTAAACACTGTTTTGGAGCCTGGCAGTCTAAATTACTATAGTTACAGATTTTATTCAAAATTTTAATTTTTGAAACCAAAATCTAAAAATTTACCGTCGCGAAGAAGCACGTTTTTATCTATTTTTGAGAAAAAAAAAATCCCGTCATCTTAAAAAAAACTGTTTTTTAAAGTTCTGGAAAAAAATTTTGCTTGTTAAATATTATTTTTTGAACAATTTTAAAGAAAAAAGATTCTTACAACTTCAAAAAAATTCACACAATTAGGATTCATATAAAGAAAGGTAATTTCAATGAATTGAACAAAAAAAAAAATTTCTTCTAGATACGGCCCTGCAGACATCCATTCATTGCTGAGTCAATTATCAAAATAATATACATATATTAATTATTTTGAAATATTGAGTGATTCATTTTTTTCAGTATCGATTTTGACATGGTATTTTTGTTCTGTATTGTTTGACATTTCATCATGGAAAGACGTAGGTCACCCACTGTGTCTATAAATTATTTAGCTGTATTACAAAAATCAGTGCTCTGCGAGGAATGCGTTTCGTTGCTTTTAGAGCAACTTATGGTCACATCCAGCACGTAGTGCAGGAAATATAGCGGTAGTAGCTGAGAGTGTACGCGGTAACCGTGATTAATCGATTCGGCGCCGATCTCAACAGCTTTTTGGCTTGTGGTATGGAACAACTTAGCGTAATTTACGTACGGATCTTGGTTTAAAAGCATATTTCTTCAAAAATAATGCCAGCCGGAACGTAACTGTGAATGGCGTCCGTTTTTGCGCCATAATAACGGATTATTTGCGGCTTGAAATTGAAGCCCGTAATCTCGACAACATTTGGTTCCAACAAAATCATGGTATTATTGAAAGAACAATTTGGTAAACAGTCAATTCCTCGCTTCGGACCGGTAAATTGGTCGCCTAGATCATATTATATCACACTTCTATACTTTTTCTTTGGAGCTACGTAAAGTCCAAAGTCTACATGGAAGAATTAGAAGACAACATTACTCGCGTTATTCGCCACTCAAAACTAATTTGCGTCATCAAAAACTGCAGTTTCAGAATGCACCATGTTAGCCACAGGTACGGCCAATACGTGAAAAATATAATATTTAAAAAATATATGTAAAAAATTGTTTCTTTGTATGATAACAAAGATAAAGAAAAGAGCCCCAGGCCCAGAAGGAATAAATGCAGAACTTATAAAGTGTGGTACAGAAAAACTATTTGCGACTCTGGCACACATATTTAATCTCTGCCTAAATGGACATGAAATGCCAAATGACTCGAAATTAGCATATATATCGTCGATACATAAAAACGGCAAAAACTGGAATGCAACAACTACAGAGGAATATCAGTCACAAGTACCATCAGCCGACTATATGGAAGAATAATTCGAAATATTATAGAGGAAGAATACAAGAACAATGAAGATGAAGAACAAAGTGGTTTCAGAGCCGGTCGATCTTGTACAGATAACGTATTCTGCCTAAAACAAATAATAGAAAAAAATTACAGCAACTAATAGAGAACTTCATCTAGTCTTTATAGATTTACAAAAAGCCTACGATAATGTACCTATCAACAAATTGTGGGATGTACTACAAGAATACAACCTTAACCATACTATAATTAATGCCCTAAAAAAATCTTTACAATGACACAAAATAAAAAGTAAAAACTGGAAATAGATTATCAAAAGAATTTGAAACAAATAAAGGATTACGGCAGGGTTGTTGTATTTCCCCTACATTATTTAAAATGTTTGTAGGAAAAACGCTTACCAATTGGAAAATGAAATGTAGCGGCATGGGTATAGAACTAAACAACACTTGCCTGTACACACTTCAATTTGCTGACGATCAAGTTTTACTAGCAAATGATAAAGATGATGCAGAATATATTACTAGAAAACTGAAAGAAGAATACGAAAAATGGGGACTAACAATGAATACACAGAAAACAAAATATTTATGCGTGAGAGGAAATTCGGGGAATTTAATCTTAGAAAATAACGAAGAAATAGCGGCATGTAATGAATATAAATACCTGGGCACAATACTTGACAATACCGGATCTGACGAAAAGGGCATAAAAGCTAAAATAACACAAGCCAAAAAAACAATAGGATGTCAGAACGGAATTCTCTGGAGTGAAGATATCACAAATAAAAACAAATAAATACAACATATATGATACCATGATAAAAAACCAGTTACTATATGGATCAGAAACATGGAGAGTTACAGATAGATATAAAAAGAAAATAGAAGCCATAGAGATGGACGCCTTAAGAAGATCGACAAGAATATCAAGAATAGAGAGAATTAGGAATGAGATTATTAAACAGCTTATGGGAATAGAAGGGAGTGTTTATGATGATTTTGAAAAACGACAATTAATATGGTACGGACATGTTAAAAGAATGAACTTAAATAGACTTCCTAGGCAAGCAATGGAATGGATGCCACAACAAAGAAGAAAAAAAGGAAGACCAAAGAAAAGGTAGATTTAGGGAATTAAAACGGCAATGACTGCAAAGAACCTAGTAGAAGGACAGTGGGATAATAAGAAAGAGTGGCAAACGGGCATCGGACAACGTCAAAAGACGTTCTAAACCGATTATTTATAAATATATATGATAACAAAGATTATTCAATAAAATTATTTTTTTTATTTCTGAAAAAAAGTACCTCTTAATGAATCACCCGTTAGATAATCAAAAATACTTTGGTTAGATCTTATTATTTACTACAAATGCGTATTTACTAGCATCAGCTCATTACTAGCAATCTAGATATGGCTAATGCTGGGATATTGGCTTTAAGTACTTGTTCATATTCACATTTTAGCGGAATGAAGTTAAACTTTCAAAAGCTGGTGACTGTGTATCACATCTGTTGCCTTGGGATTATAATAAGCTTTCCTTTTACATGTGACAATAGCACCCCGTTCGTTTTGCAATATCACTCAAATTTTGATCACTTAGTGATGACGTCAAATATTACTTAATTTTATTTAAAATTATACATTACAAAGAACAACAAAATTCAGATTGTGATATTCATTACCCCCCATATTTTCGTTTGTTGACGTGGTTATTCAAAATAGGAGGGTAGAGAGTAAACATAAAATTTGTTTGTTTACATTTTTTAATAAAACGTCAAATAAAAATTATTAATTATAATATTCGTAATTATTATAGAATAGCATCAGCTAAATCTAAATGTACTGGTAAAAAAATAAATCAATTATCAAATTATTTGTAGAAGCAGCAATGAAACCAAAGTTGCCGTTTTTGTTAAAATACTACAAATCAAGGTTAGCGGTCGGTATGCTCTTAAGAGCAGACTTACGAATTCCTGTACGTGCTCATTATTACCTCTATTTATTATTTGAGAATTAATGTAAACAAATAACAATTAAAATAATTTACTTTTATATTTTAATATAAATGAATTGTCACTGGTCACTATTTTAAAAAGCTGAAAATAAAATTTAAATTATAACCATTTTTATATTGCTGTGATTTTTATTTTATATATACAACACTACAAGTGTCTTTTCTATCTATTTCAATATACATATAAAATTTTAAAAGTTATAACAATTGCAATAAAATTATAAATAAAGTTTAAAAAATATTTTTTTACTCTATTTTCTAAAACTATAACCTTAACTTCAAACAAAATGTGTTTCCTATCTGTGCATTATGTGAGGCCAATGTAATGCAGCACATCTTCCAAAGTACTGCTTAATCGATGGGAACAAATTCTTAATAATAATAATAATAATAATAAACTTTATTTCTATTTAATTAAATTATACAAATAGAAAAAGGCGAAGTTCAGACTATGTCTGTTCTCCCACTTAACCTTTATAATTTTCACATTAATAATTTTGGTCTAAATTGTTTACAATTTCTTTTTCTTCTATTCCTGTTTTTTTTTGCTTCATTTAATACATGGTTTAATCTTATCTTTACTACTGTATATAATTTAAACAGCAAAAAATTGTCAGTCTTACTTCCTCATTGAAAATACATCTGTTTGACAATGGAAGATATTTATACAAATAATATATTGACATAATAATTATGTTTTGTTTCAGATCCCTAAATTAGAATCACGTACAGTAATATTTTATAAAATAAAACAAACTGTTTTAACCGAAGAGAATATCCTAGAAACTTTAAATATATCCACAATACAAGGATCTTTAAACTCAGCACTGTATCATACTTTAAACAAAGTCTTTGTACCGCTAATAAATAAAGTAAGTACATAACTTATGAAATAATAAAACAGTTTTTTATCACAAGTTTAAACTAGTTAATATAATATGCCATTATACCCTGTTAGACAAAAAACGTTGTTTTTCAACCGATTTGAATGATTCAAAAACCATTTTAAATGTTTTTATGAGTATTATAAAGGTAAGTACACACATGTATGTTTTCATTTTTAGTATAGTTGCTATGACAACTAACTTTATTTTATGAAAATAAGTAATGTTTATTTTTTGTTATTATGCATAATATAGTAAAAATTTACGTTTATAAAATTGATAAGATTTAGCTATAATCACTTTGCACCACTATTCAGTAATTTTTTAAATTACTATATTATGCATAATAACATAAAAACACACCAGAAAAAAAAACATTAGTTATATTCAATTTAAATAGAAAACAAATAATATGTTTTTTAAATTAATCATAAAATATTGTTATAAAAGTATATTGATATGGTACATGCTTGTATTTAGTATTTAATAAAGATTCAAAAAAAAAATTAAAAGATGTATCTTGCTATTTAAAAAAAAAATATGTGTGTACCTGCCTTTACAATAATTATTTATTCAAATCGGTTAAAACATAACGGAATTATTCAGCCGTACGTTTTTTGTCTAACACCCTGTATTATAGAAATTACAAAATCGTTTTTTCAGGACGAACGGAAAAGTGCTACTAGTGCAAATATTGAAAGGCACCTTACAAATTTACAAGCTGGACTAAGATCATCTTTGTTAAGTGCGGATTCTATTGATGATCCTATAAATAATGTGGATATAAATTCGTTGTCAGGTAAAAGCAATGTTTTTTATACAAACTTAATAATTAACTAATATTTATTTGGTTTAGTTGTTTTATCAATTGATCAAGAAGTGGAGTATTGGCATAATGTTGCAAACAGTGCAAAAAGTAGAGATCACAAAACATCAAGTGCTTCATTTAGAGATATTCTTACACCATTGGCACGAGATTTTAGGTAAGTTAGTTTAAATAAATATATAATACTTGTAATATATAAGTAAATATATTCTTGCCTTAATTCTAAATTGAGAGACATTTTAAAAAATGTAATTTTCAATAATTATATATAAATTGGAACATTCAGAATTTAATTTTAATTTTGCATAAAATTTAAAAAATATTCTTTTTAATGTCTCATTTTATAAATAGGGCAACATTAAACTCTTATATTTAAACTGAATTGCGAACGATTCAAACGGCTTTTCCATAATTACAATTTTCTTAAAAATACCGATGTTGTCTTTGTTTGTTTTATAATCTTGTATATACTTTCCAATACTAAATAAAATTTTATTCGATACAAAATATGTCAACATGACATTATATACCGCTTGCCAAAACCATTCCAACTCTTACAAAGCTGGATTTATTAATAGGACCGTGTATTTATTCTTTTCTCAAACAAAAAATATATTAAAACTTATGCAATATTGGCTAGCGTGTCTACCAGCTCCTAGAGTCAATGTTCAATGCGTAATTCACACACACACACTTCGCATAAAGAAAGCGCATGTTTGCGTAATTTTTACCACACTATTAATAATGACGTATTTTTTGTATGATGTGTTGAAATGGATTCGGCAAGCGGTATAATATATTTTATCTCATTTTGTGCTAATCGAGATTTAAATAGATTGCAATATTTTTATTTAAAATTTAGTGTTTTAGATGCATTGCCTATATCTGATGTCGAAGATATTATTGAAAGTGCTCATAATATACTAGATGATTTATGGAGACACGAACCACCGTATCCTCGAGCACGAATGGAGCATTTAATGGAAGTAATAGGTAATAATTATACATTAATTTAATTAATATTACTAGTATCCGCTGGAAATCATGCCTTTTTTATAAATATAGAAATAAAGTATTTTTGCTTCACAATAAAAATAATTAAAAAATGAATACTGTTATCAATTTTAAGATCAAGTATATATTCAAGTTAAAAAATTATTTGTTATAAACTTTACAAACACACTTAGCATCGGGCAGTTACACAGAAATCATCAGGTTTCTGAAATAAAACCAATGCATTTATATTCCAGCTTCGGATGTCTCTATCTACATAGGCAACCAATTTAAAAATGTTAATATTTGGCATACTGATTATAATTCTGCTGTGGAACTCTTGGAACAATGCGCACTAATTGGGAGGCGTTGGTTATCCAGTTGTCGCGAGTTGACCGAATTATTTTGGCCTAATTATTCTCTGCATATGTGGAAAGGTACACCTTATGTCCCAGATAGTTTGGAAGCTCTGGTTAAGAGATTAAAAGATATTGTCAATATAAGAACAGTTCATAGACAGCTTGTCAGGTTATTAAGCAGCAGTGAACAAGAAGATTTGAAAACTGAAGACATGTTTAAACCATTTAAAGGTGAGAACTATTACTAGTTCATAGTGATTAGTAATGCTATACTTTACTTGTATGTTAATTTTAAATATTTATTTTGTTATTTATAGGTATACTGTTACAAATTTAGAAAAATGTTTGTTTATATAGCTCATACAAAACCAACTAACTAAAAAAAGTTTGGTATTTCTTATATGGTAATAAAGTTGGTGTTGTTTATTTTTATGTGGGCAATCTTTTGCAAATTATCATAAGAACTGAATTGATAATACTTCTAGTTAGAATATAGGTAACAACACTTTTAATGTGTTTATGAATCATTCTAATTTTTAAGTGTGCAACGCTCAAAGATCTTGGTGCCGCGAGAAGCATGGATGCATCTCACGCGTTCTGTAATTTTGAGTTGTGTGGTTTATTGGTAATTTTCGTTTGCCGTTCATTCATATAAAACATGTTTTCTCGGTGGCAAGGAAAACTATTTTATACATTTAACCTGCAATTTACGGTTACTAAAGTCGAGTAATGAAACAAAATTCTGTTTGGATGCATGAAACTATTTTTTCTTAGAACACCAAAATATCATATATTACAATTATAGTTGTATTATTTTTTGGGTGAAAGGCGGTTTTAAAAAAATACTCTTACTGCATAATTTGCTAGTTGTAAAAAGTTAAGCATTATGTGAATTGCGCGTTGCTATAGTTTCTACCACCCACCTGACGTCATGTTCACGAGACGGACACACCTATATACTCACACCACGGTCGTTACAATCTGACGATTCAGAAATTATCTCAGCGACAACAGCTGGACCCCTATTCTGGCACTCATTGCGATCTCGCGCCACGTCATAGATTTCCCCTACCAGAGGGGAAGTGTGACATTTAAATCATAAATTTGTAATTAATATTACATATAGTTTAAAAATACAATTAACATAAAGCTTAGTATTAAATTTATATTACTAGATGATCCTGTAGTACGAAAAGAGATCACAGGCAGATTTTTTTAATTAATGATGACGTCATTAATTGCGATAAGCGATACGAGATACATGCCAGAATAACCCCCCTGGAATCCATTATTACAGAGTTGGGATTCCGATAGCTGTCAACCGGCCGCCGATTCGAAAAATGTTTGCTTTTTAATGGTGGCGTTCACACATCATTCTATTATAGTAGTAACCAATCACATCGTATTTATGCGTAGGCGTCCACAAACTGTAAACGCGGTAATTTTGAATTTGAGCAAAACTTAATGTAAAAAAGAACAAAACAAAAATTAAAATATTAATATTAATTAAAAATTAACTCTATAAATAATTACTCCATATTAACACAGCTTCTTTGTTATTATAAATATGATGATTTTGAAATAATTATGTGTGATATATTTGATGTTTATTTTAACCTACAAATTAAATGTATGGTAGATAGCAAGATAACAATTTAAAAAGGTTGATAAAAATATAACTTGCACAAAAAAGATAAATGCTAATAATCATAAATAGACATAACTTATTTCAAATGCTGGATAAATATAGTTTTAAAAATAAGAAACGCTTGATAAAATTTATAAACGTTTGCTAAAAAAAGTAATTGTTCGATAAAAAGTAAAAATTCAACAAAAAGTGCAAATGCTTATTAAAAATATGAATCGTTTAATAAAACTAGTAAATGCAAGGTCTAAAATAATAGATTCTTGCTATAAAATGATGAATAAAACAAAAACAGTATAAATATACTGGATGAACGATTAAAAAATATAAATTCATATTTTCTAACTAATAAATGCCTAGAACATATCGGTAACAGTAATAATAATTATAATAAATATATTAAAGAAGTATGTTAAACTAAGCAATAATAATAAGAATGCTATGCTATGTACGGTAAACAGCATCGATAAAGTAATTGGTGTTTCTAAGGCTTCTAGTGCAAATTTATCTAGCTGCTATGTTTCTACTATATTATTAAAATAATAACTTGCCATTTAAATAACAAACATTTGAATTCTTAGATTTCATGTTGTTTTTAAGCTACAAAATGTTTATCAATTTGTACGATACATTATTTCGATTAAAAATTGTAATTGCAGATTATTAAATGGTTATTAAAATTAAATTTTAGTTAAAAATGTTTGCCTGCAAAAAAGAAACTAATAGTCTTAAATGGTTCATAAATGATTTTAAATGCTAAGTAACTGTTAATGCGTTTTAAAAATAAGGAACGCTTGATAAAATTTATAAACATTTGATACATATTATACTTTATATGTTTCATAGAAAGAGTAAATGTAAATAAATAAATAAAATAAAAAATGCAAAAACTAAATGAAAACATAAAACGTATATACAAAATAAATATATTTAATAAACTATTAAAAAAAATCATTTTTTTTCTCACTAATAAAAACCTAGAATATAATAACAATATTTATAATAAATATATTAAAGAATGTACTATGATAAACTAAACAATAAGAATAACCACAAGATTGCTATGAACGGTAGACAGCATCAATGAATATATTGGTGTTTCTTTGAAACTGCTTTGGCTTCTATTACAAATTTATGAAGCTTTTCCTCTCTTTACTCTGCAAAACTGACTCAAATTTATCTGGCAGATATTTTTCCAACATGCTAATATTATTACATTAACAAGCGTTAATTGCGTTTGAAATATGTAGTTTGTCGAGCATCACAAAATTTTAATTTTTCCAAATTGAGCTTCATTAAAATTGTAATATTATACAATAAGAACAAACCTTTTCTACTTATCTTAATTTTTCTTTTAATAAATTATAAACCTAAATAAATAGTAATAAAAAATAAACTATAGATTACTTATTAATAATAAATATATTCAAATAAGCAAAATATACAATTAATATAAAATATTTATGTATTACAAACACAATTCACATTTAACACTAGCATTACATTTAACACAATAGATACAACACAACATCCACAACACTTTAATTGGTACACAACACAAAAGTCACTTTGACAAGTAGATAACCTAAAAATAATTAATGTCATCCAAAAGTAAATCACGATTTAGATGAATTGACGACTAAATTTTCGCTTCCCCCACCACCAATTTTTACGGCATTTAAAGTGATTTAAAGCATCTCTCTCGCACTTCCTAAATCGTCGTATATATTCTTACACATTGGTTTAACATTTTTTGTCGCTTTTTTCTATGAATTTAAGCTTATTTGAACAAACTTGCTACAATTTTAGCACCGTTCTATCGGAATCGCACCTCAGAATGTATCAAAATAATCAAATGTCAATGTCAATATAGGTTATGTCAAGTTGCACCCGGTAGTATGATCACGGTTTTAAAAATTCGAGCTCTCAGGGAGCAAGATCAAGAATTTCGCTTCAGTGGAAAACAACCAGCTCGAGCTTAAAATCGTCGGTGCTACCCAGTAGAACACGCACGGCTCGAGCTAACTCGCACCAGCTCTGCTCCAAGTGACGAGTGGAAAACGCTATAAGTTGCATTAACATTAACTTTTAAAAATTACTAATTGACAAGTTTTTTTCTGTGAAGCCAAGCATTGTCACAATTTAAAATTAAAGCACGTATCAACTGTAGCTTGTCTTCGTCAATTAAGGTAACGTCTGCGTGAATGCGAGCTATGACATTTTCAGCTCCGACAACAGATTTGTCGAAATATTTTCTTTCAAGTAGCCTCAATAGAAGAAATACAAAACATTCATATTTAGTAATCCAGACGGCCAAGGTGTGGGTCTACCTCTTCCACTTCACATGTTAGAATAATTTTTATTCAAGAAATTTTTTACTTGTATACCTTAATGTGATTTTCTTCTCTTCATTCATGCAGATTATTGATGATGCCCAGCTCTGTTAAAAATTCTTCACTCCATAAAATACTTTCAATAAAATGTGAATCATTGTTGGCTGTTTCTCTGCGCTGGCATTGTCATTACATTCACCTAATATTTTCAGCATATCAACATATTTTATGTCAATATGACTAATGACTGACATCATATAACTGTACTACCACCTTAATAACTTTTGTTATATTAGGTTTGTTCCAACCGACATCAAACGCGGTTTGGGACCGTCAGGAACTATGCACACAAACAATTACTGTGTATAAAAGATTGCCTAAGGATGACAAATATTTGTTTGTGTGCACAATTTGGACGGTTTGCAAACTGTCCAAATCGTAGGTTGGAACAGACCTACCATTTTGTCCGTTTTCGTATTGATTTTTTTAGCAAAAAAAAAAAACAAAATTACATAAGATGTTCAAAGTGCCTTTGTTTCATTTCCAAGCAAGCACGACATCTTAATCTGAAGGATATTTGAACTCTTTATAAAATCTCTCATTGGCTCGGATTTGTTGGCAATTAATATGAGAGTGTGGGTGGACCAGATACTAGGCCTCGTGAGTATCTACAACGCCTCCATTCTTTGGCGTACAATAGTATATATTTGTCTTTTCAAATTACAGTAGCATAAGCGGAAGCCCTAAAATAACGGCTCTGGCAAATGAAAACAAAATGTTTTCAAATATTTCCAAAGATAAAAGATTTAAACCAGGCGATCTTGCATAAAACAGGTCTTTCCCTTTCTACCTATCCACGTGGAAAAGGTTAGGTAAGCAGCGCTCGTTAATCGGTTTGGTAAAACAACAGGGTCTAGAATCATGTTGCCTACAATATCCGTCCAAATGTTTAATGAAAAACATCGGACATGTCTAGATTTCATTATAGCATGGGAATTTTTGTCGGCCCAAACATGCTGTTTGCTGAATTAACCAGTATCACGCAATCTTTGCTAAAATCTTCTAAACGTACAATGTGAAGGAACATAAAAACGTCGCGTTTGGTTGCAATTCCTTGAGCACAACCATACATAATATGCATGTCGGTTAATTCTGCCATAGTAAACAAAAATTTGTGCACTGGCAACAACAAATACTTTATGTTTATTTCACAAACCATCAGCTAACCATAATAAAACACTGCAAGTTTTTGAAAAATTAAAAAAAAGAAGGTAAAAAAAGAATAATATTCCTTATCTCCGAAATCGTTACTTTGCGAACCCATGTTTATTAAGATTTTTTGCTAATTTTAGTTCATACTACTACCTCTTTAAATATTTTATTTTTTATTATGTTGTTCTTTTTTTATTATAGAATTTAATATTTTGCAATGCGGAAGCTATACAGAAACATCATGGGTGTCAGCCACCAAACAGTTCGAGTATCTTTTACAACCCGCTGAGCAGAAAGTTGCCTACAAATTAAAATTGCAGCTATCATCAGTTAATGCAAATACAAGACAGGTGAGTACTAATAATTAAATTATAATATAGTGTAAAGCTAAAATCGAGGCTAAAATGTTTTGCAACCTGCATACCTTATATTTTCAATCTTTATTAAAGCACACAACCAATTAAATTATTTTACATTAATTAAATCACAAAGCGAATGATCGTTGAAAATGGTGAAATAATTAGGTTTATACATTAATATTTATTAACACCTGTCAAATTATTTATTTAATTGATTAAATTTGCAAGGTTATCTCTCATTTATTTGCAACATATTTGCAATAAATAAGATGCTATTCTAATCAAATTTGTCTTGTCATACAAATAAATAATAAAATAAATTAAAAAAAACATTTTTAATTATTGAAAAAAATCTAATATTTAAGCTATACCATACCTATACACAATAGGAATTCTACTTACGCGTAGTATAGCAAATTAATCTTATTAACAAGCTTTATTATATAAACCACAAATCTATAAGTCTTATCAATAATTAGTTTTCGTGACAACAGAAAAAAAAAATAAAATTGATGGTTTTAATTGTTGCCCCAAAATAACAAATGCAGATGTTTCTCAAGGTTTTGCGCTTTATCTGACACTGCTTTTGAATTACATTAATAGACCAAAAATACTATTTATAGTTTTGCTTCCCCATACTTCATAGTTTCCAAAGGCCATATCAACGAACATGGAAGATAGTAAAGTTTAAAATTTGTAGCATCTCTAAACAAAGATCTTGAAATAATATCTGATTTGAGTATTTTTAATATGATCACTTTTAATTATAAAAAAACTCAATTTAAAATCCGAGGTATCAACCGTATCACGTATTACAGTAAATTACAAATCTATATCTAATGCTCAATTGCACTAATTCAATGGTCAAAATACTAGGTTGTTACTTCAGTTGCACTGACGTGACTCAGCTTTTGGAACTCTGATTGCTCATTTTCTTTTTTAATGTTTTGAATTTATTATAAGATAAATTTGAGCTTTAATAAAACTACTAAACATAAATTAATTCAATAATATTTTAAGGTTGGCGAGTTGGAATCGATTGATTTTTACGTGTTAAATAACCAACCATTTTAACTGATGGTGATTGATGCATGTGATAATCATTTTAAAAACTTGATCTAATCTCACCGTCCATAACAACCGTGCAACCGACCAAAACCTTCCTCAATTTGTCTTCTTGCGGTTACATAGTTGAAATAGCTTTAAAAGTATCTAGAAAACTAGAATTTCTCAACAGAACAACAAAAATAGCTTAAGAGAGAAGTACCATCATTTAGGTTAGGTAAAAAAATATTCAAAACTTGTTTAAGATTGTACAAGTTCTAATGTAAAATTTAAGTCCATAATTAATTTTGTTGTTTTAATAAAAAAATAGAATTATAAACAAAAAACACTATTTAAAACTGTTAGTTAAGTATTGAGCCTAAATAAATAATTATTTAATTAATACGCCATCATTTTCTGCAGATAATTCTACTTGTATAAAATAAAAAAAAAAAAAAAATTTAGATTGCTGGTATGTCTGCTAATGACTATAGTTGATCTTCTTCAGCTCATACCCAAGTTTTCTTGCAAACACAAATGAACACGACTTAAAGCATTTCTGTTCATCATACATATTATACTGGTTGGAACAAGAATGTTTAAACGCTTAGCATGAAATATACCTCGTTCTGCATCACTATTGAGTACCGTTAGAATAAATATTTTTTAGGCTACTTTTTTGTTTTGGTTTTGTTAGTTCAAACAAAAAGAGAAATGATTTGGTTTCTTGCGTCAAAGCAAAAGAAACATGGTAGGCTTACAATAACACTGTGTCCCCAACCTGAAATGCCGTTCAGCGAGTTTTTCGGGTACTTGCCCGTGTGTTTTCATGCGTTAATGGGAATACAATAATTTTTCATGGCTATCTAACCGGTAATCTAGAAAAAGATTTAATCATGTTCAAATTGGTAAATTGGGGTTATACCAAAATGTAGTTTGTTTGCGCTAAAACTGGTAGAGTCGTGCACAATACTACTTCATACCGTCGTAAAAAAATGTAAATTGGGCTCAAACTTCATTGTGGTCAAATCAATATGTTCGGAACAGATCCCCAATTTTAACATAAATCTTGCATGGTTTAGTTGAGTAAAGATTGTATCCAAGTCTCAGGGGATTTAGATAGTCTGCTTTTAAAAGGATTTCCTAATCTTAAAGCTGATTGGGTAGGCGGTGAGGTACAATTTACAGGTAGGCTCTGCTTTACATAATTGGGTTTGATCAGCTACTCCTGCATACAATGTACGGATAATAAGTTTTTATTTCTAGTATTTTATGTACAGGAAAGAATGTAATTAATCTTTTATTCATCTTTAACCCTCTTACATCTCGTTTTAATATCTCATTTTTGTTTTAATTTGCTTTTTTTCTCATTTCGTTACACTCTTTTAATATATGTTTCATAGTTTCCTTAGTCTCTCCGCATATTCTGCACATTTTCAAATCCTCTTCCATCCAAAATTTTGTCACTCGCTTTTCATTACAACATCTGAATCTTCAAGCAATCATCTTTTTATCATCTTTATTATATCTATTGCTTTCTAGGTACCTTGGCAGTTCACTATATAACCTATATTCATAATTTGCGTTGTCCCTAGACTCTTTCACTCGTATTTTCCTTTCTTGCTTTTGTACATCTCTATCTCTTTCCATAATTTTGTGCCATGTCTCTTTCCCAGTTTCTCTCATCCTTTCAATTTCTTAGCTAGTGTAATTATTTCTATTGTAATCTTCACTAACTTTCCTTTTTTGGCTCTCATTTTCTCTTTCAGCATTGTTGTAAAATTTTACATTTGTGTTTCTGTCTCATTCCTTCCTCAAACCTCATTGCTCTTTTTCTTGCTTTTACTAAACCCAGTACCCATCCCTAATATTTTGCATGTATTGCTTCTAATTTTGATTGTTCCTTCCATCCTCATATTTATGACCCTTAAAATCATACTTCTACTAATACTAAACTATCAAACATAAACCTTTTTATTCTGATTTAATTTCACTTGCTCTCTATACTTACATTCGGAAAGTGAGTAAAGCGATTAACTCAAATTTCGGCACATAAATTGTCGCAGGTTCGGGAACCAGCCATAAAATTTTAAGAAATTGTGGTATTTATTAATTCAGGACATTAATCTTAATGGTGCGCGTCGAGTTAATATTAAGCGCATTATTTAATATTTAATGTAATATTACAATCAGTATCGTGTCAGACGGCTCAAATACATAATTTGTGTCTATGAAACCATAATTACATTTAGTGAAAGTGTGGGTGGTCAGATACTTCGTCCGTATCTATAACACCTCCATTCTTTTAATTAACGGGTTCGGTATAAATTATGTAATATTTACAACTATATATTTAAAGGAAGCTGTTCGGTAGTAACATAAGCGTAAGCCCTAAAATATCGGCCCTTGTACAAAAAACTCATCTCTTCGCGGCAATTCGTACAAAATACATATCTCAAATATTTAAAAGATTTTACCTCCGCAATACCTTGCCCATTCCATTTCCACTCTTTCACTTTTTTTTCACCCCTCTTTCTGAACACCATCATTTTTTCTACATTAACTTTCAAACTTATTTTTCTAAAATATTTTTCTACAGTTTATCATTTTTTTTTTGTTTCTTTTGCAACTGCCACTTTTTTTCTCTACCTACTACTATTTTCCTTGCTTGAACCTACCTCAGTTTCTCTTCTACATCTGTTATGTAAGTCGAAAACAAAGTAGGACTCAATCGGCAGCCCTGTCATTAATTTCGTTGTCCGAAACTTGTCACTTATTTTTCCGTTAACCCACTCTCTGCTTGCTACCTCCTTATCTTCTTCTTCTATTCTTCTTACCAAATGCTCGCTAATTCCTTTGTCTCTCATACACTTCCACAGTTTCTCTTTATCAAATGCCACACTTAGATCCAGGAATAACGCAAATTTTTCTCCTTTTCTCCTTTTATCTGCTATTTCTTTTTTGAACATGGTGTAAAATATATACGTTATCCATGGTTCCCCTTCCTGAAGTCGGCTTGCCTGTCTAGAATTATGTCATTCATGCCCAGTTCGTAATTCAACTTTTGTTCTAATATCATGGCTTAGATCTTGCATGCCGTACCCAGTAATGTTATTCCCTGTAGTTATTAACTTAATTTTTGCTTCCACTCTTGTGTATCGGGTATACAAAACCTTCTCTCCATTGATTCGGAAACCTTTCTCCCTTCCATATTTCATTTATTTACTTACTCAACCTCTCAATCAACTTTTCCGTACTATTCAACCATGCTTCATTCTGTAACCCATCCATACCTGGCGCTTTCCTTTTCTCTATTTTTTGTCTTTTTCCATATTGCTTTTTTAAATTTCTTCTGCTTCCTGGATTGGCTTTTGTCTATCTGGTAACTGCTCACGTGGTGATTGGTTATATTTTTGGTCTATCTAACTGATTTATTCAGTAAAAATGAGGATGTGATTTTAATTTTATTATTGAATGTTTTAGCTACTTCACGAGTTTGGTCGTTATTCAGAATTAATATGTAGACCAATATTGAAAAATAGTTTACAAACTGAACGACAATATCTTCTCAGCGCAATCAATGATTACATTAGAACATTAGCAAATAGTATGTCGGAAACACCTATAATTTCAACAAAATATGAAACGCCACAAGTAGTAGCTGAAATAATTGGAACTCGTCAGTTGGAAGCCAAAGCAACCGAAGTACAAATCATTGCTGCTAAACTTTTAGATGATTTGCAAGGTTATGAAGAACTAAAACAGAACTGCATGGAACTGTTGAAAGATTTGAAAGCTCAACATTCGGATTTGTATCAATCTTGGACTAGCGAAATTATTGCGCAAATAAAAGATAAGTCGTTGAGGTAATAATAGTACAAGAAATATTTATTAAATTGAAATTTGTAATTACGTCTGGTTTTAGTCTGTGTGAAAGTGACCCAGTAGTTCAATTCTCGGCAAATAAATTAATGAGAGTTAATTACTCTCCAAGATTAGTAACTCTGATATCTGAAGTCAGACAATTAACCGCTCTGGGATATAACATTCCTGATATTATTGTGCAAACTAGTACACATGCTAAACAGTTTATGAAATTTGCAAAGTATTTAGAACAGGTGAGTTGAGAAAATTATATGTTATCACATTTGAGAACTAGTACCATAGTTAATATTATACGTCATTGATCCAAATATTAAGTAGATAAACATGCATATTGTAAATTTAAATTATATATTAGTTAATGTTTACATTATTCACCATTTTTATTATTCTTTAATATGATTACTTCAATTTTAAATGCGGAGAAAACAAAAAAATATTAATCAAATAACGAAACTCGTCGTAAAAAATATAAATAAATCAAATAATGTATTGAATTAATCATGTGAAACAATAAAAAAATGGTAAATATTAAATAGTTTTATAGAATTATTAAAGAAAATATAGAATAGTTTATATTATTAATAGTAATTATTTTAACTTAATTTAATATAATTCTGATCAAGGCAGAACTTAAGAACAAATTGTAAATTTCAGATTTCAAATTTTCACAATACTATAGGCGATAGAATGATTCCATCTCAACGTCCGATGATGTTGCCCAGTGCTTTAGAACTATCCCGCCTAGTACAACAACAAGAAGTTATATCCTGGGGCGACATAAAATCTGTTGACAAATATGTAAACAGTTTAAAAGTAGCCGTTGATAAATTATCAAAAGAAAATAATCTTTTAACTTCTTATAACTATCAGATCATGGAAAAAATTAATCATCTTAACAATATAGATCTAATTAAATATTACGACAAATGGAAACAGGCAACCAGAGAAATGAGAGAAATTATGACACAAGTACAATCAAAAGGTTTTAAAAGCATGCAAAATTGGAAAACTGATATTGATCAAGCTTTAGCTAAAGTACTGGAAAATCAATATGCTAAAAGTTTGGATACTGTTCATCTTTACCTTCCAGAAATATATGCGGAATTAGTTTATAGAGATTCAAAGTTGTTATTTTCACCTAATGAAGAAACTCTCAAGGAAAAATACGAGCAACAGATGAAAAGGTTTTTGGAAATACCTAAAAATTTTAGAGGTATTGGTGATACTCCTGATACGTTCGCAGATATTATTAATAGGTAAATATATTTAAAGAATAGTTTACTGGTACTATTTAGAGTTTATTTATACAATATAGATACATATAATACACTAAAAGTTTATAATAATATATAATTTACAATTAAATCTACATAGATTAACATAAAATAATATGTGTTATCCTTATGTGTTTAAAAATTCATTCACTGTATAATAACATTCAGTTGATAGATTGTGGTAAATTTTAATATTAAATATAAAGCTGCCCTTGTAAACTGGGGAGCATTTATACATCTCCACAAAAGCACGTTGTTTAGGTATGTTAAATATATCTCCTTTGTGCACCAATTTGTTTGAATGTATATTAATTTTTTTAATATATATAGCACATTCTGTCATTATCTTGTTTTTGAATGTTGATTGACATTGAGATTAAATTTTAGCGAATAATTCTTTTTTGTACTACAAGTATTTAATGCTGTTGGTTTAATTTGTAATTACATCCCCACACGGTTATACCATAACTCAGGTTGTAAACCAATCCGTAGTACACTGTCATCAAACTGATATTACTCAGTTTCTTTTTAATGTTTAGTAGAAATTCAAAATCCAAACAATCAAACGTCTTAGAAAGGTCAAAGAATGAACCAATAAAGTTCTGAACTTTGATTTATTTTATCATAAACTGTTTGAACAAAACCAATAATAGCCGATAGGTGATAACTTTTTTTTAATTTTCGAAAATACATTTAACAATGACATTATTGGCCTATAATTGTTTATATCATCGAAACAAATTATTGGTAGTTGTAAAGATAAATTAATTATTTTGGATCGAATAAAAGATATTTCTTGTTCACATTCTGTAATTAATAGCACTAGTATATTGTCAGAACCAGGTGCAGAGTTTAACTTTAAACTCAAAATAATTTTTATTTGTTATTTAGTTGGATTTGATAAAAGTTTTGATTTATTTATAATCTTTTTTAAAAATGTATATTCTCTATTTAATTGGTCGTCAGTTACATTTAATTGTGTATTATACCATGGTAAGAGTCTAACATTATTATTAATTCTCATTTTAGTATTTTTCATAGGAAAGCTACGAAGCTTGTAGATAAGGTTAATGTTTATTAAAAATATTTTAAAATCAATTTAATAATAAATTATGACTGTGAATTGGATGTTTAAATAATCTGTACAATATTTACACAAGAACAAAATGTTTTTATAGTAAAGACTCATCGCAGTGGAACAATCATTAAGGGCGCGGTTTAGGGAGTGTCATAATACTACGAGCAGAACTCACGCAATTTCCAGTCTAATGAAATATATCAAAATCCACAGCCTTTAATTGTCTGTTAAGTTTCAAAATTAAATTGTAATTTGTTTGTCGAAATACTTGCTTAAAGGCGTGAAGATATAATGTTGGATTTCTTTGTAGATTTTTAATTATATTAATAATGTTTTAATTAAAATTAAAATGAGATTATAAGAAAAGCGCGCTTAATTTATTGTAAAATTACAATATAATAATAATTTAGTATGATTCTATATTTCAATCAAAATTATTCAAATATATAATTATTTAAATAATAGTCAATAATTGTATTTGTTTCATTTTATTAACTATTGTACCTTTCTAGTTGCATTGAGTGTGATTTAAGTTATAATTTTTTTATGTTCATATACAGTCTTGGATACGGTTTTGATTTTCGGTTGAAAATGAAAACATAATCTTAACCGCTTGTTAAGATTAATTTACTGTTTTCATCAACAATGTCTTTTTATGTTAAAAAAAACAATTAATTTATAGTTTGTCCGCGTTAAGACTGCAGTGATGGGAGTGGTTTATAAAGTCAGTATCACACAACTCTAATTGCAACTTATCTTTGTTAGTATTATAATACAGCTAACTTCACTTTGTTTATTATATTATAATAAAATTATTTTAAATTGTTTAAAAACTTTAATGCAGAAACAATATAGTTTATTGCTTCTTAATTAAATATTAAAATGTTTAATAGAAATGTATATTAGTCACTTTTAATACTAAAATTTATTAAAAACAATTCCTAGAACTGCATGACGTTTACTCATATTTAAGTTTTTGAGGTTATACTGTACGTCAGCAACAAAAAATTGTAATTTAATGTTAAAATACATATTTACAAATGCGTTAACTAGTTACAATAACGCAAAAAATTGATAAATATTAAATAGTGAATATTGTTAACTAAATTTATTCAATTACAAGTAGCTTTGTTTTAATCTGGTAGATATTCTATTGTAAATTGGGTAGGCCTCTAAGCCAACCAAAGCATTGTTTTCCAATTGCCATAACAACTACTACTGCAGTCTTAACGCGAACAAACTATAATTTATTGATTTATATCATTAACTAGGTGTGCTGAAAAGTTATCAAAAGTTACAGCTAATACAGATAACTTATTCGAGCAGTTACAAGGAGTTAAAAAACATTGGGAATCTTGGCTATCTTTGGGAGCACTAGATTCATCGCAATTGGTAACTTGGCAGCACTGGGATTTGCATTTTAGATCTTCGAAAACATTTGGACAGGAAATTGCTAAACTACCAAGGTACTTATATTTAACACATTTTTCATTATTGAATTTAACTAATAAGATGGCTTCTTTTAAGTGATAATTTATTATTATAAATACAACACAATTTGTTATGTAAACATTGTAACATAAACTTAACGTTTTTTTTTTTTATAAGAATTCATAATAATAATTTTCAGTACCGAAGAAAGAGTTGGATGTTTCATAATTGGTTTGTCCAGACTAAGATCAGATTTGGAATCGCATAATAGGAGCTATTGGGATCAACTGGTTTCAACACTAAAAGATTCTATTGTTCAAGATGTGGTAAAACTTCAACAATATGTGGACACATCAACGGCGACATTAAATAGACAACCGCTGACTTTGGAACAGATCGGCGAAGCAGATGCTTCGCATTCAGATATCTTAACTCAAAGGCCGGAGGTAATATAACTTTTTTTATTCTTATGTATAAAAATCTGATACGTAGCTTTTCAAATCAGCTTTATTAAATTGGCCGTGATTCAAATAACACGGTATGATGCCATTACCAACTTTACATAAAAATGCATAGATTTAATTTTTTAGAAAATTAAACTATTTACATCTTGTTGAATCACTTTTTTTATTAATTAATTCTCATTGCTAAGTTGCTTTAAGAAATTTTAAGTTTTTTATAATATTTTTTTAATAACTCACATAATAATAATTTTACAAAAGACCTTTATGAATACTGTTTTACAAAACAATTATTTTCTTAACATTAGTTCAAATAAGTTTTCCTTAATTCCTTTAATTAATTGCGTATTTTTGAAAAAACTTGTAGATTTATAAAATCAAAGTTAGGGTTTAATATTAAAAAAAAAATCATAATATAGAGATTTTTATCAATATTAGAGCTGGTGACTTAATTGTGAGAGCAGTCGGGTGAAATCAAAGAAAACATCAAAAACCACAACAACTCCCGGTTTGATTTTTAAGACTGTTTTTAAATATCTCCAAAAAATAATACTTTCTCTATAGCTTCTTTAAAACAAATATAACTAAAAATGGAAGCGAAAAGAAAAGTGTATTTTACTAAAAAGGGATTTGATTGAAATCAACATAGTGAAGCATTTTTTATGCTTACCAAATACCATATCTTGTTATTTGTATCATGATGTTACGTAAATCTCTAGTCATAAATATTGGAGTATGGTAAATTTAATTACTCAAAATTCTTCTCAAACAAACCGAGATTTGGACATTTCTGTTATAGTCTAAGAGCCGGCGACGGTTATGAAGACACAATTTTATTAGTTAGAAAATATTTATATAATAACTGCATTAATGGACATATTTTTAAATGTTTCAATCGAGTCTGGCAACTCAGAACCATTCGATTTAAGAAATATTAAGTCATTCAAGTACCGCAGTGAAGTCTTAATTTTTAGTTTGGTACAAATGATTAATAATTAATAAAATAACATTGCCTGAACGGTAAACGATGTATGATCTAAAACAGGATGAAAAATGTAATTATTTATAAAAAATATGCATATTTTGAAAAGTCATTAATCATAATCAAAATGTTATTATAATATAAAGGTGGCCTAAACATAAAGAGTTGTTAATTGTGTCAAGCGTTAAGTGCCGGTTATTTCAGACAAAACTGAAAATGATATAATAATAACAATGATGATACGTTTATTTTGTGCCTTTTGGCTTTGAAAAGCACATCACATTTACAAATATAACTATAACTTCCCAAAATAATAAATCATAATCTTTATAAATTAACACAATTAATTTTTTTTTAACTGCGCTCATGCATTCTATACCTCCTCCGCGTCCTTTCAATATATCATTATTTTTTCGTTTGCTCTTCTCTCATCTCGTTACACATTTTTAACATATTCCCTAGTTTCCAAAATTTTGTCACTCGCTCTTTATTACCACATCTGAATCTTGCTATCATCTTTTTATTGTTTTTACTATACCTATCGCTAGATACATTACTTTATATAATAAATTTTGTGTTATACCTAGACTATTTTTCCCTGATCTTTCCTAGCTTTCCCTTTTCTTGCTCTCATTTTCTTTTTCATGTATTCTTGTAAGATTTCACATTTGTGCCTCTGTCTCATTCTTTCCTTGTACTTCATTGCTCTTTTTCCTGCTTCTACTCGTAACTTATTTTTTTGACTTCTCCAGCACGACCTAAGCTGGAATTTCTTTATTTAATCCCAGCACCTATTTCCAATATTTTGCATGTATTGCTTTTATTTTTTCTTGTTCCTTCTTCTCCATATTTCTGACCCATACAGTATTATATTCTTAACTAAACTATCAAACATAAGCTCTTTGATTTTCATACAATCAAATTTTCTTTCATTTATACCCATACGTGTCCCACTACTTTATTTGCCTTTTGAGCTATTTTTTTAACATGCTCGCTCTCGCCGTTGTTGTTTGTACAAAAAAACACATTCTAAACATTTTAAACATTTTACCTCCGCAATACCTTGCCCGTTTCATTTGCCAGTCCTCCACTTTTTATCTTCCACCCCTAAACACTATCATTTTTGTTTTTTCTACATTGACCTCAACATTTTTTTTTCTTAATTATTTTTCTAAACTTTTCATTATTTCTTTCATTTCCTTTGCTTTTTTGCAACTATTACCATGTGGTCGTCATACGATAGCGACCACACTTTTTCTTTCCCTACTACTATCCCCCCTGCTTGAACCAACCTCAGTTTCTCTTCTACATCTGCTATATAAGTCGCAGCCTTGTCATACTTCTAATTAAAAATGATATAAAAGAAACTGTATTTTTATTCTAATAAATTATTTTATTATAATTTGTTGTCTTAAAATATTACATATGAACTTTCAGTGATATTAGAAACTCCTTTTTATAGCATTTGTCTTATATCTCATAACGCAGTTTTACGTTTTTTGATTTTTTATTACATTTTGTATTTATAAAAACATTACGGCCAAAAAAGTTAAATTCGTTTCCTCTACATTGAAACTAAAAGTCCAGATTGTGGTAAGCATAAGCAAATGCAAAACAATTCAGTAAATACTCAGTTGGGTGAAGCGCCTAACTCGAATCTCGGCGCATAAATTGTCGCAGGTATGAGCATTTATAAGAAATTGTTGCATTTACTAATTCAGGACATTAGTCTATACAGTGTCCATGTAACCATAATTACATTTAATATGAGAGTGTGTGTGGAGCAAATCATATGCCTCGTCATTATCTACATCACATCCATTTTCTCAATTGACGGGTTCGGTAGTATATATGATGTTCAAAGGTAGTAACACAGGCCTTAAAATATCGGGACTAGTACCTAAAAAAAAATGTTTGGAAAATGTTATTTTATTAATACGTAGCTATCAATAGTTTGAACTAAACAAAAAATGAAAGTTTAACAATAAAATATAAGTTTAGTCACTGGGCTTATTATAAATACATACACCTCATTCGCAATCAAACCAGTTGTTGTTACACAAACGTCATATTGCGCAAACAAGTAATATTTGGTAACTGTTTGTACAATCTGAATGTGTGTTTTTCTATTAAGACTTGTCATTCAAAACGACTCGGCTCATGTTTGGCCTAAACCAAAACATGGTCTGATTCGATACTCACGTACATGGTCAATATCTATTCACAGAATCTTTCTTTTCTTTCATAATGCTTGACTTTACTTTGCGATTTGTAAATTAGTTGGCCAAATAAGTGTCCTCAGTCACTATCAGTTCAAATGCAGTTTGAAATATGTCAATTAATAACTGATCAATAATATGTGATACCAGTGTTGCTTATTAATTTAACAAACAAAAGAAAGCACGATAGAAAATTATCTATTAATTTATTTTTATTTTTTATTTATTTATTAGATGGAGAAGGTACATCAAGAAATGGCACAGAAAGTTCAGATTTTGGCCAGTTGGACTAGAGAGCGTATTGACTCTGTAAATCGTTTGCAAGGTGGATGGGAAAGATTGGAAAACTTGTTGGAGAACTATCAACACATTATAGCTAAACAAGTGGAAACGGTTAAAACAACATTGCACATTGCAAGTCAAAATTTAAACAACGAAATGGAAAGATTTGCAGCAAAATGGGAGCAAGTGAAACCACGACCTAATTCAGGGCAAATAGCTGTTGAATCTTTAGAAGAATTAAATAAACATTTAACAAATATTAAAGAAAAGAAAGAACAGTGGAACGAGCTAAAAGATCAACGATCAAAAATAACGTAAAAATGAATTATAATGTGTATTGAATTTTAAAAAATTATATTTTTTTATTTATATAGGAACGATTACACAAAATTCAGCTTAGATGTTCCAAATTTTGATATGAGCGAGGAAATAGATAAAGATTTGGAAAAAGAAGAATCTATTTGGACATTATTTGAAGAATTTTATAAAGGTATTAAAATATCAGAATACATTATTTATTTTAAGATATTCATTTATATAATTAAATAAAGCTGTAACAAAATATTTAAATTTAAATTCTTAGTCACAAATCATTTTTTATATCAAAATAATTTAAATAATAAGTCATAAGCTTAAGTTTTAAAAACAAATGATTTAAGTCATAAATCAAACTGTACTTTGAAATAAAAATGATGTTTTAAGTCTTTTTTTCAATGATTTAAGTTTGATTTAAGTGTTAGATCATTTTTAAAAAGTTTAATTTATATAAAAAATTAGACAAAGATTAAAAAAAAAAATATCTACCCTATAACGGTTGCAACTCATAGAGCGGATTCCTAGCTATTATGCTTACGCTAAATAGTTAAAGCATCAAAAATATGTCTTAATATATCCACGAATTGTGAAAAATGTAATCATTTGGCACTAAGTTTTTTATGCTTTTTTTGCTTTATTAATTATTTTTTTGAATTTGGTGCTTATTTTAAGAAAGATTGAAATGTACATAAAAAAGAAACGTAAATTATATTATTCTTTAGAAAAGGTAAAGCAAAATTTACGTATTGAGATCTTACATATTTTATTATAAAAAATTATTGAGATAAGTTCAATATAATTCTATAAATCCCGACTGAGCGTATTTTAGTGCCGAAGATGTATTTTTGAGAAATGGAGTTTTATCTACATTAAATAAAATCAACTGTATTTTGAATAGAGAGAACGTTCCAGATTTCGATATGAATCCAGCTAATATAGCAATTTTTAAACAAGTGTGGATGTTGAAAAAAGTTTTTTCGCTTTCAAAGCTATTTTAAGTAATCAAAGGCAGAATTTTACAGTTGAACACTTAGAGCAACATTTAAATATTAACTGTTTTTGTGGATAGTTTTTTTTTTAGTTATTTAAAAGTTTTTTTATATTATTTAAAATTATGATTATTATTAATTATTTATTAAAATATTTTATAATTTTGGATTTTTTGGATTTTCATTTTTTTTTCAATTGTTTCATGTTTTTTTAATGCTTTATTTACATGTTTGGTGCTTTTTTAATGCTTTTTTTAATAACATTTTTGTGCTTTTTTCAGCGTTTTTTTTTTCGTGTTTTTAATGCTTTTTAATCCGCTCTCTAGTTATAAGTATAATTGATTATTTTAATATTGGAGTACATGTTGTTTGATTATTCAAAATAATAATGTGTTAATTAATTCCATTATTTATGTTGTAAAAAAACATTTTAAATTATTTAAAATCAAATATTTTATTGATGGCACCAACTTTATTTTTTACTGATAAACTTTTAAATAAAAAATTAATTTTATAAAACATTTTGTTTGTTTAAACTTTTTTTTTTTCACTTGATTCATTAACACCCTTTATGTAACTGTAACAGTTTTTACTAAGAAATGTGTTTATCTTTTTATTATTTATAATTATTTCTATTTTTTTTTATACAAATTAATAAAAATGTTAATTTGGTACTATTTTGATTTTTAGAATTGGAGCTGTTAAACAATGAAGAATGGATTGTTTTCCGAAAGAAGTTTTTCAAATTAGATGATTTCTTAGAAGAATGGAAATTAAAATTACAAAACATGGAAAATACTCCATTGGTTACTAGGCTTTTGCAAGAAATTCATAAATATCAAGTAAGCAAAACTGATTAGTTACAAATACTAAATTAGTTAAAATATGTTTTCTTTATCCAAGGCTGCAATACCAACACTTAAATATTTACAAGGTGACGATTTCACAGAAAAACATTGGCTCGAAACTTACGCACTATTGGAGATGCAGGCAAAACCTTTAGATACTCTTATTTTGCAAGATTTTCTTTCTATTTCCGATAGAATTGTGGATAAACAAATAGGACTTCAGGTATAATAACATTTTGAATCACTACTTTAGTTTGTAATACACAAACAAATTATTATGTCCATAACGTTTTAGGCTGTTTGCAAGAAAGCTGCTAGTGAAATTATAGTACGACAAGCTCTAGCCGAATTGGACCAATGGGATGTTCAGGCACATTTTCAACTGAGTAGTCACAGTGATTCGCAAAATAAAGAAATATTACTTATTAAAGATTTTAAGGAGATTCTAAATAGAGTAATTATTATTATTAATTAACAGCATGTTGTGATTTGGTAAGCGCGTTTAAACAAAATTGATGATTCTTTTAATTTTAGATTGGTGATAACCAAAGTCTTCTGCAATCGGTGAAAAATTCCGCTGACTATGAAAGCTTTTCAGAACGTGCTTCTGTTTGGGAAAATCGTTTAACTGATTTAGATATGTATTTAACATCATTAGCTCAAATTCAAAGAAAGTAATATTAAATATATCTATATTTACTATTAGTTATCAATAAAGGTGTATTTTATTTTAGGTGGGTTTATTTAGAGCCAATTTTTGGGAGCGGAACGTTGGGACAGGAGAAAGTAAGATTTGATAAGCTGGATCGAGATTTCAGACACGTTTTGAAATTTATTGAAAACGATTCAAGAGTTTGTTCTCTTTGTAGATATCCAAATTTACGTTCCATTTTAGATAACCTCTTCGATCAATTGAGTCGATGCCAAAAAAGTTTGGATGATTTTCTTACGGTTAGTTCTATTTATAATTAAAAGTTAAATTATAAAACGTATACGGTAAATTTATTGTGTTTTTAAGTACTTAAGCAATCATTTTACACTAAATTAATTAAATAATTTTAAATTTATAGGAAAAAAGAAATAAATTTCCAAGATTTTTATTTCTTGGCGATGATGATCTTTTGGAAGTAGTTGGACAATCGTCGAAAGAGCAAGTAATTCAATCACATTTGAAAAAGTTGTTTGCTGGAATTCATAGTATTCAATTGGATGAGAACGGACAACATATTACCGCCATGAATTCATTGCAAGGTGAAAGTGTGATATTGAGCTCACCCGTCGACATTAAACAACCCGTTGAGGTAAATAATTTGTTTATTTAATTTTATGCCAAAACTTTAATTTTTTTTAAATTTGTATTTGGTTTATTTTAGGACTGGCTAAACAATTTGGTCAAAGAAATGCAAAGAACCTTAAAAGATTATCTTGAAAGATGTTTGGCAGATGGAAAATCACCAGATCCGTTAAAGTATCCTTCTCAAATATTATGTTTGGCAGATAGTATTCATTTCACCAATAAATGCGAACAATCTATTGGTAGCATGTCTCTTTCACAATTACTTACTACTTATAAGGTATTTAACATTTTATTATTTCATTTATATTACTACAGTCTCACTGAATATATTTTCATATTGAGTGGTATACTCTGATACAGAAATATAATAATATTTTAGACACAACTAGAATATTATAGTTCGTTGGATATGAATGAAAATGAGGAAAATAAATATGATGGTGAAAACAACGTTTTAGAACTAAAGTTAAAATCATTGCTTATGGACACTATTCATCATATATCCGTTATTGAAGAACTCATTGATGCTAATGTCAGTAAAATAACGGATTGGAATTGGCAGAAACAATTACGGTAAGTTGTATTAAATTGCACTTCTTTTTCTTCCAGAAAATTTATTATTATATCCAAATCATATGTTACTAAGGGCCCTATATATATATATATAATTACTTTGATATTTTTATGCAAGATAAATGTTATAAAATTAGAACTGCAAAATAAGTTTTTAATAAAAAATTAAAAAAATTACGTAAGTGAGCACAAAAATATAAATCAAACAAAAAAATGTAATCTAACATTTTCAATATTTTACATATATGCATATTTTGATTGGTCTGACATACATAATCAAATAGATTTTGTTGTTACAAAACTGTAGGTTTTTGTACATATTAAATATAATTTTAAAACATATTATAATTTTAGATTTTACTCAAATTCTTCTGGACAGATTACGATAAGAATGGTCAATGCAAGAATCAATTATGCTTACGAGTACATTGGAAATACGCAGAAATTGGTCAGAACACAATTAACCGATAAATGTTTTTTAACATTAACACAGGTCAGTTAAATTAGTTTATCACATAATGGTGTATATAGCAAAGTATTGGGTCTATTGCTTTTAACAATTTGTTTTAATAAAAGAATTCTCAATTCGAATGATATTTGGCTTGTTTGTATTAAATAATAAAAGTAGTATGTATAAGCGCCTACCAAATTTGAGAAGTCATTACAATTGCTTGAATGTCGTATAATTCGTATTTAATGAAATTTTTTGGCTTTTTTGGTTTATGTGACACAGTTTAGTGATAATAAGCGACTTATTATTATTTGCAATTAAGTAGTACAAACAATTTAGTTATTAAAAAGAAATACAAATTCAAATTTTTATAATAAATATTAAAAATAACAATTTTAAATATACAATACGACATTTAGGCAAAAAATAATTATATTATTATTTATAGGGAATGCATTTGGGTATGGGTGGCAATCCCTATGGACCCGCAGGCACAGGAAAAACAGAATCTGTAAAAGCTTTAGGAGCATTGTTGGGACGACAAGTTTTGGTTTTTAATTGTGATGAGGTAATTTATGAAATTTAATCAAATGTAACCAGTAATGTACTTTAATATTTAGGGTATTGATGCTGCATCAATGGGACGCATTTTATCGGGTCTTGTACGTAGCGGGGCTTGGGGCTGTTTTGACGAATTCAATCGTCTAGATGAGGCCACCTTATCTGCTGTCTCTATGCATATACAGCCTATTCAAAACGCTTTAAAGATGCAAAAATCTACAGTAACATTATTAGACCAAGAGGTAAAGAAATTTGAAATTTGATTAATATAATTAATTAATTAAACAACTTCTTCCCGTAAACATTATACATAATACTTTTAGATACAAGTTAATAAACATTGCGGAATATTTGTTACATTAAATCCAGCTGGCGGTGGATATGGTGGACGAAATAAGTTACCAGATAATTTAAAACAACTATTTAGACCTGTTGTTATGACACATCCAGATCATGAATTAATAGCAAAAACGTTACTACATTGCGATGGTTACAAAAATGCTGACGTTATTGGTAGAAAACTAATCGAAATATTTTCCTTGGCAAGGTAACAAAAAAATATTTTTTTTAGTATATATTAATTTTCAAACCTTTATCTTTCATATTTAATATAAAATAAGTTTCATATTTTAGTAAATTACTAAGTAAACAGCAACATTACGACTGGGGTCTTCGTGCTTTACGAACCATATTAAGCGGATGCGGAAGGTCAATAAAGGAACGTCGCCAAAAAAATTTAGAAATCAATCAAAAAGATGAATTTAATTTAGTAGTTCGAGCTATACGAATAGATACATTATCAAAATTAACATTTTCTGATAGTGATACGTTTGATGGTCTTGTGAGAGACGTCTTTCCAGGTATAGATTTTGAAAATTCTGGTGATGAAAATATAAAGAAAGCACTAGAAGAAAGTTTTGTTGAGTTGAAACTTGAAAAAAATGAAAGACAGGTTAATAGCAATATTCTCATAAACTTATTATTTATTATAAATTTAATTTTTAGATAAATAAATGCATTGAGCTACACGAACAACTTAGACAGAGAATGGGTGTAGCTATAGTGGGTCCACCAAGCTCAGGAAAAACAACCATCAGAAACATTTTATTAAATGTAAGTTTTTTTTTATCATTGGTAATAATAATGTAAAATTTATAGTAATTTGTTGTTTTGATCTAAGTATATTAACTTTAAAATGTATTTTTATCTTTAATCTTTAGGCTCTTACAAAAATGGGTAAAACTATTAAGCAACATGTATTTAATCCAAAATCAATGACCAGGCAACAATTACTAGGCCAAATTGATGTTGATACTAGACAATGGACAGATGGAGTATTAACTCAGTACAGCTTACAAGTTACAAATGAATCATTAGGTTATTTTTAATCAAACTGAGTAAAATGATTATATTTTAGTATTTTTTATTTTAGATGTATGGTCTTGTATTGTATGTGATGGTGATGTCGACCCTGAATGGGTCGAATCTCTAAATTCTGTTTTGGACGACAACCGGCTGCTTTCGTTGCCTTCTGGTTGGCGAGTTCAATTTGGACCAAACGTAAATTTTATCTTTGAAACGCACGATTTGAGTTGTGCGTCTCCTGCTACTATATCCAGAATGGGAATAGTTTTTCTCAGTGAAGAAGATGTTCGTTTAGATGATTATGTCAACAATTTTCTTCAAAAGCAACCGGAAAATATTGAAAGAACTCTAAGCAGCTATATAAACGACTATTTGTTTAAAGGTACTATTGTTTTTTTATTGAGTAGCATTACATTATAAAATTACAATTTATGTTGTTATCACAACAAACTAATATTATGCTCGTATTTAGCTCCGTTCTTAAAATTGCTTCAAACTAAATTTATTGATCAAAATTGTTTACGTAAACATATAATTTTTTTATTTATATAACTAAAATGTAACACAAAGCACCAATTGCTGCCTCGAGGAAGCCATCGCCAAAAACTGCTAGTCAATCCGCCATTTCCGTTCTCCAATTTTCAAAATACTTTGCTCATGACAATTGTCAAATCAACCCGGTGTCCGCGGCCACCATCTTTCCGTTGTCAAATTTGGGCTCTGCTGTTCTTCCCAGTTTCAATGGTGCAGAAGTGTGAAACTGTACCGCCAAATTGTTAATAAGGCTCCAAAACTATTAATCCGGGATTTAAAACTGTAAATCCGGCTTTTAAAAATCTAATTATAGTTTTTAAAACAAAAGGCTTGCTGCCAACGTATTGACAAACTATTAGTTCGGCTGCTAAATTATAAATTTATGAACTGTAATTTCGGCTTTTAAAAGTGTAGTAAGTATAAACCCGGCATTTAAACTTTAAATTAAAAATTCAGCTGCCGTTGTGTTAATGACATTACAATTATAAATCCGGCCTTTAAAATTGTAAATTTAATAAACATTTTAGTTTGTTCTACAAACTGTTTATCTTCTAAAATAAAAATCTGGCTACCAATTCGTTTCCAAATTATAAATTCAACTGCAAATCCGGCTTTTAAAACTGTAAATCCGGCCTTTAAAGTTAAAATGGGTTTTCAAAATTGTAAATCTAGTTTTTTCAAGTGTTAAATTTAACTGCCAATGTAAAATGTAAAATTTGACTGCCAAACTGTTAATCCGGATTTCAAATTTCAAATTTGGTCGTTAAAACTGTAAATCAAAAGTAAAAGTACGTATGCGTATTACTTAAGAGAAAGTATTTGTACCTGCAACGGAAGTGTAAATTTATCAGGCAAACTGTTAATCCGGCTTCTAAATTATAAATCCGGTGACTTACTTGTTAAGTTTTACTGATAAACTGTTAATATGGCTTTCAAAAATAAAAATCCGACCATCATCGTGTTAAATTCAATTATGAAACTGTTGACTCGGCTTCAAAATTATAAATTTGGCATTTAAAACTTTAAATTCAGCTTTTAAAAATCTAAGTCCAACTTTTATATTGTTAAATATTACTGCCAAACTGTTAATCCTGTCTTAAAATTATAAATTCAATCTTTAAAATTGTAAATTTGGTTTTTAAAAGTGAAATCCGATCACCAACGTGTTTAAGTTTACTGCAATACTGTTAATCCGGTTTATAAAATTTCAATGCCCGGTTGTACCAACGCAACTTAAAATGCATCTCAGCTGAGACGGTCTTACTATAAAAGCCACTTTACTTTTAGATTTTGTTGTACCAACTAACTAAATCTGACAGAGCCTCTACTTAGCATTAACATACGTTTAGCAACTGCGCAAAATGCAATTCAAGTAGCTAACAATAGATATAGACCCAAGCAGTAGTATCTTAAAAGTCGTAAAAAGCAATGAAAATAATTTGTAATAATATTATTTTGTAGCTATTTAATTACTTACTCTAATATTACTATCAAGTTAATTTCACTTATATTATTATTGTAAAATAATTTATTTACAAACACATCATTATTTATATGTCATTAATGTTTATATTTTTAATAAACATAACCTAGAAAGTAGAGTTCAAGTAATAGAAATCAGCTACTTTATATTCAAGACCGGTTGACAAATGTGAGACATAAATTATACATCAGCTTTAAAACTGTTCCATCTTTAAAGTATCAAATTTTACTGCTTATTTGTTAATCCGGCCTTTAAAACTATAAATCCGGTCTTCAAGAGTTAAATTTTTACTGTTAAACTGATAAAAATAAAAATTTAAATCCAGACTTTGAATCTGTAAATCCGGTTTTTAAAAACGTATTTCCGGCATTCAAATAGTAAATACGTTTAAATATGTAAATCCAGCCTTTAAAATAATAAATCCGTGTTAAATTTAACAGGCATTTTTTTAATTAAATGTCAAAAATAGCTGTTTTAAAACATCAACATATTGTTAGAAAGCACCAAAACCCGATTGTAAACTGTTGAAAATGGAAAATTTGTTAAATTACAAAAATAGAAAAATCCAGTGTTGAAACACCAAAATCAGGTTATAAACTGTATTTTTGCAAAATTCTTTTCAAACGTCAAAAATAGTAAAATCCGGCCAAAAAGTATGAAAATATTGCTAAAAAGCACCAAAATGTAGTCATTAACTGTTATAATGTGCAAAATTCTATCAGAAATCGATTAAATAGTCTAAAAATTACAAAATTTTGTCATAAATTTTTAAAACATTTTCAAAAAATAACCAAAATCCTGCTAAACACGGTTGAAAAGTACAAAATTTACATTCACATCTTAGATTAAGTATTTTGAGCATCTTTCATTGGTTATATTTTGACTGCATGTAAGATTTGGTAATTTTAGACATATTAGGTTAAATAAGATCATTTTGACAGATAACATCTTAGATTACGTATTTTTGATAGTTTATCTTTATATCGTGTAAAAAATACACGATATAAAGATAAACTACAGCTACAGCTGCTACTTAAGACATTATTTTTAATAAAAACAAAAATCGATTTAGCGGTAAAAAAAGTGGAATTTTTTGAAAAAAATTCCGAAACAAAATTGACGACATATAATTTTCAAATTTTATTAATTTTAAAATTAAACTCTACCTTCTATTAAAAAGTTTATAAAAATTAATTGGGTCAGATTCGAGATCTGGTGTTTTTTAGTTTAAACATTGAGAGTTATATTTTTTTAAATAACTGCTGTTGGACCAAAAAGTACAATTTTTTAACCCTACACGCTAATATAGTTAGCCAGTTGTTGATGTACAGTTTTCTGAAACAGATTTAGTACAGAAGGGTCAAGGATTTAAGAGTAGAAGTTTTTTGCCACATTGATTGTAAAGTGCTCAAAAACATTCAGTGGGTTTTGCAAAAGCAAATTGTAAGTCCTAAGATTTTTTGTTTAGTAAAACGTTATGTTGTCACCTTTACTATGTGGTAATAAATAATAATAATAAAATCCATTACTAACTAAATTTTTTACCACAAATACTTTATTGGTATAAATATATATATTACTAATGCCCGTATGACGCTATTCAATTATAGAGAATTATAGATAGCTATATATAATTATATATGGAACTTTAAAAGTCTGTAAAATACACAAATGATTATCAATTTTATTGTAGATTGAAATTTTAACAATATTTTTAGTTTTGCTTTATAATTAACAGATCCAATAAGAGGTTTCATTTTGATATTTAAAAAAAAAAACAGATATTTTTTAAGAGAAATCAATAAATACTTATTTCATTGTAAAGAGGAAAGTATGCCATTAACATTTGAAAATGATATCAGTCAAATGGCCGCCACGGTTACGGTTGCAGTACCACATTCTTTTCATAAAATTTTCCATGACCAATTTGCACATTTGCGGCTGTATGTCCTCTATAACTTCACAAATTTCATCTTTAAGGTCTTGAATCGATTGTGGAGCATTGGCATAGACCTTATATTTCACGTGGCCCAAAGAAAAAAGTCTAAAGGTGTTAAATCACAAGATCTCGGTGGCCAATTGTGATCACCTCTTCAAAAAATAACACGGTCAGGAAACTTTTCTTGCAAAATTGCGAATAAACGTCGTCCACATCAATATCTTCCAATTCCAGCTTTAAAAAATCATTAATCATAGCTCGGTAGCACTATCCATTCACCGTAATAGTTGCACCAGCCTCATTAAAAAAAACAGTAAGGTCCAATCACACCGCCAGCCCAAAAACCGCACCAAACAGTGACAGGTTGAGGATGCAAAGACTTTTCAACAATCATTCTTGGATTTTCTGACCCCAAATGCGACAATTCTGCTTATTAACGTAACCTCCGAGGTGAAAATGGGCCTCATCACTGAAGATGATTTTTTGATGAAATTCCGGATCATTTTGATGCATTTGAAGGACCCAATCAGCGAAGATACGACGTTTATGGTGATCGACCGGCTTGAGTTCTTGTGTTAACTGAACTTTAAAAGCCTTAAGACTTAAATATAGTTGATGGAGTTGACCGTTACTACGTGATAATTCATAATACAAGATTAAATAAAACAACTACTAGGTGATATAAAAACATAGTAGGTGTTTTATTTAATCTTGCTTAAGACTTAAGTCTTTATGCACATCGTATTTTGCATAAAAGAAATCTAAAGAAACTTAAAAAACTATCGTCTTGAAAACTTTTCAAATTTTAACTGTTTGTGTAAATAAGAAATAAACTAATGTAAACAAAAAATTGTTACAAAGTATTAAAAAGTAAAGCAATTGTTAATTAAAAAAAATCAAAACTCCGAATTTATTAAATATAATATACTATTTTATTAGGTCAATATTACTTAATTTGCTTGTAGTTTCTGGCATTCATTTTATGACTAGTTAATTCGGGACACCCTGTATTTTTATAAAGAACAGAGTTATAGAAGATGTTCGTAGTGCCCTCCTTCCATTTCCAAACAGGCACGACATCTCTGTCTGAAGGACATTCGTACTCTTTCTAAAACACTCTCATTGGCTCGGATTTTTGGGCACTTTTCATTAATTTTTAACTGCAGCTCCTCGAGTCTATTTACAGGAGTAGCATACACTAATAATTTCAAATATCCCCAAAGTAAAAAATCAAAAGGATTTAAATCAGAAAATCTTGCTGGACATAAATCTGGTCCGCCTCTTCCTACCCACCTATGTAGAAAAATTCGGTCTAAATGCGCTCTAACGGCAATCGAAATATGAGTTGGAGCACCATCATGCTGGAACCGCATTTGTTGCCTGTGGGCCAAAAGAATGTCATCCAAAAAACCATACATGGTGTTCTGCAGAAAGTTGAGCTAAGCAGCGCCTGTTAATCAGTTTGGTAAAACAACAGGACCTAGAAACCTGCCGCCTACAATACCCATCCAAATGTTTAATGAAAAACGTGTCTGATGTCTACATTCAATTACAGCATGGAAATTTTCGTCGGCCTAACTATGTGCATTATGAAAATTAATAACTCCATTTCGTGTGATTGATTTTGGCAAGAAACTGCGAGTCTTCAGCATCCTTGCGTAGAAACGTGCCTTATGATCAGTTAAATTTGAGGCTTATATATGGATAGAGCAGTTGCTCGTGGAGGGTTCTCCAAACAAGAGTAGCACCAATTCCTACCTCGGCTGATATTCTTCGCACACTCGTCCCTGGATTATGCTCAATCCGTGCTATAATTTCTAGTTCTGCTCTAGAAGTAAATACCGACCTTGGTCTGCCGGAAAGATAGCACTGTTTTCGAAGTAAACCACCTATCTCTCAATTTCTGATGAATTCTTCCAAACATACTATGTGAAGGAATCTGGCAATTTGGATAAGCTTCTACATAAAGACGTTGCGCTTTGGTGGCAATCCCATTAGCAGGACCATACATGAAATGCATGTCGGCTAGTTCTGCATTAGAGTAATCAGCCATAGCAATGAAAACTTGTGCACTAACAACAACTGTCAAATACTGAATGTTTATTTCACAAAACATAAGCCAACTATGATAAGAAAATGCACGTTTTTGCAAAATAAAAAATTGAGGAAAAATAAATAATGTTCCATATCTCCAAAACCGTTGCTATGACAACCCATGTTTATTAAGACTTTTTTGTTTGTTGTGGTTCGTACTACTACCCCCTTAAATATTTTACATTCTTTTTTTGAACACCCTGTATATATAATTCAATAGAGAGTTACAGATAAGTGTCATACGGGCATTAAGAATACATGTATAGTTATCTATAGTTTTAAATTAAGTAGTTTTGTTCTTATTTTATAAAGTAAAGATGTAAATATTTTTATTAATTAAATAAAATAAATTTGTCAATTAAAAATTATACATTTTGATAAAAAAATAGTCGTATAGTTAATTACTTGCTCATGGATACACAAAAATATAAAAGCATCCTTTATATTTAAAAGCAATTTGCTTGCAGATTATATTAAATGGCATGTAAATAAAACAAAGTTGAAATGTATGAATACGTGACTTATTATGAACTATGAACATAGCAAATTGTCAACATCGGCTTGTTGACAAATCTGCAGCCAGATAAACGCATTCCTTAGCTGCGATCACCAATTAACATGTATGAAATATAGAAACTAGATATAAATATGTGACAATGATGTTTAAAGTTGTAGTTTTCATGTTGTTTACTCGTCATACACAACATCCATACTATAGTTGCTCTGCAAACATCAAATCTCGAAATTAATTAAATAACTAAACATTGCTTTTGACAACGTCAAGGTTACGCTAAGCATTTATGTCGGGCTAAAACATCGTTGCTATGCGGGCATTGTCATCATCGCTATGCACTTAGTGCATTAATAACTATTATTTCATCACTTTTAATATATATTTTATTTTAGCTATTGATTGGGTATTGAATGAAGCTGAAGTAGTTATACAGGGTCCTAAACTTTCTTTAGTAAAAACCACATTATCACAATTAAAAGAAGCTTCAAGTAAATCACAATTTGTAGTAGGACTTTTAAATGGTTTGGGTGGTCAAATTGATGATAGTTTTCGAGAAAACTTTGCACAACAGGTAACTAAATACAATATATCTTTTAAATTTTTTAATTAGCAACGGAATAAGTAACTTAACATTTTTACAGGTTTTTGATATCACTTCTGAAAGTTTGCCGTCAGTGCCTTCCAAAGCTCGTTACAATAAAGATCGTGATCTTATAGATTCATATTTTTCAAACCCAAATATTCAAATACAATCTCCTAATAACGAAATGCCTTTGATTCCGACTGCAGATATTAATCAAACAATGGATGTAATTAGAACATGGTTGCAGCCTGGCAAAGAAGAACACTTTGTTATTGTAGGACCTCATGGATCGGCAAAAACGTAAACATTTATTTTAAATTAGTTTTCTAATTCAGTTTTTTTTTTGCAATACTTTCCATATCAAAATAAGCTGAATTTAAAATTTTGTTCATTACAAAAAAACAACCATATTTATTAATATTAATTAATGACGTTTTTGGATGACAGCACTAGCTGCTCTCAATGCAAATTATTTAAATAAACTAATTTTGATTTGCAATATTTAACCAACTTTTTAAATACAAATATTCTACTAACCTTGAATATAATTCACTAATGTGTTACAATAATGGCATTTTCTTAAAATTTTAGACTAATCCTGGAAACTCTAGTAAAAGAGAGATCTGATTCAGAACTTGGCATAATTCATTGCAGCGCACACGTAACACCTGATTACGTTATACATAAAATTCTTCAGGTACCTAAATAAAATCAAAGAAATAAAGTAAATGTTGGATAATTTAATCATTTTCTTTCAGTTATGTATAGCTGTAAGTAGTAACAAAGGGCGAATATATAAACCTAAAAGAGGCCATTTGGCATTGTATTTTAAAAATTTGCATCTTCTTAAAGGAGACAAATGGGGCACAAATATGTTAATAGCATTTTTACAACAGGTAATTATAATAATTAAAAAATAATTAATATTTGTATGATGGAGGCTTGCGGTTTGCCTTACAGTCTCGCATTAAACGAGCGGATGGTTTTGTTTTTATGCTAACATCGCTAAGCTTGCCTTCATTTTGTAATTTTAATTTATCTTCAGACATTTTAATTTGTAGAGCTTCTAATACAGTTAGGTACTTTTGCACCTGCTTCTGCAATTCACTTTCATTTTCTTTTAAACCGCATATAATCGTTTTAGCTTTATCGTATTTGATCATTACATCTTTCAGTGTATTATCGATACTGTTAAGATGGGATTGAAGAACTTCCTTTTCTTCTCGGAGTTTATTGTTATCTGCAATAACTTCACCGGTTAATTTTTCATACTTTTTTAAAACTGAGTATATTTCGTTGTTTTCCATATCCACCTGGCGGTACTTGGTAATATAGTCTTCGTTCTTCGTCTGCATCACTTTCAGTTCGTCTTCAAGTTGATTTATTCGCATTTCAAGATTTTTAATTTGTTCGTCTTTTTGTTTGTAGATCTGTTTTAATTTCTCTTTATTTTCTAGTTCTGACTGGTTCGATATGTTTGAAACGTACGGTCCTTTATCTTGAATATTTTGTATAAACTAATTAAATGTTATTTTAATCCCAATTATTTTTTTATTTACTTACTCTCATTAAATCCATATTCAATAAACGTAAAAGAAAAACTGATATTATTGCTATGATTATTAAACACGCATACGTATTATATGAAAATAAAATTTTGGATATTTCGGCAGAAAACATTTAATCCAACATGTTTATTCAGACATTTTGACGTTTGTTTGTAACATTAGATTTCTTGATTAATATTTTTTTGTAGTTGATTGTTTATGGAGGTTTCTTTGACAAAGCTCTTGAATGGGTTGGAATTGAAAATGTTACAATTGTTGGATCCATGACTCCAAACAACCAATTAACTACAAGATTTACATCAATTGTAAATATCTATAATGTTACCTTGCCACAACCGGAAGATATTGGCATCATATATGTTGGTTATCTAACTAGTATTTTAAGACAATGCATGCCAAATAATACCTCCTGGTCCAAACCTAGGATTACCAAACTAGTTAACACCATGCTATTGATTTTTAACGAGGTATGAAAACAGTTATTTATTTTTGTGTAAATTATATTATACGATTTTATGTTGTAGGTGAAGCAAACGTTTACACAAGTAGACCAACAGCATTATGTTTTTAGTCCACACGATCTGACAAAATGGTGCAGAGGTGTATTGAGGTATAAACTGCATACAAATGATACAGAAACATTCTTAATTGATGTAAGTTAAAATTAATTTAAATTATTTATTTGATTTTTTTCCCTTTACAACTGCTTTTTTTTATTTATATGTATTACAACTTTAAATAAACTCCACCTATGCCGGCTTTTTTGTGAAAAACCTACACTATTTCTCCAATAATAAATTTACAACTTTCAGCAAGGTTGGGATAGGTATACTATAAACAATAAAATTACCGCTGTATTTTTATATGTAACAGGCGTTTTACCGTGAGATACAGATAAGTGTAACCGTTTATGACTTGTACGTTTACGTAAAATTTCCGCGATCTACCAAAAATAGAGAAATAGAAATATAACCGCTGTTTGCTCGCTAGTATGAACGGTTTCTCACGGCAAAAGCGGCAAAATACACATTCTGTCAATTTTTTATTCATATTGCTACTTATAGTTGGCGTTAAGTTAAAACTGCAGTTGTAGTTGTTATAGCAACTGGATAACAATGCTCTAATTGACCAAAGCCCAGAACAGAAACCCCCAATTTACAATACGGGGCATTAGTGTGACGTCACACGACAGTGGCGCTATTGGCGCCAACGTGGATTATCATAACATCTATTTTATACATAGGTGGAAATACTTGTTGGATTTAATTGTGTCGTTATAAGATATTTTTTTGCAATCAAATGCACCAAAATAGATTAATATTATATTAAGACATATTTTGATGTACAATTTGTATATATTAGATGATACAATTTTAAATAAACACATATTGAAATTCCGAAATACAACATAACCTCACAAACATTGTAAATATTTAATAAATACTTTTTGAATTCAATGTTAATTATACTGTAAATTTGATCAACTGCAACAAATTATTATTAAAGTTTAAGTTTAAATATTTATTTAGCAAATTTTAATATTTCATAAATTTAGAAAAATTATTAACTAAGTAACTAAATATGTAAATATGTTAATATTAAGCATAATATTAAATAATGAACCATCAAATAGTTTTTATAATTTTATAATAACATATATTTATGTTTTTAAATTTAATCATTATACGTTACATTTGTTAAAATCAATAAGTAAGCGATTTGAAAAAGCTTATCGATTGAGATTTTTTTGCTATTTAAAATATTTAATATATATACATATATGTATATAATATATATACAATTATATTATTTTACATAATGAAAATAAACATAATCAATTAATTAAATTGTCTTAAGAATTTAATCGAGTAATAATTAATTTTGATTATCTATGTTCCGATTATGTGTAACGAAACTATGCATATATTGTTTTTGCAATTATATTTTATTTGATAATGCTTTTGTTTGTGTATTAACAATAAATTTTATAAATTATGTTTTATTTTACAAATATATTTTAGATAATTGCTTTTGATCCTTCAATAATACAATCCGAAACTTAAATAATCAAAATTTACTCTACTAAAATCTTATTTGATTTAATAAAAAGTTTAGCTGTTTATTATAATTTCATTAATAAAGTCAATAACTAAAAAAATATAAACTGTTATATATATACAATTAATTAATAAACAAATAACAAAAATATTATCTTGGATAATCGAGGCAATTCTTTGAGTCAATTCTTGAGTAAAATACTACCTATTATCATAAATTAGTTTTACTGAATATACAATACTATAGATATAATAAAAAATATATTAATTAACTTCAATTTAAGAAATGTTTTTTAAAATTTAATTAAAACATTTTGTGAGGTTATATTGTAGTGAATGTTTTAATATGTGTTAATTTAAAATTGTGTTATTAATTATCTACATATTATACATAAAATATTACCTTGTTGAACAAATAATTACTGCACAAACACTGAATTGCTGAAAATATCTTATAAGGCCACAATTAAATCGAACAAGTATTTCCACCTATGTATAAAATAGATGTTATGATAATCCACATTCGCGCCAATGGAGCCACTGTCGTGTGACGTCACTACTAATGCCCTGTATAGAATATCTGTCGGTTTAAGACAAAGCTAACTAGATTAACATATTTGTAAATGATTATGTATTTTCACTTTAACGTCCGGTTTCTCCAGCATGTCTCAAGCCCTAACTAGGCCTTAAGCTGAAGCTGAGCTTATTCCGTTGCACCAAAGCAAAATCTCACCTAATGCCCGTCTGACACTGTGCATTTTTCTGTATAACTTTCTATATAGTTGTCTGTACAATCCAAAAAGGTATAGTGTCATACACGAATACAATTTTCTATATAGTTTGTTATACAGAAATATATGGTAACATCATTTTATTGTATAGTTTCTGCGCGAGTTTATGCGCAGAACACAAATTCACATATGTAAACAATAATGGCGGCGCATGTAATCAGCTGATTTTAATTTTAATTATTAATTTTACTTAATATAAAAATAAACATGCTAAGAATGAGGCATTAGAAGAAATATTAGAGAAAACTTACGAATCATCCACAACAATAACCAAAATTAAAGCAAAATATAGTTTTGTAAGGATTATTTTGAAAGGTTATGTCAAATCGATTAAAAGCGACGTTGACGTAAATAGGTAAATAAACATAACAATCTCGAGCAGCTGACGCGATCCGCAGAAAGCAGCCAATAGAATGTCGTCTTTCATGCATTTTTGCTACAATAAACTGCATAGTATCATACAGGAAAATATTAACTGTATAGAAAATTATATAGAAACTACTCAAGGTCAATTTGTACAATCGACTGTATAGAAAGTTATACAGAAAAATGCATAGTGTCATACGGGCATTAGACTCGTTTCACACGTATACGGTTTCCATTCGATTCGGTTCGTTTTCTGTTCGTTTTCGATTTGTTTTTTGTTCGTTTACGGTTTGTTTTCGGTTCGTTTTCGGTTCATTTTCGGTTTCTATTTGGTACCTAATAGAAACACTATAACACCAAATACTCCCTCGTAAAGTAATAAGAGGGTGCTCCCAATGAATTACTACTGAGCCGGTGCACGAAAAAAACACATAACCTGATACAAACCGTGTATGTATGAAAAAGTTTCATTCGTTTTCGAACCGAATGGAAACCGTATACGTGTGAAACAAGTCTTATTCGCGTCAAGCAAAGCTCAAATAATAGATGCCGTTTTTGAGAGCTCAAGCTCTGCAATTATCATCAATATTATATTTTGTAGGCTCTAAACAATTATTTACTACTACTTGCCTTTATATACTGTAAAGCATATTAATTTTGATTTTAATATTTAATAAGTTACGGTATAATTGCCTTCAAAATATTCTAATTAATGTGTTCTTTAAAAATTATAATTAATTGACACATAGATAACTATAATGTAACAATTTCTATCATTTATATTTTATAATAAATTAATGTCAGTAAAAAAATTATTAAGGGCCGGTTGTACCAACCAAGTTCATCTCGAGTTCATTGCTTGAACGAGTTCATCGTTAAATTTACGTTGTACCAACTTGATGAACTCGTTCATCTCGAGGTTAAGTTGAACGGACGCCGTCGGGCAGTTAACTACAAATTTTGCAGTTAAACATAACCCCTATTTATTTGTTGACATTAACGAGAATTTATAGAATGTTTCATGACGCTTGATTATTATTTTAATTGACTTTTATGGCGGGATATATAAAATTGAATTAACAAATTACATTTGCATTCAATTTGATTATAGTATTTTTTCACCAATAATAATAAAATAGTTTTTTCAGATGCACTGAAGCTTAGTGATCTTTAATATAACCATAATACTGTATTAATTTACAAAGTTTTAAATTAATTAAATCTTATATTACAATAATAGATTTACCATTCTATGTTTTTGTAAAATAGGATTAAATAAATTCAGTAAATTATTTTATTATTTTAATTTATTACAACTAATTTTGATATATTTATATTTGAATAATTTATTAAAAAAAAAAAAATTGTATTTCCCGCATTTATAATTAATACAGCACAATTTTTTTAAACTTTAGAAAACTAAACATTTGTGCGCGACCCATAAATCTAGGGAATTGCCTAGATATAACTAGATTCTCTGCCATCAACTCAATCAACTTGAGAAAAAAAAATAATAACCTAGTTTAGTTAACCGACGTATGGTACAACCCAAGCGCCGTTGAACCAAGTCAAAGTTGACTCCCCAGTTAGTTGAACTGGCAGTTAACTACATATGGTGCAACCGGGCCTAAGACATGAACGTTTTTTTTACCAATTAGAAAACAACATTGTGAATATTGGCAACATTGCCAAATCTGTGCGGATCCTAGCAAAAGCGTAACAAACTCGACATAAGCTGGGCTTGATTATAACCTGAGCTAGGTCAAGTAAAGTCTCAAGTAACTTTGGAGAAACCGGGGGTAAATTACAAATTGTTGACGTCAGTATAACCTCAAAAACTTGGTAAACGTTATGAAATTCTAAAATTATTTATTTATAAATTTTAGTATCAATAAAAAAATAAAAGTACCTAAATAAATTAAATTAAACACACATCTCAATTAAACATATTAATATTTAATTTATAATTATATAATGTCACCTCACCGATGCCGATTTGTGACAGAAGGTCGCCATTTTGAAGAGTTTCCTTTTTTGCGCTCATTTGGTACATAGTTGTCACCTCAAAAATATTTTTTTTGCAAGAAAATTTAAATGATTTGAATTACCTTGTACATATAATAAAATGATATATAATGTAGTGGATAGTAGGAAAAAAACTACAATTACAAGTTAAATATTATTTATAGATTGTTTACATGGTTAGTAATAATGTAAAAAAAGGCTTCTTGAAAGCAAAACCAATCGGAAGCGGAAAATAGCGGACATCACTCTAAAAAAAGCGGTCCGCTCACGCATTCCTGTACGCGCTCATTTTCACAGAAGGTACATCAGCACAGTAAACACATGCCAGTTACATGCACAATTTCATACCAGCTATTTGCATATGCCAGCTACTAGCACGTGTATTCTGTTGAATGGCATTCCTCTAGCTGGCATGCAAGTCGATTGCACGAAATCAAAAGGATTTTGTTTTTTGGCATGCAATGTGCAAGTAGGTGGTGGGGAACGGCCAATAGCACGTATGAACGCACACGACAGGAACTGGCATGCCAGTGGACAGTAGTTGACAAGCTTTTTAATCCAGTAACTATTTTATCACAAACAAATTGGAACAAATTGTGAAATATAATGCCTCTAGAGATACATTTAAATCACTAATATTTAAAAATCTCAGAGTAAAAAATTCTACGTTTTTTTTTAGGTTTTTTGCCGTTTTTAACTTAATCGCATTTTTTGTTTAAAAATCACAATTTTAACTAAAAAAAAAATAAATTTACTAATGAAATCAATCAGAAATTTTCCGTAGAATCCAAATCTGGCGCCATTTTAAGTCTATACCCTGTCTATAAGCCGCAAAAGACATAAAACCATGTTTTTGTTGATGTAAATTAATTGGAAAATATAAATTTGTTTTATGTATTTGGGTTTTAAAGGTTTAAAACTCGAAAAAACTGCAAAAATGAGCCTATTTTTAAACATAAACTTTTACAATTGCACATTTAGCAGTTTTCAGAGAAACTATACACCAAATGTTATAAAAAAATTGAATTTTGCAAACAATTTTACAAAAAAAATAGTCAGTGCCGTGCTTATCTGGCGAAGAAAAAACAATCCAGAAAAAAAAATTGTTTAACATTTACTTAAAAAATTTTTTTTTTTAATTTTTCTTTAAGATTATTTGGATTATATTTTTTTAAGCTTATTTCAGAAGTTTAACAAAGGCATCTTTTGTCGCTTGAACCAATTTTGGGCCAATTTACTCTTTGTTTGATAGTTTTTGCGCTTGCGGCACAAATTTAGACTCGATCTATCGGCGCCAAAATTTGAAAATATTATTATTTTTGGCATTCAAACATAAATCCGTCTGGCGCTTATGAAAATTTGTTAAAAAAAATTTTAAATCATATTCTAGTGTGTTTATAATATTTTTTGTAAATATAAAAAAATAATTAATTTTTAACGCATTTTTTGCCTCAAAATTTTGTAAATTTTTAATAATATTTGGTGTATTGTTCCCCTGAGCGCGGCTAAACGTGCATTTGTAAGAGTAACCCAAATACACAGAACAAATTTTAATTTTCCAATTAATTTACATCAAAATACTTCAACATAGGCGGTTAAAAAAAAAAAAATGTTCCTTTTTGCCCAGCCCACTGAGAACAAAAACATGGTTTTATGGCTTTTGCGGCTTATAGACATGGTATAGATTTGAAATGGCGGCAGATTTGGATTCTATGGAAAATTTCTAGTTGATTTCATTAGTAAATTTAATTCTTTTGAGTTAAAATTGCGGTTTTTAATACCCATACCCTTATATACCGACCTAAGGGCTACTAATAAGTTATAGAAACTAAAAAAAATTAATAAGCAAGTTTTGCTATGCACCCCCCCCCCCCCCCCAGCTCTGGTTCGTTTGAAATGGAATTGCCCATATTTCTTTTTAATTTTGTTCTCAATTTTTGTTGCATACAATTCATATTGTTCTGGTTTTTATTGTTCCGTCAATTTATTTTACGTACGCATTCTGTTGCAAGTAAGAATATAACATTATTTAATTCAATTTGAATTATTTCTATGTTCTTTGCCAGTTGTTCTTTTATATATGGCCATGTCTGAGTCAAGTGCACAAAACTTGATTTTGCTCAAACTACTGAAAATGCCTTTCTCTACATGAGTCCTGATCTTGTGAATTTTTTAGATTTTTTTATTAAGCCATTTTCGAGCAAGTGCAACCCGCTTGAAAGGTTGTGGCTAGAAGAGGAAGGGGAAGAACGACTTTGTGCAAGTAAGCCCACTTCATAAAATATAACAGGAACGCAGTGCATCTTGCTTTGGCGTACTCCAGGGTCTGTCAGAACGTAATGGGAAAGCAGCTTTTGACTGCAAATTTTAAATATGTCGCCTTTGTCTTTTAAAGTCTTAAAAACAAAATATTACTAAAAAGATTATTACATTTTTAAATTCATTTTACAATAGTAAACAAAAAGTTTATATTATAATTGTAAATACACTCAGTGCGCGCTTAAGCAATGAAAACGAAAAAAAAAATTGAAATTACATATAGAGTCGGTGTTCCCAGTCATCACGTATTAGATCTAAGTATAGGGCTGCACTTTGGACATCGGAAGCTCATCCGGGCTGCTATGAAAAGACATTTTTTCACCAATCATTTGCTGTCAGCTTTGAACTCTAATCCTCCCCCTCACAATGACTGAGAACACTGGTCTGGAGCATGCCAAAAAGATCTCCCAAAAAGACTCTCGTCATAAACATTCCTAACACTGGAAAGGATCAACAGTTTTTTTTTTCTACCGGCCAATCAGTTTTCTACGCTCGCCTACGCCTTAAGTGAGGTCATAAAGTGGGTGATCTTAGACATAATCCAAAAACACACAATTCTCTCCTATCCTCACTAACATACACCAAATATAGCAAGTGATTGACCACATTGTCAAAGGTTTCAGACTGAGAAAAAGGGTGGTATTTTTCGACTTTGAAAAAGTATTCAATAAGGTCGAGTAATAAGCACAAAAGTTTACTTTTAAAACTGCGCATACTAACTTCCTTTTGCGTCTTATAAAGCTGATAGCTATATATCTAAACAGCAAAACTCTGGTAGTTAAACTTCTGAACGACGTTTATATTCCTTGGTCCGTTGCTTCCAAGTACTTGGGTATATATAATCTTCAAAAAAACTTACGTACAAACTGCACGTATAGCCAGTCTGTCCTAAGCAAAGAAGATTGGCAAAAAACCTGATAGTTCCAATGAATTCGAATGTACACTACCATCATCAGACCGCAAATCACTTTTGCGTTTTCAGTCTGGGAAACGGCTGCGAACACGCACCTCAATCGTCTCGTGACCTTCCAAAATCTTACTCGTTCAAAACCATAAATTTTTTAACAATCTCGGTATCCCCCGCTGTGCCAATACATCAAAACGTTGACCAAAAAGCTATGTCAACAACATGGTCGTTCCAAACAAGATTATGTGAGATAGATAGAGAGATAGATAGATCACTTTATTCCAGTAAAATCTTAAGACATAGGAATCGTCACATGATATGTAACATTTACAAATAAAATAAACAATTACACAAACAGATTAAAATACATTATTCAATGATAAAACACGATAAATAGAAAACTGACTTAAAAATAATACATACATTTACACACACAAAATGTCGAAATACAGTTTTTCAATAACAATAAATTATTACTAAGTTGTATCAGCTAAATATTCGTCTATTGAATAGTACGCTTTTGAAATAAATATTTTTTTACTTCTTTTTTTAGAGCATTTGTAGAAAGTTTCTTATAACAAGTTGGTAATTTGTTAAATATTTTGATTGACTGGTATTTTGAACTTTTTCAAATACTTTAAATGTGACTTGGAACTTCAAGAAGTGAAGTACCATGTCGAGTGTTATAGTGTGCGTGGCTTAATAATTGGAAAGTATTTCCATTATTTTTCACATACATTATCCTTTTAAATTTAGCCTACATGGCACTGTAAGCACTTTCTGTTCCATAAACAATTGTTTGCATGTTTCTTTTGGTTTTAGATCAAATATTAATCTTAAGATTCTTTTTTGTGCTATAAATACTCTATTTGATTTTTTTGTGCTACCCCATATTAGTAGATTATAATTTATATGACATTGTGCTAATGCATAATATACAGACAATAATTCGCTTTTTGGTAGCTTCTGCTTTAGTCTTAAAATAGCAAAATAAGCGCTATTCATTTTTCTAGATATTGAGTCGATGTTAGTTCCCAGTTCAGTCTACAATCAAATATGCTACCCAAAAATTGTATTGCATTTGAAATAATAATATTTTGCATTGAAAAAACGTTTTCAGAAATGTCTTTTTTGTTGTAGTACTAAACATAAACAGTCTTAGATTTATTTAATACTAAATTATTTTACCTACACCATTTTTCCATTTCTTGGACAGTATGTTTTACATTGACAATTAGATTGTCTACAGATTTATTTGAGACAATTATAGCAGTATCATCTGCAAACATTGATACGTAACCACTTGACAAATAATGAGATAAATCATTTATAAAACACTAAACAATAACGGTCCCAAGACAGATCATTGGGGTACACATAAATTTAAAGAACGCCAATTTGACATAGCATTTCTTAGTTTAACAGCTACTAAGCGATTTTCTAAATACGATTTTAAAAGATCATTTGCATGACCCCTAATTCCGCAACACCTTAACTTTTCAAGTAAAAACTCTATATTGACTAAATCAAACGCCTTAGAGAGGTCAAAATATAGACCAACAACATAGTTTCCGCTATCAATTTCATTTATTATGTGATTTAAAGATTGTAACACCTAGAAGACAAATTGAAGAAGATTTAGATATGGATTCGTTTAGTTTAATATTTGGTACTGATGGTACCTCGGATTGTTTTTTGAAACAGTTAAAAGTTGAGTTAAAATTGACCATGTTGGGATTGCCCCATTCAGATATTGTTTTGAGTCTTTGTTTATAGATGCTACAAATTCTAACCTAGAAATTTCAAGACTCCCTGCCATATTTGTCGATATGGTCTTTGGAAAGTATGAAGTATGAAGGGTGCTATCACATGCAAAACTATGAATAGGACTTTCAGTTATTTGAAGAAGTTCATTAATGTAAATCAAAAATAAAGTTGGCAAAAGAGCAGAACCTTGAGGAACACCAGCATTTATGATTTTGAGATCAGATTTAAAACCATCAACTCTAACTATAATTTTTTTTTGTCAAGAAAACTATTTATGAGATTTACAGTTTTTTTTATCAAGACTTATATACGGAGTTTATAAGTCAAAAGATCGAACGTTTTGATCAAAATCCATATTGAGTATCTGAGATGAAGTTATTTTGTTTTAAGAACTTGACAATGTTAAAATTAATATATTTTTCAAATTTTTTTGACAGATTGGACAATAATGCAATTGGTCTATAATTTAAACAATCAGACTTGCAAATGTTTTAAGAATAATAGGTGAAATTTTATCTATACCTGATGCCTTTCTAGTATTTAATTTAAGAAGATATCTTTTGACAACCCGTTGCCTAAAATAAATTGGACCCATTATTTTTTCACTAGCCGGCATTGTAGGTACAGCAATGGGAAGATTTATAATAGAGTTAAATACAAATTGAATTGCAAAAATATCTGCTTTTCTTTTGGATTAGTAACTAGATTGTTTTGATCATTTTGAAGAGGGAGTATTGAAAATTTTTGTACTACCTTGCAATGAATTTATTGTTTTATATTTTTTTTATATTTTATGGAAAGCTGTGAAATTCGAATAACTTTGTTTCTGTCAGATTATATTAGATTGTCACAATAATTACGAGCTAACTTATAATCTTTTTTAGTCAATTCGGAGCAATTACTGATGTGTTTCTTAAGGATGGAGTGACTTTTTAGTAAAGTTTTATTTTGCCGTATGTGGCGGTAGTTCCACGCTCCACTTCCAAGCGTATCAATGTATTCCCCTACTAGACGAAACAGCCAATCATAGATGAGCGGGGTAGCACGTGCATTGTGTTATAGTCGAAAAGCATAACAATATGCGTGGCGGGGAGTACGATAGTGAGTGTGCGGATGAAATAGGAAGGCGGAGTGGGGACTTAGAAAATATATTTTTATCAATCTTGGGGCATGTTCATCTCCATTATTAATGCAAATTAAAAAAAAACTAAAAATATATTCGTTTTTCTGATTTTTTTTTCTATATAGTGACATAAATTTAAAATCGCTAAAAAAATAATTTACATTTATTTCGTAAAATATTGCGTAAAAAAATAAACAAAATATGTCAAGTTATAAACAATTATTTCAGTAACAATTCCTGAAAATTTCACATTTCTGCGTTCAGTAATTTTCCTAATGAACATGCCCCCAGTTTATGGCAGAAATTCGCCAGCCTTAAATGCTTTTTGCTTCTTACTGTCAGTTTTGTCTGAATTGAAAACAAAAATAGTTTTTGTGAGATTATCTGCTGCAATATGTGGATCATTAGAATATAAGCAATGAGTATCTTAGAATAATGATAAATGAGGTGCGGTTTAAGATTTAACAGAAGTAATAAGTGAACGGTCAAAATTTACTAAAGCAGACTCAACAATTTTTGTTGAAATCTCTGGAATAGTTGAAAGATTCAAATCTAATAACCTGGGTTCACCAAAAAGTCTATCACGAGGAAAATATGTTTTTTGCTGAATAAGTTGTGTAAGATTATGAGAAGCAGCAAAAATCATAGTTTGTTGTGCGTATAGTGTTGTAGAAGTTGTACTTAACGATTCAGTATTATGTACATTAAAATCTCATCACAAAATTATTTCAGTTTTTCTATAATTACCTTGAAAAAGCTTGTCAATACTTTCAGAAAGGTCATCAAAAAAGTTTGGAGTTGTTTTATTTGAAGAACTGTTAACTATCTAATCAAGCGAGATAGTGTGTGACTTCTCGTGACTACTGACATTACAAGAGTGACTATCAAAAAGTTGACTCATCAAAATTATTGTGATAGATATCATAAAAGCTGAAAATTATAACCGTAAAAACGAGGAACTTAACATTCATAATTGACTGTGTTATCAAGTATTAAATGTTCTAAACAGTCGGCAATGAAATTACAAAAGCGTAAAAGTGATAATTGAGGAGTCTAGTGCAAGAAGGGGATAAGTCACTATTTTATTTAACGCCGAGGTTCTGCAAAACATAAGCTATCGTTTGGTACAAGAACGGGCCAAGTGCGTACATAAACAAGAAAGTTATTTGCACTTTTGGCTCGTCCGTTATACAAATTTGGTGCAAGACGAGATAATAAATGATCTTATCTCGTTCTTGCAACAAACGGTTAGTGAAGCGTAATTACTTACCCGATGAATACAAAAAAATAGTTAAACTTCCGTGGATTTAAGATTATTTCTATTTCCCAAAACATAAATTTATGATTTTTCAACCCTTATAAAGGAATTTTAACTTTCAGTGCCAAAAAATGTTAATAGATAAAAATTTACTGTTTCTACTTACCGAATATTTAAGTACTCAGAGCTTTCAAATAAAATCGAATGTAGCAAAGTTGCTAGTGGGTTTTTTGAAAAGAATTGCTAAATTTTAATCCTGTTTTCTTAACTTTAGTGAAAAGAAAAATTATAATGCCCCTTAAGAATGCAAAATTTAAAAACGTTATGCTTTTGGCTACAGAGTATGTACCTAAAAGTGACATGCCATTTTATAACACTTTAAAATGATTCTGTCCTTCTGGAAAATTATGATTCAGGCACCGATGGAAGTGAATGGTGACTCTGACTGATAATGTATTATCCTATTTGTCAGTTTTCTATTTTTTTGTTGTTGTGTCAGTTGTGTGACTTATCCCGTTCTTGTACCAAACATAAATTTTGAAGATATTTTCGTTTGTTTTAAGCAAAATAACCCAAGGTTTTTTTTTTAATTATTTTATTTCTCCTAAAAAAAATACAAAAAGTGACTCATCCCATTTTTGCACCAGGCTCCTCAATTGTTTGTTAAATGCAATAATAAGTGTAATTTGACTGCTATTAGCCAATATTTGAGTTTTGCTGCTCTTTTAATTGCTTGTATGCAATATGCATATATTAAACATTATGAACTTTAATCATTGTGCAAAAATGTCCCGTATTTAGATTATATTACTGAAAAAACTAAAATATAGTAAATGAATTAATAATTTATTCAAAATCAGTCAATCGAATCACAGCGGCCAAGGGTCAAGCATAGACAATTGTTTTGGTTCTACAAACCTCGTCAGTGCACTTGTACGACCACGGCATCGCATGATAGCGAAGACTATTTTGAATAAATATTTCTGTTCTTATGAACACAATTGATATTATAAATAAAATAGTAGATGGCAAACCAGTCTTTCGTTTGATTATTTATAATAAAATATAGTAGTTCATGTTTTTTTAATAATATGACATTTATTAACAGTTTATACATACAACCTATCGGATTATCTTTTTAGCGCTAATCAATAAAAAAATAATATGTGAAAAAAACCCGCATTTACAAATAATATTTGGTTTGTACAAGTTGTATAAGTTTTATTTCAAATTATTTTCATTCATAAAGACACATTTTCTTGTTTTAGGTTATTTGTCATGAAGCCTTGAGAATATTTGGCGATCGGTTAGTTACTGAAGATGACAAAGAAAAATTTAGAAATATCATAACTACAATTATACAAAGCGACTGGTCTAAACCTAATATCTTGACTAACATAGCAGACAACTATTACGTAGCCTCTTCACAATTCAGCTCTAATAGATCATACATACCATTGACACGCCTAAACGCAGATGATTGGACCACTATTGTTAAAAAAGGAATTAACCAATATGGTAATGTAATTTTTGTTATAATTTAAAAACTAATAATTACCAGACAATTTAATGTCAACATGCTTGTTGCGTATTTCTATACTCTACTGTTATACTGATAAAACGGTTTTCTGCATAGGAATAAAGTATGTATTTAGTGTTCTGAAATTACTTATACCACATCATACTACTACTACTCAGCTAAATCTATGGTTTCATATTAAAAGATAGTATTACGAATTTTGTACCAACCATATTAGCAGTTTTATTACTATATTTTTAACGTGTTCAAATCCTTAAAAATGTTGGTCACACTTTTAAGGTTAGTTTTCTTCGTCGTTATTTAATTTATGCTTGTCGGTGGTTGATTATTTGATTATTATTTTGAATAATAAGTAAATACAAGTGAATACATAATGCAATTGATGAGATATAACGTAATAATTCAATTAAAGGCAACATATGAGTAGTAGTAGGATATGGAGTATGTAATTTTTAATATTATAACTACCGCCGCTTCATCTGTATAATAGAAGGGTATGGAAATACGCCATCGGGTTATCTATAAAAATTAAGTTATTGAGTTCTGACCATGCAATTTATTACAAAATATATCCAGCATTAAATTAAGACAATCTAATGTCTCTTGCAGTTTTATAATATTAAATGAATAATTTCATAGATAGAACGACGCAACTTTTATGAAAATTTTATACACTGTATACTGTTTCACATTAACCATTTCTTTCAAATTATAACGTTGTTTGTTTTAATCAAGTTTTCAAAACTGATTTTATTTATGGACCATTTTGTTTAATATATTATTAAATTTTCAGAACGAGAAGGACACAGTCTTGACATACAAATTATACCTGAAATATTATACATAGCGGCGGACTTAAGTAAAGCACTTACAACGTCTGGAGGAAATTGTTTATTGGCAGGCACTGCAGGTGTTGGACGTCGTTCATCGTTAAGAATTATTTCGGCATTAGAATCGGCTAGACTAATTATACCAATATCCTCAAATGAAATTCATTTTAAAAACGATCTAAAATCTGTAAAAAGTTATAATTTGAGTAATTTATTTAATTAATTTCTTAAATTTTAGGCCCTTCAATATTCAGGTGTTGATGGAGAACAGGTCTACCTCTTATTGGAAGACCATGTATTAAATCAAGACTATGTGTTAAATATAGTCAATATATTTTTATCATCTGGTGAGGTAAGCTATGAAACTTGTTTAAATTAGTACATTTAAAAGTATTTAAAAACTTTTGATTACGAAAGTATTAATCTAAAATAATATAAATAAATTTGCAAAGAAGATACACATACTTCTCTTTTAATATACATGTTATGCCCAATTGTTATTATTTTTTAATAACTAATTAAATGAATGCTATATAGAATTATGCTTATTTTAGATTCCTGGGCTGTACAATGGTCCTGAATTAGAATCGTTAATAGCAGGTTTAAAAGACGAAGCCAGTCGTCAAAACTTTGATGGAAATCTTTACGATTTCTTTGTCGAAAGTATATTTTTAATTAAAATACAATTTACATATAAGTAATTGTAATTTTTTTAGGAGCTAAAAGCAAGTTACACATAATTGTGTGCTTAGAAAAGGACAATGACAAGTTTTGGAACATTATTGAAAATTGTCCAGCTTTAATACAAAAATGTTCAATGGTTTGGATGAGTGAGTGGCGTAAAGAGTCAATTAAAAGTATTCCCAAACTTTTAGTTAAGAAGTAAGTTGTCGTTAGTATTAAAAATAGTTGCTACTATTATCGAAAAATGATTATATAGTACTATTTTAGTTTATTCTACTGATATCATTAATGTGTATTATTTAATCTAAGAATATAGGAATTTTGGAAAGTATTTTTTGTTATTTACAGAGCAAATGAAAAATTGAATGCAAATAAAATAGACACCGCACATGGATTTGAGAATATATATAAAGCTATTAATCCAAAATTGGCTTCACCAATTAGATTTGTCAGTTTAATAAATACATATATAGAAATCTATGTTAGCAAGAAAGGCAACATTACAGATAAACAAAAGAAATTAGAGGTAATTATGTCTGGTAATAAAAATTAGTAATATAATCATAACAATTGTGTATGTATTCAGGCTGGAGTATCAAAATTAACGGAAGCTAGAAACGTCGTTGCTGATTTGAAAGTAAAGGCGGGTGATCAACAAGAAAAACTTGCAGAAAAACAAGAAAAAGCTAATAAAGCCCTTGATATGATTAGCAATACAATGAAAAACGCAAATGTTCACAAAGAAGAAATGGAAACATTGAAGAAACATACCGAACAAGAAAACATTCAGCTTGTAAAACGGTATTGTAAACTTTATTTTATAAATCCTTATAAAGTTGCTTTTGAGAATTTTGTTCATGTCTGTATTGTCTTTCTTCTTTTTGGCAATATTTTTTATCACGTTCGCCGCTGCGTGTGGCTCCAGGCTACCTCTACTGCAATATGATAGAATGATTATTCCATCTTATGTGCGCATGGCTCCGATGCGAGTCATCAAAAATGTAACTGAAATTTTTTTTTATGGATTATATGAGCATTGTTACTATATTTGCAATTTAAAGGTATGGGTATGCCCGTACGCAGCAAACGTGTTAATAATATAACATTTCTTTTGACATTACCTTGACGTAATGCTTATTTCGTAATTTATAAAACATATTGTAAACCAATAAAGTGTCAAAACATAATTTGACAGATTCATATAATTGGTTTTAAATTATTCCCGGATAAGTCATCAGTATTTGAACATAGTGATTGTATATAATACTTAATTTTAATTTAATATTTGTTTATTTATTAGCAAAAAGGAAATCGAAGAAGAATTGTCAGAAGTGGAACCTTTAATTCAAGAAGCACGGCAAGCTGTTGGAAACATAAAAACGGAATCATTATCTGAAATAAGATCCCTGAGGGCTCCTCCTGAAATAATTAGGGATATCCTAGAAGGTGTTCTTAGACTTATGGGTACACAGGATACTTCTTGGAATAGTATGAAAACGTTTTTAGCTAAAAGAGGCGTAAAAGAAGATATAAGGTAATTTTATAATTCTTATTTATGTTAACTTTTAGAACAATATTATCTTAGTAAGAAATTATCATTAAATATTTATATTATATCTCCAATCCTGGTTTATCATACTTTTTCTATACAGGAGTGATAGTACATTCTGTAATATGTTATCTTTAATTTTTAGCAAAAAAAAATCATATAAACATGTGTCCATTTCTAAATGGTTACTGAGATATAGCTACCGTAAAACAAATTGACATTTTATAATAAATAAATAAAACACATGTACTATATCATGAGGGTCGGCATTAATAGGTTTCTTAGGCTGATATGCCAAAAATCTAAATTAATTAACTAACTATATCATGAATACATTTAAAAAACCCTAACTAGTTTCAACCTTTATAAGGCCATCATCGGACGGTAATACAAACAATTGTCATTTATTATTTAACAACTAACATTAACTAGTTCACGTGTTTATTGAATGTGTTAAACATGCCATGCATTTTTGCCCACGCCGAAGGGCACGTAGTACAATAAGATATTCTGTATCTATCGGTGTTTCTCATGTAATAGTATGGCAAAAATGTTCGAGCAAAACTTGTATCATGTTCAACAAGTGCAACAAATCATGTCAGAATATTGGAATTTTATGAATGGATAAATACAACGATATTATTCACTGATGAGGCAATGACAACTCACAAGAGGCATAATAATATTTCAACATGATAGCGCTCCTGCTCATTAACAGGTAACACAATACCTAGACCTCATTTATGCTGAACGGTAGATCGGCCGTGGTGGTCCCATTAATGAGCCAGCCAAGTTTCCAGAGTTAGCACCTATAGATTATGGGCTATGGGGATAGATGCAAAACGATGTTTATCGAGCAAAGTAATTAATCGCTTTCGAAAATGCTGCACATATGCAATGTTGATTTTATCAGAATGTTATAAATCAAATAAATTCGTTTTTAATTCAACTATATGTATGTTAGATATCATTGAAAACTGGACGCATGTTTATATGATTTTTTTTGCTCAAAATAAAAGATTCTATAATATATTACAGTATGTGCCATACCTCCTAAAATCCTTGTATAGTTTATGTCAATTCTATTAATTAATTGTTGTTTATAGAGCATTTAATGCAGGCAAAATTACACCTGAAAACCGTCACTCTGTAGAGAAGTTAATGGGTAACAAACCAGATTCCTTTGATCCAAAATCGGCAAAACGTGCCTCAGTCGCAGCTGCGCCACTTGCAGCCTGGGTGTTGGCAAACGTGCGATATTCAAAAGTAGTCGAAAAAATTAGACCATTAGAAAAAGAACAGAATAGACTCAAAGAGTAAGTAGTCATTTTATTTAAACTTATTTCAAAATAATTGCAATGATAACGTTGTCAATTGTTGCTAATAAAATTAAATTAAAATTGTATAAAGAAATATAAATCAAACAGTATTTGTTTTTAGAAAACTTAAATTTAATTAATATAATGTTTGAAAATGTTTTTAGTAATCTATCAGAAGCTGAAGCCCAACTTAGTGAATTAAGTGCTGGATTGTTGGACGTCGACGCTACTGTAACAAAATTAAAGAATCAATTGTCGACGTACACCCGTGAAGCTGCCGAATTAGAAATTCAATTGAATGCTGCACAAGAAATTTTGGCTTCGGCCGAAGGTCTTGTTGGGAAACTGATTGACGAATATGAGCGCTGGCAATCACAGGTGAAATAAATATTACTAAGTAAGTGATTATCAATTCTAATAAACTTACTTATTTTAGTTAAAAGAATTGGAACATGATTTAGAAAAACTACCATCATTTTGTTTGCTATCGTCCGCTTTTATCACGTATTTATCTGGAGAATCAGAGGATGTCAGAGTGTAAGTTTTTACATTCATTTAAGATACAGGGTTTGTCAAAATTAACGGCACACCTTAATAACTCTCCAACCATAAAAAATTTCAAACAAACACACCCTTATATATTTTCACATTTTTTAATTCTATAATTACTTCTAAGAATTGCCATCAATGAGCAGCTTGACAATGAGCAACCTCTCAACAACTTTAATGAAATAATTGAGAAATTGTCATTGAATTGATTTTTGTTATTTGTTTTTGATGTTCTTTCTTTTTATCCGTTTAGTTTAGATGTTTACGTTTGTGGGAAAATGTTCTTAATTTGGAGTTTGAATTAATTGCTTATAACTCAAAAATGATGCAATTTTATAAAAACAATGTTGTAAAAGTTAATCACACTGTGCACATTTTTATTAATTCGGCTAATAAATGCATTTAAACATCATTCCTTTACAGCAATACATTAAACCAATGGATTGAAACTGTTTCGAAAGATGTGCAATTTAGCTTGGAGGAGTTTTTAAGCTCAGAACGGGAACAATTGCAATGGCAAAGCGAAGGTCTGGCTACGGATCAACTATCCGTACAAAATGCAATTATAATATTAAAGGTAAACGAAAGCAATAATAAATTGATAATTCTGTACAATTTATAATACAAAAATATAAGAATTAGATAGTTTTTAATATAATTGATAATTAAATTATATTAATATAATATTATTATATATTATTTTATTCGTCTGGATGTGCAAGACATATTTTACAAAAATGATCAATTAAATATTATTGGCAGAAAAAAATAATTTATTTAAACAACAGCAATTAACAGAATAATGTCTACCTTTAGTTATATCTTAAGTTTTGCAACAACAAAAAATGTAATGTTCTATTATTGCACACAAAAAAGTCAACAATGAGTGACATCTACAAGTGTATCAATGCAAGAGTTTACTCTAAGTGCCATGCTTACTATAATATGATCGATGTCCTCCTGGGGTATCTCATTTAATGCAACTTGAAGGTGGTGTCGCAGGTCGTCCAAATTAAGTGCAATACTCTAAGCCGCCCACCCATCATGTCCCAGACGTATTCGATTGGTGATAAGTTTGATGATTGTGCAATCTTATGCAATATTCCTATGCCTTCTGGTAATGTTATGAGTGTGTGTTGCAGTTTCTAGAAAGCCTTCTATCTAGACGATGTCGCTGTATACCTTCCCCAGTTTGGTTTTGATTTAAGAGAAATTTCTTTGAATTTTTAAAAGAGGCATTGTAAGGTGTTAATTTTGGTTGAAAAGATCTAAACTTGACATTTATGAAGTAAATTTTTTTTAATCTCCAAGAAAAAAGCTGTCAATTTGTCTGACAACATTTGCTAAAAACAATAACAACTTTTTGTCACTGAAACTTTGATCCATTCATACTTAAACATAAATCATTATTTTTATAGTTTTCAAAATTATAGCGCAATGTTCACTGGGTGGTGTATTTTATTTGAAATTCTTCTTCTTCAATTTGGTCCACATTAATATGTTTACTGCTGTTCTAAATAAAGCCGTTGATGTCATTCCGGTCCATTATCTTATATTCTTTAGCTATGATATTCTGCGGCGACCTGCTGATCTTCTTCCTTCTATTTTTCCTTGCAGGATTAGTTGCAGTAGATGGTATTTTTCATTTCTCATGATATGTCAAAAGAACCCCATTTTCCTATGTTTGACATTTATTAGGAAATCAAGTTCTTTCGCAATGCGCCGTAGAACCGTTTCGTTTGTCACGTGACGAACCCATGAAATCCTGAGCATGTGACGATAACACCACATCTCGAAGGCGTTGATGCGTTTGCAGTAGGCTTCGGTGAGGGTCCATGCTTCTGTCCCGTACAGTAGGACTGATAATACATAGCATCTAAGAACCCTAAGTCGGGTATGTATGCTGAGCGACATGTTACATAGTATGTTCCTCATCTTGTTAAATGCGCCTCTTGCCTTCTCGATTCGGCATTTTATTTCCTGAGAGTGATCCCATTCTTTATTAAGAGTACATCCTAAGTACGTAATTGTTTCATCCATTGGTAACGTTGTATTGTTGGCAGTGAACCGAAGGTTATCTATGCGGTTTTTGTTGATGATTAGGATTTGCGTTCTTGCAGTTCAACTTCATTCCGTATCGTTCGCTCACGTTTGTTATGCAGTCTATCAGTTTCTGAAGTCCATTGGCAGTATCAGCGATCAGAACAGTGTCGTCTGCATATCAGAGGTTGTTTGTTTCGAATCTCCGTTGTGTGGCACTAGACTTTGAATAGCAGTTCTGAATATGCGTTGAACAGCAGTGGTGATAGTACACAACACTGGCGGACCCCTCTCTTCACTCTAAACTACTCGGATATTTTGTCTTCTACCCGGACTATGGCCTTAAGTGTACTTAATTTGTTATTTGCTGTTATTTAATATTTTGCACAATGAAATACAGACATTTTTGACAGAAACAATAAGTTAATTCTACCATTATGTAGATATGACAACAGAGTTATTAAAACATTAAAAAATTAAATTTATGAAAAAAATATTCTAACTAAAAACATCCATAGACGCGTTTTGAGGTTTACCTCTCATCAGTATGGCTTTATTTATTTAAACTTAATAATTGATTTTTAACTTACTTCGTCAACATCGTTCACCACCACAATTCAAAGTGAATATTTTAAAGGGTGTATTGACTATTTATACTAACTGACTTAATGACATTATTTAATGACTATGGTTAATAGCATTCTGAGAATGAACAAATAAACTAATTATTTTGGGGTAATTAGCAGATGGTAATGACATGAAAAAGAATTAAAAAGAAAATTTGAAAATTAAAAATAGAATAAATTTTTTGCATAAATTATAATTACTATTATACAATTTCGTGTATATCAGAACATATATAAAATATAATAACTGTCTCATTTGGGGACATTGCGTCTCTTCTTTATATATTTTATAGAGTTATTAAAAAATACATAGATAGCACTGTGTAGCGCCAAAAAGTGAAAAAAATTTAGTTTTTTTTCTACAAAACGTTTACCGTGTCTTAATATAATTTTTAATTTAAAAAAAGCATACGACAACAGCTCTGGGACTGGGTGTAAAATATATTATTTTATAGTTATAAGTAGTATGCCGTTATGACATAACTATGTTGCCAGTTTTAATTTATAAACTTTAAATTAATTTTTAAGTAAATTTAAACCTCAGTTAACGTCACACCATACATACTTGAAAATTTGATTAGAAATAGCAAGCAATTTTATTTTATTCTGGACTAATGTCTTAGCCGTCTTTTGCATATTTTTCCTTTTGCCCAGCTTTTTATAAGTTGTAATACTTTCCATATATTCAAATACTTTTCTTTGTTTGTTACTTTATTCTTCCCGCAAATTTTTATCATTCTTTTGCAGCACCACGTTTCAAATGCTTTATTATTGTCCAAGCCTCGGATCCACAACGCTACGCTTCACACGTACGTCTTTAACAGTTTTTTTTTTATCTCAAAACAATATTCTGCAAATGTTTTATCTACTTTTAGCCATTCTACACTAAATATGAAGCTTGTTTTTGTTTTTGTTATTTTTTATAATTCTATTTCTTAAGTAACAGAAATATTTCCTCTTTAATTGTGGCGTCTCCTATTTTAACATTAAGAGCTTTTGCTTTTCTCTTGTTTGTCACATCTCATGAACATGGTTTTATTTTTTTTCATGGCATTTAATACCTTTTCTAAATTCTTCTTATTATCTACTGCTATATACAGGGTGTAGATTAATTGGCAAACAAACGCCAGGTAACTTTGTAGATCGTGCCAAAAGAAAAAAAAATCTTAATTCCAAAATGCTGAGAAACTCTTCGTTTGACCAGTAACGGCAATAGCGTCCTTTTCCTACCTGTTTCTTTAATTCTAGTTATTGTATTTTTTTATGCACATTTAAAAAATTTTTTTATTGTAAATGCAACCACTGACCTAACCACAAATTAAATAAACGTCACATTTGGCTCTGAAGATAAAGAAGCTCAGAAATGTTAGAATCCTTTTTTTTTAGAATTTTAAACTTTTAAAATACATATAGTAACAAAAACATACCATTGCGTTATAACATGTCATACTATTTATAACTATGAAATAACCTATACAATAGTCATTTTAATTTAATCTTTAGTTGTTATATATTATATAGATTTAATACTTTTGTTTATATTTGAAGACAAAACTATGTCCATTTTTAATCGATCCAACATCAATGGCAATAAATTGGATTAAAAAAAGACTGCAAAATAAAAACCTTGAATGCACCACCCAGGATTCAACAAAATTTAACACGTCACTGGAGTTGGCAGTAAGATTTGGAAAAACACTTCTAATCGAAGAAGTTGAATCGGTGCCTCCAGTGTTACTAGCCATATTGCGCAGACAATTTATTTATCAAGGAGAAAGGGTTTTGGTTAATTTGAATGGTAAACTAATAGATTATCATAAAGATTTTCGATTGTTATTGGCTAGCAGAAATGCACATCTTCATCTACCAGCAGATGTAATGGCAATTTTAAGTGTAGTTAATTTTACAACGACGCGTGCTGGTTTGACTGAACAACTATTAATAAGTGCTATAAGGCAAGAAAGTCCACATTTGGAACAGAGAAGAAAAGAGCTTTTACGTCAACGCGAAGAATTGCAAGAAAAACAACACAATTTGCAGAATCAGCTATTAGAAGATCTTGCTAATTCTACTGGAGATATCTTACAAAATAAAGTTAGTAACTATTTGTTATAAACCACTTAAACTTCTAACAATCACACAATATTTTTTTAAATTTTTGTAGTCTTAATAGTTGAAAAATTAATGCCTGTAGAACAAATTTTTTTAAACTAGTTTCTGTTTGTTTACGCTCTACACGAGTTTGTCATTATTTTTAGAATTTATTGACATCTCTTAATGAAACCAAAGCTAGTTCATCGGCCATTAGCCAAGCATTGATAGAATCTTCGGAAATACAGGCCAAACTTGGCCAGGAGTATGAGGTCTATAGAGATGTATCTACGTTTGGAAGTGCTTTATACTTTGCAGCTGCGGAATTTGCAAGATCTAATGTTATCTATGCCTTATCAGTATCTTCATACACGGTATTATTCTTAAAATCCTTACCAAATATACAGGTATATAAATGTTAAAAAATATCATTCTGACTGATGTATTGCATTAATATGAATTGCAGGAACTAGAAAATACAGAAAATTATACTCACAAGATGTTGATACAATCGCTTTATCAATATATGGGAAGGGGAATCTTTAAAGAAGACCGTTTAAAGTTTTTATTGCATCTTGTTCATAAAATGTTTCCAAATCTAATTCCAGAAAATGTAAGTATCATTTTTATAAAATAATTTTTATTTTATTCTAACTGTTTAAATAGGAGTTTACCACGCTTCGGCTTTCTACAGGTAAACACCCTTACGGAAAGTTTCGGTACGATAAATTTAAAAAATATTACGTAAAATAAATGATTACATGTTTGTAATTTTGAAATTTATTTGTTTACATTTATTACTGAATAACAACATTAGCAGTTGTAGTTAATAAATTTAAAACAATATATTTAAATTAGTAAAGAATATATTTTCAGTTTGATTTTAATTTATTATACAATTTCAAAAGTCAAATCTATCTTTTTTAAGAAACATTCAAATAATAAAATAATTTAAAAAATATGTTTATACTACCGCTAAGTTGATTTGTTAGTGAGAAACGACAATTGGAAATTAAAACAAAGATACAAATCAGCCTAAACGAGGGCTAGTGTACTTTTTTATGTTTGGTCGCTTAACCGAGACGACTCGAAAACACCTAAAGTTGTAATTAAATATGCAAATTACAATAAAGAAAAAGATAAACATTGTATTTATTGTTTGTGTACACTTGCGCACAATTTTAATTAATGAAAGCAAAGTTCACATGCAATCTTTAAAAAATATATTACAAATACAATTGAAGTTTAAGTAGCTTTAGAAAATTTCTTCAATTCTTCAATAGTTCTAACTCCAACTAAACAAAAGATATAAAAAGACACTTATCGATACGTATTGTAGGAATGGAACTTCATGGTTGGAAACATAATATCAAGCCGCTCCGAATCTGCCTTTGATAAAAATTCAATTGCTTGGATCCCAGAACACTGCCAAGTCAATGCGACATCACTTCAGGTAAAATTTCATTTATTTCAAAATTATTTTGTATTATTTCATGTTATTAATTATATGCTTACTTATAGACTGCACTGCCTGAATTAGTCAATACTCTTCAACTAAATGATGCTTCTCTTTGGAAAGCATTTATGGATTCAAGTAACTGTGAAGCTAACTTACCTAAACACTGTAAATTGTCGGAATTCCAAAAAGTCATTATTGTGAAAGTGCTGCGAGGGGATAGATTATATTCTGCCATGTCTCAGTGTGCACTTCATTTAACTGGTAAGATGATTTTATATTATGGTTAATGCATACAATTAATTAAAAGCCAAATTTGAATATTAACAAATAACAATAGAGTTATATTACAGTGCTGAAAACACAGAGCCGCTGTATTTTCATAAAAACATACACACACCGGCAAAATTAAAGAAATGAAGATAAATTCGATATTATTTTTTCAATGCAATTTTTTTTAACGAAAGTTATACTAACTATTTGCATCATGATATTAAAACTATAGAGATATGATCATCACTCGGACGCGTTTTGGTACGTGGTGCGCACCGCGTCATCAAGAGAACTTGGCGCGAGAAACGTGCATGTATTTATATGTTAAATGCAGTTATAATATTATGATGGTGTATATTTTATTTATTTAAAGTAAAATAGAACAATAATTTACAATAATCTTAAGAAAATTGAATTACTGTAGTAAACAGAAACAGCCGGCAGGTCCCTTTTTTGCGTCATCGGCCGCGTCATGTGACTGAAAAAGTGGGAGAAACCTGCGCTTGATCATATCTTACTGTTTTAGTATTATGTATTTGCATAGCTTTGTGCAATAATGATACTGATGATAATAAAAAATAGCGTTTTGCAATAGAAGAATTATTTAGTTAAAATTAAATTAAACATCTAATGAATAAGTAAAACTACATGGATTGCTTCCAAGAGCCCCTATGCCAGCAGTCATCCGTCTTCCCATAATTCTGATAACGCCGTCGATGATTTCTTAAAGCAAGGCAAGCAAGAATTCTTAATCTAGAACGCCTTCCTAGCATGTTCCAGACATGTTCAATCGGATTCAGGTCGGGAGAACATGCTGGCCAATTCAATTTGGTTATATATAATTTTCGTTGATTTAAAAATGCAATTACACAGCGAATGACATGCGGGCATGCATTATCTTGCATTAAGACAAAACTTTCCCCGATGTGTGGGGCAAAAGATACTATATAGTCTTGCAGAACATCCCTAATATAAACATACGCAGTTAAAGTTCCGGGTTCAATCACCACCAACTCTGTGCGTGCCCCCAAACACATTTCACCCCACACCATAATTGATGCTTCACCAAAAAATATTATTAAATTGTGGATTTTGTTCTCCTTGACGTCGGTATATTCTTTCCCTATCGTCAATCGGATTTACGCAGAAACGACTTTTATCCGTAAACAAAACTTGACTCCATTGAACATAATTCCAAATCTGGTATTCTCGAGCAAAGTCTGGTCGCGCTACTCCATGTCTTCTCTGAAGTTGTAGGGCTTTTATTGGCACAAACAACTTCAAGCCAACTTCATTAAGTCTTCGTCTTACCGAAAGCTAGCTAATGACGGTTCCACAAACAACAACAAAATTGTGGCAAAAGGAAAGCACCTATTCAATCTATGTTCACAGTAAATAATTTTAATAAGTGTAGCAGTACCAGTAGAAGTAACACTCAGTTTAGACAAAAACTTTTGGAATCTCTTATTTTCATGTAACTAAAAATTTCATTCTCTACACTGTGCTACCGATTTTAAAAAAGGAATTAAATTACGCGAGTTGTGCTCGAAATTTTATGACATTCAATATAACGCGCTCCTTTAACACAATTTGTTTATTTTAAAACAGTTATTTATAATTTTATAATAGAATTGCAAAAAATCTTGTTAGCAATTTATTTCAAAATATTTACGATTATTGAAGAAAAAAAAAACATCTTAACATCTATAACATTTTTTTAAGGAATAAAAAGCTTGAATTTGGATGTAATGCACCTCGCTCTAATAAACAAAGAAACAAACAACCAGCAACCAATATTATTGATTACTACATCCGGTAACGATCCCTCTAGCGAAATAAGAGACTTAGCCAACAGCATAGTCAACTCGGATAAATATATTGAAGCAAGTATTTTTACCACTAAAATAACATACAATTTAAGATTTGTTGTTCTTTAGGTCAGCATGGGCGAAGGTCAAGAATTTAAAGCTCTACAGTCTCTAAACGAGGCCGCGCAATTAGGACACTGGTTGATACTTAAAAATTTGCATTTGGTAACTACGTGGCTACCCATATTATGTCAACATTTGCAAACAATTAAAGCACATAATAATTTTAGGTAAATAGTGTGTTTATTTATTGTTATAATTATAGAAATATTTGAACACGATAACTTGTAGAAATGCTATTAAATTATTGTACATTTTAGATTATGGCTAGTAAGCGAAACTCACCCAAATTTTAGCTCTGTATTAGCAGAAAACTCATTAAAGATAGCATATGAGGCTCCAGTTGGAATAAGGAGCAATCTATACAGAATTTATACAACGTACGGTTCTGATTTTGTTCAGAAGCTTAACACAAATTCAGCTAGAATATTTTTTGTTCTGTCCTGTGTGCATGTCGTTTTACAAGAAAGACGAAACTACATTCCGCAAGGTAATTATATAGTTTATTTGTATTTTAATATTTTATTTATTTGTGCTGCTTTAGGATGGTCAAAATGGTATGAGTTTAGTAGTGTTGATTTATCGTCAATGGTACAATTAGCTGAGGAATTATGGCAAACTCAAAATACCCAGATGCAATGGAAATATCTAATTGGGTGGAGTGCAGATGCTATTTATGGTGGAAGAATTGAAAACCTACAGGATTCATCTATTCTTCTTGCGTATTTGAAGCAATACTTTTCGGACGAAGTTTTAAGTCATAGATGGAAACCTTTGTCATTAAACAATCCTCTACCATCAACTGTTAATTACCAAGCAAGTTATTACAAATAATTAAGTTATAAAATTATGTTAATCATTTTATTATAGGACTACTTGAATACAATTTTACAATTACATAATAAAGATATTCCTTCTTATTTTGGTTTGCCTGAAAATGTCGATCGTGCTTGGGAGAAAAATATGTCCAATGATGTAATTCAGTATTTAAAAAGTAATTATTAGTAGATTGATTAAAAACGTATTCTCTTGAAACTGTTTTTCTAGATTTGTTAATATCCAAAAATGCTAATACAAAAATGAACCGAGAATCTTGGCACCGTGGCCTTACACCATACATGGTCCTTTGGAAAAAGTTAAACCAAGGTCAAGATTTTGTTCGTATGACAGTGCCAGCTTATGATTTTACTGAACGGGCACCTCTAAATACGTTCATTCGTGAGGAATATCGAAATGCTGTTGTTTTGGTACAGAGAATACATAAATATTTTTCTTCTTTAAATAAAATAGCTAAAGGGCATATAGTTTCTGAAGAGTCGGATTATGTAGTCGCAAACAGTTTACTTTATTTGAAGGTATGATTTATTATAATAGCTATAAAAGTAAATTTTAATTAATAATAACAATAACCAAGATAATCTGAAGAAAAATAATTAGAATAAGAAATTAGAGTTTATCATACTTATATTTCGTTTAGCACTAAAGAATGATTAATTTTAGACTCCAGGTGCTTGGTTGAAGTTGTGGAATGGACCAGATGAACCTAGCAAGTATTTAATAGATCTCATGAATAAAACAATTAATATTTCTAAATGGAATAGTGAAGCAGATGTGTACTACAAAAAACCGATTAATTTATCTTTAGTATTTAATCCGGAAACTCTAATGGCTGCATTTAAACAAGAATGTGCAAGGTCAGTGTTGAAAATCAAACAAGTAGACATATTTACATTGCTGAAAACTTTTAGAGAATTTCACAAAATTAAACGTTGATTATTTTAATCATTTTATTTTAGGAAAATTAAAGTACCTATTGATCAATTAGTTTTAAAAACAGTTTGGAGAGGTAGCGAAAATTCTCTAATATTATCAGGGTTATTAATTGAAGGTGCCTTGTTTGATGGAATCAACTTATCTCAATGCAATACTAATACAGATAGTATAAATGGAATTCCAGATTGTTACATCGCCTGGGAGCAAAAGGTATTACTAAAAAGATCATATTTTTTTTAAGAAAAACCGCTAGTTTATAAAATAACAGGAAAAAAAACGGCCAATCTGTAATATTTTTCAAAAACACGTAAGACCAAAGCTGCGTTCGGCTATCCTAGTCGAGTCACTCTTTTTACTCTTTTTATTCTACGACCGTTCGGGTATTGTTTTTAGAGTGCACGGAATCATTTTTTTGCCGTTCGGCTACTACGGAGTGGAATTAAAAAAGCAACTCTATTTACCCTACTTCGACTAGCGTGGATTTAGGGGTCGGCAGCAGAAATAGACGCGTAGTTTAAAATCATTGCATCGTGATTGACGACATTGTGGTTGTCATCCATATAATTCTAGTCTCGTCTTTTGTCAAAAAAATGGAGATTATACAACTTATACAAGAGGCTATTAATATGGGGAAACAATAATTAGGCAACAATAAAGGACTCAAATAAAATTAGTTAGAATTGTATAATTTATATATTTTAATTGTATGTAAATTTTAAAGTTGTACTCATCTCTCTCTCAAAAGAAATACACTAAATATTTAATATTAATATAAATACTAGAAAAACGCAAAATTTCAAATCAAATAATTATTATTTTTAATATTTAGCAAAAAAAATAGTTTTGTATTTATGAATGAAAATATAAGAAATATATTAAATATTTCTTCAAAAAACCATAAAGAAAAAGATAATTCAACTCTTTTGCTGTATTTGTATATTTGTAGTATTATGTGAAACAATACGTTTAATCCAAACGATAATAAGCATCCAGTACGATGTACAGTCTGCACACAAGCGATTGATAGTGTGCAACGTAGTGTTAATGATGATCCAAATGTGGCAATTTGTCATCGTGCTTAACAATATCATCTCAGTTTACAAACTTACAAGATTCAACTAGTACAGAAATTGAAGCCGCACGATCATCGTTCGCGCCGTACATTTGGCGAATGGGCCAAGAAAAACATTGCTATTGATCCACAATTTCATTTGAAAATGTTGTTCAGTAAGGAACACACTTTTGGTTAAATGGCTATGTATATTAATCCACAAGCGATTGTCGAAACACCATTTCATCCAGAAATCGGCGCTGTAAGCGCCGGTAAAATCATTGTCTTCAAAAATGGTGTTGGTCGTAACGTTACAGTCAACGGTGAGTGGTTGGTACAGAAACATCATTGCCAACTTTTTCGTGCCTGAAGTAGATGGCATGTTGCAGACATGTGGTTTCAGCGGATAGCGCCACATGCCTAATTTACTGAAAAAAACATTTCACGAAATGGCCACCTTGTTCGTGCGTTTTGAGCCATTAGATTATTTTCTCTGAGGATATGTAGTCCCTTGCCCCTTGTCTACACCGATAAACCAGAAACAATTGAGCACTTGGAAGCCAACATTTGATGTATTATTGCCGAAATGCGTCCTGATTTACTGCGAACATTGTGTGAAAATTGGACCTACAGATTACGCCAAGTGGAGGCCACATGCCCAAAATCATATTCAAAGATTAATGCCATAAAATTATCTGTCAAAAAAAGCCAATTTCATAGATATTAAAAACATTTTTCTGTGTTATATTTCAATTTAAAGTTCTCCACCTTAATTAGGTTAAAATTCAATTCATTGGTGATGCAAGTTTGTAAAAGTATGGAAGACTTTTCAAAGAATCTTTTCTACTTACAAATATAGGCAGGAATAGTAGTATTTTCCACAAATGAGTTTGTTTTGGCTTCATACAAATGTTGCAGTCTTTACTCAATATACAAAGATGTATATTACATGGTTAATTACAATACTGGGCAATTCCATTTCAAACGGACGTTGACGTTTTTTAACTTAATCACATTTTTTGTTTAAAAACCGCAATTTTAACTCAAAAAAATAAATTTACTAATGAAATCAATCGGAAATTTTCCGTAAAATCCAAATCTGGCGCCATTTCAAGTTTATACCCTGTCTATAAGCCGCAAAAGCCATAAAACCATGTTTTTGTTCTTAGTGGGCTGTGCAAAAAGGAGCATTTTTTAAATTTTTTTTAACCGCCATAGTTGACGTATTTTGATGTAAATTAATTGAAAAATATAAATTTGTTCTGTGTATTTGGGTTTTAAGCGTCTAAAACTCAAAAAATCTACAAAGTAGGCCAATACTTCAACATAAACTCTTACAAATGCACATTTAGCCGCGCTCAGAGGAACAATACACCAAATATTATTAAAAATTTGAATTCTGGGGACAATTTTACATAGAAAATTGTCAGTGTTGTACTCATTGTCTATAGAAAAGTCCATCTAGAAAAAAATGTTTACAAAATTTTTATGCAAAAAATGCGTTAAAAATTAATTATTTTTTTTTATTTACAAAAATTATTATAAACACACTAGGGTGTGGTTTAAAACTTTTTTTTAACAAATTTTAACAAGCGACAGGCAGATTTATGTTTGAATGCCAAAAATAATAATATTTTTAAATTTTTGCGCCGATAGATCGAGTCTAAATTTGTGCCGCAGGCGCAAAAACTATCAAACAACGAGTAAAATGGCCAAAAATTGGTTCAAGCGACAAAATATGTCTTTGTTAAACTTCTGAAATCAACTTAAAAAAATATAATCCAAATAATCTTTAAAAAAAATTTAAAAAAAAAAATTTTAAGTAAATTTTGAACAAATTTTTTTTTCTAGATGGATTTTTCTTTGCCAGATAAGCACGACACTGACTATTTTCTATGTAGAATTGTTTGCAAAACTAATTTTTTTAATCATATTTGGTGTATAGTTTCTCTGAAAACTGTTAAATGTGCATTTGTAAAAGTATATGTTGAAAAATAGGCTTATTTTTGCAGTTTTTTTGAGTTTTAGACTCTTAAAACCCAAATACACAGAACACATTTATATTTTATAATTAATTTACATCAAAACACGTCAACTTTAGCGGTTAAATTTTTTTTAAAAATGCTTCTTTTTGCCCAGCCCACTGAGAACAAAAACATGGTTTTATGGCTTTTGCGGCTTATAGGCAGGGTATAAACTTAAAATGGCGCCAGATTTGGATTCTACGGAAAATTTTTGATTGATTTCATTAGTAAATTTATTTTTTTGAGTTAAAATTGCGGTTTTTAAACAAAAAATGCGATTAAGTCAAAAAACGTCAAATATACTTAAAAAAATCGCAGAATTTTTTTTAATGGGTTTTATACCCTCATATACCGATCAAAGGACTAATAATAAGTTATAGAAACTAAAAAAAAATACATAAGCAAGTTTCTCAACGCACCCCCCCCTAGCTCTGGTCCGTTTGAAATAGAATTGCCCATACTATGACATACAGTTTTTAATAAAATTAAATATATGAAAGAGCTCTCTATAGAGTAATAGAGTAGCATAAACGTAAAGGTAAACTGCAAAATTCACAGCTTTTAAATTGTAAATTTAAACTTAAATTTATAGAGAAATTTTAAAAAGAGAAGCATATAATTGATAAAAAGTAAAAGGGTAACTTGAAAAATGAATATGTATATAAAGAAGCAAAAATCTTAGCTGTAATTCTTGAGTATATTCCTTCCGGTTTGGATCTTCTACGTGGTAAATCGTAACTGGTAAAATTCTATCTCATCGAACCTCAATTAATTAATTTCCTTCGATCGGAACTTTGTGATACGGAACGTAATAACATTTAGTTCAAATGGTGTTGCCACAATCCCCAATTGATATAATTAAAAAAATCGTAAATACACCAAGTTTTAATTCGTCACACACTTTACGTTTATTATGTTTATCTACCATCTACCGCAGCGCAAGAACGTGATCCTCACTCAATAAACAAAACTATAGGTTAGGTTAGGTTAGGTTTAACTGGTACCGTCGCTTTATATCCGCTCTATTATTAGCACTAAATTCAATCATTCATCGCTCTTCATTTGCAATAACACCAATGCTTAATTGATAATTAATATTTAGCGACGTACCTGTGAACGTATCTTAACAAACGTTGTGCGTGTGATTGTAATCAAAGATCACCCTTTGTTTGTAATAGTGTTTATGCGCGGAGCATATTTCTCTCGCAGACCTTTTTTTGCTTTTATTTTATTTATTTATATATATATATAATACATTCAATTTAATAATAACAATAGTTTTACAATATTAATATAATATTTATTTATTATGCAGCACCAGTAGGCTTACAGCCTGTTTAAAGGTGGTACATATTATTTATCACATTTATACAATTTTAAAGATATAATAATAATTTTTATTTATGTTTTATAATGTGTAAAATGACAATATAATAAGAATAAAATATTAAGACAAGACTATATAAAACACCTTAAAAATTAATGACAAATTAAAAATTATAATTCAAAAATTCATCAAATGAATAAAACGCATTGACTAACAGAATATTTTTGATATGTTGCTTCTTCTTCTTCTTGGTGCCGTATCCGCTAGCGAATGTTGGCCATCCATCTGGCTATAATGATTTTATTGACGGCGGCGCGGAACAATTCCACGGAAGTCTTCCCGTACCACTGTCGCAGATTTTTTACCCAGGAGGTACGTCTTCTTCCCGGTCCCCTATTTCCGGCAATTTTCCCTTGCATAATCAGCTGTAGTAGTTGATATTTTGAGTTGCGCATGATGTGTTCTAGATAAGAAAGTTTTCTTTTCTTGATGTTTAACATTACTTCTTTATCTTTGTGTATTTTTATCAGGACTTCCTCGTTAGTTACTCGATCTACCCAGCTGATCTGTAATATTCTACGGTAAACCCACATCTCAAACGCCTCTATTTTTTTCGATGATGCTTCTGTAAGAGTCCACGCCTCCATTCCGTAAAGTAACACCGAAAAAACGTAACATCTAACCATGCGTATTCTGAGCTTTAAGCTGAGACAGTGACTACATAGCAAGGATCTCATCTTCCGGAAGACTTCCCGAGCAAGTGCAATTCTGATTTTAATTTCGGCCAAGTGATCCCAGTTCTCATTCATATTGCAGCCCAGATAAGTAATGCGTTGCACTCTTTCAATAGCCGTGTTGTTTGCGTGGAGACCAGTATCAATTGGATTTGTGTCTTTGCTTACGATCATGTATTTTGTTTTGGCTGCATTTAGTTTAAGTCCGTAGTCCTCTCCAGCATCAGCTACTCTGCTTAGTAGTCTTTGAAGTCCATCAGGCGTATCAGCGATTAACAAGGTGTCGTCCGCGTACCGTATGTTATTAATTGCTACGCCGTTCACTTGAATGCCCTCATCCACATCTTGTAGAGTCTCTTTAAAAAGTTCTTCGGAGTAAACATTAAAGAGAAGTGGTGATAGGATGCAACTTTGTCGTACTCCCCTTCGTATTTCTATTTCGTCGCTGAGGCTGTCCTCTACTCTCACCGTCGCTTTCTGTTGCCAGTACAGGTTAGCAATTATTCTGACGTCCTGATCATCTATGCCGGTGCTTTTAAGTATATCAAGCATTTTCTGATGTTTTACTTTGTCAAAGGCTTTTTCAAAATCGATGAAGCATGCGTATACAATTTTATTGACATCTCTGCAACGCTGAATAAGAACCTGTACTGAAAACAAAGCTTCTCTGGTTCCAAGGCCGCTTGTAAATCCAAACTGTGTGTGTCCAATTCGTTCTTCCAACTTGCGGTATATTCTCTCATGGATGACTTTGAGAAAAAGTTTAAGAGCATGACTCATTAAACTAATGGTACGATAGTCACCGCATCTTCTTGCGTTTGGTTTTTTGGGAAGGGCTATGAAAGTGGACTTAAGCCAGTCACGTGGAATATTTCCTGACTCGTAGATTTTGTTAAATAGTCGGGCAAGTATGTCAAGACCATTGTCCTCTAATAATTTTAAAACTTCCACCTATATGTATATGTTGCTTATAAGTGTTAAAGGGCATGATTCTAAAATTTGTAGGCCGTTTGTTATAAAAATTTATTGCATAATAATTAGCATCATTCCTAGATTTGTTAAGCCTTTTATAATCTATAATAGATTGGAAGCATTTCGTGTAGGGTAAACATGAATAGAGTTATGTGATGAATAATTATTCTGATTCAATCTAATATATACCAAACATTTATATATATATATATATATATATATTAGGGTGTCCGTTATTTATTCCGATTTAGATATTCAAAATTTTTGTTGCTAATTTGATTCTTTGGTACTAAAAAGTACTACATGAATTTTTTCAGATTTTTCAGATGTCCGGAAAGCATGCCTGTAGACCGTTTTTAACCTCATTTAAATAACATGGAAAAATGTAATTTTATTTTGTTGTTTTCAATACTATAAATACAAATTGGAAATATTTGACATATCATAATCGATGTAAAATTTTCCGTAGATTACGAATTTTTTTATTTTCGTGGTCACAAATCACTTCTGAACGACAAAAACTGTAAAAAAATATCAAAAATACGCGATTTAATGCAATTTACTCTAAATCTTTTGCATATTTTTCTGATTAGACATTTGAATATCAAACTATCATCATCAAAATCATATTCTACGGAAAATTTCCTGTCAAAAACAAATATCGCAATACAAAAATCAATTCTTACCTGTTTTTAAAATTAGTAATAAATTAAATAAATCTTTATTTCTTTAAATTTTAAGCATTTTGAATTTGATGGTATTATTTAGACTTATTCTTAAAGTTGATAGATTTTTCAACAAAAATTCCATGATTGTTTTGTTAAACAAAGTAAAGCTAAATACTGACAAATAATAAAAGTTTTTGATATCGCATGCGTAATTGCTAAATAACATTTTGAAATATTGCGCGCGTAATTTCATGTTGTACTTCAGTCTCCATCAAGTGACGTGACCGTATATTAAAAATAAAATCATATATGTGTGCAAACCTTACGATAACCTACAAAAAAATTAAACAAACGCATAAATCACAAGTGTCAAAGAAAAAGTTATAAGTTTAATATGTCCGAGTCACAAAATAATATTTATTTAATTGGCAATATTAATGAATTGCCAATTTTTTCTACTTCAAAATTACCGAATAATCGTGAAATATTAAAATAGTTTTTTTATAATACGAATACTAAATAAAAATAAAAATGTGAGTAAAAAATTGACAATTGCAAAAATTTGTAATATTTGGAAAAAAGTTGATATTCCGACAATAACTCAAATTAACTGTGAAATTAAACTTTAAAAGTTGTATGACGAATATAGAAATATTCAAAAAAATGAAGGCCATCCATTTATTGAGCAGAAGAAACAAAATTTTATTTGCAATTTAAACTCTTTATTTGACATTTCTACGTCACTATTTAGAAAAACATTAAGTGAATGCGACAGAAAAAAACTTTATGAATCGAGATTTTTGTTAAAGTACAAAACATCGAAATTAAATGGTAAATATTACACAATGTTTTTTAACCTATATTACATAATTTTTTCCAATATTTTTAAATAATATTTAACACATTCCATCTCCGAGTAAAATTGATATTTTATCTAATAATCAAGAAGTTCATTTAGAAAACGATGTAATTACCAACGTAGACAATGAGAGCAATACACTTACGTTAGAAGATTTTGGTAGGAAAATGCAAACACATTTATATCAATAATTTAGTAAAAAATTATTTGAAACAAATTTCACATTTTAGATAGTAGTGCAGTAGAACCTTCAGAAGCTAATACAAGAAGATTGAATAAACAACCTGAACGTTTTGGTGAATTTGTTCGAAATATATCTGGCAATTATAAAATAATATTTGTTCAAGTAATACTAATATCACATTTTTGAGTTATCAAATAGAAATAACTAATTTTTAATTTATAAAATTAAAAGAAGAATTTTTTTGAATTCGTAAACTTAAAAAGTGTGTTTTTAATTTCTCTTTATATATTAGAATTAATATATAATTATATGCATCATTTCATACTAAAAATATTAAAAATATTCTACATTTATTTAGCTTAAAAAGTTTATTGATCAACTGAGATTATTCAAATGACACTTTTTAAAAATTGCTTCCTGTTCTAATACAAATAATATCTACTTTTTGTTTCTTCTTTGTTAAGGTGAATTAGAAAATCTTTCCGGTAGTTACACAACCAGTGATTCTCAAAAGTCTGATTATTCCAATTTCTATCTTACTGGTAAGGAGTATACAAATCAAAATATACGAGGAAACGTAAATATTATCACTGAAAGAGTTGTTGGGGCCTTAGATAAAGCAAAAGTTTCATATAGAAACTCTATTCATATTGTAGCGGCCATAGCTAAATCCTTAGGTTATGATTTAAATAATTTAATTATTAATAAATCATCTTTCAACTATATGAGAAAGAAATATAGATCTAAAATTGCTGACGATAGTAAAAAGAAATTCTTGAAAGCTAAGGAGTTCAGTAGCTCAGTATTGCACTGGGATGGCAAACTTATATCCGATAGGATTATGTGCAAGCAGATAGATAGATTACCTATAATTATTTCAAGACAAGGTAATGAAAAGTTGTTAAATGTTCCAGCTTTGAAGAATAGTAAGGGTATAACCCAAGCTAATTCTATTTTTGACACTCTTGTGGACTGGGAACTAATTAATGACATTGAAGCTTTATGCTGTGATACGACTGCTTCAAATTTAAGACAATATAATGGAGCTCTAGCTGCAGTCTTATTGGAACAACGTCTATGTAAAGACTTATTATATCTACCTTGTCGCCACCATATATTTGAATTATGTTTATCTGGAGTGTTTGTCTTAAAATTGCTTGGTACAAATAGACCTAATGTAGTTTTATTCAAGCAATTTCAAGCTTTTTGGTCAAAAATTGATCAAACAAATTATAAATTTGGAATTTGTGATGTAAAGAAAAATGATATTTTGGTTAGAAAAATCAATGAAATTGACAATTTTACACAAGATCAGTTAGTTAATAATGTTCAGTATAGAGACGATTATAGAGAATTAGATATTAAATTTTATAAACCAGGTGCATTTCACCACGCCAGATAGATGAACAAAGCCATTTATGTTATAAAAATTTATTTGTTTAGAGACTGTTTTGAAATTGATGACCAAAAAAAAAGCTTTATTCGACATTTCGATTTTTGTGATATTTGTTTATATTCAAAGTTGGTACACCGCGCCATTAGCAATTTATGCAGCTAATAACGATCTTAAATTTATCAAGAGACTTGCGGAGTTTAAAAATGTAGATGCTGCAGCTGCTGATGCAGCATTAAATAAATTCTACAATCATTTATGGTATCTATCTGCTGAAAGTTTCGGAATTGCATTTTTTGATAAATTGATTGAATATAAACATTTTTATTGAATTTATTTAAAATTTGTAAGAACAATTTTTCAGGTCAAAATTTGGTAAGTGATGTATTAATTTGATAAGAAATTTTTCATAGACTACGATTCTGATGTTAATACTTTGATATTCAAATGTCTAATTAGAAAAAAATGTAGAGCAAATTGCACTGGTCTATACTTAAATCACGTATTTTCGATATTTCTCTACATATTTTGTCGTTCCGACAGCGTTTTGTGACCACAAAAATCATAAACGTGTAATTTATGGGAAATTTTACATCAATTATGCTAGTACTATTAATTTTTTTTAATGTTTATTTATCGTAATGAAAAAAAAAGAAAAAAAAATCTTTTTTCTATGTTATTTAAATGAGGGTAAAAACGGTCTACAGGCACGTTTTCCGAACATCTAAAAAATCTAAAATAATTCATGTAGTACTTTTTAGTACCAAAGAATCAAATTAGCAACAAAAACTTAGAATATCTAAATCGGAATAAATAACGGACACCCTAATATATATATATATATATATATATATATATATATACAGGGTGTCCGGAAAATACGTGTACAACGTTTGACGACAGACTCCTGACGTCAAAATAGGCCGATCTAAGCCGACTTAGTTATATCCAAAATTGTCTCGTTTAGCCGGTAGAGGGCGTAAAAAAAACAAAAGTATAACAAAGTTGAAAGTATCTATTGTAAGAAACTAAGTAAAACAAAAACATTACTAAAGCAAATGTGTAAAATGACCGCTATCTTGCTGAATAGACTTATTAACACTCTTTAAAAAATGATATTGGACCCTATCTAATGTCTCGGGATTATTAAATGGGTTGCCTGCATTTAAAATCCGCTGCAATAAATCATCGCGTGTGTTTACCGGAGTCTTGTAAACTTCTGTTTTAATAGCGCCCCACAAAAAGAAGTCACACATATTTAACTCAGGAGAACGTGGTGGCCATTTTACTGGTGCATCATTGCCTCTTCCAATCCATCGGTTGGGATATTGATGATGTAAGTATTGCCGAACGGCAACGGAAAAATGGGGCGGGGCACCATCATGCATATACCACATTTCCCTCCGAAGTAAAAGGGGCAAATTCTCCAAAAGAATTGCTAATGTGTCTTGCAAAAAATTTAAATAAATATTTCCATCTAACCTGTCTGGAATAACAATGGGACCAATAAGGTAGTGATCAATAATACCTGCCCAAATATTAATTTTAAATTGATGCTGATGATGTGCAACTTTAATGGCATGTGGATTTTTATCGGAATAAATATGTTCGTTGTGCAGATTGGTTACCCCAGATCTTGTAAAGCATGCCTCGTCAGTAAACATAATTTTTCTACAAAAATTTGGAACAAGGATTCTTTTGTTTCTAATAAATTGACAAAATGTAAGCAGCATGGGGGGATCAGTCGGTAAAAGTTTCTGGACTTTTTGTATGTGGTAAGGATGTAACAACTGTTCTCTTAAAACCTCATTGACAATCGTTTTAGGAACATTTAACTCACGTTCTAAGAGACGGGTACTGGTACTTGGTTCTTCTTCAACTCTTTCCAGAATCATCTCTTCTGTTTCCACAGTTCGAGTTGTTCGCATACGACCCCTGCCTTCAAACTTTTTCTCAAAACTGCCCGTTTCCCGAAGATGACGCTCAATATTGGCAAATGTTTGGTGGTTTGGTATTCGACGGTTAGGAAACCTCTCCATGTAAACCCTAACACTCTGACGCCCATTTCCTTGACAAAACCCGTATACCAGGAGCATGTCAACTTTCTGAGAGTTTGTATAATTTTCCATTTTTAATGGTAAAATGAACTTGTAATTCAAGAATGTTGATCGTATACTTGAGTAAATTTCATAGACTGGTGACAATTTGTCAATAATTGTCAAATTATTAAACGCCATAGCAACAAGGTCACTTAAAAAATTATTGTTACAGGTAATTTCTTTTTAATATTTACAAATTTTTGACGCCCTCTACCGGCTAAACGAGACAATTTTGGATATAACTAAGTTGGCTTAGATCGACCTATTTTGACGTCAGGAGTCTGTCGTCAAACGTTGCACACGTATTTTCCGGACACCCTGTATATAAGCAGATGGTATTGTTAAAATTGATAATTGTGCAAATTTTATTCTGCATTTGTTGGACGTTGTATTTTAAAAACCTTTTGAGCCGATGGAGCATGGCCCCAATTTAAGATACCATAAGTAATCACGGAGTGTATGTTTGCATGAAATGCAGTAAGTTGTACATGTAGAAATGTTTTAATTTTCAAAGAAGGTATATGTACTTTGATATTTTGTTTGATACGTATACACAATGGCTTTCCCAATTTAGTTTATTATCAATATGCATACCTAAAAATTTTACATAGGCTCTTTCATTTATACAGCCCGTTTTTAATGTAAACATGAGATGTTCTGTTTTGTTAATGTTGAAGCTTAAACGGTTTGCTTGAAACTATTCAACAACTTTTGACTGTGTATCATCAAACACTGTTTCTAACAAGTTTATATTATTCGAAGTTCTTGTTATCGTTGTGTCGTCAGCAAACAATGTAAAATGTGCATTTGTATCACATTGAGGGAGATCGTTAAGATAAATAAGAAATAGCAGAGGGCCTAGGACTGTGCCCTGCAGGACCCCTATACTATTAGTACGTTTGGATGAGGTAGTATTATTTATACTTACATATTGCTGCCCATGACACAGGATTTGAAGATTTGATAAACTCTGTAGCGTTTGTACTAAAGCCTAACATTTTTAGTTTTTTTAAGAAGAATTGAATGTGATACACAGTCAAAAGCTCTGCTTAAGTCACAAAACATAGCGTGAGTGTGACTTTTGCACTCAAAACCATTTATTATTTTATTTATTAAATTTTGAACTGCTAAGGAAGTGTTTAAATTTGAACAAAAGCCAAATGGGTAGTTAGTGAAAATATTTTCAGTTTCAAAATAAGATTTAATTTGTATTGCTATATACACACTTTTCAAATATTTTTCCAATGATTTGTAAAAGGAAAATGGGTCTATAGTTTTCTATAACATTGTTTCCTTGGCTGTTTTTAAACTATTAGGGAATACATCATTTTTTATTCAATCGGTAATATGTTTAGTTAGGGGAATGTATATCGTGTTTATTAGTGATTTTATCATATTTGTATTTAGTGAGTAACAATCATAACTGTTGGTGTTTTTTAGTTTGGATATAATAATTTAATAATCATAATAATTTAAATGTAAATGGGAGACTAATTATACGAGATGTTATGTATTGAGTGAAGTTTGATTTTGATGCAGGTATATTATTTGATACTGTTTGAATTTGTGTGTTGGATTTTATTTTTGACATGTTTGATTTTTAATAACTTGCCACACAGCTTTTTGTGGACTTTGAGAGCTATTAATATACTGATCATGAGCAAGTTTCTTTTGTTTTTCAATTTCTTTGTTATACTTGTTTCTTATTTTTTTAATTTCTAGCGTCAAATCAGTAGAAGTAGAGAACATCTTGCATTTGTGTAAAAAAAGCAGTTGTGATCTCATCTCGCACAAAGTATGAGTATGCCAGTTTAGTTTGTGATAGTTAGAAGAATTTTTGTTGGAAATGCTATTTCTGCTATATGTTGTACAAATTTGTGATTTTTTTCTTCTATTTTTATAGTTGAATCATTAACAAAATTAAAATTAATTTGATCAGTTATCAAATGCAATTTAACTAATTTTTCAGGTGTTAATGGCCTGCATTCGGTTTTTAAACACTTTTGTGTTATAGGTTTTTCGATTTTTCAAACGTTAATTGCATACTTACAGCTTTATGATCTGAGAATCCAAGATTGATGACGTCACTATTGTATTTGTCTTTATTCTAACATGAATTGGTAACAAATTGAAAAACTTTAAACTATAAAAGCGTGTATGTGTGTGGGATTTGCAAAGTTGATTTGTTTGGACTCTCAAATCGTTTTTTGTCTGGTATCATATGCGTGCATTTGATAATTTGCAGTAAAGTAATTTTTGTTTTTGTGAACATACAACAAGCGTTCCAATATATATATATATATATATATATATATATTATTTTTTAAATTTTCGCGGATATAATTATTTTTATTTAAATTTATTTTCGGATTATCCCGCGTTTTCTTTTTGAGTTGGACTCGACGTTTCGGCTGAATCTCATCAGCCATCATCATGAGATATTTATTATTAATATTTATTAATATACATCAATATGACATTTATTTATAAAACTAATTTTGTTGTCAGCATCCAAATCACAACCAGTTCCTTTACAAGTTTTGACTGTAGAAGGATCAATTAATAGACCAACTACCAGAAGTCAAACAAAGAAACTTTACACACAATAAAGTTTCTTGAAAGTTAGCTTTGACAACAAAATTAGTTTTATAAATAAATGTCATATTGATGTATATTAATAAATATTAATAATAAATATCTCATGATGATGGCTGATGAGATTCAGCCGAAACGTCGAGTCCAACTCAAAAAGAAAACGCGGGATAATCCGAAAATAAATTTAAATAAAAATATATATATATATATATATAAATACAGGGTGTCCGGAAAATACGTGTACAACGTTTGACGACAGACTCCTGACGTCAAAATAGGTCGATCTAAGCCGACTTAGTTATATCCAAAATTGTCTCGTTTAGCCGGTAGAGGGCGTCAAAAAAAAACAAAAGTATAACAAAGTTGAAAGTATCTATTGTAAGAAACTAAGTAAAACAAAAACATTACTTAAGCAAATGTATAAAATGACCGCCATCTTGCTGAATACACTTATTAACACTCTTTAAAAAATGATATTGGACCCTATCTAATGTCTCGGGATTATTAAAATGGTTGCCTGCATTTAAAATCCGCTGCAATAAATCATCGCGTGTGTTTACCGGAGTCTTGTAAACTTCTGTTTTAATAGCGCCCCACAAAAAGAAGTCACGCATATTTAACTCAGGAGAACGTGGTGGCCATTTTACTGGTGCATCATTGCCTCTTCTAATCCATCGGTTGGGATATTGATGATGTAAGTATTGCCGAACGGCAACGGAAAAATGGGGCGGGGCACCATCATGCATATACCACATTTCCCTCCGAAGTAAAAGGGGCAAATTCTCCAGAAGAATTGGTAATGTGTCTTGCAAAAAATTTAAATAAATATTTCCATCTAACCTGTCTGGAATAACAATGGGACCAATAAGGTAGTGATCAATAATACCTGCCCAAATATTAATTTTAAATTGATGCTGATGATGTGCAACTTTAATGGCATGTGGATTTTCATCGGAATAAATATGTTCGTTCTGCAGATTGGTTACCCCAGATCTTGTAAAGCATGCCTCGTCAGTAAACATCATTTTTCTACAAAAATTTGGAACAAGGATTTTTTTGTTTCTAATAAATTGACAAAATGTAAGCCGCATGGGGGGATCAGTCGGTAAAAGTTCCTGGACTTTTTGTATGTGGTAAGGATGTAACAACTGTTCTCTTAAACCTTCATTGACAATCGTTTTAGGAACATTTAACTCACGTTCTAAGAGACGGATACTGGTACTTGGTTCTTCTTCAACTCTTTCCAGAATCATCTCTTCTGTTTCCACAGTTCGATTTGTTCGCATACGACCCCTGCCTTCAAACTTTTTCTCAAAACTGCCCGTTTCCCGAAGATGACGCTCAATATTGGCAAATGTTTGGTGGTTTGGTATTCGACGGTTAGGAAACCTCTCCTTGTAAACCCTAACACTCTGACGCCCATTTCCTTGACAAAACCCGTATACCAGGAGCATGTCAACTTTCTGAGAGTTTGTATAATTTTCCATTTTTAATGGTAAAATGAACTTGTAATTCAAGAATGTTGATCGTATACTTGAGTAAATTTCATAGACTGGTGACAATTTGTCAATAATTGTCAAATTATTAAACGCCATAGCAACAAGGTCACTTAAAAAATTATTGTTACAGGTAATTTCTTTTTAATATTTACAAATTTTTGACGCCCTCTACCGGCTAAACGAGACAATTTTGGATTTAACTAAGTCGGCTTAGATCGACCTATTTTGACGTCAGGAGTCTGTCGTCAAACGTTGTACACGTATTTTCCGGACACCCTGTATATATATATATATATATATATATAAACATGATAGAGTTAAAATTTCCAGTTTTTTAAAGCTATCTTTGCAGTTTTCTCGGTATCCCACACTAGCAACAATTCTTACAGCTTTTCTTTGCAAAGCAAAAAGTCTATGCCGTTGCAGAATGTCCCCATATTATAAGACCGCAAATACGGCTGACACAAACCAAAATAAGCAGTTCTCAGTGTCTCTATCGCAAGAAAAATTAAATTTAATGTTAAAGTCACCTGTTAGTATGATAATTTTATCAATGTTTCATATGTGTTCAAGTGCTTTATCTAAGGTAGAAAAAAACAAATCCAGGTTGCCAGTTGGTGGTCTATAGACAGCAATCAAAACTAATTTATCGGTACTTATAGCACACATTTCTATGTGATTACATATTGATAATACGTTAATACTTGGGATTAATTCAATAGCTATGTTTGGTTTAGAAAGAATCGCTACTCCGCCATGTTTACCCTTTTCCCTGCAATAACCTGAAACTACATTAAAATCATTAATACGCAACATTGACAATTCATCTTCAGCTAGCCAATGCTCATTAATAGCAATAAAATTGTAATATATATAGTTACTATTTTTACAACAACTATGATTTTAAAACGCATCAAATACATTCAATTTATTATTTATTGCTTGTACGTTGATATGAAGTACTCCTATATTTTCAAATGATGCTACTTTTTGCGAGTTTGACCTTCCAGCGGTTGTTGAGATTGATGCGGGAAACTCTTCCGAAAAAACGTATTTATAAAGATTGCCTTTGGGCCAGATATTTGTATTTTTTTATAATTTCTTCTGCTGCTTCTGAAATTCCAATTTTAAATGATGAATAATTATCATATTTGGGTTTTAGTTTTTCAACTCTAGATCCATTTCTTATTTTATTATTTAAAAATACTTCTATTTGCGCAGTTGTACATTCTTTCGCCAGTCTAGATACAAAAAATCATTTTTTTTTAATTGGGATTACGACTGGTAATTTGTTGGAAGTGCAGGTTCCTAAAAACGTTTTATTTTTTTTTTCTTTCAACCTTTGTTGTTCACTCACCATCTTTCAAAATAACAGTGTAGTATAGAACTAGTAACAATAGGTGGTTTATACAATTTCAAAGATATAAATATCAGTGTAGTATAGAACTAGTAACAATAGGCGGTAACAAGTTATTGTTGTAGGTAGTAATTTTTTATAAGTTTTTTAAAACTGATTATATTATTGCATTGTTTTATGTTTTCTGGAATTTTACTGTATACTTTTTCACAGTCATACACAATGTTGTATTTTCTTTTATTAGTGCCAATAGAAGGGTTATATATGTCGTTTTTTTCTTGTATTATAGTTATACATGTTGCATCTCTTTACTAATGAGATGTTTGTTTTTATGGTTCCAGTGTTAATTTTAAATATAAGTTTACATTTTCTATTTTTATAATGTTTTCAAGTTTTAATCTGTTTTTGTATAATGTTTTTAAAGGTATGAGGTATGGTAAGTTAAATAGTGTTTTTATACATCTGTTTTGTAGTCCGTATATTGAATTGAATAAATATTAAGATGTATTTGACCAAAAACCTATCATATACATTATTTTAGGTATTATCACCTTGTTGTAGATAAGATTATTTATTTTACTACATCTAATATCACATCTTTTTATATCACCAGTTAGAGGTATTAGTTTTTTTTTATTTTTTTTTTATGTGACTAGATCACGTTAAATTTTTGTCAATTAATAGCTCTAGGCTAAAGGGAACTGTTCTCTTTCACTTGTTTTAGAATTGTATTGTTCACTTTCAGGTTTATCTGAATACAGTTTTTATTTTTGTTTTGAATATTATATATTCTGTTTTGTTCATGTTCATTGTTAGTCTATTGCTTACAAGCCATTTATTGTATATGCACAGATCTTGGTTGATGGAATCACTTATTTTCTTTATATCACTACCAGTGTATAGTAATACTGTATCATCAGCCTAATTTATGTAATTTCTTTTAAGATAACAGCTTTGGAAGTTTTGTATGTATAGAAGGTACAATAGTGGTCCTAACACCGATCCTTGTGGGACTTCTAGTTTAACAGTTCTTCCTCCAGTTAGTTTTCCATTAATGTTTATTTGTTGTTTTTGAGCAATGAGGTAACTCTTTAGTAACTGGTGTGGTTTTTCTCTGATGCCCATTGCCTCCAAGTAGTTTTATGAGCTGGATATGATTTACTGTGCCAAAGGCTTTTTTTAAGTCTACAAATATTGTAACAACAAACTTGTTGTTGTCCAGGTTAGAGTAGATGTAGTTTATCAGATGTGTGATGGCTGATTGGGTACCACTTGTTTCTTGAAAACCATATTATTTTTTGTCAAAACCAATAGTGTTTTTAATGAATAGGATTAGTTGGTTTTTGATAATTGTCTTAATTATTTTTGAAAATATGCTTATAAGCAAAATTGGACAATAATTTGCTTATAAGCGAAATTGGATAATAATTTTGGTGATCTTTAGTATCTTCTTTTTTGGGAATTGGTGTTATGTATAACAATGTTAGTTCTTTGGGATAGATAGCAGTTTCAAATACGTTATTTATCAGTTTAGTTAATATTGGGTTAATAATGCTTGGGACTGTTAAAAGATTTTTTAAATAAATTTTGTCTGGGCCAGGTGCAGAGTATAGCTTCAAGTTCTTTAGTACTTGTTGTATCTCTTTCTCATTTGTTGGTTTTAAAAAGAAGCTTTTGGAATTTTGTTTACTTGTTCTCATTATTGGGTCCAATTCTGCTGCATGTATAGAAAAATAATTATTAATATAGTTTGCAATATTTTTTTCTTCTGTTAGAATGTTATCAATAAATATTTAATTTGTTTTATGGATGTATCGGATTTTTTTTGTCAAGTATTTTATTAATTGTAACCTTATGTGTCATTTTCTTCATTTAGTAGTTGTTTACAAATTATTTTTCTTTGTTTAAATATTAAAAGAAGATGTGCGTTTATCCAATTTATATTTTTGAAATGCACAATTTTTATGGTTTTACTTTGCTGTTTGCTTTTCACAATTAGCTCACTAAGATCATAGAAGGTGTTTATATTTTCTGGTGTGAAGTTTATTTTCATTATTTTTTCAAGTTTTTTTTTATCTCTTTTTATGATGGTTACCTTCTTGTATTTTTTTTATCTGATTTTGGATTGAAATACTTATTAATACTAGTTAAGGCTTGGATCCTCGTATCGTCTCGTATGTTCGGTTTAATGTAAATTTCAGTCGAACTTAAACCTATATATTTGCGCTATTCATGAACAGATTTTATTGAAATAAAAATATATTGAAAGTAGAAAGCAATGCGAATGACTTGCACTAATTTTTATTTTGAAATAGTAATTTATATTGTATCAATTTAATAACAAAATAACTGTAAATTTGCCGATTCTTTTTATCGCAATAACATAATAATTATTCAATCTTTTGTCTCGAAATTATATGGAAGTCATGCTTATATGCTGTCGAAACCAGTATATATTTTCATATTTGCTCATACTAGACCCGTTTTAACAAATTATTGAAAAAATAAATTGAACTTTTCAAGAATTTTAAGCTGTTAATAATTGAGTTACTATACAACTTCTTATTCATACGTGCATTTCATATACGTACAAACATATTTAGCAGTTTAAGCATTTTTGCACTGATGGCGTTACTATCGGAGCTTGTGCTCTTGTTGTCAGCCGGCGGATATACACCCCGGTCGCCTTATTCAAACTTACTTGCCAGTGCATACCTTTTTTATGATTCAAGGTCAACTCCGAGCGAGCCCCAATAATATAAATGGGACGCACATAGAAATTGGATTCCCGTACTTTTTGAATTTTAATTTATTTTCATATAAAATTATATTATTCATTTTTAACTTTATATGAAATATAATGTTTAATATACATAATATCATTTTTTAATTGTAATTGAAATTATTAAATTAATTATAATGATTAACAGCTAATGTTAATTTTGCATAGATAAATTAAATTTTTACATTGAACAAATTACAGCGACAATTTTTACGTCATTACTGACAATATCACAATAACAAAAATTGTCGCTAAATTCGTACGTGATTGGTCAAATTTATGATATTTGCTAAATGTGATTGGTTGCTTTGATGGACGGATGACGGGAGGGAAATAGTCATAGTAAATTAATTTCATACCGACATAAACCATTTAAAAAATTAAAAAAGAACAAAAATAAAATATCTTTAGTCCCTCTTCATATCTTTGTCCTTGTCCGTGTTTCTTTTTTGATAGTGCGTATTTAGACATTTTTTAGTGCATATTTGCATGCATATTTTAACATTTTGATAGTGCATATAATCCGATGTCTACTAATAAGACTGAATAAGACATGATCGTCCGCCCAGATGCATCATATTTTGTGCGGGGCAATAGTCTATGAATAATATAGTACGCTACGATCAAAATACCTTCGTTGACACTACTCCCTAATATACACAATAATTTCTAATAGCAATAAAATAATATGTTACGTTAGTATATCGTATATTATTTCATTATAATATTATTATCATTTTTGAACTTCTAAGTGAAATATACTAAAACATTACGAGCATTCAAAATTCCAGTAATATCATTATAATAAATGTAAAAATAAAAACAAGTTGATAGATCTCTCCCAACCCTATAATACGCAAAAAGACTAACAACTCCGAAAGCCATAAATTAACTATAAAGTGTTTAAAATGAAAGAGAAATTTCAATCGTGCAAAAAGTGCGGACCAAACTCCAATATTCGATTTAACTATTATATATGTAATTAAATATTACATGATTTATGAAATAAATAGGTTTACTATAATTAGATAACTAAAGATAAATAAATAATATTATTACAATTACAATACTTTTTTTATGTATTCGTTTTCTCACTCTTACCCTCGTGTGTCATCATGCATACTTTTCTCTTGCTGCCCAGAATTCATCAGAAAGGCCAAGCAATTTAGAATACGCGTTGTAATTTAATAAAAAATAATATATGCAACATCATGTACACAAATGTAGTGGTGCGTGATACCAACTCTTTGATTTTGACGCACCATCTATACACATAGATAATAAACAATGTTTGTGCATAGGTGGCAGCATATGCCGGGTAGATTTCAAAATAACGATTCTTCTAGCGGGATGCCCACCTTAACAATTTATTTAATTAAATTAAATTGATTTAAACAATTACTATCTGTATTCCTAATAAAATATATTCTTAGTGTGAATAATAATTATGTATATATAAAATATTTAAAAAACAATAACAAAAAAATTTCAAATGACATGTTATGTAATTACTAATTAGATATGTTTTTTTTTTATTTAAACTTAAATAAATACACAAAATGTCAAGTAGTACGGTCAACGTACAATTATATTAATGTTTGACAACTGCTGTGCTTTTTTATTAAATCAACGTAATATCAGGTTTATAAATAACACATTGCCAAAAGGAGTAAAAAATACAACAAGTATGAACGATGCAACAAGCTTCGATGAGTGAAAAATTGGCACTTTATGCAAATTGCAATTACACTTTTTATACGATTACAATACTAGAACCAGTGGCAAAATATCGTCCACAAAACTACAATATAAACAAATATTGTTAACAAGCCGATGTTGCCGATGTTGACATTTTGCTATGTTTACATACGTATCAATTTGATTGACGTATGAATGACGCATATCTTGTTTATTTGACATAATATAAACTATTTTTGAATATTAAAAATTCTTGATAATGCCCGATATACCATTTTTCATATAAATAATCTTTTTTCTTGTGGTCTGAAGAGTATTTACTAAAATTTTGACTAAAATCGACATAGGGTGCAGCGTTTTTTCGGGACCTGATAATCACAAGTTTTGAAGATCGCGAAAACATGTGCAACTTTCTGCATCAAAATAGTGGTGTATATGTATTGATTCTATAAGTCTCGTGTGATCACTTTAAAAAAAGGTTGAACATGAAGAAATCTAGACCTTGTGGATCAAATTTTGTTAAGATTTGACAAAATTATAACGCTTTAAAGAAAGTAAAATTTTGCAATTTTTCTAAATTTTCGGATTTTTTGGAATAATGTTTGAAGCTTGATATATCAAAATGACTGCCTCAACATTGAACACACAAATATGGGTTTTAAAGTACATGTAATAAGAAATAATTTGAGCCATCGTGGACCTTTTTATCCTTTTTCCAGAGGCCCAAAAATTGAGATACAAAATAAGCTTAAAAAAACGTTTCATTGTGAAATTTCTGACCTTCATATGTGTGTCATTTTAACAAATTCATCCATATTCTAATCTAATCTAATAAAAAAATTTGAGCAAAATTCAAGAGGTCGACTTTTAAAATTAGTCGAAAAGTAATGGTGTTACCCATATATAATTCAATAAAGAATCATCGATAGTGTTATACGGGCAATAGAATAATTACAAAATTGAGCACTACCAATATTTGTTCAATCAACAACTAATTTTTATATATTTTTTAATTTTAGAAATCACACATCGAGAACGACAAAATATTATCTATCCCATTGTATTACACATCATCTAGAGAAAAGCAGTTGACATCAATACATGTTCCTTGTAATCCAAAGGAAATAAATAATTGGATACAAGCGGGACTGGCAGCGTTTCTTTCATACTAATTTTAAATTTCCCGCTGTTTTGAACCCAAGGCAGCAACTGATCAATGTTGCAATTCTAGTTATAATTAATATAAAATTTACTATATTATGTGATTCAAATTATAATAAAATTTGTTTATACACGTTATTGTACATTTAGTTTTTGTGTATTGTAGTTGAAATAAAAATCGAACCACAAATATGAATTTATTTTTAGAATAGTTTCAAATTTTTTCTAATAGTGGCAACAGTGGTGCATCGCAATCTTGTCCATATCCACCAACGTTGCCGTTGAAGTTGCACTTGTATAATTAATACAATCCGATGTAATTTTAATATTTGCAAATGTCTATAAGAAAGGCTTAATGTTGTATTCCTTTGTGATTGTGAAAATATCTTTGTGCAAGTAGTGCAAGTGGTTAATTTTTAGTGTTATATTCTATTGGCAACAGTGTCACCAATGGCGTTTTATTATTTCCGTTTGTTACAGCACTGTTGTCAGTTTTAGTGTTTGTGGTGCAAAATAAATACAGAAATTGTTAAAATTTCCATCCAGATAGAAGCAAATTATATAAATATAAAATTGCCGCAACAATATAAACAAGTTGATTTTATATCTAGTGTTACATAAGGCGTTGTTAAGGGTTGTAATTCCATATTTAGAATGTAAGGAACAAGGACCTTGAAACGTCGTGTGCTGGTGAAACGTATTTCCGGAGAAAATTAAACAAGCGGGAAACTTGAATTTAAGTTATGGAGACGAACGGCAGAGAATTATTAGAAAATGTCACTATAGCATCAGATGAATCAGGATCTCAATACATGATCCAACGCATGTCTGTAGACAATGCACAATTACTTAGTTCAGAATTATTACAACATCATAATGGCTTAGTTGTGGATTTAGCTGGGGATTTTATTCCCGTCAATTACACTTCGGAAGATCTACTCTCACAAGACTTGACTGAAGAGGATCGTAACCTAGCAGCAGCTTTAGTTGCAGTTCAGTTTAGCCAACAACAAAAACAACAACAAACACAACAAGACGGTGTTATCATTAATACATCACTGCCATCGTTAGTAACAGCGAGTACATTAGATGGTTCGAAAGTAACGTTAGGCGAGCAACAAGTATTGTTACAAGATAATAAAACTGGCTATATACAAATTGTTGATGCAGAAAATTTATATAAACAAACTGACTTTGCTCAATATGATGAAACGGGTACAACTTTGCAGCTGATTAAAACAGAAGATGATCAAGATGGGAATATCATTTCTGATGGAGATAATCAACGAACGGCTAAAAAGAGTTTGCCACATAAGAAACGTATTTCAAGAAAATTAAAAAAGAATGATAAGAGTATTATGAAGAAATTTCAAAAATGTGAGTTGTGTGATGAGGTTGTGCCTTGTGAGGATATCGAAGAACATCAAAATATATGTCATACCACTATAACACCTATACCTAATACTTTTGCATGTCAATTGTGTAATAATAACTTTCGTGATCAATTGCAATTTTTTGAACATTTGAAAGTACATTATGAACCTGGTATGCAACAACACATTCAAGAGGAACAGGAAGAAGAACAGGTGGAACAAGAGCTGGAAGAAGATCATGTGCAACATGAAATCATTGAAACACCTATTATATTAAAACAGGTGTGTATATTCTATATTATTAAAAAATAAATATTTGTGCTGACAGATCGCTCCCTCTAAATAATTTTTTGCAAATTTAAATTTGGCTCCAACTAGAAGTATATAGGATGTATAAGAATCTGATCTATGCTAACGGAATTGTACATTGGTCATAAGTGTCATAACTCTATTCTAACCAAATTTTTCAGTGTGAATCATTGTTTACTTTATTGTATTTATGTAGTTTTCTGTAAAAAAACAAGATGTGAAATGATAGATTAATCTAAATTTAATAATATGCATCAATTTTATATTTCTGTTTTATATTATCTAGAAAGCTGATCTAAACTTTAATTTAATTAAAATTAAACACTTTCAATTTAATTTACATTACCAAAAGTTACACAAAAAATATGTTTTTTTTAATGCAATTAATCTAATGCAAACTAATCTTCTTGTCACAATAATAAGTAAAAAGTATATGAAGCAGGGTTTAAAACGAATAATGCATCATAGCCGGTTATATATTTATTTATAAAATGTTTAGAAAATGATTAAAATAGCTGCAATAAGATATACACACATATTACATCATCTTTGCGGGTATAGCGCTCATCTTTGTCGATTACATACTTATTTATAGACCTTGTACCACCTTGGTATAAAAACAATTAAAATGCTTAGAAAATAAATTTATGAATTTACGTATTTACATATGGTCTGTTCCAACATACGATTTGGACAGTTTGCAAACCGTTCAAACTGCGCACACAAACAAATATTTGTTATCCTTAGGCAATCTGTTATACACAGTAATTTGTTTGTGTGCATAGTTTATACGGTTTGCAAACTGTCCAAATCGTATGTTGGAACAGACCTATAGATTTGCATCAGGGGCTTGCATAAAATATTTATTATTGAATCTTTATTATTGTTTCTATTTTCTATAATTAAATATAATAATAATAATATGTAATAATAATAGGGTCTTGGTCTTTATTTCTCTGTATTTATTACAAGATAATGGCGTTGTTCAGCCTAAGGCTGGTCTTCCACTTAACCTTTTGAAGATAATTACAAAAGAATTTTGACAACATTAATTTAATATATACAATCACTGAGCTGCTATCTTGAGTAGTCCATTATAAAGTTGTTTTATCTTTTTCTTGGTACAGGAAAATATATGTCAAATAAGTTGTCAAGTATATTTACAAATACTTACATAATATTTTAATTAATTTATGTGTGCAATTTGTATTTAAACAGTTGTGTCGAATAAAAATTGCTTTTTTGGCAATTAAGTTATTTTTGATTACTTCATAAATAATATATAATAATAAACACATGTTTTGTTAGAGTTAACCATATAAATTTTAAGATTTTTGGATATGTTGTTTGTACAGTACTATAAGACAAGTAGTATGATTATTATCGAAAATTACAACAATTTTATTACTTTAAAAATAAGCTAAATGCAAAGTAATTATCAATTAATAATCAGACTACAAGTTATATTTAGAAAAGAAATATACTTATAATAGTCAAAATACGTGCGGCTGAATAAGCCTGTTATTTTTTAACTGATTTATATGATTCAAAAACCATTTTAAATGGTTTATTGAGTATTATAAAGGTAGGTAGGTACACACGTGCATGATTTTAGTTTTAGTATAGTTAGCTATGGCAACTAACTTTATTTTTTAAATGGCAACATACCTTTTTTTTTTTTAATTCTTTATGATATTCAGAATACAACCATGTAAAATAATAATATACTTTTATAACAAAAAAATTTGATAAATTTAAAAAAACATATTAGTAGTATTTGTTTTTTATTTAAAATTATTGTAATTGAATAGTTGGCATTGAAAATAAGTAATTTATATTTTTTTGGCCGTTTTTATATTATTATGCTTAATATAACATAAAAATTGATGTTTTTAAAATTAAATATTTTTAAATTTTTTAAATTTTAAAAACGTAATTTTTTAAGTTACCATATTGTGCATAACAACATAAAAACACTCAAAAAAAATAAACATTAGTTATTTTCAACTCCAACTATTCAATTACGATCATATTAAATAAAATATGTTTTTTAAGTTTATCAAAAAAATTTGTCTATCTGTTAAGAATATCATAAAGATTCCAAAAAAAAAATTAAAAATGTATGTTGCCATCTAAAAAAATTGGTTGCCATAGCAACTATACTAAAAATATAAACATGCATGTGTGTACCTACTTTTATAATACTCAATAAACCATTAAAAATTAAACCCAAATACACAGAACAAATTTATATTTTCCAATTAATTTACATCTAAATAATTCAACTTGGGCGGTTAAAAAAAATTTAAAAAATGCCCCTTTTTTTTCCAGCCCACTGAGAACAAAAACATGGTTTTATGGCTTTTGCGGCTTATAGACAGGGTATAGACTTGAAATGGCGCCAGATTTAGATTCTACGGAAAATTTCTGATTGATTTCATTAGTAAATTTATTGTTTTTGAGTTAAAATTGCGGTTTTTAAACAAAAAATGCGAAGTTAAAAACGTCAAAAAAACTTAAAAAATCGTAGAATTTTTTAGGGGTTTTATACTCTCATATACCGACCAAAGGACTACTAATAAGTTACTATAATACATAAGCAAGTTTTTCAATGCACCCCTCCAGCTCTGGTCCGTTTGAAATGGAATTGCCCATTTATAAAAAGTCTAAAAACAGTGCAAATGTTAGAAGAAACTAAAGTCTGGCATAAGCTGTTAAAAATGAAAAATTCCTTTAATTAGTTATCAAAAATAGCAAAATCTGGCTATGAAATACTATCATATTTTTAAAAATACTCTAATCTGGCCATAAACTGTCAAAAGAGTAAAAACTCTGTTCATTGAGTGTCAAAAACAGCAAAATTTTGCCATAAACTATGAAAATATTGTCAAAAAGTTATATAAACTATTCAAAAATGCAAAATTCTGCTAATGAAAAGTTAAATAAGTAAAATGTTTTCGAAAAGAACCAAAATCTGGTCAAATTTAAAAAATTCTATTCATAAAATGTCAAAAGTAGCAAAATCCGGCCTTGAAATTTTATACAATTGTCAAAAAGCACTAAAATCTTGCCATAAACTATTGAATAGTACAATTTTTTTTTAACATGTAACAAAATTAAAATTTGGCTATAACTGCTTAATTTTTAATAATTAATCTAATAAAAAAAATGAATATTTTAAGTGGATAATGTGCTTGCCCTCTTAAAATGTGGCAACTGCTTACAGTATAATAAATAAAACAATTTAATTTATTAATTAATTAATTTAGTTTGTTCTAAAACTATCAAAATCAATCTAGTAAAATTAACCTGGCAGCTGCAAACATATCTGATGTAGTTCATTTTACTGTATTTCATTCTATTAAATCTTACTTCGACTGAGCATAATGGTTATTTATTAATTTTAGAAGTCACCTAATAAGCTGTTGGTTCCATTAACCAACCCCCTTTAAACAAGTCGAAGACTTACCAGGGGAGATGTTGTTATTGTTTTACAAATATATAATTATATTTTAAAAGTAACTAATTGTGACTTATTTTCTCATGCTTTTTAATTGCAATAAATAAGTGCATAATCTATTTTGATTGATTTTTTTTGTTTTACCATGTATTATTAAATTAAAACTTTATAATAAAAAAAAATTATTTTGTAAATAATTTTATTTGTTTTTTTTTACATTTTTTTGATATTATTGAATTACTGAATTAACACAAACATTCAGTAAGGGATAATCATGTTTAACAATTGATATTAAGGAATGTTTTAACACTCAAATAAAATGATCAGCATTAACTTGTGGAGTTAAAACATTTTTTTAAATTATATGTAAAATTTTTGTCAACTTTGCATAATTGGACTAGAAGCTTATTAATCACCTCAAAACTTTTCAGTTCTGATGTGGTCTGATTAAGCGAAATCGTTAAAAGTTAAGAAGAAATTTAATAATATATTAAAAAGAACAATATACATTTTACATAAAAACACTAATAAAGATTATAATAATGATTCTAATTACACAAAACAAAACGTGCAAATACTTTACATAATGCACATTGCATTATTATTGTAATTGAAGCAACATTTGCAAGAACGTTGCGGGAAAATTAACATGTTGCATGTCATGCATAAAAAAAAAGACTTATACAATATATAACAAGATTTTGTTATTATTTAATTCATTAAATTTTCTTTTGTTTTTCCTTATCGATACTGAAGATAAAAACGTCTTTTTGGAATCATAAGTACTCAAAATTACTTTTGGTGGGATTTATCTTCTTAACATTGTAATTATGTTTATAATAACACTGCATTAATTTTTTTTAAATTAAGATTTACTTTTTTACTTCCATATCTCAAAAACTAAAATAATATCTGCTATTACAGCCTTTTTAAAGCTTGTTTTAATATGTGAAGGTACTGAGCATGACAGCATTGAAAAATGTTTGATGTTAAAGAAAAGATTAAACGTAGAAGATTACGGTTGTCTGTATTTAGGTTTTACTGCGTTTTATGTTCTACCCACTATTACAAATTATATATTATTTAGATATTCTATATCTATGTTGTGAGGGAGTTGACTGTATATATTTGTGTAAATTTCATAGATGAAACTAATAAATAAATTTTAAAATTCTAGACCAGTATAAGAAAGCACTATCTTTTGCAGGATACGATAAAATTAGAACCAGAACCACAAAAAGATACTCTTTTGTCCTCTATACTACAGCTTGCATGTTTAGAATGTAACAAGACTTTCCGACGACAGAAAACTTATGATATTCATATGAAAGAGTTTCATAGTAAAGATGAGCTTAATGAATTCAGTGAACCAGAAGATCTTATGGCTGGTATAGATGTAAATCCTTCAGCAGAAATTGAAGAAGATAATAAAGCCTGGTATATAATGAAAATAATTATTTTATTTAAAATGTGTTGATTTTGTTTTGTTTGAAAGGTATCGTGATGATGAATTACATGCTACTGAAGAAGACTTGAAGGAGCTTGAGGCTAAGGAACATGTTTGTCAGAATTGTCAACAGCCTTTTCCTATTAGGGCTATTCTATTGCAACATTTAATTACATGCAGAAGTACTGGAGAAACTAAAGGTAATGCAACTAAAGAAAAACAATATTTGCTTTATTTGTCTATAAATAAAATGTTATAATTAGTTTTACTATTGTTATCAAAATGTCATATAACATGTTGACATCAATAGAATTTGTAACTATATTTAGTAAATAGTAAATTAAAAGAACATTGGTACAGTATTACTGGAATATTATTGGTGTTCAATATTTGACTTTGAGTGAGTGAACATTAAAGTTTTCTAATTGTTGGTAAAATAAAGAAAAAAATATTGTATATAATACAACTAAAACTTTGCTGGCCGCTCACAGAAACGGCTGCTGTGGCAGAGTGGTTCTAACAGCAGTTCAGATGCAATATTGTCAACGGAAGATGATGAATAAGTTTTGCATTAGTGTAACTAAATAATCTGCTCAATTCTCTATGCATATTGTTATCGAGCAAGGCTTCTAAGCAATTTAGTAAAAAACTTTCAATTTTTGCCTCCTGTTATAAATTACTCTGTATAATAATACTATTTAATTAGGATGCACAATAAGCAGTGTACCTGGTTGGTAGAAAAACGTATATAGAAGGTTGCCTGGTTTTGCCTCTAAATGATATAGGTGCGGGTAGTGGTGCGGAGTAAAATTGTTTGATGACGTAGGGTGAGACCAATGTCTCGCTTTACATATGTTCTTTTTACATAAATGGTTGTTCTAAATTAAGTTAAGTTTATTAAAGCAAGCAAAATCTTTATTTTTTGTTGTAGTTATAGAAGTACACCACTGCCCGCTAATATCCGCTAACTTATATGAATTACAGTAAAGCTCCGCTAATCCGGGTCAATTAAAACATGGCTTCATCCGAATTATTGAACAATCCGGATTACTGGAACAATAATAAAATAATTAAGCAAAAGCCACATTATAAAATAAAGCTTTTATTATAACAATAGAACAAATTTTCAAGAAAAAATTAAACCTTTTAAGAAAAACTCTTGTTACTAGAGTAATTTATTGTGTGGCCGTTTTGGTGCCATGTTGAAATAAACAAAAAAAATTAAGATTTTCCTTTTTTTTTTTTTCGTTGTTCTGTGGTCAGTTTGACGAACCGGATTCAATCGGTACATAGGTATATATATATTATCGGTACGCCTTATTACCTTTCGGTGTAGGCTGGTACATAGGTACATAATGTAAAATTTACATTTTTAAATTTTGTCCGAATTACAAGAACATCCGGATTAAAGCGATTCGGATTGGTGGAGCTTTAATGTATGTGTAAAAAATAATTAATTTAATAAAATTACATTTTTATATTTAAAGAACACATCTAATATTTAATAGCAATGTTTGCTTACTGTAACTAAGTAACATATTGTTCGATTGTGTAAATAGGAGACCTGTGCGAACGACTTCGCTTTGCTAAAACCAGGCAACCTTCTAAATACAAATTTTCTACTAACCTTGCAGTGTAACATCAATAATTGAAATTTTTAAAATATATTGTAATTATTTTTTAATCTATTTTCAAAAGATTTTATTGTTTAATTTAAAAATTATTGTATTTTGTTGTGGCTATACACTGCGATAGACAGTTACAGTACAGGCTCATAGTTTATACGTGTAGAGCACAAAGTATGTATATATGAGTCACATGCACTAGCAATCATGTTTGTTTACCAATCGCAACACACTTAATGGGATACTATAGTTTGGTTAAAAGTTGTAGTTACATGATATATCAAACGCTTGATAAAACTAATGTTTGCCTGAATAAAAGAAAAGACACTTGCTAATAATTATGAATAGTTGGTTAAATTCTAATTATTTTAAATGCTTTAAAAAGAATGTTTGATAACTTGCAGAAACTATATAAAAATATAAAACTTATGATGAAATCAGTGGACTTGGTAACAATAATCACAGGATTGCTATGGATTGTGGATGGCATTGATAAAGAAATTAATGTTTCTTAGGAAGTGCTACGGTAAAGATTCAGATAGCTTTAATCTAGTAGATTCCGATTATTATCTTGAACATTTATTTGCTGACCAACAAGGTGTTTTTGCTTACACAAGCATATTCCAGAGTGACACTTTCAAAATTCTAATACTCTGGTTATAATAGTATATAGCATGGTGTGATAACAATAAATACATATTTATTAAACTAAGTATTCCCAATAAGACAATTTTTGCTGAAATTATTTTGTTAAGGAGATTTTAATGTACATAATATTGAGATGTGACAAACAAGATAAAAGAGGTGAAAGATTTCTATTACGTAGGAAGTAGAATTACAAAAGACAAAAGAAGCATGTTGATATTAAGCTCACGCACATTTGCAGAGGAAATAAAATAAATAAATAATCTTTAGGTCTAATATTGGGAATTAGAAAAACATTATTAAAGTCATGCTTGTGGAGCGTAATGCTGTTTGGATGCAACACTTGGACAATAGGATAGGAAGAAAAACAATGAATAGAAACTGGAAGGATAAAGTAACAAATGAAAAAGTATCAGAACTAGTTTGGACTATACGAAGACAGAGGGCCAAGGTTATTACATCTTTATCTTTCAACTATTCCAGAGATTACAAAAATTGTTTAGACTGCATTAGGAAATTCCGAAAATTATCTTATTAGTTATTAAAATTTCATTTTCTTAGTACTAGAAACCTGACCTTGACTTGTCAACCATTATCCTAAGATGACCATAGAAATAATCAATGAACTTCTTAATAATTTTGATTTTGATGATCATTGCAAAACAAAAGTACTCAATTCAGACAAACCAGGCAAGTAATAAGAAATGAAAAGCATTCAATAAATTTATCAGTAATTGTTCTAATCAAACTAATCAGGATTATAAAAAATCTTAACAATAAAAACAACATTGCAACAATCTAATACAAACTGAAAAAGATTTACAACACCAATGCCATTGGATTTTTCAGCTCTTCATAAATAGCTAAAAATTAAAAATTAAATTTCATAGAAATAATGTTTGCAAACCATCTCTTTACATCCAATAGTTTTTTAATACTTAATTTTAATCAAGTTAATTGGTGGACAAACGCCAATTAACTTTGTAGACCTTGCCAAAAGAAAACGAAAATCTTAATTCCAAAATGCTGAGAAACTCTTTGTTTGGCCATTTTAACTGGATCTTCATTTTCAATTTTTATTATTTTGATATTACCTAGTGTATCGTCATTACTACTGTTGTTTACATTTCCAATGTTTTCATTCAATCACTTTAAGTAAAAAAAAAAAAATCATTTCTTTTACTAAGTACGGTCTTCCAATTTTCTTTGACTTTTTGATAAGTCCAACTAATTCTACTGGTAAAAAAATTGTTTTGGATCTTAGAATACGTTTCACCTGACGCCTAAACACAGAATGTGCGAAATCTTCTTCATTATCTGTATGTCATATTATTAAGAACTTATGGGTAAAGACTATGTTAGTGTGTGTCATCAAAGCACATCTCTCAATATGACATTTCCAAAAACTGTCCAATTTTACTCTTTGATATATTTATTATGAACTGGTTTACAACCAAATTGATAGCAAAAAAAAAATATTTAAACAATGGTTTATCAAAAAATATAAATCTATCTTTTATCTAGAGAAAATAACTTAACATAACACAACACATGAGAGATGTGATCATGTAATTACAAGTTACAAGTTTTAGCAAATGTTTTGACCTAGCAAGTAAAAGTAGAAATTAATTTTGTATACGTTTCTTTAAATTTGCCGGTGAGTGTACACATTTAAACTAATAATTTTTTTTTAGATGTTGATTACAAAAAGAAAAAGGCTAAAAAAGCTGACTTTGAATGCACCGAATGTGATAGGAAATTTTCCCATAGGAACTCGCTTGTTTATCACATGCGTAGTCACACTGGTGATCGACCGCACCAATGCGATCAATGTGGTAAGAGTTTCTTTGCTGCCAGTGCTTTAAAAGTACATTTAAGACTTCACTCAGGTAATAAAAATCATTTTATTATAGTTTAAGTTTTATTAAGACTGATTTTGCAGGAGACAAACCATACCGTTGTGAGTTTTGTGGAAGAAGCTTTAGACAATGGGGCGATCTAAAATACCACTGCATCTCTATACATTCAGATCAAAAGCAATATCAATGTGAATATTGTGGCAAAGACTTTGCTAGAAAATATTCACTTATAGTACATAGGCGAATTCATACTGGAGAAAAGAATTATCGTTGTGAATTTTGTGGAAAGACATTTAGGGCTTCTTCTTATTTACAAAATCATAGGCGAATTCATACAGGTAATATAATATAAATATGTAATTCATTAATCTTCTGAAATTAACATATTTTAATACTATTGTTTACTTTTAGGAGAAAAACCACATCCCTGCGATGTATGTGGGAAACGTTTCAGGGTACGTTCAGATATGAAACGTCATTTAAGAACTCATACTAGAAGACGTATGGGAAGAATCCCAATCATACCAGTAACAAGTGACTTAAAAATAGAAGAAACAGAAATGCCCCATGAATCAGAAGATACAAATGAATCCATTCTAAAAGAAGCAGAAAATGAGACTATGGTTCAAACGTTGCAATATGAACAGGAAACTTTGGATGCTGTTAGAGACGGGAATACACTTTATGTTATGCCCATTTTGATCACATAACTTATTGTTCTTGTTTGTCTGCAGTTTTGCTGTATTAATGTTACTACTCTAAATAATGTGTTATTATTATGATTTATTTGTAATGATAGAGATAATTAATTACAGTGATGAAGCAATTTTTGAAGTTGTTATTTGACTTCTATTTTTTGTAAACTGAGGAACCATTAAACTATATTTTAATGTAAATAATTCTTGATTTAAATACATAGACTGTATGGTATATTTAATAAATTATAAATCCTTTTAAAATTAATTTTCGTCTACATTTTTATGGTATGGACTATCACTTTATTTTTTCAGAACTCCATAACTAGATAAAATTGACTTACACTAAGTTCAGTTTTCATAGGCAGTATATGACTTGTTGCTTTTCAAATGGGTTATTTTTTATCTAACTTCATACAAATTTGGACTTGAATATTACCTCTTGCACCGATGAAGGCCTTTTCAACAGTATGCGTTTTGGCGAGTTTGTGTCTGGTCATAATAATAATAATATATTTGTAATAAATATATATATATGTAAGTGTACTCTGGTCAACGCTTGGCATAGAAACCGTAAAAGAGCCTGAATAGAATACAGAGAGTTTTTTATTAAAGAAATTCTTGTTCATCAGTCTTTCAACTTGGGATATTTTATTAAACATGAATATGCGGCTTATAAATCATCGGAAATACAGAGTTTGAAAGTTGAACCCATGTGTTGATAGAACAATTAAAGAATCTCTCTTAAAAATTTTGGTCTACATCTCTCATCAACTGTCGGTGAATATTTGTTTAGATGTTTAGATTGTTAGATGGCAATATATTTTGTTTTAACAATATCCATGGAAATATCTGTAGAAAATGCAAAGATATGCAACATTACTCTGATGTAACAATGTATAAGTCATTAGAGAATTTAAGATCGGCAATGATTTGTATAGCATGTTTTTGGAGAGAATTAAAAGGTAGTGTAATTTTAGATGCTCTATACTTAAGAACAATATTCAATACAAGGATGTATATAAGTTTTATATAATATGCAAATGTACTAAAGATTAGCGAGATTGTAACCTGGAAGACAAATTGAAGAAGATTTGGAAATCAATTTGTTGTTTAGTTTAATATTTAGTACCGATGATACCTTGGATTTTGATTTTGAAACAGTAAGAAATTGAGTTTGTTTAGAGTTAAAATTGACCAACAAAACTCGCAAAAAAGCCATTTTGTCGAAAAGTCTGCCAAAACGTCTTCTTGGGGGGATTTGAGGTTTTACATAAGCACCGTTTTCAAGATATCATTATTTTTTTTTGGATTGGCGACAGGGCCCAATCGGCTTCTAGTCTTTGGGCTACCGCTTTTCGACTTAAGTTTTCCGCATACCCCCCTCAAGTGTTAGTTCTCAAGAAATTAGAAGTTGATGAGGGACACTTGTTGTTTGGGCGGGGCACTCCAAGCATCGTTACGGACGAATAGTTTGAAAAAAAAAAGAGTATATTTTCTATTATTTTGAATTAAAAAAGAGAACTTTAATAAAAAGAGCAGATTGTTACTGAAATATGTCTGGTCAGTCGGCATAATGTCTGTCTGACACTGAGCATTTTTCTGTATTACTTTCTATATAGTCGATTGTTCAAATTGACACCAACTTTTGACATGAATTTGTAAAAAGTACAATGTATTGCAATTTATTCAAAGTCATACAGAAATTACTACATAAATTAAAAATCGTCCAGAATACTTATTTATTGTATAAAATTTATCAAAAAAGTATTCATATTCAAACTTACTTATTAAACTTATGACGTTTTCGGCTGTGACATTTGAGGTTGCCCTGAGGCGCCCCGAAATTTGACATAAGATATTGCTCTTTTTGCCGGTGCATATCCGTTTATCCTACAATATGGCGTTCTGAAAAAGAGCGTTGTCAGCCGAACACAAAAATATGCATCGAGAGCAGCCCAGTGCATAAAGAGTGACAATTTTACCAAAACTGCAAATTGTTGTACATACCTACAAATTGCAATCGTTTTAGCTTAAAATTTAATTTAAAAAACAAGTAGTTGCTAGCAGTGTTGCCACGCGTCTGAAAAATAATGTACTAGCCATTTTAACATTTTTGTAATGTTTTGTAATAGCCACTAAACAAAATGTAATAAAGATATACAAATGCTATATTTAGTGCAAAAAATAGCTTTCTGCAGTAGCTGAAGAATAAAATAAACAAAGTAACGCTTTAAAAATGTTTTGTAAATTTAAAAACATTTATATTTACTCCGATCTTTATACTAAATACTTTGTTCCTAAACTTATCTACAATCAAACTTAATGCAAAAGGCTTTAATATTTCAACATCGGAAAGCATTCTCCACTCTGTATTTAAAAGTTCAATATCCACTACAAAATGTAGAAATTATATTTATATATATATATATATATATATATATATATATATAGATGTAAGAAGTGTATTCGTCCTACAATTTTTATATATAATCGTAAATGTTGTACTCCTACATTTTTATGTAGGAGCAATACACTTTATATCTTAACACACAAAAATCAGCCTGCGGGCTTATAGATACGTATAGATACCGCCTGCTGCGAGGGTTGAGCAGCTAACATGGAATAAGAGAGTTATTTATTATTTATTACATTATATTTTATCAAGATGTTTGTATAGGACGTAGAATTTGTTTTGAAATGATAATATGTATTAATTGTATATTGTATGTTAGCCTTATTCTAACGGACATTACAATAATTATGCCAACTTTAAAATAAAAATAATGTCCAAAATATATTGAAAATAATTTAACCATATAATTTATTTTCAATTGTTTTATAATTACTATCAGGTTAATAAATGTAGCTCTACAAAATCTTATCAGTCAACAGCTGCACATTTATTACAATTAAAACGACGACAAAAACAAGATGAACAAAGCATCTATTTTAATAAAATTAACACGTGGGTGATATAATATATATATATATATATATATATTATACAAGTGTTATTATTAAAATGTAAATTAAAAAAACAGTAATATAAGATTGCAAGTACATAACCACTGCATAACACCTTATTTAGTTGCTTTGATATAAATATTATTGCCAGTTTTCTTCTCTTTCGTAATTCAAAAGCATTTTTTACTTTTCTAATGTAGTGCTACTTACTAGAAAAGTATTGTTTTTATGTCAAAATGATATTATATAATGTATGTACGTATGGGTGTCTGTGAACACAATTGCACAATTGCACCAGTAGTAAAAGTTGTAAAAGTAGTGAAAATGTGAGAATAATGAAAATGTGAAAATAGTGACAATATGAAAGTAGTGACATTGTGACTTGTGAGAGTAGTGAGTATAGTACAATTGCTACAGTAGTGAGAATGTGAGAATAGTAGGAATGTGAGAATGCAAAAGTAGTAAAAATGTAAGAAAAGTGAGATTGTGTGAGTAGTAAGAACATAAGAGTAGTGAGAATGTAAGCGTAGTGAGAACTCTTACATTCTCACTCATTTTCAGTCAGTGTAGGGAAAATGTGAAAATATTGAAAATAGTGACAATGTGCGATTAGTAAGAATGTGATAGTAGAAAGTTTTTGAGAATAGTAAATATATAAGAGTAGTAAAAAATGTAAATTTAATGAGATCTTGAGAATAGTGAGAATATGAAAATAATGAGAATGTGAGAATAATGAAAATGTGAGAATAGTGACAATGTGAGAGTAGTGAAAATGTAAATGTAGATAAAATGTGAGAATAGTAAAAATGTAAGAGTGGGAACTAGTGAGAACGTAAGAAAAGTAAGAACATAAGAGTAGTGAGAATAATAAAAATGTAAGAGTAACTAACATGTGAGAGTAATGAGAATCTGAGAGTAGTTAAAATGTGAGATTCGTGAGAATGTGAGAGTAGTGAGAAAATGAAAAAAGTGAGAATGTAAGTGTAGAAAGAATGTAAAATAGATAAAATGTAAGAACGTGAAAATTATAAGAATGTGATAGTAGTGAGAATGTGAGAATAGTGACAATGTGAGAGTTGTGAAAATGTGAAAGTAGTGAGAATGTAAAACGAGAGAAATTGTAAGAAATGTAAAAATGTGAAGGTATTAAGAATGTGAGAGTAGTGAGAATATAAAAATAGTGAGAATGTGAGAGTAATAAGAATGTGAGAATAGTTAAAACGTGAGAGTAGTAAAAATTGGAAAGTTGTTGAAAATAATTAGAATTTTAGAGTAGTGAAAATATGAGAGTAGTGAATGTGAAAGTAGAGAGAATGTAAAAACAGTAAAAATGTAGAAGTAATGACAATGTGAGAATGTGAAAGTATTATACATGTAAAAGTAGTAAGTATGTGAAAATAGTGAGAATATGAAATAATGTTGTTAAAGAAAATGTGAGAGTAGTAAGTATGTAAGAATAGTGAAAATGTAAAATTAGTGAAAATGTGAGAATAGTAAGAGTATTAGAGTAAAAAAAGAGTGCGAGTATTGAAATGTGAGAATAGTGTAAATAGTGATAATGTGATAGTGAAAATGTAAAAATAGAAAGATTGTGAGAATAGTAAGGTAGTGATAGTAATAAAAATGTGAAAGTAGTGAAAATATAAGAGTTGTAAAAATAGTGAAAAAAGAGTTGTAAAATTGTAAGTGTAGTAAAAATATGAGAACAGCGAAAATGTGAGAGTAGTAATTAGGTAAAAGTAGTAACAATGTGAGATTAGTGAAAATAGTAACAAAGTAAGAGTATTGATAATGTGAGTGAAAAGAGAATGTAATAATAGTAAGAATGTAAAAATAGTAAAAATGTAAGAATATTGAGAATGTAAAAGTAGTGAAAATAGTAAGAATGTAAGAGTATGGAAAGTAGTAAAGTATTGAGAGTAATAAAAATTTTAGAATAGGGAAAATGTGAGAGTAAGAATAAAAAAGTGAGAATGTGAGAGTAAGAATTTGAGAGTGAAAATGAGAATGTAAGAGTAAAAATATTAAAGTGAGAATATGAGAGTGAAAATGTGAGAGTGAGAATGTAAGAGTGAGAATGTGAGAATGAGAATGTAAAAATAAAAATGTAAGAGTAAAAATGTGAGAATGAGTATGTGAGAGTGAAAATGTAACAGTAAGAATAAAAATGTAAGAGTGAGAATGTGAGAGTGATAATGTGAGAATGTGAGTGCGAGAATGTGAGAGTAAAAATGTAAGAATGAGAATGTGAGAGTAAGAATGTAAGAATGAGAATGTGAGAGTGTAATGTAACAGTAAGAATGAAAATGTGAGAGTAAAAATGTGAGAGCGAGAATGTGAGTGTGAGAATGTGTGAGTAAAAATGTAAGAATGAGAATGTGAGAGTGAGAATGTGAGAATGAGAATGTAAAAGTAAAAATGTAATAGTAAAAATGTGAGAGTGAGTAAGTGAGAGTGAAAATGTAACAGTAAAAATAAAAATGTAAGAGTGAGAATGTGAAAGTGATAATGTGAGAATGTGAGTGTGAGAATGTGAGAGTAAAAATGTAAGAATGAGAATGTGAGAGTAAGAATGTAAGAATGAGAATGTAAGATGTAATGTAACAGTAAGAATGAAAATGTAAGAGTAAGAATGTGAGAGCGTTAATGTGAGAATGAGAGTGTGAGAATGTGGGAGTAAAAATGTAAGAATAAGAATGTAAGAGTGAGAATGTGAAAGTGAGTATGTAAGAGTAAAATGTAACAGTAAGAATGAAATGTAAGAATGAGAATTTGAGAGTGATAATATGAAAATGTAAGAGTGAGAATTTAAGAATGAGAATGTGGGAGTGAAGATGTAAGAGTGAGAATGTGAGAGTAAAAATGTAACAGTAAGAATGAAAATGTAAGAGTGCGAATGTGAGAGTGATAATGTGAGAATGTGAGTGTGAGAATGAAAGAGTGAGAATGTGAGCGTGAGTATGTAAGAGTGAAAATGTAACAGTAAGAATAAAAATCTAAGAGTGAGAATGAGAGAGTAAAAATGAAAAATAAAAATGTGAAAAAAAGAATGTAGATTGTAAGAGTGAGATTGTGAGAGTGAGAATGTGAGAGTGATAATGTGATAGTAAGAAAATGACATTGAGAATATGAGAGTGAGAATGTAAGAGTAAGAATGACAATGTGAGAATGTAAAAGTAAACATTTGAGAATGAAAATGTAAGAGTAAAAATTTAACAGTAAAAATGAAAATGTAAGAGTGAGAATGTGAGAGTAGGAATGTAAGAGTGAGAATGTGAGAGTAAGTATGTAAGAGTGAAAATGTAAGAGTGAGAATGTAAGAGTGATAATGTGAGAGTGAGAACGAGAAAGTGAAAATGTAAAAAAAACAATGTAGATTGTAAGAGTGAGATTGTAAGAGTGAGAATGTGATAGTAAGAAAGTGAATATGAGAGCATGAGAGTGAAAATGTAAGAGTGAGAATGAAAATGTGAGAATGTAAAAGTAAGAATTTGAGAGTAAGAATGAGAATGTAAGAGTGAGAATATGAGAGTGAGGATGTGAGAGTGAGAATGTAAGAGTGAGAATGTGAGAGTAAGAATGTGAGAGTGATAGTGAGAGTAAGAATGTAAGATTGAGAATGTGAGAGTAAAAATGTGAAAGTAAAAATGTGAAAGTAAAAATTTGAGTGTGAGAATGCAAATGTAAAAATAAAAATGTGAGTTTAAGAATGTGAGGGTAATAATGTGTGAGTGATAATGTAAGAATGTAAGAGTAAGAATAGGAGAGTAAGAATGTAAAAGTGAGAGTGTGAGAGTGAAAATGTGAGAGTGAGAATGTAAGAGTAAGAATATGAGAGTGAGAATGTGAAAGTGAGAATGTAAAAGTAAGAATGTAAGAATGAGAATGTGAGCGTGAAAATGTAACAGTAAGAATAAAAATGTAAGAGTGAGTAAGTTTGAGAATGTGGTAATGAAAATATGAATGTAAAATTGTGAGAGTGAGAATGTAATAGTAAGAATAAAAATGTAAAAATGAGAATCTGAGAGTGATAATGTAAGAATGTGAGAGTGAAAATACGAATTTAAAAATAAAATTGTGAAAATAAAAATGTGAAAGTAAGAATGTAGACTGTAAGAGTGAGAATGTATAAGTAAAATATTTTGATAACCCATAATAATTGATTATCTGTACAAGTCAGAAAGTTTTTTATAGTATAGTTTTACTTGTTGAAGTAAAGTAGTAAAGTGAATTTTAGCACCAAAATAGCAATATTTGCCAATTATTAAACTATTAATCACAAATTTTTTTTTCAACTACATATCACTGGATTTGCTATTTTTAAATCTATCAATTTGGTAAGCAAAAGCGTTTTTATTTAATCTAGTTTTGATGCTAGTGGTTGCTAGTGCTTTTCATTGGCATTTTAATATAGTATTTAATAGAGACAACTCAGAAAAATATTACTATAACCGGCATTTTATTTGTCAATTCATCTATTTTATTTTGCTTTTTTATAAAAATCGTACAATTGCCTTATAACTGAAGGTCAGCGGTCTAATCTTAATGCTTTTAAAATATTCTGTATAAATTTTAGTTTAATCACTAACTGTTATTTGAATTTGTAAAAGTTAAATTTAAGAAATAAATTGCAAGTATTGCAAAGATAATAAAATTGTGTCTTTAAATTAAAATAAGTGGGCCCTGCCAATAAAAAGAAACTTATTAATTACTGACAAATTCAGAAATTTTAAAATCAAAACTAATCTATTTATAACCGGCAAAATAATCATTTCAAATTGTCAAATTCAATAAACTGATAAATAATTAATATATAACAAATATAATTAATTAATTATTGTTATAACAATGACAGACATTAAAAAAAATTGAAATAAGTTTTGTTTTTAATAATCATCAGCTATAAATTAGAATTAAATAACTCCATTCAGTGCAGAAATGATTGTGAATACACCTACGTGATTAACTAATAATTTTTATGCATCATAGTTGGCAGTATTAAGAAATCAGTAATAGTCGGGATAAATTTTTACCGTCGCATTACGTACAAATTCAGTAATAACCGGCAAAAAATAGAGCAATGGTACTAATTTGAAAAGAACAAAACCACTTCATAAATAAATAAAGAATGACAAATCTGATTATTGCATTGCAATTATGATAATAATTGGCGCCAGATTTTCTAAGATATCCTTATTGCAACAATTAAGATTTTAAATAATTCAATTATTTATTGTTTTAAAATGATTTAAAGATTGACTTTGGATCCAATAGTTTTCGTTATTTGTGTCAATAATTTTGATATTTCAGCGAATCATTTATTCTTGAAGAGTATAAAAAAGTTTTGATTATGTGGGAGTATTCAGATAACAAGAACTAAATAGTAAGATATTTGCTTATAGTTATTATTTATTTATTTATTTATTTATGCTTTTTACGGCTATTTTACATCGCCACAGTAAGTCTACGACTTGTTTAAAGTGGTTTGATGGGACCAACAGCTTAAAACGTGACTTCCGAACCACGCTGGTGGATAAAGAGCAAGTTATCATTTCAGTCATATTTCGGGGATCGAACCCCGGACTGCTCGCATGATTTGCAAGTGCTCTACCATTGAGCTATCACACCATATATATATAGTTTCAATCTATAACTCAAAATAAGCTAAACATTGCTACACATGACCCTTCACTTGTTGATAATTATTATTAAAATGGCTAAAACTGCAAGTTGCTACCTGTAAGCTGCTAAAATTGTAAAATGTTTTGCCAAATATATAATCAAAATTATAATTGATTTGTTTATAATTATGCAGTTAGTTGCAAATTATTATTATAGTACGAGAGCTAGCAACGTTTTTGAGAAACCATTTTAGTTTTGCTAGTTTTTGAATATTTTTTTATCCTTATTGACAACAGGTCAGTCAGTCGCGTATACCTGGTAGCGCAACCTCCCTGAAGAGGTGAAAATTGAGCATTTTTAAAACATTTTAAGACAAATTTGTTTTTTCATAATTTTATATGTCACTTTACCATTCCAAATCTATTTTGCCAGACAATTTTGACATTGTTAACATTGTGTCTGATACAATTTAAATAATTAAAAAATAATAATTTTAAAAGTCTGGCAATTTAATATATTGTAATTCCATGATAAAAGAATATACTGTTAATTTGCCAGACAGAAATTTGGTTGTTTAATAAGCGAATTGATCATCTAGCAAAGAGGAAGAGCGCAGCATGTAATTCCTCGGGTGCGTAACAGAGATAACAACCAAATTTTTGTCTGGCAAATTAACAGTATATTTTTTTATCATAAAATTACAATATATTAAATTGTCAAACCTTTTAAATTGTTTTTAAAATTATCATTTATTATTATTTAAATTATGTTGGGCACAATGTTAATGATAGCAAAACTGTCTGGCAAGATGGATTTATAATGATAAAGTGACATAGAAAATTATGGAATTTTTTTTTTTGTATTAAAAAGTTTAATGCTCAATGTTCACTTCTTCAGAGAGGTTGCGCTACCAGATATACGCAACCACTCCCAGCTGCCAGACGCGGCGCGTCCCCACCGATCGTCAATGAAGATGGAAAACATTCAAAAACTAGCCAAACTAAAATTATTTTTTTGCGACGTTGCTAGCTCTTATACTATTAGATTTATTATCAAAATTTTATCAGATTTTTTTAATGACTAGGAAACGACTAAATAAAAATATAAATGTTGCAAACGATATTTATAAAACCTTATGCTAAGTGCATTATAAGAAGAAAATTTATAAAGTTATGTATTTCACACTCTTACAAAATCAAATAAACTTACAAACTAACAATTTCTAGTTAAGTTAAAATGTTAGTATAAAAATATATTATATGCCGTATAAATACTCATTAATTATTCAGATTAAATAAATTATTAAAACAAATAATAATAACTAACTCAACAAACCAACGCGCAGCGCAATAACAAGCTGCAAAAGTACGCAGAGTGCACAGGAGCCTTGTGCAATATTAAAACATGCCCACCGACGGATAAAGATGCTTCACCCGTTTGTCTTCCGCACTTTATCTGCGGTATTGTTAATGTCAGGATATTTGCAGTTATTAAATACTACTATGGCAACGTTATCTTAGTAATACTACTATTATCAATAATTACTTGACAATAATTAGTTTGTAATACATAGTTAATAATTTGCTATATTAAATTATTTGTAAATAATAAATAATCAAATGTATGCATTACATAATAAATAATAAAGATGTTATAAGAAAATTTCTATTTCTAAACCATTCAATTATAAAATTGAATAAAAAATTACAATAAAATTTCAACAACAGCTTACTTTGTAAAAATAACATGAACGAGCATTTGAAATTTATTGCACTAACAAAACGCAACGGGACATAAAAATTTGCCGCGGGGCAGACGTTAGTCCTACACAAACACAAAGTTCGTTTCCGTCGGATCTCTGCAAAATGTAGCACAAAACCACTTTAAACGCAAAACGTTACTCCTACGTAGGAGTAGCGCACCGTGTAGGACTACAACGCTTTATTCACTCGAAATGTAGGACGAATACACTTTAAACAAACCTATATATATATATATATATATACAGGGTGTAGATTAATTGGCGGATAAACGCCAGGTAACTTTATAGATGGTGCCAAAAGAAAACGAAAATCTTAATTCCAAAATGCTGAAAAACTCTTCAACTACTTCACTAGAGCGGCACAAACGTAAAATAGATGGTAACATAATCCCAAACTTTTATAATGACCCTGCATATTGCCAGTTGGACGGTAAATCCCCGTCGAAAAAACTGCTGTAAAAGGGAAAGGAAATATAGAGAAGCAAAATACAATTTATAGAGTGAAGATTGTGAAAGTATCGAATTTCAAACTTTCTGGATCTATCTTTAGGTGCATTTTACGAATTAATAACATAAAAAAATAATTAAAAAACCATGGATTTAAAATGTAATAGATTTATCAATTTATTAAAGTTGTAGTAATGTCGTGAATGTTTTAATATGTGTTAATTTAAAATTGTGTAATTAATTATCTACATATTATACATAAAATATTAACTTGCTGAACAAATTATCATTGCACAAACACTGAATTGCTGAAAAATATCTTATAACGACACAATTAAATCCAACAAGTATCTCCCATAAGAAAACCTATGTATAAAATAGTTGTTGTGATAATCCACGTTGGCGCCAATGGCGCTACTGTCGTGTGACGTCACTACTAATGCCCCGTATAGCAATGTCAACACTGGTTGCTAGCGGTGACAAAAACTTCATTAGCGCACTGTAGATACAAGACCCCCACGTCTAGTTTTCAAAGTTTGCAGCTTTAAATTTTTTTTTTTTATAAATAATACAATGTACTAACATTCGACAATTTTATTGGTTCTTGCATAGTTTATTAGACAACAAGAGTTAATTGCTGCTTTTTTCGATAAAACAGTTTCTTTGCACGCTGTAACGTTAGTACTTCAACGAAATAATTTTATTAGTACGGCTCTGGCCTGTGAATCTTCTAATTATACAAACCTAACCTTTCAAACACTTTTGACTCTGTGCTTTTGACAGCTCAAGAAAAGAACAACTTAAAATGTCTATATATTTCAGTGGAACATTTAAAAGGTCGGCGGGTGTGATCAGCGCAATATGTAAACAATTAAAACAAGTAAATTTAAAGCCGGTGAAAAAGATCCAGGTACAATTCGACCCATTCCACCACAATGCAATAACTGCAAGGTAAACATAACCTCAATCTGACCAGCTTATTGATTAAATTCTATTTTTAAAATTGGGCGCAAGCGCTTATTGTAAATTGATGTACAAGCCATTTGTGTTCCAAAAACAATTATTGATTTTTGCAGGGATTTTCTGTACCATATCACAACACCACAGGTTACTAGTACTAATTTGAGTTGTATTGTCCGACCAAATGTAGTTTGTGATCGAAGTGAGCCTGAAATTAGAATAGATTTAGCTGATTCTAGGTAAGTACTGTACTTAGGAATTCAAATTGTTTATATATTTGCTATTCATATTACATCTCTGGATTCACTGTTTACAGTAGTAAGTAGGCAAAATCCATCTGGGTAAACTCTGAATGAATGACTTGTAAAATACATTACGTTCAGGTAAATAATGACAACGAGTACAACATTGTTTATTTTACAGTTAATTTTATATTAGGACTCATTTTGTATTTTAATGATTGGTTCTTGGTTGATAATCATTAATTTTTATGAAATGTATTTCATGTAATTTGCAGCAGCTGTTTTTTGTTGTTCTTCTATCGGAGGCTGGATTTTGTTGACGGTTGTGCTATACTGGTGTGGTGCACTTAAACCACTCTCGGCCAAGATATTTTATGTCTGCCAACGTTTTCTTTTATTTTTTCCTGTATTGTGAGCTGCAGTAATAATGTAAAATCTCAACTAAACAAGCATGACTGCATCAATAGTATAAATAATATATTTGTGATAAGTGTATGGCCACTTTCATATTTTCAGATGCAAATATCCACGTTGAATTGTTTAAGGGGTTAATTGTATTTAATATTTTGCAATCTTTTTCCATTTTGTTTAGAACTTTTTTATTACTTTGTTCATAGAATATTTCATTTTACGGTTGCACTACATTTTGATTTCTTCCAATCGGTATGTTATTTTGTTACTGTCAAGTTCTATAATTGACAACAACTGCTGAGGTTTTTTATTTAAATGATGTCAAATAATAATAGAATTAGAATAATATATTTTTTTAAGTACACTACACCTTGTTTACAACTAATGAACTCTATAGTATTGGTAAGCATTAGCATAACAACTGGTAACTAAATTGCAAAACATTTTAAGAGGATAACTCGAATATAGTTAAAAAAGACAATTAAAATCTACTGAATTACAATCTAACTCCAAAGCATCCAATCAAGTACAAACACTTGTTTCGATTTTCTCAAATCTTTTTGTATCTTTATGGAATAATTGGTTTACGTGTTCTGAACACAGGGTAGTTAATAATTAGTTGTGTAAAGTGATGATATATATGGTGCAATGTTGGGGAACCTTCAAAGAGTATTGAAAAAGTAGTTTAAGGATGGCGTTTCCCGTATATGCAAATTTATGTCAAGTTAAATCTAATAAATCTAAACTATTTGCCTACGGATTTAAATAAAACAAAAAGCTATTGAAAGATAAATAAATTTCCTACACATTTGCCTACTTTTATTTTAATAACGTTGATGAATTTTTTGTTAATTTAATTGATAAATTTACCTATAAAACTGTTGTTAGTATATCCAATTTATTGTGCAATTGGTTTGATAAACGTTATGTACAACTTATCAAATGTGTTACATAACGTTATCTAAACACACATGCAAATTTGTATCTTTGAGTATGGTCTATTTTAAGAGAAATATCAAAAAATAATAACTATAAATTTAGACACCATTTTGGTAAAATATAGTAGATTCCTTTTATTTTTAAGATGAAAATTGCTGGTCTATTGGGTTTTTTAGTTCAGCATCCTTCTAAAAGAGCGCGTTAATCTCAAGCGCTTAAACTCAAAGAGGTGTTTGTATTTTAACGAATAATTTGTTTTATTTTTAATTTAAATTATTAAGATTCATGCAAAGACACAAACAAAATTTTAACTATGCCGTCAATTTAAATTTATAAAAAAAACCTTATACACATTCACAGTTAGTGAATCTTTACAAAACTCAATTATTTCATACTGTTTTATCAAATTCAAAACACTTACAAAAAAATTCTTATTATATAAGTTATTTGTTTAAATTGTAAAGATGCATATAAATATGTATTAGACTATTCATATCTATTATTATGATTTTTGTAAAATGTATAATTTGGCTTATATAAATAATACAAGATTAAATAAAACAATTACTATGTATGTATATTATTGTTATTATTAAGGCAATAACTTTAAGAAAAAGGACTTTTATTATAAAATAATTTTTCAAACGTTTGGTTATAAAAAAAGTTTTAAATAAAAGTTATCTAGAATTATTAAAATGCTATTTCAATTTAAAATAATCGTAAGAGGATTAGACACTAGCTTGTAAATAGAAATAAAACTAAATAACGGCTCTCTAAATATAACAGCCTTTTTTTAATTTTTACTTTAAAATGCAATCTTGAGAAGTTACAAACAATCAAAAAACTCCAAACCCTCGATTTTTTCAAATTTTGATTGCTTATTACTCTGAAAAAAATTAAATTTCAGTGGTTTGAGCAACGCACTTGACCATATATAATTGAATTAATATTATGAAACAATAATAAAAATGAGAAATGTTTAATTATATTTAATCAGTTACATAAATATCTGTTTTTTATATTATAAGTGTTTGTTAAATATATTGTACATACACTTTATTTTTATTTATGTCTATGCATTGTATATCTTTGTTTTTTTTTAATTTATTGTAATTTTTTTATTAATTTTTATTCTATTGTTGTATTATTTGTTTTAGTGTAAATATTTTCATGCATGTGAATTGTTGTTAATAAAAAAAAATTATATGAAAAATATTACGGCTTTGAAATCGGCTAGGTACTCTCTTTGAAATTAAAAATTGAGCCTGACTGCCACGTTTATGCATGTCACTTGAAAATCTGCGCTACAGTTCAATATAATGAGAAACATAAGAATTGTCGAAATTATAGTGATCACATATAAAATATATTTACTATTATGTATGACAATCCGGTTTTCTATAATCTATCCCGTTTGCATCCGTCTTTTTCTGTTCCGCTTCCCTTTCTAATAAACGCATCCCCAACGCTAAAATGCAGAAACCTCTTTTCTCAATAATACTCGTTTTTTAAAACAATACAATAGGCCAGTAGTTATCAGGTGGCAGCACTTTCTTGACAAGTGTTACATGATCTTATGGAAATCCAACCCATAAAAAGTCTTGTTTATTTTCTATCGAAGGTTGAGAAATTATTATTTTGACTATTAATTTGCAGGATATTAGTTAATTTCACACAAATAAATTATGCAGTATTCATAGTTTTTTATACTTGCATTCAAATGCGCTTTATTAAGTTTTTAATATTTATATTTTGCATAAAAATCTTTTTATTTAAGCTGAGTTATTAATCTGTAGTGGAGTGCATTTGACTAAAACTTTAGCAAAACTACATAAAAAATTAACATAATTAAATAATTGTTGAATGCACAAAAAAATGTTAGGCAGTACAAAAATGCAGAACAACAGTATATTACTTGGATCTTTTATTAATTGTATTATACATAATTATACAATTACAAAGCTATGTAATTTAGTAAGAAATCTTACCCAAATTACCCATTAATTATTTTTAAGCCAGCTCCTAAATTTTATCATTATGCAATTTTTACATATAAAGTGGACAACAGAGTAGATTTGTGTAGAAACAAATCATTGTTTAACATTAATTTCTTAAATAATATTGCCTCAACAAGATGTTTTGATGGTCACTTTAGTCTAAAAATAGTAATTAATAGCCCAATATTTCAACTATTAAAAATGACAAAAATTGAAAATAGTTTATCATAATATTAAATAATTATTATATTATGGAAGGGAGGTGGTATAAATGGAATTAACTCTATTCACATCACTTTGTAATAGCTGAATGCCAAAATATTGACTGTATAGTCAAAAATATTAGATTTTTTTATTTTAAAAGTACGCTTATGGAAAATATATGACAAAGATTTTTTCAACTATTTTATGATTGTCAAAGCTACTTAGAAACTATAAAATTGCACAGGACTTTTCTTTTTTGCCATGTATTAACAATTTTTTATATTTTACTTTCTTATTATTTGCTATTAATACGTTAGATACGGAATATGTAAATTGGTTCTTAATTAATAATCTGGGCTTTATATGGGCGTGTTCTAATTCATAAAAGCTTGAAGATGTTTCATAAAAACTTTGACACTACACATATTGTGTAGGCTCTCGGTTGTCACATTACTCACTAAAATCTTAAACCTCTATATTCTTCTGGAATTGGGGAATTACCATTGTGGTATTACTTCACAAGTCTAAGACACTTTCTATTTTTGGCAAGTTTTATTCCCTTTTCTTCTACTTTTGTTGCCATTATTTTCCTTATGTTTTTATCAATGGTTCTCCAGTTAATTGCACTTTCTAGCATAAGTGGGGTTAAGTTGCTGATGGTTTTTACGTTTCCAACTTTATTCTGCATTTCTATTCTCATGTCTTTTAAGTGAGAGTACTTCATCACTGTTATCTGGATCAGGATCTGTGTAAGATGGTAGTTTAGGTTTATACGTTCCTACCCACGGTGTCACTAAGGGTATAAGAGTCTGCATCTATTTGTTGACATCTCCCTTGATCTGCCATTTTTCTTCCCATGTTAAAACATGGGAAGATAAATAATAGATTAGCAACAATAAATTGTTGCTAATCTATTGTTTATTTTTGTTGTTGGCTCATTCTTGGATTCGGAGGAGGTTTTCCTGTTACTGTCTGTATAATCGTAACTGTTTTGTAGACACTGGCTATTATCATTTTTCTTTTGTTTTTTTTAGAATTACCTTGTATTTTTTTATGTTATTGCTTTCTTTTCATGTAGGCGCAGCACACAACAGAATTGAGTTTACCTTTTGCCCTTATTGCTCTACGCTTCTCCGCTCTCGGGCTTCTCACGTTTGACATGAGTGGTACCTGAGTCATTACTAGAATCTCTGTTACGTGGGGTCTCATGTTTCAGTTTTTACTTATCTTTGTCTTTAGGTATTTAATGCTATCTTGATATTTGATTGTAGTATTCTCTATGATGTTCTTCTTTCTGCCCACCAAGACCACTGCTTTTGTTTTTTGTGTTGTCAGCTGTAAACTCATTTTCATGATCTACCTCTTAATTATATACGACACTTATCTTCAATTTACCTTGATACTGTCACCCCTGTCAGGCAAGATTGTCTGCATAGGCTATTCTGGCATCTGTACCCTCAGTCTAGTGAAACAAAGAATATAATAATAATATAGTTTAAGAGCACATAAATCAATTATTCGAATTCATTCTTCACCATCAAGCGATGCCGTACCATCACTGATGAGGATTTGAGAAAACCTAAACAATTGTCTGTATTTGGCTGGTCGCTTTGGAATTGGATTGAGTTTGGGTAATTGATTTTAAACCTTTGTTTTTCATTAAACTATATTTGGTTGTCTACCTCTTTAGACATTGCAATTTGGTTGCCAGTTGTGATACTGAAGTTTTATCGATGATTTTGATTCTTTGGTTGAAGCAACATGATGAAGCTACAACTACTTTGTGCCTAATCTCTCTTTGCCTAGCCATTTCTTCAAGTTTGGAATCAGGAAATAGTCGGAGTCTAAGTCTGTCGAGTATAGCGGATGTGGAAGCAAATTCGAAGCGTAATTAATTAAGTTTGGCCATACAATAGAAGATAAGTCAATTCTCTATAAATATTTCGCCACGAGTTTTAGCGCCTCTCTTAGCTCTTGGGGAAGAAACATTAAGTTTGTAAAACGTTTGCGTCAATAAAAGGCGCTTTTTTAATACTTGCCTTTTCCCTCCTCTTTATTTTTGGGCTGGGGACTGACAACGGCACAATTAAAAATGGCAAATCTACACAGAATTTGCAAATAAATAAAAATTCTATTAAAATAAATAATAATTCTTTAAAATAAATAAAATATAAATTCTGTAAAAATAAATAATAATATATTTATTACAAAATGACACTTTACATTTATATTTGTAAATACCTGGTGGTGACATTTTAGAGCCTTTGAGGTAATCCTTAAACTTAAACTACAAAACTAATAACAATAATAACTAAAAACTGTGGACACATCGAAGTGAACGCGAATAGAACCTTTATTAACTTTAGAACGGTTATGCCGGCATTCATGGCATGATGCGCATGAAATCGTGCGTCTAAATAAGCAGCTGTTCGACCTCGACGGAAATAAAATAAAACCATTATTCGAGCCACTGCTTGGCTCCTGGGTCAGTGCAGTTCGTGAATTATACGTGTGGTCATATCCGCTATACCTATTGATACCCCCAGCACGTGTGCACCCATGTCTTGATGGAAGAGAACTTTTTCTTTGCCAAATGGTTTTTTTTTTAGGACGTTGTTGGCACTGTTTAATAAGTAGTGCAGTACACACTTGCAACAATCTGCCGTACCTCAACAACGTCGCGTAACATCTTCGCGCAACATCACCTCGCAACAGCGTCCCATTGCTTGTCGGTTTTCTGCCGTCGGATCAAAGAAAATGTTGGTCTCCGGTGTATAGTGGTGGATCCATGTTTCATCCACAGTTATGAAACGACGCACAAAATCTTTTTTATTGCGCTTGAACATTGCCAAACCTGCCTATGAAGTGCGTTTTTCGTCGACTGTAAGCAAACGCGACACTCATCGCGCGTATATCTTTTTGATATTTAAATGTTTGTGTAATATATTGCGCACACGTTCATCTGACATGCCTACTATCTCAGCTATCTCGCGCACTTTCACTCTGCGGTCTTACAATGCTGTATCATGGATTTTGTCAACCATTTCTGGTGTGGTGACTTTATTTGGGCGTCCTGAACGTTTGGCATCAGTTGTGCTTGTATGACTACAACGAGAATTAGTAAATCACTTGTGAATCATTTTAAACGATGGTGAAGAGTCCCCATAATATTTATCAAGCTTTGTTTTGGTTTACGTAATGGTTTTTCCACGCAAAAAATAATGTTTAATTAACACACAAAATTTAGTTTTTCCATGTTTGCAAAAATATTAGCTCTCTTTATGGCATCGAGTGACCAGCACGGCAAATTTTTGTGTAGAATTTCCAGTTACTTGACCGGCGGGTTCTTTCACATGTCTAAGTGTGTGGACACAACGGCGATCCGACCATCGAACAGCGCTCCGAGCATAGAACACTAATATTTGTTCTAGGCTAGGTATATATATATATATATATATATATTGAACTGAAACTTTTTTAGCGGCGTGAGATTAAAGTTATTACATTATATTTTTTAATTACTGTTTCTAGCCTTCGATACCTAATAGCGTCGGGGATCAAGTGGTCAAGAGCAGACCGAAGTGTTTGACCAAGAAAGGTTGATAGTTCATAGTAGGAAAGGACAGAAGAAAAATGAAAGCGTTGGCAGTCTCATTGCCGAGGCAAGGCTTCCGTGCAATGGTATTGGTCTGCGAGTACAATTTCCTATCCGCTACCTTAATTATTAGTCCGAGAAATCGATAAAAACTTGTTTTATAAAAGCTTGCATCGGACATTTGAACATTTGACGATATTCTTACCAAAAATTATATGGCATTGTCATAAATAACATGTTGCACTCTGGGCATTATAATCATTAGCCGTGTTTAGGGAGCATAACCGTTGACTTGCAGCGCAGTTTGATGAATGATGACTGTCAAAAGTGGAGTGGAAAATTTACCGAATACAAGCCAGAATTTACTTAAACAACCTAACTAACTCTTTACCGCTGACTAAATTGATCAGCTATTGTATTTTACGTAAATTGTTTTTTCACGCAGTGTTGGTGTTTCAGAGTATGCTCTCTCATCAGTCATCAGTGTGCCGAGCATTTCACTGGCCAGAGATACAATTACATGTTCTGAATGTAATAGCCTATACATAGGTCAAACGGGCCGTAGTTTTGAAAAAGATACACTGAACATTATCGCGCATTTCGTTTAAATAAAAATTCTAGTTCATTTTTAAATCATATTTTAGATTGTAATCACTCATTCCCAAACATTAATCAGTTAAAAAATTTACATACCTATACAAAAGGTACTAAGCTTAATCTTTTAGAAGCCGCCGAAATTTATAAATATTCCCATAATCCGCTCCTTAACCTTTTGAACGAGCAAACCGATCTATATATATATATATATATATTCTCAGTTGACAATGACCGTAAAACGTTGAAACTTAAGTCGTGAAATGTATTTTGTAAAATTGTATATACCTTATATATAGTTTTACAACAATAAATTAGTGGTAAAAACATAGTTGTTTTATTTACTTTCAATTACATAAAATCACAGTTACTATTATATGTATATTTTACATTACAATATATTATAAATTACATTACAACAATTTGGATACTGTAAAAAATCTTTTCAGACTATTTTTATGTGCTTTAACTATTTTTCTTTTTAGTGTGATAAGGTTCAAGGCAAACAATTTGACTGTATTAGAGATACTAAAACTAATCAACAAACACATCAGTTCAAAAGTAGAAACGGAAGAAGTATCCACATCTAGTCAAACTAATAAATTAGAAAAGAAGAAATTGAAGAGAAAATAAGTGAAAATGGGGATCAAAACAACCAACAAAAACTACCAACTTAAACTGATTGAAACAGTGTACAGTCAAATACCAGCATTTACTGATGTATTCACAGAGGAGACATTTTACATGGCTGTTATATGTTTTGTGCTTAGTACCATTGTCGTGGTATTCTTTTTATCACGATTTGTCACAATTAAGGCTGTAGATTAATTGTTTATGTATTTATCCTGTAATACTATTAATTATTTGTAATAACATTTATATGTCGAATCCATTATGTGATACAAAAAAAAATCTAAATGCTGTTATTTGTTTCAAGTTTATCTTTGTTATTTCTTTAGATGTCAATTGTATATTTAATTAATATAATTTAATGTGACAATTTTATGATTTATTTACTAATTGTTAAAATTGTTGATATCTATATAATTATATCTTACTTGGACTTGAGTTTAACAATGCAACTACTAATAGTGTTAAATATTTAGTAATAGTAAATAGCTATAGTGCTATGGAATATTACTGTGGATTATTGAGACATCAATATAACGTAAAATTTGTTTTTCATTATCTTCCAGATAAGATTATTTTGAAATTCTCACAACATATAGAACAATTCAATCCCAGAAGATTTACTGTTTTAGAATAGTGGCTCGTTCGCAAAACGTGTAAAATTCATTTCATCATTTTTTTTTTACTACTATCGATTTCTATTAGAAAACATGACATTTTTTAATACCAACCTCAAAAAAATGTCCAATGCATTAATTTTGTAGTTTTAATTTTATGTCATAATTCTACTTGCAATTTAATCGGCTGACAAATAAACTTTCTGTAATGAAAATAGTCTGTTTTGATTAGTTTGACAAATTTAACACGGGTCGCTGCTACTTTTACGGTTTTCATTATTTTATTTAAAATTCAAAGTAACGGTTTCGGAGATTAGGAAGTTTATTCATTTTTTTTTAGCAAAAAGAAAGTTAGATAAGATGTTGGGCACTTCCTTTCATTTCCAAACATGCACAATATCTTAGTCTAAAAGATATTCGAACTTTTTTTTAAAACGCTCGGGTTTATTGATTAGTTTGTAGCTGCAGCTGCTTGAGACTAATTACAGGAGTACCATAGACCAATGTTTTCAAATATCCTCAAAGAAAAAAATCTAGAGGCTTTAAATCAGGCGATATTGCATGCCATAAAACAGGTTTGTCCCTTCTTTCCCAACTAGGTGAAAAAGTTAATCGGTTTGCTAAAACAACAGGACCTAGAAACATGTCGCCTACAGTACTTATCCAAATGTTTAATGAAAAACGTGTTCAATGTCTAGATTCCATTAGAGGCCCAATCATGCGTGTTGTGAAAATTAACAACTTTATTTTGTGTGAACCCGGCTTTATCCGTAATAAGAATATTGGCAAGAAAACGGTTCTTCAGCATTATTGAGTATAAACTAGCGTAAAAAAACCAATGCCTGCACTCGTTGTACATGATACGTTAATCTCCCTGCGGCAGACGGCAGGCTCTGCGGGGACACCCGGACGCTTTAAAATCTTGCTAAACAACGCAGAAGTTTGCATCTGAATGACCAGTCGCAACTTCTATAGTGTTTTTCAGCATTCAGTTGGCGTTAATTTGAAATAAACGTCCGTAAAAACTGTTGTAAAAGTATTGGTAAGTATTTGATTTTATTTTTAAAGAAATGTTCTGTAAAAGATTAGAAAGCACAACTATCTCCAAATATATATATATATATAATAAGCTAAAAAGCTACTTAGATGCCAATAGTATACCAATGAAAAATATAACATCTTGTGCTGCAGATGGTGCTTCTAATATGATGGGCAAGAAAAATGGCTGCTTAAAATTGATGAAAGATGAGAATCCAGAAATGATTCTTTTGCATTGTGTTATTCATAGGGAAAACTTGGTAGCTAAAATCATCTTGCTTGTTCTAAATGAAGTACTACTTTCAGTAATAAAGTGTATCAATGCTATTAAAGCTAATGCCAAATGTGAGCATTTTTTCAAGCTATTTTGTGAAGAAGAAAATGCAAACCATGTGAGACTTACTTCATACTAAAGTAAGATGGCTCTCTCAGAAATGCAAAATGGTAAGTCAGTTAAAATTTTATTTAATATAAAAGGAGCGATGCCATGGCTTTGTGAGGAAACAGAAATTAAATACACAAATTCAACCAAATATGCAAGAAAACTATTGATACTGTTTCCATCTTTATATTTAGCTGAATGTGAATTTAGTGCTGTAAATGATTTACTGGTAAAAAAAAATTGTTTGTATATAACACAACGGTGAGATTTGAGACTGAAGCTAACCAAATTGGAACCTAACATAAAATATCTGTGCGAATTTCAGTTTTTCATTTTATGTTTTGAAAATTTACTTCTTGTGTTTCGTTAACAATTTCATAGTGATTTCTTCCTAAAATCTATCATTTAAGTTTCTTAAGTGATCAATTCAATTTTTTAATATTAAAAATTATGCTTAGGTGGGGCATGGCACAAAAAAGGTTGGGGTATATACGCTAGATTTTCTTCTTCTGTTCTAGGAGTAGATACCGATCTTGGTCTTCCGGATAAATGGCACTGTTGCTGAATGAACCAATATTTGGTGAATGCGATGTGAAGGAGTCTGGCGATTTGGATAAGCATCAACATAAAGACATTGCGCTTCGGTTGCAATCCCATGAGCCATAGCAAACAAAAACTTGTGCACTGACAACAACAGTCAAATACTTAATGTTTATTTAACAAACCATCAGCTAAGTATGATAAAAAACTGCAAGTTTTAGAAAAATAAAAAAGTAGGTAAAAAAAATAACGTTCCATATCTTCGAAACTGTTACTTTGTAGATCCATGTTTATTAAGACTTTTGCTAACTATGGTTCAAATAGTATATATGTCACCAAGTACAATGGATCATATATATTTTTTTAAATTACTGGCGCACAAAACAATTGTACTGACCAGCACATCAATCAGTCTCTTGTCGTGGCTAAGAATACCGCTCTAACACAGTTTACTCGATTCTGTGCAATAATTGCAAATAAAATATATTGGCCAGTCTATTTACAATTTAATCGAACGTTTAAACCAACACAAACGCGACTGTGGGAACCTTTTTTCAAAAATAGGATTATTTTTATTTATTATAAATGGTTCAAACAACTAGTTTTGTAGCATTTTTAGATTTGTTAGAACTAGTGAAATAAAAAAAAATTACAGAAGATTTCTTTCAAACGACTTATTAAAATTAAATTATTCTTTATCAAAAGTTATAAAGATCTCGTATAAACATAAACTGGTGTCCTATCGGCTCTCGTTTTCAATATTCTAGGTTATTTTATATAAAATGTTTTTTTTAACATAATTTACGATATCTTGTCCTAACTTCGTAAGTGACAGTTATCGATAAGGGTTGCAAAGACTCGCAACTCGTAACCGCCGTCTCAACTTCGCATTGCAACGGCTGCAAAGAATTTGATATTCGGGCATGTACAAAAGGAATATATCGCACAAAAAAAATCGTCACCATGAAAAAAGACATGTAAAACATTGTATAACATCTTTGCATAAATTAAAATATGGTATAAATTTTGCTTCATTAATTCAATTTAAAATAGTTTATCTAAATAAAATCAATAAATTATTAAACTCTTGCGCAAATTGCTGTTTGTTTTAATTTATTATTTTATTATATTAGTGTAAGTTTTCATGACAATAATATTATAAGAGGTATATCAAAATAAAAAATACTATTAGAATAATAATTAAATTATTTATATATTTGATTAATGTTATAAAAAATTAAATTTTGTTTTTTCAAATTTAAATTATTTATAATTAAAGTGGATTTGCAAAACAAAGCACAAAGCTTTCGCTCAAATTTGAGATTTTACACGATTGATTTGTTGGTTTTGTGGTGGGATAGAAGCTCAAACAATATATTGAATAATATTTAATATAAACTGATTGATTTAATAAAAAAGAACTTTTATTTACTTTTCAATATATGTTTTGATTAAAATAACTTTGCTTATGCTTTTTGTTAGACTCTCGGCCATCATTTCTTCTGATGGAATATGTTGAATATACAGTGCGAGCAAGAAATAATGTTTTTCAAATATTTCTGGACAAAATTCTAGTGATTTTAGTATTTACCTGTTTTTTAACTTGTTTCAACTAAACAAAAAAATCCTAAAAGTTGTCGGAAATAAACCAGAATAAACGCCAATTTTTATAGGCGTGTTCACTGTTTAATGCACGTTTGATACTGTCTATAATTATATCTTGAATTATACATGGTGTTAGACAAAAACGTTCAACTGAATAACTCCGTTATTTTTTAACCGATTTGAATGATTCGAAAACCATTTCAAATGGTTTATTGAGTATTATAAAGGCAGATACACACGAGTATGTTTTTATTTTTAGTATAGTTGCTATGACAACTAACTCATCTTATTTTTAAGAAAAACTATTTTTTAATTATTTATTTCAGCAAAATTTTCAAAATTTTGAAAAAAAAAGTTTGTAATAATTTTTTTTCTAAAAATGCAATCCTGAGAAGTTACAAACGATTAAAAAAATAAAAAGGCTTAAATTTCAAATTTTTAAGTATTTCTGTGGATACATTCTAAGATATCTCGGAGCGTAGTGCACGGTACTTGCTCAATTTTTTAAGGTATTTTTTGCACATATAAAAAGCACGTTTTTATCTATATTTGAGAAAAAAAGAAAATACTTGTTATCTTTTATTTTAAGAAAAACTGCAAAAAATGCAACCCTGAAAAGTTACATACGATCAAAAAATGTGAAAAACGCAAAAAAATCAATTTTTTCAAATTTTGATTGCATATTACTCACATAATCAGGATTCATGTAAAGAAAGGCATTTTCAGTGGCTTGGGCAAAATTAATTTTTTATTGCGTACACTTGACTTATTACATGGCCATATAAAGCTGCATTAAAAGAAGCTAAAATTAATGCAATTACAAAATACGTTGTTTCTAAAAATAACAAACCCAGAGCTTTGTGGAGTCTAGTAAACTGTCAAAAACAAACTTTATGTGATAATAATAACTGTGATATAACGTCTGCCGATTTTAACATGTTTTTGTGTCTGTTGCTGAAAATATTGTAAAGTTTTTAATATTGCCAAGTAATGATACAATTAATTTATGGGTGATGTACTTTTAACAAATATTCAATTATTTTTTAAATTTAATGAAGTTTCGTACACAAATGTTAGGCTATTGGCTGCGTTCAGTACAACTCATCAGTTGCCAGCGCTGACCCAATAAGCGCTGAGCCCGTCTGAACGATATATTTTGCCACTGTTGCCAACCGTGTAAACTTTTATCAACTACATAAACATAAAGCTCAGAGTTTTGAATTTAAATAAATAATTTAATTAGTTTATGAAGCCGCTACTTAACGAGATATAATATATTCTCAATAAGTAATGCCATCTAAGGTGAAGGTGTAGAATAAGATTACCCTGAAGTTGGTAACGAAGTACGGCAATTGATTATCTTTATCATTTTTTACTTCTCTCACTCAAGTTATTACAGCGTTAATATTACGTTGTAGTCTCATTTACCTATGTTGCTCCTTTTCCAGTTTAAAAACATATATAACTGCTATGTAGTTTGGTTTTGACATGATGAATTTATTTTTCAAATAAAAGCGCGGACCAAGCAATCCTAGATGTATGATGAGTAAAATGACAAGCGCTGCCAGCAAACAATAGTCATCAAGCGCGTTCAGTACGCATGATGAGTCGTCCTGAACGCGGCCATTGATAGCTTAAATAATAAAATAGTAATAGCCTTGACTACTATAGTATATCGTCAATTATAATAAAATGTATTAACAACATATTAATCAAGCCGGTTACAAATGTAATAAACCGCTGCATAGAAGCAGCTATTTTGCAGATCAAATGAAAATAGCAGTTGTGGTCTCCATTTACAAAAAAGGAAAGAGAAACTTTTTTTTAACAAAAAAACTAACCTAATTTTTTGAGATTAACAATTTATTCACAAATTGCCAATACGGTTTTTGGCACGGAAGATCATCAACAGAAATGATTGGTTTAGTCGACGAAATAATAGAGATAAAGTTTTTAGGACTACATCTAGATTGCAGATTACAATGGCAAACTCAAGGAAATAAATAACCTTGCAAATATTATAGCAGAACCCGCTTTAAAATCCGTTTACTTTGCACTTTGTCAATCTTGCATACAACATGGCTTAATAATCTAAGGTCACTCTACATCTACACATTGCACATTTGCATCTGCATATTTTAGAATGTCAAATGCATGTTTATAAAAATAAAAATAGTTATAATGTAAACAAGAAATATTATAATCACAACACTCGGCGCCGGAGTGATTTAAGACAATGTGCACTTTGTTTAAATAGTTCTAGAAATAGCACAAACTATTACAGTAGTAAGTTTTTTTATTACCCAAATAAGTAAAAGAACTGCCTCAAAAGTTAGTTAAAACTAAAATAAAAACCTTTTTGTCCTAAAAAGCTTTTTATAGCTGGGATGAATTTGTAAGTACCAATTTAGAGAATTTAATATGATGTTTTTTTTTTAATAGAGCCTTCTTCTCTGTATGCTCTGTGTAAATATTTTATAAACTAAACAGCGTATTTTTTAAACTAAATCTTCCTGATAAGACTATTTTTTCAATTGGCGTTCTCCAAATATGGCAACTTTTTGATGACATCTTTTAAAGTTTTGCTTCTGCAAGGCAATCTTAGAAAAGCTGAAATAATTTTGTTAGGAGATTTTAATGTACATAATACTGAATGGTTAAGTTATTCATTTTCTACAACACTATCCAGACAACAAGCTATGATTTTAGCTGTTTTTTATAATCTTACCCAACTTTTTGGTGAACCAAGATTTGTATCTTTTAATTATTCCAGAGATTACAACTACTGTTGCAGTTTAAAAAAATCTCAATCTTAAGCCGTTTTCTATTCTGATTGGATATAGGGCTCCATCTCTGCACTATTGGCAACTTACATTACTAGGGACCTACAGTTTTAAGTGGATTCCGAACTACTGAAGAGATTTCATCGCTCCATCAGAGGCAAGGCGGGTTGGGAAGTGGGAGAGCGTATAAACATGTGAAAAGTGTGTTACGGTATGTGAGAATCGAACACACAATCTTCGGTGCAGCGATCGGATGCCTAGAGCACTGCGCCACGCTCTCTTCCTGTTGCAGCTGCTTTAGGAACCTCGCCTCATCTATCATTATTTTAAGATAAACATAGTAAAAATAAAAGAATTTTTAAACAATTTTGATTTTAATATTTACTACTTATATTTTAAGGATCCACATATTGCAGCAGATAGTCTTACAAAAACTATTCAGAATGTTTAAAAAAAAAAACCAAGTTGTGGACCGTCAGAAACAGTCAGCGATCAGAAGCATGTACTAAAAATCCGGAACCGTCCCAGTCATGCGCAAAGAGTAAAAATGTTGCCGCTATTGAAATTAATGAAATTGAAATAACTCCTGCCGCGTCTACCGCAATTTTAATTAGTAGAATTTAAATTTAATGGTAATAACAGTCATTTATTTATCTGTAACTTAATTATAGTTTTAGTAAAAAATAAAGGAATACAGTTCATTGTAAAATAGTTTTTTAAAGATGAGTAACTGTTTAATTATATATTTATTTGTATAAAAATAGTAATAGAATAATGTGATACACAACGTCAGGTGTGATATGTTAAACAATTTTAGTTTTTAATATTTGTTTACATTGCATAACCTCACTTTTTAAAACTGTTTGAATTTAATATAATTGATGGTTGTGACCTCATTAACTCATGTTAATGAAATAATAAAACAATGTACTACGTTTTTTATCACAAATTTGTGATAAAAAACGTAGTAAATTGTTTTATTACTTCATGTTTGAATTTAGTCAAAAACTTGGTCGGCGCTTGCGCAAAAATAATCCATGTATTAGTCGCAACCAGTTTGCAAATTGCCGAGCGATGTCGTTTGGAACAAAGCTATTGTAACAATCTGAAAAATATAGGATTTACTGAAACAAAGCTAATTGAATTTTTCAGCGTTTTATAAACAACAAAATTTTTTATAAAACAATAACTTCATTCATTGCAAGGTAGTAAAGTACTTAAAATGATTAAAACAATCTAGTTACTGATCCAAAAGAAAAACAGATATTTTTGCATTTAACTCTACTATTATAAATCTTTCTATTGCTGTACCTACAATGCCGGCTAGTGGTAAAAATAATAAAATGTTGTCTTAAATTAAATACCAGAAAGGCATCAAATATAGATAAATTTCTACTTATTAATCTTAAAACATTTGCAAATAAATTAGCTTCTATTTTGACTAAAATATTTGTCTTATCATACAAAAAAGGAATATTTCTAAATTGTTGAAAAATTGCAATTGTTCAATCTCGGTATAGGGAGACAAGTCTGATTCTTCAAATCATAGACCAACTGCATTATTGTCCAATCTGTAACAAAATTTTGAAAAATATATTAATTTCTACATTGTCATGTTCTTTGAACAAAATAACTTTATCTCAGATACTCAGTATGAATTTTGATCAAAACGTTTGACAACAAATCTTTTGATGTATGTTAGTCACAAATGGAATTCTACTTGAAACAAACATAGAGAAAATACTCTTTCAAACAAGTTTTAAGATTTCTGGGGCGATGTAAAAAGCTGTAAAACGCACAATAAAGATAACTTTTTCAAATAACTAAAAGTCTTTTTTATGGTTATGCAGATAATAGCACCATTTATACTTTATACTTTTCAAAGATTATATTGACAAATATGGCAGAACGTCTTGAAATTTTCAAGATCTGTACGCTCTATAAACAAAAATCTAAACTAAACAACGAATTTATATCTAAATCTTTTATAGATATATAAAACTTATATTTGTTCTTGTATTCAATATTCTTTTGAAGTATGGGGAGGAGCATCGGAAACCACACTATCTTTTCTAATATTTATTCAAAAACGAGTTATTTTTGCCAATCTAAATTGACAACTTATTTTACAACACCGGCGTAATGTTGCAGACCTTTCTATTTTCTATAGATATTTAAATGGACATTGTTTAAACAAAATACAAGACATATTACAATTTAAACAAATATTTACTTGTAGTACAAGACTTGCTAGAAATTCTAACAAATATTCACTGACAATTTAGAGATGTACATATAGTTATGTTTTTCTTCTTTTATTGATTGATGTTCACAATACAATAACTTTTATATTTTATTTTATGATTACATTAATCATACCGAACTTGTGGCAAACAGTTAGAGCCTTAACGTAAGTATATAGCGATGTTTTGCGGTTTTATATTAATTAAGATCTAACTTAACAAATTCAATTACAAGCTATTTGAGTTGCGTTCTTAGTACTCGTGAACACGTGCATTTGTGTTGACGAGTAATATTATAACTTTTAGTACTCGTGGACACGTGTATTGTTAGTGTTGACGAGTAATATTATAATTCTTCCTTCCTAAGAGAGAACGTCCTTGTTCTTTACTGAATTTTTATGTTCAACATTTTAATGCACATAAGTATTTACTATCATTATTGCGACACTGTTCGTTTGTCCATAATTCTTCTTGAGTTCCAGCCAGATGAAATTGCGTGGGTGACAATAAAATATGCTTTTGATTTGAAGGTATTGTGTAAATCTTTGTATACTGATATACTTTAGGTTTAAGGATGGGGACATTAAGAATGCAAACAATAACATTGTTGATGAAAGCATATTAAATTTAAAAAATTCTAATAATCTGAAAGGATGTGATTTATCAAATTTTAATAAAGTTTCTTTCTTATGTGTTAATATAAGATGATCTATCATATCTTGCAATTCAGATAAAGTAATTATTTCCAGATTTGACATATCATTAAATGCTAAACTTAAAATGCGTTTGATAGCTTTTAAAAGTTGTAACAATCTTTGACTTAAATAAATATTGTATTCGATTGCAGAATTTAGTATAAATTTATTGGTAATTTTTGTTATTGCTTGCAAAGAAGTACTAATATTTGCTTGTATAATTTCCAAATTTTTTTTATACTTAATGCTCAAATGATTTGCAAAAGTTGTGAATTTATTCATTTGTTCTAAGGTTTTCTTTTTGTTTTCAAAGAGTATCTTTAAATTAGCTTGAATTTCTGATAAATCATTTTTATCTACATTTTCATTTGCATTACCCAAAACGCCAAGAAGTGCTCTCTTATGATTTACATAGTAGAATTTTTGCAATATTTGTTCTATTTGTTTGCAATTATTCTATAAAATTTCATAAAAATTTCAAGAGGTTGTTGAATTTAATTTGGTTTGAAGTATACGAGTAGTAACCAAAAGAACTTTTTATATCTGTTATGATAATATGAAAGTAAAATTTGTTATAGTTATCTACGAATCTGGATTTTCTTAGGTTTTCTTCAAATTAACCATCAGTTTATCTGTTGAATGTTTGAGATTTTGTTTTAGTCTCTTTGTCAGACGGGTATGAATGTTAATTAGAGTATTTGTTTTGTCTCTAGTTCCTTCAATTTTATTATTCTTAAGCTTTGTTACATTAATTTTATCATATACGGGATCGGCTTTACGAATTTTTGACCGCTTAATATAAATTTTTATTAGTTTTCTCTAAACGATTCTGTCTTTTAATCAATTGTTTTTGATAAATCTGGTCATAAAAAGGTAACAGTTCATTTTTTCGTTTACCGTTATAATCTTTATAGATGGTTTTATTCATATCGAGTTCATGAGCATTTAAGTCATCATATGGTCCGTAAAGTAAAGTGAAAAGAGTAAATCCAGTAGAGGTATAAATTGATTGGTTATGGATCAGAATGGCGGAAATCATTAAATTTTTTGATATTTTGTCGTTACTTTGTAATTTTACTGATCTAATTTTTTCTAGAATTGTTAAATGGAGTCTTTCGATAGGAGAATTTGAATTTGGGTTATAGTTAGTAGTGAAATGAAGATTGATTTTAAAAAGTTGACAAAACTCTTGAAAGACTTTGTTTTTAAACTTTTTACCTTCATCACAAACAATTTTTTGTGGATAGTTATGATAAGCACAAACGTGTCGAAGTTTATTTAGGACTGATATGCCAGAAACATCTTCAAGATAGTAAGCTGGGCATACTTTGAAAAAAGATCAACGATAGTTAAAAATTTGGAACCGTCGAAGGAAAAGGTGTCTATGTGTATGATGTCAAAAGGACGCTTGGCAACTAAAGGCTAGACATTTTTTTGATAAGGTTGTTGTTCATATTTTGAAAGGAGACATGTTTCACAATCATTGATAACTTTGGTAATTTTATGTATCATATTAGGCCAAAAATATTTTGTTTTTAAATTGATGTATGTTTCGGTAATTCCATTATGGTTTGAATTATGATAATTTTAAATCACTTTAAATTGCTTATCATTATTTTCAATATCTTTGCAAAGAATATTGCTTTTTATCATTACAAAGTTTTCATTGAGTAATTCTTGTGTCGCTAATAAAAACTTTGATTCTAGAATTTTGTCAATAAAAGAAATACAATTAACCAAAGATGGATCTCTTTTATAAATCGGAAAATGTTTTCTAATTTATGTCTAGAAAGAATCGTTACATTGTATTGATTTTTCTTAAATGGTCGTGTATTTTGGATGTTAAATTGATCTCCTAATTTCATTATAATTCTATTTGTATAGGAATTTACTGACTTATCGGTAATTTTAAGTACAAAAATAGGATTTTCATTATGGGAAATCAAACTTTTTCGATAATAAAATGACGACCGAATAAATAAGGTCGAAAATGTTTAAGCTGACTTAGTCAAGAGTTCTTTTTCTATTTTTGAGTAATTCCTTTTGGCAGAATTTAAGGTTTGCCAGTAATAACTTACGGGTTTACTGTCTTGTGATAAAACACCACCAACAGATATGTTTGAGGCATCTGTAGTTAATCAAAAAGATTTTGTAAAATCAGGGTATGTTAAAATTGTATTAGTTTGGATCTGAAGTATTAATTTTGGCATCTTTTTTTGGCATTTAATAAAAGGAGATACTATTTTTGCAAAGTTTTGAATAAATCTACGATAAAAACCCATTAGGCCTAAAAATGACAATAGGATATTTTTTTATGGATTTAATTTTTGCGGGGTTTGGTTTAATTAAAGAAGGAGTGATGATATGACCAAAAAAACCAACTTCTTTTCTTAAAAAATTACTATTATCTAATTGAACTTTTAAGTTTGCTTGTCGAAAAATTTCAAAAATAATTTTAATATGACATAAATGTTCTTGAAGTGATTTTGAGAAAATGACAACATTATCTATGTATACAAAGCAAAATTTGTAGAGATAATTTTGAACTAACATTTCCATCATACGTTGAAACGTACTGGGGGCGTTTTTTAACCCGAATGGCATCCTTATATATTCATAATGTCCGTTATTTACTGTAAAAGCTGTTTTTTCTATAGATTCTGGGTGTATTTTGTTTTGATGGAACCCTTGCTAATTGTATGTCTATGGTTTTGGTAAAGCCATATTTATATTATTTAAATCTGGATTATTTTCTAAATTTAATTCTAAATTTATATTTGCGTTAATCGGTGATCGTGAACGATTTTGCGGCATTTAAAAATAATTATTATAATATAATATTGTTTGCTTTTTTTGGAAAGGGATTAACGCATAAAGGACTTAAAAAAGCTTTACAGCGATTTTTATGCTGATTCAATGAATTTATTGGTGAATTCCAACGGTGATTTTGGTAGCCTGGTCGAATTATTTAAGTTGCAGGAAAACTGTTGTTTGTCGCCAATTGTTCGATGTGGTTTTCGAAATCCAGCCGATTGAAAATTTTTCTACAAGGCCGGTATTCTTGATTCCAAAAATCTTGTTTGTTCGCAGCGCCAGTTATGTTTTTCTTCTTTTATTTATTGATGTTCACAACAATAACTTTTATAATTTTATTTTATGATTATATAAAGTAAATGCTTACAATAACTTTTATATTTTATTTTATGATTACATTATTCATACCGAACTTATGGCAAACAGTTAGAGCCTTATCGTAAGTATATAGCAATGATTCGCGGTTTAATATTAATTACGATCTAACTTAACAAATACAATTACAAGCTATTTATCTTAAGGAAGAATGCAACGCTTAGAAAAAATTTGAGTTGCATTCTTAGTACTCGTGAACTCGTGCATTAGTGTTGACTAGTAATATTATAATTCTTAGTACTCGTAAACACGTGTATTATTAGTGTTAACGAGTAATATAGTAGATAATATAATAGACCAAAGAAAGATTATTTAACCATACTATTGACACAATCCAAATATTTAAGTTCAATGTTCACAGACTGCTTAAATCTAGTCTTCAATATGGTAGTTTTTACAAGTACAATTTCTCTCGTTGAAATTTAAACATATTTTTTAAACATAGTACTAATGTTGCCTGTATCTACATATGCCGTTTTTATGTCTAAGCTTTAACTAAACGATTACAACAACATTTTTTTTTATTTACTAGAAACAATAACAAAATAAAACAGCATTCTGCACCGAAAACGGGCATTGTCAATTTTAAAGAATGACGTTTGATTTAAAAAACGCTACCAGGATCTTTCAAAGTTGCATAAATCATCTTTTAATAGATCTTCTAAAAAATACTTGTTTTGTCTATTTCTGTAACTTTATATCTTGATAAGTACATTCAGAAAATTAAAAAAAGTATTTGAAAGATTACGTGTTTATTTTAATAATGTAGCTTACTACCAAAAATGTATTCCTTATTTTTACAACTTAACTATATACCAGAATAGGTGGGTTTGTTAATTGTTTAATTTCTACAAACAGCGCTCTAGTTTCTCGTATTAGTTTATTATTACAACCGATGCCAGAGACTATGCTATAAGAGGTCAGACTATCTTCATTTCAAAAAACATTAAAAAATCTTCCATTTGTCAAATGTGTCTTAGTTTGACAAATGGAAGAATTGAAAACATTGGCTGCGTTCAGAACGACTCATTAGTCGCAATCGCTGAGTCATCAATCGGAGGCAAGCGCTTAGCTCGTCTGACTTTTATCAACTACATAAACATAAAACTCATAAGTTTTGAATTTAAATAAATGATTTAATTAGTTTATGAAGCCTCTACTTAACAAGATATAATATATTCTTAATAAGTAATGTCATTTAACTCCACTTTGTAATGTTTTTAGGTTTGATTATTTTTATCATTTTTTTATATTTTTTAATTTCTTTACTCAAATGTTGTACGTTGTAATCTCATATATTTATTAATTGCTTATATTCTTTCTCAATTTTTTTAATAACATGTAAATTTATATGCGCCGATTAACTGCTGAGTTGATTTTTCAGCAAGCTAGCGAACCTAAATTGTGCCTAAATGTATGATGAGTGAAATGACAAGCACTGCCAGCAAACAATGACTCAGCGGTAGTCAGCAGTGGCGTTCAGTACGTATGATGAATCGTTCTGAACGCGGCCATTGAATTACCAAGTTTAAATATTTTGTCAAATGGAAATAGACTTATGAAATGCATTTAGTGTTGCCAACATTATAATGATTCTAAACAAAGCAATAATAAAGTAAAATATATAAGTTCTGAATTTGTTTTGTGACTTTTGACTTATTTTAGAGTAATTTAGAGCCAATTAAAATAAATGTTTTTTTTTTAATCCCCGGAGATAATTTTTTGTTTTTCGTGCAAAAAATATGTATGCAACTTTTGTGGGAAAAATAAGTTTTATGACAATCGTTTTTTTAGGCTTGGCTCAAAACTTGCAAACTTATGCCATAAAACTTAAGTTTACACACTCGATACATAAATAACTATTTTACACATAATTTATATTGTAGTAGTGATAACTAAGAAAGAGTTAAATATAGTGCGTGCTTTAAGGATGGAGCTTAACTGAATTCAGAACTTTGTTAAAAAGATATATATTAAAAATGTTTGAATGTTATATAAATATACTTTTACTAATAAGTAAATACTTTTACTAATTTTGATAAATAAACCTGCTAATTTAAAAATAAATATATTTTATTTAACTGCTTATTGAATTATTATGACGTTATGTATAATAAATGAGTTATTTATTTTTAATAAAGAATTTAACTTATACTGTGTATATTTTGTTTTTGTTATAATTAAGTTTTGAATTACATACTCCGATGATGAAGCGTCCAACGAATTTTCTTTTGGCTAATACTAATACGCACGTTTGGTTGCCTACATCATAAATGCTAGTAAACCATGTTTATTACAAGTTATACGCGGGCGTGTATTTAGATATTATTTTCGGGGCGTTATAACTTTAGGCTATTTTTTACGTTGATGTTGTTAATTCTATTTTAATCGGCTACGTGTATTAGAATTTATAATTAAAGTTTTAATTAAAAAAATTATTTGCGGCGATTGATGTCATTGCCGTGTGTATTATTTTCAAACATATGATTGATGCTTCTGACTAAATGGTAATTCATTGTTATAATATAAATAAATCAGTTACTACGTTTTTATTACTATTATTATTATACATAATAAACGAATCAATAAAAGTGAAAACATAATATATGGGCAATTCCATTTTAAACGAACCAGAGCAGGGGAAGGGTGCATTGAAAAATTTGCTTTAGTATTTTCTTTCAGTTTCTATAACTTATTAGTAGTCTTTTGATTGGTTTATGAGAGTATGAAATCCTTAAAAAAATTCTACGATTTTTTTGAAGTTTTTTCGTCGTTTTTTAACTTAATCGCATTTTTTGTTTAAAATTCGCAAATTTAACTAAAAAAAAAAAAAAAAAATTACAAATGAAATCAATAAAATTTTCCGTAAAATTTAAATCTGGTGCCATTTCAAGTCTATACCCTATCTATAAGCCGCAAAAGTCATAAAACCATGTTTTTGATCTCGGTAGGCTGTGCAAAAAGGAGCATTTTTTTAATTTTTTTTATATTTTGATGTTAATTAATAGGAAAATATAAATTTGTTTTTCGTATTTGGGTTTACAGGGTCTAAAACTCGAAAAATCTGCAAAGTAGGCATATTCTTCAACATAAACTCTTACAAATACACGTTTAGCCGCGCTCAGAGGAACAATACATTAAAAATTTGAATTCTGGGGACACTTTTACATAGAAAATAGTCAGTGAAATGCAGCAGATACTTACTATTTATTGAAATGTTTCCAAAATTTTCAGGCAAAAAATGCGTTAAAAATTAATTATTTTTTAATATTCACAAAAAATATTATAAACACACTTGGGTGTGGTTTAAAACTTTTTTTATCAAATTTTGATAAACGCCTAGCAAATTTATGTTTAAATGCCAAAAATAATAATAGTATTCTCAAATTTTGGCGCCGATAGAGTCTAAATTTGTGCCGCAAGCGCAAAAACTTTAAAACAAAAAGTAAAATAGCCCAAAATTGGTTCAAGCGATAAAAGATGTCTTTGTTAAACTTCTGAAATGAGCTTAAAAAAATATAAGCAAAATAATTTTAAAAAAAAATATTTAAAAAAGTATTTTTTAAGTAAAAAAAATATGTTTTTTTCTAGATGGGTTTTTTTACACCAGATAAGCACGACACTAACTATTTTCTATGTAGAATTGTTTGCAAAACTCAAATTTTTAATAATATTTGGGGTACAGTTCTTCTGATAACTGCTAAATGTGTATTTGTAAAAGTGTATGTTGAAAAATTTATGTTGAGTTTTAGACTTCTAAAACCCAAATACACAAATTAAATTTATATTTTTCAATTAATTTACATCAAAATACGTCAACTTTGGTGGTAAAAAAAAAATTTAATTTTTGCCCAGCTCACTGCTTATAGACAGAGTATAGATTTGAAATGACGCCAGATTTGAATTCTACGAAAAATTTCTGATTGATTTTATTTGTAAATTTATTATTTTTGAGAATTTGCGATTTTTAAACAAAAAATGCAATTAAATTAAAAAACTAAAAAAATTGTAAATTTTTTTTAGGTTTTTATACTCCCATGAACCAAAAAACTACTAATAAGTTATAGAAACAAACAAAAAATATTAAAGCAAATTTCTCAATAAACCCCCCTCTGCTCTGTTCCGTTTGAAATGGAATTGCCCACATACGTTTTATGCTAATTACGACTAATAAAAAGCAATTAAAACAAAAAATAATTATCTGAACCAAAATTGCTGTTAAAAACTTTTTTCATAATATTTAGTCATATCAAAATTTAAAATTGTCATCGCTTTAATTTTTTTTTTTTAATTAGATTGTCAATTATAAACCTAATAAAACTTTTATCACGCAAATATGTCTAGTAATCATAAACATTTTTTGTAATGTTTGACCAAAACTAACTGTCTAAAAAAACTTGTTTGGTTTTGGGCAAAAAATAATATATAATAATAAAAATATTTTTTAAAGGGTAAAAAAAAGGGTTGCTTAGTTTTGTGCCACAAGCAAAAGCTTTCTTAACTGCTGTATACTGTTGGCTAGGAATTATAACGTCTTTATAAACGTCCCAGTTAGTGTTAATTGGATTTAGGCATGCAGATAGCCGTGAAAACGCAAAATGTTGAATTTTCTTATTCCAAAGTGTACGATTTGAACTAACGTTGATTTTCAAAAATACATTATGTCTTTTTTTATTAAAGTTTGCTATTTTATCATCTCAGCAGCACTACTTATATTTTGCCTAGAGATATACTGATTTGTCGATAAATGTCGTTATATAAATAGACTCTGAACTTGTAATAGAAAAATATATTGCCTAGCTAAGATGCACAACATACAGTTGTAATTATGTTTATACAAAGCGCTGCTTAAGACAAGGATAGTTTTGTTATCAACCAAAGTTTGACGCTTTGATCTATGAAATTTTTATTGTATTATCTCTTTGTCGATATAATTTTTGTGCATTTTTATTGACTAAGTTGTTGCCACTAAGAATTAATGTACAATAAAAAAAACTTAACTAATGCGATGTTAGTAAAATAAAATAACAGGCGTGGGATGTAATTATTTTGAGCAAATTACAAAAATTAAAAAAAAAGTGTTATAGTATTTAATATCTTTATAAAATTTATTAAACATGTTATGTGATTTGAGTTGACGTTTTTAAATAAACCATGAATTGGGGTTGTCTATGAACAAATTCACATATAATTGATGGTCTAGTCCAGGGGTCTCCAAACTACAGCCCGCGAGCTTCGCCAATCCGGCCCGCCAGCTTCGCCAATCCGGCCCGCGGCGGACTTGAAAGTTTTGTCATACGGATTTCTGTAAAACATTTTACAAATAATTTGCTTGAATTCAAACCCAACAAATAATTTTTTATCTTATTTTAATTATCTTACATAAATGTATTATATGTTACAACAATTAATGTGGTTTATGTAGTTGTGATTTGCTGTTGATAAATTTGCCGAGTTAGGTATCAAATTTGCTTATGGAGATTAAAAGAAGCAACTTCATACGCTTATCGCTTAATTTGGTCTTGAAAGCGTTCTTCGTGTATTTTTAATTTTTGAAAATGTTTCTAAAACTGAAAACAGGCTACGAGCAAAAAGTTTTTGAACTGTGATATTCGTCTAAAAGTCCAACAAAAATAAAGTTGCAAATTTTTTTTTTTTAAAGATTGTTACTTTCCAATTCAATTATCTTCATTTGAAATATGGGGTCAATTATTTCAATATCCACATTTAAAGGATTTTGATATAGCTTGATGTCGTTCGCAATTCTATCAAAATAAAAAAAAAAAAAGATTCAAAGATAAGTTTAAAAGCTTCCAAAACTTCAAAAATTTATAAGAAACTGTGTCTTGATTTGTTGACTGAAAGCTTGACAAGAATTAAAATGGGCAAAATGTCTTTATTTATTGTTGATACGACGGGTTTCAAAACTTGTGCTATATCCACACATTTTCCGCATAAGGATTGTTGGTGCATTATGCAATGTAAAATTATTGGAGCTGATCCCTCATAATTTTCTACCGCCTTTAAAATCAGAGTGACATCACTTTTTTTAACCCTATTTTTGCCGTCGTTAGTTGTGATGCACTTTAAGACGTTCCACCAATGATGATTTTGTAAAATTGCATTTTTGACTTCTTTAAAAATATCTTTGCCAGTTGTTGTGCTCTGAATGCTATGCACATCAAACAGTTTTTTGTACACTTCACAGTTTTTATTTATTCCTCGAATAAAGATTAATACCTGAGCAATATCCGACATGTCCGTTGATTCGTCCAAAGCCAGAGAGAACCACCTGGATGCCGATTTTTTTTTACAATTGCGTTAGGATATTTTTTGCAATATTATCGACTCTTCGCGCGATAGTGTTTGCCGACAAACTAATTGATATGCATTTTTCTGAACACCTTTTTTTGCCGCTGCAAATTGCAGTCTTTAATTAATCCACCATTGGTAAATGGCTTTCTCATATTTGGTCAAAGAATGGGCCACGCGGAAACTTGCCCGAGTTGCTGCCTCTGTGATTCACCTGTTTAAACATCATTTGTTTGCTGTTCACTGTTCATTTTACGTATTTTTTCCATGTCAAAAAAAATTGGCACAAATAATATTCACTTTGTCCCTAAGGAAGGTTGGTTTTAACAGCTTCAACTGCTACGGAGGTTAGATGCAATATGCAAGTCAACGTTGCTACACTTAAATCTTGGGAAATCCCATGACCGATATTGGTAAATTCCCAGAAAAAAAGTGTGTTATCAAAGATTTTCCACTACTGGAACCTATGTATGTACTTAATGTTTTTTTTTTTTTTTTTTTTTTTTTTTTTTTTTTTTTTTTTAATTTATTTATTGTCATATAAATTATAAATAATCATATAAATTATAAATAATAAATTGTTAAGTAAGTTTTTTTTTTTTTTCTCTCCCCACTTGCTGCTTTGCATCTTTCCATGTATGGTCGGCTGCAAAGCTTCGTATTCGGGGCACCATTTATCTTCTTTTTTTTATTAATTTGTTTTTTTTAGTCTTGTTATTATGTAGTGTTCTTTTATTTTTGTTTTAAATTCTTTAAAAGTTTTCGTTTTTTTTATATTTTCAGGTAGTTGATTGTACGTGATTAGTCCATTTCCTAGTATTGTTTTTTTCGCTTTTTCTGTTCTTGTTGTGTGTACATATATATTACTTCTTCTTCTCGTGTTATGTCCGTGAATTTCTTTGTTTAATATTATTTGTAGATTTGTTTTAATTTCTTTATTTTTAACTTTATATATTAGTTTGCATTTTTCTATTTTTATTTTTTCGTTAATGTTTGTTTCGTTAATTATTTTGTATATTTCTTCTGTTGGTGTTAGCTTTGAAAGTTTATGTATTATTTTAAGTATTTTGTTTTGTTGTCTTTGGATTTTTTGTATATTTGTTTTTGTTGTTTCACCCCATATATTTATTAAATAGTTAATTTTTGCTAAATAAAGTGAGTGGTATATACTTATTGCTGTTTCTTTTAGTATGCATTTTCTGGCTCTATAGACAGCTCCTATTGTTGCTGCGCTTTCTTTTAATAATTTGTTAATATGTGCATCCCAGGTGAGTTTCTCGGTTAATATTATTCCTAAGTATTTTGTCTGTTTTGTTCTAGTAATTGGTATGTTATTTATTACAATTTTTATGTCAATATCTTTTGTGTTTTTTTGTCTTATTACCATAAAAGTTGTTTTTTCTTCATTTATTGTTTGTATGTTTTCGTCGTACCATTTAGTTAGTTTCTTAATGTCTGCATTTATGTTTCTTTCTATTGCTTCTTTACTTTTTCCGTGATATATAATACATGTGTCATCAGCATACGTATATATTTCACCAGTCAGATTATATTATATATATCATTTATGTATAGTATATACAGTATTGGTGCCAACACTCCACCTTGTGGTACTTCATATTCTGCTTCCGTTGTTTTACTAAGTATGTTGTTTATTTGTGTTCGTTGTGTTCTGCTTTTAATATATGTTTTTAACAGTTTTAAATTTGTGTTTCTTATTCCTAATAACTCCATTTTTTTAATCAATTTGTTTTTGTCAATGGTATCAAAAGCTTTCTTCATGTCTATAAATATTGGTATAACATACTGTTTCTTGTCCAACTTTTCTGCTATATGTTGTATTATATCAGTTGTTATGCCCATTGTGTTTGATTTTTTTTGGAATGCGTATTGCTTTTTATTTATAATATTATGTTTGTTTATGTGTGTCATTAATCTGTTATATATTGCCTTTTCTGTAATTTTGCTCAGAACTGATATAAGTGATATTGGTCTATAGTTTTCACATTTTGATTTTTCTCCTTTTTTGTATATTGGTTTTATTATTTGTTTTTTAAGTATTTGTGGGTATTCACCTGTTTGTATCATTTTATTTATGAGTTTTTTCAATATTGGTGCTATTTTTTTTTTATGACTTTTATCACTTCATGGGTTATTTGATCTTCTCCTGGCGCGCTTCTTATTTTTAGTTGTTGGATTATTTCTTCTATCTCTTCTTCTGATGTTTCGTTAAATGTAGCTTCTTCTTCAATTCTTGCGGTTGTTATTGTTTCATTGTCATCATTTTTTTTAATTTTTTCCGCCAATTTCTTTCCCACTGTTGCAAAGTAGTTGTTTAGTTCGTCCGCTATTTCAGTTTTATTTGTTTTTGTTTGTCCGTTTTCTGTTATAATTTCAGTTATTTTTTGTTTTCTTTTCTTCTTTGTCTTGTTTAGCATACTATTTATTTCTGCCCATTGTTTAGCTTGGTTTCCGTTTGCATTTTTTATTTTGTTTTTGTAAAAATTTTCTTTTCTTTCTTTTATTTTGTCCTTCTACTTCTTTTTTCTTTTCTTTCAGTATTTTTTTTATTATTTCATTTTTTGGATTTCTGATGTATCTCTCTTGTGCTTTATTTCTATCTTTTATCATCGTTATTATTTCCATGTTTATCCACTTATTGTTTTCTTTTCTTTTTATTTCCGTTATTTTTGTGTTTTGATTTATTGTGTTTTGTAATATTGATGTTAGTATGTCAAAATCTTTTACTGTTTCATTATCTATGCTTTCAAATTCTTTTTTGATTTTTTCGTAGTTTATTTTCTTTTTTTGTGCTTTTTCATATTTGGTTTTCTTACACATTGTGTTCCATTCCGTGATTATCGCATTGTGATCTGATAGTGTTAGCTTTTCTACTTTTATTTTGTTGTTGTAATCTTTTATGTTTGTTATCACATGATCTATAATTGTACCAGGTTTATCACCATTATTTCTCGTTATTGTTTGTGATTTTGTTATTCTCTCTTAAATTTATGTTCATGTCTCCTAGTATTATATTTTTAGTATTAGTTTTTGTTAATTTGTCTATTACTTTTAAGAAGTCATCGTCTTTTGCGGTTTGTGGTTTATATATTGCTGTTATGTGTATGTTTGTTTTATTGAGTTTTATTGTTAATATTTCTGTATTATTTTCTGTTCTAATTTCTGTTACTGTTGTTGCGATTTTGTTTTTTTATGTATATGGCAATGCCCCCACCTTTCATTGGTCTGTTGTTAAATATTGCGGTATAGTATGGTATTTGGAAGTATTTTTCTTCGTTTGTGTAAAGCCATGTTTCATTTATTACTATAATATCTGCGTTGTATAGCTTAGGTATTGTTAATATTTCATCAAATTTGTTTCTTATGCTTCTTGCGTTGTGTAAGTATATTTTTATTTTGTCCATTTCTGTTATGTGTTGTTATTTATATTTTTACTTTTAGGTTTGTTTTTATTTTGCATTTTCTATCAGCTTATTTATATGTTCCATTCCTTTAATTGTTATTGGTTATGTTATATTCACATTCAAAGTCTGGCCCGCAAAATTTTGTAGATGGATCAGTGTGGCCCTCGCAAGAAAAAGTTTAAAAACCCCTGGTCTAGTCCAATCATTTTTAACTTTGGGTCGCTACTAAAATTAGCATGTTTTAGTTATATTTTCTACCACTTAAATCAGTTGAACACAGAAATACAATGTAGTAAAAAAAATGCAAAACATCAATTGCCGCCAGAACCTGAGTGATTTCATTAGTAAATTGATTGTTTTTGAGTTAAAATTGCGATTTTTAACAAAAAATGCGATTAAGTTAAAAAACAACAAAAAAACTAAAAAAAATTGTAGAATTTTTTTAAAGGTTTCATACCCTCATATCTCGATCAAAGAACTACTAATAAGTTAAAAAAAATACATAAACAAGTTTCTTAATGCACACCCCCTAACTCTGGTCGTCCGTTAGAAATGGAATTGCCCAAATTTTGTACTTTTTAACAGTTTGATTATTTTAATCAACTTTTTAATATTTTGCAGAATTTTACTAGTTTTGGGATTTTATAAAAGTATATATTTTTCAATAGTTTATGGCCAAATTTTGGAGCTTTATAACAATATGTTCATGTTTAAAAACTGGATTTTGCTATTTTGACATTTTATGAATAAAATTTAGCACATTTAAACCAAATGTTGATTCTAACGGATTTAGTTATTTTTGACTTTTTATTAATAGAAATTTGCATTTTTACAACAGTTTAAAACAAAATGTAGGTACTTTTTGACAATATTTTGATGTTTTAAGGTTGGATTTTTGACATTTTATAAATAAAATTTTACTTTTTTTTTCGTGCTTCCTAACAATATTTTGATATTTTATCTGGATTTGCTATTTTTAAAATTTCATAAACGTTTTGTACACTTTTTTAACAGTTTATGGCTGGATTTGATAGTTTTCTGACAATATTTTGATGTTTTGAGATTTTATAAATAGAGTTTTGCATATATAAAATATATAAAGAAGAGACGCAATGTCTTCTAATGAGACAGTTGTAAAGCAATAATTTCGAATAAAGCCTAGTTAAATAGGTAAATTTATACGAATGCCACAACGACATATGTAGCGCTTGTTACTATTTGTTCAATCGGACAACCCAATAATAACATTAAAAAATTAAATTTATGAAAAAATATTCTAAACTAAAAACATCCATAGACGCGTTTCGAGGTTTACCTCTCATCAGTATGGCTTTATTTATTTATACTTAATAGAGTTTTGCACTTTTCAATTTTTTTTAACACCTTGAGGGACTCTCTCAATATTTTGCGGTAAAGCCCAAAAACCCTAGCTACGCCACTGCTTACGAAATTTTGGTCAGAATTATTTGGAAAGCCTTGTTGCCATTCCAAACTACTTATTTGTGTAAAGCAAGATTTTCTTTTTTTGCTGTCATGATAAATAAGTACAGGAATACACTGGATTCTCAGTATGGCACTATAAACAAATTAAAATTATTTCTATACTTAAATAAAATTGTTTTATTTTTAATTTCACATTACGGATGTGATTTTATACTCTACCTTGTTGTTTACATAGTCAAAATGTATAATTATAAGTAGATTAAAAAAGTTCGTCAAGTTAAACACATTCGAATAATTTAAATTTTATTTACAGACAATAAAAATTATTGTTTCAAACAATTAGAAATTACTAAGCTAGTATTCACATAAAAAATGTCTGAAAATCTTTCCATAACCACGTCACACAAACTTCTATACAGAAATATGAAAAGAAAATTAAACATGCATTCATCATGTATGATATTTTCTTTAAACACAAATCGAAGAAATGATAAACAATAGTAGAAAATCAATACAGAATGTATATTATTCAGATATGTATATCTACAATTATGAATTTTACAAGTTACAAATAAATTAAAATTTATATACAATAGTATCCGTTCTCATTTCAATACACATATTAACAAGAATTGCAATCTTTGGAATACATCAAAAAAATCAGTCACAGATAAAAAATTATAAATATTGCTTAAATAAATAAATTAATTAATACCATACATTTAAGAATAAGTACGGTTTGTTTAAAAATATATATTTTCACTACACGAAATTATTTAGATTTTTGTTTGTCAGAGAATTTGTATCACCCGATTTCGTGAATTTGATACAAAATTTTAAGTTGAATCAAAAATGAAATGTTTACTAATATTATTAATGCACATTAAATTCAAAATGACAATTATTTCAATAACTCTAAGACCACCAAGGTCACTGTAATCTCGGCCAGTATTGTGCAGACATATCGGGTTGACCTGGTACCGCTATTGGCACTGACACTCCCGGCGATATTAAACCTGAAACAGAATTTATAATTTATTTAATAACTAGAATATTTATCACATGTAAATTATAACAAAAAAATTAATTATTTAGAAAACTATCTATATAAATGTAACTAACCGGTTGATGATGAACCATTGGTATTGTACTGATGCCCGTTCATTTGATAGGGTTGTGCTGGACTACATGGTGATGGTCTTGATCCATAGCCAATACCCAAGTCATAGCTTGGTGGTCGACCCATACAGTACCCACTCATAGCACCCCCCATACTTGGACTATCTCTCTGTTGAAGGCAGGCACCTGGTGAAGGACCCATGCCACTATTCAGACCTGTGTGGCTAAATGTTGACATTGAAGACATTGATGTGCTGGAAATAACATAAATTGATTAAAATTATACTGAATGTATAAGTATGTATATTTACCTATAGCTATCAGCGATGGACATTGGTGGAGGTATCGGTGAATACATTGATGTGTTATTGAATGATTGTAGTCGGGGCGGCGACGCAGCAGGTCCTGGATGTTCAGCGGGAGCTGGTGCACCTCGCCGTTGATTGCGCAACTTTTCCTCCCTACGCCACTTTGCCCTTCTATTTGAAAACCAAACTTGAATTCTTGCTTCCGGTAAGCCGATTTTTGCGGCAAGCCTTTCGCGTGCAAATACATCCGGGTAATGCGTCCTTTCAAATTCTATCAAAACAAAAAACATGGGGTTAGTTAGTCTTGAGTATTGATTAGTGACTTAGGGATAATCATTGTGACAAAACCCATTAATCTTCGTGTTTGAATATTAATCGGCGAAGAATCTTAATAATCTATTAGAATGTTAGGGGAATGCTTACCCTTTTCTAAACTATCAATCTGATCGTTCGTGAAAGACGTCCTGTTCCGTTGGAGTTTCCTTTTCAGACGCAATCGTGCCTGGTCGTCATCGGGACCCGCACTCGATCCAGCATTGGAGTTGTCTCCCGAATTAGTTTCATCCGAATTTAAACCGTCTAGGTCAGTGACTGAAAAAAATAATAGAAATATGTACAAATCATTGTATACGTCAATATAAGATTCAGATTCAATATAGCAGTGACCGCACGCTTTCAATCATTGTTATGCATTTTGTAAATAACATTAAATAGAAAATATTCCGTTCTAATGCCGACACAAAGCTGTAATATTTTGTTTTGTCATAGAAAAAATAGGTAACACATGTCCCTAATATACAAGTCGGTAGTGTAAAGTGAGATAGAGAATGTTTTCAAGCAATGCAGTCAGGCGAAAACGTCTAGATTGGGTTCATAATTGAAAAAAAGGTGGCCAACGTTTAAACCTGGGAGAGGGGAAAATCATTTATCGCGCAGTGACGTGTTAACATGAAAAAATGTACTTATCCATATGGGGCTTTGTTAATAGATTAATGCGAGTTAACGGTAACGCGTGTGCGAGAGCAACGATAAAATAAATGTTTGCAGAGCAAATTTGGTTATAAAATGGTCGAGAGCGACACGCGGGGTGGTTTCAGCCCCCGCGCAGCACCCACCGAAAGGTCCTTATCGCTCGTTTCTGGCTGGCTGCGTCCGTTGCCGTAACGTAGATCGGGATGTCTTATCTTTTAGGGGGATTCTGGTGGCGGGGTGTGCACCGGAGCTTTCCCCCCAACACACATACGCCCTCTCTTTCTCTACATATATACAGGTTTCCTACTTGTTCATTTAATCTTGCTTGAACCTTATACAAACACGACTAAGGATGTATAATTCAGTTATTAATCGAAATCGCGTTAAACTAAAACCGAGATATAAACATGCATTTCAACGTCTCCAATTAATGCACACCCTTAAATACATATTAAATATTTTGTAATAAGCAGCTAAGGAGAAGCTTTTAATTGACATGGATGATTATCAATTGCTTCAACGAGATGTTTATTTTGCGTTTAGAAATAAGTTTGAATAATTTTATTCAAGGACGCAATGCCGTAAACACTATTATATAGAAATGTTGTTTTGCATTGCTTACGATACACATAATACTAATATAGAACTCTATTAAAAATGTCTAATACATAATCGTGTTTGTATTTTTATTGAGACGTATAAGACCAAACGAATTGATGCATGAATGCTATGGATCTAATAGTTTGTTGGTGATAATACAATTTACTGTTTTTTAATTATCAAAGTTTATTTTTTAAACAGTTTTTTTTATGACAATTATAATTTTCTATCAAATGGATTACCTAAATATTAATTTGAAACTTAATAAAATCTACTTCCACCTACTTTTGGAAACTATTGCTATTCATTGTACACCTATGTAGAAATTGTATTAAATATTTAATTTTATATACAGTCGAGTATCTAATCAAATTAACATGTATGATAAACACTCTGAAGAATATTATCTAAAACTTCTCGGATCTCATAACTATTAGGTTCCAAGAGAGTTGCTAGGGTATTATGTAAATGAAGTCTATAATGTTGAACAATGTGGATTAAAGTAAAACTGTTACTCTACAATAGTCTCGAATCTAGAATTAACAAATTGTCAGCTATTTGCAAAAAAATATCTATGCTTTTAAAAGTATGTGAAAACTACACAAACTGTTCTAAAAATCCATTATCAAAAGATGGTTAAATTATTGGAATAACATTTGTTTAGTATTGATGAGAGTGTAATAAAATTGGCTATAAATGGACATTTTTAAATGAAGTTAGTTTAAAGTGATTATAAAACCAAATGATCTCTATACATTACACACATACGTATACGTTACAATCTCGAAACAACTACGCTGTACTTGAGTACACCCCAACGTTTCGCATGATTAAAACAAAAGTCATTGTAACGTAATAAACGGAGTCAGAGTACTTGACCGTGAGCTGGGGAAAATAAACAATGCCCCATGATTCTAGTTGAAAGTGAGACCCCTCATTTAGTTGCGCTTTATTAGTCGAAACTCGTTCACACCCAAATACGTCTCGACAATGTTAATATAGAAATATATATTATATATTTATCCATTGTCAACGATGAGGGTCGCCATATTTTATGCTATAATATAGGTATAGTTAACTCAACAAATTACACGTTGGTTTTTGTAGTTTACACGAAGGGGGTTAGAGTTTAAAGGAGCGTGGCAGGGACCGCCTTCATTTAGGTGGAAATACAACCCCGGTGCGTATCTCGGTTCACCGTTGCATGCAAGGGTGTTACCATTTCGTTTTTATACATATTACTAGCGATAATAAGGGCTTTGAAATAAATTTATCACGTCTATAATAGTATAGGTTTTTATATGGTTATGTATAGAATTTAAAGAGTTGTAATATTCTTAATCCGCACTAGATGATTTCGGTGTTTCTACTGATCTTATTTAAGATTGTATTAATTAATCTTTATCAGGTTTTGTTATACTTGTAAAAACCTTAAAATTTAATTCGAAGATAATGTTTTGTCATTAGAAAATGACTACATTTTGAATATGACCTATAATTAATTTTAAAACATTTTCTGAAAATCGCATTACTTTGACTTTTTAATATCACTATAAGATTCCGCGGATATTACTTGACTTGGTTTTGGATTAATGGATGTGGTTTAAATCAAGAGTTTAAACAATTTTATTAGAGGTATGAAAACATATTCATTTAAGTTCTAAGATGCTACAACTATAAAAAGAGATTTTATTCTTGCATTAAGCATTATGCGATTAGTTAATAATTAAATTAAAAAGTTTAATTTTATTTGAATAAGTATTTATGTAAGACAAAGCTCGAAAGAGCAATTAATAAACGTTGCCTTTGGTTAGTTAGTTCAAATTTGGAGCCTAAGCTCGAAACGTGACGTGTGACTGTGTAATATATAACCTCTAAGTTTTTTTATGAAAAATAAAATTATGAAACAATTTAATAATTTATACAAACTCAATCCAACGATCACGGCCGCCAAAAACCAAGCACAGGCAATTGTTTCGGTTTTACAAACCTTGTCAGTGTGCCTTTATAAATAGACTTGTCGTTAAAACTAAGTTTTGTATCTAGCTAAGTAAGCTATTTTATTTTATTTTATTTTGTATTTTTGTAATATGTATCTATTTTTGTTATATGTATGTATTGCTATTGTTTGACTTATCATATCCACATGTAGTTGGCTTAAATGATTAAATATATATATATATATATATATAACCAATTTATCTATATGCATCAGAGTTCATCGGCCTTTGTTAACTAAAAAATAAAGTAATAATAAGGTTGAGACATTTGTTTTACTTTAGTAAGGTGGCTGCAAAGAAATAATTTTAACTTTAATTTAGTAGCTCATAACCTATTTTTGTTGTGACTGCCAAAGTTTGCAAAAAATGTAAAGCAAAACACAAATTACGTTATGTAAAACGCTTTATTGCTTTTCAAAATATTCTCCTTTAAAATCTATACACTTTTGCATTCGATGAACCCAATCTTCAAAACAACTTTGCTACTCTGAGCGAGGTACCTCCAAAACAAGTGATTTAAATGCTTCAACAGTCTCTTCAGGCGATGAAAAACGCTCGCCACGCATTTTATTTTTGATATGAAATAGGAAGAAGTCATTGGGCGATAAATCATGCGAATATGGGCAATGAGTCATTGATTGGATGTTGTTACTGGTTAAAAACTCCACAGTTTGTCGTGCTGTGTGGGCGCTTGCAATGTTATGATGAACAATGATTCGCCGGTTTATGTTGTTCCTTCTGATTTTAGCGATAACTTCCGACAAACAAATTGAAGTATACCAGTCAGCATTAATTATCCTTCGATCCTCTAATGCAACAGTTGCAACATGACCCGTTTTTCCGAAGAAACAAACAATCATTCTTTTTGAATGCACCACTTTTGTGGGTTTAGGTTCATTTTGAAACACCCATACAGTCGATTGCTGTTTAGTTTCATGGAAATATGAATATATCTAAGATTCGTCACCTGTTACGATGTTATATACCAAATTTGAACGACCTCTTTCGAATTTTTTTAGCATTTTTTTGCATCACTTGACACGTGCTTGTTTTTGTTCTTTTTTCGAATTGTGTGAGATCCAACAACTGCAAAACTTCTTGACATGCAAATGATTGTGCAAAATCGTATGTATTTGTTTTGCTGCAATGGCTAAGGATGCCTCTATCTCACTATAGGTCACATGCCGATCTGACAAAATCATTTCACTCACAGCATCAATATTCTTCGCGACAACAGAGGTGCATAGACGACCTTTGCGAAGATCGTCATCAAACGTTGGTCTTCCACGCTTGAATTCTGCGAACCATTTGTAAACCATAGTTTTGGATGGTGCTTCATCCCCAAATAACAACCTAAGTTTTTCCACACATTGCTGTGGTGTTAAACCGTATCGAAAACTATAAAAAATCATCACTCGAAAGTCACAATTTGAAATTTCCATTTTTCACACAATTAGTACTCTTGTTAAATTTTGTTGAAACGAAACCGAGCAGTTTGAAATCAAACTGTCAACTGAATTATAGGTGAAAAAACGTCAAATTTTACGAATATGACAATCGCAGAACGTTGGCAACACAAGCAGTATTTGATTCCGCAAACTTTAACAGTGCCCCTCGTATTAGGTCTAACATTTTTGTATCAGTTAGTTATTACCCAAACCTTACGGATTTTGCTTAACATTTGGTTTCTTCATTATATACTTAAATAAATATATTTTGTAAAACAATTGGAGATGCTTGAGACAACTAGAAGCAATTGTATGTATGTATGCATTTTTTCTTTCTGTTCATCTAGCCATATGGCAAGAACAAGTTAGAAACATAACTACGTCTTACGTTAGATTAGGTAATCAAAATATTAATAGTATAATAGCTAATGATTTGAACGAATAGTTACATGAATAGTATATTGTAGCAATGCTAATACAAGACTTGGAACTAACAACATCATAAATGCAGCTAAAAGCCATGCGTCGTATTATATTTTCTTGTATGCTAAAAATAATTGGCATATGCTATAAGGTAGGTACATCGTTGCTGAATTGGTAAACTACTACTACTATACTACCAGTTCAGATTATAGAAAATAATAACAGCTACTTTGTTTAAAATTGGGATAACTTAGTAAAAAACGTTTTTCTTAAAACGCTTATCTCATGCATTCAATTTAAAAAAACGTTTCTAAAAGACAAATACCATGGGTTTTATATTTTTTTATTTTGCATCTTCTATGTTTGACTATACATAATTTATTTCACCGATTGCTGCTTATAAAGTGAATTTATTGCTATTTGATGCATACGTCAAAAATAAAATAACTCTTGCATCACATTTATCGTACAAAATTAATATTTCATTTTAATTTAAAAAAACTACAAAATTTTGTCTATTTATTTAATTGTTTGCAATTTTTATACAAAATACGGTCGGAATAGTCATATAACTTCAACTGTTAAAAGATTAATAAAAAAATCCAGGATCACTTGATCAATTAATGATCTTAGACATTCATTCTGGGCTGGCCGTCCTTCAACAAGTCGATTAACACAAAACAGAGAAGGCGTTTCAAGAAGCTAAGTATACCGTATTCTTACGAAAGATTTGCATCTTTATGCATCTTATTTTTAATGGATTTTGTAACGACAACAAGTAGATGCTGATTTTTGTACAAAATCATTTTCAGCGGGCATCAAATAGGGCATTTTCTTTTTGATGGCTTCCTAAATCTTCTAAATTGTCGAATTTAGGGTTTGGAAAATCCACGAGTGATTGTTGAGAATCAAAAGCATTTAGAACGTGTCACTGTTTGGTTTCGAAAATAAGACTGATCAAGTAATATGTAATATGGAGCTCGGTGTAGTATGTGTGTCTAAATTGCAAGATATGGATGTGGACAACATGTAGTTTCAATAAGACAGTGCCACATGCCATACAACACAAGAAAACTTAATTTAATTACTGCGTGAGTCATTTTTTGGTTGTATATTTTCCCGTTTTGATGATCAGAATTGGCCGCCCAGATAATACAATTAAAAAGTCAAGTCAAACGACTTTTTTTTTAGTGTATGCCAATAAACCCACAACTACCCACGCCACGAAGGAGTAAATTGAGGGCTATATCAACAAAATTCAACCACATTTAACCAAAATGATCAAGTAAAATTTTGACAAAAGCCGTAGAAGCCATTACCCGATATGCTATTTTATACATTGTATACTTTATGAATCAATAAAAAAACACAATTTTCAAATAAAAACTTGTGTTTTTTATCAAAATTACTTCTTGCGTGAATTTTAGGACATTTATGGTTAACTTCTACGAATCTTTTACGAACGGGAATGTCAGGACACGACACATTGATCTGAATTTGATAGATATTGGTAAAGGATTATAAACGTTGAACCATATTATAGTTTCTGCATTGTTATACTGTACGTAGCATATGACATTAATAACTAAATTAAAACTCAAATGTATGATTACCCTTAGATTCAGTTAAAGAAAAAAGTGTATGTCACTTAGACTTTGAATCGCTTTGACTATATCTTTGCCGGTTCTGGGTTTATCAAAGATGACATTGTTCTACTCTTATTAGGAGCACAATATACTATTTTGTATTCAAATATCAAGATTTTAGTAATAATATAAATCATGTTACAGTACATTGTTAGATTTAGAACAACACATATTGCGCGTAAAAATTGTAATTGTTTTTAATGTTGATAAGTTTCTTCAAAAAAAAAATCAACAATATAATCCTAAAAGTAACTAGAACAAACATCAGTTTTTATAGATGTTTGTAACTGCTTAATATTTATTAAAAATAATTAAAGATTATTGTACATTTGTGTTTACAGAACAAACGAACAGAATGCATTTATAGAAAAGACTTATTATTGCAGTGCATTAATAACAAAGTCAAATTATTGAATTGTTAATAGGACTGGCAGGCAAAATCTACAAAAAATATTGGAAACCGCATAAACTGGTGTTTTATAAGTTGCAGAAAAACTAGTATTGGTAGTTCATCAATTACGGACAAATAATGCAGTTTGGTTTGGTGCTGAAAATTCTCCTAACTTTGTTGAAACAACTTTACACCCACTTAAAATTGGTATTTGTTTTGCAATTTTAAGCAAAATAATAATTGGGACCTATATTTTTAAATAGAAGATGCCTTCCTTTAAGAAGTACATGCAACGGATTGCAGAGTAGCTATTTTTGTCAAGACAAAGCTAAAGCAAATAATTTTTTCTTTAAATTTTAACAAATATTATTTAAGAATAGTTTTATTACGTCATAGCAGTATAAAAATTCTTAAACAATTCATGGCCATCTACTTAATTACGACAGTTTTAAGTGCAACAACAAATAACAGGTTTTATAGATTTAAACTTAGGGTTCACTATTGCTTGATGATTTTTTACATAAGAACTAAGGTTTGTGATAATTTTATTAAGCCACTATTAATTGTCAAAATGAAATAATTGCTTAAAATATTTTCATTACACTTGTAGTATATCTACTTTACCTATGGCATAGTAAAGTAATTATAATCTATTAGAATTATTTTGATTTGTACAGTTACCAAAAACCTATCTTTTCCGGACAACTAACATGAAATATTAATATTTAAATATTAATTATCTCAAACTAAAATGTCATAGTTTGGCAGTTAGAAATATAAAAATTTACAATTAGCCAATCATATAAGAACAAAACTTTTGCAAATAAATATAATTATAGTCGCAAATATGATTATATCGTCACTAAAAAATATGTAAATTTATACTTATTTTGTCGGCTTGCTGTAATAAAATAACTCCAGTCGACAATGTGTGTGTTCCCATCTCGAAACATCAATCCGCCAAGATGTATATCTACTTATAATAATCCGTCGAAATCTCTCTCGCTCGATGACATCCTCATATTATTTTTCACGTATACCTGGGACTATGTCGGCGTGGCATTAATCCTTTCCTTGTAATCTCCAACAGCCGTAAGTAAATTGTTCGGACAATAAGAAAAACATCTATCCATTTCGCTATGTATTTTAATAAACAGGAAACGGTCTGTCCATAATCCCAATTATTTAATATTTTAAGTAGTTTTACGGAAGATTGCATCGCTTTGAAGCTATTATTTATTTTCTACAAACAAAATTAGCGGCATTGATTTCAATTTCTGTTAGCGTTTGCATATTGGATTAATGAAATTGGAAGGAAAAGTGATTAAGGCCTCCCTGTCTGGGTGACAATCTGAATAATAAAGTAGTCACGTGCGATTGCATCGAGCAGCACTTGTCGGCGGACGTGAAGAGGTCAATGGGAAGGCTTACGATTTACTACGACAAGATCATCGGGGTGTAGAGGGACGTTATACCGTGCCAATTTACATCCACCCCCAATTTCGGTCAACATGTTTAACCGCGCGGTTTTACTGTCCCCAGTGGAATTGTCGCGCGCGCGGTCTCTCCCCCCATCGTTGCTCTCACTGGACCATTTAATGACTCGTTTGTATTAATTAACATCATCACTTTCGGTTGTAGCTATTAATTACAATTAATAGACACCCTTTAAATTCAATTTAAGTCAATAAAAGAAGTTTTTCAAACAAAATTTAATTTATTTACGCTATTACTGTTATTCCACACTCTAAATTAATCAATAAATGATTAATAAATTAATTTAAACAAAAATAATTGATACTTAATGTTCATTGTTCAAATTGTCATTGCATTACAACTGTTTATAATAATAATAATAATGATCACTTTGTACCATTTCTACTTATTATTTATTAGATATTATAATTTGTTAGATGTATAGGTTATCAGTAATTTTTTTGATAGTTTTATAGGTATATTTCATAAATGACACATTACAGTAAGGAATAGAAAATAGTATATTACAAACCGAGATGGAAAGTGTTTCATTACAGCCGAGCGAGGTTAACTATAGCGCAATGCTGCAATGAAACTTTTCAACAAGGTATGTATACTATTTTATTCATAACTAACTAAAATAATAGATATTTATTATGTTAAAACTGTTGAAGAGTAAATTTGTATTACTATGAATAGACGATCTTTTAATCAACTAATGACGAAATGTATTATTGAATTGTCAAAATATCTAATATAAGACTTAATTTAAATATGTAAATAAATAAATAAATATTTCTATTTACATTATACTATTGACTTGTCAAATATCAAACTTTATAAAAATCGGAATTTTACATAGTACTAACCGATTGTAAATAAACTATATTTCAAACTATATTACATTTTATTAAACTAAAAGCGTGTTTTGTTATTATAATACCTATTTCTAATTTAGACAACGGACGAAGGAATATTAAAATAAATTCTATTATGTTTCCTTTGTTTCGTGTGGAAAGACGTTTTATAAATGAAACGACTGGATTTAAAACAACATAATGTTACGAGCTAAACAAAATTTCAGGCCGTCGGAGTCAGTATATATGTATATACGTATGTGTATAGAGTTGGGTATCAGATACATGTATCTCCGAAGCGGCAGCCCCCTTTTGTCCCGATATTGAAATGGAATCATTTGAGTGTAAATAATTTGCTTTGGTACCCCAACAGTAGCTGCAGCTTCCATCTCTTCGGCTCTGCTCCCCTGCCTGCCGCCTGACAACTTATTAGTGGAGTCCCAACCACTCTTACTAAAGCTATTAGAATATCATACATGTTATTACGATTACACACACATACATACTGTGTATTATGTACTTCAACACATCTGAAGCGATGTTGAGGTAAGGAATTACACGGAAATCGATTAAGGAACTATGTATTTTCTTTTTACATGTTAAATTACTAACGGAAATTATTCATGCAAAAGAGGTTCATTAAAAGTATTCTGAATATAATGGCACATTCTTTTTAGAAAGTTTATTTGGTTTGTAATTAATATAAATATGCAAAGCCTATATAAATATATAAAATATATCTTTGTATGAACGTATTATCAGGATTAAGTATGCGGTTTGAAATCTGGCGTTGTTGGTTTTTTTAATTATTATTATTGTATATAAATTAAAATCCTTTATTATATATATTATTCAAATTATTTTGATTTGATTCAATGACGTATTAATACGATCGAAACTAGTTGCAAAAATAAAATAATTTGAATTGAAATAAAGGATTTTAATTTATATACAATATTTTTACACATTCCAAAGAGCAGCCTCCAGATTATTTTAATTATTATTGATGTATAAAGTAAATATATTTTATATAGTGACGACAGTTCAAGTAATTAAATTCAACATATCCTTTCTCTAATCAACGACTATGGCTAACTGGCAAATTCATAATCATTATTCACTTTTTTTCTTTTTTATTTTTTAGTTTATAAAAAAAGTACAAATAATTTTTATGTTATTTAACTCATAAAAGCAATTTTAAAGTGACATTTTGGCCTAAAATTTTAAAATCATTTAATTGTTTATTGCTGCAACTCAATATACTACTTTAGAACGGATATTGCAAGTTTTGTGTTTTCATAGAAGAGTACAAGTGAAATGGAATTTAAATTCAAGCACTAAAACAGATTAATTATTTATTTTAATGAAATTAAATTGTTAATAATACATTTATGAGAAGTAACGAGGGGAATGATAAAATTTAAAGTATCTTCTATTTCTACATAAAGATTATTTTCAAATATGTACTTATATTTAGTTGATCGTCAATGCGCAAATATGATTACTGATTAGAATTAAAATAATCTGTTATAGTAATCCAAACAATTTGATATTAATAACTACAACTGAAAAGGTTTTATTATGTGTTTTGCATTAAAAAATAATTTCAAAAAAGTTCTTAAAAAATTATTTACTTTGTTAAAGTTTGCAAAAACAGTAAATTAAGATTAAATAGCAAACATAACTATGTAGAATCACATTACTACCAACCGTTAAAGTTAGCATTTACTAAATTAATTTATAAATCAGGTCTAATTTAAAGTTTAAATGTCAGCTTTACGTAAAGTCACTTTAAGATGTAACTTATGAAACTGCCCGTTAAGCATAAGCATATAGAGTAATGTAATAAACAATTTTGTACTTTAGTAAATAAAAATAAAAAAGTTAACAATTCTGTTTTTTTTAATCTACTTTATATGACAAATTAAAAAAAACATCTTTAATTAAATAATTAACCACCATTATTCGCAGGTATTGTAAGCAACGGGATTTTTGTTTCGTAAATCGCTTATTATATTTTTTGTTTGCAACACTACTTGTAGACACATATGAGGACTGTATATCACAGACTGTTTTGACAATTAAAATAAATGTTGTGATGTATCTAAAACTAATTGCTATTTTCTTGAATTTTGCAATAATCAATAATTCTCACAGTTTATTAAAAGGTTCATTTGCATTATTTGAAGTTGAAATAAAATATAATTCATTTTTACTTAATACATTATTATATTCTATAAGGAATATGAATATTTTTTGGAGTATTAATGAGGTCAATGTCAATTGTAATAAATTATTCTTTATTTTGTTCAATGTGCATATAGGATCCATCAAATGAATTTTAAACATTAATAATAGTCGAACAATTAAATGCGGAGTGTATTTTATGTTAATCAAATCACGTTCAAATTGGTTTTCATATATAAATAGCGGGAGTATTCACTTTACACCATTCACAAAACATCCAGCCGGTGTATCATACAACAATCATTTGAAATTAATTTACAATGAAGGTAAGTGAGCAAAAAATTAACCTCCGATAATTCCAACAACTATTTGTATGTTCATTAATATGTTAATCAAATGCCCAAATTAAAATACGAATAATAAAAACCGTATCTTTTACTATAGTAAAATTATCAATTTTTTGCGTTTCTAGCAATATAAGCTGTTGTTTTTATACACATTAACGCGACCTATGTAGCTGTCGCGGCTTACACACGGCAACATCTGCCCACATTTAGTGAGATTTGATATTTCTTATTTGTGTGTATTGGGTTTAGTCGCGGCAGCTTCTTGGCCAAGCCAATATGTGGAGACTATAAGTCATGTACAACACAATTTATTTGTTTAATGTATTTTTTAAGAACATAGTAATTTTTAACAAAATTCCAACCATTCATTAGTTTTTGTTCCCGGTTGATCAAACTAGGACTACAAACTAACAAGAAAGAGTAAAAAATCAAACTTAGAAGTTGAACAATGGAACATCTATTCCATAGCTGATGTATGTATCCATTCATCAACATAAATATTAACATTAATGAAATACAAATGTGATAATAAATTATTTATTTTTAGGTTTTAATAGCAACCTTGTTAGTTATTGTGGCAATGATCGACGCCGAACCAACACGCTTCCATTCGTTTGCTAGACAAACAATACCAGCCGAAGAACGACCAGCGCCATATGAAGCAAGTGGTTACAGACCACAAGGGGCTGCATTTAGACTACCACAAAAACTTCAACAAACATATGGACCACCGCCACCAGCTTATGGACCACCTAATTCTGAACCCACAACTACAGAAATACCAACAACAACATATTCTGAAACCGAGGAAACTCCTACTGAACAACCTCAGGTAAACATAATTATTTTAAATAACGTTCTGGTACACAATCAATACGTATTGTCATACTCTAATTGTAAAGATTAGTGTGTCAACATTTCATGATGCTAATTATGACATTATGCAAATACCAAATTAAACTCTTACTTCACTGATCAATAATAAAGATTAAGACATTTTAAGCGTATTAAAAAAAAAATCAAATAGTGTTCGATATGAGTTTATTAGAAAAACAATAATTTATATGAGTTTAATTTCATTATTAAATTAACAGGTCGATCGTTTAAGAGATGGAAGAAAGTCGGCAAGAATCCAGCAGAATAACAACAACAAGCCAGTATATCTGGTAGTGCCACAGAACCAAAACTACTTCTACCCGGCCCAACAGAGCGCGCGTTTGGTGGCTGTTCCACAAACTGGAATCTTGAATTCCTTGAGGGCTCCAATTAGTTCCTTTTATTCCCCCTACACGTACTTTCAAATTTATTAATTAAGAAAAATGTACTTATTTATAAAAAAATATAAATTACTGCAAATAAACACCTTAAGAGATTGTAAACTAAATTGATGTTGCTTACTTTTGAGATTTCAGTACTTGGTTAAAGGTCTATTAACAAAATGACTTCATTTTGAGGTTGTGCATTTATTAAGTTATTTGAGATTAGGTATATGTTTTTTGTTCTTTGTGTGTCTTATCTTTTAAAAATGTTAGCGATCATATTAATTCTAAAATATTACAATAAGATTTAATATATTACATAAGTATTGTTTTGTATTGCAGATAAGTAATTTGCAAACAAAAATATTACACTACCTGCAATAGATAACAACACCTGTAACACAATGTAGTATATTAAACCTTATTGCAATATTTTAGAACTGATAAGAAAAAACATGAAAACGGCATACTAAAGGATAAACTTAATTTTCAAAAATTATAAACATAACCTCAAATAAAATTGGTGGTAAAAAAAGAGAATACAATCATTGGGGAAAAATAGAAGTAACGTAAGAATAAGAAAACATTGTGTTGGTCAGAGAGATAATGAATTATTCAAAAAAGGTTGTGAATAAAGTAGATACAAAATTGATTAAATGTGTACAAGAAGAGACACATTAAACAGTTTGCAACAGCTAAAAACTTGTATACTACTATTCTATAATTGACCACAACAATCTTTGAACCTATTTCCGTTTTTTAAAATTATATTAATAGAAAAAACATATTGTCTATCTTCTGACATTGTTTCAAACAGAATTATATTTTGAACCAACATCGAATAAATCATGCACTAGCTTATTTTTAAAGCATTTGATAGGATAAGGCATCCTAGTCTTATTAACGTTTTAAAAAAAATTATAGTTAGAATAGATAGTTTTAACTCTCACTCGTTCTCACCCAAAAATCATGAGTGTTGGTGTTCTGCGCTTTTGCTGACTTTATTTTTGTTTAAATTAATTAATTAACTTTTTTAAACATACAAAAATTTTATGTTAACAGCAAATGTAAGAAAAAATAATAATAAAATTTTAACACTGCAAAACACTAAAACCAACATTGAAGACTAGATTTAAACAGTCTGTGAACATTGATCTTGAATACTTGCGGCTTATAAGTCTAGGGAAATACTGAATATAAAATTTTATTCTATGGGTCGATAGTACGACACTATAAATATGGTTGTATAAATAAAATAATAAAATTATGGACCACTGTTTTATAATAAGTTGTCAACAGAAATCCAAATGATGAGTCTTAAACAATTAAAATTTAAAACTTGTAATCCAGAACGAATTTTAACAATATGTTTAAATTAGGTGTTTTATCATTTTGCGTCTTTTAGAATGTAACAGATATTATGATTATTATTTATTTTTGAATATATTATATGATGTGTGTAAATTTATTATTTTTATTATTAAAAAAAATACAAGACATTGACATCTAAATAAATATTTACTGGTAGTTTCATTGAGTGTGATTTAAGTAGATCTAATTCAAAGGTATTTTTATGTGGCCATGGTGTATTAAGCAATTTCTAAATTGAAAAAAATAGAGCATACTAAGTAACAGTAACAATTAAAATACATTGAACATTAGCTCGATTGAGAGATATCGGTACTTAGTAGATGTATTTTGTAAATTGACTAAGGACAGTAGTCCTAGTTAAATCACGTTTCTTTTTCTTGTTTAATTTACAGAAATCTTTGTTTTTCTTTCTTGATACCAGTATTTATTTACTATATTATTATGTGGCACATACAAATTTAAACTTTAAATTTCCGAATATAAATATTTTATGTATATTTTTACAATTACATGCAACTGGTTGCATCATTCATTCCGTTGTACATACAATGGCAATAATATTTTAAACTATTATTTATTAAAAAATACCAACATACATATATCGAATATTTTCATTTATATACTTTTTTTGATATGGCATACCTTTGGTGTTGCCGGAAAATCGAAACGTTGTTAATAATTCGCGTGCACGATATTTGATATATATATATATATATATGATGGGCATAGGCATTTGAGAGGGGTTTGAGGGGGGTATGTAGGCGGTTGTGTCGGATGGATCGGGAGAGAGATAAAATTCCAGGGAAATGGCGTTCATTTAACCGGTTTGGAATCTGAGCTTACCAAAGAGCAGATATTAAATTTGTGGAATTTTGCGGTATTCTGAACCCGCTGTAAATTGTACATAAAGGAGAAAGCTGTTATCCGCCTCCGCCATGGGGAAATACATTCCAGGCGAGCCGCGCCGCCCCAACTTATATATGCATTGAAAAATTATTATCATTATTAGCACATGTATGTATCCATGATTATATATTTACTGTTATTTTTTATCTGAAATATAATAAAATTTCAATTATTTAGCTAATTTAAAAAAATAAAATAAAAATTGTAGTTTATACTCAATAGACCCATCCGACCAGGTTAAAACAGGTTGAAGGACTTTACTAACTATTCGGTCAGAACTCAAAATTTGGACTTATACTGTAGCTTTGCGTAGCTTGCTAAGAATCACTTTAGTGAAACGATTAATCTGAATCAAACCAATGCTATCGAACGGTCAGTGAAGATCTTCCAATAATATAAAATATATGTGTGTTCTAAGTATGATATCTGGTCTTCCCCTTCTGTCATCATACTGACATTAGCAGGTGTTCATTCCCATATCAGGCTATCGGTATTGAAGGTTTACAGAACTTGTTATTTTTAGTCGTTTTATTTATATTTTGATATGTAGTAGCTTTTTTATTTTTTATTTAAATTGTACGTAATTAACGATTTTAATATGTTGGCAAGTTATTATATTGCTTTGTGGTTTCTGTTGTTAGTGTCTATCTGTATTTGAAAGTTGTATATTATGTCGTAGTTCTTATATAGTCCAGTGACTATATCTAAAAAGTTAGCAAAAAAGTTCCAATTTTTTTATATTGTGCAGGGGGCTTAGAAAAGCGTCTTAACTTCAAATTTTCTACAAAGATTTTCTATTAGCTGTCACCGCAATCTTGATAAATGCAAAAAAATATTTTTTTGCAGATTTGGCTCGCCGATGTGATTCAAAAATAGTAATTTTTTTTCTTACGCTCTACAGTTTAAGTTATATTACTTTTTTACGTACTATCATTTTTTTATCAAGATATTAAACAAGAAAGTAAAAAATTAAGAGATTGAATCCGGTTTTTTGCTCTATTCTTCTTTTTTGTAATGCATATATATTTAAAAAATGTTGATTATCAAACAAGTAGAATATGCTAATACCTACAACATAATTTTCAGAAAAATTATAATAAAATCTGTTGTTGTGTTGCAAAGTCGACGTAGCGTCACGCTTTATTATAGTTGAGTGTTCTCTGGATATACCCTTGTATATATTTTGTTATGAAAATAAACAATTGGTTTATTTGCAAAAAAAAACTTTGAGTGAAGACGTTTACGTGGCCAAAAAAAGCTGTTCAAACTTTTTTAGCTGCAAACGTGAAAAAAAGACGTACAGGACATCAACCTATGTTAAAAACTGTCAATTCAGTAAGTGTATACAGTGCATGCTAACAAATGTGGTATTAAAAAACTAGAGTCGTTTCCATCTCTACAAAGTGAATCTGAGCACAAAAAACTTAAAGAACTAGATGTACAACCACAGTATAGGCCTGTTTTTGATTTAAAAATTAAACATTTGTTTCGTGAAAAAGTAAATACTGATCAACTTAATTTGCGGATAAGCACAAAAATAATAATAGTATTTATTAGTGTTAATATACATAGTATTTACACACGTCACAAAAAAAATTATACATATCATAAATTAATCTAAGAAATTAAAAGTTAAGTATTCTGAAAAATTATAAAAAGCATTGCTGGTTCACAATTTTTTTATTCTTATTTTAAATTGCAATAGATTAAGAGTTTGAATGCTAAGCGGTAGTATATTAAATTTTTTTATTAGATAGTAATTGGCCCTATCGCGCGTTTTGTTTATGCGTTTAAAATTAAAGCGTATATTGTTTCCTTGTCGTGTAGGGTAAGAATGAAGTGAGCTTTGTAATTGGTAGCTGTTTTCATTAGTCCTTATATATATATATATTAAGCACTCGAGGATGTATATGCAAGGAACAGTTAAAATTTCATACTCTACAAATTTATGTTTGCAGTTCGCAGAGTAATTTAAATTACTGATAACACGAATTGCCCGTCTTTGGATTTTGAAGATGTTAGTCACAGATGGAGCATGACTCCAATTTAATATTCCATAATTTGTAATACTATGAATATTAGCATAATATATTGTTAACAATAATTGCTGAGAAGTTAAATGTGACAATTTTCTGAGCAAATAAATATATTTTGTAATTTTATTACAAACATAGATTGTATGTGTATCCCATCGAAGTTTTAATTTATCCAGTATCGGCAATGTCAAGTAAAGATAGTATTGCGCAATACTTTAATGAACAATAATAATTTTGTTCTTTCAATCTTGGAGTGTATTCAGTATTTACTTGATCTTGTTGCCGTAGAAGCTCAGTACTTTAAAAAATGGAATTTGCGTGTGCATACACTACCAAAAACAAAGTAGACAACGCCATGAAGAATATTTACTCTTTTCTAATAAACAATTCCGTTACTTTTCTATAAATGATTTGATGAAACAAATAAAAAGGAAATTTTGTTGAAGTAAAGAAATTATGGACATGGCATTTGATTATCAATAAACAAAGGCGCGATTGCAAAATTTGCTTTCTGATTACTGGTTATAAGATTCTTTCAAAGAAATGGTACAAAATAGTCATTTCCAAAACAGCAACAATTATCCGCAAAGATATTAAAAAAAATTACACTTCATTGAATGAATTCATGAAAGATATTAAAACCGTTTTCCTTTCCGCAATCATTACAAAAGATAAACGTGGTGCATAGAAAATTAGAAAATGAAATGTACGCGATACTTCACGTAATAATAACAACCGCACGTTCTTGTTTGTTTCCTTCCCCTCTAGAAATAAGTGTCGGAGTTTTTCTGTATAAAAAAATTGTTCTAAAAAACCTTATCAACATTTTATAGACTATTGACTATGGGGTTTCGGGCATCGTACAAAAAATAACAATTTTTGAGAGTTCGTGTATACAACAAGCTGAATTTAATATTTTGGAAAACAAAATTTCTCAATTTGTGTTTAACAATGCAGGTTTTGATAATAACACTATCGACGGTCATAAAACATTTCACGCAATAGTAGGAAAACATTGCGCAGTAGTTCTGAACACACATGAAACTGTAATTCCTTGTATTGTCAAAACTAAATTGGCTTCTAAAGTACAATTGCTTTCAGTACTTTTTTACAAAAAAATTTATCCGCGGGCTTACAGTCCATTAACTTCGCCCATGTCAAAATTCTTTGTATATACAATCTGAGATTTAATTTGGATTTATAGAAAACAGAGTTGCTTTGCCGGAGTTACAAGATAGAACGGTTTGAAAAAAAAAATAATAGCTTATATGCGACACCATGTATCACGAGTTATCATTCATTTATCAATGCCCTGCTATCGGATTAAGATACTATTTTTATTTTAATTCTTGAAAAATAACTTTTTTGTTACATTTGATCAGCAACTATACCGTTAAGCCAATATTAGGCTTGGGGCATTCCATCTATTGATGTTGTTTATGGGAACAATTAATCGATTATGTCGGGCAGTAGGTTTGAAAAGCTGTTAAAGTTAATCTACGCAAAAAAACAAAATTATTTTTGTTCATACAAAAGCTCTCCGTCCTTATATTTTGTCACATAAACGTGCTTTAAGCTCTACCTCCATGGTTTAGTTAAAACGAGTTTTTTCCTTTCTCGTTGAATATCTCAACAAAAATCACTAATACGTAAAGTCATACAACCTAAATTATAGTGCGTAATCACCTCGGAAAGCCAAATTATTGCAAAAAACGCTTTTTTTGCTTTTATAATAAAAAATCAGAAAAAGCTCATAGAAAATCTAGGTCAACAATTTGAGGTTAAGCTTTTCTAGACGGCCCCCCCTCATACAGAATATAAAAAATAAGACCTTTGAATCAATTGTATCTTCAAATGTATATACTGACTGGATTAATAACCAATTTTCTTCTTATTTGGTAGTTGTGTATGTTTGACAGTATTGGTACAACGGGTCCAATGGCCGATTATAAAATAATAGAGATAGAGATAAATAATTTTATATTTAATTTAATTTTGTTTATTTTATGTATATAAACTAAAATAAACCAAAATATATAAATTATATAATTATTAAAATTAAATAAAAAAAAAACAAACAAATTTCAAACGATATTAGATTACGTCCTTCTTCTATGTATTCATGGGAAATGTTTATGTATATTTATTTAAACATACAACAGCTCTGTAGGACTTGGGATGTATTAATTAAAACATCCAATTGATATAAAATTCATTTAATATAGTGTACGTTTCGGACATACTAACGATGTCCTTCATCAGCACTGTAACATTTACATTTTTCAATTTAAACAATTCTAGATGAAATAAAAATAAAAACTATATATTTATAATTAGCATTAAACATGGCTTACCATTAAAAGTTATTTTTACAATTAAACAGCACAACACTTTAAAATTCAATTTACAATTACATTATGGCCAAGCAATTCATTTTACAATTTCTATTACTCTGTGTGAAGACGGAGGAAAAGTACATTTTTATTTATTTGCTATAAAACAAATACATTCTAATAAAACAAAATTTTTTTATTTATTTTAAAATTAATATGAAAAATACGAGGGAGTTTTAATAATTGAACTAAAATTAACAATTTAAATTTACTATTATAATTCATTAATTGAATAGAGGAATCAATCCAGCACATCTCCATTCGATGCAAGAACAAACACCAATCAATCAAAGGTCTGCGACTCTCATCAACCCAACAACGACAAGGATGTTAATATGCCGGTAGCCAATTGATGAGAGTCCCAAACATTCAACCGATTGCAACATCTCACATACGAAAAGAGACAAGCCCAACACAATTCATAAACAAATTATTGAAGGAAATTATCTGCCGAGTTTAAGTTTTACAATATTATGGTAAATAACACTTAGATTATTACTATCTGTTTGGAAATTGCAAGTATGGTTATTATTTATGTGTAGCATTTCATTTATCAATCTTTTTTTAAAAACCGGTTCTATATCTAATATTTCAGTTTTATTGAAATTGAAATGATGTCCTTGTGAGATATGATGTTGTGATAGACCCGTTTTTTCGCTTTTATTTATGCAATCTCGTTTATGTTGTTTTAAGCGATCCGTCAATTTTTGACTGGATTGTCCTATGTATTTTGTTGAGCAATTGTTGCACGGAATGGAATATATTGTATTTTTTTTGTTTTCTGTTAGAGTCTTATCTTTGAGTTTGGAGTGTAATGTCCCCACTGTGTTAATGGCTTTATAGGTAATTTTTGTATGTGCGTCGGTTAATATTTTTTTAATTTTGTGTGAGAGACCACTGACAAAAGGAACTGAGTACCACGTTATGGGTGTTGTTGTTTCTATTGTAGTTGTTGGCAAGGTTTTGAGCTTGTTATTATTTAAAAATTAATTAATTAATTTTATTGGGTAATTATTGCATAACAATTTGTTTTTAAGGAGGTTAAAATTCTTTTTATGAAATTTTTGATCTGATAATTTAATTATTCTATTTATTTGCATCGTTATGATATTTATTTTTTGTGATAAGGGATGATTTGAATTGAAGTTCAGCGTTCTATCACTGTCCGTTGGTTTTTTATACATGTCAATTACTATATGGTTATTCTCTATAATTATCAAAAGATCAAGAAAGGGTAACTTGTTGTCAATTGACCTCTCAATTGTAAAATTTAAGTTATTATGAAAGTTGTTAAATTTATTTAATAATTGATCTATTTTAGATGTGGGTAATATAAATAATCTAAAATAGATCTGGTACTCAGTTCCTTTTGTCAGTGGTCTCTCACACAAAATTAAAAAAATATTAACCGACGCACATACAAAAATTACCTATAAAGCCATTAACACAGTGGGGACATTACACTCCAAACTCAAAGATAAGACTCTAACAGAAAACAAAAAAAATACAATATATTCCATTCCGTGCAACAATTGCTCAACAAAATACATAGGACAATCCAGTCAAAAATTGACGGATCGCTTAAAACAACATAAACGAGATTGCATAAATAAAAGCGAAAAAACGGGTCTATCACAACATCATATCTCACAAGGACATCATTTCAATTTCAATAAAACTGAAATATTAGATATAGAACCGGTTTTTAAAAAAAGATTGATAAATGAAATGCTACACATAAATAATAACCATACTTGCAATTTCCAAACAGATAGTAATAATCTAAGTGTTATTTACCATAATATTGTAAAACTTAAACTCGGCAGATAATTTCCTTCAATAATTTGTTTATGAATTGTGTTGGGCTTGTCTCTTTTCGTATGTGAGATGTTGCAATCGGTTGAATGTTTGGGACTCTCATCAATTGGCTACCGGCATATTAACATCCTTGTCGTTGTTGGGTTGATGAGAGTCGCAGACCTTTGATTGATTGGTGTTTGTTCTTGCATCGAATGGAGATGTGCTGGATTGATTCCTCTATTCAATTAATGAATTATAATAGTAAATTTAAATTGTTAATTTTAGTTCAATTATTAAAACTCCCTCGTATTTTTCATATTAATTTTAAAATAAATAAAAAAATTTTGTTTTATTAGAATGTATTTGTTTTATAGCAAATAAATAAAAATGTACTTTTCCTCCGTCTTCACACAGAGTAATAGAAATTGTAAAATGAATTGCTTGGCCATAATGTAATTGTAAATTGAATTTTAAAGTGTTGTGCTGTTTAATTGTAAAAATAACTTTTAATGGTAAGCCATGTTTAATGCTAATTATAAATATATAGTTTTTATTTTTATTTCATCTAGAATTGTTTAAATTGAAAAATGTAAATGTTACAGTGCTGATGAAGGACATCGTTAGTATGTCCGAAAAGTTTCACTATATTAAATGAATTTTATATCAATTGGATGTTTTAATTAATACATCCCAAGTCCTACAGAGCTGTTGTATGTTTAAATAAATATACATAAACATTTCCCATGAAACAAATTTCATTTCAATAAAGCAATAAAATTTCATCATATTTAAAAAAAATATATTTATAAAAATCAAAATATAACAATAAAAAATTAAAATAGTGTTAATTTGAAAAATGTAAACAAAAATGATACTGTATGTATGTATGTTTATAAATATTTGATGTGACAAACGAACAAATTATTATGTTGGCGATCCGAATAATTCTTCCCAACGAGATTTTTTTAAGTAAAGTAATCAAGTTTATATTTTTCTTTTTTTTTTTCACTATATAGAATAGTATAAAATTTGTTAACATTCTATTTATTTGAAGCAGATGTGAATATTTAAAATATTCACATTAATCCAAAAACTTGGTGACAATAACATTTCACAAACGTTTACCTTTCATTGAAGAATGTTTTGCAGTAAACTGTTAACAGCTACCGACAAATATCGTTTGCTAGAGCATTGTGATTCCGTTAAAATACATTTTAGAGTGTTCGTACAATCTGTTTTGTGTCTAATAAGCCGGATTACACGGGTGTAACAGCAAGTGCTCGGCCAACGTCTAGGCATGCAGCATAAGTACATTACGAAACCTACCAGCTATAGACTACAAGCTGCGAGCAGTCCAATGCGATTCTATGCAGTCCTGTGGGAAACATTGCGATACTGATCGCGCCGCGGGAAGCTCCTTTCTTATATATAAAAAAAAAACGCTGCACTCATTAAAAATCTGTATTACAATTGAATTACTATTCAAATATATGGGAATAATTTCATTGGAAACGATTTAATACGTAGATAGTATCTATCATAGTAAGTATTTATGCAAACATAAATTAATGTAATATTGTCGTAAGAGAATGTTATAACCTAAACAAACTTGAATAAAATATAAGTGCACTAAAACTCAACTGACTCGGACATTATTTATATTATAAACTTATAAATTAGTCAAATTGTAATTTAGATTCGAAATATGGTAAATTTATGGATTCAACTATTGGAACATAAATAAAGTATTTAAGTCAATATAAGTCAAAATTTAATAGTCCCGCTTGAAAAAATAATATAGCTTAACAATATAAACGGAGCAAGTTTATCTGGTGTTGTGTGTGTATTCCCGTCTAACTGGCATTTCAGTTTGGATTTGAATCGGTACTTGAGTCGAGAGGCGGCTTAACAAAGCCAACCCGGTAGTCTAAACGTGGGAGCCCCTTTTGTTCGGATTTACTCGCCGAAGTATAAACGCTGTTAAGATATTTATCAATTTACAATGGAAATAAACATATCTGGTACTTGAAGAGATAGATTATATGTTTGGAAACCCTCTCTACCCTGTCCAATAAAGGAATTATCTTGGGATGTATATTTTTTTATAATATTTTTATCCACACACGTTTATATAACTCCATAATGTCTTACAGTATATAGAGCTTTTGATGTATTTGAAAATAATACAATCACACCTGTCATATTAACGTTGTTTTTTATTTGCACAGAAATAAAGTGTGACTTGAGTGCAATTTAATAAAAATTGACTCTCTTTTTAATTTAAAACTTATCTTTTCAATCAAACTAAACGGGATAGGTGATATGTTCCAAATAGTTGTTTTTGTCTTACGAAAATACTTTTGAACATATCTTGATTTATTTACTTCTTCTTATGTAAAAGATACGTTTTTTTTTTAATTTTGTAGTAAAATAATGTGATTGTTACTACAAAATATAAAACATCTTTTGATACCTGAAGAAATTTTTAAAAGTTTTACCAAATTTACTATATTATCAAATACATTCTATAATAAGAAATACATATTTTAAGTTTGAGTAGGTTTGGTCACAAATACAGACATACGAGTTATGAGTTTTAAAAATATGATTTCTATGACGTTTTTCTCAAGATAATGTTTTTATATTGTCTAAGACAATATTGACAATTATAGGAAAATTATCAAGACCAATTAAAAACAATGTGATACTCTGAAGAGTAAAACTTCATGAGAAAACCAACATTTCACGAATGCTGCGATTAAGAACTACATTGAAGTCTTTCTTCAACAAAAAACTTTCGTTCCAAGTAATACAAAAAAGATCTCATTCAAATCTCAACAATATAAATTTGTCATCTCAGAAGGCCTTCCAAGAATGCAAGAAATAAAGATGTATTTATAAATTTCTGCAACAACTATAGACAAATAAATTAAGATACTTGTTTAAGACCAGAACTATGCTATACCACACAAGACTTTGATTAAGTAAAAGTATACAAGCCAGACTATTTGCAGTTTCGAGTCTATGTTTTATAGAATATTATTTGAACTAAATAATCTAAAGCATGTTGCTAAAATGTTTAAAAGAGAGTTACTAGAAAATATCAATATGATTATATACTCAAAACAACAATCTACACAGTTATTATAACGCATAAGTTAATCCATAGATAGTCAACACTTTTTGAACGCTGCAAATGGAAATGTGTACTCAGACAAAACTCCACAAAACAAAGATGTTGTCACGCACATAGTGATAATTTACTTTAATAACATGTTTGTCCCCAAGCTGAGCAACACACTATTGATAATTATAAAACAAAAAACCAAGTCTGATTTTACGTGATTCTTATTACGTAGCCCAATTTCACTTTCTTTTTGTTATAGCAAACACAATGTATTCTCTCATTTACAATATTAATATTATAGACATTTGCAATATTATGGCAAAGCATTTCTGGACTAGCACAGAAAGTATCAGATCGTATTAATACTGAGATAACAAAAAGAAGAGTACACATCGGCACGTGTTTTGAGTCATAACCCTCACCACACATAATAATATTGATTGATATTCCGGTTCAGTTTATAAACTAATTAAGTAACTACAATATGTTTTTCTTTTATTTATTTTCATTTCTTTGTAACCCAAGTGCAGCCCACGTCCGAATTCTTTGCGCCCGACGCACCGCACCCCAGTTATCCATGTGCGAACTACAGGGTTTATCAACTTTTGTGATTAAAAAAAATATATTTTTATGCAATAAAATTTAAACTAAAAGATATAATAAATTGTTGAATTAGGTTTATTTATTATATTTTTATGATAAATTGGTAAATTTAATTATCGATTATTTATAATATCAATTGTGTTCATAAGCACAGAAATATTTATTCAAAATTGTCTTCGCTATCATGCGATGCCGTGGTCGTACAAGGCATACTGACGAGGTTTGTAGAACCGAAACAATTGTCTATGCTTGACCCTTGGCCGCTGTGATTCGATTGACTGATTTTGAATAAATTATTAATTCATTTATCGATAATTTATTCATGTTGACATCAAAAAGTATCTCATTTAAGCTTTGCGTTAAATATACATATTTATACTGAATTACAATACAAAGAATTTAATAATAAGATTTACGTTAATATATGTACTATTTTTATAAGAGTGTAAGTTGATATAAGGCATTTTTAAATTATGGTTTGCAAATGGGTTGGTAGTTTTTAAAGGCAAAGTAACTACGCTATTTATTTTTAAGATTAAATTCCATATTTATGTTATATATAAATTTCTCTATAGTCTACTGTATTCTCTAAACTATTTATATTTATTTAATATACCATATCTACAGGGTACATACCTCCCCATTGTCCACTTTATGCAGATGTTCTAGTAGTAAAATAAGTTAAATCCGATATCATACAGTCCTTTTTATATACATTCGCCGTGAAAGTGTTCAAGTATGTGTGCTGTAAAGAGTCCCCCGGCGATCGGATCGGCGTGAAGAAACCTAGCGGCGATGGCGAGGAGAACGCAAGGAAGCGTGACGTCACAGCTGAGAGTGTCTCTGGGGTATTGATTTGGTCCCCGCGGGGTCTTTGTAGAACACCCTCGCCTCGTAATGTCGTTTGTTTGTTGACACTTTGATTCGAAGCGTCAAAGACCGACCGATTTTACAACCGACGCACCGCGAATATCGGTGATTCAGTACTTACCACTACCGGCATAGCTTGTCTAGCCTCTTTCTGACACTAATTGTCACACATGAAATACTTGTACTATGAAAATCTATTAACACTGATTGCATTATAAATTGTTAATTTATTAAGCAAGTACATATTAACCAAACAAAGTGTGCGTTACATTTATTAAAAATCACCTAAAATTACATTAAACCACATTAAATGCGGTATTTTATGTTAAAGGAAACTTTAGCGTAATAATAAACTTGTGAATTTATGTGGATTTAATAATGTAATGTTATCATTAAGTTAAATTCGCTCCGCACTCTGGTTTCATGTAAAATAGTTAGTGAAACTATTTACTGTCCACAGTTATCGAGGTTGTTATATTGTCTATTATGTTACAGTCAAATTATTCTTGTTATTATTCATGCTGTTCATTGTAAGCAAGATTTGTACCAGCTAAGTTGAGTTTCTCAAAGCTATCAGCATTAACTTATAGCAATTAATTTTTTTTTTAAATTTTTTAGTGTTTAGATATTCTACACATGGATTTCTACACTGTTTTAAGAAATTCACACGCCATCTAAAATGTTATAACGAATAGTTTTAATAAATGAAGTAAATATTTTTATAAATTAAATTAATTTTGGTCATTACTTCATATAATATTCAAAAAGTTTCTACTCACAACCTCCGATACTGTACATTTCACTCGGTGCAATCTCTTTGAATATTTCTAACATAATACTTATAGCATTTACATATTCAATAATTACTTTATTAAATTAATACTTTGTAAAAGTAACTGTTGCGACTTAATTTTATTTTAAGTTAATAATAAAATAATCGCGAAACTATTTGGTATTGCTAATGTTTAAAATTTTCATTATGCAACGTGTTTTATAATGAGTTCATTATAAAACAAAATATTTTTGTTTGTAACAATAATAGTAACTAATACAAGAATGCTATAATAATAATAATTAAAAGCCACAGCAAGTTGTATACTATATTTTACCTTTAATAAATTTAATAAAACAATTGTACAAGTTTTATTACAAACGTTCTATAATTTTTCATAGGCTAAAACTATTTGCAGCAAACATAGTTTGAGTTATTTGTAAATTAATTATTATGGATAGGTCAAATAAATACTCAAAAGCTTTAGCCGTAAATTTAACGCCTTGTTAATTGTGTTTGTGTGAGTCTAATGCTGGAATTTATAAAAGCCAGTTAAAGTAAAGGTTCATTAAATTTGACAACTGCAAAACTGTTTATAATGTTTCTATCACAAAAACAAGTTTGGCATAATAGCTAAAAGTCAGAAATATTTTTTTTTAAATATGCGCAAAGTAAATAACATTTTAATAACAATTTCTATTTAATTAATAAAACATACTTTTCACATAGAATTTTGTGGTTATGTTGTCAGATTTAATGTTAATCAGCTTTCACGAATACCAGCATAAAGTTGTCTTCTGGCGTATGTATACTTTATTAACATGAAAACATGCTACTATACTAACCTTTAGTAAAAAGTTTAAACGTTGCTTACATACTTTTTGAAATTGTTTATTTTTAATGCTGAGCAATATTAATAATAATTACTTTCACATTTGGGCAGAGACTTTTCACACTACATGTCGAAGTAATGTATTATTAGTTTTATTGAAAAATGTTCCAATTTATAAAAATATTTTGTAAATATACTGGTCACTATAAGTAATTAAACATCTAGTAAACGTGAATATATTTCAACAACATTTTTAGGAAACATGATTTCATATGTATTTTTAGTAATAATTACTTAAATGAAATGTTCAGAAACTTCAACAACTAACATTTGTATAAACAATGCTAACCTGTGGTATGTACTGGAGATCATCTATACCGTTTTGGAGTAGATGTAAATCGTTCAACCTGCGTCTTATCATATTACACACATGTTATAATAATAATAATACTTTATTCACGGTCTATACAAAACCATTTACATCTACATCACTATATACATAAATAACGATGAATTACAAGCAATATTACAATTACACAAAAATATATAAAAGAATATTGAATAATAAAAGCATGGAAAAAAGTATACATAAATAAAAACAAAATATAAAATTATTCATCAACACATTTTAATTGACACTTAAAACTACATTTTGAAACACAAAATAAATCAATATTATTAGAGAAACTATTTGCAATTCTACACATTCTACCAATTGGATTATTAAATCCATAATTAGTAGAATGTATAGATTCTCTAAATAATGAAGACTGTCTGGTTCGGCGATTATTGTTGGGGACTTGAAATGGAAGAGTTACTAGTAACTCTTGGCTATCAATCTCAGACATCATTAGTCCACGTAAAAATGATAAATCGGCTTTTTTGCGTCGAATTTTCAGCGGCGGAAGATTATATTGCAATGCAATGAGGTTAAAATCGTAATTTTCGGATAAAATGCCTAATTTGTACGATAATAAACGAAAAAAATTGTTTTGAATACGTTCTATATTGCATATATGAACGCTGTAGAATGGACACCAAACTGACGGAACGTACTCTAAATGAGAACGTACTAAAGCGCAATAAAGTAGTTTGAGTGTGCTAGGAGATAGGTCAGTAGACATTCTGTAAACAAATCTTAACATTTTCATAGCACGCATATAGTTTATATGCTCAACAAAAGTTAGTTTTGAATTAAAAATTACGCCCAAATCTTTTATTTATGTAACATGTTCCAAAACATTATTATCGATAGTATAGTCATACGATACTTTACTTAAAGTTCTGTTGAAGCTTATCAAAAAACATTTATTTGCGTTAAACAACAAGTTATTAATAAGACACCATGAATGAACAAAATCTAAATCATTTTGCAAACTAATGCAGTCCTCGATAGATGATATTCTTTTATAAAATTTAAGATCGTCAGCAAATAAAAGATAAGACAAAGAATTAATAGAATAAACAAGATCATTAATAAAGAGTAAAAACAGAATTGGTTCAGAATGAGATCCTTGAGGAACCCCAGAAGGAACAAGAATTGGTTGTGATAAAAAGTTATTAATTTTCACACACTGTGTACGATTTTCCAAAAAGCTCGTCAACCACGCAACAACAGATTCATGAAAACCCAAAGCCCAAAGCTTAGCAATCAAAACACTGTGATTAACGCGATCAAAAGCCTTTGAAAAATCTGTGTAAATAGAATCTACTTGAACTCTTGATTGAAAGGCATTCAAAAGATCATTTTCGTAACAAAGAAGATTTGTAAGAGTAGAACGACCCTCGCAAAATCCATGTTGCTGTTCCAATAAAATGCTTTTGCACATCAATTGTATTTGACTAGTTACAATTTGATCAAATAAATTAATAGCAGACTGGATGCATATACCTCTATAATTAGTAATATCCTCCTTAGCTCCAGATTTATGTAAAGGCATAATGTAGCTTTGTTTCTAAACCAAAAGAAACTTGGCTTCATTAAGAGAAGCCTCAAAAAGTAAATGCAACGGCGTACAAATTGAATAAATACATTGTTTTAACAGCATAGATGGAACACCGTCCGGTCCAGTGCTAAAGTTACATTTAAGGTTCTCAATCCCTTTAAATATATCCAACAAACTAATGTTCGATAGGGTTTAAGTCTGGCAAAGGCCATGTAAGCAAATCCACATTTGAATTATATTATGAACTCAATAGTAATCTTTGCAGCATGTGGGGTGCATTAGCTTCTAACACACTATTGATTTAACAAAGCTCGTTCAAGGCTTTAGACAAAACTTACTTCTAGATACCCAGATAAATTTGATTAATCACCTCTACTTATCATCAGTTTTCTTTGTTGACAAAATGCGGTCCCAAAAAGCATAATTTTTACAATCATTTGTGATTTTAGAACATTCAAGCCGTAACTGTCGTCGTTCATCATGAGTTTCTGTTTTAGCGACACTGTTTTCTTTAGTCTTAATTGTAACAGTATTACACAGTTCTATGTCATTAACTAGATAGACGTTTTATATTTGTCAGATTCTAGTACAGTTTTGTATAATGTGCTTTTAGTTGTTTTAAAGTAAGATGTTAGATCTATTATTTGTTTGTTGTGATATGTAATACTGCAATACCTCTTACATTTTTAGATCTTGGCAGTGTCATTCTTTGCTTACAGGATTTTGGATGATGAGCTCTATATTCAGTAAACATTACAAATAGATAATCTGAATTCTACCTTGTTCAAAGTCACTTATTTTTAACACTTAACTGAGACTTATCAAGCTAATAAGTTTGGTTTAAAGTAACAAACAAATAAAGAATGTCAAAATAAAAAAAAATAAAAAATTGTTTATGGCTTAATAATTAATTTAATTTTCTTGTAATTTTTACCGTAGATCTATTATTCTATTTTGTTCAAAGTAACTTATTCTTTAATACTCAACTGAAACTTATTAAGTTTAAAAGTTTGGTTTAAAGTAACAAACAAATAATAAATGTCAAAATAAAAATTAAAAAAAAAACAACTAATTTTTATTTTATTGTCTATGGCAACTTGACTAATTAAGTTCAAATTTTTATTGTTTCTTAGCACAAATAAAATACACTTTTTTCAAAATTTACTTAGGTTTACTGAGTTTTCATTTACTTAGCGGCCAGTATAATAAGATGTCATGTTTTTCATCTAAAGCATAAAATTTAGCAGGTAACTAAGGCTAGAAACTAAAAAAATACTTATTGCACAACAAAGTTGGCGTTACCAATTTTCACTAACTTCAAAGTTGACGTTTATAGAATATTGACATATACATTTCATATCGAATGCAAGATATTGAATTCTAAAGTTTCTGGAAAATTAAAATTTATTACTTGAAAAAAATTGGTGTGGCATGCCAAAATTAAAATAATGCACGTTATAGTCCCGGCGTTTGTTTCCAAAAATTGAAAAAAAAAAAAACTAGGTGGCGCCTGTCAGTGTGTAATAAAATTAAATTATGTCGCAACATAACATGACCAATGTAGAATTTGTGGATATTATATTGGTGTATGAAGAAGTTCATCAAAATTCAGTGGCTGCAGCTCGCTTTTATTCCGAGAGATTCTCTCAAAGCGAAAAAAAATAGTGTGACATGCTAAAATTGAAATAATAAAAATGTAGTAAAGCTTTTAATCAACTAATTATCAAAATAATAAACAAATAACAAAAATGCAAAATTATTAGAACACTTAATATCATAATAAATGCTCAAAATTATTGTCTCTATTTTCCAAACACATCTGCGCCCGCGGAAGCCATGTTGCGCTACATGCACGTTGAAGTCTTGGTGGTTGCTAAATTGTGTCAGCGGCAGCTAGTATGCGATGTCGCAACTCTTTAACACTGTGAATTTTGGTAGCGTATATCAGATGTTTCATATGCCCCCAAACATAAAAGTCTAGGGGATTTAGGTCAGGTGATCTAGGAGGCCAGGCAGTTGGACCTCCTCGAGCAATCCACTTTCTCGGGAACACATTGTTCAAATGTTGTCGTACATCTATTGCAAAGTGTGGTGGAGCTCCGACGTGAAGATACCACATGCGCTGTCTAACATTAATTGGAACTTCTTCCAGTAGTGCTGGTAGGGTCTCTTGTAAAAAATTTAAATAAACAGCGCCCGTTACACGATTTGGCAACGAAAACAGTCCAATAAGATGGCCGTTTACAATTCTAGCCTATACATTCACCGAAAATCTGTGTTGAAAGTTTGTACGCCGTGTAATGTGTGGATTTTCAACTGCCCAATAATGCGTATTGTGGAAATTCTGCATACCGCTACAAGTAATTGAATTTTGATGAACTTCTTCATACACCAATATAATATCCACAAATTCTGCATTGGTCATGTTATGTTGCGACATAATTTAATTTTATTACACACTGACAGGCGCCACCTAGTTTTTTTTTCAATTTTTCGGCAACAACGGCCGGGACTTTAACGTGCATTATTTTAATTTTAGCATGGCACACCGATTTTTTTCAAGTAATAAATTTTAATTTTCCAGAAACTTTATAATTCATTATAATTCTTCGAGTTTATGCGCACAGGTTAAGAATCACCCTGTATACCGCTATTCATTTCTAAAAATAATTTGCCTTTTTCATTCTTGATCTCATTGCAGTTGCAAAGTTTTTGATATTTTTTTACTAACCGTAAATTAAATGTTTTACGCAAATTTGATCAAAATTAATAATAGTGGAAAGGTTTTCAGCAGATGAACACAGCTTATTATATTAAATTAAAAAAAAAATACAGTTAACGTATCACAAAATATGCAAACATCACTATTACAACTTAATAAATATTCAATTAAAAGAATATCACGTATCAGATAATTTCTCAAAAACGTTTACGCTCTCTGAATTCTAGTTAAGTGTTACATAAACGTGTACACAATTTGAATATAATCATTTAATTGTAAATTCGACCTGGGCCGTCAGAATTTAATTAGTTTTTCACGTGCCCGGCCCGGGAAATAAATACCGAAAAAAATATAAAATCACAAAACCAACGAGCCGTGTGAAAAATAAAACATGCGGAATGTAAACGCGGGGTCAACGTGTACACACGCCACACAAATAAATAAAAAAAGCAGAGTTGCGGTCCGGGCAAATGGCGTACATGACAAGTTAGCGTAGCGGAAGGGAAAACAAACATGCAGCACGCGCGCGTACAAAGAGCATTGAATGCGAAAATTTTAATTAATGTGTTATAATTTCATTAGCGTTTTGCGGGGAAGGGAAAAAGGGGTAGGTATTGCAGTAAATTGGTTAGCATTTTTGCCAATGAACACAGACGCCTCAGGGCCCGGAGCCGGCGGAACCGGTGGGGAAATTATAATAGCGGTTCTGTATTTTTTAACCGAAGTGTCACTTGCAGTTGCACGTATAATTTAAACGGATACATTGTTACACAAACGCAAAGCGCCCCGCGGCCGGATTAGTTGCGTATCAAAGGGGACCCTTTGATGCCCGCCCCCGTGATTACATCACAGCCGCCGAAAAATAACAAAAAAATATATCACGAGGCAGGATGGTTTTCAATCCAACGGCACGTTGTGAATTGCTGAAATTATGTATTCATATCGTATAAAAGTTTTTAGTATAAAAAATTGAATAATTTTACATAATTCAAACTTTTATTAATAATAAAACTAATAAATAACAAAAAGTAAAATTAATAAATTAATAACAATGAAATGTTGTGAATGATCGGCTATGTTTAATTTGGTTAAATAATCAGACAGTGTTAGTTAAGTTAACATGTCAGAGTCGTAATGTTTTATGTAAACTAAGAAATTTAGTTTTATAATTAGTTAGTGTTGTTGTTTTGAATAATTAAATACTCGAAACGTGTACCTGTGCTTTTATAAATTTATCTTAATAAAACACCTCAATGACTAAATATTAAAAATAAACAAAATTAATATAATGTAAATTGTAGTAGTTTTGATTTTATATATACTTATATGCTGTTTTATATATTTAATAACATGTAACAGCAATTAATTACAGTTTTGACAATGAAGCTACTACCTTGAAACTGGAAGACTTATTATTAAGAGCATACCGACCGCTACCTTGGTTTCCAGTATTGTAGTGAAAACAGCTACTTTGGCGTCATTTCTATTTTCACATGTGTATAATTTGATGATCAATTTAATTTTTCACTATTCAATATTTTCTTTTCTAATTCTATGAAACTCTTGAATATTAACATTTTTTTTAAATTATTATTGTTTCATAAGTCATTTTAATAAATTACTTGTTCCTAATTTATTTTATTTTTACACAACCAGTTTTCTTCAACATGTTTTACAATTTTCTTTTTATTTTAATTCATAATTTTTGAGTATCTAGATTCTCGTTGATATTTGTAGAGGGCGTTATAAGAAAATTAGAAAAATTTGATTTTGTAAGTTTAAGTTTTAAGCTTTTTTAAATTTTATTAAATCAAATTGTTCTTATGTTATGCTATGACTTCAAAAATGTTTGAAGCCGTATTATGAATCGTATACTCTTTTAAGGACATAAAAGTCTTTTAAGCGTTTTGATAGCTTTTAATGTTTTTTTTTCTCCTCCTCACGGTGTAACTTGCAAATTTTATAAATACTGCCAATATACGATAGTGTTAAAAAATATGATTAAATTTTAAACTTATAAAATCTAGAAACATTGGGCAAAGAATCTCACTTTTCTTCTACGTTTCTTTTATTGCAGTTATTAAGAAGGATTTGTCGTCGGTTTTTACAACGCCAATTGAAGCCAACTAAGTACAAATGATAGGGATACTAATTTATAACTTAATTTTTAATTGCGTTCCGTCTGGTAGTCATATGAGTAATTTAATTCGAGGACACTGGCAAGCCGTAAGTTCGATTAAAGCGGTAATAGAACTGTATGGTAAAAAACCTAAAACTTGATCTTAATGTAGAATACGCAGTAAGCGGATACATTACAGATATTTTTGCAGTGCCCACCAGTTATTACATATTTGACTTTTGCCGGCTAAGTGTTTGTAAGAAAAAGTACTTATATGTCACAACTACATTACCTCACAACTAGCCAACGACGTTATAGTAGGACTTTCTTGGTTAATAGTAAGTAATGACATCAAAGTATGTACGTTGATAAGGACACTTATGTGCTTTAGTCTATTAAAAAAGAACTGTTCAAGTTCAAGTGCAATAAACATATTTGTTTTTATGTATCTCAGGACTGATATTACTTTTCTTGGCTCTTGCCAAAGTAAAAAAAATAAGTTTTGAAAACTAATAATAATAAAACAGAATGTCGAGTTAATTTTAAAACCTGTGTTTTGTTTTGTCTTTCTAAAAAGTCATCATTGTAAACTGTTCTGTAAATAGTGTGTTTGCAGAGATAGGTAAACTTTTAGTTGTATTTCAAGCACTAAAATGTGTAGTTATAGTAGAAATAGAGCATATTGCTTCTCCGGAGAAATAATGACGCAAGTGCAAATTTGTGCAATTTTGACTTATTACCGTCAAAGTACCAAAAAAATATTTATTTTCTCAGGGGAACAAACTTTTACAAAACTAGTTACAAGCAGACAATCTGGAAAGAAGAACAGTTAGAGCTAGACGTTTTTTCTGAAATGCAGAATGCAAAAAATATTATCAGAATACCTGCATATAGCTCAAAAATCGATTTATTTTAGAATAAAATAAAGGATTTACAAAGTTTATTAAAATTAAACATTATACCAAAATACTATAAACCGTTTTTCAATGGCTTATTTTAAGAAACATTTTTTGTTTGTTCATAATAATAAATATTTCAGTTTAAAGTTACTTTTTTTAGTTTATTTCATACTTATTGGTTACTTACTCAGATTTGGTGAAGTTCGCAAGTATAAATTTATCAAGTTATATTATTTAATTGTGACTAAAATATACAGATAGTGTAACATTTTTTAGCGAAACATTGACGCAACTAAAAACTAGTTGAAAATTATGGACCAAAAATCTTAAATATTTTGTAAAATTAATAAATAGCCTGCATTATTTGAAATTAGAGTAAATTAGCCGTATCAAAATCCCCATTCATTATTCCAATGCAAAATTTTTATGTTTTGATTTTAATGATTAATGTATACATATTTTTAAATCGCGAGTTTTGAAGAACTATGTCATTGTCACTTACGTCATGGTTTCTCCGGAGAAGCGATATGTTAAAATTTTGCGATGCAAATTTTACTAATTATTATTTTTCTTGGCTTCAACGTCTTCTGGTTATAAGTTTATAACTAAAAAAAAAACTATCAATGTTTTGAGAAGTTCTGGACAAAATAAATTAAGTTGAATATCAGTTTATTTATTTAGCAAACCAAATTTAATTTGTTCTGAAGAACATATAAACGATCTAAACAGCAACATATACCACTTTAAGTAAATTTAAGTCAAGTCAAGTCAAGTCGGTGAATGTAAGAAGACAAAAGCTAGATTTTTTAAAATATAAGAATTTGCTAAAAACATGGAAGAAGAACGTTGTTTTTCAAGAAGGTAATGAGCACACCAAGAGTATAAAAACGAAATTTGGTAAAAAATGTATCATGTTTTTTTTTTTAATTTTGCCACTCTAAAAATTTGTAGGTCAAAATCTACACGAATCTAAAGTTTCAGAATTTTACTAAGCCATTTCTACTTGTATCCTCTAAAAACGACTCCAATTTATTTATAATTTTTTTAATTTCTTTAAATAATTACAAACTTTTAAAAAATGATTGAGAAAAAGTTAAATTTTATGACAAAAGTAGGTTTTGAAACACATTTTTAAAAACCATCAAGCTAACCACTAAAGCAGTAGTCTACTAATTACTACTAATTTTTGATTGACAAAACAACAAACAAATTTGTACCATAAACGGTACAATTTATACTTTGATATTCTTTGTACATACAACAACAACGTATTTAGTAATAAATTTATGAAAGATGTTTTGAAAACCTCTTTTGTGGAGATGTGGGAGATATTTTGCTCTTTCTGTCAATAAAAATAACGCACCACTGCTAATAAGGTTCAATATATATGCATTACATTTTTATAAATACGTAAAAACTGTTAACTTATAAATAACCAATGTTTATTTATATTTTGATATTTTTTAATATAAATTCTTTTCCTCACTTTAAAAACAACTATACACCAACAATTTTTTGTTTGTTTTTGATCCAAATAATATTCTGACGAACTCATCATTGTAACTGCTTGTTAATACCAAAAAACTTTTACCAACACAACATATTTTGACTTTGTAGATAAATAGAAATAATTCAAAAATAATGTTAAATATATTTGTTTCAAACATGTAAAGTATTTTATTTTAAAATGTTATTAAAACAATTTTAACATGTTATGTTCGGTGTAAAAGCACCGAGTAGTTAACATTTTACTAAAAGAATTAAATATAATCTTAATTTAATAAATAAAATAAATATATGCACTCAAATAGGATAATTAAAAATTACGCTTTTTAAAACATTACAAATCTGTAGCGATAAGTTGAGATTTCATTGATTCATTTTGGTAGCAATTGAGCAGTTTTCCCTTTTATAAGGCACTCTACGTTACGCTTGTCGTTTTGGTAGTTAAAGTTGTATAAAGCAAAAGTAGTTAAGTTTTAGCTAATAAATTAGCGGAATACTAAGTAAAACAGTTGTATTTTTATTTTAAGCATTCAAATAGTATTGAAACTCAGTACGTTGTTAATTTTATAATTTTTTATGAGAAGTACCTAAATAATAATCAATTTGACTTTTTTATTCAACAAAAAATAGTTGCATAAATACAGAGCATGATAAGAAGATGTGTATTAAATATCTCTAGATGTTTTTTTTTTGTTTGGGTATTTAAATTGTTATTAGAGTGAATGACAGTAAAATGTGACATCTAAGTGAAGTTGAAGTTGCAAAAGCTGTATTGCCATGTTGCAAGATAACTTTCTGTTGAATTTGGGTTTTAAAATTGCTACTTATAATCAGGAAGTATTTACACAAGCTGGTCAGGAACAAAAACGTGTGGTAGTATAGCCATAAATATAGTGTCTTGGGATTAAATTATCTCAACGGATTATTTCATTACTAACAAATTATGTTTATATTATATACCTGAAATCTTAGGTAACATTTAAGGGTGAAAATATTGTATATTTAAATAATATTTTCACCTTTGAATACCGAGGTATTAAATAGTTTTAATTATATTACAAACATAGTTACTTTTTTAAGGCGATTGGTAATTTAATAGTCCGCTGAGATAATTTAAGACCATGCCAAGACACTATATCTATGGCTATACTATAAATTTTTAACAAAACAGATTTTTAGAGATCTGCAAAAAGACTTCATAAGAGTTATCAAAGTTTAAACTTGTACGGTAATCATAACAGAATGGTTGCGAGATGACAAACTAAGATCCAACGACGTTTGCTCAACAACATGTAAATTAAGATCAGTGGTATTCAGTTATTTTTAACTTAAGTTTTCAAATTTGGGCACTTATAGATGAACGTCTGGACTAGATTAGAAAGTAGTTTTCACAAACCATGTGGTACCTGCTAGAGATTTTATGGGACCCGAATTTTTGTTCTTAGATATTAATAAAAAACCCTTCCTTCAAGAATAGCAAATCCAAGTTATGGACTGGCCTTCTTTTAGCACAAACCTCAATCTTATTGAAAGCTTATGCAATCAGGATAGGAAGATTAGAAAACTCTTTGTGGCCCAAAAAAGTCTTTAACAACTTTAGTTAGCTCATTAGGAAAAATGGATCAAAAGAATATCTAAAGATTGATTGAAAGTATGCCACAAAGGTGCCACACTATCAATTAATCTTGTGGAGGTCATACGCGTTACTAACCTTAGTTTTTGTAATTATTAGTTGCACTTTTATAAACCTAACATTATATAGTTTAACAATTTGACTCTTTAATTGCAAATAAAAGTTAAAATTGTTTATTATTACTTATTTTAAAAAAGCACTAAAATTAACAACCTACTCAGTTTCAATGTTTTACTATGCTTAAAAAAACGCAACCATTTTACTTAGTGTTCTGCTCATTTATTGTTGTAGTATATATTAAAATAGTTAGGCTGCAGTCTCACTGCCACCCACCATCACCAACCAAAATTTAAACACGTTAAATCATGTGGTGACGGTCACACTGATGCACTGCTACTTGCTAGCGTTTGTTTTTTTTATTATAATTTCACTAAAATGACAGATTTGAAGATGTCGATGATATTGATATTTTAATTTACGCAAGTTTGCATAAAGGCGGTGATTTATTTTAAGAATTTTATTTAAACATTAAACATAACATACATAGATAGTTGGTGACGGTGGTGCAGTGAGACTGTAGCCTTATTGAACAGTTGTGACAAAACAGTGGAAAATAGACATAACGTGAAAAACTTGCTCCATAAAAAAAATGTAGCATTTCAAAACACTGTGCAATCATTAAAAAGAAATGCAATGCAATCTTTCTGATCAAACTATCTTACTCAAGCGTTCAAATTTACTTATTTTACATTATTTTATTATGTCATAACATAAAAATACCTTTGAATTTGAACAAGTGAAACAACGTTTGTGAAACTATCACAATAAAGACGAAATTTAAGTAGTGTGTGGGTGAACATTGAACTTAAATAGTTGCGGATTATAATTTTTCGAAAACATCGTTTTTTTTAATTTTAAATTGTGATTTTTATAAATTACTTATATCACAATAAAAATGTCATTGATTTTTTTTTTCAAGTAATTTTAATTTAAATCTTATTTATAAAAATTACAAAAAACACTATAAAAAAACGCATATAACCCAATCTGTCGTTTGCTTTTGTTCAACAAATTGATGCTCAAAAATTAATTTGAATTTTTATTTCAATTTAATTTAGTAATAAGTGACATAATAAATATATCATGCATGTAAAGTCACATAATATATATATATAAACTATCTTACCTTTTTTTGAATGAAGGTCATCTGGCAGTATCGTCGGTGGCGGACTTAGCGGTTGCAAAGGGAATGGACTGTTTCCGGCAGAATACCACGGTGAAGGTCTCCAACTGCTTTGGCTACCGTTCAAGAGACGTAGCTTATCGTAGACAGCATCGTTCGCCGAAGAAACTTGCGGCGAAGTTGATTGCTCCTTTTGCGCCGCCAGATTTCTCAACACCCTGTTGATGGATGAAACCTAAAAATAATAAATACAATTTTTTTTATATATTGCATTTATTGATTACATGTCTCGTTTAATCACATTGTTGTTTATTAATTGACGTATTGTACGTTAAAAATATTTATTGCTAATATATAATAAAAAATTTACTTGTGTTATGGGTCAGGATGGGTTCAACTGCACCACTTTTTGAATGAATTGTGAAAAGCATTTATAGGAAACTTAATTTATTGTTTATCTCACTTTAAAGATTTTTATATTATATAAACCGACAAGAAAAACTTTTAAATAAACTTGACTTCTGACGGAATGTTATCACATAATTTAAACTAAAAATTTCAATAAATTTACGAAAATTAAAACGGTAAATGAAAATTAACTGTTTAGTTTGCATAAATTATTAATGTAAATAGTGCGAGAAATTTTACTATAAGCGATGATACTTATTGTATAAACTTCTTTATATAAAAGATCTTTATTTTAATAACAAAAGTTTTTATAACCAAGACAGTAATATTATTTTATTTACTTTTATTATTACCTGGACAAATTAAATTTGATTCTAGAAGTTTGAAAACAATTTTCGTATAATATCAAATTACTTTATTTTTGTACCGGTGTAACCGATATTTTTCTTTTCATTGTTCAAAAATATAAAACAATTCAATTAACTTTAACTAAAGTATCCCATTGCAATTGAGTGAACGTATAAGAGGCATTCCATTATTTATTGACGGGACTGTTCGTATGCCACAAAAAACAAACACGAGTGATTTTAAAGTGGCCCCAATAATAGGGATCATAACAAGTCCAGGACTAATTGTTCGACAACTTCAATATATACGACACGGTGAAATTCATTCTTTTATTATATCGAAAGCCCACTTCCTGTATGCGATAGACCCGTCACATGTCAACTTAACCAGACCACCTTGCATGGGAAAAGGAGCTATTAATTTTTGCAAAAAATAAATTGCAAATTTAGACACCTTATAATAATTAGCTTTTTTAATATGATATTAAGTTCCATTTACGTTTTTTTTTCATAGACTTTAAATTAATGAACAGAGAAAACCACAACATGAATTATACATTACTGTTTTATTTGCGAATGTTTTAGTTAAAATAAATTTTAATTAGTTAATAGAAACCATCTCATGTACAAATTTATATTTAATTAATTAAATTTTTACGACAGGTGCTGTTTATAAACTAACATATAATGATATTATCACAAATAAACTCTATTTAATTAATTTGACATATAATGTCATAACGCAACAGAAGAATGCGTCCCCTAAAAACTAATAACATTTCAGCTGTTATTAAAACTCTATTTAGCAATTTGCTCCGATTAATATCTCACCCTGTGCGTAATAAAGGGCCGATTTTCTCATCATCGGCAAGATCAGATGTTTTAATTACCAGAAGGGGTCGGCATCATTCTCATATTTGCGACCTCTCGTCAAGTCGGGCGAAGGAGAAAAATGTATATTAAACTCTTAGAACTTGAATGGGTACGTCGGCTGTCGATGTCGTCAATGAATTGCAGGTTTTACAAAGCCCTGCAGGGGACCACCAGCTATTGGCATTCTATTCATAACGACCCCGTGATATCCATTATGACCTCTTTCCTTGTGCCCCCTTTGTACCTACTGTTTTAAAGAACAGCGAAAGTTAAATACTTCAATTTCTTTTCTTCTTTTCAAATAAAATATACTTATCATTTTAAAACCGTATATCCATTACACATACGTTTACAAAATAGTAAAATGTATTATGAATTTTAATATAAAACGCAATCACTAGTTAATAAGTAGTGTAGTGTAGTGAGTAAATTGTTTGCCGAGTCTTTTACTTAAATTTACTTTACTTTTTTATATACTATTTATTAAAATAATTGATATTTATTTAGTAGTGAACAAGTATTATACCACTAATACTCAACTTAATATTACTAAACAAATAATGAACGTCTATGAATGTTTCCTAATAGTTGGAACATTCAGTAAAACTAAAATAAATGAACCTAAAAAACCTATATAATAGCACATGTATTAATAAATATGTATTATATGTTGAGACACAATACAAGAACACATGGAATAACATTACAACTTTGTATTTATTAAAAAAAAAAACAGCGTAGGAACAGGATAACTGTTATCTTAATTACTAAATATTAACAAAAGAAAAATTATAACAATTGGCTCCTATCTAGTATCTTTTAGATTTTTATCAATACATTTCTTTTATATTCTCTGATAATTAAATTTGTAAAATTAATGCTTAAAATTATGAGAGATTCATTAGTAGTTTGTGTTTAAAATCTAGTATATCTATCAATGATAATAGTCAAAATAATGTTTAGTTCTTTATGGAGTTGTAAATGCAATTATCTGACAATTTACTTGCATACACCTTTAAAAATGCATTTTAAAATAATCTCTAAGAGATTGAATAAACAATCTAACACTGTGAAAACATTATAAAGTAATTAGAAATGATTACATATACTCTTACATACATGTCATATTATAAAAAATAAACAAATTAAATTATATTTACTATTAATTATTCACACTTGCGGATGTGTTGAAAAATAAAAGACTTTTTAAACCGGACCAATAAAAATGGACAAACTTGAATGTTGTGAATGTATATAACAATTATTTTTTTCTTGCATGCAATTTTTGCAATATATATTGTCTTATCTAAAATTACATTATCTCTTCAATTGACGTTTCAAAAAACCTAGATATTTTGAACTTCAGAGCAATGCTGCAAATTTTTGCATTTTCTAAAAAACATTTTTATGGAGATATGTAGTTAAAAAGAAATACAAGACAATTGCAATCTAAATAAAAATATTTATTTGTAGTACAAGATTTGCTAGAAATTTTAACAATAATTTACTGACAATTCATAGATGACCAACATATTTAAGAGAGATTTTTTAAACTGAACTATCGACAAATGAAATTTAAATTTACTATTTTTATGTTGTTGTTTTTTTTTTTTAATTCGATTATTTAACATCGGTCTATTTCTGCAGCCAAGGCTAATCACCGACACCAGAGGTTAAGACTACTACATCTGGGAATTTTGTCGCAAATTCAGGAATTCCAACCTAAATTATTGGGTTCTTTAACGTGCACGCGACATCAAGGTAGTACACGGGACCTACTAAAGTTTCTCTTATCCGAAAGAAGACGTACTCATCACAACACATTTTTTCTAATCCAAAAAAACTAACCTTCCAGATAGGGGGCTTGAGGCTCAAAGCCAAGACCCCTGGTATAGCAGTACACTAACCACTATACTCGGGCGGTTTTTATGTTATTAACATATTAAGTAATTCTCAAATAACAAATAAGAAAAAAAAAATTGTATATATATTTTAGTTAAGTTCGCAGACAGCAATAATTAATCTCTCATTTGAATCCTTTGTTGCGCGTTATAAATTTCCAATTTATTTTCAACGAGAGTTAAAAAAATCTGGAAATATTTAAATTGAAATTTCGTAGTGGAATCGATTAATTCGAATATAAATGTGTCCACTCCATTGTATAACATTTATATTTTAATGGCAATCCAGTTTAGCCAAGTAGAATGAACTTCGAATGCACTTTTGTGTGGCCAAAACCGTTTCGAAGTCATTAAATACAAAACGATTTGGAAGCACGTGCGTCCTTTTATAAAAAAATAAAAACTGCAGAGGTCTTTCAGGAAACTGGCGAGAAAGAGTACAAAAACGATCCAATATTTTAAATGTGCAGGAAGGGGTACGCACATCCGGGGTGGGGGTTCTCTCGGGACATTTGCAATGTGTAATGTGCAATAATCCCCTGTCAGACACGTGACCGGCACGCGGCCCCCGCTCCTTTCAACTCAAATCCGTATGATGATGATATCGTCGATCAAATTAAATCCAGATTTTCCAATAAAACTTTGGGTAATTCGTGAGAGGGGTACTGTAATCTTTTTTAATATTGCCACCCTCCAGGAAATTACTGACGTATATTCAAATTTTTCACTCGTGTTGGTTGTTTGGAAGCATGATGAAAACATATTTAATTGCGTTAACGAAACAGATACCAATTCTGAAGCACCGTATAAAATAACTATTTTATTAAAATGTTTGAATATATGTTTTGTTAATTGTATATAATTAAAATTGAAATTAAAATAAATATTTTATACTAGATAACAAATTTAATTTAAAAAAAATAACACGTAACTAGTATTAAGTACTAAATTATGTGTGAAACTGAATCTGATAATAAAGAAATTACCAAATTATAAGTTAGAAGGTTTAGTTAAAACTTTAGTTTTTTTGCATGTATAAATTATTTTTGTTTTAAATTATTTTTTTGAATTAATTTATTTAACGTCGTCGGTCTATTTCAGACTACCACAGCTAGGAATTTTGCTGCAAAATCAGGAACTCCAACCTAAATTATTGGGTTTTTTTAACCAGTACACCATCTGGACGGTTCAAATAAGAAAAGAATTTTTATTTATTTACTAGAAAAGTTGAACTGTGAAATAAATTAAAAATAAATTTCAATTACTTTGACTGGTTTTTAACTAATTGAATAACATAATAGAGCAAGCTATTATAGTTACAACGGTTGATGACAAAATATGCAAAATTATAGAAGTAGACCAATAGAAAAAAAAAAACTGAATCTTTTAAGGCTAGCCAATCTATATATTAAACGTATGTTTGTGAAGTTTTAAGTTTTAAAGTTAATAAAACATCTTCGTTGTACTTTTGAAAAACAAGTATGCTTTAAGCCAGCGATTCTTAACTTTGGGTCGCAACCCAAATTTGGGTTGCAGAACGTGTTTGGATAGGTCGTGAGAAGCCCTTAAATAAAAAATTATTTTTCAACGCATTTTTAATATTATTGTTGATTTAATTTTGATGATGGCTATCACTTTTCCATACTATCTATTGACGGTTCCCAAGCAACAGAGAGTTTTTAGTTTTAGGATTTATTAAAATAAAAGATTGCTCTAATGTGACCACAATGCATGGTTTGAATGCATTTTTTTTAAATGAATTGTTAAAAACAAATAAGTTTACCTAACGTATGCAAATAAAATGCTTTCTTTTTAAAAAGAAACGTATGCTTCTTTTGAAGTGGCTTTAAAAGTTAAAATGTTTATAACCTATAATATTGCTGAAAAGTTGATTAAACCAGCTGTTATAGACATGACAAGAACTATGTGTGGAAGAGGAAATAGCAAAAAATATGGAAATAATGCAAATTTTAAACAATAATATAAAAAAAAAATAGATTTAATGTCATTCGATATTTTAAAACATTTAATATTGGACCTCAAACAATCAATTAAATTGTCGCTTCAAATCGAAGAATCAGTGGCTATTAAAAATTTTACCCAGCTTTTACTGTACGTAAAATGCATAACTCAACACAATTTCAAAGAAAAGGCTGACATATTTTTTTAATTGACAAGTTTTTGTGAGAAATATTAATTACTGTGGCAAAATGTTATTACAGCCTGTACAGATTGAGCATTGACAATGATAGAGAGTTGCATAGTATTTTGTGCCAATGTCAATGAAAAACTTAGACCTCAAGTATTAAAACTTTATACAGGCGCTTGTTTTAAACTTTCAGATATTTAGATTATTGTGCAAAAAAAATTGGTTCAAATCACTAACATTTGTTATACCATTCAGATATCCGTTAGCTATTCTGCAAAAAAATTTATACAAAATTGTATCTTTTAAAACAAAAATACAAATTTTGTTGGCAGATAAAAATTACCAAAGTTTTAATGGCAACAAGTGGATGGCAAAATTGGCATATTTTGTATTTATTTGCCACTGAACACAGAAATGTAAGGTAAAAACTATGCTGTGATAAGACATATACTGTAAAAAAAGCAATAGAGTATTTGCGAGTCTATAAAGGTGTTTATGTTAAATTTTATTAAAATGGTATTTATAGTATGGGTGATATGTGCAACATCTAATAAAACTAATTTTTGAGTAGCAGATAGTTCAGCGCATGGCGTTTTTAGATTCTAAATTGTTTCTTTGGTCACTAATCCTGTTGCCGATGTTGTAATACGTAGTATTATTATCTTATTTTGTTTTCATATCTGCTTGATCTTGAATAATATATGTTGTTTTTGATTGTTTATCTATTCATGCCTGGTCTTTTGTGAATGATATGTTTAATGGTTTGAATTGATACGTCCCAGTATATATTTTTACGGGGTTTGTTTAAAGTGCGTTTATTTTCTTGATCTTGCAGATGCTTTTTAGCATTTTTGATATGTTTTTTTGTGTACTTTGTTGGCGCTTTTTATATTTGGTTATTATAGTTTTTGTTTCTTTTTGATCAATGATGTTTTTGAGTTTGTATTTGTCATAGTTTCTTGACTTGATCTTGTATTTTAAGTTTTTTTGTTTTAAGAAACAATTCTATATAGTGAGCAAAAATTTGTTGTTTAATTGATTTATTTTTTTTTAGTCTCAGTTGTTACAGTATCACAAGTTTGTATGTTATTAACTAGATTTATAAGCATTAATTGATGATAGATTTTATTACAAATTTGTAAAATGTGCTATTTAGTTAACTGAACATTGACTTAAATTATGATTTAAAAATTAATTTCACTAACATTTAGTCTAAAATAGAATTCAAAATTTGTTTATTGGTATTTTGAACACAAAAAATCCCATATTTTCTTTTTGATTAAAACTAGAGTTTGATTATTATTTTGAACATTTATTTGCTGACCAACAAAATGAATGTGCCTACATCGACAAACAACAAACATATTATAGATTGACAACTTACAAAATTTAAGCTATTAGCTATAATGGCATATTCTTTAAAATAAATTTTCCAATTTTTTTTGAAAATTTTGACCAGTTTTTTTTTTGAACTAATCACAGAAAAGCTGAAATTATTTTGTTAGAAAATTTTAATGTAGATAAATTTAAATGGTTAATTCACTCATCGTCTACACTATTTAACCAACAAGCTATAAATATTGCTTTTTTCACAATCATACTCAACTTATTCAGCAACTCACCTATCTTTTTTGGCACTGGTCAACAAATATTTTTTAAAATTGTTATTTTAAAAGTTGTCAGTACTTCAAGACTGTCTTAAAAACGCATTTTGTCAATTATAATTTAGACAATTAGCCACAATTTAGAAATGCAGAGAAGATTAAGAACGAAATAATGTAACTGTTTAAGACTTTCAGACATTTTGTCACTTTAAATGTGCTTTGATCACTTTTAGATTTAATAGAAGTTAGACAAAATTTTATTGAAAAAATTTTAGTTTGTTTGACATTTTTAGACATTTATTTAGACACAGTTACACGTTTTTTTGACATTTTTAAATATTTTGTCTACATTTTACATATTAGATATTATTTAACCACTTTTAGACTTGATTCTTTTAAACATTTTTTTCTTGTTTAACATTTTAAGGCAATATTTAAAACATTTTGGTGGCGTTTTGACTTTTTTGTTTACTTTTAAAAACTACTGTATTATTTTTTAATGCTTCTTGACATTTGTAAACATAATTACTAAAAATGTTACATTTGGTCATTCTGTTTTTGCAGATAAAATGTTAGATGTGGTTTGGTCAATTAAATAAACAATATATTGACACTTCTAAACATTTTTGTGTCATTCTCAAAGATTTATTTGACATTTTTATTTATTTGTTAGTACTTTTGAATCTTTTGTTTGCTTTTAACATATTAGTAATGATTCGACCATATAAATATTTGCAATTTTTTTTAAGATTTTTTTTGTTTGACATTTTTTGTCAATATTTATTTTATTTGCGCTTAAACTTTTTTTATCTGTTTTTGCTGTTTTTAACATGTTCTATTAATTTATATATTATTCAATCACTTTTAGACATTTGTGTGACACTTTTATTAAACATTTGTTACATCAGTTTGAAACTTGCTAACAATATAAATAAATTTTCTGCGTATCAAGAGCCGATTATAAGCTTTAGCAGTTCGCAGTAAGTGAGTATGGAGTGCTAAATGCAAAGATGAAGCTATAACACTTTTGCACTCAACATTTTTTGCCTGCTTCAAATAAAAATATTGTTTCAGGAAATTACATAGTTTATATTACATTATAATAAACTTTGAAATTATCTGAAACAATGATTTTATTTGAGGCAAGCGTGTTACTCGTGCCAAAATGCTTTAGCAGTCTTTCGATTTTAACAGCCCTTACTCGTTTTGCTTTTTTGTGCTGCTAAAAGCTGTGGGCTGCTAAAGCCTATTTTGGTCCTTGATAATAATACGTTTATTTCTTACCTTTCGGCCTTGAAAATTACATTTATAACTTTCCAAAATTATGAAACTTAATCTTTATAAAGTTAACACAATTAGAAATATTTTCTTCTTTTCTTTGTTTTTTAACTGCCCTCATCCATTCCATCCCTCTTCTGTCTCCTTTCAGAATCTTATTTTTTTCCATCTGTTTTTCTCTCATTTTGTTACACTCTTTCAACATATGTTCCATAGTTTCTTTAATCTCTCCGCACATTCTACACATAAGGGAGAGTCCGATGCTACTTGAGAAACATCTCAGTTACTTGCAAAAAGCACAACATACAAACTCAGTTTTATTTTGGTCCTTGATACAATATACAAAGTTTATTATGAAAGTAATGCGCATGATTTTATTGTGACGCGACTATCCATCCCGACCTGGTTTACCGTTTTTTTTTTACTTTGTAACACGGCGCGATTTTGCGCTGTCAAGAACTTTTGGATTTGATTCACAATAAGCCGGACTTTCTTAACTGTCGTAACCAGAGACAAATCTTGGATGTTTGAGTACGACCCATCCCTCCCGCTCCAAAGAAGCGCAAATGAGCAAGTTTAGCATTAAAACATTGCTCATTATCTTCTTTGACGTTTGAGAAATCGTCCATTTTAAGTTTGTACCGCAAAGAAAAACTGTCAACTCAACCTTTTACTTCAAAGTGCTCAAAAGACTGAAACGCAGAATCGCGCGCGTGAGGAATGACACCAAAGACACGGTTAAGCTCCAGCATGACAATGCCCCCAGTCAAACGGCCGTCATTGTTACCAACTTCCTGACCCAAAGCAAAACCTCGGTAGTCCCCCAGCTCCTTTACAGTCCTGATTTGGCTCCGTGCAACTTTTTTTGTTTTCCCGACTGAAGAGAGAGCTAAAAGAAAAGCATTGGAAATACGTGGAAAACATCCAAAAGCATGTAACAAGGTTATTAAAAGACATTCTTGTCGAGGAGATTCAGGGTGCCTTCCAGGCGTAGCAGACACGTCTCCGAGGAGAGGGGTTTTAAGCGTTTGTACCAGTACGATCAATAAATCTATTTTTCATAGAAAATGCGCATCACTTTTATAATAAACGTATACTATTTTTTACCTAACATTTAAGGCATGCAAATATGGTTATACTGTACAGATTGGTACATAAAATAGACACTAACAGTGTAAGAAATGGATCAATTTAAATACTGGTTTAGTAACTTATGCTTATATCAAATCATTACATGCATAGTAATCATTTATTGTACTGTACTGTTTTTTTTTAGATTAGCATACATTGATTGGTTTGTAGTGAACCTTATTTTAATTTAAGACCATATATAAAATAATCAAGGTGTAAAATTTGTCTTAAATGGGCAAATATAATATGCATAAAGCAAATCTAGGCCATGACTTGTGCATAGGATATTATATGCTGCTTGCTTTAATTATGATCTAATTTAAGCCTGAATATATTAAATTTGTTTTGTAATCAATTAAGAACATTCATATCACTATTTGTTTTATCCTTTTTGGGACAAATGAAGTGTATCATTGTCGTTTCTTTTTTCTGTTATTGGAAGGATGTTAAAGTTAATTTGATTATGTGCTAGAGAGTGAGAGAGGAGGGAAAGGTTTTGGGATGAATGTGAAATGTGTATTTTTCCAGGACGGTAGTAGTAATAAAATAACGAGTCCACAAATCGAGTTTAGATCTCGTTATAGAGGTATTTTATTTAGTCTCTGAACGCATCCAATGGAATATAAAGATTGTAGGCGAACGTCGAGGGGCTGCCAACGTTTTAAACCTGATTTCTCTCGCTTGACTGGCTGGAGTCGGCTCGAGTCGGTCCAATCAATGCGGTCCACCCCCACCGAAAAACCAGTTTTCTACATCTCTCCTCGCCAGCCATCCAGTGTTTTAATTAACATTTCACTTCGCGGGCTGTAATTACTTATCCCTTGTATATATATAGTAACAGACTCGTTCGTTCCCTCTCGGTTTCCCTATATATTTTTTTCATTGAGGATAGATGCGGATTTCTGTGCGCCGAAGAAATAACGCGCGCCGGCGAAAGTCTCTGGGAAAATGATGTTTTATGCATGAAGTTGCAGCAGCGCGTCCTTTCGTTTTTGTCCTATTATCACAGTGCCGCGAATAGGGAAGAATCAGTATACAGACGCCACAAATATACGAGAAATCATTTAACGTTTATGGTTTTTCCATCTTTTGTAACCGTAATGGAAGAACTATATTTTTGTTTTGTCATTATACTAGAAATATTAAATTCAATAAGTAGGAGTATAAATTGTAAAACGAAACTGAAAATGAAATGATGATATACGAACATTACCTAATTTTTTTGGAGTGCGGATGTAAAAAACAATTTTTTTGTCACAAAAATATAGTGTAGCAATGTACAATTTGAATTACTAATTCGTCATAAAGTAGTTGCAGGTTACTTTTTAATTTCACAATAAATTTGATTTTAAATCAAAATATAAATATAATCTAGCAGTTGTTTGGAATTGATAGTAATCTTTTTTATTAAATTACTTTTGGTTTTCACTTACCAATCATGTACAAATTGAAACCAGTATATGTTAATCTTGTAAATTAAACATGATAATGTTGTTTAAAATAGGTTAACTAAATTTGTATGTGCTGCTTATACAGGGAGTTTATAAATGAATGGGATTATGTAATCAATTTAAATATGCCGCCTTTTTAAAATCGTCCACTATACTACATATGTTTTCATATGTTTGCTTGACAGCTGTCAAAGTTGATCTGTCAAAACAAATAGTTTAGTGAACAATTTAACAAAAGCGGCACATTTAAAGTGATTACATAATCCCATTCATTTATAAACTCCCGGTACATATTTTGACAATGTAAATATGTATACAAATATAAAAGATTTGCCGATTATCTCCATATTACCATATACAAACAATATCGTCTCGGAATGAAACAATTTATGAAGAAAAGATGATTGTTGCTCCCATTACCCATTCCATTCCCGAATCGCTTTTTGCCAGCAGGAATATTTGGCAATCAACAAGAGGGTGGCCATCAGTCGGTGCTTCGCTTCGGTGGCAGTGGATACGATGCGCGGCAGGCAGCAGGAGAAGGAATTGTGCTGTGTAATGCGAGAGGGTCGTAGGCAGCAAACCGTAAACACAAGTGCGGAGGGTGCATAGATTTACCGCGTGTTTGCGACGAAAGCTAAGCCCTTTCAACATCCTTGACCTAAAGCAAATATTGACTTGATATTGTCACTTTCTACTACGTACATATGTGTGTCGAATTTATCAATCAATCTAATTAACTAAAATTAAAGAGAAATGCGTCAAGTATAATAAAATATTATATTTATTATAAAGATGTAAGCCAATGATGAGATTGTACAGACGGAATTTTTGAAATATGCGTAAATCGTATTGATTGTTATCGTCGGAGAAAATAGAATAAAGGGGTACGGAGACTGCTATACATTCGGTAGCGATTCAATGAGATTTTCTTGGAATTCCGTTGCATGAAATTGAGAGTCGATTTAGAATCGTAGTCCAAGGCTTTCTCCGTATATCAGCAGCGCATGGAGCATTTTTTGATTGCAAAGGAAACAACACACACAAAAGGGAATATCCTCTTTTATTGGACGCATGCAAATTTCCATGGCAACATCCCCTCGCCGCGTCTTTATATTCTTGAAAACAAAAACGGTATGGATTTTTCGCTAAAATGCGCAAGTACTTCCAACATTTTTATTATTTTTTTTCTACCCCACTCTTCTGTGTGTATGTGCACTATGAAAATACTCTTTGTCTGCATTGGATATTAAAAAATACCGTTTTAATAACAAAATATGAAAACTCAATCATACACTGTATTCTACCATTAATTAATTCAAATTTTTTTCTTGCTTGAATTTTCTAGTCAGGACCCCAATTTTATAACGAAGGGATAAATGGGGGTAGTATCTAACATGCGGAAGAGAGCTCTTTCCCATAGCCGAGCGCCTCCTCTCACTTTGGATATCCTTTAGGGGGACGAAGAGGCGCACGACGTAAGAGGTTCGTCACGCAGGTTAAACCGATGATTACAAAATGATTAAACGCACCGGCTAAACTTGTTATCGCTGGATTAAAACGTGCCGTACCCCCTTCAATCGATAAGCTAAAAATATAAGTATTCCCTACAGGCTAACTATAAATACGGGGTCTATAATATTGATTTGCATTTATTAAGAATTGAGTAGCAACATCTTTAGGAAGTTTACCACAATTATTTTAATAATTACATGATACGATAATAATGTAATTTTTATTACTTATAGATTTTGTAATTTACTTACGCTTGGAATGTTGTCATTAGTGCATACTCCTTCCTGAAGTAATCTGTCCCGAATTTCCCAAGCGAATATTGACGGACATTCTCGCTTATACGCCGATATTTTTGAGACAACTTCGGCTGTCGCCACTCTTGGTTTTGATCCGCCTATGGCTCTGGGTCGAATCGATCCTGTTTCGTAATACCTGTGGGAATGTATAATATGTTAATCGACATCGACACAATAATTAATAATTATAATTTTTGTTGTTGGGTTACATAACATAACTAAGGTTGGTTATCGTGTCTAATTAATTTGTTGGAATTTATTAAAGACCTGATTGATTAATTAAAATACATATTATAGAATAGTTTACATCAATAAAATTGTATTTCAAATTTTTTAATTAAACTAAACAAAACGTTAACAGTTCATTCAGTTTAATAATATTAGTAATTTATAACTAAAAAAAAAAAAATACAAATGAGATACGTTTAAATAATAAACAGAAATTTAAAAATCTACTGTTAAATAGTATTTACGTAACTATCCAAAATGTTTATTAAAAAAAGTAACAAGCAATTCTTAATGATCGACAAAATGCACCAAATTAATTGAGCGAATTAGGGCGAGTGTCTGAAAGTGTTGGTGATAATCTAGTTACAGCAAGTGACCATTTCCACAAAATATAATTTTTAATAAAAAACTATCTGCATCATTATAACGTTCAATTGACTTAAGCCAGGTGATCACAACGCAGTATTTTTGTAAACTAGCTATTGAAGAACCAATGAAAAAAAAAATGTTTTTAGTTATAAACGCACTTTTGTTTAAATAAGTAACACATAAATCAGCTAGATTTGGAGAGCAAAAAATCTACACTGTTTATGTAAAGCAACTTAATGTTAAAATTTTGTATGAATTTTTGGTTAATGGAGTGGTTGAACTATACTTTTTGAAGATAAAGCCAGTAATTCATTTACAGTAAATTGTAAACGTTCTTGCATTGGTGTGTAAGCAGAATGGGGCAACACACGCTGAGCGAGAAACAATGTAGTTATTGCATGAAAGATTTACTGGCCGTGTAGTTTTACGCACTGGCAACCAAAATCGGCTTCTAAAACCGTGTGATCTAAAGTTGTGCAACTTTTTTCTATAAAACTTTGTAAAGTGCAACCAACTAGCTAAAATTCTTAAGCTAAAAGAAGAAATTTGGCGGAATTAAGTTTGGCAAAAATGGCAGCAACTTTTTTGCTTGTATTTTTTTAAATTATAAAATACAGATAATATAATTAAGATTTTATAGTCTTAAGTTATGGCAAAATATATAGCAAAACAACGCAACAGAATAATTGATCATAGAAAATTGACGTTCTATTATTTTAACTTAACGATCATACCCTCGGCTTGTTAATAATAGAAAATCCTCAACAATTAAAAGGTTAGTTGCATATTTTAGACAAACTATTGTTGAAAAACTTTTACAAACTAAAAAATTAAATTTGGCTGTAAATTTACAAAACATTCAACGTGTGGAAGGAGTATTGAAGTCTGATCATAAGCGACAAAGCTCATTTCCAATTTAATGGATTCATTAGCAAACAAAACAGCTAAATATAGACAGCTATTAATCCAGAAACTATTCAACAGCAACAAAAACAACACCCACTAAACAGTATGTTGCAAAATTACAGCAAAAACAACTATTGGTCTATATTTTTTTTGAAAACTAACACGAAGCTGCAATCTTTGTAAATTAATAAATAACGGGCTATGTTAAAAAAAAATGTTAAGACCATCCGTTAAAAACCATCGGATTATGTTTTTAATTCAAAGATGAAAACACAACACATACTACTTGAGCCACTATGACAGTTCTGAAAACTATGTTTGGCAAAAGCATTATTTTTAGAAAACCAGACTTTAACTAGCTTCAGTGTTTTTCAAATTTAACGGTCTTTTTTTTACTTCAAAAGGTACGTCTACGTCAACAATCAACTACAGTTCTCTAAATAATGCAATCAATATATTTGAGACAAAATTCAGCTATGTTTAGTGCTCATTACTTATGTAATGTGATTCTTAAAACCAAAACACAATGGTCCGTATACACCGCTTATGTTAACATCGTTGTTAACTAATATCGTCTTTGAATGACAATGCTAACTGCACTTATTGCAATCTCATCTAAATAGATTTATTTAAGTTTACAGATAAATGTGTATTTTGTCATGGTTTGTATTATATATATCTGAAAAGATCTTTTTGTATATACATATATGTTAATATTCTTATTATAGAAAATTTGTTATTTATATTTTATGTACATTGTATTCATTTTGTTTATTAAATATACTTATACTTAATGTCAATTTATGATAATTCAAACATAAACCATAAAAAAGCACGTTAATATTGCAGATCAAAATTTATAAACGTTATTAGTTAACAACGTTTTTAACAAAGGCGGTTAATACGGACCACTAAATCTTAATTAAATTGATTATATTTTGTAATAAAAAATATTTACAAACAAAAATGTTATTAAAGTTAAAATTATAACACGATCTATAGGCTATAATGTATATTTCATATTAAAATAAAAATGTTTGCAGTTTTTGATTAAATAATGTATTTTAAATTTTTTTTAAAAACTATATAACTACTACAATTGCTATAACTTTTAAAAAAACTTATCAATTAAAAAAAAAATTAAGCGCATTACTTATGACAAAAGGCAAGATTTTTGATTTTGACAATTTAGACAATTATGTTTGCGGTAATTTCACACACAATGACAATTCTTGAAGAGTATTGAGCGCCATAATAAGCAACACACAAATATTGTTTGCTCTTACGGTTGCATTTCTCACATTCCATAGACCAAGCTGTAATAGTTGTACTGTATAAATATGTTGTATATTGAAAGTAAACTTTTTTGATTTAAAACTACACATGTAAAGAGTCTTTCAATTAAAACTTGTAAGGTTATAGCGACCATGCTGTTATAGCAACATCTGTCAAATTTGTTTTGAATTGTTCAGTAGGGTATGGCAAATTACCATAGAAGATTATAGCATTAAATAACGTGTGCAAATCATCAAATTATCAAAATCAGTTCTTCTTCCAAAAAACATTCTGCGCATTACGTAATTTTTATTCTTGTCATAACCGTCCTGCTAAGTCGACTAATCATCCGGTTTGACTAGTAAGCAGCCAACATACGTAAGTCACTAAAATTTAAGGTCAGCTAAAAACATTGCTGCAGTGCGTGAAAGTGTACGAGAAAATCCTTGGCAGTCAATTTCTTGTCGTTCACAAGAACTTGGCTTTTTTGCGACTTTAATTTGATAAATTGTGGGTTGTGTTTGCACTCGTTTAAAATCCAACTGACCCAGAAACAGTTAGAACTTGGCTTAAATTTTGCATCACTCATCTTTAGCAACGAAGTCTATTTTTGGATGAATAAATATGTTAACAAGCAAAATTGTCAAATTTGAAGTAATACCAATACACAAGATACATCAGCACAAAATGCTTTTCAAAAATGTCACTGTTTGGTGCGGATTTTGTCTGGCGGAATCATTGATCTGTACTTTTTTTAAAAGGTTACAGTTTCATGATAAGCAACTTCTTGTGGTCAAAAGTAGATGATTTTACTACGTGCCACACAGCATGCCACAATGGACATTTTGCACGAGCAATTTGAAGGAATGCTTGTATCTTGCGCGGCAGCAACGTGGACTAGCCACTAAGATCTTAAATCGCAGGTCTATGCAAATAAACCGCAAACAAAATTAACATAACAATTGCCATACAATAAATTTAGCTAGACTTATGCGACAAAGTAATAAAAAACTAGACCTCTCAAATACGTGCCACCAAGCAAAGCCCCGCAGACGTCTGAACAAAGTTATATTCCATATCTCACACACAACTGGTTATATTTACTTTTAAAAATCTTTATTAAAAGACCCTTTACAAGATGTTTACGTTACTCTTAAACAATAAGAAAAAAAAGTTAATTTTTGAGTTTCAAAATTTTTGGCTTGTTTAAAAATATGATTGCTATTTGTATAAATAACATATAAATTTTAATATACAGGGTTTTCAGAATTGTAAAAAACAAAAAATTGACATATTAAATTATACGTCATTTCATAATAGAAAAAAATTGAAACTAGAAAAACATATAAGGTGTTCTATTAAGTAGAGAATGCAGGAGTCCAGCTGCATTCGGCTATCTTACTCAAGTCACTTTTTTTTTTTCATTTTACTCTACGACCGTTTGGGTATTTTTTTGAAGTGTACGGAGTAATTTTTTTGCCGTTTGGCTATTACGGAGTGGAATGAATAGAGATAACATTTACCCTACCTTGCTAAGCGTAAATTTAAGAGTCAGCATGCGCATTAGCATTGAATAATTAAATTTTGACAGATTTCTGCAGACAAATGCAATAATAGCAATAAACTTAACATTAATTTAATATAAACATAATTTTAGATTTGATAAATAATTATTAAATTGTGAAATTAATTATTAATTAAATCTATTATGGTAAATTATTTCAATAATTATTATAGTAAATAAATAATTATTAAATTCATAAATCATTAGTATTGTGTGAAATCAATATTATTATTATCAAAACTAATAATTTAAATAGATTCCACCAAATACGAACAAAAAGTATTACATTTAAAACATTTTATATCAATAAAAATAATTTTGAAGCAGGTGAAAATGTTGAAAATTATTTTAATTTTAAGCTAACATAGATCTGATAACTAACCAGATAACAGACTCCGTTAACGTTCGGCTATAGTTGACTTCATTACACCTTGATTACGTGACAAAAAATCTACTCCAACTCTACTCTTATTCCGGATTAATAGCCAAATATTTTTTTTTATGATTGAAGACGATACAAACACATTTTTATGTATAAAAGGCAATTGATGTTTGTAATATGCTTACTTAAAATGTATATCTTTATAAAATTCTTTATTTTTACAAAAAGTACCAGTAAACATAACATTAAGACTTTTAGCAACAGACCCTAGTACAAAACACGTACTATATTATCACAAACAAATATAAATCATGTAACAATTCTCAGAACACTGAAGCAAATATTATAAATAAATTTTAATAGATTTAGATTAGCAAATCAATTTTTGGGAAAGCAGGGTTACTTTGGTAATATTTTATATATTTAACAAGTTTAGTTTAAAAAGTGTTTGAGATAAATGGCAAATTGAACAAAAACTATTGTTTACAAATAGAACTCTACTTGAGATGGTTGATGAATTGACCAGAAAACAAACACAAATCTACTAAGATTACAAAGAACTTCACATTACCGACAAAAATCTGCCACGTTAGTTTTTGCACCAACTGGATCTTATACGAATTATTGCGCATAATTTTTTACGTAGTGAAAAGACAGAGTCCCAATTGCTGCAATCAACAACAAATTAATAAATCTGAACCTTCTTTCACACTTTTATTTACAGCGGCGATATTCTATTCAGTAAGCTCATTCTTTTGACGAGATGGCATTTTTGCTTTATTTAAAGAGTATATAGTACAAAATTTATTTACAGTGTAACGGATGGCTTGCTTAGATGAATGGTTATTTACGCCATAAAAATTGCCATGATGATTTGGCAGGTTTACTGATTATATTCTTTAAAAAGTGAGGCCAGTATAATAAATAATTTTGCAGCTAACTTTGTTATAACTATCGGGTTTGAAAAATAATCTTTACTTAGTTCAAAAGACATACACAATATTTTTTGGTTATGCACTTAATTAATATTTACAATGTTTTCAAGCTATACGCAAAATCTTGGAAAATGATTACTAAAAACAAGTAATAACTGATAATAAAAAAATAATTCTTCTTTTTGGAGTGCCATCTTCAACAAAGGTTGGCGACCATTATGACTATTTGAATTCTGTTTACTGCTGTCTTGAATAGTTGGTTTGAGGAACATCCGAACCAATCTCGGAGGTTGCGCAGCCAAGATATTCTCCTTCTCCTAACACTCCTCTTGCCTGTTATCTTGCCCTGGATTTTGAGCTGCAAAAACTTGTAACGGGCACTTCTCATAACGTGACCAAAGTTTTAAAATTTTTTGGTTTTAATGGTTATTACTATTTTCTTTTCTGTTCCCATTTTCTGCAGCATCTCTTCATTCGTAACTCTCTTGGTCCGTGGAATTTTTAGAATTCCGCGGTATACCTACATCTTAAATGTTTTTATTTTGTCACAGGCGTTGTTTAAGCGTAGAGGCTTCTATGCCATATAAAAGTACGAAAAAAATGTAGCATTGTACCATTCTGATCTTAAAAGAGTTTGCTGCAAAAAAATCGTTTCATTCTGATAAAGGTACTGCGGGCTTGTTCAATTTGGCTTTTTATTTCTAGCTCAAAATCGTTATTATTGTTTACCCATGTACCCAGGTATTTGTATTTATGGGTGTTGTATTGGTTGATCGTTAGCTGTGTGTTGTTGCGTGTTGCGCATTTGCTTATTAACATAAATTTAGTTTTTTTCATATTCATTTTAAGTCCATAGCGATCACTGACTTCTTGGAAGCGTACCGTAATTCTACGTAGATTTTTTATATTACTAGCCAGCAATGCGGCGTCATTGGCGTAGCGGATGTTGTTTACAAGACTACCATTTACTACAATATTAGCTAATTCATCTTCCAAAGCTTTTTGCAGTATTATTTTAGAGTACAGGTTAAAGAGAATTGAGGAAAGGACACACCCCTGCCGAACACCTTGTTTAATTAAACTATTTTTCGGTGTTTTTCCTTTAATGCTTATGGTTGCAGTTTGGTTGTAGTAAAGAAACTCTCCTTCCTCTGTAGTAGTTTAATTAGTTTCTCGTGTCGTACTTTGTCAAAGGCCTTTTTGTAATTGACAAAACATGCGTAGACATCTTGATTGACATCAAGACAACGCTGTACTAGTACATTGAAACTAAACAGAGCTTCACGTGTTCTTACTCCATTTCGGAAGCCAAACTGGGTATCACTTATTTCTTTATCCAGTTTATTGTACATTCTCTTGTGCAATACTTTTAAAAAGATTTTTAATATATCAAGCTTATTGTGCAACGGTTTTCACATTTTTTTGCGTTGGGCTTTTTTGGGATCTTAACAAGAGTTGATTCGAACCATTTGGATGGTATGATACCGGTGTTGTATATAATGTTAAATAAGTCAGTAGTATTCCAATTTGCTTTTTTTGTATAAATTTAAGAATTTCTGCTGGGATATTATCAGGACCAGGTGCCTTTCTGTTTTTCATATTTTTGATAGCGTATATGACTTTTTTTTCTGTTATTCTTGGTCTTTCGTATTCCGTGTCTTTTTCTGTTCATAATTTATTCTGTTCTTCAGTTTTTACGTCTTCAAATAGTTTTTTAATATATTCTTGCCACTTATGTAATTTGGCTTAGACGTATGTTAAGATGACGTTTTGAAGTTCCAGCAATTTTTTAATCTTTTTGTGTATATAAAAAATATCATATGATTTTTGCTAACTTTCTAATTCAACCATTTTTCCTTTGCTTTGCGGGGCTTCTTGGTAATTCTTTATATTTGCCAACATCTGTTTTTTGTGTCTTTTTCTTTCTTCAATCAGCTCTATTATTTTTTTCGTCATCCACTTGTTCTTTTTCGTTATTTTGGTAGGTGTTAAGTAGTTATCTTTGACTTTTACTATATTTTGCTTAATGGTTTCCTATTTGTAATTCGGATCATTAATATGTCTAATTTCTTCTTTAGCTTCTTTAAGTTTTTCGTTACAATTTCTTTGGTTATCTGGTTTTTAAGTTTTGAAGTATCTAGTCTGATTTTAGGTTTTAGTTTTGTTGTAAAAAATAATAATAAAATATTAGGTATTACCTTTAAATTATTCAATAAAATGTAAAAAAAACATAACTGAGAAATGCTTTTTTAACAGAATTTTTTTATTGAAAGTTGTGTGTTTGGCAAGTAATATTGTTGCACGTGAAATGAATGGGCTAAATTGTGCTTTAAAAACTTTTGAGCATAAAGACGAGCTATTATCAGTAAACTTTGCTGTGACACTTCACATACTATTATCGTGTTTATAAGTTCTTTGTTTGAAAATTTGTATGGCATTGTTTTTGGTTTTTATTGAAATATTTAACCTTATCTTATATGACAAGTACTGTCAACAAGCTACTAATGAAAATACCGAACAATTATATACATTTGTATATAAGATTGCCTAAATGGCTAAATATGAACATCATTTTATTTAAGTGCATGGATTTGCGCGGTTTGAGAATTGCTTTGAGAGTCACTGGGAACAGATCTAATTTAGTTTTTATCAAATTTTACCAAATAAATTAAAAAGTAATAATACATAGCTTAAAATAATTAGAGAAACACATATTTAAATGTAATTTTTTTTAAATTTTTAACAATAAGCAAATCTAATAACACTTAATTTAAAGACTCACATTTTGTCAGAATAAATTTGCAATAACAAAATGTTTACATATCATTTTTAAGATAACAATAACAATTCAAAAAAACTACAAAAAACAAAGTGGAACAAGCAAGTATGCAGCCTGTATAACGTAAAGTTGTTAAAATGGTTTGGTTTATTAATAACGAATTTGTTTTCCATTAGCAAAAATTACTGCTTGATATTTTTGAGGCATGCTTTTTACAAGCTGACGAATGTTTTAAGGTTTGAAGTAGATCTGGGAGCCTCCAAACACGTCTGTCTAACAAACCCCATTAATGGGGTTTTGATCAGAACTTAGAGGGAGGTCAATCCATGGTTTGAATCCCGTAGTGCTAAAGGTAGTTCATGGTGATGACCGCAGTATGTGACTTTGCGTTTGGGCTTATACCATAAGCGGCTGGTATAACATGATTCATCAGGACAAAATTGATATACTATTCAGCGTTTATATTTTTCAAATTCTTGTACGGTTTGTATTGAATGGCGTTATATGACATTATACAAGTACTCAATCATCACAACTAGTTAAACAAAATGGTAACTTATCTGGTCTCCACTGTCAAAGTTGCCATGCGACATGTTTACAAGCAAAATGTAAATAACACCTTATGCGGAACGGAGTTAAAACAGGTTTTGCACAGGTTTTTTTGGTCTCAGATTGGCTTTTCTCAGTCTATTCTTAATTGTCTGGTTGGATATTTTGACGTTATGAGTCGTTCTGCATCTGATTTGAAGATCTTTTGCTGTCATGTGCAAGAAAGCAAAAAAGATACAACTAAAAACCGGTCCTGATTTTTTTTTTCTTTTAGGACCTTGTCCAGTGCAACTTTTATATCCTTCGGTTTCTAGGTATTGGTTCTACACACGATGGATGACAGAAGGGCTGACGTTAAAATGTTTTGGAAATTGCCAAATACTATACAACAACATGAATGATTTCTACCTCAATTAAATGCTTTGTTTTGATATACTGGTCTCAAACTTAATAATTTATGAAAACTATTTGTTTCTTGTAGTTTCTTTGAATTGTTATTGTTATTTTAAGTGATATGTAAAATTTGTTTTGTTTTTGCAAACTTATTCGGACAAAATGCAAATCTTTGAATTAAACGTCATTAGATTTGCATATTGTTAAAATTATTAATAACTATCTTCTCCACAACCCTTTAAACAATCTTCTTTTTGAGAAAACCAACTGCAAGACTCAAAATACTTCAAACTAAATTTGCAAATAAGACCAATAACACCAATGTCTTAAATAAGCTCACCATTCCTAGAAACCCTTTGATTTTTGCAAAAAATAAAAAAACGGTTTTGTCCCTGTACCAATAAAATCCGACTCTTGATAATGACAACGACTTATTGACAATATCGTACTACATTAGTGTATTCTTATACTATACTTCAAATTTTATGCATCACATTTTTTATAAAGCTTTAACAATTACATTTTATTTCTTTTAAAAACCTTATTACGCAAAACCAAATTAATTAATATTTTTTCTGAACTTATTTGTTATTTGATTATATGTGTTTTTATAAAGTTAGAATGTTTTAATAAGTTCTAAACAGAAATTGCGTAAAATTTAATTTGTAGCGATTAATGTTGCCGTTTATGTGTATACTAATTTTAAACACTCTGTTTTTTATTACAAAACGCATTTAAATATATATTAATAACAACAATCCAAAAAAAAAAAAAAAACTTTATATCGATTAATCCAATTCTATAGTTTTTTTGTTTGTTGTTATTACCATGCAGTTATTAAATGCAATTTGTAATAAAATATAATTTGTTTAAAATTGTTATACATGTCAACGTAAATTAAATTGTACGCAATTTTTGTTTATTAATTTTTATTAAATAAGTTTATAAGTTCTAAATTCATAAAAGACACATTTAGTCGGCAGCATTTGCGTGTATGTATCAAATAATCTCACAAGAAAATATTAGAAATATGGTGTTATTTAGTTTGCTCCGTGTTGCTTTACTTTAAGGCGTTGAAGTATTACTTAATAAACATAAATGTAAAAAACGATTTCAAAAACCTAAGTAATAAATGAGTTAAAACGTCGATACTCAAAGTATATACAATTATTATACACATGTATAAAGACTAACAACAAATTAACATAAAAAATTGTTTTGTTTTGAAGTTTGTTTGGTAGTAGATTTTGTCAAGGTAGACTTTTTTTACTTAAGGCAGACAAATAATATGTATTTTTTAATAACCATATCAAGTTATAATTAGCTAACAATATTTAATTCTTATTGTAGTTATTAAATTAATTTAGACAATACTATTTTAAAATCTACGTAGGACTATCACACAACTACCTAAAAATAATATCAAACAACCAAATAAAATAAACCAACACAACTGTTGGCTATAATTTTAATTTTGGAAATACGCAAGTAGTCTAAACATATCTAGAAAACATAAAATAAATCTGTCTACATGCTATTTGAAAATAACCGAAACATAACGCAACGTCATGAGCAGAAAATAAAAGAAGTTATCCATTGGATTACTCCATCTACATAATGTATAATATTGCTGTTGGTAATAAATTAATAGGGGTTGATGTTGCATGGACATCATGCATCTGCCCGTGCGGTTGATGTTGCTCTCACCTTCCAAGGATTTTGGAGACGCATCCGTTGGAGACTTGCAGTATCCTGGAAATATCACACGGCCTAGCTCCGGAATGTGCGAGCTCAACAATCTTCTGTCGCGTGGAATCCGGCAAGGGACGTCCGCTGACGAAAACACCGCCTAGCTGGTTCACACCGCTATGACCTGGGTCACAGTACCACAGTCGGTTAATAAATTCAAAGAATTCAAAAATAAAAATAATTATTAATTTGGGTACAATATACTTTTTTGTTAAATAAACTTCATTTCTGTAGTAAACTGTGCTTATCAAAACGGTGTGACAAACAAGCTATAGTCCGATGTCGTCAAATGACTAACCTTGCACTGGACGAGGCCACATAATGGGTCAAGCCTAATCACAGCTCCTGCCAAATGTGCAAAATAACCACCTCACTTCGTCTCAGATGTTTACCGATAATCAATCAGCAAATATCCTGTACAATAACAATAGCGAATTTATTGATATTTATTTTGCATTTTGGGGTACACCGGTGCCGCCCATTCGAGGCCTCGTCTGCAATCCAATAATCTAAACTATCGATCGTTTTTATTTTGTTATCTTGAAAGTTACCTGCAAAAAAATTTATTCTGCAAATCATTATAACACAAGAGGTAGTGTTATGTATATCTAGTTGGGCCACTTGAAAACTTTCAAGGGACTTGCTCATCGAGAATTTATAGCTTACTGTGGCGGTTTTATGAAACACTCTACGCCGAAATGAAAATCAATAACGTTAAACTTACAATACAGAATATTACATTATATCATCAAGGGTATAGGTAAGGATTAGACTTATTGGAAACGCTTTGTATAATTGTATCATATTTAATTTTAACATAAGCAAACAATCTTTTTATATATATGTTTCTTTAGGTTGTAGTTAAATATACTTAAGCTGACTTTTGTATATGTCAATATAATTACATTTTTAAAAATAAATATTAACTACTAATTTATAGATATAATTAATTCAATTATTTTTATTTATTTTTATTTTTCTTACAATTCATTTTTGCGGATTCTAAAAAACAGATCATTTTTGTAAAATGTAGTAATGTATAAGTGATACATACACAATAAACACATTGAATTAATGTAGTGTTTTATAGTCAGTCTCAAATCCCAGATTTGAAATTAATTCTCAATGCAGGATGTATCACTTTATAGATATTGTTCGCGGTAATTGGACGGTTTTGTTGTTTAAGCCACATGAACGGCTGTAAATCCGAAATCCTGCGGATGTTTAGCGCGGTTGTGTTCGTTTTTGTTTGGCACACAAAGCCAGCAAAAGCCCCGCGCTTCCAAATTGTTTGTTGTATTGAAATGTCAAAAAGCTGGCTGTGTATTCCGAGAAGAGAACCCGATGAATTGTAACCACTTTTGTGTCAAGTTAGTCTCGCTCGTACATAGAAATAGGGGTGATTCCCTGTCCTAACATATAATATGTTTACCTCTTAATAAGTACAAGTAATTGTATTCCCACAGGAAGAAATTCTATACAGACCGTAATTTATTATATTTGACAAATATATTTACATCTACTAAACTATTATATAAAAAAAAAAATCAAAATATTTGAACAATCAAGTAGTGAACTACCACCTTGTTCTCTGGAGAAACATACTTCATCTATTATACGTTTAATTTGTGTACGAAAAAGCATAAATGTTTTTGTTATGTAAAATAATTTTTACAGAAATTGAATTATTTGTTAAAGAAATTCGTTAAAAAAATAGAAAATAAATAAAAAAGAAGAATTTGGTGGAATTGCAATGCGGTTATAACTGTTTGTAACTGCGGACGCGGTACAGGATTAGCCCATTCATCCCATGTTTACAGATGATGTTCGGACAGCTCGAGGGTTGCTCACTGGATGTTAGTCCCCATTATCCGGTTTGTATTACATTTGTATTTATCGAAGGGTTCTATTAATCATCAAACATTACAAAATAAACCAAATATATAAAGATTGAGATTAAGAGGTAGAAGTAGAATTATTTTTTTTAAATTGTGGTAGATTTGGATGTCGCATCAAAGTTTCAGCGCGTGGATTTTTTTGCAATTTATCCGGGGTAGAACGTGACGCGACTAGTGAGTTGTTCATCTGTCGCTGAAAAGTAAAGGAACTGACAAGTGTGAGGCATTTCCCCGAGAAATCACGGGAAACGGGAAAGATACCCTAGAAAATGTCAATCACTTGCCGCATATAGAAAAATATATCGTGAAGGGATGACGGGTGATGAGAACACCGTGGTCGACAACCAAAAGAAAACAATGAGCCTTTGCTACGTGAAATAATAAAAATATAATAAATATATTTGTTTTCATTACTTGTATTTGGAATATAAACATAAATATTCAGTGATAAAGCTCAATTATATTCAATTATTCATTAATTAAAATAAAATGATGCTTTATCAATGATAAATGCTCCCCGTTAAAAAATAATATATTTTTTTGAATTTGTGTGGTAGCAATATTGATCAGATTCACTCATACACGACGATAAAACCGATAAACTCATTTGTGTATTGAAATAAATGATTCGTTGATATTACTTTTCAGTCCCTCGCAAATTTTATGTGTTTTATTATCATTTTGAATGTAGCAAGCGTAGCTAGGGAGCGACAAAACGATTTTTGTTAAATAATGAAGAATATCGTTATGTTCAGAGCGTTTCAAATCGAATCATAATTATAACGTAAAATAAAACAGTTTGTCATAATAATTTAAATAAAATAATTTCAATGCTTTTCTAAGGTGTCAATTATATCAATATTTTGATATGTGACGAAGTAGCATAAATTACGAAATGAACAAATATATTTGTTACATAACTTGGACCACCGTAGTGTGCTTGCTAATAAGACGGACTAGAATATTTTAATTTTAAGCAGTTTACTTAAATCAGGTATCGACACTAGTGGCCTAATTCTGACCCGCCAAACACATTATTAGTAAGATTGAATCTTTAACACTTTAAAACTTAAAAATTATCTGTAGATTGAAAATTCTATTCATTGAGTTATTATTTGTCACATAAATGCGCTAATTATTTTGTAATTAAAAAAATATTTTTTTAGTAACATGATTGATTGCATTATTAAATTTGATACGTATGATTAGAAAAAGCTCTAATCCATTGGAAATATTATTTTAAATATAAAGATTATAATAAAATTTGACTTTATTATTGCTTAGAATTTCCATAATTTTTATAAAAGTTACATCAAATTTTCAGGACCCTCAAAAAATTATATATAGAATGTCATGTCCATTACAATCTTTTCTTGTTGGGCTATTGTACGGTTGATGTTGGTTATTTGGTCTTTGGGAAGTGATTTCGATCCAAAGAATTTTCAAGTGGCGGCGATGGCTTTTCTTTTCACGCGCGCTAAATCGTCCGAACGTCGCGTCCGGTACTTAAGAATATTTACGGGCTGAAAAACTTTGTCCGGCGCTATAATAAAGCGGGGACACTCACTATAACATCCAGTGTGGCTCTAACGTACTGGGGAAAGATATAAATTGCTGTTAGAACAATGTGAATCGATGGGGACAGTTTGTATAATCAAGTGATTTATTTTTGTTTTCTTTTTTATTAAATTATTCATGCAATATATTAAAAATAACAAGGAAAATAACACAATAATTATACTCAGTGTTAAAATTGATTTTTATGAAACAACACTAATAGTAGTTTTGTATCTATTTGACTATACAGCTAGTCTGAATAGAACTAAGTGCAACATTAAGTCAAGTAGTTAATGTTATAGTTTAATAATTGATAAATAAATCTTAATAAAGTATATACAAAACTATTAAATTTTTTGGCAAGAGCATATACAATCATACTACATCTACTACATAACAGGCAATAGTAAAAGTAAATACAATTGAAAATATCCTGCTTTTGTGATTAAATATACTCATCGCGTAAAAGTTGCCAGTGCAAGGGTGCATAATAAACAAACATCAATATTATTATAACTAAATGTACGTTTAGTTGTGGTCCGCACTTTTAAAAACACTTTAGAAGTATTTTAAGAATGTTTTTGCTAAACTTTTATTTTTGGCTCCCAATTTATCTATAGAACTCTTGATAAGATAGAGAAAAAATTCTGAACAAATAAATTGATAAAAAAATGTCTATTTGGACTAAGTTGCATATGTAATTCCAAACAAAATCTGCACAAAGATTAATCAGAGTGGTCTTTTGCTGTGTTTTTGGCAATATTCTCAGATCCAATATTCAGCTTTGGAAATCTTTTGAAAATATTTATTTGATTAAAATTGTAATACTTTTCAATAGTAATAGATGTTTTATTAAATTTGGAGTTTCTACTAGTATTTTATTTATCATAAACTCAACGCTATTTTTTACTGGGTATAGCGAACCCGCTTATAACAAACTTTTGGATAAAGCGAACCAAAATATATCTAAAATTGGCACAATTTTCCTGTTATAACGTACTTTTCGTAGTTCATTTTCTGGGTTTTCCCGATTTATGGATTTGCGCGGTATTTTTTTGAAAGTATTGTATTTTGTTTACATCGTATACCCTCATTAGGTGTGCGCAGGCAAATCAAATTATCCATTTGATGACATGAGAAAATTGTCTTTAAACGCTCAAAGTTTTTATTACAAACTGTAAGTCTTCATACATATATGTCAACATACTGTTTTTTTTGTAAAAACGATACTTACGTTACTCTTAACATAGAATAATAAATATATAAAACAAATTACGATATTTTTTATTACCGTTTATAACAAACTTCGGATTAACAAACTGGTTTTGGTACATTTTTCCAATTTGTTATAACCGGACTTTACTGTATATCAAAATATTTTTATTACAAGTAAGTTTTTTTAAATTTCAAAATGTGATCTTTAAAAATTACTTAACATGTTACAACAACATAAAAATATTTTTGAATTTCAACCAGGTTTACTAAAACTATAACACTGAAAATGAGATTTAAGCAGTCTGTGAACATTAACCTTGAATATTTGTGGCTTTTAAGTTTTAGAAAATACTGAGTTTATTTCAAGTGTTGATAGTACGGTTAAATTATTTTTTTTTAAGTTTTGGTCTTTTGTCTCACACCTTACAGGTCAGTAAATATATGTTAGAATTCTTAGCAAATTTTGTACTATAAGTAAATATTTGATCAAATAGGAATATGTTTTGTTTGAACAATGCCCGGGTAAAAATAACCGTAGAAAAGGCAAAAATTCATCAGTCAATTTTGGATTGGCAATAATTCAAAAAGCTTGTTTTTAATTAAAATTTGAAACAGATCGTGTAATCTCAGATGCTCTTCAACATGCTTGGAAACAATATTCAATGCAAGGACGTATATAAGTTTTATATATGCAAAAGTTGTACAAAAGTAAAAAACTGTTTTCATCTATTAAAAAATGTTTAGTTTTATAGATACTTTTAAATCTATTTCAACAACATAGTTGTTCCAGACAAGATTATGTAAAATTGCAACCCCTAAAATACAAATTAATGAAGATTTAGGTTAGTTTAGTTTACTATTTGAAACTAAAATTTTTATGCTTAGTACTAATGATACCTCGGATTTTGATTGTAAAACAGTAAAAAGTTATTTTAAAGTTGAAATTTACCAAGTTGGGCATACCCTATTCAGATATTGATTCAAGGTCTTTGTTAATAGATGTTACAAATTCTAACTTAAAAATTTTAAGACGTTTTATCATGTTTTTGGAAAGTATAAAGTATAAAGGGTAATAATCAAAGTTAAATTTATCAATTTTTCTATTGTCAAAAAAGCTATTGATAAGACTTACAGATTTGTAAGCAAAACCTATAGAATGGAGCTTGTTAATAAGATTAGAATGTGAAATGTATAAAAACAGTGCAAAATTTTCACCATGTTTGTCTAAAGTAGAATTCTATTTGTGAAAACATTTTTTAAAAATTTTATTGTTACTTTGACAATTGTCAGAGAAAGTTTGCAATAATTATAAAAAAAAAAACGGCTCCTAAGAAAAACTTTATTGTCAAACGTATTTTTATATTAAACTATGTGTATTATATGTAAGTGTTCACTAAAAAGCCAGTATTATTATTATTGTATGTCAAAATATCTGTTGTTAAACGTTTTTATCAAAATCCATATAGAATATCTGAGTTGTATTGTTCTTAAAAACATGACGATGTAAATTTTTTTTTTTAATTGGATAATAATAGATTTGGTCTATAATTTGAAGAATTAGATATGTCTTCCTTTTTAGGTAAAGGTTGAACAAATTGCAATTTTTCAACAATTTGGGAATGTTTTTTTTTTGTATAATAAGGCAAATATTTTAGTCAGAATGGGAGCTAATTCATTTTTTTTAATGTTTAAGAATAATTTGACAACCCATTCCCTAAAGTAAATTAGACTTATTATTTTACCATTAACCGGCATGGTAGTTACTTCAATAAGAAGATTAAAAATAGCAGAGTTAGATGCAAATTAGTTTGCAAAACTGTTAGTTTTTTTTATTTCGATTAGTAACTAAACTGTTTTGATTATTTGAAAAGGAGGTATTAAGTTTTGAAATTTTATGTAAATTGATTTTTTGACCAGTTGGATGTTAGGGACACTAATAAAGGATACATACCCTGAAACAATAGTTTATGTGTCTCACTCTAGATGAAAAGACAATTTACATAAAATACATCATTTAACAAGAAACCTAATCAACTACAACAAAAATCTGCTATAGAACAACAAATGCAGAGAAATAAATACATACATTGGAGGTAGTAAGAGCAGCGAGGCCTGAAAATTTGTAAAAACATTCAATACCAACGAGACCGGACATGCTTTAATCCAAATTATCCCAACGCAAGAATGGGTGAAATACTACAAAAAATCTTCTTACAGAAGAAAGAACAGAATTCAAACAAAATATGTCTCCGGGGAGAGTAGGAGTCGACGGTGAACCGATAACAATAACGAAAGATAGAGTTATTAATAAATCACCGGGACCAAGAGAACTGCCGAGTAAAAAATGGGACGGAAAAGCTGTATACCGAACTAGCCACAATGTTTACAAAATGGGTAAACGGAAAACCAATATCGAAAGAAGCTAAGGAGTTGCATATAACATCAATTTATAAGAATGGATCGAACAAAGAATGTTCGAATTACAGGGGCATAGCCGTTACCAGCACCCTCAGCAGACTCTACAGCAGAATACTAAGAGACCTGATAGAAGAGGAGCAACCCCACATATTTGAAGAACAGTCAGGTTTTTGGGCAGGAAGATCATGCAACGACAACCTATTTGCCCTAAAACAAATCATAGAAAAGAAAACTAACACCTACGAAGAATTACATCTGCTATTTGTGGATCTAGCCAATGCATATGATAGCGTACCACACAACAAATTATGGGACGTTCTACACCAATCATCCATTAACACCACAATTATAAACGCAATAAAACACCTATACGAAAACTCAACTTGCAAGATAAAGATAGGGGGAAAATTGTCGGAAAGCTTTCATATCAGCAAGGGACTCCGCCAAGGATGCTGCCTATCTCCCACACTGTTTAACATATACATTGAGCATGCAATGAAGCAATGGAAGAGGATATGTAAAAATATGGGAATTCCCCTATCCGATAAAACGATGCTATACACGTTGCAATTTGCGAACGACCAGGTCGTAATAGCGCTGGATAAGAAGGACCTGGAATACAGGAGCCGTAAACTCATAGAAGAATACAAAAGATAGGAAATGACCATGAACATAGGGAAGATAAAGTATATGTGCATTGGCAGAAAAGCAGAAGACCTAGACTTGGAGAACCACGGACATATTGGCCCAGTTACCGAGTATAAATATTTGGGCGCATGGTTCCACGAGTCAGGAACGGACAACAGAGAAATAGGACAACGAATAACACAAGCAAAAAAGCTAATAAACGCGATAAACGAACTGTTATGGAGTAAAGATATTAACACAAAGAGAAAGCAAAATATATACAACACGATGATTAAGAGCAACTTACTATACGGATGCGAAACGTAGAGAACAACTAAAGTATGGGAAAATAAACTTAGGACGTAGAAATGGATGTTATAAGAAGATCACTACGGGTATCCAGATTGGATAAAATCAGAAACGATGATTTAAGGAAAAACATAGATCTCAAAAAGGACATAATCGAGGAAATCCAAACTCGACAATTAATATGGTATGGACATGTCCATGTCCAAGAATACCACACCTAGCCCTAGAACGGAGACAACTACCTAGGTGAACATGGAATTTTCCCAAAACCGTGGACCAAGCATTTAATACAACAAGTACTAGACAGTGAGGTCAACATACCGCAAGAATTTTATAATAATCTCATTATCTCTGTTCGTCTTGTATCTGTAAGTTTAATACCACTAACAAAAGTTTGAAAAACATTAAAACGTCTTGGTTCATAACCATTTTAAGTCCAGCTTGTTCAAACCTTACAGACTTGGTTAATTGTATGGAATTTTGCTGCTGGATCATTCAAAATTAACATTTACAAATTTTATTCACTAATGAAGCAACATTTACAAGAATTAGATTAATAAACAAAAAGAACAATGTCAAATTATTAACATAGAATGTCAATGATAGTTTTGCCTTAAATTATAGATAAAATGCTTATTGGTTTATTTGTTTTTGAAAAACATCAACCGCCGATAACTATTTAATTATTTTAGATAATTTTTAGATATTGTCTTCTGACAATCAAATATGGTATGTGGTACTAACTTGGCATTTTTAAATCAACACCTTTGCAGCACGCTTATTTGAAAAAGAAGATCAGCATCTTTGGTTTCCAAAAGTTTTGGATTTAACTTGTTTAGATCTTTGGAAACGCATTTCTGATGCGGCAGAATGTGTTTCAAGAGCAACGGTGGCGTTTTAAACTACCTTTATAGTAAATTTAAACTAAAATAATGATTTTTCTAATATTGTTATTATTTAATTAATAATAATGAAACACACTTTATTAAAAAAAAAACGCTTTAATTTAGGGCATAACTTTTTACAATTTTTTTAAACTTATTTTGGTACACAAAGATTTGACATCATGTCGTGGGACACCCTTTATATAAAAACTATATAAGCTTTTGTAAGTATCGGCTGGAGCAATTGAGTGTACAGTATCTTTTTTATATTTTATTTAAAAACAAGTTACAAGGGCATAGTGTTGCAGTTCTATGCATTTCTATATATATTTCCTTAAACATTGTTAAAAAAATAACTGACATGTTGATAAGTAAACAAATATTTGCTTCTAGTACAAGATTTGCGAAATAATATCTAAATACCACAAAGTTTATATTCGTATATTAAGTAAATTAAATACCATTTTGAGTGTTGGATAAGTGTTTTAAGTCGAATGCAGAGTTTAATGCTAAATAAAAAGAAATCATATAAGTTATGCTGTTATCAAGTAAATGCGTTTGTTTGATTTTTTTTTTAACTGTATATATTATGTTTATTGATTACATGATTGCTTAGTTCTGTTATATTAAACTGTTTATAATTTCAGTATTTGTCTGATTATTTTCTTGGTTAATTTTAAATTGTGTGGTGTAGTAATTTTTTTTAATATAATTTAAATTAAATACTTTACATATAATTTAAATAATTTTCATCAACAATTAAAAAAATGGGTACCATTCTTTCAAAGCAAAAGTTATTATTATAAAGAACTTTTTACTTCCTTTCCGGCTCAATCGATATTCCGTTTGAAGAGTAAAATTTTACGGTCCACTTGCTCGATCGGCAGCTTCTGCATGAAGATCGTCCTTTTTTTTTCGTTGGAATAAAAAAGGTTACTTTTTAAGTGCAGTCTTTTTTGTATCTAAAAACATTTTATGTGAAACACAAAGGACCTTTGTGTGAAAATAACCTACGCTAATAATAGAGTTAATGACAGAATTATTTTTTTAGTTAACTATATTTGGGATTATTACAAAAAAACTTTACAATGCTTATTGCCACTGATTGATTATTTCAAATAATATTGTATTTTATATAAAGTAATAATAAAATTAGTTAATACTAGTATAATACAATACAATTGATTTTAAGCAGTAACGATGAAATTCAAAAGAATCAAGAACCGAGATTTTGTTTATATTGAAATTGAGAATATATTATTAATTTACGTCTAAAAATATTTTCTTAGTAAAATTGTATAGTTTCTCTTTCATCTATTCAGTTTATTGAATCTGGGTGACAAATGGAATCTGCCTGTGAGAGGTGAACAGTTTTCGATTTTTATATATTGTGCACGCTCTGCAGAGTCCTCTTCCTTTTAACACATGAGGGGGTGTGGTGGATCTTATACCTCATTCATTGGGTAAGAGGTCGTGCTAGTCATTCGGGATGTCATCCTTACAAAGGAGACTCACCCCTGAAAGCGGCGCGTATTATCCGTAGGAAGTTTAACTTGTCACCGGCACTGCTTCTTTATGTCGCCTCTAAGATATTTATTATTTATGTGTGGTGACAGCGCCGGGACTACTCGCTCTCTTTTGGTTGTATGTGTTATTTTTATTAAGGGGTGGGAAACACCCTATCAAATGAATAGGCATTATTTGACTATTCTACAAAGGTTTTATATTATATAATAAGTAGTTACACGGCTCATCTTTTCGTGTGTGAATTTATTTTACAAGTTCTTTTATTGTGATGTTTTGTAGGTGTATTGTCAAAATAGTATAAAGTGATTTTTTGTTATAGAACTAAATTTACTAGCATTTGAGTATTAGATTTGAAGATATATATTGACAGAGCGATTTTATTATAATCTTCTATATAAACCATTTTTACGAGTTAAATAAATTATACTGTAAAATATTTGAAATAATAAACTCTTTAATTAAGCGTTTTTGAGTTTTTCTGATTAAATGTATCAGAGATATTAACAGTAAACTAATTTTAATCAAGTGAAAAATATGACGTCATGTTAATCAAACAGATGTACTAAACAGATGTACCTTGCTCCGGAACACGGTTGATTTTTAAAATATATATTATATATATATTAACTACTTTAACTTTGTTATTTTACCTAATTCTCTATAGCAATACTGTGTATCAAGCAAAGTTGCTAAGCAATTTAGTAATAAAAACGCGCAACCTTGTTCAATAAGAATATTGCTATCTAGCAATATGCAAAACAAAATTAGGCAGATCATGTAATAAAAATGACAGTTTTGACGCCATAAACCAACCAAAAAAGTACTAAAAGTTTGAGTCAATTTTGTAGTTACGACTATTTAAAACAAGTTTTGATTTCCAAATGAGTGTTTCAAACATTGGCTACATATTCTCGATGATACCAAACTATTATACAATAACGCGTCAAAATTTAATATACATAACATTTGTTTTTCATTTAATCCAACAGAAATATTTGGTACCACATTAAAAATGGTAGCAAAATTGTAATGTTGGTCATTACTTTTACCTTTATGTGCCATATCGTCCACCGACGTTATGGCAGTCGGCCATGGTGCCACCGTGGCACCCAGTTGCTGTGCTGGTAGAATGATGGTGTTGTTTTTCCAACGTGGTTAACACTAAAACAAAGGAAACATAAATTATTAGTAAATCTAAAATAAAATAAAAAATAAAACAAAACAATCACTATTATGGCAATATTTAAACATAATGTTAACGTTTGCAAAAAATAATCGTTTCTTTAATAATTAATTATGAGAAAGTTAACACAAAACAGTTTGGTCTCTAGACGAACTGTTTTCAATTTCAACGGGGAGAAAAAATTGTTTATTGATATTAAAAAACACAAATACAGGGTCCATTATGAAAGTAATGCGGATAATTTTGTTGTGACGCGACTATGTATCCCAGCCCGGTAAAACCGAACAGAGCAACGCGTGGCACACAAAATCATTTCCCCGCCTCAAGAAAGCACAAATGAGCATGTTTTGCATCAAAACGTTGCTCATTATCTTCTTTGACGTCTATTTTGAGTTTGTACCACAAAGAGAAACTGTCAACTCAACCTTTTGTCTCAAGGTGCTCAAAAGATTGAAAAGGTGGAAAGAAAAGCATTAGGAGTCCGTGGAAAACATCCAAAAGCATGTTACAAGGTTATTAAAAGACATTCCTGTCGATGAATTTCAGGGGATCTTCCAGGCGTAGCAGATATGACCAGTGATGTAGATACATCAAAAGTTTTGATTGATACTTTGATTCTATTCTATAAGATACGCTATTTTTGTTTTTTGTTTTATATCTTGCACTGTTTTGCTATAAACTAGCATTTTGTTTATTTGTTTCATGATGAATGAAACTGACAAATAAAATACACTGGCAAACAAAAAATAGAGGTCATTTAAAAATTATGACTTAGTTTTGGATTTTTTTCTTTTAACCTTATGTTAGCAAATTGTAAACATTTGGTCGATATTATTCCATTTTTGCAATAGCAACTATCTTAGTTCCTGAACAGTTCTTGGAGCAGGTTTATGATTTTGAATACGTCTTCTCAACTCAACTCAGACATATTTTGGGCAAAAGCCAATCTTGCAACACGATGTCGGCGTTGTAAAGATGGGCCTTCTCCTAACGGTCCATTTACTAACATTTACATCTCTAACTTTATAGAGTTGATTTTGTAGATAAACTGCAGAAGTTGTTCTATTCCGCAAACTTGTGGACATCAAAAAACAATCATTTCTGTTTGTGGTAACATCTTTTTGCCCGGATCCTGATCTTCTGGATATTAGACCAATATCCAAGTAACGCTGAATACACTGATACACCTTTTGTACAACACAAAAGCTTTTACCAACAATCTTTGCAGTTTTAGGTTTTCCTCGCGCATCTTCAATCGACGCTATAATTCTTGCCACAACAATAGGACTTAAAAACATTATGACTTGTTAAGTACAGTACACCGTTTGAATGACAAGTTTTGCAAAAAAAAATTACTAACAATAAGTAAAAAAACCACAACGAAACGTAGGTTTTCAATTAGAGCAAAATGGGTGCTGTTTCATAAAAGTCTGTAACATGGTGATATTAACTGACAGATAAGTAATATTTGTCAGGAAATAAATTATAAACGCTTATTTAGGTTTACAATTTGCAAACATAAAGTTAAAACAAAAAATTCCAAAACAAAGTCATAGTTTTAAAGTGACCTCTATTTTTTGTTCGCCAATGTATATTATTGCATTATTAGTTAAATTTTATAAACACTGCATAAGAGGTAGACTAAAAAACAATCATTTGTGTTAACAACGGTTTTTGTTATAATGTTTATAACAATTTTTTTTGTAAATTCTGTTGACATAGCGTTCTTGTTAATCAAATCTAAACTAGTTTAAGGCTGTTTATTGCGGCAGGCATGTTGTTCTTCCATTTTTTCTTTGTCTATAGTCTTCACTTTTGTCTGTCTCTTGTATCCTTTTATCTGTACTGACATCCACTCAGGGGCGGAGCTACCTGTAAGCAAGGGTCTGCAATGCGGAAGGGCTCACAAGCATAGGGGGCCTTCCGACAATTATTTAAAAACCTGGGGCCTCCCCAAAATTCAAAATTTACAAAATAAAAGTTAAATAAATGACAAAATTGTACTTTTTTTTCAAAATTGTCTATGTCTATGGGCCTTTTTTAATTTTTTGCGGTGGTGCCCAAAAATCCTAGCTCCGCCACTGCATCCACTTTCGCATTTTATTTGTTTTTTCAATATGTGTCTATTTATTCTAATTATTTGATTTGTCCTTAGATGCGTTCTTAGTTTTTTTAGGTTTTTGTTTGTTTCTTATTTGTTGTATCTCTCTCCTAATAGGTTATGTAGTTCCATTAATTGTATTTCTTTTGGCAGTCCTAAATTTGTAAGCTTTTTCTCCAGTAATATTTTTGTGCTTTTTTCCATTTCAAATTACTTTGTGTTTTCTTGTTGCCAGGTATATTCTGACCATCTCAAAGGTTGATATTCATCACCCTCGAGATGGCGTATCTACTATTTGGCATTTTGTTATTTCTGTTGTTCTGTTTTCCTTTAACATTTTGTTTTTATTTCTTTTTATTTCTGTAATTTTGTTTGGTATCGCAGTCTTTGTAAAAATTCTATATTCTTCTAATATCAAACTTCTCAATCTTTATTTGAGAAGTTGGACAACAGAATGTACCGTATACATTGTTATTTAAGTACATGTGGTGTCTGAGATTATGTTGAGGTTGTTCACTCATCGACATTGACAAAGTTATTGAAGTATTTTACAATTATCTGCGTTTATTTGTAGATGTATTTGACAGTTGTAGCATGCTAGGTACGCTGCTGAATTTAGGGTTGTACTAGGTTGTAAAATATTGTTATTTTTTATAGACTGGTGTTTGAGGCTTTGGGGTTGTGTGTTAACACCGTGTTTGGCAATAAGGATCATGAAGCCTTTGGGTTACTCAATAACTGCAAAACAATGTTTTGTTTAGACTGGCCGGTTGGGCATTGAGGTTGTCTGCAGGGCACATTACACTAGTAAAGAGCAGTTATAAACAAACTAGTGTAAGAGTATACTTTGAAGTTGTGTTATTTAGGTGACTGATATTATGGTATACTATGTATTATAACCACTACTATAAATTCTGACATTTTGACCTGTTGAGAATGATTTTATACTTGCTAATAGGACAGAATATATTAATAATTATGTATAGGTTTAATTTATGTCGTAGTAAAGGCGCGCTCTTAAAAGAAGACAAGATAGTCCGACCCAACCCAAAGGGTTGTCAAAATCCAAAACACTGTATATTTCTATATAATCTTTCACAATTAGTTTTTGTTTTGTTTTCCAACTTTACATAATCATCTCTGAAATAAGAACGATATAGTTTGAAAAGTATCTAAATGACCAGGATTTCTTAACAGATGCAACTTTTGCATTTTTAGTAGAAAAACCTTTTTTTTATATCTTTTTAACTATTTTAATTTTTTTTTTCATATTATTATAAATCACTTTATATATACAATTATATACGCTGTTGTGTTGAATATTATTTCCACTCATAAAAACTCAAATATATTTGTATGTTGTTAAGATATATTAAACATCACATTATACAAGGTGTCTGCTAACATGTGTCTTAAAATTTAAAATTTGATTCTACCTTTTAAAACAAGTAAGATACGCTTAATAAAATATGTCTATATCCAAACATTGCGGAAAATATTTTGGGACCCCAAAACCTTAAAAATTAAACTGTTTAGTTACGTAGCTATCTGTAAGCAGGGGTTTGCAATGCAAAAAGGCTCAAAGGGGTTTTGGTTTTAAATCAACTTTGACGGAGTCTATTTACCACTGCATGAAATAGCTCAGTACAACCTAGAAAGTTTGAACGCTTAAGGTGTAGTTGGCAACAGTTTCAAATATAATTCAATTACATTGAATGAGTTTAAAATTAATTTGAAATAGCTTACTATATACTAAACTTTCTTTAAGGATAAGTTTATAAAAAAACATATTCAAATCAAATGATTTTGTAATAAATACTATACAGGGTGTTAAATTAATAAATAAAATATTTAACAAACATGGGTTGTCATAGCAACAGTTTTGGAGATATGGAACATTATATATTTTTACAAAGAACAGAGTTATAAAAGATATTTGAAGTGCCCTTTTTCCATTTCCAAACAGGCACAACATTTTTGTCTGAAAGACATTCGTACTCTTTTTAAAACCCTTTTATTGGCTCGGACTTCTTAGCACTTTTTATTAATTTTTAACTTCAGCTCCTTGAGACCATTTACAAAAGTAGCACACATTAATAATTTCAAATACCCACAAAGAAAAAAATCAAGAAGGTTTAAATCAAGAGATCTTGCTGGCCATAAAACTAGTCCGCTTTTTCTTACCCACCTATGTAAAAAAGTTTGGTCTAAATGCTCTCTAACAGCAATCGAAAAATGAGCTAGAGCACCATCATGCTGGAACCACATGTTGCTTGTGGGCCAAATGAATGTCATCCAAAAAATCATACATTGTGTTCTGCAGAAAGTTAAGGTAAGCAGCGCCTGTTAATTGATTTGGTAAAACAACAGGGTCTAGAAATCTGTCGCCTACAATACCCATCCAAATGTTTAATAAAAAACGTGTCTGATGTCCACATTCAATTAAAGCGTGAGGATTTTTGTCGGCCCAACGATGTGCATTATAAAAATTAACAACTCCATTTTGTGTGATCCCGGCTGCATCTGTAAAAAGAATTTTGGCAATAAACTGCGGGACTACAGCACCTTTGCGTAGAAACCAGTGACAAAAACCAAACGTGCCTGCTGATCAGTTAAATTTAAGGCCTGTACTTGTTGTACATGGTATGGATAAAGCTACTGCTCGTGAAGGGATCTCCAAACAAGAGTAGCACCAATTCCAACTCTGGCTGATATTTTCCGCACACTCGTCCCTGGGTTATGCTCTATTTGTGCTATAATGTCTTGTTCTGCACTAGGAGTAGATACCGACCTTGATCTGCCGGAAAGATAGCACTGTTTAGAATTTTTAAATTTTTGATGAATTCTTCTAAACATACGATGTAAAGGAATCTGGCAATTTGGATAAGCTTCTACATAAAGACGCCGCGCTTTGGTGGCAATACCATTAGCACTACCATGTATGAAATGCATGTTCTCTAATTCTGCATTAGAGCAATCAGCCATAGCAATGAAAACTTGTGCACTAACAACAACCTGTCAAATACTAAATGTTTATTTCACAAAACATCAGCCAACTATAATAAGAAAATGCATGTTTTTGCAAAATAAAAAATGGAGAAAAATGAATAATAAAAATAAATAATGTTCCATATCTCCGAAACCAATTTAAAAAGTTTTGAGTTTTTTTAATTAATAATTATGTTTTCCTACCGTTAGCCAAACCGCAGTCTTCTCACATTGGGTATACCCACCATACACAAACTTGTCCCAATCAGTTAACAATACAATACACAGAACAACAATAATAATTCACGACAATTACAATTTACTTAAGTCTACTATGTGTTTGACAGTGTTGCATTAAGTTAAGTTTGTTCTTATTTAAATTGCTATAGATTTTACGTGCTTATGGTAGTGCAAGACTGGTACGTCGTAGCTATCATAAAACTTTTTCTAAGCTCAGATTAGGAAGCTTGGCACAAGTACTTTGAGAACTGCTGCAGCAACGCGAGTCAGTAAATGCGCTGTTTGGAACGTAATACATGATTAGATGTTTTAACCAAATGATGTACAAAAAATGCAAGTTTACCAACCAAGAAGAAACTTTTTTCATAGTTTTTGAGGATAAATGATGAAAATTATCAATTTCTTTCTTGTGTACTGTTCAGCGGGATTTACCAAAAATAGAATATTTCATTACGTAATTAAAGATTGTTGTGTAAACAGATTTAAACAAAACAAAACTACATAATGCCCAACTTTCCAAAACAAAAAGTTAAATAAAAATCACAAAAAAATAAAACGTGCTCTCATTATTCTATAAATATTTATAAAAATGTATTATTGCAAAAATGTTAAATTTTTAAGAGATCATGTTATACTACATGTAGAATGTTCACGGTTGAAAGCAGGTAACTGATAAAAATCAATTTATACATCTTGTTTTTAAATTCAATTCTGATAAGCCTAACTGGAGTTGGAAACCAATGTTTAGTTGCAATCTGGCGTTATTACAGACGCACCCATTACATTTTTTATAAAGAATAACTTACAAATATTTATTTTTTTGTATTTTTAAATCCATATAATAATTTTATTTAGGGCCGTAATATCCAACTCCTAATAAAGCACCTAATAAGTTATTAGATGAATAACCTAGCTTTCAATTTTTTTTTAAATTCTATAAACAGCTAATTAAATATATGCTTATCATATACATTCATAACAAATAAAAATATTAAACATATAATTTATTAGCTGCTCAAAAGTTCTAATAAAATAAATCAACTTATTAGCTGAATAACCTAACTTTTTTTAAAAATTTATTAGGTGCTTTATTAGAAGTTGGATATTACAGCCTTTAATTTATCTGAATCAAATTTAACATTATTTAAAGGGTTATCCACCGTTGCAACCGTTACAACAAACTAAAATTGTCATTGTAATGTAATTTACATATATTATTATTATTTCATAGTACGTTTAGGAAACATAGTATAAAAGTTAAAATATATTTTATAATCAATAACTGCCTTGTCTCTGGAAATTGATTATTCGTAAATATTAAACGGAACATAAACGAAATTCAATAATCCTACAGGTTATTAGCGTCGCTTCACAATAATCCTGTGCCCGAAGGCGAAGCACTCGCCAGATAATCTGCTAAGCATACACCGAGAGTTCGTCCGGTGGAAGTGGTGGTAGTGGTAATAATATTTCGAAACACTTCTCTCCCTTACAACCCTGCTCCAAATATAATAAATAACCATTTAGTGGCCCTTACAATAACGAAACGCGCGCTTTAATAACTTTTATATACCTGGGCCACCTCTTAACTCAATTTACTGTAATTTATCCCGCAGCGGAGTATATAACTCAATATCTTCTGTATCAGGTTATCGAATGCGGGCAATATTTATATTTATTTCAAAAAAATGTTTAATTTTACGTTTTTTTAATGATTTTATAAATAATCTAATCCATTTTTTTAGATAAGAACAATTGAGTTAGTAAAATATGTCTCAGAAATATTAGTTAAATTTATTATTTAACAATATGAAAATGTACTTCGTTTTATTTTCTATAAAATTTATTTTATAATTAAACACAAATTTCTGAACATACACATACACAATATTCAGTAGCACAGGTTAGTGATGCGCTCCAAAATGATAATGAAATAGCCGCGACTAAATGAGAAGAACGTTTTGCCCCTCCGGGGGTGAGTTCCGGCAGCGACGGAAATACTCCGTGACTCCTCTTTAATACAGGACATAAAAGCCTATAGTGTTTAGGTGTTTATTATATTGGGTCGCATCCAGGATACCCGGGCCCCGTTCTCATCTCGGTGCAATTCCTTCATCCAAATAGAGTCTCCCGCATGCTGCCATTGAGTCGGGGAAGTTAATTTTCATTAGTAACGGGGGAGATTTATCTGGGGTACTTATCCAGCACATGATCTGGATACGCTCAAGTGTTCACTGTATGAGATTAAAATGCCGTGACGAAATAACTACCACGTTTAGTTTTTTATTGCTTAATAAAGAATTTGTTTAGACAAGCGTCACGAATGTTGATCCTCATTGGTTGAAAGCTTATTATTATATAATTTAAAATTATCATCACAAGAAATTACGCGCGTATACTTAACCAAATCATTTTAAGTATCACAAAAATATTACTGACTATGGATATATTACAACTGAAACCATTTATGCAACGGCATAAGGCATTCTTAAATTTTGAAACTTGCCGATTAATTCAGATTTTATATTCTTTTACAATAATGAAAAATTTAATTTATAAGAAAAGATACCAATTGTTCTTATTTATCAGAAATAATTTTCAATTTGTTTATGGGTAATTTTTTCTTCATAGATATACAAATTGATATAAATAAAATGTTATTGCATTTATATTTAATGGAATAAAGTATATTTTTATTTAGTAATGTCAACTGTAATCAATTTAACAACTGTTTTGTGTTGTAAAAATAAATTAATGTAAAAGTAGAATTTAGTTAGAATGTTGCATAAAGCAAGCCCTTTACGTTTTAAATTGCAAAACAATTATTAACTTTGATAGTGAAATAATTAAATAATTTATTCAAACTCAATCCAACGACCACACTAGCCAAAAGTCAAGCACAGGCAATTGTTTCGGTTATAAATAATTGTTTTTTATTGGGTGCTTTAATGTTTAACTAAATAACAATTACCATTTCAATAAAATATCAAAAACACATATACGTACTTTTAATTTTTAAATAATTTTTTATTGGACAAGACAAAAAATGTATAGCTTTGACAATAACTAGCACCTAAATCATGGGTTAAAAAGAAAAATGGTTAATAGTATCAACAATAAAAATTGAGTAATTAAACATGCTAAGACAACAGTAGTCTTACACAATTAAGAAAGGAAGTTATAAAACAAAACAAAAACTAGATCAGTCTGCAAGTAAGCATAAACAGCATTGAGAATAATAAGTTGCTTCATATAATAGAAGAAAGAAAGAAATGTATAAATATTATTCAGAAATAATAAAGTATTCAATTGTTTTTGCATTAGCAAGTAAGAAAACAAATATAAATATAATTGCCAGTTTTTGTTTTCGTACTTACACGTATAAACATAACTAGCAGGTTTTTTCAATATCTATGACGCATTACTTACATATACGCATCAACATTATTCATTAGGTATCAGAAATATCTTGTAAGCCTCTACACCAGGGTCGATCGCGAGAGGTTTTTAAGTCGATCGCCTTTTATCAAATATTTTTGAAATTTCTGACATTTATTGTACAAAAGTACACTAAATATTTATTTTTTAACAATTGTTTTTACCTAGTGACTAGGTTTTATTAGGACCTAATGACATAGTCGATCGCTAGCCGCCTAATACTTTTATAGTAGATCGCCGATGCTCTAAGTCTGAGCGCCGCTGCTCAACACTTCAATTTGATCATCCATAAGCCATATTTATCTAGTTGCAGATTATATTTAAAATAAGACAAAAAAAGCATTTTTGTATGCTAAATGAATAAAGCATGCTCTAACTATAATGTAAAAAGTGTTTTTCCACAAACTTTTGTCAAAGTACAAGCCCAAATTAAAATGTCATTTTGTTTTCTTATTCTAAATCTAAAACAAAGAAACAGCACAGTATTTAATTTAGACGTTTAACAAATATTTTTTTGTATTCAGATTTGACAAATGCTTTTAAAAATCAATGATTTATTCAAAGGTTTTGAACATTCTTCAAATTGCGTAACTGCAATTTAATGAAAATTGCTTAAATAGATTCTTGTTTTAGCGTATGCAACAAGACAATGTCGCTCGTTCAAACCAAATATTTGTCTGGTGTGCCACAACTTGTATATAAGTTCTATATTATTTAATTTTTTTAATGATTAAACTAAATATAATAAATGCTCTTTCAACGGTGATGACGTATAATAAAATTGGATGTTGTTGAAACGTAATACAATTTTTAATTAAAAAAAAGTCATTTATATGGCATTGGAACTACTACTACTGTGTGTAAAAATGTAGATCAAATTAAAGTACTTTTAATTAAAAAAATGACTTTATTGATCATTCAGAAAAAAAAATTAATTGTTTCTTTAAAGATGCTGAAACTCATAATGAAAACGCAAATGATTTTGCTGCAATACTTAAGATTTTATATTGTTTTTTGGTGAAACTGATTGTTAAACTCTGTTTTAAAATAGCCTCATACTAAGCCACTTGAGGATAAACTTTTTGAAAAATATGTTTGAACTTTCGTAACATTATTAATAGAAATGTAGACTGCTTGATACATCCGCCTAAATAAATTTAAAATTTTTAGTAAACCATGCCTGGTCAAAATGTACCTAGTTGGAATGTCAGTTAATAAGTAAATAAAATTTTGTTACAATAAAAAATGGTTAAAACTAATAAATATTGTTTTTAAAAATTGTTTATGACTTAAAGTTTTATTAACAAAATTAAAATAAAACTTTTTAACGTTTAGTTTAGTTTTTTTCGGTTACAAGAGCCGATGTTTTAAGGCTTACGCATGTGTTACTACTTCACAGCTGCCTTTAAACCTGCAAACACAAATACATAATATTAAACTCTTTAGTTGACAGAATGGAGGCGCTATAGATACTGACAAAGCCTAGTAACTGGATCACCCACACTCTTGTATTATTTGTTTTATTATATTTGTTTGGTTTTATCATTATTAAAGTTAAAACCTGACTCTATAAACAAAATATCTATACCATGTTCTGATGCTCTACACATCTGCACATCATATTGTACTTTTATATATTATAAAAAAACAAGTAACTACTAGACATTTCAAAGTAGTTTAATGGGCCTATTCTGGACAAATTTTAACATCGATGTTAGCTAACATATCTGTAAAAATCACTTTTTAACCAATCGGACGAGTTTTTCAATGTACCTAGCAATGTTTAAAATGTTAATTAACATTGCTGTAAAAATGTTCGAAATACTAAAAAAAGATAATTTTGGTGAATTTATATTTTATAGAGCTAAGCAGCCAAATATGTTTTACAGTATATATGTTGACAAGTAGATGTTTATCTACCATTTACGCTATTAGACGACGGTGAATAGCTCCACAAAACATTTCTAACAGTTTAGGCAAGAAAGATGTACCCACCGTCCTCGTTGCTAAGGCAGTTGCTAAAAGTTCAGAGTTCAACAAATCAACTAATAATAATTAGTAAAATAAATAATAAACATGAGTATGTATAACGAAAAAAACTTTTTAATTAATCGTTTATTAATGCATAGTATTGAGCAGTACAATAAGTACTAGGGTCAAGTTTAATTTTTTTTTTCAAATGATTGTTTGTTAATTAAATTTTGTTTGAGTTTAAATTATTTTGTATTTATTTAGCCAGTAATATCAAGCTCAAAACAAAAATATGTTGATTTGTTTTTACTAGAAAAAATAAAGTAACAATGTTTCTGTTTCCGCCGCCCTGACTTAATATTTTCAAAATTAGAATAAAAAAGTTTAAAAACAAGTACCCAAGATACTCTTAAATATTTTTTGGAACGTACCTAAGCTGTAAAATAATCTAATTTTACATGTATCAATTTAATTATGTGTAAGAATTGATACTAATATGATATTTTAAACAAGTAGAAACTACGTGCGGTTCATTTTTAGTTTAAATAAATTTAAACCACTTTTTCGAATTGTTTTTTTTGTACGGGCCATTAAAATATGTTGGCATTTTAACTAATCTAAAATATTAGTTTAGTATTAATAGGTAACTATTTCTAGTAATGTCAAGTTTAACTAGACATCGTATTAAGAAATAGTTTTTGCGGAGTTTGTTAAGTTTTAACAAAACTCATTTAGAGCCAGTTTTGATAAAGTAGTTATTTTATCCGCGGTAATTATCCATAGCTAACATTTATAACGTATTTTGTATTGATCATTTATGTAAAAGCAATTATTTTATATTTCCAACTGGAATAGTAAATAAATAAAAATTTGATTTAATTAAGAATAAAAATACTTGCCAAACTTTATCAAACATCAAAACTTTCAAATATACTGTAAAATATAATTTAAAAAACCACCAAGTTGAAACTATATTATAAATATTATTTATATAATACTAATAAACATTTAGACATTAGACATTAAATTTAGTTTTGACTCATGAGCAAAACCAATGTTTGGTTTGTTTTTACTACTATCAAAAATTACCGTCGGAAAAAAATTTACTCACATTTATTTGAGTTATTTTTTGCCTAGGCATTATAGATATGTAATTTAATTATAGATTAAGTACGTATTACTTAACTAAAAATTAAATTAAATAACTACATAAAATCGTGTTTTATATTTTATTTTAAAATTATTGCTAAATTGATAATAAAAACCTGATTTATTTTAACACTTTTGACAGAAAACGTAAGTTTGCAAAATAAATATAATATAATATAAAATGTTGGTTAAAATATCTTAATCGTAAATTAAATTTGTGATAAGAATGTAAGATTGTCATATTTAACTAACAAATTTTGAATAAGTAAACATTTGTAAGTATAGATAAGTAAACAATTATTTAGAAGGATTGATAAACAGCTTACTGCCTGTATTATTATATTATTACTTTACATTATATTTATATTAATATTAAATGTATGCATAAAACTATTAACAACCTCAATATTTGTTTAATTTGTTTTGTCATTTATAAAATATTAAAGACTAAATAAACAAAATATAACATTTAGTTAAAAAAATTCAAACTTACAATTTGGTTGTGTTTATGTTGTTAAAACAATTAAACCCTGTTGTGTAGCACCCAACGTAGTCTTTGTAGCACAGAATAGCACAGAAATTCAAAATAATAATATTCACTGCAAGTTTTCCTCGCGCCGCCAAACGAAAACTCCCGCCACAATAAAATAAACAAAATACCACGAGTAGCACAGGTTTAAAAAATGAATTAAAAACTCGATAAAAAAATAAACGAATTGTTCCGAAATTAAATTTGTGCGAGTCAATTAACGCTAAATGTGATCATGCTTAAGTAGGTAATGGGTCGTCACTAACACGCGTCCTCTCTATCGCCTAGGCGCTTCTGTCTCGTCGCTGTTCAAGCACCTGATTGTAGCAACGGACTGATAATACATCATGTGTAGCTCTGTGCGGATACCTTCACGAGGTGTGTGTACGTTTCGGCGTCACGGCTCCCCCGAAAAGCCGGCACGCCAATGGTGTGCAAGCGCGGCGTCGGCTCGCCAATCCGGTGGTGACAGGGGTTGGTTCTGGCGATCGATTTTGGACAAGTAATTGTTCGACGGTGCGGAAGGAAGTTCCTCCGTAGAGAGGGAGCCACTCTGTTCGGGTAGCGGTACAGACGCACGCGTACATTGGGATGGTTGCGACGGTTCGGATCTACGGCGAAAGCGCTTTTTCAAAACCTAGTTAACTTATTTTATCAAATAAACAATTTAAGCAAAATAAAACTTAATTTATATTCTAATGTTAGTCACAGAATTAACAACGCCCGGCGCATGCACCATAACCCAAATAGTATTAAATTAAATTAATTTGCAATCATATATTAAATACATTCTGTACATCTTTGTTTTTATAGTTTACGAAGTTGTTCTGATATTTTTTTATAAAAAAGACACATATTTAATTATTCAAGCATATATATCTCTGAGTTGAAGAATTAGAAATCATTAATTTATTTATTTAAAAAAAACTTTAAACTGTTAAAACAATTTAAAGAACTAAGCAAAAGTTTTTTTAATTAAGATTGGTTGGTGTTTTTTAAACTACATATTAAGTTTATTTTTATTAATAATTGCAATATCATATTGAAAGTAATGAAAATATAAATATTGAAAACTTAATATAACTAATGTTGTTCACTATTATAATAAAATAAAACACAATTTACAAAGTATTTTTGTCTTGTCTATTATTTTTTTCAAACTAGTACTAGAGCTTTATATAGACATTTTATAATAAATAAATAAAATATAATTAGAAGAATTAGTTACATTGTAATTTGGTAATTGTTTTATTTTTATATTATTGCAATTATTTGCTTTGTTGATTTATATCAAAATGATAAATTTAAATCAGCAATCAAAACAAACTTTACTTAACCGTTTAGGTAAATATTATAAGAACAGATTCTGAACCTTTTTCTGTATTGCGCTGGAGTAGGTTTAGTCTAATTTGATTACCATTGAATTGAAAATTTGGATTGCCATAGAAATTTAAAAACTAAATTTGCAGAATACTATTGTGTAACAAGAGGAACAAAAGTTTTTTTTTTTAGTTGAAAAGAATGTTTTGTATAGTTTTGTTTTATTTTTCAGAAATGCAATTGACATATATAAATCAAATTTTAATACACAAACTTAAAAACCTAAAACTGCTAACTGCAATTTTTTATCAAAAAACATTTTTATTTATATACGTTGATTTATTAGCTTCTTGCATATAAAATCTTTTTGAAAAAAGTTACTTTTATAAAAATGTTTGTTTGTAATGAAACTGCCAATAAACATAATCTTTATTAAAAACATTAAAAGTATGCAATTTACGTACTAACGCAGTGGTGTCACGCATTTTTTGAAAAGTAATATTATATGCCAAGGTAAAATTTCCTAAAAGTTATCAAAAAAATAGAACCAATTTATAACTAGAATTTTTTTATTGCATAAAACTTGAACTGAAAACTTAATTTCCTCATTAAATTTATGTTTGCTAAATATACATTCACTGTATAGTCTCTTCAAATTAGACAAAAAATCGACGTTTTAGAGAAAAACAGCTTTGCGATCAGTATTTTTAGGTGTATTTGGACTGTCTGAAGACTATTTTCACCTAGCACACGCATGAAAAAGGGTGGCCTTGGAGTAATAGACATATTTATATCAATTTTTGCGTTTTTGAATAGTTTATTGCATTTCTAGCAAAAACTATGCGTATTGGGCAAAAATAACTTCTATTAAAAGTTGTAGAGCGGAAATTGATATAGGTTATTTGAGTTTTTCTATAATTTTCCGTTTTTCCTCTAGAAGACGCGGAAAATAAAGTCTATATTGACCGGAAATTTTTTGCTTTAAAACTTTGGTTTTTTATAAATTTTCCAGAAAATGCATAGTATTGGTTGACAATTCAAAAAATCAGCAAAAGATCACAATTTATGACAGTTTTCAACATTCTTCAACGGAAAATGTTTTTACTATCGGGAAATCCAAATAGCCAATATCAATCGGAAATTTTTTGTTTTACAACTTTGATCTCTTGTAATTTTTTACCAAAATGCATAGTTTTGGCTCTAAGTGCAAACAAATAAAATATACACTTTATTTTCCGCGCCTTTTAGCAGAAAAACAAAAACTATATTAAAATTCAAATAATCTAAATGCAAAAAATCATTTAAAAACGCAAAAATTGATAAAAATATGTCTATTACTTCAATAGTCTTCAGATAGTTCAAATACACCTAAGTATACAGGTCGCTAAGCTGTGAGTCAAATTTCTCTAAAAAATATCTAATTTAAAGAGACTTGTATTAAATTAAAGAAATAGATATTTACTGCTAATTTTTGCTATAATGTCTTAAAAATCTTTATAAATTTATTAAAAACTGCTTATGCAAAACATTTAATGTAAATTAAAACCAAAAAAACTTGTCAAATAACTCATTTCTTGCATAAAAACTATGCAAGTAGCAATTTATAACTTAATAAAAAATTGATCATGTAAAGCATTTAAAGGAAAAAAACTACAAAAAAACACAAAACCTGTGAAGTTTGGTAAATGTTTCTTAATATTTAATTTCTAAAAACGGCTGTTTAGTAAAAAAAACTAAATTAATTCTCTTTTATTTATTAATTACTTTTATTTGATTTTTTCTATAACTATTATATCTTGACCGTAGTTTTTCAATCTTTACATATCAACAGCCTGAAAGTTTTTTTTTTGTTTACAATATAGCGTATAATAAAATTTATGTAAAGTTTACGTAGGTATGTACTTTATTCATTTGTACGTTGTTTTTTAATATCTCGTATTACCATCTCTAGTTTTAACAATTGCCTGCATATGGCGGCGATTCATACCAATAATTAACTAAAAATATTATTTTGCAAAATATTTTCTATAAATGCTTTACAATGATCAATTATTGTGTTTATCACAATAAGACGATTTCTCTAACATGTGCCAAACATGTTTTATTAGATTACCGTTAGAAGAGCAAGGCTTGATCAGTTTATTTTTTTAATTTTAACTTCATTTAGTGACGTATCTAGTTGAATTTACGAGGATTGCTATTAATGTATAGAGAATAGAAAAAACAAATAAATGATTTTTATCAAAAATATTTTTATTGCTTTTTAAAATAATTGCCTTTAAGATGTATACACTTTTGCATGCCATTAAACCACCCTTCAAAGCACTTTGTCCAGTCAGAAGATGATAGCTCTAAAACATGCGTTTTGAAGCTTATTTAGTTTATCTTTAATTACTGGGAACATCAATTTGATCTTTTGTGTGTTCTAATACTCGTTTGTTTCATGTGATGTGTGTGAGCTTGCATTGTCGTAATGCAAAATGATTCGTTATTTTGGGATGTTGTCTTTTAGTTTACCAACAATTTTAGGCAAACAAATGGTCGTATACTACGCTGACTTTTTGATTTTCAAGAGCCACAGTTGCTACATGTCTAAATTTTGTGAAGAAACACGCCATCATTTGCTTTTTAACGCTTTGAGAACAAACAACTTTTGTTGGCTTTTTTTCACATTGAAACACCTACACTGCCGATTGGCTTTTTTTTCTAACTTATATGCATAAATCTACGACTTGTCATTTGTGACGATGCTGTATACAGTTTTGAATGCACCACAGTTGTATTTTGTAATCATTTTACGGCACAAGCATTTTTTTTTTTTGAGCATCTCTCAACAAATGTGATATCCAACGTGCACACAGCTTCCAAACAACCAAATGTTTGTGCAAAATTGTATGTATGCTGGTCATACTAAAGTTAATTTCAATTTTGCGATATGTCACATGACGATTTTCTTCAATTACTTTTCGCACAGCATCGATATTTTCTAATTTAACGACCAATTTTGGACAACTTTCTTTAACTTTGTCCGTGAGCAAACTACGGCCACGTTTGAATTCAGTATACCAGCAATGGCTATAAATGGCGTTTTATTGCCAAAAGTTGAGTTCAGTTGATTGAAGCACTGTTCTTGAGTTAGACCACGTCAAAAGCCATAATAAATCATAGCTCAAACATTTTTGCAATTTAATTTCATTTTTTGGCCAAGATCAAATTTTCAACTTACTGTAAACAACACAAATAGTGCTCAAACGTCAAAACGTTCTGAGTACGTATAATGTCAAAAATGTCAAACTTTACGAAGGCAATGTCAGATTTTACCTGGCAATTCCAGTGTTGCCAGTTCTCAATACATAACTAGCAACCCTAGTAGTATTGCGTTATTTTGCATCAAGACAAAGGTGCAAATATATACCTGCTCACACCACAACTGAACTTCTAAGTATAAAAGTAAACTTTTCATTATTTTTTTTTAAATTATCAACAAACTTGTTCTCTTCTATTTTTCTATTTGGTAAACGTAGGCAAAACCTGGGTTTATTGGTGAAGAGTATGTTAATCTATTGATCTAAAATTAAATTATGTATCTATGCTAAAGCAAACTGCAGTCTTGTTTTGCGTAGAAGCAAATTTGATCTAAATGCTTGTCTAAAAGTTTTTATACTTGCTTCTACCAATTGTTGCCAAACTTTTTATAAGCTTACATCAGTACTTCAAAGATATTTTTTGTCTTTATTGCAGTTAAATGACAATTTTGCTCGTATATTTTTTTCTATCAGATATTGACCTACGAGTATTCTTTCTACCAGTCTTTATAAGTTGCTAGAGTATTCTTTGAACAGTTAAACAACTTACATTAAGAAATTTGGACACTTTGACTTTGTCCATTCTGTATAAGAGCTAAAATTTTTGCACCTCATTTATTATATACTTATTATTTTTAGCACAATAACATGTTTGCCGAACATGTTTGATTGGATTAGCAATAGATGAGCAGGGCCTGGTCAGTTTATTTTCTGAATTTAAAATTTTGTCTAAGTATTAAAAGACGTATCTCGTTGAATCTGGTCTTGCGTTATCTTGATTTAAGACAAAATTCAAATAAATATCTATTTACACATAACTTCTAAGTTTAAAAGTACACTTGCAAATTTTTTTCTGGCCCAACTCAATTTTTTTAGTAAATGTAAGCAAAACTTAAACTTATCGGTAAAGAGTTACCATACTCTATTGATCTAAAATTCAATTAGCATAGATACGAGCAAATTGCAGTCATGTTTTGCGTGGAATCAATTTTGATCTAAACCCAGGTCTAAAAGCTTTTATACTTGTTTTTACTAAATGTTGCCAAACTTCATTTATTTATTTTTTGTTCTTATTGCAGTTATCTGACAATTTTGCAAAGTCTACAGTACGTTAAAACAGTCATCTGGTGCATTTTTGTGCAATTTTTTTAACTATTTTTTTCTAAAAAATCTAGACACATAACTTTGTTCATTCTGTATAAAAGTTACTACAACTAACGGGTGATTTATATAGAGGTACTTTTTTAAAACTTTAAAAAAATTACTTTGAGTAATCTTTATGATAATACAAAAGAACCAATGTTTACATTTATTTTTTAAAGATTATTTTTTTCAAATGTTAGCTGTAACTGGGGCTAACATGGTCCATTCTAAAATTTCAGTTTTTGATAACTTTGAGTGGTATTTGGCAAATAACGCAAATAATGTTGGCTTCCAATTTTTTAATTGTAGCTCTAAAGAAATAACTTTAGAAGTGTACGCCTTGATACTACATGATCAAGGCGTAAAATTAACTGCACCGTGTTGTTATTGCAATAAAGGTGTCAAGATTACGGGTTTTGTTTCAGGCAGCAAATAGTCCGTTATAATGGCTCGATAACGGTTGTCATTTACAATTACTTTCCGGCCAGCTTTATTTTTGAAGAAATATAAACCAATGATTCTACCAGCCCATAAACCACACTAAACCGTTGTTTTGTCTCGATGTAATGGTAGTTCTTGAACCTCTTCTGTTTGCTCTTCAGGCCAAATACGCCAATTTTGCCTATTGCCATTGAGCCGGAATTCGGTTTCATGCTATACAGTATGTTGGTCAAAAACAATAAATATTTTTCAAAAGCCCAAAGACTGAAACGGTAACAATTCGGAAAACCGGGCGGTTTCAATTATTGCACAAGTTAAATTTTGAATGCTTTTAAACCAAGACTTTTACGTAAAATACGCCAAATTGTTTCATTCAATAAGCCAAACTGTTGACAATGACGCCAAATTGATTCATTACGGTCATCGCATACACTCTCAGCTATTGTCGCTATATTTTCTTTATTACGTGCTGGATGTAGACTATTTAGTCGCGTATTATCCAATAATAAAAATTGTATATAATTGTACAGAAAATTGTGCGTTTGTTACGCCAATTATGTGGACCATAAGTTGCTCTAAGCGCACAAAACACATTCTTCACAGAACGCTGATTTTCGTAATACAGCTAAATAGTTTGTAGATGCTGTGCCGGGCTAAATCTTTCCATGGTGAAATGTCAAATAATACTAAACAAAATACTATAACGGTTTGACTTGGCGCACGCTTGATTTGTCATAAAATCTTTACTGAAAAAGTACTTTTAAATGATGATTTTATTATGATTGTTACAAAACTTCAACCACAACATGCGCAGTTTAACTTGTATTTTTTTGTTGAAATATTATAAATCAGTTATTATAGATCTGCTCGAAGTTGTAAATGTATGATAAAAAGTGAAATTTAAAATTCCCGCCTGTATTAATTTTTCTTTGGTACTAAAATAAACTAAACACTTGCAAAACATATGACAAGGCATTTCTTAATTTCAGTAAGTTAAAAAAAAAATCTAATGCATAACATATCAACCGTATGAGTGCTGAGCATGCAAGGTTAAATACGATGTAATAATAATATAGTTTTAATTAAAAACCCATTAACTTGTAAGTATTAATTAATTAGTGTTATTATTCTTACCTTACATAATAATACAGGGAGTTTATAAATGAATGGGATTATGTAATCACTTTAAATATGCCGCCTTTTTAAAATCGTTCACTATACTACATATGTTTTCATGTGTTTGTTTGACAGCTGTCAAAGTTGATCTGTCAAAACAAATAGTTTAGTGAACAATTAAAAAAAAGCGGCACATTTAAAGTGATTACATAATCCCATTCATTTATAAACTCCCTGTATAATATCTAGTTAATATGTTAATATAATGAATTAATATTATTTGATGTAATCTATATATTATATTACTTAAAAAAAACTTAAGAATGAAGCAAATAAACATAGTCATTACTATAATATATACAATACGTTATGTTAATCGTTGGCAATATCACATTTATTTGAGTATTGAAGTGAATATGATTGATATTCCAACAAACGCGCATAGAAATTTCTCTTCACTATGCCGCTGATGTAGTATCTTGCAGATGCAGTCTGCACGTCGATGATTCAGAGCGAGCGCTAGCACTGGGGTGCTGTTTAAATCACCGTAATGCTTAATCCCAATTTGTTTCGATTTTAAATCTGGGTCAGAAATGAATGCGCGGTAAAGGGAGGCTACATAGGGGTGTTTTAGACTCTTAATAACTCAATATACTCGTAGTTATTATCTCGATGAGATGCATCGGTGGACAGGCTGGAATATTCACAGATTAATTTCAGCTACTATATACGATTGAAATCTATTCTTTTTATATTCTAATAAGCTGTTTTATAAGATACTAATCCAATTGTTTAAATTTAAATATTGTTTGCAGAGTTTTACAGCAATGAGTTCATTAATGCTTTAATAATCTAAATGTCTGGTAATGAACTAATACGTTTTATCTTTTTATCTTTGTAACTTGTAAATGAGTTGTTTTAATTATTCATTTATTATAAAATGTTACAAGTGTACATACACATTACATTACATTACATACACGGACTTATCATAATCTATAAAAACTATAGAAATTTATTTTCATATTAATCAAATCATAATTTAATTGTGTAAGTTAATTTTATTTAAAGTATATGTATTCGGCTATGCTATGTAAATAAAAGTTACTTCTTTAAAATGTTTACCGAACGTGAAGATTATACTGTCTCTACCAGTTTGTCACTTGTATATAAGAGGTGTTTAATAACCAAAACAACCACACGGTTGGTTAGTATTCATTTGTTTGTAAATACATTTTTGTAACTGTGTAAGATATTTTATTAAATAGTAGTTCTTTTTTATTCTACACAGGGAATGATTCAGTACGTCACTATAAATTAGGTAAGCAAATGTTTTTTTTCTATTTGATAAGTTTAATAATACTTATAGTTAGTTAATGAAACCTTAAGAATATCAAAATATTTTTTTAAATTTAAATATTTAAAACAACGGTTTATGTGATTTAAAATAATAGACAAGAATCGTATATTATGATACGTAATCAGTAAGAGCAATTTACAGGTTAAGAAAACAACATAGCAAAACGAAGCACACAGGGTCGAGCTTTGCTAGTTTTTGAGATCTATGAGCACTAACTGATTAAGTATGATAAATTATTTTTTGTACGATCATCTAAAATTATATTTGAATTTAATACTTATTGTACACTGCGCAAATAGATAGGAAAACACTTCTTTATGTCTGTTTGTAACTTTTTAAGTGAAAACAATGTTCAAATGACCCCCGTTTTCTTGCCAATATTTTTTTACAAATAAAGCCGGATTTACACAAAATGGAGTTGTTAATTTTTACAATACGCATGTTTGGGCCGACAAAATGTTTCTAGATCCTTCCAATTAACGGGCGCTGCATCCTTAAACCTTTTGCAAGACACATATGTATGACTTTGTTGACAACATTACTATTAACCAAAGGCAACAAATGTGGTTTCAGTATGATAGTGCTCCAACTCATTTTTTGATTACTGTTAGAAAGCATTTACATCAAAATTTTCCACGTAGATAGGTAGAAAGAAACATACCTGTTTTCTGGTTTAAACCTTTTTGATTTTTTTCTTTAGGGATATTTGAAAACATTTGTCTACTACTGTAAATAGCATCAAAAAGCTGCAGCTAAAAATTATTCAAAAATGCCAATAAATCCGAGCTAATGAAGGGGGTTTAGAAAGAGTTTGAATATTCTTCAGACTAAGATATTGTGCCTGCTTGGAAATTGAAGAAAAGCACTTCAAACATTTTATTTAACTTTGTTTTTTGTTTTTGCTAAAATAGAAAAAAACTTTTTTATCTCCAAATCCGTTACTTTGCGGACTAATGTTTATTAAAACTTTATTATTTATGTTGGTTTATAATACTACCTATGTAATTACTTTACAATTTTTTTAACATTCTGTATAATAAGTAAAATTACTTTGTTGTAAGTTTTTAATTAACTTGTATTTATATGAATTAAAATAGATTTAGAAGAAGTGATAGTGATACAGAAAATATTGACATTAAAAAAATGTAAAAAGACAAATGTTCTCAACAAATTCCATTAAATTGAAAGAATATTAATATAATGTTTTATGTACTAATGTTAATGATAACTACAGAAAGCATTGCAGAGAAAAAAAAAGTAGCTATAATTACACTTATTTAGAAATAAGACCAAAAAAATATATTGATCAAGTTGTTTGCATAAACACAATTGGTAAAATGCCTTTAAACATTGGCAAATATTTAAGTTTAAAGAATCCTGATTTATACACTGGTTATGCTTTTTGAAAGACTTGTGCTGAAATTATAGCAAACGCCGATGTAGATGTTTTGGTACTCAAATGACAACAAAGATGAAAATTCTCTTCAGTTGTAATAGGCTATGTACATAATTTTGCAAAGAATCTATGTACGCATAAAACAACAATAATAATCAAGGTTTATCTACCAATATCAAAGACAATGTAGCTTTCAGCTATTTACAAAGTTTACCAGAAAATGATTTGTTAGAACCTAACAATATAACTCTGTTTCCAATGTTATCTATTTCAATTATAATAACGTTTTAAAAATTTTAGCATCTATTACTAAATACGCCAACACTTTGTTGTGTTAGCAAGTTACAACACTTTTATAGGATGGTGTGCTACACAATGAGGGAACCAGTGTTCTTAGCATATTTTAATAAAAAACATCCAATACTGAAGTTTTAATAAGCTTAAATATTTGTTATTTTATTTAAGTATTATAATAGTCAAATGTAGTTAAAATGGCAAATATATATATATTTTTTAGAAAGAAGTAGGAAACGCAACGTCATACAAACCATTATGCTTAATCAACACACTGGCTAAAATAATGGAGAAAGTTATTGTACGGATAATAGAACAAGAAATAGAAGAAAAAAGAGGATGGGAAAAATAACCAAAGGAAAAACAACCTTAGGAGCTATAGAAAAAGTAAAAGCAATAGCAAAAGAAGCAAACAGCGAAACGCAGAAGAAAAGGCAACACTGTGTAATGATAGCGTTGGACATACAGAACGCGTTTAATAGCGTATCACGGGTAGCAATCATAGAGGCGGCAAATAAAAAAGAACTGAACAGAAAAACAATCAAGATCATATGGAGCTACTTACAGGACAGAAACCTAGTGACTAAAAAGAGAAAATTCAAACTTACCAGAGGGGTACCGCAGGGCTCAGCACTGGGACCAAAACTGTGGAACCTTGTCTATAACGAGTTACTTTGAATGAAAATACCGGAAGGCGCGTCAATAACAGCATTTGCAGACGACATAGCAGTAGTAGGTAGAGATGTAGAAATAGAAGTACTAAACGAAAGATTAAAGCTGGCAATTGATATGATACAAATATGGATGAAAAGTAAGGGTTTAAAACTAGCAACACAAAAAACTGAGACGGCATGGCTATCGACTAAGAGGAATAATAGAGGAACAAGTAAGATACAGGTGGAAGGTCAAGAGATAAAAATAGGAAAAAATATCAAATACTTGAAGCAAAGAGATAGAATGAACAGGTTAAGAAAGCGTTCATTAAAACAAAGGAAATAGAGAGAAAACTTGGTAGACTTATGCCAAACAACGGAGGTCCAGGAGAAGAAAGCTGAAGGCTAATAGCAACGGCAGCAAGAAGCAAATTGCTGTATGCCGCAGAAACATGAGGAGAAACCATGAAAACAAAAAAAAACAGAAATGAAGTAAGAGGAGCCACGAGAGCAAGCTCGCTAAGGATTAGTAGAGCTTACATAACAGTGTCACAAAAGGCAGTAGAGGTAATTGCGGCAACACCTCCCGCGGATATGATGGTAGAGAAAAAAATAGAAACAAAAAAAATTGTAAGGAACGAATAAAAACAAAGATAAGAGCAAGAGAGAAGACTATGGAAAAAAAGCAGAAAAAATGGGATACAGAGAAAAGAGGAAATGGACGAGAGAACTAATCTCAGACATAAAAGAATGGGTAGAAAAGAAACCCGAGATGTGCTAATATACAACACAAATACAGATCGGGCACGGAGCATTTGAAAAATTCTAGCAAAAAAATTTAAAAAATGAAGGAAGAAGAAGGAAGAAGAAGAAAGAAAAAGGAAGAAGAAAGGTGTATATTTTGTCAGGAAGAAACACACAATAACGCAGAACACACTCTAATAGAATGCGAGACGTGGGAGGAAAATAGAAAAAAACTAAAAAATATACTGGAAAGCAAAGTGGATAAAATAACAATCATTAACAAATGCTTAAAATATGAAAATAAATGAAGGGCGCTAAGAAAATTCTCAACAAATGTACTAAAAAAAAAAATTGAAGAGTTTGACAATAAAAGAATATAGAAATACAAACAATATAAACAAACACACAAATTAAAAGCCATAGAAGAGAAAAGAAAAAGATGAGAAAAGCTAAATGGAAAAAAGAAAACAGAGAAAAAAATCAAAATAAAAGAAATAAGAAAGGACAGGATAATTATGCATACCAAAAAACAGAATAAAAAAAAGAACATTTACAGAGCCTACAATACCAAACAAAATTGCAGAGATAAGAAGAAGTAGACAAAAAATATTGAAGGAAAAGCAGAATAACAGAAATAACAAGGCAAATACCAAATAGTAGATCTGCTATCTCAAGGCTGACTAAGAACGCAACCTTTCAGATAGTCAGAATATACCTGGCAACGAGAGAACATCAAGAAGTACTTTCTGATGGAAATACAAAGATATCACTGGAGGTAAAACTTACAAATCTAGGATTGCCAAAAGGAATACAACTAATAAAACTGCATAAACTATTTATGGAGGAGAGAGGATACAATGAAGCAGAAGTGAACAATGACCTTAGTAAGCTAAGAGCACATCTGAGAACAAATTATATAATTAGAGTAAATAACACAAGGATGGGAGAAAGAAGAGAATGCAGAGGTAGATGCCAGTGCAGATAAGAAATAGTAAAATGACAAAAAAGACAAACAAAAGTAGGGGTTATAGGACAGCTTGCGTGCCGCAGATGATGCGTGAAAATTCGCAAGGCAAAAACCAGCTCACCTCAAACTAGCGCCAAATGTAGGTTAGTTTAGACAGGGACAACAAAATTTGTGCAGAAAAGGTATTACCTTGCGTAAGTTATTCTTAAAAGACACTTGTTGAGAACCAACACATCACTACGTAAAAAAATAATAAAAAAATTTACCTCGTATTATTATTATTTATATCTCAACTTGCAGGTTTTTTTCATGTAAAATGTTATTGGCCTATCTACCTTAATACACATAGAATTTATTTTCTTTATTATCCATATCAAATAAAACTGTGTTCAAACAAGTTTGGTTACAAACTATAAAACAAATCAATCCACAATTAGAACTACAGCATTTCTTGCAGTTACAGAATATTGTATTGCGTAATACATCAAAAACTGGTTGAAACAGCTCTAATACATTATTTTGTAATACCTATTCCCAGTTCTCAAGATGAATTTTGTTGTTTCTGCTTTTGTAGCAACAGATATTAGAGGAAGTGTAGACGATTGCACAGCTGTATTGAGTTTTGTTGAATAAATAAATTTAAAATATTGCAATTCATTGACGTAGCTCTGTTTTTAGTTGTTTTGTATACTTGTTAAAAAAAATCGTAGGACATTCTCAAAAATTATTAAATGTTGTAAACTTTTTAAAATACAATATTTTGTCTTTGTGTAATTAATATGGCCATCAAGTTTAAATATTTGCCAACAATAATAACAGTACTTGTATTGCTGTTTCAATGATCAGAACAACAGCATAATTTTTTGCTAGTTTTACGGTGACATTAACAGATTGAAATCTTTCAGACAACATAGAAATGAATTGATTTTTATTGTTAATTGTCATTGATGCATCAAAGAAAATACCCGCAATTGTATATAAGCTATGTACCTATCAAAAATGGTATCAAACGTTCACTCAATTCCATATTACACGATGCACAATGTCATTGTTGTATGGCTGCAGTATTTCATAAAATGTAGATTTTTTTAATTTTTGCGCATTTTGTTAGTTTCTTATCAAAAAATAATGACGAGTATGGAGCTAAAAGTATTGTTAAAGATTTTTTTCAAATTGTTTTCTAATGCTGATTTTCTAAAACAACAAAGTGGTTTATTGGCGACTTTTATACTATGCACGGAGTTGAAAACTTTAAAAAATAAATCTACTTTGTCAGCTATCAGTTTCTTTTCAATTCAAATTTTTTGAGTTTTGTAACAATTAATTTTGTTATCATTGATATGGTTCCACTTAATATTGACATGTGAGGAAACTGAAAGTTTGTAGCCAGAAAATCATTCTAGGGCTTTTGTAACATCAGTACTTTTTACTCTTTTTACTTTTCAATTTAACTCAATTCATTTATTTACGGAAACTCCATTTAATACAAAAAATAATAAAACTATATGAACATTAAAAAGTAAAAAAGTGTGCACTTATAAAACATAATAATAGATAGCAACATAAATTTAACAAAAACATAAAAATTTAAAAAAATAAAATAAAATAGTGTATATAATATAGTAGAGAAATTTAAATACTAATAATAATATATGCATAAACATTAAAATATTAACAATAAACAAACAGGTACATACATATCAAAACAATGAAAAATCAAAAGATCTTAATTGTCTCATAAAACTCGTGTGTGGGCCAAATAAATTAAGGTTTGAATTAAAAGAAATAACGTTTGCATAGCGCATCATTCAGCATAAAAGAACTATAATACCCTAAGTTAGAGTTATGTAATGGTAAGCAAAATAAAGGCATATATCTAGTACGGCGACAAGGACCAATATAGAAGTGCAATTGAGACAACAATGATGGATTGTTTATTGTAGAACACAAAACCTTCGACGATCTTCTAATCTGCATAAATTGAGAGAGATTAAAAAGCTAGTTTTATCGTAGTTAACATCAGCAATTCCCATTTTAGAAAACAAATAACGGCAAAACTTCCATTGGATTTTTTCAATACTATTTATATGAACATCATAGAAAGGTGACCACACCGTAGACGCATATTCTAAAACAAGACAAGGACAAACAATAGAACAATACAATAATTTAACAGAATGCGTACTTAACGATCATGACATTCTAAAGATAAATCCAAAAATTTTAGATGCTCTGTTGCAAATTGAATCAATGTGGTTTGTAAAACGCAACTTTGAATAAAAAATAACACCTAAATCTTTAACTTCTGTAACGTTACAAAGTATACAGTTGCCAATGTTATAATCAAAACAGATAGGTGTTACTGCACGAAAAAAGCTTATTTTTAAACATTTTGTTAAATTAAAAAATAAATTATTGGCATTGCACCAGCTAGTAATAGAGTCTAAATTATCTTGCAAAGCTTTGCAATCACCAATAGATGATATAGTTTTCAAGATTTTAAGATCGTCCGCATATAGAAGATATTTTGAATTATGTATGTAATTGTCTAGATTGTTAATAAAAAGAAGAAACAATATTGAGCCACAATGTGACTCTTGTAGAACCCCAGACAACACATGTATGGGCTTTGATAAAAAATTCTTTATTTTTACACATTGAGAGCGCCCCGAAAGAAAACTACTCAACCAGGTAACAACACTACTGTGGAATCCAAAAGCTTTTAATTTAGATATTAGTATTGAATGATTTACTCTGTTAAATGTTTTACTGAAATCAGTATAAACACTATCAACTTGGAGTTTAGATTCTATAGCATTAACTAGATGAGATTGATATATAAGCAGATTTGACAGAGTAGATTGACCTTTAAAGAAACCATGTTGTTCGTTGATAATAACTTGACAACTGAGACTATTTAGTTGACTAGAAACAATACTATCCAAAAGTTTTGGAATGCAAAACTGTATGCAAATGCCTCTATAGTTGGATATGTTGTCTTTAGCACCAGATTTATGAAGTGGCATAATATAACTTCTTTTCCATGTACTTGGAAATATACCCGAAGAAAGAGAATATTTAAATAAATGATATATTGGATACGAGATTGAGTGTAAGCAATTTTTCAAAAGCACAGATGGTATACCATCTGTGCTAAATATGATGACTTTTGGTTATTTATGCCATCATATACATTGAACACAGATATAGAAAACATTTTCCATGGCACATTTTGAGCAAAGTCTAATTGAGGAACAGCACATGTAGTGTTGTCATATACTGAGGCAAAAAATTGGCAAACAAATCAACACATTTATTACCATTTAAGGAAAATGAATCTTTATAGAACATTTGTTCAGGAAAAGTAGAGAACGAATCTCTTGATTCATTGACAAAACTCCAAAACTGTTTGAGATTAGTTCTAATGCGCGCTTCAACTTTTGAAATATAAAAAGTATTAGCATTTTCGCTTAAATTTTTGCAATGATTACGTAATGATTGAAATTCTAAATAATCGGAATAGTTGTTTAATTTTTTAAACTTTATGTGTGCTAATTTCTTACGAGTGAACCATTTAGGATAGGATGATGGGCAAATTTGTTTAAGTGGGACAAAGCGTTCGATTGCTTCATCAATGATGTTATAGAAAACCTTATCCATGTCGTCAATATGCAGATTAACAAAACGACTATTCCAATCAATACTACATAAAAACAAATTTATAGCGTTAAAGTCGGCTTTATAAAAATCTTGTCAATTCTTCGCATCTATACGTTGATTGGTCTTGAGTATTCCTTTCTCTAGCAACACCGTCATCTGTTTTTTTAAACTTCACAAATCATTGCTTAATAGTATAAGTACTACAAGTTAATTTATTAGATTGTTTAACGGTAAAAAGTCCTTTCTCTCCAAAACATTTTTTGTTGCAGAATTTCCAACTAACATAATATTTTGGAGATGAAAGTAGGCTAATTTAGCATAATTTTGATGTTCATTAGCATGTAAGTATGGTAACATTACTTTTATGCAACTTAAATGACCATACCAATCTTTTATTTGCCGAGCTCTGATAAACTTCTTAGCAATAGATATCATTTGGAAACATTGTATCTATAGTTTTGCAGTAAAACCACAATCTTTATGTTCTTGAAACTTTATTTTTATTTTTATTTATTTAATTTACGGAGTACAAACTGATTTTTTGTCATAATTTTTAATATTATCGTTTGACAGGATTAATAACGTTTTCAATCGTAGTTCAAAAAATGTCAACGGTTTTCCCAACGTCAATCTCTTTTAACATTTATTTACTTTACTTTTGCCAAAGCAAAAAGAAACAAAGTATGATTCCAGATTGCTCTAGCGTACTGAATTAGGTGTTTAAATAACTGACAAAAAATTCTTCAAGTATAACAATATCTTGTGATAATTTAGTGTATAGAAGTGCTGCAGCAACAATGTCTCTAGCTTTGGTGAACAAAGATTGATCAAAAATTATAATGCATGTATTGTGGCTATGACTTTTGGTTTTCTTTAAAGCACATAACAAAATTGCATTGTAATTATTAGCTGGGGTGTTTTATATATACGTTTCATTTTGTAGTTAAGGTATACCAAAAAATTTACTATACATGTATAATGTATTTATTGGTTTTCAAAAATAATACTTGTATCATCATATTAAAACCTGTATTTTTATACATTTGTAATGGTACTGCACGTGTAATAATAGATTCTTTTGCAACAACAATTTTTTTGGAGTGACAATTTTAATTATGCTTATTATGTTTAAAGTATTATGTCCATTAATTGTATGCACATTTACATCAGCAGTATTGGCGGCAAATTTCTGGTAATAAAATGTGAGGTTGTGGGTGGTAAACTGTTGCATTTTTATATAACAAATCAATAAGACGTCTTGAGTCAAATCTTTTAGCCGTAAAATAAATTACTTGGCTTAAACTGCAGACATAATAACATGACCAACGTACATACTAACATTGCGTATTTTTTAAAATTAATTTTTTTTAATAAGTTTAAGATTGTTAATCATTTATATGATGGATCATTTGACATGGAAGAAGATAACATTATAAAATACTGCAGATGTTACATCTTCATAAATTATTACAGCTGCTTAACTATTTGTAAGCGTTTTTTACTTTGATTTTGTTTTCAAGACTTGTTCAAAATACCGTGCTGTCTATCATTGAAACAAATAATAACAATATTTATATTTTTTTTTTCTCTAATTATAATGCAAGTGCAATTTTTGCTTCAGCTATTAATTGTTTAATCTGTTAGAGGTTTACCCTGGCACACATCTATTAACTCATTGACAGTAAATTGACAATTTTTATTATTTTCAATACAAGAAAATATACTTTTTTTGGCAATCATAATATTTTTATATTCTGGACGAACTTTTTTACTTGCATATAACAAATCCAACACTTTAAATGATACCCGACACATTAAATTTTCTGAAACCTCTAAGCGATTGGTAACAGCTTTTGCTAAATTATCATCACGTTTTTTAGCAAAATTCAGAATATAAATCCGAAACAAAGATGTCAATACATAATGTAACAAACGACAAACCCAAAGATTTTTTTTTATTCTAAAATTAAATACAGCATTTTATAGCAAATGATCTCAGTACAAATTAGCTTCCAATGTTTTTTGGATAAATTTAGCCATTTTTGAGATATTTGCAAAAAAAAATTTATTCAACTTTTGACTTTGCGTAACTCAGGACTTGGCAATTAAATCGATGGAAAACTTACATTTTTTCCAACTCTTTTTTGTCTATTTTTTCTATACTATAAGTAGAATGTTATAACATTTAAAATGTATTTTTGATTGTTATAATAATTTTACATAAAAAGTTTTAAAATTTGATATAAAATAAAGCTTTGATGAGCATTTTTAAGCATAATCTTTTCGCTATTTTTGATATTTTCTCTTTGATAATCTTTCATCTAAAAAAAAAATTGGAAATTGGGCAACAAAAAAAATACAATTTTGTATTTTGTTGTTTTATAACATAAAAATAAAGCTTTTTTGCCTGTCCGCTTTAAAAAAGCAGCTTTTTTGTTTGTATGCTTTGCGGTTCTAGAAGTAAAAGTAAAGGTTTTCTTTTTTAACTCGCAAAATAAAGTTATTTTGTAATTAAAAAAAATAGATTTTTTATAATCTTTTTGCTTATAATATACTATGTTTCACATATTTTTTCTGGATTTAATAATCTTTATCAAAAAACTTTTTTTTTTTAAATAAAAAAATTACAATTGATGATATAATAAAGATAGATATAATCAATTTAATTAAAATTTAATCAAATTACTTGTAAAAAAAAAGTCACATATAAGTTACAGTAAACTAAGTTGTACAGCAGAATAGTTCTTGCTGAGCTTTACATAAAAAAATCAACGCTTTTTTATATTAACTCAACAAGCATAATTAACAATTAAAAAGTCAGTTGCACATTTTAAAAGGTGTTGTTGAAAACTTTTCGCAAAGTAGAAAACTACGTTTGGCTTTATTTATAATGCTGTTTTAACATCCAACATTTGAAACAGAGTATTAAAGAAAACTTTTATGACATTTTTTTAGGATAAATACCAATCGTATTATTTACTATTAATAAAGTTGCTGACAAAATATTATATATCAATTTATTGAGCAAAACATATTGAAAATAAAATTCTTATTATTAAACGGCAATTAAACATAGATTAGTAGTTTTAAAGACTTATGAGGAACTTAAAATTAATGTTTCAAATTACCATTTAAAACGAGACTATTAACAGCATTTGAAGATATTTGACTCAATTTTGTTGCACAAGTTTTGGATGTATGGTTTTTTTTTTAATAAATAACACCATATTTTACAATTTTAACTGAATAAAATAAATTTATTATTAGAATGATGAGAAAACCAGGCTAGGAATGTTAAGACTAATTAAATACATTTATTCCTTGATAATATCTATTAAATCAACATTTTGTATGAAATATAATGTGGATATTTAGACGTGCTTGGGTTGACACAATTTCCCAAACGAATGAATCCGTTTAAAAGAAAATCGATGTTTAATTATGAAAAGGAGATTTGAGATACTGCAATAAGACGGTCCTGTTAACCTTCAATATGATTCGACCAAATTGAGGGTAGATAAATTCTGCGCAATTGGATCGAATGCAAATGGTTCTTTCTCTCATTTTTTATAACGAATTCAATCAGTAAATGATATGTTTTATTATCTGCGGCATTGAACGGCAGCATTATCAGTACAACCCACCCCCCAGTTGTATGGTACGGACGGGTTCAAACTGAAAAAGAGACGGCAGGCAGGCTCCATGTAGAACTGTAACCCTAAAGTTCTGTAGGCTGATAAGGAAGCGAAATACATATTTTATGAAATTATCGCATTCCCTCCAAATAATTTTAATGAAAAGTCTCGCGCGTAGGGGAAAGAGTGACATCAGCTGTTACGTACAGTCCAATGCATTCCTCCCTCGCTGACATAACGCTTCCACGAGCACATTATATAGACTGCCGTCATGTAGAGCTTTACCCATGCTACTATAACTACGAGAGGCGAAAGTTTTCAGATAGATATGGTCATCCAATTCATGTTATTTTTGATATAAAATCTTTTATTACATTACTGACTTAAATTAATAATGTTATTTATGTAATCGCATTATATTAGTGGAATATTATTTACTCAATATTAAATCAAATATCTATACATACTCTAACAAAATAAATTTGAAAAATTATAATAACATTTTTGGAATTCAACAAATAAAACTATCATATTAAAGACAATGTTTAAGTATATCAACCTTAATTAGTTTTAAAATAGTATCACAAAATAGTAAATAAATGAGCAGAAAGACCTCGGTCGATAACCCTTTATATATTTAAACCTTCACATAATATGAAATAAATATACTTACTACTACTAGTAAATAAATTCATTTGTATATGATTTGAAGGTTTTAGTTCTAAACTTTGAGTAAATAATTGTTTAAATTCTGAGCAAACTTTGTACTACTAGTAAGTATTTCTTAAGATAGAGCATCATTATGTTGTTATTGCAAAGTATCTAAATCAGTTTTGGATTAGCAATGATTTGAATAATTTGTTTCTTAATAAAATTAATAAAACTACATAAGTTTAAGGTAGTCCTGTTTATAATTGAGAACAATAAATGTTATTAACTTTCAGAAATGAAAAAGATGCAAAATAAACTTTTGTTTAAAAATTCTTTATTGTTTATACAGGGTGCTTTCGACAATTTGAAGTTGAAAATGCTTTATACACTTTTGTTCAAAACTCGATATTCAAGGAGTTATGACTTTGGAAATCAAGTAAGCGCAAATTTAATAGAAATACGATTTTAACTGTTTCTACATATTAAGTCAATACTGCGCGTGTTTGTAAAATTACCAAAATGACAGTATGCTTAATTTAATAACCAATGCCGTAGTGCAAATCCGCAAAAGCGTAGACCCTGCACATGTTCAAACATATTTGCGTAAGTCTATTATTGATGGTATTTTTGTTCTTTATATTTAAAATTATGTTTGTAAAAAGACTTAATTCAGAGTTTGGATTTTTGACAAACTGGATGCACTAAAGTAGTATACTTAATGAAATGCCTGCAAAAAAATAAATTAAGTACGGAGTCACTGGAACACGCGTCTGTATACATGATACTTAATATTCCTAAAATGCTTCACACTACTTCCGGAAGCAATACACTAAATTTGCAACCAATAATTTGTTTCAAACAAAATTTACAAAATTCAGTATGAAGAAGATAGAATTTTATTATCAAATGTACAAAACTTTGTGTACATAACTTTACATTTTACAATATGGTCAACGGGTCGGTACATTGCTAGTGGTAGAACAAAGTAGAAGGCAAATTAAAGTGGACACATGCAGTTTGTAAAATAAAATATTATTTATTTAAAAGTTGTACTACCAAAATCACAACGCTATTCTTAGTAATGCTTTGCTTTGACTTTTAATGGAAAAGATAATTACAATAACTCAAAAATTTCTTAAATTTGGACACATGAAAATAAAGATTCCTTCAGATTACGTTAGAATCTGCAATGAAACATGCATCAAAGAATTATTTACAGTCGCCTATATGCACCACAAGTTCTTTAGCAACTTTATAAGGCTTTATTACTATCAACCAGTTTGCCATGGATTTAAAACCAGAGATTTTATAGTAATTAATGTGGCAGCAATAAAATACAGTTCTAAAGGAGAAAAAACTATGAATATGTTTGTTTACTCAAACCTTGGCTATGCTGTGTTTGCAAACAAAAATTATAAATTATATCAGATGATAGCGTGCATCTTACATGATAAAATCAAATGCTTTTGTGTAGTCATAATATTATTGATCAATAATCTGACGGGTATTTAATTTGCCATATTACCAAATTAAACAAAAAAGTATTAATAAACATGGGTCCGCAAAGTAACGGTTTTGAAGAGAGGATGATAGTTTTTTCTAGAAAAAATAAAAAACAAAGTTACATAAGGTGCACTTTACTCTAAAAGATATTCTTTTTCTCAAACCACCTCATTGGATCGGATTTGGCATTTGGCATTTTTGCTTAATTTGTAACTGCTGCTCCTTGGGGCTATTTACAAAAGTAATAATAATAATAATAATAGTTTATTTTCTTGCTATTTGGACTTGAAAAGTATTTACATGTTACAATTTATACATAATTTAATTGAAATTCTTATTTAACAAAACTTATCCTAACATAATTTGTAACAATCTACAAATTATACTATGTAATCAACATAACGTGGACTAATGATGTCTGAGATTGATTGCCAAGAGCTACTAGTAACTCTTCCATTTCAAATCCCCAACAATAATTGCCAAACCAGACAGTCTCTATTATTTAGAGAATCAATACATTCTACCAATTATTTAATAATCCAATTGGTAGAATGTGTAAAATTGCAAATAGTTTTTCTAATAATATTGATTTATTTTGTGTTTCAAAATGTAGTTTTAAGTGTCAATTAAAATGTGTTGATGAATAATTTTATATTTTGTTTTTATTTATGTATACTTTTTTCCATGCTTTTGTTATTCAATATTCTTTTATATATTTTTGTGTAATTGTAATATTGCTTGTAATTCATCGTTATTTATGTACATAATGATGTAGATGTAAATGGTTTTGTATATACCGTGAATAAAGTATTATTATTATTATAATATCTTATAATACAACTTGAACTCTACAATCTTTGTCAATTTTTTTTCTTCTTTTGATGACTCTTCTCATCCACATTATTCCTTTTTTATCTTCTTTCAACACATCCTTTCTTTCCATTTGTTCTTCTCTCATCTCAATACATTCTTTTAACATATGTTCTATTGTTTTATTGGCTTCTCCACACATTCTGCACATTTTGCTTTTCTCATTCATCCAAAACTTTTTTTTTATTTCTACATCTAAATTTTGCTAGTATCTTTTTTTCTGTTTTTGTGTATTTTGAATTATTTAAGTATTTTGGTATATTATTTACTCTTGTTCTTTTTTTTTGCAATTCTACATGCATCCCTATCACGCATCGTCATTTCTTTCCACAGAACTTTTCTACTATTTTTCATTCTTTCTACTTTCTTACAGTCATATCCCTTTTTAATATAATATTTCTTTCTAACTATTTTTATTCTTTCATACCTTCTGTTCATTTTTTCTTTCAGACACTCTTGCAAAATTTTGCATTCATTTCTTTCTCTCAATCTTTTTTTGTGTCTTACTGCTTTTTTTCCTGCTTCTATTTTTATTTGATCTCTTTTTACTTGCACTAAAAAAATGTATGATGGGGCTTTCTTAGTTAATCTTAATACCTATCTATAGTATTTTGCCTATATAGCTTCTAATTTATTCGGTTTTTTCATCCCCAAATTTCTGACCCATAAAGCATCATACTTCTAGCTAGACTATCAAACATTGTCTTCTTTATTTTTACATATTTAAATTTTCTTTTACCTATTCCCTACACCAGTCCTACCACCTTGTTTGCTTTTCTTGTTAAATCTTGTATGTGCTCAATCTTGCTGTTATTTACATACTCTAAATATTTGAATGGTTTTACTTCATACATTGTCTTTCCCATTTTCAAACTTTTTTCGTATATCTACTTTCTCTTTTTCTAAATATCAAAATTTTTTTTCACTCTACTCACTACGGCTTCGCCTGTTTGTGCAAGACTTAGTCTTTCTTTTACGTGTGCTATATATGCAGCAAACAATCTAAGACTAAGTTGGCATCCTTGTCTTACTCCTTTTGTTGTCCAGAACATTTCACCCATTCTACCGTTTACACATACTTTACACCGTTTTACATCTTCCATTCTTCTTACCAGATGCTCGCTAATACCTTGTTTTCTCAGACATTACCACAATTTTTCTCTATCTATACTAGCAAAGGCCGCTTTAAAGTCCAAGAAGAACGCATATATTTTTTCTTTTACAGTCAATTCTTTTTCAACTATATGATTTAGTATATATACGTTGTCTACAGTATCTCTCCCTTTTCTAAACCCAGCCTGCTCATCTGGCAATATTTCATTATATTATCATCTCCAATTTTGTCATGGCGTATATATTTTATGCCGTATTAACTAATGTTATTCCACAATAGTTTTCAACTAGCTTCTTTTTTTTTGTATACTGGTACAAGATCCACTTTCCATTTGCTAAAAAAATCTTTTTCTTTCCATACTCCATTTATTACCTCTCTCAATCTTTCAATCAATTCTTTCGTTCTATACATACATGCTTCATTCTGTATTCCATCCACACCTGGCGTCTTTGTTTTTTTTTTTAGTTTTTCTTAGCATTGTTTCTTTTGTAATTTCTTTTGGCTGCAAGGTCAGCTTTTAGGATGTTCTGTTTTGATCTTGTTATTTTTCCTGTCGGTTCCATCAAATAGTTTTGAAAAACAATATCGTCATTATTTCATAGTAACTGTTTGTTTTAGTCTTGTTTTATGCTGTTTTCTGTCTTTGTTTATGTACTTCCATGCTTCTTTTTCTGATTGTATTGCTTTTATTTTTATTTCTTCTTTCTGTCTGTGTGTTATCTTATTTTCTTTGCATTTGTTTTTATATGTTTTTAACGCTTTTTGGTAATGTTGTTTGGTTGCTTTTGTTATTTTTTCATATGCATATGTCCATATGTCTATAAGTTGGAAGGTAGCACTTGACATTCAATGTTAAATAATAAAGTAATAATCATCTTGTAAAACGAAAAAGTTTAGTTTTTTTTATATAATAGTTTTTTCGTTAAAAATTATCTAGTGATTTAATGCACCGTACAAATTAAAACGCGTCAGCCAAGCAATCATATCTATATAGTATCATGATTGTTGATCACAAGAGCTCGGAGCTAAAAAAAATTAAAATTTATACATAGGACAGGTGCCATTAGTGCGTTCTGAAAGATATCGAGAATATTGTGGTAATAAATTGAGTTTATAAGAGCTAAAACTTTAGACGCTGTTTAAAAAAATAAAAAAAGCAAAAAAAACATTAAGGGTAAGAAAGCACAATTATTTGAAGTTACTTTAGTATGCTGTTTTATTTATTTTAATAATATTCAGACCGGTTTTGGCTGTTAAGCCATCAGTTTAATTTATCATCATTACTTTAATTTTTTTTTACAGATGTTGTGACAAAGCGGCTAACTGCCACTTGTTTTGTCGGAGGTGGGTTGTTATAATTGCCGGAAAGTTGCTTTAGGATAAATGGTAAAGTCTAATTGTACGGTTGATAGGTTATATTTTATAAGTATCTAAGACAAATAAGAGCACATTATTATATAAATTATAATGAACAAAAAAAATCGAAACGATAATTATTATGTAAAAAAATATATAATTAAGAAAAAAATTAAAAAATATTAGGCTCACCTAAGGGCAGACGCATCTACTTGAATTAAGTTGAGTATGTTCGCCAGTACGCTACTTAGCTATTATACCGCAAAAAGTTTCTAATGGCAGCAGCGGTAAAAATCGAAAATACAAGTGAGGCCCTTTCAGTCTCTTTATCCCAGCAGACCGGGCCGCAAAACCCCTACGTCACAGTCATGGGATTGCGGAGCGTAGCGAGACGGCACGATAATAAATAAGCCAAAGAGACTCGTGCCGAGGCAGTAGCAGCGAGGCTAGAATATATTCCGTTATATCTGCCCCATCTCAGTTATTATTGAAATGATCATTTACTACTACTACTACTACTACTACTACTGAGGATATTGATTGCGCGTTTTTGTAAATTTTCACGCGCAAAATAAATGTTTACATGAGAGTCGTATACTGGGTTAGAGACCGCAGCGGTGAAACAGAGCAAATACCAAAATGAAGTTCGGTTGCAGAACAGGCAGTAGACTCGTGAGTTACGTTGTTGAGTATTTTGACAAAAAACAAAATCTCTTTTGTCCATATTTTTTGGTTGTTGGACAAACAAAAATTGTTTCCAACATTTTGACGTGAATTGCGTTCCGTGATCTGTCAGGATACGAGCAGGTATGGCAATTTTGGAATTTTGTTTTTTTAGTCGATTTACTATAGCCCGAGCTGTAGCTTTTTTTAATCAAAACGTCAATAATCACAAAGAGGTAAGCTACTCCTCTAACTGAACGGGGAAGGGGACCATAGATGTCTGCTGCAACGAGGTCATTTGGAGCCTTAGGTATTATGGGTCAAAAATAGGCTTTGGTAGACGAGATACTTTGTTGCGTTGACATACGTCGCAATTTTTAACACGTTATTAATTGTTTGAAACATAGCAGGCCACCATAAATCTCGTCGTATTTTGCATCATGTTTTATAAATGCCAAAACGAGCATAGTATTCATGATATAGTTTTATAAACTCGCCGACAAGTGTTTCAAGAATACATAGTTGCAGTGGTGTTTTGTTACCGTGACGTGTATTTACGTCAAGATAACAAAAAAAAACAAGTTATCATAAAACAGAAAACGAGAGGCTGGCTTAAGTGGGCAATTATTTATTATTTAGGCAAGCCGAGAGTCTGCCAATTGGGCTTTAAGGAATTTGGCTAGTAAAAGTTTAGCACCAATATCTGCAACGCAAGTCATTACACGGAACGTGCGGTTTCATGGAGTATGTAATTGAATGGGATTACATCTTGCTATGCGGAAAAAAAGCAATCTACATCTATTCAGATACACAAGAACACGATGATTGGTGTTCACATTTAATAGTTGCCCTAAAAAAAAAAACCTGCCATCTGCAGGTACTGAATAGCGCGTTTCACAATCTAGCAATAGTTTGCTAAAATAGCTAACTACTTGTCGTGCTCTATAAACCATTTGATACAGAACTGCTCCAATTCTGACATTACTAGCGTCGCATTGCACGACGTACGGAGCGTCAGTATGGAGGTGATGTAATAATACCTCATTGGCTAAGGTGTTTTTTAATAAAAGGAAAGCGTCAGCTTGAGCTTGTCCCTAAGACCACTTACAGTTTTTACGGAGTAACTGAGTAAGCGGTGCTGCTATGAAAAATGTTTAATAATTCCGCAGTAAAAATTGGCGAGTCTTAAAAATGCTTAAACTTGGGTCGTGTTTTTAGGTGTTGGAAAATTGTGGAGAGTTTGAACCCTATCTGGGTTTGGACTGATGCCACTTGGAGTTTACACATATCCCAGAAAATTTATCTGTTTACAAAAGAACTGGCATTTTTCTAACTTTAATATAAGACCGGCATCACGTAACCGCGATAAGACCGCGTCAATATGACCAAGGTGTTCTTCAAACGTGTTAGAAGTTATGAGCAAATCATCCACATAAGCATGGACAAATTACTCAAATGGCTCAATACTCTATTCATACACTTGGTAAAACTTGATACCGCAGTTTTGAGGCCAAATAGAGGGACATTAAATTGATATGCACGTGAACCGACCCGAAATCCAGTATATTTACAATGTTCAAGCTTTATAGGTACTTGCCAGTACAAGCATCGTAAATCTAAAGAAGACATGTATTGAACATCCGGTAAGTTGCGCAAACGGTCTTCAATGATCCTAGGCAGCTCTGTATCCGACTGAGTAACGGTGTTTAAACGTCGCGCGTCTAAACATAGTCTCACGTACCCGTCCCGTTTAACCACGGTCATAAGCGGAGTGGACTAGTGCAACTGTGGGTAGATTACAGTATTTTCATAAAACAATTCAATTTGCTGCTTATGTATAATAACAGTAATTATAAAAGCGGATATGAAATCAGAACCTAATATTATACAGGGTGTTAGACAAAAACGTACGGCTGAATAACTCCGTTATTTTTTAACCGATTTATATGATTCAAAAACCATTTTAAATGGTTTTTTAAGTATTAAAAAGGCAGGTACACACATTATTGTTTTTATTTTTATTATAGTTGCTATGGCCACCAACTTAAATTTTTTAAACAGCAACATACATTTTTTATTTATTTTTCAGAATCTATATAATATTCTCAATACAAACATGTAAAATAATAATATACTTTTATAACAAAAATTTTTGATAAATTCAAAAAAACATAATATTTGTTTTTATTTAAAATGATCGTAATTGAATAGTTGGCATTAAAAATAATGAATGTTAATTTTTTGTAGTGTTTTTATGTTATTATGAATAATATAGTAACTTGAAAAATTACGTTTTTTAAATTTATTAATTAATTTATTTTTTTTTTTTTTATTTTAAATACGTCAATTTTTTGTTACTATAACAACATAAAAACATCCCAAAAAATAAAAATTATTTATTTTCAACTCCAACTATTCAATCGATCATTTTAAATAAAATAACAAATAATACGTTTTTTAAGTTTATCAAAAATTTTTGTTATAAAAGTACATTATTATTTTACATAGTTGTATTAAGAATATCATTAAGATTCAAAAAATAAAATAAAAAATATGTGTTGCCATTTAAAAAAATAAGTTGGTTGCCATAGCAACTATACTAAAAATAAAAACAAATATTTGTGTATTTGACTTTATAATATTTAAAAAACCATTTAAAATGGTTTTTGAATCGTATAAATCGGTTAAAAAAAATGTGTTTTGTCAGGAGTGGATTGTTATAATTGCCGGGAAGTTGCTTCAGGATAAATGGTGACGTTTAATTGTACGGTTGATAGGTTATATTTTATAAATATCTAAAACAAATAAGAGCACATTATTATATAAAAGAATATTAGACTCACCTAAGAGCAGACGCATCTACTTAAATTAAGTTGATTATGTTAGCCAGTACGCCACTTAGCTATTATACCGCAAAAAGTTTCAAATTTTTATGTTGTTGTGACATATTAAATAATTTTTAAATATCACATTTTAAAATTAAAAAAAAAAATAAATAATTATAATCATGATCTATTAAATTAACACAATTAAATTTTTTGTTTGTTTGTCTATTTCTTTTCTTTGTTTTTTAATTGCCCTCATTCCTTTTTTTTCAATCAGTTTGTTTTTTATTTCGTTACACTCTTTTAACATATCAAATTTTCTTCTATTTAAATTTTTGTCACTTGTTTTTCATTACCACATCTGAATCTTGCAATTATCTTTTTATTATCTTTACTATATTTATCGCTCTCTAGATACATTGGCAGTTTACTTTCTTTAATGTATTTAATTGCCCTCATCTATTCTATCACTCATTTTTTTTTTCAATCTGCTTGTTTTTTATCTCGATACACTATTTTAACATATGTTGTTCTATGGTTTTCGTAGTCTCTCTTCATATTCTCCCCACTCGCTTTTCATTACTACATCTGAATCTTGCAATTATTTTTTTTTATCTTTACTATATCTATCGCTCACTTTTTTTAATGTATTCATAATTTGTGTTGAACCTAAACTCTTTCACTAGTATTCTACTTTCTTGTTTTTGTATATCTCTATTTCTTTCCATAACTTTGTAGCATGTCTTTCTCCCAGTTTCTTTCATCTTCTCATTTTCTTGGCTTGCGTAACCATTTTTGTTCTAAAAGTTTTCTCTTATTTTTTCTTTCATGCATTTTTGTAAAATTTTACATTTGTGTCTCTGTTTCATGTTTTTTCTTTTTACCTTATTGATAATAATAATAATAATAATAATAGTAAACCTTTAATTTTTTTTTATTTTTTCTATTTCTATATTTCTGTCCCGTACAATATCATACTCTTAATTAAACTATCAAACATAAGCCCCTTTTTCTCGTACAAACAAATTTTTTTTTATTTATTTCCCACACTTGTACTTTATTTGCTTTTCTAGCCATCTCTTTAATGTGCTTTTTCTTGCTGTTGTTTATGCAAAAAATATATATCCTAAATATCCTAAAAGTTTACCTCCGCAATACCTTGCCCATTTTATTTTTAGACTTTCACTTTTTTTTCACCTCTCTTTCTGTACATAGTCATTTTCGTTTTTTTTTAACATTGTCTTACAAACTTTTTTTTTAATATTTTAGTTTTTTGTTGTTTTTTTTTTATTTTCTTTGTTTTTTGCAACTATTACCATGTCATTGGCATACGCTAGAAACCATACTGTTTCTCTACCTACTACTATCCTGTTTGAGCCAACCTCAGTTTTTCTTCTACATCTGCTATGTTAGTCACAAACAAAGTGGAACTCAATGGATAGCATTGTCTCACTTCCTTTATTTTCCAAAACCTTTCTCTTATTTTTCCATTAACCCACATTCTGTTTGCTGTCTTTTCATATACTTTTTCCATTCTTTTTACTAGATGCTTGCTGATTCCTTTCTCTTTTATACACTTCTACAGTTTTTCTCTATTCATACTATCAAGTGCCGCTTTAGGTCTAGAAATAACGCATTTGCTTTTTTCTCTTTTTTTGCTGTTTTCTTTTTGTCCATGTGGTGTAGAATATATACGTTATTTATGGTTCCTCTTCTGTATCCGATTTATACCTCGCGTTTTGACATTTTTTCACTTGCAGGATTAGTTCTTGTCTGTTTGGTTCTCCTTCTTTTTTCTGTTCTCTTACAAACAGACTCAAAAAGTGTTTTTTCCACGCCTCCATTGGTATTGTTTCAATATCTCCCTGTTTTATTTATGTATTTCTATGTTTTTGTTTCAGTTTTTGTTTTATTAGTTTCTATGTTTTTTTTTTCAATTTTAGCCTTTTTACACTACTTTTTGTATGCCTGCTTTTTTAGATATTCTTTTTGTGCCTTGCTTCTCTACAGCGTTAACATTTTTTGAGCTTCTAGCTTTTTCTATGTACATTTGCTATTCCATCATTTCTTTTTTATTTTTTTAAATTTTATTCTATATAATTTTGCAGTATTTCTGTATATGTAATGGTTACACTTTGATTTTTGAGCATGGAGTTTACTCAATACCTGACATAAGGTCAAATGCTTCTTCAACATCTAAAAATAACTTCCAAAGCAATTTCTTTGTTGTTTATAGTCTTTTTGCACCTATTGACTAGCTGATGTATGCCCAGTTAGTTTTCAGATTTTTTTTATCGGTATGTATATTGGTAGTGGTTCAAAAGCAGAGCCTCCAGTGCCGCTTCTAGTATATACTTGCCGACATTTTTTATAAATAGTTTTAAATAATAACATGTTAAAATTAAGTAATACATTATAGACTGCTTATTTTTTTTAAATTTTGGGTATCTGTAATTTTGCTTTACCTTCTTAGGTAACGTATTGGCAATTAACATTAAAATTGAATATGAGTTAATAGAATAATTATTTTATTTTATTTATTAATAAATATTTTAAAAATATATTCTACAATATAATCTTATATAAATCAAGATTAAGTATAATTTTATATATTTTATCCACATATATTTAAGTTTTAAATTTGATATAATTTTATGATAAAATCATCATGTAGCGCTTTTAAAGTACTTTAAGCATTTTTGTGCTATAATTTCACATTAATACATATTTTTAGGTATCTAATAATAAACATTAAAAAATAACAATTTAAACTTAACGATAAATAATATAACAAACACTTATGTATAGATGATAAAAGTAATCTCCGTTTTTGTCGTTTATCGTATCAGCAAATTTAATGTGTATGTCGCAGTTTCTTACTTCCGTTTTCTATGTTCAGCAACTTCTTTTTTTTTAAATCTTAATAACAAATATTATTGAAGCACAAATATGAAATAATAAACAATAATAAATTAAATAACAATTTATAACAAAAATTTAATTTTTACTTAAAAACATTTTTGCATTATTTTATTTTACATTATTGAATTAAAAAAAAATACTAAGCAAGGTTTTTGCTTGGTTAGTTTATATACGTATTTTGGTGTTTATATGTTTACGCACCTCAAATAGTCAGTTTTTATTAGAAACCAAAAATACATATAGTATTGTCAGTAAATATTTGTTAAAATTTTTATACTAAATATTTGTTCAAATGGCAAAATGTCTTGTATTTTGTTTGAACAAAGTCTATTAAAATATCTATATTAGAAAATGCAAAAATTTGCAACATAACGACTGTGTTGTTGTTGAAGTATTTAAGTCATTAGCCAATTTTGGATCGACAATGATCCGAATAGCTCGTTTCTGAATAGAGTTTATAAGAGACAGTGTAGTTTCTGATGCTTCTCCCTATACTTGGAAACAATATTTAATACAAAGATATATTGTTTTATAGATATGCAAAAGTTGAACAGAAGTAAAAAACATTTTACATCTATGGTTGTTCTAGAAAAGATTATGTAAGATTGTAACACCTAATAGACAAATTGAAGAAAATTTAGATATTGATTTGTTGTTTAGTTTAATATTTGGTACTGATAATACCTCGGATTTAGATTTAAAAATTAAAATAAAACAGTAAGAAATTAAATTTTTTATAGTTAAAATTGACCATGTTGGGAGTGCTACATTCAAATATTGTTTTAAAGTCTTTGTTAATAGATGCTACAGATTCTAACCTAAAAATTTCAAGACGTTCTGCCATATTTGTTAATATGGTCTTTGATAAGTATAAAGTGTGATATCATCTGCAAAACTATGAATAGAATTTTTAGTTATTTGAAGAAGTTCATTAATGTAAATTTAATAAAAGTTTTGTAGATATTTTATTCTATGTGGTGACGTATTTTTAATGCGTGCCAAGTTTTACGCAATATGGCGTCATTATATTTTTTTATTTAAATATAACACCCTGTATTATTTTGTTTTTAGAAAGAAAATTTTTCAACAATTACAACTATGTAAGTCTGCAAATTGCGATTTTTAAAATATTCATTACAATAATTTAAAAAAATGTAGTAATTTTAAATGATTTGTTAAAATTGTAGTTTACTTGCTAATAATACTAGTTAATGCGCATATTTAGTAGTTAACTACACTAGATAAACGTCGTTTTCTGGAAAGTTAACTTGAATTACATAAAAGTATGTTTCAGTCCCATTCGACGTCACACGTCACAAAAGTCTACAAAAGTTACTCTCTTAAAAACAACTATTGCTTTGTTAATAAATACAAATAACAATTTTATAGTCAATATTTTTCAACGTTTAATTATTTTAATCTGTTATGAGTTTACAGAAAAAAAAATTGTAATTTTTCTGTATATAAATAGATGTCCAATGTTTTATTGTATTAAATTAAATCATTTTAACGTACATATAAATACCTGAAGTATGCGGACAATACGGTGATCTTTTTTAATCAAAAGTCTTGAATCCAACAAATTTAGTACTTAACCTCTAAATCTCATCACCATATAACAGAAAACTCAACTAACAATTATATCATATTGTTTACTGAACCCGGTATACAAATAAATGAAACCTTTACGTATCATTAAATTAATATTAGTATAAATATAATATAAAACTACATTAGTTGTTTGAACTGAGTTTAATAAGTACTTAACCTTTTATACCGTAAATTGTAAAACAAATGGCAATAATCCATAGAGCAAACTACCCACAAGGTCAAACATAGATTATGATATAATTAAATTGACAAAACAAAGCCAATTTAATCAACCAAACATTGACTTAATGTATGGCTTAATAATTAATTTGTTTGAATTTGTGGTTAAAAAAATTAATCTGCATTTTGAACATAAAAAACCACCTATACTCTTTTGGATTAAACCAAAATAAACAATAAAGATCAAGACTGCTTTAATCTTGTAGATTTTGATCATCATCTTGAACATTCATTTGCTGACTCCAACAGAATGTTTGTGCATACTTCCACAAACAAGGCATTGGTTATAATAGCATATTTCTTAAACAAAATTTTTCCAATAAGACTATTTTTGCACATGCCCTTCTCCACATAAGGCAACTGCAAACTTTTTTTTATGACATTTCTAAAAACTAATGCTTTTCATAATCCTATTCAACTTATTTAGATATCCATCTATTTTTCTTGTGATGGGTTTTTTTAGTGAACCAAGGTTATTAGGTCTGCATATTTCATTTATTTCAGAGATTAATTATAATAATAATCGTTTATTTTCTTGCTATTTGGCCTTGAAAAGTATTTACATTTTACAATTACATCAATTAAACAAAATCAATACTTGATAAAACTTAATATATCATAATTTACAACTATCTACATTTACACTACATAACTAACATAATATAATTACAATTTACTTATTTATTTATTTCAGAAATTACAAAACAAACTACTGTTGAAGGTGCTTTAGAAAGTTTTGAACATAGTAAAATAAATACTTTAAGCATCCACATATTGCAGCAGAAAGTTTTACAAAAACCATTCGAAACGTCATAAGCTCATCTCATCTCATTATTTTTTATGTTTTTTATAATCTCACTTAACATATTCAGCAACCCATCTATATTTCTCATAATAGATTTCTACGTAAACCAAAGTTATTATTTTTCTGTATTTTTCAACTATTTCAAAAATTACGAAAATTATCTGATTATTTAATTAATTATTAAAACATGTACTTCTATTACTACTAACTTAAATCGCGCATTATCTAGCATGATTCTAAGATAAACATAGCAAAAATTAAAAAAAATATATAAAATTTAGATTCTGATACTCATTGCTTATACTTTAAAGATTTACATATTGCCGCAAAAATACCATTCAAAACGCCAATACACTAGACAAAACAGGCAGTTAATAAAAAGCAGAAAACATAAAATAAACTTATCAGTAATCGTTGCAATCAAACTAAGCAGGGTTATAAAAATATTGTAAACATTAGGTGCTTTCCTTTTGTCACTATTCTCAATTATTCTTACTTCATCTTACTTTATCTCACTTAATAGACCGTTCCATTTGAACAATAGCAAATAAGCCAAAATAAAAATTTTACTTAAATTAATTAAGTAATATTTTAAAATCATTTAAAAATGTAAAAAATTGTAAATTTTATTATATTTATATTTTATTATATTTACGATAAGTAAATTTTATTAAAAAAAGAACAAATATTTGTGAGGTTAAGTGAGTATTTTGGCTTACTTTGACTTACCTCACAGACAAAAAAAAAGCACCTATTGTGTCAACCTTATGCAATCTAAAAAATATAAGATTAACAGAAACAAGGCAATAGGTTATCAAAAGCTAAATTTTTAAATTACTTAAATATTTGTCTTATTATACAAACAAATAACATTCCCAACTCAACTATTCCCAATTTGTTAAAAAATTTTAACGTTTAACCTATATCTAAAAAAAAGGCAAAAATTTATTGATTTCTACATTGTTAAGTTATTATAATAAATTTTTTTTTTTTCAAATACTTAATATGGATTTTGATTAAAACGTTTGAAACAGATCTTTAAACATTTTAGTCACAAATAGAATTGTATTTTAGACAAACATAAAACAAATCTTGCATCTAGATATTTCTAAAGCTTTTGATATGATATGACATTCTAATCTTATTAACATGTTTTATTATCACAAAATTGTATTTTTTTTCTTAACAACCGAAAAATTATAATTAGAATTGATAGTTTAAACTTTGACTTCAAAATCTTTAAAAGACACTGGACAGCATGTATTGTATAGTAGTGTCAGGTTTTTACTGACTTAAAAACCTTTTTTTTTTCTTATGAGGTGCATTGCTCTGCGGTCCTATTGGACCTATTGTACATTTTCAATGTTTTACTCTTTACGCAGCTTTGTCTCTTTGATAGAGTCTATTATTTTATTTATATTAATTTTTTTTTTAAATAACTAAATATCTTGTTCATAGTTTTGCAGAAGAAAGCATTCTTTATATTTTTCAAAAATCTTATTGACAAATATGACAGATCGTATTGAAATTTTTAAGTTAGAATCTGTACCATCATAAACAAAGACCTTAAAACAATACCTTACAGGGTTTACTCCCAACTTGATCAATTTTAACTCAAACTTAACTTCTTACTGTTTCAAAATCCAAACTCAAGATATCATATGTATCAAATATTAAATTAAAGAACAAATCTATATAAAAATATTTTTCAATTTGTCTTCTAGGTGTTGCAATCTTACAAATATTAATGCTTTATCTGAAAAAGTTAAAACTCCCCCTCACCCTCCCCCCCTCCCTCTTATTTTCTTTAAAATACCGCAAAGCCGCATACAGTTAGGGTTACTATAGAGTTTTTGAAATTAGCTGATGTTAATTACTTTTATAGCTTTTTTGTTTTTTTAGACCTGTTACTTATTGAACACTTGTAGGATACAATCGGCAAAAGACTGGACTATCTTCAGCCATCTCCGCTCACTTTTCCTGATATTTGGATGCATATTCAGATAAAAAAATATTTTGAATTGATTCTAATCTGTAAATATGACTTTGAAAGATATTACGCTAATCAAGATGTAATCTTACTAGAGAATTTTGCAAAATTAGTAAAATCTAAACATTGCCAAAATCAAACTTAAATCTTTTAAAAAAATCTAAGCATTTTATTATTAGGTGTGTTGATAACAAAACTAATATAAAAACTGAATAATAATTTGGAGTCAAGCAATACTCCTAAAATACAAATTAAATAAACTTTTTGTAAACAGGTTTAGTTTAAAATATAACTAAACTGTACAGTAGCAGTATCATTTACCGCAAATAAATTATTCTGCATTGCCAAACAATCTCCAAAAGTATTAATTTTATTAAAAAAAAACGATTTAACTTCATTTGCAAATAACATATGGTGCAGTTTAATACATTAGATATATCATTGATAAAAATAGAAATCTAAATAGGTCTTAAGTGCGGTATAACTTAATTAATTAATTAACAAAGTATGATTAACAGAATCATGATTTTTTGTTAAAACTTTTTAATCTTTTTCTAGTATGTATGTATGTTCATTTACTTTTGGAGGCCAGTATATTTTTATATTATTATTAATACTATTATTATTATTAGGTCCTAAGTGCGATTTTAAATAACTTGTTAATTAACAAAGTAAGTATGATTAACAGAATAATGATTTTTTGTTGAAACTTTAATCATTTTCTTCATAATACGTATGTGTGTTCTTTTACTTTTGGCGACCAGTATGTTTCCATGATCATTTATATTATATAAAAATTCTAACTAATATTCACTTGACAGTTCAGCGATGTAAGACCAAAATTATTAAGGTACATTTTTTAACCGAACTATCGACACATGAAATAAGTTTCCAAATTCATTATTTCTCAAGACTTACAATCCGCAAATATTCAAAGTCTCACTGCTTAAATCTCGTCTTCGATGTGATAGTTTCACTTGATATTTTATGTTGTTATGGCATATTAAGATATTTCTAAATATCACATATTAAAATTAAAAAAAAAATAGAGTATGTAATAAATTATAATATATTAACTACTAAAACTTGCTACTATTATTTTTTTATTTAAGAATCAAATTTATATTTTTAATTTTTTTATTATTATTAACTAAGTATTACTATTTAGCACCATCAAGATTATAACATTTTAAAACTTTTTTGTAATAGAAAAAAATTAAAGAAACAAAATTATTATTATTAAAAAAAATAAATCTCATCGACTGATTGCAACTTTATATTATTATAAGCAACCTTTTAAAATACAAATATTTGTCATCATTAGTTCATAAACACTCTTAATAAAGCAACCCCTTAGTTAGTATTCCCCTTCCTTATTCTAATATTTGTTCCCTTTAAAATACAAATTCCACACAAATTATATAATAGCCGAGTAACCCTCAATTTATGACAATAATAGTTATAGAGATTATTTTTTCAAAATAGGTAAAATGTGGGGAATATATTTATTCAACACAAAAAACATATGTAAGCTTATTGAAATTTAAACATAAACCGTTCCAAAACATATCCTAACGACATATGTAACATTTAAAATAAATTCATTTAATTTTCTATACAATTGGTGCGAACTTAACTTATTTAAATTTAAAAATTCTTAAAAAACATTTAACAAAAAAAACTTTATTATTCAAATTAATGTAATTTTACTTACATACAGAATAGTTTTTATTTTTTATCTAGAATTTTTAATATAATGATGTTTTTTAAAGAAATTTTATTAGTCATGAGTAAATACGTTAAAAATTGTAATGAGAGAATTTCAATTTCGTTATTGCAAAAATGATGTAATCAAATCCTACTTTGTATTTTTTGCAGTAGGTACATAACGTATCGATTCCACCATCCAATCACATCAAGAATTTCCTGTAGGTAATATGAAAATGCCACTTGGAACAGCAATGTACATAGTTAATAACTGACCTGAAAATAAGGACACGGAAACCTTAATAGTGTGGATAGCAAACCATCTGGCAAACGATATTTAGGTTAAGTTCACGGTGATACTTGTCATGCACAAACCGCTTTCAATTTGTTTAAATCTATTTAATTGAATTCAAATGACATATAATTCGTATTTATTTAACTATTTATTATGCTTTTTAATAATAAATAAAAAATTAAAACTAATATTCAATCTCAAAATGTTTCTTATGACATGTTATTCTTAAATAAGAATTTTCTACTACTTTTTTTAATATACCCGGATAAATAAAGTTGTATTTTTATTTATTTTATTTTTTATAAAATATATATTGCATTAGGATGTTTGTTGTTGAATCTGAATGTTTACCGAGATATGTATGTAGGGAGGGTTGATGTAGTTTTATGCATTTGCGGTAAAACGGGGAAGTTCCGCAGTGAGATCTGTCTATGCCGCCAGGGGATTTGTTACGATTTGGTTCCGGCTGTCTCTAATCATATCGGAAATAGGGTTAGACATGCGGAATGATTGCACTCAGCAATATATACTTTAGGAATATAGAGAGACCTATATCACTATAAACCAGACACATGTACAGGAAACTAGATATGTGTTTATTATTTTAATATCATAACTGGGTTTAAATGATTTATAACATAGTAAAGATATAGTATGATGTTAGTTTCAAGAATATTGAGTATTTATTTCAATGTTGTAATGTAAACTCCTATTCAGACAATAAAATAAATTAAATAGCATTGATAGTTTGTGCATTTATAATAAATTTATTAATATAAAATGTGATAAGACGTGTTTTACCCTATAATCAACGAGCTGATAGCTTTCAAGTATCGGAAATAATAGTTATAGTAGTATATCGTTTCTTTTTACTAAATGTTTTTTAAAGTTTTGGTATGTTCTGAAATAATGTTTGCAGAAGATGTAACTCACAACATTTCACAACGATACCAACCTTGAGTTTTTTAGGTTAAGATTATGAGTAGCATAAAAGACAAATTTATAGATTGGACAGTAAGGGTGCGTTTATGCTGCACATCGCCGGGGCTGCTCGCCAAGATTGGCGCCGGGATGTTGTGGCGATGATGAAACAAACCTATATAATCTTATGGGAGCATTTATGCTGCACCTCGCACATCGCCGGGCTGCTCGCCACATTCCACGCCACTGCGATGTGAACAAAATAGTTTGTTTTTTATAATTGGACCATCGCCGTACATCTTCAAACTAGCGCTCTGATTGGTCCGTTTATTGCCAGTTTTGTGAGACGTTAACATAATGTAATTTATATTATCAAACTTATTTAATTAGTTTAATTAATTAGTATGTTACTTCAAACCGTGTTGAGGTTATATGCAATTTAAAAGAATGAAGTTTTATTTGCATGTAGTGTGTTAATTTATCAAAACTTTGTTGCGTTTACAATAATTTTATGAAGAATTTAATTGAAATAAATCCGCATTAAGCAAGAAATTGTTAAAGCAATGTTTGTATTTTTACTGAAGTGGCATAGTAATTAATTATTTTAACTTAATATTTTTACTTATATTAATAATTTCACTATAAAAATATTTTATTTAAAAAAAATACATATTGATTGTCACAAATCAAGATTAAATAATACTTGACTTGCAATTTAAGTTAAGAATTTGTATAAGCAATTAATACGCAAGTACGCAAGTTTATATTGGAATCTGTTTACTAATTATTTATTTTCTTTAACATTATAAATTATATTAAATATTTTGATTCAATAATATATTAATAACTATAATATATTAATATTTGATTAATAAAATAAAACTCGACAGTAATTAAATAACGGCGAGGTGCGAGCAGCGCGGCGATGTGCATTTATGCTGCCGAATGGCGATGTGCGAGCAGCGGGCAGCGCCAATCTTGGCGAGCAGCGCGGCGATGTGCAGCATAAACGCACCCTAATGGTTTGTCTATTTTTCCATTATATTTAATGTTTTTTTTTTGACGCCATAGAATTTCTGATCGCAACAACTTTGATACTAATTATTATGTGTTAAGAAGTTATTTTTAAGATGTTTTTACATTTCTCAATTTATCGTTCAATTTTATGACTTATTCAATCTGATTAACTGGCGCCAATTTGATAGAAATTTATTGCAAATTTGTATCACCTTTACTCTTGACAATTTATTGTTCAATTTTCAATTATGCTAATTATTATTGTTTATTTTAATGTCAAAAATAAATATATAGGATTTTAAATAGTGTGCAATTCCGTTATAATACTTTCATGTTGCATTATAAATAAATGAATTTACAAATTAGTCATTACACAAAAAATTCTAAAAAATACTAAACTTTGACAGTAAATTGAAGTAAAGTAGTCTATTTTTAATTTGATATTTTAATCTGACTAAAAATTAATATAAATTATTTATAAACATTTTTGTAACAATTTATTATCAAACGGATTATTATAAGTTAATGAACATTAAAAATATAACCGGTATTCATACAGAAAATGTTTTTTATGAATACGGGCATTAGTGACAATTTAATTTGATTAAAACTTTAGATCGATAAGTCTATAACATTGAACAATAAATAAATAATAGTTCTGTTTGCAAAACTTACAAATTTCTGCAACCATTTTATTGACATTTACTGAAAAAATATCGTCACTGTTGAGCAAAGTATTAAAAAAGATGCAAACACTTTGATTTGATTCATTTTGCAGTAACTCTATTATCACCTTTTTTTAAGTAAAAATCTTAGATTAAAACCAAAATTTTACAACAAGATCTAGTTTATACAATGAAACCGCCCAAATCATCAAATTCAAAATTAATGGCTATACCAACAAGCAAAATTTTTACATGCAACAAAAAGTTTAATGTGTTTGGTTCTGATAATGCAATATAGTACTATAACAAAAACCTATTTTGTTTCCTAATTGGTGCCATCATGTAGAGATAGATAGATAGATAGATAGATAAACTTTATTTGCATAAACATAGTAAAATAATGTGGTACAAAAACGTCAGGTATAAGTTGTAAGTTAATATTAAAAGAAAACATTTTTACATGCACACTTATGAACATTAACAAAACAATTTAAAAACTTAAATTAAAATAATCATTAACATGATATAATTCATTATTTAATAATATTTTTTTTAGAGATAACTTAAATTGTTTAGCTGGTAATTTTTGGATTGTATAGGGTAAAATATTATACATTTTGACTGACATATAATGAAACGAATTTAATGTTTTTGTTAGTCTGCAGTATGGCAAGCAGATGTTTTTACTTGATTTGGTACAATAATTATGCAATTCATTTTGAAACTTGTAATTTCCAGAGAAGATGTGGTTCGATCAGAAATGTTACACAGAGTAAAACTATGGGTTTATTAAAAATAACGTTCTGCAACCAAGTTATTTTGCAAAATAGTAAATCAAGCCTTAACTGACGATTCAGATAAACATGCAATGTTGAATAATTTAGAGACTAACATTGTGAGTGTAATTAGATTTGTGCAATGCGCTATTTTAAGGTAACTGGCGGGGTCATACAACTAAAATAATATTTAAACAGTTAATGGCATAAGATTGTTTATTAGAGTCAAAACACTGTTTATTTAACTCAACTGTATGTTTTATTACAATTTGAAATGCAAATATAATACGATGTATACGTTGTCAATATTTTATAAAAATACAACTTTATATTTCACTTACTTATTATTTGATAATAATACTAGACAGTGGTGAAGTGGAACTACCTGTAATACAAAAGAGCCCACAAGCACAATGGCCCGCGGCAACGTTTATTATTAAAACCTAGGGTTTATGTATGATTATGTATGATGTAAAAATCTTAGACACGCTACTGCAAGTGATACACAACACGTTTATAAAGTTTGGAGTTTGGCATTAGATCTATCAATTCAGCTTGGGACGACTTAAGAGTATATTTTAGCTAGAAAGCTACCTCAGAAAATTTCACTCAAACTGCAATTAGGCAAAACACTACAACTATTACCACCACCAAACTTAAACTAGTCAAAACTGACTTCTAGTTTGACTTCACTTATACTTAAAACCTGAGTGCAATTTGCAAGAGATAGATAACTTCCTATAAAATGCAAACTATAGTTGGATGTGATTCTATCAAATTGTATCTTGACGTTGCGCTACTTAGATAATATTCCCGGTTTAGTTTTAGATCAAATTTGTTTATTTCTAACAGTTTTAGTTTATTTGTTGAACATTTTAGTAGCTTTATTAGTTTTGGACTAAAATTTGTCAATTTTATTACGTTGCTCCAAACTTTCGTACACAAATCAGTTTAGTAGTAGTAGTTTAGTACTTCTTAAAAACTTTAATAACCGCTTTGAGTAGTTTCAGTAATAAAATACAAACAAATACATTACTGTAAACTTTTGAACAGTTTTAGTATAACTTTTTTGATAACTGACAGAATAGACTTTCACAGATTTTGGTTTTTATTCCAACGTAATATAATAATTTTGTAAAGAAGCAAAGCTTTCAATTTTTAACATTTAAAACTTCTATATTACTTAAGAGTGATTTTTTATAGATTTTGACAAGTTTACATAGTTTGGTAGATTTAATACTTTAAAATTTTGAAAGCTTAAAAAAATATGTTAATTGATTGTTCTGGCACACGATTGCCAATTTACACAAAATATTCAAAAAGAATTCAAAAATGTAGTCTTACACTTTTTTTTATAGTGACATATTGTGTTATAAAATACAATCACATACATTACTGTTTAAAAGTTTTCGTCAAATGCAGCAATTTATTATGTAATTTAACGTGTCTGTACCAGGTACTTTTGTGTTAACTTTTTTTAACAGATCAGGTAATTTTTTTCTACTTACAACATTTATATCTTTTTGACAGTTTTGGTGTTTTGTTGACTATTATAGTGACTAAGACTTATTGACAGACGTAGTATTTTTTTTGAATAACAGTGTACAGTAAATTTAACAGATCTAGTACATTTTCTGCAACTTGTAATATTTTTATTTACGGTTTGTGTTACTTTTTTGACGTTTTTGCTAACTTATAATGTTTATACTATTTCACAATTTTAGTAACTTTTTGACAAATGTAGTAAAAATGTAGTATTTTTTTGACGGTTGTTATATATGTTTTATACATTATTGCAAATAGTTTGACAGTTTAAAATTATATTTGACAGATCTGGTACATTTTTCCAAATTGATAATATTATTGTAAGCTGTTTTAGTAACTTTTGACAGGTAATAATAATAATAATAATTAGACCTAAAAACGGAACTAACGTCTAAAAACAAAATTAAGGCACTCAACACGTATGCAATCCCTATACTCACATACAGTTTTGACAACATCAACTGGACACATACAAAGTTGCAAGCATCATCCAAGGAGTGCCATGAAGCGCCTATACTTACCAAGATCTAAAGGAGGGCGTGGCCTAACTCACATTACAAACTTGCATTACTCCCAAGTCAACAACATACGTCACTATTTCCGTCAGAAAAGAACCACCAGCGATATTCATAATGCTACTGTGGGATGTGACCAAAAAATCACTCCCCTAAAACTACACGATAAAAACGACTCTAAAGCCTTTATAGAAGACCCAGCATCTCTAGAAAACCGATGGGCTACCAAACCGTTACACGGTAGATATCCAGCTCTTATCAAACAACAACATATAGATAAAAAGGTTACCAACAACTGAAACGGAAGGATTTATGCTTGGTATTCAAGACTAAGTAATTGCGACCAAATATTATCAGAAACTCATAATACATGATAATAGAATCGAAAACAATAAATGCAGAATGTGTTCCGGAAAACCTGAAACTATAGATCACATCACCGGCGCATGTCCATCATTAACCGCAACGAAATACACAAGAAGACATGATAATGTCGCAAAAATATTGCACCAAAAACTATGTAAGCAGATTGATCCCGAAGTTGAAAAAGACCTCTACACTACAAATACAACCCCGCAAATGTCACTAAAAATAAACTTTCTAAAATCTACTGGAAACGGAAAATAATAACAGACAAAATAATGCCGCACAACAGACCAAATATAGTTCTAACTGACAAAACAAAGAAATATACTTACTTAATTGATATCTCTATTCCCAATGCTGCAAACCTCCAGGCTAAAAATAAAGAAAAACTAGATAAGTACTTACCCCTATCAAATGAAATACGATTGATGTGGCACCAGGATAAGGTAATTGTGATTCCTATTGTAATTGGATCAACTGGAGAAATACCAAAAGCCCTCTTTAAAAACCTGAAACTTATAGAAGTATCTGACTATATTTATAAGAAAATGCAGCGTTCTGTTATAATAGATACCTGTGGAATTGTACGCAACGTTCTGAACGACGACTCTTAAAAATATAATAAATAATGTTAATTAGTAGACTACAATTAACACAACAACAAAAACGCTTACCTTTTGCAATAAACAGCCCAGGTACGCGTTACTTACCAGCTAAGCTGAGGAAATCTAAAAAAATAATAATAATACTTTATTCACGCTATAATCTTACTATTTACATCTACATCAAATATACATAAACAATGATGTTTTACAATACAAAAATAAAGAATACAAAAAATAACATACATAAAAGCGCACATATTAAACATGACTCAGCTGACTTCTAAACGTAGATTTAGAGACACAAAATACATTAATATCAGTTGATAAATTATTTGCAAAACTACACATTCTACCGAATGGATTGTTGAAACCATAATTAGTTGAATGGGTAGACTCACGGAATAGAGAAGAATGCCTGCTATGTCTATTATTATGTGCTACATAAAATGGAAGAGTACCAAGTAGCTCCGGACAATCAATCTCAGACATAACTAAATTACGCAAGAACGACAAATTATGGCACGGTTGCACATAATATTAATATGTTCAACAAATGTAAGTTTATGATTAAAAATAACGCCTAAATCTTTTATTTGTGTGACTTTGTCCAACACTTTTGTGTCAATTATATATAGTAAAAAAAATTTTACTTAAAGTTCTATGGAAACTTATTGAAAAACATTGATCAACATTAAACATTTTTTTATTAATAAAACACCATGTATTTATAGAATCTAAGTCCAATTGTAAAAGATAGATAAAGTTATTGAGAGATGATATTTTTCTATACATTTTTAAATCATCAGCAAATAAAAGAAATTACGATGACTTGATATACTGTGGGATATCATTAATAAAAAGCAAAAATAAAATTGGTCCACAATGAGATCCTTGAGGAACACCTGATTAAACAAAAATGGGCTGTGACAAAAAATTATTAATTTTTACACATTGCGTGCAATTTTTCAAAAACCTAAATAACCAGGAACTCACATCATGATGAAAACCAAGAGCACTGAGCTTTACAATCAAAATATTATGGCTCACACTATCAAACGTCTTTAAAAAATCGGTGTAGATTGAGTCAACTTGTACTTTAGATTCAAATGCATTTAAAATATCATTTTCAACAGAGTAAATTAGTAAGTGTGGAACGCCCTTCACGAAGTCTATGCTGTTCTTCTATTAATATGCTTTTGCACATCTATTGCAACTGACCAGTTACAATTTTATCGAACAATTTAAGTATTGCAGATTGAATGCAAATGCTTCTATAGTTAGTAATATCCTCTTTGGCTCCAGATTTAAACATAAGCGTAATATAGCTTTGTTTCCATATTTGAGGAAATTTAGTTTCATTCAATAAAGCATTGAAAAATAAGTGGAATGGCTTTGCAATAGAATAAATGCATTTTTTTAACAGTAAAGAAGGAATGCCCTCAGGCCAAACGCTTAAATTACCTTTAAGGTTTTCAATTCCCTTAAAAACATCACACAAACTAATAGAACATTTTGAATGTATTACGTTATTATTAAAACTAAACAATAGAGTTGGATGGGTTTTGTTATCATAAACTGAAGAAGCAAAATCTGCAAAACTATTGACAAAGTCGTTCCCATTATGACAGGTTTAATCCTTATAATACATTGTGGCTGGAAAACTATTAGTTTTTTTTGTTTTCATTAACAAATCTCAAAAAATGTTTTGGATTATTTTGAATTTTACTTTCAAATAAATTGGAATTCATTATAGTCCAACAATAGTTTTAAAGATTTATAACGTTTGTGTACAGTTTTCTTGAGTTTAGTGATATCAATTCTTTGTTAAACTAAATAGGAACATTGCTTTCAAGCCACAGTTTTTTAGGGACAAAACAATCAATAACATAATCGATTACAGAGTAAAATACATCAAGACACATCAATATCACAGTTATAAAATAGTGCAGTCCAATCAATATTCAACAAATAATTATTGATCGCGCTGTAGTCGGCAAGTTTAAAATCATTAAAAACATAATTACAATTTAAAATATCACAGGTAGTATCACATATTATAGTTAACAAGTACGCAGTATGGTGTTGGCTTAAATTTAACAAAACATCAACAGCTTCTATCACAGAAATATCACAATCGTTAGTAAAACATAAATCTAAAAACACACTCTCACTATTAGGAATAGAAATGCATTGTATGCAGTTTAAGAACCTAAACAAATTATTTACTAAATGAGCAGAGTAACTATCATTACAAATTACTCTTATACCTAAATCATCGTTAACGACGCTGCAGGTAGATTGTAATCGCTCAATAAAACTAGTTTACTGCTTGGAAACTCGTCGGCAGTAGATTCGACGGAATAACAATGATCAAAATATTTATCTCTAGTTGAATTAGGTGGTAAATATACCACACAAATTATATAAGACACAAAATTAAACTTAACAACTACAAACAAATGTTCAACACTAATAAACGTGGGGTAAAATAATACAGATTTGAGGTGAGTTTTGATAGCAATTAAAACACCACCTCCGCTTTGTTTAAGGCTTGTAAGGGCCAAGCGATCACAAATAAATATTAGTTCATTTAGAGTCATTGATGTCTAAAGAAAGCCAAGTTTCATTGAAAACAATCACATCGTAGTCTGATACGGCTACAGCTAGCAAGAGTTTTCTGAGTTTAGTTTTCAAACCCCCGACGTTCTGGTAGTAGATGGAGAAACCGTTATCATTCCTGAAGATGGATCCAGGCTGTTGACAGGATTCAGGCTCCGAAAATCAATTGTAGATGAAGCAGATATATATATATGTAAGTTTTTGACAATTTTGAATAAAAATTGACACATATGGCAGATTGTACGCGTTTTATCACATTGCTGTAAACTGTGTGTTAATTTTATTATTTTTTGACATTTTGAATAGTTGTTTGACAGATTTAGTAACGTTGTTAACTGGTTAAAATACAATTTATTACCTTATATTGCTGTAAACTGTTTTTGTAACGTTTTGATAGATTTATTAAGAGTTTAGAAAACAGTTTGTCAGACTAGATCTCTAAATTGTTTCTAACTTATAGTATATTTACACATTACTAAAAGTTTTAGTAACTTTTTAAAATGCAGTTTTAGTAACATTTTAAATAGTTCAAATCCTGTTTGACAAACCTAGCAAATTTATACCAACTTAATACATTGCTAAAAATTATTTGACTCTTTTAGCGACTTTTAACAGAAGTAGTAATATTTTTGATAGTTTACTAACTTTTTTACAAATGTTATTATTTTTGAGAGTATTTTTAAAAGTTTAAAATACTATTTAATAGGTCTTCTATATTTCTGCCAACATAAATTATTACTGTAAATTGTTTGACAAATAAAATAATTCTTTGAAAAATAAAATTCTACTTTAAACAAACATGAAGACAACCTTGCAGTAGTTTTTGACATTTGACAGCTTTTGATAAAATATGACATTTTAATTTTAAGCGCAATTTACATGGGCAAGTAAAACTATAGCAAGTTTATATTTGAAAGTACTTTGCGCAATGTAAACAGTTTTTGAAAAATTTCTCCCGGCAAGTAGCACAACTTGCGGCAAGTGGTTGCGACATAAATTGCTTACGTTGGGAGAGCGCATTATTTAGATTTTGTTGAAAGTTGTGTGCATGTAAATAGTGATGTGTCGTTCGTAACCGATTTGTTTATTTCAAACGTGCCAACTTTAATTTTTGTTGGCTCCGTTTTATGATCTTGTCTCAATTCAAAACTGATTGAATTGCAAGATACATGAATAGATGTTAATAATATTGTTGTTAAAAATACAAACTAGCATTGAAACCGTTATTACGTAATAATTCATAATATCAAATATTCTCAAGAACAAAAATTAAAATTAGCCTTTGAATTACAAATTTAGCAATTCTTTTTTGGTTTGATAGCTTCACGCATGTTGGTGTCCAATTTTGATAGTTTATCAGAAACTAATTGCAGTAAAAAGTTAAAATTAGTCTCTGACTCTAATAACATTGCGTAAGCACCAAGAGTAAGCCTTTTGGCTACCCAATCTTCAACCCACATTCTTTTTTTAGTTTTTTTCTTTTTGTTGTTTTTTGAAATTGCAATAACAACAGCAGCGGCTGCAATAGAGTATACTATATAAACTGCCTTTAAAATTTGCTTATATGTAAACGCTTGCGGAAGTTATTCTCAAAAGTGCTATCGCAATTTACTATCTCGTGTAAATCAGACTTTATTAACAAATTTTGATGTCTTGATTATAAATCTGTACATTTTAAAATTTATCGTTTTAACTCTGAGCTCAAAGTTCAAACATGCTTGTAGAAAAAAATTTAAAAAATGTTAAAAAAATCAAAAGTCTTATTCATAGTTTTACAGATAATTGCAACTTTTATTTTTATTATTTACTTAATTTTAAAAATCATATTAATAAACATGACAAAACGTTCTAAAACTTGTAAATTAAATTGTAAAGAAAAATAATTAAAAAAAAATGAGTTTTCTACTGTTTCATGTCAAAATCCGAGACTAATACCTTTATCAAATATTAAACTAAACAACACTTTTATATCTAAATCTTTTTATGCATAGAATTTTGTTTTTGTGTAACTTTTTTTGGTACAAGCATATTGTTGATATAGCCTTGAATGTATTTAGAAAATTAGAGCTTTTCAACAAATGGAACTTTTTTCTGTGCATAAACTGCCATCTAAATAAAAATTGACTTGTAGTACAAAGCTGTTTTTGAAAAAAATGTAATTTTTTTCCCTAAAATTTTATTGGCAAGGTCATGTCAGATCTATACTTTAATGCCGGTTGTCTTTTACATTTGTTGATTTGCTATTTCCTTTTTTTTCTTGACCTGCATTATATTACCTACCATAGTAAATATGGTTTTCAAAGTGCTTGTGGTGTTCAGCATATAATGTGTTCCGTTTCTTTTCAAATTATGTTTTTGACATTCTTTGTTTATTGTTCTATTGAGAACATTCAAAGAAGGTGTGAGCTGTCAACTACATCATCCAGGTTCTGGCAGTTTTATTTGTTTTTTTTTTTTAATCTTATTACTTAAATTTTGTTTTTGTGTTTTTCTATACTTGCTCTGTGTTTTATTTGCCAGTACAAAAATCCATTAATGAACAGAATGACCACACTACATGCGTATTGTTATTTTCTTCTGCACCTTTAGGATATGCTGCTTGTACTTTAGACTTTAGACATCTAGCTTAAATAGAAACGCAACAAAAAATATAAAATGCGTGACTGCGGTGTGCTAAACATTGTGAGAGAAGCAATATTATATAGTGTATCAAGGGCCAAAAATAGGCTTTATCAGCCCGCCGTTTTTAGTACGAACAAGCAAAGCGAATGAGAGCTGCTAAAGCAAAGGGCTGCTAAAACCTACAAGTTACACTCAATGTTTTTTTGCCTGCCCCAATTAAAATCATTATTTTTAATGTTTATTATAATTTGTCACTACTGTCAGATTTTAAGGTATGACGTCTACATATAAAATTGTATATTACAGCCAATCAAATACCGCAAATAGTTTAGTGGCTCAATGGACAAAAAGGCAATTTTCGAAAAAGATGGTTTTAATAGAGGCAAGCAAATAAACATTTTGGCAAACTTTGTTCTAGTGTTTATAATATATTTCTTTATTTTTACTCTAAAATAAAAAATCAATCTTATGTATTTAGTAATAAAATACATAAGCTTGACTAGAAATGGCGCCAGATTTGGATTCTACGAAAAATTTTGATTGATTTCACTAGTAATATTTTTTTTTTTTTAATTTGAATTTGCGATTTTTTTGTAGGTTTCAAACCCTCATAAAACCAATCTAAAGACTTCTAACAATACTAAAACAAATTTCTCAATGCACCCCCTCATCTTGCTCCGCTTGAAATGGAATTGCCCATATATGATAATAAAAATATGGTGTATAACTATGAGAATATTATCATATCTAAACTAATATAACCTAACTAAAACAAACTACAGCTAACCTAATATTAACTTTGATATTTTTTAATTTTTTTTATATCCTTAGGTCATTTAGAAAACAATCTACAGTTAACCTAATATTAACTTTGATAATTTTTTATTATTTTTTATATATTCTTAAGTTATTAAAAAAAAAAATCTTAAATACTATAATGTAACAATATGCAATAAACAACAAAAAAAGACAAAAATAAAATAGTTTACTCTATGTATAGAATTATAAAGATATTCTTATTTTTAAGTTAGTGTACTGGTAAAAAGCAACAACAACAGCGGGTTTATATACACTATATTTTTACAAAAATGCCAAATTTAAAGTGGGCGGCAGCCCAAAGCACGTACACTAACATCACTGTACATTGCAAATTATTGACAACTTTTTGTGCTCATTTTATTTAATTTATTATAAACTCTGAGATTAGTTCTATAAGTGGTTCAGTCATTATTAGTTTGGCTTTGCTGAATTGCTTCTTTATCTTTGCTCTTGCCCTGTTAAGTCCTTGTTCCACCAACTGGTTTTGTTAAAGGTGTGTTTGAGCAGCTTCTTTCAAAAGCGGTTTTAATAGTGTTGACAAATATATCTGTAATTGTCTCCAACTTGTGTGACGTTTTTGCTACCTTTGAACAAACTCTGTTGTATAGATTTCAAGTAATTTTTCTTTTTTCAGTATTCTAAAAAAGCGTTTTTTTAGATTGGATATTAAATGTATGCATGATTAGACAATAAAAGTTAGCCTGACACGTACCACTTTTTTATTACTTCACTCGCTTTATGATTTGCTAATAAACAATACTTCTCTAAGCGACGCATTTCAAAATATTGACTTCTATATTATAATTTTTTTCTCTACGTGGTGGAGTTTGGCATTGCAACCAAGGAATGTGTCATCCTCACTGCTCGTCAGTTGAAGTAACTTTGCAGTTCGTGAACGTTTCTGCTGATTGTAAAAAAGGCACTCAGGTTCAAAAATTATTTCTTTTTGGTTTCCTTTTCTACTATCATTATTTTGGCAGTCATTTGGTCTTTGAAAGATAGATTCCATAATAGCATTATTTTAAGTACATGTTTTGCTATGATGCATGTACGGAAGTTGCATGAGGGTTAGGCTGCTAGTAGCCAACTGCTCGTTATGATTAATTCTTATATTTTTTCCTTATAAATTTAAAGTTTTTTAATAAAAAGAATATCAATGTCGTGTTTGACAATATACGCACTGAGAGTTTTATGGCCTCTGACTTTACCATTTTTTTCCAAAAATTTATAAAAATGAGGTGATGTCTGCTCTTTTTCCAGTGTATATATTCTTATCAAAATGGTAGTTTTAATGGTTTCCGTTTTAACAAAGTTGAGGTAGCAATTGAGGTATTCCTTCGGGATTATTGCTAATGCAATACTTTTGAGAATTTTTTTTTTTAGATCTTTTCACTGTCTTTGCTTTTTTACAAAAGTCCTTTTGCAATTCCGACGTGCTTTTACGTCCATGATATACCAAGAGTGTTTTGTGCAGGTAGTGTATTACCTAATGTCATAGTTGGCTCAGATAACTGGAGCGTCTCCTAATCTTTTAACCTGTGCTTATCCATGTTTGTGTTTTTTTGTTGTTAACCTTTTGCTAGGCGTGTGTTGTTATTGCAACTCTAGTCCGATATCAGTTTATGTTAAAAATAAAGATAGAGTAGATAGAATACAAAAAAATATTTAGTTGATAAAAGCTTGTATTTCAACAAATAAAAGAAATTTATATACGTATTGGTGTGTTATTTAATAACTTATAAATGAAGTCAAACTATCTAAAAAAGATAAGATTATCAAAAACAAAGCTAACAAACTTCTCAGCTTTTTACAAACAACAAAAATTTCTACAAAACAATAAATTCATTGCAAAGTAAAATGATCAAATGCTCAAATTTATTTTAGGCAACGGGTTGAAAATATTTTCTTAAATTAAATACCAAGAAAGTATCAACTATAGATGAAATTCTACCTATTATTTCTAAAACATTTGCAAATGAATTAACTCCTATCATATAAAAATGAAACATTTCCAAACTGTTGGAAGATTGCAAATGTTTAACATAATCTAAAAAAGGAAACAAGTCTGATTCTTCAAACTATAGACCAATTGCATTATTGTCCAATCTGTCAAAATTTTTAAAAATTTATATTTGTTTCTACATAGTCAATTAATTAAAACAAAATAACTTTCTTACAAATAGTCAATATAGATTTTAATTAAAACGTTCGATAACAGATCTGTTGACTTATGTTAGTCACAAATGGAATTCTATTTTAGAAAATCTTGCCGTAGCTTTAGAGATTTTTAAAGCAATTGATAGGGTATGGCATTTTAATCTTATTAACAAGTTCTATTGTATAGGTCTTGATCATAAATCTGTAAATCTTATCAATAGTTTTTTAACAATAGAAAAAATATAGTGTTCTTCAAGGTTTTGCTTCTTTACCAACTTTATTTTTGATTTACAATAATAAACTTCTTCAAATAACTAAAAGTTATATTTATAATTTTGCAGATGATAGCACCCTTCGTACTTCATAACTTTCTAAGTTAGATTTTGTAGCATCTATAAACAAAGACCTCAAAACAATATTGGAATGGGGTACTACTAACATAGTCAATTTTAACTCTAAAAAAACTAAACTTCTTACTGTATCATCAGTACCAAATATTAAACTAAACAACAAATTCATATCTAAATTTTCTTTTATTTGCTTTTTAAAAGTTACATCTTACATAATCTTTTCTGGAATGATCGTGTCGTTGACATAGTTTTAAAAGTATTTAAAAACTAAAATTTTTTAATAGATGTCAACAGTTCTGTTTAGATTTGCATACGTCCTTCCATTAAATATTGTTCTTAAGTATAGGGAGGAGCATCCAAAACTACACTATCTCTTCTAAATTTTATTCAAAATAGAGCTATTCAGATTATTGCTGACCCAAAATTGAGTAATAACTTAGATACATTACAACACCGGCTTAATGTTGCAGATTTTTGCATTTTCTATAGACATTGTACAAACAAAATAAAATACCTATGTCTTTTAAACAAATATTTACTTGTAATACAAGGTAGAAATTTTAACAAACATTCACTGACAGTTTAAATATGTAGGACCGATACTTTTATTAAAGATTTTTTTAACCGTCTATCGACATCGACACATGAAATAAACTTTCAAATTCAGTGTTTTCTGAGACTTTTGAACCACAAATATTTAACGTCAGTGTTCACAGACTGCTTAAATCTAGTCTTCAATGTAATAGTATTAACGAGTGTGGTTCCACTCGTTAAAATTCAAAGGTATTTGTATGTTGTTGTGACATATTAAGTAATTTTAAATCACATTTTAAAATTAAAAAAAAATTAAAATAACATCTTATGAAAGTTTTTTTTTATGTTAAACATTTTTTAACATTTTACCGACCTTTTTAACTAACGTTGTACTCAAGTGTTTTTAAGAAATTTGGACAAAATCACAATTTTGATGCAATACTTGGACGTCATCTTAAATGCATTAAAACATTGGTGTAAATTGTTTTGATAACACGTCAAGACCACAGACCACTTAAGACTAGATAGATAAAAATCCAGTTATATAAATAAAATCTAGTTATATAAATAAAAAAACTATAAACAAAGCTATACTAGTTTTATATTTTTATTTTACAAACATACATAGCATAAACAATAAAGCAAATTTATTTGGTTTTATTTATTTATTTTTAATATACTGTAAAAAATACCAATATGTCGCAATTTTGCATAAAAAACTATGTGATAGCATCACATTTTTCATAATGTACATATATGAAAGTAGTTGTTAAAATAATCATATATCTTTTGAAAATATTAAACATACTAATATTTTGTAAGAAGAAAAACATTGTAGATGCAATACAATAGATGTATCATTTTTCCCATTATACAATATTGTAGTTATCACTATAAATCGTTCTCCAAAAAGAGGTTTTAATATTTTTAATAAAGTACTAAGAAGTCTATTGGATTTAAACTTAAAACTTAAACATCAACAAATTTGTTGTGATGGAAAGTGATTTTAATGTACGATTTAATACTGCATTCTGCGAGGCGTTGCGGTAATGCATTACGGTCCTAATGCCACGTGGTAGTGAGGCATTAGATTGATGCCACTCGGGGCTTAATGTGATATCATAGAGAGTTGAGCAAAATAAACGTTTGTGCACATTATATATATATATATATATATATATATAGATTTTATATTATAAATTCTAAGCAATTCCGAGTAAGGTACACTATCTGGATAAATACAATTCTCAACCAAATATAAGTATTTTAAGAAGCGTTTTTAAATACTTTTTTTTAATCTCTTAGTATGCTTTATATAAAGTAAAAAACCAAACAACTGCACAATAGTTCAGTTTGCTTAGTACAAAATATTTAAACAGTTTTTTATTTGTGTTTATGAATTGTTTGAAATTCCTAATAATAAAACCCAACAAATTTTATGGTTTATTACATATATTAGAAATGTGAATATTAAATGTAAGATGTGTATCAAATGTCATAAACATATTTTTCATTTCCAATGTTCTTAATAATTTCTTATCTCTTAACATATAACTAAACATTACAGGTTTTAGATTCCGCGATGTTAATTAACATTTTAAACGTTGCTAGGTAATATTTGAAAAACTTGATACCTGATTGGTTAAAAATTGAATTTTACAGCGATGTTAGCTAACATCGATGTTAAAATATATTCAGAATAGGCCCATTAAATCGTTACTCTAACACCAATCACATAAAATATTTAAGTTGGCTTGTAAATTAACACAGTCCGCTGTTGTTTCAATTGTCTTAAGTATTTTTTTAGTCGCCTACATACATAAGAAATTTATAGTTTAAAAAATTGCACACATTATTAATAAATATTAACAGAAATAGAAGCTCAAGGTTCAAGCCCTGTGGCACACCACTAGTTGCAATATAACACTTAGAGCTGGATCCCAAATACATCACATATTTATTGTTTTCTATTGTTTCTATTATACAGAGTGTTTCAAAACATGTGTCGGAAAATAAAAAGTTTTTTTTCATGTGCCATTGACAGAGATTTTAAGGTTGCGTGAGGTTTTTATGGCTTTAATTTCTATCACACTTGGGAAATTGGCATTCTGAAAGCACATTGTAAACTACCAATATTTTCTACACAAAAAAGGTACTCCTAGTCAAAAGCTCTAACGTAAACCGTTTTAGAGAAATACGGCATTTTATTATGGAAAAAATGAAAAAAAAAATAGCAACATGTTTTGTTGTTGATAAAAACATTTGTTTTTGATCTAGATTGACAATTGTCGTTTAGTTGTTAAATCTCTTTTTTTTCAAAAGGAGTCAATATTGCTGGAACTTATTAATGTTATTGCCCATTCTTAGCATTTTGCTTGCGTGGTAATAGCAATATAAATAATTATACTGATAGCGAGATGTCCAATATGCATTTTGTTTATGGCGTTGCCGATGGAAATGCAGCAAAAGCTCGTCGAATTTATCAAGAAAAGTTTCCAAACCGACAGGTACCAAATGAAAGAACATTTATTCGTATTCACAAACGTCTACATCAAACTGAAAGTGTACATAAAAGAGTTGCAGAAAATGGGAGACCTTGCCTGTTACCTCCGCAAATTAAAGAAGATGTTCTTCAAGAAATCGAAGACAATCCATCAACTAGCACTAGAAGAATAACTTTATACCTTAGTCACGTTACAGTGTGGAAGATAATAAAAAGCCAGATGTTATATTTTTATCACATACAGCGAGTACAAGCCCTTTTACCAGCGGAAAAATTGCGCAAAACCTTCGATTCTTAGAACAAGTTTTATTTACAGACAAAGCAAATTTTTCTTGCAATGCGATTATGAACTTCCGTAATAATCATGTATGGGCCGACAAAAATCCACATGCCATAATGGAAGGCCATCATCATAATAGGTCCATATTTTTTGCCGTTTAGGCTAAATGATCAATCATATTGTAATTTTCTTGAAAAAGAGCTGCTAGGACTTTTAGAGGACGTTCCGGTTCATTTAAAAAACAAAATGTGGTTTATGCACGATGGTGCATTTGCACATTTTAGTTTAGTTGCGCGTCAATTCTTAAATGAACAGTATAGGAAGCGTTGCATAGGTCGAGGAAGCCTACAGGTTTGGTTTCCTCGGTCTTCAGATCTAAATGTTTTGGATTTTTTTTTTGTGAAGTCACTTAAAAAGTTTAGTTTACACTACATCAGTTAATACTGATGAAGAACTAAGAAATCGCATTATTGCATCCTGCAATACGATACGAAACACTCCAGGCATTTTGAACGGGTACTTGAGTCACTAAGACGTAGGTTGGAATCCTGCGTTATTGTAGGAGAAGGTCATTTTCAACAATTTTTGTGATTTTTCTTGTTTTTATGTTATTGCTTAGTTTTGTAAAATAAAGGTTTGTGATCATGCTGCTACTTTTTTTTTCTGTTCATAAGATATCGTCGAAAAATAAAAAAAAAAATTTATACCCTTTATCTCAAAAACGGTGCGTTTGCGGAACCATGGTAATAAAAACTGTTTTCTTATAACTGTATATTGTTTTGAAATAAGAACTTAAAACTGATACGACGTTAGAGATTATATTATGTTTAATTATGCTGTTAATTAGTATGTTATGAGACAACCTGCTTTAGCTTTAGTCCTATTTGTGTAAATAATATCTATTTGTTTACATTTGATTAAAGCATATTGCGTAACATTTATTAGGTTTGTGTTTGTAGAACGTTTTTCATAAACCCGTATTGATGACACGATAAAAACGGATATAAATATTTGATAATATAAAATATTAAACAAAATAATTTCAAATACCTTAGAAAAATTACATAGTATTGACACGGGTCTATAATTATTAACGATCTCATCTCTTCCCGGTTTTAAAAGTTTTGAAACATGTCTTTTCTTTTAAGAAGATAAAAAGATTGTCATTTTTTATTAAAAAATTTATTAAAAAAATAAATTTGTTAATAAAACTCCAAAACTGTTTAGGATTTAAATCTACGAAGTAACCGCCATAATTAATAGTTTTTACTTTTCCATTTTTAAGAAACTGTCTACCCCAAAAGTTTTTATTATATTTTGAAAAAACTAAAGCAAATTACTGAAGAGAGGATAATAAATGTTTTGAAAACTGCATTCTTGTATGGTAAGTTGAGCCACTACAGCGTTGTGCACAACCTGACCTTTTTTGTTAATTTTTTTCAACGCATTGCCCAAATATTTTTTTTCAACCTATGTAATAAGGTAGCAAAATAAAAGCTAATCACCGTTATATTTCTTTCTTTAAAATCAGTCATCAAAATGTTTTTACAATTCTAAAATATTGTAGCCATAGTTTTATTGGTTGACAAAGATACCTTGGCTTTTTTTGATGGTGATTTACCTGTCGCTGCCATTCCATAGATTTTCTTTTCTACAGAAGATTATAATACAAGATCATAGTTTTATCCGCCTTATCAATAGGTTGCAAAACTTGTTCTTTTCCCCCTCACAGAACTTCAAAAAAGATCGAGCACAATCAACTTGATGCTGTTCTTGAACAGCAGACAAAAATTTTGGGACCCATCTTGCACTCACTTTATTTATACCCAAATAGTATAAAATATTTGGTAAATCAATAATTCTCTCACTTTTAGTCGGCGATCACTTTAGGCTAGTTTTTTAATAAAAGCGATCGACTCTTTAACTAATCGACCAGAACGTGAGTCATCTTCTAATGACTCGTAGTCTATTTTAAACCTTTTGAATCATTCTTTTATGGTAGAATAAGAATGTGAATCTTCACCGTATACGCCATCCAATCTTTGTTTAATTTGATGAAGAATTTTCAATGTAAAGAATTTGATAACCGCTCAGTTCTAAATTTTTTGTGGATCTGGCATAGTTAAAACCTAACAATGTCTGTTTGAATATTACTACAAAGCTAATTAAAGTAGGAGGTTGAAATTGCATGTGTACGTTAATAAAGCATCACATTTTACTGACAACATCTGGTCTGAAGTGTTTAGAAATGTAGTAGGCTAGGATTTTATGGTGGTTACTTTGTATTTCTTATTTTGATCTTTTTATAAAGTTGTAGTATTCTTTTTTTTTAAGCATCCTTCACTCATTGTTAAAATCATGCTGATATATACATGATTTGGTTTTTTTAATCTAGTTCTTATTGAAACAAGAATAAAAATTTATTTAGTTTCTGATAAGCAGACTTTGGTACAAGCGGATTGAATATACAACTGTACATCTGCAGACAAAAATCGTCTACACTATCAGCATCTATTACACTTGACTAATCTATTACCAATAAATCCATATACAACAAAAACAACTTTGCTTTTCTAAAATTGTACGATTTCTATTGTTTTCCAGTAAAACATGTAAGACTGTTTTTTTTTTTAATTTTTTTATTAAAAAACATTGCAGTGGCTTACCAAGCTTACAAGTGTTTATTTCTAAATTCAAGATTTAACAGTCTACCATATTTGCTTAAAACTAAATCATGTACATTATAACAAAAAAATTATAAGAATCCTGATGATGACTAAAAAATTTTAGTCAAAACTAGTTGAAAATAATAAAACTAAACAAAGCATACAAGTATATTATATTATTATTTTTCCAACATAAATTGTGTTGAATTAGATGTATGATTTAATTCTTAAAATAAAATAGTAGTTGTAAAATAATAATAATAATAATAATAAAAGTCTTTTATTGTCAAAAAAGCAAAATAAATGATGATACATTGCAATCATATTATTAAACAAGTAACGACAATAAGGCGCATGATCAGTTGAATAGATATAACAATATCTATTCTCTATCTCATAGACCTTTAATAGTGCTTAATTTAAAATATAATAAATGACAAAAAGAAAAACAAAAACACAAATCATATGATATACAATAAAGGTAAAATATTGATAAGAATAAGATAATATAAAATGAAGAAAAATTAGTGTTAAATAAAACAAATGATTCATATGATTTATTGTAATAAAATAGTACCATTTTGATTTTGAATTTTGAAGTAACTGTTTTTTTTAGTTTTACTTAAAATTGAAGGTCATTGCATAATTTAAAAGATAACGAAAAATAATTATAAACAGTGGCTACATTGTATTTAAACGATCGTTTAAACATTTCTGTGGAGTGTTTGGGTATAGGCGGATTATTTGGTCATCTGAAGTTTAAGTTATGTAACAAACCACAAACAGATATTTTCTTATAGAGATAGCTTAGAGCCGATGTTGAAAGGATTTTATGGTATATAACAGAAAAGTGCAGATGTCTTGCATTTTTTAAATTTAACCATTTTTGTTTTTCAAGTTAGTGGCTTACTAGTTGAAATTTGCAAATGCCAAATATAAAGCGGAAGCAGCAATCTTGTACTCGCTGTAGTCTTTTAGCGTCGTTCTCAGTAATACATCTGTGATATAAAGCATCACAAAAATTTAGGTTTGATAAGATTAGTGACTGACATAACATGGCTTTTAAACTCTTGTTCAAAAATAACCTATTACTATAAAGCATTTTTAAGTTTGCAAAGGCTCGTTGTATTATCTTGTTTACGTATTTTGTAAATCTTAGCTCGTAGTTCAATATTAAATTTTTAACAGAATCTACTACTGTTAACAATCATTTACTTTTAGTTGTATGTTTTCTTGTAAAATTTTACTTCTTAGCTTGTTTTAGCAGTGATGCAGTATATATTATATAGAACAATGGACCCAATGTAGACCTTTGGGGCACACCTTAAGTTACATTTAATGCTTCAGATGTTACGTTTTTAAGATTTACTCTTTGCTATCTATTACATAGATATGAAGTCATACCTTTTAAAATAGCAAATAATAGATTGTGATCAATTGAATCAAACGCTTTTGAATAATCAATTAGTGCCAGTAACGTTAATTTTTTGTTGTCATTAGATGTTAAAACATTGTCAACAACATCTGACAAAACAGTAGCGCAGCCATGACCTAGTCTAAATCTAGATTGTGTAGATGGTAAAATGTTTTCAGTATTTATATGTGATCGATCTTATTTGTTTTTCTATTACTTTTTCTAATACTTTTGATATAACAAGCAACAGATTAATAGGTTTGAGATCTTTATAACTAGTTGAATTTAGTACTTTTGCCAAGGAAAAAATACGTGCTTTCTTCCAACATTCAGAAAAAAACTGAGAAGCAAAGACAATAGTTGGTAATATGTGTGATATAAGGAATTATAAACGGACAGCACATTTTAATTATGTTTTTATTAAATCCATCAGCTCCGTACGATTTTGTTTTAATTTTTAGTATAATTTTAAAAATTTCTACTTTATGAGTATCTACAAAATTTAAAAAATCACCCAAAAAAGCTATAGTTTTATAATCATTAATTAATTGATGATTATTTAGAAGAAATGCTTTTAAAGTTTATAAAATGTTAATTATTCTCATCTACGTTATTTATGTGAAGTAGAAGGTCAGGTGTTTATTATATACGTTGTACTTTTTTAAGTTATGCCACGTTGTTTTAAAGTCTGACGATGTACGGAATGTGTAATCTAGAATCGCCTTTTTTCAGCTTTTATAGATAATGTAGTTAGGTTGCGTAGTGATTTATAGTAAGTCCAATGTTTATTAAGTTTAGTACGTTTGAACTTCTTTAGAGCATCTTTGAGACTCATCATTAATTTAATTTATTTTCCGTTTTCTACAATAAATTTTTACGTGATAAAAGGTGCGTGAATGTCAAATAAAGCAGTTATATTTTTATTTAAAAATTCAAGTTTTTTGTTAATATTTTTGGTTGTGTACATAGTATGCCAGCAAATTGCTAGTAGATGTTAGTAAAACAAGTTGTGGTCCAATTTTTTTAATACCGTTTTGAAGTGTTGGTCGTTCAATGCATATATTACCAAATATAGCACAGTGATCTGCAACCGCATTACCGATTGAACAGCCACTATCAGTTACAATTGCTGATGAATTTAAAATAATAAGGTCAATTAATGTTTGCAAGGTTTTAGTAATTCGTGTCGGTTTGTTGATGATCTGTTTTAAGTTTAGACTATCTATTACATTGTTAAGATCTAAGCTTGAGCTAATTTTACTTAAAGTCTAATTATAAACATTTGGGCAGTTGATATCACCTATAATAATTCAATATTCCATATAGTTATCTATACTCTCAACAGGACAATTAAGATCTAATTCAGTAAAACTAAATGTGTACAGCTAAAAATACTCCGCCGCTTCTCATATTTGTCCTAATGACTTATGCGCGTATGACACTATGCATTTTTCTGTATAACTTTCTATATAGTCGATTGTACAAATTGACCTTGAGTAGTTTCTATGTAATTTTCTATACAGTTAATATTTTCCTGTATGATACTATGCAGTTTATTGTAGCAAAAATGCATGAAAGACGGCATTCTATTGGCTGCTTTCTGCGGATCGCGTCAGCTGTTCGAGATTGTTATGTTTATTTACCTATTTACGTCAACGACGCTTTTAATCGAGTTGACATAACCTTTCAAAATATCCCTTACAAAACTATATTTTGCTTTAAATTTGGTTATTGTTGTGGATGATTCGTAAGTTTCCTCTAATATTTGTTCTAATGACTCATTCTTAGCATGTTTATTTTTATACTAAGTAGAATTAATAATTAAAATTAAAATCAGCTGATTACATGCGCCGCCATTATTGTTTACATATGTGAATTTGTGTTCTGCGCAGAAACTATACAATAAAATGATGTTACCATATATTTCTGTATAACAAACTATATAGAAAATTGCATTCGTGTATGACACTATACCTTTTTGGATTGTACAGACAACTATATAGAAAGTTATACAGAAAAATGCACAGTGTCAGACTGGCATTAGATACTTTAAATACACAGGTGTATTGTTACAGATCTTTGCATTTTCTATAGATATTTTTATAGACATTGTTCAAACAAAATACAAAACACATTGCCATCTAAACAAGTATTTACTCATAGTACAAAACTTGCTAGAAATTCTAATTTACTAACAGTTCAAAAATGTAGGACCAAAACTTTTTTAAGAAAGATTTTTTTTAACCGTACTAATGACACATGGAATAATTTTTAAATTCAATATTTTCCAAGACTTATAAGCAGCAAATATTTAAAGTTAATATCTTCTAAATTCAATATTTTCAAAGACTTATAAGCAACAAATATTTAAAGTTATACAGACTGCTTAAATCTAGTCTTTAATGTGATAGTTTAGCAAGTGTGGTTTTGTTCGTTAAAATTCAAAAGTATTTTTATTTTGTTATAACATATTAAGTAATTTCTAAATATCAATTTTTAAAATTTAAAAACCATAACCTATTGTTATTTAATAGTATCAGATTAACATAAACATAATTAGATAAAATTTAAAAAAAGATTATTTGTTAGTAATTATTAAAAAATATTTAATTCATTGTTATATTTAAAGGAATTAACAGAGACAGAATTTATATAATTGTTCTATGATTGTAATAAGTGACATTAATGGTATTATAGCCACATTTTCCCTCCAATGTACTCCCGGCACACAATAAACCTCACTAATTTATAGAACATTAAATACGCATAACTCTTCACATCAACACACTCAAAACATAATGACGCAAGATGTGAGCAATACAATAGAATTAAATTAACAAAAAAATAATAATACATATGAATTAATGGTGAAATAAATGGCCCTTCCGCAATGAAATCGTTACTACTATTGGTACATACAACAATATCTTATTTAAACATATATATGCAAATGCATCCCCATTGTAATGTGGTGCTAACTTGTTATCCGGAGTTAAACGGTTTCGCATAGCATAAATTTAACATAATAGGTGTTGAGTTAACAGAGGGCTCTGAAGTGGGGGATCAGCATACAAGATCAGACTTGTTAGGGTCGCGGAATGGGTGTGGCCTGATATTAATCTACCCTTGCAAAGGTGGGGGAAATGCTCAGGATACGCCCTACACGCACACGTGTTCGTACAGGTTTTCCCGTGGAAAAACTTCGTGGAAAATATCATATTTGAATAACCAAGAAGAGCTAATTTTAAAATGTAGTGAATACATTTTAATAAGAAATGTAAATAAATATTTTTTATTAAAAATTACCCACATAATCTATGAATATAATATAAGAAGAAAAATTATCGTCGAGAATATTTAATATATTTTTATATATTTAACGATTCACTCTTTGTATATTTACGACTTAAGTATACATATGTAACTGAAGTGTTCTGCAAATACATAGATGTAATAACATTTGAAAACTAAAATAAAATTTAAACTAAAAATTAATGCTATTGTAAAGATTTCATATTTTTTATAAATTTCACAATAAACATGAGTAGTAAGTAGTATGTTTATAACCTATTCTCTTATGCCTAAAGTCTTTAAAATATATATTTCAATCAAATTTAATATGAACATAACTAGTTTAAAGAATTATATTTAGTTAAATCAAAGCTAGATATATTTTATATTTATACATTTTAATTAACATCAATAAAACATATGAGTTTTTAATATGTGCATTAATTGAAGAATTGCTTCGTTTGATTAATAAATGCAATTTAATTAAATTCTTTTATATTGTGCTCGCATTTCCAATTTAACCGTAATTATTTAATTATGATTTATTCAATTGATTATATAATAATTTGCATAATTCGGCAGCAGATTTATTTATTCAATGCATTAACACATAAAAATAGAGCATTGGTTAAAACAATTACATATGTAGAAAGAATAAAATTAATTAAATAATTATTGTTCGTTCATTATTATAAATTATGAACATAATTTAGTTATAATTTTAAACAATAAAGTACGTATCATAAATATTATTAATTAAATTGTTCATTAATATGATTAAAAAACAAAACAAAAATTAAAGTTTGTATGTTAACGTGCGGGTAAGGTATATCTACAACTAATAAATAATATGCATTTTATATGAGTTTTGCTATAAAGAAAATAATGACAGAAAATAATAGTCATACTTCTGTGCACTAATTAGATGCTTTCATTCATTTGTTAGTTATTATAAATTACTCAAGCTTGATGTAACCTACAAGCGTAATAAACATCACATTTGAATAACTAAACTTAAATTTTATTATAATTAATTTGTACAATTTTGTATTAAATTTAGACGTCTATAAATTATAATATACAACTCGCTATAATGGCTATTGTTATCTTGCTTAAAAGTGATGTGATACTATGTAAATTATATAATTATAACTAAAGTGACCAAAAATAGTTTGATTTGGTCTTATACAAAGTGTTTTATAACAAATGTTGTCAAAGTTATAAGAATAAAGTATCTTTATAAAAATAAAAGAAATTGTATCAAATTGCTTACAAAACACTGTAGAATTATTTATTCATACATTTGTTATGTAAGTTTTGATATTTATGACTTGTTATAGTTTTTAAATCTTGTTAACTTTATATTGATAATTGTTTTTGTTGTATCGTTTAAAATGAAACATAATTTATTAAATTTATATCATTTTCATTTGTATGTTGCTGCTGATGTTCTTAAAATTTGCCGTGAGGACTTTAAATTAATAAAAAAAACTTTTTTTGTGGATTTTTGTTTGTATACTGTAAATTAAAAGTACTTTATATTGAATTTATTTATTTTTGGTATGTTTAAGACTGGTGACACACTTCTCGTTTTTCCGGATTCGAAATCTCGGCATGGGATTCCAATAAAATTACTCCGCATAAATTCCGCATAGATTTTTTGGGTGTGACATACCATTTGGTTTTTAGAATCAAAAATAATCGAAATTGTTAGTGTTAAATCAAAAAAATCTACTAAATTGTGATTAGACTATGATAATATAAACACAAATATAAAACGTCATTATTTATTACCATAAATTAGCTAAAAAATTATTATTTTGTTTTTTTTTGTTATTACAACAATATTGTTACATAAAACTTACCTTATTGTTACTATATTTATCAATTTCTATGCGGCAATTGCAGGGATTCCGCTTTTTAAATTCTCTACGTGTTTTTTAAGATCTAGGAAATCGATCTTCAAATGCCATTTTAAAATTTATTTTTTTATTATATTTTCTGTTAGATTTATCATGAAGCAAACTGTATATCAATTTTTAAGAAAATTATTGTATTTGGCAGATTTTGGATTTTTTTACTTGTAAAAAATAAAAGTTAAACAATATTATTTTAGTAAACAACAAGTGAAAAAGAAACTACAAAGAAGTAATTTTATTAAAAAAATAAAACCTTAATAATTTTTGGTTATAATACTTATTTACATTACGTTTGTGATTTTAGTAATTTCTCCTTACTTGCTGCTCTTCTTTTTGGACGACTGCAGAGCCTTGTATTCGTATTTATTGTACCACATAATAAATTGTTAATTTAATTATTTTGAGCATCTGATGTATTAAGCAAATATAGAATTGATTAATCCGTTTTAAATTATATATAAATTGTTAGTGTTCTTATGTTATAAAAGGTTTTTCAATAAGAAGTTTCATTTCATTAATAGCAGGCTATTTGGGCAGCTGTCAATTCTGAAGCTTTTATCTTTTGACATTTTACAAGTAAAAACTAAGGCATTATTAAAAATGCTTCAACAACGCATTGAAATTATTAAAATTCACTACAAAAATGGTGAAAACTTTTCAGTCACAGTTCGCAAAACTAAAGCACTTTTTGGTCGTCGTAAAGCACCTTCTCGGCCGGCAATAGTATATCTGGTGGAAAATTTGAGCTGTTGGCACAAGTTTGTGATGAGAAGAATCAAAACCGTGTGCATCGCTCAAGAACACATGAGAGTATTGCTGATGTAGCCCGTAGTGTTGAAAGAAAACCAGGTTTGTCAATTTTTTATCGATCTTTGGAATTAGACTTTCCACAAACAACATTACACAGTATTTTGCATAAAGACTTAAGTCTTAAGATTTTTAAAGTTCAGTTAACACAAGAACTCAAGCAGGCCGATCACTATAAACGTCGTATCTTTGCCGATTTCCGAGTCCTTCAAATGCATCAAAATAATCCGGAATTTTATCGAAAAATTATCTTCAGTGATGAGGGCCATTTTCAGCTCGGAGGCTACGTTAATAAGCAGAATTGTTGCATTTGGGGCTCAGAAAATCCAAGAATGATTGTTGAAAAGTCTTTGCATCTTCAACGTGTCACTGGTTTTTGGGCTGGCGGTGTGATTAGACCCTATTTTTTTTCAAAAATAAGGTTGGTGCAACTGTTAATTGCCGGAATTGCAATTTTGCAAAAAAAGTTTCTTGACCGTATTATTTTTCAAAGAGGTGATCACAATTGGCCACCGAGATCTTGTGATTTAACACCTTTAAACTTTTTTCTTTGGGGCCACGTGAAAGTTAAGGTCTATTTGCATATTCTATAATATTTAAATGCCAAATAAATAATTTTGTATCTACATGAATTAGAAGAAAACAACTGACAAAAATTAATTTTTTTTTTGCATATTTTGCATATTTTTGAGTTTCTGAGCATGTTTTCATAAAAGTTGCATATCAGTGCATATTTAGTTCATATTTTATTTTTAAGTGAACGCCAAGATTTTGTTTTGTAAAAATATATCAATTTTATACGCAAACAACACGTGCAAATCATATATCAGCATATTTTTAATTTATGTGCATATTTGTACCAAATTTAGCATATCTTCTTTAATGTGCATTTTACTGCTTTTTATATCGCCCCAGAAGTCTTTCAACTTGTTTGAAGGGGGTTGATGATATTTAGTGTATATTATTATATTATATTGTTATAGTGAAAAGACCATTTGTTTTGCCAAACGTTTTCAATAAATCAAAAAAGTGCTGCTAAGTTAATGATCTGCTTCGCGTTTAATTTTAAACGTTTACAGTATTTAAAAATCATTGCAACCTGCAAAAACAATATAATAGAGTTTGTCGCTCAATGTATTTAATTAGTGCATCGAGTATATATAAATAACTTTGTTTCAAAAATCAAAATAATTAATTTAAATACAAAATGTCAAAATCAGTCTTGTAAAAAACGTAGAAGAAAGTCAAAATAAATGTTTATATTGATAATATAATCAATCTTTAATTTGTATCCTGTTATTTTAAACTAGTGCATTGCGCAACCTAGTGACGATGCAACCCGAAACATTGGTTTTTCGAACCTGATATCAGTGAAATTTATAATTCAAATACTATAGCAAGATGGCAGACAAACTACGTATCAAAAGTGGTCACATCAAAACAACATTAACAAAATTCATAGCGTTCATAGTACGGTATTAAACACTGACGCAATTGAAAATTTAAGATGCAGATTAGAAAACATTTGACCATTAATCCACACATACTACGAGATCAAGCTTATATTATTGGAAGTTGACCCCAAAAAGAATAAACTCGATTCTATCAAGTTTCAAGATAAATATTACACAACCATTACAAAAGCAAACAAATTAACATCAAACAGTATTATATCCAATACTCAAACGGTGTCAAATAATCAATAACAACACCGTGATATTCAAATCCGTTTACCGACTATCGAAATTAAACCATTTTTTGGACAGTTTGAAAAGTAAATTGCTTTACATAAATGAATCCGAAACAAGCTACAATTCCAACCAGAAAAAAAAAACGGTAGCATTAAAAAATGCAATTGTAAGTAGAAATTACTGTTTTTTGGCTACTGCCATACTGCTAGTATTAGATACCAAAAAGCAATGGCAAAAATGTCAAGCTTTATTGTATACCAAAGCTCAATCTAATTTTATTACCAACTTGTGTGCAAAATGATTGAAGCTAAAGTTAAGTGCAATAAAAGTGACTGTCGGTGAAATTAACGCGTCCACAACAAACGTTATACACAAATAGAAAATTAAATTAAATTTGCAAACATGTGAATTTAAGTTATCAACTAATTGATATTTCATCAAAACTATAACAAGAACACCAGATATGCAGGTGAATACCGAACATTTTAAATTCCCAACAAAACATTGTACTTGCGGATCCTACTTTTAATGCGCATCAGATGAAGTTGTTATTTTTTTTTTCATAATGTGCATGGGTTAAATTTGCAAAACAACCTATCACCCATTGCTACAAAAAACTCAATTAGGTTAGTTAATAACCGGCAGCTGTATCTCCAATACAGAGAATAGTGCAAATCTACAAAATACCCACAAAGAAAATGCGTTATGATGTCCAATCAGTTGAAAAGAAGCAATGCGACGATCATTTTGAAGAAACTTATAATAGACAAGTAGATGGCTAAGTTGCGGTAAAATTACCATTCAAAACCAATGCCACAATTTTTGATCAATCAAGAGGCGTAGCCGAAAGACGCTTTCTGGCAATAGAACGTAAACTAAACAAATATATAAAGTTGGGTAACCCAACTTTATATATTTTTAACGTTTAATCAATCCACTATTGCCAGAGAACCGCAATGCCAAACATTGTTACTTACCTCACCACGGGGTGATCAAATCTTTGAGCATTACAATAAAATTGAGAGTAGTATTTAATAGCTTTGCAAAACATTTTCTGGCGTTTTCCTGAATGACATATTGATGCCGGGGCCAAAACAACAAAGTGACTTATTTTCCATATTGATTTTAAATGTATCGATACGTAGTCTCTGCTGACGTTACCAAAATGTACCGGAAATTGAACATCAAACAGCTTTTCTTTACTGAAAACTATACGCAATAATTCAATTCAAAATGTTTAATCTTTTCGGTTTACTTAAGGCAATCATAATTGTTGCTAAAATTCTAATTCAATAGTTGTGACAACTGCAAGTTGATTGGGACAAATCTGTACCACAAGACATTCATACGGAATGGTTATTATTTCAAAAGGGTCTTACAAATTTACAAAATATTGCTATTCCTTAATACACAATGGAAACTGAAGATTTGCAACTACATAAACAAGGATCAAACTTTATGGTTTCTGCAATGCCGGCAAACGCGCATATGGTGCATGCATTTATATCCGCTCACAAATAGAATTTTTTTTTTCTGTGCGCAAGATTAAAAATGGCACCATTAAAAACCATGACAATTCCCAGATTAGAGCTATGCGCCGCTGTTCTACTCACTCGATTAGTAGATACGGTCAGCAACTTACTTTAAATACTGTCAGACCGGACTACTTATAATAGTATTAGCCTAAATCAAGACTGCCTTGCGTACTTTAAAAGTATTTGTGGCTCACAGAATTGCGGAAGTTTATGATAACACCGACATCAATCAATGAAAACATGTTAACACATACTCAAATCTGGCAAATACCCTGTCTCAAAGAGCAACGCCAGATCAGTTAATCAGTAGTATATGGTGGTCTGGACTCATATGACTAAGGCAAAAAGTAATTGCATATTGCCGTAGATTTATAAAAAAAATGTGGTTTAGTACATAAAACCACCGGAATATTAACTAGCGATAAAATGACTGGAGCAAAGCCTTTGCATTGTACAGAGGGAAGCGTTCCCTAAAGAAGTTAACTTACTCAAAAACGCAAAAGCACTGCATACAAAAAGCAAACTACTGTATCTAAAGCCTTTTCTTGATATAGAAAGAATACTACAAGTAGGTAGCTGTTTAAAGCACTCAATTTACATTATGATAGCAAGTATCAAATATTATTACCTTGTTCATCCCATTTTACAACTGTACTAATCCGAGGGAAACATCAGCGTCTGCTACTGCAGGAATACAAACAACGCTAGCGTCGATTCAAAGAGAATATTGGATTCTTAGGGGTCGTAATCCTATCAAGAATAAAATACGCCGTTTTATCCGATGGGTGACTTGCTTCCGGATTGTGATACTCCGGCCAGGTCATTTCAGATTTGCGGTTTTGATTTTGCTGGTCTTATAAAAATTAAAGAAAGGAGACGACGCTCAAAAAAACGTATAAAAATCAGTAAATTTTATATGCTTTGTTACTTTTGCTGTTAAAATGAACAAAGAAGGTATCGATTAGAAATTTATCCCGGCTAGGTCACTTTGGTGGTCTATGGGAGTAAGCAGTAAGAAATGTCAAGCATCACATTACTAGAATAATAGGTAAGGCTTTTCTTACATTTGAAAAATTTAACATCTTTATTAATCAAGTAGAAAGAGTAGTAATTTCTATACCACTTAATGCCATTAACAATGATCCTGATGATTATACAGCGCTTATTCCTGCACATTTTTTAATTGGTGCAGCTATTATCTATTTACCAAATTAAAACATGAGTGATATATCTAATTATTATTATTATTAAGCTTAAAAATAAGCAAAAAGACAGGAAATATTTACTACATCAGCATTGGAAAATTGATAGTTATCGAAGAACAAAAAGTTCACAATCTTCACTGGCCAATTGACCGCATAACTAAAATATTTCCTGGCAGCAATGGAGCAATTTGAGTTGCCCAGGTCAAGTTGTCATCAAGAAATAAAATGTCTAGAACTGTGAGAAAATGATGAATTTTGCCAATTGAATTATAGTATATTTGAAAGACGATTCTTTCAAGAAGCGCGGCATGTCGATCAATGTATTAATTAGTGTATCGGGTAATCGAGTGACGGTGCACCCCAAAATATTTTTGTTTCGAAAATCTAAAAAAAAACGTAAAAAAATAAAGTAAAAAAAAAAAATGTTTATATTAATAATATATTCAATCTTTAATTTGTATCCTATTATTTGATACTAGTGCATTGTGCCACATAGTGACGGTGCATCCCAAAACAGAGTTTGTTATCATTTGTCATATGACAACAAAAGTGCTCTTCATAAAAAACACAAATTTTTGGCAACGTTTAAATTAATAAAGAGTAAAGATTTCAAAAATCATGATAATATTTAATCAGTTTACCTTGAAGTTTATTTTCTAGATAAACTGTGCAATGACATTACAAATTTATTGTAATCAATTAGTTTTTTATTTACATCAAAATATTTGTCGTTTTTTTCAATTAGTAATTTTAAACTCGGTAGAGTGATGATCGGGCTAAAAAAAAAGTTTTTCAATTTGTGTTATTGCTCAACGAATTGATAGAAGTGTCAGTACAATAACTCAATAATAGCGTAGATAAATTGAAAGACAGGATCAACGCCGGAAATTACGACCTAAAAATACTACAGAATGTAAAAATCGGGCTTTTTGATTTGTCTCTCCCCAGGACCTATTTACTACAACAAATGCAATTGTAGGTATTTGATAAGGCTAGACTAACCAAAATATCTCTGATTGATCAGTATATCAAAAAACTTAATGATTTGGTTCTAAGTTGTACCGCTCATTCTTATATTTGCTCTTAAATTTTTACCATAAAAAGTGTTGTCTGGAATGGTATAACGAAAAACTACAATATATCGATCAATAAAAAAAAATTTTATATTTTTAGCTACAAATTGAGATTTTGTTTGTATGCCCACAATAATCGTAAGATAGTTGCCAAGCAAAATGAAAAACATCTACAGTTTGCTTTTGAAACATCATACAGTTCTACACGCGGGGCGATGGTATAAGTAGTAATTTCCAATAAAAGTTAATCTTTAGCATTTATTTCAGAATCGTTAAACACAAATTGCTATACTAACACGGTCCTAAAACCAACATTAAAGCTCTATCTGAGAAGATTAGAAACAAATGAGTACAAAGCCCCAAAAGGTTACTATAGAATTCTTTAAATTAGCTAATGTTGATTTACTTTTATAATTTTTTGTTCTCAGGACTTATCATTTGTTAAAAATGTGTGAAATACAATTTGTAGAAGACTAGGCCACCTTCAGCCAGCTCTACGTACATTTTGTATTAAGGAACCTTTGAATTTAATCTCTCAGGTTGAGATTGACAATTTAATTTTTAGCATGACTTAGAAATTGATAAGTTCTTAATGTGAGTAATTTACATATTAAAAATTAAACTACTGGTTCTTGGCGTTATTTCACTTTTGACGTCCAGTATATTTGATATTATCTCTTACAAAAATAAAAACACACAAAAGATGCAATATATAACTCTGTATTTACACTTTATTAGCTTAGGATCTAAAGTCATTACTACACCCACGGCGTTTTTTTTTAAACTATACAAAACAAATCATAATCCTAGTCGTGACTAATTTAACAAAAGCAACTGACCTAATATTTAAATATAATAATAATTCTTTATTTACGGTATAAGTAAAACCATTTACATCTACATAAAAATACAATTAATATAAACAATATAATACATATATAAAATAACCAATATAAAAAACAGAAGCAAAAGATCGACATATAAAACATAATATAATATAAAATACATAACATTTAATCAATATGACTCAATTGAATCTTAAACATAGATTTAGAACAAAAAAAATTGAATTGTTTGTTAAACAGTTTGCAAATCTACAAATTCTACCAATGGGGTTGTGAAATCTATAATTAGTAGAATGTGTAAATTCTCTAAATAATGAAGTCTGCCTGGTACGTCGTTCACTAATAGGAATGTAGAATGGAAGAGATACAAGTAACTCAGGACAGTCTACTTCAGACATCACTAGACCACGCAAAAATGAGAGATCTGATCTTTTGGGCCAAAGTTTTAGTGACGGCAAATTGTATAGTAAAAAAATGTAATTGCGATCAAAATTAACCGACAATATACCAGATCTATAGGACAACAGACAAAAAAAATTGTTTTGAACACGTTCAATATTCTGACTATGGATTTCATAAAAAGGGCACCAGACTGACGGAACGTACTCTAAATGAGAACGCACCAAGGCACAGTATATAGTAATTTAAGAGTATTTGGAGAAATATCAGCTGACATCCTATATTCAAACCCCAGCATTTTTATAGCACGATTACACATGTAGCTGATATGCTCAACAAACGTAAGTTTAAAATCAAAAATTACACCCAAGTCTTTAATTTGTGTTACTTGTTGTAGCACCTTATTTTCGATAGTATAATCGTACAAAATTTTGCTTAGAGTTCTATTAAAACTGATTGCAAAACATTTATTAACATTAAACAAAAGGTTATTAATAAGACACCAAGCATTAACAGAGTCTAAATCTTGTTGTAAAAGATTACAATCATTAATAGATAAAATACTTCTATACATTTTTAAATCATCTGCAAATAACGGAAATGATGATGAACTAATACAGTCAGAAAGATCATTGATAAAAAGTAAAAATAAAATTGGTCCGCAGTGAGATCCCAGAGGAACACCTGATGGAACTAAAATAGGTTGTGAAAGAAAGTTATTGATTTTTACACACTGCGATCGGTTTTTCAAAAAGCAAGATAAACAAGAAACCACTGCATTATGAACCCAAGGCACAAAGCTTAGCAACACGATCAAAGGCCTTTGAAAAGTCGGTGTAAATAGAGTCAATTCGAGTTTTGCTTTCAAATGCGTTTAAAATGTAATTTTTGTAAAAAAGTAGATTGGTAAGTGTAGATCGACCCTCACGAAACCCATGCTGATCATCTACTAAAATACTTTTGCACATCCAATGTATTTGACCAGTTATAATTTGATCAAATAATTTCGGGATTGCAGATTGAATGCAAATGCCTCTATAGTTTGTAATATTTTCTTTAGCACCAGATTTATGCAATGGCATAATATAAGTTTGTTTCCAATCATCAGGAAATTTAGTTTCATTTAATGAAGCGTTGAAAAGTAAATGTAACGGTTTTCAAATTGAATAAATACAATTCTTTAAGAGCATAGAAGGAATACCGTCAGGTCCAGTGCTAAGATTAAATTTAAGGCTTGTAATTCCATTAAAAATATCTAGTAAACTGACTGAGAAATTTGTATGAATTACATTTTTATCAAATTTAAACAATGGAGTTAGATGAATTTGAGAATTATAAGCCGAAGAGAAAAAATCTGCAAATTTGTTTAAAAGATCAAAACCATTAATACAGGTTTGATAACTATAATACATTGTAGCTAGAAAAGCATTAGTTTTCCTAGCTTCATTTACAAATCTCCAAAAATGTTTTGGATTAGACCGAATGTACTGCTTGTAAAGACGTGCGTTCAGATTTTTACATGAAGTCCGAAGAGAATCAAATTCATTGTAATCAGAAAGAAGTTCTAAAGATTTAAATCGTTTATGTGCCATTTTTTTTAGTTTAGTAAGTGAAATTAATTCCTTGCTAAACCAAATATGAAAGTTGTTGTCATTCCACACTCTTTTAGGTACATAACAATCAATTGCATAATACAAAACAGAATAAAATAAATCAACACATACATTAATATCACAGTTTTTAAAAAGAACAGACCAATCAACGTTCAACAAAAAATCATTAATTGCGCTGAAGTTGGCACATTTAAAATTATTAAAAACGTAGTTACAGTTTAAAATATCACAAGAAGTATCACATTTGACATCTATCACATAGGCATTATGATGTTGACTTATATCTAATAAAACATCTACAGCATTTATCACAGTAATATTATTACAATCATTAGTAAAACACAAATCCAAAAATACATCCATACTATTTGGTATGGTTATACATTGAACACAGTTTAAAAATCCAAATGAGTTAGCAACTAAATGCCCAGGGTAGTTTTCGTTACAAGTAACTTCAGTTCCAAATTCATCATTTAGCCACGTTGTTTCTGGTAAATTGTAATCTCCCAGTAGAATTAATTTACTATTAGGAAAGACATCAGCAAAAGATTGTAGTGGTCAGCATATTTATCGATAACCGAACGAGGGGGTAAATAAACTGCACCAATTATGTACGATACAAACGGAAAGTTGACAATTACAAACACATGTTCAACACTTAGATATGGCGAAAGTAGTAATGTACACTTAAGATGACTTCTAACTGCAATCAATACGCCACCTCCGCTTAATTTAGGACAGGTTAAATTAGACCGATCAAATCTAAATAGGTTATAGCCAGTTAGTCTTAGTTCTGAGTCAGTGATGTCTTCAGATAGCCAAGTTTTGGATAAAACAATAATGTCATAACTTGACAAAGCTACAGCTAACAAAAGTTTTTTTAGTTCGATTTTTATACCTCCAACGTTTTGGTAGTAAATTGAGAGGCCGTTGGTAATCCTGGAGACGGGTCCAAACTGTTGAGCGGATTTAACGTCCGAAAATCCCCTGCAAGAGTTGCTGGTAAATTTTGTGGTCGGCCATAGTTAATAAATTTCTTAACGGCAACATCAATCAAAACAGATGGTAGTTTAGCTTTCATATAGTTTGCAATTTCAGTTTTATTTGTTCTACGCTTAAGTTTTGACAAATGAATATATGAAGGGGGAACGTAGGCTTGAAGCTGGTCATTGTCTGGACCACATCCAAAAATCGTTGGAGTTTTGTGCTGTACTCTAGGTTTAATTGATTGTGAACTACTAGTAGTGGTAGAAGTACTGGATAGAATGGTTTTTGCCGGTGGCAATTAAATTGAATCCGTATTAATAACAGACCTAGTAGAAACAGGTTCAAGTAGACGGCATGATTTTAAGTCTAAAATTTCTATATTTTTCAGAGCTATCTTCTCCTCCAAATAAGAAATTTTGTCAGTTAAAAGTTTATTGTTAGAGCGAACTTTATCTAACAATACTTGATACATCATGATGTTTTCTTTGTATAGTTTGCATAGGTCAGATTCCGATTTAAAACCAAATATAACACCCCAATGACATTTCTTGTAGCGAATAACACAGCTATTATGAAAAATAACTCCACAACCACTACAAGTAATTCCAGATTGTGCTATACTGTTACACTTGCAAAGACCAGTCATAGTAATAAATGCAAATGTAAATATAAATGTGAATAAAATAAAATAAAATATGTAGGAAAAGGTTTAAAACAAGGAGACAAATTTCACACCGGTACGGTCTATCACCTGGTGACTGATTTTAAAACAAACACGGATAGACCACGGAAAGGTTACAGTAGAGACAACGGGATAATTAAAAACAAATTTTAAAATAAAATTATAATATAAAATCACAAATTAAAACTCTATGTTACGCCACTGGTACAAATAGTAAGAAAATATGCCGCAAACGGAGTGGATGTTGCAACAATAAATAAAGGTTAATTTATTAACAACAATGCACATCAAGAATATCGCTGCTATAAGGAGTTAATAATTAGCATATATAACTACTTACACAGTCAACACAAGATGTGCCAAGACATTTTTAATTAAATAAACTTTATAACACACCAAATCACAATACCACCAAAATAATAACAACACACGACACAGTGGCGTTACACTTAATATACGATTTATGTTTTAAATTGCAGAAACTGTGCTTTACTTAAAAGTTTTTGCAGCTTAAGGTAACCTCTAAATTGTTTTTTGTCTTTCAGTAGAATGCACAAAATTTGTAAAGTTATAGCAATTATGATGTTATAGCAACGTCTGTCAAATTTATTGTAGATTGTTCAGTAGTGTATGTCAAATTACTATAGAAGGTTATAGATTTTAACAACGCGTCCAAATAATAAAATTTGATTATCAAAACCAGTGCTTTGTTTGAAAAATGTTCTACGCATTGCGTAATTTTTATCCTTGCCACAACCTACCTGTCGCGTCGACTATTTGGCGTTTGGTATCCAAATTCCAGTCATCCGGTTTGATTAATAAGCAGCCAACACCCAAAACGCAAAATTTGCTGAAAACATTGCTGTTGCGCGTGATAATGTATGCTTCAGTAGGGCGTATTACCGTATAGAATTAAACTGATTAGACTTTGGAACAGTTAGAAATTAACCCAAATTTAACAAAAAAAAAAAAAGTTTAGCAATAAAATAAGTGGATACGTGAACAAAATTGTTGCATTTGAAGCAAAACCAGTTCACACAAGATACACAAGCACAAAACGCATCCAAAAACGTTAACTATATTTTTTTCAAAACAAACTTTACATTGCCATAACCGTCAAGGCAAGCGATACTGATTGATAGTAAGCAACTTTTTGTGATTTGCACTTGCCAAATATGGTGTGCTTTTAGTTTATTACATATTGAGTCTTAGGTATTTAATGTCGCTCTTACTTAATCTGCAGTTAAGGCGTACTTTTGAAGTTTTATCACGACTTACCTGATATGTTGTAAATAATTGCAGTGGTTTTGCAAATAAACTACAATATATAAACCAATAAATTTTCTTGCTGTACATTATAGCCATTACTTTTTGGAAGGTTATGGGCGCATTTTTTACTACAAATAACATAATTTTGAAGTAATACGTGGCTACATAGACGTTTGTTGCCCCAAGTGTTTTTATTGGCGTAAACAAGCAGTCAAAAGTTGTATCATAGTTGATAGTCGTCTTTGACTGAGCATTCTCAATGCTTTCTTGTAGCGTTAGGTTACTCACCCGGTTATGTTTAGCAAGTAGCTAAAGTTTAGAAAGTAATGTTTGTTTATGACTTAGTAAATGTGCCTGAAACAAAATTTGTTTTATTTTTCCAAAAAAAGTTAATTTTTATAAAATTATTTTTTTTTACAGAAATTGCCAATAAACATAACTTCTATTAAAAATATGCAATTTACGTGTTAACACATTTTATTTGAAAAGTTTTTATTTACTAAGACTTGGTTTAAAGTCTTTTATTCTTTGGTATGTACACTATATACAATTATTATCAAATTTGCAAAAACTTAGCCTTTATATAACACTTTTTTAAATTACATCAAATTTTATGTGTTGTTTGAACATTGATTTTTATATCAGAAACTTTATTTTTTAGATTAAAAAGAATGTATTCAGCGCATTTTTCAAAACTTAAATATTTACTTTTTTCTGTCTTGTCAAAATTATCCGTAAACAATGTAAAACTGACAAAATCAAAACTAATGTTATCTATTATTTGCAAAACAATTTAACAAAAGTTAAAAACAACTTAAGACTAAAATTACTAGTAAAAGCAAAAGTAATGGTATAGTTTAATACATATTACAAGATAATATAAAATTTCTTATAGTACGCAAAATACAAAAACTAATATAATATTTTATATAAAAAATATTGAAACAGGTCAACATTCATTACATTTAAATAATTTGCAAATTAGATTATCTAATTTAAACCTAAAGGTTGAAACATGTGCTAATATAAAACAAGTGTGTACTATCTTCAATAACATAATACTATTTCTGCTTAAACTAAACTCTTCTCTAAGATTTGTAAAATGTTATATATATTTAATATTATATATATTTGTAAGAATAAAATTAGTTATCAATGTTTGTCATTAAAACATAAAATAAAATATTGTTTGCCAGTTTAGAAAAACTACTTAAATAGCTAAACCAACTTAAAACCAGCATAAAGTTGCAGTATGCAATAGTCAGAGAATAAGCTATAACTATTTAATTCTAGGTAGCATTTATTAATTTAAGGCATTAGTGTAATATACGATTAGTGTCCTTGTAACCTAATTTCATTTAATATAAAAATGTGTAGGAAACAGATACCAAGCCTACAACCTACAGCCTGTAGAAAGTATTAAAAAAGCATTTATTTTTAAGGAGCTTTTATCTTGTATATGATAGTCCATAAATTTTATACAAATTTGGTTTATACAAAGAACAATATTGTTACTTTTTGACTTAAATGTAAATTGGTAGACAACTATTATACTCATAAAAAAGTTGATACCTATTAATATTTATTATAAGTTTAATGGCAATATTGACGGTAAACTTGCTGAAGTAAACAAGTAAGTTAAAAAGGTCAGTACAGAAAAAACATAATAAGCCAAAAATACGTAACTTACTAGCATAAAATTCAATCTATCGATAATTTTTAGCAAAAATTTGTTTAGCAAACTTAAGACAAATTTAATTTCGATAACCATTTATTACTTTGATTAATGTAATTTATTTAAGAAGCATCAAAACAATGTCATTGTATTAAATAAATAATACTGTTTTGTTTATTTTAAAAATAATAACAATTTTAATTCTTTCAATAAGGCGTTTTTGTTAATTTCTTTTCAAATTGCGTAGTAGCGCTATGTTTAACTTTTACATATTTGAAGAAACCTAAAATTGTTTTCTCATAATGTTCCAAACATATTTGATCAGATTTAAATCGAGACTTCTCGCAAGCCAATTTGTAGTGTAGATGTTCAAGAACTTATTGACATTGGCAATGTAAGAACGGGCATTATCATGCATTAACATAAACTTATTGTTAATAAGTGGGACTAAAACAGTACCTATAAGTTCAGAACTTTTTAAATGTACCTGTCTGCAATTATTGCTTTTTTTACTAACAAGCACTAATTTGGTGCAACATTCTAAGCTAATGCCACCTTAACACCATTACAGAACCATCACCAAAACTAAGTCTTGACACAATACTGCACTGTGCAAAATTTTATCTAAGTTTTCTCCCTTTGGACTTCAGCAAAACCTCAATTTGTCAGTAAACAGGATTTTATTTCATTTTTTAATTTTACAGTTTTGATGTTTGCAAGCAAAACAATCTATCCAATGTTTCCTGGTCACTTGTGGGACAATTACAAATTTTGCGCAAAATCTGTATTTTTCTAACTATATCATTACAGTTCTTTCACTAATTATTTCACTTTGTACATCTTGCAACTCGTTTTGCTATTTCTCAAAACGAGTATGGTCAGAAAGTAATCATTCCAAGAAGTTGTGCACCATTGTCTGCTTGAGTCAACTTTTTTGATGTAGTCTCTTTTTTTGCAAAACACACAGTATATTTTAAAACACCAAAAAACAAGCTGCTTAATACTGTGACTGCGTATTTTAAATAAGAATAATACTTTTTTACTTTTTAAAATCATATTTTATTTGTAAAAGAACTAGTTAACTAAATTTAATTTGATTTAGAACAATACTACACAAAATGATAGAAAACTGTAAAAAATTATGCAGTTTACTTCACAAAATTATTTTTACAAAAATATTATCACCAAAAACAATTAATCTGACTAAAAATAAAACAATTTTTTAGCACTTACTTATGTTAGAGAGTGCTACAATATTGTTTAAATGATTACAAACAATATTTGAGCACATATCAAAATTAAAATTATATAAATATTTACTGTTTTGTGATAAGTTAGTTGCAACATTGTTAGATTGTTTATAGTGCATTTCTTCTAACAAAAAATATAAACATACTAAACAAGTAGACTCGCTTCCAATTATCCGACTGTTATAGTAGATATTTTAATTAACTGTTAATTTAATTTTAAAAAATATAATCTTAATTTATAGGTGAGCATCGTGTCATCGCAACATAAAAACAATAAAGGTTTTAAAATAATTATGTTCGCTACCAAAGCATAAAAGTTACGTATTTCAAAGTGACAAACGTCACAAATCGGTTGCGGTGATGTAACATTTTTTTTAAATTTCCGGTAGAAGTATAGAAAAAGATAAAATGTCAAAAAAAATTGTGAGTGAGTCTAGTGCTTCGGGCATCCAGACAAGCAAATTTTAGTACACGCTAAAAAAACCTAAAAAAACTTGACAAACAACACAAGTATTTATTGACCAATCTCAGCAAAAAAAAATATAGGGCCCGCTCCGAGCGTTTAGAAACCAAAAATGTCTGGCATTCAGAAATACGAACCAATCTTCAGAAAACGGGTTTTTATTCTTCCGTTTTTTCCAGCGGATATTCGGAAACAAACCGCTTTTCGAAAAAACGGTGACAGTAGTCAAACTTTATTTCAAAACGTCAAAGCCCAACAAGACCACGAGACAAGAAATTGTAAGATTTTTTCAAAAAGGCAGGTTTTTAGGCTGAACGTAATCTCTCGGCCGCCGGTATGAATTTTTGCGACCGCTAACCCTTTACGTGGAAACGCATAATTTCTGCAATAGGCTAATAAGCATTTACTATATATAGAATTATATGACTATACTTATATACCATTTCATAAAAATATTGTTTACCTGATTTAATTTAATATTGATACAAATATGAAGTTTAATATTAAATTTAGATTAATTTATAAGATAACAATCACCAAATATTGTTTAATGTAATTACATTTTTACAATACTATGTTTACATTAAATCATTAAATCATTCTAATTTCTATATCAAATTGAACATATAAATATTCTTAATTATACATAATATAGATATTGATAATGTATAATATAAATATAAAACTAATAGTTTTGATTTTCTTACCAAATAAATTTAAATTTATTAGGTAGGTTAATTGAGCAATGTTAAATCGTGATGAGCAACAATGTTGAATATGATATATAAACTGAAGCTCATCGTCTTACAGAAATGAAGTGTATAGCGGAACAAATGACATCTTAGGCCGTGTTTAATTGAGTTAGCGATGGATATTTGACGAATAAAAGTCTCCTTCGTATGGCACGCTCGGCTTTTATATACCACCGGCACTGAGTATCCACTGAACAAGCAAACGTGCCGGAAAACTACAGACGCTCATCTGTTATCAATTACACCTTTCATTGCCCCTTTTATTTAAACACTCTTGAATTTTAAGAGTTTAATGATCCAAGTGCACTTATTAGTTTTTATTGCGACCGCAGATCGGATAAATTCCATTGCTACTTTTTTTCTTTGGACTTGCCTCCTTTTTTCAATTTTAGCAAGTAATTGCAACCTGTTTGAATATACTTTAAACGCGCTATTTAAATCGCCCTCGTTGCGCAGATTATTTAAAAAGTTTTAATTGACGCCGTGATTTGCTCCTTTTTAAAAATGTGCAATTACGGATTCGGGATTATTTAAATAGCATTAGGAAGCTCTCGTCGGCACCAGGGAAAGTTTACAAAATTAAATCAGGTGTTCCGTTTATAATTATACGAGTTAAATCTGACTTTTAATAATAAAAAACCGTTTGAGTGTACGGATTTAATAAATTCTGCTATTAATCATTATGAAATGTGCAAAATCCAATCATATAAATAATTGGATAAAGATGTTTACTAACTAATAAAATTGATATAACTAAAAAATGTGTATATACATATTTTATTGTTATTTCATATATGTATATCTATTATTATGAAATTTCATATAATTGTTATCTTTAAAAAAATTTAACCACAAAGAAGTGCACAAACATTCTGATCATATTAATTAATAAAAAGTTTGAATATTTTAAAAATATGTATATATTAGGTCACAATATGCTAAAAATATGCAACTAAACCACAAGCATGTATCAATATATAAAAAATTAAGTAATCCAATCTTTACAGGCCCGGTAATACGATCCACGTTTGTTGCAGTGCGAAGGCATGCAGATGCATAGATATAACTAGACACCTCATATAACAAAAAAACCACCTGTTAAATTAACCGGCATCCATGCGGTGCACTCGATATGACCAGCAATGACACGCCGACCACCTTGGAGAGAATCGAGCGGGCCCCGGGGAAAAAAATCCGGCGCGGAGTCGTTTCGCATTTGCGTCATTTAGGTACCAAATTAAGCGGACAGATCCTATCTGTACACGTTTTTGTGTGCCGTGTGTATACGATATCTTGTTACGGTGTCGTTCCATTTTGTTGGTTGCTCTTTGTCTAGGATTGACTCGAGTCCGGACCGATGGATTGGAAATAATCGATAGGTAAGCAGATATTTTATTCTTTTGCGGCCTTCGATGCGATGATACGCATCTTTCCAATTTGTATACTAAACTACAATTAACTTTATATTGTAAGTTTAATTTTTGACATATTTTGAATATATGCCGTAAAAATGTCATACGCATAGGCGCATATCAGAAGTCCAATAATTGATAAAAATGTGAATGAGTATATTTAGTTTAAATATTGTAGATACTACTTTTAAACTAAATATAAATTACAATTGCATAAAAAATTATTTAATAATAAGTACATGTACATACAAACTTCAGTCTTTTAGTATTTGTAACTATCAGGTTAAATACAAATTTATTATAATTTATAGTATGTCCTGATTGCTTTAATTGACTTTAGTTATCTTGAAGCATGTATTGCAATTCAATTTCATCAAACATACACACTTATTTGTTACAAACCTTTATAATACTTTTCTTATTTAACAAGTCTTTGGTGGCAGTGTATAAACAAATAACCCGTTCTATTTTTAAGTTAAATATTGGTACAATCAGGACAAACAATTCATTCATCATAACACAAAATGTGGAAGAGCTCCTTCACAAACTGACAAATATGTGGATGGATGTACGTAAAAGTTTGTGGAGGAGCTCTTCCACACTTTGGGTTATGATGAATACATTTTGTTGAAGTTGAAGTGTTGATTGACCGTCAATTAAAAGTTTCAGTTATTGCTAGAGAAATAAAAATATCAGAAACAGGTGTTTCTAAAATTTTACATAAAGATTTAGGAAAGTGTTGGCACGATAGATTCCTAAACTGTTCAGTTCTAAACAAAAACTACTTGACACGTTTGTAAGAAGAATTTGACTGCTTTATATAAAAGTTTTGGAGTAAAACCCCAATATTTCTCTAGCTTTTTCTGCCTTCATGGCAATGTAAAAACTTCTGTGTGATTTCACGTTTTTACTGAATAGTTTAATTTAGATAAGTTTTAATATATCTTGATCGTTGCTAGTTTCAATGGCGTTGAGTAGTTTTGTTCTAAAAATGATTTTTTAATTAATAGGATTTTGTTGTGACTAAACCGCATTAGCATACGTTGTAAATTGTGGCCGTAGCTTTGGTGTTTTGTATGCAACTTGGTCAACTGGTTGTGGATTTGGTTTGGCTTTGGTTTAATTTTTTGGTATATAAAGCATTTTTTGTATGAGACGGGGTGGTTGCTTTTGCATTTTGCATAGAGGGTTTTGGGTCAGTTGGCAAAGGTGAGGTGGCTATGTGAGGGTGGACGGATTTTTACGCATTTCACGCATACCCAATTGTTTGTGCACATGCAAACTGCGTATCCAAATGATTGATTTTAGATTTTTTTTACTTTGACTTTAGGGCCAAAAAATTTTGTGAGGTTTAAAATGTTGGCTTGCATTTGCACTGAATTCTATACGTTGCAAAACTTCCATTAGCTCTTTATCAGTTATATCCTCTGGTACATGTCTCATTACTATTTTGTATGTTTTGTCTTTTTCTAATTGGTATGTGTGGGACTTTAAAACTGTTGAATCTAGATAAAGGTTAACCCTCCGGTGGTCTAAGGGCGTTTGTGGCATAATTTTAATTGCATTATTTAAACTTTTTTTTTCAACTTGGATCAGTAGATTTTCAAAACCATTTTTAATTTCTTTCTAGGTTTTTTTACATTTACAATAATTGGCGGTGGGAGTTTTATCTTTGGTAGAATTAGATTTTCATTGTTTTCATCAGAATCATTCTTGCTGTTGTTTGGTTTAAGTCCTTTTTTCTTTCATTTTCTGTCTACTGGGTTTCAGTTGTTGTTTTGTGATTGGGAAATCGCAGGTGTATTGTCGTTTAAGAGTGTTTTTATTTGGTTTGAATGCCTGTTTTTGATGGATTAGTGGCAGCGGGAAAATAACTCCACTTGAATTTGTGAAGTTTGTTTTGCAGTTTTTTTAATTCTTTTGTATTTGGTCACTTGTTGTGGTTAATGATTTTAGTAGCCATTTGGAATTCTAACATTTTAATAGATTCTTTATTCTTGGTGGTAATTTAAGTTTTATTTAACTTCTCAACTAGAGTGCTTATTTGGATTCACAATTAATTGAATCTGTTTTAATTTTTAAAATTTCAAGATATATCTTATTTTCTTTGATTTTGTAGTAAAAACTGATGGTATTATTGTCAATTTGTTGCGTCAAGGTATCTAATTTTTTTTTTATTTATACATGCTATTGTCAGCCATGGTGAAATTGTTCAAGACTGAGGATGTTTTGTGCTTGCAGTTTGTTTTATTTGGCGCTTTTGTTTATTATTTATAGCATTTATATGATATAAGATACTATTTTTTGTTTAAACTGTTTCGGACAAGGTTCAACTTGTTTAAGCAGGTCAAGTGCTATCGAGGTCATGTGCCTACTTATACTTTATCTCAAAGACCTCTTTTAAGAATTATAACTAGAGATGAGACCTGGGTTTACCACTGAAATTCGTCTACAAAACAAGAGCTTATGCAATAAGTTTCTAAAAGTTTTGGCTTCAGTTTTCTGGGACGTTGAAAGAATTCTTTTAATTAAGTATACGCCAAAACGAGTTTCCATAACCGAGAGTGTCTACAAATTAAATATATAAAAACGGTTATAAACGTCAAAAAACCCACAATTATGCTTAGAAAACTATGGATTTGCATGACATTTGGAGAGTGCCTAAAAAATAGTCAATGATAAATGCGGTTTTAAGTAAAATGTTACATTTACAACAAAATATAAAAAAAATAAACAGAATAGAGTATCAGCATTCAAAGACAAAGTGAAATTGACAGCCCAAGAGAAAATAATGAATATTGAACGAAGCCACAACAACACTGATAAAAACGGGAGAAATGATTAGAAAATTGAGGGATTTAACTAATGTATGTGTAAAAACAAAATTGGAAATTTAAAAAAGCTGCAAATCAACTAATGGCAGACTTAGAAAAATTAAAGTTTGAAGAAACTCAAAAAGAACTGGATGATACTAAATGTAAAGTAAGAATTAACATGCCAACACAGAAAGAAGTTAACGAAGAAATACAAGGAAACAATTTTGTTAATAAACAGGAGATAATAAATATTGCTACAAAGAAAAATAGATTGCAATACGTAAGAATAGAAAAAAACCAATGCTAGAAAAGGATAAGATACAGCAGTTTCAATAAATGTAGACAAAGTTAAAAAGGAATTGTGAATGAAATGAAAAATACCAAAAATTAATGGATACAAAATGGGATAAAAAAAGAAAGATCCACATTATTAAAGTTTGAAACAGGGGAGAAAGCGGATATAAATATGTTAGACGCCGTAGAAAAAGTGCTAAACAAAGCAAAGCAGCTTGATATTGAGATAATTGACATACCTATACCAACAAGAATAGCACCAATAGAAACAAAGAAAATCATGGAGATAGCGTACACATATGATGATATTGTCTGTTCTAATACAATTGCTAGCAACAACAAATAAAGAAAAAAATCCACAAACAGGAGCTATTAAATCAGGCAATTATTCAGATAAAAGAAACTAGTAAAAAAAAACACGAGAAACAAGAAAAAGAGAACTGTTAGTAGTAACAAAAGGGTCAGAGGCAAGAAAACAAATTGAAAAAATAAAAGACAAAATAGAGAGTTTCATTGTAAGAATAGCAAATAACAACCCCACAGGAGAGCTAGTTAGTGGCAACAGCGGTTAGAGGGCAGACATAGTGATACTTAATGAACTAAAAAAAAAAGTAAAGAAAGCTATGGAAGCAAACGAAGTGACAAAAAACAAAAACATAGAAAAAATGCAAACTCAAAAAATTGAGGAAAGCATCAAAAGAATCAGTCTCAAAGTACAAAAAAAGAGGAAGTAGATGACCGTATAGGCAATACAAACAGAAAAGATTCTGACAAAACTAAAAAAAAAAAAAAATGACAAAAAGGTTCTAAATGAATCGGTCAAAGGTAAAGGACATAGCAAACATGGAACTCTAGAAAGACGCTTTGAAGACAAAAAACAAAAAAGAAATAAGAAAAACCAAAAGAACAAGCTCGTTAAGGATGTGTAGGGACTACATGACGGTGTAGAAAAAGTACTAGAGATAATTGCGGCAACAGTACCCGCACATTTGATGGTAGATGAAAGATTACACATCTAGAAAATGGTAAATAAAAGAACTAGTAAACATGAACAGTATTTTTCAAAAAGTAAATAAGATGGAAAAAAGAAAGATGTATATTTTATCAAGAAGACACGCATGACAACATACGTTAGTAGATTGCAAAGCGTCAGAGAAAGATAGGAAATAGAAAACATATTGTAAAACAAAATCGACAAGTCTACACTTATTAATATACACCTGAGTGACAAAAACAAATAGAGTGCAATAAGAATCTATGCAGAGATACGGAGAAGAAAAAAAGAACTGTTCAAAAAACAACAAAAAGACACAAAAAACTAACCCCAAATGAAAATTTAAGAATTTTACTAGAAGTAAAACTGGCAAATCTTGAACTACCAAAGGAGATACACCTAATAAAATAAATTTTGAGTACCAAAATATCGTATTGAACTTTATTTTCTTGTTTTTACGGTAGTACGATACGGACTGTTTTTCATTAGTATGTCGGTTTACTTATTATTTTCAGAAAATTTAGAAGTTTAGTTTAATTATTTTTTATTACTTAAAGAAAATTCTAGTTATTGCCTAACTGGAAAGTAAGTTTTCAAAAGTATTTTAGATGTTACCAATCAATTGGCTTAATATGTGCCGTTAATACGTTTTAAATTTAAAAGTTTGAGGTCTTTTGAAAAAATATTTTTATCATTACGCCAGCAGATTTTTTTCAACATTTCTATAAACATGTTTTTTGTTGATGAACAGTTCTTTTTCTTCTTTTTTATAGTATACTAATATAATTGATTTATTTTGTTGAAAGAATTTGGTGTTGCTAGGATTTAATAGAATTTATATTTTGCTTTTAGTACGTACGTGTTCTAGTTTAAAATATTATATATTTGGATGTAATGTGACATTGCACTGAATACATACCAATATTTTGTTCAATCTTTGCAAATTTAAAAACCTTTGCTGACTGGCTGCGGGATGTATCTGAAATCACAAATTTCTATTTTGATCCATATGCAAGCTGCAGTAATAATATTTCTTAAAACAGTAATTTGAGAAACTTTGCTAGAAGTATAAAAATAAACAACTGTATTTTATATCATTTCTATAACAAGAATCTATCATTTCAAAAATGTTGTAAAATTTTCTGTTTGACATATTATCTGGCTAAATTAAATAATGTAATGTTGTATTTTTTACTGCAAACACAAAAATGGTTTGTTTTGCACCTTTTAATTATATTACTAGACTAAGTTAACCCTTAGCTGACCAAACTACTGGATTTAATGTAATAAAAACTACTTTTACTAGGCTATACAGGGTGTCCCGTGATATGATAAATAATGTGTTGTCAAGGCAATTTTATGTAAATACAGTCTAACAACATATGCCCTAAACTCAATCGTAACTGAGCTACGGTGATTTTAAACTTCAAAAATCTCAGGTAAAATCTTAATCAAACTCAGGTAAAAAAATGTTGTTTGATTGTGATAAATGTTCAAATTGTTTGCCTTCTTGTATACATGTTTGAAATCTGAGGTTTTGACGAGAGATTTAGATGTGAGGATAGAGATCATTTTGATGCTTAAACTGTATTTAATAAATATTAAGTTCATACCTCCGTGAATAGTGGAACATTGGCGTAATGTAGCAGATATTGCATGGACATTACCACCTAAACAAATTATGACTTCTAGTAGAAAGTTTGTTAGGAATTTTAATAATTATTCTTAGTTCAAAGATTTGCCACAAAATGTTTTTATTTTTATGAAATGTTATGTAGTTTATAAAAATCAGATTTTGATATAAAAAAAGTGTTATTGATGAAACTGTTTTTGTATGCTTTAATATACTATTTTAGTGATTTGATTTTTTTTCTAAATCACAATGTATAACTACTTGAAATCTGAAAATAATAAATACTGCAAATTGAACATTTTTTCTTATAAATTACAATTATGAATATTATTATTATTATGGCTAATAATATTATCAAAAACTTTAAATTAGTAGAAATATTTGCATACATAATATACCTACTTATGTTGGAGTATTAAGTAACCATATATTTTATGTTATAGAAAATATAAATGAAATGGGATGGTCAAGGCAATTACTTATTAATCCATTTATTTATGACCGCTCTGATATACCCATGTAATTTTTGTAAAGAAGTATGAGTAGATCGCATCTGACAAAGCCACAATCCAATTGACAACATCCCCCCGACAATGGGAAATAATGTTACGGCAGCTTTAAACAGACAAAAAGGCCCCGACAAAAACATCCATCTTAAATCCACGCCATTGTTGTCGATATCGTTCAACACGCACATAGTCCTTTTTGCCATTAAATATGCGACATCCATTTATATAGAAAAAAGTCTAAATCCACCTCGTGGTAAAAATAAAAATATGCAAGATATTTCTCTCCCCGCATAATAGTTAGGCGACACTTAACGTAGCAATGAGTATAGGAAAAGGAAAGGTGACAATGAATATTAGTACCGATGGCCAAAACAGCAGCTGTCCGGGGTCCCTTTAACACGGTCGTGTCATTGTTGTGCCATTGAGTGCAGGGATATGGCAATAGGGACAAACACACACTCCAAACTGACATCGACGTTGTAATAAATTAGCAGAAATTATATTATTCGTGTCACATAAAAAGAGAATGCGATAATGACATGTAACTTGTGTTATTACATGGGTACAGGTTAAATGTCAAATGTAAATGGTGCAAAAACGTTTTATGATGTTATTTGACAAGGAATTATAATAATATGCACATAAACTCACATATGTTTTAATAAATGTTATGTTAACATTTAAAGTACATTAACAGGTAGATAATTAATAGTTAAATTAATAAGTAATTTTATATAAGTTTAGTTTAGATGTTTTTAGCTTTTGAATAATAATTATATATATATTTGATTTGATTATAGTATTAGATATATTGTAGATTGATGTAGATTTTTTTTAATTGAAGTGGAGCTAACATTTTGAGTTTTATAAACAAATTGTGCACAATACCAATGTGCAAAAAATCAATTCTAAATTTAAAGATATATATTTTGCAGTTCTGTATTGAAATATCAACATTCATTATTACGTGTTGAAATTAAGTAAAAAATAATACTTTTTTATTCCAATTCAACATGTGTGTGTCTTAGTAATAGTAAATATGTTTATTTCATATTATATACAGACAAATGATTATACATACATATATTACATTGTGACAATGGTTGGTTGAATATGAAAGGTGCTATCGACCGAGGTCTTTCTGCCCGATATTTTTAATTTTATGATTTTTTCACAGAACAAAAAATCTTGTATGCAATTGTACTTGTCGTAATTGCTCAACTCGCTAGAGCTTGTAGAATTATATTTACAAGTGAAAGAAACAACTTTATTTTGAAATATAATTGCATAATTAACTATTAGCTAATACCAGAGTATTTGCTAATAAGTGTTTTTTTTTATATTTTAAGGACGTAGTGAGGTTGTGGTCTCAGCAAGTGGCCGTAGAGAATAACTAACGCAGGGCAATACCTTTCGGTTTTCTTCTCTACGTTAGTTCTGTTGTCATTTTGTCCTTATCATGTCTGTCTCTAATCTATTATTAGTTTGAGATGAGCTGGTTTCGGCCATGTGGGATTCACACAGACTGCTGCGGCAACACATGCTGTCCCCGGCTCATCTCTCCCTATACCCTATTTGTTGTCTGTCCTATACTGACGTTCATCTCTCCTTACTGCCATTCTATTGTTATTCAGCCTAGTTGTTTGATTTGTCCTTAGATGTCTTCTTAGTTTCTTTAAGTCTTCATTCACTTCTTTGTCGGCGTATCCTCTCTCTTTCATGAATATTTTGTGAAGCTCCATTAGGTGTACCCCCTTTGGTAATCCTAGATTTGCCAATTTAACTTCTAAGGATATTCTTGAGTCTCCATTTGGAATTATTTCTTCGTATCCCCTGGTTGCCAAGTATACTCTAACCATTTCAAAGGTTACATTGTCAGTCAACCTCGAAATGGCGTATCTACCATTTGGAAATTCTCTGGTCAGTTGCGTCAGTTTGCTTTCTTTGAGTAGCTCTTTTCTTTTTTTCCTAATTTCTGCAATTTTGGTAGGTACAAATGTTTCATTGTATATTCTTTTCTTGTCTACTTTCTCCTCTTCCATTCCGTGGTAGGCATAGTTGTCTTGACCTTCTTTGTATTTTTTCTCTTCATTGCTTTTTTCTATGTTCTTTTGCTTCCACTTTGCTTTTCTTTCCTCCTTTCTTTGTTTTCTGTGGTTTTTGATGTGTGTGTTTACTTCCATTTTCGTTTATCTATATCTTGAGTTTTCAAACTCCTCTATCTTTTTTCTCATTACTGCCGTTGCATAGTTTCTTAATGCTCTCCATTTGTTTTCGTCATTCAGGCAAATATTAATTATTGAAGATTTATCAATTTTGTTTTCAAATACTTTCTCTAACTCTTTCCTATCATTCTCCCACGCTTCGCACTCTATTAGCGTATGTTCTGCGTCGTCATACGTGTCTTCTTGACAGAATATACATTTCTCTTCTTTCTCCATTTTATTTATATTTTGTAAATACTTTCCAAAGGCTCCATGTCCGGTGAGTAGTTGTGTTGTATAGTAACACGTTTCCGGTTTATTCTCTACCCATTCCTTTATTTCTGGTATTAACTCTTTTGTCCATTCACCTTTTTCTCCGTCTTTCCACTGTGTCTGCCATTTTTTCATTGTATTATTTCTTGCTTGTCTCTTTGATTTTTGTTAACTATTTCCTTCATTTACCAGTTTCATTATGTTTAATCTTTTTTCTACCATCAAGTCTGCGGATAATGTCGCCGCGATTACCTTTAGCGCTTCTTGCGACACCGTTCTGTAAGCCCTACATATCCTTAACGAGCTTGCTCTAGTGGCTCCTCTTATTTCTTTTCTGTTTATTTTGTCTTTAAGGCATCTCCCCATGTTTCTGCGGCGTACAGTAGTTTACTTTTGGCCGCCGTTGCTATTAGCCTTCTTGCTTCTTGTCTTGGTCCTCCCTTGTTTGGCATGAGCCTACTAAACATTCCTTCCATTTTCTTTGTTCCCCTTACCGCTTCCTTAATTTGTTCGTTCCATCTTTTTGCTTCCAGTGTAACTCCAAGGTATTTTCTTCTTCCCTATGGTTATTATTTGTTCACCTACCTGTATTTTTCCGGTTTCTCTATTTGTCCTCTTTGTCGATAACCGTGCCGCTTCCGTTTTCTGCGGTGCTAATTTTAGCCCTTTACTTTTCATCCATCTCTTTATCATACTAATTGCCAACTCTAGCCTTTCCTTTAGTACTTCTATGTCTGCATCCCTACCTACTAAAGCTAAGTCATCAGCAAATGCCGTTATCGTCACCCCGTCCGGCAGCCGCATTCCGAGAAGCTCATTATATACTAAGTTCTATAATTTGGGTCCTAGTGCTGAGCCTTGTGGTACCCCTCTGGTCAGTCTAAATTTACCCTTCTTGGTCACTAAGTTTCTTCCTTGTACATAACTCCATATTATCTTGATTGTTTTCTTTGTCAATTCTTTCTTTTTTGCTGCTTCTATAATAATAAGTGTAACAAGATGATAAATCTATTGTTTCTATTTTGCGTTTATAATAAAGTCATAAATCGTCATGAAGCTTATTAAAAATGGGATTTTATTATGAAGCCCAATCAATAAAAAACAATTAAACTTGTCGTTATAAACTTCAAATGTCATTACAATTTTTCATGTAATGGTTTGTCAAGTAAATTAACTACTGAATATTATTATAAACGTTTACATTTCGATATTAATTAAAAAAAAATTAAAATAGGAAGATAAAACGTATAAAATGTTTTGTAACTATTTTCATGTTTTTAAACATCTTTAAAGCATTCACTCACGCTTTTGTTGTCATTTTTAACTGGTATTATTAAAAAATGTATATATATATTTTGTTCTATTATACTAAGTTTAAAAAAATTCAAATTGTGTTCTTTATTGTGTTACAAAATTGAATCTTGGGACACGTATGTAATAGCTCTATTTGCACTAAATACTTCAAAACCAATTATAAATCAAAATTATAAAATTAAAAACATATTTAAACATAAAACTTATTCCGCAAACAAAAACTAAATAATTAATAAATATACCTATGTTTACATTTAAAACAAATCTATCAAAACGAAACCATCACAAATAAATAGCAGTTTACGGCAAATACAAGTGAATATGGTCACAATTTATTCTGCAATCCGCTCTGCGTACGTTCTCTCCTATAAGCATTGCTGTGAACTCGCTCAAGCACATTTAAAAATGCCTTCGATTGTAATCTGTGCTACTGGTTCGAAGATATGTCTAAAAAGAATATGAAATTTATTTGTGATTTATCAAATACAGATTTGCATAAATCAATTAAAACACAGGAAGACTTTGTCAGTAGCACTAATAAAGAATTATTATTAATATAAGCATTATCTAATGCTGTAGTATGTTTTAGAATTTTACATTATTAATAAACATGTTTCAATTTATTGTTTATTTATTGGTAAATAATTTAAAAATAATGAACCATAATAGTTTTTTAACAATTTCTTTTTCTGAAAAACGTGTAAATTTAATTAGGAAGTTATTATTATTCTTTGCGTAATATTTATGATATTGTGAATGTTGAAAATAATTAGATTATTTTTGGCATTTAAATTATTTTAGGTATAGGTTAAACATTTACTATTTTTCAACAATTCGGGAATGTTTTTTTTGTATAATAATAATTTTAGTCAGAATGGGAGATAATTCATTTGCAAATGTTTTAAGACTAATAGATGGAATTTCATCTATACCTGATGCCTTTCTGGTATTTAATTTAAGAATATATCTGTTAAAAACCTATTATTGTACTACTAGCAGAGATTGTAGATACAACAATAAGAGCATATAAAATAGTAGAGATAGATAAAATTGGTTTATAAAAATATCTGTATAAGTATTGAAGACAAAGAATTACCTTCTAATGAAGTTATTGTTTTATAATTTTTTTTTTTGTGATTTATAGAAAACGGAAAAATTTGATTAGCTTTGTTTCTGTCAACCTTATATTTTTCAGATTGTATTTGATTGTTACTATATTTACAAGCATTTTGTATTCCTGATTAGTGTGATCGGAACGATTACTGATGAATTTGTTAAATGCTTTCAGGTTTTTAATAACTGCTTGTTTTGTCTGAATTAAGTACAAGACAATAAAACAAATTTTTTGATAATTTTTTTAATGGTTAAGTAAATGAAGTTAGTAATTTTAGGTTTTTTTAATTTGCAATCGTGATGTGAGTATAATGGTGTGTTCGTCTCGAGAACGCGTTTTGATTTGCGCATGACGTCAGAACGGCGGACTTAACACTATTAGATTATAAACTGTAGGGATGGATAAAAAGTAATGTTTATCAAGAAAAAGTAAGCACGTTTGATAAATTATTTGTCTCTATTATAGCTAATGCTACATAAATAAGAGGACGTCATGAAGAACTGCAAATCACACTAAACAACATTTTTACTTGGCGGTGGTGTTTTCATAAGCAATTTTAATTTTATCAAAATTAAATAAATCAAATAATTTTGTTTTTAATTTAACTGGATTGAAAATTGGACACATGTTCATATCTATTATGATATTTTTGGATTAAAACTGATTTCTAGGTATTATAAAAAATGTTAGATCATTTCAATATTGGGAAATTTTCATGGATTTTGTGATAAAGAATTAATAATTGGGTTTCTAAAGGATTTGCAAAAGGACATTTATTAAACTACGTTTATATGTTATCTAACTTGTCGTCGGCAAGTAAGAAGCTTGTTTTGTAATAAACATTCAAATAGTTTACCAAGAACTAGAAGTATAGTGATAAAACAGTAACTAGCTGGATAAGAAAAGTTGGAATCATTGCGGTGATGTATTTGGAAAAGATAAAGTAAATGTAAAAAGTTTATAGTATCATTTAAGTATATAACAAATATTTAGATTGTAGATAAACTCTTTAGAAGAAGGTTATATTTAGATGTCAATAGTGAATGTAATTGCAACTTGGTTTGAACAAAAATCAGGAATAACATTAACGGAGTAAATTGAGTTTACGCTGGATAAATAAAGAAAAATATTAGGAGTTGTGCTCTGATTATCGTTTATAATAAACGTTTCTGCAGTGTTTATTCTAGAAAAATCAGAAATTGATGAAAATTGTTGGACGTGACTTAGATTTAGGTTAAAGTCACTCACAATAATGAAGATATGAGGAAGTTTTAATAAAGATATTATCTACAAATATTCATCTTTTATCATTATTATACAATTATATAACATTCTTCACCAATTTAAATTTAAAAAATCTTTTTAGTTAAAATATTAAATAAAAGTTGTTGCTGACGTTAAAGTAGTTCAATTTTTAAAAGTTTTTGCTTTAATAAAAAGGCAATAAATATAAACTGTTAGTTTATAATAAGCTCAGACATCCAAGAACTTAAGGACATCCTAGACCAACTAAATACAGCATCACTATCAGATGGCCTAAAAATGAACTTGGGAAAGACCAAGATTATGACCCTAGAAGTTGGAGCGCAGCCATATCAAATGGACGGACACGTAATTGAACGAGTGACTGAGTACATATACCTAGGACACCAAATAAAACTGGGGAAGGAAAATCAGGCGGCAGAAATAACCAGAAGAATAAATCAGAGCTGGGCTGCTTTCGGCAAACTCAAACACATACTCAAGAACCCAGCCATACCGCACTGTCTAAAACGAAAAGTATATGACATGTGCATATTGCCCGTTACGACGTATGAGCTGCAAACGATGGCATGGACAGCAAAAAGCGCAAACAGATTAAGAACCTGCCAACGAGCAATGGAACCGGATCTACTCGGCATAAGCTTAAGAGACAGAATAACAAACCAAGAAATCAGACTGCAAACAAAAGTCAAAGATGTGAATAAACGAAGTGGAGCTGGGTAGAACACGTAGCCAGGGAAAACACCGACAAATGGACCCATAGGATTACTCACTGGAGATCAAGAGCCACAAAACGAAAAGAACAACATTAAACTGGAAGGAAAAAGGAACGCATGGAACGACTTGAAAAAGGACTACGTCCAGCAGAGGACAAGCACGGGCTGAAAAGAGAGAGAGAGAGAAAGAGAGAGGGAGAGAGAGAGTTTGGTATAAGAAACTATACTTGCATCATTTCTTACTGCTTTAGAGGGAATTTTGAATTCTTTAATTAATCTATTTTTTTTTCTTGTCTTTGCGGGTATAGCGTAACATATCTCTCAATGGTATCGTTTGAAACAATATTGTTTTCTTTAAATTGAGGTATCAATTGTTTATATAAACACCAGTATTCTATTGCATATTAAGTGAAGTTCTTCTAAATCTAGCACAACTTTACAAAAACTTTGTATTTTATATTTTTTATAAAACAATTTTCTATTTTTGCAATAAGTTTGAAAATAATATTAACACTATGAGTCACTAGTCAGTACCGTTTCACTCTTTATCTACAAAATTGGTTTTTTAAACTTTATTTATTGAACCGCAATATGTTTGTTTGTCCTCTGCTATTTACTTTATATATTAAGAGCATCCCTACCGCTACCTTAATTTCCTGTATTCTAATATAAACATAGTCATTCTACATATAATTTGATAATTTATTTATATTTTTACCAATACATCCAGAAAGAAATAAACTATATTTTTGTCAAAGTATTTTAGTCAAATTACAGTTGTAAATAGCCAAAACATATTTCAAATATAGAAATTAATGCGTTTTTAGGTACTTTTGAATGCATTTTAATTCTATTTGCAAATATATGACTAAAAAAATTGAAAATGATTATCAAATTATATGTAGATAAGGAATAATGTCACAAATGTTGTTGAGGTCTATAATTTATTATATACTAATGACTTTAAATTATATATCATTTTAACCTACGAGAACTGCATTAAATTTCAAAATTCTTTAAATAACCAACTTAGGTAATAATTTCTAATAAAGTACCTAATAAACTATTAGCAGAATATTTTTTAGCATAATGTATTTTATTAAAATCTATGTAGGGCATTAAATATATGCTTAATATTTGAGACACATACAAACATTGAACAAATAATTTATATTAAGGAGATAATAAAATAAATTAAATTAAACTAATTTAATACTTTAAAAGGTTATTCTGCTAATAGTTTATTAGGTGCCTCATTACAAGTTAGATAAGTCTTAATAACGAAAAATGCATAACAGTTATGTTCAGTCGTAAAAAAATAAATAACATTTTTTTAAATTTTATTAAGATTTGATTCAACTCTTTATTTCAAACATTACATTAACGCAATTGTAAAACGATCATGCAAACTGTTTTTTTTTAAATTTAGAATATGTTTGTTAAATATACTTTACTTTAGTTTGCAGTAAACTTGTGGGGCCTCATTATCAAGTAGATATTAACTTAATTAAAAATATTCAGCGTAACTTTAAAATATTTACTATATGGAAAACATTGTACTTTACTTTCTTTAATTATCTTGTATATTTCAGCAATTATTTTACTTACCCAGGTAAATAGCAATATATCTTACAGTTCGCACTGTATACAAAATGTCTTTTATGTAACAGTTTGTGTAGTTGTTTGAAAATAAATTTACTTAAATTATTAAAGTTTAAGCTACTGTACTTGCTGTAATTAAACTACTGCTTTATCTGTAGATAGTTTATTAATATTTTATGTGCATGTTAATTGTTATATATATTTTACGTTTTAATGTTTTTTTAATATTTGTTATGGTCTTTATATTTTTAACATTGTTAATGTTATGAGTATGCTTGCTTTGTATTTCATATACTTTGTAATTGGGTACTCATGTGAGTGAGTGTTTATCTAATAAATAAATAAAATATTTTTATTTTATCCGTCGGTGCAATAGTGTATTCACAAACAAATTTTAAACATTTAGTTTATGTTTTTTTTAATTATTAACTACAGATATAAATAATAATGTCAAAATGAATGTAATTCATTGAAGTAACCATCGACGGTTTCATGAAATGTACGGTGTTTAGATATTTAAAATAGTTTATATAAAATATTTATCTAAATGCTCATAATAGATGCTACTAACTATTCCAATATCTTTGATATATAAATCTAAAGATAATTGTTTATTAAAAAATATGTGATATTAAATGATTAGAAACACACCAATAATAATATATGTTTACTTCTGCTGGAGTCGGAATAAAAGAGAATATATGTATGTTTTAGTAAATTATCAAATACATAAGGCTATTGAATTAAAGAATTATATATTATGTAAACTTAAATAAAATTTGATTTGTAGACTTATTTGTATTTTTAATGCTTTTTTTGATTTTTTTCGTTTTTTAAATATGTTTAGATATTCTATTATTAAAAGATACCGCGTGAGTGACTGCTAAAACTCAGTTTAAAAACCAGAAATAAATATATTGATCATGTTCTTCTTAAAACTTTTTATTATTATAGAAAAAGTGTTTATCAGAGGTAATCTATAATAGATATATTATATTTAATAAAAAACTATAAAATTTTGTTGTCATTTGTTTGTAATGTGCAGAAGAGGGAAACATTACTATTATTCCTATGTCATTATTCTATGTGGAATTAAAACAATCAATTTTTGAGAAATTAATCAAAAATATTTTTTGCTTGCTTAATGTAAGTTGAAGATTATACTTTGATCATTTTTAAATATCATCAAAAGGTTTTTTTGACTTCTAGAGTTTGATTCGTTTGATACTCAATCTAGTTTGATCAAGTTTTAATTTAATATATTAAATTACTTTGCTTTTACATATAATATTATTGTTTGATTGTAGATGTGGATAAATATGAACAATTATAAATGATACGCACAAGATGTGACATGTAGAATAATTTTATTACAAGCACACATTATTTAGTGTGATTAATCATGTCAGATTGCAATAAATGGGGCACTTGACAAATTTATACGTGTTATTCCGATTAGTTGAACATGTACACAGTTAATATAATTATAGATGGAGATGTTGGCGCGGACCCGAAATAGACACGGCAATAATTCTGCACATTACTCAATTAGTTTCAGTGTGTGCAATTGCAAAGCTCGATGGCGACAATAAAGGGTCCCCTGCTCACATTTACACAAGTCGCTAACTATTCGACTACAATAGCTAAGTTATGGGGCATTGTCAAACGGAGTCACAAATAGAGTCATATCTCGTTACACTTTTGAGGGCTCCCTAGAAAACGGATTAATTACATTTTCAACACAAAAATAAATTATGAGTTTTCATTTGGTATCAAAACATTTATTCTTTTAAATTTAAAACTGTTATCTGTTTTTTTATTGTAATTACATATTATCAAAGATATGCAAAGTGGGTCGCGTGTACATTTTCCAAAACGTGGGGTTTAGAGATTGCAAAGAATGCGTGCGTAATTGCTTAAATTTGTTCGGATGGATTTGAAAGCAGGTGGAAAAGTAAAATGGATCTAAATCTTTCTGGTGGTGATTCGATTAGGTGTTCATTTGTTTACCTACGGTTCCGTGCACTCCATTTGCTGGCCACTGATCCAACTATGTACTCGATGATGTTCACTTGACTTCCTGTTTTTATTTACCTTTACACTTATTTATTTTCACCACCGATATGTTTGTATAACTGCGTTTAGTAAATATTTCTACAAAAGAACTATGAATATTGCTATGTTGTTTGATATTTAAGCTAGGTGCATTAAATGTGAATATTACAGTAATATGCTAATTTTTCCGTACAATATAGTGTGTACAAAAGCAACATATATTTATTTGTAATTCAAAGATGTAAAGTAGTTTTTATAATAATATCATTCCTTATGTTTGTTATGTGAAATCGCTTCTTCAAAATGATAAAAATTGAATTACACCGATTACAACTAACAGATAAATATAACAATTTTTTTTTTTTTTATTGAACCAAAATGTTTTATATGTTTTTTTTGCTTGTCTAATAAATTAAAAAGTTCTAAATGTTCATTTAAAAAAAATAAACAAAAGTATTTCAAATCTAAAAACATATTATATAGTGTGTCAATATTAAAAAGAAAGTCAAAGACTTTATTTGATAAATAAAATATTTATATTTATACACGGTGATTTGTTAGCGTGTAAATTAGAGTTTTATCTAATGTTACCATGATTTTACTCACTCTTTTACGGACAAGACTTATTCACTTTAAGAGCATACCGACCGCTACCTTGATTTGTAGTATTTTAACAAAAACGGCAACTTCCCCTTCATCGCTGCTTCTACAAATAATTTGATAATCGATTTATTTTTTTACTAGTATATTTAGAAATAATTAAACTATGATGTGTCAAAGTTTTTTATTCAAATTATAGTTAGGAAATAGTCGAAAAAACTCATCAAACATTTTTTTTCTGTATTTTTGAATGCATTTTGTTGCTATTTGCAAATATAATTTCACAAACAAGACTTCGACATATCATAGTTTAATTCTTTCTAAATGTACTGGTAAAAAAATTAATCGATTATCAAATTATTTGTAGAAGCAGCGATAAAGCCCAAGTTGCCGTTTTTGTTAAATTACTACAAATTAAGGTATCGGTAGGTATGGTTTTGATGTATGAAGATACTGAGGATGACAACAAAAGTTTTCAGGACAAAGAAATTAACATAATTCAATAACATGATTGACATTATTAATTTCATTAGTAATATGGTTCTTTACAATCTATTACAATCTGTTTTTTTGTTACCTCAAGTAATTGTGCCAGTATGATGAAATAAGACCAACTTAACTAAGTTAGTATCTTACATAGTACTTAACGTTTAATTAATATCATTATATAAAAATTATATCTTGAATAGACATATTTGTAAACTATAAAAATAATTACAATGATTAAAAATAATAAAAAAACTGCGTTATGATTGAATGAAGAATTATTTAAAAGTTTTTTTTTACTTATGAAATATGTAAATAAAGTATTAATGATAATTTTTAAACAAACGATTACAAAGCGTGCGTTTAGGAAACGCATCCGTTGACAACTGTTGGCAACTGTTGCCAAAATGTTTACTTTTTTATGATTGCTAAGCAAATACGCGTTAAATATACCTTGATAACCAACAATTTACTATTTTAGTCAACGATAAAATTTTAGGTTGTTTATGCGAATGATTGCTTGTGTTCAGTATTTTTTTAAATTTTGCCAGTAATGAAATTACGCAGCAAGTCAACGGTTGTGTTCTCTAAACGCGCCCATTGATATCATTATATATAAACTTACTTTAAGAATCTAAATGAATTGATGTTCTGTTAAAACATCTCAAGAGTAAATAGATTTTTTTGCCTGGCGGCTTTGAAAAACAGTTTTTTTTCTCCCTTGAGACGTAAAATCTTTTGTCTCCCGCCGAGGGTTACGCTTTTAAAACACAGATAACGCAAGTTAAAAAATTAATATTTTTATTAAATATAATTTTTAATTTTAATTATACTAAATTAACAGTTAACATTATTAATCAAAAATTAAAATTAAATTAATTTATTACATGATTTAGTAATAATATTTTTTAATATTTGCTTGATTTGATAATATTATACATAAAAAACTGAACTATTAACATCTAGTGTAGAGTAATTGTATTACAACACTTCTTGGATACGTCATAACAATATTTGACAATTTAAACATTAACTTAAAAAAAAAAAAAACATTGACACTTGAAGTTTTAAATAAAAAAAAAATTAAAATAATATTAATGAAGTTGTAACATGTTATTGTTTTCTTACATAGACATGCAAAAAACAGTCGTAAGCACCACGGGCAAGAAAGCGTTTGCAGCACTTTGCTTACTCGGGCGGACAAACAGCGACTTGCTGCAAACAGTGCTTTCTGCCCTTGATACTTAATGTACTATTACGTAAACTATGCATGTTGCGTAAAAGTATTCAAAAAACTATATCTATATGTTAACAAAATATTAAGCATTTTAAAATTATTTTTTTTAAATTTTTTAATTATAGAAATATTTTTCTCTCTTGTTTCAGATTAAAACTCAAACACATACACACACACATACATACCACATACAATCATAACAAGGTTTGTACTACGTATAAAGATATTTAGTATGTGTAATCATATAAATATTTACCTTTTCTAAATAACCATCTACAAAATTTAAAATAATCCGAAGGTTTGCTTAAGATGTTTGAGACTGTTTCTGTGTTTAAAACATATCTGTGTGTACAGGGTGTTCCTTATATTTTGTTTTTTAAATTTTTAAAGGCTTATTTTCCAAAAAGTTTACGGTATGTAGAAGCTCAAAACACAAATAGTTTGGGATTTTCAACTAAATTTCTTACAGTGCCTGTTACTTTTACCATTTGAAAAAAAAAATGTGTTTTTATTAAATAAAAAGTTTAAGTACATTCCTTCTAATGCCGACAAATGTTCACGATTAAAGAAAAAACAGTGTTTTTGCAAATAAAAACACTTCAAATATCTTTTGTTTTCAATATGTATAAATACAACCTACAAACAAATACTACTAATACTAATACTAATACAAGCGCTATGCAAACAACGCTAATTTTACCAAAGGAAGTAATGCTATGTCTGCCACTTCTTGACATCTATTTTGAGGAAATAGCAACATCAGCAGCACAACGACTAAATGCAACCGGACTTTTGTACACTGCGGGGATGACCGGCAAACAGATATCATTCCATCCTACTTTGTATTTAAAAAACCTTACAGTGTACACACACATGAGCAACAAAAGCAAAGAGTGGATAACAAGAAACTTTTTTAAATTTACAATGATAATTTGAACATTTTTTAAGATTTTGGAGAGAAAATTTGCTCCCAAGATCTAAACGTTTTAACATCCTAATTGCTAGAGACACATACAACTATACTCCAAGCAGCAGAGGTAGCCCAAATAACCCATAGGATAATGGAAATAGTAACCTAAAAACATTTGTTGTGTGCAAATCTTAACGGACATAAGAGCAGGAATTTTAGCTATAAAAAAGCCTAAAATTATATCAAAGTTAATATTAAAATGTCATAAAACCTTTACATCGGCAGTTTGCTCAATTAGTGTTGAGCTGCACTGGGTGAAAAAATCAACTCTTAAGATGTGTGGAAAGCTTTAACACAATCCAAACACCATCCTAAAAGCTGATACACACAATGCATTTAAAACACAATATATGATATAACAACACGGGTAGACAAGCAAAGAAAGCAATAATTGCTACAAATTCTAAAACGGTCTACTACCACTTGATACTGTTCAGAAAAAAACCTGCGAGCTATATTAGAAATCTTTACATGGTATTCTCAATTAAGAAAACACATGCATACTGTTGGCGTTGTAGACAGCCCAATATGCAAAGGATGTAAAATGAACAAAGAGTTCTATAACTAAAGATTCCAAACTACCGTTTAATCAATGTATAAGCAGCGTACACTCTCGGTATCTCCGTCTTTGTCGCACCATGACGTTTCTCTATCACCTACAACGTATAGCCGCTCGATCATTAGTTAAGAGAAGGAAAGGGTATAGTGTTTTGCGACAAAAACAAAGACACTGATATTGTACGGAAAGTTCTGGCTTGGAACCTCTAGTTATAAAACTTTGTGAAAGTGAAAGACAAAACAATCGAATACGTACTATGTATTTGCTTAGCGTTCTCCTACATAAGAAAGTTCATGTTAGGAAATTGCTGGCTTGATATGGCCAGCGTAAGGGAAACCTCTCTAAGCAATGTCTTAGCATACATTAACCACATATGTTGGCTGTCTGATAAGACGTAAAAGTAATGTTTACTACTAGAGGAGGCACTAAAAGTCTAAGTGGAGTGAAAATTGTATAAAAGAAAGGGCTTTTTTTTAGAGTAACTGTTTTATTTTTTATTTGAATTTTTATACACATTAAAAATTATGCTAAATATAATGGCTATACACGGTCGTGTTTATCTTTAATTCAGTTTTTCTGCGTTTTATTGTGGCTGTGAGCATTATTCCAGACATATTGTTGATCTTAAGGGGTATTATATATAATGAATTGGGTTTTTAACATCTTATTACAAAATGTGACAACGTAATGTTTCATTTAAATCACGAATTCCAAAAAAAAACAAAAACATAAACAACAAAAATTTTAATTTAATGTCTAACAAAGCTAATGATTACATGTTAAGCAGGGTAAGCGCTAGCGAGATAAGTAAAAAACACTAATTTTAAAACAAATTGCATAAAATGTTTTTGTATTTTTTTGAATAAATCATAAAATTAAGAATTAATTGTTTACTTAATAAAATATTAATTTGACATTTTTAACAGTAAAAAAGTAGGAGTACTTTTATTAGGCTATAAGTTATTTTTCAATGTAGCAGCAGAACCAAAGTGTTAGAAACATTAATACACGCGGAAATTTTGAATTTTACATTTTATCATACATTCACAACTACAAGCAAAACTATGACAGTTGTTATTTTAGAAAACTAACTTAAAGCACAATAAAATGTCTACTAAATTTGAGGTGCAATAAAGTATGACTCTTAAAGTTTAAGCAAATATTTTGTCAAAAAATTACAATTCAATTTTAAAATTTAATAGACAATTAAAGGTTTTGATTTTTTATATATTTTATTACACTGAAATTTCATTTTCCACATATTGCAAGACAATTTGTCAAATTGAGTGAGTTCTGCTCAGTTTTTATGACAAACATAAGAACATATCTAAATAACAACTTTTCTAACCGATAGATTGGAAGAGGAGATTCAGTTGTCTAGCTTCCGAGATTAGCAGACCTAACTTCTCTCAACTATTATCTTTGAGAACACAAAATAGAGAACTAATTCAAGTATTATAGCTGCAGTTACATTCATAAAAGACAACTCAGCTTCTTTTCAGAGACGTTTTTAATTATTTGTTGTGGGCAGAGGGGAAACATTTTGAATCAAAGTTTTAATTAAATCTATGTTAATAATTAAAAAAAACTAAAAAAATCTTTAACTTTATTCAATATGCTCTTTACTTTATTCTTTATGCCCATTTAGCTGATACTAATTGCAAGCTTTTTAGATTTATGCTATTTTGATTGGGTTTGTAGTTTTTTGTACAGTAATTTTATTGTCACTAAATCACAAACTTTGCCCTAGAAACGAGATCTTTTATATAAGCTACCGCGTCAGCTGCGTGCTGTTCCGCGTTTATTTGTACAAGTTTAGCTGAAATGCTTGTATACACTTTTTCAGGTTTATTTTTATCAATTTGCTCCATACGAAAACTTAGTATTATACTTAAGAACATTTTATTACTTTGTCTCATATCTGTCGCAAAACTTATTCTGTCTCTGTCTTGATTATAATATTTAACTAAATTATTGCAAACTAAAAAACTAAGTTTTTTTACTTTTTGGGACATTTGTTTTAATGCGCTTTATTCTGCATTGCTTTCTTTAATACTTAAACCTAAGATTAACATAGTACTCTGTATCCAACAATTTTATGTCACACAAGGTTGGATTTTATAGAAGTTATACTGTAATTATTGGTTACACTGACTTTTGATCGCACATGTTTCTATTGGCATTCTCTTAGTATCTCATCACATTTTTGTAAAAAATACTTACAATATATGGTAGTGTTTTAATATTGTTTTGTATCTCACATCATTAGTAACAATATATTAATTGTTACTCTATTCGCAAAATAAGTCTTGCAACAACAGCGTAGTTTCAAATGTTGTCATTCTCTATTAGTACTGAGATGTAAAAATGACTTTTCAATAAGCAACACTATTTAAAAACAAAAATTATATATTTATTTATTTTTAGTGGGCTCTTAAAATACCAGTACCCGGTGATACATGATTGTGTAATTGTTTCATTTATATCTAAAACTATATGAATTGCTTATTTAAGCATACTAGTTCCATAAAAAAACATTGTATTAATGTATAAATAAATAATAACAATTATGTCAATTATTTAACTCCCAATACAAATTTATTCCACTCGTTTTCCGACTCTTATTTTTAATTGACAACAACGTGTTGCAATATGTAATTAAGGAATCTGTTCGCTTTCAGAATTAAACGTACCTAATATCCAAGTAAACGTATAATTCGAAGGACGCGATGTTTTGCATGCGAATTAGGACGACCTAGGGGAGCAAGGCTGAAAACACGGGGTGGTTTCGCACAAGGCTCGCTCGCAGACCGGTAAAGAGAGCAAGGAATGGGCACCGGAATAAACAGGAAACTCATATCAAATGAATAAACACGATTTATCGTCACATAAATGGAAACGGTACGATGATTAGGCAAAGTTATAGGAACGCAAGGGGGTGCCGACGGAGAGGAGAGGCCCATCGCGTCTCTCCCGAGCTAAAGAAGGCCGGAATGAAGTACTCGCTCCACTGACGATCCAAACAACTGGAAAATGAATTTCCTTCATCGAATCCATCCCAGTTAATTTACGACTGGGGCTGTTTATAGACAGATACAGGGACCATACATACGGGATCAATCAGACTGACGGAGCCACTCTTGCAAGACGCTGATAAGATTTATACCGAGGAGTTAATACCGCAACCGTTCCGAGTCTTATACAGGCTTATGTAACGAATGAGGGCCCCCGCGACTCCGCCACCAGCTATAAATATATCGGAAGAGACCCATCTGGCAAATTCAATCGTAAAATTCAATTAACTTACCCAGTTACCTGTACCCTTTACTTTTATTTTAGTGGAATTCCCACTTTTGCCAACAACGGGAGCGAACGAATGAATTTGCATCTTGACATAATGCCAATCAGAGAATGGAATTGAAATTCTGCAAATCTATGTGAAATTTAAACCAAATATATGAACACAACATGATCCAGTAAAGTACAATTCAATTTCATAAATTTAATTGAAATATAATGTAGAAAATGATTTAAAAAAATTTAATTTGAAAACTTCAAATGAGTTTATATAAATATGTAACTAACTCAGTTTTATTTTTCTGCGAGAAAAATATTTTTCCAGCCGCATTATAGTTTCTATGTGTGAGTGAGAAAGTGTGTATGAGGAAAAAGAGAGAGATGATGAAAAGAGTGAGTGTATAAATCATAATATAAATCACAGGAGCAGGCGAGGGTGTTATATGGGTAGAGGTGCATTATCGGCCTGGTTCAGCAGAGTGGGTGTGGATGGTCGGTCGCGTCTGATTACCGATGATGGATGGCCCTGGAAACGCACGTGAACCTAGATACGTGCGAATGTGGGGCCATTGGTAGCATATCACACGTGTGATATACAGTTATTATATTTAAACTCGTAAACCCTTTCCGAATTTAAAAAAATTAAATTATGATACACAAAGGAGTTAATAAAACGGAATAAAGTTTTAAAATTAACTGTTTTAGACAAAGAATCTATAACTTTATTTACATATTAATATTGTTAAATATCAGTTACATTGTACAATGATAACATTTTATTTCATTCAACTGATGAATTGTGAATGTGTTTTTAGTTTTACTTATGTGTTTTATTATATTACTACATATTAATAAACCAAGAATATAAAAATGACTCAACATTTAGTTATTAGTCAAGATTGTAGAAGTATTATCTGTTTTTATTACAACTGATGCTTTTTAAACCACATGCGCGACAAGTAACCAACAAAGTATATCTTAAACCACACACTCATTGGGACTAGAAAAATACAACAAATAGAAAAAACTGTAATAAGCTATTTTTATTTGCAAAATAAACTAAAAAAAATGATGTAACTTTTATTTGACATTTCGTTATTTTATTTCGGACATTTGAAATTATGTATTTGTCAAATAAAAATTCAGAATTTTACTCACAAGTCACTAACTTATTTTAAATATTAATATTACATTTAAATTTTAATCAATATCTTTTTTTCCATTGACAAAAACGTGATGTTATTGTAAATGTATTTAGAATAGAATAGTTTATTTTATCTGGTTGGCCATAATATACATGGATATTTATGTCCACTATATTTACGTAGCCTAGGTAAAGAATTTACATAGAGATATTCTTTTGAAATAATGATATATTAATTATATATTTGTTGTTGTAGAAATGGATCAAAGAATTAGAAATTAAAACTAAGGAAACAAAAACATATAAAAATGTGTCAAATTTATTAACAAACACAACCATCGACTTAAGGTTTTTGAAGGTCTTAATATTATGTACCAACAAAAAGTGATGTTCGATCTTTTTTGAAAAAAAACAATTTTAGATCTGTTACACTAAAAAAATTGAAAACCAAAAAAGCAGATCAATTCCCTGTATTCAATACACGATTGTAACAGACCTAAAATTTGCAACCAGAAATGGTTTTCTTGTTGCAAAAAAATCCCTGTATTCAATACACAATTTTTGAAGTTTTGCCACGGTATGTTGACATAAATGAGAAGCTACAATTTGTAAAAAAAATTTGAGCGTTCCCATGTTAATCAAATGGGAAATTTGATTTGCTTGCAGGCACGCAAAAATACGGTTACCAATGAGTTTTTTTTATTTCAAAACAATTATCTCCCATAAAAAAAAACATTTAACTAATCTTCTCAAAAAAATTTCGGAAATAATGTACATTAATTATGCAAAGAGCTTTGAAAATTTCACAAGCATCTGAAACAATGTTGATGCTACAAGAAACAAAAAAACCATCAAGTTTATTTTTTAACTTAATCTGCAGCAGGTGGTTTACTAATGGGACGTATTTTTAGTAGCATCCAAAATATTCGTATGTAAAAAATGACCCAAAATTAACGCAAGATTTGAATTAAATAGAAAACACAGTTATTAGTCTTTATATTGTTATTTTTTTATTGAATTATAAAGTACATAGAACAGGGTTATTTATGGAATAACACATTGGGCAAATGGCCTCCACGGCTTTGCTGGCTCATACGCACCTTTTGTCAAAATTTTCCATGACCATTCTGTATAAATGTGGCTGAATTTCGTTAATGCAGCGTTGAGTTTCTTTCTGTAATGCACGACAAGTGGTTGTAGGCTTGTTGACATAGACCTTTAACTTCAAATAACCGCATAAAAAAAAATGGTGTTAAATCATACGATCAATTTTAATCACCGAAATGCAGTCATTAAATTGTTTCACGTATGTATAGCATGTGGCACTGTCTTGGCTTCATTTTTACTAACCTTAAACTCTTAGCTGTCAAATTGTTTTTTTTCAGGGTTGCCAACAATTTACTGCACTAATGGCGGCAAATTCAAATCTTGCGTTAATTTTTATATTGCTAGCAACAAACAATTCAATACACAATAATGTTTTTCTTATTTGTTAAAGTAATTTTGCAAAACAAAAATTTTATAAATCAATAATTTGTTAAGCGTCTAAATTATGAGCGTATAATGAAAAATTAAAAATCCAAAAAAAATTATATATACTATGATAAAATTAAAAAAGTTTTTTTTTTATTAAAAACCTTTAGTAAATCTTCTTTTTCTTAGACTTTTGTATAGGCACGTGTACCTGTTTCTTTAAGTTCCTCCTTAGTCTCTCATCTCTTGTAACATGGATGTCCAGGAGTCTGCCCATTTCTTTGATGGCATTCCAGGTGGTCTTGAATTGTTGGGTCTTTGTATCATGGCCCAGTTAACAATCCGTTGTGGGATCATGCGTTTCACATAGTCCCGCCAGTGCCTCCGACGGTCTCTTGTCCAGCGTACAACATCCTGTATTTGTAGATCTTCTCTGATTGTGGAGCTCCTGATTTGGTCTCTTAGCGTGACTCCCTTTATCGCTCGTAGGGTGCGCATCTTTATCGTTCTTAAGGCTTGTTTGCTAGCTGTTGTGTCGGCTCTTGTTTTGGCTGCGTATGTGAGAATTGGTCTTATTGCGGTTTTGTATATTCGGATTTTACCTTCTTTAGATATATGCTTATTTCTCTATATTATATTGTTTATTGCATAGGATATTTTTTAGGTCTTGTTGGTGGCTGCTCGGGTTTCCATTTTAAGGTTTCTGTCGCTTGATATTTCTTCTTTAGTAAATAATTGTATTAATTTAACTTAAATAATGATGTAGGCTAAATTACAACCAGCAAAGTTTTACCCTCCTATTTCAACACATTTTTTCATCTTTGTTTAAAAATCATTATAAACATTGTGAATAATCTCTGTTATCACGTAACAATAACATCAGTAATTCTGTTTTTTTTAAATCTTAATATTATCTTGCATATCCGAGGCATACACTTTAGGCTTAAAATAACCCTACAGAAAATAATCCATTGCGGTTAGGTCTGAAAACCGAGCTGGCCAGTGAGTTAATCCATTTCGACACATTCAATTTGAAAAATGTGTATTAAGCCAATTTGTAACAATCAAGACACTATGCGCTTGGCAGCTATCTTGCTGGAATATCATATTTCTTCTAAATTTCAAATTTTCTTCATATAATAGAGGCCAAAAATTCACTTAAAAATTCTAAATAATAATTTACGTTCAATAAATAAAACTAAACTTTTTTTTATAATTTTGCTATTTTTATAAATAAGTTTTAGCCACTTTTTGTTCATCAAAAATGTTAATAATATTTTGCCCATTTATCCATTCATTTAACACTGCGAGAAATTTTTTCACTCAATACGTTATTGTTTGTATAAATTCCCTTTTGCACAGTTTATATGTTTTCGTCTATTATTTTATTTTGCTTTGCTGCATTACCACACCGAAAACGTGCTAGTACTTTTCTGTTGGTGAGTCGCTATAAAAATATAAAACATTTTTTTTTTATATATTCTTATACCTTATACACCAGAGGTCTAAAGTTTGACTCCTTATTTGAAAATTCAGTTTTTCTAGTAATTTCTCGGATAAGAAGAAAAACTTTAGTAGGTACAACCTCAAATAATTTAGGTTAGAAGTGTTGGAACTCCAAAATTTTCTAAATGTAATAATTGGCAACCAAAATAAACAAGCGTTAAATAAATGAATTTAAAAAAATAAACTTTATAGAAAAAATTTTTAATTTTTTTAAATGTCAGTTGTTTTTCAATTTCTTCTCCTTTTGCATTCTTTTATTTTCTATTCTATTTCACTATAACTTAACTTAACTTTTGTTATTTGTTTTGTCTTTTAGTTTTAACGTTTTTGCACCATTTTTCTTTCATATCTGACAGCCTTCTTCAATTGTTTTTTTAACATATTTTAATATAGTTCATCTCTTATTATGTATTACGTTTGTTTACAAAATCTATTTTAAACGTAGTTTTTTTTTCAAAATGTAATATTTAGATATTATTTAATATGTCACAACAACATAAAAATACCTTTGAATTTAAACGAATGAAACCACACTCGTTGAAACTATCACATTGAAGAATGAAGACTAGATTTAAGCAGTCTGTAAACATTGATTTTAAATATTTGTGGCTTATAAGTCTATAAGGAAAATACTGCAAAAAGAAATATAAGTTTTATATATATATGGCCATGTCTGAGTCAAGTGTACGGAACACAAATTTGATTTTGCTCAAACCACTAAAAATGCCTTTTTCTACGTAAGTCCTGATCTTGTGATTTTTTTTAAACAATTTTTTCAATAAGCTATTTTCGAGTAATAAGGAATTAAAATTTGAAAAAATCATTTTTTTTTGCATTTTTTTTTTCTTTTTTCAATCCATGTGTTGTTTATACTAATTATTTGATTTGTCCTCAGATGCAATCTTAGTTTTCTTAGGTCTTTGTTTACTTCTTTTTCATCGTATCCTCTTTCCTTCATGAATAGTTTATGCTTCATCTGAGATTACTTCTTTGTGTACTCTCGTTGCTAGATATATTCTGACCATTCCAAAAGTTATCTGTCAACTTTATTATATCTCCTTATCTCTTCAATTTTGTTTACTATCGTAGTCTCTGTAAATGTTCTTCATTCGTTTCTTTCCATTCTCTTCTATGGCTTTTGTTTTGTATTGTTTTTTTTTTTTTCTTCCATTGTCAAACTTTTTTTTTTCTTGTTACTCTTGTTGCAAAGTTTCTTAGCGCTCTCCACTTATTTTCATCATTTTTTAATGATTGTTGTTTTATTCACTTTACTTTCCAATCTATTTTCTACTTTTTTTCTATCTTTCTCCCAAGCTTTGCATTTTACTAGAGTGTGTTTTGCATTATTATTTTGTTTTCTTTGATTTTTTAATTTTTTTAAAGATATTTCTAAATAATTCGTGCCCAATCTGTATTTGTTTTGTATAATAACATCTCTCGGGTTTATTCATTACTCATTCCTTTATCTACGGGAATAGTTCTTTCGTCTCTTCTTGTTTTTTTATCTCCTCTACTCTACTGATTCTTCCAACTTTCTGTTGTATTCTATCTTACTCTTGTCTTTGTTTTTGTTTTACCAATTCCTTGTTTTTCTATTTTTTTTTTGTTATTTCTAGCTTTTCTTACACAATCGTATCCGCGGGCGGTGTTGCCGCAATTACTTATACTGCCTTCTGTAACACCGTTCTGTAAGCCCTGCTTACAGATCCTTAACGAGCTGGCTCTTGTAGCTACTCTTATTTCATTCCTGTTTTTTTTTATGGCTTCTCCCTATGTTTCTGCGACTTATAACAATTTGCTTTTTGCTGCTGTTGTTATTAGCCTTCAAGTGTCACTAAAAAGTATTTTTTTTTTTTCTTAATTTTAAACCCATATTTTTCATCCATAACTTTATCATATCTATTGCCGGCTCTACTCTACTACATTTTTACGTCTATACCTACTAGTGCTACGTCCTCCGCAAATGCCGTTATTGTCACGTCTTCCAGAAACCTCATTCAAAGTAACTCAATATAAACAAGGTAAGTTTGAATCTTCTTTTCTTGGTCACCATAGATATACAATAAAAGATGAGTCAATTCTCTATAAAAATTTTACCACAATTTTTGCGCCTCTCTTAGCTTTTGGGAAAAAAACATCAAGTTTGTAAAACGGTTTCCTAGCGGTGCTTAGTTAATATTGCGTCATTAAAGGCGTTTTTCTCCTCTCTATTTTTTTAATTATTATAATAAAAGATTTTATTAACAATAAAAATAAATATATACAGAAAAGTATATAGCAATAATGTAATTTTATTTTTTTTGTTAAATTTTATTAATAATATTAATATAAGTTGTTATATCAATTAGCTTCTTTTTCAATATACAAGCATAAAACCATATCGGTATTGTCTATCGATAGGTTTAACTTATATCGCATTGATGTTAACATCACTTTATTGTCATTTTTGTCCTCAAACGTATATTTTTCTGTTTTATATGTTGATGCATTGCATTTACTTAGTTTACGGATTCATATATTTTTATTATTTGTTAAATTTGACTATACACAATATCGCTTACTTTATCATTGTAGCAAAGTTATCTATAAATTGTTGATTGTGAACGGCGTTTTAAAGTTTGAACAGCTGTTTGACTTGACAGACATAAAATAAAACCAGTATTCGTGCAGTTTGTAAATTACTTGTACTCATATTTGCTATACCTACTGATACCCCCCGGTCTACTCTGTAAGTAGCTCCATATGATGTTGATCATTTTCCTGTTCAGTTTTCTTTTCTTTGCCGCTTTTATAATTCCTTTCCATAACACTCTGTTAAACGCGTTCTATTCCTTCTTTTAGGCATCTGTTTATTATTTGAGTTACTTCTACCTCGTTCCCGTCTAGAACTTCTTGAACAATTTCTGTTACCATATCTGTTTCTTATGACTTTTTTTCCTTTGTCTTCTTTTAAGTAAACTTCTTTTGCTCTTTCACCCAATTTGTTCTTCACTAGTTTGTACGGCTTTCCCCAAGAATCACCGTTTATAGATTTTATCATTTGTTGCCAACATCTTTTTCTGCTATCCCTAATTGCTTTTTTAAGATTTTTCTGTCGTTATTTAATTTCGTATGTATTTTCTCTTCTTTTCTTTTTCCTCTCTGTTTGTATTGTTTTTTTCCGCATTCTTTTATTTCCTCGCACCACGTATGGTAAGGTCCTTTTTGTCCCCCTTCTATATTCCCGGGAATTGCTTCATCCGCCGCTTTTCTCAGCTTTTATGAGTATCTTTTGCATCTCTTCTCTATGTTTTCGTTTTCTGTCACTTCTTCTGTTTCCATGGCTCTCTTTACCTTCTCTTTGTTCATTTTTGTTACGTTTCATCTACCTTCTTTTGTGTACTCCTTTGTATTATATTGTATATGTTTGTGTAAACTCAATGATTCCTGTTCTGTCACGGTCCATTCATTCGATATATCTGTTATTTTCTATGTTGCAATGATAATGTCAACATGTGATTTTGAGCTTCTTCTTACGAACGTCGGTTTGTCTCCTTTGTTGCAAACGGTAAAGTTTAACCCCGTTATCATCTCCCCTAAGATTTCTTTTTTTTGCATCATACTATCATACTTGCTACTTCAGCCTACACTATTTCTTCTTTCTCCATACACTTTCCCCTAGTTAAAATAGCCGCATCTGTTTTATTGTCTCTCATCTACTTACCATTTAGTTTGTTTTTAATTGGTTCACTCACTATCACTAGGTCTATTTTCTCTCTTTCTGCTGTTGCTATCAGTAAATCGTGCGCCTCTCTTCTCTTCTATGTTTGTTTGTATAAACGTATAAATGTTGGTTTGTTATCTGCTTATTGTGTTGTCTCCAGTCATTGAGGTAATTGTTCTCTATATTCTTCTTTGTTTTCTTTTTTCTTCTTTTTCCCGTTCTTATCGTTTTGCATTCTATGCAGTATTCTTTGATCTTGCATTCGGCAATTTGGTGTTTTTCCTTTCCGCATTTTATGCATAGCAATGATCTACCCACTCCTTTGCATTCTACCGCTACATGTTTTTTCAACCAGCATTTGTAACATTTTCGCTCGTTAGCTGTTACTTTCTTTACTCTGCATCTTATAAATCCTATGTTTATTCTTCCTTTTTTTATTATCTTTTCCGCTGCTTTTTTGTCCATCTTGACTATAGCTGCTTGTTTTTCTTTATACCCTTTCTTTATAGATATTATCGTACTTCTTTTTGTGTATGCTTTGTTCATAATTTCTTCCAACATTTCTTCCCTGCTAGTCTTCGGACCAATATCTTTGATCATCACTAGTTCTGTGAGTACGTTGTTAGCTTTTCTTTCATTGTAACTTTCCATTCATTTTTTTTTGGTCTCATTTCCCTTTGTTAGTAACAATTTCCCTTTTGTTGTTTCTCTTATCTCCTTGAGTGTAGATTCTTTTATCTGTAGTTTTGCTTGTCTCAGCAAGTCTCCTGTTTCTGTTCCTGGTCTTTTTTCTCCGTTTGTCTCTAACGCAGAGTCTTACTTTTGCCCGAGTTCTTCTTCCTGCCATCTCCATAATTTTGTTTGCCTCTTTTGACGCTATTCCAGTTGGTATTGGTATATTTATTTCATTAATATTTAATGCTTTTGCTTTGTTACGCATTTTTTCGATAACCATTAAAATATTTATCTCTCTCTTCCCAGTTGTTTCGAATCTGTTTAATAAAGTGCACTTTTCCTACTTTTTTTTTTTTTTCGTTTAAATTTCTTAAAATTTTTACATATGAAGTTTCATCCTCTCCTCCGTTAGTTCTGAGTATTTTACTTTGACTTAAAGTAGAATACCCGATTCTTTTCTTATTTATCGTTTTAATTGACCATTTCTATTATCTGTCCGAGATGAAATGGTTTTTGATATTTTCTTCCGTATTGTCTCCAGTATCTATTGTTTGTGTCAACATTTCTTTCAATATATTTTTTTTAATTTTTTGTCTCTTGGTCTGTTCTCTGCACTTCTTCAAACTTTAGTCTCTCCATAAATATCTCTAGGAGATTTGCCACCTTTTTTATTTCCAGTTTAGTGTTTGCACACTCACTGGTTAAATATCTAAGCTCCCTAATTAATTCCTCTATTATTTCAATTGCTGTAGGGTTATTGACTTTTTTTGCCTCGTTGGTATTGCCTGGCGAGTTTACATCTTTTCCTCTTTTTGTGGTTTGACACGGGTTCATAATTTTTTTTATCTCCGGCTGTGATCTTTGTAACTTTCCGCTTTTAAAAACGCATCCATTTTTTTACCTTTCCGTCTTGTCCTTATATTTATTTAGTTTCGCTCTTGATTTGCTGTTCACGACACAAGTGTGTTTTTAAAACGACCGAGCCTTTTTTAATGTGTCCTTATCACAGTTTTTACACCTTTTGCATTTTCACAAAAACCTCCTTGCACTTCTTATCACTGTTTGTATTAATTCACAGTCCTCTATTTTTTAAATTTCATAGATAATCATCTATTAATCACTATTATTTAAATCACCGTTAACCACTTTCGCGAACACGTCCGTTCTTCGTCGGACGTTAACCGCGACGACCCAATCTAATCTTCCCTAATGAGCCAAGATAATATATGAATTGTTTTTTCGCTAAAATTACGAATGCCATAAAGAGTTAACAGCGGTTTCATACCTTTTACTTGCTCATACTTCTTGCATGATTTGTTTTAATTTTTAATTTACATATTTAAACTGCTACTAAAACTAAAGACGTGACCAAATCATTTAAAAAAAATAAAATTTTCGAAATAATTATGCAAATTTTTAATTGAATAAGTGCGTCATGCAAATATGATACAATTCAGCATTATCTGGAACAAATCTTTAGCCAGTTTTCATAAAAGAAATATAATAAAGTAGACATTTTAGATACTTATATATTTTTTAATGTTTAGATTTCCATTTAAATGGCACACAATTCAAGTCAAGTTTTGTAGTCGCACATAAAGTACGTGGGTGTAATATATTTAAAATATAATCACGTCGTATCTCAAGTGAGAGATAATGAACGTCGAGGCGGGGGTCGGCAGCGAGCGCAGTTTCTGGTGCTATCTGTTGGGTCCCCAAAAGGCTCCCCCGTACCAGAGGCCACAGATAGCAACGGCGGGAGCATCGCGCGTCGCCTCTCAAGTTTTCCCCGGCGAGAGATAGCGCGCCACATTCCCACTAAACTTTTGCCATTTTGTGTTCGCTAGAACGAAGTGTGAAGCGATAAAGCTAACTAGTTATGTTCCGCCCGTGTTCCGCGCGCAAGAAGAATACAAGAGATAAGGGGAGTAATATGTTGTTTCGCATAAAACCCCGAAACACATTTCTCTCCTCGCTGCCGCCACCACCATCGGTGGTGTGCCCTCTTCTTCTTAGGAGACATCCTGTGTACACACCCACGGAACGGCAACAACTCGAGCGGAATTTATGTTAATAATCTTAGCACGAATACGGTTACACTTGCTTTCGGTTCATGATTTAATACACCCACTTCGTTTATATTTATTTTAACATGTCATCTGGGTACTTTGTTGCAAGTACACATGTTGTTTCACTTCAAGTAACAGTATGCAAGATAAATTCAAAATTTTAACATAAAATCATTTTATCTTTGAAACACACTTTACTATATATACAAGGAGAATAGAAGATATGATGGTATTTTATAGACGTTTTTATATTATAATGCGACGTTTGCTTATATAATATTATATTCAGTGCTGTATAAATTATGATGATAACTTATATTTATTTATTAACAAAATTCTGCCCTAAATTATAAGAATGCTATAGTTTACAATATGTAGGTTAAATGTTAAAATGTAGGTTAAATGTTGAAATGCATATCAAAGAATTCCTCAAGTGCGTCGTGTTTGATAAGAAAGGATAAATTCATTTAGCAAAATAAATTTGCTATCGGTGCGCGTATAAATACACCATTCTTCGCGGGTTAAACCTATGCGCTTTATCTGCTCCCGAACACCTGCACAACTACAATATTGGAGTGTGGGCGATGAATATAATTTGAGGTGTGTGGCTTGAAATGTACTTGTAATGTAATACGTAAATGTAATGTAATTCTACTTCGAATATGGGATATTCGAATACAAAAGTCGATTGATATACAGCACGTTTGATTCGCTAGAGTTATTTATATAACAACAAATTTGGGCCGAAGACAAGGGCTTTGTTTTTAGCAAAACTAAATCACCAGAAAATTTTTTTTCCAAAATAATTTTTATTTCATCATTTTTCGACAATGTAAAAATACTTTTAATGTAAATATAATTTTACAGCAGGTAATTAGCAATAAAGCCCACGTAACACAAACCAAATTATTTCATAATAACTAGTTTAACGCTAGAGAATTACCGGGTTTAGTCGCCGCGTCCTGTTAAAATATTAAATCCTATCACATCTACGAGAATATTGGTGAACCTTTTTTTCTAGAAACATATTGACATGTAGCTCCGTTTTTAAATTAAAATTGATTCTTATAGAACAAAACGCCAACCAACTCAATATCCAAAGAATAAAATATTAATTACTCTTTTTATATGTTGAACCACATACAATATTGTATGTCTTTGTTTTTTGGATGATTTGGATTTGGAGTTACATTTAACAAGTAGAAAATTTATGAAGAACTAAATAAAAACGCCGCTTTTTAAAAATTAATTGCGGAGAAACGACTTATTGCATCAATTTGAGAACACAGGTTGGACTTTCATCTACAATGTGTGAAAATTTTATTCAATTATATTCAGGCGTTTTCTTGTCGAGTTTGATTCTGTGAACAGCGCAACTATTCTTCCCCCTTAATATTTATTGGTTGTCTTTGCTATTGACGCGAATTACGTACTTGATTAAAATTGGAATATAAAAAAATATTAACTGTTTATCTAATGAAATGCACAGTTGTGCTTAGATTGTAAGAGTTATGTCTAAACTAAACTTAAAACACGCGTTTATACTAATCATCAAAAGCAATGGTCTACGTTTAATTTTCTAGAAGTGTTGTCTAATGTACAAAAACAATTTTTAGATAATTAGTGGTAACATAGTAGATAGAGACGTATCTAGCACACACGTGCGGTAACGCGATAGAGCAATTACATAGGGTGTCTCAAAATTGTTGCCCGTGCTTTTGAGATTTGACTCAGGAGACTAAAACAAATTGAAACGTTGTAATTTTTCTTTCAAATAGAGTTATTGATAAAAAATGTAATTAATAACTTTTTCTACTACCACTATTCAAAACACAATTTTTATTTATTTATTTTGTTAAATCTAGTGACATAACTGTCAGATTTGACATTTAGTTGTGTAACATAACACAATTATTTTAGATTTTATGAATCGTTCTGTCATATTGATAAGTATTTCGGGTTTGTGGGTTTAAAATGGAAGGATACTACTATATTTAAAATTATGTCGATATGTTGAAAGTATTAGAGACATGTAATGACAATGCCACTGTTGCGGGTATGTGCAAAAGTTTTCAAATCGTTGGCATCCCGATGCAAAAACTATAAGCCTTGTAAAACAAAGATTACTCCTTGCAAAATCAGGCAGAACGTGAACCTACACTAACATTCTATCAAATGGAGCAAATTCTTGAATTTGGAACCAAGTACAAGCTTTTCAATTATATTGTCTCAAACTCATATCCAAAAAGATACAATTCACAGATTATTGAAGAGAAATGGTTTGCATCTATTTAAGCCTCAAAAAATTTGTTTTCCATGACGGGGATAGGAACCATTTTTTGTAGATGGTTGTTGCATGGCGTTAACAATGATCAACATTTCATTGATAAATTCTGTGGAGTGATGAGTCTACATTTACTGAAACAGCTATTATAAATACTTATAATCTGCATCAATAGATGAATGAAAACACTCATTTAATACGCCAAAGATCTTATCATAGACAATGGTCAATTAAAACTTAGGCTTTTTTTTTAAGACGTAGAGAGTTGTTGGCTCTCAACAAGTAGCCCTTAAGAATAACTTACGCATGGTAATACCTTCCGGTTTTCTTCTTTGCGCAAATCCTGTTGTTATAATGTCCCTGTCTAAACTAATCTATATTTGGCGCTAGTTTGAGTTGGGCTGGTTTTTTGCCTTGCGGATTTTCACGCATCATCTGCGGCACGCATGCTGTCCCCGGCCCCTCTCTCCCTATAGCCCCTATCTGTGTCTGTCTCTTTTGTCATTTTGCCTTTTCTTATCTGCACTGACATTTACCTCTGCATTCTCTTCTTTCTCCCATCCTTGTGTTATTTACTCTAATTATATAATTTGTTCTCAGATGTGCTCTTAGCTTACTAAGGTCTTTGTTCAGTTCTTCTTTATCGTATCCCCTATCCTCCATGATAAATTTATGCAGTTCCATTAGTTGTATTCCTTTTGGCAGTCCTAGATTTGTAAGTTTTACTTCTAGTGATATGCTTGTATCTCCATCAGGAATTACTTTTTCATGTTCTCTTGTTGCCAGGTATATTCTGACTATCTGAAAGGTTGCGTTCTCAGTCAGCCTCGAGATAGCATATCTACCATTTGGTATTTGCCTTGTTATTTCTGTTATTCTGCTTTCCTTCAATATTTCTTTTCTCCTTCTTTTTATCTCTGCAATTTCGTTTGGTATAATAGTCTCTGTAAATGTTTTTTTTTTCTTCTGTTTCTTGGTATGCACAATTGTCATGTCTTTTCTTATTTTTTTCTTTTTGATCTTTTTCTCTGTTTTTTTGTTTCCATTTAGCTTCTTTCATCTCTTTCCTTTCTCTTCTATGGCTTTTAGTTTGTGTGTTTGTTTCCATTGCTTGTTTTTCTATATTCTTCTATTGACAAACTCGTCATTTTTTTTTAGTACATTTGTTGCGATGTTGCTTAGCGCCCTCCATTTATTTTCATCTTTTAAGCATTTGTTAATGATTGTTGTTTTATCCACTTTGCTTCCTAGTATATATTCTAGTTTTTTTCTATCTTCCTCCTACGCCTTGCATTCTACTAGAGTGTGTTCTGCGTTATCGTGTGTTTCTTCCTGGCAAAATGTACACCTTTCTTCTTCCTTTCTTCTTCCTTTATTTTTTTAAATTTGTTTTGCAAAATTTTTCCAAATGCTCCGTGCCCGGTCAGTATTTGTGTTGTATAATAGCAAGTCTCGGGTTTCTTCTCTACCCATTCTTTTATCTCTGAGATTAGTTCTCTCGTCTATTTCCCCCTTTCTTCTGTATCCCATTTTTTCTGCCATCTTTCCATAGTCTTCTTGCTTTTTTCTTTGCTTATTTTTTACTCGTTTTTTTCTTTACAAGTTTTTTGCATACAGCAATTTGCTTCTTGCTGCCGTTGCTATTAGCCTTCTGCTTTCTTCTCCCGGACCTCCTTTGTTTGGCATAAGTCTACCAAGCTTTCTCTCCATTTCCTTTGTTCCAATGACCGCTTTCTTAACCTGTTCATTCCATCTTTTTGCTTTGAGTGTCACTCTGAGGTATTTGATTTTTTTCCTATGGTTATCTTTTGATCTCCCACTTGTAGCTTATCTGTTCCTCTATTATTCTTCTTAGTCGATAGCCATGCCGCCTTAGTTTTTTGTGTTGCTAGTTTTAAACCCTTACTTCTCATCCATGTTTGTATCATATCAATTGCCAGCTCTAATCTTCCTTTTAGTACTTCAATTTCTACGTCTCTACCTACTACTGCTATGTCGTCCGCAAATGCTGTTATTGACACGTCTTCCGGCATCTTCACTTGAAGTAACTCGTTATAGACAAGGTTCCACAGTTTTGGTCCCAGTGCTGAGCCCTGCGGTACCCCTCTGGTAAGTTTGAATCTTTCCTTTTTGGTCACTAGGTTTTTGTCCTGTAAGTAGCTCTATATAATCTTGATTGTTTTTCTGTTCAGTATTTTTTTCTTTGTCGCCTTTATGATTGCTGCCCATAATAGCTATTCTGAACGCGTTCTGTATGTCCAACGCTATCATTACACAGTATTGCATTTTCCTCTGCGTTCCGATGTTTGCTTCTTTTGCTATTGCTTTCATTTTTTCTACAGCTCTTAAAGTTTGTTTTTCTTTTAGTAAACCAGTATTGTTTTTTTTCCTATCCTCCTTTTTCTTTAATTTTTTGTTTTATTCTCCGTACAATAACTTTCTCCATTATTTTAGCCAGTGTGTTGATTAAGCATATTGGTCTGTATGACGTTGCTTTTCCTATTTTTTTCTTTTTCTCAATCAGTACCAGAGTGGCTTCTTTCCAACATCCTAGAAAAATTTCTTCTTTTAAACACCTGTTGCTGCTTTAACAATCTCTGTTGTTATTTCGTCCGGACCTGGTGCATTGTTGTTAGGCAATTTTTTTATGATCTCTTTTATCTCTTCCACTGTTGCCATAATTGTTTCTTCTTTTTCTTTTGTTTCTGGTTCTTCTATTGGTTTTTCCTTGGGAAATAGTTTTTTAATTATGACTTCTTCTTCTTCGTCTTCTTTTAAGCAGATTCCTTTTGTTCTTCCACCCAATTTGTCCATCACTATTTTGTACGGCTTTCCCCAAGGATCCCCATCTATAGATTCTATCATTTCTTTCCAACATCTTTTTCTGCTATCCTAAATTGCCTTTTTAAAGATTTTTCTGTCGTTTTTTAGTTTCTCTTCTATTTCCTTTGTGTTTTTTCCTCTTTTTTTGCCTTTTGACTTTTTTCCCTGTTTGTATTGTGTTTTTCTTGCATTCTTTTATTTCCTCACACCAGCAGTAAGGTCCTTTTTGTCCGCCTTCCCTGTACCTAGGAATTGCTTCCTCTGACGCTTTTCTCAGTTTTTCTGAGTACCTCTCGCATCTTTTCTCAACATTTTCGTTTTCTGTCACTTTTTCTGTTTCCATGTTTCTATTTATCTTTTCTTTGTCCATTTTTCTTACGTTCCATTTACCTTCTCTTGTGTGCTCCTGTTTTCCTTTCTCCTTTGTATTGTATTGTATATGTTTGTGTAGACTCAGTGATTCTTCTTCAGTCACGGTCCATTCATTTATTATTTTTGCCATTTTCCACGTTGCTATGGTAATGTCAATATGTGATTTTGAGCCTCCTCTTACAAACGTCGGTTTGTCTCCATTGTTGCAAATTGTAAGATTTAACCCTTCATTTCCTCTATGATTTTTTCTTTTAAATCGTTCTTGTAGCCTCCCCATCTCGGTGATTTTGCGTTGAAATCTCCTTCTACAATAATTTTTTTGTTTTTTTGTTTTCTTTAACTTCTTCCTAATTCTTCTATCCACTTTCGATAGTATTCCAGATTGCAGTTTGGGCTGATATAACAGCTGTATTCTATCATGTTTTGTACTTCTGCCCACACTATTCCTTCTTTTGATGTTCCCCATCTTTCCACCTTGTCCCTACACTCCCCCTAGCAAAATTTGCTGCATCTGTTTCTTTGTCTCTTATCCGTTTACCATTTAGTTTGTTTTTATTAGGTTCACTCACTAGCACTAGGTCTAATTCCTCTCTCTCCGTTGTTGCTATTAGTAAATTGTGAGCCTCTCTTCCCCTCCCTATGTTTATTTGTATAAACTTATACATTATGTGATACTATTTCTTTCTTGTGTTCTCTCCAGTTATCTGGGTTGTTGTCTTCCATATTCTTCTTTGTTTTCCTCATTTCTTTTTTCTTTGTAGCTGGACATCTTTTCTCTCTCGTTCTGTGTCCTAATACTTTGCATTGAATGCAGTATTCTTTGTTTCTGCATTCGGCAACCTGATGTCTCACCTTTCCGCATTTTATACATAGCAAAGACCTCTTTTCCCCATTGCGTTCTGCCGCTACATGTCCTTTCCTCCAGCATTTATAACATTTTTTTTCATTTGCTTTAACTTTTTCTACTCTGCATCTTATGAGTTTTGTTGCTGGATTTTCTTACATTGCAACCTTCCATTTCATTTTTAATTTTTTCCATCTCTTTCTCCGTTTTATTACCCTTTGTAATTAGTAACAACTCCCCTTTTTTTGTTACTCTTACCTCCTTGAACGTTGATCCCTTTATATGGGTTTTTGCCTGTTTTAGCAAATCTGCATAGGTGACACCTTGTTTGCTCAGTACTATATTTTCGATAGATATTAATATCTCCTTATTCCATGCGGTTTCGAATTTCTACTTAATAATGTGCACCTTTCCCACATTTTTTCCGCTTAGATTTTTAACTATTTCTATATATGGCGTTTCATCTTCTCTTTCTTCCTCCATTAGTTCAGGGTATTTTATTTTTGTTTGTTGTAAGGTACCACCTTCTTTGCCTATTTCATCTTTACTTATTAAAAGTCCTGTATTCATTTCCTTTTCCATTATTGGGTTCTTTTTCTCCACGTTTACATATTTATAGTCTGTATCTCTCCATTCTTTATTTATAATATTTTTTATATCCTCTTCTTTAACCACTTCTAGTATCTCTTCGTTCGAGATGAATTGGTTTTTACGGATTTCTTTCCTATTATCTCCAGTTTTTATTGTCTGTGTCGACATTTCTATACCTATTTTTGTTTTATTTACTTTCTCCTGTTTTTTTTTTAACTTCTTCAAATTCCATTCTCTCTATATTTGTTTTTAGTTGATTCGCCACCTTCTTAATTTCCAGTTTAGTGGTTGTACACTCACTGGTTGAGTTTTTTCTCTCTAATTAATTTCCCCATTATTTGGATTGTTGTGGGGATATTTGCTCTCTTTGCCTCGTTGTTACCGCCTGGCGAATCTATTTGAAATAAAATAGTAAAAAATTCCCAGAAAGGTGGATTGAAGAGGTGTGCTAATACCATCGCCTCCAGTTCTGAATCCTAAAGATGTAGTTGTTTGTATTCACGCTGTTGTGGCGTTAATAAACAATAAGATGCTACAGAGAGTTTGTGCTTCCATGATAAATCATGTAAATGTTTGTTTAGGAGTAGGAAGCGGCCTATTTGAACACATTTTTTAGTGTAAACAGATGTGGACAATATCTTGATTTTTATCTGATTTGCTAAGAAAAGCTAACTTAAAACTTAAAAGATTTGTGCAAATACTCAGTTTGACATAGCATCACAAAATATGACGATTTAATTTTGCTTGTGAGCATACTAATTGGCAACTTTAACTATGGATACGAGACTTTTCATCAACAAGTCAACGTTCCGTCTTACACATTGCAATAGTCAAGCACGTGTTTACAGACCTGGCAAACGGTATTCTGTTTCTGCACTACCAGAAGTCCAAAGATTGTGTGGCGGTTTTATACTAGTTTAGGGTAGATGAGATCCTAAAACAAAAACCGACCTTGTAGTAATCCAAGAAAGCTTAAATGCTTAACGTTACATTAATATGTATTAGAATGTTGTATCTGTAGTTGATCAGATGTAGGTTAATATTTTATACCGGTGCAAGATAATCACAATAAACTTCCTAAAAAAACAAGGTGTTGATACTCCAAATTTGTCTGCACTTAGTCTTGACTTAAATTATATCAACATGTTTGGAATTAGTTAGATAACTTAAAAACGTTGCAGATAAAACTCTCCTGTAGCTAGAAGAAGGGTTAATCAAAGAATGGAAAAATATATTTTAGGAATATTTTTACTGCGACAATATTTATAGAAAATGCATCTATCTTCTATGTTTATTAACTGTTAATCATATTTTAAAAATAAATAACTACTTGATTATAAATTTAAGTATTTAGTAAAACAAAATATGTAACTTTAATGCCCGTATTCATAAAAGCTGATTAAATTTAATGACTATTAAATGTGACAACATAACCTCACAATTCAATAAAACGTCAAAACTATTTATATAAATTTGATAAAAATACATGTTATTTATTTTGCGTTATTATTTTTCATTCATTTCTGATAGTTATTTATTTATGCCAAACTTGTTTTTATGGTAGAATAAGTATAAATAATTTTTCGGTTGTCAAATTTAACGATCCGTTACTGTAACTGACTTTTATGAATACGGACATAAGTATTCAAAAGTTTGATCTCAATATCGGTTTTACTTAAAAACTTAAAAGAAAACATAAAACACTGTTTTATTTATAAGCTCCACCAATAAACCCTCACCTCACCTCCATTAAATTAAATTTAAAATAAGCAACTGGAATTATTGTAATTGTTTGTGTAAATACATAAAATCATGTTTTTGCAGACTAAAATACCCACCTTTCTCCTTCCTTACCTTGAAGTGGTTTGTTTGGTGCTCCTTGCACTGTGGTTCTGTTGTACTTGTTCTACATTTTTGATGTTTTATTCCTTTTATGCCATAATTTCTTAAAATTCTCTGCTGGAACTGGGCCTCAAACCTGCATTAAATTAAGCGCCAAGATTTGAGTTTCACCGCTTCACTCAACTGAGCCATTCTCCGAATTTAGGCAAGATGCACCAATGCAGCTAATAATTGAGATTGGCTAAGAAAACCACTGAAACCAAGAACACTTAAGATTTCCAGAGCTAACAAAACAAAATCAACAGAAACGTTAAAACTGTTGCCAAATGTTATCCCAGCCAATATATTAATTGATAAAAAACAGCAATCTATAAAAACCGGATGCCAAAATTTAGTGCTGGCTCTGGCATCAATGGAACGTTAAAAAAATTAACGGGAAAAAAGGGTAATAGTGTCACATTATTATCCCATTGGCTTTTGCAGTTATTTACGAACCTCGGGTGTTTCCGCGGTTAACTAAAACAAATTAAAAAAAAAACGGTCCATAATAATACCAGTACTGTGTTGGCAAAATAGAAAATACAGAGTTTGTAGTCTAAGATTGCTCAAAAATAAGCGCCAGATATTGAAAGATTTAGACGTACTTACGGTCAAAAACTTGTGCTGTTAGTTGCAATTGTGCAGGCTAAAAAAGTCTTACTTAGGTCATCAATCACATAAAATAAAGAAATTGCCGAAAAGTATACCATGGTGATGTCATGGCAATTCCTTGTTTACCAGGTCCACTTGATTGTTAGCTGAGATTGACGACTTCAGAAAGTTACAACAACAAGTTACCTTCCGCTAATAACTTAGCATTTTAGACAAAGCAACCAAGTTATGGTGCAAGAAAAAAACAAAGTATAGCCGCAAAATTGATATGATATTATATATATTGACTAAATTATGTAAAAAGATCGATCTGTAGTTAAACGTTTAAATCAAAACCTATATTGAATATCTGAGATAAAGTTATTTTGTTCTAAGAACTTGACAGTGTAAAAAACTATTATATTTTATAAAAACTATAGACAGGTTGTATAGTAATACAATTCGTCTATAATTTAAAAAAAAATAGATTTGTTTTCTTTTTTAGGTAAAGGTAAATGTTTATTGCAACCAACAACAATTTGGAAATGTTTTTTTGTATCTTTCAGTTATGATAAAAATTACAACAATTACTGTTAAAGCGCTTTAAGAAATTCTGATTATTCACTTATAACTTCTGTTGTCAAAATTTCTTTTCTTATTACTACCAAACCTAAACCGCGCTTCATCTATTATTATTCTAACATAAACTGCGTGTATAGTATAGTGAAACAACGTGCTCCATGTATTTTCCTCAAAAGAAACGGATATATTAAAAATAAAAAGTTGAAAATTTACTACAATTATTGTAATGTGGTAAGCTACTGTGGTGTGTTATTGTAATTTTAAAAAAGTAGCTGTAGAAGTGTTTTAACCTATTTTAAGTTAATTTTAACGTGTATTCTAGTGAAGTAAAATATTAAATTCAAGGATATTGAAGTAAGCAAAAAAATTACATTTTAAATAAATTTTATATATTTATTTATATTTTATTGTTTGTTTTTGTTTAAAAAAGAACTCCACTTATTCTTATCATTAAAATTGCAACATTTGATTATTTCAATATCATTATCCTACTGTCTCTATCGTACTTTTTTACCGTGGTCTACCTTTGTGTGTGTTTATAGTTAGCCACCGGTGAAAGACCGTACCGGTGTGAAATTTGTGTCCTTGTTATTTTTCCTCCTGGTTTCAGTTTTTAAATTTAACTCCTGCTGTGATTTTTTTTTAATTATTTATTAATCATAATTTATTCAACTATTATTATTAAAAATCATTTGCAATTGTCACTATGGTACAAACCTGCATGACTTGTCTAAAAAATATAAGTCCTCGGACTCAAATGATTAAATGTGCTGAATGTAAAAAATGGTTTCACACTGCATGTACCGACTTAGATTACATTCGTTTAGAATATTTTGTTAGCGAAATGAAGAAGGAAGATGGTGATGGGTGGCTATGTACCACTTGCATGCCAGATGATGAAGTTTGTAATAATATTGCGCTTAGTACTTCCAGTGATGACACATTAAAATCAACAATGACCAATCTATTAAAAACACAGTTTGCGGAATTCAAAGATGATTTATTATTAACATTAAGTGGCAGAATGGATGATATTGATAAAAAAATTGAGTCACTCAAACTTGAAAATATTAATTTAAACAACAAACTGCAAGCCATTGTACCAAATCAATTGAATGTACCCGATAATACAGAGATTACTGCCAGCATTAAATCCGAAATAATGGAACAGGAATTGCGTTCTCATAATGTTATGATTTTTAATATACCAGAATCCAACAAAGAAAACAATATTGATCGAGCATCTGATGATAGCGCCACTGTTAAATCCATTCTTCAATCAGTTATTAAAGATGTTGAACCGCTAAAGGTTCTTAGAGTTGGCAAAAATCATTCTAAAAATCGTCCAATTAAAGTTATTTTTGATAACAAGGATGTTGTTAAAAATATATTAAAAAACAACAAATCTTTAAAACAAGATAAAATTTATGTAAAAGGCGATGATACAAAAAATCAACAGCTGCATATCCAATCTTTGCGCAAAGAACTTAATCAGCGTAAAGAATCGGGAAATCATAATCTGACAATTAAATATGTAGATGGCATGCCTAAAATTGTTGATACAAAAAACTAAAAACTGCAAACACAACACTACCTATTCAATTTTATTACCAAAACGTACGCGGACTAAACACAAAAACCAATGTATTTAGTAAAAACCTTGGCATTAATAGCTATGATATAATTCTGTTAACTGAAACGTGGATCAAGGATGGAGTTCTGGATGGTGAATTATTTAGCTATAACTATACTGTATTTAGGTGTGATCGAGCAGATGTCAAAAGTGGCGGAGGTGCTTTGATATCCGTGAATAATAAATTAAAATGTAGCAAGATTTCTGTAATTTTTTCATTAAATAACATCGATTTGGTGGCAGTTGAAATAACCTTAACAAAGATTATATACACGGTTATCTGCATTTATATACCACCGAAAACAACTAATGCAATTTATGATCAACTATTCGAATACATTGAACAACATTTTAATTCTGAACATCTGGTATTAGTTGGAGATTTCAATATAACTAGTTACAATGTTTGGAAAAATGGTGGTAATGGGTGCAGTAACTTAAAATCATTTCTAAATTTTACCGCCTTAAAAAATCTTAAACAGTTTAATTACATATGCAATGATTACAATAGAATATTAGATTTGGTGTTAATGCCCATGACACACAACTGTGAAGTGCATAGATCAGATGATGTTCTAGTACCGGAGGATAAGCATCACCCTGCATTAGTTTTTTCGATAGAACTAATAAATACTACAAACTTCACCCCTCACAATTCCAACTACCAATCGTACAACTTTAAAGCTGGAAATATACCTGAACTATACAATGATTTAATAAACATAAATTGGTCACATGTTATTCAACAGTCCAATAGTATTAATGCTTGTTCAGAATTTTATAATTTATTGTATGGATCATTTGATAAATACATACCCAAAAAAAAGTGCATCAGTGTAGGAAAACAATACCCAGCTTGTATGGCAATGCAATTATAAAGTTAATAAAATCCAAAAACCAAATCCATAAACAACTAAAAATTTCAAATCAACCCAGTCTTAAAAATAAATACGAACAACTCCGCAAGGAAATTAAAAAAGAAATTGATAAAGCGTATAATTCTTTTATTAAAACAACAGAGGAAAATATTATATCTGAGCCAAAGGATTTTTGGTCGTTTATTAATAAAAAAAAAATGATGTCACGAATACCCGGTTTGATGAAACTTGGAGACAGGACGCTAAATAATCCACAGGATATTATTCAAGGATTTGCCAAAAAATTTAGTGGTGTTTATTGCAAAAACAATCCTTTGACTCAACTTGCCAGTATTAAGTCAAATGTAATGGGAAAGATCAAGGTTACTGAAGACGAAGTCCTGCGGTACTTAAAGAAAATCAAGCCCAACTTTACCATGGGCCCAGACCAAATACCTGGATTTATTGTTAAAGATTGTGCTCTTCAATTAGTGGCCCCTCTTAAACATATTTTTAATTTAATTTTGGCGGAGGGTACTTTTCCTGACCTGTGGAAGTTAACTAGAGTTTGTCCAGTTTTTAAGTCTGGTGACAGGTCAGATATTGGCAATTACAGACCAATAGCCTTAGTCTCAAACTTTTCAAAGGTCTTTGAAGGTATCCTTTGTGTGTTACACAATACATATCCAACCAACTTGATGTAGGTGGCCAAGTTGACGTTTTATATACCGACATCAGTCGAGCTTTTGATTGTATGCCGTTTGACAAGCTGATGACCTATTTAAAGCAATATGATATACCATCGGACATTATTGATACAGTGCAGTCATATCTCGTAAACAGACAGCTATTTGTGTATTATGGGGGTTGCAAATCCAAAACATTTTCACCGACATCAGGGGTACCTCAAGGGTCTAACCTGGGACCACTACTATTTACAATCTTTATTAACAAAGTGGTAGATGATTTGGATTGCAATTTTCTCATGTACGCAGATGATATTAAACTATATCAAGAAATCAAAACAATTTCTGACTGCCAACATTTGCAGCGGAATTTGGATAGGTTATCGGCTTGGTGTACTGAAAACGGTCTTACAATCAATGTATCAAAGTGCAGTATTGTAACCTATAGTAGATCACGTAACAGAGTACTAGGTGACTATACACTTGCTGGGTCTATTGTAGAAAGAACTGATTCAATTAAAGATTTAGGAATTTTCTTTGATTCAAAACTCACATTTAACATGCATATTGAAAATTTAGCTAAGTCGTGTTATAAACTGCTCGGGTTTGTAATACGTAACAGTCGCGAGTTTAGTAATCTTTCTACCGCTGTAAGACTTTTTGATTCGTTTATCATAAGTAAAATTAATTACTGCGCTTGTGTGTGGTCACCTGGTTACCATCTCTACATGAATGTTATGAAGAAAATTCAAAGGCAATTTTTAAAATACCTGTACTTTCGAAAGCATGGTACATACCCTGAAAGATTTGTGTCTTATAATCAACTTATACAAGAGTTTGGCTTTATTACAGTTCAAAATAGACACAAATATATGCTTGTATATGAACTTTACAAAATTATTCACGGGCATACTGATAATGGTGATTTTCTTTCTAAAATTATTTTTTTAGTACCACGGTTATCATCTCGTAGTAATGAATCTTTTCAATATGCAACTTCTCATACAAATCTTCATACTTTCTCTCCTCTCATTTTAATGTTAAAAAATTACCACGGTGTCCAGTATGGAGTTGATATATTTTGTACTAATAGAAACCAATTTTTAAAAGACTTAAGGTCGTGTCTGTTATGAATTGTATTATGAATGGTATTATGTTTTGTTTTATGTTTTATGTATTATGTATTATAATTTTTTTATAGTTATTTGTATATTTTATAAATACTTCGTTATATGTTATATATTTATATATTTTACTAATTATCTTTTATGCCACGTTGTAATCTGATATAATATCTATATCAATTTTTAATTTGTATTGTAATTTATCTATACGCAAACTTTATTTATATTGTAGTTATTTTTCTTTGTAATTAGGTGCATACCTGTTAAGAAAATATATATATTATTATTATTATTATTATTATTATAAACATAGTAAAAATAAAAAAAATATAAAAATTTTGATACTCATTGTTTATATTCTATTCTAACGATCCACATATTGCCGCAGAAAATCTTACAAAAACTATTCAAAATGTCATTAAAAAATCTGTTCCATTCTCTGTTATTAAATCAAAACAAAAGTAATTGCTTTCAATTTAGACAAAACAAGCAGTTAACAAGAAGCAAAAAACATTCTAAATACACATCAGTAATTGTTCCAAACAGACTAAACAGAATTATAAAAAAAACTTGTCAACATTGTGACAATCTAATACAAACTAAAAAAGATAAGATTGACAAAAACAAAGCTAATTGAATTTTCCAGCTTTTAATATCCAACAAAAATGTCTATAAATCAATAATTTTATTGCAAAGTAATACAAAATCTTTAATACCCCATTTACAATCTAGTTATTAATCCAAAAATAAAAGCAGATATTTTTGCAATCTGATTTGCTGTACTTATTATGCCGGTTAGTGGTAAAATATAAGGTCCAATTTATTTTATACAACGGGTTGTTAAAAATTATCTTCTTAAATTAAATAAAAGAAATCCATCAGGTATAGATAAAATTCCAGCTATTATTTTTAAAACATTTGCAAATGAATTAGCTTTAATTTTGACTAAAATAGTTGCCATAATATACAAAAAAAACAACATTCTTAAACTGTTTAACCTATACCTAAAAAAGATGAGAACTCTAATTTTTCAAATTATAGTCTATTGCATAATTGTCATATCTGTCAAAAAAATAAAAAAAATATATTAATATATTAATTTCTACATTGTCAAGTATTTAGAACAAAATATTTTTATCTCAGTTACTCAATATTGATTTTGATCAAAACGTTCGACAACAGATCTTCTGACTTATGTTAGTCACAAATAGAATTCTACTTTAGACAAACATGACATTTTTTTTGAATAATTCTATACATTTTCAAAGCATTTGATAAGGTATAGCATCCTAATCTTGATCATAAATTTGTAAATTGTTTTTTTATGACAATAGAAAAATTATAGTTAGATTTTATGTTTTTGACTTGGACCTCAAAATCATAAATGCTATAAAATTTTTAGGTTAAAATCTGTAACATCTATAAACAAATTCCTCAAAACATTGTCTAAAAGGAGCACTCCCAACATGGTCAGTTGTAACTCTAAAAAACTCTTACTGTTTCAAAATCAAAATCCATAATATTGTTAATACCAAATATTAAATTTAACAACAAATCCATATCTAAATCTTCTTCAATTTGTCTTCTAAGGGTTACAATCTCACATAATCTTATCTGAAACGACCATGTTGTTGACATAACTACAAAAATATTTAAAAAATTAAGATTTCTTAATAGATTCTATTTAACTTTTAATTATAAACAAAACTAATATTTGTGCTTGTGTTGAATATTGTTCTTAAGTATAAGGAGAAGCATTGAAAACTACACTATTTCTTCTAAATTCTATTATAAAATATGCTATTTGGATCATTAATAATCCAAAATTGTCTAATGAATTGAATATTTTACAATACAGGCGTAATGTTGCAGATTTTAGTATTTTTTATAGATATTTTGATAAACATTTTTTAAACAAAATACAATACATACTGATATCTAAATAAATATTTACTTGTAGTACCAGGCTTGCTAGGAATTCTAACAAATATTCACTGACAGTTCAGAGATATAAGACCAAAATTTTTAAATGAAGTTTTTTTAACCATAGTATTGACACATAGAATAAACTTTTAAGTTCAGTATTTTTCAAGACTTATCCACAAATATTTAAGGTCAATGCTTGCAGACTGCTTAAATCTAGTCTTTAATGTGATAATTTTAGTGAGTGTAGTTTTACTTGTTAAAATTCAAAGGTATTTTCATGTTGTTGTGACATATTAAGTAGTTTCTAAATATCACATTTTGAAATTTAAAAAAAAAGATGAACTTAATCATTAATAATTTTGATTTTGATACTTGTTTCTTATATTTTTAATAAAAAAGCAATAATCATTCAACAATTTTATTAGTAAATGTTTCAATCAAACTAATCATGGTTATAAATAAACTAAGGTTGTGACAATTTAACACAATCTAAAAAAGATAAGATTGACAGGAACAAAGCAAAACAAATTTCTACAAACAACAAATAGGAAGCAAAGCAGTTCAAAATCTTAATATTTTTTTAAATTAAATACCAGAAAAGCATATTATTTCTAAAACATTTGCAAATAAGTTAGCTTTCATTCTGAGATTCAGAAACAAATCTAATTTTTCAAATTATAAACCAATTGTATTAATGTCTAATTTGTCAAAAAAATTCCATAATTAGTAGAATGTGTAAATTCTCTAAATAAAAACTAATAAGAATGTAGAATAAAAGAGATAGAAGTAACGCAAAAAATTAAATAATGAAGCAATGTAATTGCAATCAAAATTAACAGACAATATACCCAATCTATAAGATAACAAACAAAAATAAAGTTTTGAACAAGTTTAATGTTCTGACTATGAATTTTGTAAAAAGGCACCGGACTGATGCTACGTACTCGTAAATGTGAGCGCATTAAGACACAATAAAATAGTTTAAGCGTACTTGGAAACAAATCATCCTATACACAAACCGCAACACTTTTATAGCACAAATACACATAGCTGAAATGCTCAACAAACGTAAGTTTAAAATCAAAAATTACACCTAAGTCTTTAATTTGTGTTTCTTGTTTTAGTGACTTGTTATCTATAATATAATTGTACGATATTTTGCTTAGAGTTCTATTAAAACTATTTGCAAAACATTTATTTACATTAAACAAAAGGTTATTAATAAGATACCAAACAATTACAGAATCTAAATCTTATTGTAAAAGATTACAGTCATCGATAGATAAAATTCTTCTATAAATTTTTAAATCATCTGCAAATAATAGAAATGTTGATAAACTAAAGCAGTCAGAAAGATTATTGACAAAAAGCAGAAATAGAATTGGGCCGCGGTAAGATCCCTGTGAAATACCATATGCAACTAAAATGAGCTGTAAAAGAAAGTTATTCATGTTTACTATTTGCGTTCCATTTTTGAAAACACTGTGGCTCACACAATCAAAATCTTTTGAAAAGTTGGTGTAAATAGGTTCTTAAGGAACTTAAGCTCTGCATTAAAAGGCGTTTAAAATGTCATTTTTGTAAAACAGTAGATTCATCCACTAAAATATTTTTGCACGTCCAATGTATGTATGCCCAGTTATAATTTGATCAAACAGTTTAGGGGTAGCAAAATGAATGCAAGTGCTTCTAAAGTTTGTATTTTTTTTATTACCAGATTTATGCAAAGGCATAATACAACTTTGTTTTCATACCTGAGAAAATTTAGTTTTATTTAATAAAGCGTTGAAAAGTAAATGTAAAGGTTAATAATAATAATAATAATAATACTTTATTTACGGTATTATCTTACCATTTACAACTACATCAAATATACATAAATAATGATAATTTACAATACAAAAATAAAGAATACAAAAAAATAACATACATAAAAGCGAACATATTAAACAAACATTAGTTAGCATTACTAAGCTGACTTCTAAACGTACATTTAGAGACACAAAATACATTAAAATTAGTTGGTCAATTATTTGCAAATTTACACATTCTACCAAGCGGATTATTAAAATCATAATTAGTAGAATGGGTACTCACGAAATAAGAGAGAATGCCTGCTGTGTCTATTATTAGGTACTACATGGAATGGAAGAATACCGAGTAGCTCCGGACAATCAATCTCAGATATAATTAAATTACACAAGAACGATAAATCGGCTCTTTTGCGGCAAATAGCGATAGGTTGTACAATGAAGCAATGTAACAGTAATCATAATTTATAGATAATATGTTCGATTTGTAAGACAATAAACAACAAAATTTCCTTTGAATTCGTTTAATACTGCTGTTATGAATTTCATAAACAGGACTCCAAACTGACAAAGCATACTCTAAATGCTACTAAAGCACAATATAAAACTTTTAGTGTACTGGCTGATAAACCCGCGAACAGTCTATATACAAATCCTAACATTTTTATGACACGATTACACATGATGTTAATATGTTTAACAAATGTTCAAATCAAACAAAAATTACGCCAAAATTTTTTATTTGTGTGACTTTGTCCAACACTTTAGTGTCAATTATATAGTTATAAGAAATGTTAGTTAAAGCTTTATGAAAACGTATTGAAAAACATTTATCAACATTAACAAGAATAATTTATTAATAAAAAACAAGTATTTATAGAATCTAAATCCAGTTGTAAAAAATGACAGTCATTGAGAGATGATATTTTTTTATACATTTTTAACTCATCCCAAAATTTAAAAAAAAATGACGATAAATTGATATGCTGTGGGATATTATTAATAAAAACAAAAATAAAATTGGTCCACAATAAGATTTTTAAGGAACACCTGATGAAACAATTATATAATTTTTACACATTGCGTGGAAATGTTCAAAAGGCTAAATAACCAGAAAATCACATCATGATAAAAAACCAGAGCACTTAGCTTAGCTATCAAAATATTATGGCTCTCACGATCAAATGCTTTTAAAAAATCGGTATAGATAGAATTAACTTGTACTATAGATTCAAACGCATTTAAAATATCATTTTTATAACAGAGTAAATTAGTAAGTGTGGAACAGCTTTCACGAAATCCATGCTGCTCTTTCACTAAGATGCTTTTGCACATCTATTGTAACTGACTAGTTACAATTTTATCAAACAATTTAGGTATAGCTGATTAAATGCATATGCCTCTATAGTTAGTGATATTCTCTTTGTCTCCAGATTTAAACAAACGGGTAATATAGCTTTGTTTCTATATTTAAGGAAATTTTGATTCATTCAAAGAAGAAATGCACTTCTTTAACAGTAAAGAAGGAATGCTGTCGGGTCCAACGCTTAAATTACATTTAAAGTTTTCAATTCCCTTAAAAACATCAAACAAACTAATAAAAAAATTTGTATGAATTACGTTATTATTAAAATTAAACAATGGAGTTGGATGGGTTTAATGTTATTATAGACTAAAGAAAAAATCTGCAAAACTATTGACAAAGTTGTTCTCATTATTACAGGTTTGATCCTTATAATACATTGTGGTTGGAAAACTATTAGTTTTTTTTTGGTCTCATTAACAAAGCTCCAAAAATGTTTTGGATTATTTTGAATTTTACTTTCAGTTTGTAAAATATATTGCTTGTATTAATGTGCACTGAGATTTTTGCACGTAGTACAAATATATTAGAATTCAATATAGTCCGACAATAGTTTTGAAGATTTATAACGGTTATGTACAGTAAGTGATATCAATTCTTTGTTAAACCAAATAGAAAAATTACTATCACGCTATAGTTTTTTAGGAACAAAAAAATCAATAACATAATCGATTACAGAGTAAAATACATCAAAACACATATCAATATCACAGTTTTAAAATAGTGCATTTCAATCAACATTCAACAAATAATTATTGATTGCGCTGTAGTCGGCAAGTTTAAAATTATTAAAAACATAACTACAATTTAAAACATCACAGAGAGTATCACATTTTATAGTTAGCAAGTACGCAGTATTGGCTTAAATTTAACAAAACATCTACAGCTTCTATCAGAAATATCACGATCGTTGGTAAATCATAAATCTAAAAACAAAAGGAATAGAAATGTATTGTACGCAGTTTAAAAACCCAAACGAACTAACAACTAAATGAGCAGTGCTTGGAAACTCGTCGGCAATAGATTCGAAAGAATAACAATAGTCAAGATACTTATCACTAGTTGAATTAAGTGGTAAATATACCGCACAAATTATATAATAATTATATAATAAACTAACTAAGAAATTTGTATGAATTACATTTTTATTGAACTCAAACAATGTTCGGTGAACTTGAGAATTGTAATCTGCAAACTTATTTATCTGGTTGTCACCATTAATACAGGTTTAGTCACCATAATACATTGTAGCTGAAAAAGCATTAGTTTTCCAAGATTTGTTGACAAATCTCCAAAAATGTTTTGGATTAGAAGTTCAAGTAGAATCAAACTCATTGTAATCAGAAAGAAGTTCTGAAGATTTAATACGTTTATATGCTATTTTTTTATAATTTAGTAAGTGAAATTAATTCCTTGCTAAGCTGAATAGGAAAATTGTTGTCATGTCACACTTTCTTAGATACACAACAAACAATTGCATTATACAAAACAGAATAAAATAAATCAACATATTCATTAATATCACTGTTATTAAAAATAACAGACCAATCAACGTTCAACAAAAAACCATTGATTGCGCTAAAGTTTGCACAGTTAAACTTATTAAAAACGTGGTTACAATTTAATATATTACAAGAAGTATTAGATTTGACATCTATTACATAAGCATTTTGATATTGACTTATATCTAACAAAACATCTATAGCATTTATTACAGTAATATTATAACAATCACTAGTAACATATGCAGTGCTTGCATACTTTCTTAATTTTATAAGTTTTAATAAAATTAAAAATGTATGCAAGTTTTATGCATCATAACAAACTAATGACAACATATTTATTTTTAAAACCCCTCGATCCAATCGTAGATAATGGTTTAAGTTTTTTAAATCCGGTCTTGGATTGTAATTATGTTAACTGATGCATTAGTTATCTTGGCGTTCGTATACATGAAATTACTTATACTGGCCGATGTATGATGGAAAAACATTGTTAGAGTTTTGTGCTGTACTCTAGGTTTAGTTGATTGTATGCTATTTGTGGTGGGTAGAGATGGAATTGTTTTTACCGGAGACAATTAAACTAAATCTAGTCTAGGTAGACGGCAGGTTTTTAAATTTTAAATTTTTTTATCTTTTTAAACAATATTTTCCGCCAAATAAGAAATTTTATCACATAAAAGTTTATTGTTAAAACAACCTTTGTCTAACAATACCTGAGACAGTGTGCTATTTTTTATACAGCTTACATAGTTCCGACTCAGATTTAAAATAAAATCAAACTAAGGTCAAATGCACAAACTACTCAAATTTTGTCTTTACTGTGATAGTTTCAACAAACGCAGTTTTACTCGCTGAAATTTTAAGGTATTTTTATGTTATGTTATGTTTTTTTTGTAATTGTAGTTATAAACATTAAAACAGTTATTCCAAAATTTATTCAGCAATATTGGTTTATTCTTTAGCGGTTATTTACGTACTGCATAACTACAAATCCATAGAATAAAAAACTTAATGATTATAGTAAAGAGTACAGTAACTTTAAGATTTCTAATTTAATTTGGTTTTAAATTTTTTTATCCTTTTAACATTTTACAAACAAATGCTTTTTATTTTCTGATTGTTATGTTTAACTAATATTTAATAATTGTATTTGTAGTTGATAATTGACACAGCACGTTTACAATATAATAAAGCAAATTTGTAATTTTATTGATATTATAACTTAAGGTAATGATTTTGAGTACTATGGTACAGATGAGCATAATTATTATTTGGAGTTAGTGTAGATTAATATAAGCAACAACTAATGATATTGTTCTTACTGTAAACAACAAATTCAAATAAAAACTAAATAATTTTGTAGACATAAACATTTTTTTATTCAATTAAATAATTATCAAGTAGTTTAACCTCTGTTAAATAAATAATTATTAGAAAATAACCGCTTCCTGTAAAATTTAGTATTAGTTTGACAGAAACCGATCAATTTACTTTTATATAGTACATCTTCAAAAACAAATATTTACAAAAAATAAAAAAGTATGTAATAATTTATTATGTTAGTTCATATATGTATAAAGGTATATTTACTTTTATACATATATGACTTATTAGTCTAGGGCGTATCATATGTAATCATTGGGTTCATAAATCAAACTAAATCGTTTATTCTTCACAATCGTTGACTTTTCCACTATATGATTAAACATTTGTTATAAGAAACGTGTGTTGTCTGGTCAAACAAACGTGCGTAGCAGGTAGCATGGGGTTCTTTAAAAGCCATCATTTCAATTGTGCAGTTATAATAATAATAATCATAAATGAAAGTTGTGTGAATGGGAAAAATTGGCATGCAAAAGTAAACGTGTGCTTTTAATAGACGGGTCCATGTATCGCGGTGAATAAAGTTGCGCCCCTAAAACTCTGCTGCAAAGGAATGCAGAATGCTCTGGGAGTTACTGGCGATTCCGTGTGAACCAAATATGCAATTACTGTAACGGAGGCCGTAATCATGAGGCCCCCTTCATCAGGCGCCCGCCGCGTTCCCGCTGCTGAGAAAAGGGAGCTCCCCATTCAATATTCGACCTGTCGATTTTTCTTTTAATTTCCGAGTCCACCCCAATTTTATTGGCGCTCATTGTTTGACTTCAAGAAACATTTAAATTCAGGGCGTTTTTACTTGAAAAGGCCGGAATTCTTAATTCACTCTCTTGCTGCAGATATCTTTCTTTTTTCTCTTGCCGTTTATGCACAAGGGGGGCGCTATGTAATTGTTCGACACTTATATCGGTTGAAAAGTGCTTTTACTTAATTGCTATAAAAAGGGCATGAACTCAATACGCATTCATACAGTATAAGGAAATTCAATTGAAATACCACACAACACATGTCAAAACATGTCACTTCTCAAGTCTACGTCAAAAGAAATAAAATAAAATTCTAAATGTGCAATATATAAATAAAATAATAAATGATTTATGAAAAATATATTTAAGATAAATAAAATATATTTCCCAAAAACAATTTGTATAAATGATTAAACAATTAAAAGTTATTTAAAAGATTGATGATACTAATGATTTAAAATTTTCAAGTTTAAATTGTACCTCTACTTTCTAAATTTAATATCTCTTAGTAATGGCTATAATAGTATAATTCATTGCTAATTGGATGTAAAGCTGAGTTAATCTTATTTGTATTTCCGTGCGAATTTCCCACCTTATTAACGAATAACACGTAGGTAACCCGCAGAGGGAGTTTTAAACAGCATAATGGATCTTTAGCACAAAGAAGACGGGAACGAAGACTAATTAGTCGAAAGATAGCCTCAAGCTAACTTGAGTGGGAAAACATCCCATTTCGTTTCACCTCAGACAAGGCAAAAACATGTAACAAACCAATTCGCAGTTGGAAATCTTATTATGTTTACCCTAAATAACGTAACGCTCGGCTTTGAGATTCCTTGACTGAAACTCACCCCACGTAGCGACAAAACTAGTACACCCCCCGAGGACACCCTTACTTAACAAATAAATACTTTCACATTGTTGGACCAATTACTTATATATGCGTTTAGATTTGATTGTTACCTCACTCTCATGTTTCCTTTCTCAATCGTTACTTTCTTTTAAATATTGATTTTAAAATTTGATAAACTATTCTTTTTTACTATTGTTTAGTTGTTTTTCTATTATTGTATATTAATCGGAGATATAAATGGAAATTTTAGTAACTAGAGTAGTCATATATTAACAATTAAATAACTACTTACTAGTTTTTAAACACTATAATATAACTTTTTTATTTAATCTTAAAAAAATTAAAAAATCTAAAAAATCATAATAAAATAATAGTCAGTATATTTTTTTATTTTTTAATTCTAAAAACCGTTTTCTTTTTAATTAAAATAGAATTCAATTAAAAGTTAAAAATGCCATTGCTGATCGGCTTGACAATAAGCAACCTCTCAACAACTTTATAAGACAATTGACAAATGCTCATTGAAATGATTGTTTTGTTATTTGTGTTTATAGTTGTTGTATTTTTATCCGTTCGGTTGAAATTTATGGGTATGTTTTGTGGAAAAATGTTCTTAATTTAAAGTTCTGGAGTTTGAATTAATTGCTTAAAATTTAAAAATGGTGCATTTTATAAACAAATATTTTTACAAAAAATGTAAAAATATACAGGATGTATTTAAAAAAAAATAAGTTCACCTAATTTTCATAATAAAATACAGATTATATACGTTTTTGTATTGAATATTGTTCCTAAGTATAGGAAGACAGAACAAGCAATTGAAAAACGATTTATTCGAATCATTGTCAATCTAAAATTAACTAATAACTTAAATACTTTACAACATTGTCGTAATGTTGTAGACAATATCGGTGTAATGTTGCAGATCTTTATATTTTCTATAGATATTTCCATGGACATTGTTCAAACAAAATATTTATATTTGTTAATATAAACATTTTTTACATAAGTCACTAAATTTTATTTTAACTTTAACACTTTACAACATCTAAACTAAAATATTAAAAAAAAAAATTAGACTAGAATGAACCAATGGTTCTGCAAAGGGAAATGAAGTAAACTATATTTGGCAGAAGTGAAAAATAACCTCAAAAACTATGGCGCCGTAAAGTAACCGATATAATGGAAAGAGTAGCTAACCTCAAAACGCAGCGTGAAAAGACTAAAATAAAAACGCAAAAACGATGGTTACAAAAAAACAAAAACAGAAACGAATGAAATAATATGAGAGAAGACTATGTTCACCAGAGGACTAAAACGGGAACAAAAAAAAATGAAGTGCAGGCTTATAAAACAGAAATGATAAATGATAATAAAATATTTTTTTTAGTTTTGAAACACTAACGCATGCTAATTTGTTGTTAATTGAAAATATGCTTGTTTTTGTAGATGTAGGCACAAACACTCTGTTGGTCAGCAAATAAATGTTTAAGTTGATAATCAGAATCTAATAGATTTTATCGGAAAAAGTAAGTTCTATGCTATTATAACTAATGTTCTAAATTTCGTACGTTGTCAGTCTAGAATATGCTTGTTGTTTGTGGATGTACAAACACCCGGTTGGTCAGCAAATGAGTCTTCAAGATTATAATTAAAATTGAATCTAGTTTTTTATTTTTAAAATTCTGATAAACAATTTTTATTTTAAATAAGTTTTGAGCCTTTACCGGAGGCTCTAAGTCTTTGCTAGGTCGTCAATAAATGAGCTTTGTCCTTGATCTTGATCTTAGCTGCGCACTATAGCTTTGGTCACCCGATGCTACTGCACATGTATTTTTACAGTGTTCAGCTAATATAGTAGAGCAAAGTACTATCCTGATTGTATTGAGCCGTATTAAGCCGAACAAGTCTGCAGAACTCCAAACAACCCAGTATCACTAATAATATTTGCTTTGTAGACTGTATAACGTTGCCCGTGGCACTACTTTTAAGAAATTAGGCAATTCACCAAAACACAAAAACACATTTAATAGAATGCAATCATATCTTTAACTGTCGATTTATAATATTACATAAATGTAATTAAAATTAAGATTAATCTACTAAAGTAAATGAAAATTAATAAATTTAATAAACAAGGTATTTTATTAAATGATCAGACAGATGTTAATAATATGATTCTTTTATACTTTAAATTTAAATTTAATTTTTATTTATTTTTTATTTTCCCAGTTCTTTGAACTAATTTAATCTTTTTGAAAATTATCTTTATAATCACTTTGTAAATTTGTTTTTGAAGAGATGAAAGAGCAATACAAACAAAAATTCGCAAATGGGCTTACAAAGAAAGAAGCAAAAGAAAAAAAAAACAATGGTCAAATACCAAAAAGCGTGTATCGACAGCAAAATGGTGGATTTGAAATGGAAAAAAGAATACTTTAGAAAAGGTTGAAAGTGGTCCAAAAATCCAATAAAAAGAAGATTTAAGGAGGCGAAAACAACAATGGCAATTCTATTCTGGAACGTAGCAGGACTAAGCAATAAAAAAAAGACTTTTGGGATTACATTAGAACGTTTGAAGTAATTGGAATGGTAGAAACCTGGGTGAACAAAGAATGAATAAAATGAAAAAAAAAATATGCCAAATGAGTACAGATAAATTTGTAAAGCAGCAGTCAAAAAAAAAAAAAGGTAGGGCAAAGGGTGGAATAATTACAGGAATACGGAGAAAAACGCAAGAAAATTATGAGGAAGTAGATAAAAACGGGTTACTATAACAAAACTTTTCGTTGGAAAATAAAAATTTTAAGATGATTACATTGTATAGTAGAGGAATAAAAAATATTAAAAAAGCATTAGAAAAAACACTACAAAAAGCAGACAAGAGAAGATTGATAATAGGAGAAGACTTTAATGCAAGAATTGGATCAAAAGGAGAAAGAGAAAATTTTGAAGATCATATCAGAAAAAAAGAATCACAAGACAGTCAAGAAAATAAAAAAAGGGAAAAATAATGTTAGAACTGATGGAAGAATAGGGATGGGACGTGTTAAATGGAAATAAAGCAGGAGATGAACAACGGGAATACACATATATAGAGCAAACGGCCAATCGGTAATTGACTACGTGGTAGTAAATGAACAAACGTGGCAAGAAATAGAAAATTTTAAAGTGGGAAAAAGAGTGGAATCAAATCATCAGCTATTGGAAGTATAATTAACAAATGACGCAATAAATAAAACAAACGAAAAATAGAAAACAATAACAAAAGTAATATGTACGGAAAAAAACATATAAATTTACAAAAACAAATTGGAAAAAATGAATTTTATAGAAAACGACGTAGAAAGCAAAATGGAAAAATTAAAAAAATAATACAAGCAGCAACAGTGAAAAAGTTATATGTACACACAATAGAAAAATTATCTAGATGCAGATGGTGGAATAAAGAATGCATGCAGAAGAAAAGAAAAACAAAAAAATGCTACGTAAATGGAAAATAATAAAGCAACCAAACAAAACTACCAAAAGACGTTAAAAACATATACAAACAAATGCAAAGAGAATAAAATAACATACAAACAGAAAGAAGAAATAAAAATAAAAACAATCCAATTAGAAGAAGCATGAAAGTTTATAAACAAAAAAAGAAAACAGCATAAAACATGGCCAAACCAAACAATTGCGATGAAAGAATGGCGACAACATTTTTCAACACTATTTGATGGAACCAACAGAAAAAAGGAAGTACAGAACAAAAAATTTCAAGAACTAACTATGCAGCCAGATAAAATCACAAAGGAAACAATACAAAAGCAAATAGAAAAACTGAAAAAATTAAAGACGCCAGATGTGGATGGAATACAGAATAAAGCATAGGTATATGGAACAAAAGAATTGATTGAAAGATAGAGAGATGTAATAAATGAAGTATAGAAAGGAGAAGGATTTCTAGCAAATAGAAAGTGGGTCTTGTATGCCCAGTATTCAAAAAAAAAAAAAAGAAGTTAGTAGAAAACTATAGCGGAATAACATTAGTTAATATGGCATACAAGATATACGCCATGACGCTAGAAAAAAAATTAAATGAACAATTAGAAATGAATGAAATTTTGCCGAATGGGCAGGCTGGGTTTAGAAAAAGGATAGGTACTATATTTTAGGATTTGAGGTGGAATAGGGTGTAATAATAAAGTAGACACACTAACTTAATGAACTGATATATTATATTAACGAGGTAAGGTTTGCGCGGCGCGTCATGCGATTGCTGTTGCATTTACATTACTGACTGATGCTGTGCTGCGGTGTTGATATTGCGACGTTGTCACCTCTATTTCTTAGTTGAATATTATTAACATAGATGTCTCTAGGTGTATAACATTATACATAAATAATTAAATCTTAACACTATAGATAACGTATATATATTTAATCATATAGTTGAAAAAGAGTTAGCTGTAAAAAAAGGAAAAATATATGCATTGTTTATAGACCTTAAAACGGCTTTTGATAGTGTGGATAGAGAAAAATTATGGTTATATCTGAGAGAAAAGAGTATTAGTTAGCATCTGGTAAGAAGAATAGAAGATGTATATGCAGAAACTGTGAACAGAGTATGGGTAAATGGTAAAATGAGTAAAAGTTTTTGGACAACAAAAGGTGTGAGACAGGAATGCCCCCTCAGTCCAAGTTTGTTTGCTGCTTATATTGCAGACATAGAAGAAAAGCTAAGTCTTGCACAAGCATTTGGAGTTGTAGGGAGTAGAATGAAAGTAAAGTTGTTAGCATACGCAAATGATATGGTGAATGTGGCAAAAGATGCAAAAGAAATGAAAGAAATGATTAGATGTTTGGAAAAATAGCGTTAAGAGTGAATGTTGATAAAATAAAAATTTTGAAGTTTAGAAAAGGGGGAGGATTTAGGATATGTATTCAGTGCAAATAACGGCAATAACTAGCACATACAAGAGTTAGCAAGAAAAGCAAACAGGGTGGTAGGACAAGTGTGGGAAATAGGTAAAAAAAAATTTGAATGTATGAAAATAAAAGGGACAATGTTTGATAGTCTAGTTAAATGCTTTATGGGTCGGAAATTTGGGGGTGGAAAGATCAAAACAAATTAGAAGTGATACAGGCAAAATACTGATGATGGGTACTGGAATTAAATAGAAAAACTCCAGAATACATAGTACTAGAGAAAGTAAAAAAAAGATAAAATAAAAGTAGAAGCAGGAAAAAGAGCAGTAAGATATGAAGAAAGATTGAGAGAAATAAATAAATGCAAAATTTTGCAAGAATGTCTGAAGGAAAAAATGAATGAAAGATATGAAAGAATAGGAGTAGAGAGAAAGAAATATTATAATGGAAAAAGATATAACTGTAAAAAAGTCATACAAATGAACAAGCATATAACAAATATAACATAACAAAATTTGAATTAGTCTTTAAAGTTTATTTTTGGCAAATAATCAAAACACTAATGTTGTTATTGATTTCTTTGCTTCAAATCTGATGACACAAGCTAGAAGGACAAATCTAAAACAATTATTTAAGATCTGCTCTAACACGCGATTTAGACATAAACAAATTACTGTGCATAAAAGATTTTGAAAATACTTGTTTGTGGGCATAGTTTGAACAGTTTGCACACTGTCCAGATTGTGTGTTGAAACAGATTTATAAATAACTTGATTCATAAAACTATTTTAAATTTAGACAACACGTGCACAATTAATTGCGTCACTTTTAACGATTGCAATTAATAATTGCATAAGAAATGGCATTTTTTCTAATTCTTTTAAAATTGCATTCTGCTAATTTTCTAAAAGTTTTTGAAAAAAATTTAACTTACCAACTGTCGGATTATTTAGAACCCAAGAATCTCTTAATGCAAAAACAATATGGTTTTAGAAAAAATAATAATACCACTTATGCCATTTTAGATTTTATTAATAATATCACTGACTGTTTTGAAAACGGTTTATATGCGTTTTCAACGTTTATGGATTTATCAGAAGCATTCGATTGCGTTTCTTACAGTATTCTGACAAGAAAGTTACATGCCTATAATATTGATCCTATGGGTTGTAGGCTACTGGTGTCATATTTAACCAACAGATCACAAACAGTTAATCACCAAGGATGTAAGTCTACTAATTTAGACATAAGCCACGGTGTGCTTCAAGGGTCAATCTTGGGGCCGCTTTTGTTTCTGATCTACGTAAATGACTTACCTAACTGTGATGTGGAGGCAAATGTAATAGTATATACAGACAACACAACAATGATAAATCGTTTAATAGAGCTTTCTCTAAACAACAGCGTGCTGAAGAGAGTGCATCTGAATGGTTTCATAATAACAAACTATGTTTGAATACAAACAAATCAGCTGAATTTCTATTCACAATAAAAAGCAGTAAAGTTGAATTGAGCAATAAAACCAAATTTGTAGGCTTACATTTTGATAACAAATTAGAATGGAAATACTAAAGAGACAATTAAAAAAAAAAGTTAAGTAGTAGTATCTACTTACTACGAAATCTAAGTAAAGTAGTTTTGCCATCTGTTCTTCAAACATCATATTTTTCATTTTGGCTTGCGGTCACTCAAATATTGTAGAACTGGTGTTTAAGCTACAAAAACAAGCTGTAAAAATAGTAGCCAATTTAGGATACTTAGACAGCTGTAGACAGTCCTTTGAAGAACTTGGCATTCTGCCTTGTCTATATATACTAGAATGCCTACTTTACCTAAAAAGAAACTCTATTCAGAAATGCATGATTATGACACAAGAAATAAATCTAATGTGTATCCCAACTCAAACCGATTGAACAGGTCGCTAAACTGCCAAATCTATTATGCATGCAGATTATTTAACAAGCTCCCGGCTAATTTAAAATCTTTACATATAAACCTATTTAAATCATGGATCAAAGTATTTTTATAACAAAATTCATTTAATAATTTTAACAAGTTCTTGAATTATAATTTTAATCTTATGTCTCTGTAAACTTTTTTGTTACTTTTTTGGATTCATTTTAAAATGTTAGTGAAGTTTTAATAGTTGCTAGTTTTTAACCTCTATGTAACCTTTTACTTTTTTAATATATGTACAATTTGTAGTTAGTGTTATTAACTCAAATAGGTAATTTTAATGTTATTGTTATTTTATAAGATTAAATCCGGTTAGTTGATTTAATTTTATTATATTTTATATACATTGTCTAATTTATGTTTTGTATTATAATATGTTAACTTACATGTACCTGACGTGTGTAAAACTATATTGTTCCTGACACAAATAAATATTATTATTATTATTATTATTATTATTATTATTATTATTATTATTATTAAATTTGTTTTATAAAACTCTTTCTTTAAGTACTATTAAAGTATTGTGGACATTGCATTTTGGCTGCAGCCCTTTGTTTTATTTGCAGAATAAAAACTCAGAAACTAATTAAAATTTAGATAGTAATAAGATAAATCGTAACTTGGATACTGAAAACAATAATTGTGCACTCATATCTTTCCAATTTGGTAATAATAAAGTAAATAAAATTGTTTATTAATCAAATATAAATATGATTATGATTATTGATGTTTGTGGGTGTGGATGACTACTCTTGGATAATCAAAGATAACGCAATGGCTTTACTAATAAAAGATTTATTGGAATACGACTGAATACAACATATGACATATCTACATATGACACTTGACATTATATATATATATATATATATATATATATATATATATATATATATATATTCTTGAAGTTTAACGACTTTTCTTTAATATTTGTTAAAAAGGTTAACGGGTTGAAAGTCTTTTAAAATTTTAAATATAATAAAATACAAAAAATAATTATATATTTTATATATTTAAATAAGTGGCGACGTTTCGTTATTAGGTTAATAACTTCATCAGGCCTAAAAAAATACATAACTAACAAAAAATGTATATGGACATTAAAAATAAATACTTACAACTATTTGTATATAAAATTATAATATTATAAAGTAATTATCATAATTAGCCATTATAATTAAACCTCACCAAACAATTATTTATCTGGATAATAATGTAATATATATATATATATGTATATTATTAGTAAAATTATTTTATTTTAAATTTTGATATTTTTGAGTGATGTTTTTAATAAATAATAAATTAATTAATTTGACAATTTGTCAAATAAGCCATCTTGGAATTGTAAGTTATGATGTCTGTTAGTAGAAGGTGGTTGTTGTTGGGGAAATAAATATATATAATTAAAATTAAATAAATATAAAAGTATATTTTATCTTGCACTTTTATATTTATTTAATTTTAATTATATATATTTATTTCCCCAACAACAACCACCTTCTACTAACAGACATCATAACTTACAATTCCAAGATGGCTTATTTGACAAATTGTCAAATTAATTAATTTATTATTTATTAAAAACATCACTCAAAAATATCAAAATTTAAAATAAAATAATTTTACTAATAATATACATATATATATATATATTACATTATTATCCAGATAAATAATTGTTTGGTGAGGTTTAATTATAATGGCTAATTATGATAATTACTTTATAATATTATAATTTTATATACAAATAGTTGTAAGTATTTATTTTTAATGTCCATATACATTTTTTGTTAGTTATGTATTTTTTTAGGCCTGATGAAGTTATTAACCTAATAACGAAACGTCGCCACTTATTTAAATATATAAAATATATAATTATTTTTTGTATTTTATTATATTTAAAATTTTAAAAGACTTTCAACCCGTTAACCTTTTTAACTAACATATATATATATATATATATATGTGTGTTTACATGGTGCAGGTTGCGGTGAATCCACAACACTCCCCCGGAACACAAGCCCAGATTTCGTTCTGAAATCGGCTTGTTTCTCCTTGTTTACCGCTTTGGTTAGGTAGTCCGCTATCATGTCGTTGGTAGGAAGATGAATCAATTTAACATGGTTTTCGGCAATCTTTTCCTTGACATGATGATACTTGGTGTCGATGTGTTTCGATCTCTGCTTAATTGCTTCGGATTCGGCCATGCTGATCGTTGACTTATTATCGCAGAAAACAGGTGTTAATTTCATTTCTTTCGGCATGAAGGAGTTCAGTAAGAGTTTCACCCAGGTCAACTCTTCTAAGGCTGCTGAGAGTGCCATGTATTCGGCCTCTGCTGTGGAAAGAGCGACTGTCTTTTGTAGACGGCTTTTCCAGCATATTGCACCGCTTTGCAGCGTCACTATGTATCCTGTCACTGATCTGCGAGTGGATGGGTTGTTTGCCCAATCAGCGTCTGAATATGCTTTTAGGTCGATATCTTTGTTTTCTCCATTTCTCTTGTAGAGTAGGTTTATCTGCGTTGTCCCCTTTAGATATTTGTAGATCTTTTTGACGGCGTTTAGGTGACATTCAAGTGGTTTCTTGGCGAATCGGCTTAAGAAAGTTGTAGCGTATGATATGTCCGGTCTGGTAATACATGCGAGGTACATCAAACAGCCAATCATTTCTTGGTATAGCTGAATGTCTGCTTCCTTGGTAGATGTCTCGTCAAACTGTGTTCCTACTGGCATTGGAGTCTTCACTGGATTACAATCCGATAATCCGAAACGCTGTAGGATAGTGTTTATGTAGTCAGACTGATTTAGGCTGATTGTTCCAGTCCTTGCATTCTTCATTATTGTTATGCCAAGGAATTTTTTCACTACTCCAAGATCCTTGATTTTAAATGCTTGCGTCAATTTTGACTTGCATTCTTGAATGTGATTCTCGTTTTTACAGAATATTAAAATGTCATCTACATATGTTATTATTATGACGATCTCATCTTTTGTGGTTTGGTAATAAAGACATGGGTCGGCAAAGCTTCGTTTGTAGCCCATTTTGGTTAGCTCATCATTAAGTTTGATATTACACTCACGCCCCCCTTGCTTTAAACCATAAATTGGCTTTTTAAGTTTGCATACTTTTCCCTTCTCATTTTCATTCACGAACCCTTCTGGTTGGTGCATGTATATTTTGTCGTGTAAGTTGCCTTGCAGATATGCCGTTTCGACGTCCTTTTGATAAATCTTGAAGTCCATTTTTGCAGCGAGTGCAAACAATATTCGTATTGTTTCGTGTCGAATCACAGGTGAGTATGTTTCCATGTAGTTTATGCCCTGAACCTGTGAGCAACCTTTCGCTACAAGTTTCGCTTTGAACTTATCTGGCTTTTGTTTGTAAACCCATTTACAGTTCAAGATTTTAGCGTCCTTTGGCTTATCTACTAGTGTCCAAGTTTTGTTATTGTTCTGTGCTTGCATTTTATTTAGCATTGCTTGATGCCATTCATTTTTGTTCTCCCCTTCCAATGCTTCTTTGTAGTTGAGCGGTTCTTCCGTCGATACATTACACGTGTACTCCGGCCATTTTTTTGGACATGGTTTCCTTGTTGATCTCCTTAATGCGATTTGCTTTTCATCAGCTTCCTCGCTGGAGGATTCTTCTTCACTTGGAACGAAATCGGAGTTTTCCTTTTCTTGTAATGTGTCCTCTTCAGATACTTCAATGGAGTCGTCTTGATTTACATCATTTTGCTCTTGCTCGACTTCTTCATTTATTATTATTTCTTCTTGGAACGGTACAATTTCTTCTGGGAGGAAGTTTATGTCGATAACATGAGTTGGTACATCATTAGTGTCATTAATATCACCTTCACTACAATTTCCAAAATCTCCTTCTAGAAATCTGACATCTCTACTTACGACGATGCGTTTTTCTTTTATCATCCAAACGCGGTAAGCTTTGCTTTCTTCGCTATAACCAACGAATGTTCTAAGATCTGCTTTTGCTTGCAGCTTGTTTCTATTTGGACGTTTATTTAAAACGTAAGCCTTGGTGCCAAATGACCTCAGATGTGTGATGACCGGTTTCTTCCCAAACCAGATCTCGTATGGTGTCTTATTGATACTTCTTGATATGCACCTATTTCGAGTATAATTAGCTGTTGCTACAGCTTCACCCCAAAAACTTGGTTGGCATTTTGCTTCAATTAGCATGTACCTTGCTGTCTCTATCAGTGTGCGGTTTTTACGCTCCGCAGTGCCGTTTTGTTGCGGCGTATATGGTGCGCTCAGCCTTCGTTGAATGCCATGAGCTTTCAAATAACCATTTGATCGGTTATCAACGAATTCTAGGCCGTTGTCAGACTGCAGATATTTTAATTTTCGCCCGGTATGTCTCTCTGCCATTTTGTGGAAATTCACGAAAGCCTCGAAAGCGTCAAACTTTTTCTTCAGCATGTTTACAATAGTATAACGCGATTTTGTATCGGTGAACGTAATGACGTAAAGAGCTCCTCCATTTGAAGCTACTGGCATCGGCCCGCACAGGTCTGTATGAATAACTCTATCAATTCGTTTCCACTGGTGTCACTTGATTTTGAGAATTTGGTTCGAGCCATTTTATCTTGTGAACATATTTCGCAGTTGATTTCAGTTTTCAAATTCTTCGGCAACGGATTCATTCCAAGTACGGAATTCTTTTGAATCATTTCACATAAGCTTTTAGCATTTAGATGACCAAGTCTAGAATGCCACAGATCAAAGACTTTATTTTCTTGCCTTGTGTTGCATAAGTTGGCTTGTTCGTTGCTTTTTGCTTGTTTGACTACATAAAGATTGTTTTCCTTGATTGCAATTGTAGTTGGAATGTTCTTCTCATTGCGAATTATTGCTATCTCTCGGTCGAATGTAACAGTGTAACCATTTTCGGTTATATTTCCAACGGACATTAGGTTCAGTTCTAAGTTTGGAACGTACAATGTTTGTGATAGGTCACATCTCCTTGTATAATTCTCAACTTCAACATCTAATTTGACAGATCCTGTTCCAACAGATGGAGAATTTGTGTGGTTAGCCATGTTTACCCGTGTCTCAGATGGATTTAGGTTTGTAAATTTGTCTTTGTCATTGCACTTGTGTGATGTACAACCACTATCAAGTAACCACTTGTCCTTTTTTTCTTGCGCACTAGGCATATTTCAGATGCAAAGTAGGATTCTTGATTATCCTTATTGAACCAGCAATCAGCTATTTGATGTCCATTACGTTTGCATATTGTGCACCTAGGCGGTTTCTTACTGTTACCTTGTGTTGGCTGTTTCTGTTTCAGCTGTTGATTGAATTGTTTCTTGAATGGTCTCTTCTGTTTCCAGGCTGCTTATGCTGCATCACTTGTGTAATGCCCTTGCCTGCCATGCCTAGATTCACTCTCTTCCAGTATTTTCACGCGTAGATTTTCCATCGTGGGAAGTTCATCTCTGCTTTCGATTGCGACGTGGAAATTGTCGTATGATTCTGGTAAACTGTAGAGAAGTATAATTGTGAGCAGGTCCTCATTAATTTCGAGTTCCATATCTCGGAGTTTGTCCACAGTTTCTTCCAGCTTCTCTAGATGAGCATGGGTGTCCTGGCCTTCTTTCATTTTCGTGAAGAGTAGCTGCTTCAGTAGATTTGCCTTTTTGGCAGGATCTTTTGACTCATGGATTGTGGCTAGCTTTTGCCACACATCCCTGGAAGTTTTGCAGTATTTTACTTCACGCAACGCTGAGACTTCAATTGATAGTATGAGGTCAGACTTAGCTGTTTGGTCATTGTGATCCCACGACGCGGTCTCTGCTACTTCGGTAGGTTTTGCTGGGTCTGCTTCTGGTCTTCTCTTTGAGCCGTTCACATATTCCCATCCTCCGGTTTTGATTAGCAATGCCTGTGCCTGAATTTTCCAGGTGTCGTAATTGGATTTGTTCAATGGCTGGATCCTCGTAGTTGCGTTCATGGTTATTCCAATCCTATCGCACTTTCTTGCTTAATATTTGCATCTATCTGTTTATTAACTCTTCTGGGCCCATAACCTGATGTTTGTGGGTGTGGATGACTACTCTTGGATAATCAAAAGTAACGCATTGGCTTTACTAATAACAGATATATTGGAATACGACTGAATACAACATATGACATATCTACATATGACACTTGACATTTATATATATGTGTGTTTACATGGTGCAGGTTGCGGTGAATCCACAACAATTATTCTGATAAAAACCTCTATAGCAATCCTCATAACTCTTTTAATAACAGATAGAGATAAGTAACGAGTGCGTTTTTAAACAGTTTTACACCGGCTGTTCGAACAGTTTTTGTTCCAAACAAACTTTTGATAAATGTATAAATGTATTTTTTTGTTAGTTTGTTCTCACTTGATAATGACTTTTAAAAGTCGAAACTTGAGCCGTGTTTGTTATATATATATATATATATATATATATATATATATATATATATATAAGTATATCGCGGATGATGCGAAGCCCAGTATACACTACAGGCCACCAGAAGCCCGGTCTTAAAAAAACAGTTTTGCTGTATATTTTGCAAATTTACTCTTTAATAATGAATATATTTATATCTGATATGCGAGGGGTAAGTTTATATAAAAATTTATTTTGTATAGATTTGTCAGGTTATGCTAGCCCTACGAGACAACGCGGATATTGCGAAGCCTAAGTGCATATAATTATATTGCCTACGGTTTAGTTGACGCCCAACGGTGTTGCCAATTTATTCGCTATTAAACCGCATAAAATATTAGAAAACCAATCGGACAAATATTTTAAGAAATGTGGCTGTTGAATATAAGTAATTTATCACATAATAGATTTAAATAAATAATATAATGTTATTTTTCTAATGTTATATATAGATCATTGTAAAAAAATAATCTATACAATACCTAATTGTTGTTGTGACAACTAAGTAATTTCTAAATATTACATATTAAAATTAAAAAAAAAATTATATTAATGTATGTAAAGCTTTTTGATTGGTTATTAATGTCAATACTTATAATTTGTTTAGTAAAAAATAAGGGTCCTTGGAGATGTTTGTGACATTGCTTAACTCAAAAACCTCTTAGTTTAAACTACTATTTCATTAGCTCAGACCATAGTCCAATAGTCTTTAATCTTTATGGGAGGAATAAACAGAAAGGTAAGAGTTGGTCTATAAGACCGATTAGACGTTTTTCTCACAGAGCATCACATCCTTTTTTAATATTCAAACAATTAAAAGAGTTGACAGAGTTATCTTTGACTTTACTAGACTCATCTCGCTAGCAATGAAAAAGTCTACAGGTTTTGCCAAAAGTAAAATAGATTGGGTTTCAATAGAAAACCAGACAGCTCATCTAATTTAAATAACAAAATTTCATGACCTAATTGACCAAAACAAACTAAATCAGTTCAATGATGAGGTTATTTTTTAGGCTGATAAGCCAAAAATCTAAACTAACTCAATGGTGAGATAAAGAAGGCAATAAAAAAGTACAAAAATCAGTGCTGAAAATTCGTTCTAAATTTCTCCAACAAAGATAATCTAATGTGTGTAAAAATAAGCGTAGACCATTTTTTTTAATTTATGACAAAGAAGCTTTAAATATACTTTGGAAAACATGGCCAAATTATTTGCTGACAACTCTAATGCGCGCCGTTTTACAACAAAGACTTAGATTTGGACCACTTAAAAAGAATCCACAAAAAAATAAAATATTGTAGGGGAAACGTACTAATTCTGCTTGACTTTTTAAATTGGTTTGGACGTCTAAAGTAAGAAATATGTTTCCTCATTTCAAACCAAAACTAGAACCAGGTCCTAAACAAAGCTTGAAAGCATTTTCATACAAGTTTGTAAAGTTCTCCACTTACATTACAAGTACAATTCATAAAAAAATCTAATAAAATTTGAGACATTTTTTACAAAATAACCTTGGACAGAATCAGAAATCACGCGGAAGTTAAAAACCTATTGCCAAATCATCAACATGGTTTCAGATATGGGCTCCTTTCAACTAACTAGAGTTAAACCTAAATAATTTTTTATATAAAACTCAGAAAGAATCCTTCTGTTTAAACCCACAGAAACTATCTTGCAACAAAAAAAATCGGAATTTTGTATTTTTATGCAAAAATTTAGAAAACTTAATTAGTAAATTATTTTTATACTAATTTGTTAAATATACCCAAAAGTTTTCTTAATTTTAAAATGAGAAGACAAAAACAAACACCTTGCAACAAATAAACACTTTACCTACACAGACGCCGACCCGATCATCTATTGCAACCGCTGCCAACAATCTGCTTGCCACCACTCAACCAATACGCTTTGCTTTTAAATGCAGTTAAACTTTAACACTGCAGGGAGGGCTAAACTCTCCTGGAATGAGGCTGTTAAAAAATACCTCTGTTAAAAGCACAAACAGATAACGTCATCCTTCTTTGTGTTTTAAAAACCTTACAACATGCGCACACATAAACAAGATGAGCAGAACGAGGTCAATAAAACAATTAGAATCTACACGGATGGTCCAAAAACCAATAAAAGTTCTGAAACGAGAATCTTCTTGCAAAATCTGGATCTTAAAATATTTTTACCATTAGTAACGCACACATCTATCTTCTAATCAGAAGTAGTACAATTTATGGAGTTATAAAAAAAGCAACTCTGGCAAGAATGCCAAAACTCTAACAGACAGTAGAGCGGCCTTAATTGCTATAAACAATCCTAAAATCACATTGAAGCTAATTTTTGAATGTCATCGTGTCCTTTCTTTAGCAGCCTGTGAAAATAACATCAAGCTGCTCTGGGTATAAGGACATTCCAACAAAGTAGGTAACATTGAGGCGGACGGGCTAACGCGTAAAGGGTCAACCTTTATGACGTGTGAACCTGAACCATGAACCTCTTTAACATTCAAAAATTTAAATAACCTCCTACAAATTTACACTCACACAACGTACTGGAAAGACGCTGGGATGACACTTCTGGCTGTAGACAGGAAAAGGAAACAATGACTACTTCAAATGATAAGACAGCCGATTACTATTTGTGTCTGTCACACTGCCAGCTAAGAAAACACATGCACTCGATTAGTTTTGGAGATAATCCAACATGTAGAGAATGAGAAATGAATGACAAGACGATCGAGCAGGTGCTATGTAGATGCCCGGCCCTCTCATACAATAGAGATTCCATTTTGGGAAGCTGTTGGTTTGACATGGCCAGTAAAGGGGAGACCCTTGCATACATCAGTTAAATGCCAAGACAACGGAGTAAGGTCAAAACGTCACTTTTCCAAATTATAACCGTAGCTCATCAGCATCAACTTTTAAAAACCATCTAAAGAGAAACCTGTAACAATGTACAAAAAATGTTTGAAATTTTAAAATAAGCATTAGAGACGACCTTTTGTTAAAGAATTCCTGCTTAATATTATATTCCTCTACAAACAAGTCCACTTGCAACACATCAAAGCTCAAATAAGCAGCAAGTTGTTTACTATATTAAGTCTAACTATTGCAACATCTTTGGACAGTATTATGTTGTTATTAATTGACAATTTGATCACTGCCGAAACTAGCTTGATTGTGGCGCAGAAAACCACCTAAACCTCCTTATAATTTTGTAGTTTAGAGGGCGCAAAATGACGCTTTTGCACCGAGCGCATCAGAAGCTAGTTACGGCACTGAATTTGATAGCACTTGCCATAAAAAAATTAAAAAATAATAAAAACTGCTATAGCTAGAGTCTTACAACTTGTTTGAAAGGGATTGATAAGTTTAGAAAGTAATGCAAGCATTAAATTTAACATAGTAAAATTAAAAAAAAAACAATTACTTAAACGTAGTACATAACCATACAAACCAAAATAAAAAATAATAATAATATATTGTGTATTTACTTCTTCAAACATGAAATAATAATTCAAGTTACTATGTTTTTTATCCCAAATTTATTCTTACAAATACATTACTAGTTTTGGCTGTACTTATAGTTATATAACTTATTACATCTCTTGAAGGCTCTAGTAGAGCCAAAGCTTTTATTGCATTTGTAAGAATAAATTTGTGATAAAAAAAATAGTAACTTGTTTTATTATTTCATAAACATGAATTATCACATTTTATTGTAATAGACTGTTTTATAAAAAAGCACCGATGCCAAACTTAAGAGCTTCATATAATTCATAAAACATGATTGGCTCCTAACATCCGTAAAACATATGTACTGTATATGCAGTTTAAAACGTAAACCCTCTATAGTTGCATATAATGAACTATAAGTGTATAATTTGCGATAGTATACCGACATAGGAAGCCCAATAAATTTTGCTAAAAAAGTACAGGATAGTTTCATTTTTCATATCTGTTCATTATACATGAAAATTTTTAGGAAGCCCAAAACGGGCTTCGTAAAACTTTAGTGGTGGGCTTGGTATCATTCGCACAACATACTGTTTTGGGCTTCATATTGATGGTTAATGCGTCTATATATATATATATATATATATATATATATATATATATATATATATATATATATATATATATATATATATATATATATATATATATATATTGTAATACATATATATCGTTTAATTTAATCATCAAACTTGCTTGGTTGTTTTAACCACTTAATTAAACGTGGATATTTAAAAACAGCACGGAACACACACGTCAGTTAGGTCACAATTGTAACTAAAAAAAAAAACAATCATTAATAATAAGTTATTTATTATTTATTTTATTTTATTAAAACATTAAATTTAGAAATACGTAGATTAAAACAATATTAAATAATAAGTAAACATACTTTTGCCAAATATGCTTTTTCAAACTGTTCTTTTTTTATAAGCCGCACAGCTGCATTTGCTATTCAGTTTTTTCCTTTATAATTCTTTACTGAATAAATTTCATTTTTGTTCAAATACCGTCTGTCAAAACTGTAAATATTTTTAAACTTTTTATGAAACAGTTGTTTGAACAAGGTGTTCCGGCAAGTTAAATAATATAAAAACGCGGTCGTGTGCGTTAGAATTGTTTTAAAAATGCTAACTTTATTGTTCGAGTGCTCGAACCGCAGTTTGCGTAATTTAATAATTTAATTGTTTGCATAGTCAGAAGTAAATAAAGATATCAATAACAATTTAAAATTAATTAAAACAAAATAATGGAAAAAGAACGTTAAAAAGAAAAAGAAAAAATTGGGTTAAGTTACATAAATGCTGAAAATAAAAATGTTTCAAGCATAATTTTAAAACTTGTCCACTCATCAAACAATCCAATAGAGATCATATTAAAAATTTTCCACGGATAGAATTCCATTAAGTATTGCTATGATGCACAAACTTTACATCAAAGCTTCAAGTACTACATTGGATTTTTTGTATCAACATAGACCAGTGTGATCTTTGTAAAAGCTACCACGCTGCAGACACAAGCAAAGAAAATAGAGAAATTTAATAAAATAAATATTTATGGAACAAAAAACAACAGATTTGCTTTTGACTTTTAAGCAATTTTGCCGGCACCATATAATTAGACTTCTAATTATTATTACAAAAAAAATTTGCCGCTTACAATCTGTCATTTATTATTATAAGAAGTAACGCTTAACATTGTTATATAGAGCTTGAGGGCTTGGCAAGCCAAGAAAGTAGACTCACATCACATATCACATTTTCTTACAAATAATTTTACCGAAAAAAAAAAACGTTTTTATTTAGATAACTGTGCTAACCAAAATAAAAATGTATACATTGCAAGTCTTAATTTTTATAGCGTTAGAAAATATGTCATATTTTTTTAATTATAGGACATTGTAGGACTAAAATGAAGTAGACTCAATTTTATTGCTAATTAAAAAGAAATAATGGCTCTTTGATTAGATCCTAAACATTTTTGAGCAAATGATTCAACTAAAAAAAAATACAATACAAGGTTAATAAGATGTCAACAGATGATATTGTTAATATAAAAGTTTGTGTGACAATATAAAACAAAATTTCATTACTGATAAAGATGTGCAAAAGATAGTGGTATAGAACTAAAGTATAATAAAATATTCAAAAATTATTGAATTCCAAACGTTTAGAAGAGAACTACAGAAAAATAAATTTACATCAAAAGCTCGTGGTAGACGTCTGCTTCTATTAATTTAGAAAAACTGAACTACCCAAATATCAAACCTGATATTTGATTAAACACATCTTGCTTTTTAAAACTTGCTGGCTGAGTGACTTCTATTTTATTAATTAAAATATCAAAATAAAAATGTAAATTGAATTTAATTAAGTTTTATTGTGTTTGTAATAATAATATTTTTTTTTTTACTAAAAAACTTATATTTTGAAGTGATACAAAAATTGCATACATATAATTTTTGTTTTTTATATACGCTCTATAATTTAGGTTATATAACTTTGTTACTAGTGATTTTTGTTGAGGTATTGAACAAGAGAAGAAATAACTCTTTTCTACACCACTATGGAAGTAGAGCTTAAAGCACGTTTTTTATGTGACATGTGTTAAAATATGAGAAGGAAAAGCTTCTGCATGACCTAAAAAATTGGTTTACACGGTGTCTTGCCTAGATTAACTTTAAAAACTTTTCAATTCCACTGCCCAACATGATTGTTCCCATAAAAGACATCAATGGATAAATTTTTCCAAGGCTTACAATAACGTTCTATAAATTTAATGTTGGGTTATCAGTTTTTACAATGTCGCGAGTTTTCCAGTATAGTGTAAGAAGCAAAATAAGAATAGTGTTGTAATTCACTAGCAAGACGGGCATTGATAAATAGAAACAAATAACTCTTGAGCATTGGTATTGCATATCAACTGTTATTTTTTCTATAAAAAGGCCGTAAAGCCAAATTAATTCTGGGATTGTATATAAAATGTTGCGTAAAAGTTGAAAAGAATTTTGACCCTGCGGATTTATGTTATCCGTAAAACATTATTACTAAAATTATGCTAATTTGTGCAACTTCTAAAGCCGATTTAGTTTCGACAATACAAAGAATTAGTTTTACGCTAGGTAACAGTGTTTAGAATTACCTAATATTTTTCTTTTATTGCGAGATATTGTTCAAGCCTGCATTGTTAGACACAATTTAAGAAATCAAATATGCCAAAATATTGGTTTTAGTTTAATGTGCACACGATACATATATAATACGATTTTTTAAACCAAATTTTTCAAAAACTTTGACATTTATTTGTAATTGGAAAAAAAACAAACAAGAACGTGTACCTGTTATTATTGCGTAAACTATTAATGTACACCTTATTTCCAGTTCTCTAATGCACCACGTTTATCTTTAGTAATGATTACGGAAAGAAAAACGGTTTTGACATATTTTATAAATTTATCTAATGAGATGTATATTTTTTGTAATAGACTATTTCAATGTCCTTGAAATTTTATAACCAGAAATCCAAAAGCAAATCTTGATATTAAAAACAATTTTTTTTTATTTGTTCCTTCAAATCATTCATGGAAAATTAAGACTTGTCGTAATTGTCCATTAAAAAAGAGTAATTTTTTTGTGGCGTTTCCAGTAAATCATGGAAAGATTATTTTCCTTATCAGGTTAGTTCTTGCGGTGACGAGATCAAGTACTGAATACGTTTCAAGATTGAAAAAGCAAAATAATTGTCGCGTCCATCAAGATACTGCACAATACTACCTTAATTTAATATTTCCGATACTAATGCTGGGTTGCACCAACATCAGTCGGTCCGAACCGTCCGTTAATTTTTTTTTATAAAGTTGCTTGTTTCGTGGTGTAGTGGGTATCATACCCGCTTAGCACACGAAAGGTCCCCGGTTCGATACCAGGCAAAATAAAACTTTTTTTTTTAATTATTATTTATTTTAACTTTAAGTGATTATCTCGTATTTATTTAAAATTTTATAATTTTATATATATTTTTAGATTGTAATTTTGATATGTTTTTCAACTTTTCGGATGTCTAGATTGCAAATTAATTGAATTAAATTCAGATGTAACGTTTTAATTTGTTTTGTGTTACACCATTTATCATATTCAATAATATTTTTTGCTGGGTTGCAATCCGCAGTTTAAACCGATTGTTTTTAGACGGCCCGTCGCGACCGAGTGTTTGCACCAACGCGATCCCGATGTTCTACGATGTATTCGCCGAAGCGATTGACATTTCAAATTTAATTGTTCCAAATAAATAATATAACATATAATAATAATTTCTCATATTTAACATATGTATTATATCATCTAAACCACCTGAAGTAGATGAACTAGAACTTGATGAATCTATTTTCAAATGTAAACAAATTCATTAATTCACAATTTTGAGGTTAGAAACACACCGTAATTCAAATAACCGTCCGAAATTCGGTCGGTTCAAATCAGTCGATTTTTAGGTGTTAAATAACGGAGGATTCCGATCGATGAATGTTGGTGTAACAGAAAACGGTCAATAATCGGATCAAATTCGCCGTTTTGAACGACTGTGGTTAATGGAACCTATCATAAACGTTTTCATTGTTCTTTTTGTGTATATAAATTCCATTATAGTATCCAGTATTAACTGATTTTCAAATTATTGTTTCGTGGTGTAGTGGATATCAGACCCAAGCGGAAGGTGGGTCCTTGGTTCGATCCTAGAGCAAAACCAACTTTTTTAAAAATTTATATTTATAATTTTTTTAAATTATGAGTACTTTACTTTATTTTATTCTGAATAGATTGTTTTTGTTCTATAAAGTTTTAATTTTTTATATTTTATATAAATTAATTGAATTAAAAAAAGATTATTTGTAAGATATTTGTTTAAAATATAAATATCTTATTGAATATAATAAATGATGTAACCTAACAAACACTAAATAAATTAAAACAAGGAATAACGTTACATCTTAATTTAATTCAATTAATTTGCAATCAAGACATCCCGAACAGTTGAATATAGGTATATGATGAATATATTATAAATATTGAAATTATCTGAAAATATATATAAAAATATAAAATTTGAGGTAAATTAGTGATAATCACTTAAAATTAAAATAAATAATAATTAAAAAAAAAAAAGTTTTATTTTGCCTGGTATCGAACCGGGGACCTTTCGTGTGCTAAGCGGGTATGATACCCACTACACCACGAAACAAGCAACTTTATAAAAAAAAATTAACGGACGGTTCGGACCGACTGATGTTGGTGCAACCCAGCATAAATAAATTACTTTTTGTTTGCTTATCGGTAATTTAAGTTGATTTGTATTTACTTCTTTACAAAACAAGAGTTTAATTTTGAAATTAAAAACAAGCTTATGCTAAAGTTGTCCATCTAATTCTTTGAAACTACTGCCTGCATTGATACAACGAGATGTTCCGGACATTGAAACGCGCTAAAAATAGCAAAAAACGTGTTTAAATTACTTAGTTTTTTACTTTCTCGTACAATTAAAATGGGTTTTTCCGGAATGTGTGCCTGAAATGATTCATCGACATCGATTGGGACGATTCTGGTTAACACGTGTGTTGGTTACCGGGCCGGGTGCCCCTCGTTAATTTATTTATGATTCTATAATTACTGGACGGGTTGAACTTAACCACTTGCCTAGTCCATAAAATTAAATGGTCCTTATAAACTGACTTGCTCAAATGGTGTTCTTCTCGCTCATGTAACACAAATACACTTGTTCTGTTTGGGCTTTTTAAAAATTCAGGAGCGACTTTATGTTTGTTAGTCAAACCCACGCTTAACTTAAGTCTCGTTGAATGCAAATGTGCAGCACAATCGCTACGATGTGCCCCACGTTGGGCAAAATCAAACAATTTAAACTTTAGAGTGTAAGATAAACAACGACAAAATATATGGCTACAATTTTTGTATCACTGCGGAGAGCCAAGTTATTGCTTTTTTTTTGCTTTTATCAAAATGACGGAAAACTTTCATAAGAAATTTTAGTTAACAATTTGAGGTTATGCTTTTCTAGGCCCTCTAGTCTTGCCAAAAAATCATGGATTTGTTGTGCTGAATGCTGCATTCAACAAAAAAGAGGCCACTTTAAACAGTTCAAACAACTCTAAATGTTTTCTTATTAAATAAATATCGTTAGTTTTTGTACATGAGTTAACAATGTGCATGTGAGCAACATCTATAGTATTATTGAAAATTGATAGAAAGACGGATGTATGTACTTCTGGAAGTACATCAGTTAACAATGTCCAGGTTGCTCATACGTCATCGGCAGTTGAAAAACAAAAATGTTAATTTTTCAATCAATTCAAATTGTGTATTCTATATAAAATATATAAAGAAGAGACGCAATGTCCTCAAATGAGACAGTTGTAAAAGCAATAGTTTTAATTTGTTCAATCGGACAACCCAATAATAACATTAAAAAATTAAATTTATGAAAAAATATTCTAAACTAAAATCATCCATAGACGCGTTTCGAGGTTTACCTCTCATCAGTATGGCTTTATTTATTTAAACTTAATAACTGATTTTTAACTTACTTCGTCAACATTGTTCACCACCACAATTCAAAAAGAATATTTTAAGGGTGTATTGACTATTTATACTAACTGACTTAATGACTTTATTTAAAATATTCTTTTTGAATTGTGGTGGTGAACAATGTTGACGAAGTAAGTTAAAAATCAGTTATTAAGTTTAAATAAATAAAGCCATACTGATGAGAGGTAAACCTCGAAACGCGTCTATGGATGATTTTAGTTTAGAATATTTTTTCATAAATTTAATTTTTTAATGTGTATTCTATATTCATTTTTAGTAAAATAAATGGTTATTTAAATATTGATAGAAATAAATGACATTTATGTATGGTTTTAAATTTGAATTGACATTGTCCTTTGCAACTTTTTTAACACGAGCGTGTTTGGATATTGAATGGCATATTTATAGCATCAATAAAAAAATTGTTGCATTTTGTTATTAATTTTATAGATTTTATAGATATAGCTCTATAGCGCTTTAAGGTTTTATTAAAAATGAAACAAAATTTGATACAAAACACCCGTTTAATTTTTGTTTCCGAAAAAAACTGAAGTATCAATTTTATTAATACCCCCCGTAAAAATGTGTCATCGGCCATAAAGTAATAATTTAGAGTAGAAAAATATAATTGTCTTTATTAAAACATTAATTAATTATAGAATCGAATTTATAAATATGTTAATTCGTTGAATAGATTAATTTGAAAATCCTTATTCAAAATTATTTGCTTCTGTAAGCAATTTATCTTTATACTTTATGAATAAATTAACTTTTATTTATTTATTCCATACAAACAAACATTATTAACAGAAGCAATTAACGCTGTATGTACCTATAAATACAGAGAGAAAAAAAAGTTGAAGGGTCCGTTTTAAAGGATGTTAATTATTTTTCGCCCACCCCGCGATGGCTGTACCTATTTGGAAATGTCATTTCGCTTCGTTTGCCCTTCCGCTCTCTGATTATTTAATTCAGTCTCTGATAATGAGAGAAACGAACTGAGAAAGATAATTACGTTGGAAAATACGGTCCCGTTGTTTGGTGGCACTGCCACCCTCCACCTCACGGTTCCCCGTTCCTACCATCCTTACCACCCCTCCGCAATAATAAGATACACGCCGCCTCTTAAACTCGCACTTATAATTTCCACGTTCCGCGATCTTGTTTGGGAATGTTTTGCATCTCCGTGTTAATTTGAATTTATGCTAGCTTGTTTTGTTCAACCAAGAATTTGTAATTTGATATCTAAATATCCTTAAACTCGCTCGCTCGCTCGCTGCCGCCATTGAAATGTACTACATGACTTATTTTATTAATTATTAATATTCATAGAGCAGCATTGTTCGGCGGGGTGTGCCGTTGCATTTAAATAAACATTCAATACAAAAAATTAATATTTATTAATTTAAGCGATGCTTTTTTGACGTTGTTTTGTTCATTCGGAAAATTTAATTTATATTTATAATGTAACTATTATGATTTTGATACTATACCATTATTGTATTAGGAAAATTAATTAGTGTATCAAAATGATTAAATCTTTATTTCTACTCTACTCTTATAATAAAATGTGTAAGTTGAGAACCCCTTATTAGATAAGGAAGGTATGATAATGTATACCTGTACAGTTCAATTTGTATGTGCAAGATACTGCTGTAGATAATAAGCGTTTGTTTATCTTTTTTTTTTTATCTTTTTTGTTTATCTACAACTTATTTATTAAATTTATCTTAGAAAATTTTTAGTAAAAAGCAAGCTATAATGACTATTATTATTTATTGTCTGATAAATAATTTATAAATAAAAAAAATTCCTATACACATGACATATGTTATTAACAAAATTCTTTAATATATGTTAATAAAGTTGTAGAAAAACGTAATGTTTGACAAAGCTTGTGCTGCAATATATTATACTCTCAGAGATTATCAGTAAGCCATCTTTATAAAAAATGCAATTGATTTGATTTTACTTATAAACAAGTATAGATAAAATATTTAGTCTGCAGTTTGTTTAATATTTAATGATGAATCATTTTATATATTATAGTTAAATCTTAGAATATTATATAAACAAAATATTCTAGTTAATAAAAGTAAATACGTGATGATTTGACTATAAAAGCTTTTTGCAAATTGATTAATCTAATATTATTATTTAATTTAAAGACTGTGTTTAATTATCTTACTTAATAAAAAATGACAGCAAAAAGTTTAACTGCAATTGATTATATTCAGGAACTTCGCAACTTATTGTGCGTTGTACGCTACACGTCGGCCAAATAAATAAATTGACCAAAAATGTATTTCAATTGAACATTGAGTTAAGATTGTTTATTAAAAAATAGAAACATTTATAAACTTGCAAATTATGGAACAATGCGCCAATAATTACAAAGTAAAGTAAAAATTACTTTTTTTTTAAAACCTACTCTGAAAAGAGCTCTCTCATTTTGCGGTAGTGCCTAAAAATGTTAGCTACGATTTTACCATACCATCTAAAAGTTTCTCTAGATTACAGTTTTGCTTTCGATAGTGCTGTGGAAGAAAAGTTTGGCCAGGTACCAATTGAAGCCATCCTGTTGTTCCAATTAGTCTTTGATTACTTTAAAGAAATCATGTTGACAGTCAAGGTTAAGAAATGAGTAAGCCATATTTTTTGTGATGACTCACAAACTGTTTTTTTACATTATTAAAAAAATAAGATTGTTTTTTGATACTTTTAACTAAGGCTGCCTATGATCTCAAGCTGGTTTCCATTTGATGTTTTTGAAGACCAATTAAGTTGCGTTTGTTGATGAAGGTGGTGTCATACGTATCTGTGACCAAGTTACGTCCACCATTGTTCCTGTGGCATAGATCAAAATCAAAATCAATATCAAAATATTACTTATGCCATTTTAAGTTTGCTTTGTAATATATAGCACTCTATAATAATAGCACATTTTAATAACGTAGATAAAACTGAGGTACTAAGTTTCTTCAACTGTCGCTAGTGTTCTTGTTAAACACATTTTATTTAATACTGTGATTAGTTGCTACACTGTTTACGTACATCGGGATATGCAACTATGAAAACTTTGGCTGGTACATATTGGTCAGAAATTTAGTAATTCTAAGTCAGTGCTGCGTTCTAGTACGTTTAAGCTGACATTTTTTAATTTGTTTTTTTATTTTAATAAGATTCAAAATTCAGTTGGTAGGTAAAACGTCTTGTCTTGCTGTTTTATTCAAACTAATGTTTCATTTTAAATTGTTTGTTAAATAAAATTTTGTCCAGGATAAATAGAAATCAAAATACCGCAGTAGGTAGTTGGATTTTTTATTGATAACATGCCTAATGCAGATCAGTCATGTACCAAAATAACGCTGGCTAAAACTAGTGTTTTTTTCTGGCAAGACTGGCATATGCACCAAAATGGCGCAGTTAGTACGTAGACAGTTTATGTATAGCTTGAGGCCAATTGTTGAATCTCGGTTCTATAGTGAGCACAAAAAATACTTTTTGCGACGGATGTTTGCAGTAATCATTGGAATCAATGTCAACGGTAATTTTTTTTATTTATTATTGTACTATCTGGTCAAGCGTATTAGCTTGTTACGGTAAATTGTGCAAAAGCACTTTCATTTGTTGACTTGCTTTAAAATAATTGTTTTATCAACAAATTCAACAATCAAAATATCTTGCGGAGTAGCTGCAATTGAATTTGTTTTACTATCGCTGATGTTGAGTGTACTGGATGAATTTGATATATCAAGTAGAGATTCATTGCATGTGTTATTGTAGTTTTTTTTTATTTAAATTAATTATTCGATTTTTTAAAACCTTAATTTCAATGTTGCAATTGCATTTTAATTTAAGCTCTTTGCTACAAAAAACGTTTCCATTCGAATCCACCCACATTATTGGTATTTTGAAAATGCAACTTGGATGATATTGCTTTACACATTTACAACAGGTGATATATTTTTTACATCTTTCCCACAAGTTTGACATACATTGTCATCAGAAATAATTGGTATTATATGCAAAAATAAACAAAAAACACAAAACAAAGAGACTTCTCTTATTAGTATTAAGTTAAATTAGTTTAAAAATGTAAAGTCGACAGTGAGAATCGAACTCGAGCTGCACAGTCAGTAGTTGAAGACTCTACCACTGCGCTACGGAAGTAATTAATACGAACTCAAAATAAAATAAACCCAGCCGCAAAAATAAAATTATATTTACAAGTATAAGTTGCAGATGTAAACAAACTTATAGGTTAAAAATTATTAAAAATATTTAAACATAATTAATACAATAATAAAGATATAGAATCCTTGCAAAATTATTTACCAGTACTAAGTTGAGCTAAAGCTACTGTAGAGACAATACACACACTTAACAAATGAATATGACTTCATGCTAAATTTCAGACCTCTAGGTCTAGGAAAAATGGTTTTGTGCGTTCAAGAGACTCTAGAGCAAAAACTACCACTATATATAAATTTACAGCAAAGTCAAAAGCTGCATCATAGCAAAATGTTATATAGTAAAACTGAAACAAATAGGAAATACATATCATTCAATAATGCTTGTCATAATCGCTATAACAAATGTTTCAAATTTATATCGGTTTATAGTTCACAACTGAAATCAAAGTATCAACTTAATGATTAAAAGTGTTGTAAATAAGTAACTTAAACATTCACAATCTTGTATACAATTTTTTTTTGTCATAAAAACATAATAGTTTGGTAAAATTATTTTGCTCTTTTATCAAGAATGTCTGAAAGTAACGTACGACTTAATGATTGTGCAAAACATATAAAACAGTACACAAACGAAAAGTAAATTTAACCAATCAAATAATATAATGCAATGATAAAATAAATAAATCTGTAAATTCAATTAACACAACTTGTGTTTGCAACGATCTTGAATGGTACAAAACCACACAAACCAAATAATGTGTATTTAAGATTGCCTAAATAGAAATATTATTTTATTAGGAGCATGGATTTCAGAACCGTTCCGAGCGTCAGTTGAAACAGACCTATCATAAATACTAAACAAAAAGATCAAAATATAGAATCGATTGCAGTTAACAATATCGTAACATTAGATAAAAATCAAACCACAAACAAAGTAAACAATTCATAAATCAATAAAAAAACTTACAAGAAATAATTAAACTATGTTAAAAAACTAAAAAAAAAAACAATATTCTTTGCTGAATTACATTTATTAAAAGTAGTAAAAACAGTAATCTAATTTAAAAATACTCAAAATTTATATGTATATATATATAGTCATTTGCCCTTTTTTTTTGGGTGTAAGGGAGTTGGCCTTAGTAGCCTCTAACAAATTTGTTCCATATATTTCTGTCTTTTGTCATTTCCCTAGCTTCTTTCCATGTTTTTTCCCTCTTTGTTAGTATTTTTGTTAAAATGTTATCCCATGTTTTTTTTGGACTGCCTCTCTTTTTTTTTCTTGTGCCTTGGCTTTCCAAATCCTTTTTGGTGGTGTGTGCATGTGTCCCCACCACCCAAGCTGTCTTCTTTCAATAAATTCCTCTATTGATTTGATTCCTAGCTCCTTCCTTATATCCTCGCTTTTTATCTTGTCTCTTATTGTTACTCCTTTCAATCTTCTTAATACTTTCATTTCTGCTGCCCTAATCCTGCTTCTGTCCGTTCTTGATAGCACTCATGTTTTGCATCCATATGTAAGTATAGATCTGTAGACTGCTTTATATACGTTCATCTTTGTCTGTTTAGTTATTTCTTTTTTTATTTATTAGCACCTTTCATAGGAAGTAGTATGCCCTGTTAGCCTTCTCAAGCCTCCTGTTAATTTCAACATCTTGTCTCCCTTCTTCATCAATCATTGATCCTAGGTATTGATAACTGTCTACCTGTTCTATTGTTTCTCTATCTATCTCAATTTGTATCCTTTCATTCTCAGCTGATACTACCATGACTTTTGTTTTTTTCTTTTTCATTTTCATCCCATTTTCTTTTAGAACCTTGTTCCAGACTTTCATGTTGTGTTCTAAATCTTTTCCGTTCTTAGCTAAAATTCCCATGTCGTCTGCAAAAGCGCACTTTGCTATGCCTATCTTTTCCATTTTTTGCTATCCTATATATAATGGTCTTGTTTTTTGTTTACCAAGTTTCATTAATTTGTCTATAAAAATTATAAATAAGAACGGACTCAGGCTGCCTCCCTGTCTTACTCCCTCTGTGGTGCTAAATATTTGTGACCTCAGCTTTTGCTTATAACGCAGTTTCTCGTATCTTTGTACATACACTTAATTACACTAATCAACTTTTTGTCAACATTTCGATTGTATAAAGTCTTCTATATTTTTGCTCTTGGTACTAGGTCAAAGGCCTTTTCCATGTCTATGAAAGCAATGTACGTAGATTCTGATCTTGATTAGGATTTATTTATGATTTCTTTAATTGTGAATACATGGTCCTGCGTGCATCTGCCTTTTCTAAAATCACTCTGTTTTTCTGATAGTGTGCCCTCAACTTGTTGCTTAAGTCTTTTCTCTAAGATCTGCTCCATTATTTTCATTGATATATTTAGCAAAGTTATACCTCTGTAGTTACTACAATCCATCTTGTCGCTTTTTTTAAATATTGGTAAAATTAATCTTATTTCCCATTGCTTAGGAGTTATTTCGTTGGTTCATACTTTATTGCATACTTTCAGCAACAGTTCTCTACCACTTTCTCCCATGTTTTTCAACATTTCGGTTGTTATTTTATCATGTCCAGCAGCTTTACCGTACTTTAGTTTGTTTATAGCTTCTGATAGTTCTTTTATCGTTATATTGTGTTGTGTATTTTTGTCTTTTTTTTTAATTCTGTTTAAAAATTATATCGCTATGTCTTGCCGTTGGGTCTTTTTACCTCTTAACTTAACTTTTGGAAATAATTCTTTCATCTCTCCATTATTTCTTTTTCGTTGGTTAACATTTTGCCTTTCTTATCTTTTATTGCCAGTCTGTCTGTTTTCTTTTCATTTCTTCTAATATTTTTCAGCACTCTATAAAACAGTTTCTGGTTTTCTTTGCTGTCTCTTTTCATTTTTTCTCCGAATTCTGTTCATGTTTTTTGCTTCGATTCTATTACCATGTTTTTTACCTTTTTTCGTTGATCTTTGTATGTTTCAACTTTTTGCTGACTTCTTGTGTAGATACATTTGCCACTTTTTCTTCTTGATATTTACTTGCTCTTTTATTTGTTTTGTCCACCAAACCGTTTGTTTTTTATGATTGTTTTGTCTTTGTACTCCACTTATTTTTCTTGCTGCCTCTGTGACGATGTTTCTAAACACTTCCCACATTTTTTTTTTATATCCAAGTCTTCTGTTTTTAAACTATGCAGCTTTTCATGTATTCTCTGCTTGTATTTTTTTGCTATAACTTTCCTTTAGCTTGTATGTTCTTATTAGTTCAGTGTGTTCTTTTGTTTTATTGTCTGATTTTATTTCAGCTCTCTCTACTATTGCTTTAATTTCTGCAACTAACAGTAAATGATTGCTATAAATTTTGTGTCCCCTTTTGACTGCCACATCTCGTACTATTGATCATTGATCTGTTTTTCCTTTCTACTATTATGTAGTCTATTATCGATTGTTCGTCTCTACTTTGCTAAACTCGAGTATATTTGTGTATGTTTTTGTGTTCAAAGAATGTGTTGGCTATGATTAAGTCGTGTACTATGCAAAAGTCCAGCAATCTGTTCCCGTTGTTGTTTCTTATGTCTTCTCCGTGTTTTCCTATAGTTTTTGTGTGCATGTGGTCTTTTTACCCACTCTAGCATTTAGATCTCCTACTATGTATATAATCCCTTTTGCATTTTTTACAACTACCTCTACTTTCTCCCAGAGTTTGTCTTTGTTTTCCGCTTTTTTGTTTTTGTCTGGCCCATATACAGCAATTGTTGTTTTCACTTCTATATTGTTTTTCAACTCGATCATTAGAATTCTCTCAGATACTGCTTCCCATTTGTTCAATGTGTTTTTTATACCTCTATGTAGTATACATCCAAGCCCTGCTGTTGCTCTTTCCTTCTTGTCTACTCCACTGTATATTAATAGGTGTTCTTTGTCTAATTCTTTTTCTCCGTTCCCTTTTTTCTTAGTTTCAGTTATTAATAAAATTTCCAAATTTGCTCTTTCAAATTCATTGCTTAGTTCTATTTCTTTTCCGTTCAGTCCTCTAATGTTCCATGTTCCTAGTTTTATATATTCTCTATTATTTATTCTTTTGTCACCATCTTCAGTTTTTATTTCTAGTTGCATTAACCGTTTCTTATGCCTGGTCATCTTCTGTTTTTCCGTCCAAGTTTTGTGTATTAATCGTTTTTTTGGAGTTTCACTATGTTTTCCTGTCTTTTTTAACCTAACTCCATTTTCCTGTACATCCCATATGTATAATTCATTCTCTATTATTATTTTTTGTTATCCTATTTTAGTCCTTTTCCCTTTCGCTTTTTCTTCTTTAGCGATGCTTCTAATTTCCCTCTGAATATTTCTTTCTTCTCGCGATAGATTGCTGTCTATGTAGATTCTTGTGTTCTTTAACTTATTTTTAGCTGACATGATCATTTGTTTGTGTTTCCAGTCTGGTAGTTCTGCTCTTAGTAATTTGTTGTTGGTTCCTGTATTTAAGGTTACTATTTTCTTGATATTTACAGTAACTTTCAATTTTTCTTCAATCCATTTATTAACTGCTTCTACTGTTTTCTGGGGCATCTGAAGTCCTTTTATTACAATATTGTTCTTCTTTTTTAATCTTTCTTTTCTTTCTACTTTCCATTCAAGTTTCTCCAGTCTATCTGTAAGCATTTTCTTTTCTTTTTTTCCAGGTTTCTTTTTTCTTTATATGTTTTTATCACATATTATAAAAAATGTATAAGTAATATATATTAGTTAACAATCAACAATGTGTTTGCAAATAGAATATTTATTATTACTTAGAAATTTGTAAAAAAGTCGTTTTTTAATGATTTACGTTTACGTTTGCAATATTCTACTCGTAAACTAACTAAACCACATACGCAGGATTTTCTTTGCAGCTTTTCTGTAACCATATAAAACTTTAGTTTGAGCAAATAGTTTTCTCATGACTTTTGTAAACGTTGGTCTAGTCGATGCTGTTTCATTAAATTGATACGACTTTTACTGCAATAATAAGTCTTTACTATAAAGGCGTTTTGTTTTTGTTACTTATAATTTAAATATTCAATTCACAATTCTGTTCAATTCACAGTTTGTGCATAACATACACTTTACATTTTTTAGACAATACTCCACAACTCACATTTAACTATAATAAATTAACCTTTAAATTATTTTTAATAAACATTGCCCTTTCTTAAAGAGCGACAAACGTGTATATAAATTGTCGTTTATTCTGGTTTATTTCTATTAACACTGAAATTACTAAAATTTAGAAATATTTGAAAACTGTGTTAACATATAAATTCCAAATGTTTTGCATACCATTTAATATAACATGCAAAGTTTTTTTAAATATATAAAATGTCATACTTATCAATATGTCACAATATAAAAATTTCAACCATGAAAAGCCATTGCTAAATCATTTAAGACAAGATTTAATCAGTTTGTGGACATTGACCATAAATAGTTGTAAATTATAATTCTCGTAAAATAATAAACTTGGAGATTTGTTCTATTTGCCAATAATTTGGTTAAACAAATCTTTTGTTTTGAGGCTATATCATTAAACTGTAAGTAAATAGTTAGAATTTTTCGCAATCGTAGAACCAATAAATATTTGTTATATGACAAAATACCTGGTATTTTTTTTAACATTGAAATATTTATACAAAATGCAAAAAAATCTAGTTTTCTAGATACTTTCAAAACTATGTCAACAACATGGTTGTTCCAAAAAAATGATGTAAAACTGTAATCCCTAAAATTATAAATTTTATGACTAGTTTAATATTTGGATCTAATTATACCTTGGATTTCAATTTTGAAACAGTAGAAGTTGAATTTTTTAGAGTTAAAATTAGCCAAGTTTTATTTTAGAGTCAGAGTTAAAACCATTAATTTAACTATATTTTTTCTTTTATCAAAAAAGGAAACGAAAGTTAAGCAACGGCCGCTCTGGTCACAACTTGGATGGGTGAACCCAAAGTGATGCCGAGCGTAGCGTTCTTCCCAATATGGGTCCGTTACCTCATACAAGCATCCATACATGTCTTCTCTGTGGCTCGGTGTGTCCGACACCTCGACACCTAACGGTATTAAGAGGATATTGAATTGAATTGAATAAATATTAAACTAAACAACAACGATATGGATCTAAACCTTCTTTAATTTGTTTTCTAGAGGTTACAATGCTACATAATCTTCTCTGGGATGACTATGTTGTTGACATAACATTGAAAGTATCTAGAAACCTAAGATTTCTTAATAAATATAAACAGTTTTTTTTATTCTCTCTCTTATAAGTTTTAACAATTCAAAAAAAGAAAAGTTTTTTTAACCAAACTACCAATAAAAAAAACTTTAAAATTCAATATTTTTCAAGATTATAATTTTACACTATTTAAAATTATCGTTTGCGCACCGCAAATAAGGTAATTTCTAATTATCACATTTTGAATATGAAAAAATAAAAAATAGTGAGCAACTTGCAGAATGTGCTCATTTTCCACTTGTATATGCACCACTTTCCAAAACTTGTTTATAATGTTTATGCAAAAATTGTGCAAACTTGACAAACAAAATTGAATAAACGCTATCTTCACACAACAAAACAAAAATTAAGGTTATGTGTTTTGAATAATAAAAAATACATTTCAAATTGAAAGAAAACTTTTCATCTTATTCTGTTATTTTGGTGACCCTTTGCAATTCCCAAATTGGTTGCAAACCGCCGTTTTTTATATTCTCAAAACATATTTTGTATAGTAATTTTTATCCTCTCTCACATTTGTTTTGAGAACATTATAATTATAGTTAATATTCTTGTGGTTTAATAACTTCTATTATTCCACAGTTGTAACTTTGAAATAATCGGTTGCTAATTACTAATTTTTAATTAGCTTTTCTGATTGCAAGCTGATCTTATGTTTTGGACATAAACGTATAATTTTGCAACAAGCTTGCGCGGAATGCATAATATATAAACATTTATTGTTATTTGAAATATTTATATATACTTGCAAAACTTGCATATATTAGGAGACCAAATTGTGCTCTGTTTTACAAGATCGCATCGTTAAATTATTCCAGGATGTGATTTTATACAGACATAAAGCCAAATCTTATATTATACAAAATGCATATTTATAATAATTATAATATATTAAGAATGCAAGAGAAAATAATAACAAGTTAATAAAACAAAAATATCTTTTTGTATATTTGTAAAACCTTTTATAATTATAATAATACCAATTAAAACATCTTAATAAAAATAAATTAAAGAATATTTCAATTTTAATTGGAATATAATAATGTTATGTACATGTTATACTAGATAACGTCAATATTAATCATAAAAATGAATAATTTTATTAAACATTTTCTTCAAATAAAAACAGATAATCATCGTAAATTAACCGATAAGCATACAAACTCAGTAGAAGAAAAGTTAAAGCGATTAAAAAAAATGATACATATATAAAATCCGCTTTGCCCAAACACCGTGCCGATTCCTCCCTCGGGGCCTAAAGGGGCTTTTTGTTTCATGTTTTTTTTTTTGTATCGGGACGGACCGACACATAGGGAGCCTATATTTATGTTGTGAGGCTCAAAAACCGTCATTTACAGAGATACTTTTCAAGCGTTTTACTCAACCAAACATTAATTGGAACGGATTATGTCGGATTAGGAACGTATCAATTATATTATTAAATGGTATTACGGTTTTTTTTTTCAAAGAAGATGAATCCTCCCATGAAAGTTTTGTTAATAATATGATGGAATGTTTATTGAGTTAAAGAATAAATAACTTAATTTACCTTTATGTTAACATTTTTAAATAATATATATACCTCGATATATACCTACAGTGTGAACAACAAAAAATGATGTTTTTCAAATATTTCTAGAATATTTTTTAATGATTTTAGTGTTTACCGGTTTCCTAACCTATTTTACGTAAACAAATTTAAATAATTTGGCACCTTGGCACTTTCAAGAAAATCAAAAATATTTTATACAATTGTCCAGTTTTGAAATACATACTATAAAGATAATTAACCGCATTGTTAATGTTTTAGGAATGATACTGTTTATAAAAAACATTTTATCTAAACTAAAATTACTTCTAGAGTTAAAACATTTTTTGAATGTAAGTAACGCCAACAATCAAAACATGTTTGCCTCATCCGAATACAATGCGGAAGTTATTCTACAGAATCACTGCGTGCAAATAAAATAATCGAAACAAAAAAAATAAAATGTTTTTTGATAAAAGATAAGATCAACATTTACATTGAAATGGTAGTAGACATTTAAGATATGTCAATTATAGATGAAGTGAACAATGCTAGTTTAAAAGCAATAATATTTTTAATCCTGGGAGCAAACTGCCTTTTCAGCTTTGATTCCTTGCTAGTGGCAAAAAAAATACCGGTTGCACAGAATGCTTCCGTAAAAAGTACGCTAAAAAGCGTTTCTTCAAATTTGATATTAAATTGAATGTATGCATGATCAAACAATGAGTGTTTTTCCGATAAGTGCAATTTTTTAATCACTTCACTTGCTTCATAATTTCTATGTTCGGTCTTGCTACGCAACACATTGCAAAACGTTGACACGTTACTTTTGTTTTTTACCTCTTAAGTTTTTGTCCTTGCTCTCTCAAGCTACGTGGTAGGTGCGCCGCATTTAAAAATCAGCGGTGCGTCGTCCACGTTGCTCGTCAGCTTCAGTAGCTCTGCAGGTGATGAAGGTCCCTGTTGATTGTAGGAAAATTACCCAGATCTAAAAATTATTTTTTTCTTAGTTTCCTTCTCTACTATCATCACTTTAACTACTACTAGGTTTCTAAAACATAAGACCCATAATGGCTTTTGTTTGCGATACAATGCAATTAATTCTTACATGTCATAAAACAAAAATTTATGTTAATTGAATTTTATAACATTTGTAAGTACCTGCTGTTAAGTGGGTGCACGTGTTTGGTTTTTACTAAATCCTCTTCAAAGAGGCTTAAATTCCTGGAATTATGAATTAGCCCTTGTAATTAGCCATGTGTTGTGTCCCACCACTATCAGACATGAATTTGCCTTTTTTGTATTTGTACAATTTACGAGCAGTTCCGTTTCTACACTTGTACTAGCTACACTTGTAACAAACTTGTAATCAGACTTGCAATACAATAAATGCTTTTTATGTGAAAGTTATTTTTATTTTAACGTTATATTAATGTTTGTGACATCAATAATTAGATGTAAAAGTTGTTAAGACAACAGTTAATTTACATCGCAAACGCAATCCACGGCCGTCTTCTGAACCAGGAAGAATATCAACTGCCGTACACAAAACAGCATTAGATTAAAAACATGTTTCCGCTTTCTTAGAGTTGAGTTAACAGTTGGAGAACCCTTTTGGGATTATTGCTAGTGTTTTTAATAATTTTCTTAAAAATCATTTTTGAGGTCTCTCTTTTGCTGGTCGTTTTTGCAATTTTAGGGTACTGCTGCTGAATTGGTTTTGATTTTGCGTTCTTGATGTACCCGGGGTGTTTAGTGCAAGTAGTGTGGTGTAGTGCAGCTGTGTCTCTTATTTGCATTACCGTCTACATTTATGGGTTTGCTTCTTCCAAAATCTGAAAAAAAATATATTTTTTTGAGTAGCAAAGAATTGCCCGTTAGCAAAACCTCCTTGGGGCATTTTAAATGTTTTTGATTTGTTTATTATAGTATCCTAATTTTTAGTCTATTCATTTTTAGCCTTTTAGCAAGCGTCATGCATGAGTCGTCATCGTAGTTCCAGTCCGGTCAGTTTTTGTTTTGCGCCGGGTATTTTTTTTTTTAGAAAAACTAAAAAAACTCCAAGAGACATCTTAGGATACTTTTCATTCAAAAAATGTCTTACTTGTACAAATAAAATGTGATGGTGCGTCATTATGATAAAACATTTATTATGTCTGCTAACAAAACTTCATCAAGCAGTAGCAATAATAAATTTTCTGTTAAAAATTGAAGGTACAACTAGACTAATTATACAATTATTAAATTACCTACACTAAATGTTTAATAACCATCTTTGTTGATATGATTTATAAAATGTATGATGGGTCTTTTCTTTCCATTTATGCAGATTATAAGTATTGATGATTCTCATTTTTGTAAAAGTGAATTCATCATTCTACTGAATACTTTACTCGTAGTGGCATATCACCGTCATGTAAAACTCCTAGCCGCTGAACTGGCATAGTCATTACATGTACTTAATAATTTCAGAATATTAACATAATCTCAATTACTGTAAAACCACTGACTACCAACTCAATAGCTTTTATTATATTATTTTTTTCGTTTTTGTATTGTGTTGTTTTAAAGTTTAATATTTTCTTGTTTTCTTAGATACTCGTTAACAAATGACAATTGAAAAAAAAATCATTCTTAATTTTCGGTTTATTATGAGATGTGTACAAAAATTGACCCAATATTTTCAATGTCAAGAAAAGAAATTAATTATTAGTGTTATTACTATCTTAAAAAATATTTTGTGTTATAAATACATAATGATAACCAACTTCCTGAAATGTAGACGTCTTTAATTCTATTTCTCAATGACATATTTACATTATTCCTCCGCGACGTAAAGAGCCAATTAGATTTAAATAAGCAATGCAATTTTCTAAATACACATTCCGTTAGTGTATTCCAATATTTGCTTTTCAATGTTCTAAATTAATATAGTTTGCAAATAAAATTGTATAATCTACTAAATTTTCGGTGCTATATTTTCACACTGCTTTTAATTGGTGAAATAAAATGCAAATAGAAAATTAAGTCAAACCCTTTGCACAAACAAAACTTGGAGAGAAGGGTGCCCCCGTTTTCTTTCGCCATGCAAACAAATGAATTAATGTTCTAAACGTTACTAGTTATAGCAATAGCAATAGCAATTTAATTTAGTCTAACAATTTATTACAACAAGTTACAATTATGTTTATGTCGTGTTTCAAAACTTCGGTTTAAATGCGTACTTAAATATAAAATTTCGTACAAGAAAAATTGAACTAATCTTATTACAATTAAAAAAAGTATACTGAAATACCGGAAGGTGTAAGCTTAGCATGTTTATAATAAAGAATTATAAGAGGTTTATCCCCAGAAATATAATTACAAATGTGTCTGAATTATTCATTGCCATTATGTATAGGTGTTTGGCAGCTGGGCTCGAGTACTCTTCAGAAACAAAATATTTTGTCACTTTTTCTAATAAATTGGCTATAAGTGGAAACACAATAAACGACATATGTACGCACAGTGGAAAAATGCCGGCCTTTCTTATAATAATAATAAAAAAGAGAGTACATTAAAATTGGTTGAGTGGTCGAAGTGAAAGGAGTCAGTTTAGAATAAGTAATGGCGCCCCGTAGGGCAGGACCCGGATGATAATAAGGGCAGCTACCGACAGCGAGCGACTATTGCTACCGATGCATTTTCACATTGGGTGCATTCGCCGATTTTCGTTATGCGATTAACCACAATCACATTATGTGCGTCCCCGTATATATACCATTCGGCGATTTTTAATTTTTCAACTTCGGGACATAATGCGGATGATGCTTTTGTTGTAAAATACGAATTACTTGAAGGCCCAACCACCAATTATCATTTATTGTTGTGATCATATTGTCCAACAACAATGTGCCCAACGAGTTTTGTAATCGTTCATTTAACATGTTCTTCATTAGAAGTAAAAAGATTACAATACTACACTATTGAGAGGCTACATTTAAAAAGAACAAATAAACCCAATATAATTGTGTTTTATAGATATGTTTCCTTATTCTTATTGCATCTTATAACTTAAGTGCTGCTACTTTTGCTATTATTTTAATGTTAATGATTTTAGATCTATATAAAAGTTAACATTTTTTATTTTTTTATTAAATTCAATTAAATTAATTATTTAAATAAATGTTTGTATCATTAATACAAATTGTACTGTCAACTGTGATGTTCAATATTTGTCAAAGTTATTAAAAACTTGATTTGGTCTTCAATATATATTGGATATCTGGATACCCATTTCTATTATTCAATTTAAATATTATAGTAAAGTGTAGTGGATATATAACTTTTTTTTTCTTTTGTCATCTATCAACTTTTTTAGTTTAATATATCATATCAATTTTTACTCAACTATCTAAGTAGTTATCAGTTTATACAATAATAGTATTTTTAATACACTCTAACAAACCGTATTTTAAATCGGTACGAGAAGCGCGTCACGGTTTGAGTAAAATTATAACGTCTACGAGCGTTTGTCTTCTAAATGTAAATCTTTTTTTTTTCTTTACACAATAATATAAAATAATTATGTGACAAACAAATACAAGCTATGAAACAATTAATAATTTTTAACCAATTCTTAAAGCATTAATTCGTCGATCTTCTTTTGCAAAAAATCATATTTTTTAAGAGAAAAAATGTAATAATTGCATTGATATGTTAACATCTGGTATTAGTTGTTGTTTATTGTCGTCGTGCTTTATAAAACAGAAATCATTAAATATCTATAATTAGTATTAAAATCTATAAATCTAAATTCATAGTGTGGAAAACCTCTGGAAACACAAACTGACCGACAAAGTTTTTGCGCAAAATGTCGGCAGAGAAAATTAGTAAGCTGCTGAGTCCCACACAATAACTGTATAAGCAACAAATTTGCGAGATGAATTTAATTGCTTTATTTCAGATGAAAACTTCTTCTATAAAATTATAACTGGAGACTACTGAGATCCTCTCATAAAACAAGAGTCTATGCAATGAGTTCAAAAGGTTTTCACCACCCAAAAAAACAAGGTGACAGTTTTCTGGGATGCTAAAGAAATTATGAAGACACAATTTGAAAGCAGCTTTTTACAGCAGGGTGCATCAACCACAAATTGTTCAAAAAGTAGTCAATGAATCTATCTCACAGTCTCGACTTCGCCTCCTGTAAGTATTATTTTATTCCAAAACTCAGAAAATACTTAAAAAAGTGTCTTTTCAGAGACAATTTTAAAGGTATTTTTTATGTTTTGTGACATAATAAGTAATTCTTAAATATCATATTTTAAAATTAAAATACATAATAATAATATATTTGTTTCTAAAATTATACAGTCATATTAAAATAATAATATTCATGTGAGGAGAGAGGAGGTCGCCCTATGTCGCTTGCGCATAGGTCATACCAACTTGACCTCTTCGTATCTTCTGACCGGCGACGAACAACCAGCATGCCAAACATGTCACGACCCTCTAACGATGAAGCACATTTTGAAGGAATGCCGAGCCTACCTTCGCTACCGTAATCGGCTCGAGCTCCCTAACAACGTGGCGTCCATTTTATCAAATAGAGGGGAGTCCATGGGAAAGTGCGTCCAGTTTTTGAAAGACGCAGGACTCCTCAAACAGGTGTAACCAAGTTTTTGTGTTGTCTTGTAATGATTTTGGTGTTAATTTATTTATTTATTTTTATTGATCAGTTTGTGTTGTTAAGTTGTTTAAACCATCGTAGTCTTTTCAACTTTGGTGCAATCTGTGATATTAGGTTTAGTTAGTTTTTAAGGTCTGGCATCGAAGCCTTTTACAGCTTCGGTGTCATCTGTGATATTAGGTTAGGTTAATGGATAGGTACTGGCATCAAAGTCTTTTACAACTTTGTTGTCATTTGTGATAAGTGGTTCTGTGATATTAGTTTTAAATTTAGTTTTAAATTTTAGCAACTGTGATATTAGATTTAGTATTTATTTATTTATTTGTTTAACCATTTTAATATGTTGTTTTGTTTTCCTCAGGTCTATAACCTGAGGTTATTATTATTAAAACAAAATATATAGCCAATGAACTTAGCAGTCGACGCTAAAATACAAGTAAAAAAAAAAAAAATTATGTGTAAAAAAATATTTGTCAACGCAGACTTAAAATATATAATAAAAAAACATCCAAAAATTTAGAATTAAAAAATAAAATTATCATCTTCAAGCAAACAAATTCAAACAAGTAATCTTTAGATTAAAACGTTTACAATTAAAAAATATTAATTTACATAACTATAAGTAATTTAAAAAATAAAGCTCTAGCTCTTTTAAATTTCTAATTTCTTGTAGATGTTTGTTAAAACTGGCTTTTAGTCTATGTATCGGGAATAAATATGATGATTTATTTCTTGTTTCATAATGATGTCTATTTTGATATTTAAGAAATTTATGTTTGCTAACAAAATTAAATAGAGTTTTTCATTAAGAAGTGTAATTTTTATTTTATTAAAAAAAACACATAACAATAATAATAATAATACGTGACTGTATTTGTAGTTCAATTTACCTGTGGAATACGATATCACTTAAATAACCGCCACGGCTGCGGTTACAAATTTTCATTCTTTTGAAGAAATGCTGCATCACTCTGCCGCACATTAGTTGCTCTATTTTGCAAATAACAGCCCGAATATTATCTTTGAGCTCTTTGATTGTTGTGGGATTGTTGGCGTTTATTTTTAACGTAGCCCCACAGGAAATAATTGAACGGTGTTAAATCACACATCCTAGGCGGCCTTGGTGTCTCCTCATAGCAAAATTGCTAAAGCAATAGTACTATTGTTTGTCCACTTGTGTGGCATATAACACCGCCTTGCTAAAAATAGACATCACGTACGTCTATCTTGTCCAATATTGGCCACAAAAAGACTGTTTCACCTTCATTATTTTCGAAAAAATATGGCCACATCACACCACCGGCTCAAAAACCGCACCAAACTGTAACTTGTTTTGGATAAAGTGGTTTCTCAACAATTAAACTAGGGTTTTTGAAACCCTAGATCAGACAGTTATGTTTATTCAACAAAGCCAAGTAAATAAAAATAGGCTTTGTTGCTCAGGATAATTTTACTGAGGAAATGAGAATACTTTCCTGCATTATCAATGCTTATTAAACAAAAGTACGGCGTTGTACGTAGTCTCTCGGCTTTAATTCTTGAGCTAGCTACACTTTATACGCATGCAGGTGCAGATCTTTATGCAAAATGCAATGTAAACTGGTTTGTGTAATGTGTAACTGTTGTGGACGCCGTGGAATTGACAACGTAAGTTTTTTGCGACACTTTCAGCAACAGCAGCAATGTTTTTGTCTGACCTAACACTACAACGACAGATTAGTGACTTAATCTTACTAACCTGGCCAAATGTTTCAAATTTCTGAATTATCTTTCCAATTGCTGTAAAAATAACATTCATATTTTATTTTAAGTACAAAAATGGCGCAAACTTTAAAATGGCACTTTTAAATAAAAAACTTTTTACAATTTGTTCGTACAATATTAGCTTTTTTAAAGTAGTTTATATAAATCTTGCAAATAAACAAAGATACTCATTGTTTTCTTTTGACATCTAAAAATTTGTTCAGCTTGCCCAGCTCTGCTATAAAACATAATACCTTATTTTATTGATTCAAAATTAGTTACGCACTAAATTATTGCAATAAATTTTTAAACTTAAACGTTATCAATGTATATCCCCAAGAACTTTACGTAGTCATTTATGTATACGTTTGATAATTTTACCAAATTCACTAATAATAATAATAGTTTATTTTCTTGTCATTTAGCCTTGAAAAGTACTTACATTTTACATTTATACATCACTTAAACAAAATCAATATTCAATAAAACTTAACATATCATAATTAATAACTATACAATCCTTGTCAATTTCCTGTCTTCTTTTGATGACGTTTCTCATCCATACTATTTTTCTTTCATCTTCTTTCAACACATTCTTTCTTTTCATTTGTTCTTCTCTCATCTTAACAAATTATTTTAACATATGTTTTATTGTTTGTTGTCATTTGGCCTTGAAAAGTATTTACATTTTACAATTACATCACTTAAATAAAATCAATATTCGATAAAACTTAATATATCGTAGTTTATAACTATCTACATTTACACTACACAATTAACATAATATAATTACAATTTACACTATACAATCATCCATATGATTCCTCGTCCATTGTCGTTCAACACAACCTTTCTTTCCATTTGTTCTTCTCTCATCTCAACACATTCTTTTAGCATATGTTCTATTGTTTCATTGGCTTTTCCACACATTCTACACAATTTGCTTTCTTCATTTATCCAAAATTCACAAACTTTTTCTTCATTTCCACATCTAAATCTTGCTAGTATCTTTTTTTCTGTATTTGTATACTTTAAATTATTAAGGTATTTTGGAATATTATTTTCCATAATAATTGTATACTTCTCATTGTACCTTGATTCGTGCACTCTAGTTCTGTTTTTTTGCATTTCTATATCCCTATCACGCATTGTTATTTCTTTTCATACAACTCTTCCACTATTTCTTATTCTTTCTACTTCTTTACAGTCATATCCTTTTCTATTATAATATTTCTTTCTCTTTACTCCAATTCTTTCATATCTTTCATATCTTTCATTCATTTTTTCCTTCTGACATTCTTGCAAAATTTTGCATTCATTTTTTTTTCTCAATCTTTTTTCATATCTTACTTTTTTTTCCTGCTTTTACTTTTATTTTATCTCTTTTTACTTACTCTAACACAATGTATGCTGGAGTTTTCCTATTTAAACTCAGTACCCATCTCCAGTATTTTGCCTGTATTGCTTCTAATTTATTTTGTTCTTTCCAACCCCAAATTTCCTACCCATAAAGTATCATACTTTTAACTAGACTATCAAACATTGTCCCCTTTATTTTCATGCATTCAAACTTTCTTTCACTTATTCCCTACACTTGTCCTACCACTTTGTTTGTCTTTCTTGCTAACTCTTGTATGTGCTCGTTTTTGCTGTTATTTGCTCTGAATACATATCCTATATATTTAAATGATTTTACTTTTTCAATGTTTTTTTCCTTCCATTTCCAATCTTCTTTCTTATGTCTTCCTCCCCTTTTCCTAAACATAATAATTTTTGTTTTATCAACATTCACTCTTAACCCTTTTTTAAATATTTTTTCAAACATCTTATCATTTTTTTCATTTCTTTTGCTTCTTATCACACTTTTAACTATACTATCAAATATTGTCCTTTTTATATTCATACATTCAAACTTTCTTTCACCTATTACCCACCCATGTTCTACCACCTTGTTTGCCTTTTTTGCTAACTCTTGTATGTGCTCGTTTTTGCCGTTATTAGCACTGAATACATATCTTAAATATTTAAATGATTTTGCTTCTTTTATTTTTTTTACTTCCCATTTCCAATCTTCTTTTTTATGTCTTCCTCTTCCTTTTCTAAACATCATAATTTTTGTTTTATCAACATTCACTTTCAATCTTTTTTCTGAAATATTTTTTCAAACATCTAATCATTTCTTTCATTTATTTTGCTTCTTTTGCAACAATGACCATGTAAAGTTAACAACCTTACTTTCGTTCTACCCACTACAACTCCACCTGCTTGTACAAGAGTTAGCTTTTCTTCTGCAATATATGCAGCAAACAGATTTGGATTGAGTGGTCATCCTTGTTTTACACCTTTTGTTCTCCAAAAATTTTCACTTATTCTACTATTTACACATACTCTGCTCACCGTTTTTGCATATACATCCTCTATTTTTCTTACCAGGTGCACCCTTTTCTCTCAGACATAACCATATTTTTCCTTAAAGTTCACAAACAATGCCCATATTTTTCTTTTTTAACAGTTAGTTTTTTTTTCAACTACATGATTAAATATATATATATACGTTGTCTATAGTGCCTTTCTCTTTTCTAAACCCTGCCTGCTCATTCGGCAAAATTCTTTTCATCTCTAATTCTTTATTCAATATTTTCTCTTAACTAATGTTATTCTTTTATAGTTTTCAACTAGCTCCTTTTGTTCTTTTTTGTATACTGGGCATACAAGATTCTCTTTCCATTTGTTAAAAAATACTTCTTCCTTCCATACTCCAATTATTACCTCTCTCAATCTTTCAATTAATTCTTTCGTTTTATACATCCATGCTTCATTCTGTGTTCCATCCACACCTGGCGTCTTTGATTTCTTTAGTTTTTCTATTTGCCTTAGTATCGTTTTCTTTGTAATTTCATCTGGCTGCAAAGTCGTTTCTTAAAGTTTTTTGTTTTGATCTTCCTTTTTACTGTCGGTTCTATTAAATAGTGTTGAAAAATATTTTTGCCATTCTTCCATAGTAATTGTTTGGTTTGGCTTTGTTTTATGCTGTTTTCTTTCTTTGTTTATGTACTTGTATGCTTCTTCTTCTGATCGGATTGCTTTTATTTATTTTTCTTCTTTCTGTCTGTATGTTATTTTATTCTACTAGCATTTGTTTTTATATGTTTTTAACGTCTTTTGGTAATCTTGTTTGGTTGCTCTGTTGTTTTTCTATTTGCGTAGCATCTTTCTTGCTTTTCTTTTCTTCTGCATGCATTCTTTATCCCACCATCTGCTTCTAGATATTTTTTTGTGTGTACATATAACTTTTTTCACTGTTGCTCCTTGTATTATTTTTTCTAGTACTTCATTTCATTTTCTCCAAATTCTGTTTTCCTCCGACTATATTACTTGTGTTATTGTTTTCCTTTTTTTTTTGTTACATTTATTAGATCATTTGTTAAATGCACTTCCAGTGGCTGATGATGTGATTCCATTCTTTCTCCCACTTTAAATTTTTCTATTTCCTGCCACGTTCAATTACCAATTGGCCGTTTGTTCCTATATATGTATATTCCTTTTGTTCATTTTCTGCTTTAATTTCATTTAACACGTTCCACCTTTTTCATCAATCATTTCTAACATTTTTTTTTTCTTTATTTTCTTGACTGTCTTTTGATTTTCTTTTTCTGGTATGGTCTTCAAAATGTTCCCTTTCTCTTTTTGATCCAATTCTTGCATTGAAGTCTTATCAATCTTCTCTCGTCTGCTTCTTGTAGTGTTTTTTTTAATGTTTTTTTAATATTTTAAATTCCTCTTCTATACAATGTAATCATCTTAAAGTTTTTCTTTCCCAACAAAAAGTTTTGTTGTAATAACCCGTTTTTATCTGTTTTCTCATAATTTTCTTGCGTTGTTTTTCTCAGTATTCCCGTAATTATTTTATCCTTTCTTTTTTCTTTGATTGCTGGTTGACAAATCCATCTGTACTCGTTTGACATATTCCATTTTTATTCACTTTTCTTTGTCCACCCAAGTTTCTACCATTCTAATTACTTCAAACGCCCTAATACCAGATTCACTAAGTTTTGTGTTTTCCCAAAAACTTTACGTGGCCATTTATGTATACGTTTGATAATTTCACTAGATCTGTAATGTCTTAAAAAATAAATTGTTTAAATATAATTACTTTAGTTTTTTTATGGTTTAATAATAATCTGTTTTGTGTAATTTATTCTTTAATACTATTTGTAAAGTTCTTGCGGGGTCAATAACAATTGTTCATAATTTGTGCTATTTACTAACAAGTTTGTGTCATATGCGTAGCTTTTTAGTATGCCATTCATTCTTATTACTTCCGAGATCATATACATAAGTTTAAAATAAAACTAGGCACTTCACATTGCCTTGTGGTACACCTACATTAATTGTTTGTAATGAAAATTAGATGTTATTTGTTAGTATTTTTTATTGTTTGTTTGTCCAATCTTGTTTCTCTAACGCCATACTTTCTATTCAATAATATTACGTATACTACACTATCAAATGCCTTAGAAAGGTCGATAAAAACTGTCATAGGAATCTCATTTCTTTCTAAAACTGCTACTTTTTTCTTTTAAAAATCCATGTTGAAAATTATCAAATAATTTATAACAATTAAAAAGTCAACTAATTTGGTTGAAATTATTTGCTCTATAAAAAAAAATTTAATAAGCAAACTGGACTACAGTTTTCTTTATCTGCAGGATTGGATAATTGGTAGTTTGCTTGTCTGTGTTGTTTATAAAACAATGATGATGTTTTTCTTTGCCAAGTTATTTGTTTAAAATTTGCTAAGTTGTTTTTATTTTGTTATCTGAGTTAGTTATTCTGCAAATTGTTTTTTTTTTTTAGTTACCGTATTTTGTTTTTTTAATCTAGTTTTTAATTTAATTGTTGGATTAACTTTTTTAAATTTAAATTATTGATTTTTTTAGCGTAATAATCTGAGAGCTGAGTACAAAATACACTAACCTGGTACACATTATCCATATTTGATATAATATTGTCAATAACTTTGCCCCATATGACCATAACAAACTTAAAAATTCAGTTGTATTATAAAATTGTTTGTTAATGTCAATGTTAAAATCTCCGGTAATAAAATATATTAATTCGTCACACATCAACAGTTTAAGTAAACAAACAGGTTTTTCTAAAAATTTACTTACATTTTTTCTATCAGTAGTACGATAAATTTCCACACAAATTAATGCCCGTACTAATAGTCAGAGATTAAATTTCAGATTGAGCGTAGATTCATGAATCCAAAATTTATTTTGCTAATGGTTGATTGGCTCTAAACTAATTCACGGATATCGTGATGGTAATTATTAGAGAGCGGATTAAAAAGCATTAAAAATACGAAAAAAAGCGCTTAAAATGGCATGAAAATGTTACAAAAAAAATCATTAAAAAAGCACCAAATATGAAAAAAAGCATTAAAAAGGCATGACACAACTGAAAAAAAATAATAAAACTAAAAAAATTTAAAACTATAAAATATATATTAAAACAACAGTTTGAGTAATGATATATTTTACACACATTTTAAATAATATAAAAAACTTAAATAGCTAAAAAAAACTATCTACAAAAACAGTTAATAATTAAATGTTGCTCTAAGTGTTTAACTGTAAACACTTGTTACTGGTGCATGTTTAAATTTTGCTTTAAAAGCTGTATTCATATCAAAATCTAGAACATTCTCTCCACTCAAAATACAGTTTATTTTATTTCATGTAGATAAACACCAATTTTTAAAAAATATGTCTTCGGATTTTGATTTTACTGTGTGCCCAATATAGCCTAGTACTTTTAAAATTGCATTTTGAAATCTCTAATTATACTTAGACTTTCATTTAACGTATTTTCCTGTTTTTCTAACAATTCTATGGCATGACTCACAACACCGTAATTATCTTTAAAAAAAGCTAAATTATTTTGAAATTCTTTATTTTTTAGAACTGCTTGGCAAGTTTTTAGTGACTTACTTGCAGGATCCGAAAACAGAATTACAAAGTTTTAATTTTTTTTTTAAGTTGAGAGAATTTTTGACCTACCGATTATTTTGGGAATTATAAAATACAGTTATTTGATTTGCTTGAAGAAGTGGTACTAAAATACGCTATGAGCTCAGTCGGGATTTACAGAGTTATATTAAACTTGTCTAAATAATATTATAAAAAATATGCAAGATGTTGATACGTAAATTTTGCTTTACGATTTCTAAAAAATAAAATAATTTGCGTATTTTTATGTACATTTTAATCCACTAAATTTCACAAAAAACTGATTTATCAAAAAGAATGCACCAAAACTGAAGAAAAAGCTTAAAAATAAGCACAAAATCTTAAAATAAGCACCAAATTCAAAAAAATACTAAAAAAGCAAAAAAAGCGTAAAAAACTTAGTACCAAATGATTACATTCTTTACAATTCGTGCATATATTTAGACATATTTTTGATGCTTTAACTATTTAGCGTAAGCATAATAGCTAGGAATCCGTTCTCTAGTAATTATAGTCGCTATCGGCCAATAAATTCTATTATCAAAGGTCAAAATTAATAAATGACACACTAGTAAACAATCCAAGATTGATCTTGGGTGGTCCCAAAATTATTTGAATCTAAGATTATATTGACGGTTGCATAGTTTTTAGCTCGATCCGAGAATTATGCGAGGAATACATTGGCCGATTGCAATTTAAGTCGCCATCACGATATGAGTGAATTAGCTTAATGCCAATCAACAATTAGCAAAATAGATCTCAGATTTATGAATCCGATATTTAATCTCTGACTATTAGTACGGGCGTTAGTGTTTTATTATTTGTAGTTTCAAAATTAATTGCTGCATAAAATTGTCACAGACATATATTGCTGATTCACTATAACCGGTATTCTGTCGGGATAGGTGTTTTGGCCTAGAATTTTTGTTATTGTGCGTTTTACAGATATTTTACATTACCTCAGAAATTATACAACATGTTTGAATGGAGATGATGAGACCAAAAGCTTACTGATTGACTTCCAAATCACGCAGATAGATAAAGAGCAAGTTATTGCATACATAAATACTTAGTCACGCCGTTCTCTTTCGAGATAAGCAATTACACTGTACAATAGCCTACTTTAGTCCTTAAACCTTACTTACAGTTTGTCTTCACGCTGTCTTTACACACTTCCTTTGCTTCAGCAATATGCTTTTTTATTCTTTTCATTTTTAACTTGTACGTGGTCTACTTCTGCATTTAGATTAAAATTCATTTCCATAATAGATTTTCTTTGTTATTCTATTTTTACTAATTCTCTTAATATAACCAAACCAACGTAGAATAGTACGTACGTACTGGTCTATTGGTGTTACTTTCAAACCACATTTGTTCATTATCCATTCATTTTTAACACTGTCTATACAAGTTTGTCCACACACACTTCTTAAGTAACCGTATTTATTACTTTTGTGTTTCTTTTGACATACCAATGTTTCAGATCTATACAGTAGAGTTGGTGTCAACATAATTTTATAAACTGCCACCTACGCTTTCTTAGACAATACTCAATTTTTGCAATTATACACATACTTCCAACTACTTTCTGCAATGCATTTACTCGTTTATCATATCATATCAGATATATAAAAGCCAAACCCAATTCTACAATCACTGCTTACTTCACCTTTATCAAAGACCGTTCGTACTCTGTTAACGTCTTTACAAGCATTCCTTACGCATTTATTCATAAATATATTAAACAACCACGGGAACATAATGCATCCCTGCCTAACACCTTGTTCTATGTTGCATCAATCGCTTAGTGTACCATCCACTCTAACGCACGTTCTGCTACCATCATGTATAGAAATAATGGAATTTAATAAACATTCATATGCCCTATACTAAAAAAAAAATTTACAACACACGCCAGTTCACTCGATCATAGGCTTTCTCTCTAGACCAACAAACGCGCAGTACACTTTTTTCTTTATTGCCATACATTGTGATGTGCAAAAGTTTGGTCCATGCAGCCCCTACCTAGCACAAAACCACATTGAACTTCCTAAATCTTCTCAGTTGCTATTTCACGCACTCTTTCAATCAATACTATTTTAAACATTTTCCATGTTATTTTCAAGAAACTAATACCACAATAGTTTTTACATTCAATCGTACTTTCCAATTATTTGGCACTGTCAATTTTCTAAAGCACAAATTGTATAAACAAATTCATCTATCAATAAGTAATATGCTTCCATACTTTAACATTTTACCCGTAATTTCTTTTACACCCGCGGTTTTACCAGTTTTTAATAATTTTATGGCTTTTATCACTTTAGCTGCGGTTAGATTATCTTCTATTTTTTCAGTCTCTCTTTTGTCTGCAATAGGATTCGCACTGTCACTATACAATTGCTCAAAATATTTTCTCTAACGCTTTCTAAAACCGTCCTTATTCCAAATCAATTTTTCACAACCATTCTGAATGCAACAAACTTTCTCTTGCACTCTTTGTTTTGCTCTCTTTACCCACTTCCAAATTGTTGTTTTATTTTCTTCAAAGTCATTCTGCATTCTCTCCAATTGTTGTGATTTTATTTGTTCCTTACTTTCATTTACTACATTCAGTTTTTATCTTTTTGTACACATAATGCAACCCACTTTTTTTTACTTTCTTTGCTTCTGCAATCCATTAGCATAGCAGTTTTTTTAATATTTAAATATATTATATTTGATTGATTTTGCTGCTTTGTTATATTGCCACTAAAATTTACATTTATTGTATTGTTTTATTTTAAAAAATCGCATTATCATTTTTAAATAAATTAGTAGTATTAGATTTATCATCTTCAAAAACGTCATCATCATTCTTATTGTATTATATTTCAGTGTTATCAGATGTTTGATTTAATATATCTAGTCTGCTTGAAGTTAATTCAAGCTTAATACACATAATTATTAAAAAAAATTATTCATTACATTCTAAACTAAAACATGCCCGTATTTTTTTGTAATAAGCTCTCCAAGCATTTTTACTGAGCTTTCTAAAACTTTTCCAAAGTAATCATAGAAAAGCTAAAATTATGGTGTTAGGATGTTTTAACATATGTAACATATTTAAAAAAAAATTCTTCATGATAGATTTCTTTATAAATTAAATTTATTGAGTCTATATCCTTCAACTATTTCAGAGATTACAACAACATACTGCTGAAGCTGTTTTAGGAAATTCCAACCATCACTAATTACTTCTGTTAAAACTTCTCTTCTAGTTCTACCAAACCTAAACCTCGCCTCATCAATAATTATTCTAAGATAAACATAGTAAAAATGATAGAATTTTTAAATAGTTTCAATTTTGTTATTCATTGTTTATATTCCGAGAGTCCACATATTGCAGCAAAAAATATTACAAAACTTATTCAGAAAATCATCAAATAATTTATTTTATTGTCTGCTAACAAAAGTACTTGTACTCAATTCAAACAATCAAAACAGACAGTTTATAAAAAGCAAAATCTGTTTAAAAAACTAGCCAATTGAATTCCTGAGCTTTTCAAAAACAATAAAAATGTATATAAACCAATAAATTCTTTGCAAAGTAGTTTAAAATCTTTGATACATTTTTTTCAAATTCAAAACAATTTAAATATTAATAAAAAATTTAAAAAAACAGATAATTTTGCTAAACAATTTGCATCCAACTTAGTTAGTAGTAAAATATTGAATCCAATTTACGTTAGGAAGCGGGTTGTCAAAATATATCTACTTAAATTAAATAACAAAAAAGGATTCGGTATAAATTTTAAAGTTTATCTAAAAAAAAAAAAAACGTTCTTACAAATAATTTAAAAAATTTAAAAAAAAACACAATAATAAAAGTTAAAGCAATCATAAATGAAACTATTAAAACGATAGAAAATAAAATTCATGACAAATTTCTGCTTATAAAAACATTTTTTTGCGTAATTGCGAGTTAAACTCAATTTCAAAAACAAAATTTTTAAATGTAATTTGCTTGCCAAAACTTATCTAGACAAATTGGTTGAATCGAGGTAACGACATGTTTGAAATCATTAAAAATGTATTTTTTTTAACTAAAGGTGGATTCTACAACAACCAATTCTGCTATATTAAAGATATCACTTTCTGTCTTTTTTTTTTGTTATATGTCCCAGTTGGGTCCTGGAAAAATACACCCTAGGTATATATGTAATTCCACCTAGTATTTTTTAAAAATAAAAATACATTTGCAAATGAATTAGCTTCCATTTTGACAAAAATATTTACCTTATCATACAAAAAAAAACATTTCCAAATATTTAGAAAATTGCAAATGTTTAACCTATACCAAAAAAACAAACAAGACTGGTCCTTTCAATTATAAACAAACTGTATGGCATCAGTCTAATTTGTCAACATTTTTTAGCATCTAAAACTGCACTATCTTTTTTGTTCAAAAACGAGCTATTCGAATCATTATTGATCCAAAATTTACTAACGCAATAATGCAAATTTTTGCATTTTTATAGATATTTCTATAAAGATTGTTTAAAAAAATATAAGACATATTAATATCTCAACAAATATTTACTTGTATTATAAAGTTTGCTAAGAATTCTAACAAATATATACTAATAGTTTAAAGATGTAGGACCAAAACTTATAAGAAAAATTATCTACAAACGAAATAAATTTTCAAAATAGAGAAAAGCTAGCATTTATTTACATCTTTTCGTTGAAATGAACTCTTAAGGTTGCAAAAGATGCTTCGTATAGGAACCCTAAGCTGATAAGCGGCCGGGGGCTAAATTCTATATTAATTACAAATACCCCACAGCGTAATAGTCGAGTTGCGTTTCTGTGGAAGGACTACCGGCGTGTTTGTACCGTACGTGAAAACCCGTGGAGAGAATAATTGAAATCTGGTAGCTAACAACATTCTATTTTAAACGGGTGGTCAGGATTTACCCACTTCAATCAATCGGCTAAGTAGTCCAATCAGAGGACCAACAGGGTAAACCCTTAGTAGTAGCAGGGTCACTTCCGGAGACTATACTTCTCTGGTAGCATTGGCTATCAATTTTTGACGAGTTAATTGTTAATTGCTAAAATTTCCAGGTTGCAGGCACTGCAGATTTGCTTCTTGGAGAAAAAAAACAAAAAAAACTTCCTTCTAGGCAAGACAAGCACTTCTCCTGTTGAGATAGAAAACTCAGTTAACCCTACACAAAACAAACTCCAATCAAACCAAAAGCAGAAAGAAAGTTCCAAATCTTTAAACAAAATAAACTCTTTGAAAGAAATAGAGCAAAAAAAAGATTTTGTTTATCTACTTTCAAGCCTTCATCTAGGCAATCTAATAGAAATCAAACTTAAAAAAACTTTTTTCAACAAAAAAGTATAAATCAACTACAAAAAGACTTACGTAAACACCTCTAAGCAGCAGTCACCATACGTTATGCAAAACCATTAAGGCTTCAGTTAATTAAAGCTGCCCTAACTTAGAGATAGATAAAATGCTGTCTATTCCCAAGAAATCACCTCTTAGCTTTGAAGGAAACACAAGGTGTGATTAGAAAAAAACAATCTTTGGTATAGAAACACTGCAGTTCAAGTTAAAACTTAGCGTTGTACCTCTCCAGACAGACATAAGCCACTCTCTGGCTTTTGGAACCTCCGGATGCTATTGAAACGGCCTTGAGAAGCAAAACCAACAACTTGACGTAAAAAGCTAGACTGTCTTCTACAACACCAAGAAGGAGGAACCAAAAAGTCGGTCTCTTGTCCAGCTTTCCATCAACAACGTAACATCTGTGAAAATTAACTCGGCCCTGAGACTAAAAACGGACATCATTAAGGCGTCCGCATACCTAACCTTCTTCCAATCACAGCTATTAAAAAGTTGATACAACATAAACATTGCGGTTGCAAGGAAATCTTTCAATACAACAAAAAACTTAAGACAACAACAACTTGGTTGTTAAAACGCTCAAACAGTACATATACAGCCAACTTATCGGAAACAACCAAGATACTTTTGAAAACTCTCTTCGCAGGCACAAAAGTAGTCTGACAACCCTATCAGGGGATGACTGGGACGCTGTACCACACTTTGTAGAAAATACGCGTTTAACCTGAACAATTAGAAACTTTTCACCATACAAGGCACCAACACTAGACAAAATTTTCCCGGCTCATTTGAATTAGAATGAGAAAATCACTCTAGCTCACTTAGTAAAAATCTATGAGGTATGTATTTCTTCCGTTACATCCCCATAACATAGAAAAAACTAATGCCCGTACTAATAGTCAGAGATTAAATCTTAGATTAATAAATCCAAGATTTATTTTGCTAATTGTTGATTGGCTCCAACCTAATTTACGGATATGATGGTGACTTTAGTCGCAATCGGCCAATGTATTCTTTGCTTAAATCTTGGATTAAGCTGAAAACTATGCAACTGTCAATATAATCCTAGATTCAAATAATCTTGGAACTATCCAAGATCAATCTTAAATTGTTTATTAGTGTGTCATTTATTAATTCTGACGTTTGGTAATTAAATACATTGGCCGATCGCGACTATAATCACCATCACAATATCCGTAAATTGGCTTAAAGCCAATCAACAATTAGCGAAATAAATTTCGGATTCATGAATCTAGGATCAATCCAAGATTTAATCTATGACTATTAGTACGGGCATAAAAGTTGTATTTATACTAAAACCAGGTGTGTGATTACATATTGGTAAAATTCTATCACCCAACAACATAATAACTTTTAAAAAACTATGCTAAAGATTAATTTGGAAAACGGCACTTATTAATACGCCGATACACTCAAACCAACACGCATACACTCAAAGAAAATCTACGGAGGTAGATTTACACAGCGTAACAGATTGAATCAAAAAATTATTACAAGACAAGATTAGAGATATTATCACGACTACTATGGAATATAGTAGTAGACAACGTAATTCAACGACTCAATGACCATGATATCTATACAATTGGCTACGCAAATAATATAACAATTTGTTAAACAGCAAAATTGAGGGCATACTCTGAAGCCTAATGCAAAAGACTTTAAAAATAATAGAAAATTGCTGCAAAAACCAGGTTCTTACGGTTAATCTACAAAAAACCAAACTGTTTTTTTTACAAAAGAAATAGCCATTCAAATTTCTAAACATCCCATTAACGCTGTAAATCAAAGTAAAATACTTTTTTTTGACGTAGTGAGGTGTTGGTCTCAACAAATGGCCCTTAAGAATGACTTACGCATGGCAATACCTTGTATATGTCCTTGTCAAACTAATCTAGATTTTGCAGTAGTTTGAGGTAGGCTGGTTATTGCCTCGCGGATTTTTTCACAGAATCTGTGGCACGCATGCTGTCCCCGGCGCTTCTCTTTCCCTATAGCCCCTACCTTTTTTTGTCTCTTTTGTCATTTTTTTATCCTTTTTATCTGCACTGACATCCAGTTTTACATTCTCTTCTTTCTCCAATCCGTGTGATATTTATTCTAATTATTTGGTTTGTCCTCAGATGCGTTTTCTTAGGTCTTCGTTCACTTCTTTTTTATTGTATCCTCTTTCTTTCATAAATAGTTTATGAAGTTCCATTAGCTGTATTCCTTTTGGCAGTCCTAAATTTGTTAGTTTTACCTCCAGTGATATCCTTGTATCTCCATCTGGGATAACTTCTTCGTGTCCTCTCGTTGCCAGGTATATTCCGACTATCTCAAAAGTTGCGTTATCCGTCAACCTCAAGATAGCGTACCTACCATTTGGTATTTGCTTTGTTATTTTTGTTATTTTGCATGCCTCTAGCATTTCTATTCTCCTTCTCCTTATCTCTGCAATTTTGTTAAATATCGTGGTTTCTGTAAATGTTCTTCTAATTTCTTCTATTTCTTGGTATGCATAATTGTCCTGACCTTTCTTATTTCTTTCTGTTTGATTTTTTTTTCTGTTTTGTTGTTTCCATTTTGCTTCTCTCGTTTCTCTCCTTTCTCTTCTATGGCTTTTATTTTGTGTGTTTATTTCCATTGTTTGTTTTTTTTTTTTTCTATATTCTTCCATTGTCAAACTCTTCATTTTTTTTTTCTTAGTACTCTTGTTGCAAAGTTTCTTAGCGCCCTTCATTTATTTTTGTCTCTTAGGCATTTCTTAATTATTGTTGTTTTATCTACTTTGCTTTCAGTATTTTTTCTAGTTCTTTTCTATCTTTCTCCCACGCTTCGCATTCTATTAGAGTGTGTTCTGCATTATCGTGTGTTTCTTCCTGACAAAATATACATCTTTCCTCTTCCTTATTTTTTTAAATTTTTTGCACGAACTTTTCAAAGGCTCCATGTCGGGTCAGTATTTGTGTTGTATAACAGCACGTCTCGGGTTTGTTCTCTACCCACTCTTTTATCTCCGGAATTAGTTCTCTTGTCCATTTTTCCTTTTCTCCTCTATTCCACTGTCTCTGCCATCTTTCCATTGTTTTCTCCCTTGCTCTTTACTTAGCATCATTTTTACTGGTTCCTTCTTTTATTAGTTTCTTTATATCTATTCTTTTTTCCACCTTCATATCCGCAGGAAGTGTTGCCGCAATCACCTCTACTGCCTTTTGTGACACCGTTCTGTAAGCCATGCAGATCCTTAACAAACTGGCTCTTGTAGCTCCTCTTCTTCATTTTTGTTTTTATTGTCTTCATAGCTTCTCCCCATGTTTCTGCGGCGTATAACAATTTGCTTCTTGCAGCTGTTGCTATTAACCTTTTGGCTTCTTTTTCTAGACCTCCGTTGTTTGGCATGAGTCTACCAAGTTTTTTCTCCATTTCCTTTGTTCCCATGACTGCCTGTTCATTTCATTCCTTTGCTCTAAGTGTGACCCCAAAGTATTTGATTTTTTTTCCTATGGTTATCACTTGGTCTCCTACCTGTATCATACCTGTTCCTCTATTAGTCCTCTTAGTCGATAGCCAGGCCGCTTCTGTTTTTTGTGTTGTTAATTTTAAACTCTTATTTCTCATCCATAACTGTATCATATCTATTGCCAGCTATAGTCTTTCTTTTAGTATATCCAATTCTACGTCCCTACCTACTAGTGCTACGTCGTCCAAAAATGCCGTTATTGTCACGCCTTCCGGCAACCTCATTCGAAGTAACTCATCATATACAAGGTTCCATAGTTTTGGTCCTAGTGCTGAGCCCTGTGGTACCCCTCTTGTAAGTTTGAATCTTCCGTTCTTGGTCACTAGGTTTCTACCCTGTAAGTAGCTCCATATGATCTTGATTGTTTTCTTCATCAGTTTTCTTTTTTTGCCGCCTCTATAATTGCTTCCCATAACACGCTGTTAAACGCGTTTTGTATGTCCAACGTTATCATTACACAGTGTTGTCTTTTCTTATGCGTTTTGCTGTTTGCTTCTTTTGCTATTGCTTTTACTTTGTCTATAGCTCTTAAAGTTGTTTTTCCCTTGGTAAATCCGTATTGTTCTTTTTCCCATTCTCCTTTTTCTTCTATTTCTTGTTCTATTCTTCGTATAATGACTTTTTCCATTATTTTAGCTAGTGTGTTTATTAAGCATATTGGCCTGTATGAAGTCGCTTTTCCTACTTCTTTGTTTTTCTTAATCAGTACTAGGCTGGCTTCTTTCCAACATTCTGGAAAAATTAAAATACCTGGATGTAATGTTTGATACTAACCTCACATAGGAACCACACCTAAATGAAATGTAATAAGGTGTATATGTCGTTATGGCAATGTATACAAACTGTCCAAAAATAGTATTATAGTTATACTAGTCTAGTAGGCAGAAACTAAGGAAAAAACAAACAAGCAAACCAACTAAATCAGTTGCATCAAACGGCACCTTCAAATGCAACAAGCAATACGCAAACAACACCAACTGCAGCAATAGAAGCAATACTGTGTTTGTCACCCCTCAACATCTATGTCAAGAAAGTAGCAACACCACTGCGCCTAAATGTAACTGGACTATTGTACACTGCAAAGAAAGCCGACAAACACTGTTCCTTCCTGAACGAAGCTGTAAAAAAACCTCTTATAAGAGCGCTTTCAATTATCATGCCACATTACTTTGTATTTAAAAAACCCTACAGTATACACACACACATAAACAACAAAAGCAAAAAGTAGATAGACAAACTCCTACACCAATGACTCAAATTTTTTTTGAGGTTCTGAAGCGGCAATTTACTCCCAAGATCTAGACGTCTCAATATCTTACCACTAGGAACACATACGGCTATTCTCTAGGCAGAGATAGCCGAAATGATCCAACTAACAGCAGAGCAAGAATTTTAACTATAAAAAAGCTTAAAATTACATTAAAACTAAAACTAGAATGTCATAGAGCCCTTACATGCGGCAGCATTGATAAATGACAAGTATTCTCAATATGGTCAATTTTAATTTTAAAAAACTCAACTTTGTTTCAAAGTCAACCATAGCAAATATTATACTAAACAACAATTTGATATTTTTAGTAAATTAATTCTGATTTTATCAAATGAAGTTGGCTTCCGAATTTATTATTTGCTGAGACTTATAACCCAAAACTATATTCATTTAACGTAAGCATTTTTCTACTACCCGGCTAATTACCCACGCCAGACTAAAACTACCACATCTGGAAATTTTGTCGCAAATTCCGAAATTTCAATATAAATTATTCGGTTCATAAACATGCACGCAACATCTAAACAAATAACTACAAAACCTACTAAAATGTATCTTCTTATTCGATAAAAAGCGTACTTATCACAACACATTTTTTTAAGCGGAAAACCTGACTTTACAATAAGATGTGGCATGCCAGTATGCTAACCACTACACCACCTGTGTGGTTTATTTTTATGTTGCTATAACATAATAAGCAATAATTTCGAAATTTGAAAAATAAGACCTTGATTTCATTTATATGTTAAATTTACCAACTTGCATTTTTTCCATATCGATTTTTTTTTCAGAATATTTGGTCTGACTAGTTAATACGTAGTAATAATTTACTACGTCTTTCAGCTATCATGTTATGTTATTAGCTTATAAGCTTGTATAACAACCAATATGTTATGATAAATCCGTCCTTTCAAATGCATCTGCTTTCTCGACATCATTATATCGATACATATAAACATATAATACGATGCCTTATTTGCATGTTTTGTGAAGACTTGCATTTTACAATATTCAGCAAATCGTAAATTCCATTTCTATTTTAATAATACATATATAGCCGAGGCTTATTGTTGTTTATACTGAGCTTCTGGAAAAGAAATAACAATTTATTTTGTATGTAAATCATTTCAGTCATTTTTAAATACATATTTAATACGTTTTCTAACAAATAACAGTTTTACATTGAATTAGAACATATACAGTTAGCATATAATTACGAAATTGGTATTATATATAGTTATATCATATATTAGTCTTGTATTGCAGCTATTGAGAGAACAATATTTGCATTATTACAAGTTTATTTTATTGAAACATTTGTTTGATAATATTTATTATATAAACAATATATCTGCAATAATAAAACAATGGCCCTATCAGCAATATTTTCATAGTGTTGCAGAGGGATCCGATGGGATAACAAGATAACCGATGCAGTTCCCATCTCTGATAAGTCACCCCCCGTGACAATGGACCGTCACTGTCCATGACATGTTCATTACATACAGTGATGTGTATTAATGTGACTCGAATTGCTTATCACACTGTGGGATGTGACACACTTTGATGAGATTTTAAAAATGTGTGTTATTAGCGACTCCATACGACTCAGATCGTATTATGTGGAAAAAAATGAACTCGTATGGTGTTCGAGAGACATCACAGAGAGGTTTATTGTGTGTAGCGATTCAAAAAATTAAAATGAAGATTAAAAATGTAGCAAAAATAGAATTCAAATGACGTACATCAAAAATTTAATTATAAAAATATTATTCAATGTTTTAAATAAATTGATTGTGCTATAATTGAATTGCATTTTTAAGAGATTTTATAATTTGCAGCGTATAAATAAAAAATGTAAAAATGTAGAAATGTACATATACTTAATGCCTTTGTTTTTAATATGAACACAAAAATTACAAGAAAAGCATTGTTATAATTAGAAATGCCAACCACCTTTGTAGCAGAAAGCTAAGAATGGAAATTAAAGCTGGTTTAATCATGAATATTGCAAAATATTCAAAGCTGCTTTATATGTATTTTGCCAGAATCACATGCTTGCTTTGTGACAAAAAATCGCAATTAATGAAAAAAATAACGAATGAAATAATTATTATTTTTATAATGCATAATAGATAAGAAGATCTTAACATGAAACATTATACTACAGTAATTAATTATGAATTATTATCAAAATAGTTAAAATATATCTATCTAGTCTAATTTACATATGTAGTTCACTTCCTTCCGTTTTACATGTGAAGTGCGCCCTTCTGGTGTCTGGATGAACGTTGGGCATTTCAATGTAAAAGGAGACGTACGCGGATCAGACGGACGCGCATTTAAATCACTCCTATTCTCACCGATTTCACGGTCACTTGCCCACGTTTCCTAGGAAAGTCCGACTTTAAAAACCGTACAGGAAATGCATTAAGAACCCGCAGAAATGCATAAAGTACCCGGCAACAATGCATATATTTTCTATCCGCGTTTTCCATATCGTTATTTTCCATTGTAGTTATATCTTTTTTTTTTAATATCTTGTTTGTGAAAAGAACTACTTATTTTAAATATTTTGTTTTATACTATTTTCAACGTATGCTTTCATGTTAATATATATGAAGCTTATCTCAAATGAGTGCTTTAGCATATACACCCTCTTCGTATCTTTGGTGATAATTATATAAAGGGGTATTAGAGGTGTGTGTATATAGATAGACGGATCCCACTTGTGTAATTTCCTTCGATACATTTAAATACAAATACATCAAAGCAGCAGTCCTTTTTAGGCTTAAAATAATTTTTATGGTACACGTAGAGACACATACATGCACACACGCACATTAGGGAGACATTTCGGTCTGTCGCTCGTTTGAGAGAGAGATTCGGGGCAAATGGGCGAACACGCGGTCACTTCACCGTGAAACCGTTTGGTGTTGTCAAATCAGGCGTGCTCTATGGATGGTGGTACATACAATCCACTTTTGCACGTGCAACGTGTGTACAATTTACATTAAAGGGAGTTCTATGTAACCAGTACTATACCCTCCACTGTTTTTGTGTAATTGCTTTTGTTCATAGCTATGTATATACAATTAATTTCGTTTTGTGGATTGCAATACACATTTTATAATTTCAACTATGCAACAAACTCCATATTTACACGACTTTTTTAACGAATTATATGCACAAAGTAGAGCAATGTAATAGAGTTTTGAAAACAAAATAATAATAAAGTAATAACTAAAATAAACATGTTGTTTTATTTAAAAGACATCAAGAACATGGTATACCAAAACCAAGTACAGTGTAGATACCTGCGATTGCTGAGTATGTATATGAGCAGCATTTTAAACGGTAAGCAATTCTTTTGTTTTAACAGCTTTATGCAAGAACAGATAAAAACAATAGTTAAAAACAAATAATGTATAGACATTATTTGTTAAAGATTTTATTTACTATTTGATTTATTATTTAACTAACATGTTTTAATGAATTATCATCAATGTCTACAATAAAGAGGTTTTATAATTATTTATATATATTATTGTTTATTATAAGCACTCAATTAATGCACATTATTAATATATTATATTTCTAAGCACAGTTTTAAAACAAACAAGAGTAATACCAATATACAAAAACAAAGGAAACTTAAACAAGCTATATATAATACACTATAGGCCAATATCACTTCAAAACCATATATCTAAAATATTTGAACAATGTTTTTATAATAGGATATACTTTTTTTTTGAAAAGAAAACTTTAATCAGTAAACTCCAACATAAATACAGAAAAAATAAATTAACATTAACAGACTTGATGAAGCAGTTCAAGAAATTATTAAAGCTTTAAACAAAAAACAAGTAGCATTAGGTTTATTTTTTTATATAAGTCGAGCATTTGAAACAGTAGACCATAACCTATTGTTAGACAAGCTCTACGCAAAGGGAATCAAAAGAACACCAAACATCTGGATAATATCATATTTACAAAACAGATCACAGATAGTAGAAATGAAAAAGGAAGATAAGATCAAAAACGTTGTAGTGCCCCAAGAAACTCTTTTATCCTGCTTATTTGTCTCCATAATAAAAGATAATCTTCCAAAACAATGCAAAGCTACACCATATTTATATTCGCAGACAATACCAACTTAATCATTAAAGAAAATAACGTTAAAATTTACATTTTTTACATTTTTTTTTATATTTAAGGAAATGTTATTTTGACATTTTTTTTTACAAATTCATTAATAAATCATTTTTTTAAATTATATTATTGTATCGCGTGTAGTGGGGAGTCAAATATAATTTTGTATAGTAATTAATGAACTTTATTTTTTATTGTACTATTGATCTTTTTACATTATAAATACTTCTTTATTATATTGTTGATCCTTTTACATTATAAACTTATATTTTCTTTTCTTTTTTTATATGAAACTTTCAGTTCATTTAGCAACAATATGATCTCAAAATATTTACTAACAAAAAGCTTTCCATACAATACCGTTGTTGTGACTGGAGTCGTAGTTAGGCAGGATACATATTAAGAAACGGGAACGTATGCGCAGGATGGTGATCCGCAGTGTATATATAAATATCCATCACAGTACATTTTATTTTATATATTTAAATAAAATAAGTTTGATAAATTTAGTGCGTGTCTAACAAATTTTAAAAAAATTGATTCTTCTCAAATTGATTTCTATAGTAACAGATCAAAAATACTTTTTGTCATACTTCTTTTTTTATTGCAACAAATGATTAAACAATTTCCATCGTTTGACTAGATTTATATTAACATCTAATAAGTTTTCTTCAAATCTTGACAAAATAAAACCTCTCACTATAAAATGTCCAGAAGTTAAGTAATCAAATCCATCTTGAGGATTATTTGAGTTTACACAAAGGCCGCAAATTCAAAATAGCTTCAACCTTAATAACTATGGTGTTAAATTCTTCATAAAATAAAAGCTGTTGCCCAATTACTCTTTAAAAATGATATTTCAATGATTTTACTCCAGCCTCCTAAATTCCTCCAAAATTAGGAACATAAAGAAGTTAAAATACCCATTCAATTTTTCAAACTGCAATATAATCAGCCAAGACTCCACTATCAACAGACATAATATTAAACAATTCCTCAATTGCTGCCCAACGAAAGTTACTACCTCAATCTGAAAAGATTTTTAATGGTAAATCTCTTCGGCTTGAAAATTTATCCAAAGCTCTCAAACATGTCTCGGATGAAAGATTGGTCACACATTCTAGATGTATTGCTTTAGTCACCATGCAAACAACCAACACCATATAACATTTCACTACCTTATTACATCTAAGAAGTGATGCTCTAATAGAAAAAAAACCTGCAGCATAATCGATACCAACATGACTAAAAGTACTTGCCGGTTCTATTTGATATGCTAGCAATTCGGCCATGATTAGCTGAATAGGCTTTGGCTTTAAGCAAATGCGCTGACAAATTAAACTTCGTGCTCCCAAAATCTAAAAACTACGAAAAAGTATAGATTGAAACAATTTCGGACCACCATGTCCTGAAAAGATATGTAAATGATCTACTAACATAATTCCTAAACGACTTTTATTTCAGAACAAATAAAGATGTCGACTTAAATGTGCTAATTGTGTGTGAGATTGATCGATTTGACTCTTCACCATGACAAAACCCTCAAAACAGAGTCAAACCTCTATAATATTTTGAAATCAATATACTTTTAATTAATTAATCCCTTTCTTTATTTAACAATGTCTTTTGAGTTATTTTCACTATTATTTTTATGGCATTTTTATATTTATGATAAATATTGATCGAACAACGAAAACAGAAAATTTTTAATTTACTACATTAGAAAACAAATAATTTTCTTTCAATTCAGGTAAATCCTGTATTATCAACTATGGTTTTGCCAAAGGTCAATTCACCATTGATTCCCAAATAAAATTCATTCTACCAAAGCAAACATTTAATAAGTTCAGAAACAAACAGACCCCGACTAGCTAGATCTCCTGGATTTTGAGCTCCTAGAACGTATTTCCAAATTGCTTTTAGATTTAACTTATAAATCTGTGCAACACAACTTGTTACAAAGGTTTTCAACAGATAAAGAAGAGTATGAATCCATGCCAAACCCGTCATTGAATCTACAAAACAAAAAGGATCTTTCATTGGAAAGCGCTCAAAAGTTGCAGAAACCAAAAGAAACGATTTATATAACAACCATTCAGCTCCTGATTCCAAACGAGGTACCGTACAAATTTTAAGAAAAGCCACGCAAGATTTAGCCACTACTAGGTTAACTTCAACAGAATCAAAAGTTTCAATTTGCAGGTAAACTACTGCTCTCATTCCACAAATACTAGCATCCATAAAACTTATCAAACAAATATTAAAAAGACCTTTTGAAATAATGCATTGTGGTATCCAAATTTCTTTCAAATCAGTTATTTTATTCATGATTTGTGTCCAAACATTTAAAACATCTGCTAACAACGGATCATCCCAATTAACTTTGAACAACCAAAGCTGTTGTAATAACCTTTAATAAAAAAAACAAAAGGACTCAAATATCTATTGATGTCAAAAATTCGGGTTACTTGAGACAAAATACCTTGTTTCAAAGCAATTTTGTTACCTGATTTTATTATTTAATGGAAGGCATCCTGGGAAGAATCCCCTAAGAAATTTCTAATAATTTTATCGAATCAGAGACATTTCCAGGTATAAGACCTACCTGGTTCTCAGATTCTATAATAGAACGATGTGAACTACCCATTTTGCCAATACAAACCCTCCGCAACGCAGAAGACTTACCAATTGAGCTTTTAATTTCAAAACTTTATCCTCATTAAGAGTTCCCTATAAAATGTCATCGACATAAATTCTATTTTTCAAAGCTTCCGCTGCTAAAAGAAAAAGATTTTATTCAACTAGCTGAAGAATGGACCTTTCAGCTAAATAAAGACTAGATGTAGCTCCAAAAATTACTCTAGTTGATCAAATTTCTTAATAGGATCGCTAGAATTAAAGCGCCAAAAGATATGTTAGAAACCTAACCTAACCTACCTCACAAAACATCTGACAAATATCACAAGTTAAAGTCATTTAATGAAATCTGAAACGTGTCAATATTTGACCAATGTCTGTCTGAAGTTTTTTACATACCGTTAGAATCTTTCTCTGCGGGATTAAAAACTACTCTGGCAGCCACACCAAACGGCGTTTTTTTTAATCTGTGATGACCTTGTTCAACGTAATTTTGTATGTTTTTGGAATATAATTTTTTTTTTTAGTTCATCTCATTTAAAACAAGCTTCCAATTGATAAAAACGTTTTGAAAGGTAACCCAGTAATGTAACGTCCATTTTTTTGCTTTGAAAGGTAACTTAGTAATGTAGCATCCATTTTTATTTCTAAAAACAGTTTTAAAAAGTAATCTTTACACAGAATTTCTTTTGATAATAAAAAAAACTAAAGAAGGTTCCTCCATCTCCCAAAAAGCACGAGTGATTTGTCAAGAAAAGGACAAACAAGTTCCGAATTCATGACCAAGAAATTCAAGGCCAATTTAATTCTAATAACCTTGTTCGTAGGTGAAGTATTTGAACAATGCTTGTTAGATTTATAAATAAGAAAAAAAGATGTATTAGAGACTACATTAACACTAGATGAGTTCTCCAAAAGCAGCAAACTGAAATTGATGTCAAATGCCTTATTGAAACAAGATGAGTCCTTATGGACGTACTTCTTTGCATCCCTGAATGTGTAATTGATGTCGGAGGCCTTGTAGAAACAAAACGAGTCCTTAAAGACGTAGTCATCTGCATCCAAAAAAGATGTGTAATTGATGTTAGAGGCCTTGTTGAAACAAGACAAACCCTTAAGGCGGTACTCATTTGCATTTGGAAAAGATGTGAAGTTGATGTCAAAGGCCTTGTTAAAGCAAGACAAGTCCCTAAGGACGTAATTCTCTGCATCCAAACTAGATGTGTAATTGATTGAATTTTTGTGATTTACAGAATCAGACAATTCAACGGTCGGGGCCAGTTCAGGCGACATGGATTCTAAGCGAACACACATAGAATTTGTTTCCAATCTCATTTTTTAGAGCGCCCAACACTATTCAACCTAAATTGGTTAAAATAGCACTCGAATTTCTCTTAATATGTGCTGGACAAAGTAGAGTTATATCCAAAACAGCTTTCACTCCCAACAAAATATCTACTGATACATTCCCGCTTGTGCAGTTCCTAAAAAAGCTACAGAATTTGTGAATGATTGAAGACTCACAGAATTCAAAAACACAAAGTTTAAAAGAGACTGATTAATTGCCTTAACAGGTTCTTGCTTCCTATTTACCACAGGATATAATACCTTAGTCCAATCAAAATGCAACAAGGTGTTGTGATTCTTTTAACTACAAGTTTTGCAAGAAAACTTTGAAATGCACCTTGAAGAATGATGTGCACCCAAACAAGCAAAACAACGTTTTTGAGCTTTGGTTATTTCGTATCCGGAACTTGGGGTTCCCGCTAAAAACACAGGACAATTTATTAAACAATGGTCGGTCTTACACAAAAGACGCTAAAAAAATGCTTTGAGTTTGATCCTTTCGACCCCCATGTAAACTCTTTTTGAATGTTTTTTTGTATGAAAATAAGAGAAACTAGATTTTGTTAGAATTGAAGAAGTTTTCAAAACCAAGTCCGCGACAGTTGTCTGCTTGGTTAAAAAAATCTATAAAATGTTTAAAAGAAGAAATTACAATATTTAAATGTTGAGATTCAAATTCTTTTCTCATTTTGAAATCTAATAATCTTAAAGAAAATTTTAACAAAATGTAGTCTTGTATCACATTCAAAAGATGCGTGACTTTTTTAGGGATATCAAACTTTACAGGACTTAATTGCAAAATAATTGAAAGGTAATAATTTGCAATAATTCTTTTGTAAGTGTATCGTTTTACCAAAAGATCATTTGCTAAATTGTAATTGTCTGGCATAAAGACAACAGTTTTAATTAATTGTAGAGCATTGCCCTCCAAATAACCCAATAAGTAAAAAAACTTTTCAATATCACTGAGATCTGCTCTATGGATCATGTTATCATATAATGCAAAACTTTTCAAATGTTCCATCAAACTTGGCAAACTTAATTTCTAGTAAATGTGGACGTAATTTTGTATAAATTACTACGGTTCTACCATTTGTATTTGTAGAATTATGAATTGTAAAAAAAAAACAAATTTTTGGCTCTCACTTTAAAGACCGGCTGCAGCTCTCCAATCAATAGTTACTGTGATTTTATGTAATTTGTCTTTTTGAACAGTGAGATGCTAAGCACACTAATAAGAGGTGCATAACCTGAAACACAAGTGTATGTGTCTCTTACTGAATAAAAAGGCAATTTACATAAAATACATTATTTATTAATTTAAAAAAAAAAAACAATTCATTATTCATTATTATTTTAACAAAAACAAACAAAATATCTCTTAACTAATCCTTTTTATAGTTTAGAAAAATACCTGAAAACCTAATTCAAATCCTAATAAATATATTTATGTATTTATGTATATAATTATTTGTTGATAAATAAATTACTACTATTACTATTATACAGCGTCTTTATAAATGTCTGGAATTATGTAATCACTTCACACTTCAATAATGCCGCATTTTTACAGTTGTGCACCAAACTGTTTACTTTGTTTTGACAGTTCAGCTTCAACTGTCAAGCTAGGTTATAAGAATGTATACAGATGAGAATATTTTTATTATTGAAACTTAAGATAGGCAACTTTATTTACGCACACCAAATTCACAATTTTACTAGAGTGATATATACATTATATGGTTACATAATCCAAAACTTTTATAATGACCCTGTATACTTCAAAACCTACAGCATTGAAATGTTACTCTATTTTGCAGGCAATATATACATGATGTCTCAAAATTGACGCCCAAGTTCTTGAAATCCAATTTAGTAAGCCAAAACAAATTAAAAATTTAAAATGAACATTTTTTCAATTGTCACTTTGTGGGTGGCAAAGCAATTCAAACTTTAATTGGTATATTTTAGCCATACCAATGACTGGCACCGCGGCATTGTCTTGGTGAAAAGTCACTTTCTTTTTTGCTAAATGTGGTCGTTTTCTCATAATCTCTTTGGTTCATTTTTGCAATAAGTTAGCATAATACTCCCCCATTGATGGCTTTTCCCTTCTGAAGATAATCAATAAAAATTATTCCACGTGTAATATGTCATGTCATGTATTTTATTTGTTGATTAACTGTTAGATTTATACTAAAATTTTGTTTAAAAATATTAAGTATTCAATCTTATTAGTATTTATTTAGTACACTCATTTTTACAGTTTGCTCCGTACTTAGATATCCATTTACTTTTTTATGTTGAATTCTTTTGGTTAATTATCTACGAATTAATTGATTTAATTTACCTTACTTACTTACTTACTCCCATTTTATTCATATACTCTAACAACAGTTTTTTATCAACAATATCAAATCCATCCATCTTTGCCTAAATTATTATACGTATAATTTAACAGGTGTGAAATTGCAGATTGGGTACTACTTTTTTCTTAAAACCTATACTGTCTACTGTCAAATCTAATGTTGATGCTTAGTAAAGATATTCTATAATTTTCAGCTTTTGTAAGTTCTTCTTTTTTATAGATAGGTATAATGTAATTAATTTCTTGTTCATCTGGGTAGTAAGCAGACTTAAAGCAGCTGTCTATAGGTCTGTTCCAACCTACGATTTAGACAGTTTGCAAACAACCAAACCAAACCAAACATACAAACAAATATTTGTCATCTTTAGACAACTTTTATACACAGTATTTTGTTTGTGTGCATAGTTTAAACGGTTTGCAAACTGTCCAAACCGTAGGTTGGAACAGACCTTTTTAATTTAACTAACGTGGGAGCAAGTATATAATATAAATTATTGATAGCACGTTTTATGGTAATGTCCGGTACAGCAACATAATTTTCTTTTTAGGTTTTATATTGTTAAAATATTTTTTGAAATATTTGTAGACTTGAGAGTATTTTTATTTTGACTATTTGGTAATTGTTTTTAAAGATGTGTTGCATTGGTTGCAAACAAAATGTTTAGTATGTTACATATCCGTCGGGTCAGTCATTTATTGTTTTCTATTCATTTAGATATTATTTTTATTTTTTTCAAGTTAATAAATTTCCACACTTTTTTTTAATCACTACCTCTTTCATATGTTTAGTTATGTTTTTTTATAATTTGTGTCTTTGCAAATTTGTCAAACTTTTTATATTTTATTTATTATTATGTCCATTTTTTTTTTCATAGCAACATACATTTTTTTTTAATAAATCAATAGTTGTATCATATATTCAAGTTACATTTTTGTATTGCCCTGGTTTTGTTCTTATGGTTTGCAGTTTAGCTTGATTTATGATATTTATTAGTTCACAAAAAAATTGTAGTTGGAAAGATCTGTGTACTAAAAATGTTTCTAAACCTGTTTTCATCAACAACTGTTATTTTAGAAGTTTTTTTTTTTGTTTTATTTTATTTATAAAAATATCTTTAATTTAAGTCTGGAAAGTCTTCTAGTGTTAGTTGTAAGTTAAACTTAAAACTATTGGAATTTGTGACAATTTGCTTAATTATAGAACAAGTTTCATCTTGTACTCTAATACTATTTTCTATATTTAGTGTTATTAATATTTTAAAGTTGATTAGAGTCAAACTGTGCATTTATGTTTTGTCTCCTATAATAATTAAGTTTTTTTTATGTTAATAATTTTTTCAAATGTTAAAATGAAAGTATGTATGTCGCTATCTTGTGTTTTGCAAATAGCCAATATGTTTATCCTAAGTTTTTGATAGTAAAGTTTCATACAGAAATTCTTTTAATAATATATCTATACCACCTACCTTCTTGTTGTCACGTGTTTCAAATAATATATTATATATTGGAAATTGTATGTATGTAGTATTCTTGATTTTTGTATAGCCATTTTTCGGTTATTACTACAATGTCGATTTTTTAATTTTTAAGTAAGATTTGCAATTTTATTAAGTATGCTCCTATCATTTAATAACAATATACTCAGATCTTTAGATTAGTAATTTGTGTTTGAAATAAATCCATGATTTAAATAAAAGAGATAAAATAAAAGTGTGCATTTTTTATTTGTAAAGAACATTGAGTGTGTTTATGATTATCTCTACAGAACTTATTTTACATATGCATAATTTTGTTTTATGGCCATATCGATAGTATTTAAAACATCTTTTTATGTTGAAGTCGTCATCCACATAGCATGTAGCTCAGCCAATTTGAATTGTTTTGTCAATGATTATTTTGTTGAATGTGGTATGTTTCGGCAAAAATAACAAACTTGTTATTTTTTGTCTCAGTAATGTTAGTTATATTTAAATCATCATTCTCGAAGATATAGTAGTTTTGTGTTTGTAATTCAGTCATAACTTCTTCGTTCGTGTAGTTTTAGTTCAGACATTTTAATAAAGTTCCGTAGCAGACAAAATAAATGTTTGGTACCAACAAGGTCGGGCACCGTCACAATATGGTATACAAATAAGAATTTTTTTGAATGAAAACTATCAACTATAACATATGAATTGAAAGAGGTAAATTCACACTAAGAGCTTCTAGATTACCAAATCTGAATACTTTAAATTTCTTCTTTTCAAAAAAAAAGTTTACCACAAACCTGTTGTCGGACCTAAAAATGGCATAACAAGCAATTAACGCAGCAGTAATTGTCAAAGATATAATGCGGAGAGTTTGTGCTACAAATGTTCGTGCCAAAGGTTGCCTTCAATTAGAAAGCACTCTATTTGAACACAATTTGTGATAAAATATATAAATAATTTATTGTTATTTTTTTATTAAAAAAATGTTTAAATGTTTCTCGTTAACAAATGACAATTGAAAAAATGTTCACGTTCCATTTTTTATTTGAATTAGATTTTAAGAGCACAGGCGTCTCTTAATAAATTAAATTTTTGCAGTTAAATATATTTTTATTAGCTTTATTTTTGGGTTGGTCTTCGCGTCCTGCATGAGATAAATTCTTTTTTTCTAACGTTTTTTTTTTTAAATCTTACGTTTTCTTGAGCAATCATTTATCAATGCCTACTACATTGATTTATACCAAGCTAGTTTTAATTAATTCCTTATAAAATTTTAGTGAGTGTAAAACCTGTTGTTGGTCTACTAATAAATGTATTTAAAAAAATAAAAAGATAAACTTATTAAATATCTAAAGAAAACACTAAAGTTTCTAATGAAAAAAATCCTAGACCGCAAAGAAATAAATATTATCAAGGTCAATAATATCGCAAACAGAGAAAATAAAACCATTCTAGTAAAAACGACATTTTTTTTCTGCTATATATAAATAATAAAACCAATAATAATTTTTTTTTAATTATATTTAATTGATAATTTAATCTAGTGTCATCTGTGGGTTCATTTTATTTAATATTAATAATAAAAAATATAGTACGCCACTGTTTAAGTCCGATATTTGCATTTTGATAATTGAATAAAAAATGTGAACAGTTAGAATATTGAAAATCAGTATTTGTATTTATATCACATCCAACGGATTCAGAGACTTTTACCAAGCAATTTTCCCAACCCTCAAACAATACCAGTGAGGCAAATTTCTCTAAAAAGGCTATTATTCTAATAATTTATGGTATTATATATATATAACACGTTTACAGAATTTTTTGTTTACTTTTAACCAAAAAAATCTGTTTTTAATTTTTTTTGCAATATTAAAAAAGCACTCTGTATATAGTATATAAGTGTTTTCCAATAAAAAGTCCTATTTTAATTATAAAAGAAACATTTAATTGTTCTTAAGTAGTACACTTTTTTTTAATTAAATTCAAAGTACAAATTACAAGTGAAAAATATCCAATAAATAACAACTCAAATATTGTCTTTAAACTCTGAACTAAACTGACCTAAACAAGGAGAAGAATTGTCATTAGATTTATCGCAAACAACCTATTTGCTAAAACACTTAACACATACTCTTCCTAAATCAACATTGCAAAATGCAAATTTTGCGTTCTTCCAGTTCAAGATGACATGGCATTTTAGTATAAAAACAGTTCTTTAATGATGTGCAAAACAAAAATGTATTTAGTATGCATTGATAACAAAGAAACAATAAAATTTGCAGTATATACAATGTAAATACAGTTCAGTTTTGCAAAAATTTGCGTAGTATATATTCTATAAGCAAATAAAACTGAATCTGATAAAATAAAATAAAATAAAATAAAATAAATATACAAACGTAAAAATGGAAAAAAACAAAAATTGTGGATATGAAAGTGAGACATAAAAATCGAATTACAAAAACGTGGAATATCCAGTACAGAAAAAAAAAAACAACTGCTATCAAAATTGAAAAATGCAATAAATTCAACTATTTGAAAGTTATTAGAAGATTAAATAAATTTCGAAATAAAATTAAATTATTGGAAGTATCAATAAAAAAAACTTAAAAAGTGCATTGATAAACCCATTAATAAAAATATACTTAATCAAAAATTAGATAACAAAATAGCAATACACCATCAACTAAAGAAAAACGTAGCAGCCGACATCGAGAATAATGAGAAACCTACAATTTTACAAGCGGAAATAAACAAAAACCAAGATTTTATTGAGGAATTGGACATAAACAATTCTTATTGCAATATTTGAATATTTGCTGATAATTATGGACATGGTGTCAGCAAAATACTAAAAAATCAACTTTCAGCCAATTTTAAAGTGCAAGTATGGTTCAAACCTAATGCTTGTTTCGAGGAAGTCACAAAGAATGTACAAAACATGACTGAAAGCTTCATTTACAAGATTTTGTTATAATATCAGCTGGATATGTAAATGCTCTCAAAGGCAACAATTCAATTAACATAAATAACATAAACAAAGTTGTTCAAAAAACTAATGTAATATTAACAAATATAACTAGACATAAAAATCGCAATGTTCTTAATCAATTTATTGACAATATCAATAAAAAAATGCATCATTATGCAACATCTTCAAAATTTAAAAACCATATTCCATTAATTGATACAAATATATTAATTTCAATGGGAATAACAGATACCAAAACTAACATTTATGACTATTAAACAGAGTCGGTTTAATAATAGTAAAAATAGTAATTATGAAACATATGAGATTGATAATAGCATTTGAAATAGTAGAAATAATAGCGACATAAGAACATTGTTGTCCGATAGCTCCTATGATGATACTAGTAATGACAAGAGAGCGGATTTCTAGGTAATATGCTTACGCTAAATAGTTAAAGCATCGAAAATATTTCTAAATATATGCACGATTTGTGAAGAATGTAATCATTTGAAACTAAGTTTTTTAAGCTTTTTTGGTACTTTTTTTTTTATTTGGTGCTTATTTTAAGATTTTGTGCTTATTTTTAAGCTTTTTCTTCAGTTTTGGTGCATTTTTTTTTTGTTAAATTAGTTCTTTTTGTAAATCAGTAAAATGTAGTGGATTGAAATGTACATAAAAAAAACGTAAATTATTTCTTCTTTAGAAAACGTAAAGCAAAATTTACGTATCGAGATCTTGCATATTTTTTATAATATTATTTAGACAAGTTTAATATAATTCTGTAAATCCCGGTTGAGCTCTTAGCGTATTTTAATGCCACCTCTTGAAGCTAGTCAAAAAACTGTATTTTATAATTCCGAAAATAGTCGGTAGGTCGGGGATTCTCTCAATGTCAAAAATTTTAAAAACGTAATACAATTTTCGGATCTTGCAAGTAAGTTCTAAAAAATAAAGAATTTCAAAATTATTTAGATTTTTTAAAAGCTAATTACAGTTTTGTGAGTCATGCCAAAAAATTTCTAGAAAAACAGGAAAATACGTTAAATGAAAGTCGAAGTATAATTAGAGATTTTAAAGATGCAATTTTAAAAGTACTATGCTATATTAGGCAAACAGTGAAATCGAAATCTGAAGATAATTTTTTGAAAAATGGAAGTTTATCTACATTAAATAATATAAACTGTATTTTGAGTAGAGAGAATGTTCCAGATTTTGATATAAAACCAGATTTTAAAGCAAAATTTAAACATGCACCAATAACAAGTGTGCATGTCAAAAGAAGTCTTTTCCCCTTCAAAAACATTTTAAGTGATCAAATGCAGAATTTTACAGTTGAACACTTAGAGCAACATTTAATTATTAACTGTTTTCGTGGATAATTTTTTTTTAGTTATTTAAAAGTTTTTTTGTGTTATTTAAAATGTGTGAGAAAAATATCATCCCTCAAACTGTTGTAATTATAAATGTTATAAAATTTTTTAGTTTTTTTTTCAATTGTTTCATGCCTTTTTAATGCTTTTTTACATGTTTGGTGCTTTTTTAATGCTTTTTTAGTAACATTTTATGCCTTTTTAATGCTTTTTTACTTGTTTGGTGCTTATTTAATGCTTTTTTAGTAAAATTTTTATGCTTTTTAAAGCGCTTTTTTTCGTATTTTTAATGCTTTTTTATCCGCTCTCTAGTAATGACTCGGACAACAAAATCATCCTTATTAGTTAGAGTTGTGGGTTAGGGGTTAGTTGTGATAATGATACGAATAATACGATTAAGCTTAAAAATACTATTAAAGGCGACGAATTGGTAGTATTGTGTGAAGACTGTAGTGATAATGAAAACGAAATTAATTTTGTAAACAAAAACAAAAATTCTTTTTTATAGCTAAGCCAACCAAACATTATAATAAGTGTAAAAATAATAATAATCAATTTGACAAAAATAGTAATATAATTAATCTAGAGATACTAACGGCTAACGTACAAGGTTTAAATAACAAAATTCCATTAATAGAACTTATTATCAATAAAACTAAACCAATTCTTAACATTTTGTGCTTAAGTGAACACTGGTTGAAACAAGAACAATCTACGGTCTGTAATATAAGCAATTTTACTCTTTTATCAGCATATTGTAGAGTATACCATACTCGTGGGAGATCAGGTATTCTTATTCACAACAGGTTATTACCGAAATGCAAGTGCTTATCTGAATTAGTAACTTCATCTGTGGAAATGTCCATAGAAATCTCTTTAATTATTATTGCAAATCGCGTCTGTGTTATCTACATATATCGGCCTCCAACTGGAGACTTTCAAATCTTTTACAATAAACATGTAAATATTTTAGAATATGTGTCGGCAAATTTTAAATTGTTGAGTAACGGGAGATTTTTTCTTTTAATTTAAAGTCGCTTATAAACGAGCCTACAAGAATTGACACAAAGAACAATTTTAAATGCGCAAGCCAATTGGATTATATGCTCACTAATGTAAATTCTTTTAAGAGTGAGATTTGCGATTTGATCATAGCTGATCACAAGAGTATAATTACGTCATTATGTGTCGAAAGCGCCAAAAACTCTATTTGTTATGAATTAATCGAAAAAAGATCATTTAATCTTAAAAATATGATAGACTTCAAATTTTACTATAACACAGACTGCGGTAACATAAGCAATCTAAATAACTTGGATGAGTATTCTAACAGTATTTTGAACCATTTTTTATGGTGCATGAATACTTCATGTCCAAAAAAACCTAATCAATGTCATAAAAAGGATTTGAAGTACAAATATTTGTTTAAAATCCAAAAAGATTATGAAAATCTCAAATTTTTAAATTGGTTATGTAAAACTGTAGATTCAGAGGAGTTGAGTAATACATACAAAGTGCGGAAAAAAACAATTAAATAACGATATTCTAAAAAAAAATATTAATTTAATATAAATAAAATAAAAAAATTGCAGAATCAAGTAAAAACCATCTGGAAAATTGCAAATGATAATTCGGCTTAAAAACTAAACAATAAAAACATTATTTTACATGAAATAAATAATGTGATTGAAGATAATGCGATATTAAGTAACACATTTGCTAACTACTTTGCTAATATAGCAAATCAAAAATTAAATTCTCATTTTGAAAGTAAAATATCTAGTGCATGCACATGCTCAACATACATGGTTTCTAACTCTATGTACGTGCAGCCTGTAACGGATGTAGATATTTGTGAAATTATTGCAGAAATGGCAAATAAGAAAAGCACAGGTTTAGACGAAATACCAATTGGTTTGTTAAAATTCATAAAGTTAGAAAGTTCTGCCGTATTAGCAAACATAATAAATTTATCATTTACTTCGGAAAAGTTCCCAACAATGTTAAAAACAGGACTAGTGAATCCGTTACATAAATAAGGTGATCCAAAACAGATTGAAAATTATTCTCCAATTACCTTACTAAGCTATTTTTAAAAAAAAATTGAAAAAGCTTTTATATTAGAAGTAAATAGCTATTTAAATAAAAACAACCTTATTCATAGCTCTCAACATGGATTTTGTAAAAACAAATCTACGGAAACCGCCAAGTTTCAAATTGTACAAAATATCTACAATCAATTAGATAATAGAAAATGGGTAGTAACATTAGTGTCATGACTTTCTTTTGGATAAGCTAAATTCTAAAAAAAAAATGGCATAAGAGGTCCTATACATAAATACATCAATCACAAAATAAAAGTATTTGTTATAGAATATATAAAGAAGAGACGCAATGTCCTCAAATGAGACAGTTGTAAAGCAATAATTTCGAATAAAGCCTAGTTAAATAGGTAAATTTATACGAATGCCACAACGACATATGTAGTGCTCGTTACTATTTGTTCAATCGGACAACCTAATAATAACATTAAAAAATTAAATTTATGAAAAAATATTCTAAACTAATCACAACATGTATATCAGAACATGTATATGTTCTGATATACACGAAACTGTATAATAGTAATTATAATTTATGCAAATATTTATTCTATTTTTAATTTTCAAATTTTCTTTCTAATTCTTTTTCATGTCATTACCATCAGCTAAATATCCCGAAATAATTAGTTTATTTGTTTATTCTCAGAATGCTATTAACCATAGCCATTAAATAAAGTCATTAAGTCAGTTAGTATAAATAGTCAATACACCCTTTAAAATATTCACTTTAAATTGTGGTGGTAAACGATGTTGACGAAGTAAGTTAAAAATCAATTATTAAGTTTAAATAAATACAGCCATACTAATGAGAGGTAAACCTCGAAACGCGTCTATGGATGTTATTAGTTTAGAATATTTTTTCATAAATTTAATTTTTTAATGTTATTTGTTATAGGATACCGCAAGGTTCAAGAGTTGGTCCAATTTCTTTCATCATATTTATTAACAATTTACCCAATTATCTAGTAGATAGCAGTATTGTAATGTATGCAGCTGACACCACGGTGACAATTGAAGCATCTACAGCAGAAGAACTTGAAATTAAATTAGATTTAATACTGGGTGCACGGCAAACAATTTAATTGTGAATTTGCTTCAAACGTCTTCTATTGTCTTTAATAATAACATACATCCAGATTGTTTGTTAAATATAATGAACATGTGTAACTGCACAAAAGTGTTAGGAGTGTTTATAGATCGTGATTTAAGTTGGAGTAGTCACATTTATAGTTTATGTTCTAAGGTATCTAAATTAATGTACGCTATAAGAAATATAAAACATCTAATACCTATAAACGATATCAAATCTGTATACTATAGTCTAGTACAGTCACACATTAGCTATAACATAATAGTCTGGAGGCAAAGTAAAAATATAAAAAGAGTTTTTGTTTTACAGAAAAAAATTATTAGATTTATTTTTAATTTAGATTATAGAGAATCCTGCAAGGAAACTTTTAAGAAAAAGAAAATTTTATCTGTTTGTAGAGTATATATATATATACAAACTTTGCATGTTTGTTTTTAGAAACAGTCGTATTTTTAATACCTGTGAAGAGATATCAAAACATAAATATCTCATTAGATCAACTAGTGATATTTTATAAACCATTATAATACAACCCGGTTTAAAAAATCACCAAAATGTGCAGCAAGTTACATTTTCAATAATTGTAAACAGGCAAAAACTTTAATATTATTTAAAAACAGGCATAAAACCTTTCTAACAGATGGCTGTTTCTACACATTAGAGTTTTGTAAGTTTTAAAGTGTTTTTGTTTTTACTCTATAGTAGGAAGTCTATTTTTCTATTTAATTTATGTGTAATAATAATTAATTGTATTTTAATTTGTTAAAATTGTATATTGTGGGTGTATTTTTAAATTACTTTATTTAATTATATACTGTCTTGTGTTTTAATATTTTTTTTTTTTTTTAGTGACTTATGTAAACATGTATGTATACAATGTTTATATCAATAAATATGAATATGAATATAATATGAATATTAGACTGGTTCTTAAAAACTTTTTTTGGAATTTCTTTTGTGTGCACCCTCAGAAAGTGATCTTTAGGCAAAAAAAGTAAGCCATGCCAAATTTCAGTCCTTAATATTCAAAAGAACACGTGTCGCACTGCCTTTGAACTTTCAAAAATAATATACTTAAAAAGTAACTTAGCTTCTAGATTTGAGTCAGGTGCATACCCTGAGTCTTCAAGAAAGCAATTGAGTACTTGTTAACAAGATTCTACCTGAAATTAATTAATTAACATATTTTTCTTTATATTTTAAATTTTGAACATATAATTAGACTTGTAAACAAAAACTATTAAAATTTGGCCGATTCGGCGCGAGGTCACTTCGGCGACGGCCGATTTGACGCCAGGAAATTTTAAACACGGTTTCTAATTAAATAAAACAAAAATATACTATATGTATAAATATATATTACATAAAAATTTATTTGTTTTGTGAGACATACATAATGTATGATAAATAAAATATTAAATACGTACAAATTACATAACATATCAAATAAAAGAAAAACAGAAAAAAAAACATAATATATGTACATATTTAATCTGTCAAATATATAACAAAGTATATAAATAATTTATTAGCCCAGTTAAAAATTACGTGCTAATTCTTGCAATAATGTATGGGAATGACCTCTTTGTCTTAATGTTAGTTTAATTTTCATATTATTTACATATATTTTGTTTAATAATTGTTTTAATCAAACTAAATCTATTGTCTCTAAAGTCAATTTTACAGGCACTTTTGGTTGATTTTCAATTTTTAAAACTTTCTTTAGTTTATAGGTTATGTAGGTGTATTAAAATACTTTTATATGTTGTATAGTTAGTGTACAGACCGGTTTCGGCTGTTAGGCCATCGTCTGTGTAAAATTGTGAATGCTTTAGTTTGACAACCACACTTAATTTTATAACTGTTTTAATAGACTTAAAGTCGTGCTCAATTTTATTATATATGTATATACAATACTAATGTTTAACATTATAACAACATTTGCACGACATTTTAGGAATAATTAAATGAATTACAATAAAATTTATAGTAAATTACTATCACAAATAGTATTTGAAAAGACTGTTGCAAGACTTCAAAAACAAATAAAAATACTTTTTTACAATTTAAATTTGCAGCAAAAGATAAAGAGTATTTCAATGGGACGCACAAAATTTGTAAAGTTATAGCAGTCATGTTGTTATAGAAACATCTGTCAAATTTGTTGTGAATTATTCAGTAGTGTATGGTACATTACCATAGAAGGTTATAGCATTAAACAACGTGTGCAAATTATCAAATTTTATTTTCAAAATCTGTTCAAAAAACGTTCCACGCATTACATGATTTTTTTCCTTGTCACAACCGTCCTGACAAGACAACTATTTAATGTTTCGTAAACAAATTTAAGTCATCCGGTTCAATTAATATGCATTCACCCGTACGTTACCAAAACCTACAAAAAACATTTCTGTTGTGCGTGAGAGTATACGGAAAAGACCGAGGAAGTCAATTTCTTGCCTTTCAAAAAACTTGGCTTTTCTGCAACTTCAATTTGAAAAATTCAATTGCCGCAGGAACTTAAAGTAAACGACCATAGACAACGCCGTGTGAGCTGATTGAGCTCTGTAGCAGTTGTAAGTTGACCTAAATTTGGCTAAAATAATCATCTTCAGCAACAAAACCCATTTTTGAATAAATGGATATGTAAACCAGCAAAGTTAGCACCAGCACAAAATGCATCACTGTTTTGGTGCAAAATCTTCGGTCCGTACTTTTTCTAAAACAAAACTGAAATTGCCATAACCGTCAACGGCGAGCGCTACAGTTTGATAAAAACTTTCTTGTCAACCTAAACGACCTAAACTAGATGATATAGATACCAACAACATGTGGTTTTAACAGGGCGGCGCTACGTGCCACACAGAGCATGCCACGATGAACATTCTGCAATAACAATTTGAAAGTATTTGTGCAATTTAACGCCTTTAAACTGTATCTTTAAGGGCTATCTTAAATTGCAGGTCTATGCAAATAAACCGCAAACAATTGATGCCCTTAAAATTAACATAACAACCGCCTTTTAGCAGATTTATGCAATAAAGTCATCAAAAATTGGACCTCTCAAATACGTGCCCCAAGCATAAACGCGGCAGACATTTAAACAATATTATATTCTATACTTAATGACATAAAATATTCTTTAAAATTAAAAAAAAAAATATATATCTGGCACACAACTTGTTTTATTTACATTTAAAAATTGAGCGTCCTTATATTTTTTTTTGTGACTAGATTAGTTTAAATTCTAATCTTCCTTTTAATGTGCCATCAATATTGGCAAACTAGAAACAGGTTGTTAAAGTCAATATAGTATATTTTTAAACTTATATAAAAGTTTACTATTACTGCATTTTTTTAAATTATTTTTAAAAGTACCTCAAAATTTATTAAAGCAAAATACAATGTCAGTTATAAATTTTTTATTTTAAACTCCTGCCATATGATATTAGAACAATTTGCAACTACTTCAATAACAAAAACTCTAAAGATTTTGATGGTTTCTTTATATCGCTGATTTAAAATCTACCAGAAAATGTTCTTCTTTTAAAGAAACCTTTTTTCCATCTGAATTAAAATAAGCTTGTGTTTTTCCACTGCATAAAAAAGGATATAAAGATGTTTGTAGTCATTATCGACCAATTGCTTAACTTGTTTTAGCAAAATAAAAAAGAATAAACGACAGATTATTGTCATTTTGCGTTATCTCTTAAAATCCTTTTGAACTTGTTAAAAATAAAAGCACAGCAGATGCTATACTTAATTTGCATACTAAGTTTATAAAGAACATTATAATGAAAATTTTGTTGTAACAGTATTCCGTGATTTGGCAAAAGCATTTGATTGCGTGGATCACAATATACACTTCTTTAGAAACTTGAATTTATGATTAAAATAGAAGTCAATTTGTAAAAATATTGCAAACTTAACGAAAACTATCATTGAATAACATTTAATATCCGCAAAGAGTTGGTGTACAGCTTATTTACTGACCATTAACACTTTTAAATATAGACGATAAGGAAATATTCCAATCCAATCGGGTACTTTTTCTTGGTTTAAAATTAGACAGATAAAAATGCCAGACTTACCCTTTGCAAGAATTCTTTTTTTTATATGGAAAAAAGATGTTCTACCTTTAAATATAAAATTAATTAAAAACTATTATAAATTTAGAAAAGATGCTAAACTTTATTTACATAATAAAACTTTTTATAGTATCGATTTAAATACAACATAGTTTTTGAAAAATACATTTTATTATTATTTTATAAATACAGGTAATCATACGTCAAAAATTCAAGAGATTATTCCTTGAGTGAACAAAATTTGCGACAACCATATTTGATATTTGTTGAAATCATTAATGTAAATAAAAGTATGGCGTACGCCAATGAGTATATCAAGTACAAAAAATTAATGAGTTTATAAAGTACAAAAAATTGTTAACTATAACTTGGAACGGCTGTTTTATCTACTAATGTGGATTTCATTTGAATACGTCTCGTCATTGATCATCACAAGTATCGGTCGCAGTTGTTTAGATTTAGTGACGTTTGGCTGTTTGACGTGTCTTTAATAGATAGTGAATTTCTCTACCCTGAATCACTATACGAACGCTGAAATGACTGACATGCATTTCATGTATTTAATTGCTGATGGCAATTCATTACAAGCTAGACGATTGTACATTGAACGGTTTTCTGGCTGTAATATACGTGTCAAATAATAATAATGTTATTGTTTCACACTTTGTAGCGACGTACGACCAAATTAAAGATGATCAAATCCTGCTTTCAAGTCGATAAACAAAATGTTGAACAGTTTTTTTTTTAACTAAATAGAAACCTAACCAAACCCAACTAAGTAAAATTGAATAACAACTATAATATATAGGGTGTTTAAGATAGTTTTTGGTAAACTTAAACAGTGTATACAACTCATCAAATGGAACAAAAAAGTTCTTATAATCATGTATATTATAACTTTAACAATTTTTATCATTTACTATAATAAAAAAATGTAGCTTGTTATGTATTTATTTTATTTTATTTGTAAATCAGTTTTTTATTTAGTATACACTATACATGAAGTAAATAACTATTTTGTGAAGATAAAAATTAACTTATTTTAAATGTGTGCACGTAAAAGTAGAAATTGATACACATAGTTTTAAATTGTATAACATATCAATATTTCAAAAATGCGAAAATGATATAAAATTGTTGTAAATAAATTGTTTTTAAACCGTGCCATTACAACCGTACTTGACTCACAACCTTGAGTATATGATGCTAAGCATGTTACCTATCAGTTTCCAGTCCGCTGAAGTAATGCATTTATTTTCTTATTATAATAGCACGTTATAAATATATCGTATTATTCTTTTTGAAGTAGAAACCCTACTGATTTTATAATAATCCCATCATGCATATTTTGGTCGTTCTTTTATGTGCCCATAAAGAGGAAGTAATTTTTAATTTCTATTTGCGAAAACAGACGTTTGAGGTATGTTAAGAATTTATATATTCGAATAACGTACGGCCATGTTATTGTGGATTTTGAACGCGCCCCGATTATCGTTCTTCCAGAATGTGACTCGAACGGCGGGCGGGCGAGAGTCGGGCCGTTTATAAATATATAGTATATATAGGACTATGGATGTTCCCTTTTGCGGTGCGATCGCGAAAAACTTTTATCGGAATACTCGGGAGTTTTCTTACGGTGCAGATACATATTGGTCTTTCCACTCTCGTTTTGGGTCGGCATTTGTGAATTCCCGCTCGTGAGCGGGATACAATATTACAAAAGAGCTATACCATTGAAAACTTTGCTTTACAAACTTCTACTTCTATATAATATTAAATTATATATTTAAAGAAAGAAACTATTTTGAGTTAAATAATAGTTAGTATACAACAAATTCATTTAAATGTTCTACGTAGTAAGTTGAACAATTATGTAAATAAAACATCTTGCCAACAAAAGCAATGAGCGTTAAAGCAACGTTAATGAGACCTTAATAAAGCAGTGCCAAATGTTATGCTTTCGAGTCATTCGTGCGTGATTTATTAAGGACCATTTTTATTTTATTTGATATCGCATTATAAAAAGCAACACATGCGAACCGAGCCCCCGGAAGTTTACACAAAGTCTCCGCGAGAACACCTAAACTCCGGTAAAACGGGCGACATAGGGACGGAGGGACAGTGGCTGAGAGTTCTTTAAGAGTAAGCGGACTGTGCTCGAATCGATTAAACAATCATTGTGTCGAGTGCAGTATGCCAGAAATGAACACGAACACAAACACTACATTTAGGGAGCCATAGGTGCGTCTCGTCTCATTAAGCACACCTAATAATATACGCCAGTGCAGCATAAATGAAAGCTACGTTCAGCAACCTGCGATTACTGCAACTAATATAATTTATTATGATTTATTGCAATGTTGGCAGGCACTACAAATATTACGGGTTGTGATGCGTTGAATGTTCTCACAGGGTTGGTTGGGTTTATTGTATATGAATATATCATCTCATCCTGCCCATATATTCATTAATTACAGAGCTAGGCAGTACTAGAAGTAAATGTACTGGAATTTGTACTTGATTTTTGACCTAAGCAATTATTTTAGAGATTATTTTAGCTTCTATAAAGGGTAACTGTTATGTCAGTCAAATATTATTAAATATTTTATTAAATTAGCAAAAGTGCCGAATGATCTTAATAGGGTATTCCGCGTACTGTTAAATTATTTTATAAAGTTCTGTATGATTAATAATGTATTAAAGCTAATACATGATTTTATTTTAAAACAAAATTAATAAATGTACTGTTAATATAAGTAAATTAAAATAAGTAAATTAAAATAATCAATTTTTTTAGAAAGAGAAATATAAAATATAATAGTTTAAATAGCAAAACAAATCAAAGATATGTAAACAATTTTAATATAAGAATAAAATTCAGTTTTTTAATCAAAATATGTTTTATTGTTAACCGTTTTCCGTATAGCATTTATCCAATCTTTAAAATTTGGATTATTCGTTAAAACATCTTGATAGGAATGTTGTTAACGACCCAAATGCGTTTTTTTAAATACTTTATATTGGAGAGTTGGTATATAAGATGCTCTTTAAATATCTCAACAAAAAAAGTAAAACCCAAAAGTCACTTATTTTGAAAAATCTCAAAGAAAATTGAAAACAATTCACAAATCATTGTAAATTTATGCTGTGCTGTGTTTGTCGCCACAGACCTAATAAAATAAAATTTGAAATTGGATCGGGTTTTACACAAAACAATGATAACCGACAAGCATTATGTAATAACACTAATAATGTGTAAAAATTAGTTTAATAGTGAACATTGCGTTGAAGTAATCAAAATATGTTGATCTTTTTTGATCACTTCTCAATGTTTGCTGATAGTCCGCAGTACTAAAAATAAACTTAAACTTAAAAAAAGACAACCAATCAATTGACTCCGAGATATTGAATGTAGTAACGTAATGATAAAAAATATAAATTGTAAATAAAAATCGGTATAGAGCCTTCATATCTGCTGGGTGCAAGACTTTAAACTCAATAAAAACACCAAAACAAGTTTTGATAATTTTTTTATAGAAATGAGAAAGCAATTTATAAACAGTAATATGCCGATGTACAACACACTACGGTAGTATAAAAAAATTAAGAAGATTAAAAACATAACTAATTAAAAAAAGCCATGAAATAAAAAGCATACAAAAAGATAAAAGAAATTATGAGTACACAAATAAATCAACAAACACAAAATAAATTATTTAAAAAACATCGCTATTAAAAGTATAACAAAAATACTGAAAAAAAAACACAAACAGCAGGAAATTTTAAGATAAAGAACCAGAATTGGCAACTGACAAATATAACAAAATGGAACCTTAATTAATAATTTAAAAACCAAACTAAAAGATGCAAAATTACTAAACCTGGCAAGATTTCAATAAAACTTTTAAAACTTATTAATTAAAAAGCAATAGATGTTCTTATTAATTTATTCAACTTAATCTCTTGCACATGATTATTTTAATTAATATGCATTCACCCGTACGTTACCAAAACCTACAAAAAACATTTCTGTTGTGCGTGAGAGTATACGGAAAAGACCGAGGAAGTCAATTTCTTGCCTTTCAAAAAACTTGGCTTTTCTGCAACTTCAATTTGAAAAATTCAATTGCCGCAGGAACTTAAAGTAAACGACCATAGACAACGCCGTGTGAGCTGATTGAGCTCTGTAGCAGTTGTAAGTTGACCTAAATTTGGCTAAAATAATCATCTTCAGCAACAAAACCCATTTTTGAATAAATGGATATGTAAACCAGCAAAGTTAGCACCAGCACAAAATGCATCACTGTTTTGGTGCAAAATCTTCGGTCCATACTTTTTCTAAAACAAAATTGAAATTGCCATAACCGTCAACGGCGAGCGCTACAGTTTGATAAAAACTTTCTTGTCAACCTAAACGACCTAAACTAGATGATATAGATACCAACAACATGTGGTTTTAACAGGGCGGCGCTACGTGCCACACAGAGCATGCCACGATGAACATTCTGCAATAACAATTTGAAAGTATTTGTGCAATTTAACGCCTTTAAACTGTATCTTTAAGGGCTATCTTAAATTGCAGGTCTATGCAAATAAACCGCAAACAATTGATGCCCTTAAAATTAACATAACAACCGCCTTTTAGCAGATTTATGCAATAAAGTCATCAAAAATTGGATCTCTCAAATACGTGCCCCAAGCATAAACGCGGCGGACATTTAAACAATATTATATTCTATACTTAATGACATAAAATATTCTTTAAAATAAAAAAAAAAAATAAATATCTGGCACACAACTTGTTTTATTTACATTTAAAAATTGAGCGTCCTTATATTTTTTTTTGTGACTAGATTAGTTTAAATTCTAATCTTCCTTTTAATGTGCCATCAATATTGGCAAACTAGAAACAGGTTGTTAAAGTCAATATAGTATATTTTTAAACTTATATAAAAGTTTACTATTACTGCATTTTTTTAAATTATTTTTAAAAGTACCTCAAAATTTATTAAAGCAAAATACAATGTCAGTTATAAATTTTTTATTTTAAACTCCTGCCATATGAAATTAGAACAATTTGCAACTACTTCAATAACAAAAACTCTAAAGATTTTGATGGTTTCTTTATATCGCTGATTTAAAATCTACCAGAAAATGTTCTTCTTTTAAAGAAACCTTTTTTCCATCTGAATTAAAATAAGCTTGTGTTTTTCCACTGCATAAAAAAGGATATAAAGATGTTTGTAGTCATTATCGACCAATTGCTTATTATGCTTACTCCAATCATAGCATAATTTATTACTAAAAATGCTTCAATTACAATACTATAATACTATAATAAGCTTTTTTGAAAACTATTTACAATTGCAATTATAATTAGTGATAATTAGCTGGATTGAGATGAGCATCAGATATGCATTGTTTGGTATAGATGTTTATGAAAAATGACGTTTTTTTTCAAAATATTATATTATATATTTTAAACTTGTAAACGCTATTTTGTAAAACTACTAAATGACTTTTATTTGTTTTGTATACTAAACTGGTTGTTATTATTATTATTTTTTTTTTTAATTTTATTTATTATATACATATTTACATTTTATTGTATTTTATTATAAAGTGGTTATTCCAGCAGTGCCGCCATCCATCTGTAGAACGATTCGAGGGGCCTGGTATTGGAAATTTCTTTCTGATGTAATTATTTTTATGTTTGATTGTTCATTAGGTATTCTTTTAGTTTAGTTTTGAATTGTAGTATGTCTTCTATATTTAATATTTCTTTGGGAATTTTATTGTAGTCTTGTATTCCTTTAACAGGTAGACTTCGGTTTTTTGTAGTTGTTCTGTTCAGTTCTATGTTAAGATCATTCTTCTTTCTAGTGTTATAGGAGTGTATTTCTTTTCTTCGTTTTATTTTAAATTCTGTTTTGACTTGGCCAAATTTAATCTTTTGAATAATGATTATATTTTGCTGTTTAATTTTGTTTTTTATTGTTAGTTGCTGAGATATTTTATGTATATCTTTAGTAGGTGTTAATTTTTCCAGTTGGTAAATAGTTTTTATAGCTTTATTTTGCTGTCTTTGTAATTTTTCTATGTTTCCTTGTTTAGTGTTTGCCCATATTTTCATTAGATAATTTGTTTGTGAATTAAATAATGCATTATAAATTACTTTTTTTGTATTTATATTAATTATATTTGTAAGTTTATATAGTGCGCCAATTGCCTTTGTGTTTTTCATAGTTAGATGTTGTATGTGATTATCCCTTTTAGATTGTTGTTTATTGTTAGTCCTAGATATTTTGTATTCATTACTTCTTTTATGTTTACATTGTTAATTTGTAAGGTAATATTGGTTATTCTTTTTTTACGTGTTATTAACATATAATTTGATTTACTTTCATTAATGGTAAGTTAGTTATTGTAGTGCCAGTCATTTATTTAATCTAAATCTTTTTGCATTTTTTTTTGGAGTTTTAATTTGTTTTTATCGCTATGTATTAGGCATGTATCATCAGCGTAAATGTATAATTTTTCATGTAATTTAATTTCAAATATATCGTTGATGTACAATATATACAAGAGAGGTGCAAGTACGTCTCCTTGTGGTATCCCAAAATCACTGAGCGTTTGTGTACTTAGTACGTTGTTAATTTTTGTTTGTTAATATCTCGTTTTTAAGAAAGTTGATATTAATTGTAATTCTTTACTTTTCTCTCCCATTTGCTCTAGTTTTTTTGTCAATTTTGTTTTGGATATTGTGTCAAATGCTTTCTTCATATCGATGAAAACTATCAAACAATCTTTTTGTAGTTCCAGACTATTTTGAATGTTGTGTATTAGATCTATAGCTGCAGATTCAGTTCCAGTGTATTTTTGAAATGCGTATTGCCTTTTATGTATAATTTTATGATGTTCAATGTGTTTAAGTAGTCTGTTATGTATTACGCTATCTACTATTTTTGCTATTGTGGATACTAAAGCTATTGGTCGGTAATTTTCTGAAAGTTGTTTATTTCCATTTTTGTGTATTGGTTTTATGATTGTGTTTTTTAAACATTCTGGATATTTGCCGACTTTGATAGTTATATTTATCAGTTTGGTCAAGATTGGTGTGATTTCTTCTTTAATTAGTTTGACTATTTCTGTTGTTATTTTATCTTTTCCAGGCGCTTTTCCATTCTTAAGTTTGTTAATTATTTGTAAAATTTCTTTATGTGTTGTTTCATCAAAAATTGCATTTGTTTTAATTTTCCTTTGAAGGGTGTTTACTGTTGGTATTTGATGGGTGTTTAGTTGTTGCTGTGCAAGTTGTTTTCCAATATTTGAAAAATAGTTATTTATTTCATTTGCTATGTCTTCGGATTTTGTTAGTATGGTTCCATCTTCCTTCATCATTTCAGCAATGTCATCTTTCTTTTTCCGTTTTTTTATTAGTTGATTTATTTCATTCCAGGTTTTTTTTTAGTTATCTTGAATTCGATCAAATCTGTTTTGGTAGTAACTTTTTTTTCTTTCTGCCACTTGTTTGTCTACTTCTTTTTTCACTTTATAATAGTTTTGTTTTAATATATTATTTTGTTGGTTGTGTGTATACCGTTTATATAGTTCGTTTCGTCTTTTAATGTTTTCAATTATTTCTGTGTTTATCCAGTGGTTGTCTTCTTTATACTTTAAAGTAATTTCTTTCGTATTGGTTCTATAATATTTGTTAGCGTCTTTGTTAGTGTTTCAAAAGTATTTCTTTCAGTTTGAGTAATTTTGTTATTGAAAGTTTTTTTTTATGTTATCATAGTTTGTTTTATATTTTGTTATTGTTGTATATGTATTTTTTTTTTATCCTTAATGTTTCAAGTTGTTATTATAGCATTATGATCTGAATATGGTATATAGTCGACTTGAGTTGTTTTCATTAATGTTGGTTGATTTGTAAGTACGTGATCAATAATCGATTATTTGTTATTTTTGCTGTTACAATTAGTATGGATGACACTGTTGTACAAAAAAATGTTTTAATTCCAGAAATATATATTATAGTAATATCAAATCAAATTTTAATCAAAAAATTCTAAAACCAACAGTTTCTTAGTTATTTTAGATCCAATAGGTTAATATCTTAAATATAACTTTTGTTGTAACTATTTTTATAAAGTTTTTAGAAAGAGAGTTTCTGTATATCCATGGTTTCCAAATGTTTTATGCATAATTACTATTAAATACTATAAAACAATAATAATTAACCTTGCTCAATAGATTTTGTTTTTCAAAAAATAATCTTTTTTAAAGATTATACATTTTTCTATACTACATAAGTAAAACAAATTGTTAACTCAAAGTCAACCGTGCAATAGGTCAGTTATAAAACGGAGTACAGGATTCGATCACCAAAATATGACTAAATAACAGCTTGCTTTTCATCCACCGGGGTGTTTTAAAAGTCACCTAATAAGAAGTTGGTTTTATCAAACAAAATCATATGTAGCAATGACAAAAGTATACTTATCTGTTGAGAGAAATTCTTTAATAGATTTCTTATTCCAGAATAGTTGTCTTATGCCAAAAGTTACTTGTTTCTTGATACCATTTGGAAAATAATTTAATTTTAACAATAATATGTAATATATTTTTTTGTATTTTGCTTAGCTTAAGAGTTATAAGCAAGAAAATAATGTACCAAAATGTCTAGCCCAAATTATTTTTCTCAAAAACCAAAAAATCGTAAAAAAATGAAAACAAAGCGTAGTTTTCAGATTTCTATTTTCTTATTTTTTTTTTTGAACTAATACTTTTGGACACATCAGCGCTATCTATTTTTTTCTAGATTTTCTGGAGATTGCCTTATTATATATAACTTGTAAACAAAGCAAAATACAAAAAGTGTACTGCATTTTTTTATTACAATTTTATTAGCAATTTGAATCTTGGCACATAATTTGTCGCAGGTTCAAGCCTCATTAATTCAGGATGCTAGTCTATTATATAATTTGTGATTATGTAATCGTAATTACATTTATTATAAAAGTAGTGTAGTGTGGTGCCAATCAATTGACCTTAATTTCTATTAAGAAATATTGTAGAATTGCTACTAGTGCATCCCCTATTAGAAAATTTCCTGGAGTGAAGCATTCTAAGTCATTCACGTCGTTTCATAGAGGGGTTATTGACTTCGAATTCATGACAGCTTCAACTTGGGTTAAGATTGTGGTTAACTCCTCATAATTTAAAACTGCATCTCCAATTACTCGTCTCTTTCCATAGATTTGACTGCTGCTTCCCAGAGTCCCCCAAAATGTGGGATACGTGGGGAAATAAAATCCCAAGTAATTTTATTTTTCATTACCTCTGTTTCAATAAGCTCAATGTTGTCAAAAATAAAATCTTTTTAATTTGTTTGTTAGCTCCAACAAAGTTGGTTCCATTATCAGAACAGATATGTTCTGCTACTCCTCGTCGCAACAAAACGATATAATGCTGCCTAAAAACATTTAATAGTCAAATCATTAACAATTTCAGTATGTACGGTAACATAGCACACAAAAACCCAAATATAAGCTCTTTTTATTTGTTCCTGCCTTTTTGTTCCTTCCTTTATTTGAATTGGACTGCAGTAATCAATTCCGGTTTGAGAAAACGGTCTGCTTAGAGTAACTCTGTTTTGGGAAAGACCTATTAATGGGTTATTTCATAAGCAGATAATGTATTTTTGCAGTTGTGATCGTACTACCAAACGTCCGCATATTGGCCAATATTTTCTGCCTATAGCTAATAAGGTTAGTTTAATTCCTCCATAACAAACTCTGAGTGAATTATCAAATTAGTAAATGTATGTTTTTTGGAACTAGTGCCGGGTGTTTATAATCCTCGTTTAATTTTGCAATTTCAAACGTCCTCCTACACTCAGAATACCACTCTTGTGAAGAAATTAACGTAATGCCACAAGCTTCTTCTGCTCTTCCTTTGTAAAAGTTTCTTCCTGAGCTACTCTAAGAATGGTTTGTTCGGCAGCAATAAGTTCTTTTTTATTTAATATTCTCTTGGTTCCTTGGCTGATACGGTATAAATTAGTAGCAAATCGTTGAACCCAACCAATAACACGTACAAGTCGATTTAAAAAAGAGTATCTACTCGCAAATTCTCTGCCAAGTTTGTTTTGATTTCTATTGCAAATCCTAGTATTGATACAAACACAGGCCATTGTAAGTGTGGTTGAACTATGCTGAACCAATAAACCATAGCAAGTCTATAATTATTTCAACCGATGTGTTTCTTGAAGCTAAGTCAGCTGGATTATTTGCTGTGAGAATATGTTGTCAAATAAACTCTTGATATTGTTGAATTTTTTTGACCTTATTTCTTACGTAAATTTTTCATTATGACGTTTCCAACGACAACCAATTTGAAACTATGCAAGAACCCGTCCAACATTAAATGTCCTTTATTGGCATCCGTAGCGCTTTGGTTGTTTTTTCTACCAAAGTACCGTTGTAAATTTTATAGCAGAGCTATTCGTGATTTGCTACATATTAATCTGGTGTTGACTTCACTTGTATCTATGTCCGTAGTAACAGCATATATACACGCTGCATAAGCTTTATCACTAGCGTCACAAAATACATAAATGTCTACACAAGTTTGTAATTTACCAATGTTTACTAAGCAAGGCACTTGTAACTTTTTTAAATTTCTCAAGTCATTTAGATATTTTGTCCTGGCAATAATAACTTCATCCCATCCTAGTTTTAATGTCCATAGTTTTTGCATCAAGATTTTGCTGTTACTATTACTAGGCCTACTATGCCTAACAAATCGAATAATTTTGCAATAGTCGATAAAAGAGTTTGTTTTGTTGCAAATTTTTGTTTTCCTATATCGTGTTTTATACTAAACTAAAGTGTGTCTTGTTGAGAATTTCATTCCATACCCAGAGTTTTTGTTGTGCTATTTTTATTTAGTTTTAATATTTGATTTTCTTTTGTAAGTAGTGATGATAATAACGATTTGTCATTACTCTCTAATTTTTTTAATTTAATTCCTCCATATTTCTTTCTTTTATCGTTAGCACCAGTTAGCAAATATCCATGTACATGTCTTCCTTTATGATTCTACTTGCGTCAGAAAACATCTCTTGTGCTTCTTCTGCTAGTTGTTGAAGATAGTGTTGCTATGTATAATGCAGAAGCTGTACCGTAATCAGCGTTTGGAGTTCATATTCTTAAATTGGTTCGCTTGTGTCGTACCTCCATAGTATTCGATGTTTTTCTGATCTTCATGTAGCAAAATTCGTCGATACATTTTTGAAATGTCACTAACTAACACATATTTGTGGGTTCTGAATCTTACGAAAATTTCAAATAAAGATTGCTGTAGTACTGGTCCAATTCGTAAAATATCATTAAGAGATACCTTAGAGCTGGTGCGGGCAGAAACATCAAAAACTACATGTAAGCTTGTCGTTGTGCTGTTCTTCAAGACTGCATAATGTGGTAAATAAAACGATATTGTTGACGCAAATTGTTATTTTTTGCTAACTTTCGTTCTGTCAAGTAGAGATGTCTGATGGCTAACAAGAGATGTCTGATGGCTAACAAGAGATGTCTGATGGCTAACAAGAGATGTCTGATGGCTAACAAACAAAAAGATCCTAATGTGGCCAGGTTTGGCTCTTCTTTTAGTGGCAATTTTATAACAAATCGTCCTTTGTTGTTACGTCGATGAGTTTGCTGAAAATATTCTTAGCATTTTTTTTTCTTTTTTGGTCAAATACTTGACCTCCTTCATCCCTTCAATCTTTCAAAACCTTTCCATCGTATTTTGTAGCTCCATTAGTCCTGCATTGCACTGAACTTTTCTTTCTCAGCCACTGTTACCTCCTGAAACTATCCATCCCAGTTTTGTTTTTTTTTTTAATAAAGAGGCTTTCCTGACACTAAACTTGTTGATAGTGAAAAATTATTAAATCGTGATTCAAACTCAATGCGGGTATGATTCTTAAGGTTGTATCTAACTTGCTCGATGCCCATTAGTGCATTTTAAACTTATCTGGGCCCCTGTATCCAACATTCATTGCCTGTAAGTATCGCCCTTGTTTATCTTTGATTTCAATAACAGCCGTAGTCAATACGGTTTGGTCACCTAAAGTCCCTACGTGTGCTGCTATAGTGTCCTCAAGGTGTATAAGTGGTGATGTTTTTTGTTGCTTTACATTTCTCCATCATATGTGTTTGAGAGAAACAATTGTAACATAACTTTTTTTCTCGCACTGTATTAATCCGTGATTGAATTGGAAGTTTTTTAAATTTATCACACGTATAATAATAAACTGTAATCCCCGTCACAAAAATAGCATTTTTATTTTTTTATAGAAACATGAGTCATCAGTGATCGTTTTTTGTTTGCACCCATGTTTATGTTGTCGTGGTATAATCTACATACCTAAACAATTAACTGCTTTTAATGCATTGCATTTATGTTCTATAAATGTTGTCAATGAGTCAACACTTGGTTGAAAATTATTAGGTAATGATAATTCTCACTCTCTAATTGTTTGTGAATCTAGTTTTCTCACAACTAAATTAACTAGCAACTCGCTTCATTCATTTATCTTGCATCATAGTGCTGTTAGTGCATTTACGTTGCTACTTAGTTCATTACTTATTTCACGTAACATCTTAGACGATTCCCTAACTATTTCCGGAAGGTCCAAGATCTCATGCACATGTATTTGAGTATTATGATTCTTTTATTTTTATAACAATTTTCAACATATTTCACAGGATTTGATAACTTGCTGCTGTTGTTGTAATTGAGCTAGCTAACTGACTCGCTTCTCCACTTAATAATGACTTTAAATATTGCAGTTTATTCACATCTGCAATACGTGGCATTAGTAATGACGTCACACGACAGTAGCGCCATTGGCGCCAACGTGGATTATCACAACAACTATTTTATACATAGGTTTTCTTATGGGAGATACTTGTTGGATTTAATTGTGTCGTTATAAGATATTTTTCAGCAATTCAGTGTTTGTGCAATGATCATTTGTTCAGCAAGGTAATATTTTATGTATAATATGTAGATAATTAATTACACAATTTTAAATTAACACATATTAAAACATTCACTACAATATAACCTCACAAAATGTTTTAATTAAATTTTAAAATACATTTGTTAATTTAAGTAAATTAATATATTTTTTATTATATCTATACTATTGTATATTTAGTAAAACTAATTTATGATAATAGGTAGTATTTTACTCAAGAATTGACTCAAAGAATTAGGTTTAATGCCTCGATTATCCAAGATGATATTTTTGTTATTTGTTTATTAATTATTTGTATTTATATCAGTTTATATTTTTTTAATTAGAAAGCAATTATCTATAATATATTTGTAAAATAAAACATATTTTATAAAACTCATTGTTAATACACAAACAAAAACATTATCAAACAAAGTACAATTACAAAAACAATATATGCATAGTTTCGTTACACATAATTGGAACATAGATAATCAAAATTAATTATTACTCGATTAAATTCTTAAGACAATTTAATTAACTGGTTATGTTTGTTCTTATTATGTAAAATAATGTAACCGCATATATATTGTATTAAATATTTTAAATAATAGAAAAAACTATGCCGATAAGCTTTTTCAAATTGCTTACTTATTGATTTTAACAAATGTAACGTATAATGATTAAATTTAAAAACACAAATATATGTTATTAAAAAATTTATAAAACTGATGGTTTATTATTAAAGATTAACATATTTACATGTTTAATTACTCAGTTAATATTTTTGTATTAAATTAGGCTGCAGTCTCACTGCACCACCCACCGCCACCAACTAAAATTCGAACACGTTAAATCATATGGCGACGGTCCCACTGATTCACTATTCTCGCCGGCATCTGTCATTTGGTAACCACCGTTTCATAATTTCAAATCGGTTGGTGGTAGCGTGGCAACGGTTGATTGTCATTTGAAACATACTAACTTGATATTTTACAAATCAAAACATAATCTGTCATTTTCGCTTTGATATTTGAGAATTTTAAAAACGGTAACATGGAAGAAACATGGACACCACCCGACATTGATAAACTAATTACATTAGTAAATAAAATATAAATATAGCACTCTTCTACTGACATAGAAATGAGTGGGAAATTTAAATTTTGGTGGTCACCAATAGCTGCAGTGAGACCGTAGTACATTTTGGTGGTTAGTGGCAAACGGTGATAGTTGGTGGCGGTGGTGCAGTGAGACTGCAGCCTTAATGAAGTCTTAAAATTTGCTTAATATTTATTTAAACTTAAACTTTAATAATAATTTGTTGCAGTTAACAATTTTACAGTATAATTAACATTAAATTCAAGTTGTATGCGTGGATTAGTGATTCAAAATAATCCTTGAACTCAAATCATTGTTCAACATTGCCATTAAATTTGAACTATTATAATCACCTGTTTCAGTACTTATACTTGTTTTGTTTTCAGTTGGTCTGCTTGATATTTCAGCGTTTGTCATTGTGCCAACCGATTGACTAATTGGTTGTACTAATGACAAGTTGACCTCAAGTTTGTTTTTTAAATTTTTCTTATTGCCAACAAGACAACTATTATAATAAATCTTTTCTATAACTTGTTTGTACTGTTCTTCTTCAGTAGTGTCTTCACTCATCATAAACATCTTCTTTTGTACTGCCGTAAGTTCTTGATATGTCTTTTCCAGTTTTTTTAATCTCTGGCGAATTTGAGATTCTGCTTGCTCTCGGCGTCGACGGTTGTTAAAAACTTTGCAATCTTTGTGATTGCCCTTAAATATTGCCTCTCCTTCTTCATTTCCAAAAGTTGCTCCTCGATGGCTGCTTCTTCACCCATGTTCTCACACTATTCCACTTTACTATGTTCTGATGATCATTGACTAGATCCGGTTCCAAATTACCAAATTAATTCTAAACAAAATAACTATGACAACATATTAATTAATTAAAACAAACTAGATTATGCTAACCTGACAGTGGACAGCTACTGCGAGAAGCGAGTAAAAACAAACATTGCTATAGTAACTGAGATGCGAAGTATTGACTGACTTGCACATGACAGTAACTATGATAGAATCACACGGTCCGAGTAGTTTTACTGCAGTAACTGACTAGGTCAGCTCGGTTGCTAGCTCACACTGTGTAACAGGGTCTTAAGACCCAGTTACACAACTATAATTGCAACATGTCCTTATTAGTATTATAATACTAGCTAACTTCACTTTGTTTATTATATTATAATGAAATGATTTTAAATTATTTAAAAACTTTAAAGCAGAAAAAATATAGTTGATTACTTGTTAATTAAATATTAATATGTTTAATAAAAATTTATATAACTTAATTTATATTTGTCACTTTTATTTTTTTAATACTAAAATTTATAAACAATTTCTAGAATAGCATGACATTTAATCATATTTAAGTTTATGAGATTATACTGTACGTCAGCAACAAAAAATTGTAATTTAATTATTTACAAATGCGTTAACCTAGTTACCTAGTTACAATATTAAATAATAAAAATTGTTAACTAAATTTATTTGTTTAACCGCCGGTATTGTAAACGTTAATTTAATCATCAATTAACTAATCGAGAAATAAATTTATTTGTCAGTTAAATAAACAGATAACCTTAAAATATTGTGCATATAAAGGTCAATTAAATTTTAAAAGCATAATTTTAAAGACAAAATACTCCAAGCATTGGTACACATTTTTTTTACGTAAGACAAAAATCAATGTTTGCACGATTGAAACAATCCTATTGCTTATCATCATTGTTAGTTAGTTTACTTGGTTGATAATGTTTAATTAATTGACGTTTATAATACCGAAATCAGCCAAGTAAACTAATTTACTTGGTTACTAAATAAAATATCTGGTAGATATTCTATTGTAAATTGGGTACGCCTCTAAGCCAACCAGAGCATTGTTTCCCAGTTGCCATAACAACTACAACTGCAGTCTTAACGCAAACCAACTATAGTTTACTGACGTTATGTTTTAGATATGATATCAAATGTCTTTTTCATGACAATAAATTTTGCTACAATAGTAGTTTTTTTTTGGTTCACTTTACATTTTATATGTGTTCCAGAATTTTGTTAAAAAGCATACTGTTGAGTTTATTTAGTCTAGTATGAATCACTTTCTCTAGTATTTTGTTTAGTGTTGCTAGTAGTGATATACGTCTATAATTTTCTAGCTTTGTTTTATCTTCCATTTTATGTATAAGCACAATTATTGTTTGTTTCATGTAGCATGGGTAGATCCTGTTTCAATAACTTTAAGTTTTTTATCAATTCCCATATTTTTGTGAGATTATTTTTATTTAACTGAAATTTGTTTTAGTACAGTATTTTAGTATTCTTTATGTTGTATAACGTTTTTTTCTTTTGTTTGCAATATTATTGCAGTCTTTTATTGTTTCATTATTTGAATTTCTAAGATGTTTTTTGTGCAGTTTGTTTCTTTTTTCAATGTTGTTTAACTTCTGTATGAATCCAGTATTACTTTGTTGGGTAAATTTGATGTAAGACTTAATAGCTTGTTAAATAATCTTTCAAATGGTATTAAAAAACAAGACTCAAGAACTTTATTTCTAAATGCTTGGGTTGTAACTTATTGTTTTTGAGAAATAAAGTCTGAGCTAACATTTTAGAACGGTTTTCTTTGGCTTATGACTTTTAAACTAAGCAAATTACATAACGTTACATAGAACTAAAAAAACTGATATAGTAAATCATATTAAATATATTAAATCTAAGTTTTCCACGATATCAGTTGATGTTGTTGAGTTAAAAGTAAAATCTGGAAACTACAGCAGCTTTAAAGTTTCTGTTCCAGCTAATCATGCTCGATCTATTCTTTTCAAAGATTTTTGGCCTGTAAATATAGCGGTCAAAATTTTTTTAAATTATGGGCGAGTTAATAATGTTCCTTCTTCATCTTCGGTGGATTTTCAAAATCTGGATCCAGCTAACAATCTAAACCCGTCACCAGAAACACCACTACGATATTATTGTACTGACCAAAACCTGGCTAAATCAGGACATCAGCGATGCGGAGCTACAATTAATTGGTTACAGTTTGTTTAGATGTGATCGCTCTTCATTAACAAGCCCTAAGCTTGACGGAGGAGGTGTTTTAATTGCTACTAAAACTTGTAATAAAGCACAATTAGTACTTTATTACAACCTACATTTTTAAGTGTTGAACATTTGTTTGTAATTGTTAAGTTTCAATTTGTATCATATATTATCAGTGCAGTCTACTTACCACCTAACTCAGCATGTAATAAATGTTTAGATCATTGTTATTCCGTTGAATCTATCGCTGACAAATATCCAGACAGTAAACTAATTTCACTAGGCGATTATAATCTACCCGCAGCGGTATGGGTAAATTATAAGTTAGGCATAAGTGTTATTTGTAATGATAGTTATTCTGCTCATTTTGTTTCCAACTGTTATGGATTTCTAAACTGCGCTCAATGTATTTCTATACCTAATGATGGTGGTGTGTTCTTAGATTTATGTTCTTCTAACATCTGTGATATTTCTGTGATTAAAACTGTGGATGTTTTGTTAAAACTTAGCTAACATCATATTGCTTATGTGATTGATGTAAAATATGATACTAGCCGTGATATTTTAATGTGTAATTATGTTTTTAATGATTTTAAATATGCCGACTTTAACGCAATCAATAATTTTTTGTTGAATGTTGATTGGTCCGCCCTTTTTTATAATTGTGATGTTGATAATTGCGTTAATTTATTTTACTCTGTGATGCATTTTGCTATTGACTATTTTGTTCCCAAAAAACTATGGCGAGAAAACAATTTTCCAGTTTGGTTTAATAAAGAATTGATTTCACTTACTAGACTCAAAAAAAAACTGTTCATAAACGTTATAAATCATCAAGACTATTGTCTGATTATAACGAGTTTCAATCAATTCGTACTTCGTGTAAAAATCTCAGTACATGTCTATACAAGCAATATATTGCTCGAACAGAAATCAACATTCAAAGTAACCCTAAACACTTTTGGAAATTTGTTAGCGACTCTAGTAAAACTAATAATTTTCCAGATACAATGTATTATAAACAAAAAACTTGCAGTAATGGAGATGACTATGTTAATAGTTTTGCTGAATTTTTTTCCTCTGTTTACGATACACAAACTCATCCAACTCTTTTGTTTGACTTTAAGAAAAACGTATTACATCAAATATTTTCAATTAGTTTGTTGGATATATTTGAAGGGATTGAGAACCTTAAATGTAACTTTAGCACTGGACCGGACGGTGTTCCATCTATGCTGTTAAAACAATGTATTTATTCAATTTCTACGCCGTTGCATTTACTTTTTGAGGCTACTCTTAATGAAACCAAGTTTTCTTTAGTTTGGAAACAAAGCTACATTATACCTTTACATAAATCTGGAGCTAAGGAGGATATTACTAATTATAGAGGTATATGCATCCAGTCTGCTATTCCTAAGTTGTTTGATCAAATTGTAACTAGTCAAATACAATGGATGTGCAAAAGCATTTTAGTGGAACAGCAACATGGGTTTTGCGAGGGTCGTTCTACTCTTACAAATCTACTTTGTTACAAAAATGATCTTTTGAATGCCTTTTAATCAAGAGTTCTAGTAGGTTCTAGTTACACAGATTTTTCAAAGGCTTTTGATCGCGTTAATCATAGTATTTTGATTGCTAAGCTTTGAGCTTTGGGTTTTCATAATTCTGTTGTTGCGTGGTTGTCGAGCTTTTTGGAAAATCGTACACAGTGTGTGAAAATTAATAACTTTTTATTACAACCAATTGTTGTTCCTTCTGGGGTTCCTCAAGGATCTCATTGTGGATCAATTCTGTTTTTACTCTTTATTAATGATTGTTTATTCTATTAATTTTTCGTCTTCAAATATCATCTATCGAGGACTGCATTAGTTTGCAAAATGATTTAGATTCTGTTCATTCATGGTGTCTTATTAATAACTTGTTGTTTAACGCAAATAAATGTCTTTCGATAAGCTTCAACAGAACTTTAAGTAAAGTATCGTTTGACTATACTATCGATAATAATGTTTTGGAACATGTTACACAAATAAAAGATTTGGGCGTAATTTTTGATTCAAAACTAACTTTTGTTGTGCAACCGTGCTATGAAAATGTTAGGATTTGTTTACAGAATGTCTACTGATCTATCTCCTAGCGCACTCAAACTACTTTATTGCGCTTTAGTACGTTCTCATTTAGAGTACGCTCCGTCAGTTTGGTGTCCATTCTACAGCGTACATATATGCAATATAGAACGTATTCAAAACAAATTTTTTCGTTTATTATCGTACAAATTAGGCATTTTATCCGAAAATTACGATTTTAACCTCATTGCACTGCAATATAATCTTCCGCCGCTGAAAATTTGGTGCAAAAGAGCCGATTTATCATTTTTACGTGGACTAATGATGTCTGAGATTGATTGCCAAGAGCTACTAGTAACTCTTCCATTTCAAGTCCCCAACAATAATCCCCGAACCAGACAGTCTCCATTATTTAGAGAATCTATACATTCTACCAATTATGGATTTAATAATCCAATTGGTAGAATGTGTAAAATTGCAAATAGTTTCTCTAATAATATTGATTTATTTTTTGTTTCAAAATGTAGATTTAAGTGTCAATTAAAATGTGTTGATGAATAATTTTATATTTTGTTTTTATTTATGTATACTTTTTTCCATGCTTTTATTATTCAATATTCTTTTATATATTTTTGTGTAATTGTAATATTGTTTGTAATTCATCGTTATTTATGTACATAATGATGTAGATGTAAATGGTTTTGTATATACCGTGAATAAAGTATAAAGTATTATTATTATTGCATTTTATTATTAAAATTAAACTAATTTTAGAATGTTGTAAAAAAATGAGTCTTTCTAAAAAACAATACATGGATAAACATTCTGAAGTACATTTAGTTCAAATGACAAAATATAAAATTACAAAAACTATAATTTTTATTTCTTTAGTTGTTGAATTTTCAGCATATATTTTATACCTAATTTTGTTTTAAAAGTATAATCGTATAAGTAACAAACAAAAACAAGCAAAAAAATAAATAAATTATGTACAAAGTGTTCCATAAAGTAAAAAAATACTTCCGGTAAAACAAGAATTATATAGTAATATTATTGTTACAATTCAATAGTATCTACTCAACTAGGCAATATGTCTACTTGTAAATCCAATAAAAAGTTACTTCAGAGAAAATGATCTAAAAAATATAGTATAGAGACCTTGTGCTGTGGTTACTCTTGATCTATCCAATAATTTGAATATACACAACTAGAAAAAATAATTTATTAAGTTTTATATTGTAACTTTAAAACTATGCCATTTTGCACATATCCCTAAAATGTTTACATTTTTAATATAATGCAAATATGATTAGAAATACTTATATAAAAATGTAATAAAATAGTCGTTTAGATTAGTCTGACAACAAATTGAAAAATAATAACTTGTCTAATGCAAGATGTGTATTTTTTTAACTTTTTTTAATATTTTTTAAAAGATTTGAATTAACCCAAAAATAGCAGTAAATATGATTTTTTTCATCATAGTTATCCCTACGTCATCTAAGAGTTTTTTGTTTTGTAAAGATATGTAAAGCATTTTCCGCATTTTTAAACGCTGTGTTCATTAAACGTACGATTCATATCTAAACGGTAACAAATACAATTAATAAAATTGCGACTTGTATTGTGAACCGAGAAGGGACCGTTGTTCACGTAGAGTTTTTGTGTCACTGGAGCTGAAAACGTGTATTATTGTTTTCATTCCACTGAATTCACAAGACTTTTTAACGATATGTTTAATATCACCACTATAGTATGTCGGTTAACAATAATAAAACAAAACTTTAAAATGATTTTATCAGTATATAGGTATTAATAAAATTACATTAATAAATTTAAAAATCAATGCAATGATTATATAACATGTTATATGACTAATTAAAAATATATGTTTTAAATACCAAACTTAAAACGTTATAAAGAATATTCTACAAAATAATTAAATTTGTTCTTTCATAGATGTAATAACAATAATAGATGTATATTATTTTTGTTACATTGCATGAATATAAAACGTCATGTAATAAAAGATAAACATTATAATTATTTATGAGCTAACTGCGTTATTATGATAGTAACGCGCAAAAGGCTGAGATGTTCGTAAACTTTACGAAAACTGTAATTTTATTTTTAGTTTTAATTAGAACAATAAAATTACAACTATATTAAAATTTTTTGTTTAGAGAAGAAAAATATATGTAAATGTTTGTTAATATAAATTCAATATTAAGTAATATTTTAATCGTTATACTAATTAATATTCAAAGTAATTATGCATAAAATTACGTTGACGTTTATTTATTTTGATTATAATTGTGACTTTGATATAAAGTATAAACAAATCTTCAATGTAATTAGGGCATTGTAACCGGGCGTTATAAATATGAATAATGAAACGAAAGACTAGTATCGCCATCTAGTTGCAATTTAATACTAAAATGTCCGCATTTTGAATAAATTATTATTTCATTTTTATGGCCGATCTCACCGACATAACTTAAAAATTAAGCCAGAGTTAAATTGCTAAGTAAGGCTTAGCGCGTTGCACCGACATTATTAACGCGTACTTAACGCTTAACTATTGGTTAAATATAAGCCGTCAATTTTGCCGGCTTAAAGTGCGACTTAACCTCAAATTTGTGCGTGACAAGTAAACTAAAGATGGAAAATATAATAATTATTTATCTTTTTGTTGATGAAACTATGCCTAATTGCATTCTCATTCTGCACAACAACATTTGTCAAATAAAAAGGATCATTTTAAGGTTCAGGAATTTATTAAAAAATAGTATATTTTATAGTAATTAAAAAGTGAAAGCATAGCTTCAAGAAAAGTATATTGTACTAAAAAAAGTTATATAATATATAACAATAATATTAAAAATTATACATTACATTAACAGAACAATCACAACCGGCACAACACCAAATCCAAATCACGTCTGTCAAATTTATTTCGTTTTGTTCTCATATAGTTATGCACACAATGCGATGAAAGCGCACGCAAAAGTTTAAGTCAATATAATGCATTTTGGCTGAAATCTGATGTGCCGCTTGCTAGTCAGAAATTTGACAATACTTAGCGTAAGCATCTGTTTCAAATGGTTGGTGAGACGCATATAAAATTTAAGGATGAGTTAACTATTAGGAAGACCTAACTAAGTATCGATTTAAAAAGTGTCGGTGAGATCGGCCATTAATGTTATAAATATGAATGCTGGTTGTTATAAACTAGTTTATATACTCCGTATGAAAGATATTATAAACAAATAATAGACTAAAATATACAAATCGTATTAACGATTAAAATAAATCATGCTTCATACTTCATACTATCCATAGACCATTCAGATTGTATTAGATTGTCGAGCTTTTTTATAATCTTGATAAAAATTATTGGAACTATTATGGCCGATCTCACCGACACTTCTTAAATCGATACTTAGTTAGGTCTTCCTAATAGTTAACTCATCCTTAAATTTTATATGCGTCTCACCAACCATTTGAAACAGATGCTTACGCTAAGTATTGTCGAATTTCTGACTAGCGAGCAGCACAGATTTCAGCCAAAATGCATTATATTGCCTTAAACTTTTGCGTGCGCTTTCATCGCATTGTGTGCATAACTATATGAGAACAAAACGAAATAAATTTGACAGACGTGATTTGGATTTGGTGTTGTGCCGGTTGTGATTGTTCTGTTAATGTAATGTATAATTTTTAATATTATTGTTATATATTATATAACTTTTTTTAGCACAATATACTTTTCTTGAAGCTATGCTTTCACTTTTTAATTACTATAAAATATACTATTTTTTAATAAATTCCTTAACCTTAAAATGATCCTTTTTATTTGACAAATGTTGTTATGCAGAATGAGAATGCAATTAGACATAGTTTCATCAACAAAAAGATAAATAATTATTATATTTTCCATCTTTAGTTTACTTGTCACACACAAATTTGAGGTTAAGTTGCACTTTAAGCCGGCAAAATTGACGGCTTATATTTAACCAATAGTTAAGCGTTAAGTACGCTTTAATAATGTCGGTGCAACGCGCTAAGCCTTACTTAGCAATTTAACTCTGGCTTAATTTTTAAGTTATGTCGGTGAGATCGGCCATTACTGATGTGTTTGTTAAATGTGTTTTGCTTCTAGTTAACTGCATGCTACACATACACATAAATATGAAAAAAGATATATAAAATAATTTAAACATTAAAAAATGTCAACCTTGGAATGATTTCTTAAATAAAAGATGTAAGTTCTATTTAATTTTAACTTATAATCATTTTATTATATTTATATTATTCAGTCTTTATTTAAAATATATATCAACCAGATACTAATAAAATAAAACACTATCTAAGTTTTTTACCACAAATATTTGTAATTTGTATTTTATTATTATTATTATGGATTACTACATAGTAAAGGTCTCAACCATATTTATACCAATCAGATATTTTAAAGATCGTTGTTTTCTTTTTCAGTGCTATTTTAAATAAGTAAATAAAATCAAAAATTATAAGATAAACCACACAATAGGCTGCTGTGAAAATCAACGTCAGCATCTATAATTTATCCGTAAAGAAATAAGATTTTCTACAAGATTAGTAGGAATAATTACATTCTGTGCCACTTAAATAAGTGTAGTTTGAGTGAGGAATACAAATACATAATAGTTATAGCCCTAACTGGGTTTTAACTATAATTAATATGACAACAATGAGTGCGCCTGATAAAACCCCACCGGGTGATGAATTCACCAGCGAGGCGGAGAGCCAAGCAAGTTTCCAGATGGATATTCAGTACGATTCGGACAACGATTTTCAATGACCTTCCAATGAAAAAAAAGGGGGCAACCTAAGAATAATTCAAAGCAGAATAAAAAAGGCAAAGATGAAAAAACGTATTTTAAAATACCTATAAATAATGTAAATATGCCAACTACCTCTACAAATATTACAATACTTCAAAAACAACAACAATTACAACAACAACAATTTCAACAACAACAACAAGTACAACAACAATTAAGGCAATAGCAATTACAACAACAACAGCAACATAGTCGGCCACAACAGCAGGAGCAACTTAAGCAACAACAGCAAAAACAACAACAGCAACAACAACAACATCAGAAAAACCCACAAAAACAACAAATAGCAAGTAGGTTCAAATTATTAAATAACAACTACAAACAAGCGTACTATCTTGAAACATCACAGCAGCTTTCACGTACGCATTTATCGGGCATATGGTGTCAGAACATAATTAATATTAGTGATATAATCTTGACCACTTAAACGGGTTTTATTATTAAATCTAATAATAACAAAACAACTATATGGGACATGTTGCAAAAACTTACTACCACTAAGCTTGATCTCTAAAATGTAAAAACAGACCTACTGTACCAATAGAAAGTATACCAAATATTAAAATAAAATCGGCAAATAGAAGATCAGAAGAGATTAAAAACCAAATAACAAAAGCTTCAAGAATTCATGCACCAGTTACTGTTCATGATCATATTATTGACGCGTACGTACACAAAATTAATTTCCCTAAAACCACTGACATACAACAGCTCATTCATAAACTAAAATTGAGATTTATAGAATCATACAACATAGACACCATTGTTTCCTTCTCTAATAACCGCATGTTTATTGTAATGTTAGACCTTCTTAATTCAGATCAATCTCCTCCCACTTCCCCCATAAGAGGTGTACAAGTCACCATAACCCATCTAGCTTAAATTTTGTATACTCAAACATTAATAGTTTTTCCCAAAAATCTCTCATTATAAAAAATTTCCTTCTGTCTAACAATATTTCCTGTAAATTTGTTGTTGAAACCAAATCCCCAAATCCCATATCATTCCAAAATTGGTCTATAATCCAAAATCCTGCTAACGTATTTAATCAAAACTACAGAGGTGGCTCTATATCTAGGACTTATCCATCTCTTGGAATTAGAAAAGACAACCCTCCTAGCATTTAAAATCCTCTAAACAATTGCATTCATTTCTCAATTCCCTTTCTACAAGAGAAAATCCATATATTCCTTGTCTATATCCATAAAACATCTAATAGTGAAGATAACATCTTTGAAAAAGAAAATCTGGATACCTCCATTAATTTTTATCAAATTCAAATTTTACTTTAAATACACACTCTACCAACATTCATTATGAACGATAATCAGAACACCACTCGATATTCTTTTATGTTCATCCACTATGTCATTCCTGATCTTTGCTCCGACCATCTAGCAATTAATTTTTTAAATAATATCCAACCTTTAACTGCTCCCAAAGAGTACAATTACAACTTAAATCTCTGCAATATATTGAAAGTTAACCAAGAACTCACTTAATTTATTCAGTCCCATCCAAACATATCCCCTAACATCATCTCATCATTCTCAAATTTATTATCTTCATCAATACTCCGCTTTACCCCAAAAACAATAAAATCGTACTACAATTACCCACTTCCTTCATTTATTTTAAGGCTTATTAGACATAAAAGACAGATATACCGCAAGTTCAGAATTACTGATGACAGAACACTAAAAAGACAATTAAACGATTTAAATAAAAACATACACATTCTAATGCTTCAGTACAGACAGGACAAATATATGCCTGCTTTTGCAACAAATTAACAACAAAAAAGGAAAAAAATACTTAAAATATGACAAGATATAAACGTTCTTCAAACATACATTCAATAACGCACCCAGTCTCAAATAATAGCTTTTCATCGGACACCGATATTGCCATCATTTTTCAAAGATGTTTTTGCTTTAAGACTGTGACAACTTTGACAAAACTAATTTAAAAGAGATTAATATTTGGCATGACTCATTTTGTAAACAGACATATAGACAAAACAATTGACAAAGACGATTATTACGACATTCTTAATAAGGGCAAAAATTCGACACCAGTACATGATTTACTGAATAGGAAAAACAATTAACAAGATGACAATACTCATAACTTCATTACACAAATCTTTAATTTTTGTTTAAAAAACCAATATTTTCCAAATGAATGGAAAATAGAAACAATAGTTTGCATCCCAAAAATTTACTCTAATCTGTCTCATCCTTCCAGTTACCGCCCCATTACTTTTCCGACTATTGGCAACACTTTAAATTTTGTGTAAAAAACAAGCTTTTCAGATTTATCCACATCAAAATACATATGACTTGATAGTTTTATGCAGAGCAAATCAACTAGCTATCTCTTAATTATTCTCACATCTGATCTCCAAACTTCCCACCTCGAAGGCAGGCATTTGAGCATTTTGTTTATGGATATTAACAAAGCGTTTGACTCTGTCTGGCGTAAAGGTCTTCTTTTCAAACATTTCGTTCTAATTGTCTCTAATTATCTCGTAAATATAATACATTTCTTCTTAAAAAATTAAACACAAGTACGCATAGGTTCCATATACTCTAAAACATTTAGCCCTCAACAGGGTGCTCCGCAAAAATCCCCACTGTCGCCGCTTTTATACAACATCTTTTGTGCTGATATGCATAATCCTAATCCAACTCACTTCAATCACTGTCGCCTCTTTTATACAACATCTTTTGTGCTGATATACATAATCCTAATCCAACTCACTTCAATCCAACTTCATATATTCTTCAATATGCCGACGATAGAACATTGATATCGCACGCCAAATTGTCTATTACACAACTACAAACATTTTTAGACAATACGCAATCTTGGATCAATAAATGGCGGCTTCGTGCAAATCCTAATTCCTCACTATAAAATTCACGAAAACTCTCCTAAAATGCAAATAAACCAACAAACTATAAACTCATCCCAAATATATAAATATCTAGGCGTTCACTTTGATGCTAAGCTTAATTTCAAGTTTTACATTAATTTTATTAAATCTAAAACTAAATCCCGGGCAAACTATTTTTGGTCACTTACCTACAAAAATAATGGAATCAGCATTAAATGTGCATCACATATTTACAAAACTATCTGTCGTCCAATCCTGGATTACACATCAATCATTTTCACAAATTCTAATAAAGCCACTCTTAATCACCTATACGTAAGTAAAAAAGCCTCTTTTAGATCTATTACTAAAATTCGACATAATAACAACCCCCTCCAAAATCCTTCAAATATCTCCTATACAAAAAAACAAACATTATTCCACTCCCTGAGCGACTACATAACCTTCAAGTTAAATTTGCAAATAATCCAAATAATTCTAGCATACTAAATAACTTCATAATCCACAGAAACCCAACAACTTTTGCAAAGTTTAAAAAACCTGTCCTACCTTTATACGAAGACATCATTAATGACAACGAGTAACTGACAAAATCATCCGACAAGTTATACTACATTATATCATACTGTCATACTTTTTGAGTCACTATTTGTATTTTTTGTTTGTTTATTTAACCTACAATTATAAAATATATCTGTATGACTAAGGTCGATAGCTTGTTTTACAAAAAATATTTAATTTTACTATAACACTATTTTATGTTTCTCTTTATTTGTATGTAATATTTCTTGTTTAATAAAGATGTTAATTATTATTAAGATAAATATTTTTTTTAATTGATTATCAAATAAACTTTGCTTGTGTTGTGCTTTACACAAACAGTAGTTTATGTTATTATAATGTCAGGCAACAGAAATATTTAGAAAAAAAATTTAAGGAATATTTTTAAAATACAGCAATAGAACTACTTACACGATTTGTACAAAATTACGCACGTCATAATACGTCATACTCTATATTAATTTGAAATAGCTTATACTAATATTTTCAGTAAAAAAGCTAAGTAAGCTTTAAAAAAAATATTTCAAATGATAATTAATTATCTGCCTTTGCAAAGTAGTGGCTTAGTTTCATAAAACGCCTAACTTAAATCTTTCCTCCTAATTTGTCGCAAATTCAAATTCAAGCGCCAACAAAATATTTTAAGAAATTATGGCGTTTATTAACTTAAAACATTAGTCTAATTAGTGTCCAAATGAATAGAACAGACACTAAACTTTTTTGGTAGAAAGAAGGATTAACGTACGTCCAGTTCTGTAGAACTTTTTTTATAATTTAAAAGAGATTCTACTCACTTTCCCATTCTTTTTCTAGTTAGATTTTGTTAATAATATTTGTTTTTTTAATCTTTTATCATTTTGCTTTTTGGACATAATTTGGCCTATATTTTCGTTAATCACATCCCAATTATTTTTTCTCGCTTACAAGCATTCAGCGTACATTTTTTTTTTCAGTTTTATCTGATAGGTTTTTTTTGTCACTTGTTTCTTTCTTCCACCTAATGCATATTAGCTGGATTTTGTACCAAAATCGTTGCGCACATTGTAAAAATTCTTCTGTACGCCCTAATACTCTAATAAATTTAATTACATCACTCCATTTTAGGGCTTCGTATAACATGATTAACAAGGCAACTGACGTTAAAAAACTGCTCTTGTTTTTGCCAATTTCCCCATCCCAGCAAAAACATTGCTGTCACCGATTTTCAAATTAAAGTTTTGTCCATAATTGTTCTTAAGTGCCTTAACGCCATCATCAATTTTATGGTGTCTTGTCAAAATTAATGTCTTTAGATTTCATTCATTCAAATTATGCCCCTGTCTTCTCATTTGCCAGTTCCAGTTTGTGTTCTTTCATCCAATTGCTATTTTTTTTCCTATTTTGTCGTTTACTTTTTTGCTATCTTTTCAACTACCACCATTACGATATCATTGGCATATTCCTCCAACAGTTTTAATTTTTGCAATTATGATAAGCACATATAATTTTCCCATCGTGTCAATTAAACATTTCTCTTTCTTGATAGTTTTTTGAGTATTTTTAAATTGGCTTTTTTTCAATCTAAAAACTACCCTATTTTCCAAGCTAAGTTAAACACAAAAATAATTAGCTCCTGGTCTTTTTCAGCTCCTTCCAGTAGGTACATCAATAGACAATCAACTGTAGCATCTGGGTTTCCAAAATCGTAAAACAAGCCTTACTTTTTCGAGAACAATAAAGGTCAATGAGTATCGTTTTAAAATGCAAACTGATTTTCATTGATCTATATTGGACAATTTAGCCATAGACAATTTTTATTTCTAGCAGGAGCATGAGCTACGAGCCACACAAGCCGTAAAACAATTAAAGTGCTGCATGACAAATTTGCTGGGCGCATTATTTTGTTAAACTCAGACATAAATTGTACTTCAGATTGGTATGTAAAAAAAAAAAGTCTACGCTAATGCACAGCAAACAATTACAGTCCTCAAAGATAATGTTCGAGCTTTACTTTAAATTTAAATTTAAAAAATTGTACTATTTAAAATTAAATAAATGTATAATTGAAAAAACCTATAGCTTAAGTCGGTTAGAATTACTACTCGTATTCTCAACAATCCACTCCGTGAGTATTACTTCTCTCCTGTTCATCACTATTTTTCTTCATTTTATTTTCACTTATCTATTGTTCCCTTTTCCTTCTATTTTTTTGTTTGGTTTACTTATTAGCAAAACGTTTACTTTTTTCTTGCGGTAACCTCGAGAATATTGTGAGTCCTTCATACATTAATTTGTAGCATTTCTGTCAACTCATTTCATGGCTACCGCAATCTGTCTATGTTCTTTTATTTGTTTCTTTGATCACTTACCGCCTTTTTGTATTATGTTGACTTTCTTTTTACATGCGTATTGGATTGACGCACTCTTTAGCCTCATGATCTGCCCCACACCAAACAATTTTTTCTGGCCTGTTCTTTTACCTCGCATTGATGTGTTTTGTGCTCGTATCACTGAGACCAAAAACACTTTAGTGGGTTTATTAACTCTTTTACTCTCTGTGGCCCCTATTTGTTAATTATCATCTTTATTTTTAATAAAATGTTTGTGATACTGCTTGGTAACGTAACCATTGAGTACTGCACACTATAGTATTCTTGTAATATTTTCTATTGTTTGTCTCACTTTGTATTCCGTGATACTAACTATGTATGACACAATCATCTGCATTGTAACTATTTTTTCCATGTACTTCTGATTTCCGTATCTCTTCTTTAAGTTTGATACTGTTTGCGTTCGTTCTAAATATTTCCATTTTTGTCTTAAATACTATTTTGATACCAGTTTTCTCTACCTCGATATTCCATTTAAGCTTAGTCCACAAAGATGCGCCTGGTCAATATCTACAGCGCCTCCATTCTCTCAATTAACGGGTTCGGTAGAATATATATTATGTAATTAATTAAAAACTTAAAATATTGGCGCATGTAACCAAACAAAAATGTGCGTACTAAGTAGGCCCATCAAAGTACATATACTTATTTCAGCACTATCTGTCTCCACTTTCAAATACTGTATAATTTACAAAACAAACTAATATAGTGTAGCAATTAAAAATTCTCATATATTTCATGTAAAATTTTATTCATTCATAAAAAAAAACAATTTAAAAAAGTTAAATTATGCGAGTTTTGTTCAAAGTTTTATAACACTCAAATTATCTTGTCACTGATAACAAAATTACTACTATAGTTGCTAGTTGTTTTAATCCAAACGTATAAGAAATTGTGCAACAGTTTTTTTTACATTACTTTAAAATTCCATTAGGAAAGAATACCAAATTGTTGTCAATAAGTAAAGACGTACATATATATTTTTTTTAGTAATACCATATAACAATGTGTTAATATTTACAAATAAATTTCACCTGATTTAAAACGGCTTGAAAGATGTTCGAATAAACAAACGCATAATTTGCCAAGTTGAGCAGAATAATAGATTAGAGAGGCAGGCATCGCATAACAGCGAGCTTATATGATGGCATTTTCTCGTGGGATGAGTGCTATCAGTGTGTGTGTGTATGTGTTAGTGTGAGCCAGAACGAGGACGGACCGGGACATTGTCGCTATGTGCTCAATGATTCGAACGGACATATATTATTTTTGTTGCGGAGGGTGTAAATATGATGTCACAAAGCCATTTGTTAGCGCGGCTTCCTGCGAGGTCTGTCTGCAGGAAAACCGCGACCCGATATGTCGCTTCATATTTATGATCTGTTCCAGCGGAATCCCACTCTCCAGCTATCTCTCCACATATATATGTGTGCCCAGGCTCCATGGATGTGTTGCTCACTACGTACGTAACTCATCTGCCAAAAAAGAACCCCCTCATGATATACTCCCGACCATATATACTTTTCGTTTTGTTTTATTGTCGCGTATATGTGTGTGCGAGCTTTCTCGGAAAAATACGATTTCTGAAATTGCGAATGAAAATTACTGTTCTCCATTCATATAAATAGTAAATAAATCAAAGCAAAAATTACATAAGGGCATTATAAAGTTATCACAGATACGTTTTGGTTGATTATCACAAGCGCCAATGTAAATTATATCTATATCCAATAACTAAAAGTTTATTAACACTAATACCAACTACCAAATCGACCTCGTCAGTGTGTTCTGTATTCTGCAACTTCCCGAGGCGTATTTGAATAAATAGTTTGAAATTGGTTTGCATATACAGGTTGATTCTTATGGTATGCAAAAAATAAAGAATAAATTATTATCATAAAAAAGCTTCATATAAATTTATCTTCAAAACGGCATAACGTTAAAGCTACAAGACAAACTTAATAAATTATTTTATTTTGTTAGCGCTGTATTTAATGCCCAAATTACAGCATAAGCTCTTTAGATCACCCAAAATTTTTGTTTCATACAAAAACCACCGGTGATATTGAAAGCGGTTTCCCATCAACACGCCGAAAAAATATAAATATAAATTGCTGTTGTCAGTAGTCAATTCAGTTAATAAAACTTGTTCAAAATGATTATTAGTTTAATTGTAATGATTTCATTATTACATTTCATTTCTGTAATTTTAAATCTATTTCTTTTTAGGCATAATATGTTTATATGAACTTTTTTAAAAGCATTTTTATTAATTTAAAAACAGCTTGTATAACTAATAACAAAGCATACATAACTAATTTATACAAAGTTTAATACTTCAACAAGCGGATGCATGCGAATACGCTGGACACCTCGAAATATATATCATTGTTCGTAGTGCAACGTGCAAGTTTTTATGGTAATAACAGACAATTTTGCGTTTGTAAATTACTTTAATATTAATTTTTTTAATAAAATGTTGTTTTATGGTTAAATCGTTTTAATTTTATATTATTATTACTGAATTCTTTTTTTTTATTACATTTATTCTTCAGCTTGTTTAAAGGCGTATAATGTTTTTGCATTTACATACATTATAAACATCCTAGCTAATTTTTAACTTATTACATAATTTACAAAAAAAAAAATATTTAAGTTTTAATTAAAATGCGTTAGTGTAAGTGACAAGATTAGGTTTTTTAATTATATTTTCTGAGAGACTATTGAATGCATTAACAGAATCATAAGTTATATTGTATTGAAAAGTACACATTATTAAACAGAGAGTCGAAACAGCAGAAAAAAGGGAGATAAATATTTTAATGGCTATAGAAAAAATTCTCAACAAAGCAAAAGTTGAATATTGTTGAATATCAGTGAAATAAGTATACCAATACCAACTGGAATAGCGCCAAGAGAGGCAAAAAAAAATTAGGGAGATGGCAGGAAGATGAACTCATACAAAAGTAAGACTCTGCGTGCCAACACAGGTACAGGTATTAGAGACAAATGGAAAAAAGACCAGGAACAGAAACAGGAGCTATAATAGTGAGCAAACGGGGCGTAACATATGCAGACTTGTTGAGACAGGCAAAACTACAGATAAAAGGATCTACTTTCTAGGAGATAAGAAAAACAAAAAAAAGGGGAGTTATTAAACAAAGGAAAATGAGACCAAAAAAAAGATAGAAATAATAAGAAATGGAATGGAGGGTTACCATGTAAGAAAAGCCAACAACGTACTCACAGAACTAGTGATTATCAAAAATATTAGTTCGAAGACGACCAGAAAAGAAATATTGGAAGAAATTATAAACAAAGCAAACACAGAAGGAAGTACGATAATATCCATAAATAAAGGGCATAGAGAAAAACAAACAGCTATAGTCAAGAAAGACAAAAAAACAGCGGAACAGATAATAAGAGAAGGAAGAATAAACATAGGACTTATAAGATGCAGAGTAGAAAAAGTAACAGCAAACGAAAGAAAATGTTACAAATGCTGGATGAAAGAACATGTAGCGGCGGAATACAAAGAAAAAAATAGGTCATTGCTATGCATAAAATGCAGAAAAGAGGGACATCAGGTTGCAAAATGCAAGAACAGAGAATATTGTATAGAATGCACATCGATAAGACACAGAACGGAAGATAGAAGATGCCCGGTTACAAAGAAAAAAAAAACAAAGAAAACGAAGAAGAATATAGAGGACAACGACCCCAGTAACTAGAGACAACACGAGAAACAGATCATGAACCAAAATGTATAAGTTTATCCAAACAAACATAGGGAGGGAAAGAGAGGCACACGATATACTGATAGCAACAGCAGAGAGAAAGAAGAAATAGACCTAGTGACAGTGAGTGAACCAAATAAAAACAAACTAAATGATAAATGGATAAGAGACAATAAAACAGATGCTGCTATTTTAGCTAGTGGAAAATGTAGGGACAAAGTGGAAAAATGGAAAACACCAAAAGAGAGAATAGTGTGGGCTAAAGTAGAAAGTATGATAGTGTACAGCTGTTATATCAGTCCAAACTGCGGAATAGAATACTATCGGGAGTAGATAGAAGAATTAGAGAACAGTTTAAGAAAACAGAAAAGCAAACAAATCATAGTAGGAGGAGATTTCAATGCAAAATCACCAAGTTGGGGAGGATACAAGAGGGATTTAAGAAGAAAAATCTTAGAGGAGATGATAGCTGGGTTAAACCTTATCATTTGCAACAAAGGAGACAAACCTACGTTCGTAAGAAAAAGCTCAAAATCACATATTGACAATACCATAGCAACATGGGAAATGGCAGGTATAGTGAATGAATGAAACGTGACAGAAGAGGAATCACTAAGTTTACACAAACATATACAATATAATACAAAGGAAAAAGGAAAACAGGAGTACACGAAGAGAATAGACGAAGAAAAGATAAAGAGAGCCATGGAAACAGAAAAAAACCGTACAAAAGAGTGATAAACAAACTGGGAGGAAGAGCAAAAGGAGTCCACCTAAAAGAAGAAGAAAGAGAAAAAGTCATAATTAAAAATTGTTTCCCAAGAGAGAACCGGTAGAAGAACCAGAAAATATAGAAGAAGAAGAAACAGTCATAGCAACAGTGGAAGAGATAAAAGAAATCATAAAGGAATTGTCTAACAACAAAGCACCAAATCCGGACAAAATAACAACAGAGATTGTTAAAGCAGCTTTAAACGGGAATGAGGTAGAAATAACTCAAATAATCAACAGATGCCTGAAAAGCGGAATTTTTCCAGAATGTTGGAAAGAAGCCACCATAGTAGTGATTAAATAAAAGAAAAAAGTAGGAAAAGCAACTTCATACAGGCCAATATGCTTAATAAACACACTAGCTAAAATAATGGAGAAAGTTATTGTACGGAGAATAGAACCAGAAATAGAAGATAAAGGAGGATGGAAAAAAGGATAATACGGATTTACCAAAAGAAAAACAACCTTAGGAGCTATAGACAAAGTAAAAACAATAGCAAAAGAAGCAGCGGAACGCAGAGGAAAAGACAATACTGTGTAAATGTTATAGGAAGCAATTATAGAGGCGGCAAAGAAAAGAGTACTGAAAAAGAAAACAATCAAGATCCTATGGGTACTTACAGAGTAGAAACCTAGTGACCAAAAACGAAAAATTTAAACTTACAAAAGGGGTACCACAGGGCTCAGCACTAGGACCAAAACTATAGAACCTTGTTTACAATGAGTTACTTCGAATGAGGTTGCCGGAAGGCGTAACAATAACGGCATTTGCGGACAACGTAGCACTAGTAGGTAAGAACGTAGAAATGGATATACTAATAGGAAAACTAGAGCTGGCAATAGATATGATACAGTTATGGATATAAATACCTCGAGGTGACACTTGAAGCAAAGGGATGAAATGAACAAGTTAAGGAAGCAGTCATGGAAACAAAGGAAATAGAGAAAAAGCTCGGTGGACTCATGCCAAACAACGGAGGTCCAGGAGAAGAAGCCAGAAGGTTAATAGCAACAGCAGCAAGAAGCAAATTGTTATACGCCGCAGAAACATGAAAAAAAGCCATGAAGACAAAAAAAACAGAAATGAAATGAGAAGAGCTACAAGAGCCAGTTTGTTAAGGATCTGCAGAGCTTACAGAACGGTGTCACAAGAGGCAGTAGAGGTGATTGCGGCAACACCTCCCGCGGATATAATGGTGGAAGAAAAAATAGAAATAAAGAAACTAATAAAAGAAGTAACCAGTAAAAAAGATGCTAAGTTAAGAGCAAAAAAGAAGACAATGGAAAGATGGCAGAGACAGTGGAATAGAGGAGAAAAGGGAGAATGGACAAGAGAACTAATCTCGGAGATAAAATAGTAGGTAGAGAACAAACCCGAGACGTGCTATTATACAACACAATTACTGACTGGACATGGAAAAGTACTGGCAAAAAATTTTAAAAATCAAGGAAAGGAAAGATGTATATTCTGTCAGGAAGAAACACACGATAATGCAGAACACGCTCTAATAGAATGCAAAGCGTAGAAGGAAGATAGAAAAGAACTCGAAAAAATTTTGGAAAGCAAAGTGGATAAAACAACAATCATTAAGAAATGCTTAAGAAATGAAAATAAATGGAAGACGCTAAGAAACTTTGCAACAAGAGTACTAAGAAAAAAAATAAGGAGTTTGACAATGGAAGAATATAGAAAGAAAACAAACAATGGAAACAAACACACAAAATAAAAGCCATAGAAAAGAAAAGAGAGAAACGAGAGAAGCAAAATAAAAACAACAAAACAGAGAAAAAGATTAAACAGAAAGAAATAAGGAAGGTCAGGACAATGATGCACACCAAGAAATAAAAGAAAATAGAAGAACATTTACAGAAACTACAATACCAAACAAAATTGCAGAGATAAAGAGAAGGAAAAAAGAAATGCTGAAAGAATGCAGAATAACAGAAATAACGAGGCAGATACCAAATGGTAGGTACGCTATTTCGAGGTTGACGGATAACGCAACTTTTGATATGATCAGAATATACCTGGCAACGAGAGGACACGAAGAAATAATCCCAGATGGAGATACAAGGATATCACTTGAAGTAAAACTAACAAATTTAGAACTGCCAAAAGGAATACAGCTAATGGAACTTCATAAACTATTCATAAAAGAAAGAGGATACAATGAAAAAGAAGTGAATAAAGACCTAAGAAAACTAAGAACGCATCTGAGGACAAACCAAATAATTAGAATAAATAACACACGGATTGGAGAAAGAAGATATTGTAAAACTGGATGTCAGTGCAATAAAAAAGATTAAAAAAAATACAAAAAAGGCAGAAAAAGGTAGGGGCTATAGGGAGAGAGAATGGCCGGAAACAACATGCGTGCTACAGATTCTGTGTAAAAATCCGCAAGGCAATAACCAGCCTACCTCAAACTACTGGCAAATCTAGACTAGTTTGACAAGGACATATAACAACAGGATTTACGCAGAGAAGAAAACCAGAAGGTATTTTCATGCGTAAATCATTCTTAAAGACCACTTGTTGAGGCCAAAACTTCACTACGTTAAAAAAAATATTTAAAAAAAAAATGAGTTATATTGTATTTTCCTTTATGCGTATTGTTTGGATGTGTATATGTTCTTTTATTTTTGTCGAATAAGTATGAATTTGATTATTAATAAAGATGTTAATATCAGTCTTGATTATCTTATGTTTTATTTTTGATTATAAGATTAACTTAACATTTCTCAAGTTTTATAACTTTTGGTAGAGAAAGTTTTTTAAGTTTTGATAATAAACCTATAGTAGGAGTCGAGTATAGTAAATTAAACAGTATCTTTAAACTTTTGTTTAGTAAGCGCAGTTAGAGTTTAATTATGATACTTTAAAAATAATAATGATGTCAATCAGGTGACTTGATACGTGGATAGACATAATATTGTATTTTCTATATGCACCAAGAAGAGAAACAATATATTTTTTAATGTTTCTGATGTAATATTGCGTTAAATTTGTCGTCAATTGTTATTTGTCTTACGCATTTTGTTTGGTTTACTCTTTTAATAGGTAGTTAATTAACCGTTATTTTTATTCTGGAATTTTGTTTATTTTTATTTACAAATATTATAGGTGTTTATTGATAGTTTGTTTTGGATTAACTAGCTATGGAATTTTGTTTTTGTAGTTTATTAGTGTACTAAGTTCGTGCAGGTTGTTTCTATAATATATTAGAACAGTGTCATCTGCGTATATAACAAATTCAGCAGAAACGGCCACAATGCTTAATGTTGTTAATATACAGCGGATATAATACAGAACCTAGTACTGAATCCCGTGGTGCACCCATTTTTACAGTTTGTCCCGTACTTAGACATCCATTTATTTTCTCTATAACAACAATATCAAACGCTTCCTGTAAATCCACAAAAAATGCTATTACATAATTTCTTTTGTCTTAATTATTATATGTAAAATTTAACAACATATGTGGAATTGCAGGCACGTTGGGTATTACTATTTTCTTAAAACCCTATTGGCTACTGTCAAAATCAAAGGTAGTATTAATAAATGTATTCATCTGTTTTACTGTAATTGTTTTAATTATATTAGAAAACATGCTTTTTAAAGATATTGGTTTGTAATTTTCAGCTTTTGTGTATTCCCTCTTTTTATAGATAGGTGTGATGTAATTAATTTTTAATTCATCTGCCCACATGAAGTAAGCAGACTCAAAGCAGCTGTTTATTAATTTAACCAAAGTAGGGGCTATAATATCAATTATTGATACGGTGATGTTATCCGACCCAGATGCATTCTTTTTTGAGTTTTTAACTGTTGAAATAATTTCTGAAATATTTGTAAGCTTGAGAAGCATTGTTTCTGTAGTTAAACTGTTAGTATTCTTATTTTGACTACTAGGTAATTTATTTTGAAGATGTTTTCTATTAATTTGGGTATAATTTCTTTTTTTTTTTTTGTTATTTCCGCCTAAGAGTTTAACAATTAGTACGTTAACGACAATGTAAAATCATTTTTCCAAAGACACCGCACTTTATTTCATCATCAGCTGCATGATCTGTAGGTCTATTTTCATTATATTTGTTTTTAATATGGTTGCAGTTTATGTATTTTTTTTTAGTTGTGAAAAGAATTCGGTTTGTTTATGATTTTCTTCACAGAACTTACATGTAATTTTACCTGTGCATGATTTTGTTTTATGGCCATATCCATAGCATGAAACATTTTTTTATGTTGAAGTCTTTTTCCATGTGTCCCAGCCAATTTGAATTGTTTTGTTGATGATCATTTTGTTAAATGTCGTCCCATTTGTTTCGGCAAAAATAACTTATTTATAGTTTCTGTAATGTAAGTTATATTTAAATCATCATCTTTGGAGATAAAGTATTTTTTGGGTTTTATATTAATATTAATTTGTTTTCAAAATATTACAATTAATTATAACTGTTATACATTTTATTCTTGAAACATCTAATTTTGTAGTCCAAAAACCATTGTATTTCTATTGATTTGGTTTGTAAACCGTGATTGTTGGAACAGACCTATATAATATGGTCTTTTTCTCTCGCCAAGTGAGGTAAGCCAAGATAAGCAAAACAACTCACCTTACTTCACAAATAATCACTTCAGTAGTAAGTTAACTAAAATTTTCATCCCGCAATAGGCCGCCAAGGATACTTGCTATTCGTCGGGCTACCTGTAAAACATTCTTAAAGTCCAAAAATCAGGAGAAATAAAATCAATATTTTTAAAATTTGCTTTATGAAATTTTCATGAATAATCACTATTTAGTCATAATGGGTAGAATATTATCGTCGGCATAATTTGCAAACGTCGTAACTCCATTTAACCAAATTTGTCAGGAGAACAAAAACTGATTTATTATCAACTAAACGTCTAAAAAATAAATTAAAATGTTAATTATAATAAAGTTCTGGAAATACGATTTTTTCTCACAGGACATATTATTATAATCTTTATTAGAAAAACGTATTTACTATATTATATTATAAATATAATATGAATAATACAAACTTAGATTGATTAATTTACAAATTTACATGTGCACATAACCAAATATTTATAGCCTAAACCCATGCAAAACTGCTATGCCGGCTCCCTACTTATGCTTACAGTCAGTTGGATTTACAACTTTTTCTAAACGATTAGTAGCAAAAAAATACAATTTTTTGTCAAGAAACGGCTTTTGCTAGTTAGTGCATACCTAAATTTTACACTAGATGGCACAATAATCCATTTTTTGTAATTTATGGAATTAAGATCTTTGCAAATTAGACCAACGTTATGAATATTTTATCCTCTTTGTATTATTACAGAACTTAAAAAAAGTTACACTATGGATAAAAATAACTTTAAAATGAATGGATTTGTTAAATAACTAATGTTATTTTACAGAAAATTATAATATGTATACAGTTTTACAAACAATACAAAATTAAAGTATATATCTCTAATTCAGTCAGTCAGTTCTTAGCGGACCAGTCACTCACTAACCTCCACAACTAACGTTGCATTTTACATACATACATAACTATTTAAATTTGTAAGACATAGAAGTTCCTCTTATTGCCACTTAGGGCCCGTTCTGATTGGCTTAGACTTAAAATGTATTCACAATTATGTCGAAACAAATTTCATACAATTATTTTCGTAAAAACCTTAAAACAGCCTAAAACTGGACTTAAAATTTTCTACAAGCCAACGTTATATTGAGTATTGGTTGACACAAAAACAATGAAAAATGTAATATTTTGTAAATTTTTTTTATTAATTCCTCTAATTTTTTAACTGCTTAGATGGCATGTCTTGTATTTTGTTTGAACAATGTTCATGAAAATATCTATAAAAAATGCAAAGATGTGCAAAATTACGCCAGTGTTGTAATATCTAAGTAAATAGTAGTAATTTTAAATCGCCAATAATTCGAATAGCTCGTTTTTGTATAGAGTTTGATATATTGTAGTTTCCAATGCTCCTCCCCATACTTGGGAACAATATTCAAGACAAAAACAAATATAAGTTTTATATAAAGAGTGTTTTTTTGTAGAAAGGGCTAACTTTAAATTGGCAACACTCTTATCTGTGACAGCTGATTTGACAGTTTTCAGTTATATTGAGGTTAGTTTGGTTTGGCAATTTATCATGAATAAACTCATGCCGGAGCAACGTTTGCAAATTGTTCAAATTTATTTTGAAAAACATGGTTTAGTTCGAGAAACTCATCGGGCATTACGTGCGTTGTAGTATGATGCTCATAATCGTCCATCTGAACAATTGATTAAAAAAACTGTGCATCGTTTTTGCAATACGTTTAATCTAAACGATAATAAGCATCCAGTACGACGTCGTACAGTGCGCACGTAATTAATAGTTTGCAGCTTAGTGTTAATGTGTCAATTTGTTATTGTACTCAACAATTAAACTTGTGTCCATCCACTTTATAGAAAATTTTGCAAAAAGATCTTGGTTTCCGAACTTACAACATTTAACTTGTACAAGAATTGAAATCACACGATCATCGTTTGCGCCGTACATTTGGTAAATGGGCCAAGGAAAACATTGCTATTGATTCGAAATTTCATTTGAAAATTTTGTTCATTGATGAAGCACACTTTTGGTTAAATGGCTATATCAACAAACAAAATTGTCAAATTTGGAGCAATAATAATCCACAAGCCATTGTCAAAACACCATTACATCCAGAAACAATTACACTTTGGTGCGCTTTATGGGCCGGTAGAATCATTGGTCCATATGTCTTCAAAAATTGTAATAGTTAGAACCTTACAACGGTGAACGGTACAGAGACATGATTGCCAAGTTTTTCGTGCCTCAATTGAACTTCGCCACATGAGACACAGCGCGCGATACAATTAATTTACTGAAAAAAACTGTTTCATTAAGTTTTATTGTGATTTATTGTTTTGTTACTAGACTATTACAAAACACACACATATATATATATATATATATATATATATATATATATATATATTTACATCAACCTAACTATAAAGCGTCCATACATTGTCCTTTTACGCACTTTGAAGCGTCCGAGAAGAATAGAGCGTCCGTATACGGACGCCAAAAGGAAACCTTTATAAATCGATTCTGCGCATCAAGGCGAGTCGAAAGATACATATAAAAAAAATTCAGTCCAAAACGCTCTATATGGCGATTTGTGTAAAAATGTATATTTTCGTGCATATTTTTAGTTCACACCATTTGCCGCAAGGAGGCGGTAAAGAGCTTAGCGTATATTTACAAGTATATTTTTCTGTACAAAAAATGCATTACTAAGCGTCCGCGTAATATGGCAACACAGCATTTAAAATATCGATTGCAAGTTAAAATTAGAATTACTTTTTCTATTTATAGGCACGTCGGCATATATTATCTAACGGACGCCAAATTGTATATTTACAGATAAAAAAAGCTTTGGCCGTTGGGAAAATCATTACAAAAATTTATTTATATAATAATTACTAAAGAATTGAAAACTCCCAGTTACAATAATAATATAAGATTTTGAATATTTAAAATGGCGTTGTAAAAATTTTAATAATTAAAACACAGGTTGTTTTGCGGAAGCCTGTGCTGCTCGATCTAGTTACAGATTAACCGATTTTTATGCCTAAAAGCCTAGCGAGTTAAAGACTGTAAATCCCTGCAAGTTGCAAGATAAATTTTACTGGCAAAATTTGCTTGGCTTGGTTGCTAGTTAATGCCGGGCGAGCAATGTCATGTGTTGTATAACTATAGATTTAAATAAAATTCAGTGAACTGAGTTTGCCAACTGTAATGGTATTATCAAAATTTATTAATGAGGTACCAAACTCAACGGTGTTAAAAAATTATATAATTGCAAAAGTGCAAAATTTTAACATTTATCACAAATATTTGGATTTAAATAATAATGTAATAAACAACAGTCTAATTTTGGCATCAAAAAAAGAATGGTGGAAATCGCATCGTTCTGGGACGTTCAAAAAAGTTCTGATTTGTTCAGTAAGTTCTAACATTTTTGTCCAAAACTGTAAAGCAATTTTGAAGGCAGCAATAAATTTGCAAGGCTCTAATAAGCCAGAATATTCCCGACACTAAAAATCAGAAGTTATCCAACGGAGCTGTGACGGTCAAAACGCATCCGTTCAATTCAAATGCGTCGCGCTTAATACTCCAAAAAGTGACCCGTCTGACTTGGATATACGTAGCTTGGTAACGGTTGCAGCTAGATAGTTTGTTTGTTGAAAAGCTAATAAACGCAGCTATCTTCAATTTTTTTTTTTAATTAACTGCCCAAATTTTGTCTAAATTTTGTTCCAAACTTGACCCAAAAAAAAGTCATCATTTGCACTTCGGACCATAAATCTTAAACCAAAAATTTAAAAAATTCTTAAACAGGATGGTTTTTAAAAAATAAAAAAACTTCAACAAAATGTTTGTTCCAATTGGAGTCGTAGTATTTTTAGTCATGTTTTCCCGTTTAAATTTGCCCAGCCAAGCCCAGACCCCGTTGCAAAGCCCGAGTTAACTAAAGTATTTCCGACACTAAAAATCAGAAGTTATCCGATCAAGCAGTAACGGTCAGAGCACCTCTGTGCAATCCAAATGCGTCGCGCTCAAAACAACTACAAAAAGCGACCCGTCCGACTTGGATCGACGTAGCTAAGTAACGGTTGCAGCTAGAAAGTTTGTTCTAATCAAAACCGTCGGATTTTTGAACATGTCTTCTTGCCTCAATGCTCAGTCAAGTCCAATCGGGACTGGGTGAGGCTCTAATATTTTACCGCCTTGTGCGTATAGACATAATTTTCTTGTCTTAGGATGCAGAGCAAACCCGAGAACACCATTGAATTTAGAAGACAAGTTAGCAAAAATATTTCTGATACTAAAAATTGGAAGTGATCCGACCAAGCTGTGTCAAAACGCTTTAGTGCAATTCAAATGCGTCCCGCTTAAAGTAACCCCAAAAGCGTGATTTGCCCGACTTGGATCAACATAGTTCGGTAAGGGTTTTAGCTTAATTCTATTTTTTTTTGTCGAATAGCTAATGAACGCAGCATCTTTATGATTTTTTTTTTAAATAAGTTGCCCAAATTTTGTTTTAAATGTTGCTCTAAATTTAACCCAAAAAAGTCTCTTTTTGCACTTTTAACCAAAAATCTGGGCCCAAAATTTAATTTCAAAAAAATTCTTTGACAGAATGGTTTTCAAAGAATTACAATACTCCAAAAAAAAATGTTTTGATTGGAGCCGTCGGATTTCTGGTCTTGGCCACCACCGTATAAACATAACTTTCTTGTTCAACGTCGCGGAGCAAATCAGAGTGACTTAAATTGAAAAAACAAGATAAGAAATAACGCTGAAACTCATCATTACAGGGTAGCTTCGGTATATTACAAAATGCAAAATAATAAAATCAAATTTGCTCTTTCTTGGAAACAGTACCGCCCAAAAGTTTAGAAATTATAAAATTTATCAAAAAATTGGTCCCAAATCGAAATAATGCAAAAATTAAAATGACGTCACTCTTTTCTAATGATTAGAGTAGCATGCAAAGATAAAAAAATACTGAATTCGAATATTGTATTTGCTCCTTCTTGAAACACAGTGGTGCTCAAAAGTTTATAAAACTGAAATTTCACAAAATGTCTGACTTGAGTTAGCTTAAATAAAAAATTCAACAACAATACGATTATTGTTCTAAGTAGGCTGATACGATACACATTAAAAAATTATATTTGTTTTTATAAGGATTTTGTTGTTTTATTTTAATTTTACTTGATTCTATAAGCAGTCAGTTGTACTTTCTGATCTGAAAGATTTGGCTGATGTGAATAGTTTTAAATATTAACAATTTGATTTTTTAAAATTAAATATTTATGATCAAAAAATTACTTTAGTGAGTATATTGTTAAAGTGTTGATTGATTTGTGATAAAGAATTTGTGGAAATGGTTTCTCAAACTACTACTACTAATAATAAAAAAATTGATTGTAATTGCTATATAAATATAACTGCAAGAAAGAACTTTAGATCTGCAGTAATGAAAGGTAGAGAACATATAAAGGTAAAATCAGTAAATTATAAAAAATCAGTTCAGAAAATGAAAAAAAAATCTTAAACCCACTACAACAATTGTCTGCACAAAATGTTTCTCAACCATAGAAAAAAAACAATCCCATAAATGTTCTTCAAAAAAAGCAACCAGTAACATAACAAACAATATGGTTGAGGAACTGTCTGATCAGTAAAGAATTGCATCATACAGCAGCTCTAAAGAAAGAATGAAGAGAATTGTTATCAATCCCAAACAAATTAAAAAGGTTCAGATCAGTTTGGAGAAATTATTGAATTATAAATCTATCATAAATGTGTCTGCGTTATATATACAAAAAACGAACTAGCTTTTTTTGGTCACCAACTGGTCAACGCAAATGTATTCCTGCCCATTTCTCTGAAGATATGAAGAATAGGAAACTATACTTTGATTCCATTATAAAAATTGATTTCCTAGGTTTGATGTTGGTAATGAAAATTCAACCAAAACAATTAAAAGATCAATAGTGTGGGGTAACGTTTCTGAAATATTTGATATGGTAATTAATAAACGTGGAGAAAAGGGTAATGTTGACATTAAAATTATGGCAGATGTCAATTTTTTATTTAAATATCTTTTAGCATATTACCTGAGCTAGAAAATAACACAAATGAAAGATTGTTGACATCTACGTATAAGAACAGTGCGGACTTGAAAAATTTGGTAAAGCTACAAATGTAAAATAGTATTTTGTATAACAAGAGTGTCGAACACGAATTTGGAGCACGACGCTGCAGGCGGAGTGCTCCAAACGTCTAAGTGCGATATAAGCATTCCACTCGAATTGTACAGCTTACTTTTTCTACGACTGAAAAAAAACTAAAAATTATTTTAAAACTTTTCAATTAATCATTTAACATTATTTTTTCTACTCCCTTCTATATATTGTCACTTTTATTCACGCCTAACTGAATGGATATGTATAATATATTCACTCTAGTGTGGATATGATATGCCGTACCAACCATAAAAACAAAAAATACAAATCACAATGTTTATTTGATTACGTCGCTAAATACAAATGGTTTTTTTTATTTGTAAAATGTCAAAAATAGATTAAGAACGTTTTATTTATTAACTGTTATTATACAATAAAACTTAAAAACATTTTTAATTAAATATTTTAACAGCATAATTTAACCAAAATTACAGGTAGTTCTGAATTTGATAATCATGCGAAACGTCAGATGTCAAACGTAACCTGAATTTATTTCAATATAAAATAATGTTAAATGATTAATTGAAAAGTTTTAAAATAATTTTTAGATTTTTATCAGTCGTAGAAAAAGTAAGCTGTACAACTCAAGTGGAATGCCCATATCTCACTTAGACGTTTGGAGCACTCCGCTTGCAGCGTCGTGCTCCAAATTCGTCTTCGTGCGATATGGGCATACTATCCACTCTTGTTATACAAAAGATTATTTTGTAATGTATTGTTCCCGATGTGAAGGAAAGTTATAGAAATCTAAATTTAATGAAAATTGTTTTGAATGATTTCTCATTCAAGTTCATCTGCGATTTAAAAATAAATTTTATTGAAAACGGTCAACAAATTGCTTCTGCAAAGTATTCTAGCTTATACTGCTATGTATATTTGCAAGAAAAGGTAAGCAATTGTTCTAAACATTATAATGAATTATTAGTTGGTATTGAAAATAGCGAGGAAGAAAAAAACAATAACATTGATAAGTTTTTATTGCAGTTTAATTAAATTTAATTTTACATTTCTTAAATTAATTGTTAGAAATTGCAAATTTGAAAATAGAAAACAAATGTTTCAGGCTGAAGACGTTCGGAAATTTAAGAAATTTCTTCAAAATATTTCAATCTAATGGAAGTAATAAGAAATTTGCTATGTTAAGCAAATCAGTAGTGAATCTTCTACTCTTTAATGAATATGATGATATAACTGTTATTCAAAAATTCATAGTTTGGAACAAATTAATAAAAAAATTAGAATGTAAACAAGCTCATCTTTGGCCAAATCAGTTAAAAATAATATCAAAAAATTACTATGGCAAAGTTTTTGCGGGGAATGCTTGCCGAACAATGTTGAACAACTCTGATATTCTTGTTAGTGACAATATACTAGGAAATATCAGCTCATTGATAATTATTCCATACGTATTATGTTTCAAATTAATGGATAAAATTGTAAATCTATGTTTCTCTACATCAAAACCGGATGAAAAAATCTTAAATTTAGAAATTGCTAACTTGAGAAAATATTTTGAAACAACGGATTTTATTGAAACAAAACTTCATATTATTTTATACCATTTACCTCATGCGTTATATAACTTGAGTTTAGGTTTGGGTCGATAGTCGGAACATGCTGGTGAAACTATTCATAATAAATTTAAAACTGTATAGTCTCGTTATAATATCAATATAATTAATGATCCACGTTATGCGGAAAGATTAAAAAACGCAATTGTCGACTTTAATACATACCACATTTAATTTTGCAAACTTAATAACATTCTATTGTAAATGGTTTTTCAATAAGAAGTTTCATTTTAAATAGCAGGCTATTTGGGCAGCTGTCAATTTTGAAGCTATTATCTTTTGACATTTGACAAGTAAAAACTACGCCGTTATTAAAAATGGAACGATACACGCTTCAACAACGCAATAAAATTATTAAAATTTACTACAAAAAAGGTGAAAATTTTTCAGTCACAGTTCGCAAAACTAAAACACTTTTTGGTCGTCGTAAAGCACCTTCTTGGCCGGCAATAGTAAACCTAGTGGAAAAATTTAAGCTGTTGGAACATGTTTGTGATGTAAAGAATCATAAGCGTGTGCATCGCTTAAGAACACAAGAGAATATTGCTGATGTAGCCCGTAGTGTTGAAGAAAACCCAGTTTTGTCGATTCCTTGTTGATCTTTGGATTTAAACATTTCACAAACGACATTGAATTGTATTTTGCACGAACTTTTGACTTAAGTCTTAAGGTTTTTAAAATTCAGTTAACACAAGAATTCAAGTTGGTTGATCACCATAAACGTCGGATCTTTGCTGATTTGGTCCTTCAAATGAATCAAAATGATCAGGAATTTTATCAAAAAACCATCTTCAGTGATGAGGCCAATTTTTATCTCGGAGGCTACGTTAATAAGCAGAATTGTCGCATTTGGAGCTCAAAAAATCCAAGAATGGTTGTTGAAAAGTTTTTGCATCCTCAACGTGTCACTGTTTGGTGCGGTTTTTAGGCTGGCAGTGTGATTGGACCCTACTTTTTTAAATATGAGGCTGGTGCAACTGTTACGATGAATGGATGGCGCTACCAAGCTATGATTAATTTTTGATGGCCGGAATTGAAAGATATTGATGTGGACGACGTTTAATTTCAGCAAGACGGCGCTACGTGCCTCACAAGCAACAAAACAATCGCAGTTTTGAAAGAAAAGTTTCCTGGCCGTGTTCTTCTCAAAGAGGTGATCACAATTAACCACCGAGATCTTGTGACTTTTTTCTTTGTGGCTACGTGAAAGACAAGGTTTATGCCAATGCTCCTCAATCGATTCAAGACCTTAAAGATAGAATTTGTGAAGTTATCGAGGACATACAGCCTCAAATGTGCGAATTGGTGATGAAAAATTTCATAAAAAGAATGTGATATTGCAACCGTAACCGTGGCGGCTATTTGACTGATATTGTTTTCAAATGTTAATGGCATACTTTTCTCTTTACAATGAAATAAACATTTATTGATTTTTCTTAAAAAAAAAAATCGTTTTTTTTTTTAATATCAAATAAAATGAAATGAAATGAAACCACTTATTGGAAAACCCTATATTTCAAACATGTATTTGAAATAAACTAAATACACAAATTATTTTGAGTAAAACACTCAGACATAACCAGTAATTCTTTTAAAACTTTTCAACTTTTTTTAATTTTTAGTGTTTACAAACTTTTGGGCACTACTGTTTTCAAGAAAGAACAAATTCAAATGCATTAGTTTATACGTGCCAGGCCACGAAATAACACTGCAAGATGTAGCGTCGTTTGCTTCTAGCGAAACAAACACGAGCGTTCGTTACGCTTGACGCTCATCTTATATGCCTCTTAAAAGCAAATAATCAAGTACGTACACAAAAATATTTGACTGTTTGTTCAGTTGGAGCGTATTATTTAAGCATCAGCGTCTGAAACAAATCGGTTTGTTCCAAACGCTCCTAAATATGGACGCCAGAACGTTTTTTTTTTAATTGATTATTTTGTCTAAATTGTATTTATAAAAAAATGAAATTTGTATTTTATCAATATTATGATTTAACTTATTTAACTATATTGAATTAAATAAATAATTATTATTGATTTTTTTATTCATATTATTGAAGTAATGATTTTATTTATTTATTTATTTTATTTTATTTCTACATACATGTTTCGATGATTTATCACCATTTTCAATGTATTTATATAATATAATATTTCAAACTGATTGATTAATATTTAAAAAAAATGTTTTTCCCGCTACCCTGATATCCGTTTTATTTATTTAAATTTCTATATTCCCGCTGACTTGAATTTTGATATTGTCATTTATTAGACGTTACAAATTTAAAGGTTAGATAATCTATCAAATAAATATAAATATTTACATTATAATTTAAAATTTCTATTTAACTAAAATTTATTTTTATTAACATATCTAGTAGTGGTAAATTATATATATCTAATTGTTCATATATTACTGTATAATTTTGATTTTTTAAATGTTTTTTAATTTCTAAGCTTTCCAAAAATGTTAAATTTTTATCCGAAATGATGTTTTTTGATTCGAAATATTATGTTTATTCAGAATTATATGTTTAGCAAAATTTGACTTTTCTATATTATTGAGGTAATAATCAGAAACAAATACTATAAATTATTATTAGTTTTTTTTTGTAAAATTATTAGTTAAGTAAGAAGAATAATATATAATTTTATGATATGTTTGTATAAGTTTTGCACTACATAAAACACATTTTGTCAGTTTTAAATTTTTTATATTAATAGTATTGGCAGATAAAGGATTTAAACTAGCATAATTTTTAAATATGTAGATGAAACCTACATTGTTTGATAGATTATATTCTATTATCAAGTTTAATTTGCCAAAAAAAAAACAATTCTGTCAAGATTTTGGGTTTTTAATTATTAAATTTGAAGAAATGAAATTTAAATTAAAATTTTATTATTTTTTATCATTAACGTGAAATGATGGGAGAACAAAGCTAGATAGTAACAAAAATTACATAGTTTTACATGTCATATTTCAATAAGTCAAATGACAAATACGTAAATAAAATTATTTTAAAAATTAATTAATTTGGTTTTTAAAATAAATTTTGTTTTCCCGCGCTTTGTAGTTTTTTATATAATATATGTATATATTATATACTTTTTATATATTTATAATTTTGTATATAAAAAATAATAAAATAAATGTAAAAAATAATAAAATGTTTATATAAACAAATATAAATGTATCATAACCTTAAATAGAAATGTCAAATATAATACGGAATTGAGCTAGTTTAGACGCTATAAGCGGAAAGATTATTTTTGTTTTTTTTCCGCATTCTATGATATTTTGTTTATGTAAATAATTTACATTTTTTAAATTTTGTATATATTGAAAAGTAACATTAATATAATTTATCTTTAATGAATATATTGGCAGAATGAATATTTAAATTTAAAAAAGTGTCAAAAAGTTTATATAAATAAATATAAATGTATCATCTTAAATAGAAATGTCAAAATAAACGCTCCAACAAAAATTGACAGACTCGTGGCCTTGTTTTTGACGCTGCTAAAATACGCTCTCAGCGTCTTGACGCTACAAGCGGCGCGTTTGTTTCGTGGCCCAGCGGTTGAACCGGATCTAATCGGTGATCCTCTGAGTGAGTTTAGTAGGGTTAAAACGTGTTTGTGTAAAATGTGTGAAGAAGCAAGTATCAGCGAGCAGTTATCTGAGTTGAAAAAAAAACGGCAATATTTGAAAAGCGCGTTCACGAGATTTAGATCACAGATTCGTCAACGGTTATTGGAGTTAGAAAATAAATATCGAGAGTTAATCGGAAATAAATCGCTGTGCAAAAAGTTTGATGGTGACGTCAAAAAACGGCCCGCACCACTTCCAATGTATCTCTAAATGACATTTTAAGAATTGGGCCAGTGCTGCAGCAATCTCTATTCAAAATTCTGATTTAATTCCGAATGTTTTGGTCAGTAACATTTCAAAAATGTATCAACAAATTCTTCTACAGGTAGACCAGAAGAGCTTTCATAGAATATTATGGCGATATGATAAGAACAAACCTATCCACTTATTAACTTTGACATATGGTACATCTTCTGCATCATATATATGTACAAAATGTCTTGAGCAGCTAGCAAAAAAAACACAAAAAAAATTCCAAGTTGCTAGTAAAGCCATATAAACAGATATGTCCATAGATGACTTACTGACAAGCGCAAACAACAAAGAAGCTGCCATTCAAACTCAAGATGATGTGACAAAAATCCTAGCCAGCGAAAGATTTAAATTAAGGAACTGGGCAAGCAACGACAAAACATTACTACCACCGTTATCGGAAACGGAAAATCAAATATTATACTTAGCAGGATGTGTTTAAATTTAATGTTAATAACAATGCAGGCAAAAAACGCATAACAAAACAAACAATCTTATCAAATTTAGCCAAGCTGTTCGATCCGCATGTTAGGTCAGTAAAAATATTAATGCAATCAGTGTGAACATTAAAATTGGACTGGGACGAGGCTGTACCATCGGAAATAAACGTAGTTTGGACAAGCTATATAAGTGATTTCACAAACTTAAAAAATCTCAAAGTGCCACGTTTGGTGATCGGCAGTAAAAACCGTGTAGACATCCACAGTTTTTGTAATGCTAGCAAGAAGGCCTATGCAACCTGTATATATGCCGTTACTACAGAAGCAATATAAAATAAAAAAATTCAAGGTTAATTTGCAGCAAGTCACGGGTTGCACCAATAAAGCCTACCACAATACCGCGTTTGGAATTATGTGCAGTTGTCCTGCTATGCAAACTCATAAAGAGTACAGTAACTGCTTTGCATTTACCGATAGAGAATACTTACTGCTGGTCGGATTCGAACATAGTGCTCAATTGGTTGAAAAAGGAACCTTCTGATTGGAAAACGTATGTGGCCAATAGAATTCAGGATATCCAGGAACACGAAGGCTTCATTTGAAAACATGTTCCTAAGATTGACAATCCGGCTGATTTAGCCTAAAAAGGATTAGCTGTCGGTACAATTACGGACTCGATATGGTTCACTAGCTCTGATTGGTTATCCCAAACTCAACCCCAATGGCCTCGCATCATGATTGAGACAAGCAAAGCACCAGAAAAAAGGAGCAAACCGCGGATAGCATTTGTAGCAGAAATTAAGCAAAAATTTGGGAGAGAGCTTGCGAGTCAATATTTATCACTGATTTGACTCATACGTGTTATCGGATGGATTCAGCAATTTGCCCACAATTTTAATCGGTGTCGACAAGGAAGACAAGGGGCACTAAACAAAGACAAGCTTCTGGCGGCCAAACAAACAATTGTGAGAAAGGTGCAGGAGGAAAAATCATAAACATATACATTAAAGCTGTCAGCAATTTAACTACAGTCGCATTTCTAGCAACATTAAGTCGGTTTACAGCAAAGCGAGGTATAGCAGAACACATATACTCGGACAACGGTACCAACTTTGTAGAGGCTAGCAACGAGTTGCAGAAATTCTTCTCGGATACGAACACAACTCGGGCAACTAAAGAGGGGCTACTGAAAAATAGCATCTCGTGGCATTTCATACCTCCCCGTGCTCCACATGTTGGAGGACCCTGGGAAGCAGCCGTAAAATCAAAGAAAAAGCATCTGCTTTCAGTTATCGGCGATACAACACTGAACTACGGGGTATTGACCCAGGTTGCCAATGCAAGGGACTTGGAGTGCTTTACTACAGGATATTTTCTAATTGGCAATGCATTATTAACAGTGCCACAACCTTCGTTATTAGAAATTCAAGTGAACCGTTTATCAAGGTGGCAACAGCTGGAAGCTATAAGGCAGCACTTTTAAAGAAGATGGTCTGCAAAGTATTTTTTTCTCCCAAAACAACTAGCAAAAGAAACTGCTAATTTGAATTTAATTAAATGTCAGAATAAAAATGTGAGATTCTATCTTTTTAGATATAGGTTGAACATTTGCAATTTTCCAACAAATTAGAAATGTTTTTTTTTATGTATGATAAAGCAAAAAAATATCTTCGGGCAACGGGTTTGCCTAAAATAAATTGAACCCATTATTTTACTACTAGCCGTTTTATGAGCGGAAATTACTATTTTAAAACAAAATTTTGATGTTTTGGCTACTAACTAACCGGATTTTAATAGTTTTAAACAAAATTTGGTAATTTTTTACAGGAATTTGATATATTTGACCATTAATGGAAAGATTTTGTTATTTTTTACATAAATCTTAAGCTTCGTGGTCGGATTGTTACAATTTTAACATTTAATTGCCGGATTTTAGTACTATTTGCTATTTAAAGCTGGATTTTTGCATTGTTGATTTTTAATAAACGGATTATGTTATATTAAAACAAAATTTTAATATGTTTGCAGCTTACAAGCCGGATTTTGCTAATTTTAAGCAAAGTTTTGATCATTTTTGACAAAAAATTGATAAATTTGGTTTTCTATGGTCGGATTTTTGCATTGTTTTAATGAACAAATTTAGCTTTTAAAAAAAAAAAGTTTTAATAAAAGTTTTATTTTTTTATAAAAGGAATTTTGGAATTTTGGATTTTACTATTTTCTGACCAGATTTTTGACTTTTAATTTTGCTATTTTAAAACAAAATCATAATAATGTTGTCTGATTTTGATAGTAAATTTTGATATTTTTGACTCTTAATGGCCGGATTTTGTTGTTTTCTTACATAAATTATAAGTTTTGTGGCCAAATTGTAACATTTTCAACATTTAATGGCTGGCTGGCATTGTATAGTTTGATTTTTGTATTATTGACTTTTAATTTTAATATTTTTGCTATTTACAGGACGTATTTTGCTATTTAAAATCCAAATTTTAATATTTTTTGACAGAAATTTGATGTTTTTGACTATTAATGACCGGATTTTAATACTCTTCGTCATATTATGACCAGATTTTTGCATTGTTGACTTTTAATAAACAGATTTTGCTCTTTATTTGGTTATAAATAAAGTTCTTTTATTTTTTTTTATTGAAGCCAAATATTGTTAGTTTTAAATGTCAAATTTACATTTTTATATGCCGGATTTACAATTTCATAGGCGTTAGTGACCGGATTTACACTATTAAAAGTTCAATTTATAAATATAAAAATTTAATTTATAGTTTACAATTTGGCAGTAAAATTTAACATGTCAGTTAAAAATTTAAAAACTGTATAGCAGTTTAACATTCTAAAAGCGGTGTTTACAAACGGGTGCTATGGAAACCCCGTCGATTTTTTAAAATATCTAAATTTCCAACAAGAAATAGGTCGACACCAAACCTTTTTACAATTTTTTTTCGCTATTGTCGTGCGTCTGTTCCAAAAAACTCGGTATCAAAAATGATAAAATTTGATGACAATTATTAACTGTCAATTATTTATTTAAGATATGTCAAAGCTATTTATTATTAATTCTTAAAGTTAACATCTGTCAAAATAAATTTAACTATCAAAATTACTGTCAATCATTTATTTAATATCTATCAAAACAATTTTAGTATCTCTCAGTTATTATAACTTTATAAATTGTCAAAGTCTCTTAAGCCACAAATGTGTCAGATTTTGTGAAAAAAAGTCAATAAACTGTTAAGAAATATCCATAATTTATTTTTTTATAACAGTACATATAAAATTTAAAAAATAAAGTTTTTGCTAAACTGTCAAAACGATCTGTCAAAAAATGTCTTAATTTTTATTTATATAACTTTATAGGAAGGTACATTGAAAACAAAAAAACGGCTCTCTAGAACAATTTTGTTCTAAATATTTAAAAAAATCTACATAAAATAGGTGAACGTTTCGAAACGTACTCCCTTCTTCCTCAGCGCTACATAGCACAAAGAAAAGCAAACAAGGAATTAATTATACAATATGAACAAAAGACATACAATACATCAAAATAAAAACTAAATAAAATAGAAACATTTTTATAAAATATAACAAACAAAGATGAATATAAAATAAAAGTCATTATACATTTAAAACTATATCGACATTAACTATCCCGGCGCATTCACCAATTAACACTATAATTTGTTAGTTTTTTTTATACCTGATACACTTTTATTAAAATATTTGATATTAAGTTAATATTAAATAAAATTCATGCTTTAATGTGCTGTTTTTTTCTGTTTTATATTATTTAAGACCGCTTTCGGCTGTTGAGCCATCATTAGTTAGTACATCTATTACACAGGACTTATTGTACATACAAATATATATAAAACAGCTCATTAAAGTATGAAATTTATTTAATAATTATTATTAAACTTAATCTCAAAAACTAGTAAAGAAAATCTACTATAATAACAGAAACAAAACCCCATTAAAAACAAAATCAAACTGAAAGCCACAAAAACATACATGAAAATGATTTTAGTATGGAATAAAAAACATAGTACGGTACAAGAAATAAATAAAGAGGTAAACAAGTGAAGTGATCAAGATAAAAGAATATCAAAAGAAAGTAAGCGCAAAGCTAAAAATATAATAGTACCATAAATAAACAAAAAGAGTCGACAACGCGTGCCAAGAGATGACTTAAATATATAAGATACCAAAAATAGCAAAAAATGAGCAAAACTTTGTTTTGAAACATGATGATGATGATCAAAAAAGAAATAGCAGAAAAAATGAGAAAACTATAACCGTTATTCCTGGACCTAAAGGCGTCATTTATTAATGTGGATAGAGAAAAACTGTAAATCTGTATAAAGAAATTAGCAAATACCTGGTAAAAAGAATGAAAGAAATGTTCATACATTGGCAGCAACCAGGATGTGAGTTAACGGAAAAAATGAGTGAAAAGTTTTGGACAACAAAAGAAGTAAGACAAAGCTGCCCATTAAGTCCCACTTTGATTGCGACTTACATAGCAAATGTAGAGGAGAAAATGAGATGAGTTTGGCGCAAGCAATTTAGAAAGTTTAGAAAGATATCATAAAACAAAAAGTTTGGAAGTCAACGTAGAATAAAAGTGATAGTGTTCAGAAAGAGTAAAAAAAAATTGGAAGACTGGAAATAAATTTCTTTTAAATATTTAGAATATGTATTTTGTACAAATTATAGCAAAAGCAAGCATATTAAAAAGATGGCTCAAAAAGCAAATAAAGTAGAAAATAAAAATGTTTGATATCCTAGTTAAACGTATGGTATTATGCAGATCAGAAATATAGAGATAAAAACAACAACAACAAAATTAGAAGCAATAGGTTTGTTCCAACATACAATTTGGACAGTTTGCAAACCGTTCAAACTGTGCACACAAACAAATATTTGTGATCCTTAAGCAATCTTTTATACACAGTAATTTGTTTGAGTGCATAGTTTGAACGGTTTGCAAACTGTCAAAATCGTATGTTGGAACAGACTTTATACATGCAAAATATTGGTTTAAATAGAAAAACACAAGCATATATAGTGCTGTAAAAAGTTAAAAAAGATAAATTAACAGAAGAAGCAAGAGAAAGAGCAAAGAATAAGACAGAGCCACAAATGTAAAATTTTACAGAACGCATAAAAGAGAAAATTAGAGCAAGAAAGTAAACACCAAGGGAGACCAGGAAAATATATTACAATAGAAATAGGTATGCTAGCCAAGAAATAAAGAAGATGAGAAAAACATGGGACAAAATTATAGAAAGAGATAGATATACAAAAGCAAGAAAAAATAATACTAGTGAAAGAGTCTAGGTACAACGTAAATAATAAATATATTATAGAAAGTAAACTGCCAATGTACCTAGAGAGATAGATATAGTAAAAATAATAAAAAGATGATTGCAAGATTTAGATATGGTAATGAAGGACGAGTGACAAACTTTTGAATAAAAGAGAAAAAGGTTTAAGTGTGCAAAATATGTGGAGAGGCTAAAGAAACTATAGAACGTATGTTAAAAGAGTAAAAAAGTAAGATATTGAAAAGACACAAAAAAGAAATATAATGGATGAAAGCAGTTAAGAAAAAGAAGTAGAACAAAGACGCAGAGATTTCTAATTGTGATAATTTATATAGATTATGATTTGTTATTTTTGTTAACTTTCAAGGCCGAAAGACACGAATTAAACGTATTATTAATATCTGCTCATTCATGATTATAAAATAATACTAGATTAGGTTAGGTTAGGTTAGGTAGGGGTAATTAAACGTATTATTAATATTTGCTCATTCATGATTATAAAATGAAAGGTTCAGCAGCCAATCAGTGTAAGTCACTTTTCTGTGAAAATTGAGTTAGGTAGTAAAGGTTTCTCTTTAAAGTTGAAACTTTCAGCGGGCAAACCGCCTAAGTCGCTGCTTCACACTAAAGCCAACAGATGGCAGCAATTGATTTGGCTTTTAAATAAAATTAGAAAATATCCGAAGTCAGTTAGTGTAAGTCATGTCGGCGTGTCATAATGTGATTGTAGTTTTATTAATCGTGCTTTTTTGTCGGTAATAATGAGTGAAAATACACTTGATTTACCATTAGAACTAGAAGAAAATGATCCTTACTCTGATAGTGGATCGGAATATGTGCATAACAGTGAAAATAATTCATTTGATTCAGGTAAGTAATTGCTAACCTAAAAATTTACGAAAATCATGTTTTATAAAAATGTTTTGTAAACTTTTCCTGTTAATAATAGAGTAAATTTTAAAAATAATGATTGAAAGTAAAGACAAAAATTTCATTTTTATGATGTATTGCTACTGAAATTACTACACATTTGTTTTCTTTGACTTTTTTTTTCAGATGTTTCCAATAATTTGCCTGTAGAAAATGATCTTAGGGCAGAAAATAATGTGATGGAGAGTGAAGATGGCGATACAGTAGAATCTTCGAGAAGAGGAAGAAAGCGCAAAAAGAATCCGACAGAATGGAAACGGGCAGTCAACGCAGTTCGAAGGTACAGTGGAAAAGCCTATGTGAACAGAAGCCGCAATAACGTGCCTGGCAAAACGTTTAAAAATGTTGATTGTAAATGTGCACGGCGCTGTTTCGCCAATGTAACACCTGAAGAACGACAACTAATTTTCGACTCCTTTTACAAGTTAGCAGACAACACTAAACAAAATATTTATCTTCGTGGGCTTATTCAGAATAGCCCTATTAAACAACGTCGTGCCAGAAATGCATCAAAAGCGCCAAAATTAAAATCAATAAAGTACTACTTAACAGTTACAGACAAGTCCATTCGTGTGTGTAAGAAATTTTTCATGGATACATTCCAAATGAGTGATGGGCGTCTTTATAAACTGTCTTGTAGAACAGAGCCATCCTCTTGCATAGATAAAAGGGGTCACAAAGAACCAACCAATAAAATAGACGTCACGAAAGTCAAGGAACACATTGCATCATTTCCTTGCTATAAGAGCCACTATACACATTGTGATGCTCTAGACAGGAGATATTTAAATCCAGATTTAAACATTAGAAAGATGTTTCAGCTTTATAGAGAAAAATGCGAACAGGAAGGTTCAGAAGCAGTCAAAGAAAAAATGTACTATCATGTTTTTTCTACAAATTTCAATCTTCACTTCAAGCCCCCATCTAAAGATACCTGTCAGTTATGCGATTCTTTGCAAAATATCATCACGTTTGGGAAGAACGACAAAGAGGTAAAAAAAGCAAAAACAGACAAGAAACTTCATCTCAAAAAAGCAAAACTAGCAAGAGATTCGCTTAACAAAGATAAAGAGTCAGCTGATGAAAACACTTATGTTCTTACATTCGACCTACAAAAAGCTTTGCCCTTTCCCAAACTTAGCACATCTGTAGCTTATTATAAGATAAACTTATACATTTACAACCTGGGAGTTCATAGTTTCAACGACAATAACGGATACATGTTTCTGTGGGACGAAACAGAGGGGTCTCGAGGATCACAAGAAGTTGCTGCCTGCCTGATAAAACATCTGAAAATGAATTCAAAGAATTGTGATAATATCATTTTGTACTCTGACTGTTGTACAGGTCAAAACCAAAATATTAAACTAAGTCTATCATTGCTAAAACTCGTTCAAGATCCGGAAATGACTGCTTCTTCAATCGACCATAAATTTCTCGTGTCAGGTCATAGCTATCTTCCAAATGATGCGGATTTTGGAGTCATTGAATCAAAGACAAAGAAAAAGGAGTTCATTTATGGTCCTGAAGATTGGATCAATTTAGTTGTCACTGCTAAAAAAACTAATCCATTCAAAGTAATAAAAATGAAGCGGGAAGAATTTATCTCGACGAAAAAGTTAGAAGACAGCATCGTTAATAGAAAAATCAATAATGAAGGTGCAAAAGTTAATTGGCTGAACATAAAATGGCTTAGGTATTATAAAAATAAACCGGAATGTATTTTCTATAAAAAAACTCTACAGGATGATTTTCCCTTTAATGAGATTAATATTGCAAAAACTTCGGGAAAAGGAAGACGACCTAATTTGTGCAATATTGTTCAGGAGCCCCTCTACCCAAATCGCAGACCTGTCAAAGACCAAAAAAAGAAGCACATGTTTGATTTGCTGCCTTATATTCCGCCACACTATCACACATTTTATAAACATTTACCAGTAAATGCGAAAACTCGAGCTTCAACTTCAAAGGTCGTTCAACTTGACACGGGTGATAGTGATGATTCGGATAATTTCATAGACTGATTTTTTAATTTTCTTTTTGTTAGTTTCAGTGGACATTTTGCTTAAGTCATTTTTTTTTCTGTTTAAATGAATAAAAAAAGAAAAACGCTTTCCATTTTTATTAAGCTGTGTTATATTTAAGTTTATCAGTATGTTATATCTCAATAAAAATAGTTATTAGTATATTTACGGGAATCTTTATTTTATTACAACAAGTTTTGAAAAAAACCCAATTTTCTCATTTTCTATATTTAGTGACTTACACTGATTGGCTTCTGAGCCCTCCAAATAATACTAGGTTAATTATTGGCCATTTTTGCGTCGTTTTGCTTTGAACTTTGAATTTGAATTTGAAACGTTTAATTAACTTTTTTTAATTATTATACATCGCCCCCAGTAAGTATACGACATGTTTAAAGAAGGTTGATAACACTAACAACTGATTAGATGACTTCCACATAGTGCTGTCCTTGTTCAAAAAAATATAGAAAACTATTGAGTCATTTCGAAATCTCAAAAATCTTTTTGGCAAAAAAGCGATTAGCAAAAAATTTTTAGTGTAAAATTGTAGAATATATGTATTTAAGTTTTTCTGCTTTCTGTATAATCGGTGCAAAAAATATTCACATTAGCCGTTTTAACAAAATAGTTTGGTTATGTTGCAAATGCTATTGCTCACATTTTATGCGTTAATAATAAAGACAAACTAGAACATGTTCTTAAATTTTTAATCTACTATAAAATTGATGATCATTTGTGCATTTTACAAGCTTTTAAAGTTTCGACTATAATTATAAATATAATTCAAGATATAATTATAGACAGTGTTAATCGGGCATTGTACAGAATGGTTAATTCAATTGATAAAACATAACATATTTAATGCAAAATTCATATCAACTGATTTAATTGTTACCAATTTCGTTATATAATAAGCTCATAAAACGCAGAATAAGAAAAAGAACTATTTTCCTGCCATTTACATGATGATTTAGTAATCTTTTGCAGGAAATCCTTCGCGTTTTCCAAAAAGCCACAACGGGTACAAAGGGTGAACATGAGACCTCGTCCGATGCCGCATATCTACTTCCATTTATCTACGGACGTCGGGTATCCGATGAACATCAGTTATCAGTGTTTACCATCGTATTATCGAAGGCTAATGTCCTTCGGGACCTGTGCGGTGGTTCGCCAAAATAATGGACTGTTAATAAGGGTCAATTCACTCGGGGCCCTCTCGGACCCACGACCGACACAATATGTTACATATTTAGGACGCATTAGAATACTGAGCGACAACATTTGCATTTCTAGATCTATAAGAGATGATAAACGCGCCCGTCGCCTGTCACTGGGCAGATTGAAATGGTGAAATTGCCGAATCTTGATTGCGCCACACATTTGCATAATGAGATATTTTGACGGTTTTATCAGTGCTTTGAATAAAGTATGCGATGTGTTTAGCATATTATTTGTAGTTTTATTTTATTAATAACTCTAATGATAAATAAATCTACTACATATAATAATATGTAGATATAAATAGATTACTAAAAATAATTTAAAAAAACTACTACTTTTTTTATTGTAGAAAAACTACAATAAAATATCTAAAAAAGTTAATTAAAAAAATATGAAACGCGCTGCATTCTAAATAAGCTACATAAATGTTAATAGGTATTAAAATATTCTACCCGAAACTGGCGCAGAATCCCAAACCTCAAGTAAAATTTCCCAGTAAATCTAAATAATACAATTCCTTTTAAAATGCACGTGGAATCTCTGAAATTTACGACGTAACTTTATGGGAAACGGCCACAAAATATTACCTAGAAAGTCGGCTCGCGGGGCCGCGCAGATATTAAACGTGACTCCTTTTTCCCGATTTCTCGGGAAAGTTGGAAATACGCCAGGATAGAGAAACCCGACACACAGAACTTTACACGGGCCCCCTACCCGATGCTCGACTTAAATGGAAAATAAGAGCGAGAGATACGGGATATTTAGGAAAATATATGGACCCATAAAGTATGATTCTTATGAAAAACTTTATTGTAATATTTATTACTTACTTGCGTATGCTATTCGTGAAGAAGATTTATCGTCAACGACGGGTTGGGTGGAAGACCACCTTCTTTACGACCGGGATATATGCATGGGATTATTTTCTAATTGAAATATGTACGCTCCACCGTTTCGGATCCACATTTTATAGCGCTGTTATCACACACAAATCTTCACAATAAATTTCTATACAAAAGATTCTAGGATATTTTTTAAATTATTACATAAATAAAGCTTTATAAAAAGACAAAATATATAATCTGTATTTGTTATTAACACAAATACAGATTATATATCTAATTATAGTGGTAGTTCGTTAATGGTACACATAATAGTGTTCATAGGTGAATAGAATAATAATAAATTAGTGTCCAAAAATACTTCCATATTGTACGTAAGGTCGTTAATAATAACCTTCATAAAATTCAAACAAAAAACTGTATACCAATTTTTTTTTTTAATTCACATTTTCTTACTTGTAACTACCGAGTACCGATAATAGTTAACAACCAAAAACTATTTGTTATTTTCTATACCAAATTAAATATTTATTACATTTGATTGGCTATATAAATCTAAATAAAAAAAAAACAGAAATCAAACCAATAGATACCAGAAAACGTTGCCATATGTACTTTTCTTCACTTTAAATGTCAGATATATCGTTAAATAAATTGTGTGATTATATAAGGTTTTCCAATAAGAAGTTTCATTTTGATATTAAAAAAAACGGGTATTTTTTAAGAGAAATCAATAAATGTTTATTTCATTGTAAAGAGGAAGGTATGCCATTAACATTTGAAAACAATATCAGTCAAATGGCCGTCACGGTTACGGTTGCAGTACCACATTCTATTCATGAAATTTTCCATTATCAATTCTCACATTTGCGGCTGTATGTCCTCGATAACTTCACGAATTCCATCTTTAAGATCTTGAATCGATTGTGGAGCATTGGCATAGACCTTACCTTTCACGTGGTCCCAAAAAAAAGTCTAAAGGTGTTAAATCACAAGATATCGGTGGCCAATTGTGATCACCTCTGAGCCTCAAGCGTGCAACACGAACAATTCGATGCTCCGTGATAATTTAATAGTTAAATTTAATTTAAAGTTTATATATTTACAAAGAATTATTATTAAAGTGTTATGTGATAAGTGAAATTGTTTTTGTGATGTAATTTCTACGATGGATTTGTTTATATTTTTTTATAAGGAAAAGTAATATTGAATACAGGTATTTTATATCTCCACTGCATGTATAAAAACCATTTAGTTTATTTTAAAAGCAATAGAATTAAATCTCAAATTTATTTTATTAATATAATATCCTCTGTCAATTATAAATAAAACCTTTCCGTGGCCCGTTCTTTGTTTGTCTATTTTGCCAGTTATCACGACAGGCCGCATGATGTGAAGATGCTGTGTCCCTGTCTTTTTATGTTATAACTTTTTATCATAATTTGTTCATATTATTTTTATACATCTAATACATATTCAATATAATTATTTGCTTATTGTTTACATTTTAATTATGGGGGGAGAAGATGAATCGTAATGAAACGTAGATAATGTTAGCGATTTGTGCAAGTCTTGTAACAAAGCCTTTCACAGCCGCAGTATTCGATGTGGCACTTGTAACAGACTTTATCAGCCAAGATGTGCTAAAAAAGAAAAGCTACTGATAGACAACATTCTGATATGTTGCAAGGGAAAAGATACCGATATTTCAAAACTGTTCAAAATAGAAATAAAGCGCTTGGAAGAAACTTACATAGAGAAATTAAAGAACTATAACAAACTGTTGATGATTTAAAAGCACTGATAATTAATAAAAATGTTGATAATAAGGATAACGACAAGAAAACATACAGCTCTGTTGTTAATCCAAATAATAAGCATGCCCTACTAATTAAACATAAAGAAAATAAAGAACTATCAAAAGATACAAGATAACAATGCTATAAAAAATGATATTGTAAATAAAATTAATCCAGTTGAACTTGAAGTTAATGTCAATCTTAACTGTACTAAAAATGGAAATGTTATTCTTTCATGTCATAATAAAGAACAAGAAAACAAAATGCATAAAGATATAGAAAATAAACTTGGTGAAAAGTATACTGTCAAGGAACACGTTAAACGGAATCCAAAACTTAAAATTGTCAATATTAAAGAATCTAAATTTAATATTGCAGATGATATATTTATAGAAAACCTCATCAAGCAAAACTCAATCGAAAATCACAACTGTTTTGAAATGCGGGTAATAAAAAAAAACTGTAAGAATAGAATAGATTCAATATAATAATACAAGTAGATCCAAAAACTTTCCAAATCTTGATAAAAAGAGGTGATGTTGCTATTGAGTAGAATATTCATAAATTATATGAACATTTCGACGTCTTACAGTGCTATCGGTGCTTTCAATACAATCACAAAGCTACCGATTGTAAAAATACAGCAATTTGTCCATCTTGTAGCCTAGTACATGAAGGTCCTGATTGTTCAGCAAGTACTCTAAATGTGTTTTAATTGCACAAGCATGAGTTTAACACACTAGTCGAAACAAACCACAAAGCATATGATCCAACTTGCAGCTGCTATAAGAAGAAAGTTTAAAAAATAAACTACGATTGGCCATCACCAACAGCATAGCAACCACCGGATGTCCATAGAAAAACAAAAAATGATACTACTTTTTTCCATATTAATGTCAGTTCAATTCGAAATAAAGAAATAGATTTGGAAAATTATCTTAAAGAAAACCGTGCCATTGAAATTATTTCAATTAATGAACACTGGCTGAAAGAAGAAGAAGTCGACTTAATAAACATTGAGGGATTTGTCATTGCCAATTGCTTTTGTAGAAAAAATAATGAACGTGGCGGAGCAATGCTAATGGTAAAAAGAGGAATAGAGTTTGAAAAATTAATTGATATTGATATTCTAGCAAAAGAAGTTACATGTGAACTTTGTGCTATTGTTTTAAAACAATTTGATTGTATTTTTGTATCTGTGTATTGCACGCCCTTGGGCGATTTTAATGAATTTATTATTGTATTGTCTCAGGTTTTAAACAAACTGGATAAGTACAAAGAATCGGTTTTTATTGGTGGTGATTTTAATGTTAATCTTAATTTAACTAACTTAATAAAACAGAATTTTTGTGATACAATTGTAAGCTTTAATTTCAAACATACTGTAGAGAGTAATACACGAGTTACCGCTACATCTGCTACGTGTATTGATAATATTTTAGTTAATACAGTCGTTCCTTATGAAGTGAGCAAAGTTGAACCTTACTTATCCGACCATTATGGCTTTATAATGAATTTATTTATTATGAAAAAGAAACCAGTGACAAATAAAATAATGAGTAGATCTTTTTCGTATAAAAACATAACTAAATTTAAAAAAACTCTAAAACAAATAAAGTGAATAGACGTAATTAACAATTTACACGTAGAAACGTCGTTTGAAATGTTCCATGCAGTTTTTTTTTAAATAAATTTGAAAAAAAACAGCAACCAAGTGAATTGAGACAACAAAAAACCATAATAAATAGCATATGTATAATGCGAAAACATATAAACACGAATTAAAAAAACTGGAAAAAGACTTAAAAAAGTCTTACAAAACTAACATAGATGTGGCAGAAAAAGATTTTTATGCTACAAAAATTTTAAATTCTCTTAATAAACCTAAGGAGATGTGGAAAATAATTAATAAAATTGACAACAAACCCAAAACTAAAAGTGCAATAAATACTACTCTATCTTAGGATACATATCAAAAATACTTTTTTAACATTGTTGAGTCAGTCACAGCAAATGTGCTTGAAGATAGTGATCATTCAATGAGTATACATTGTGAAGGTCAACCTAGATCGGTCGATTCGTTTTTTTTGGAACCCGTTACGAGTACGGAAATTGTTCAAATAATAAATTCATTAAGTAATAGTAAATGTGGAGATGCTTATGAGCTAAATTCATTTTTGCTCAAAAGTATTTCAATCGAATTACGTGAAGTTTTAGCACATTTGGTAAATTTATCATTTGAACAAGGAATATATCCTCAGGAACTAAAACTGGTTAAAGTGGTACCTATTTTAAAAAATGGAAATACAAACGAAGTGACAAATTACAGACCTATCTCTATTATTCCTGTAATTTCTAAAATATGGGAAAAAGCAATATGTAATAGGTTGTACAAATATATTGAAAAAAAATTATGTAATGCTCAGTTTGGGTTTAGAAAAGGCAGATCCACAATGAACGCAATTTACTCACTTGTTCATGATATATATGACGCATTTGAAAAAACTGTAAACGCCGCATTTATTGACCTGAGTAAGGCTTTTGGCTGTGTCTCACACTCAATATTACTGGATAAACTTGAACACTATGGAATTCGAGGAATCACGCTGAAATTAATGGAATCATATTTATTGAACAGAAAACAATATGTCAATATGTACTCTGTTAGAAAATCCAACTATTTCAAATTCAAGCGTAATCCATGGTCTCGAAGAAGCCGAATACTGGTTTAAATCTAACGGATTAGTATTAAATAAATCCAAAACTATTTATATTAAATTTTCTTTAAATGGTTCCGATAAAATGGAAAGCATAAAATTTTTAGGGGTGTACTTACAACCTAAATTAACATAGGAAGTACATATAGATATGCTGGCTAATAAACTAAACAAAAATTTACACTTGCTAAGAAGAATTGCTCAAAACACGGATCAAAATATTACCAGAACCTCTTACTTTGCATACATTCACTCAATTCTGAGTTACGGTATATTACTCTGGGGTAACTCGGCATGTCTAATCGCATTTTTATAATGCAAAAGAAGGCAATAAGAATTATCACTGCTATATCGCAACTAACTAGTTGTCGTGAATATTTTAAATCTTTAAACATACTAAGTGTACCATCTGTGTTTGTTCTTCATTGTCTACTATTTTCAAAAGACAATGTATCAACCAAAACAAAACAGAGTGATTTACATAGTTACAACACAAGATCAAATGCTAATATAGTTCTTCCATCTATTAGACTTAGCAAAGTTCAAAAAAGCTATGAATATCTCTCTATTAAAATGTATAATCATTTGCCAACTAGTATCAGGGAAATGCCTAAAAATATATTTAAATCTGTGATAGAAAAAAGACTGCGTCAAGAAGTGTTATATACCTATGTACCCTTTTTTAGCATACAATTTTAATTATTTATTACTATTTTAATATGTAGTGCTGTGCTATTTGATATTGTCATTTTTTTTAATTAGCTCACTGTTCTTGTACTTATCTAGGATTTTTTTTGTATGTCTTATCTATTATTGTAATTTATTATCTAATATGTATATTCAAATGTAATATTGACATGATTTATACCATTTATATGGTCTGTAAAATCTAATAAATTCTATTCTATTCTATTCTATTATTCGAAAAATAACACGGTCAGGAAACTTTTCTTGCAAAATTGCGATTGTTTTGTTGCTTGTGTGACACGTAGCGTCGTCTTGCTGAAAATAAACGTCGACCACATCAATATCTTCCAATTCCGGCCATAAAAAATAATTAATCATAGCTCGGTAGCGCCATCCATTCACCGTAACAGTTGCACCAGCCTTATTTTCAAAAAAGTAGGGTCTAATCACACCGCCAGCTCAAAAACCGCACCAAACAGTGACACGTTGAGGATGCAAAGACTTTTCAACAATCATTCTTGGATTTTCAAGGCCCCAAATGCGACAATTCTGCTTATTAACGTAGCCTCCGAGGTGAAAATGGGCTTCATCACTGAAGATAATTTTTCGATAAATTTTGATGCATTTGAAGGACCTAATCAGCAAAGATACGACGTTTATGGTGATCGACCGGCTTGAGTTCTTGTGTTAACTGAACTTTAAAAGCATTAAGACTTAAGTCTTTATGCAAAATACGGTGTAATGTCGTTTGTGGAATGTCTAATTCCAAAGATCGACGAGGAATCGACAAACCTGGGTTTTCTTCAACACTACGGGCTACATCAGCAATATTCTCATGTGTTCTTGAGCGATGCACACGGTTTCGATTCTTCACATCACAAACTTGTCCCAACAGCTCAAATTTTTCCACCAGGTTTACTATTGCCGGCCGAGAAGGTGTTTTACGACGACCAAAAAGTGCTTTAGTTTTGCTAACTATGACTGAAAAATTTTGACCAATTTTGTAGTGAATTTTAATAATTTTAATGCGTTGTTGAAGCTTGTATCGTTCCATTTTTAATAATGGCGTAGTTTTTACTTGTCAAATGTCAAAAGATAATAGCTTCAAAATTGACAGCTGCCCAAATAGCCTGCTATTCAAAATGAAACTTATTATATTATTGGAAAACACTTTATATTATATACATATATATTTTCCAATTAATTTTTTCCCTTTACCTGTATTTTATTTTTCAAAGTTTTAAAATTTTAACCACAATTTTCAATTTTATTTTTCAATGTTGCAGTTGTACTAACTGCAATGTGCAAGTTACTCTTATTTTCTAAGTTTCTTGTTTTCGTCTTTGTAAAACGCCTATGCACAAGCCCAACAATAAATTTGTTTTTCAAGATTAATATTTAATCACTTGTGGTATGTATTAAAAACATTTGTTCCAATGTTTACTTCCTTTAAATATTATGAAATGAGTAGTATTTCTTAAAATTTAATATAAGCTTAACTATACATCAATGCAAACTATAACTATCATTCTGTATTATAGTATATATAAGCTGCATTCGGCTATCCTACTCGAGTCACTCTTTTTATTCTACTACCGTTTGGGTATTGTTTTTGGAGTGCACAGAATCTTTTTTTTTATCGTTCGGAGATTATACAAGAGACTCTCACTCCGATAAAACGAGAATTTTATATTCAAAGATAAAAGTAATTCTAAAATTATAATTGCTATTAATATGGAGAAACAATAATTAGGCGAGAATAAAAGACTCAAATAAAATTAGATAGATTTGTGTAACTTATATGTTTTAATTGTATGAACGTTTTAAAGTTGTACTCATTTCTCTCGTAAAAGAGACACACTAAATATAGCATATAGCATATATTAAATATTTCTCCAAACAACCATAAAGAAAAAGATAATTCAACTTTTTTCCTGTATTTAGTTTTAAGTAAAAAAATTTTGTAAGTTGATTGTTGTTTTGTTAGTTATTTGAGAGGTGACACTGACAATAACTGCGTTCGGCTATGATTGATTCTAAAAACACCGTTATCACGTGACAAAAAATCTACTCCAACACTACTCTTACTCCGTATTTTGGTTATTTATTTTTTATATATCACTACAATCGTTACGCATGACAAAAATGTCAAAATATAATTTAAATGTCAAACAGGCCGATGGAAATTGATGTATTGAAGAATAATAAACAATGTAATTATTTCTTACTTCTAAAGATGCCGCCGCCATTAAAACGCCCTTGTTTCAAATTAAGATGGATTATTGGGCAGGATGCAGAGTTTATGAATAGCCCGCTTTATTACTCCATCTAAAGTTTTTAATGTAACCGCTCTGGTAATTTCATCCTTTCCCTGGTGCAATTCCTAAACCCTGGCCAATTTCCATCATAGTGAGTGACTGCTCTTTGGCCCATTTTTTGAAATTGTACGTACCCTTTTTTACTATCCACTTTATCCTCTTTTGCAATTCTGATAAATATTCCCTTTTCCAGCGATTCCAAAAGAGAGGTTCTGCCACAACACGCATTAGATCTGCTGAGAAAGGAGTCAGTGGTCTGCAGTTTATTATGGATTCTATTTCAGCCATCAGTGTACACAATTCCTCTTAGTTCAATGCAGTTTCTCTAATTGTTTTCTTCAGAAGCCGCTTGGCTGGCAGCCTCCAAAATGAGGTGCACGAAAAGGAATAAAGGCCGATGAAAATTGATGTATTGAAGAATAATAAACAATGTAATTATTTCTAACTTCTAAAGAAGCCGCCGCCATTGAAACGCCCTTGTTTCAAATTAAGATGGATTATTGGGTAGGATGCAGAGTTTATAAATAGCCCGCTTTATTACTTCATCTAAAGTTTTTAATGTAACCGCTCTGGTAATTTCATCCTTTCCCTGATGCAATTCCTAAACCCTAGCCAATTTCCATTATAGTGAGTGACTGCTCTTTGGCCCATTTTTTGAAATTGTACCCTTGTTTACCATCCACTTTATCCTCTTTTGCAATTCTGATAAATATTCCCTTTTCCAGCGATTCCAAAAGAGTTGCTGCAATTTTTGCTGCAGGTTCTGCCGCAACACGCATTAGATCTGCTGAGAGAAGAGTCAGTAGCCTGGAGTTTATTATGGATTCTATTTCAACCATCAGTGTATACAATTTCTCTTAGTTCAACGCAGTTTCTCTAACTGTTTTCTTCAGAAGCCGCTTGGCTGATTTATCTGCAGCCTCCAAAATGAGGTGCACGAGTAGGAATAAAAGTGCTAGTTTATACCTTCTTTTTCTTCAACACACCTAATTAGGTTTAAATCAAAGACACCTGGTATATTTTTGCAGTATGTCTCTTACTGTGCTTCTGGCAGCTAATAGTCAGTATTGACTTCTGATTGCAGCAAGTGTTGGCTGAGGCGCGGAATGCAAGGTACTTTCATGCTTGTATCGTAAAAATAATTTTGTAAAAAGATGCTTTGATGGTTTTACTATTAAAAATTGCTTATTATAAGGTAATGCAGCATGTCTTAATCTTCCCCTTACACGCATAGACAAACTCAATTTTATGTATTATTTTAATTAATCGAGTCTTGGCTTCTCGTAGCTCAGCCGTTGGCAGTATAACATTCTTAAATTTGGTTTTCGATCGGCATGCGTTGATAAGTCTTACGCACCACGCCGTGATTTTGACAAATCTAATGAATAAAGAGTACCATTCAAACTATTCCGAACAGCCTAGCCTTAGATTTGTTTGTACTAATCATTTTCTTTCAGGTATGTCCAAGTTTTCGTAGTGAAACGCAGGTGGCAGATTGGTTTTACAAAGGAACTGAGGCCAATGTCATCTTAGATTCAAACTTCTTAGTCTTTCAATAAAATATCCATCCGCTAGGTATTCGTTTGTGTTTACATAGTGCCAATCTTGACTTTCAAATATTGACTAAATTTTGCCGACGCGATTGGCAACAAAGGTCTTCCACTTGTTTGACAATGACTTAATCTTTGCCAAAGTTAATTTAGTCAGAGTAATATGATATTTTCTTAAATTTGAGACCTAAAATCTTATTAAGGCTTATGAGTCAAATATTTAAAATATCCTAGCTAAAATAACCCTTTTTGTTGGTCTTTGGAGTTCCTTTAAATACCCAACGTTTTTAACATATCCGACATCTCCAAGGCAACAACCATTGATTTGCATAAAAGTCTAGCAGCACTTCTTTGGTGTTGAAAATCAATCTTGCTTAAGTCGTCAATATCCTCAGCTCCGATGATCATGTCATGTCATGTCATCCACGTAAAAATCTATTTTAATATAATTTGTGCAGTTATGAGAAATGTATCACTGTTTCTTTCAGTTAATTCTTCTAAGTATCTAGTAGCCAGCTACGATGCAGGTGCGGTTCCATATGTTAACGTATTTAGTCAATATTTTTGAACCAATTCCTCTATATTGTTCCGCCATAATATTAAGATACAATGTCTGTATATCTCCTGACATTACATAATCATGTGTTCTAAATCAACATAGAATGTTAAATAAATCATCTTGGATTTTCCATTCGTTGTTTTCATAGAAGTGTCAAATACTACCCGGAATTTCAATCAAATATTTGTTGAACGTACCATACGTTTTAGGTGATTTTATCCAAAACAAATATCTTTAATTTTACGCTGAAATTATTATGTCTAGAATACATTGTCGTGGTTGACTGCATCTGCATTTGTAGTTAACTTGCTTATTCCCAATATAGGTAAAGAAGTTGGTTGCGTGTTTAAACCCAATTTCCATGCTACTTATGTTCGTAAAAAAAGCACTTGAAAAACTTAATATAATAGAGCTCTAATTAAATGCTTGTTACTCCACCAATCATCCAAATATACCTCACATGTGGACAATATAGATTGAGCCGATTCCTGTCGTTTTTTCTCTGATTCAGACATCCGATTAATGCCAAATAACAGATGGATATTGTTGATATAAGTTTGTTTTGCTTGTTCATCAAATCCAAGCTCCTTCAATTTGCTTAATAACAATTATGATGATGTATGTGAAAAATCCTTATAAACTAAAATCTTTCCGTCAATAATTCTCAAAGTAACCCCATACAAACTATGCTACCGCTCATTAATTATATAGAGTTTTCCAATAAGAAATTTCATTTTGATATTTAAAAAAACGTGTATTTTTAAGAAAAATCAATAAATGATTATTTTATTGTAAAGAGGAAGGTATGCTATTAACATTTGAAAAGAATATCAGTCAAATGGCCGCCAGGGTTACGGTTCAGTACCTCATTCTTTTCATGAAATTTTCCATGGCCAATTCGCACATTTGCGGCTGTATGTCCTCGATAACTTCTAGAATTCCATCTTTAAGATCTTGAATCGATTGTGGAGCATTGGCATAGACCTTATCTTCCACGTGGCCCCAAAGAAAAAACTCTAAAGTGTTAAATCACAAGATCTCGGTGGCCAATTGTGATCACCTCTTCGAGAAATAACACGGTCAGGAAACTTTTTTTGCAAAATTGCAATTGTTTCGTTGCTTGTGTGGCACGTAGCGCTGCCTTGCTAAAAATAAACGTCGTCCACATCAATATCTTATAATTCCGGCCATAAAAAATCATTAATCATAGCTCGGTAGCACTATTCATTCACCGTAACAGTTGCACCAGCGTCATTTTTGAAAAAGTAGTGTCCAATCACACCGCCAGCCCAAAAACCGCACCAAACAGTGACACGTTGAGAATGCAAAGACTTTTCAACAATCATTCTTAGATTTTCTGAGCCCCAAATGCAACAATTCTGCTTATTAACATAGCCTCCGAGGTGAAAATGGGCCTCATCACTGAAGATGATTTTTTAATGAAATTCCGCATCATTTTGATGCATTTGAAGGGCGTTTATGCTGATCGACCGACTTGAGTTCTTGTGTTAACTGAACTTTAAAAAGTCTGTATGCAAAATACGATGTAATGTCGTTTGTGGAATGTCTAACTCCAAGATCGACGAGGAATCGACAAACCTGGGTTTTCTTCAACATTACGGGCTACATCAGCAATATTCTCATGTGTTCTTGAGCGATGCACCCGATTTCGATTCTTCACATCACAAACTTGTCCCAACAGTTCAAATTTTTCCACAAGGTTCACTATAGCCGGCCGAGAAGGTGCTTTACGACGATCAAAAAACTACACAATAGATAATACTTTGACTAACCTATAAAATTAATTTATCATCACTTTTATTAAACATTGAAATATCAAAGAAACTGGTAGTCAAATACACCAAACACAATTGGAAAAAAAAAGAACTTGGTCTACTAAAACATTTTAATAGATAATTAAGACACAAAGACTACAAAACTTCTTGAAATTACGCTTGATAAAGTAAAAACCTAATATGCATCACAGATGTTTTTTCAATTAAAAAAGTCGTTACGTTTAAAAAATTTCATTACTTTGCACTTATTTAAATTATGTTATACTCTTTATCAGTTTAAAAACAGTGTTGATTAATAACTTTTCAAAAACATTTATCGCAGATGATAAAATAGTTATAATCTTATAGTTTTTTACATCATTGTTTGACAATGAATTTATATTCATAAAATATAAAAAGTGGTCTGACCCCAGCCACTTTTTTAAATAAGTTAAATAAAAGTTGTTAAAGATAGCTGAGGGCAAATACCAAACTAAGATGAAATTAATTTGTGTGAGTATGTATAGATAGTGTTAACAAACAATAAATAGACCAAACAAGTTTGCAAAACTATCTATAATGCCATCAGTAGCGTCGATTTAAAAATTACTTCATAACAGTTGATGTTATCTTAGCACTACTACGTAAAAAAACTGTTGTATTGTATTTAATTGAATCTTTTACAAGTAGCACTAAGTTCAAAAATGTTACCAAATTAAATAATTGCAAGTATTACAAATGACAATGTTTGTTTTAAACAAAAATACGTAATAAAATTAGCCATAAATTTCATTATTATAACAAATGTTTATTTATTTCTCTAAATTCAAATACTTTGACGGTAATTATCTTAAAAATTTTCGTTAATTTTTTTTTGCATGTTATAAATAACTTTGTAGAATTAGCTAAAGACGCTATTTTTTTGTTTTGTTTTCTTGTGAACGTTGTGAAGTGTTGTCCTCAGCAAATGGCTCTTGAGAATAACTTACGCATGGCATAACCTCATGGTTTTCTTCTCTGCGTTTATCCTGTTGTTGTCAATTTAATCTAAATTTTGCACTAGTTTAAAGTGGGCTAGATATTGCGGCACCAATGCTGTCGCCGGCCACTATCTGTCTATAGCCACTACCTCTGTGTGTCTCTTGTGCTTATCTCGTCTCTTTTTTTGTCTTATGTATCTTTTATTTTGTGTGCTTCCATTTTTAGTTTTTCTATATTCTTCCGTTGTCAAATTCCTCAATTTTCTTTCTTGGTACTCTGGTTGCAAAGCTTCTTAGCTACCTCTATTTATTTTCATCTTTCAAGCATTTCTTAATAATTTTTGCTTTATCCACTTTGCTTTCCAGTATATTTTCTAGTTCTGCATTATAATGTGTTTCTTCCAAGAACTTTCCAAAAGCTCCGTGCTCGGTCAATATTTGTGTTGTATAATAACACGTCTCAGGTTTATTATCTACTCATTCTTTTATCTCTAAAATTAGTTCTCTCGTCCATTCCCCCTTTTTTCCTCTACTCCACTGTCTTTGCCATCTTTCCATCGTCTTCACTCTTGCTCTCATCTTTGCTTAATTGCTAATTTTAAAACCTTATTTCTCATCCATATCTGTATCATATCTATTGCTAGCTATTATCTTCCTTTTAACACTTCCATTTCTACGTCTGCACCTACTAATAGTACGTCGTCCGCAAATGCCGTTATTGTCACGCCTTCCGGTATCCTTATCTAGGTTCCACAGTTTTGGTTCTAGTGCCGAGCCCTCTGGTCAGTTTGAATCTTCCCCCATTGGTCACTAAGTTTCTACCCTGTAAGTAACTCCATATTATGTTGATCGTTTTCCTGTTCAGCTCTCTTTTCTTTGCCGCCTGTACAATTGCTTTCCATAACACGCTGTTAAACGCGTTCTGTAGTTCCAACAATACTATTACGCAGTGTTGTATTTTCCTCCGCGTTCCGCTGTTTGCTTCTTTGTTATTGCTTTATTTTTTTCTATAGCTCCTAAGGTTGTTCTTATTCCCATCCTCCTTTTCCTTCTATTTTACTTTTGTTCTGTTCTCCGCACAATGACTTTTTCCATTATCTTAGCTTTTTTTTTTGACGTAGTGAGGTGTTGGTCTCAACAAGTGGCCCTTAAGAATGACTAACGCATTGCAATACCTTCCGGCTTCTTCTCTGCGTAAATCCTGTTGTTATATGTCCTTGTCAAACTAGTCTAGATTTGACACTAGTTCGAGGTAGACTGGTTATTGCCTCAAAACGTATCTTCCATTTGGTATTTGCCTCGTTATTTCTGTTACTCTGCATTCCTTCAACATTTTTTTTCTCCTTCTCCTTATCTCTGCAATTTCGTTTGGTATCGTAGTCTCTGTAAATGTTCTCCTATTTTCTTCAATTTCTTGGTATGCATAATTGTCCTGACCTTCCTTATTTCTTTCTGTTTGATCTTTTTCTCTGTTTTGTTGTTTCCATTTTGCTTCTCTTGTTTCTCTCCTTTCTCTTCTATGACTTCTATTTTGTGTGTTTGTTTCCATTGTTTGTTTTTTTTTTTCTATATTCATCCATTGTCAAACTCCTAATTTTTTTTAGTACTCTTATTGCAAAGTTTCTTAGCGCCCTCCATTTATTTTCATCTCTTAATGTGTTTATTAATAATATAGTACAAAATGTTTCATTTTTATGCATAACTGAACACTGGCAATCTGAACAACAACTTAAAGCATATGCTATAAATGGTTATGAGCTAGTTTCTTATTACTGTAGATTAGAAGGGATGCATGGAGGCAGTGCGGTATATGGTAAAATTGGTCTAGAAGGTAAATTAAGGCAGGATTTGTCTAATATTTCTGAATATTTAACGTTTGAATGCGCTGCAGCGGAATTTATAATAGCCAATAATAAATATGTTGTTGTGTCAGTCTACAGATCAACAAACGGCAATATCGATTTATTCTTAAATAAGCTTAGTGATCTATTAGATATTTTATTTAGGGAAAATGTATTATATTTAATTGCTGGAGATTTTAATATTGAAATAATTAGCAAGGATTCTGCAACTGAAAATTTCAAGAACTTATTAAATACTTTTAACGCAAAATTAATTATAAACGAGCCAACTAGAATTTCAAATACAAAAGAGTCATGTCTGGATAACATTATCTGTAATATTGAAAATTATAAGACCGATGTTGTGTTTACGGGTTTTTCCGATCACACAGCACAAATCATGGAATTTGGAAAAAACGTTGTAAGAAAAGCAGTATTTAAAATAACAAGGAATTTTTCAGAATTTAACATACAACATTTTTATGCTGCTCTATCTAGCGAAAAATGGGAGGAAATTTATGATAATAATATTAATGTTAATGTAAAATATAATAATTTTTTAACGAAAATATCAAATAGTTTTAAAACTTATTTTCCAAAAATTAAATCAAAAATTACAGATAACAAAGTAAAATTTTCTAGTTCTCCGAAACTAAAAGAGTGTTATGATATGATGATATCATACCTTGTTGACAACAGCAAAGCAAGAACGCATAAAAAACAACATTGACAATAATGCTAATAAATCTAAGGCCATGTGGAAAGCTGTTAATGACATCACTGGAAAAGCAAAAAAACGTGAACTGCCATCTAATTTGAATGAGGAAATGGCAACAAAATTTAACAATTTTTTTATTAACGCTGCGCCAAATATACTTAGTGATTTGAATTTAACACCTATGTGTTCAAACGACTTTGGCAACACTATTGCAAGTTCTTTGTTTTTATATCCTGCTACAGAAAACGAAATTATAAACATAATAACTAACTTAAAAAATAAAAAATCTGTAGGTATAGATGAAATACCAGTAAACATTATTAAATATTGTGGAAGTATACTTGCTAAACCAATATGCCATGTCATTAATGCTTCTTTAGAAACGGGTTGTTTTCCGGAAAATTGCAGTAGTCAAACCACTCTACAAGAAGGGAAATGGAAAAGAACTTGATAGTTATCGTCCAATAAGCTTATTGACAATATTCTCTAAAATTTTTGAAGCTGTTGTTTTTAATCGCGTTACTTGTTTTTTTAATTCAAATAAATTAATAAACCAAGACCAGCATGGGTTTTTAAAAGGCAAGAGTGTTGAAACGGCTGTGTACAAATATACTTTAAATATAATAGAGCATTGGAAAGTAAAGATTTAGCTTGTGGAATGTTGTTAGATTTATCTAAAGCATTTGATTGCATTGATCACAATATCTTATTAAATAAACTTAAATACTATGGAATTAGGGGAATTGCAAACCGTTGGTGTAATATATTAATTATATTTATATAGTCAATATATAATACATAGAAATGGCAACAGGGTTGCATATAGTAAATAAGTATGTATTAAATAAATAGAATAGTTTTTTGTTTAGTTATTTATTCTTAGTTTTTGTACAAACATTTTATTGTATAGATCCAATATTAAACCAGTCTCGGTTAAGTTAACATCGTCTTTACCCTAAATTAAATCCTTAAACATCCGTCTAATTAAATAGTTAATGTCTTTAGCAAAGATATTACAGTGGCGGCGAGGATAGAAACTAATGAAATTTAGTTATATTTTTGTAAATTTCTTTAAAATTAAATACGGAAATTTAAAACACGTGCGCGCGTAAAAATGGCTTCCAAAGACGTGGTAGGACATTTACGCGAATTCGACATGCAGTTAAGTGAGTGGTCGATATTCAAGCCCAGGCTTGAGAATTATTTCATAGCAAATGAAATAACGGACAACGCACGAAAAAGGGCAATTTTGTTGAATATCCTCAGCGAGGAAACTTACAAATTAATGCACAGTTTGTGTCTGCCGGCGTGCCCGGAAAGCAAAACCTACCAGGAATTAGTTGAAATACTATCAAAGCATTTTGCACCGAGGGATAGTGTTTTTGCGACACGCTATAAATTTTACCATGCAAGAAAAAACGCTCAGGAGTCTCCAAAAGAATGGTCTGCAAGAATAAGAAGTTTAGCAGCATTTTGCAATTTCTCTGCACAGGAACTACCGATGGTGCTGCGGGATCAATTTATAATGGGATACGATAACTCCAGGGTGCAAGAAAGATTTTTTGAAGAAAAGATCACAGCAACGTTGTCGGATATGGTGGATTTGGCGGAAACGAAAATGGCAGTCATGGATTCATCGGTCGAGGTAAAAAAAGAATTTCATCATCTGGACAAATATGGCGGAAAGAAGTCATCGAGGGATAGGACATCAGGATTAACCAGCAAGAAAAACAGTGAACAGAAAAAAAAAGTGCATAGTGTGCGGAAAAGTGAATCATGATATGGAAAACTGTTTTTTCAAAAATTCTTCATGCCACATATGTCATAAAAAAGGTCACATTTCATCTATATGTCCAAGTAAGGTAAAACATTTTAATAATAAAAATAACTATAAATTTAATAAAAATAAAAATCCTTGCAATTATTTATCTTCTCCGGATTTTTTATTTTGTATTGACAATAAAAATAACCCACCTTTTTATCTCGAAGTAGAAATAAATGAAAATAAAATAAAATTCCAACTTGATACGGGAGCGAGTATTTCTGCCATTCCTGAAGATTTATATTTAAAATATTTTTCAAAATTAAAATTAAAAAATACAAATAAAATATTATCTTTATATAATGGATTAGAAATTAAACCAATAGGTACATGCAATTTAAATATTTTATATAAACATTCAGCGCAAGAATTAGAAATTTATGTTATAAGAAACGGAGCAATAGCAATTTTAGGCCGTGATTTTATAAATAAATTCAAATTAAATATTATTAATGAATTTAACTATTCAGAAATTGAAAATAATGACATAAAGGCTATTACCAATAAATATAAAAAATTATTTAATGCTGAATTAGGGACATTTAATAAAGGTGTAATTTTTATAACATTGAAATCAAATTATAAACCAAAATTTTTCAAACCTAGGCCTTTACCTTATTTAATGCGAGAAAAGGTTGAAGTAGAATTAAAAAGATTAGAGCAACTGGGAGTAATTACACCAGTTGACTACAGTGAATGGGGAACACCCATTGTTCCAATTATTAAAAAAGACGGATCAGTAAGACTTTGTGGTGATTTCAAGGTAACATTAAATCAATCAATTGAAATTGATAAATATCCGCTACCAAAAATTGAAGATTTGCTGACTAAATTAAACAACTGTAGTATATTTTCTAAATTAGATCTGGCTCGAGCTTACCAACAAATATGTTTGGAAGAAAAGTCTAAAATTTTAACAACTATTTCCACACATAAGGGACTATTTAAATATAATAGGTTACCGTTTGGTGTAGCTTGCGCGCCAGCAAAGTTTCAAAAAATTATTGAAACGTTATTACAGGGCATTGATGGGTGTATCGTTTTTCTAGACGATATTTTAATAAGTGGTGAAAATACAAAGCAGCATTTGTCAAGAATAAATGAAGTATTAACTCGTTTAGAAAATGCAGGATTAAAATTAGCTATTGACAAATGTGAGTTTTTTTCAAAAGAAATAAGATATTTAGGTCACATAATTGATGCAGAAGGTATTCGAACTTCTCCAGATAAGGTCAAAGCAATTAATAATGTACCTATACCTCAAAACTTTACTCAATTAAAATCGTTCTTGGGTATGGTAAATTATTATTGCAAATTTATACCCAAAATATCAGAAACTTTGCATCCTCTTTATAATTTATTAAAAAAAGATATTTTGTGGAATTGGAATGAGAGTTGTGATGCTTCTTTTAATAAAATTAAACAATTGCTAATGTCAAATAATATATTAGTACATTTTCAACCAGAATTACCTATTCGACTGACAACTGATGCTAGTAATTATGGTATAGCAGCGGTTATCACACATATTATGGCTGATAACAGAGAGCGACCAATAGCATATGCCTCTAGGACGTTGAATTCTGCGGAACAACGCTACTCGCAAATTGAAAAAGAAGCGCTAAGCATAGTTTATGGTTTAAACAAATTTTATCAATATTTATATGGGCAACAGTTTGTGATTGTTACAGATCATAAACCGTTAGTCACAATATTTGGTCCTCATAAAGGAATTCCTCAATATTCGGCAAACAGACTAAAAAGATGGGCAATAATATTAAGCGGATTTAATTATTCCATTGAATACATTAAATCAGAAAACAATTTGGCAGATAGTTTGTCAAGATTGCCTCTTCCATATGATAACAACGATGAAAACAATATTTCAGAGGTTGATTACATCAATTATTTTTCAGAAAATGGTAATATACCAATTGATTTTGCTAAGATCCAAGAAGAATCAAAAAAAGATAAGATTTTAAAAATTATATTTAAATTTAGTAAAATAGGTTGGCCTAACCATACTAAATGTAAATTATTACTTCCCTACATACCTTATAAAAATGAGATAACAATAGCAGAAGGTTGTTTAATGTGGAATAATCGATTAGTTATTCCACTAGTTTTAAGAAGTAAATTATTAAATGAATTGCATTCTTCACATTTTGGAATATGCAAAATGAAAAGTTTAGCAAGATCCCATTATTGGTGGCCTGGCATTTCACAAGACATCGAACAATTAGTTAAAAGATGTTCTACCTGCATGATGTATTCCAAAAGTCCAAACAAAATTGAACTAAACACATGGAAATGGCCTTCATTTCCTTGGTCACGAATACATATAGACTATATGGGACCATTTATGGGTAAAAACTTTTTAGTGGTAGTTGATGCGTATAGCAAATGGTTGGAAGTAATTCCAACAAATTTAATTACAGCAAAAACTACAATTGATATTTTAAGATCATTATTTTCTAGATTTGGTTTAGGTGAAACAATTGTTTCAGATAATGCACCAGCTTTTGTTGGCAGTGAATTTCAAACTTTTTTAAATAGTAACGGCATAAAACACATAACGTCCGCTCCTTATAACCCAGCTTCTAATGGCGCAGCTGAAAACGCTGTAAAAACAGTTAAAACTGCTATAAAGAAACTGATGATTGACAAGAAAATTACCTTGGAAAATATAAATTTAGTAATAAATAATTTTCTGTTTGATTACCGCGTGACACCTCATACAACAACAGGTGAATCACCTTCTTATTTGATGTTCAATCGGAATGTTTTAACTAGATTTAATTTTAAACATCCTGAACATTTTAAGAAGGGGAAAGACATTGAGTGTGTTAGAGATCATGTGGCAAAAAAACAGGGAAATCAGACTAAGTACTTCGGAGATGACAGAAATATTAGTTTCACAGTTGGAGATAATGTTTATTATAGAGATATATTAAATAAAAAATTCCTACCTGGCAAAATAATTGGACAAATAGGTAAATGTAACTATTTAATAAGAAACAAAGAGGGAAAAGAATTTAAAAGGCACACTAATCAATTATTAAAAGATATTTCATATAGAAATGATATTCCTATTCAGGATACTTCAAATACAGACCTTTTAAATGCTTCTTCATCTAAACCTTACAATTTAAGGCCTCGTAAATAATTGTTTATTATTATTATTATTATTATTTCAGTATTAATGTTTATTTTTAAAGAAGGAGGTGTAATATATTAATTATATTTATATAGTCAATATATAATACATAGAAATGGCAACAGGGTTGCATATAGTAAATAAGTATGTATTAAATAAATAGAATAGTTTTTTGTTTAGTTATTTATTCTTAGTTTTTGTACAAACATTTTATTGTATAGATCCAATATTAAACCAGTCTCGGTTAAGTTAACATCGTCTTTACCCTAAATTAAATCCTTAAACATCCGTCTAATTAAATAGTTAATGTCTTTAGCAAAGATATTACAGTTGGTTTGAATCATATTTAGTAGGACGTAAGCAATTAGTTTTGCTTGAGAGTGATGGAGTCTCTGTAATTTCAAATGCTCTAAATGTAAAGATGGGTGTTCCCCAAGGTAACATCCTTGGACCGTTACTGTTTATTATTTATATAAACGATTTTAGTAGTACAATCAATAGAGAACAAATATGTACAATTCATTATGCAGATGATACCAATCTATTGATTCAAGCTAATAATACAATCAATCTTAACCAGAAAATGAGCTACAATTAGCAAATAATTGGTTTCAAAAAAACCAACTAGTATTAAATTCAACAAAAACAATAATTTTTAAATGCAATCAACGTCAACAAACACCAATATCAGCAGAGTATATTAACTCCACGCTTACAAGCCATACCAAGTTCTTAGGTTTACATATTGATGAATGTTTACAATGGTTTTATCATATTACACATACGTGTAAACGTCTTAGTTCTGTCTGTTATGGAATGAGAGTTCTTAGCAAATCAGTTCATGTAGGCGTCCTAAAGGTAGTTTACTTTGCTAATTTCGTATCAATATTAAAATTTGGAATAATTTTCTGGGGAAATTGTGTAAAATCTTATAGTGTTTTTGTTATTCAGAAAAGAATAATTAGAATTATGTATGGTCTACGTAACTCGAGATTCGTGCAGGGGTTTGTTCAAGAGCAATAAACTACTCACCTGTACAGGAATTTATATTTTAGAATGTTTGAAATTTAATTTTGAACATGCTTCTTATTTTAAAGATAACCTTTCAAATCATGTTTATAATACAAGGCATAGATATGATTACGTATATCCAATACATAGACTGAATCTTACCGAAAAACATCCTTCATATATGTGTAGTAAATTATTTAACAAACTACCAGCGTATATAAAAAACATTAAAAATTATAATATCTATAAAACTGAAATTTTTAACTTTTTATGTGAAGTGGGGCCATATAACTTAACAGAGTTTTATTGACCTGTTTTCTAAATGTACCTTTTTCTAACCTTTTGAAAATAAATTTGATTATTATTATTATTATTATTAATTGTTGTTTTATCCACTTTACTTTCCAGTTTTTTTTTCTTTTTCTTTTCTATCTTCCTCCCACGCTTCGCATTCTACTAGAGTGTGTTCCGCATTATCGTGTGTTTCTTCCGGACAGAATGTACATCTTTCGCCTTCGTTGATTTTTTTAATTTTTTGCAACAATTTTCCAAAAGCTCCATGTCCGGTCAATATTTTTTGTTCTCTACCCACTCTTTTATCTCCGGGATTAGTTGTCTTGACCATTCTCCCTTTTCTCCTCTATTCCACTGTCTCTGCCATCATTCCATTGTCTTCTCTCTTGCTCTTAACTTAGCTTCCTTTTTATTGGTTCCTTCTTTTATTAGTTTCTTTATTTCTATCCTTTCTTCCACCATCATATCCGTGGGAGGTGTTGCCGCAATCACTTCTACTGCCTCTTGTGAAACCGTTCTGTAAGCCCTGCAAATCCTTAACGAACTGGCTCTTGTAGCTCCTCTTATTTCATTTCTGTTTTTTTTTTGTCTTCATGGCTTCTCCCCATGTTTCTGCGGCGTATAACAATTTGCTTCTTGCTGCTGTTGCTATTAGCCTTCTGGCTTCTTCTCCTGAACCTCCGTTGTTTGGCATGATTCTACCGAGCTTTCTCTCCATTTCCTTTGTTCCCATGAGATCTTCCTTAACCTGTTCATTCCATCCCTATGCTTCAAGTGTCACCCCAAAGTATTTGATTTTTTTTCCCTATAGTTATCACTTGGTCTCCTACCTGTATCTTACCTGTTCCTCGATTATTCCTCTTAGTCGATAGCCAAGCCGCTTCTGTTTTTTGTGTTGCTAATTTTAAACCCATATTTTTCATTAATAACTGTATCATATCTATTGCCAGCTCTAGTCTTCATTTTAGTATATCCATTTCTACGTCCCTACCTACTAACGCTACGTCGTCCGCAAATGCAGTTATTGTCACGCATTCCGGCAACCTCATTCAAAGTAACTCATTATAAACAAGGTTCCATAGTTTTTGTCCTAGTGCTGAGCCCTGTGGTACCCCTCTCGTAAGTTTGAATCATCCGTTCTTAGTCACTAGGTTTCTACCCTGTAAGTAGCTCCATATGATCTTGATTGTTTTCTTTTTCAGTTCTCTTTACTTTGCCGCCAATATAACTGCTTTCCATCACGCGCTGTTAAATGCGTTCTGTATGTCCAACGCTATCATTACACAGTGTTGTCTTTTTCTCTGCGTTCCGCTGTTTGCTTCTTTTGCTATTGCTTTTACTTTGTCTATAGCTCCTAAGGTTGTTCTTCCCTTGGTAAATCCGTATTGTTCCTTTTCCCATCCCCCTTTTTCTTCTATTTCTTGTTCTATTCTCCGTATAATGACTTTTTCCATTATTTTAGCTAGTGTGTTTATTAAGCATATTGGCCTGTATAAAGTCGCTTTTCCTACTTCATTCTTTTTCTTAAACAGTATTAGGGTCGCTTCTTTCCAACATTCTGGAAAAATTCCGTCTTTCAGACATCTGTTGATTATTTATTATTTTTATTTCTACCTCATTCCCTTCTAGAACTGCTTTAACAATCTCTGTTGTTATTTCGTCCGGACCTGGTGCTTTGTTGTAAGGCAATTTTTTTATTATCTCCTTTATCTCTTCCACTGTTGCGATGACTGTTTCTTCTTCTTCATTTTCTGGTTCTCCTACCAGTTCTCCCTTGGGAAACAATTTCTTAATTATGACTTCTTCTCCTTCGTCTTCTTTTAGGTCCCTTTGCTCTTCCTCCCAATTTGTTCATCACTATTTTGTACGGTTTTCCCCAAAGATCATCGTCAATAGATTCCATAATTTTTTTCCAGCATCTTCTTCTGCTATCTCTGATTGCCTTTTTTAAGATTTTTCTGTCGTTTTTTAGTTCCTCCTCCGTTTCCTCTGTATTTTCTCCTCTTTTTCTCTGTCTTTTGACTTTCCTCCCTGTTTGTATTGTTTTTTTTTTCTACATTCTTTTATTTCCTCGCACCACCAGTATGGTCCTTTTCGCCCCCCTTCCCTGTACCTGGGAATTGCTTAATCCGCTGCTTTTCTCAGCTTTTCTGAGTATTTTTCGCATCTCTTCTCTATGTTTTTGATTTCTGTAACGTTTTCTGTTTTCATAGCTCTCTTTATCTTCTCTTTGTCCATTCTTCTTACGTTCCATCTACCTTCTCTCGTATACTCCTGTTTTCCTGTCTCCTTTGTATTATATTGTATATGTTTGTGTAAACTCAGAGATTTCTCTTCTGTCACGTTCCATTCATTCGCTATACCTGCAATTTCCCATGTTGCTATGGTACTGTCAATATATAATTTTGAGCTTCCTCTTACGAACGTAGGTTGTCTCCTTTGTTGCAAATGGTAAGGTTTAACACATCTCCACTACATTTTTTCCTCTTAAATCCCTCTTGTATCCTCCCCATCTCGGTGATTTTGCATTGAAATCTCCTCTACTATGTTTTTCTTAAACTGTTTTCTAATTCTTCTATCCACTCCCGATAGTATTCCATTCCGCAGTTTGGACTAATATAACAGCTGTATACTATCATATTTTCTACTTCAGCTTACACTATTCCCTCTTTTGGCGTTCCCCATCTTTCCACTTTTTCCTTACACTTTCCCCTAGCTAAGGTAACAGCATCTGTTTTATTGTCTCTTATCCACTTACCACTTAGTTTGTTTTTATTTAGTTCACTCACTATCACTAGGTCTATATCCTCTCTCTCTCTCTGCTGTTGCTATCAGTATATCGTGCGCCTCTCTTCCCCTCCCTATGGTTATACATTTTGGTTTACAATCTGCTCCTCGTGTTGTCTCCAGTTACTGGGGTCGTTGTCCTCTATAGTCTTCTTCGTTTTCTTCGTTTCTTTTTTCTTTGTAGCCAGACATCTTCTATCTCCCGTTATGTGTCCTATCGTTCTGCATTCTATGCAATATTCTCCGTTCTTGCATTCTGCAACCTGATGTTCCTTCTTTCCGCATTTTATGCATAGCGATGAGCTATCTTCTCCTTTGCTTCCGCCGCTACATGTCCTTTCATCCAGCATTTGTAACATTTTCTCTCGTTTGCTGTTACTTTCTCTACTCTGCATCTTATGAGTCCTATGTTTATTCTGCCTTCCCTTATTATCTGTTCCTCGGCTTTTTTGTCCATCTTGACTATAGCTGTTTGTTTTTCTCTATACCCTGTCTTTGGATATTATCGTACTTCCTTCTGTGTTTGTTTTGTTCATAATTTCTTCCAATATTTCTCCTCTGGTAGTCTCCGGACTAATATCTTTGATAATCACTAGTTTTGTGAGCACTTTGTTAGCTTTTCTTACATTGTAACCCTACATTCCATTTCTTATTTTTTCCATCTCTTTTTTGGTCTCATTTCCCTTTGTTATTAGTAACAACTTCCTTTTTTTTGTTTCTCTTATCTCCTTGAATGTAGATCCTTTCATCAGTATTTTTGCCTGTCTCAGCAAGTCTGCATATGTTACGCCCTGTTTGCTCACTATTATACATAGCTCCTGTTTCTGTTCCTGGTCTTCTTTCTCCATTTGATTCTAATACCTGTACCTGTGTTGGCACGCACAGTTTTACTTTTGTATGAGTTCTTCTTTCATTTATATTCAATACTTTTAATTTGTTGAATTTTTTTCTATAGCCATTAGAATATATACCTCCCATTTTCCTGCTGTTTCGACTCTCTGTTTTATAACGTGTACTTTTCCCACATTTTTCCCGCTTAAATTTCTTAAGATTTCTACGTATGGAGTTTCTTCCTCTCCGTCTTCCTCCATAAAATTCTGTTTATTTTACTTTGGCTTGTAGTAGAATACCCAATTCTTTTCCTACTTCATCATCGTTCATTAATACTCCAGTATCACTCTCTTTTCCCATTTCTATTATCTCTTGGTCCGAGATTAAATGGGTTTGAATATTTTCTTCCTTATTATCTCCAGTCTCTACTGTTTGTGTCGACTGTTCTTTTCCTATTTTTATTTTATTTTTTGTCTCTTGTTCTGTTTTCTGAATTTCTTCGAACTCCAGTCTCTCCATTTCATCTCTATGAGATTTGCCACCTTTTTTTATTTCCACTTTAGTGTTTGAACACTCACTGGTTAAATCTTTAAGCTCCCTTATTAATTCCCCCATTATTTCAGTTGTTGTAGGGTTATTTACTCTTTTCGCCTCATTGGTATTGCCTGTGGTTTGACCCGGGTTCATAATTTTTTTTATCACCGGCGGTATTTTTTGCAACTTCCCGCTTTTAAAAAATGCATCCATAACGCGTTTTTTGACCTTTCCGTCTCGGCCTAGTTTCGCGCGTAATTTGCTGTTCCCGCTGTAAATGTTCTTTTGCGAGTGTGTTTTTAAAACACGACCGCACCTTTTTTAATGTGTCCTTATCACAGTTTTTACACCTTTTGCATTTTCACAAAACTTTTCATGCACTTTTATCACTGTTTGTATTAATTCACAGTTCTCTACTTTTTTTTAATTTCCTAAATAATCATCTGCTAATTACTAATGTCAAAAATAACGGATTGCAGATTTTAAAGAATTGTCAGAAAGCACCAAACTTTAGTAAGTGTTAAAAAATCTAAAAATCTTCATAAATACTCAAAAATAGCAACAAATATATAAAAATATCAAAAATATTAATATGAAGGATGGTTGAGACCTTTATTTTTACCTCACTTCAATTTCTATATTATTTTTTCTGTATAAATGTTTTTTTTTTATTAGTTGGACTTTGTTGGACAATGACCTGACAAAAGTCAAAACTCAAGTCGGTTTGTATTTATATACATATATTATTTAGTTTATTTATATCAATATAGTATTTGTGGTAAAAACTTAGATATTGTTTAATTTTATTATGTAAACTGTCAAAAAATACAAAACTTTGTTCATAGAATGTCATGAAAATGGAAATATTGTCAGAAAACACTGAAAAAACTGTTAAAAATGCAATAATCTATTAATAAAAAAAAAATAGTAAAATCATTGAGATGTCACCGACTTAGGTTTAATTAAATTACTACAATTTGTATTTAAGACGTAATTCTTTATTGTCGACATTTGAGAATGATGGTAAGTGCCGAGAAAATCCCTCTTCTCCAGTACGTTCTTTACTACTACGCTCATGCGCTATTATTCATGCTCGTTCATACATTACAATTATAAAATGTCAGAAATGACAAAATCCGGCATTGAAATTTTTAAATTGTCATTCATATAATCTCAAAAATAGCAATACCCAGCTTTGAAATATGGTCAAAAGCACGTCCGGCCATAAACTCTTAAAAAGTGTAAAAATCTTAAAAATAGCTATAAAATATGAAAAATATTGCCAAAAAAAAACAAAACCAAGCTATAAACTGCCCCAAGTTTAAAAAAATTAAAATGTTTGAAATAGACTAATAATCAAGATCAAGCCAAATAATATTAAAATATTACATTGGAAATATATTAAAACTATCTAGTCGATAAGCGGGGGCTTTATAAACTATTCAAATAATTTATTTAAATTTAAAATTTAGGTATTTTATATTTATGTAGTTGGTGAAAGTTTACGATCAACTTCTTATCTCTGATTGGTGACTCAGCGCCTGCATCCAGATCGACTCATCAGTTGCAAGCGCCGAGTCATCAATCAGAGATAAGCGCTGGCCGAACTGAACGGTTTAGTTTAGTCTGTTGCCAACCGTAAGTTTTACCAACTACATAAACATAAAACTCTTAAGTTTTGAATTTAAATAAATTATTTAAGTAGTTAATAAAGCCGCTAGTTAAGGAGATTTCATATATTCTTAATATGTGGCTGCATTCAGAACGACTCATCAGTTGCAAGCGCATCTAAAATAAGCGCTGAGCCCGTCTAAACGGTATATTTTAGACAGTTATCAACCGTGTAAACTTTTATCAACTACATAAACATATGGAGTTTTCGTCTGTGAGGATATTGCTCTTTGCCTGTGCATATCCGTCTATCCTACAATATTGAAAATAAGACACAGGTATTGTTTATGCATTTATTTTCACATTAGTCATTATATACAGGTGACGTGCGTTCACTAGCGAGGTTGTGAAAGAACTGGCGACCTGCACGGTACATAATATTTAAGCCACTATTTGTATAGTATTGTAGTTTGACGTAAGCTGTAACAGAGTACATGATTAAAGAAATCTTTTCGGTTTTGTTATCTTCCTACTAGGCCTTAATAAAGTATTAATAGGCTCTTTTAAGTTATTTTCTACCTTTGCGCTTATAATTTCTATCTGCCATATGTCTGTCGTCGGATTTGCCACGTCCTCGGTTTCGACGTGTGGTTCGATTGTTCGGTATCCTGTGCGTTCCGATTCTCTGGTGGATTGGTTGCTCTTTCTTCTCTACCTATCATCTGATCTCGATGTCTCCTCCACAATCGACGATCTTCTAGTCTGCACTTGTAAATCATGTTTCCTTGCCTCTCCTCTACCTTCGCCTTCGTCTATTATTCTTTATTCACGTTCGTATAATTCTTCACCATAACACACTGCCCTTCCTAAAATTTCTTGTCCTCTTTGATCTTTGTAGATCTACGTTTATTAATCTCTTTTAATAAATCTAATCTCATCCGTAATCGACGATTGTACATTGTTTCCGCTGGGCTCATCTTCGTGTGCGACGTTTCGATAATGCAACAAAAATCTTGCGATTAAAGTTTCTAACGGAACGATTTTATTACTTGATGTAAGCGTCAATTATTATCAGGAACTCTTTTCCCTGAAATGGTCCCGCAAAATCTAAATGTATCCGTTCCCATGGTTCTGGACATTCCGGCCATAGCGTTAATTTCGCCTTTGGCGGATTATCGCGTTTTCGTAAACATTGTTGCACAAATGCAACCTCTTCTCGATATCGGCATCTAGCTTTGGTCACCATATGAACGTTCTTGCCATAGTCTTCGTCTTGACAATTCCCATATGACTCATATGAATTTCGTCTAAAATGGTTTGTAATAAATTTCAATCTTTCAATATCGGCCATTAAAGTTCAAGTATTCGAATTCGCTCTCGTAATCACGTGATATGTAATTTCATGTATTCTAACTGATAGTTAAATCCCGCTAAGAATATAGCCCAACGCTGTATTCTGCTCACGTACATCTGCGGAATTGGTTTATTTTGGCCAAATAACGCTAAAATCGGCTTGTGATCTGTTTTAAGCGTAAATTTTGCTCCCATTAAGTACTGTTGAAATCGTTTTACCCCGAAATAAATCGCTAAAGCCTCTTTGCGTATGACGAAATACTTAACTTCCTGTAGCATTAGTTTTCTAGATGCGTAGGCAATAGGTCCGAGTTCTCCGTTGCTCATTCAATGCATCAAGGCTGCTCCTACTCCTACCTCGGAAGCATCACACATTAAAACTATTTCCAACTCCGGATTGAAATGAACTAAAATCAAATCCGATGAGATCATCTCTTTTACCCCAGTAAAAGCTTTGCTGCAATTTTCGTCTCAGGCGAATTTGGCACTTTTAGCCAGTAAGTTATACAGCGGTTCTAATAGCATTGCTGCATTCTGTATATAACGATTGTAATAGTTAACAATCACTAAAAACGAACGTACCTGTGATATCGTTGTTGGCCTCTACTCGTTGACAATAGCACGTATATTATCGTCTGTCTTAATAAGTCACTGCTTATTTATCTTATGTCCTAGATAAGTAATTTCATTTTGAAAGAAAACACTTACTCTGTTTTGCCTTCAATCCAAATTCTTTCAGTTTATTCAACACCGCCTCTAATCGTTCCCAGTTTTGAAAAAAAAAATTATAATTCTTTATAACTCGAAAATGGCTTATTAACAAAATCACAAGACTCATGCATTTTCAGTGGTTTGAGCAAAATCAAATTTTTGTTGACTCGGACATGGCCATATACATGTAGGAATTTAATTCTGCGAATTTTTGTTTCCACGCTTACGACACCACGCGAAACTAAATCACATTGGACGGCAAATGTAAACCCTACAATATTTAATGTATATTTAAAATCTATTACGCTTGTAAAAAAGTAGGCAAGTTAAATAGTAATTAAAATATATTAGATAATAAATGAATTTACTAACTACATACTTTAAATATATTATATGATTAATTTGTATATTATTGTTGATTTGATAGAATTATAATAAACGATATACAGAAAACCGTTTTTTATATAATTAATTATATATTATGTATACATAATATACAAAACTTATGCTTGAATTATACAAGAAATGTTTTGTTAACAGTTAACACATTATATGTCTCCCAATTAGATCTGATAATCAAAGGTCTAACACACCAGATGCATAAATCTTTACTGCAAACAAAGTAAGCACTTGTTCCTGATGTGTTTTTTCAAGACAAATAATTTGAGAATATTTGTATATTTTACATCTTTAAAAATTAATAATCAAATCATCAAAATATTTTAATTCAAACACAAGTCTCTAAGCAAGTTAATTTAGGGTAGACAACTTACCTAATAAACTAATAGTCCATATGATCATCTTATACGAGGGGCACTGTTAAAGCTCACGGAATCAAGTGCTGCCTGTATTACCAGCGTTCTGCGATTGTCATATTCTTAAAATTTGACGTTTTTCACCTATAATTCAGTTGACAGTTTGATTTCAAACTGCTTGGTTTCGTTTCAACATTTAACGAGAGTAATAATTGTGTAAAAAATAGAAATTTCGAATCGTGACTTCCGAGTGATGATATTTTATGATTTTCGATACGGTTTAACACCGCAACAATGTGTGGAAAAACTTAGTTCGTTATTTGGAGATGAAGCACCATCCAAAACTATGGTTTACTAATGGTTCCCAGAATTCAAGCGTGGAAGACCGTGAAATGATTTTGTCAGATCGGCATGTGACCTATAGTGAGATAGAGGCATTCTTAGGCATTGCAGCGAAACAAATACATACGATTTTCCAAGATCATTTACATGTCGGGAAGCTTTGCAGTCGTTGAATCCCACACAATTTGAAAGAAGAACAAAAACAGGCACGTGTCAAGTGGTGCAAGTAAATGCTAAAGAAATTCGAAGGGGGTCGTTCAAATTCGGTATATAACATCGTAACAGGTGACGAATCTTGGATATATTTATATGAGCCAGAAACTAAACAGCAATCGACTGTATGGGTGTTTCAAAATGAACCTAAACCCACAAAAGTGGTGCGTTCACGAAGCGTTTCGAAAATAATGATTGCTTGTTTCTTCGGAAAAACGGGTCATGTTGCAACTGTTGCATTAGGGGATCAAACAGTTAACACTGACTGGTATACTTCAATTTGTTTGCTGGAAGTTATCGCTGAAATCAGAAGGAACAACATAAACCGGCGAATCATTGTTCATCATGACAATGCAAGCGCTCACACGACGAACTTTAGAGTTTTTGACCAGTAACAACATCCAATTAATAACACATTGCCCATATTCGCTTGATTTATCGCCCAATGACTTCTTCCTATTTCGACATATCAAAAATAAAATGCGTGGCGAGCGTTTTTCATCGCCTGAAGCATTAAATCACTTGTTTTTGAGGTACCTCGCTCAGAGTGGCAAAATTGTTTTGAAGATTGGTTTCATCAAATGCAAAAGTGTATAGATTTTAAAGGAGATATTTTGAGAAGCAATAAAGCGATTTACATAACGTAATTTGTGTTTTGCTTTACATTTTCCGCGAATTTTGGCAGTGTCCCTCGTACTTTATCTAAATATACAAACCAGCCAATCTCAAAAAGAGTACAAAACTGTTATTAGTTTGGGATGGCTACTCTATTGTATGTTATTAATAACTGACTATAATTTCATTATTTATAAGACATTCAGTTTGAGTATTTATTATTCTTTATAGAAAATTTTAAAAATAAATTATATTTTTACATTAGATTTTTGTAATTCAGTTGAATTCTTGGAGCAGAATTTAACTCTTACTCTTAAAGAACTGAAATTAAAAATCATTATTAAGTTGATATTAAAAAAAAATAGATAACTTACTTCTTTAATTAGCCCAAAGGCCTCATTAAAAGCACATGATTTTAATGAACGTTTAATCCAATCTGGTAATGCACATTTTGTTGATTCTCGATCAAATCTCTCATCAAGAAGTAAAACAGTTGCATAATCGTTTTTGTGTCTTACTGCTCTGCCAATACATTGGTTTACTGCTTTCATGCAAATATTTTGATAAAATTTGTTACCAGCACCTGTACCCTATAAAAATTGAACAATCTTATATGCATTTATGTTTAGTCAATTTCTACTAGAAATTCTGGTGATATCCCAAACATTACTTACTTCTTTTCTATCCAAGAATGTCATCTTTTCTTTCAAATCTGGTGCGTATATATTGGCATAAGGTAAACCAACAACTATTACACATCTTCCTAAATCATCACTAAAATTTAAACCCTCACTAAGTTTTCCTCCTGCAATATTAATGAGTAAATGTAAACTTTTTTTTAATTTCTTTTTTTATTAACTTACCCACAACACTAAACAACAAAGCGCTTTTACAATCAGATTTATAAATAGCTTTTTGATAATCATCCAATACAGAATCAACAGAACCGGATTCTTGAGGCTCTCTAAATACAGGTCGTCCAAAATTAATTTCCTTCATATGTTGCCAAACCCATGCTTCATATTTATATGAAGGAAAAAATACAACAATACCACCTTTTATACTGTTACATGCTTCCTTTAGCACTAATTTTAAATTGTTACCCTAAACATTTACGTATTAGTTTACATATTAGATATTAATTATAGTAAAACAGTTACCATTTTAAAACGATTTTCAAAATTGAATAATAAATTTTCTTGATTGGGACCAGTTTTTAATACTATGGGAAGAATGTTATCAGGTGGGATGATATGATCACATGAAAATTCCACTATTTTGTGTTGTTCAGCACCAGCATTAATAAATAATCTCTCTCTAAATTCAGAATTGGGTTTCATTGTTCCACCCGCTACAATAACCTATAAAAAAATCAAATTAAAAAAAAATGTGTTAAATTAATTCAAACTAGAAACGAGTAAAACAAATCCCGACTAGGTTTTTTAGTTAAAAAGCAATTATGTATTCAGATGCAGATTAAAATAACCACAGTTAAATTCCTCTCATATAGGGTCCTTTTTCAAATCCTGTGTGTCAATATAAAGCTGAACATTTATATAATTTCTCCTAATATTAACATGCTTATTAGAAAAAGAAAGATTTGATAAAATGTAAGAGAAAATGTAGAAACCAAGTTACACGCCATAAGATCTGAATGGTTTGAGACTGGTAAAGGAGTGATTCATGGATTATAAAATGTGAGTTTGAACCATAAAGAGAGATCAAATCAAACCAAGATATGGAGAACATTGAATATTAATTAGACAAAAAAAGAAATGAAAAGGTGTTAAAATAAAGAGAGGACAGAACGTTACTTAATGAAATCATCAAAAAAAATTGATTAAGGCATATATTAAGTAGGGAAATCTGAAAAGAAGTAAGAGGAGATGTAAAATGACTGATGTTGCCACATTAAAATACTAAAATTACTTTAATATTATAAGATATTAAGATTGTGGGATGAAGTTATAAATAGACACTGAACAATTAATTAAAATATGATGACCCAGCCCATAAAACCAATAAAACTTAACAAAATTCTACCATTTTTGATTGATTATTCAAGACATTTTATTGTGCTGAATAAAAAAATGTAGAAAAAATGCTACTAAGAACACAACAACAATTACCAACACTCAATAATAGGTTATTTATTTATTTTTACATGAAATGATAGTATATTTGCCAAAAAAATGTACGTGGCGCAATCATATGCTCAGATCATTATCGAACAGAGAACTGTCCCACTTCAACTTTCTTACAAAATCTCACACAACAGAACTAATGATTCAAGAATACCGGAAAAACGTACCAATAAACTAAATAGACAAGCAACAAATTCTGAAAGAGATAAATTTGACTTATAACTATTATAAATGATGTCATTCAATCTTTAAACACATTATTCCAAATTATTTATTTTTCAGTTTTTTTACTTTGGATTGTTTTTTTGTTTATATATTAATTGTAAATACATAAAAGTACTAAAAAAAGTAAACATATGGCAGGAAAATCATTACACTGCAGTCCTTAGGGAAAAAGCATTCTAACATTGTTTTGAGAAAATCGCAAAAATATATGGTTGATGCCGTCAAATATCGTTGAATTTAATTTTTTGCAACTATAAATCTATTATCTCTTATTTTCAGAATAATTTAGACACATATTTTTGATTTGTGCTGTTATTAGCATTAAACAGTTTTATCTAACAAAATTGCTGAAATTTTCAACAATATTTAGAAACGGTAATAAAATAATAAACCAAATTTTTACCAAAACTGTAGTTACGGTTTTTTTTTTCTACAGAAGCAGCATAGCCCTCCCGGTTATTAATTATTTTTAACAATTTGATTTGTTTTTAGATTTTAAAATCTTTAAAAAACTTTATTTCTTCTTATGACATTTATTAAAATTATCTCTGTAAGTATGTACATAACTAATACTTACCGATCGTGCTTCTTTTACTATGTCCGTGAAATGTATTGAAGCATTTAATAAAAGAAACTGCAGTTTCTTAGTTTCTCCTCTATGCACCAAAACTCTTCCATCTTCATAGGAGTATGTAAGAGCTTCCAAGAATGCAACAACCGGTAATAAAGGATTACTAGGAACATGTTTGATTTTTGGTGCCTCTTCCACAACTTCCTTTAATGGTTGAGCATTATTTTCTATAGTTGCCAAGAAACTTTTAATTCCCTTCTTCACATCTTTTTTCGTTTCTATAGTATCTTGATGTTTGATGGCAAAACTGTGTAACTAGTTTATAAATTATATAATGCATAAAATATATTATTTTTGTAAATTACCTTTTGAGATATTTTACTATCTTTAACAAATTTTGCTAATTTAAAGATATTATAATTATCGATTTCAGCAGTTAAGACAAAACTGGTTACAGTAAATATTTCCGTATTTACGTTATTTTTTAATGCCACTACTTTATCTACAAATAAGTATTAAAACATTTAAAAAATAATAACATTGATAATACAAAACAATAAATTTTCAAGTTTGCAGTATCTGAATATAGGCAACCCTTCTAACAATATTATTGATTAATCAAAAATACAAAAGTTTACATCTATTTCTATATTGATATTGTCAAAAGTTAATACACTACATCTCATATGCATGATAAGTGGCACAACAACTACTCAACACTTATCAAATTAGAAACTTTTTAAATAATATATTATTTGTAATATAATCTTTGTTTACAAACAAATTAACGTAAAAAAAATGACATTTCTAAGCAAATTAAAAATTCATCAATTTGACATGTATCCAAAGTGCGGCTTTAAACAAACTTACAACTTGAATAAAAAATTTATATGTTTAAATTAATTATACTTATATTGTTGATTGAAATATTATAAACAGTATATGATTTCAACCCGGTTGTTAAAGCATTTTGCAGATATCCATTTATTTTTTACTTATTTTTATTTTCCAGAAACTATAACAATTTTGTAGAAATCAAATGATGCCACACTAAACTGAACTAACATACTCGATTTCAATATTATAAAAACAAATAATTATATAATTACAAAATAATATTATTATAAGTTATTTTGATGACAATAATTATTAATAAATGTCAATTAAATACAATCTTTAAAAAACATACGTACCTAATTCTTCCTTCAATCGAGTAATTACAAAGATCAATTGATTTATACATAGCAAATTTTGAGCTGAGAATCGAGTGCTATACTTCTTTTTATAATTTTTTAATTGTTGTTGTGAATGATGTAGCTGATCGTAATTAACATCTGCACTATACATTTGAGCCAATGCTTCTAATAAATTATGAGCTTCATCTATTATAATAACATTATTCTTCAATTTAATACCTGAAAACAAATATACTTTGTTAAAATTGATTTTTTTTATAATTCAACTTGAAATGCAACTTTTTTATAGTAAAAACCCCAAACGGAATTGAGATGAATAAAGATCAATTTAATGTTGTACATACTATTTTATTTGAAAAATAAGATCATTTTAAATAAGTTAAGGTTTATTTTTTTGCAATATATTATAAAATTTTCAAATCAACTATTGCTGCTATTTTTTTTTTTTAATTGAATTCTGTAGGTAACAAAAAATAACAATTGTATGGACAACAGAAGAGAATTAACCGGCTTTATTACAAGATAAAAACTTCTTCTTAAAATTCTAACTGGGTATATGACCTAGGTACACTACTAGAACCATCCATCAAAAGATTCTATGCAATAGGTTCATAGAGATTCTTCACTTTTTTGTTTTTTTTTTGACAAGTGGCCCTTAAGAATGACTTTCGCATGGCAATACCTTCCAGTTTTCTTTGAGTAAATCCTGTTGTTATAATGTCCTTGTCAAACTAGTCTAGATTTGGCAGTAGTTCAAGAGGCTGGTTATTGCTTCGCGGATTTTCACACAGAATCTGTGACAAGCATGCTGTCACCGGCCTCTCTCCCTATACCCCTACCTTTTGTCTGCATCTTTAGCCTTTTTGTATTGTTTGTTTTTTTATCTGCACTGACATCCAGCTTAACATTCTTTTCTTTCTCCAATTCGTGTGTTATTTATTCTAATTATTTGGTTTGTCCTTAGATGCGTTCTTAGTTTTCTTAGGTCTTCGTTCACTTCTTTTTCATTGTATCCTCTTTCCTTCATGAAAAGTTTATGCTGTTCCATTAGTTGTATTCCTTTTGGCAGTCCTAAATTTGTTAATTTTACCTCAAGTAATATACTTGTATCTTCATCTGGGATTACTTCTTCGTGTCCTCTCATTGCCAGGTATAGGAGATAGCGTATCTACCGTTCGGTATTTGCCTCGTTATTTCTGTTTTTCTGCATTCCTTCAACATTTCTTTTCTCATTCTTCTTATCTCTGCAATTTCGTTTAGTAACGTAGTTTCTGTAAATGTTCTTCTATTTTTGGTAAGCATAATTGTCATTCCTTATTTGTGTTTGTTTCCATTGTTTGTTTTTTTTTTTTCTATATTCTTCCATTGTCAAACTCCTCATTTTTTTTTCTTAGTACACTTGTTGCAAAGTTTCTTAGAGCCCTCCATTTATTTTCATCTCTAAGGTATTTCTTAATGATTGTTGTTTTATCCACTTTCCTTTCCAGTATTTTTTCTAGTTCATTTCTATCTTCCTCCCACGCTTCGCATTCAACTGATGGGTTTTGCATTATCGTGTGTTTCTTCCTGACAGAATATACATTTTTCGTCTTCCTTGATTTTTTTTAATCTTTTGCAAAAACTTTCCAAAGGCTCCATGTCCGCTCAGTATTTGTGTTGTATAATAGCACGTCTCGAGTTTGTTCTCTACCCACTCTTTTATCTCCGGGATTAGTTCTCTTGTCCATTATCCCTTTTCTCCTCCATTCTACTGTCTCTGCCATCTTTCCATTGTTTTCTCTCTTGCTCTTAACTTAACTTCCTTTTTACTGGTTCCTTCTTTTAATAGTTTTTTTTTAATTTCTAGCCGCCTTTCTTCCACCATCATACCCGCGGGAGGTGTTGCCGAAATCACCTCTACTGCCTCTTGTGGCACCGTTCTGTGAGCCCTGCTGATCTTTAACGAACTGGCTCTTGTAGCTCCTCTTATTTTATTCCAGTTTTGTTTTGTCTTCATGGCTTCTCCCCATGTTTCTGCGGTGTATAATCATTTGCTTCTTGCTGCTGTTAGCCTTCTGGCTTCTTCTCCTGGACCTCCGTTGTTTGGCATGAGTCTACCGAGCTTTCTCTTCAATTCCTTTGTCCCCATCTTTCTCTCTCTCCTAAGGTTATTCTTCCTTTGGTAAATCCGTATTGTTCCTTTTCCCAACCTTCTTTTTCTTCTGTTTCTTGTTCTATTCTCCGTACAATGACTTTTTCCATTATTTTAGCTAGTGTGTTTATTAAGCATATTGACGTTGCTTTTCTTACATCTTCTTTTTCTCATTCATTACTAGAGTGGCCTCTTTCCAACAATCTGTAAAAATTCCGTCTTTCAGGCATCTGTTGATTATTTGTGTTATTTATACCTCGTTCCAGTGTCTAGAGCTGTTTTAACAATCTCTGTTATTTCGTCCGGACCTTGTGCTTTGTTGTTAGGCAATTCTTTTATGATCTCCCTTATCTCTTCCACTCTTGCCATGGCTGTTTCTTCTTCTTCTTTTTCTGGTTCTTCTACCGCTTCTCCCTTGAGAAACTATTTCTTAATTATGACTTCTTCTCCTTCGTCTTCTTTTAGGTAGACTCCCTTTGCTCTTCATCCCAGTTTGTTCCTTACTATTTTGTAGGGTTTTCCCCAAAGATCACCGTCTATAGATTGCATCATTTCTTTCCAGCATCTTCTTATGCTATCCCTAATTACCTTTTTGAAGATTTTTCTGTCGTTTTTTAGTTCCTCCTCCGTTTCTTCTGTATTTTCTCCCTTTTTCTCTGTCTTTTGACTTTCCTCCTTGTTTGTTTTGTTTTGTTTTTTCTGCATTCTTTTATTTCCTCGCACCACCAGTGTGGTCCTTTTCGCCCTCCTTCTCTGTATCTGGGAATTGTTTCATCACAGCTTTTCTCAGCTTTTTCGAATATCTTTCGCATCTCTTCTTTATGTTTTCGTTTTCTGTAACTTCTTCTGTTTCCATGGCTCTTTCTATCTTCTCTTTGTCCATTCTTCTTACGTTCCATCTACCTTCTCTCCTGTTTTCCTTTCTCCTTTGTATTTTATTGTATATGTCTGTGTAAACTCAGTGATTCCTCTTCTGTCACGGTCCATTCATTCACTATACCTGCCATTTCCCATGTTGCTATAATAATGTCAATATGTGATTTTGAGCTTCCTCTTACGAACGTAGGTTTGTCTCCTTTTGTTGCAAATGGTAAGGTTAAGGTTTAACCCAGCCATCATCTCCTCTAAGATTGTTCCTCTTAAATCCCTCTTGTATCCTCCCCCATCTCGGTGATTTTGCAATGAAATCTCCTCCTACTATGATTTTTTTGCTTTTCTGTTTTCTTAAACTGCTTTCAAATTCTTCTATCCACTCCCGGTACTAATAGCTCCCTATGTTTGTTTGTATAAACTTATACATTTTGGTTAATTATCTGCTTCTCGTGTTGTCTCCAGTTACTGGAGACGTCCATTATATTCTTCTTCGTTTTCTTCGTTTATTTTTTTCTTTGTAGCCGGACATCTTATATCTCCCGTTCTGTGTCCTATCGTTCTGCATTCTATGCAGTATTCTCTATTCTTGTATTCAGCAACCTGGTGTCCCTCCTTTCCGCATTTTATGCATAGCAATGACCAATCTTCTCCTTTCACTCCGCCGCTACATGTCCTTTCATCCAGCATTTGTAACATTTTCTCTCGATTGTTGTTACTTTCTCTACTCATCTTATGAGTCCTATGTTTATTCTGCCTTCTCTTATTATCTCTTCCGCTGCTTTTTTGTCCATCTTGACTATAGCTGTTTGTTTTTCTCTATACTCTTTCTTTATGGATATTATCGTACTTCCTTCTGTGTTTGCTTTGTTCATAATTTCTTATAAATATTTCCCCTCTGGTAGTCTCCGGACTAATATCTTTGATAATCACTAGTTCTGTGAGTACGTTGTTGGCTTTTCTTACATTGTAACCCTCCATTCCATTTCTTATTTTTTCCATCTCTTTTTCTCATTTCCCTTTGTTATTAGTAACAACTCCTCTTTTTTTGTTTCTCTTACCTCCTTAAATGTAGATCCTCTTATCTGTAGTTTTGCCTGTCTCAGCAAGTCTGCATATATTACTCCCCGTTTGCTCACTATTATAGCTTCTGTTTCTATGCCTGGTCTTCTTTCTCCATTTGTCTCCAATACCTGTACCGCGTTTTTTGACCTTTCTGTCTTAGCCTAGTTTCGCTCTTAATTTGCTGTTCCCGCGGTAAATATTCTATTGCGTAAAGACTAAACGTTTTGCACATCACGACACAAGTCAAGATCGCACTTTTTTTTTAATGTTCCTTTTCACAGATTTTGCATCTTTTGCATTTTCACAAAACTTTTCTTGCACTTCTTATCACTGTTTGTATTAATTCACAGTTCTCTACATTTTAAATTTCCTAGATAATCATCTGTTAATCACTATTTAAATTATCGTTAAGCACAATCGCGAACACGTCCGTTCTCCGTCGGACATTAACCGCGATAGGGATTCTTCATTACCCATGAAGGCAAAAACATTACTCTCAGCAGGAAAAGTGATATCCACGGTTTTTTGAAAAGTAAAACAAAATCTATTAATCTGCCAATTTTGCTATGCTTATTGCTAGATAGCAATATTTATCTATATATATATATATATATATATATATAACAGTTAAAAATATAACGTCACCAACAACTGTTGTAAAAACCTCAATAGACATTTAAAAATAAAAAACCTACAATTACCTAATCAGATACTGAAATATGTTATTAGCTACAATTTACGAGCCAACGAGAGGTTTGAGTACAAGTGCTTCTCCATATTTGTAGCACCTTCCTTCAGAAGCAATTTCTATTTCTGCAACTGATCCAGAAATTATTCTTGATTCTTGCTTATATTCTATTGTAACTAATAACTATTTCCATTTTGATGAAATTTAAAGCCATGGTGAGTTGCTCACGCTAAGTATAAGGTTTGTTACGCTATTTGTCAATTTAGCGAAGCCAATCAAAAACCCCGACGCTAAATGCATAAGAATTTTTTATAAGAATCATTTTTTTTTACAATGAGCATCACAACTTTATGAAACAATTGACAAACTGTCATTGATTCATGATTGTTTTGTTATTTGTTTTATCCGTTTGGTTAAAATAAATGTGTATGTTTGTGGCAAAATGTTCTTACGAGTTATAAGCAATTAATTCAAATAATGCATTTTATAAAAAAGATATTTTTACAAAAAATACTCAGAATTAATCTTAGAATAAAAAAATTAAAAGTATACAGTGTTTCATTTGAAAAAAATTAATTTCCATAATAAAATGAATTATATTAAAAATATATTTAAACAATAGCTTGTTTAAAACCAATTAAAAAAAATTTAATTTTTACTATTGGAGAATAATTTAGGTGTATTAGGTAATTTTGACTACCGCTGTATATATAATTCTCAATGTGATGTATGAACATCGATAAAGCAGCATAAAGATATGATTATAAAGTACACACCTATTCAAGCCTAATAAAAGCCTTAATCGTGTTTATTAAAGATTTGTATAGAGACCAAAATTGAATAACATATTACTGATCGTTTACAATCTGAATCTTGAGATACACTACAAATGAAAATTAAAAAATAATCATCTCTGTGTACAATTTAAAAAAAAATGCAAATTTTAGTTTGGGTTCAATGCTGACGTAAGGCGGAATATCATTAGAGGCCAGAACCAACTTAATAGTAATAGCACTATGATTGCGAATACATAACAAAAATCTTAAGAGCCATTCATCCCATTTATTGGCCAAAATTTCTTGTTAATGCATGAAACTAATAGTAATCATTCCAGCCACAGTGGCGCTAACAACTTAAAAAGTATTTCCAATACTAAGGTATATAACAAATTTTTTTGAGAAAATCAGTAAAAAATGAACTAGTTAGATATTTTTGAAAACTGCTACCTTCAGAATACATAATAAAATTAAAATAAAACAGACAGAAAATCTAATAAAATAAACGTTTAAAAAATTAGAAACTACAGCATATTTAGTTAATGATGAGTTTATACATTTATAATACATAAATTTGACTAAAAAAAATAGTTACCATTAGCTTCTCTAGTTGCTTTATGTAAAATGGTGTTGTATGGTACCAAAACAACCTCTGCATCTTCCACAGCTTTTCTGCTGGAATAATATGGACAAGCATTTAATTCTCTTCCAGCTTTGACTAAATCTTCAACATCTTGCACTTCAAGCAATGTTAAATCTCTTAATTCTTCAATTGCTTGTTGTTTGTAGTAGGGACATTTGCATGAATCACCTTTCTGTCGTTTAACAGCTTTTCCATCACCATCTTTCTTAGTTGCTTTGCTTTGAGATTTTTGCATATCTAAACATCTAAATTTAGTCAAATTAAATATTAATACAAAAATGCAGATATAATTGATTTTTTTTTAAAGCAGTATGATTACTGAAGTGTATATTTTCATAAAGTAAAAGTTGCTGGAATGGATACTTTAAGTTTGATTCTTTTCAGCTACAAAACACCACAATTATAATAAATTTATTTACCTATCATTGATTAACGCGGAGTTCTTCAATCTAGTTACATTAGGATTTATGCAGTAATTCTGCCTGGATGCCAAAGAAACAACTCTAGTGTTTTCTCCAAATGGTGACTTGCGAATTTCTCCTACAAATTGGGACAACTGAGAATGTGTTCGACTACAAATGTAAATCTAGAAGCAAAACATTTCACTATCAACATGTATTGTGAGCAAAAACATTAGAAAATTTATTTATAATAACCGTTTTACACAGCTTATAATTGTTACTATAATTATAAAATAATAGTAATTTTAAGATCGATTATAGCAAAACAAATAGATATTCTATGTCTTGCTATAACTGTGACCTTAAGATTAGTTGGTTTTAAATGCAATTATAGTTTATTTTATAATAATATTTATTATAGTAACAATTATAAGCTGTGTAAAACAGCTTGTGTAACAATCATAACGTACTTTGGAATACAAACGATTTATATACCTTTCAACATTGCGCAATAACATTCTTATTAAGTTATTATCCCTAACGTCATAGATTTATATATTTATATAATTAAATTAATTAGTCAAAGAATCGTATAAGTCCAAAAAACCAAAAATAGTAAAAGCATGACAAATTATCAAAACAATATGTAGGTGCTTTTGTAATTTAATTGACAGTCCACTTTTAGAACATTTGATATTAAATTAAATTAAAAATGTTAAAGAGCAAGATATTGAATTCATGATTTAATTACAAAACAAAAAGTTTATGTTACTTTGAAAAAATTGTTTCGATTCGAAAAAAATGTTATAATTTATTTATCAATCAAATAATATCTGTTATATTTCAAAAAGGTGTTTTGTAAATGTAAATCACATTTTTTCAAGTTTGTTTATAAACAACTCAATTTCTTTTTTTAATCTTTTATAAATCTATTTTTTAAATAATTACAATTTTTTTCAGAAAAAACTTTAAGAATAAAACTTACTGTAAAAAAACTAATCACTGTAGTGATTAAAAAAATTATGATTTCAATTTAAGTAAAACAAAAACTTTACCTTTACTGGAGTATATTTCTCAGCATCAGTTTCCTCGTCAGATTCATCACTTTCCTTACTATCGATATCAAATTCTAATAATTCCTCATCTTCTAAATCAGCATCCTTTTTAGCTTCATCATCAATTAAATCTACATCACTTTTCTTATTAATACTTTTATTAATATACTTATTTTTATCAATTAATCTCTTCTTTTTATTCTTTAGTTTATCTATCAATTTATAATATTCTACAACTTTGGTATTCTGAAGTTGCAACTGATTTAATTCTCTAGTAATTTCAATTTCTTTCGACTGTGAAGTTAACCAATCAGTGGTTTGTGATGAAAGTTTTTCTTTTTCTTCAGAGAGCCTGTGAATTTTCACTTCTAAATTATCACTTTCTCGTTTGTTGTGGTCTTTCAACCATCGTAATGCTCCACAAATTATACTTAATGATTTTCCCTGCAAATAATAAGATCATATATTATATTATAAAATATAGTAATCAAATTTATTGTTAATAAAATGTTGTCAGTTTTTCAGGAAGACAACTAAGCTGAGAAACCGTTTGGATAAGGCAAGAGCAAGAAAATCAGATTACATTTAATCATAAATTAGCACAGGTAACTAACATCAATTCTTTGGCTTGGTGCTAAAAGGATCAATTTCAGGTACTTGTTTACAAAAAAAGACTAATGTTTATTTATTGGGATTACTTTTTAAGTTGCCCCACTGTAGCTACAATAGTAACTTTACAGGCCGCCAATAGTAACAGAACACCTGTACCTGTAGCTCAATTTCTATAAAAATTTCGTATAATATGTAAATTCAAGGGTAAAGAGACTTTGGTCGATAGCCTATTTCATACCCATGCTCATTTTTACTAGTACTTAACTAAATGTGTTTATTTTCTTCATAAAACTTTGTATGTGAGTATATAAAATAAATTTGTTTACTACTACTATGTAAACTCTGCACACTAAGAAATTATTAAAATTTCAACAAATATCATGAAATCATGTGTTAAACAATACATACATCATTCATAAGTTAATAAAATTGAAATGTATGAACACTGTGCAGACTTGACTTATGCCAACATAGCAAAATGTGCAACATTTTAGTCAAATCTGCCACCAGATAACATATTCCTTGGCTGCAATAGCTAATAATAAAAAAAACTTTTTGATGTGTTTTAGTTTAAATTTAATAAAGATTTGTTATTAAAAATGTAAGATTTAGATCATAGATCATGTCATGTATTTATCATTATTTAATTTCTAAATAAGTTAAAATCAACATCAGTACTTCTATTGTTGATTTTAACTTTCTACAAAACCATTTTTAAATTTGACATTGCTCTTCAACTTTTTTAAATATTCCAAAAAAGCTTCAAAAAAATTAAACTTTCTGTCTATTTACTCTCAAGCAAAAATACTGTAAATATTTTTGAGTAGAATTCAAATAAATTAATAATAAAGTCATAGCATTTTTGATTTTTCAGATATAAACCTAAGTTGCCTTTTTTTAAATGGCAACCCATTATTATTATATATTAGTTGTCAAATTTAGTTTACAGTTATTCAAAGAGAAAGCATTTATTCAATCAATATTTGAATTTGATACTACAAATGTGATCAAGTTAGCTACTGTGTTCATGAATAATAATAATGTTATCGTTACCTCATTACCTCAGTAACTATAAAAATTTATATTAATATTTGTCAGAAAAAAAAATTGATATGTTATTTTGTTACTACAATTGTAAGTAATCGTGATACAAATGAAGAGTATGAATTGTATCTACAAAAATACATAGAAAGGAGACAGCCAAGTAAAAGATTGTTTGCAAAACCTGAAAAAAAAAACTTAAAGAATATGGATCATTTTTTAAAACAAAAGAGACCAAAATTAATTTTAATAAAGATAGAGAGATACTTGTTTTGGCATACAATACTTTTAAACCATCCGCATCTGAACAAGAAATTGAACTTGTGTGTGTGTGAGTGAGTGTATCGTATCCAAAGAACAAGCAAGAAACATTTTAAAACAAAATCATTTTAAGCCTTATCATCATCATATAGAAAACACATTGTACCCAACAGATCTTAAAAAAAGATTAAATTATACTTCATGATTTATTGAAAAAAGTCAAAGACACAAACTCAATCAATTCTATTTACTGACAAGACAAAACTTACAAATAATAGATTATTCAACAGAAAAAAACATATTTATTAAGCGAGAAATAGAAAATCCACACTTAACAATTGAAAAACTATCAATATGTATTATCTGGTGTGACATTCTTGATTTCAAAAAATATGGTCCGTATTTTTATGAAGAAAATCTGAATCCCAAACTATTTGATATTTTTTCAAAATGAATTAGAAGGAATACTGAATGATTTTTCATTGAACTTGATGCAAAAGTATTTTCAACATGATGGAGCACCTGCTCACAATGCACACATAGTATCAATTTATTTGTCAGAAATATTTCCTAATTATATTATAAGTAATGGTGGTTCAATTGCATGATTTCCTAGATCTCCAAACCTTACAACTATTTTTTTTTGTGTGGAACTATTATAAAGTAATTCCACATAATATCGAAGATCTGAAAACCAAAATCAAAATCAACTATGTATTCAAGAAATTGGAAGTCATTTTGATGCATTATTACAATAATTGTTAATTTAATTTAATTTATAATAATTTTAATCATTATTAACTAGATTGTTAATAAAGCTATTGTTTCATTAAAATATGTTGATAATTAATTTTAATTGGTTGCCAAGAAAGAAAATGCATCCCGCACAATGTGTGAGGAAGAGATCCTGATTGCCCGTATACACACTAAAACCCTAACTAAAGTTCTATATCTTCCTGGACTTCCGGCGAGAGCACTTCACCAGTGTTTGCAGGCATGTCCTGTAAGGATCTGTGTAAGATGGTAGTTTAGATTTCCATGTTCCCTGGTGTCACCAAGGGTATAAGAGTCTGCGTCCATTTGCCAACATCTCCCTTGATCTTCAATTCTTTCTCCTTTTTTTTTCAACGTCTTTATTCTATTGGCTTTTTGTTCCTTCAGTTGTTTCTCATGTTGTCGGCTCGCTCTTCAACAAGGAGATTGTTTGTTATTGCCTGTATAGACTTAGTCAAGACTGTTGTCTTCTGGCATTTCTAGAATTACCCTATATATTTTTTTAAATTACACCTTTCTTTCTATATATTTGCAGCGTACAACAGTATTGAGTCCTGCGTCGCCCCCATTACTCAACGCTTCTCCGCTGTCGGGCCTCCCACGTTTGGCATGATTCGTGCCAGAGCCATTACTAATTTCTCTGCTTTTTGTTTGACCTCAGTTTTTTAGGGTTCCATGTTTCAGTTTCTTTTCCTATTCTCACCTTGAAATTTGATTGTAATTGTCCTTCTGCTCACCAGGACTACGTCTTCCGTCTTGTGTGTTACCAGCTGTAAACCCATTCATGATCCACTTCCTAACCATATAAGACGCCCATTTTACGCCCTCAGTAGATCGTCGTAGTAAATGTTCCACAAGGTAGAGCACCATAAGTCATATGCAGAGTTTCTCCAGAGCTGCATACTATAGTTCTACCCTGTAGATAGTGGCATATTATCTTCCTAATATATGTTGATATTCTCCTTCTCTTCTAGTTCTCCTATTAGCTCCGAGTTGAAAGCGTTTTTTATACCATAGGCATAGCGCATTATTGTGTAAGGTACGCAGTTACTTTATCGGCAGCTTCCTTGACATGCCTAAGAGCATCAGTTGTAAAGTGACCTCCTCTGAACCCGTGTTGATTCTCGCTGAGGCCTCCATTTCTATCTAGTTTCTCTATATGTCTCTTGTTAAAGATTTGCTCATAGAGCTTTCCTAGTGAGTTCAGTAGGCAAAGGAGTCCTTCGTCCGTTTTGGTAGGTTTCTCCATCAATACTTGTTTGGCCTTTTTCCAGTCCGTGGGAAAGATGCCTTGCTTGATAAGTTTGTAGAATACTTTCGCACAGTTGCGGTCTTTGTATCCCTATCGCTTTGATCACTTCATCAAGCCTGTGCCGTGGGCGATATTCCTTTTAATTTTGCCTGCCATCTGTATCTTTTCTTCTGTACATTCCGGTATCATAAACACGTCTACTTTTAGGTCTTTCCATGTTGTTTTGCCTTGGTTCGGAAATACGTTTATCACTTCGGATATTACTTCATCCCATGTCAGTGTTATTATGTGACAATTTTGTACCCTTTGACCCCGCATATCGATCATTGTCTTTTTTTAGAGTTTTTTTCTTTCTTGCATATGCCTCTTGTGCCTGTTGTAAAAGTCTCTTGTGTTTTTGCCATTTATTCTCGTCACAGTCCTTTTGGCTCTTATAAAACACCTTCTCTAGCTCCACCAATAAATTGATTTGTACTTTAATCGTTTTCCTTGTGTTTTGGCAGAAATTCCTTCTCTTGACCACTGCAGAAGACCCAGCCTTTGTTTTCTCTTTTTCTCTCTCTTGTTTTTCCCTTCCTGGCATGTTTATGAGTCACTCAGATTTTCTTCCTTCTCCACGTGCCAATTTCTAATTTTTGTTACCATCTTAATCAAGCACAAAGTGAAAAGTTGGTACTGTCCCCTATTTAGGATTCAAAGCGCGTTTTCATTTTTTTGTCCCTTTCACTCGTCCTTAGGTGAGCCCACCAGCTCATCATGTTTTTTCTGTGTTTTTTCTTGTCTGCCAACCATTTTTCGATTTGTTCGGTGCTTTCATTTGATAAGAAGTAACATGAGTACAGAACTGCATCCCGTGACTCCCCCAGGTGAAGCTCTTGCCACTTCCGGATTTTGTTGCCTGAAATTTTGTATTGTTTGGAATGTATATTGCCGCGTCTTCCTGTTTGTCTATGATCCATCTCTTCCTGCTAGCTGCTATTTTCTTATTTAGTTCCAAGAGTTAACGCTAATTTTGGTTCTGTTTTTTTGGCAATTGTCTGGCTCTGGCAGCAATTTCTTTCTCCTTATAGTGCAAGCAAAGAAGGAGAAAGAAATAGAAGGGAATCCAGGTTAACCTAAACAGATAGACCTACTAAAACGAAATTGCCAAACAACAGAAGCAAACTTTGCCTTAGTCTTAGAACTAAATAAGAAAAATGCAAAGTTTGCTCCTATTGGCATGAGAATGACCCGATATGCTATATTTTCTCTGTCCTCATGTATGGGGTCAAATCATGGACCCTTACTGAGGCTACCCTGAAAAAACTCGAGGCGTTCGAGATGTGGGTTTATCGACGCATGCTGAAGATAAGTTGGATAGATCGAGTCACTAATCTAGAAGTACTGAACAGATTGAAGAAAGAGAAGGAAATTGTTAACACCGTGAAGATCAGAAAACTAGCTTATTTCGGCCATGTAATGAGACAACCAGATAAGTACAATATCTTACACCTAGTGATGCAGGGAAAAATCGAAGGAGGGCGTGGCCCAGGAAGAAGAAGAACATCATGGCTTAAGAATCTTCGGCAGTGGTTCGGACAAACAACAACTGGACTCTTCAGGGCAGCTGTCGATAAAGTAATAGTAGCCAACATGATCGCCAACATTCGTCGAACGAATAGGGCACTTTAAGAAGAAGAAATGCAGGGCATTTCATGCTTTCCGTTTTGTGACTCTACCTTGCACAAGTAGCACTCCTGTTAGCTGGTGTGCTGGGATTGTCATTTAAAAAAAGGCAAGTTTGATTTAGGTTTATATTTCAAAAATGAAAAACGCCATAACTTTTTGTTAATTTATTTGAATTCTACACAAAAATATCTACAGAATGCATTTTTTCTCTAGAGTAAATAGCCAAAAAGTTTTTATAGTTAGAAAGTTATAACTACATGAAATTTAAAAAAAAATCTTCTCAACTTTGCTCTAACCAACTCTGCAACATTTAAAATAACAAAGTTACCCATAGAATTAATATACTCTTATATACATATAATAAAATTAAAATTTAAGTTTTTCATGCTCTTACAATTATTACTTGAAATAAAAACAATATTATTATTATTATTAAAATAAACTTGTTTATTATACTTACTATATTGTTGTTAACATTATTTAACCAGGTTTTAATTAAGCACTTAACATACAGCATGTACCTAATAAACATCTTCAGCCATTTTTTTCAAGCACACAAGACATATTTTAAATCAGTGAATGCTAATTTATTAAAAAACTTATTTTAGTTACCATTAGTATAAAGATGCTATACAAAAAAAACTTTTCAACCACAGAAGCAGAAGCAAAGTTTATGAACCTAATCAATTTTGTTTATAATTTTCTCAAATTAGATTAGTATTAAAAAGAAACAATAATTTGCAATAGAACACAATTAAAGATTTTAAATTGATTCTTTAAAACAAGTTGCTCATTTGATAGATCACAAAATTTTGAATAAATAAATTCCTATTTACTAACTTAAAGATATTAATATTTTAACTTCTGTCAGAATAACAATGTGTCTTTCATACTTTGTACTTTTTAATAAACTTCTATTTAAATCAGTTTTTTTATAAAATAAATAAGTTATATTAGTATTTTATGTATAACAGGCTTTAAATACAAACAGTTTTTACATACATATTTTATTTAAGCATTACAGTTTTACTTCATGAGCTATGCAAATTTGTTTATCACAGCCACAAGTCAAAGTCAAAATAAAACAACGTATAAACTTTATGTAAAAAAGTTTATTGCTCAATTTTTTTTTAATGATTGTTTTAACAACTCGTTCCTTTCTTTTTGAACAATAACCAATTCCTGCATTGCAATTCTAATCATTCTAAGTTCGTCTAATCTCATGTCTTCTCTTATTTCCATTCTGTCTCTAGCACGTGTTAGCTCTCTTCGTCTATTTGATGGAGTGCGTATATGATCAATGTGTTGTCTATGTGGTGATAAACTATCATCATTTAAATTTAATTCTGTTGGTTGTTCGGGTGTCATACTGTCGTAAAGTAATGCCTCCTGAGATGTAGAAACGTCTTGCAATGTAATTGAGTGTTGCAACGGGGATGCAGATGTGTGCTCAGATGACAGCGCCAATGGATCTATGTCAGTTCGAAGTTGTTTTGTCGATTTTTCATATGATGCCATCGCAAATGTGTCCATTGTTGTCCCAAAATTTATTGTCTTCTCCTCTTGAAATATTCGGTTGACAGGCTCAAAATAATGCCAATAAACCCTACCTCTTCCAGTACTCGATCGTTTTTTATTATCTATAATAGCCTTATATGTCTTCTTCATGTTCCTCATTTTTCTATCCAATATGTCTTCTGTAATGTCATAGTTGTGGCATTTAAAAACTCGTTTTATATCAGTCCACAAATCCTTTTTTTTAAGTTTTGGATCTCTGAACATTTCAATTCTTTCTTCATATTCTTTTAGTAGAAGTTGAATGGAATTCTCACACCAAGTCCATTTTTCGGAAGCTGCCTCGGTATCTTCAAATATTAATTATAATTAAAAAATAATTATTTTCTATCTCTTAAGATAATTTTCGTTAATAGTTAATAAAATTATCTCTATTGATTAAATATACAAGGTGATTCAATATTACAAGACAATATGCTAGATACTTGTTAATTAAAGTCTGTTTTTAGACCATAGAGCATGAAAGCATGTAAACACAACCACGTACACAGTACTTGAACATTTTCATCACATCATGAGATTAGTCGTATGTTAGAGGCTCGATCCAGACACACATTACGTGTGATTTCAACATAGTAAATGTTCAATACAATATTTTAAATATTTGCACATTTCTGCTGACTACTGTAATAATAATAGTCACAGCAACAAAACATTTTAAGGTATAATTGTTAATATAAACTTCTTATTTTGACACAATTTACAAAAATATTGCTGTGTAATATTAAATCAGCCTGTACGATCTACTACTAAAAATAATTTTAATTTTTACGATCTACTACTAATAATAAAGTTTTCAAAAGCGTAATTAAAAGGCTTATTCGTTCTCTAAACTAAACAGTTCAGAGTAAGATGGATATGACATCACAAGTTCATAATGAAATCCTCAACAACATACAAACCAAATCCATGCAATTTAATATTATATTACATTCTTAATATCAATAATTATATCAAGTTATTTTATTTTTACATCATTATAAAATAACTTTAATATAATATATTATTTTAAGAATATAATGTTTAACTCACTACTTGCACAGATTCCCTTCATATGACATCATATCCTGTTTGCTCCAATTTGTTCAGTTAATACAAAGGAACAAGCCAAAACCCATTTAAGAGTTTACCATTAGTAAATCTTACTTCAAGTAGAAAGTAGAAATGTATGCACTTACAGAAAATGAAACCAAACATTTCACTAATAATTATAAATGTATCTGATACATAACATATTAAATAATCTAAATTTTACCATTTATTTCCGGTAATCCAATAATTTCCAATTTATTAAGACTATTCTCAACAAAATTCGTCATCTTTTCTGGATCTACAACAAGAATCATACATAAAAATTAGAAACAAAAATAATGTATAATAGTATTTACCTTGTTTTATTTGTAGGTGGTGTTCCTCACTATCTAGCACACTGTAAATAACACCTTTATATAAATAAGAGAATTCTACATCAGAATTTTAATTTAAAAGTAAGTATTGTTAAAAAAATAAAATAAACACGTGATGCGCGACTGCTCTTGACTGCTTCTTCGCTCTGTGATCATAGAAAAATGTGCTCCGTAAAATGGCGACCGTTCCGGAGCAAACATTTCAATCCGGTTGATCAGCCGTCCTGAACGAAGCCTGTCCGATTTTATACAGTGCAAGTCTTAAGATGTAGGCAACCAAATATGCAGTGTAGTTAGAAAAAAAAAACCCATAGACGATGTCTCTTTACCATAATAAAATAAAACCAATAATTAATTAAATTTATTTCAGAACTTCTTATTATTAAATTGAAGAAAAAAGAAAAATAATATATAATAAATAATAAATAATAAACGCAATATTTTCTTTTTTCGCGCTATGAAATTTTTGTATATTCATTATTTTTTTATTAATATTGTTTCATATTATATTATAAATTATTTTTATTAATTAATATATTATTATAGAACTAGTTTCGTTTTTCAAGTATAATATATTTTAAATTAAATATTTGATTGATGTTATAAAAATTATTTAAAAAACCGAATATCAGGAAATGCGGAAAAAACAAAATTAATTTATATATATATAAGGGTAATTCCATTACTTTTCGACCAATTTGAAAAAGTCGACCTCTTTGATTTTGCTCAAATTTTCAGGGATCAAAATATAGATGAAAAAAATGAGATTCCCAAAATTTTGGACCTTAGAATATTGCCTGTTCAAAATGACACACATTTGAAGGTCAGAAATTTTACAATAAAACGTCTTTTTTAGCTTATTTTGTATCTCAATTTTTGAGCTTCTGGAAAAAGATGAAAATATTATGTTACCATTTTTCATATAAATAACCTTTTTTCTTGTGGTCTGAAAAGTATTTACTGAAATTTTGACTGAAATCAACATAAGGTGACAGCGTTTTTTCGGTACCTAAAATTACAAGTTTTGAAAATCGCGAAAACATGTGCAACTTCCTGCATCAAAATAGTGATAAATATGTATTAATTCTATAAGTCTTGTATAATCACTTTAAAGAAAAATTGAACACGAAGAAATCTAGACCTTGTGGATCAAAAATTCTTTAAAATTTGACAAAGTTTAACGGTTTAAACAAAGCATAATTTTGCAGTTTTGCTAAATTTACGGGTTTTTTTGAAATAATGTTTGAAGCTATATCAAAATGACTGCCTTAACATTAAATAAACAAATATGGGATTTAAAGTACATGTAATAAGGAATATTTTAAACCATTGTAAACCTTTTTATTTTTTTCTAAAGGCCCAAAAATTGAGATACAAAAATGTGCGGTTTGCCAATTTTGATAATGCCCGATATACCATTTCTCATATAGATAACCTTTTTTCTTGTGTGTAAAGAGTATTTACTGAAATTTTGACTAAAATTGACATAGAGTGACAGCGCTTTTTCGAGACCTGAAAATTACAAGTTTTGAAGATCGCGAAAATATGTGCAACTTCCTGCATCAAAATAGTAGTGTATACATTCTATAAGTCTTGTGTGATCACTTTAAAAAAAAGATTAAACACGAAGAAATCTAGATCTTGTGGATCAAATTTTGTTAAGATTTGACAAAGTTAGAACGGTTTAAAGAAAGCAAAGTTTTGCGATTTTGCTAAATTTACGGGTTTTTTTGAAATAATGTTTAAAGCTTAATATATCAAAATGACTGCCAGAACATTAAACATAAAAATATGGGTTTTAAAGTACATGTAATAAGGAATAATTTGAGCCATCGTGGACCTTTTTATCTTTTTTCAGAAGCCCAAAAATTGAGATACAAAATAAGCTAAAAAAGACGTTTTATTGTGAAATTTCTGACCTTCAAATGTGTGTCATTTTGAACAGGCAATATTCTAAGGTCCAAAATTTTGGGAATCTCATTTTTTTCATCCATATTTTGATCTCTAAAAATTTGAGCAAAATCAAAGAGGTCGACTTTTTCAAATTAGTCAAAAAGTAATGGAATTACCCATAAATATATTTATTTAGTAATGTTCGTTAAAAAAATAATTAAAAAATGTTGAAAAATAGGTTTTTTATTTGTTTCCTTAAACGCTGCAGAACGACTCATCATGCGTACTGAACGCGCTTGATGACTATCGTTTGCTGGCAGCGCTTGTCATTTTACTCATCATACATCTAGGTTCGCTTGGTCCGCGCTTTTATTTGAAAAGTAAATTCATCATGTCAAAACCAAACTACATAGCAGTTATATATGTTTTTAAACGGAAAAAGAAGCAACATAGGTACCTATGAGATTACAACGTAATATTAACGCTGTAATAACTTGGATGAGAGAAGTAAAAAATGATAAAGATAATCAATTGCCGTACTTCGTTGCCAACTTCAAGGTAATCTTCACCTTACTTATTACTTATTGAGAATATATTATACCTCGTTAAGTAGCGACTTCATAAACTAATTATAATTTAGCTGTAAAAATCGAGGCATGTTGGGGTAGTTTTCCAGATTCTTCCAAGTGCCGGGAGGGTATGTAGACACCGTAGGCCGCCGAATGAGGGTTTTGTTTTACGGATCCGTCTGTAAAAATGTAAACAAAATCTGGCCAATGATTGTAAATAAAACTTTGAAAAACGGTGTTTACTGAGCTGCAATCAATGTCTTTTACCAAAAATTTGTAGTAGGTCATTTTCAGGGCAAGGGATTGAAAGGGGGATAAAAATCGTTTTGAGAATGCGCTCTTATTGATAATTCTTTCAAACTGGGAGATTTCGTTAAAAGCAGAGATGATCATGGGACATCCCTTTGAGGGCCAGAATGGCCGTTTGCCAAACATGTCACTGGCTCGAGAAATGGCTTCAAATGTCATACCTCCTTTCATCCCAAACAGTTTTGCTACATATTTTTTTGCCAACACTTGTCGTCTTATGAGCAGAGGCATTAGGCCAATTTCCACTTCCATAACATTAATCGGTGTGGAATTCATTGCTCCTATACAAATTCTGATACCTCGATTTTGGATTTTATCTAATATAGCTGTTGTAGCTTTGCTACAGAAGGAGAAAAGTTGGGATGCAAAATTTAAACGTGAACGGACAAATGCTTTGTAAAAGAGCAACAACGTCTCAGGGTCTCCTCCCCAATTAGTACCAGATACACACCTGAGTATATTGATTCCCTGAGCACATGATTTTTGTAGGACATTTGCATGAGTACTCCACGATAGTTTGTCGTCGAATGTTATTCCCAGAAATTTATAAAATGGGACACAAAGTAGAGGGGTGTTATTGATGGTTGGTATCAGTAGCTGAGGTGCTATATTTCTGTTGCGGAACGAAAAAATCATCGATTTGCATTTGTCTACCGATAATTCTAAATTACGGATGAACAGATTTGCTGCTGTTTCCGACATTACTGCATTGATGTTATGTATTTGAAAATGCGCCCGACCAGTATATGGCAAAATCATCAGCATATGACACTATTTTAACCGTGGGAATTGAGGGGTGGATTAGCGAGTATATATATTCAAGAGAATAGGGCTTAACGGGCTACCCTGAGGCAGTCCTAAGTAAGAAGTCCTAGGGTTCTCTTCTGGAGATGTTCCTGACAAATACAGCTTCTTTTCCGAGACTAACTCCATTATGATGTTTATGAAAGATGGATGCATATTTAAGCTTATCATGACCGATTTGAGGTGAGCAATACATACGTTATCATAAGCTCCTTTTATGTCTAGGAAACATACACACAGAACATGTTTTTGGGCCAGAGCTGTAATAATATCGCTGTAAAGGGTAGTGATGTTATCGTAAACACTGTGGCCTTTTCTGAAACCAGTAACTCCATGAGGAAAAATTGAATTTGTTTCGCACCATCTCTCTAGTCGAATTTTAAGGATGTTTTCAAAGGTTTTTCGGATACAAGAAAAGATCGCAATAGGACGAAAAGCATTATCAGAATCAGGAGATGGTTTGCCTTTTGGTATGGGGACAATCTTGATGATTTTCCATACATCAGGAGTTGTTCCATGTTCCAAACAAGCATTGAATATTTGCACTAAGTGGGCTTTAATGACACCCGGAGATTCGCGTATCATAGAATACGAGATGTTGTCGAAACCAACAGCAGAGTCTTTCCTACCTTCCAACGCATAATGCTATTCAGATTGCTGTATCGGCTTGTTTATCATGTGCGGAATATCGCTAAGTACTGTCATCGGTGATAGCACCGAAGGATGTTGGACATATGGGGGAGCAAGTTTTCATAAAAATTCGGTTGCCCAGATCTCATCCTTAACGGGGGGGTAGGGCCTAGTAATTCTGGAAAACCTTTTTATGGTTGTCCACACGTAGAAGGTGAAGAATATCTGTTTAGAGACCCGCAAAATTTTCTAAAACTCTCCCTCTTTTTGCGCAGAAGGAGCTTTTTGGCTTCCGCCATAGCCTTCCTCGCCGCAACCAGATGGCAGAGCTTACCTGTCCTACAAAATATTGATAGAAACCGTTTTCTCTTGTTCGCTGTTTCGGTACACTCTTTGTCCCACCAAGAGCAAGGATCTCGTTCAGTATTGCGAGGTGATGCCACACAATTAGAGGAGGATGCTTTTGCAGCGTCTACCAGCCAGGTCTCAAGTTCCTTGTAATTAGGAGAAGGGTTATGTTCCCATTTTGCCAAAAGACAGTTTGTGTAGGAGAGCCAATTAATGTTCTTTAAATTAATAGGGTGAGGGCGATTGTTGGCAGCTGATCGTGCATGATTAAGATAGATTTCTGTAATAATTGGAAAATGGTTATTTCCGTATGTGTCATGCAGAGTCTCTGACCGACATCTCATCGCAACGTCAGGAGATGCTATCACCAAATCTATGACGTTAAGATGGATGTTTGTCGGAGACCCGTCATTTAATATTACTAGACCTAATGAGTCAATAGCCGCTTCTAACTCTATTCCATTTCGGTTGTGATGATGGTGACCCCATAAAGGGTGGTGTGCATTAAAATCACCAACAATAATAAATGGCGGAGCTAGTGAGTTAAAAATGTTCATCCAGTTGTTCCTATTAAGTGATTTGTTAGGTGGGCAGTAGCATGAAAGGATTGTGAGAAAAGAAGCGGAGGATTGAACAAATTGGATAGATGGAGGGATATTAAAAGATGGGGTTTTAGTTTTGAAAAAGAAATGTTGGTTAAAATAAGATGAAATACCTCCATAACCGTCTTCTCTCATATTGTGAAAAGAACTAAAACGGGGAAAAGATAAATATTTATTCTGTTGAAACCATGTTTCACAGATTGTGACAGCGTTTATGTCTAAATCATGCATCAGTCGCGACAATTCAGCCATTTTGTTGTATCCTGACTGGACATTCCAACTAAGAAGACAAATCGACGCCGGATCCATGGCTTGATTGTACAACTAAATTATTCAGGGACGTGAGAATATTAGAAATTGATGCGTGTGTATCCTTTGGGTTTTGAGACGAATATTGTCTTATTGCCTTAATTAATGTCTCTACAAGATTTTGAATAAATCTTGCATCGACAGAAGGTAACATGCTATCGGACGGGTATGCTAAAGTAGTGTATGCCGCATCGGGAGGCAGCAAAACCGTAAAGTTAAAAGAGGCTTGTCTTAATGCTCGCGCTTTTTCCGGCGATCTGTTATTGGTTCTCTTTCTTTTAAGAAAATGATCTCTTGACGTCTCGCCAACAGAACCATTGCAATTTCCAGCGTAGGGATGCTCGTCTGTGTTAGCAACCGGTGCCCTAACTGCTGAGGAGAAAAGTTGGCGTATCGGGAGGTGTGAGTGGGTAATTGGTTCAACTGTTGTAAAAGCAGTGGGAAAGTCTCTGTCTTGTTGGGAGATTGGCTTGTTTGGTAGGATTCAGCAAAGATGCTTCATGAAACGAGTAGCCGTGATAAGCCATTGCCTCTTTAATTTTGGTTTGTCGTGAGAACTCCGGACAGATCCTGTTAACTAATAAAGTTCTAATTTCATTGAAGTAGTGGCTGCCTTTACAATACATACAACAGGGTGAGAGCGCCGTAGAACAACTTTCCAGTTTATGCGAACCGGAGCATGATAGGCATTTAGGTTCGGGGCTTTGCACATCCAACAAATTTTTACCTCTCGCGACAATTTCTGTTACATCAATGTCTTTATCTATACCGCAAATTAATCCCTTGCACAAAATGTAGTGTGAGGGGATGTAAGCTTTGATGCTATGATTTAATAAAAATGGACCTTTTAAAAGTTTATTCGCATCTACGTAACTGTTAAAAAAAATATCCGATTCTATTTGTACCCCGCGGTTCTACTTTCGATGCTGCTATTTTATCATTAATTAATTTAGAACCTATCCCCATAGGAGTGATGGATTGGTTGTTAGTAGGCTCTATATATATTTGAAATGGACCAGTATCGGCGGGGTTAAAACTATCAACAAGTGCTGTAATAACACGTGTGGGTGCCATGGTTGAGTTGCCGGTGCTATTATTAATTTGCTGATCTGTATTGGTATTATCATCAACTTTATTCTCTGAGTTTACATTCTTCATCTCAACATCTCCTTGTGAGGAATTGCCGCCGGGGCTCTTCCCCGCCATGCTGGTGGCTTGCCCGAGCTCTGCTCAGACAAGCTCACCTTATATAAAACAATTAAAACACCACAGTTCTCACTCACCCCGTGTTATTAAGCATAGATTATAATGGGTATGGAACAACAGATATGGATAACTATTAAATTGCTTATCGCACTTTAAACACTAGTCTTTACTGTCGACTAGATCGCTCCGTAGTTCCAAACCGAAAAAAATATTCTCTTCATTTGTATACATTCTTATAACCTTGCTTGCTTGACAGCTGTCAAAGTTGAACTGTCAAAACAAATAGTATAGTGGACAATTTTAAAAAAGGCGGCACATTTAAAGTGATTACATAATCCCATTCATTTATAGAGACCCTGTATAAATATACTTATTATTATATCAAGAATAAATTCACAACAAGTTATGAGCCCAGCACGCTTCTACTGTGCGTAAAAGTATTGTGTTTTATGGAAACTGATGTGTAATTGACATTGCCGGGTATATAAAGGATACCAATAAAGACTGTTTTTTCTCGCGAGTTTAAGTGAAAGAAAGAAAAATAAACTTATTAAAATGTCGGACAAAATTGACATGCCAAATTTCGAAAAGCTGTAGGGTTCAAATTGGTCACTGTGGAAACAATGCAGTATTTCAAGGTAAATTGATTGTTGAAATATGCACAGGGCGAGGTTTCTCGGCCGGAGAGCACTGGTAACAACGATACTCAAACTGAGGCATGGGACAAGGGCGATGGCAATATTGTCGGCGATTGACAACAATCAACAACCATTCGTGGCGGCATGTGAAACTGCAAATGACATGTGGGCAAAGTTATTTTCAGTGTATAAAAGAACCGATAGAAATGGCAAAATGGAGGCTAACAGAGAATATCATGCGTATCGTTATACTGGCGGGCCGATAGCTATTCACATCGCTCACATAGAAGCATTGGTAGCAAAATGCAAACGGAGTGGTTTTGTTAAATCGCCTGAGGATTTTATGGTAAAAACAATGGATAATTTACCAGGTGTGTATTCAACAGTGCATGTAGCATTTCGTTTGGCAAGTGACGACAAAAAAATCGCCAGAGGAATTAAAGAAGCTTATTCTCAACGAAGAGACTCGTTTGAATCCTGATATGACCGCCGATACAATGTTTGTCAAGAAATCAAAACCTGCATTCCTTAAGCAACGCAAATTTGTTCCGGGCATTTTAAGCGTGATTGTCAAAATCAACAAAACAACAGTGGCAGCGGCAACACAGGAAATATGTGTTTTAGTGCGGCTGAGGCTGCAATAGTGGGTGATCGCGATGACAAAGTGTTGTGCGACAGCGGTGCAAGTTGCCACATGTTTAATGACAAAAAATAGTTTATTGAACTGAAAGAATGCAATGACAAACTAAAATTTCACGGGAAAACATGAACTAGAAACAGTTGGTCGCGGTTTTGTGAGTACGTTAGCAAAAGTCGGAAATGTGTGGAAACAGGTAAACTTTAAGAATGCAATGTACATTCCAACACTTCGTAAAAATTTAATCAGCACTGGATTATGTCAAAAACATGGGACTGAGATATTAATGGCTGGTCAAGGTGTTAAATTTAACGTTAATGGACAGACACATTTGGAGAGGAGAGCACACTCACTTCAAACAACATGTACGAGATGCATCTTAAGCCATTAGATAATGAAATTGCAAACTCAGTTGAAGATGAAATTACGAAGTGGCATGTGAAGCTTGGTCATCCGTGTTTGAGTCGAATGCGTCAAATGGCAGACAATGGACAAATTAATCTCAAGATTAATACTAATGCTAAACTGTTTTGTGAAGCATGTGTATTTGCAAAATCGACAAAGATCATTTGAAAACACACAACCACGTAACTATCTGTCTGGCGAGTTTTTACATTTGGATGTTAATGGATGGATGGCACGTGAGAGTCATAGTGGCCATCGATATTTTGTTACTTTTGTTTGCGATAGCACAAATATGACCTTTGTTTATTTTTTAAAAACAAAAGATGAAGTGTTCGAAAAATTCATGATGGTGGTAAAATTAATAGAGACACAAACTGGACATAAAGTTAAGTTGTTGAGAAGTGACAACGGTCGTGAGTACGTTAACCAACGGATGCAGAAGTTTATGTTAGACCAGAGCATAGATCATCAAACTACGGCACCTTATACTCCAGAGCAAAATGACGTATCGGAACGTAAGAATCGCACATTAGTCGAATCAGCAGCATCGATGTTGCTGAGGCTGCATTGGCGGCGACGTACTTGGCTAATAGAATGCCATCAACACGGTCTGGAAAAAAGTCTGCGTATGAACAATGGTTTGGTCGGGCACCCCAGTGCAACCATATACGCACATTTGGATCGGTGGCATATGAATATATTCCAAAACAACTGCAAAAGAAATGGCAAAAGAACGCAATTAAACGAATTATGGTAGGCTATGACTCAAATAGTCCAAATTATCGTCTGATGGATCTGGTTACAAAGAAAATTACAATCAGTCGGCATGTAAAGTTTAACGAAGAAACTACAACAAAAGAACAAAAGAAAAATTAGCCAGCGATCGACATAAGTGAACCAGAGTTGGTGATTGAAGAAATTCCAGAAACCAAAACTGAAATTGATGAGAGAATCAAACAAAAGACCCGAAGTGCCTCATGGACTGATAGGGGTACACTAAAAAGACCTACTAGATATGAAATAAATTCAGTTCAGATTGATGAACCGATGTCACTGACCGAAGCCTATAGCGGTCTTGAATCATCCTATTGGAAGGACGAAGTCAAAGAAGAAATAGATTCTCAAAATAAAAACAAAACATGAACTGAAGTTAATACAGTGCAAAAGTTATTGACTCTAAATTCGTGCTTAAGAAAAAGTTTATCAGTACGGGGCAAATAGAAAAGTATAAGGCGCGTCTGGTAGCTCATGGTTTTTCACAACGCAAAGGAATAGACTACACTGAAACCTTTGCACCGGTGGTTAGGTACGGGACAGTAAGACTTATGCTAGCACTGGCAGCTAAGGAAGACTGGGAGCTTGCTCAGTTTGATGTCAAGACTGCGTTTTTATACGGCAAACTGAAGGCAGAAATTTACATGCGTTTACCAGAAGCAGTTGCACATAAGCTCGGCCGTATAGTACTTCTGAAGAAATCACTCTATGGTTTGAAGCAATCGCCACGTCAATGAAATAAGTGTTTTAATAATGTTTTAAAGCAATTCAAGTTTGGAAATGGTGACTCTGATCCATGTTTGTATACAAGAAACGTAGAGGGCCATTTGATTGTATTGCTGCTCTACGTTGATGATAGATTGTTCCTGTCACCCAGCAAAGCTGCGATTCAGATGGTTATGTCTAAACTGAAAAAACGATTCAAAATCGTTGTCGGTGATTGTCATTTTTTCGTTGGCATCCAAATATACCGCAACCGTGCAAAGAAACAAATATTACTTACTCAAAGTAATGATTTGAAACGTGTTGTTGAAAAATTTAGAACGCAAGATGCAAAACCAGTGTCGGTTCCTGCGGATCCTAATGCATACCTGCATACATTGTGCCATACCGTGAAGCAATTGGATCGTTGATGTTTGCAGCATGTGTAACTCGACCTGACATTATGTACGCAGTGGCCGCAGTTAGTCGATATTCGAAAAAACCACTGCATGAACATTGGAAAGCTGTCAAGAAAATAATCCAATACATTAAGGATTCTGCCAGTTATAGGATTACATACGGAAGTGATCAAGCTTCCACAACATTAAAAGCGTACTCCGACAGCGACTACGCTGGTGATACGCGTAAGTCAACAAGCGGCAAGCAAGCGTGGCCTGGACATCTCAACGTCAACGAGTTGTGGCCATGTCATGCCCAAAGAAAAATTTTGTCATTTCCGCGAAGAATTGCAAATTCTGGATACAATCACAAAATATGAAACTGTTGAGTGTTGAAGCAAGTTTTGTGTTTCGCGCTGTTTAGCTTTTAATCGTTGGTGCTATAATTTTGATAGTTGTTAATATTGTTATTATATATAATTACAACAGTTTTGTATTATACTTTGTAATTGATATATATATATACAGGGTGTAGATTAATTGGCGGATAAACGCCAGGTAACTTTATAGATCGTGCCAAAAGAAAACGAAAATCTTAATTCCAAAATGCTGAAAAACTTTTCGTTTGGCCTCACGAGGTCCTCAAAGTTTTGTTACGCTTGGCAACGTTGCAAACTTTCTAAATTCAAACCTATAATGTAGGCAACTTAATACACATAAGATAGGCAATTTAATACACACATCAAATTTTATTTTTTATTAGAAATGTTCAAATTTACCACCGTTTACTTCTAAACGCTTTACAGCACATATCGATATCGAATTTATGACTTTCTCAAGCATCGCCGGCGTTAAATATTAAATCTGTCAGAGTTGCTATATTCATGTCAATTATTTTAAATATATTTTCAAACAATCAATTGTGCATTGAAATAATTAATATTTTTATTTATGACAGAATCTAATAATTTATAATAGTTGTATCAGCTGCAATGTACAAATTGTTCTATAATTCAATAATAATTATAGTACCTATTTGCTGGATTCACACATTTATTTTGAAAACGCATTTTAGCCGCATGGTGAAACGACAAAAGTCACCGATGGTTTTTGTCAAGGGTGGTCACGGGATTGACATGGCAACGTAGTAGTTGTTAATCCAAGACAGACATAAGGCAGACCGCCGCATACTAGACGAACGCAACATAATATATTTCGCAAATGCATCAAAACACCATTCATAATTTAATAATGCGGTATGTGTCGTCAATGTGCAACCTCACACAATTTTAAATTAATGATTATCAAAAGAATAAAGTATATCATAATATTTAAATTGAATTTTATTTGAATTTAAAAGTCACTGATGACAAAAGTCACCGGACCCTGACATTTATTGCATTGCCTACTTTATAATTTGAATTTTATTAAAAATTTTGCTACGTTGCCAAGCGTATTTTTAATTTAAATTTGATTTATTCTTCAAAAGTAATTTGCACATTTTTCAATGTTTTTTATTATTAAGTTTCAATAAACCTTGTAATTTTTATTATACTAAAAAAGAAAGCAAATTGGTACATAATATACGCAATTAAAACAATATTTGTATTGACAAAATTGAAACTTTGAGGACCTCGTGAGGCCAAACGAAGAGTTTTTCAGCATTTTGGAATTAAGATTTTCGTTTTCTTTTGGCACGATCTATAAAGTTACCTGGCGTTTATCCGCCAATTAATTGTCAATTATTTTAAATATATTTTCAAACAATCAATTGTGCATTGAAATAATTAATATTTTTATTTATGACAGAATCTAATAATTTATAATAGTTGTATCAGCTGCAATGTATAAATTGTTCTATGATTCAATAATAATTATAGTACCTATTTGCTGAATTCACACATTTATTTTGAAAACGCATTTTAGCCGCATGGTGAAACGACAAAAGTCACCGATAGTTTTTGTCAAGGGTGGTCACGGGATTGACATGGCAACGTAGTAGTTGTTAATCCGAGACAGACATAAGGCAGACCGCCGCATACTAGACGAACGCAACATAATATATTTCGCAAATGCATCAAAACACCATTCATAATTTAATAATGCGGTATGTGTCGTCAATGTGCAACCTCACACAATTTTAAAATAATGATTATCAAAAGAATAAAGTATATCATAATATTTAAATTGAATTTTATTTGAATTTAAAAGTCACTGATGACAAAAGTCACCGGAGATCAGAATTGACCTCCTAACATTTATTGCATTGCCTACTTTATAATTTGAATTTTATTAAAAATTTTGCTACGTTGCCAAGCGTATTTTTAATTTAAATTTGATTTATTCTTCAAAAGTAATTTGCACATTTTTCAATGTTTTTTATTATTAAGTTTCAATAAACCTCGTATTTTTTATTATACTAAAAAAGAAAGCAAATTGGTACATAATATACGCAATTAAAACAATATTTGTATTGACAAAATTGAAACTTTGAGGACCTCGTGAGGCCAAACGAAGAGTTTTTCAGCATTTTGGAATTAAGATTTTCGTTTTCTTTTGGCATGATCTATAAAGTTACCTGGCGTTTATCCGCCAATTAATCTACACCCTGTATATTGTTTGATTGATGACGACTTATGTTATTTATTTTCTAAGTGGTTAACGGGATGATAAGTTTAGCTATTAGTTATTATTAAACCTGTAATTTTGTAGGCCTGAGGATGCCAATAAACATTGGCGAAACGTCGCATTGTATTAAAAAAAAAAAAAAAAAAAAATAGTTCAGCTATGTTTGTTTTTAAATAAAACTCTATATATATATATATATATATATATATATATAAACACTTATTATTATATCAAGAATAAATTCACAACAAAAAATATTGAATTTTCTACAAAAATCCTCTGGGGCGGGGTTTGCTGGTTTGTAACCGTGACGCGTGAGAGACAAGTATATTTTATTCCGTCGGCTCCGCATGGCTGTCGATAATCAAACTGACTTGACATATACAGGGAGTTTATAAATGAATGGGATTATGTAATCACTTTAAATGTGCCGCTTTTTTTAAATTGTTCACTAAACTATTTGTTTTGACAGATCAACTTTGACAGCTGTCAAGCAAACATATGAAAACGTATGTACTATAGTGGACGATTTTAAAAAGGCGGCATATTTAAAGTGATTACATAATCCCATTCATTTATAAACTCCCTGTATTATAATTAACGGAATGTATTTTAAATTGTGTCTAGGAGTGCGCATGTACAGAATCATAATGAATAAATCAAAGCAAATGTGCAGTTTATAGATTTAAAAAAATGGATTACAATAAATTTATTTAAATCGATTAATATTTTGAAAATATTATAAAAGTGGATAAAAGTAATTTAATTAAATTAAATTAGATGATTCTAGATCTATAGACAATTGACAGTAACACGGACATATAAAATGAAATAGACGCCTCAACAGTTTATAAATGTCTTGATTTTTCTTAATTTTTTTATCATGTTTGATGTACCATTTACATTTTATATGTAATAACATAAGAAAATTTAATTTTTTTAATCACATATTTAATTGATTTTTATATAATAAGTTAATGGGAGTGTCGCTTATTAACACATATTTCGCAACGTACTATATACAATATTTTTTTTAAATTACATTCTATTCCTTTATATAATTTTAAAGTAAAAATTTAATAGTATAGTATTAATTAATTCAAACAAAAATATCTAGTAGTACTGTAGCCTAGTTGCTAGTGATATCCCTACCTAATAAATTATTTTAATTGTTCGTAAACGTCAATAACTAGTTTATTAATTTTAACATGACTGAACATGACAGAGAGATCATTCCTTCGGATACATTCGGATATAGAAGATGCAACAACTGCTGCCAAAAGCCAAAATTAATATATGATCAACCTTATTAGCAATTCCAAGAATGGTTAGAATGTGAGAAGCAGTGTTATTAGCTTATTTTCTCCCAAAAAGACAAATCCAGTATCTACTAACGTTGTCGAAATGCGCATGGAAAGACCCAAAAACAAAAAAGAAAGATAGCTAAGAACATTTTTGGAGAAAACAAAGGTTCTAAAATTGAAAAAAAAACAGGTGAACTTACAGACAAAAAAAATAGTAGTACAATAATCAACGTTTTCTTGGAAACATCGACCAAACATGAAAAATTATCATTATTTCTTATAAGGTACATGATTTATTTGGACACTCGTGCGACAATATGTCAGATTGTCGAACTTGTTCAAAAATGACTGCCATTTCGATATTCAAATGAGAAATCAAATGTTATCATTATAATATGGAAATAAAAAAATGTTACATTGCATTTGTGAATTTGTGATAAAGCACATAAGTCGAAATACTGAAACAATTACTTAATTGACTTAAGTGGTTACAACTCAAGACTAATAATATAATAATTGAAAAACACAAAATTAGCTTCAGCAAATTGAATCTGATAATATATAGAATATAAATAGTATAGGTTTCAGCCATTTTAGAATTACGCAAAAATTAATACTCATTTAAGTCTAATCTGGGTTTTGACAAAACAAATGTGCACATATGTGCAGTATTGCATAAAAAAAGTTATTTTATTCTGATTTATAAATTAAAATAAGCAAAAAAAAATATCTGATTTTTTTAATTTATAATTTGATTTGACGTTGTTCATTGTATATCGGATCTTGCCGTGAAGCGTCATATAGTGTATTAAGAGCCGAAAATAAGTCCGCCGCTTTTAGCTGTTGAATCATTTTGGCACAAGTTGCACTCGACATTTTAAATAAAATCTGTTTCATAAAATTTCAATTTTTTTTATAATTTAATATGAAAAGAAATAATATACAGGATCATTATAAAAGTTTAGGATTATGAAACTATCTAATGTACGTTTGTGCCACTCTAGTGAAATAGTAAATTCAAGTTCGGTGTGCGTAAATAAAGTTGCCTATCTTAGGATTCAATAACAACATCGAATATTCAAATTCATGATCCGGAAACTGATGTCGAAACTCTCAAACACAATCCGAAATAGAATAGAGCCATTCCCCATTATCAAACAGCCCATTCCTAAAGTAGAATTCAATAATAGAAATATTCTCTTCATCTATATACACCGTTATAACCTTGCTTGACAGTTGAAGTTAAACTGTCAAAACAAAGTAAATAGTTTGGTGCACAATGAAATATTAAAAAGGCGACATATTTAAAGTGATTACATAACCCCAGACATTTATAAAGACGCTATATATATTTGCTCATTATTCACAATAAACTGCAATCACTACAGTCAAATTTTAGGATATGACATGTGAAAAAAATATTTTCAGCCATAAAAGACAAAAAAGAATGTTGACACCAAATAAAAGCAGTTCATTCAAAATTAACTAATGTCAATACTGTCAGATTTTAAGGTTTGACATGTTAAATCGTGATTTACAACCTACTCAAACACCGCAATTGGTGCATATTAACTTTTCAGCTCGAGAGCCGCTAAATTGTCGTTTCGGTCCGCATTTTATGGCCGAAACAGATGGTTAGCAAGCAAAAAAATCATTTGGGTAGAGCCATATAATTTTGTAAAACGAACAGTTATTTTGTCGTCATTAAGAAATATGCCGTAATCACAGTTTATGAATAATCCGATTTATTGTTACATTGGGTTGGTAGTGATTATTTTTATCTTCAAAGAATAAACGCAATAAATTCGCTAAAAATGACTTAAAAATATCAAATCTATAGCAGAAGTATACTGAGCAGTTACAGCTAGCTATGCTAATATTGTTCAAAGTTTCAGCAATTTTGTTAGGTAAAACGATTTGAAGCTAATAATGGCAATTCAAAAATATTTGCCGTACAATTATAGAAATAACAGATAATAGATGTATACAAAATTATAACACATCAATAAAAAAAAATTTTTGGGTAATTTTATCAAAACTTGACGACAGTTGTGGCTGGCTTTTTTCCTTAGGTCGAGTATTATAAATTGTAGTGTCAGAAAATTACAAAAAATATAGTCACATATAATTCTTCTTCTAAGGGTACCTTCTCCTAGCGGAGGTTGGTTACCATAATGGCAATTCTTATCCTAGATACTGCTGATCTAAATAAGTCCATAGAGGAGCAGTTAAACCACTCCCTCAAATTCTTAAGCCAGGATGTCCGTCGTCTTCCCTGGCTCCTCTTTCCTGATATTTTACCCTGCATAATCAGTTTTAGCAGTTCGTATCGATCTCCTCGCATGACATGGCCCAGATATTGCAGTTTTCTTGTTTTTATTGTCTTAATGAGTTCTCTTTCTTTGTTCATCTGGATTAAAACTGCTTCATTTGTTTTCCTCTCTGTCCATGCTATTCTTAGCATACGTCTGTACACCCATAGTTCAAACGCTTGAATTTTATCTGTATCTTGTTTTTTGAGCGTCCATGCCTCCATTCCGTAAAGAAGAATTGTGAAGACGTAGCATCTTACGAGTCTAATTCGGATGTCCATGTTTAGTCTCTGTTGCATGCAAGATTTTTGATTTTTGTAAACGCAGACCTCGCCATTTCTATTCGGGACCGTATCTCTTGTGTTTGGTTGTTCTTTTCATTTATTATTGTTCCTAGGTATTTATAAGAGCTGACTCTTTCGATATTGATGTTGTTTATTGTTAGATTCGCTATGGTTGGTCTTTTGGAAATAATCATGAATCTCGTTTTTTTGAAGTTTATTTTCAGGTCGTATTTTTGGCTAGTGGTGTTTAAACGTTCCATGATTCGCTGTAGGTCCGTGATGTTATCAGCCATCATTATAGTATCGTCCGCATATCGAATATTGTTTATAGGTTTGCCGTTGACTGTTATGCCGGCTGTTTCTTCCTCTAAGGTTTCTTCAAAGATGGCTTCGGAGTATAAGTTGAACAACAAGGGTGATATAATTACACGTATAAATTATAAAATAATGTTTACACCAGAACATTATTATTAATAAAAACTGGAGGTGGGTTATGTTCAAATAAAACCTGGACTAATAGAATTAATAACATAAAAGTATGCATAATGAAATTCTGTTGTGTACATTGATTGAATTGAGGTCGCCCACTCTTATTCCAGTTTTCTGTATTTACATAGTTATTCAGAGTTTCACCAGAGCACGGCCACGTGCTTTAAAATGTATCCCAGCTTCATATTTCAAATTCGCGCGGTTTCTCTACTCCATTGTTTTTGTTTCCATAACGATTATGCAAAAAACCGGTATGTCACAAAGAACGCTGGAATAAGTCCTTAAAAATTGACGCCATAGACCAACTCCGACGGTTTTTCTCTCTCACTCTGTTGAACAAGGGAAGTTCCACACAGCGTCCTTAAGAACTCAGGAAAGATCTTCGGAATCGGCTTTACACAGTGTAACAGATCAAATCAAAATATCATTACAGGACAAGATGTCCACCGTAGAAGTATTCATAGGCATCGTAAGTGCATTTGACAAAACCACCTTCCATAAAATAAAAAAGCATTCTGGACACATGGTGTTAATTCAACAATCAGTGGATGGATAAAACACATGTCTACAGTCACTGTAGGCAACACAATAGTCATAAAAGTGGTTGAAAGAGGCTGGCCTCAAGGTGGGGTACTTACTACCACCACTAGTATGGAATATAATGAGTGATTCATTTAGAGGTACTTTTTTCAGTAGGGGTTTTATGTTAGATAAAGCGTGCGCTGAGTCAAACTGTTAAGTTATTTTTGTTCAGTAATGTTTTCATCATGGAAAGAATTAGCCCGGCACGGCACAACGTCTACAAAACGCTTAGAGCAACTTATGGTTTACATACATAATCGGCATACAGAACGCACAATTCGCTGAACTTGAACTATTAAAAAAATTGAAACTCAGTATTCATTATTAGACAATACGGGACCAAATAGACCACATCCAGCACGTAGTAAAGAAAATATAACGGCGGTAGCTGTGTACGCGATAACTTGATTTGGCGCTATTCTCAACAGTTTGGTTTGGCGTTTGGAACAACTTGGCGTATTTTACGTAAGAATCTTGATTTAAAAGCATACAAAATGTAACTTATGCAAGAATTGAAGCTGGCCGACCTTCCAAATCGTCACCGTTTCAGGCTTTGGGCTCTTGAAAAGCTTCAAAAAGATCTACTGTTTTCAACAAAAATGTTGTTCAGCAATGAGGCTTATTTCTGGCTTAATGGCTACGTCAATAGGCAAAATTGCCGTATTTGAGGTAAAAAACAACCAGAAAATATTCAAGAGCTGCCATTACATTTAAACAAAACACGGTTTGGTGTGGTTTATGAGCTGGTGCAACATTTCTTTAAAAATAAGGCCGGCCGAAACGTAACTGTGAATGAGGCCCGTTATTGCACAATGATAACAGACTATTTGCTGCCTAAAATTGAAACCGGTATTATTTTTTTGGGACTACGTATAGTCCAAAGTCTTCATGAATAAGCCGACTACAATTGGGAAATTGGAGACCAACATTTCTTCCGTCATTTGCCAAATACCACTAAAAATGCTTGAACACGTCATCAAAAATTGGAACTTCTGAATAGACCATGTTACCCGGAGTTATAGCCAACATTTGAAAAAAATAATCTTTAAAAAATAAAAGTCCAAAATGATTCTTAAAAAAGTACTTCTAAATGGATCACCCTTTATTAAGAAAGCTTAACTCAACAACTCAATGACCGCAGTTTCTACACAATTGGCTACGCATATGTTCTGCTAAGTGGCAAATTTGAGGGCATATTCTGCAGCCTAATGCAAGAGGTCCTAAAAATAATAGAAAATTGGTGCAAAGACCAGACTCTTACGGTTAACCCACAAAAAACAAACTGGATCTCTTCACAAAAAAAAAAAAAAACTGGCAAAGCTAAAACTACCAAAACTCCTAAACGCTGTCAACATAAGATGTAAAAGATGTATATGTCATTTTCGTAATGTAAACCCGCTGCTGGCAAGACATGGCACTGTCTCTAAAGATAGTACTATGGTTATACAGCTGCCATAAGACCTAGCGGGCAATAGTCTGATAGACAAGAACCAAGCAAAAAACGTCAGCAAACAGCGCCGTAGCTAAGGCCCCGCAGACCCCGCAGTTTTGGGGCCCCTAAGCCTCAAGAATTAAATAATCAAATTAATTAGATACATTGATCAGTGATCACTATCGTAATTTAATAAAAAAAATAAAACCAAATTTTTACAAAATAAAAAAATTATGTTTAATTTAGTATAAAAGTATTTTAGCCGGACTGATTGTTGCCGTTGTCGTTGTTTATTCGGCTGCTTTTAGTGCTTCTGTTTTAACACGTAAGTTGCGTTAGTTTGTTTGCATGCTTTAGCCAATGAAGAACTTGGTTGTTCCAGGCACATGCTCTCAATTCTTTAATGAGCTGTTACCATACATATGAAGAGGTATTTAAACGACATTAGTGACAGTGCAAGTGATGTTATAGCCTAGAATAACTTTAGTTTTGCATTTGTGTTGTTCTTTATACTGTCGCTCTCTTGCATGTTGTTTAGTATATTTAAAGTAATCGTTAATTGTGCCAACTGATGATCAATCCAATCATCAGAATACTTACATTTTCAACAATGGACACAATCTTGGTGAAAACCTCCAGTAGATATTCTAGCCTTTTCATCAAAAGGATTAAGACATCATTGAGGATTTGGTTCTTGATTGCCTGTCGATGAAGGAAGATATTCCCTCAAATTATCAATTTCAAATGCAACAACTCTTAACTTCACTCAACGGTTGGATTTTAATGCAAAAACCTGAAGATGACCACATGGTCAAAACCTGTTGTTAATATATTTATTTAACAAAATACAAATGTAGATTATAAAGATCTGATTTTATTTTGTTAACCCAATGTTTGGATTAAGGATTAAAACTAAGAATTTATCAACACATCAATCTAATCATGAGAGTACCTACATTTTCAGTATTTATTTTATTTTATAAAAGAAAGTTTTTTCATGTATACGTATTTGTTTGTTTCACACGTATGCGGTTTGTTTTCGGTTGTAACCAAAAACGATTGAAACTTTTTCACACATACACGGTTCATATTGGCTTTTTTTTCCGTACACAGCCTCAGTAGTAATCACAATAAAGAGAAGTCATGTTGTTGCCATGTTGTTTCTTTATAGAAGAATAAAAAAACAAGAAAATTCATTGGGAGACTCTCTCATCACTTTACGGGGAAGTATTTGGTGCTACACTGTTTCTATTAGGTACCAAATACAAAACAAAAAAGAACCAAAAACAAAACGAACCGAACCGAATAGAACCCCATACTTGTGAAACGAGTCTAAGGCGTAAAAAAAATATTTTTAAGTATAATACAAACACGATAGGGGCCCCAAGAAAATTTTTGCGAGGGGGCCCAGAATTTGAAGCTACGCCACTGTCAGCAAACCAACTAAGTTGCAACAGGCGTTGTGCAAACAACGACACCTATGTCGAGAATGGAGGAACATCAGCAGCAATGCAATCGAACTTTGGCACAATGCAGGGAAGGCCGGCAAACATGTTCCCTCCTAAAAGAAGCTGTAAAAAACACCTCTATAAAAATATCATACCACCCTACTTTGTATTTTAAAAACCCTACAGTGTACACATGACCAACAAGAGCAAATCTACACCTCATGGCTCAAAAACTCGTCGAGGTTTTGGAGTATGTAGTGGTACAACTTGTTTAATAAGGTTTGATAGAACCAACAGCTTATTAGGTGACTTCCAAACCACCCCAGTGGATAAAGAGCAAGTTCTTAATTAGTCATATCAGAGATTGAACCTCGCAACAACTCGCACAAATAGCATTGAGCTGTGCAAGGTCAAAAAACACTCCAATAAAACAATAGGTAAAGTTAAGGCGGATAGATTGACTCGCAAAGAATCAATCCTTAAGATGGGTAGACCTAAACCCTGAAGCCTTAACACCATACTAAAAGCAAATACACAATGCATTTTAGACAGTCCGATATGCTTAGGATCCCAATAAAATTCATCTGTTCAGACGTGACATGTAAACATAGCAAAATTTCAACATCGGCTTGTTGACAAATCTGCCGCCAGATAGCGTATTCCTTGGCTCACTAATAGAACAAACTTTATTCTTATTATAATTTAATATTTATATTTCTATTATAATAAAAGTTAATGTATGGTTTGTACAGTTTTTAATAGTAACTTAATTTTTGGGAATGTATTGCAAATCTCACTATCAGTTAAATTAAGTAAACAATATGTATTTCAATTAATATTAACTGTCATTATGACAAATTATTCTGACATTAATATTAATCAAGAATTGATTTTTTGAGCTCGTACATGACAAAAACATGTAAAATGCAATACAATCGAGAAAAGCCTACTTTCCTGTTTAGTTTGGCGAGCGCAAACAATTACTTTTTTAAGAGATTGTAGATAATAATATGTGCAAGGTCGTATCATAATTTGACAATTATACAAGAATTTCGTTGGCATATATTTTATAGCAATACATAAAAACTATTTTTATACAACATTACGTTTATCAGTTTTAAATAAAATAAAATATAAATGTATTAGCAAAACTATAAAAAGTTCACTAAAAAAACAAGCTCAGCTAAGAACTATTGTAATCAATTTTGTAATAATTATATGTATGAAGGTCTATTATATCTAAGGGGTCCATACGTCCCGGTTTTCCCGGTTTTAACTTTCTGGTCTCAGAATCACTACAATTTTTTTCGGTACAGTTAAATGTCCCGGTTTAAGTTAAACTAAAAAAAACTTAAAACTTAACTTAGAATGATAGAAAATAGAATTCATTACAAATTCTACCTATAAAAACAATAAACATTTTGAATAATTGCAAATTAAAATTGCAAACAATTGATTTTGTTTGCCAAAACTAATCTAGACAAGTGGATTGAACCGAGGTATCAACATGATTAAAATCATAAAAGAATGTAATTTCTCTCACTGAAAAGATATAACTTTTTATCGTGTTTTTTTTTTGGTTGTTCTTATTGTATGCCCCGGTTGGGTCCTGTAAAAATGTAAACACCCTAATTATATGCCACCTAATGCCAAGTTAGGTTATTGTTAAATATCCTATCACTTTAAAACTATGCCATTTTGACTATATGTTTATATAAACTTATTTTATGGTCCCTGAAGCTATCACATTTTTTTTAAAAGCATCATGTATAATAGCATACATTTCATAAGTAATAAACCTTCTCAAACTCGGCGCGCACTTCATTTAATATTAAATGTAATATTAAAAAATCAGTCTCGCATCAGACAGCTCAGATTGTAATATTACATTTAATATTAAATGATCGATGATGCTACACATCCTGATAAAAAGTATATGAGAGGCAGGAAAAATTCCTACAGACTGGGAAAAAGCCAGTAATTTTCACCATACACTAGAAAGGCGATACAAGAACATGCAGTAACTATCGAGAAATATCCCTAATATGCAGTGCCACTAAAATATACAAAGCAATACTGGAGGAAAAGCTAAGGCACATAATCAAAATAAGTTTGGAGAAAGCACAAAGTGGATTTAGAAAAGGCCACTCAACAAACAACCATATCTTTACGCTGAAGAAATGAATTGAAAATACACTAAAACAAGACAGCAACCTTATTATAGCTTTTGTAGACCTGGAGAAGGCTTTTGATAACCCAGAGAGATGATGTGAATAAAAAGCATTTACGGAAAAACAGTAAACTATATTACAACATGAAGAATGAAATCGAAAGAATTTCAAACAATTGAAGGTTTAAGGCAAGGAGAAGCCCACTCTTCTTCATTATGGACAACATCATAAGAAGAATAAAGAAAAGAAACAGAAAAAATAGAGATGCGTTTTTACAACATGAAGAAAATTGAAGTTGGTGTGAACTTCAGAAGAACCTAGATGTATGGAACAAAGAATTAAATTATCACAATTTGATAATTAATACCGATAAGACCAAAATTTTAACAATTGGAAAAACAATGTCAAAACATTAATATGGTTACGTGGTAAAAGATTTGAAGAGGTAAAAATCATCAAATATCTGGAGGTGATCATTAACAGCAACGGAAACATAGAAAAAGAGATTAATAACAGAATACAAACAGCAAACAGACTGTTTCAAGTAATTAAACCAATCATAAATAACAGAGAAGTAGCAAAAAGAAGCAAGACAACCATATTCAAGACTATATACAAACCCATACTTACGAATGACAGTGAAACATGGATTCTTAAGCAAAGGAGATGAGGTTTTTGAGTAGGATTGCTGAAAGCAACATATTGGACAAAATACAGACAGGCAGACTAAAACTGTATGGAAAGCGAGATCACAAAAGAAAAAGAGGAGAGGCAGACCAATCAAAACATGGGAAAATACAATTGTAGAGATACTCAGCAGGAACAACTCAAACATGACAAAGGCAACAAATTTAGTTGTAGACCAAAACAATTTAAGGAATTTGTGATGTCAGGTAATTAAGCATGAATAATCTCAACACCCAAAAAGGGTATAAAATGAGATTTAAATAGATGTATATAGGGCTGTCCAACATGGGCCCGCGGGCCGTATGCGGCCCGCGACCTTACTTTTTGAGGCCCTCGGAGTGATTTAGCAACTTAAAAAAAATTGAAAGAGAAAGAGATTTCAGTTTTTACTCAGCCCCTTACAATTTCAGTTGATAATGTAAGCAGAACACATCTTCAACTGAAATTGTGTGATTTGCAATCAGATTCTTTTTACCAAGGAAAAACTGAAACTGTATTAGACTTTTTCAAGTTGTTCCCAGAAGAAAAATACCCCAACTTGCAAAACTTAGGGCTTACACTGCGCTCAAGCTAGGAAGCACGTATCTTTACAAAAGCATGATGTTCCCTCTCTGATACGTCACTTACTCAGCTGTTTTGTTTATCAACAACAAATATTGATGCATTAGTTAGTGAAAACCAACATCCTCAAATTTTCCACTAATTTTATTGTAATTTTATATTTTTTAAATAAATTAAAACAATAATACAAACGCGTTTTTTTTTGTATACCATACCTTTTAAAATCACAGATAAAGTTGCATACAAAGTATTTTATAATGCGACCCTCCAACCCGCAGTTAGATGCAAGAAAATAGAACATGTTCTAATTTCTTAGAAGAAGTGAGTAGCTCGTGCATCATATAATATTAAATGAAATATTAAAATCAGTCTCATGTCAGACGGCTCTTATAGACTAGGCTCATAATCACAGATAGTTAAAATTGAATGACCTAAGAGACTAAAGAGCGTAACTCTTAACTCATTTTAAGAAAACAATGAACACAAGTCCAAAAACATGAACACAAGTCCAAAAACACATTGTTACCGAGTTACGGCATTCAGAAGTCATCTATAATTAAAAACCAAGCCTTAACGACATTTCTGCATTATTTGATATGTTGTAAATCACAATTTAACATGATGATGTCATACCTTAAAATCTGACAGTAGTGACAGATTATAATAAATTTTAAATCTTTCTAAAACACTATTTGAAAGTGGAAAAAAAATAAATCATATGATGAACACGTGTAATTTGGTCAACATGCAGTAGTTGATATTTCAACCACCATGGCGTTAACATTTTAAAAAGTAATCCTAATTAGTATACCAAGGTAGAGATTACATTTTTTTTTGTCAAATTTTAATGAGAACAGGGTGGTATTATATTATATACAAAAAAAAATTACATAGTTAAATTTTGGTGCCAATAGGTTAAGTCTAAAAAGTGCCACAAGCGCAAAAGCTACCAAAGAAAAGTATAATCTTCCAAAAACGACGTCAAACTTTTAAAATATGCTTTCTTTTGTTATACAATGTTGGTTTTCTATTAGATTTTATGTTTCCAAATCAATTGTCATCAACTAGAAGGTTATACAATGCACAGAAAAAAAACATAAATTACCTTAATCTCAAGAAAAAAAAAGTGATGAATATTAATCATTTTCTGAACGCAAAATCTTTGAGATTTTTAGTGGCAAGACTTTTTTTGTTGTAAATTTTGTGCAAAAAATCATCCCAGTTTGATTTTTTCCAAAATTTTAAATATGATTCTTTTTTTTCATTTTTAACCATTATTTGAGATCTTTTTTCTACACATTGTATGACGTTCTAGTTCTAGTAGTGACATTCAATTTGGAAACATAAAATCTACTAGAAAACCACATCGTATAATAAAAAAATCTATTTTCAAAGTTCTTTTGTCGCTTTATATAATTACTTCCGAGTTGGGTTAACTGACATAAATTGCATAAATTAGTTTTTACAATCCTGTATTGAATAACAGCCTTTTTTCTAATTTCAACCCAAGCAAAATAAAGTATTCTATCCTAATGCCGGTTTGACACTGTCTATAATTATATCTTAAATTATGTATATAATTATAGATGAAACTTTAAATGTCTGTAAATTACACAAATAATCATCAATTTTATTGTAGATTGAAAAATTTAGAACATGTTTAAACTAATCAAATTATTTATTTTGAAACGTCATTTAATTTTTAATTTTATGATTTTCACAGAATTGTAAAAAATCTTGTATGCAATTTGTTTCAAAATTAAGCTGTTTTCTTCACTAGTCGTAAATATTAAACTTCACGCATATTTTTGTAAAAATGTATACATCAATCTAAAAATAATTATGAGTTAGGCAAACATATCCAAGCATGCAACCCCCAATTCCATAAACACATAACATATTCCAGCAGATTCATGAAGCAGTACTGCTTCACAATTTTTAATAGTATTGCTATTATATTAACTTTTTGTAAAAAATTATGGTACCATATTTTTTTGGAACCAAGTCTATAGTAACTTTTTTGTAGATCTATTAATTCATTTTTAAATGAAAAGCAAGCAAACTAATTATATAAAAAACAAACAAATGTCAACTAGATTCTTAATCAAACATAATATTAATCAGATGGAAGTATCTTCTGATGTTATATATAAGGCTGGATTAACAAAGCTTTCATTTTAATCCTGTTTAGTTTGCACAGCATAATAAAATAAGTTTTTTTTAACTTAATTAAGGTTGTTGGAAACTCATGGCATTTTCGGCTGTGCCACTCCATATGCACTCAGTGCCCTCGGTGCATATTTTTGTGTTCGACTGACAACGCTCTTTTTCAGAATGCCATATTGTAGGATAGACAGATATTCACCGCCAAAGAGCAATATCCTCTTACGTCAAATTTAGGAGCGCCCCAAGATGACCTCAACTGTCACAGCCAAAAAGACCATCACTTTCAACAAACATTTTTAGGTTAATTTTATTATTGTTACAAAAAATTTATATCATCGGTGAAAGTGCAAGACCCCGTAAGTGCATTTACAAAAAATTTACAGGAGACGATAAAAACTTCATACTTCAAGTATAGATAAAAAAGTTTCTTGTTGTATCTTACTGAATTATAATGAATCATAATATGATAATTAAAATAAACTGAAAGATTCGAGGTTTTTATTAGGTCTGTTCCAACATACGATTTGGACAGTTTGCAAACCGTTCAAACTATGCACACAAACAAATTACTATGTATAAAAGATTGCCTAAGGTTGACAAATATTTGTTTGTGTGCACAGTTTGAACGGTTTGCAAACCGTCCAAATCGTATGTTGGAACAGACCTTGTATTTATAAAATAAACAATCATGTAATATTTACATTATCAAACAATATGTTACAGTAAACAAGCAGTGCCATTAAATATTATATGTTCTTAGAGGATTTTTGTAATTAAATAATTAATTATATTTTAAACATAACTAATAAATTAAGTTAGCAGGTAGTGGTTGTAATCCTATTTCTACGAATTAAAGATACTGCAATCTTTATTGACCTTAACTTAATTTAGAATAAACATTTATGAAAATGAACAATGTGAGGCTTAGAGCTCAATGTCATCAACATCAAACAATTTTACTCCGCAATTACAATATCATTTAGAAACAAAATCAGGCAACCCGCAGCCAAATAGTATGGTTTTTATTTATCTCTAATAAAATTAAATCCTACATTAAGACTTAATCCAGACTTTAGATATACAATGCAAACGGGCATAAAACATATGTATAGTTAATATCGAAGAATTTATAAAAACTTTTGTTTACTATTAAGGAATCACGGAAAGTGTATCATTGTCGTTTTTAAACATCCTGTATATACATACATAAAATGATAAACTATTTTGCATTACTTACTGTACCAGTGGGGCTTTCAAATATTCCATATTTCCTATTTTCCAAGACCTCATACAATTTTTTCATAAAATTAGATTGAATATCATATGGTGGAAAAGGAAATTCGAATGAATCCGGTGTTTCTAACGTTTCCATTTTTTAATAATTATAAGCATGCCAAAATACACAAACAACACCACAAATAAATAGTATAGGAAAGATCACCTAAAAAGCGCGCCAAATTATGTGTGGTTATGTCATATGTTTATGCAGTGGCGTTCAATGGGGTATTCTGCTAAAAAACATAAATCGACTATTTTAATAATAATTATATTATTTGAATATATGATTATTAATAAATTAGTTTAATGTTAAAAATATAATATTTAAATCATTATTTCATATTTTAATTTTGTTTTAATACTACACTTTGCAATAGGCTGGTTGGGTACACAGATCATACAATAGATTGGGTATATATAAATATGTATCAATAAAATTGCATGTGGACACAGACAGTTTAATTATGTATTAAATTAATAACAGTATTTTTGTTTTGTTTTGTTGCTGAAACTTTTTAAAACCTATTACCAGGTAGTTTTAATAATCAATAAATGTTTGTTCAATATTTATATCGAAAGTAAATAGCTGTGTTCCATTTGTCAAAATAGTCGCACTTAGTGGCACTAATTCAGTAATTTTTGAATTTTGATTTTCAAATGAGTCTTACATTTTTTAGGTGTTTTTGTGGTAGAGTACGTCCTACAAATGCCGAATATGTTCTGGTTTGTTTGTCAAGCCGAGAGATTCATTGCTGTTGAAAACTATTAGAATCCTGACAATAAACATTTATTTCATCAAATAATTTTTTCCAGTGTTATTAAACATTATATTAATAAAATTTGATAAAAAGCTGATACCGCATGATAAACAAGAAAATGATGATTGAGTTTGCTTTTTCTTTATTTATGTAAAAAAGATAATAAAACAATAACTAAAAAACACAGATTTTGATTACAGTATTGTCAAACTATTAGCTCAATAAAACTTGAAACTTTTTTTTAAACAACTATCTTATTTAATATTTCAATGCATACGTCCAAACTAATTAATTTACAATCAACTAACTTATTATTTTGTTAATGATTAGTAATTACGTTTTCTAATTGTTACCTCATACTTTTGAACTAACTTATTAATATATATTAAATAAGATTAGTAACAACATAAATATAAAAAAGAAATATTTTTATTAATGGTGTATTAAGTAATCGTCTGTGAGCACTCTGGATTTTACTTTACAGACGGATCTGATAAGAAAGCGTTCCTGAAAATATGGTGTCATCTTTGCTAAGCAACTGTACCCAACGTAAGAAATTTTATTTTATTTAATATTGCCCAAAATGAATTAATTAGTAGTGCAAAGTGTTTGCAAATGTAGAGGTTGCAAAATTGATAACAAAACGCTCAAGCAGTATTATGCACATGCCCTATGCAATGGAGTCCATGAGCATATAGGAAACCCTTCATGGCATACATCAATAGGTTGGTTGTGTGTCAGGGCAACAGAGTCAAGACGTTACCACTGTAGAGGTACAAAGAGCCTGTTGAGGCTCAAGTACGGTGAAATTTCCAGCCGAAATCCAGAAAGTGATTGTAGTTCGTTCTTGTTTGATACAAGAAAGAACCAAATACTATCAATATACTTTGATCCAATTTAATCAAGCAAACAGCCTATGCAATAAGTCACATTTTTTATCGCTGCATCAGAATGTTTTAAAATTATTTTTTTAATATTATTGTATGTTAAAAGCCAACAATTCAAGTTTAACAAATGGTTTGGGTATAATAACAAACTACAACTATTCTTTAAACACTTCAGTCATTTATTAATTTAAAATATAATACAATTTATAAATGCAAATAACTTTTTTATTATATTATATTGAACTATACAGTTACTAAATAAATTTTTAATGTTAAAATATACATATAAATAAATAGTTATTAATTAAAAAAGTTAATTTGTTTAGGACCCGGATCTTTTTCTATCGTAAAATCACTCATATTCCCGTTACCAATTAATTTTAAATTTTCTTCATTTGCAAGATGAAGCACCCCTATGAAAGCTAATGAGCTGCTAAGTTCTTCCTTCATTTTCACGTTCAAAATACCGGGTAATTTACTGTAAACGTTTGTGAAGTTCGTAACTCCTTCAGTCTAAAAAAAATTATAATAATAATTCATCAAAAAAATATATTAATTTTTAATACCTCAGGACAATCTGTGTTTATTATCTCCCAAATTTTGGACTTTAATTTTTTCATATCCATTCTTTTTGCTCTTGTAGCAAATGTGATGTGAGTTTCAGGTACCATATCTGGTTTGTCAATCAGATTGACTCCAGCTAAATTTTGATGACAACCTGCCATCTCCACCTGTGTACATTCAGGTAAGTCGTCATCATCTGCATCATTATCAACCTGAAAATTAATTCTATGAAATAAAGAATATTGTAGAGCCCACCAAACTGCACTAGATGCATGCAGTTCAACTTTTTCAAATACATTATTTTTGTTTTACAATATCAATCAATACATGAAAATAAGACCAAACTTACTATATTTTGCGAGCAATAATCATTATCTTCGGGATTGTCATAATTGTACGGGCTGCACTCATAGTTTTGATTATCTATCGTTTGTTTATCAGCATTGTTTTTACATTTTAGTAATGTAGAAGGCTTTGTAAGTAAAGATTGAGATTTTTTTACAAAATAGTTTAGTGGTAAACTTAATCTAAAAAAGAAACAAATTAGAATAGACAATGTCAATATTACTGTAGGTACATAACATAATATTAATAAAATTAGACATACTTTGCTGGATCAACATATGGATTAAAACCCTCAGAAATCTTTTTATCCTGCGGTATTAGAAGATCATTAAAGAGTTTCCACTCTAAAATAGCATGATCTTGTACATGTCGTTTTCTTTTTCCGTTTTTCTCAGTGATAGCAGCATTAGCACCAGAAAATCGAGCCTCTAAAATATGACAAAATTTAATAAAGCATTTGAAAAAATTTGAGATGCATACTAGTTCGTTGCAAATATTTCAACTTCCAGTGACTTGGGCCCGCCCAAATGTGCGAAAATAAATTGACACTTATGTTAGATTGGTATAAATAATCATTCGCATTTGATTCTTCATCTATAGGCTGCAAATTGTCAATATTCACAACATCTCCTCTTGTTGCAGCTTGAGCTGGACTAATTTCTTCTTCGTCACTATCCATAAGATGATCTCCTGGCTGATTAAATATGTCGTGTATCGATCCATCTAGTTCAGCCATAGGAATGCCCTTATCATCAAAAATTAAATCATTATTTCTGATAGTAGAATCCATAGTTTCATTGCTAAAATTAAAAATATTTATTATCTCACTTTTAATTAATTATTTCAGTTTTAAATCTTTACAATCAAATTACTCTAAAACCAAGCAAAATTTTATTCTTTATTTACTTTGATGTAAAATATGACATTTAATTTTTTTCCACCTGTTATGAATCACCCTGTATGTTGTACTCAATTTCCAAATTCGCCCAGTGATCAAAATTTATACCTACAATGCTTCTGGAATTTGCTATTTATCCAAAACACGTTATGAGTAGATTTGTCAATACTCACAACGTGTTGCAATAATACAGCACTTAGTTTTTGTGTGCATTAACATATTGATCACGTTGGTCTAGGTATATGCTTCAAATAGTTTAACAAATAATAATAAACGTGTAATAATATTGAAATATAGAAGATTTAAAAAAAAAAATTATAAGTGGGTTTAAATAAACTTTATGCCAATTCCAATCATAGATGAACTCTTCGTTTGGAAGAAGATTATAAGTTCATCATAAATTAGGTTAAAGAAGCAAAAAGGTTAATGCACGGTTTCTCCAGCATGATTTGAGACCTAACCACATCTTAAGCTGCATATTAAAATGCAAGCTCAGCTAATTTGCAACATAGCAAAATCAATTCTAATTCGCGTCAAGCAGAGATCAAATATGAGATATCGTTTTTAATAGCTCAAGTTCTGAAAAGTAACATTAATATTGGAATGACTGTCAACAATATTATTTTAATAAGCTATAAACAACTATTTACTATTATGTTGGGAAGGTAATAATATAATTTAAATACTTGTATGCTTGAGATCTTTATTATTTTCGACTAGTTTCGACTGTTTTTAGTCATCTTCAGGTATAAATTTTTATTTTAATGTAGATGTGTGGTGGTGACATCTGTGGTGTGTTTAACAACAATATTTACTATTACTTCCTTTTGTATAGTGTTATTAATATTTAATAAGTTTAATAAGGGCAATGCAATTCGAAAAACCTTAACCGAACAAAAAATTTCCTACAACTTTGGTCTCTTATAATTTTTCCATAAAATGCAGTTTTGACTGAAAATCCAAAAAATCAGCAGAAGGTCACAATTTGCGAAATTCTTCAACGCTTTTTAGCGGAAAATGGCCAATATCAACTCGCGGGAAATGGCCAATATCAATCAGAATTTTTTTTGCTTTGATCTCTTGTAATTTTTCACCAATGGTTCATCATATTAGTGTGTTTAAATGGTTCAAAAATAGACATGCAAGTGTTCAAGATTACTCCTCAAATTGCAATTCATAGAAATAAGTGAAATTGTGGTAAAAGCGAGACAAATCGACAAATGTTACATTCTGCACTGATTATGAAGTGGATTCATATAAAATACAACGTTGAGACCAATGACTTTAAGATTAATTATTCGCTTCATTTCCTAAGTAAAAGTTTAAGTTATAAAGAAAAAATTTCATGATGTAAAAGTCATTACAAAAATGTAACTGCGGTACTAAAAGCACTTTCTTTGCCTTAGCCAAACCCTCACCACTGATCACGCTATTAACTTTGAAAAAAAACTATTTCAAAAACTTTTAAAATCAATATATGTATACGATTAAATGAAGATTACTTTAAACAAATATCAAACATTTTTTTGGTTACTTATTATTGTACTAATACAAGAATAAAATTGCCAAACCAAATTGTTGAAATTTGAAAAATTCGTTCATGGTTAAAACAGTCAGAGATGAGAGCTTAATTTAAAACTACTTCAATACATCAAAGTTTGAATTTTCAATGACTTGTCTTAAATGATTTGGTAAATAACATGCCATTTTAGTTTTGATTTCAAAATGACAATAAAACTCAAAAATTATCTATATGTATAGTAGAATAATTTAAGAAAAAACTATCAAAATTAAATACTTACTAATCCTCTTCTTTATCAGGATCCCAGTTATCCACTTCAAATTTGCTAAACTCTCTACATATTTCAATTTTATTTGGGTACTTTTTTTCTGATGGATACATTTTCGTGGCCAGTATGGATAGATCCTCATCTGCTTCAGATTCCCAGGCCTTTGTCGCACTTCTATAATAACAAAATGCTTCATATAAAATTATGTTGTTAAAGTGCAGCATAGCAAGAATGGATAAATACAAGAAGTATTTCGTTGCTATTAATGTATTTACTTACAAAAACATAAATTTATTTCCAGAAATATCATTCATTAGCTTGCTTGTAAAAAAATTGTCTACTGTACTCCAATCTGAGTTGGTGCGAGTCTGGAATGTCGCAGACTCTACTTTTGGAATTTCACAAACCAAGAAATTAACATCTTTTGAAATTGTATGCTTATTATTCTGTGAAAACCGTCTTTTTTTCTTCTTCTTTGTTTTGATTTTGGCATCATCTTCCTCAGAAGACCCATCATCACCACCATCTATAATACAACAAAAAACTGGTTATTTATGGCTTTTACCAAAATTAATATAAAAAATATAATATACATAATTTGAAATAAAAGCTTTCATTACAATATTTTGCCATAATTATTGTGTAATTTATATTCAAACACATGCTGGTCGAAAGTTTTGAAAACTATATATTTCTATAAATAATTGTAATTAATTAAGTAAAACAAAGTGCAACAATATGCTGTCATTTTTAACATACTCAACAGACATTTATTTTTCTTTTCGGCTCTTGAAGATTACTTGGTTGTTAATAAAAACATTAATCATTAAAAAAGAGAATGTCATAATAAATCCGATAAAACTAAACCCATTTCATCATAAAGTAAACTTCAATAAATATAAAAATTTATAGATTGAAAAAATGACAGATTACTAAAATGTTATATGTACATATATTAATTTAAATTCAACCTGCAATTTTCTTAAATGTCATTTATAACAACTTAATTAATGAAAGTTAATTATGTTGGTAGATGTTACAGTTTCCTTCAATACAAATTTTAACCAATTCTAAATTGTAATTAATTAAAGAATAGTTTATAAAGATTAAATTTAAACAATTTTAATACATATTTTATATAAATAAATTCTATAAAAATATTAGGTCTGTTCCAACCTACGATTTGGACAGTTTGCAAACCGTCCAAACTGTGCACACAAACAAATATTTGTTATCCTTAGGCAATCTTTTATACACAGTAATTGTTTGTGTGCATAGTTTCTGACGGTCCCAAACCGCGTTTTTTTCTTTGCTCAATTTTAAAATAAATATATAACATCGTTGATTGATAATTAATATATTGAATTGTTGCAGATTTTATGGTAGCTGCATTATTATTGAAAAAGAATTTAATCATAAAAAACATTTACTTGATCTTGATTAAAAAATATAAATATAAACCCTATCTATAAATAAATCGGTTGTTGTAATAGTAAATTCTTCACTAGCCTTGTAATCGTTCCTTTTGAGTCGTTCTTGCCATACTCGAAGCCAATTTAAGACCTTCAGAATGAATGTCATCTACTCGTATACTATAAACCTTGGTGCTAACATCTAGAGATGCACTTCCAAGTTGCAACGAATTCTTTTTACTGCATGAGCCTACCATTGCACACATGTAATCAATTATTTTTAAACTCCAAGCATTCTTAACATTGATTTTCTAAAAAAAAAAAGAAACAATCTATCAATATACTACTTAATATAATTAAATTCTGCTCCCAATATAAAGAATGTTCACATTTAATACTTACATTTTCTGCAAACATTTTTAAGCACACATCAAAATGTTCTTTGATTTCTTTTTCCCCAGCTGGTATGTGTGGAGTATATCCTGGCAACGCAGGACTCTGTGTGCTAGATATACGCTTTTGCATAACAGCCATGCTCCTCCGCTTCGTACGTTCCCTATCATCGCTTTGATTTTCCTTTAATAATTAGAAACATATTTTTAAATTAATTCATTCCAGGTAATTAGTACTTATCTATACAAATGCATCCGGTATGTAAATGTTCATACTGTATAAAATTCTATATGATTATATATATCTGTATAACATTTGATAAAATATTGAAATAAATTTGACACTTGTTAGATAAAAAAGTTGAGCAACAAGCTAGGGTTGTTAAAACCAGTAGTTTATTAATGTGACCTAAATTACTCACAAAATAAATGCTTTACAGTGAAAGTCTTTATTTTATTTTATATTATTTTATTATTATTATAAAACTTTATTTACTAATTCTTATAATATTTTTGTAATGTCTATAAATTTTCAACTATACAAACAATGCCAACATTCAAGCTTACAATCAACTAAATATTAAATGCTAAAAATTGATGAACAATTTGGTGAATACAAATTAGCTCTTAAATTTTAACTGAAAATTATTAAATAGACTGTTATATTGCCAAATGATGAATAAATTAATAAATGTTAGATCAGTTAATTTATTGTTTTTTTTAAGGTATTTAAAATTAATTTGTAGATATTAGAAATTCTAATAATGTTTATAAAACTAATTTAAAGCAAGATATAATCAAAATTATCTACATAAAACTTATTTGAAATTCATTATACTACACTGAAACTTAAAATTAATAAAAAAATTGGTATTTGAAAACATAAATCCACAAGATTGAAATTAAAAATAGAAAATTCTTGAAGCTAAAAGATTAAAATAAAATAAATAAATCTATTACTAAGTTTAAAAAATAGTTGATAAATTTTATTATAAAATAAAAATCTGTACATATGAAAAACAACAGCGACATTGTGAACAACCTATTAAAGTAACGTAATAATGTATAATTTGTAAATAATTAATTTTACAATTTTAAATTTGATGCGCCTGTCTCAGTTTATAAAAGTATTTTTTGTAAGCAGTAATAAAAATGATTTATAATATTTTCTAACAAAATGTTTGTTAATATGCGTCAATTATATTGAAGCAGCTGTTCTAACTTGCATGAATTTTGTTTGTTTATTCATATTAAATTAATGATGTCAACTTTTTTTCCGCACTTTAAATGTCAAATATTAAATAAATATTATTTAATTTTTGGTTATGGTTAGGCTGCAGTCTCACTGCACCACCGCCACCAACTATCACCGTTTGCCACTAACCACCAAAATGTACTACGATCTCACTGCAGCCACTGATGACCACCAAATATTTAAATTTCCCACTCATTTCTATGTCAGTAGAAGAGTACTAAATTTATATATTTATATTTTGGGCCTTTCATTTACTAATGTAGTTAGTTTATCAATGTCAAATGGTGTCCATGTTTCTTCCATGTTACCGTTTTTAAAATTCTCAAATGTCAAAGCAAAAATGACAGATTATGTTTTGATTTGTGAAATATCAAGTTAGTATGTTTCAAATGACGAACAATTGTTGCCGTGCTACCACCAATCGATTTGAAATTATGAAACAGTGGTTACCAAATGACAGATGCCGGCAAGAATAGTGAATCAGTCGGACCGTCTCCATATGATTTAACGTGTTCGAATTTTAGTTGGTGGCGGTGGGTGGTGCAGTGAGACTGCAGCCTTATATATAAGATATAACAAAAATGCAAAAAACAATCGATTTATGTTATTGTTTGAATAATGGCTAGGTGTCAAACTTTTACTAGAAATACAGCTTAAATAATTATTATTATATTCTTATAAAAACCTCAAAAATATATTACTGTTCAACTTTGCCAATTTATTAACTAATTTAATATTCAACGTAAAAAACATAAAATAAAATTATTAAAAAAAAAAAAGATAATTTAACATAATATACAATTTAAATCATGTATTATTAAAAATATTTTAATTAACAATTTAACCTACAAATAAAAACAAGACAGTTTCTATGTAACATTGACAATCTGCATGAATATATATTTGTTATTTGTTTCACTTATTTTTAGGTAGGAGTCTTTATCGCTGTAAAAGATTACGTTTAGCTCCAGAGATTTACAAAGTCAGATGTAATATAAACAACCCATTTCACGTAGTGTCTCAGTTGACCGGAGATTTTATGTAAAACAATCACGACTATAGACTTTCATAATTATATATATTATGACATCATAAAAACAATATGTTATGACTACATAATCATAGACGTGTTCGTTTTATAAAATTTTACATATGGTTCTACTCAAATTATGACGTCACCCAACATAGCAAAAAAATAAACATCACATAAACAAATCATTTCATTAGCTAACTATTCATTTTGATATTTTACTAAACCAAACAATCATTATATTATATTCCAGATGCTCGTATTAAATATTACCTGCAAAAATGACCGCAGATAAAGTAGTAAAGCTATCAGAGTAATAAGTAAATTTCCCTCCAAATCCTATAGTTATTACAAATCCCATAAGATATTCTAAATGCTAAACAATATTTAATTTTTATTAATATTAAAAAGTGTAAATATAATCTTGCCAATTCTGTTTGGGGGGTACAGGGCACCTAACCACCAAAAGAAACTATTTAGATTTTAAGTTATACAAAATCTTTAAAACTAATGAACTATATACCATCCGTTATTTTTCATTTTATTTCCTAATATTAATACAATATTAATCATTAATACTTACATTTATGGGGGTTAAAACTTTTGATGTTTTAAAAAGTGAATTTCTTCTAAGTGGGGTGAGTGGAGACCAATCTTGCCATCCCTCTTTTTCTTGTACCACTTTTACTGGTGTTTTCATTACATCCATATTGATGACAATTAGACATTAACAATTTAAAACAAACAAAATAAAATATTATAAACCACGCTGATCACTGATAATACTAAATAACAATAACGGTCATTCGTTGATGGCGTTGATTGTTTGAAATGCTTTGCTCTTATTGGACCAATGAAGTGACGTCATCCGTTTGTTTACGTTATATGACCTTGACGCTATGCTGTATTGCGGTATGTCTACATACATATAAAACGTGCATAGTGGGTCATCTAACAAAGTTCAAATTAAGCTTAGTTTGTAAAGTTGTGTAACATTAATTATTAATTAATTTCGGGAAAGTATGATCAAAATTTATAATATGATTTGCATATGAACTTATATTGTGATCAATAAAATATTTGTGGTAAAAAATTTAGATAGTGTTTTATTTTATTATTATTATGGATTACCACATAGTAAAGGTCTCAACCATGCTTTATATCAAATTTTATTGATGTTTGAATAATACCAAATATAAGTTTATGTCATTAGACTATTAATTTATGTATGTAATAGGTGTGTTCCATTTGCGCACTTTATGCACCCGGTGCATTTTTACATTTTTCAATATTGCGAGCAACAGCGTCTCACACTTGACAAACGCAAAGAAAATATTTGGCGTTTGTTGGACGTTCTCTATCTTGAAAAACACATAAAAAATGTAAAAAACGTTTGACAAATAAATTCAAAAATCAATGAATTAGTGCCACCAAGTGCGACTATTTTGTCAAATGGAAAATCTCTATAATGTACCGAAGTGCTCATTTTCCACCACCATATTAATATATACAAACAAGTTTTTTGTAAATAATAAGGTATGATTTATTTAAAGCAAGTCTGAATACCATTCGTAAGCACATCGTAATTAAAAAACATAATTGAAAAATAGGTTGTTGTGTCGCAACGCTTATTGTTTTGAAGTTTTATTTCTGTACCTGGGTTTAACTTTTACCAACGATTATTGTCTCCACAATAAATTAATTTGTAAATCATTGCATGGAATTTCCTGAATTGGAAAATCATAATTTTAAAGCAATATACAGGGTGTTAAATGGAAACTACATATTTAAAGAGGTAGTACATATGAACCGAAATAAAAAATTAAGTCTTATAAACATGAGTACGCAATGTATGAACGAATATAGTCATATTATAAATTAATAGATTATGGCGGACGGTAACTTGATATTATTGTAATCACAATTATATTATATTATCAAACCACCATCTGCTATAACCTATAACTTTATAATATAGCATTTATTATGATTTTAATTAATGAGGAGCAATACTAAACTGTTAGAAAAATTAATTCGCAACTACGAGCAGAACTGTAACAATTGTTATTTAAGAAAAATAACTTATAGCACAATAAAAGAACTACTAAGTTTAATGTTCAATGAGTATAATTCCTAAAGTTTAAGCAAATATTTCAATAAAATTAATTACAAATTAATTTCAACATTTAATAAACAATTGAAGGTTTTGGATTTTTAAATATTTCATTAGATTAAAAAAGAGGTAAATTACGTGAGTTCTGCTCGTAGTTTTATGACACTCATCAAGTTAGTAGTGAAATCTCTAAAATATCTTTTATAACATCATTTTGTATGTAACATTCTGTAAAATGTTTGCAGCAAAATGACAAAATAAACATTTAAACTGCATTACTACTACGTTTTTTAAGAATATTGTTAATTAAAAACATGTAACAAACATTTTTAAACGACAATCCTATTATCACAGTTTTATCAAAATTTGTTTTAATTTAAATTTCCCACTTTTTCCTGACTTAAAGCATGATATATAACCTATAGTGCGTTCCGTATATCAACCGAAGCGACCAAAATCCGGGTTATCCTGAAATAGGTTTATATACGGAACGCGGTTACCTAAAAAAGGTCACTCACCATGAACGAACGTCGGTGAATTTCTATGAATCGTGGTTATTCATGGCGGTAAATTTGAAATGCAAATAAAAGTGAACAAAAGCTTCACATGTTACTCGTCTAGCGTCTAGTGTTTTGTGTGTCTAGTAGTTGGGACGTTGTGTGCATTATGAATTAAAAGATAATTAAACTTTTCATAAGCTTAAGGGCCTTAATGTTAGCTGCTGAGAGGTGTTAATTAATAAAATAAAACAAATTAAATTAAATTAAAAGTTAGGTTATTCTGCCATATTATGAGTTGGGAATTACGGCAATAAATACAAGAAAATATTATAATAAATTATTTTTGAAGGGTTTATTAGAATATGGACATTGCCAAGTTGTTTTGGGAAGACATGAGTGCAACAGAGCAAACATTAATATTGTGTATAGTTGCTTGTTATACCGGCTAACCTGTACTGGGATTACTGTACAAGCAGGTAGATAAATACATACAATCATCTAGGATTAAGCACTGAAATTAAATGACAAAGATTAAACCATAAATTATAATAAATAAATTCATGAGGTTTGAGTCCATAATATGTTAACACTTCAGTTTTGAATTTTCTCGTTATTATAACCGCTGTCGTTCCATAAATCAACCAAGATTTTCAGCAACCGATCATAGCCGGTTACTTCGGTTAATATACGGAACGCACTACTATTTACAAATAATTCATTATGACAAATTACTGACAAACTCAGTTTTAAACTGATGTGAAAAGAGATTGTAATCAAATGTGAATCAGTCTATCTGTGTGTGGTTTGGACGAGATGATAAATTATTGTAATCGATGAGACGTTTAAAGTAATTCTTTAAAATTGTTGATTTAGTTAGTGGATTTGGTAAGATTTTTTTTTTCTAATTGACTGTCGTGTTACAGGATTGTACATTAACATTGCACAGAGGCATAATAATTGATTAAGTTCTAGTGTAGACTATTAAGATTTACAAATTTAGAAGAATTTGTGCTCAACTGTCAAACTATTTTTGAAATCACATTTTGTTCTAACTTTTGTAACTTTTGAGATATTTTAAGAAATTTTCTTAAAAACCATGACTTTTACATTTTGACAGATTAATTGACAAAATACAAAAAAAGTTATTTGAATTTAATATATAATATAATTAAATTCTGCTTAAAACCTAATGCTTCAACTTTTGTTCTAACATTCATAATTTTTTAAATGTTTGAAGAAATTAGCTCTAAAACCAGTTTTTTTTGTTTTTTGACAGCTTAATTGTCAAAATATTTAAAAGAACTATAAAATTTTATTAAGATAATTACAGTAATCCCAGTATAGCATTGGCCCATGGAAAGTGTGAAATGTGAGCGCAAGAAAAGGATGCGAACAATATTTTTATGTATTTTGAGGCCATAAATTGCTATTTTTAACATTTTAGCAACATTTGTACACTTTTTAAGAGTTTATGGCCGGATTTTAGTGCTTTCTATTCATTTTATGAACAAAATTATGTATTTTACATCAGCGTTTGGCCGGATTATGGTTCTTTTTGAAAACATTTTAATATTTTATGACCAAATTTGACTTATCTTGGTTTTTGAACTTATTTCTAATTCTTTTCTCTTGTGCCTCCTTAATTATTTGCTCTATCTCTACTATTACTTTTGTTGGTTTTTGCATTGATCTAAGCACATCTTAGAGTAAGATATTACGTGCCACGTCCTGTCTGTCTGTTTGTTAATGTATTTTACTGCAGATCTTATGGTTACTAAATTGCAATAAAACTTTTTTTTATCAGACAACACAGTTTTGGAGCCAAATGCCGCAAGGCCAAGCATTTTCAGGGTTCTGTTGACTAGTAAGCTCAAATTACTGCTGTTTAGAAAACAATTAATGCAAAATCATACAAAGAAACTAAAATGCTTGAAGATTGGATCTTAGGATTAAAACAATCAACTGAACCATGAATCCTCAACTAGGATAAAGGCAGAAGAACTTAACCAAGTGGCATGTTTTATGTTAACTGTTAACCTAAGATAAATAGAGATTACTGCTGAAAAGATCTTCATATAATAAATGTTATCAGTTTTATTTCCGGAAGGTTGTAGAAGATGTCCTTGTTAATAAGAAAACTTTAAAATACCGAATCCGAATACAGGAGAGCTTTTGTGGAATATGATAAACGATGGAATGCTAAACTTCAAATTTGTCCTAGGAACTAATTGTTTGGAGTCATAAGCTTAACTAACTAAAATTCACAACACCAGAAGCAATTAAAAAACCACCATGGGTTGATGGTTTAAATAGCGGTCTAGGACAATTTTCAAGTATCTAAAAAAGTTAATCATGCGGAAACTGAAAGCTACAGCTTACTCTATTAGGAAGTTTCAGAGAAGATAAAAGTTGCGGCAGTCAAACTAATGCCAAACGTCAAGAAGCCAAGAAAAATACTCTTATTTGCTGCTATTTAGGTGTCCTCGCGCCGAATCGGCCGCGCCAAAACGGCGGCGCCGAAGTGTCCCATTCCGAGTTTTAGAGTTCTAATTAGAAAATTTCTCAATCCGTAACAGCAGTCATCTATAAACGTCAATAAGATAATTACTTTCTAAAAGAAAAATGTCGGGAGGTAATGCAGTGTATATGGGCAATTCTATTACTTTTTGACTAATTTGAAAAAGTCGACTTCTTTGATTTTGCTCAAATTTTCAGAGATTAAAATATAGATGAAAAAAATCAGATTCCAAAATTTTGAACCTTAGAATATTGCCTGTTTAAAATAACATACATTTGAAGGTCAAAAATTTCACAAAAACATCTTTTTTGGCTAATTTTGTATCTCAATTTTTAGGCTTTTGGAAAAAGATTCAAAGGTCCACGATGGCTCAAATTATTCCCTATTACATATACTTTAAAACCCATATTTTTATGTTTAATATTGTAGCAGTCATTTTGATATATTAAGCTTCAAACATTATTCCAAAAAAACCGTAAATTTAGCAAAATGAAAAAAATTTGCATTCTTTAAACCGTTCTTTGTCTTTGTCCAATCTTAACAAAATTTAATCCACGAGGTCTAGATTTTTTCGTGTTTAATCTCTTTTTAAATTGATCACACAAAACTTATAGAATCAATACGTATACACCACTATTTTAATGCAGAAAATTGCACATGTTTTCGCGATCTTCAAAACTTGTAATTTTTAGGTCCCAAAAAAGCGCTGTCACCCTATGTCGATTTTAGCCAAAATTTTAGTAAATACTCTTTAGAGCACAAGGAAAAAGGTTATCTATATGAGAAATGGTATATTGGACATTATCAAGAATTGTTTAATATTCAAAAATTGTCAAAATCGGCAAACCGCACATTTTTGTATCTTAATTTTTGGGCGTTTAGAAAAAAATAAGAAGGTCCAGGATGGCTTCAAACATTATTCCAAAAAAAAAACCGTAAATTTAGAAATATTGCAAAATTATGCTTTTTTTAAACCGTTCTAACTTTGTCAAATTTTAAAGAAATTTGATCCACGATCTTTCTTTAAAGTGATCACACAAGACTTATAGAATCAATACATATTCACCACTATTTTGATGCAGGAAATTGCACATGTATTCCCGATCTTCAAAACTTGTAATTTTTAGGTCCCGAAAAAACGCTGTCAACCTATGTCGATTTTAGTCCAAATTTTAGTAAATACTTTTCAGACCACAAGAGTTTTTTAATATTCAAAAATCGTCAAAATCGGCAAAGTTCTTAAAAAAATCTAAATCACTTTTTGAACATCTTGCTTCGTTTTCAAGATAGTCAACAAATACAAAGTACTTAAAAAACTTTTTATTTAGCAAAAAAACACAAACAAAACAACATTACTTTAACAAGTGTGCATTGATGCAAGCTTTTGATACTTGTCAAAACAGTTTTCTTTGGTTCGGTTAGTGAAATTTGATAAAAATGCTGTCCAACAACGGAGAATATACAGATATCATTTTTGTTTACAGATTCTGTAATAGTAATGCCTTAGCAATTGAAATTTCCTGACAGAAAGCAACTTTCATGATGCTTTTTTTAGTGAAATCTTCACTCATATTAATATTAAAAGTACCACACCTACAACCAGACGACGCAGCACAACAATTTGCATTTTCTCAAAGGCTTCTTGATAATGCCCGATATATTATTTTTTATATAAATAACCTTTTTTCTTGTGGTCTGAAGAGTATTTACTAAAATTTTGACTAAAATCGACATAGCCCAGTAAACACAGTTACGTTTAAGATACGTTTATTTTTGGTATTACACAAGTGTAATATTTGTTTATTTGTTAAGTATATTATACGGAAAAATGTCCGGCGACTAAACAGATATATCTTGTATATTTAGTGTGTAATTTACGTACCGGTTATATGTATTTTAATCGTGTAATTTACACGTATTATCAACGTAAAAAATGCGTTAATATATAATAAAAATATTTGTATATTCTTCAATTAAATACAAGTGTATTATAATAGATTAAACTTTATCCGGCGAGAAGACATGTGTATGTTTGGATCCCTATTCGAGGTAACCGGACTCGTATTGGGAAGAATTGGGTCACCCATTCAAGTCGTAACCGGAGCGGACGTTGCTTAACTTTTGTTAACGCTGGTAATCGTACATGCCCTCTCTGCCGTACTGCCTACTCTCTCGTATATATAATAATGTAAAATATGTATAGCATTCTAATCTAATTAACATAAAATACAAAAAATTGCATATAAATAAATAAAACATTATAATATTTAACATAGATATTTAAGAACATTACAATTAAATTAAAGATCCATTTTGCTTTTGCAACTAATCTTTTGGTGACATCTGAAAAATATACTGTGTATTTCCACAGCCTCATATGAGACACATATGGTAATATTTATTTCAAATAACTTGACTAGTTTGTTATTTGTATTTATAATCTATATATAACAATAGCAATCAATAATACTAAATTTAAATTTTAAAAAAATCAATAAATTGATATTAACGTTACTGTAATGGCTATAATTGCATTGTACAAAAAAATGGCGCACCGGACAAGTTATTTGAAACACAGATGTCATTGCATATTTTTAGATTTAACACTTACTACAAATTAGGTATTTCATCTTAGTACTCCTAAAACATTTAAACAATTAAACAAAACTTCAACACTGTTGTGCAACAACAAACAACTTAAAACTCTATCGGATATCGCAACTAATAGCACGTACACATTATGGTTGATAAAAATAAATTAAATGATGAATCATGCATCTCAACATACACTTTGCAGACTATATTCACGCGTTCGGGTAGCCTCAGATGTACGAATATCAAAGACAACATTGATCGGCAAACTAAACTCAAAAATAATAAACGTTAAATATACGTAGATATATTATGGTTATTTATACGAGTATTCTAATAGTTAATATACGTATATTAATCAACGGTGGAAAAAAAGAAAAATATTAACGTATAATATACAAATACACATATACCATATACGCTTTTTACACCATATATAAACTTATATAATAAACTTATATTATCTAGGAGGTAACAGCGTTTTGAAGATCGCGAAAACATGTGCAATTTCCTGCATCAAAATTGTGGTGAATATGAATTGATTCTATAAGTCTTGTGTGATTACTGTGAAGAAAGATTGACCACAAAGAAATCTAGACCTCTTGGATTAAATTTCTTTAAAATTTGACAAAGTTAGAACGTTTAAACAAAGCATAATTTTGCAATTTTGCTAAATTTACGGTTTTTTTTTAAATAATGTTTAAAACTTGATATATCAAAATGACTGCCCCAACATTAAATATACAAATATGGGTTTTAAAGTACATGTAATAAGAAATATTTTGAGCCATCTTGGACCTTCTTATCTTTTTCCAGAGGCCTAAAAATTGAGATACAAAAATGTTCGGTTCGCCGACAGTTTTTGAATATTAAAAATTCTTGATAATGCCCGATATATCATTTCTCATATAGATAACTTTTTTTCTTGTGTTCTAAAAAGTATTTACTGAAATTTTGACTAAAATCGACATAGGGTGACAGCGGTTTTTGGGACCTGAAAATTTGTAATTTTGAAGATTGCGAAAACGTGTGCAACTTCCTGCATTAAAGTAGTGGTATTTACGTATTGATTCTATAAATCTTGTGTGATCACTAAAAAAAGATTAAACACAAAGAAATCTAGACCACGTGGATCAAATTTTGTTAAGATTTGACAAAGTTAGAACGGTTTAAAGAAAGCAAAATTTTGCGATTTTGTTAAATTTACGGTTTTTTTTGGAATAATGTTTGAAGATTAATATATCAAAATGACTGCCACAATATGAAACATAAAAATATGGGTTTTAAAGTACATGTAATAAGGAATAATTTGAGCCATCCTGAACCTATTTAGCTTTTTCCAGAAGCTCAAAAACTGAAATACAAAATAAGCTAAAAAAAACGTTTTATTGCGAAATTTTTGACCTTCAAATGTGTTTTTTTTTTAATTCAAGAAAAGTACGCATATTAAATAAAATTAAATAAAAAATGTAATCAATAGAATATACAGGTTGAGTCGGGAGGAATGGACTAAACTACGGGAGTGTATTGTACACACATATATATATATATATATATATATATATACATAATGTAAAAAAGACTCAAATGTTGTTATCTGATTTTCATTTGTTTTCAAGTTATAGCGTAATTAAAAATCTTTATCTAGTATGCCACAAAAGGTTTCCAGAACGTTGGATTGGTTGCGATGGTCCTAATACTTGGTCTCCAAGGCTAAGAGCTAAATTATTGTTTATGGTGCTAGTTTAAAGATAAAGTGTACAAAGTAAAAGTAGACACTCAAGATGCACTATTTCAACACATTAGAAATGTTGCAGCCGGTCTTAATCAAAGACATAACTCAATTAAGAGAGCAACTTTTGTAGACGAAGCAGAATATGTTTAGAAGAAAATTGCAGTATTTTTAACATTTATAGTAAGAAGGTTATAATTACCAAAACGTTAATGTATACATTTTATTTATTTTTAATTGCGCTATAACTTAAAAACAAATGAAAATCGGATAACAATATTTGAGTTTTTTTACATTATTATTAAGTGTACAATACACTCCTGAAGTTTGGTCCGTTCCTCCCGACTCATTGTGTATATTAACATGATTTCTTTAGACTTTTGTGAAATGTATTATAATAATTACCTATTCGTAAATAAACACAAGATATCGAATTGTCAATTAATTATAGACGTTTAGATCTACTTGAAAATGATATATAATCATCGAAATAAGTTGTAAATAAATAAAATAATCTAAACTTATTTTAAAAAGTATGAAACAATTATAATATAAAATAAATAATCAAGTTGTTATTTTTAAAAACTGTTTTTAAGTTTGTATTAAAAATCGGTTAATTTGTCCAAAATATAAACACAAATATAATTGTCAATAGGTTTTAATTCAAATTACTGGTTATAATACTCAAAATAATATTGTTATCTTTTATATATAAATAAATGGAATATTTTTTTAAATATTTACATAAAATTATAAAATAATATTTACTACAAAAATATAATTTAATATTCTTGGTAATTGTTTTTATCCGTACGGAAAAAAAGGTTAAAACGCACCGAGCCCAGGTAGTAGATATTCCTACCTATTCCAATAAATTTCCTTGAGCGATGTCATACTTCTCTAACACAACTATTAGAAAAGCGCTGAAATAAAACTGAGAGTTACTTATATATTTGTTTACAAAACTGTGCAGAAATCTATAATATTTTTATAAACTATCCACAATATTATTATCTTATTAATATCGAAATTACTCTTAATCTAGCCAAAGTTTGCAGAAAATATTAAGCAAGTGTACACATATAGCATATCTCCAATGCCCGAATATGTAGATAATCTTATTTATCAAATCATTTAAATGTTATTTTAAAACTTATGACTAAAATATTACACTTAATTACTCAATCAAATTGATATGAAAAGGATTAAAATTGTCAAAGAAAAAGTATTTCCGGCAGTGTGTGCATTATTTATCTTTAAAAATATTTATATTTCAACGAGTATTTCAATCAGATCAATTAACAAATAGTACAGTTATTTTGTTAATAGCTTGACTATAATTTACATGTACGGGAACACTGGGAGGTTCCATCCCTAACGGCAATCGAAAAATTAGCTAGAGCACATTTGTTGCTTTTGATCAATAGTAATGTCGTCAAAAAGATTATACATTGTGTTCTGGAGAAAATCTAGGTAGGCAAAACCTATAAATTAGTTTGGTACATCAACAAGACCTAGAAACAAAAACGTGCCTAATGTCTAGATTCCATTAGGGCATGAAGATTTTTGTCGACCCAAACATGCGTATTGTGAAAATTAACAACTACATTTTGTGTGACCCGGTTTCATCCGTAAAAATAATATTGGCAAAGGAATGGGAATCATCAGCATCATTACGAAGAAACCAACAAAAAACTATACTAGGTAGATAATCAAATGGATTTAAGGCTTGCACTTGTCGTACATGGTACGGATAAAACAGCTGCTCGTGGAAGATTCAACAAACAAGAAGAGCAGTAATTTCTACCTCTGCTGATATTCTCTGCACACTCGTCACCGGATTATGGTATAAACGTGCTACTTTTGCTCTAGAAATAGATACCGACCTTAGTCTTTCTGATAAACAGCACTATTTGCCGAATGAACCAGTATTACGCAATCTTTAGTGAATTCTTCCAAACATACAATGTAATGAAATCTGGTAATTTGGATAAGTTTCAACATAAAGACGTCTCGTTTTGGTTAAAATCCCATAAGCACAACCATACATAAAATGCATGTCGGCCAATTTTGCGTTAGATTAAACCATAGGCAACGACGAAAACGTGGGCACTGACAACAACAGTCAAATACAATATTTATTTCACAAACCATCAGATAACTATGATAAAAAACTGCAAGTTTTTAAAAAAATAAAAATAGAATATCATCATATCTCAGAAACCGTTATTTTGCGGACCCATGTTTATTAAGATTTTTGCTAACTTTGGTTCATACTACTACTACTTTTTTAAATATTTTACAATCATTTTTTTAACACCCTGTATACAGTGTGTCCTAAGATAGATGTAACAAAAAAAAACATACAAAAATTAAATTGACATTTTGAGATCAAGTTTTGCCTGATGTAAAAACTCTGTAGTGGTACAAATGATTTATAAAACATCCTATTTTATAAATTATCACAAATATGGTACCTTTATTTCTTAATATACAAAAAAATCCATTAAAACAATTTGTTTAGAATACAATTTTATAACCCCATATCAAATTCAAAAACATCAATTATAACAAAAACAATATTATTAACTTAAAGTTAAATAAATTTTATTTTTAACGGTACTACGAAAATAATTAATAAGATTAAAAAGTTATTACAAGTCATAAACTTCAAAACTGTATAACAAGCACACAAACAAATTAATTCTACTGTTGGCAACCGAAAATCGGTTGAGCTCAAGCTGACCATGCATACTCTTTTTAGTACAATATACTCTTTTTGAAGTTGGAATATTTTTATTCAATGCTTTTATTGTACAATGTTATGTTATTGGAAGATACAAGATTTTCCAACCGGAAATCTTATTTTAATTATAAAAAAAAAACATTTATTTATTCTTAAGTAGTACACATTTTTAAAACTTAAAAAAGTACAAATTTGTCGTTCTCAAAAAAGTAAGGTAACATGACTCCACCAATTTAAAAACCCCACCAAACAGTAGTTTGTTGGAGACAACCAGATTTCTCGACTATTGTTCTAAGATTTGTAAAACCCTAGATGCGGCAGTTCTTTCTATTGGCAAACCCACTAAGATAAAAATGGGCTTTGTTGCTAAAGATGATTTTTCTAAAAAAGTCCAAGAAACAAAAGCTGCGTTGTTTATGATAAGACGGTTTCCTGCGTCATTGCACTTTATAAACATGTAGGCTAAAATCTTTATACAGTATGCAATAAAGGCTAGATTGTGAGATTGTTAATTGCTGTCTTGGAATAGTCAATCAGCAAAGTTTTGGGCTACCTGACAGTACGAGTTCAAACTAGCAATTTTACAACAGTAACTTGACTATTTTGCTCAAATTTTGGGATTGGCTTTGCGGAAAGGTAATTCATACAAACCAAAAACACAACAAACTATTTCTTTAAATTGTTAGAGCGTGTATCGTGTTTTTAATGACAAATGTCAACGACTCAAGAATTGCTAATCAATAGATAAAATTGCACTAAACTTCATACCATTAAAACACATCTGAAAAGGTTTTATTAAAGAATTTAGGTAAAATATTGAAAAATGTCACGATGAAAAAATAATCAACATGTATATTATGTGTATTAACACCTTGTAGAATACCAAACCAACTCATCAACATCAACAAGTCTTGTTTCCCAAATGCCATTCTAAAACTAGACAAAAACCAATTTAAATTTTAAAAAGAATCCAGTAACATAAAAATCCATTTTAAAGCTAAGACCATTAATAGAAAAATGAATAAAAATATAAAACGCAACAATCATAGCATTTGTCAATTTAAAAATTGTCTTTGTAATATTGGTCATCGCAGTTAAAAAATACGCTAGCTTGTGGAAGATTTCTCAAAAAACCGTTGCTACAATGTTGCTATGTTCACATAAATTGCGTCTGCAGTGTTCAACATATCAGTTTGATTCACATTTAAATGTCATATATTTTGTTTACATGCAATTTAATATAATCTGCAAATTGTTATTAAATATCAAATATGCCTTTATATTGTTGTGTATCCATGTGTAAGACATCTACAGGGTAAACAAAAAAACCTGAGGTTTACAATATAAGCAACTAAATATACGTTTATTGTAAATATTTAAAATAAATATCTCTAGAGTGCCCAGACCATCACCATAGTCGTAACACATTTTTTTGTGGTAATTAATGTAATTGAAGAGCCTGGTGCAAGAAGGAATGAGTCACTTTTTGTAACTTTTTCAGAAGCAAAATTAAAAAAAAAATATTTTTTTTAGTGATGAGTACATCTTGTATTTGCATATAAATAAAACTTTGGGTTATTTTGCTTAAAACAAACAAAAATATTTTCAAAATTTATTGTTTGGTTCAAGAACGGGATAAGTCACACAACAATGTAAACAACAAACGGGATAATACATTATCAGTCAGAGTAATTTTTACTTCTATTGCATGGTGACTAAAACATAATTTTCCAGAGGAACAGAATAAAAAAAGAATGAAAGTGTAAATTTATTGAAAGATCATAAATCATGGTTTGGAAAATAGTAACAACTAATACTATCTGTGCATCATGTTGAATGAGTAATAGATAGTGAAGAACGCATATCTTTAAATTTTATTTTTGCTTATTAATGTTCATTAAATGAACTGATAAGTACATGTTGTTTTATTTTACATCCTGGCAATCTCTTTGATTGTAAAACACTAAAAGTTTTATAGAAAAAAGAGTTTTTTGCAAAAAATACACAATAACCCGTTTTTTTGCATCTGCGTGTATGAAATTATATTATACATTATTTGTGCACCCATATATTCAAAAATTAACTGTAGAATTGCGTCTAGTATCATTATTACTAACTAACACTAACACATTATCAAAACAACAAAATTATCAAATGTTTTTAAGGGTAATCACTGTCACAATACACAACAAACGTTTTTGAGCTTGAAACATAGCATATTAGATAAACATTACGATATAACTTATAAAAGCTGTGTTCCATTTGACAAAATAGTCGCACTTGGTGGCACTAATTCAGTAATTTTTGAATTTATTTGTCAAACGCGTCTTACATTTTCAATGTGTGTTTGAGGTAGAAAACGTCCTACTAACGCCAATTATTGTCTAGTTCTAGTTTATCAAGTGTAAAAAGCTATTGCCCGCAAAATTTAAAAAAAAATCTAAAGCTATAACAAATAAAAATCGGATAACAATATTTGAGTTTTTTTACTTTATTTTTCCGTGTACAGTACACTCCCTGTATAATACGATATTGCGTACTAGATTTGGGAAGAATAGTATGCACTTAATGCAAGATCAATATGATAGAAGAACCATCAAGTAGTTATAGTTTCAATGATATCTATAAATCCGCATATTAATAGTAAAACTATTTATTTATCTATATTATCATGTTCTATTTTTTCTTTATTTTTTTCTTACATTTATTTAAAAAGGCTGGTCATATGTGATTGAGTTTTTACTACATTGCTTTGCTTTGGTAGTTTTTTTTTTTAATAAACTATTTAGAATAACAACAATTTTTATTAATTATATCACTAGAAATATAAACGGAAATCGTGTTTCTTTGTTACAAGGTTTTCTATTTTTACTACAGGCATATTTTTACAATGTATATGTATATGTATGTGAATACTACAGATTTGCGATTATATCTTACTTCAAAAGAATTTAGATAAAATATTTAAAAAAAAATTAATTGCATAATAAACATATAATCTAAATGTAAATCTTTTTCAATTTTAGAGCAATTGATTTTGATGTTCTTTTTCATAATAAAATTATAATTAAAATTACTTAATGCGGCTCAATTATTTAAATAAAGTCTTTGTAATTATCAACTCTCCAAAAACTTTTAATTTCTCATTATCTCTGCCATTCTCTTAACCAGTAATAATAATAATAATAATAATAATAATAATAAATCTTTATTCACATGCTGCACAGTTTAAAATACAGGTACGAAAAGTCACTTAAAAATAATACAAAACAAGTCATATAAACTATACTTAAAGAATGGACAAAACAAATATAAAAATCACATTTAAAAACTACAATTTAAAAATATTATTATTATTCAACTAATACTAATAATGTATTTACATAATTTAGTCTAAAAGATATTCGTTTACATTATAGAATACTTTTTGAATTAGAAATTCTTTCAAACGTACTTTAAAAACATTATACACAGTTATTTCTCGAATATGTTTCGGCAATTTATTATAAAATGTTATTCCTGCGTATTCTGACGATTTTTCGTACTTACACAACTTATGAGCTTGTGAACGGATAACATTTTTGTTTCTTATGTTATGCGAGTGTACATCTTCAGATTTTGTAAATAATTGTAAGTTTTTTTTAATAAAATTAACCGACTTGTATATATAGATGCATGGAACAGTAAGCAAAATTTTCATTTTAAATACGGTTTTGCAAGTCTCACGAGATTTTATATTAAAAATAAGTCTCAACACTCTCTTTTGAAAAACAAAAATTCTGTTAATATAAGACGCATTACCCCATGTACATATATTAAAATTAATATACTAACGCATAATACATGTTCAACAGAGCATTCTCATCCACAAAAGGTTTTAATTGCAAAATGGCAAAATAGCTTTTATTTAATTTTTTGCAAGTTTGGTCAATATGTAGACTCCAGTTTAAGTAACAAAAAACTTCTTATAATGATTTTATGACCAATATTAATCAAGGCGCTCGATTAATTAAAGTGTAAAAATAAACAACGACCCCACCAACATTTTCAATTTTTGATTAGATCTATCACTTTCTTAATTAGTAACAAACAAATGATGCAAATTTAAAAAGGTTGTTATTTCTTATAAAGATTTTATAATCAATATTAATCAAACGGTTCTATTAATTAAAGAGTAAAAATAAACAACGACTCCACCAAAATGTTCAATTTTTGATTGGATCTATCACTTCCTTAATAAGTAACAATCAAATAATGCCAATTTAAAAGGGTTTTTCTTTTTTCTTATAATGATTTTATAATCAAAATTAATCATGCCGGCTCGATTAATTATAATGGATGTAAATGCCCAAAAATGTTTAATTTCTTATTGGATCTTTTACTTTCTTAATTGTTTATAAACAAATGATGATAATTTAAAAATTAAATGTTTATTTATATCGATGCTATGATTATTTTAATAAAAATGATTAATTCGGTCTTTGGCTTATAGAATGTGAGAAATGTTATCGTGAGAGAAGAATAAAACACGCGAGGTATGAGTGCAACGGAAAAGAAACCAACGCTAACTTCAGCCACCTAATTACTTCCAATTGATTTAAACAAGTCGCATATTGCAACTGGTTAAACAAGCATTTAAATAATGATAACATATTGGATATGATTAGTCTTGCTAAAAATAACCTGCCTGCAATTCATCGTAGCGTATAGTTGAATAAATCCATCTAATATTATATGTAGTGCGGTACCGTTCTGCATTGTTTTATCAAAAAAATTTACGTCCATTTATTCTTTGCCTTAAAATTGCAACCCAAATGCAAATTGAATGTAAAGTTGTTTTGTGTAACTAATAGAGATCGACAACAATCACCAAATTTCAATGTTCGAGTGCTCGAACCGCTGTTTGCATTATTTAAAAACGTCAGCAAATAAGTATATTTATAAGATTTTTATTAAGTGTCATCAATATAATTGTTATAACTAACGTATAAATTTATTCACAACAAACATGACAAATGCAGTTGACATTCAACCACCCCATGCTAACAACTTGAAAAGTAATTTTAATAGATTAGAATTAAAAACACAAACAACAAAATAGAATATAATTAACCAATTAAAGAGTTGGCTAATTAGAAAAAATAATTGCAAATAGAATTACAAAAGACAACAAAAGCTTGATATTAAGTACAAGGTTTCTCAAATTAGAAAAGAACTGATATTTAGGTGTAATATTGACTTGAAAATTAGAAATAAACTACTAAAAACATATATGAGAGCGTAGCGGTATATAGATGTAAAGCTTATACAATATGAAAAAATATATAGAAAAATAAAAAACAGAAGATGCAACAAATAGAATTAAAGAAAACTGTAGTGGATAAGTAAAAACTCATAAAAAACAACTAAATATGCTTAGGTTTGCAAAAGAGTAAGCAATATTAGCAGATAAAGAAATTAAAAAAGGTATTAAATAATATGCAAGAAGTCTTAACAAATGATTATAACATAAAAATAAATAAAAACCAAACCAAAGTTATAAGATATGACAATCAAAAGAAACGGCAAAAGTTAATGTTGAAATAGGATGTTTTGTCAAACATCAAAATAGAAAAACTTTTGCAAAAAAAGAAAAAAGTTTAATATGAACTTTGAAAATGACAAAGAATGATTAAATATAGCTGTAAAGATAAAATAATAAACAAAAAAGTATTAGAACTAATAAAAAAAAACAAAACATGTGAAAAATATTACAAGACAACAGCGGAAAGAATAACATGCAACGGAAAACAAAAACTAGATTATACAAAACAGATAAAAAATGGTTGTCTAAAACAGAACAAAATGGTGTGCTATTTCAAACCAATCCATGTGATTCTATCTTTTCAGAGTTTTGTTAATTTTTCAATATATGTTTGTGCGTGTCTTCCATTTCTTTGATGTTGTTAGATTGTGCTGTTGTTATCTATTTTTTATACCTCTACCCATCGTTATAAAACCATTTTTTTTCTACATTTCCGTTTTTCTTCATTCATTCTTTTCCCTCTTTATTTTTTATAGCTTCTATGTTATATTCCCATTCTAATTCTGTTTTATGTTTTTTCTACTTTTTTATCGTGTTGTGCTTCTTTTTATTTTCCTATCTTACTTTTCATTTTATACATAGTTACTACTTTTTCCATGTTTTTTTAACTTTTTTGGTTCTACTTTCTGGTTGTTGGTGTTCTCTTTACTCTTTTCAGACTTCAGCCTTCACTGTATATAAAAATAAATTTGACAAATTTGTTTAGCATTATTTGCAGCAAGCAATAAAGTATTTTTAAAACTTTTATAAAAAACATTTTAAAGAAAAACCTATGTGTATTGTACACTTGTATAAACTGACACACAAATATAAAAACTGGCTGAACCAGGTATAGCCAACATATGGATCGTGGGCTGGACTAGGCTCAAGTTTCAAAATTATACGACAACAAATTATTAATATTCATACAAAAACTTAATGTACATAGTAGGTGGCACAAAAGTTGTCACCCAATGTTGTTTGGCTGTAATTTTTTTTTTTTTTATTAAATAAAAAACCTTAGTTTTGCTTTTGGGTTGTGTTTATTTGATGTCTATTTTTTGGTTGCCGCCAAAATTGATGACCATACGAGCTCGATTTATGGCATTTTCTATCACTCTTGCCAAAACTCCCGACGATAAGTTCCCGTATTTCTGACGGATATTCTCTTTGAGGGCTTTAAGAATCTGAGGCTTTTGACATGGACTCGTAACTTCAAGAAATCCCACAAAAAAATCTATCGGCGTTAATAGCCTTCTTAGGCTGATACGCCAAAAATATAAACTAACTAACAAAAAGAAATCTAGAACGGTTAAATCAAGCGATCTTGCCGGCCAATGCAAGTCACCAAAACGAGAGATTAGGCGACTCGGAAATAAAACTTTCAGAATTTTGGTTTTGGATTGTGCAGTATGCGCCGTTGTTCCAATTACATGTTTTCCAGTCCCAATTCGTTCAGTTAAGGAAGAAGAAAGTTGTTGAGCATGGCTTTGTAGCGCTCGCCGTTCACAATAGTTGTTTGGTCCATGGCGTTTTAAAAAAATTAAGGCCCGATGACGCCTTCAGTGTAAACACCACACCATACAGTAACTTTGAGCGGGTGTAATGGCTCTTCGTGTGTTATACGCAGATTTTTAGTACCCCAGAAGCTATAATTCTGCTTATTCACGTATCCACAGAGATGGAAATGGGCCTCGTCGTTCATGATGATTTTCGATAAAAAGTTGTCTTCCTTGTGGTCGAGATTTAGGATGGCTTGAGAGTAGTTTACACGCGCTTGGCGGTCAACGGCTAGCAGCTGATGCACTGTCTGCACTTTGTAAAAGAACATCTTCAAGACTTTTACCAAAATTTTCTGTTAACACCGCTAATTGATGCCCAATTGCGTGGCACGTCGTCTGGTCGATACTCCGGGGTCCTCTGCGATATTTTCAGCCACAGCCGCAATATTCTTAGCAGAATGGCTGCTCCCGAGCCGCCCAAACCTAACAGCAACTTGTGTTGATCCACACTCTTCTAGGCTAGCAGCTAAACGCCGTAGTGTGTACCCAGTTGGTGTCGGACTACCGGGAAATCTACGTCTAATTTCTGTATCTGTTTACTTCACAAATGTCAAAGCAGAACTGACATTTACTGCCTTTTGCGCCACCTTGTACATACATACCTAGTCACGCCGTTCTCTTTCGGGGTAGGCAGCAACACTGTACAAGCAAAACTTCCGTATTTGGGAATAAAAAAATACACAAAAAAAATTGAGAAAAAAATGCATCCTCAAAAAGTGTGCATAATTCACCCGTGTGTTTATAAAGACAATGCAAATGTATGTTGTTACAATCAATTCAATTAGCTACCGGAGCATGATTATAGAATGTTATGAGACCAGTTCTAGATATTAATATCAAAAATCTTATTAACGTTATTATGCAGAAAATTTTTAGGTTGCGTCTTCTCAAGGAATGGCCACATTTATTGGCCGCCGAGATCGTTCAATATCACCACTTTAAATTTAATTCTTTGAAAAAATTTGAAGAGTAGAGTTTACAGGAACAAACCACAAACCAAACACATTTGCAGAGCTGAAGAAATTCGACGCAAAATAACCGAAATTAAGCCTGCGATATGCCGCAATGTTATCGAAAATTATGACAAGCGGATTACGTCATGTTTTAAGAGCCGAGACGGTCATTTGAATAATGTTATGTTGTAATTGTAATAAATCAATTTAAAATACTTCTGTTTTCTTCAATAAATTAATGTGAAAGCGCAAATTAAATCACCTTTTATTTAAAACTAGCAAGACTAAAGTTAAACTTCTTGGTCTTTTCAGAAATTTTAAAGTTTTCTCTTACTCGCAAAACTTTTTTATATAGAGTTTTCTTTCATACTTTTCTTTTATGAATACTTTTCTTTTATGATATAACAATTTTCCATCAAACAAAATAGCTTCATCTACATGTAAACATAATATTAGGTTGATGCATAACTATCTGCTGTTTTTGTGCATCGTTTTGTTGTTTGAATTTGACGATTAACTGACATTTGTCATAATAAAATTCTTAAATACCGTTAGTTAATTAAAATGCGCATCGAAAACCATACACACATGCGTCACATTATAATAATAATAATAGACTTTATTCCAACAGGACCATGTCTTATGCAGAAAAAATCATACAATTTTGTATACATATGATAAAAATTACAGAGTAGTTAATAAATAAGTATAGAATTTTCCAATAAGAGGTTTCATTTTGATATTAAAAAAAAACGGGTATTTTTTAAGAGAAATCAATAAATGTTTATTTCATTGTAAAGAGGAAGGTATGCCATTAACATTTGAAAACAATATCAGTCAAATAGCCGCCACGGTTACGGCTGCAAATTATAAGTACAACTAACGCATAAATGTAATATGAGAATCAATTGAAAACAAATATGATAACAAACATTTATTTTAATGTACCCCAGAACATTGTACTCTATCGTCCCCATCGCTAAGCAAATTAGGGGTACCAATATTGCGTAAATGTAATATGGGTAACAAATGAAAACAAATATGGTAACATACAATTATTGTAGAGTACCCCAAAACATTGTACCCTATTGTCCCCCCTGCTAAGCAAACTAGGGGTACAATTATTGCATAAATGTAATATGGGTATCAAATGAAAGCAAATATAAAAACATACAATTGATGTAGAATACCTCAAAACATTGCTAAGCAAATTAAAGGTACAAATATTGCTTAAATGTAATATGGGTATCAAATAAAAGCAAATACGGTAACATACATTTATTCTAGAATACCCCAAAACATTGTACCTTATCGCTCCCCCTCCCCCCCTCCCCTGCTAAGCAAATTAAAGGTACAAATATTGCATTACTGTAATATAGGTATCAATTGAAAACAAATATAGTAACAAATATCTATTTCAAAGTACCCCAGAACATTATACCCTGTTGTCCCCCTGATAAGCAAATTAATAGTACAAATATTGCATAAATGTAATATGGGTACCAAATGAAAGCAAATATGGTAACATACATTTATTGTACAGTCCTCCAAAACATTGTACACTATCGTTTCCCCTGCTAAGCAAATTATGGTACAAATATTGCATTACTGTAGTATGGGTATCAATTGAAAGCAAATATAGTAACAAACATTTGTTTCAAAGTACCCTAAAACATTGTACTTTATCGTCCACTCTGCTAACCAAATTCTAGATACAACTATTGCATAAATGTAATGTGGGTATTAATTAAGAGCAAATATGATAACAAACATTTATTTTAAAGTACCCTAGAACATTGTACTCTATCGTCCCCGCTGCTAAGCAAATTAGTGGTACAGATATTGCGTAAATGTAATATGGGTAACAAATGAGAACAAATATGGTAACATACAATTATTGTAGAGTATCCCAAAACATTACGCCCATATCCCCTCTGCTAAGCAAATTAGGGGTACAAATATTGCATAAATGTAATATGGGTATCAAATGAAAGCAAATACAAAAACATACAATTGATGTAGAATACCTCAAAACATTGTACCCTATCATCCCCTCTGCTAAGCAAATTAAGAATTGCATTACTGTAATATAGGTATCAATTGAAAACAAATATAGTAACAAACATTTATTTCAGAATACCCCAGAACATTGTACCCTATTGTCCCCCCTGCTACGCAAATTAGGGGTACAAATATTTCATAAATGTAATATGGGTATCAAATGAAAGCAAATATAAAAACATGCAATTGGTGTAGAATACTTCAAAACATTGTACCCTATCGTCCCCCCTGCTAAGCAAATTAAGGGTACAAATATTGCATTACTGTAATATGCGTATCAATTAAAAGCAAACATAGTAACAAACATTTATTTCAGAATACCCCAGAATATTGTACCCTATTGTTCCCCATGCTAAGCAAATTAAGGGTACAAATATTGCATAAATGTATTATGGGTACCAAATGAAAGCAAATATAGTAACATACAATTATTGTAGAGTCCCCCAAAACATTGTACCCTATCGTTCCCCCTGCTAAGCAAATTAAAGGTACACATATTGCATTACTGTAATATGGGTATCAATTAAAAGCAAATATAGTAACAAACATTTATTTTAAAGTACCCCAAAACATTGTACCCTATTGTGTTCCTTGCAAAGCAAATTAGTGGTAGAAATATTGCATACATGTAACATGGGTATCAAATGAAAGCAAATACAAAAACATACAATTGATGTAGAATACCTCAAAACATTGTACCCTATCATCCCCTGTGCTAAACAAATTAAAAGTACAAATATTGCATAAATGTAATATGGGTACCAAATAAAAGCAAATATAGTAACATACAATAATTGTAGAGTCCCCCAAAACATTATACCCAATTGTCTCCCCTGCTAAGCAAATTAAGGGTACAAATAAATCATTACTGTAATATGGGTATCAATTGAAAGCAAACATAGTAACAAACATTTAATTCAGAATACCTCAAAACATTGTACTCTATTGTCCCCCTGCTAAGCAAATTATATATTGCATAAATGTAATATAATATCAAATCAAATCAAATATGAAAACATACAATTAATGTAAAGTACCTCAAAACATTGTATTCTATTGTCTTCCTGCTTAGCAAATTAAAGGTACAAATATTGCATAAATGTAATATGGGTATCAAATGAAAAAAGATATGATAACAAATATTTATATTGCTTAATAATATGGTAACATAGAATTATTGTAGTGTGCCCCAGGACATTGTACCCTACTGCTTCTCTGCTAAACAAAATAAGGGTACAAATATTAAACAAATTCAATATGAGTATCAAATAAAAGCAAATAATGTAACTTACAACTATTTCATAGTGCCCTATAACATTGTCCCCCTTGCGAAACAAATTAAGAGTACAAATATTGTATAAATTAAATATGGGTATCATATGAAAGCAAATAAGGTAACATAAAATTATTTTCAATACCGAAACACATTATACCCTGTTGTACTCCCTGCTAAGCAAATTAAGGGCACAAATTGTGCCCTCTATCCTGTTAAATAGATTAAGAGTACAAGTATAGCATCAATGTAATATGTTAAGTTATGGTAACATACAATTAGTTTATAGTACTGTAGAACATTGTAGCTTATCATCTCCTGATAAAACAAATTATTACATTAGTGTCAAATTGTAACTAATGTAATATGAGTGTCAAATGAAAGCAAATGTTATCTTGTACAATTTTGTTAAATTTTTTTTTACCTTATTGTTTTTTAAGTTTAATTATTTAAAGGTAAATGTAACGCACAAATTTTGAAATATATATGTAAGATGAGTTTCAAATTAGAGTAAATATGTTAATTTGTACATTTTTTATAAAACTAATAACTTTGTACCCTATTGCCTTTATCTAAATTTATTAAAGGGATATTCTTATATCACCATTGTAATTCGCATAGTTAAAACCAATGTTTATTAAATTTCATTTAGATCTGAAGATGTTATAACATATTATAATAAATAATTAAGCCGCCCCTAATATGAATTTACATAAAAATAAATTTTATTTTGAATGAAATATTTGTTGAGTGAAATAATTATAATAAAAAAAAACTCCGCCGGTCATGTCTGAGTGTTTACTCATGTTCCTGGCAAAATACACTTTTTATAAGCGGTTTCGGTGTTCAAATAAAATACTGATATAAAATTTGTATATTTCTAATAAAATTGTAATTTTGTATATCTACTAAATCAATAAGTAAACAAAATGAAATTATTTTGTTCTACATATTTCTTCTATAATATAACATTTAAAATATTTCCGTAATTAGGAATGTACGAGCGGAAAGCAATAAAAACATAAATGCGTATAAAAAAGGGTATTCTATTGATGCTTTTGTGCCTTTTAAGTGTGGCAAGGACAAGCAAGCGTACGTGATAACCAAATCTTTGCTGTAAACATTCTATAGTGTTAATTCTCATTTATTCTTTCAGAGTTAAAATTTTATTAATATATTTTTGATCAAATTAAGTTTATCATAACATTATCAAGTTAGTTACAGTTGTCCTAACATATAAAAACACAGGAGTGGATGACTCAAAACTCATTTTTCACACCACAGGACTGTAGATTTCATATTGCGGGCGGCTCAATTATGATATTATTGTACTCAATCTTCATATCCAACTGAAATTTAGTACATATGAGTTTTTAAGTATACCGATTTCGAATTATCATAAATTTTTATGGCGGTAGGCTCAGTTAATACATTATTATACAAAACATAAAAGTCAAAATAAAATAAGTACACATATGTTTTTAAGAATGTTAATTACAATGATAATTATAAAATAAATTAATAATTTATTCATATTCAATCTAACGATTGCAAAATGGAATCAGTCATTATTTATAATGATAATGTTAGAATCAATTGAATTGATATTTAGCTTGCTCAATTATGATGCTATTGTAGTTATAGTTATAACTTTTGTCATCTGACACCTATAATTTATTTGTGTTCTACCTGAACTCTTAATTGAATTACATGCAATATGTTTGCTCTCATTTGAAGCATTATTTATATCCTGAAATTGTTTAACAAGGGGGACGATAGGGTACAGTGTTTTGGAATATTATACAGGGTTGGGTAAATGTATGGAAACACCCTATTTCTGACTGCATTTTTAATTTATTTCAAAAATGACTAATAAAAGTTTTTGTATATTTCTTAATCTATACAGTGACGTATTTTGATTTTGAATGCATGCTTTGTTTCGCGTGATATAACGTCATTATCAGTTCTTTTAAATGGAATACCCAGTATAGTTTTTTTGTTAGAACAATTACAAATACTTACGGTTTTTGAAATATTCAATAAAATAATAAAACAAAATACAGTACGTTTTAAATGATTTATAGTAATAATAATAAGCATATTTAATTGTAGTTGACTTTTTGCTTCAAATATTCATTTATTTTTGCATTTTTTTTAATTGTATTGAGAATAACAAAATAACAATATATGTTTTTACTTGTTGCTATGGTAATAAGAACATAATCTATTACATTTTGTTTAATTATTTTAATAAATATTTCAAAAACCGTCAGTTGTAAACCCATACAACCTTATATCATTATAATTGTTGAAAAATTCTCTTTCTAAAAATAAAAGAAAATACAGGGTGATCCATTTAAAAAAACTGATGGTGACATTATACCTCGTAAAATAGAGCTTGTACTAAAAATCAAAATACATCACTATATAGATTAAAATTTCTACAAAAACTTTTTTTAATGTCATTTATTACAAAAACTAAAAATGAAACCAATAATCGAGTGTTCCCATACATTTACCCAACCTTGTATATTTATGTTACTATACTTGTTTTGATTTGATACTCAATCTGTTAGCAGGAGTGCGATAGAGTACTATGTTCTGAGGCACTATAATAATTATATAATACCTTATTTACGTTCACTTGATACCAATATTACATTTGATATGTGCACCTTTAATTTGTTTACTAAAAAGGCAATAGAGACAATGTTCTAAGACACTATAAAATAGTTGTACGTTACTTTATTTGCTTTCATTTGATACTCATATCACATTTGTGTAATATTTGTACCTTTGTTTTGTTTAGCATGGGGTAATAGGGTATAATGTTCTGGGGCACTATAAATTAGTTGTAAGTTACTTTATTTGCTTTTATTTGATACCCATATTACACCTGTGCAGTATTTGTACCTCTTGCATTGTATAGCAAGGGGTACTAAGGTACAAGGTTCTAGGCCACTATAAAATAGTTGTAAGTTACTTTATGTGCTTTCATTTGATACCCATATTACATTTGTGCAGTAATTGTACCTTTATTTTGTTTAGCAGGAGGTAATAAAGTACAATGTTCTGGAACACTATAATATAGTTGTAAGTTACCTTATTTGCTTTTATTTGATACCTATATTACATTTGTGTGGTATTTATACCCTAATTTTAGTTGGCAAGAAGGCACTATGATACAATGTTCTAGAGCACAATAAAATAAATATAAGTTAGCTTATTTACTTTCAATTGATACTTATAATACATTTGTGCAAAATGTGTGCCCTTAATTTAATTAGCAAGAAGGGCACTATAAAATAATTGTAAGTTACCTTATTAACTTTTTATTGTTCCACATGTTACTTTTGGCAATACGGTACAATGTTCTGGTCACTATAAAATAGTTGTATATTACCATATTTGCTCTCATTTGATATCCAAATTTCATTTGTGCAGTATTTGTACATTTATTTTGTTTAGCAGTGAGGTTATAAAATACATGTTTGAGGCACTATAAAATAGTTGTAAGTTACCTTATTTGCTTTTATTTGACACCCATACTACATTTGAGCAATATGTGTACCCTTAATTGGTTAACAAGGGGGCAATAAGGTACAATGTTCCTGAGGCACTATAAAATAGTTAGCTTATTTGCTTTCATTTGATACCCACATTACTATTGTGCGATATTTGTAACTTTAATGTAGGTAGCAAGAAGGCAATAAAGTACAATGTTTTAGAGCACTGTAAAATAAAAAAGTAAATTATCTTATTTTTTTTTTGTTTGGTACTTATATTACATTTGTGCAATATTTGTACTTTTAATTTAGTTTGCAAAAGAGCACTATGGCACAATGTTCTGGGGCACTATAAAATAGTTGTAAGTTACTTTATTTGCTTTCATTTAATACCCATATTACATTTGAGCAATATTTGTACCTTTAAATTGGTTAGCAAGGGGGCAATAGCTACAATGTTCTGAGGCACTATAAAATATTTGTAAGTTACTTTATTTGCTTTCATTTGATACCAATATTATATTTGTGAAGTATTTGTACTTTTATTTTGATAAGCAGGGGGTAATAAAGTTTAATGTTCTGTGACACTATAAAATAGTTGTAAGTTACTTTATTTGCTTCTATTTGATACCCATATTACATTTGTGCAATATGTGTACCCTTAATTTGGTAAGCAAAAGGGCAATAGAGTACAATGTTCTGCGGCACAATAAAATAGTTGTATGTTAACTTATTTGCTTTCATTTAGTACCCATATTACATTTGTGCAGAAGTGAAATAAGATACATTGTTTTAGGGCACTATAAAACAGTTGTAAGATACCTTATTTGCTTTTATTTGATATCCTTATTACATTTGTGCAATATTTGTACTTTTAGTTTGGTTAGCAAAGAAGAAATAGAGTACAATCTTTTAGAGCACTATAAAATAGTTGTATGTTACTTTATTTTCTTTCATTTCATACTAATATTACATTTGTGCAGGATTTGTATCCCTACTATGTTTAGCAAGGGGGTAATAAGGTACATTGCTTTGGAGCACTATAAAATAGTTGTATGTTAGCTTATTTGCTTTCGTTTGATACCCATATTACATTTGTGCAGTATTTGTACCTTTAATTTATTTAGCATAGGGGTAATATAGTACAATGCTTATTTGCTTTTATTTGATACCCATATTACATTTGTGCGATATTTGTACCCTTAATTTAGTTAGCAAGGGGGCAAAATGGTATAATGTTTTGCAGCACTATAAAATAGTTGTATGTTACCTTATTTGCTTTCATTTGATACCCATATTACAATTGTGCAGTATTTGTACCCTTAATATGGTTAGCAAGGGGGAAATAGGGTACAATGTTCTGGGGCACTATAAAACAGTTATAAGTTACCTTATTTGCTTTTATTTGATACCCATATTACATTTGTATAATATTTGGACCCTTAATTTGGTTAGCAAGGGGGCAATAGGGTACAATCTTCTGTGGTACTTTAAAATAAATGTTTGTTACCGTATTTGCTTTTATTTGATATCCATATTACATTTAAGCAATATTTGTACCCTAAATTTAGTTAGCAAAGGGGCAAAATCGTATAATGTTTTGCGGCACTATAAAATAGTTGTATGTTACCTTATTTGCTTTTATTTGATACCCATATTACAATTGTGCAGTATTTGTACCCTTAATATGGTTAGCAAGGGGGCAATAGGGTACAATGTTCTGGGGCACTATAAAACAGTTATAAGTTACCTTATTTGCTTTCATTTGATACCCATATTACATTTGTATAATATTTGGACCCTTAATTTGGTTAGCAAGGGGGCAATAGGGTACAATCTTCTGTGGTACTTTAAAATAAATGTTTGTTACCGTATTTGCTTTCATTTGATATCCATATTACATTTAAGCAATATTTGTACCCTTACAGGCCTATTTTATAAAACATCGTTCCCGAACTATAATCGCTCCCGAACTATGATCGTTTCCAAACTATAATCGTTCCCGAACTATAATAGTTCAGAACGCATGGCTATTATGCACAATTTACATTACGATTCTCGTTACGACAACGATTGTTTAATAAACAAACTTTTAGTGATCATTGCGGAGCGATTAATACAATCATTCGGGAACGGCATCTCTGCTGGCAGTCGTACGAAAATGTAATCGTCTATTTCAATAAATAACTGTATTTTTTTAAGATTTAGCATATATATATATATATATATATATATATGTATGAATATAAATATAAATTTTATAGTCATGTAGTAAACTTTATTTATTTGATCGCAAGTAAATAGAAAAGTAATAATAGCATAGTTAAACAACTTTTTTCCCGTTATTTTTTAAATTTAAAACTTGTTAATCATAATCAACATTTTGATCATTGTGCTATAGATAATCTTTTCTTTTTAATCAGTTGTATCCAAAAATAAATTATTAAAAATTTAGTTATTGAAAACAAATTCTATTCAAATGCTGAATTTTTCTCAAACGTTTAATGCTATTAACAAATTTTGCATTTACGAAATTCATTTTATACAATATGTATTTTACTTAAAAATAATAAAACATAAAATTTTGTTTTCAATATATTGAGATTTTGTAGCCAACAGTTGCTATATATAATATATATATATAACTGTCTACAATATTTTAGAGTAGTACATTAATATATATACTGAGTGAAATATAGATAGAATAAAGAGAAAAAAGAGTCTAGAAAAAGTGAAAAATCCAAAAAACTAATAAGAAAATCACTAAAGAAAAAGAAAAAGATACCCAACAAGACACGGCAAGAAAATGGTACAAGAAAGAAAATAAACACAACGACAAACAATAAAAAGAAAAAGAACAAAAGTATTAAAAACTCAAATAAGAAAAAAGAAGAAATGAGAAAAATAAACATGGAATATAAGAGGGTACATGAGAAAAAATGCAGAACTGGCGGAAGAAATAATAAACCAAAAAAATAGAAATACTAAGAATAACAAAAACAAAAAAGAAAGGGCACGAGATAGAAAAAATGGATAGAGGTTACTGTTTAATAGGGACAGAAGTGGAGGAAAAAAAAGAAGAAAGTGAAGTGTAGGAATGAGGAACTTTGAAAAGAATAAAAGATACAATAAGATAAAAACACATAAATGAATGAATTATAACAGTAGAAGTGACGATAGTAGAGAATGAACCATGAACTATGACAGTAACATACGGACCAAATGAAGATGCAAAGAAAGAAGAGAAAAACCGTTCTATAGTTAATTACAACAAGAAATAGACGAGAGATCAGGAGACCTAAATGGGAGAGTAGAAAACCAAAACGACGGAATAGAAGAAGCAATGAAAAAAAAAAGAAAAGTGAAAAACAGCAACGGAGAAAGAATTATTAAGTATGCATAAAAAACAATTGTAGCAGAGCGGGGTGGGTTGAAGAAATAATTTCTTATGGTTGCTCGGATAGTTATATTTTATTTCTTTCTTACTTATAACTCAAATTAACAATACACTGTAAATAATAATAATAGAAATTAACTGCCGTGGTAATAAGCATTTAAAGGGCTAACATACCTGGTGCAGGTAACCCACACGTGGAGTTCACGAGTATAAATTATACCTGAAGGCACGCAGTCTTCTGTCGCAAGAGTCAAGATGGAAAGACTTGAACAGTGATGCGGTTGCTTAAGGTAAGAATCCGCGGGGATATCCGCGGGTATGTTAAGTGGGAAGTCTACCACAGGATTAAACTTTATATAGGGGCGCACATTACCGAGCATTGTGACACAATATAGTAGTAATAAACACCAAATTCACAGAAAAATCCACAAATACACAAAAACACAACGAACCCTGACACAAGAAGAAAAACAGGTAAGATAAAGATAAAAACACACAAACTAAAAGAAAAACAAATACAAGCGGCATACCAAAAGATAAAATATTTAGAGAAAAAGAAAAAAGAACATGCATAGAAAAAAAAAAATAAAAAACGTTCATACCAATTATTCTAGAAGCTGCAAAAGAAAGTTGTGGAACAACAAAAATAATAAACAAGAATATAAAAAAAACAGTTGGTGGACAAAGAAAGTTAAAAAGGAGATAAAGGGCATAAAAAATAATGGAAAAGTTACCTACAAACTAAAAAAATAAAAAACTACAAATAATACAAAAAAAAAATAAAGCAAAAAGAATAATAAAAGAAGCAAAAATAAAATCATAAACAAAATTTTAAAAAGAAATGAATGAGAACTTTAACCGGAACCAAAAACTGTTTTACAGAACGTTAAAACATCTAAAACAAAAAAAAAACACAATATGATAAACATAAAAGATAAAAATAGAAAATTAATAACGAAAAAAAACAAGATAATGGAAAGAGGCAATATTTCCAAGAACGAACAGAACAAGAAATAAAATAAAACAAAACAAGAGAAGATGAAAGAGTGGTTAGAGAAATAGAAGAACTTAAAAAATACATAAATATTACATACATTAAAATTACATTTACATTTTTACAATCTTTATTACGCTATATTTAAACTATATTTTCTCAGAACATTTCAGTAAAAATAGATTTGCAAATTGCATTAAAATTCATTTAAAAGTACCTAAAAACGCATTTATTTCAATATTTGGATTCATTTATTGGTTATTTGACTAAAATATTCTGACCAAATATAGTTTTCTGAATGTACCAGTAAAAAAATTATTTGATTATCAAATTATATGTGGAAATAGCAATAACGCCAAAGTAGCTGTTTACACTAAAATACTGAAAATCAAGATAGCGGTCGGTATGCTCTTAAATTCTAGCCTAACATTTTATTTTTACTAATAAAATTAATAATTTGTTATAAAAATACTTATTGTCAGTTCAGCTCATTCAAAAGTATGAAAATAATAATACGCTTATTCATCACTATCAGTTTCTACAATTTTAACAATAATAAAAGTATTAATATTATAAATAAAAATATTATATGTCAAATTGACATTTTGTAACGATTGTCAACATCACATGGTAGCAGCTTAATCGTTCCGCAACGATTATCGAACTGTAACGAGATCGTTACGAGTTATAAAATAGGGCTGTTAATTTAGTTAGCAAAGGGGCAAAATCGTATAATGTTTTGCGGCACTATAAAATAGTTGTATGTTACCTTATTTGCTTTTATTTGATACCCATATTACAATTGTGCAGTATTTGTACCCTTAATATGGTTAGCAAGGGGGCAATAGGGTACAATGTTCTGGGGCACTATAAAACAGTTATAAGTTACCTTATTTGCTTTCATTTGATACCCATATTACATTTGTATAATATTTGGACCCTTAATTAGGTTAGCAAGGGGGCAATAGGGTACAATATTCTGTGGTACTTTAAAATAAATATTTGTTACCGTATTTGCTTTCATTTGATATCCATATTACATTTATGCAATATTTGTACCCTTAATTTGCATTGCAGGGGACGATAGGGTACAATCTTCTGGGGTACTCTACAATAATTGTATGTTATCATATTTGCTCTTATTTGATACTTATTACATTTAAGCAATATTTTATTAAAATACGATTTTATTTAATAACATTGTCATTCAAAATGCTTTTATAATTTTCTAGGGATCAAATAAATGTGTGAAAGTCACAGTCTATCGCCTGGTCTCATAATGCTAACCGCGAAATTCTTGCCGCTATGAATATACGCTTTGTCGACAACTTCACATTATTGAAATTGGTCTCACTATCCTGTGATTTGAAGCGTTGCTTATGAGACCAGGTCTCACTATCCAAAATGGTCTCACTATCCTGCGATTTGAGGCACAATTGGTCTCACTGTCCTGTTTTAACGATTTTTTTTTAATATTTACTAAAAAAGTTCACGGGTTGAAGTCTTTAAAATTTAAATTTAATAAAATACAAAAAAAATTATATATTTTATATATTTAAATAAGACGCAAAGTTTCGTTATTGAATAATAACTTCATCAGGCCTAAAAAATAATACATTACTGACAAAAAAAAAAAAAAAAAAAAAAATGGACATTAAAAATTAATACTTACAACTATTTGTATATAAAACTATAATATTATAAAATAACTATCGTAATTAGCCATTATAATTATTATCAAACCTCACCAAACAATTATTTATCACGACAAATATATATATATATATATATATATATATATATATATTATTAATAAAATTATTTTAAATTTGATATTTTTTTGAGTGAAGTTTTTTATAAATAATAAATTAATTAATTTGACAATTTGTAAAATAAGCCATCTTGGAATTGTAAGTTATGAATAATAAGATGTCTGTTAGTAGAAGGTGGTTGTTGACAATACGATATAAGGCAGAAAAAAAAGTGTTGGGGAAATAAATATATATATAATTAAAATTAAATAAAAGTAAAAGTGCAAGATAAAGTATAATATATAAGATTTCTTAGTGAGTTTTTCATCAAAAATAACTTCTAGATATCTAATTTTTTTTGTGCGTGTAACGGCTTGCTCATCTATGTTATAGTCACACATAATTAGATTACAATTACGAGTATAAAACATTACAAATATATCAAATCACAAATATCAACTAAAATTTAATTTCTAAGTTATTACTACACCACACGCTAAAATCTCTTAAATTAGGTTGTAAAACATTACAGTCACTTTTGGTTCTTATCACTTTATAAAGTTTTAAGTCATACGGATAAATTAAAATATCACAGTCAAATTTATTACTTATAATTAAATATTCAAATCTTGAGAAACCCCGCTCGAGCTGGTATAGCTTCTAGAATTGTAGTTGTTGTAACTAACAATTTGTGTCAGTTTTGTAGATAGGATTTCGACACTTCAACAACATTGCATTTATTAAAATATTATGTGGTAGACGATCAAACGCTTTTGTTGTTGTTGTTGTTGTTGTTGTTGTTGGTGTTGTTGGTGTTGGTGTTGTTGTTGTTGTTGTTGTTGTTGTTGTTGTTGTTGTTGTTCTTGTTGTTGTTGTTGTTATTGTTGGTGTTGTTGGTGTTGTTGTTGTTGTTGTTGTTGCAACATCTGATCTGTTAGAAAAAAAATTCAGTAATATACAACAAGTTAGTAAATGCAGACCTCTTTCTGATAAACTCATTTTGTTTTTTGCTAAATTGACATTTTTTTAAGAACGTAATGATGTGTTAGCCTCAACAAGTAGCCTTTGAGAATACCTAACGCATAGCAATACCTTTCGGTTTTCTTCTCTGCGTAAGTCCTGCTGTTAATTTGTCCTAGTCATGGTCTCTAATGTGGTACTACAGGGAGTTTATAAATCGTCCACTATACTACATATGTTTTCATATGTTTGCTTGACAGCTGTCAAAGTTGATCTGTCAAAACAAATAGTTTAGTGAACAATTTAACAAAAGCGGCACATTTGAAGTGATTACATAATCCCATTCATTTATAAACTCCCTGTAGTTTGAGACGAGCTGGTCTAGGCATCGCAAAATTAACGCAGTCTGCTGCGGCAGCACATGCTGTCCTCAGGCATTCTCTCTCTTCCCTATATCCTACTTCCTACACTGGCATCGCACTCTCCTTTCTCCCATTCTTGTGTTATTCAGCCTAGATATTTGCTTTGTTCTTAAGTATTTTCTTATTTTTCTATATCTTCATTAACTTCTTCCTCGTCGTATCATCTTTCTTTCATAAATATTTTGTGCAGCTCCATTAAGTGCATCCCCTTTGGTAGTCCTACATTTGCCAGTTTAACTTCTAGTGAGGTTCTTGAACCTCTATTTGGAATTAGTTCTTTGTGTCCCCTGGTTGCCAGATATACTCTGACAACTTTGAAAGTTGCATTTTCTGTCAACCTTAAGATGGCGTAGTTTCCGTTTGGAAATTGCTTAGTCAATTCCGTCAACTTATTTTCGTTAAGCAATTCCTCCATATTTCTGCAATTTCTGTTGGTACTAATGTTTCAGTATATGTTCTTCTCTTGTCTTTCTGTTCACCTTCTATTCATTGGCAGGCATAGTTGTTTGGAACTTCTTTGTTTCTTTCTTCTTTATTACTTTTTTCCCTATTCTTTTCCTTCTATTTAGCTTCTTGCTCCTTTTTCCTTTGTCTTCTGAGGCTTTTAATTTGTGTGTTTTCTTCCATTTTTTGGTTTTTGCTCAATAGACTAGAAACGAATGTATAGATATGATCTAAAAGAATACTTTCAAATACTTTGCTGTAACTACAAACTAACAAAATTGGTTTGTAGTTACCAATTTTAATTTTTTTTATGAATTGGAGTGACTTTACCTTTTTCCAAAATATTGGATAAATATTTAATATAAGATTAAATATTTAATATAAGATTAAATATGTGAGTAAGAGGATCTAGAACAATTGATGCAAAGTCTCTTGCTAAAAATTCTGGAATTCCATTTGGACCGGCTGTGTAACGTGTTTTTTTTTTTTGTTCAGTTCTTTTAATATTGTAAAGTCCGCTATGCACGTTTTATGGCTTGAAATTTGCTTTTTCAAAATGTTTGGCTAGAGCGTTGACAATTGTTTCTCCAGTGCTGAAATTTTTCTCATCTTTTTTCATCACTTCTGGTATACGCAAATTATTTTTACAATTGTTAATAAAAGACCAGACTTTTGTTACATCTGTTTTCATCATAGATTCACTGTCACAAATGTACTTCTAAGTTTATGTTTTGCTTAAGTCGGTTTTCTAAAATTCTTAAGTTTTGTTTGCATCAAGTACATTATAAAGATTTGTATAAAACGCCTTAAAAGTAGAATCAACAGTATCATACGTAAAAACGTCATAACAATTTAATTTAATAAAAAACAAAGGTTTAAAATTAACTACCCAAACTCAATCCAACTTCAAAGCGGCCAACCAAATACAGAATTGGTGGGCCGCTTTGGAGTTGGATTGGGTTTGGGTAATTGATTTTAAACCTTTGTTTTTCATTAAACTATATTTGATTGTCTACCTCTTTAGACATTGCAATTTGGTGCCAGTTGTGATACTGAAGTTTTATCGATGATATTCGACTCTTTGGTTGAAGCAACATGATGGAGCTACAACTACTTTGCACCACCAATTGGTATTTTTAACATTATGCTGTACAACTTCGAGAAAGAACCGCTGAGTCATCAAAAATATTTTAAGGACCAGAACTTTCTAGTGGCTGTGAAAAAAAAGTTGTACCGCCATGACACTATCTGAGAACTTCAACATAAATCAGTCTACTGTCTACAATTGTTGGCCATCTCAGAAAAGTAGTAAAAGTGTAAATACTAAACGGTCGACTCCCGTACGAGCGAGTCATAACAAGGCCGTCCGAGTCAAAACTTATAACGATTTCTCCAAAAAATTAAATTATGAATCAACCTAATATTTATGGTTCTTTACAGCGTTTAAGCATAATTTTTGCTGGTATAGATACAACATGTCAGTTTGTAGTCTACTTTAGCTCTGCGCGTCTCACATAGACTTTGTACTTTATTAACAAGAAAGTTGGATTAAACAGAAGTTTTTTAAATTGAAAATTGTAGTACTTGTTTGATTGGAGCGTATTAAGCAACATACTATATTGTTGGCGTTTTCCACCAACAAATACTATGAAATTACTGACATTCGGCCAGAATTATGCGTGTTAAACGTTTCACGCTGGTCTCTTAGGCCTTTAACTGATTATCAATCTATTGCTGCTAGTTAAAAATGTTCGAGTAGTCTCGATTCGAATATTATTATATCAGGCATAGTAGCAATAATAATAATTATTATTTTATAATTTTGCATCAATATTTTACTTATCTGAGAACTCATTGTTTAAAATTCATTATAGCCAATTGTTATTTACAATCAATAAATCATGAACTTCCGAAATACATTATTTATTACATATTATTTTTTATATACACATAACGTCCATATAAAAAATACAGGTAACGGTACGTACTTAACGGTGAGACACCACCGTCTAAAAAAACTGTCTAATAAAAACAGGTTTATACATATTTTTCTAATTAAGAACCAAACGCAATTATCAACCAATATAAAAATATGCACACAAGGTTCATTTTAAAGAGGTCATAATTTGAGGTCGTATATCCCGACTTCTTTACGGAACGGCAGTGCAGTGTAACACTGTTGAAATACTGACAGTTTCACTTTTCCTCTCGTCGTGCACGCAGTTGGAAAAACAAGTAATTAGCGTGCATTTAATTACAATTGGTTTGAAAATGAGAGTGATATTTTTCCTGTGTTTTGTCTTTTTTACCGCCACTCAAGCAAAAAAGGTAATTGAATAATATATTAAAAGAAACATATTATTTGGTAATTTTATATAAATTTTGTTAGTGCAAAAATATGATTTTTATCTGTTTAATTTTTAAAACACCAACGTATCTAAATGTATAATTTGTAATATTAATATTTATGAGGCAATATGTACAAAAAATATTTTAATGAGTATTAGTTTATCATTTCAACAAATAAAATTTACACCAGTTTTCAGTTTTGACTGCTAAATTAGATTATAATTTTGGAGCAATTAATAAAATGACAAAATAAAACATTTACTTACTATATTTTTATCGTAAAATAATAATTATACAAATATATATATATATATATATATATCAATACAAAAATAATTAACGATAAAAACTTTTGAAAGCAATCAAGAGAAAAAACCGAAAAAAATATATTGAAAGTTGAATGTATCCTAATTGTAATGTATATTGTATCATCAAATTCTCTTAAAAACAAATTTGTCTAAAATTTTTTGGGTAAATTGAATAGAATGTCGTATCATTAAGTAAATAAAACTCTTACTAAACTTGTTATGTAGTTATTGTTTTAAATTAATAAAAATTCATTACAATACACAACAAACAAGGACCTATTTACAATTTTATTTATCTACTCCTACATTTTGTGCATGTATTGAATTGTTTTCTTTTAGATGAGTGTCGATCTTTTATATGAATCATTATGCCCAGATAGCTTAAACTTTATCAATCAACAACTTTACCCATCCTGGAAAGACGTCTCACCATTCATTGATATCAATTTTGTACCATTTGGAAAAAGTTCGGTAAGAATTGATATTTTTATACAAACACACAAATATAATTAATTTTCTTAGATCAATACAGGATTAAAATTCAAATGTCAGCATGGACCTAGAGAATGCCTGGGCAATAGATTGCAATCTTGTGCGTTGTATGTTTTAGACAATCAAAATGCAAAGGTCGAATTTGTTAACTGTTTTATGAATTCATTTAGAATATCAACTGATCTAGGAGAACAGGTATTATTGTGATGTAACTAAGTTAATTATGTTGTAATTACTAATTGTATTATTTTAGTGTATTAAAGATGCTGGATTGAAATGGGAAACAATTAAACAATGCAATGAATCTAATATGGGAATCGAATTACAAATAGTTGCGGAACATTTGACAGGCAGGTTTTCACCAAGATTCATACCAACTCTTCTGTATAATGGAGTAAGTATTGTTGTATTGGCATCATTGATAGGTTTGTTGATGACTAAAAAAAAGTTCATACATACATAATCAATCAATTATTTCAAATTATATTAATTATGTAAAAAGTAAACATATTTAATTATACAAAACCTTTCAACATCGTTTTGTACCGTGGCCCCGGCCACCGAGTATGACGTTTTGACGGAGTTTAAAATTATTTTAATAATAATGTAATGCGAGAGGAAATTTTATGTTATCTACATAGCTATGAAAACAATATGCTATCTCAAAATGTTCTTATGTCAAGCTTCTGTGACATTTTATAGCGTCATCTCTAAGTTTGGTTCCAACCGCTTAACATTTGTTATTTTTTATATCAGAGGCAAAAATTTGTAATTTGCAACTTAAACACAGAAGCGTATTGATTTTTTTATCGAAAATAGCCTGTTCAATTTTCAAGTCAAATATTGGTGCAAGCAGTTCAAATGTGGCAGAAAATCCATTTATGGGGAAGACCTCTGGAAGAAGAAACTGACAAAATCACCAATAAAGTTAAAAGTTTGATGTTGATTGACCTTTAAGTAAAACTTTCAGTTATTGCTAGAGAAATTAAAATATCAGAATAAAGTGTTTTTAAAATTCTAAAAAATAAAGATTTAGAATGAGCAAAGTGTCGGAATACTTACAAAGACACAATTAAAAACTTGAAAGTGGTTATACACAAAAAGAGACCCCTAATTATGCCCAGAAAACTTTGCTTTTACACTACTCCTACAGGGTTCAAAAAAATGCCAATGAATGCGGCTTTAAAAAATTATAACATCCACCTTACAATTCCGACCTCTCCTCCTGTGACTATTATCTCAATTCAAAACTCAAAAAACACTTGATAGCGTTTGCTTTTTATCGAATAACAACTCAAAAAACGCCGTGGAGTCGTATTTTGAAGAATTATCAAAACAATTTTTTTCAAAAACTTAGCGTTACTAGAAAAACGGTAGAATAAGTGTGTTAGATTAATGGTTCTAACTTAAATAACTGTAGATACATAAAAAACTCCCCTGGTAACAATATTGCAAGCTTTTAAATCAGTTGAATAACACAACAAAAGAAGGAACTTTTTTACTGTACACAGTTTTGCAACTCTTAAAATTATCAAAGAGAACAGCTGTAAAAAGTCGGTTTTTAAAATGTTGACAGTTTAATTGTATCAAAATATAGAAAAACAAATTATGAAACTTTGTGAACAACATAATTAATCACAATTTTTATATAAAAACTTTTATCAAATTTCATAATTTTCGAAATGTTCAATGAAATTAGCTTCGAAACCGTATTACTTTTTTTTTTATTTTGTAGTAAATTTAACTAGTTACAACCTTTTCTCTAATTTAAGAAATTAGCTTTAAAACATAGTTTTTTGCATTTTGATGGTTTAAACCAAAAAGTTCTATAACTAGAGATTCCAAGCTGCCGTTTAAACAATCTATAAGCAGCTTACACTCTCGGTATCTTCGTCTTTGTCGCACCATGACGTTTCTCTATCACCTACAACTTATAGCCGCTCGATCACTAGTACAGAGATACTGACATTGTACGGCAAAACGCTGGCTTGGAATCTCTAGTTATAGAACTCTTTAGTTTAAACATTAAAATGCCATCAACAAACGGTCCATTCACTAACATTTACATCTCTAACTTCATGGAGTTGATTTTGTAGATAAACTGTAGAAGCTGTTCTATTTCGCAAACTTGTGGGCTTTTTGGGGCTTTTTTTCGCCAGCACAAAGGCTTTTACCAACAATCCTTGCAGTTTCACGTTTTCCTCCCCCATCTTCAATCGACGCTATAATTCTTGCCACAACAATAAGGTCTAAAGGCATTATAACCTGTTAAGTAGAGTACACCTTGTGAATGACAAGTTTCGCAGAGAAAAATCAACACTAAATAAAAAAACCACAACGAAATGTAGGTTTTCAATTAAAGCAAAATGGATGCTGTTTCATAAAAGTCTGTAATACGGTGATAATAACTGACAGATAGATAACATATGTCAGGAAATGAATTATTAAACGCCTACTTTGGTTTACAATTTGTGAACATAAAGTTAAAACAAAAAATTCCAAAAATAAGTCATAATTTTAAAATAATCTCTATTTTCTGCTCCCCTGTGTATTATAGATATTGCAGTTCCTAAAACCAAATATCATAAAAAATCGTACAATAAAAATATCACAAATATACAGCATTGGCAGATAAAATACAGAGAATATGAGCAATAGATAAAGTAGTTATTGTGCCGCTAATAATATCAACTACTAGAATTATCCTCATAATTTTCATAAAAGCATAAAACTCTTAAGCTTAGCCAACAACATCTACATAAAAACTCAAGTCTGTAATTTTAAAACACATGTAGTAGTAACTATTTTTAGAATATTTCTAAAAAATATACAATTCCTTTGGTACGGCAATCATATTAATAACGCACAAAGGTAAACTCACGGCCAGTAACCTTTAGTGAAAATGTACACGAGCTTTGAGAAACGTAGGATCTCAAACCCGTTAACCGCTAAATCCGAAACAGATGGTATATACAGGTTAAGCCAAGAGGAGAAAGAAATATTTTGAGAAAATTGGTCAATATAAGAAAAAAACAGTTATAAGAACATAGATATAATTCTCAATAGTTCCGAAAATACAATTGTTCAAAGTTAAACAAGTAGTTTATAATACTATTGTTTGTTTATTTATTCTTCGATGTTGAACTACAGATGTTTTGTTTAATTTTAGGAAGTTCTTAAAAATTAAACCCTAAACCTCAATAAACTTGTGAACTTATTTTATAAGACTTGATTCTCTGAATTTCATATTTTAATACAAGCAGTTGCATCCAAAATTTGAACTATCAATTCTTTTTGTACCGTTTCGTTTTATTTTATTAACTTCCGATTTCAACCATTCAGGAAGACTGTTGACGGTTTTATAGGTAGCGGAACGCTCCTGATTAGTTCTCCGCTACAGATCTAAAAAACGGTACGAATCAGAAGCGAGCGCTACAAATAGAGCGGAGACCGCTACAAATATAGCATATTGTTTTCTTCTTCCTGAACGCATTTAATCCAGAGATCGTAACGCTGTTGGAAATGACTTATTACAGTTGCGTGTGGTTTTTCATCCCATCAATAATGACTGTTATTTACATTGTCACGGGTAAAGTTTGTTTCATTGGTGAATAGAGTATGTATGTAGTATTAATCAGCGATGTGTGTGCATCTAATGGTAACATTAAAATAGCATCTCCTAGATGCAGATCTGGCACACGCTGAAAATGGTAAGAAATGCAAGCCAAAGCTATTTAATGTTTGATGAACTATTTGTTCAGTTGTTGTTGCACTTTCCTTTCTTTTTTCCGGTATCCTTTCTAATTCCAATTTATATAATTTACAAATGAATTTTACATATCTGTCAACAAGTTTTTTGTATGCTGTTTGTTCTGCGTATTATTATCTGTTCTGGTATATGTATAAAATAAATTGTTTTGGCATTCAGCCAATCCTCGATGACCGTTATAAAGTATTCTTTTCTCAAAATACCCAAGCTTGTGCTGAGCCAGCATGACTTTTTATTCAGAATGGCATTCAACTAGTTTAAAATTAAAAAAAAAACTCCGAGATGACATATAGTTCCGCGTTGTACACGGAAACCTCTTTAGGGAGAGACCATGAAGAAGAAGAAGAAGTGAACGAAGACCTAAGAAAACTAAGAACGCATCTGAGGACAAACCAAATAATTAGAATAAATAACACACGGATTGGAGAAAGAAGAGAATATAAAGCTGGATGTCAGTGCAGATAAAAAGTATAAAAAAAGAGACAAAAAAAGGTAGGGGCTATAGGGAGAGAGGGGCCGGGGACAGCATGCGTGCCACAGATTCTGTGTGAAAATCCGCGAGGCAATTACCAGCCTACCTCGAGCTACTGCCAAATCTAGACCAGTTTGACAAAGACATATAACAACAGGATTTACGCAGAGAAGAAAACTGGAAGGTATTGTCATGCGTAAGTCATTCTTAAGAGCCACTTGATGAGGCCAACACCTCACTACGTCAAAAAAAAAAGATGTAAAAAAATAGCCTCTTTGCTCACATCGCCTCTGCAAGTACAAAGCAATAACTACGTGCATGTGCTTGTAAAGAATGAGTCCTATCGAGCACAAGCCCTAAGAAACGGACTGTTTGGAAGCCCGTGATTCTGAATAAGCACGCCTCAGCTAAATATTTGAAATTGCATCAGAAATACAAATTTTAATTGGGTTTTAAAGTTGTTTCGACAAAAGAATTTTCAACAGCCTAAGTTCGGTAATTTTTATTTAAATATCCTGATAAATTAAACCAGGCTTCATCAGTAAAAAAGATCTTATCTAATATAATACTTCATTAATATTCAAATGTTTGCTGAACTAGTTGATTCAGGTAATGATTGATTGTTCCATTGAGATAATGAGCCATCACCATGGAAGCATTATATTTATAATCACAGTTAAGCATAGTTCCAACCAAAAAAAACAATAAATTTCACACTATTTAAAACAATTGCTACAATTTAATGTTAAATTCACCTTTAAATGTTTTAATAATCATTAACTCCTCTTATTTAACGTTTGGATCAGTCTTTTGGAGAACCTTAAAGCACTAAAACCGCAATATTTTCACATAAATATTTGAAAAACCTTGATGTTTGTAGATGTATTCAAATTTACAATTTTTATTTAAAACTTATTTATATATTCTTTATTAATCAACAAGTGGCCAATTAAAATAAATTAAGAATTCGAAAAATATGTTCATACAAAAGATATTAAAAACTGCTATTTAGGTTGTTATTATCACTGAATATACATATTTTTTTAATTGTCTATAGTATAAATTAACAAAAAATATCTTTCAACACCTTCGATATTAGGAACAGAATCTTTTACAGAAGAATATTGTCAAATACTTACAAATTGATTTTAATTACAGCTTGCAACAATTTAGTTTCTTTAATTTCATTAGTGGTATCTTCTCCAAAAAAGTTTTGTCAAACTAAAAATAATAAAATACTTACATATATTGATAAAATGTTATTATATTTTGTCAATTTCCAGGTTTACAACCAGATAACTCAAGATGAGAGTTTGCAGGACTTCAAAGCTACTGTGTGCTCCTTCAAAGAAGTTTCTTGCCCTAATGTACCCCAATAATAAAAGAATGAACTTGGAAGAATATTTTATTAATGAAATAACATTCGAAAGAGTTTATAATATATGTATTTCCATTTGTAACTTAGATAAAATAAAAATCTAGGTACACTTTATATACTTTACTGTACCAATATAAAAAAATAAAATTTGTTTTGTTTGTTATGAAAATAGTAAATGTTAATTCTTATATTATGCTACAGAAGAATCTAGAACAATCAATTTCAGTTAAAGCATTTGTAAATTTGATATATGAATGTCAACACACAATAGATTCTACTAATTTGTTGAATATGAAATTAAATGATATAATTACAATGACAATAGAAAGACCATCATTCAATTTAAAATTATATAGGCTATATCTGAAGTACATACATATATATTATTATATGGGTACACATATAACATCTAGGACAAGTTTTAAACAAGATTTGAATGTAGCCTGGAGAAATGATAGATAAATGTTGTGAAATCATTACAAAATATGATTTTCTAAGATAAACTGTAACATATTATAAATTTAATATAAACAACCTTGCTGAGCTGCATGTCTTAAATATGAAAATAATAAAAAATATAAGAATTGTTATAACATCAAAAAATAAACCAAAATGATATATTAAAAATTAAAATAACATAGAATACTTTGGCTTTTATATCACTTTAAAATTTTGGTCTTGCACGTCCACGGCCTGTAAATTATAAAAATATTTTAGAAAATTAGATTAAACACATATTTAATGTAAATATCTTACCTGGCTGCATGTTGCTAACTAAAAAAAAAAAAAAAATATTGTTAAGTACAATGTCATTATAAATATTTATCATTAACTCAGTATTTCAAATTTCTTCATCAGCAACATGAACTTTAAGTATGTAGAAAGCTTATTGTAAGTTGCGACTAGCTGCGATAATCGACTTTAAGCTAAAGTAAATGTTACCATTCATTCAAATAAACCCAAAGACGTAGCAAGCTTAATGCAACTTGTCGCAACTTACAAGTCGCTCTTAAAAGCAGCAAGTACATTCAAAACATTATTTTTCAGCTTCTCTCGTACGACTTTTGTTTGCAGAGTGAAGTAGGTGTGTGTGTTCAGTCTGTTTACTATATCCATTGTGCTTGTTAATTATTTTGACTCCATATAATCTTTTATTGACTCCATATAATCTTTTAGTGATTGGTTTTAAGTCTTTTAAAAAAGTTATATTTTAATATAATTGATGGTTGTGAACATGATAATTCATGTTAATGAAATAATAAAACAACTTACTGTTTCGTATTCGTAAATTCGTAAGAATAAGTTTGTGATAAAAAAAATAGTAAATTGTTTTATTATTTCGTTTATATTTTACTTTAGTTATTTGAGTTCATTGATTATTGAATTACAAACCAATTAATTTTGATGAAGTATGAAAAAAGTGCAGTAAGAGACAGAAGACTCAAAGAATATTATAACAGAAATGTTAGAATGACATAAGGCTTTAAATCAATATTTTCTTGCAATAACATATCCTCACTGGAACTCGACATACAACTGGTTACAGTCCGATAGAACATACAGTACACTCTATAGTAGCACTTGCTTTCAGCTTTCTAGGTGTCTGTGCCCATGCTTGTAAGCGTTTATATAATAAGCAACTTATATTATAAGCAATAATCGTGCTGATTTGTGAGCTTTCTACGTGTTTGTACCAAGGGTAACAAGTAAACAATATGATATAAACTACTTAATCTGGTAGATTATAATTACCATTTCCAACATTCATTTGGCAACAAACAAACTGTCCGGGACTGTTTTTCGTACTACGCGTGTTTTCAAGTTATTTTGATTGCATAAGGTATTGATAAAAGTTACCACCGCATAATTCATCGAGTTAGCAATAGATGAACGTAACTACAAAAATTTTATAAAAAAGCTCAAAAAAAAAAACAAGAACAAAAGAAAGTAGAGAACTTCTTGAAAGAAAAACTACAGATTGAAGTTAAAACAGGGAAACCACACCTAATACATAAAGATAAACAAATAATAAGAGTTGAAGCCAGAACATGGGAAACAAAGCAACAAATAATAAAAGCCAAAAAAAAATCTGAAAGGGACCAGAATTTACATTGACACATGAAGAATGTTGCATACAAATAGAAATTCAAGATATAGCAAGAAATGTTTCAATTCCCTTAGGGGGTCAAGAAAAAGCAAACGGGAAGAGCAAAAAGAAAAGGAAAAAAGAAGAAATGAAAAACAACAAAGAAAGAATTATCCATCAAAAACAATCTAGTAGTAACAAACACCAAATTCAATCACAGAAATGAGAAATCAATTATCGACTACTACCTAGTTCTAGTTACAGTAAAGCTCCGCTAATCCGAATCGCTTTAAACCGGATGTCCTTGTAGTTCGGACAAAATTAAAAAATGTGACTTTTACATTATGTACCTTGTAATCCGGACCGATTTAATCCGGATCTGCGGACCGGCCATGGTTTCCCTACCTATCATGCCGAGAATCTCCCGACCAACAAAAAAGAAAAATTTCAGAATTTTTGTTTATTTCAACATAGCCACACAAAATATTAACTCTAGTCAAAAAACAAGAAATAATACAAAAGTTGCGCAATGGAGGTTAAGGTTGCATTCGCCAGACTAAAATATAGGAGTTTCTCTTAAAACGTTTAATTTTTTCTTGAAAATTTGTTCCATTGTCATTATAATAAAAGCTTTATTACTTATTTTATTATTGTTCCAGTATTCCAGATTGTTCAATAATTCGGATCAAGCCATGTTTTAATTGATACGGATTAGCGGAGCTTTACTGTATTAGAAACAACTGGAAAAAATAAAGAATGTAAGAGTATCTAGACAGGCGGAAATAGGAAACAACCACCATTTACTTCGAATGAACATGAAATGGAAAGCAATAATTAAACCAGACAAAAGAAGAAAAAAAGTTAAGATAAAGATAAAAACATACAAATTAAAAGAAGAACAAATACAAGCGGCATACCAAAATTTACTACAAAAAAAAATTTAGAGAAAAAAAAAAAGAACGTGCATAGAAGAAAAATGGGAAACTTTTAAACAAATCATTCTAGAAGCTGCAAAAGAGAGCTGTGGAACAACAAAAATAGTAAACAAAGATATAAAAAAACCAATTGGTAGATAGAGGAAATCAAGAAGAAGATAAAAAACAAAAAAGAAAAATGGACCTAGAAACTAAAAACATGAAATGAAAAATACAAAGAAATGAGAAATGAAACAAAAAGAATAATAAAAAAAGCAAAAATAAAATCAGACAAAATTCGAAAAAGAAATTAATGAGAACTTCAACCAAAACCAAAAACTATTCTACGGAACATTAAAAACAAAAGAAAGAACACTATAATATAATGAACATAAAAAATAAAAATGGAAAAATAATAACGGAAGAAGACAATATAATGAAAAGATGGAAGGAATACTTTCAAGAACTAACGAAATAAGAAGTAGAAGAAAACAAAACAAGAAAGGATAAAAAGACAAAGTAATAGAAGCAATTATAAAATTAAAGAATGGAAAAGACACCAAGAACAGATGAAATAACTCCGGAAATGAGAGACATGATCAGAAATGGTAAAACGCCAAGGGAATGGAATAAAGAAATAATCTTACACATACATAAAAAATGAAATAAACGGAAATGTGAAAACTACAAAGAAATCATGCACGTGTGCTTTGTTGACCTCAAAAAAGCATTTGACAGGATCCAGAGAGGGGATATATAGAATGAACTTGAAGAGAGAGGAATTGAGAAGAAAATAATAAGCATAATTTTAAACATGTACACAGAAAATAGAAACGTAGTAAGAATGAACAAGAAATTGAAAAAATTCCAAACAAAGAAAGGAGTAAAGCAATGATGTGTGCTAAGCGAATTGCTGTTTTTAATTGTTTTAGATAAAGCTATAAAACAAGCAAAGAAAAAGATAAAATTGTTAAAAATAGGGTATTGGAAGATGGAAGTAATAAAAACAGCAAAACTGCTATTTGCAGACGATATGGCAGTGATTGCAGGGACAGAAGAACAGCATCAATACAACATAGACATTTTAGAAGAACAACTAAAGAAAATAAACTATGAAAAAACAAAAACCATGATAATTGCGAGAGAAAAACTGAACCACATCATCAGAATAAAAAGAAGAATAATAGAACAGGTTGAACAATACAGGTACCGGAACAATAATAACAACGGAAAATTAGACAAAGAGATAAGAGGACAAAATAGAAAAAACTGCAAAATTATATAACATGTTAAAAAACACTTCGTTCAACAGAAAAGAAATATCGAAAACCACAAAAAAAAAATAGTGAAAAAAGTAAGTAGGCTTAACATTAACATATACCTATTAGCAAAACATAGACAATGACAGGAAAACAAGTAGAAAGAATAAATGCAATGAGATTTTTTAAAAAGATCATCTAACAAACAAGAAAAGATAAAACAAGAAACGAGACATACAAGATGAATAAAACTGTTACAAGAAAAAATTACAGAAATGAGATGGTATGGCCATATCAAAAGAATGAGTGAAGAAAGAAACACCAAGAAAATATGAGACAAGAGTAACAGGAAAACAAAAAAAGGAAACCCAGAAAAGAATGGAACAGAGCAATAAAGGAAGAGGCTACAAGAAAAGGGAACACTTGGGAAGAAATTAAAGATATAGCTAAGGACACAAAGAAATGGTATGAATATTATACAAATTAATAATGTGTCATTTTTTTTTAAACAGGTCAATTTTAAATATCAGTCAAATTAAACAACTGCTAACGTATATTTTTAAAACGTGTGTGATTTAAAACTTGATTACAGAAGCGTCATATAATTTCTATCAAAAGACAGTATCCCAAATAAAATCCATATGAAAATGATGTAGATGATTGCAGCTAAAGAATAAGGTATTTGGAAGCAGAGTCATGTGTGCATGTCAGCATTTATTGTTTACATGACTTTTAATATAATCTAATGTAAAATTACCTTTGTAATGTAAAATACAGATCACTAGCATATGAATGACTTTGCTGCACATAAAGTAATTATCATTCCAGCCATAGTGATGCTAAGAACTTAAAAAGTAATCCCAATAGTTCATAGAAAAAATAACCCATATTTATGTCAACCAGAAAATTCACAAATGTTTTTGTTTTCCAAGACGCAAATTGGCCATTTTAAACATTTCATTGCCAATATCAATTTTTATCTAAAAATGCAAAGTATAAAAATAATATTTAATTTGTAGTCTTATATTCAAATCATTTTGAAAATTCTTTTCCTCCCTCCAATATTTGCAAAAACAGATTTTATAAACAAAAGGTATAAAACCGTTTTTATTTATATTTAATGTATTGTTTATATATATAATCATGTGCCGCTCAGTAGTCAAAAACTATACTTAGCACAAGTATCAGTTTCAAATTGTTGGTGAGAAGCTTATAAAACTTAAGAATCAGTTAACTATTAAGAAAACCTTATTAAGAACTCATTTTAAAAGTATCTGCGAGATGTTTGTTGTCCAACTTGTTTCCTTCATAGTTAAACAAAACCTTCAATTTAGTATCAAAATTTAATTGTTTTATTATTTAAATATTATTAGTTGTGTCACAAAAAAATTGTAAAAAGTACTATTAGTGAATATAGTAAAGTGTTACAAATTTTATTTATAAGCATATAAATTTTAACTAACCATTTCAAGTAAGAAAGCGTTGATTGATTAATGTACTAAGATACGCAACCTGAGATAAAATACTCTTCATGAGATATAGATGGCACTGACACCAAAATTTATAAATGTTTATATTACATAAATTCTGTTCACAATCGTAATAATATTATAGTGAATAATGCAGATATGTATAAGCAATAAGTAAAATGTTTATAACAATTGCAGAATAAATAATATCAGTTTTATTGATAATTTAATTAATATTTTGACGTTATCTACATGTCATGAATAATATATTCGGGGCTATTCTCTATCCACATTGCTAGAAGTAAGCAAGATAAATATTGTTAACTAACGATATGAACTTTATTTTAACAAATATTGATTTCTAACAATATGAACTGGCACTTAATATATTTTTATATATTTTATTATTATTTTATCTAGAGAATTGTCAGATTTGCCACGCTTTCTGATGTAATATCCGTTTATACAAACAAGATTTGTTAAAATGACAGCTTATATTGTTAGCAAGCAAGAATTTGACAGTTCATATTGTTAGTTAGCAATATGTATCTTGCTTACTTCTAGCAATGTTCATAGAGAATAACACCGATTGTTGCGTATCTTAGTATATTTGTCAATCAACGTAAAAAAGCTCCCGAGATAAAGCTATTTAATTTGTTCTTTAAACATGCCCATGATTTTAACCAATTAAAAAAAATCAAGTTTGCGATCATTTCAAAACACTGAACTAATAGACAAATGCTTATATCATTTAATGAAGCAGTGTATTTCTCTATTTGCATTCACTCTACCATATCTATTTTTATTATTTAACACTAATGTAGTTTGTAATTTAGTCATTTAGGTAATGTAGTTTGACAAAAAAATAGTTTTTATATTTGCTGATCACATTTTAGAATTATTAAACAAAAACTATCACTTCTTTTCGGAAGTTTTCATATTCAGGTTAAGGACCTCAAAAACTCATTGTCCAAAATTTGAAACACGTGTTAAATATATGATCATACATCATAATCAACCACCACTTATCAGTTTGAAGTTCTAACTTGATACAAATGTAATACTTAAGTAGTAGTATAAATTATCAATATAAAATATTATTTAATATAATTAATATAATAAATTAACAATTGTCTAGAGAAAATAATTCAAAATCATATTATTTCAAACTAGTTTAATTACATTTTAAGATACTTTTCAATTATTGTACCAACTACGAGGGGCACTGCTAAAGTTCGCGGGATCAAGTACTGCCAGCGTTCTGACATTGTCATATTCGTAAAATTTAACGTTATTCACCTATAATTCAGTTGACAGTTCGATTTAAAACTGCTCGGTTTTGTTTCAACAAAATTTAACAAAAGTAATAATTGTGTGAAAAATGGAAATATCGAATCGTGACTTCCGAGTGATGATTTTTTATGATTTTCTATACGGTTTAACACCGCAGCAATGTGTGGAAAAACTTAGTTTGTTATTTGGGAATGAAGCACCATCCAAAACTATGGTTTACAAATGGTTCGCAGAATTCAAGCGTGGAAGACCAACGTTTGATGACGACCTTCGCAAAGGTCGTCCATGCAACTGTTGTCGCAAAAATATTGATGCTGTGCGTGAAATGATTTTGTCAGATTGGCATGTGACCTGTAGTGAGATAGAGGCATCCTTAAGCATTGCAGCAAAACAGATACATACGATTTTGCACGATCATTTGCATGTCAGATAGCTTTGCAGTCGATGAATCCCATACAATTTGAAAGAAGAACAAAAACAAACACGTGTCAAGTGGTGCAAAGAAATGCTAAAGAATTTCGAAGGGGGTTGTTCAAATTCGGTATATAACATCGTAACAGGTGACAAATCTTGAATATATTCATATGAGCCTGAAACTAAACAGCAATCAACTGTATGGGTGTTTCAAAATGAACCTAAACCCACAAAAGTGGTGCGTTCACAAAGCGTTTTGAAAAGAATGATTGCTTGTTTCTTCGGAAAAACGAGTCATGTTGCAACTGTTGCATTTGAGGATCGAAGGACAGTTAATGCTGACTGGTATACTTCAATTTGTTTGCCAAAAGTTATCGCTGAAATCAGAAGGAACAACATAAACCGGCGAACCATTGTTCATCATGACAATGCAAGCGCTCACACAAAGCACTGTAGAGTTTTTGACCAGTAACAACATCCAATTAATGACTCTTGCCCATATTCGCAAGATTTATCGCCCAATGACTTCTTCCTATTTCAAGATATCAAAAATAAAATGCGTGGCAAGCGTTTTTCATCGCCTGAAGTATTCAAATCACTTGTTTTAGAGGTACCTCGCTCAGAATGGCAAAATTGTTTTGAGGATTGGTTTCATCGAATGCAAAAGTGTATAGATTTTAAAGGAGAACATTTTGAGAAGCAATAAAGCAATTTACATAACGTAATTTGTGTTTTGCTTTACATTTTCTGCGAACTTTAGCAGTGTCCTTCGTATATTAATATCTGCATCTGGTTGAACTACAGGCAAGATTAAGAGCGGTATTCATAGACAAATCTCCATCTAAAGACGGTTCCACATAAATACAAATACTTAAAACATATTACTATCATCTGGCTGATATGAAAGAGACTGCCATGAGTCTGAGAGATCTGTCTATAAATAAAAAATAACAGCAAATGATAAACAATATGGTTGCTTATGATCTATTCCGTACAATGTAGGACGATAAATTCTATCAGTTCTAGCTAAATTTCCACAATAGTAGTGTAATTAAGACTATAATTAAATACTAAATAATATACTTACAGCTTAATGGATCTAGCACACTCGCCGCTAAAAAATAAAATTAAATTAAAAAAATTTAAATATAATTAACAAGATTATAACTTACATTTAGTTGTAGGTCGTCTCAATGGTTCATAACCAGATGACACAGCTAAAAAAAATACAAGATAAGAAAATATATTTTAAAATATAATATTATTTTACATTGAGAATATGGTCTAGATTCTTGAGAAGCAGAAGCTCCAGAAGAGTTTCCAAATGTAGACTGTGATTGATCAAACTTCTTCTTACGACTTTTTGAATGTGGTTCCGACCATTCACCATCATCATCATCCTAAAAATGTGAAAAATTTCATTAGTAATGTACATTGAATGTACTATATCTTTTTACTTGTGATGCTGCTGATAAATATTCAGAATTACCACCATCCGTAAACATAGATGATGCATTGCTGCAAACTGATGGAGGACGATTCTAAAAAAAAAGAAACTATATATGTACTGACAGTAATGTTGATATACAGACAAGTCAAACAGCTAAATGTCACTCAATCTAAACAACTGTTACATGTGATAATCAATGACGAGATGTATTCAAATGAAATGCACATGCACATTAGTAGATATAACAGCCGTTCCATAAGACAAAATATTCTTAGAATAGGCCAAGGAATAACCCCTTGAATTTTTGCCGCATGTTTACCTAACACCCTGTATAAGCCGAGTATGATATTAAATTAATTATACAATTTTTGATAAATGACTTTATTATTTATTATTAAAAAAAATTATACCTTAGCACTCCGGTAGGAAGAGACACTCGGGGCCACTTCAGCCATACCTCTGAATAAACTTTTGCAAGGAATATGTTGACCAGGAATTAACTTTATGTCAAGTCGTGTAGAGCAATTGTCACATATAATAAATGCATATCTAGTTACAATTGACTTGCTGCAATGTACTGGAACATCAGAATCTTCATGAAACTAAAAATATAATATAAACAAAAATTTAGTAATTAATTAAAATAATGCATGCAGTAATTTAAATAATTTAATTATAGTCAACACTGAATTTGTTAACTCAAACTTCTGGAAATAAAAGCGATCTGTAAGACAGTAACGTGCTCACTGGAGGATTTAATCATTTTTAACTACCAACAAACAACAAACTGTGACTATTTTTAAACAATTAAAGGTTATGATCATGTATTTACACACCTTATGATCTGGTTCATGAAACAGTTGTTCAAACATGATCAAGTTGAATGGTATTAAAATGCGGCCGTGTTCATTGTATTTAAAAATGCTAATTTTATTGTTTGAGTGCTCGAAAAGTGTTCGCTTCATTTAAAAGCGCACCCAATAAGGATTATTATATTGTAAAATTAATCTAATTATTTTATATTCTTGTTAAAATGTATAAATAATTACAAAAAATAACAAATCCAGATTTATTTTCACATTAAATTTGTGATTTATAGTCATTTGCATCTGCACAAATGTGTTAAAATTTACTCATCTAAAGATTAATTTTAATTAAACTCAACTTGTAAAAAATGATGTATTGTTTTCACAGAACAATCAAATAAATAAAACTAAATATGTACCTACATACTTCATTATATATATGCAAGAACTTCAAATGTTATAAAATATGTATTCTAGTTTTCAAGCAATCAAATATCAAGGTATAAAATTACTTACAGCACATGAAATTCCAGTTGTAAAATCATAAACATCTCGCTCCAGTTCAATGATACTCTGGTTGACGTTAGGCCAGACATTTTCACAGATACCGTTGTTTATAGCAAATAACAGATATTGTAATGAATAGAATTTGAAACAGCTAGGATCAATATCTGAAAAAAAATAATTATATAATAACACAGTATAGCCAATTTAGAATAGAATATAAAGAAATAATGTTTTAGTTTACATTTTAAATTTAGTTAATTTAGAAATATATAAGGTCTGCTGGTCTGAGAAAAATTCTCAAGAATGATTATGAAAATAATTAGTAAAATTGCTATTAAATATAAAAAAAATAATGTTCTAGGTAAAGTAAATGTTTATAGAGCAAATATTTTACTAAATTAATAATAATCATAGCAACATTAATGACAGAGATTTCCGCGATCAATAAACAGTAATCTCAATTATATTGTGACAATTTACAAAATTCATTTTTTCAGTTCAGTTAATTTCAACTAAAATTTATCATACTAGAAAACTTACCATTATCGTTACACATCTGTATCATCACATCAGAGACCAATTTTAATTGTTTGTCATGCACATAAATTCTTGTAATTTCTTCACTTGATGCATCCTAGAATTATATAAATTACAAAAATTTAAAAAACTTTGATATGAAAGAATTTTAGTATGCTGAACAAATTTAATAATGTTGTGAATATTGTACAATAAAGAACAAATGAATAGAGCTACTTACACCATTTATTATGTTAAGATTTTGATTGAAAAATGTATCTTTATTAAAACGACTATGAAGACACCAACAACCATAAATAGATTAATATTAACCTGTTGAGTTAGCTCATTACTTCCTGCAAATTGCAGTGCTAAGTGACAATTTTTTTCAACAAATTTTTGGTCTATATTTTGGCATCACAAAGTTGGAATTTTCTTCATGCTCACATTAAACGTCAGATGATTATTTAACATGTGCTTATGTCATCAATTCCATATCTTATTTTATAATGAATGATAAGATATAACGTAAATAATAATTTAAAAAGCTAATCATTGGTTACCTTCAAGACAACTCATCACTGCCAACTGATTGGCAAAATACAAACTGAATTCTTCTTCAAGGCCACTACTGAACAAACAAAAACATAAAATATTTAAATAATTTATTTAAACTCAAAATTTAGAAGCTTTTCGTTTATGTAGATGGTGACAGTTTACATTGTTGGCCACACTATAGAGTAAACCGTATAGAGAGATGAGTCATCCTGAACACAGCCATTGTATTATGGTTGGTACCATAATAATTATAAAAACCTATATTAACACTATCAAAATAATTGTAATATAATTTTGTAATTATGTATGTAATTATTTGCTTCAATATTTTATCTTGTGATACATTTTGTTTCCGTTCTCATTTTTATTATATTAAAATTGAGTATGTTAAATAGTTAGTTAATCAATCAACAATTCGAAGACGTGGGATCATTTTCTATTGGTTTGGATAAAGGGTGAAGGCTGAACAAAAATTCCTAAGTTAGAAGAACTGATTTTGAAAATAGTTGAAGAGGATGTACCAATACCAAATACTGCAGATTTCTAAGTTTCTAAAAAAACTTTATGACATTTTTTCTATATTTTATTTACAGTATCCTTATCATTTCTGAAAATGCATTGTATTAAAAAAACGGTATTTTGTAGATTCAAAGCCAAGCTCACTTTTCTTAAAATGCAATATTTTTTGTATTTCAATTAGTTTAAAATTTATACGCTAATGAAAATTGTCGCAGAATGTCTACCTCAGATTATTTTTCAGGAAAACAAAAACTCGTAACAAAAAGTGACAATTTCATTTTGTAGATACAAAGATTAGTTGTCAAATATTTAATTTGTTTTTTCTGAAATAATGCTTTTAGGCAATACAGGACCATCTTTACATTTTTTCTAAAAAGACAATTGCTTTTTAATATTTTAAAACCTGTTCGAGTTGAAGGTTATTTTAATACTAATAAAATAATGCAATAAAACTTTTTATTACGTCTATTTCAACAAACTAGTGTCCTTCTAATAAAAATATATAGATACAATATAACTTAGCTTCGTATCTATAAAATGCCGTTTACCGTTTTTTAATACAATTTTTGGTACATAGAACCATTATTCTGGAACAACAACAACATATTGAGCAGTTTTGAAGAACTAAATTAATTGCTTTTTTATAAACTTTATAGTTATACATTTAAGTCGCTCAGAATTCTAAAGTCAACATGAAAACATGTTACTGAAGCTTACAGAGATCTGAATCTCCGTATGTAAAATGTTTGCATGTGCTTTAAAATAATTTAATATGTGCACATTATCTAGATAATGTGCACATTAACTGCTTTTGCGCTTTATCGGTAACATATATACCATTGAGAGAAGAACAGGCATTTTTATTATGTTAAAATAATTTAAATCTCTAGTGATTATAACGTTACCATAAAAGAAATGATTTCCTCTATGATGTCCTGCATATTGCTATCAGTTTCACCTATAGGTGGTGGCAATTGATGAGTTTCATTCGAAGTTTGTTTGGCTTTGAAAGAATATCCAAGTGGTAATGATCCTGAAAATTAAAATTTAAAAAAATGTATAATCTAATAAAAAAAATTAAATGTATATTAAAATGAAGGGCAACAAAATATATTGTTTTAAAAAACAAAAAATGACAAAAAAAAATTGTTTTATCGCAATGCTTAAATTAAGTATTTGTGAGGAATATTATTACCTGGTCGCACAATTTCATGGTATATATTTTCTTTAAGCACTCCTTCCTCTAAATTGAATTTAAGTACTGCAATCTCGGCCGGAAAATATCTATTATCACTATTGCTGTAGCAAAAGTTGTTAATATGCATAATATAAAAATATTGTTTTTCCAATGCTGCAAGGAATTTTATATGAATTAATTACAATTAAATGTATTTAAGTTAATTTAAGAAATATTTACAATTAGTGTTCATGGCACGCTTTATTATTTTGTCAATATCTAAATGCATTTGTTTTTCTGAATCTTTCTTTTGTTGTTCTTGATGTTTTAGTACATCAATATTTTCATGTAAAGCTGTCAACTTTGCACCACCCCTATCTTGGTCTTTCTCATGAACAGCTCGCTCATTGTAAGGACTCCTTTCAGCTGGACCCATTTTCTGAAATAAAACAAGTACTTTGTCTGTGTCTGTGCTTGCTTCAATATGCAACATGATAATAGTAAGAAACAGTAAACTTTTTTTAGGAGAAAGAAGAGAATGCAGAGCTGGATGTCCAGAGAAGAAAACCAGAAGGTATTACCATGAGTAAGTCATTCTTCATTCTTAAGAGCCACTTGTTGAGGCCAACACATCACTAAGGCCACATAAAAAAAACCAAACAAAACATCTCCAAGAGACAGACAGGTAAACAGTTTCAATCTAGGTACCTTGCTTCTGTATTTACAAACACCATGTACATAAATCCTACACACCAGCACAAACTTCAATTGCTCATGCTACATAAGTTACTTGCTTATCTCTCATACTGAAATACCAAGTTCAAATTCTATACTGCCGTAAATTATTTGTGCATTTGTGTTGAATACACTTTAACTGCTTTGCATTAATGATTTCAACAACAAATAAATTTACAAACATTAAATTCGCCTCATTTCAATAATCATACTGGAAAGAACTTCTGACCTCAAACCATGCAAACAATTAACAGCTTGAAGTGTAAACCGTTTCTGTTTTATGTGTAAACAACACAGAAGTATGACTCTAATGTACATGATGACAAAATTTAATAATAAGATTTTTATAAAAAAAGATTATACTCAACAAGTATATTAGCAAGTGAGAGTTAACAATAAATTCCGTAAAATTCGGTTATGGGATGCATATATTTTTATTTGTATACTTTTATATGCTAAAATGTTTTATTGTTTTTATTCAGACCAGTTGGTTTCAGCTATTAGGCCATCGTCGGTGTAATATATTAAGACATTATTATTAGTGATGCCGCCGGATCCACTTTTTGGCCGAAACCGAATACCGGAACCATCACCTACAAAAAAAAACTGGAACCAAATCCAAGACCGGATCCATCCATAAAAATATAAAAAAATAATCAATATTTATCAGCGCCGGCATCCAGCGTCTTTAGCAAGACTATTTTTTCAAGCTGCAGATGTCTATGAAATTAACTGACCGCAAATCATGTAGAAAAATTTATATTCCTATATTATAATTTAAGTATTATTGATAATACTGATTAATTAGTCTTTTCAAATTAGACAAAAAGTTTACGTTTTAGAAAAATTTTACCCACAGCTTAGCAACCTGTATACTAAGTTGTGTTTGGACTGTTTGAAGAATATTTTCATCTGGCGTACGCATGATTTACTTTGACTCGCCATTCGTCCAACCATTCATCCAGGTCGTCCGTGGCTTTTTGTAATCTAGAAATAATCACTAATAATAAAAAACAAGTGAAATTTATTATTTGTTTTTTTTTTTACATTTTTATTCTACTTTCATTAGTTTCATTTATTTAAAAAAATTGGATCCGGCCGACATTGATCTAGCCGAATCCGTCCGGATAGTTATTAAGATCCGGAAGAAACCAAATCTTTCAAATATTGGCCGAATACCGGATCTGGATCCGGTTCCGGCGGCATCACTAATTATTATATATTATGAATGCAAAAGATCAACACAATTATACTTTTTGTTATGTTATATACAAATTATAGCAAAATATAAACAAATCCAATAATAATGATGTGGTTATGCCAACAAATTATAATTGGAATTTTTGCAACAACTACAGAATGTGCTGTTAAGATAAATATGCAAATTGATCAATATTTTTATTCAACAAACACACTGTTCAAGCATACAGATCACTCAGAATTTAAACAAAAGTACTCAATACTGCAAATTAAAAAAATTAATTAAAAAATGAAACGGTATGCAAGCTGTTAGATGGCTTGAGTAATGTTCACAATAATATGTTGTAGCAGTATTATAACTCAAATGGGGATATTTCAATAGATAGTGAAAGTCAGTGTAATTTCTCACAATACTACTAATTTGATATCGCTTTGAGACCAATTAAACATGCAGAAGAAAACTTTTAGGTGAAAGTTTTGTGACAAACAATGCTGACAACGTCCAAAAAATGCAAAGTCATTTATCTGATGAGGTTGACATAATTCAGTATAAATGTTCAGCTCCCATTTTTAATCAACCAGACACTACTCTATCTATAATGAAATTGATTAAGTATTTTTAACATGTTCCTTCTGCATTATACAGAAGAGCGGAAGGAAAGAAACTTGTAATGCCTCTAGAAGTAAGGTGGAAAACAATGTATAAGGGCCGCTTGCTTTTCTCTGGATTTACTTTGACTCGCCATTCGTCCAACCATTCATCCAGGTCGTCCGTGGCTTTTTGTAATCTAGAAATAATCACATCGTGTGATTTAGAAGAATAGAGAAGAGCTGTTTGCAACTGCATAAGTGCCACTTTATTTCCAAGTGGAGCTTATATTCGTTGTACCATCTGCTAAGTAGAACATAAAAACCCCTAAGTGGAACTTATCGTAAGCCGAACCTTGAGTTCGGTTTACGCATACAAGGTGCAGAATAACCTAAAATTTGCTTCACAAAATTGCATTGTCTTTGTAATTTTTATAAAAAATCTTAAAATTCTGTGTATTACACACTACTTCAAGTTACAAATGGATAGATTTTTAGATGCTCCTATTGACTAGATTTTATTCAACATACAAGTGTAGGGAGCTTTACAGAAGTGCACATATCTACAGCATCTCGCATTATAGACAAATGCAATACTTGAATAAAATTATTTTATGTCCTTTTTGAGCATTAGCAGTATGTAAAAGGTTAGGTAGCAATAAGAACTGTTAATAATAATAAAAAACTTTAAAAATGCAGAGGTTTCGAAGATTTATCAGTGCAATTATGTAAAACTTACTTATATTGAAAAGTAATATTTAATATCAAAACCACGTAAGACCCCATTTAATTAATAATTCTATTAAGAATAAACGTGTAATAAATACTTCAAATAAAATGAACCGATCGTGTTTAAGTATGTCGGGCGAATGAATCACCCATATGAGTAATTAAAAGTTTTTATTACCATTAACTAGGTCTTTTTTGCTACCTAACCTTCTATATACTACAAATGCAATAATATTAGTTGTTCAGACGCTGTCTGCCTTCTCTGCTGTCAAAAAATAATGACAGAATAAAGCAAACTTTGCTGTGTTGCCACATATATCTGTATCTTACGTGAGTGGACCTTAAAATACAGTGGTGCAACAAAATATATTTTTAAGCTTCACTTGGACATAAGTGGTACTTGACTAAGGTTTAGTTTTAAGCGAGGTGGTGCAAGCGGCCCATAGTGCTCCATTTCAGAAAAAATGAAAAAAGTGTCATAACCTTTAATTGTTAGTTTCTGAAAATGGTCGCCTTAAGAACAAACACTCATTAAACGTGGATATATTTAAATGTCATTTTCAGGAAACATGTATTAAATGTGTGATTTGTGGGACAAAATATATAAAACGTAATTTAAGTTTGCAAAAGCTTTAGTTTTTCCTAAACATCGTAAAATGCATAAATAAATAATAATTTAATAACGTTGTATCATTTAAATTTAATTTAAACTGGCATTATGCATTTAGAACAATCCTAATAAACTAATAGCAGAATAACATAACTTTTAGGCCTGTAATATCCAACTTCTAATAAGGCACCTAATAAACTATTAGCTGAATAACCTGACTTAATTTTATTTATTTTATTAAAACCTATAGACAGCCAATTAAACATATGCTTAATGCCCGTATTACACTGTCAATAATTATATCTTGAATTATATATATAAAAATATTTAAATCTTAAAAAGTTTGTAAAATGCACAAAATATCATCAATCTTATTGTAGATTGAAATTTTAAGAATATTTTTAGGTTTTCTTTATAATTAACACATAACATGTGAGTAATAGCATTTATAATATAACCTAACTATTTTTTAAAAACTGTTAGTTCGTACATTTTTTGTGTTAATTCTAAAGAAAAACTAAAAATATTCTTAAAATTTCAATCTACAATAAGATTGATGATTATTTGTGCATTTTATAGACTTTTAAGATTTAAATATTTTTATATATATAATTCAATAAAGAATTATAGATCAGTGTCATACGGGCATAACATATACATTTATAAAAAATAAAAACATTAAGCATATAATTTATTAACCGCTCAGAGGTGTAACAAAAATAAATCAAATTAAAGTTTAAAAAAAGTTAGATTATTCAGCTAATAGTTTATTAGGTGCTTTATTAGGAGTTGGATATTTCGGCCCTTAATAAAATACATTACGCTAAAAATAAGTTATTCAGCTAAAAGTTTATTAGGAATTGAATATTACAGTCCTCATGTATAAAATTACTAACAATCATGATTCATTTTAATTTTCTAAACTTAACTTGTGCTCTATTAATCTTCAACTGGTTATTTTTTATCATAATCAAACTACTTATTATATTTCTCTTAATAATAATATATGAGCACTCGGCATGCTTATCATATAAATGTTTTTTGTTTCCGAACGTACCTGGAATACAAATAAATATTACCTTCCAAACTTCACCAGCAGCTTCTGAAGCTTCAACCATACTTCTGAACTTGCGTCCTTGTCTGTCTTTAAATTCCATCATAAAGTAAAAGAATCCATTGCGACCAGGTTTGTTCTTTTTAGGCATTTTGATTACTGAAAATATGAAACTGCTTTAAACAAGCTGTTCCAAAAACATGAGATGTAATAAATGCAATTATAATGCTTGTTTTGTTAATTTAACCTTACATTATCCCAATAAGAAGCAGGAGCTGGACAAATTTGATTTTTTTGATAAAAATAATGTCGATGATTTACGATTTACAACGCCGAGTTGAATATATGAAGTGGATAGCTAGATAATATAAAGCCTATATTATAAGGTCATATATTAAATCAGTTAAAAATGTGAAAACAGATAACTGATAAAGAGCAGGTGAAGTGATTCATCGAGTGAATCAGGTGAATGCTGAACTGAACTTGCCTCAATCAACTTCCCGGGCGCCAAACTTGTTAGTCGGTAAAAGAACCTGATGGAATGTTCTATGACCTGAACAACTGCAATGAACTGAAAGTTGCATGGATTGTGCAACTAGTAGCAACCTGTAGGTTAGGTACCCACCAGGTAATGTAGGAAACTGTTATTTATAATTTAAAAAAATTGTTTTATATGTCGTTACAATTTTGTATTTAGTGATTATGAAAGGTCAAATAAAAAAAACGAGTTAACCGCCATAAATTCTTGGCCTACTACATTTCTAAAAACCAATTTTCAAATATTGTCATTGTTAAATGTGATGCTTTATTAACGTACATGTGCAATTCAACCCTCTAGTCTACTTTAATTAGTCTCTTAAGTGATATCCAGACAGACATTGTTAGGTTTCAACAATGCCAAGTTACATTTTTAGTTATTTTTTATAATTATCATCAAATGTAAGAATTGGCGTTTATAATATTACCCAACCATTTTCTAAAAACTGCTAATGCGTAAATTTTTAGCGTCAATTTACAGAAAAAACTTAAATATGTTCTCGTCACTCGTCACTCTGTGCTTCTAAACAGATTCTAATTATGTGAAAAAAAAACCCAATAATGAAAATAGACAAAGAATCGGGTATTCTACAACAAGCAAAAGTGAATTAATAGAAGGAGAGAAAAAAACACTTAGAAATACTAAGAAATCTAATTGGAAAAAATGTGGAAAAGGTACACATTATTAAATAAAAATACGAAACCGCAGGAAAAAAGGAGATAAACATTTTAATGGAGATTAAGTATTAAACAACGAGGCGAAGAGAGCAAATAACCCCTCAACAATCCAAATAATGGGGAAATTAATTAAAGAGTGAGTGTACAACCACTAAACTGGAAATTAAGAAGGTGGCGAATCAACTAGAAACAAATATGGAGAGAATGGAATTTGAAGAAGTTAAAAAAAAAAAGAACAGGAGAAAGAAAATAAAACAAAAATAGGTATAGAAATATCGACACAGACAATAGAAACTGGAGATAATAGGGAAGAAAACCGTAAAAACCAATTCATCTCGGGCGAGGAGATATTAGAAGTGGTTAATGAAGAAGATATAAAAAATATTATAAATAAAGAATGGAGAGATACAGACTATAAATACGTTAACGTGGAAAAAAAGAACCCAATAATGGGAAAGGAAATGAATACAGGACTTTTAAATAATAAAGATGAAATAGGCAAAGAAGGTGGTATCTTACAACAAGCAAAAATAAAATACCCTGTACTAATGGAGGAAGAAGGAGAAGATGAAACGCCATATATAGAAATAGTTAAAAATCTAAGCGGAAAAAATGTGGGAAAGGTGCACATTACCTAAGCAGAAAATTGAAACCGCAGGGAATAAGGAGATAATAGCTTTCGAAAAAATGCTTATTAAAACAAAAACATTAAGTATTAAAGAAATAAATATACCAATACCAACGGGAATTACGGCAGGAGATGCAAAAAAAATTAAGGAAATGGCAAGAAGAAGAACTAACACAAAAATTAGACTGTGCGTGCCAACACAGGGACAGGTATCGGAGACAAATAGAGAAAGAAGACCAGGAACGGAAACAGGTGCTATAGTAGTGAGCAAACAAGGTGTCACATATGCAGATTTGCTGAGACAGGCAAAAACCCAGATAAAAGAATCTACGTTCAAGGAAGTAAAAGAAATAAAAAAAGGGGAGTTGTTACTAATTACAAAGGGTAATGAGACGGAGAAAGAGATGGAAAAAATTAAAAATGGAATGGAAGGTTGCAATGTAAGAAAAGCCAGTAAAAAAACCACAGAACTGGTGATAATTAAAGACATTAGCCCGGAAGTTAAGAGGGAAGAAATACTGGAGGAAATTATGAACAAAGTGAACACAGAAGGAAGTACATTAATTTCCATAAAGAAAGGATATAGAGAAAAACAAACTGCTATAGTCAAAATGAACAAAAAAAATAGCGGAACAGATAATAGGAGAAGGAAGAATAAACATAGGACTCATAAGATGCAGAGTAGAGAAAGTTAAAGCAAATGAAAGAAAATGCTGGATCAAAAGATGGGGAAGACAGGTCTTTGCTTTGTATAAAATGCGGAAAGGAGGGACATCAGGTTGCCGAATGCAGAAACAAAGAATACTGCATTGAATGCAAAGTATTAGGACACAGAACAGGAGAGAAAAGATGTCCAGCTACAAATAAAAAAGAAATAAGGAAAACAAAGAAGAATATGGAGCACAACAACCCAGATAACTGGAGAAAAAACTAGGAAGAAATAGTATTACATAATGTATAAGTTTATACAAATAAACATAGGGAGGGGAAGATAGGCTCACGATTTACTAATAGCAACAGCGGAGAGAGAGGAAATAGACCAAGTGCTAGTGAGTGAACCTAATAAAAACAAACTAAATGGTAAGTGGATAAGAGACAAAGGAACAGACGCAGCAGTTTTAGCTAGGGAGAAGTGTAGGGACAAGGTGGAAAGATGGGGAACACCAAAAGAAGGAATAGCGTGGGCAGAAGTACAAAACATGATAGTATACAGCTGTTATATCAGCTCAAACTGCGATCTGGAATACTATCGAGAGTGGATAGAAGAATTAAAAAAAAAAAAACAAAAAAACAAATAAAATTATTGTAGGAGGAGATTTCAACGCAAAATCACCGAGATGGGGAGGCTACAAGAACGATTTAAGAGAAAAATCTTAGAGGTGATGATAGCAGGGTTAAATCTTACAATTTGCAACAAAGGAGACAAACCGACGTTTGTAAGAGGAAGCTCAAAATTACATATTGACATTACCATAGCAACGTGGAAAATGGCAAAAATAATAAATGAATGAACCGTGACTGATAAGAATCACTGAGTCTACACAAACATATACAAAACAATACAATGCAAAAGAAAAAGGAAAACAGGAACACACGAGAGAAGGTAAATGGAACGTAAGAAGAATGGACAAAGAAAAGATAAAGAGAGACATGGAAACAGAAGAAGTGACAGAAAACGAAAATATTGAGAAAAGATGCAAGAGGTACTCAGAAAAACTGAGAAGGCGGACGAAAAGGACCATACTGGTGATGTTAGGAAATAAAAAAATGCAGGAAAAACACAATACAAACAGGGAGAAAAGTCAAAAGGCAGAGAAGAAGAGGAGATAACACAGAGGAAATAGAAGAAACTAAAAAACGACAGAAAAATCTTTAAAAAGGCAATTAGGGATAGCAGAAAAAGATGCTGGAAAGAAATGATAAAATCTATAGATGGGGATCCTTGCAAAAAGCCGTACAAAATAGTGATAGACAAATTGGGTGGAAAAGCAAAAGGAATCTGCTTAAAAAAAGACGAAGAAGAAGAAGAAGAAGTCATAATTAAAAAACTATTTCCCAAGGGAGAACCAGTAGAAGAACCAGAAACAAAAGAAGAAGAAGAAACAGTTATGGCAACAGTGAAAGAGATAAAAGAGATCATAAAAGAATTGCCTAACAACAAAGCACCAGGTTTGGACGAAATAACAACAGAGATTGTTAAAGCAGCTTTAGACGGAAATGAGATAGAAATATCTCAAATAATCAACAAGTGCCTAAAAAAAAGAACTTTCTCAGGATGTTGGAAAGATGCCATTCTGGTACTGATTGAGAAAAAGAAAGAAGTAGGAAAAGCAACGACATACGATAGCGTTGGACATACAGAACGCGTTCAATAGCGTATCATGGGCAGCAATCATTGAGGCGGCAAAGAAGAAAGAACTGAACAGAAAAACAATCAAGATCATATGGAGCTACTTACAGGACAGAAACTTAGTGACCAAAAAGAGAAGATTCAAACTTACCAGAGAGGTACCGCAGGGCTCAGCACTGGGACCAAAACTGTGGAACTTTGTCTATAACAAGTTACTTCGAATGAAGATGCCGGAAGGCGTGTCAATAACAGCATTTGCGGACGACATAGCAGTAGTAGGTAAAGACGTAGAAATAGAAGTACTAAAAGAAAGATTAGAGCTGGCAATTGATATGATACAAATATGGATGAGAAGTAAGGGTTTAAAACTAGCAACACAAAAAACTGAGGCGGCATGGCTATCGACTAAGAGTAATAATAGAGGAACAGGTAAGATACAAGTGGGAGATCAAAAGATAACTATAGGAAAAAAAAATCAAATACCTCGGAGTGACACTCGAAGCAAAGGGATGGAATTAACAGGTTAAGGAAGCGGTCATTGGAACAAAGGAAATGGAGAGAAAGCTTGGTAGACTTATGCCAAACAACTGAGGCAGCAAGAAACAAATTGCTGTATGCCGCAGAAACATGGGGGAAGCCATGAAAACAAAAACAAAAAGAAATAAAGTAAGAAGAGCCTCGAGAGCAAGCATTTGGGGAATTTTTGCAAAAAATTATAAAATAAAGGAAGAAGAAAGGCGTACATTTTGTCAGGAAGAAACACACGATAACGCAGAACACACTCTAGTAGAATGCGAGGCGTGGGAGGAAGATAGAAAAAAACTAGAATAAATACTAGGAAGCAAAGTGGATAAAACAACAATCATTAACAAATGCTTAAAAGATGAAAATAAATAGAGGGCGCTAAGAAACTTCGCAACAAGTGTACTAAAAAAAATTGAATATAGAAAAACAAACAATGGAAACAAACACAGAAACTAAAAGCCATATATAGAAGAGAAAGGAAAGAGATGAGAGAAGCTAAATGAAAACAAGTAAACAGAAAAAGATCAAAAAGAAAATAATAAGAAAAGACATGACAATTTCCAAAAAACAGAAGAAAAAAGAACATTTACAGAGACTACGATACCAAACGAAATTGCAGAGATAAGGAGAAGGAGAAAAGAAATATTGAAGGAAAGCAGAATAACAGAATTAACAAGGCAAATACCAAATGGTAGATATGCTATCTTGAGGCTGACTGAGAACGCAACCTTTCAGATAGTCAGAATATACCTGGCAACGAGAGGACATGAAGAAATAATTCCTGATGGAGATACAAGGATATCACTGGAGGTAAAACTTACAAATCTAGGACTGTCAAAAGGAATACAACTAATGGAACTGCATAAATTATTTATGGAGGAGAGGGGATACGATGAAGAAGAAGTCAACAAAGACCTTAGTAAGCTAAGAGCACATCTGAGAACAAATTATATAATTAGAGTAAATAACACACAGATGGGAGAAAGAAGAGAATGCAGAAGTAGATGCCAGTGCAGATAAGAAAAGGCAATATGACAAAAAAAGACAGAGAAAGGTAGGGGCTATAGGGAGAGAGGGGCCGGGGACAGCATGCGTGCCGCAGATGATGCGTAAAAATCCGCAAGGTAAAAACCAGCTCACCTCAAACTAGCGTCAAATGTAGGTTAGTTTAGACAGGGACATTATAACAACAGGATTTGCACAGAGAAAAAAACTGGAAGGTATTACCATGCGTAAGTTATTCTTAAGGGCCAATTGTTGAGAGCCAACACCTCACTACGTCTTAAAAAAAACAAAAAAAAACAAAAAATTAAACAAAGATATAATTATACGAATACCGACAAGAATAGCACAAAAAAAAGCAAAAAAAATCATGGAGATGGCAGGAAGAAGAACTCAAACAAAAATGAGACCTGTACTAAGTACGGGTATCAGAGACAAATAGAAAAAGAAGATCAAAAACAGAAACAGGAGCTATAATCGTGAGTAAACAGGGCGCGACATATGCAGACTTGCTGAAACAGACAAAAATACAGATGAAAAGATTCAATGAGATATTAGAAAAAAAGTTGTTACTAATAAAAAAAAAGACTGATAAAGAGATGGAAAAAAGTAGGAAATGGAATGGAGGGTTACAATGTAAGAAAAGCCAACGACAAATTCACAAGATGATCAAGAATATTTATTCGGAGACTAGCAGGGAAGAAATTATGAACAAAGTGCACACAGAAGGAAGTACGATAATATCCAACTCAGCGGAACAGCTAATAGGGGAAGGCAGAATAAACATAGAACTCATACGATGCAGAGTAGAGAAAGTAACAGCAAACGAAAGAAAATGCTACAACTGCTGTATGGAAGGAAAAGACATGTAGCGGCGGAATGCAATGGAGAAGATAGGTTATTGTTATGCATAAAATGCGAAAAGGAGAGACCAGGTCTATGGAATGCAAAACGATAGAGCACAGACAACAACAAAAAGAATATAGAAGACAACAACCCTGATAACTGGAAACAACACGAGGAGCAGATAATAAATCAAAATCTATAAGTTTATACAGATAAACATAGGGAAGGAAATAGAGGTGTTGGAAATACAAATAATGGTTAGTTAGTTATTTTATGTGTTTTTGAACTTACCGTTCTTTCTATTTGTATGCCCCTTCTTTTTGTAACAACCCAGGCTTGTCACAATGATGAGCGGGCTTTTCCCAGTTGAGAATCAACCGACGTAGTCATCAGAGTTATGAAATCGAAGCCAAGTTGTTTAGAAAAGCAGATGCTCTTGCACAATAATACTGGTAGAAAGTATGAACGACTCAAATGTGGATCTGACAGCCACGAGTGATTTTGCAAAGGCAATATGGGAAAAGCTTATTTCTATATACGAGCAGAGCTTAGGTCAACGGTTGGATCGTTTGATGGACTCATTTTTTACAAACGAAATGGACCCATGTGAGGATATAGTAACACATATCTCTCGCTTTCAGCGGATTTTTTGTGAACTGAATGAAGAACTAAACAAACAGGTAAAAACAATGCTGCCAAAAGTTCTTCTGTTAAGCCGAATTATGTCAAAATGGCCTAAGGACTACTTCAAAATTAAAAGTGTATAGGAGTCAATACCGATGCAAAGGCAATCCATCAACAGGCTGACAGAGCGGTTGCGTCTTATAGAAATGCGTCTACCAGAAAGAAAAAGGTATTTCAACTGCATTGATTTTAAAGAATGGAAATAAGAAAAACGCAGTGCAGAAAAACTATGCAGGAATAAAGTGCTTCAGATATAAAAAAAATTGGACATATTTTCAAGGGTTGTCCGGATAAACTTAAAGCGACAAAAAGTGAGTCGAAAGTTGATGAAGCCTTTATTTGTTTTTTAAGTCTAGAGCCAAGCACACCGGGCATTTGCAATGAGCAAAAGTGGTTTGCCGATAGTGTGGCAATGCGCCACATCACCAACCGTCAAAAATATTTCGAAGAGGTGACGAAATTTGATGAACCGATGTGACACTGTCATTATTGAGATGCGAGTAAACGGTGTGTGGCGGAAGAATTACCTACAGGATGTATGGTACGTGCCTGACGTTGGGCAAAATTTGTTTTCGGTGACTACAACGTTGAAAAAGGGTTTCAAGTTGTCAGCAGATGACTCTGTGCGTAAATTTTTAAAAAGTGGTGTTGTCTATCTTGTCGGTAAAATAAACGTGGTTTGTTTGAACTTGGAATGCGTATGCGTAACGACGGGTTGAAAAATAGTGCGGCATATATCGCGTTAAGTGTTTTGAAAAAACAATTGTTTTAAGAGTGGAATGAAAAACTGTGTCATCAGAATAAACAACATACCAAGCGGTTTCTTGAACGATTTGAAATTAAAATAAATATGTACTTGTGAAGACTTTTGTGAAGCATGCGTTATAGGGAAGCAGATCATACTTGCCAAGTAAAAGGAACTTGTGCATTCAGACGTTTGTGGACTGCATCCAGGGAGTTTGGGCAAGCACTTGTACTATGTGGGGCTTAAAGACTATTTTACCAAGTACAGACGCGTGTTTTTCCTTGAACATAAATGTGATGTAACGGAATGTCTTAAAGACTTTGTAAAAGAAGCTGAGGTGGCTGGTGTGCAAACAAAACAATTTTAAAGTGACAGTGGAACTGAGTTTGTTAATGCAGATGTGAAGTCGTTTCTAGCTTCAAAAGGGATTCCGTTTATGGTCATGTCATATGGTACTGCAAAACGTGACAACAGAACTCTTGTAAAATGTGCAAGAACTCTGCTCCAGGTTAAAAAGTTACCAGTGAAATTGTGAGCCAAAGCTGTCAACACTGCAGCGTATGTCATTAATAGGACGGGACTAACACCAGTAGCAGGTAAAACCCTATATGAATTGTGGTTTAATCGATATGTTTATGCTCCTCAGCACCTAAAAGCTTTTGGAACAAAGTGCTATGTGCACGTGCCAGTTCAGAAACGTCGTAAATGGGACGCAAAAAGTAAACCCGGATATCTAATGGGATACTGCGGGGAGAAGAAAGGATATTGAGTGTGGCTGAATACCGAAGACAAGGTTGTCAGTAGTCATGACGTCATATTTAATAAAGGAGCATCATCGATTGTTTTGAAAGAAACATCACAAAACAATCAAGTGCAACTTTTTCTACCACATTCGTCGCCGATAGAAACAGTCGTCGACAGCCACCGTCTTAAGTGCTGGATAACAATAATGACTTGGACCAAGATGACAGACGACATCAGAAGCAACTACGACCCAGAAGATAACAATTCCGAGTCGTCCAGCAAGCAAACGTTAGCTGCAAAGGAAGTCCACGCTAAGCCAGTGGATATCACTGAGAAGAACGTAGCACAGCTTTTAGATTGTTCCAAGCAAAATATAAAACCACCAAACATCTTAAAGATTTTGTTATGTTTGCAGGAAATTTTGTGAGTCTGAGTCAACCAAAGCCAAACTGGAAGAAATCAAATCTTTGCTTGAGAACAAGACATTCGACTTGGTGAACCTTCCCCAAGGTAAGAAAGCTGTCGGTTGTTGTTGGGTGCTGACAGAAAAGTTAAAGATAGACGGGTTGAATAATTGTTACAAGTTGCGGTTAGTTGCCAAGGGATATGTCCAGCGGAAGGGCATAGACTACGACAAAACTTTTAGCCCAGTTGCCAGATTTGACATCATTTGATCACTCCTGAGCATTGCGGCGTTGGAGAAGCTGCAACTCAGTCAGATTGATATAAAATCGGCCTTTTTATATGGCAAGCTGAAGGAGAAAGTATATATGCTGCAGCTATGGATTGAGGCGTGTATGTACAAATTGCAATATATATATGGCTTTAAACAGTCCTCACGCTGTTAAAATCATTGCCTATGTAGGTTCCCGATGGAACACAAGTTTAAACAAAGTGTCGCGGATCCGTGTTTGTTTGTCAAGCGTACTGGAACTAAACTTCTTGCAATTGCTGTGTATGTGGATGATGGACTAATAGCTGGAAATTACGTTAACCAACTGAAATGTTTTTTAAATAAACTGGAAAAAGATTTTCAAATAACTATGTCGGACTTAAACTGTTTTATCGGTGTGAATTTGAGTAAAAAAACTAACGGTATTTTGCAGAACAAACTTTGTACACTAAGAGAGTCCTGGATTGTTATTCAATGTCGGAGGCAAATCCAGTATCAACCCCGAATGATGAACATCTAGAAGATTTTGAGGATGATTCGTTGTTGAACGACTCAGTACCGTTTAAAGAAGCTGTGGGCAGTTTGATGTACTTATTAGTGGCAACACGACCTGATATTACCTGTCAGTGCAGTTTTACAATTTCTGGCAAAACTAAGGGCATCTCACTGGGCAGCTGTAAAACAAATTTTCCGCTATCTACGTAGAACCGTGAGTTGAGGACTTCTTTACGTGAGTGATCCAAACAATGTTTTAAAAGTACACAGCAATACCGACTACGCCGCAGATAAGACGTCGAGACGCTCAAGAACAGGCGTTGTTAGTAAGAACGCCGGCGCAGCTGTGACCTGGATGAGTCGGAAGCAAAGCAACAATGCGTTACATATCAACTACGGAAGCCAAATATTTAGCCGCCAGTAAATGTGCAAAGGAAGCTATTTGGCTCAGCCGCCTTTTTTAAGAGCTAACGCGGAAAACTTTGACGTCTTGCTTGCTGGTTGACAATGCAAGTGCCATCAAACTTAAAAAAAAACCATTTTCATAACTAAACAACTAACGTTTTTGAAAGAAAGTGTTGAAAATACAAATAATGTTTAGTTAGTATTTTATGTGTTTTTGAATTTACCGTTCTTTCTATTTGTAAGCCCCCTCTCTTTGTAACAAGCCAGGCTTGCCACAAAGATGAGAGGGCTCTCCCTTTGTTGTAATACAAAATAGACGTATGTGTGTGTCGGTGTGTTGTTTTCTTGTATAAATCCTGTAACATCTTGGAATTAAGTGGATTAATTAGGTGGAGCTCTAGAAATATAGATAGAAATAATCAACAAGAGGCCTACGATATACTGATAGCAACAGCAGCAAAAAAGAAAAAATACTGATAGTGAGTAAGCCAAATAAAAACAAACTAAATGGTAAGTGGATAAGTGACAAAAAAAACAGATACGGAAAAATGGGAAAAAATAAGCCAAAAGAAGGCTTGTGAGTTGAAATATAATAGAAAGTATGATAGTATACAGCTATATCAGCCTAAACTGCGGACCGGAATACTATTGGGAGTGGATAGAAGAATTGGAGAAATCAGTTGCAGAAAAAAAAAATCATAGTAAAAGAAAATTTTAACGCAAAATCACCGAGATGTGGAAGATACAAAAACAGTTTAAGGGAGACAAGCCCATGTTTGTAAGAGGAAGGTTAAAATCACAAGAAGAGAAAAAAGAAAGCCTAGAAGATGTGACAAAAAGAAGAGATGCACAAAATAATACAATCCTAAAACAAGTGAAGTAAAACAAGACAAAGAAAAAGAGAAATAAACACAAAAGAAAGGGAAATTAAATAATAACAAAAAACCTAAAGTAATCAGAAATAACAGAAACAATGCTGCAAAAAATGATCAATAAAAAATAATAAAAATGAACAAATTTGAAAGAAAAAGAAAACAAGTTTACTTAAAAGAAAAGACAAAAATAGAGATAATTGAGACGTCTAAAAAAATTGTAAAAAAGAAGCAAATATATGAGCAAGAAAAAAGACGATAGAAAATGGCAAAAACAGTGGAATGAAAGAGAAAAAAGGGAATAGACAAATGAACTGGAAATAAAAAAAAAGAATAAATATAAGACGTGCTATTATATAACACAAATACTGACTAAGCACGGAGCTTTTGAAAAGTTTTTGTAAAAAAAATTGAAGAGTTTGACAACTGAAGAATATAGAAAATCAAACAATAAAAAACAAACACACAAAATAAAAGCCACAAAAGAAAAAACAAAGAGACAAAAGAACAAAAAAACAGGGAAAAAAGAACAAGACAATTATGCATACCTAAAAATTAATCTCAGATAAAGATACAAGGATATTACTGGAGACAAATTTAGGACTGCAAAAAAGAATACAATTAATAAAACTGCATAAACTATTCCTAAAGAAGACATGGGACAATGGACATGCTACGTAAAAATCCTTGAAGAAAAAACTAGCCCACAACATGATGACAGTTTTTTAAGTTATAGAGGCCATCTTGCTAAATTTCCGGTTAGACAATTTAAATTCATTTATCATTTTAATGTTAAATGATCCGTTATGACTGATATTTCACATACTTTTATTTTTTTTTAAATATTTTTTTTAAATTATAATATATTTACATATTTACAATTTAAGTATGTTTAGTTTTTTTCTTTCTTCCTACTTGCTGCTCTACACCGTCTCCATATGGATGGTTGTAAAAGGCTTCAATGCCAGACCCTAAAATCCAAATTAACTAAACCTAATATCACAACTTAACCTACTATCACAACCTAACTTAATATCACTAAATGACATCGAAGCTGTAAAATGCTTCGATGCCAGACCCTAAAAACTAACTAAATCTAATATCACAGATTGCACCAAAGTTGTAAAACACTACGATGCTTTAAACAACTCTACAACACAAACTAATCAATAAAAATAAATTAATAAATTTACACTAAAATCATTATAAGACAACACAAAAACTTGATTACACCTGTTTGAGGAGTCTTGCGTCTTTTACACGCACATGGACTCCTCTCTATTTGATAAAATAGACGTCACGTTGTTAGGGAGCTCGAGCCGATTACGGTGGGGAAGGTAGGGTCGGCATTCTTCCAAAATGTGCTTTACCGTTAGAGGGTCATGACATGTTTGGCATGCTGGTTGTTTGTCGGCGGTCAGGAGATACAAAGAGGTCAAGTTGGTATGACCTATGCGCAAGCGACATAGGGCCACCTCCTCTCTCCAGTTGAGATCTACCGGCAACTTCCATGCCGTCACAGAGAGCTCGATTTCCTTTAATTTGCTCTCGAAACCGTTCCATACTCTTTGCCAATCCTCGATGACCTTCGATATGACGTATTCTTTGAGATCATCGGGTCTTACGGGAATGTTGTTTGTAAGATCCGCGTCAGCCGCCTGACGAGCGGCTTTATCGGCCAGTTTGTTGCCCTCGATACCCACATAACCCGGTGTCCAGACAAAGATAGCTTTTTGTCCAAACCCGGCCAGGCGGAATATCGAAGTTTGTACGAGTTGGAGCAGCGGATCGACCGAGTACATAGACTGTATACTCAGGATGGCACTCAGCGAGTCGGAACAAAGAAGAAACAAACTGTGAGACGTCATCTCACAGTTCGTTCCTCCTTTGTTAGCAGGGCTTTATGTAATGCATATAACTCTGCGGTGTATACGGAAGCTTTTTTAGGAAGAGACCATGAATGGGCCGTACTATCTAAAACAAAGGCACTTCCTACCCCCCGATCCGTTTTTGAATCGTCCGTATACAACCGCAGAGAGTCTGGGTATTCGGCAATTATTTCAAGAAACTTGCTCTAAAACGTCGGAGCAAGTTTCTCGTTTGCTCTGGGAGGTCAGATCAAGACGAGTTATAACCCTCGGCATCAGCCAGGGTGGAAACTTGCCAGAGCCGACCTCAAATACCATCGGATAATTTACATTCAGACTCTCCTCTAGCTCCTGCGCTCGGACGCACACTGGCCTACTGACGGCAGGCCTGAGTCTGTATTTGCGTTGCTGCGTTTTGTTGGCGGGGTAAATATGAGTCGGTTGTTGTGACCCCTTTTTGCTCGCATTGCCGCGGCGTACGTGAGTATAAAGCGACTACGACGAGCGACTAGAGGAGGTACACCCGACTCGCAGCAAATCTGGCGGATGAGTATACCGCGCAGCCGTAGTCGACCCTGGATAAAACCAGGGCCTTGTACAGCCGCAACAGTATCTCTCTCCGCGCACAATTCATCAATATGTGCTTGAAAGGATAAGGTCCTATCGAGCTCGAGCCCTAAGAAACGGACTGTTTTGACGCACTTGATTCTGGAACCCCGCAAGACAAGCGCGGGGTTCCGGTAAGGTTTTCTGAGGCGGCAAAAATGCACACACAAGGTTTTTGTCGTAGAGAAGCAAAAACCTCTTGCCTCTGCCTCTCTGTCCACTTTGTCTATGGTGATCTGGAGTTGACGTGTTATGACAGGGATGGTATCTCCCGCCATGTAGATCACCAAATTGTCGACGTACAGACAGGTGTAACCACAGAAGCTGCAATATTGTTTACCGCAATCGCAAAAAGGGTAACGCTAATTGTTGAGCCTTGGGGAACACCGTTCTCTAGACTTATTGTCTTTAAGTTAGTGGTTCCCACTCTTACTTTAAATGTGCGATTGCGCATGACAGATTCAAGAAAAAGAGGCATCTGCAAAATTCCATAACGCCAAGTCATGTCATACGCTTTTTCTAGGTCGAAAAACACCGCTACGAGGTGTTTTCTTGCTAGGAAGGCGTCTTGGATAGAATTTTCTAGACAGATTAAATGATCAACGGTACTGTGATTTTGTCTAAAGCCCGCCTGGTATTTAGTTTAAAAACCGTTACTTTCCAGCATCCACACAGACGGTTGTTGACCATTTTTCCTAAAATTTTACTGTTGACGTTGTTTGGATCCTTGCCCGGCATCAACAACGGCAGCATTATAGCCTCTCTCCAACAATTTGGGTAGACGCCGTTTTCCCATATCAAGATGTAGATTTCTAGCAACCGATCCGTCATGCGGGAGGGAAGCTGCCGGATAACCTGATAAGACACGTCGTTTGATCTCGGTGCGGAGGAAGTACTCATACCGTTAATTGCCGTTTCCAACTCTTTTGAGGTAAAAAAAAAGAGTTGTAGGGCAAGGCATCCGGGGAAAAGAAATTTAACAAAGTTTTTAATTGTTCTTTTTGACTCAGGAATTCTTCACTATAATTTTGAAAACTAGTGGCAGACGCAAATTGAGTTGCCAATGCGTCTGCAATTTTGGCTGCTTTGGTGACTTCGCGTCCGTAGACGATTAGGATGGGAGCCACAGATGGACATTTCTTTCCCGATACGGCTCCCACCTTTTTTCACACTTTGCCGACCGAGGTGGTCGGCGTGATTGTCGACACGTAGCTCTCCCATGATCTTTGCTTGCTTTCAAAAATTTTGCGGTCCGCAACGGCGCGCTTCTTCTTGAAAGCAATAATGTTTTCCTGCGTCGGAGTTCTTTTAAAACAATTAAAAGCTTTCTTTTTTTCTTCCACAGCTACTCGGATATTGTCGTTCTACCAAAGAACCGACGGACCGGCCAGCTGACCGCTGGACTTTGGGACGAACACATCTGCTGCTTGGATAATACAATTAGTAAAAACCTTCACAGCGGTTTCGACATCCTCACCATTTGATTCTGGTGGGACCAGACTGGCTTGGAAACCTTGCCAGTCTGCGCGGTCAAGACACCATCTACGGAAGATGGACTGTCTGACCCGTTTGACGATGGTTTTAATTGTAATAGGAAAATTATTGCTGCCGTGAAGGTCTTCTAATACATGCCACGATAACCGTGTAGATAGACGTGGAGATGATAATGACAAATCAATTGCCAACAAAATTTGTACCTCTACCTCCGAAGTATGTGGAAAAACCCGTATTGAGAAGGACAGCGTCGCTTTGATCAAGAAAATCCTCTATCAAACGACCCCATAACAAATTGTGGGCATTAAAATCGCCCACCAGGAGATAGGGCTGTGAAAGCTGCAAAGTAAGTTTTTGTATATCTTCCAGAGTCCAGTCAAACTCCGGAAGATACAGGTTGCATATTGCGGTTTTTATCGTGATTTTAAGCCGGATTGCGATTGCCTGGAGTCTAGTTCTGAGGGTTATTTCCGTAAAGGTAAATTTTTCCTAAAAAAAATAGCAACTTCATCTATGACTTGGGCACCCGGCAAAACGTCACTTCTTGTGCACGTAAGGCCTCGAAGATTAAAATTTTCTTGGGGCTTGAAGTGCGTTTCCTGTAAGCACGCGCAAAAAGGCATGTGCTTTACCAATTATTTTCAGCTCACAATAGCTGCGTTTGCAACCGTTGCAGTTCCACTGTACTATCGTCTCTATAGTTTTAAACAGTTATTAATTAAATAACATAAATTAAGAAATAAATAACACATAATAGACGGACAGCTATTAAAATAAGTTAACACAAAATAAATAAAACACCAAAGTTGTAAAAAGACTTTGATGTTTGGACGTAGACAAGGTAAACAATAAAATTTTAAAACTAATATCACAGATAACATCAAAGTTCTTAAAGACACCGATGACAGAACCTTACAATAAATAAAACTTAAAACTAATATTACAGATGACATCAAAGACAAAAAGTTTTTTAATGCTAGAACCTTAAAATAGAAAGAACAATACAAATACACAAATGACACCGCAGTTGTAAAGGACTGCAGTGCCGATACAATACAACATTTAATTAAAAAACATAATAGAAGGCCTACAGCTGGGAGCGTGATCTGCCCTTTTTCCAGCCAGGTTTTTTTCTTCTTCTGCTTCTGGTACTGCCAGTGTTGACAACAGAAACTTCTGATGCCGTTCTGGATCCGTCGTTAACGTTGCTGGAAGAACGGTCATCCCGCTTTTGCTTACCCGGATCAAACTGATCCATATCTATTTGTTTTGGCGTATCTGCCAAAACAAGTTTGGTCAGGTCGGTTTCATAGCCAACCTGAGAATGTGTGGGGGGTGCTTTTCCAACGTTTTTGGTTAAGAAAACTAAAGTTCTTCTTAACCGTTGCTGCCCTGGAGGTTTTGGCGGGAGCATATTAGGTTTAATTATCACTTTAGACGGGTTTTTTTGTGCAGCGTTTTGAATGATTCCGCTAAGTGCAGCAACAAGAAGCGGTAAGAGCTTGTTAACTAATTCAGTTAAGTCCACTGAGCATTTTGATGTAGTTGTAGCTTTAGCGTAAATTAATCCGGGAATCGGTGTAGACGTTGATATCAATTTACGTGCTTCAAAGTAAGATAATTTGTTTTTTGTCATAACTTCTTTAATACCAAATTTTTCTTTATATTTTGGGCAATTACGTGATCTTGTGGAGTGTTCTCCTCCGCAATTGATGCACGTAATTCTCAGTTGGCATTCGCTACCTTTATGCAGAGGTTTTTCACACCAGCAGATCTGCTCCTTGAAGCAACGAACAGCTGTGTGACCAAACCTCTGACATTTAAAGCAATGCATTGGCGCCGGAATATAAGGCCTGACTGCAAGATTATAAAAAGCCCCTTTCACGTTAGTAGAAAGTTGTGGACGGTTAAATGTCAGTATATGGTTAGGTTTTTTTTTGCGATTTCCGTCTTGCATGCTAGAGATGCGACGTACATCAATTATCCCCTGACCACAATTACCTCAAGCGTGCAGTTTAAAAAGTCTCTGCAGTAAACAATGCCCTTACTTGTATTCAGCGTTTTATAGGCTAAGATTTTAACGTTTATATCTCCAATTCTTCAGCATCTTAAAAGTTTTGTAGACTGAGCGGCTGAAACAGTTTCTACAAGAAGACTATCTCTGACCTTCTTGATAGATTTGGTGTTACCGATCAGTTCATACAACGCTCTACTTATTAAGAAGGGGCTAACTTTATCAAAGTTGCTCTCTTCTCTAGTGTCCAGGATGAACCGAGGGACAGGTCCCGCTTTCTCATCACCGGCACTGTTTGACAAAATAACTTTGCCAGACTTTTTCCCTTTTGTCAAAGAAGAAGCTGGGGGGTTCAATTTGTTATCGGACAGGGACCGGGTAGCATTATCTATTGGCACAACCCGATCAGTTGCACCAACTTCCAAACAATTAACCACTGCGCTACCGGAGCATTGTTTTCCCACTCCGGTAGTTGCCAAATCCGTGCCGATTATAAAGCCCCTGTCAGATTTAACTGATGGCACGGACTGGTGCGTGAATTATTTTTAGACATTATGACAAAAAATTGCGTTTTACCTACCGCCAGGTTGGGAATGAAAGGAAAAGAAGGTTAGGGGTAGAAATAAAAATGACAGGACAAATAGGGAAGGTAGCCAGGAATAGCTTTGGGTACATTTGGATTGGTTTCTGCTCATTGACCCATCCGGCATGGGTGGCCCTGCCAAGAGTTTAGACTCCCACCGGCATAGCTCAAGCAGAAGTTACTCAGCCCCCTCACCACGACAAGGTAGTACCTACAATGGGATTTTCATATATTATATTCCATTTTGTTATTACTGCATTATGGTCTGATAATGTTAGTTTTTTAATTTTTTTTTTTTTTATAACCTTTTATGTTTGTTATAACGTGATCTATTATTGTGCCAGGTTTATCTGCGTTGTTTCTCGTCACTCCTTCTTTGTTTATTTTATTTAATATACAATGACTATTTTCTACAATTAAGTTTCTGTAGTTGTTTGCTAGATTGTAATTTTCTCTTAAATTTTTGTTCATGTCGCCTACTATTATATTTTTGATTTTAGTTTTTGTTATTTTGTCTAATACTTTTAGAAAATCATCGTTTTTTGCGGTTTGAGGTTTATATATTGCTGTTATATGTATGTTTGTTTTATAAAGTTTTATTGTTAGTATTTCAGTATTTTTGTTTATTTTACTTTCTTGTACTGTTGTTGCTATTCCGATTTTAACGTATATTGCAATGCTCCCACCTTTCATCACTCTGTTGTTAAATATTGCTGTCTAGTTTGAAATTTGAAAATATTTTTCTTCATTTAAATATTTCAGTTATTACAATAATATCAGGTTTGTATAGTACTGGTATTGTTAATATTTCATCAAATTTGTTTCGAATACTTCTTGCGTTATGTAGGTATATTTTTATGATGTCTATTTTGGTTATAGTTATTATTTATATATATTTTTGTTTTCTGTTAACTAACATTTTATCTGACTATCATATTACATCACATATTTTTCACACTTTATTGAAGGTTTAAAAAATTCACAATTTTTGCTTTTCTAGATCATTTTTGACAGTCAAAGTTTATGGATTGACCAAACAATAGCAAGAGTTTTGCGTTCTGTCGTGAATTAATTTTGTTCGGCACTGGTAAGTAGTTTACTTGCATAATCAATTAAATGTTCATTATCATGTTTGCTTTGTACTAATACGGCACCAATTGCATAGTTACTTGCACCAGTTTTGAGTATAAAGGCTTGATTTTCATGGAATAGTAATAGTAGCCAATGTTGTTTTGCATGCGTACGACAAGTAATATTTTTTCTATAATTTGTGTTTTGTTTTGACATTACTTTAAGTGATAAACGAATTGAAAATGAAAACCCAAAGAAATAGACGTCAAACCCGAAGCCCAAAGAATGATCGTCAAACCCAAAGACTTTGGGTCAAAATGACACTGTTAGCAACTCTAGCAATTAGTGATTAATTAAAGTGAGTGATTCTGAAGACGAAGTGAATGAACAATCGGTCCAAGCATGTGTTGGTGGCAGCTGGGGTGACTTATTTGATGCACAATATATGGTACATTTGATGCAAGCGTTTTTTACTCAATTCAAAAAAACATCCGCATCACTGCCAGTGCTCACGATGAAGACACAGCAAATAGTGGCGGACTACAGATCTATTTTATTTAGTTTGGTTAAGTACGATCCTGACCAAAGCTCGTTTTTAATGGCAGAATGGTTGGATAACGTAAGAAAGCAAACAACACTAGATGATCAATTACTAATTTTAAAAATTGGCGAAGCCTTGAAAGGAAGTGGGTGCAGACTTTATGTAGGTTGGAAACCAATTGTAAGAGATTGGTTTACATTAAAGAATGACCTTCTTACAGTTTTCACTGACCAAGAAACATTTTATATGAAATTATTAAAGGCAGCCAATATGATTTTTTTTTTGACGTAGTGAGATGTTGGCCTCAACAAATGGCCTTTAAAAATGACTTACGCATGGCTATACCTTTCGGTTTTTTTCTCTGCGTAAATCTTGTTGTTATAATGTTCTTGTCAAACTAGTCTAGATGTAGCAGTAGCTTGAGGTAGGTTGGTACTGGCACGCATGCTGTCCCCGGCCCTTCACTTCCTATAGCTTTTACCTTTTGTCTCATTTGTCCGTTTCTCTTGCCTTTTGTATTTTTTTTTATCTGCACTGACATTCAGCTTTACATTTTCTTCTTTCTCCAATCCGTGTGTTATTTATTCTAATTATTTGGTTTGTCTTCAGATGCGTTCTTAGTTTTCTTAGGTCTTTGTTCACTTTATTTTCATTGTATTTTCTTTATTTTATAATAATAGTTTATGCAATTTTATTAGTTGTATTTCTTTTAGTAGTTCTAAGTTTGTTAGTTTTACCTCCAATAATATCTTTGCATCTCTATCTGGGATTACTTCTTTGTGTCCTCTATAGATGCCAGGTATATTCTGACTATCTTAAAAGTTTGTTAATCTTTTTCTTTGTTTTGTTGTTTCTATTTTGGTTTTGTTGTTTCTATTCTTTTCCTTCTATGGCTTTTATTTTGTGTAATTGTTTCCATTGTTTGTTTGTTTTTTTTCTATATTCTTCCATTGTCAAACTTCTCATTTTTTTTCTTAATACTCTTGATGCAAAGTTTCTTAGCGCCCTTTCTTTATTTTCATCTTTTAGGCATTTCTTAATGATGTTGTTTCATTCATTTTGCTTTCCAGTATTTTTTTTAGTTCTTTTCTATTTTCCTACTACGCTTTGCATTCTACTAGAGTGTGTTCTGCATTGTTGTGTGTTTTTTTCTGACAGAATATACATCTTTTGTCTTCCTTGATTTTTTTAATATTTAATATTAATTTGTTTTTCTCTTGCTTTTAATTTAGCTTATTTTTTACTGGTTGCTTATTTTATTAGTTTTTTTATTTCTATCCTCGTTTCTATCCCTTTTTCCATCATCATATCCGCGGGAGCTGTTGCAGCAATTGCCGCTGCTGATGCTTAACAAACTGGTTCTTGTAGCTTCTTTTATTTTATTTCTTTTTTTTGTTTTCATGGCTTCTCTCCATGTTGCTGCGGCGTATAACAATTTCCTTCCTGTTGCTGTTGCTATTAGCCTTCTAGTTTCTTCTCCTAGACTTCCGTTGTTTAAAATGAGTCTACCGAGCTTTTTCTTTATTTTCTTAGTTCCCATGACCGCTTTCTTAACCTTTTCATTCCATCCTATTGCTTCTAGTGTCACCCCAAGGTATTTAATTTTTTTTCTTATGGTTATCACTTGGTCTACTACCTGTATCTTACTTGTTTTTCTATTAGTACTCTTAGTCGATAGCCAGGCCGCTTTTGTTTTTTGAGTTGCTAATTTTAAACCTTAATTTTTTATCTATAGCTGTATCATATCTATTGCCAGCTCTAGTCTCTCTGTCAGGACTTCCATATCTAAGTCCTAAGTCCGTACCTACTACTACTTATTCTCACGCCGTCTGGCAACCTTATTCAAAGTAACTAATTATAAGCAAGGTTTCATAATTTTGGTCCTAGAGCTAAGCCTTGTGGTACTTCTCTCGTAAGTTTAAATTTCTTTCTTGGTTACGAGGTTTTTATTGAACCATGTGGATATTAAACGTATTGGGCAGATACTTATATAACTTATATCGAACTGTGGTTAATACAGAACTAAAAACAAGGTTGTTATATGTATATCAAGTACATAGAAGCATGCAACTTGGGTTGCATGCCATGCAACTCAAGTTGCATACTATACATTTGTGTTATTAATGTTTCCTACTCCAACAGTTTCTACTCTGTAAGTAGTTATGTGATCTTGATTGTTTTTCTGTTTAGTTCTTTTTTTTTTTGCCGCCTCTATAATTGCTTTCCATAACACGCTGTTAAACGCGTTCTGTATGTCCAACGCTATTATTATACAGTGTTGATTTTTCCTCTGCGTTCCGCTGTTTGCTTTTACTTTGTCTATCCAGTAAACACAGTTACGTTTAAGATACGTTTATTTTTGGTATTACACCTAAGTGTAATATTTGTTTATTTGTTAAGTATATTATTCGGACAAATGTCCGGCGACTAAACGGATATATCTCGTATATTTAGTGTGTAATATACGTATAGGTTATATGTATTTTAAACGTGTAATTTACACGTATTATCAACGTAAAAAATGCGTTAAAAATATAATAAATATATTTGTATATTTTTTCAATTTTAATACACGTGTATTATAGGTTAAACTTTATCCGGCGAGTGTATGTTTGGATGCCTATACGAAATAACGTACTCATATTAGGAAGAATTGGGTCACCCATCCAAGTCGTGACCAGAGCGGACGTTGCTTAACTTTTGTTAACGCTGGTATTTGTACATGCCCTCTCTGCCGTACTGCCTACTTTCTCGGATATATAATAATATAAAATATGTATATCATTTTAACATAATATACAAAGTATTACATCTAAATTAATAAAACATTATAATAATTAACATAGATATTAAAGAACATTACAATTAAATTAAAGATTCATTTTGATTTTTCAACCAGTCTTTTGGTGACATCTGAAAAATATACTGTGTGTATTTCCACAACCTCATTTGACACACATATGGTAATCTTTATTTTAAAAAACTTGACTAGTTTGCTATTTGTATTTATAATACTATATATAACAATAGCAATTAAATTATTAATTTAATTATTAAATTTAAATTAAAAAAAAAAAAAAAAAATCGATGAATTGATATTAATGTTAATGTAATGTAATGTGCTATAAAAACAAGTTATTTGAACCAAAAATGTCATTGCATATTTTCAGACTTAGTACAAATTAGGTATTTCATATTAGTACTCCTAAACCTGCGCTTCCAGTTCAATTATACAACACTTCAGCACTGTTGTGTAACAACAAACAACTTAAAACTGTATCGGATATTGCAACTAATAGCAAGTGCACATTATGGTTGATAAAAAATTTAAAAAAAAGATGAATCTGCATCTCAACATACACTTTGCAAACTATATTCACGCGCTGGGGTAGCCTCGGACGTACGAATATCCAAGACAACATTGATCGGCAAACTAAACCCAGAAATAATAAACGTTAAATATACGTAGATATATTATGCAGGTTATTTATAGATATATTCTAATGGATAATATACGTATATTAATCAACGGTAGAAAAAAAGGAAAATATTAACGTATAATATACAGATATACATATCTTACGTGTACAAGAAATGTATATTATACAAATACACATATACCATATACGCTTTTTACACCATATATACGTGTAATAAACTTATATTATCTAAACTTGTGTTTACTGGGATATAGCTTCTAAGGTTGCTTCTAAGTGCAGTCTGAGAATATGTAAGATTGCATCAACCAAAAAATTTAAAAAAACATATGCTCTTGTTACGAAAATATAAAGCAGAAACAAAAACTCTTTAAGAAACGCTATGTAACCACCAATAAAACGCCTGAGGCAGGAACTACCAATATTACCACTAACAAAACGTCCAAGTAATGCTTCTAGCAAACAAAAAAAGGTGCAACAAAAGTCAAAACCTATAACTGAATGTACTTTTTGTAAACGCGTAGGGCACGTTAAGTCCAAATGTTTCAAGAAACATAGGAAACCAACAAATGCCTTAAAAGTTGCCGGTTGTTTGTCACTCTAGAAGAAGTGATAGTAGAGATCATTTTTATGGCTGTCCCTGATAGCACTATTCCAGACGTTGATTGGGTAGAAAATTATTATCTGACCCGGAATAAAAATTGTTACAAAGAAGCATGGCTTTAATTTGCATGTCTCTTTTTTTACCGCACCTAGAAGTTAAAACTTTCAGGTCAACAAGGTGTCAGGATTGGACGAGCAACAACAAGCACGTTTAACCCAGATGTTAAACGCAGCACGTTTGGCTACTTCAAATGTTGTAACTACAAGGCAATTGCGGATAGAATTAACGGACAGTGTATCTGTGGCATTCCGCTTAAGAAGACTGGCATACGCTGAACAAGTACAATTGAAGGCATTAATCCAAGATCTACTGAATCGAAGAATAATTCAAGAAAGCTCGACACCATACGCCAGTCAAATGTCTTGGTTAAAAAGAAAGATGGATTAATTTGAATTTGCGTCGATTATAGAGAAATTAACAAGAAAGCAGCTTGAGATTGATATTCCCTAACCAATGTACGTGATCAATTAGATGCATTGAGCAATGCTATTTATATTACGACTGTTAATATAAAAGCTTACTTCCATCAAATTAACATAGAAAAGAACTCAAAGAAATACACCGCATTTGTAATGCCAGAGACAGGCATTTTTAGTATAATTGTGTGTCATTTGAATTTGCCCTAGTGCATTCACCGCAACTGAAAGATTTGAAAACAGTCCTGCAATTTATGGGTTTAGCGTTAGATTTTCAATAAAAACAGCACTTATTAATTGACTTCTCTAGTTGATTAATCAGCCAATAATTCGAATATTTGACACTGACTTTCCAACTGAACTACATATAGATGCGAGTTCTATTAAATTGGAGCAATGTTTATGCAAAAAGAAATGACTTAACTAGACCAATTGCATACTTTGGCTGACGTACCACAGATTGCGAATTGAAATATCATTTTTACAATTTGGAAACATTGGCGATCTTAGAAGCAATGCAGCATTTTTGTGTTTATCTGTATGGGATACATTTTACAGTATGCACCAATTGCAACTTGGTACGAGCAACAGTGTTAATAAACATCTACATCCGAGAGTGGCAAGGTGGTAGATGAAACTTTAAGATTTCAATTTTAACCTAGAATATAGGCTAGGATATAAAATAGGTCACGTGGATTACCTCAGCCGGAATTTTACAATTCGTAGTCTAAAGCAGATGACAAACGCTACTTCAATCGCGGAATTCCAGGCACAAATCATGTTTTGTCAGTCAATGATTACTTCGCCTGAGAAAGATTATATAATTTAAAATGGATTAGTTTACCATATTACATTGAACAAAAATAATGAAATCCAGATAAAATGTTTTGTGTCAATAGCAGCAAGACTAATGACCATAAAAACCATTCATGACAATGCAGCTCATCTTGGTTGGCACAAAGCCATAACCAGAATGAGAAAAGAGTTATACTGGCCTGGAATAGAAAAAACCTTCAAGAAACTTATCAAAAACTGCAGATCATGTACTATTAGAAAATTGCATACATGACCAAAGTAGATCTGTACCAGAAAGGAGACAAAGCAACTATTGGAAATATGGCACATTGATTATGATGGACCATTGTTTAAATCCAATAACTGCAATAAAATCTTGGTACCCATCGATGTATTTTTTTAAATACTGTATGTTCACAGCTATTAAAAACAAAACTACAGAATCTTCTAAATCAGCACTTAGTAAACTTTTTATACGTATTGGTACACCTAAAACAATTGTGGCGGACAGGGCACGAGCATTCACATCTTTAAAACTCAAGAATTATTTGAAAGAGCAAGGGGTCAAACTACATGTAGCTACAGAAGTTTGAAAAGGCAATGGCCAAGTTGAGAGAATTATGAAAACATTATTCAACCTTATGCGCAGCATTTTAAATAACAAAAACAGACAAAATTTACAACAGTTTTATCACAAATTGAGGCTGTGCTTAACGAAACAGCATCTGTTCATTTTAGAATAATAATAAATGAGAAGCAATTTAGGTTTTATAGTATAAGGAAGAGAAGTTTTAACAACAGAAGTAATAAATGAATGATTAAATTTTTTTAAAGCAGCCTCAACAGTAGTTGTTGTAATCTCTGGAATAGTTTAAAGATACAGATCAAATAATTTTGGTTTACCAAGTAGTTGTTTATTACGAAAAAAACGTGGGTTGCTGAAAAGTTGAGTAAGATTGTGTGAAGCTGCAAAAATCATAGCTTGTTGTCAGGATAGTGCTGTAAAAGCAACTTAACCATTATGTACATTAAAATCTTTTGACAAAATTATTTTAGCTTTTCTATGAAGAAGCTTGTTGAAAGTTTCAGAAAAATCATTGAAAAAGTTTGGAGTTACCTTTTTTTGAAAAACGGCATATGCCTATTATAAAAATAGTTTTATAATTATGATTAAAATTGGAATCTACTAGATTAAAGCAAACTGTATCTTTATTGTTTACTTTGGTTTTACTGAAAAAGAGCATATGGGGTTTTCTATATTTGAGATGCTGATAAATAGAATTTAATTATTTTTTTTTTTACCACAAATGTTAGATAAATTAACTTAAGCTACACACTAAGTTAATGTTTGGTTGATTAAATTGGTTAGTGAAACAGGCAAAGGTTGTTCTGCCAATTTAATAGTATTATTTATGTCTGAGTTGTCTACAAATGAACTCTGTCTTTTTGACCACAACTGCCCAATATTGCTTTGGCTACTATGTATTTTTTGTAGTACTTAACTAATAGAGTAGACTTGGGTATTAACCTGATTGTACCCGCCCCCATAAAGTATTTGCTGCTAACAACAATGGTTCAAATGCCGTCCGGTGTTTGTGTCAATTTAGCTAATATAACACAAATGCAACCATTGCTCAGTCCGTGTCGAGCACGCTTGCACTATTTCAAACAAACCAGTAACACTAGTAGTCTTAGCAACTTTTGTTTTATAGGCCACTATACCGTTGCTTGTATCACAACTACTAGGAGATGAGGCAATTAGCCAAAAAAGTATTAGGTCAGTAGTAGTGTATTTATAAATAGATTAGTAGTAACTATAGATTCTGTAATAACTAGCATAAGACTTATTCTGAAAAATACAACAAAGCCATTTCATAAAAAAAGTGTGCAGGGTGCACAACGGTGTATTTAAATCAAATGATAAAATTTGTTCGGTATTTGTTTGCATTTGTTTGCATTAGATTAAGCGGCAAATATAGCGGAGTTTGTTATGATAATGATTTCAAACAATTTGTTTGTTTGTTTGCTCTGATTTAAATACACTGTTCTAACAAGTTTGTCTAAAAAAATACATAAAACTTTCTTAATTGCGTAAGTAAGTTTTGTTAAAGACAATTTTTAAAACTTTTAAGCGTATATTACGTGTTAAATCAAACTTGATGGCTCTTACCGTTGACTTTGCTTTTCTTTCCATAAAAGTTGCTTATAAGTTCGGTGTCACACTATGCGTTAGAAACGATCCGGAGAAAACGCATTCGTTTTGAAGGATGATAGAGTATGTATTTATAGATTTACAGTTCTTACATGAACTCCTACTTTTTTGTCATGAATACTATTATTGGGAATTGCAGCTGAGGAATACGCTACCTGGCGGCAGATTTGTTAAAAAGTCAATGTTGAAATTTTGTTATGTTTACATAAATCACTTGTGCACAGTGTTCATACAAACCAATTTATTTGGCATATAAATAACGCATGTATTGATTACATGCCATTTAATATAACCTAATATAAACAAAAATGACTTAAAATTAATAAACATATCAATCATATGATAAGCACGTGTAGTTGGGTGACATTTCAACCACCATGGCGCTAACAACTTAAAAAGTAATCCTAATACTACTCTGAAAATCAGACTGCCAGCAGCCAACTAGTAAGCAGCTCAAAGGTCAAAGCGTCCAGCAGTAATTGCAATTCTCATTGCAACCACAGGCAGCTCTGAAATCTAACCCGTTGCTTTGTCTGTTGTACACTTGTATACAATAAATAGATCAAGATTTTTTACAGAAGTTCATGGATGTTGCAATAGCACTCGTGCCGGAGCAGCAACTCGAGACCACCATAAAATAGTAAGCCGGGGACATCGCGGCCGGCTTTAAATTGAACGACAAGAAGAAAACTAAGAAAAAGTTCAAAGCAAGAGACAAGCCCGGCACCAGCGCCAGCAGGACGTCCGCCTTGACCCACCAAATCCAGGGGATGAAAGGCCAGATGGCCTCCATGGCGGCCACTATCAAACCCTTCAATCAGAGGATAAATGATATATCCACTGCATTTCAGGTTCTGGCCGACTACGTAACGGCAATGAAGACCAACCTTTTAACACCACTGAAGAAGATTTTAAACAAAATTGAAATATATGGTATTTAATATATTTTGTATTATTTTTTAAAAAAACTTGACTGATAAACTAGTTATAAAATAAAATATTTAAACAATGTTTACAAAGAATGGTAAAATAAGATGAAACTCCAAATAATACAAAAATTATGCATTCTCAGATACTGTAAAGACAACAAATATTATACACTACAACTGAACTTGTTACGCATGTACTGCGTTACTCACATACATGCGCATAAGTTATTATGGTTTTTAGACCGTACGATAAGTTAGTAAAGAAGGGAGAACCAGTAGAAAAACCAGAAACAAAAGAAGAAGAAGAAACAGTTATGGCAACCGTGGAAGAGATAAAAGAGATCATACAAGAATTGCCTAACAACAAAGCACCAGGTTCGCATGAAATAACAACAGAGATTGTTAAAGCAGCTTTAGACGGAAACGAGATAGAAATAACTCAAATAATCAACAGATGCCTAAAAGAAGGAACTTTCTAAGGATGTTGGAAAAAAGCCAATCGGGTACTGATTGAAAAAAAGAAAGAAGTAGGAAAAGCAACGTCATACAGACTAATATGCTTAATCAACACACTGGCTAAAATAATGGAAAAAGTTATTGTACAGAGAATAGAACAAGAAATAGAAGAAAAAGGAGGATGGAAAAAAGAACAATACAGATTTACCAACGGCAAAACAACCTTAGGAGCTATAGAAAAAGTGAAAGCAATAGCAAAAGAAGCAAACAGCGAAACGCAGAGGAAAAAGCAACACTGTGTAATGATAGCGTTGGACATACAGAAAGCGTTTAATAGCGTATCATGGGCAGCAATCATAGAGGCGGCAAAAAAAAGAACTGAACAGAAAAACAATTACAGGACAGAAACCTAATGACCAAAAAGGAAAGATTCAAACTTACCAGAGAAGTACCGCAGGGCTTGGCACTGGGACCAAAACTGTGGAACCTTGTCTATAACGAGTTACTTTAAGTAAAGATGCCAAAAGGCGTGTCAATAACAGCATTTGCAGACGACATAGCAGTAGTAGGTAAAGACGTAGAAATAGAAGTACTAAAAGGAAGATTAGAGCTGGCAATTGATATGATACAAACATGGATGAGAAGTGAGGGTTTAAAACTAGCAACACAAAAAACTGAGGCAGCATGGCTGTTGACTAAGAGAAATAACAGAGGAACAGGTAAGATACAAGTGGGAGATCAAGAGATAACCATAGGAAAAAAAATGAAATACCTCGGAGTGGCACTCGAAGCAAAGGGTTGGAATGAACAGGTTAAGGAAGCGGTCATTGGAATATAGATAATGGAGAGAAGCTTGGTAGACTTATGTCAAACAACGTAGGTCCAAGAGAAGAAAACAGAAGTCTAATAGCAACGGCAGCAAGAAGCAAATTGCTGTATGTCGCAGAAATTCCCCCTATGAAGCCATAAAAACAAACAAAAAAACAGAAATGAAGTAAGAGGAGCAGGGCAAACTTGCTAAGGATTTGTAGAACATTCAGAACAGTGTCACAAAAGGCAGTAGAGGTAAGTGCGGCAACACCTCTTGCGGATTTGATAGTGGAGGAAAGAATAGAAATAAAAAAACTTGTAAAAGAAGGAACAAGTAAAAAAGAAGCAAAGATAAGAGCAAGAGAGAAGACTATGGAAAGTTGGCAGAGAAAATGGGATACAGGAGAAAAGGGGAAATGAACGAGAGAACTAATCCCAGAGATAAAAAAATGGGTAAAGAAGAAATCCGAGACGTGTTATTATACAACACAAATAATGACCGGGCACGGAGCATTTGGAAAATTGAAGAGTTTGACAATAGAAGAATATAGAAAAACAAACAATAGAAACAAACACACAAACTAAAAGCCATAGAAGAGAAAGGAAAAAGATGAGAGAAGCTAAATGGAAACAAGGAAAAACAGAGAAAAAGATCAAAAAGAAAAAAATAATAAAGGACATGACAATTGTGCATACCAAGAAACAGAAGAAAAAAGAAAAACATTTACAGAGACTACGATACCAAACAAAATTGCAGAGATAAGGAGAAGGAAAAAAAAATATTGAAGGAAAGCAGAATAACAGAAATAACGAGGCAAATACCAAATGGTAGATATGCTATCTCGAGGCTGACTGAGAACGCAACCTTTCAGGTAGTCAGAATATACCTGGCAACTAGAGGACATGAAGAAGTAATTTCTGATGAAGATACAAGGATATCATTAAAGGTAAAACTTACAAATCTAGGACTGCCAAAAGGAATACAACTAATGGAACTGCAAAAATTATTTATAGAGGAGAGGAGATACGATGAAGAAGAAGTGAACGAAGACCTTAGTAAGCTAAAAGCACAACTGAAAACAAATTATATAATTAGAGTAAATAACACAAGGATGGGAGAAAGAAGAGAATGCAAAGGTAGATGCCAGTGCAGATAAGAAAAGACAAAATGACAAAAAAGACAGACAAAGGTAGGGAGAGAGGGGCCGGGGACAGCATGCGTGCCGCAGATGATGCGTAAAAATCCGCAAGGCAAAAACCAGCCCACCTAAAACTAGTGCCAAATGTAGGTTAGTTTAGACAGGGACATTATAACAACAGGAAGAATAAGGCTGAACACAGAAAAACATAAAAATAAAAAACCTGCTGGTAACAATTGCATATCATGTTATAAATTATGGATATGATGTGTTCAACAATAGTACTATGAGAGTACCCGGCGGTTAAACAATAGGCTCTCCTCTGTTGGGTAATTGTTTAATTTAATTTAATGATGAGCAAGTCAATAAAACTGAAACAAGTTCTGTTTTATTGTTCTTCAAATAATGGCAATGATTGATATGGAATGCAATGTTTGATTTAAAATGGTCCATTATGTGATCTGATTTGGGTGATGTTTAATAACAATGGGTTGGAGTACAGTTGTTTTTTGTAGAAGTCTTGTGATAGTAGATTAATGTGAGTAAATAATGATTGAACTCCGGCTCTATTTTCAAGGTCAGTTATGCGAGTATATCTATTGCTGCCAGTGACAAACCTTAGACATTTATTTTGAAATCGAGCTAGTTTCAAGATATTTGTTTTAGCTGCGCTGCACCAGACTGGACAAGCATATGTTATGATTGGGCGAATGATTGATGTGTAAAGCAGTCGTTTTGTCTAAAATGTCAATGACCTGTTTTTCGTCAGTAAAGGATAAAGCAGCTTAGCAGCTATGTTAGCGTCAAAATAGTGTGCGTAGATGGCAGTATCGTCAGCGTACAGAGCTGAACTGGTGCGAGTGAAATGTGGTATGTCATTGATGAACAAATTAAACAACGAGGGACCTAAGATAGAACCTTGTGGGACCCCCGCAGATATGTTATAATACAATGAATGCTCATTATTAACTTTCACAATGAATTTACGATCAGTGATGTATGAATAAATAAGTTTTATAAGGTTGCTGTCAAAATTATACGTTATTAGTTTAAAAATAAAACTCTCAGTCCAGACTTTATCAAACGCTTTTTCAACATTAAGTAACGCCGCTTGCGTGACGTTACCTTTATTAAAATTGACAGATATATCATTTGCTATCCGAGTTACCTGCTGGACAGTATTATGTTTAGGCCGAAAGCCAAACTGTGCATCGGTTAAAATTTGTTTGCACCTAATGTGCTTCAGCAGGCGACTACGGATAACTTTTTCCGTCAGTTTACTCAAAGTGTTTAATAAGCTAATGGGTCTGTAATTGTCTGGATTTTTTAGTTTTTTTTACCTTTTTTTATGGGGATGATAAGTTGGATGATGGCATTTATGATGTATGTTAACTGGACAACACATTTCTTTGACAAATTTTTAATTAAAATATTGTCAATCATATCCTTACCAGATGCTTTACGCACTGGTAGTTTACGTATAATTTTAACAATTTATGATAGTGACGTAAAGTTTTTGTAATGTTGATGGATGATGCATATTGGTGAAAGTGTTAACATTATCAATTATGCTTTGTTGGTAAGGTGAGTTTTGTTGGGATATATGGTGCACAGATTTAAACCTGTCTAGTAGCAAATCCGCTTTGTCGTTGTCGTAGCAAATACTTCGTTCTGTCCGTCAATTAATGTCGGTACTGGAGTGAAGCTTTTTTTAAAAGTCTTAACTAGCTTCCACAGCGAGTTATCGAATGCAGATACTAAGTTGAGCTTTTTCTTCCAAGTGTCATTTTTGAATGTTTTTATGTCGGATCTTATTTATTTTGTTAGTCTATCAAGTTCAAATTTGTCTAGTTTTAATCCGTTTCGTTGCCAATTTTTTCTTGCACGGTTTCTACGTTGAATTAAGATTTTAATTTGATCTGGCAAATTGTTATCAGTCGAGTTTATAGTTTTCTGTTTTGTTGTTAGTTTTTTAGCATGAGTTATTATGTTTGTTCATTTCTGTACCTCGTCGTTCAAGTTTTCTACTGTCACAATTTTATTGTTGGTAATTAGTTGACGGTCAATTATCTGCCTGTATTTAGTCCAATCTGTGCTTTTATATAAAGTGATAGTTCTATGACTGTCATATAGTTTGTGATTTGTTAAACTAAACATAACTGGATTATGATCTGAGTCAAGTTTGGCTAAAGAGATGGGTTGTGTCACGTTTTTGTTGATGATTATGTCAATTGTCGTAGGTGTCGTGTGATTAGATGGATAATGAGTAGGTGAGTTGGGGAACAAAACAACTCCATTGTGGTTTAGAATAAAACGGCTTAAAGTGTTGCCGTTACGACTATTACGATGACAGTTTTATTCAGAATGACGTGCGTTAAAATTATCAATAATTAGTAATTTGTTAGAAACTCTAAATAATGAACCGAGATCAGTTTGTGAAATGTAGTTAGATGGTGAATTGTATAATAAAATGATATGCATGTTATTAAGCAGTTTAACTCCCACATAATCAATTGCAGTTAGTGCAGGCACATCAATACAAGCAAACTTTACGTCTGTTTTGACCAGAATGGCTACTCCTCCGGCATTGTATGTACGGTCTTTGCGGATTACCGCATAGCCTTGGATAGTTATTTTTTGTTGAGTTACTATTTTAGTTTCATTTAATAGCATGATTGCAATATTTATTCTAGTCAGAAACCCCGCCAAACCGCCAATTTTGCTTTGGAGACCATTACAGTTTCAAGTATATAAGTTAAGTTTACTGGCCATCTAATAAAGTAATAAATAAACAGTAAACTTGGAACCGTTCTCTCATTGATTTACAGCATTGCATTTTAAGATTAAGCTCATTTAAAGCAAATAAAAATTTTCTAATATTAAATTTTTTATTAAAAGTATTAATTGCACCTTGCAAAGCTTGGAAATCACTCATAGGATTGCCACTCAACTCACTGACGTTGGTAGTAGCAGATGTCTGTCGAGAGAACCACGCGTTGTTGCTAGGAGAAGCGGCAATGGTGTACTGCGGTACCAAGTTTGCAGAAGTTCTAGGAGTTGCGTTAAGTCCTCTTGTCTTTAGAATAGGTGTTGTCCACGCCGGTGAAGACCTTATGAATAGTGACGAGGTCTCCCCCCTTTCCAACCTCTTGCTAACTCATCTAAAGCTTGTCGAAGACGTTCGTTATAACATGGTTTTGGTCCAGCTAGCCAAAGACACAAAATCAGCTAAAATCATGGGTTAAAGATGGCAGTAAAACCCAAGAAACGTGGTGGCGGACAGATACCAACATCCGGACCACACGGCTAAACGTTGCTTTGTTAAGATACAGGTATGTAGGATCTGTTCGGGGCTCCATCAATCGATGGCCTGCTTTAAAGACACGCTTCTAAGGAGTGTTCTTTGTTCTGGTCCACACCCCGCCAGTTTCAAGGGTTGCACATTGTATCAAAAAATGTTGGCTTTGCACGGAAAGGCTAATAAAACTGCTCCTAAGACTCCCGCATCGTTCCGGCTCCATCCCAGTCATCCTCTACGCTTGCAGGTCCCAGCAATCTTGCAGTTGTTTTGGGCTAATTGTTGCTCCACCGGCAACTCCTTTGGCAATGTGCAACAACGATAGGGTTGTCACTCTGTTAAACCACTTCAATGATTTTCATAAGAAAATTATGTCTACGCTTTTGCATAAACAGTAATAGCTACCGAGAAATCATTACTTTGGGTCTGTTTCTGAAATGCCAATGGCATTTCAGATCAAATGAGCGAAGGAACAGTTTTTTATCCAAGTAAACTTCTACTTTATGTTGGTGTCAGAGACAAACCACTTTCCTTTACGTATTTGGGGTCATCGGAGATTAGATTAAGGCACGGGACTTTGATTTTTGCAAAAAGATTATTGGACCACTCCGAGGTTGATACTTCCAAGCTAGTTTTTTTTTAAATCTAATACGGTTGTGGTTAACGTGCTCGGTCTAGTGTCATTTAAAATTACATCTGGCTATCTTAGCCCGAGTAACCGAATTAAAACGGCGGATTTCGAAAAGGTTTTAACACCACTTCCCGGTCTTGCTGGAAGTCTTTGGAAGAAGTTACCCCGGGAGGGAAAAAAATTTGTCATTTGTACAGATTGGCTATTTTTTTTACAATTCCTTGAAAAGAGTATTGGTCGCATGATTCTAGTAAGAACGGCCGCGGACATTCATAATGCAACAAGCTTCGGAAAAAGCTTCTAAAGCTCATCAGGTTTGCGCCGATAATTTTCTTGAGTTATCTCATGACGTGAAAGACCTAATTCGTAGACGCAATGCTGCCATGCACTTTTAGCAGCGGCACCGCGACTTCTTAGATTGCCTGACTCTCTCTTCATGATAAAGTGAAAAGAGCCATAAAGTCACACAAAGATTTGTGCTGGAAAAATACTTTAGAATCCTTCACGGAGGATGACCCTATTCTAGCCATTCACGGCAAAAATGGGATACAGAACACGTATGAGGGAAAGGCCAAAGCATTTGTTGACAGCTTAAAACTCCAATGCTGCCCGAACAAAGATTCGGATTCGGAGCACGTCAAAAGGGTTGAACAAATGGTTAGACAACCGCTCACGACGTTGCGTCGTTGCAAGGCGTTAGATTTTTTTGAATACGACGGAATCCCCAATAGAGTGCTCAAATGGTTCTTGCACAAAGCGATAATGGTTCTCACCAATATTGCCAATGCGATCCTTTGTACTGGGCATTTTCCTACAGTTTGAAAAAGCTTAATCGTTATCAACATCCCAAAATCTGGAAAAGCCCGGGGTTTTCTTAAAACTACCGGCCAATCAGCTTACTATGCATCTTGAGCAAGCTCATAGAAAAGGTTATTTTAGACATAATTCAGGATCACATTGATTCTAACAATCTACTTCCTTCTCACCAGCATAGATTTTGATGAAAACATTCAGCGGTTTATCAGCTAAATCAAGTTACTGACATTATCGTTGAGGGCTTTAGGTTGAAAAAGGCCACAGAGATGGTCCTCTTTAATGTGGAAAAAGTTTTCGACAAAGTCTGGCATAAGGGTCTTCTTTACAAACTCCACATTCAAAACTTTTTTCTACGTCTTATAAGGCTGATAGCTTCATATTTAAACCGTAAAACCTTGGCTGTTAGAATTTAAAAACACATCTCTACCACACGAAATATCACGGCAGGGGTCCCTCAAGACTCTATTCTTGCTCCGGTCTTTTTTAATCTTTTTGTTGCAACATGCCTTCGGGATGAAATCACGGGGTTAAAATGGCACAATATGCCGACGACACAGCGCTTCTCTACTCGTCAAGGTTACCCATGGTGATCACCTCTAGGCTACAAAAAGCTACCACTGATCTGGAATGCTGGTTAGATGATTGGCTGGTCAAAGTGAACCCGAAAAAATGCAAAGCCGTTTTCTTCACACGGCGACGGAACATCCCTCATGAGAACGTCTGTTTTGACGACGTTTCTATACCGTAGTTCGATTCTGCCAAGTATCTGGCAACTACCTTTGACAAGGAGCTCACGTACAAATTGCACGTGCAACAAATCCAAATTGGCAAAAAAAAATCTGTTTCCGATGCTGCGGCGGAATAGTGATTTATCTTTCCGGAATAAAATCCGGTTGTACACGTCTTACCATCAGGCCCATGATGACATAGGCGTGCCCCATCTGGGAAACTGCCGCAAACACGCATCTTGATAAATTAGAGTCGTTTCAAGCATGACCTTGCGGATGCTCCTGGAAGTTCCATGGTTCTTCCGAAATTGTGGAATTCAAAGCGATCTCAAGATTCCTCTATTGCGCAGACTCATCAAAGCTTTGGCCGCAAAGTACTTCGACAATCTCGCGGTTCACTCCAATCCTGATCTGGCCCGACTCGCCGAGCCACACAAGGAAGTTTTGCCACACAAGCGCCCGGTTAATCAACTGATTAACATCTCCTAATTACTAATTACCTACTCATTCATCCCTCAGCCTATAGGGCGCATCTGACTCCTCTTTCGACATTGGTTTTTGTCTTTCATTATCTACTAACGGAAGGTTATGATCCTAACGGTTTCGAAGAGGGAGTTTAGTCGGTAGGCGCCTGCCTCGTGTGGGTGAATCCGACACAAGCCTTTAAAAGATTTTTCTACTAAGCTAGAAAAAAAAAATTTGGTATTTCCTCATATAATTCGTTAACTAGTCTGTATAATCTGTTTTTCTTCTGCATGTTTTATAATTTCAGATGGTATCATGTCTATTCCTGCCCTGTCAAAAATATGGTGTGCTTCGACGTTATGTTGTGGCACACCCTGTATACCTACATATAAATTAAATAATGTAAATTGTATATATATACAATATATATACACATATTATATATTATTATATTACTTATATATAATTAATGAGTTAAACCATTGATAGTTATGTTGATTATTTATTATGATGTAATTTAGTGATTAATAGTTTTTCATAAAAATTGACTGTACATTAATTACATCAACTTTGCTTGACGTCACGATGGCCTTCCTATCTATTTTCCGACAAAAATGAGTATATATTTAGGCGGTTAAAAAAGTCTCAGTCAGATAAATGTCAGATTTTTTTATTGGGTCCTTGGTCCCTCTCCCTTCTGACAACCGCATGACAGCAGCAATACACATTTTTTTAATATGGCAACACTGCTAATTGCTGTCAATCATTTTTTTTAACAATTAGTGAGTATTTACCAGCAGTGTAATGTAAAAATTTATAAAAATCCAGTGATAGTAAATAAATAATTTATGGAGTATCGAACGCGACAGCATTAACTAGAGTACAGCGACAAAATCCGGCGTCCGACAATTTGCAACAAACACAATATGACCACAATGAGCTGCTAATATAAAAATTTAACATATCTTTGAAAAAGAAAAGAAATAACTTATACAAAAAAACGTGTATGTTTATAAAAATTAAAATAAAATGCTTGTAGTTGTTTAAACGATTAAAATAGTCTCAACGGAGGAGTACTTGAAGGTGCCCGAGAATGACTTGTTATTATGCAATTTTATATTTAAAAATGATGGAAAGGTATTCTTCATAATTTTACACATACATTAGGTTGTTCAGGATTTAAAGAGGTTGCAACGCAATCTCATAACCTAAATCAACACTGCAAGCATTTTATAGGTGACTCAAATATATGTTTGGCTGAATTCAATACGTGACGGTGTGCAATGGATAGTGTGAGATCATATCTCGAGTAAGTAGTGTATTTATTTATATTTATTTTTATTACTTAATCAAATGATTACGTTATTTAATATAGTTGCTAGTTGTGTGATAGCAAATTGTAAATAAACAAAGAGCTTCATTTAATTTATGCAACAAATTACTGTTTCATAATGCATGATGATATTTTTAAATCAACTATATATTATAACTTAAGGTAATCAAGGGATTTGAATATTGTAAATTTTATGTTAATGTTCTTTGTGAGTTTAATATAAATACATTTTTCTGAGAGTATGAAAACAAATTAAGCTTATTAAGTTTATCAGTCTTCTCACACATGACAGGGGCCTAGTAACAGTATGCAAATATGATAGTGAAATCTAAATAAATCAATGTATAAGTGATTCTAAACTATGGAAAAATGAACTGTTACATTTAGTTATATAGTCAGTATATACATGTATGAATTAACTGTATTATATAATATGAAATATTGAATGTATGATACGTCTACTTCATATTGTGGTGTTGTTTTTTATATAAATTGTTGCGAGGTTGTTGCTTATGATTTAATAGTAAGGGTGACAAATTTCCTATACATAAAGTCAATCTGTGTTTAGTGTATTTGAAACTGAATGGGTGCTAAACCTATTTTTTTTAGAAGAGTATTGTTTATTTATATTTAATTATAAAGATTTTAATACATCGTTCTTAATGAAATACTATCTTATCAATAATCTTATAATCTCATAATTCTTGAAATTACGATAATTTAATATCAATTTGATAAATAAATTTGTATTTTCTAAGAAATTTATTATTGAATTAATTAATTAGTGGAGATCTTCATTAAGCTAAGTTAAATAAAACCGGTTTTTTAACAAACGAATATTGATGTAATTTGATTAATAATGCATGACCATCAATCATATCATCAATGTCAAGCAAATGAATTGTTGAACAATCATAATTTCAATATTTATGTCTGAGAAATAATAGCCCACTTTGACATTTTTAGTTTAACATCAATAGCATTTACATAAAGTTGTACTAACTATAGTTTTATTATTCTAGATCAAATTATAAAAATGTTTAAAGGGCACAATTCTGTCACTATTTTATTATACCTTGAAAAATTATTTTATTTTTTAATCAATAAAAAATATTTTAAAATTGTTTGTCTGCTTATTTGAATCTATGTGTGCATTTAGGGAACGCAACAGTTGGCAACTGTTGTCATAACATTTACTTTTTAATGTTGCTAAAGAAATATGTTGAATATAACTTGAACACCAACAGTTAACTATTTTAGTCAGCGGTAAAATTTTAGATTGTTTTAGTAAATGCTTGCTTGTGTTTAATGAATTTTTACTGATTGACAATAATAATAATTGTGCTGCAAGTCAATGGTTATGTTCCCTAAATGCGTCTTATGGTTAGCACCACATTTGCATTAAATTTATAAATACACAGCTTTATATTTTAATTAATGAATTTAAGTTTAATTTGATTGAAAATGCTATAACAATAATAATAATGTTAAGTAAAATTTATGGCAAACATTTAAATCTATTAGATTTACTTTTCAAGTTGTTAGGGGCTGAAATGTCAACAACTCTAAGAAAGCACATATTGCTATGATCATATAAGGCATGTCTGTACAGTGTTCATACATATCAATTTTATTAGCAAATGAATGAGACTGCATTTTTGAGATTTTAAAAACTACAATAAATTGATAAAACATATAAATTTTATTTGTTAATTTAGTTTAAACATTTATTTGACATTATTAAAACGGTAACAAAGCAATATTAATAAAATATTTACTTAAAAAATTAAGTTGAATGAAGCAGGTTACAAGAAATGCGTATGCGCATTTCTCACTAATCAGGTGACGGATGTGACTGGATGTCAGGCTTTGTTAGCATTTGGCTATGTTTGACTTCATTCACTTTGTGATCACGTGCCAAAAAACCTACTCCAACTTTACTCTTGATTTGGATTAATAGGCAAACACAGCTTCAGTATAACGTTTTCATAATAGAAAAATAAATGTATGTCTTCTTATGCTTTAACATACTTTAATATGTTAAAATAATAATATTAATAATAATAAACCATTTATTTAATATTTTACTTATGTATTTAAAAATACATAAATAAACGTAAATTTGTTGCTACTTACAGTTGGAGCATTTAGTTCTCGAAGCTGTATACTGTAGAGGAAAACAAAATCTTAGTTTTTTACTACTCATGAAAAATTATGTTACTATTTAATATTTATTAAATTAAAAAAAAAATTCTATTCTAAAATAGTAGATACAGGGTGTAAAAACGTACGGTTATTATCTCCGTTATTTTTTAACCGATTTATATGATTTAAAAACCATTTTAAATGGTTTTTTGAGTATTATAAAGGCAGGTACACACATATTTGTTTTTATTTTTAGTATAGTTGCTATGGCAAAAAAATTTGTTATAAAAATATATTTTTATTTTACATGGTTGTATTAAGAATATCATAAAGATTAAAAAATAAAATAAAAAATGTATGTTACCATTTAAAAAAAATAAAGTTGGTTGCTATAGCAGCTATATAAATTTTAGTAACAGTTGCAAGTTGTTAGGTATTGTAATTGATTTTAAACTTATCTGGAATGATCATTTTGAATACACAAAAAACAAATTAAGTAAAGCTACTTTTGTTATTTGTAGACTCAAAAATATATGTAATTCAGGCAGTTTAAGATCTGTGTATTTTGCATATTTTGAGTCTATTTTAAGATGTGGATTACTGTATTGGGGAAACAGCATTTACTTGAAAGATATTTTAATCCTGCAGAAAAAAATAGTTTGTTGTATGTTTAATCTTAATTACAATGATTCGGTTAGATCATATTTTAAATCAAAGAAAATAATGACTGATTAATTTATTTATATACATGTATTGGTTCAAACATCCACGAACATAACACTAGAGATAGTATATATATATATATTATAAGGCCTGTTAAGTCTTATAACAATAATCATTTTAAATCGTACCTTACTAATTCAATTAAAATGTACAAGTTACCATCGAATATCAAAGTAATTGAGAATATCAAAGATTTTAAAGCTAAGTTAAAAGAATTTTTAACAAATCATGTTTTTCATAGTAAGGAAGAATTTTACGCAAGCTAATGTACTCTTTTTATTAATTGGTTGTTATGTGGTATATTTGTGTGATTTTATTGTATTTTATTTTAATGTATGTTTTATTTTAGTGTATTTTATGTTATTGACTATTTTTAGTGAAGCTAGAGTTTGACGATCATTCTTCGGGCTTCGGGTTTGACGTCCATTCCTTCGGGTTTTCATTTTCAATCCATTTATTACTTAAGGTAATGCCGCAATACAAATTATAGAAAAAAAAATAAAAGAAAATATTAACTGTATGCTGTGCGTATTCAAATTAACGCATATTACATATTGCTATAACACCTGCATAATATATAATATAATTTTATAATAATTTTATTTACACCCCCCCCCCCCCCCCCCGCCACGTCTTCGGGTCAGCATCATAATTATTTTATGAAAATAAAGCACTTTATCTATCTATCTATCTATACTAAAAAGTGTGTCGGTTAATAAATAACGGAGATATTCAGCCGTACGTTTTTTGTCTAACATCCTGTGTAATAGAATGGAAAGAAATTATAATTTATTTAATTTGGCTAAACTCTACTCTTTAAATATTTGTGTACTGGAGTACATATATGGTTTTTTGTACATTATTTTTATTATAAGTTTTTGACTTATCACTTTTTGATGGTGAGTTTTAAGCAACCTACCTCTTACTATTAAATCATATGATAGTATTGATTCTATATATCATATCTGCAATATATTTTTTATTTTTTTGGTAATGAGAGTCATATGCTCATTTCATTTAAGATGTTGATCGATTGTTGCACTCAAATATTTATTTGTATTTACACTTTTAATTTTTGTGCAGGTGCAATTTGTTGTACATTGTGTTTTGTGAATTGTTAATTTATTTTTGTCAGGAAGGTTGTTTTTGTATGATTTGTATGTTTTGTTTAAGTTAAGACTGAATAAATTACAATAAAATTTTTGTTTTAAATTAGCCACTTCTTTATTAGTATTTTCAAATACGTCTTCTCAACTTTTCCTACAATTATTTTTATTAGAGTTATTACATATAAGTATATCATTTAGATATAAAATCAATCAATCATCATCAATGTTAACTGGCAAGGAATTACTTTTTGTGTTGTTAATTATTACATTTGAGTTCTTTTGTTTAAGTAAATTTTCATTAATTTGAGTGCTTCCTTACATATTCAATATAGTTCTAGCATTGATTGGGATAATATGCTCATGACATGTAGATGGCGTATACACGTCTAAATATTAATCAATTTATTAATGAAACTGTAATAGTATTTATTTTGCAATTATTATAAATATTTTACTTATACAAATCTCTATTATTTACTATTATATGATTGCAATTGTAAACAGAATTTAGGTAATATAAATGTTTGCGTCAGTACCATCTATATCTCGTAAACGGTGTTTTATCTCAGGTTGCGTATCTTAGTAAATTTATCAATTAACTGTTTTAGTTTATCAAGTAATATATTATTACACACTGAGTCAAATGCTTTTGCTAAATCTAACGATATGGCAGCTGAAGGCTTTCTTTTATCAATGGAGTTGTCTTTTCAACAAAATGTGCCAATGCATCTTTTGTATTAAACCCTTCAAAAATTGGTTTGAAGACAGTATGTTGTGCTTTGTTATAAAAGATCTAATTTGAATTTTTATACGAACGAGGTTAGTACTATAGGTCTATAATTTTCTGTTTCATCTTTATTTCCACTTTTATGTATAGGGTTTATGGTACATTGCTTTAATGCATTAGGATAAATGCCTTGCTTAAAACATTAATAGTACTTTTAAAGGGTTTGATATTACTTATGGTTTATAGCATTGGTTATATCTTTTTATAAAACTGGATTTAAAAAGAATTATGTGGATTTTTCATACTTTCAAAGAGCTTTTGTTTCATTTATGGTTTTTTGACTGTTATATAACATTCTAACAAAGTTGAGCGTTGTTTGTACAGTTGTTTAATTTGTTTTTATAATTCTTAGGGGTATGTTTATTTTTAAAATGTCTATTAAGTAATTGCATGCTTTATCTGCACTTAACCCTCTAATGCCCCAATTTTTAATCTTCATCGACATTGAATCATTTGTTTACACCTGCCAGGTATGGGTACATTTTTTTTTTGCAAAGGAGTGTTTTGTGTGCATTCCAATATTGTTTACAGTTTTTTCAAAAATTTGTGTATTAAGAATAAAACATATTTGAACTTTACGTTATATGTTATTAAGTGTACCCCGTCTTGAGACGGCCCTGGGCATTAGAGGGTTAATGTTCTTAAAAACTTTCAGTTTTTCTTTAGTAAATGGGATTTTAAATACAAACACAGTTTATCAATAATTTATACAAAGGAAAACAGAACTGATTTGATTGCTTTTTGCTTTGTGATGTTCTCACCGACTATAACAATGCAATCAAATCAGTTCTATTTTTATACATATTGCAATCGAGTTAACTGGGTAATCAAACATAACCTCAAATTATTTGTATTATCTAAAACATTTAAGAGTCTATTTTTATTAAATTTGCTTTGAGATTTGAGTCAAATTATATTTGTATATATAATGGGGTTATTGTACAACTGTTTGCTGCTTTTCTATTCCTAATCTCCATCAATCCAGGGCATTTTCTTTATTTAGTCCTTGGGTTCTCATGGCATGTATCAAGTTAAAGAAATAATAAAATTTTATTTAGTTTTTTGAGTTTTACTTTATTGAAATTTTTTAAGTATGCAAATTATGGGAAATTTTTTATTTGAAATGACATTCTACTTTAAATAACAAATGTAAATATTTTATGAGTTTTTTTTTTCAAAAAATGAACTTTTTTCTAGTAAGCGGTTTACTTACTAAAGAATTATTCTGTATGAATAATAATAATTCACAATGACTTATACTATTAGGTGTCAAGGTGTTGGGCACACCGAGCCACAGAAAAGTCATGTGTATTTTGGATGTCTATATGAGGTAACAGATTTATTTTAAAGAACGCTACGCTCTGCATCACTTTGTTGGTCACCCATCCAAGTCTTGGCCGAACGGCCGTTGCTTTAACTGTTAATCAATCCTCCATGTCGTACTATCGACTTTTATTCTCTACTTAATAGAACATCTTCTATGTTTTTCTGGTTTGATATGGTTTTATTATTTATTTATTTATTATTATAAAATATACATGAGTCCAAATTATATTTTTATATTGCTAATCGTATTTACTAAAAAAATTCTAAATGATGAAATATAAAATAGAGGAAACCTGGAACACGTACGGGAAAAAAAGATAAGTACAGGCAATTAAAATAATATTTTGGAATGTGGAAAGGTTAAAGAAAAAAATTAATTCAGCAGACAGAGAATTTAATAAAAACAAAAGATGTACTTTCTACCATGGATACAAAAAAAGAAATGCGAATAAACTGTTGGCAAAGTTTATGCTGGATGTAAATGGAGTATAAGCTAAAACTTTGTTTATATTTAAATAATAATAAATATTGTTCATTATTTTAATAACAGTAACAGTTATTTATTTATTTATTATATGAGTATAAAATACTTCAATTATGTTCACAATTTTATAAAAGTGCACAATTAATTATGTGATAGCATTTCAATATAAAAAGCGTAATCATTCATGCATTGATCAAAGCATGCTGGATTTCTACATGAGAATAAAAAAAGTTATTTTTGTACTTAATTTTGTATTTAAATATTAGTTCAACTTAGTGGCTCTGAGTTGTTGACAAATCTGTCAGATAGCGCATTTCTTAGCTGCAATCCTCAATAATTGACATTTTATTTAAGAAATATATGCTGTGGTTTATATATTTGTTGTTAGGAAGAGCTAGTAAATTGTGATAATCTACTATAATTTTTTCATATGCAAAAATTTTGAGAATGAGTTAATAAAGTTTGATCAAGGCAGTGATTCAAAAAGTAGTTTAATTGTTTTTTTCATACAGTCACCACCGTCACCACACATATTAATATTTCCAGTTTCCAGTATTTTTTGTAGAAAACTAAACTTTTAATTGAGATGCTTTTTTTCAAACTGATTATATATATGTATGTAAAACATGATTTGAGAATTGTTTTTACATTTGTCAATTTATTTTTCAATTTTAATGAGTAACTGACCTCGAAGTCCCAAACAGATTAAATTGTCACTTTACATCTGACAATTTATTGATCAATTTTTAGTCAGATTAAAATATCAGATTAGAAACAAGTCTTATTTTGCTTCAATTTATTGACAAAGTTAAGTATTGCTAACCTAGGGTATATAATCTTAATTTATTTAACAATAACCTTAAGAGTTTTATATTGATTCACTGTAGTATAATCTGTGTTTTGTGTTGATAAGTACATACAGTGGAACTTCCCTAACTCGAATCTCCAAGGGGCACCAAATAAAATTCGAGTTAGGGAATATTTGAATTATAGAAAAATATACCTAATTTAAGTCTTAAAGTTTATTACATAATAAATACTGCAAATTAAACAAAACATCTAATTTTATAGTATTTTTATGGAATGAACACATATAAAGTGCGGATATAAAGTCTAGAAACACCCAAATAAAAAAGACAAAATGTAGTTTTTTGGACAAATTATCAACATGCTAAATGTACTTAACGCCATTTGATTACTTTACACGTGCCTAGAAATACAGTTCTAGCAGCACCCGACAAGTTTGTTTTCTATCGTTGTTGCAAATTGGTTAAACCTTGTAGGAATTTTCCGAAATATTTGAGTTAAGTTTAGCTTTGCATAAATATTAGTTCCAGTAAGAGAAAAAATTGAGTAATAGAAATTCGACTTAAGGACATAAAAATCTGTATAAAAATTGTTTAAACCTTGTATTTTCAAAAAATATTTGAGTTATGGAAGAAGTTCGAGTTGGAGAAGTTTCTCTGTACATACATTCATACACACAGAAGGAAAGATTGTGCAAAACTCTATAATTCAAATTCAGCAATCAGCTGTTAAAACATTTATTATACAGTTGACAGTATTGAAAATTCAACAATAAATTGTCAAGTGTACAGTGAAACACATCTGCAATAAATTGCAGTAAAAATTACAGCAATTGTAGGCGTATTTTCTATCAACTTGGTTAATTTTAACTGACGCTAAAAAAGTGTGATTTTAACAGCTTGTTAAGTATTTTAGCATTGTTGCTTATTCTGTAACAACGCAATTTAAAAAAAATTAACGACCTTGTTAAAAATAAGCATAAAAAGTTTGTCTTTGATTAATTTTAACGTCAAAAACTGATGTTTATTGTCTGAATATTTTAATATAATTATTATTGAAAAAATAATAACATTACGTACATTTTTTACATCTATTTTGCCTATTTATATTTTTGACATTACTTTTATATGCTTCAAATTAACAATTTTATTATTAAAACACTGTGTTATGTAATACACCGCATATAATCTTTTTTTACAAACCTAAATATGCATGAATAACTCCCCAGATTTAAAGTAGTAATGTTTAAGCAACACAAAGGTTGTTTAAAGACATTCTTTTTACTACATTATTTGCTGTTCCATGTTATAGCGGTAATTTCAGGTATTGTTTGCGTTTGTTAGGAGCTAAGAATGTTTGCATTCATCATAACATAACTTTACAATTCGATAAAACGTCAAAACTATTTTTATAAATTTGATAGAAATACATGTTATTTATTTTGCGATATTATTAAATATTATTTTTCATTTATTTCTGATAGTTATTTATTATGCCAAACTTGTTTTTATGGTAGAATAAGTATAAATAATTTTGCGGTTGTCAAATTTAACGATCCGTTACTGTAACTGACTTTTATGAATACGGGCATTAGAATAGTCTGATTATGGTCCATTATGTTATAAATAATAAGGTGATATAGGATAGAATTGATGTTCTGATGATGTTATCAATTTCCACAAAATAATAAAAAAGTATAACTTGGCATCAAATAAGTATTGCTCCTATTACGTGAGTTTCTATGTTGTATTTGTAGATTCAATAAAATATGTAAAAATATTATATTTAATAAAATACTTGTAAATAATCAAACGAAAGACTGGTTTGCCATCTAGTTGCAATTTTTAATACTAAAATGTCCGCATTAATCGGTATCATTTTTGCATTTATGCAATTGGCAGTCATTTCGCGGCTATAACGATTTTGAATCGCCAATAAATTATGAAATGAATTAATAATTTATTCAAAATCAGTCAATCGAATCACAGCGGCCAAGGGTCAAGCATAGACAATTGTTTCGGTTCTACAAACCTCGTCAGTATGCCTTGTACGACCACGGCATCGCATGATAGCGAAATGACTGCCAATTGCATAAATGCAAAAATGATACCGATTAATGCGGACATTTTAGTATTAAAAATTGCAACTAGATGGCAAACCAGTCTTTCGTTTGATTATTTATAATATCAATTGTGTTCATAAGCACAGAAATATTTATTCAAAATTGTCTTCGCTATCATGCGATGCCGTGGTCGTACAAGGCATACTGACGAGGTTTGTAGAACCGAAACAATTGTCTATGCTTGACCCTTGGCCGCTGTGATTCGATTGACTGATTTTGAATAAATTATTAATTCATTTCATAAAATACTTGTAATCACATATTTTCTTGAAATTGCTAATATTTATTAATTAAAAGTAAACCTATAAAATAATAAACTGTTGTTTAAAAATTAACAGCTGCTATTTTTATCTGCTAAAAATAATCAAACTAACAGGTGATTTTATACCGTACAGAATACGAATTGCATTAACTGATTTGTAGGGAATACACCCATTAATCAGATAAAATAAGTCATTAAAATTGAACAATAAATTGACAAATGTAAAACAGCTAATAAATTAGGTACCAACGTAAAAAAATTCAGTTCATTAATATAAATAAAATTGTACTAATTTTATAATTGGAATTAAAAATACTATTTTGAAACAATGGAATCATGTTTTTTATTATTTTTTTGTGTGCATATTGTGATGTGAGCATTAATATCAGTGGGTGGGGCTTTTTTTTTGAGGAATTTACATTTTATTATTTTGGTGCTTCAATATTATTAGGTTTGTCATGTTTTTTTGTAAAAATATAACATATATTGCATATTTCTTACCTTACCTAATGGTTTGTTATTGCTCAAACAACCTTGTAAAAATATCATGTTCATATAAGAATAAGGGCTAGTGCTTGAATTGCTTGGGTTGTCAAATTTTTACTCTTTGTGGACATAATTTTATTGTTCTATATTATATTCATATTAAATAATAACTATTTAAGTTCATTTAATAAAATAAAAATATCAGAAAGTGTTTAATATTATTTAATCTAAATAAAATTTTACCATATAATTAAAAAATTTAGAAAGACACCATAGTGGGTTAGCTGGAGTACATTCCTAAAGTACTTGGGCGACGGCGAGAGTCTCCCAAATGATCACTTTTGTCCTTCGAAAAGTAGGGGTGAGGGGTAACATTTCACTCTCGCTGTTGTTTATTAACATCTTTACCGACACTCGTATCGTACTTTTGTTACCGTCCTTCCTAAGCGGGATAAATATCACACCCGACCGAATTAAAATGTATTTCTGTTAATAATTTTTCCACATAATATCCAATAACTCTAATCTTTTCCTTTTATTATTATTTTATGTCATTAAATCATAAATGTTATAATGGATTACTAATATTATTATCTTTATTTTAACATTCAGTTTTTATTTATATTGTTGTTTAAATCTTTTTATGTTTGATTTTTGGCAGCCTACCCTATACCACCAGACCCTAAACTTGCTAAAACTTGTTTATAAAATGTATTCCTTCTTTGATCATTTGACATCACTCTCACAAAGATGTCACTCTGTGCTTAGGAACCTAGCTTTGTATGTGCTTGGCTCTTACGCTGAGTGAACTGAATTGAATCCAACTTTGCTGATGGTTTCAGTGACAAACAAATTTAGAAACTTCACATTATTTTGCCCCATACTCTGAAAGGACTTTTGGTCTACTTAATAATAATAAATTATTTTGTAACAGACAAAGCAAAAAAACTGTGATTTGAAATAAGATACAAGATCCTAAAGTTCAAAAGTTGCTGAAAAATCGTGAAATAATTTTTTTTTTGCAATATTTTGTTTTTAAATAGGACTAATTTCTATAAAAATTAATTATTGTTTTTTTGCAATCTTACCACATACCAGGTAAAAAAAATAGGTAACATTTTTATGACTTAAACTCTCTGGTTTTTAAAGGCTCAATTAATATTTTTATAATTGCGTTACATTCTAGTAATTGGTGAGTAGTATTTAATATTTGTATGATAATGGCTTTAAACGTAATTGCACTATGACTAGATACTCGCGTTACTCCTGTCATTTACAAAATTATACAAACAGATAATCGATTTAAGAAACATTTTCATAAAACTGTTTTGAATGGACTCAATAGTTTTTGGGTTTGCTTTGTAATATGGAAATCATACAACATTACAATATTCAAGCTTAGATCTGACATATGCAAAATATAATCGCTTGAGGACTTGAGTATAGTCAAATTCTAAACATGTTCTATTAATGAAACTCAAAAGCTTATAGATTTTAGTGGAAATATTAATATTAATTAACATGCAAGTGACAAAAAAATATCAAATATAATTTTTAAATTTTTAAAATCTTTAATGATATTACAACGCTTTAGGATGTGTGAATCGATTTTATAATAAAATTTTGACATTTGTAGGTTATAAATATTTAATCATAAAAGCATTATTAAAATTAGTTTTTTACAAATATCTGTAAAGAAATATAATTCATAGCTGTATGAAAATATTTATGAGAAATATATACAGTGTGTCCGAGGATGGTGGTATCTATTAAGGAAAAAATCTTAATTATTCATTTTACGACCGAAAGTAATTTTTTATAAAAAGTTCTGCTTGTTCAGAAAATGAATTGACGATAAGAAAATTTTAGATCACATGTACAGGGTGTTAATAAATTAGGAAAGTATGAAAATACTTCATGGGATAAGTACTATTATTTATTATTTTTTACAAAATTTTTATAAAACAAAGTTGTTTATAAACCAACGTAAAGAGTGAATACAAGTTTTGAAATAAAAATACGATTTTTTTTTAAAGAAAAACTCATTTTTAAAGTTTTGCAAAATTTTCAAAATTTAAAGAAAAAAATGTTTTCTTAAAAATGCAATCCTGAGAAGTTACAAACGATCAAAAAATGTAAATTTAAAATTTAAGCTTTTTTGCTATTTTTAAGTATTTCTGCGGAGACTTTGTAAGATATCTCAAACCGTAGCACACGACACTTTCTGAAATTTTTAGGGTATCTTTTGCACATACAAAAGCACATTTTTATCCATATTTGAGAAAAAAAAAATGCCTGTTATTTTTTTTTAAGATAAACAGTCTTAAAGTTCTGCAAAATTTTCAAAATTTAAGGAAATTAATTTTAGGCTATGAAAACTTATACTTTAGATGGTTTTAATGAAAAAAGTTTTTTATAATTTTTTCTTAAAAATGCAATCCTGAGAAGTTACAAACGATCAAAAAATGTAAAAAAACTAAAAACCTCGATTTTTTCAAATTTTGATTGCTTATTAGTCGAATCAGGATTTATGAAGAGGAAGGCATTTTCATTGGTTTGAGCAAAAACAAATTTTCATTTTGTACACTTGACTCATACATGGCCATATACACAGGGTGAGTTGGGAGGAATGGACCAAACTCCAAGAATGTATTGTACACGTGAAAATAATGTAAAGAAACTTAAATGTTGTTATCCGATTTATATTTGTTTTTAAGTTATAGCGTCATTAAAAATTTCTAGTATGCCACAAAAGCTTTCCAGGGCGTTGAATTGGTTGCGGTGGTCTTATTAGTACTAAATTATTGTTTATGCGGCGGGTTTAAAGATGAAGTGTACAAAGTAAAAGTAAAAACTCAAGATGCACTAATTCAATGCATTAAAGATGTTGCAGCCAATCTTAAACAAAGACATAACTCAATTCGGAAAGCAACAGGCGCCCTTTGTAGACAAAGCAGAAAATGTTTAGAAGTAAATGATGGTGTTTTTGAACATTATAAAAAGGCTATGATTATCAAAACGTTAATTTAAAAATTTTATTTATTTTAATTACGCTAAAACTTAAAAACTAATTAAAATCGGCTAACAACATATGAGTTTTTTTATATTATTTTCATGTATACAATACACTCTTGAAGTTTGGTTTGTTCCTTCTGACTCACCCTGTATATATAAGTAATTCCATTACTTTTTGACTAATTTGAAAAAGTTGACCTCTTTGATTTTGCTTAATTTTTGAGGGATCAAAATATCAAAATATGGATGAAGAAAATGAGATTACCAGACTTTAGAATATTTCCTGTTCAAAATGACACACATATGGAGGTCAGAAATTTCACAATAAAACGTCTTTTAGCTTATTTTGTATCTCAATTTTTGTACTTTAAAACCCATATTTGTATGTTCAATGTCGGGGCAGTCATTTTGATATATTACACTTCAAACATTATTCCCAAAAAACTCGTAAATTTAGCAAAATTGCAATTTCTATAAACTGTTCTAACTTTGTCAAATCTTAACAAAATTTTTACAACAGGTACATAGAGGTTGAAAATATTACGATTATATTATTCAAAGTTACTTTAACTGTTGTATGTTGCTTGGATTTACAGGCCTCATCCATGCGCTGGAGGGTTAATAGCTAAATAAATTTATAATGAGCTTTATTAGGAGGTGGATATCACAGATATCATATCATTATTTATGTTTACTTTTGCTGATAGTATTTTTTGTGCATTTTATACTTATTCTTATAAAGTTTCTGTTTCCTGTTTTGAGTTGTTCCTACCTCTTTTAATAGATTTTTTTTTCTTTTTGACTTATTTCTAACATTTTTTGTTAATATGTAAATGGTATGCGTTCATGTTTATACTAATGTGCAATGTAGTTCAAACTACATTATTATTTAACATTAGTTTAAGAACTTTATAGTTCATTTTTGGTTAAAAGTGGAGTGGAGAACAAATCACACTCATAAATGGGGTTATGAATGAAAAAAGTTTAAGAAGCGGTCTATAGCATAATCATTTCAGCTTGATCTATGGAATTTGATGTTAGGTAGTGAGATAAAATGTTGCATAATGAATGGTGCAAATTTACAGTGGCTAAGTGGCTTTGCTATATTTAATTATCAATAATTACTCACTTATATTATTAATCTTGATAAATAAATACGTTTTATTTTACTCACACAAAACAAAACTACTTTTATTGTTGCTAACTTGGGTCTAATAATGTGATTACTTATTATATTTGCTCAATAATAAATCACACAATAGATATGAATCATTTACATAGTTATCTTTCTGTAATTTAGCAGCGTATTGTACTGTAGTAAGACAAATATTTTACAAAATTGTATACTAAACTATAAATATTTTACAGTTTTACGATTATGAAAATACAAGAAGAAACAAATTTATATTTAAGTTTTGAAAATACATTTTTACTTATCAGAAAATATGAGTGCAAAATTATTAATAAATTTTAATTATTTAATTATTAATTATAGGTTAGGTTAAGAAAAAAATATTGTTTTTAATATATTAACCACCAACCATTTAGATAATATTAACCACCAACCATTTAGATAGTTAGTTTAACACAAGTATTTGATGATTATTATAAAGACCACTTACTTGGTTATGATTTAAGAGTAACTTTAGTGATTGATATATCTTCAAATCTAAATGTTTTTTTGGAAAGTTTTTACGGTTGATCCTAAATGTAAATATTTTTTGTAATAAATGTTTTACTAAATGTAGAGTTGTGAAAAATTTATCATAATATAAACAATAACCTTTGTTTATATAAGGCTCAGAAGGATTTTTTTCTGGGTCGATTTTCTTTGGTATTGTTTTTTGACATGTCAACTAATTTTGGAACAAGCAGTACTCAAATTTTAAATCTTTGTTTAGTGAGCTTTATTGGCATGTAGTCAACACTATTCTGTAATGGTAAAATGATTTTTTTTCATTTTTAGGCTAAAATGAGCAGGTTTTTTTTCACAGTGTAGTGGTTATAAAATCTGTTCTTTGAAGTTTTATTTTTTTTTAATATTTTCATATAAGTTTTTCAACTGGGGAAGCTTTGGACATTGAATTAATTGGATTAAATTCAGATGTAACGTTTTTCTAAGCTTTTATTTTGTGTTAGTTAGTTACACTGTCTGTTATTTTGTTTTTAATAACATTTTTATATTTTAAACAAATATCTAATAAACAATCTTTTTTAGCTTCACGAATGTTTTTTGGATAGGTGTAATTTTAATTATTATCAATTTAATATTTATACAGTGTTAGACAAACAATGTACGACTGATTTGAATGATTCAAAAACTATTTAATATACAGGGTGTTAGAGAAAAAACATTTGTCTGAATAACTCCGTTATTTTTTAACCGATTTATATGATTCAAAAACCATTTTAAATGTTTTTTTGAATACTATAAAGGCAGGTACACACATATTTGTTTTAATTTTTAATATAGTTGCTATGGCAACCAATTTATTTTTTTAAATTGCAACATACATTTTTTATTTTATGATTTTTTGATTTATAATCTTTATGATGTTTTTAATACAACTATGAAATAATAATATAATGAACTTTTATAACAAAAATTTTTGATAAATTTAAAAAACATATATATTTGTTTTTTATTTAAAATGATTGTAATTGAATAGTTGGCGCTGAAAATGATTATATATGATTGGAAATTTCATTCTCTACACGTTGCAAAAAACCGGTTTTAAATAGGAGTTAAATTACTCATCAAACTGCCCCTTAACATTAATATTATAGAGGGTGGTTTAGATTGTTTTTGGGAATCATATAATAAATTCTGTTAGTAAAACTTTCAGTATTAAAACTTTACCATTGCATCTTCGTTAGGAAGCATTTAAAGATGCATGCTTATAAGAACTTTTTTGTTCCATTTGATGAGTTCAATACACTGTTTAAGTTTTGCAAACAAAGTGAACCACCCTGTATATGTTACGTTGTAACTGACTTTAAAGAATTTTCTGTATTCTATAAGATTATTGATTATTTATCTTACTGTTATTATACTTTGTTTTAATTAAGTTACATTGTTTTAAAAAAAATTCCGCTCCTATACATTTTTTTAAATTAAAGACAAATATTATACACACAGTTCAACGTTTCTCGTATAGGTCGGTTTTCACGCTCAAGCAATTTGCACAAATAAATTGTTGCATGAAAACAAAATTCGTTTACTTGCTTGAGTAAAATCTAGCATGTTTGATCATTTGCACTGGTTGGCGCAAATGCTTGAACAAAAGATCGACCTTAACGCTAGAGAATTGCCGGGTTTAGACGCCCAGTCCTGTTGTGGTGCCACGAGTAGTATTGTAATGGAAAAATATTAAATCTTATCACATCTACGAGAATATCGGTAAACCTTTCTCTCTAGAAAAAAAATGACACGTACAGCGTCGTTTTTAAATTAAAATTGGAATTATAGGACAAAACGCCAACCAACTCAATATCCAAACGATAAGCTTTTAGTCATCACTCTTTTTATATGTTGAACTACATACAATATTCTATGTCTTCATGCTTTTGGTTAAAGATTTAAAGTTACATTTAACGAGTAAAAAATTAATAAAAAACTGATTAAAAACGTTACTTTTTAAAAATTAATTGATTGGACAGATTGGACTTTCTTGTAAAATGTGCGAAAATTTTATTCAATTATATTCAGGCGTTTTCTTGCTTGAGTTGGATGCTGTGAACCCTTATAATAGCGCAACTATTTTCCCTCTTAGGGCTAATATTACAATAGTGGTTTAAACTGTAAGTTTATTAACTGCTAGTTAAAATATAAATTGCTAGTTAGTGGGAACGCGTATTACAATCGTTCCTATATTTTATGTCAATAAAATCTTAACCTATAAATTGACGCGTCAAAAAATTCAAATCAATAAATATGGATAATTCTTTATAAACTATAGTAAGTTTCCAGTAATAATTTCTTATAATAAGTTACAACTGTCATAACTCACATAATTTAAGGTTATTTAAACTGCTAATTAAATCGTTAATCGCTCATTTCCGCCAGTTAGCTATCCAGATGTTTTAATCCACAGTTAGCATTAATCCACGTATGTGTGGCTTAAACCACTATTGTAATTTTGGCACTTAATATCATTGCGTTGTCACCTTCATATATTTTTATGTAAATTGTTTTTCTGACCAGTGAGATGCTAGACAAATTCAAATCAATTTTATTATATCAAGTTTGTAAATTGTTTTAATCTTAATAAAGTTGTACATTACTTTGCAAGAAATGTCAATATGAAGCTTGTCGAATCAGTTGTCGCGTAAACGGGCGTTATTTTTGCAATACCTTGTATATTAATGACCATCATGAACTTGGTTAATTTTTCAAATTTAAAAAATACGATATGATTATAGAATAGCGATCATTTTTATTTGATTAGTAAAATTTTTTTGTATGTAATTATAGCAAAGTTCATCTTTCATTTGATTCTGTTGTAATAAAATGTGAAGAATTACATCATTCATTTGTGTAATTATTTTAATATATGCTAATTGCCATCTGCATGTCAAGACATTGTAAAACTTAAATCCATAATAATTTATTTTAATTTTGTTGAGACATAATTGACTTAACTTCACCTGACCTATGAATAAGTTTGAACATTCTAAAAGTTATTAAATCACACAGTAGTATGTGCGCATATACTCTCTCTTAGATTACATGAACTTACAAGAGTGATACCATTACTCTTTCCCGAGTACTGCAACTAATTAATCAGTAAATCAGTTTTAATTACATTTATTTATTTAATAGTAACTTAAAAACAAAACTTTTTCAACTATCTTAGCATCTTTGTCCTTATTTTAGATTAATAACAATCATAGTTATTAAATTTCTTCATGATATATAAATAAATTTTAAAAACTAAATTTAAAATTAATTTAAATTTTTGGCAGGATCAAAAATAGTTGACAACAATTCATTAGCCGTTGCCACATTGGTCATGGGAAGCCAAGCAGAGATTTGGGTAGTTTTTTTTGTATACTACATATTATATATCTGATGCCCTACTTGAGGGGTTGCGATTTGGTTGTTAGTTTGGTTTATGACCTGTTTTATGATAAAAGCTTTCAAATAATAATGATTTGAAATGCGTAACTGATAAATATTATTTTGTTGACATTTATAGAGTTTTCGCATTACTGCACTGAGTAGCACTCACCAATCGTTGCGTATTCAGTTTATAATCGCATTTCTCGGGTCTTATGTTTATCTTTAGTTTATCCAGAAACACGCAAATAATTTGCATTTTATGTAGCTTTTCTGACATAAGCTACTTCGGCTCGTCCGGCTTACGGTGCGGAATGTTATTCAAATTGATTAATTATTTATTTCTAACTTTTTATAACAAAATAATGGAAGATTGAAAACAATCTTTATAATTATAGTTATTAGTATTAAATAATCGATTAATTGTTATATGAAATTGAAGATTTTGAGTATATGACAACAACCTTTTGTATTAAAAATTAATATTATATATATTACTAATCAAATTAGAATTCTATATTTTGGAGATTTAGGTTATACATATATGTGTTACTTTTCTTTTTGCAGTTGAATCAATTTAAATATATTTGAGTCCGGCTTTTATTAAAAAAGATCTTTTTTGTTGCAATAATACCTTCACTAATATAGGAAATGTGAATTTTTTTATTATTATTTGCAAGGGCCGATATTTTAGAGCTTATACTAGTGTTACTACCGCACAAGCTGCCTTTGAATATGTACTTTAAAACACACAAATATATACTATCGCACTCATTAATTGAGAGAATGGAGGCGCTGTAGATACTGACCAGGTCTAGTATCTGTTCCACCCACATTCATATTCAATGTAATTATGGTTAAATGGACACTAATCATATGTTAGACTACCGTCCTGAATTAATAATGCCATAATTTTTTTAAATGTTTTGCCGGAGCTGGGGCTCGAACCTGCGACAAATTACACGCCGATATTTGAGTTAGGCGATTCACCCAACTGAACCATTTTCCGGATTATACTTTCGAACTTGTTATAATGGTCTAGATCATGAGGAGTTGGTACGATGGACGACGATTTGGTTTTGACTACTGCCTCTTAGGTAGTCCTATATTTGTTAATGTCATAATTGACAATTTGAATTTTAACGATTAAAATCGCTGCAACTATCACATTGACCACATTTAAACAGTCTGTGGACAAATTGTAATTTTCAGGAAAATAATAAATTTAGAAGTTTATTTGTTGCTATATTTAATTTACTACTATGGACTTGCAAGTACATGTTGATCGAAAATGCTAAGATGCGGATGTCGCATATTATTTAGTCCAGCGGTTCTTAACTTTTTGTTTTCTTGACCCCAAGTACAAATATACTTAAAGCCCGCGATCTTACCTGTTTTATTTTATAGTATAAAACAAAACAGTATTTTATAGTATAAAATAAAACAGTATTTTATAGTATAAAATAAAACAGTAGGTGGGTATAAAATTTATGTTAACAAATTTTATATCAATAATGTGAAAGTATACCGTTCCATTTCGAGGTGTCGGGCACACCGAGCTACAGAAAATACATGTGTATGATTGGATGCCTATATGAGGTATCGGATCTATTTGGAAAGAACGCTACATTCTGCATCACTTTGTTGGAGACACCCATTCAACTTGTGATTACTCCGGCCGTTTCTTACCTCTTTTTAGCGCAGTTAATCATACATATTCTCTCTGCCTTACTGCCGCATAATGTGAAAATAAAACTAAAAACATTTGTGCATGGAGATAATTTTTTCAAAAATAAGACTTAAATACTTTTAAGTCTTATTTTTGAACAAAAAAGACGCAAAGTATTAAGTTTATATATAAGTTTTATTTTCTATATGATTAATACAATTCCAAAGAAGCAGTTTTCAGATTCTAAAAGTAACAAAATTTTGAAACATTAAAATATTGTCAGAAAGTATCAAATCCAGTCATAAACTGTTAAATACTGTAAAAAATGTTACGACTCCTTAAAAACAGCAAAATCCGGCTATGAAAAACAAAATATTGATAGAAAGCATTAAAATCTTGCCATAAAATGTTAAAATGTTTAAAATTCTATTTATAAAACGTCAAGAATAATAAAATTTGGTCATAAAAATTGAAATATTGATAGCAAGCAACAAAATTGGGCTGGCAATAAACTGTAATACAACTATTTATAAAATGTCAAAAACAACAAAATTTTGTCAAAATATTAAAATTATGTCGCCAACCAAAATCCGACTATAAGCTATTAAAAAGTGCAAGATTCTGTTCATAAAATGTCAAAAATAGCAAAAACCGGTCTCGAAACATTACAATTTTATCAAAAGCACAAAAACTGTTAAAAATGCAAATTTCTGTACACAAAAAGTCAAAAACTACTACATTCGGTCATAAAACATTAAAATATTTACAGGTAGAATGAAAATTTGGCCAAAAAAAATTTTGGTCTAAAAATTTATTCATAAAATGTCAAAAATTGCAAAATCCGGTTTTAGAACATTAAAATATTGTCAAAATTCGGCCACAAACAGTTTTATTTATAAAACAAACATAGCAGTATTTGGTTATAAAACATTACAATATTGTAAGAAAGAACCAAAATATTACTATAAACTGTTAAAAAGTGCAAAACTCTATTTATAAAATTTGACATTTTAACAACAACCCGTTATAAAATATTAAAATTATGTTAATATGAATCAAAATCTGGCCAAATATAGCAAAATTTGGCTTTATTCTAAAAATAGCAGCTATGAAATATCAAAATATTGTTAAAAACACCAAAAATTCAGTTTTAAAATATTAAACATATTATTAGAAAGAATCAAAATCCGGCATAAACTGTTGCAAAATCCGAGCATAAAATTTTAAACAATTGTCAGAGAGTACTATTAACTCTTAAGACCATTCCGACCGCTACCTTGATTTGTAGTATTTTAACAAAAACGGTAACTTTGGCGTCATTGCTGTGTCTACATATAATTTGATAATCAATTTATTTTTTTACAGGAAATAGCCGAAAAAACTCATTAAATATAGAAATAAATGCGTTATTATGTATTTTTGAATGCATTTTGTTGCTATTTGCAAATATAATTTGACAAAAAACACTTCGACATATCATAGTTTAATCCTTTCTGAATGTACTGGTAAAAAAATAAATCGATTATTAAATTATAGGTATGTAGAAACAGCAATGACGCCAAAGTTGCCGTTTTCGTTGAGATACTACAAATAAAGGTAGCGGTCGGTATGGTCTTAAAAAGTGTAAACATCTGTATGAAATTTTATAAATAGTTAAATTCTTCTATAAAATATGGAAAAAATAACTAAAATTTGGTCATAAACAGTCAAAAAATGCCAAATTTTATTTACAGAATGTCAACAATAGCAAAAATCGGCTTCTCATGTTTGAAATAGACGCTCTTCCGCATTGCAGACTCTTGCTTATTGATAGCTACGCAACTGTGTGTGAGACTTATTCTAGCAAATCTTTTTTTAATACTCATCACTTTGCATTTTGGGCAATTTTTCTTGTAATCTATCTGAAACATTTTTATCACCTATTACATCTACTTCAAATGAGTTTTTAACCCAATTATATTTTTCGATATGGAAGTTTTGTGGAATATATATTTACATTTCATTTTCAAAGTTTTTCAAATATTCTAAAAAATAGACATCGTGTCTCTATAGCAATATCTGTAAAAAATATTTCTATTTTTGTTTTAAGAGAAACACCTCTGAACTTGCGATTAAAATGATATTATCAATGTTATTAAAAATGTATATATGAAAATAAATAGACAAATACATTAAAATGTCACCAGTTTGTCATATTATTAACAATGAAGATAATTCAAAACATTTGTGTTTAAATTACACTCAAATAAATTTAATTAATTACTATGCTAATCACTTCATTTTAATGTGGTAATTGTTTTGAAATTGCTACCTTGGACAGTGTAGGAATAAATTGTTCAATTATTTTCATATAAAATTACTTGCTAATAGTAATACAAATTAGAGGCATAGCAGCAATTAATGAATGAAAATTAATTGATTTAATTTAATCTAATTTAAATATTAAGTCAATTCTTTTTGTGTTTAGTATACTCCCTTTACCTCAAAAATCATTGCCTGTTAAAAGGAACAATTTAAGGGCTGATTTCATAACTTATACGTTGGTGTTTTTAACTAATGCCTAAAAGAAAGATTAGGTTAGGTTAGTGCCACTATGCTTAAATTGTTTCCTGTGTTTTTTGCAGTTCCTAACCTTGAAATATTAAATCTGCCACTAGTAGTTTAATAATAATTACATTAGAAGTATAATTAATAATATTATTATAAATTGCAATTTTATATTCAAGCATTTCTAGTGGAATTCCACGGTTTTTTTAATCAAAATATTTAACTAAAACGAAAAACTAGGTTATGTTTATACTATTAACGTCATTGATGGGACAAACATGACAAATCAAATTTAATGTTTATGGTTCTATTAAATTTTAATGTAGCATTAAGTTTGATTATGAAATTGGGCTTAAGCTGTTTTTCTTACTTAGGGCGGCTTTTACAATCGTCGGTTAAACAAGGAATAGCGCTATCTAAGGAATATTATAATGGCCCCTATCACTTTAGGAGTCCTAACAATTTCATAAATTTTTAATTGTATGTTTTGAGAATAAACCAGGGATAACTTATCCGGTGCTTGGACCAGTAGTTATATCAATATCTTTTAGATATTTACGATACAAATGGAGTAGTATTATTGACACACGTATGCGCAAGGAAAGAACGATGCGGTATGCGAGTTCTGTAATCGTATAGTTTGTTTATAATGCACTATCACACATTTATTGTACATTAGTTTATCTTCACTGATCTAACATTAAAAAATAATGTGTGAACGCTAATGGATCAATGACAATGTTATAAAATGTCATATCAACGCAAATAAAAATTTAAAAAAAAATTGTATTTATTGTTTAATAATTCTGCTTTAATAGATAGCTCTTTGCTCAGTAATATTACGCGATACGGTTACTGACAATATACTCGTCTAATATTTTTGATCACCTTTTGTTGTAATTTATGTAAATTAAAAAGTGTTTGGTAATGAAAGAAGTGTGCGGAAAGAAGCTTTTATAGTATACCTTTTCCTTAAAAAGGGACCGATGACCCATAGGATTAGATAAGATAATGTATTTGAATCGAACATGTAAAGTGACGTCATATACATAAATATGTAATAGTTGATAGAAATAGAAACACGCGATTAATTTGACAAAATTTGTATTTTTACAACATTTGATTCCACAAGTAACCGTATTAAGGTTGCTCGTATATTGAATATTATGTCAAAAATTATAAGCATTGTAATAATTTATAAATATTGCATTATGTGAGTATTAATACAACGTATTTTAAGATTACTTATCTTTTATCATTAAATAATAGACACGGTAACATAAAACGAGCAATTCTTGTGGATATTTTTTTAAATTGTGATATTTATTAATGCTTAGGTACTTTATGAAATGCCGGCAGATCGGGCAGATACTTACTGTAAAATTCCATATTTGTTATTTATTTTAGTCCTGGCCATACCTATTCTAACTTAGTCTATAATAATTTATTGCACCATATAAAATAAGGTGGTATAACATCGGTTTTACATTATCAGTCGGTATTTTATGTAAAGTCGTATTTCATTATTAGCTTACGACATGTATACATTTGTTAATTTACGGGTTTAGATTCAAGTATACATTCTATTTACATGAGGTGACGCCTGTGTTAAAAAAACACTCGTTTTCGTCGAATTACAACTGCACCATACAATATTATATTATATTAGTTTTGTATGGTGAATGAAGAAGTTGAAATTTTTGCCAATTCTTTGGTAATATATAATTTTGTTAAATTTTAACTTGAATGAAATCGTTTTATAATGAAATTCTATATTTAGTAAATTGGTATCTTACATAGATTTTGTTTTGGACTTACGTCATTCTTTTTTAATAAGCTGTTAAGTATTTGTATTATCTGCAACAATGTTGTTGTGGTATCGTAATCAGAGCTGCTCAGAATTCTATTCTGTATTAGAATTTAATCAGTTTTTAAAGGGGTAGCGATAGTCTTATATCTAACCCATTTGAGTGATTTGTAAATCAAAATTTGTATGAAAATGTAAATGGAGCTGTTTTGAATAACAACTGATATAATATATGTAGGATGATATGATATTATAAACAATGTCGAAATATTGTTTTGTATATCAGTCACAAGATGATAATGAGACATTATTTTTTACTGGATAAAATTTGTTTGGCTAAACTTATCAATAATAAAATATTCTATTTAGTATATTATTACTCTATACTATGTTAGTAAACACACTAATATAAAAATGATATAAAATAATGAAATAGATTATTGCTTCTTATCAATATTATAAGTGTTCCTAATCTATTCATGCCTTAGTTTATTAGCACATTTAGCTAATTAAGCGATAAGAAATGATTCACTTCTATGATACAGGTCTGATGAAATTGCGAAATAGCCTATGTAAATATGTATATTAAGTAAAAGTTTTACTATTTTTATATAAAAATTTAATCTAAAATTTGTATTTTAAGAAAATTTAAATTAATGTAAAAAGATTGAATGTGAACATTACACAATTTTAGTGGAGTGGAGTTGATTTACTCAAAACGTCAGCATATAGGGTGTTAGACAAAAACGTACGGCTGAATAACTAATTTACATGATTTAAAATCCATTTTAAATGTTTTTTTTTTTAGTATTATAAAAGCAGGTATTTTTTTATTTTTAGTATAGTTGCTATGGCAACCAACTTTTATTTTTTATATGGCAACATAATTTTTTTTTTGGAATCTTTATAATCTTAATACAATCATGTAAAATAATAATATACTTTATAACAAAAATTTTTGATAAATTTAAAAATCATAATTTTTGTTTTTAATTTGAAATGATCGTAATTGAATAGTTGCCGTTGAAAATAAATAATTTTTTTTTGGGTGTTTTTATGTTATTGTGCATAACAGTATGTATAAAAATTGAAGTATTTAAAAAAAAAATAATTAAAAAACTTTAGTTTGATGAAAAAAAAAACCTTTTTGCTCTTCAAACTCAACATTCATTTATTTTACGGCAATTTTTTTAAATTAAATAATTTAATCTCTAAAAACGATGACGTTTTAAGATACTAGGATATTGATCCTTTTAAACTTTATTGTTTGGACGCCTTAATCGAAAATTTAAATTACATTACATTTACAGTTTTGAATTATTTTGTTAACTGACGTTTTTTGCAAAATGTCATATTTTATTAAAATTAAACACAACAAACAACATTTTGTAACAATAATAATAATAAAATAATCCTATCTGACTTACTAATTACCAGAAACGCATTTATTCCCTCCAAATATAAAACCCCATCTCAGTCTCTACAACAATTCATCACTACTCTTCGAGATGACAGTACAACAGAAGACTAACTAACCCTCATAATAACTTATAATATAATTATTATACATTTAAATTTTTTTTTTTTGTAAATTAAATATTATTATGGGCTGAAATACTACGGTCGATGGCCATTTTAAAAGAAAGATTAAACTCGATCTATTAATAATATTATCTGTATGTATGTATATGTAAATATTTGTACGTTTCTTTCTTTTGAATAAAGATATATAATAATAATATTAAAATTAAAATAAATATGTTTATTTTTTGAAATAAATGTTAATCTATAAGTGTGCAATTACTAATCATTCCGTTGATGTAACCTTGATGGTAAAAATAAATAATAAGAACATAAAATTCATTGCACATAATAAGAAATGATTATATTTGTACGCAATAACTGAATATTGTGTATTGAATTTATATCAACAATTCGATTTTATTATAAGATTTAATTGTTAAATAAATATAACATGTTTGCCAATATTATTCATCAGCATTTTAAGAAATATTTGAATAGGAATTAGACTATGTTTTATGTTATTTGTAAACTTTTTATAAAACATTAAATTAGAGTAAAATTGAAAATAACATAAAAATATTTATATCATACAAATTTTAATAAAAATCTTGGTGGTTTCAACCTTATGTAAAAATATCATTGCTAAATTTTCAGCTAATTTAAAATCATTAACTTGTTTTAAATTCAATTTACGGATTAGTGTCATGCGTTATGCAGACAACACGTTTTTGCTTGTTGACAAAATTTTTATAATTGACCGCTTTGCAGGATTGCTCCTACAGAGAGGGGATACTGTATTAACATAATGTAAATATGTGTTTCTGGATTAGTTTATGTAACTAATTTTCATTCACTCTTTCAAGCATCTCGACGGGTATAGTGGCGAGTTCAGTCCGAATATTGTCCTGTAGGGCTTCCACGGTTTGCGGACGATTGCTGTACACTTTTGATTTCAAAAAAACGCTACAGAAAAAAATCACATGGGGCTAAATTAGAAAAGCGTTCAGGCCAGTTGAGATCTTCTCCGAGAGAGATGTGAAAAAATTGTCTTAAAAAGTTCGTCGAAACTCTCGATGTATGCGCTGTAGCACCATCTTGTTGAAACCAGGTATCCTCTAACTGCATTGATTCAAGAGCAGGCTGAAAAAACTTTTGGAACATGATCTAGTAACGTTGTGAGTTCACGGTTACTGCACGACTATTATACGGGCCAATAATGCCTACTCTTGAAATGGCGCACTACACAGTGACCCGATCCGAGTGAAGGGACCTCTTGTGAAGTTCCCTCGGGTTTGTGTTGCTCCAATACCGCATATTCTGTTTGTTCACGCAACCACTGAGGTGGAAATGTGCCTTATCAGAAAAGAACACATTTGCTTCGGGGAGAAGGGCGGCCAGCAAGTTTTTACTACATGTTAGTCGGCGTTACATAATCTTGTGCTGACAGTTGTTGGACCATAACCACTTTATACGGATGCAGATGAAGTACATTATGCAAAATCCGGTGAAGAGAACTCTTGAAATGCTAAGAGCAAGGGCTTGTTTTCGAGCAGATTGTTTCGGAAATGTCTGTACTGCTGCTCGAACTCTGTTGGCGTTTTCCGGTGTTGTCACTTTTCTCTGCGGTCCTTTTCTTATTGATGACAAATTCTCTGTTGTTTTAAATGCATTTATCCAACTTGAAATTGATTGCCGTCTCGGTACACGACCACGGGGGGGGGGGGGGGGTGCAAACCGTGCACGGAAAGCACGCTGCACCACAATAATTGAGTGGGCGTTTTGAAAAATAGGTCTTAACACAAAATGAGCGTTTTTCTACTGACCACTGCATTGTTTCGACTGGGCGGAACAGGAACAAAAACTTCTCATTTTACCTCAACTAAGGAGGCCGCCCTTCACTTTTTCGACTACGTGAGCCTACATAGCACTCTTATCAAAATAGTAAAGTGCCGCGTTCTACCCTGTATTTAAAAAAACTTAACGCTTGAAGAGCATAGTGATTTAATAAAGAAAATTTGCGAGTACATTTTAAATATGCAAGACAACTTACATAAGTCCGAAGAAGATCATAAATTAATTAAAGACCGATTGGTCATTGAACAAACAGATAAACTCGATACAACAGACTTAACTCAAAAAGAAGAAATTCCAATAAAGAGTCTAAACTACGCTGAAATAGTAAAAATGTATTGAATAAAAATAAAATTGATATCAATTTAAAGTCGGATGATTTTATAAAGGTTAAATACAAAAAAAGTGATAAAAATAAAAAAAATTATTACTGGAAACAAAAACACATTAAGAGCAGTAGAAAAAAAGCGTGGCTACAAGCTGCGAGATATCCTATGAACATGACAGCTGAAAAATTAAAAGAAATACTATGCAAGCGTTTCAATACGCAGAATATATATTATGCGAGGAATTAGTCTATTAACGGATCTAGAAAATCCTAGTTCTTGGGAGACATGAATAATGATATCCATGTTTAGTTTTTTCGTCTAGAAGGAACAATATACAATCATAAAATAATACAAAAACCAACATCTAAAAACTAATTATATAAACGCGCTTAAGATTGAAAAAAAAAATAAATATTATGAGAGAGAGTTGTCATTATCCACAAATAAAAGTAAAACATATTGGCAAATAATTACTAGTATTGTAAATAAAAATAGAAATATATCTAATGTTTTACCAAATAAATTAAGTAATATTTGCTACTGAATATAACTGTATTCGACCGGTTACCTCAACAGAACTACTTAATACTATTACTAATATGGCTAATAAGAAAAGCGTTGGATTTGATGAAGTACTTATGTTTCTAATTAAAGAATCCATTAACGAAATAATTGAACTAATACTACATATAACAAATAGTTCTTTTCGTGACGGCGTATTTTCAGATAGTCTAAAATACGCATTAATAACACCCATTTTAAAAAAGGAGATACTGAGTATACTAAACACATCATTTAAAAAAAAAACAAACTATTTGGTTTATTTCAGCATGGATTTCTTGTTGGAAAAGGAATTGATACTTCGTTGTTTGACTTTCTACAGGCACTATATACTTCATTAGATAACGGAGAGTTGGCATGTGGACGTTTGACACTATTGACTACAAAATTTTATTAACCAAGTTGAATCATTATGAATTTCAAGGAACTGCAAACAATTGGTTTGCTTTATATAAATACCAAACAACTGGTTGTAATTTAGTGTTTGAAGCTTTGGATGCGCGGATGGGTGTTTCACAGGGCTCATTGTTATTTGTCATATATGTAAATGCTATGAATGTAAGCGCATCTGGTGACTGTAGGCTGTTGAACTATCCTGACAACACTAATTTGTTATTAACAGCTTCAAATTATTTAGAAACTATCAACAAAGGGAATCAAGTAATGCAGAAACTGGAAGATTGGTTTTTAGAAAATAAATTAATTTTGAATATTGATTTTTTTAAACCGGCACTTACTACGATACACCGATGAGAAAGCTCTAAACAATAAAATTTACCAATATACTGATTGTGCAAAAATTTTTGGGAATAGTTTTAGATGAACATTTTAATTTTAATGAACACAATATTCTTACAAAAAAGTTTTTTCTAAAAATCAAATGACAATATAGTTAAGACGTTTTATTATGCTAGTTTTTATTTAGGGCTAAAATTGGTTATATTGTTTTGGGGAAACTGTTCCAAGGTAGATGCAGTTTTAATATACAGGGTGTCCGGAAAATACGTGTACAACGTTTGACGACAGACTCCTGACGTCAAAATGGGTCGATCTAAGCCGACTTAGTTACATCCAAAATTGTCTCGTTTAGCCGGTAGAGGGCGTCAAAAAAAACAAAAGTATAACAAAGTTGAAAGTATCTATTGTAAGAAACTAAGTAAAACAAAAACATTACTTAAGCAAATGTGTAAAATGACCGCCATCTTGCTGAATACACTAATTAACACTCTTTAAAAAATGATATTGGACCCTATCTAATGTCTCGGGATTATTAAAATGGTTGCCTGCATTTAAAATCCGCTGCAATAAATCATCGCGTGTGTTTACCGGAGTCTTGTAAACTTCTGTTTTAATAGCGCCCCACAAAAAGAAGTCACACATATTTAACTCAGGAGAACGTGGTGGCCATTTTACTGGTGCATCATTGCCTCTTCCAATCCATCGGTTGGGATATTGATGATGTAAGTATTGCCGAACGGCAACGGAAAAATGGGGCGGGGCACCATCATGCATATACCACATTTCCCTCCAAAGTAAAAGGGGCAAATTCTCCAGAAGAATTGGTAATGTGTCTTGCAAAAAATTTAAATAAATATTTCCATCTAACCTGTTTGGAATAACAATGGGACCAATAAGGTAGTGATCAATAATACCTGCCCAAATATTAATTTTAAATTGATGCTGATGATGTGCAACTTTAATGGCATGTGGATTTTCATCGGAATAAATATGTTCGTTGTGCAGATTGGTTACCCCAGATCTTGTAAAGCATGCCTCGTCAGTAAACATAATTTTTCTACAAAAATTTGGAACAAGGATTCTTTTGTTTCTAATAAATTGACAAAATGTAAGCCGCATGGGGGGATCAGTCGGTAAAAGTTCCTGGACTTTTTGTATGTGGTAAGGATGTAACAACTGTTCTCTTAAAACCTCATTGACAATCGTTTTAGGAACATTTAACTCACGTTCTAAGAGACGGGTACTGGTACTTGGTTCTTCTTCAACTCTTTCCAGTATCATCTCTTCTGTTTCCACAGTTTGAGTTGTTCGCATACGACCCCTGCCTTCAAACTTTTTCTCAAAACTGCCCGTTTCCCGAAGATGACGCTCAATATTGGCAAATGTTTGGTGGTTTGGTATTCGACGGTTAGGAAACCTCTCCATGTAAACCCTAACACTCTGACGCCCATTTCCTTGACAAAACCCGTATACCAGGAGCATGTCAACTTTCTGAGAGTTTGTATAATTTTTAATAGAAAAATGAACTTGTAATTCAAGAATGTTGATCGTATACTTGAGTAAATTTCATAGACTGGTGACAATTTGTCAATAATTGTCAAATTATTAAACGCCATAGCAACAAGGTCACTTAAAAAATTATTGTTACAGGTAATTTCTTTTTAATATTTACAAATTTTTGACGCCCTCTACCGGCTAAACGAGACAATTTTGGATATAACTAAGTCGGCTTAGATCGACCTATTTTGACGTCAGGAGTCTGTCGTCAAACGTTGTACACGTATTTTCCGGACACCCTGTATATCCGAATTATAAATCATATGCAGCTACGTGTAAGTTATAGAGGCGTATTTAGAAAGTGCAATTTATTAACAGAGAAACAAATTTTCTAACGAATTATTAACTAATAATTATAGCCCACGTCATGGGCATGAATATAGATACCTAAACATAAATTGACATTAACTGAAAAAAATTATAGTTGCATAAAAAATTATAATAAAATTTCGAAACATATTAAAGAGAGTATTAATTACAATGTTATGAAAAGGAAGCTTATATATTTTTAAATACTTGTGAACCGTATACTATCGAAGAGTTTTATAATTATCATTTTTATGTTTCTATTATTATTTTTATTTTGTGTTTTGTTATGTTTGTTTGACCTTTTATCATGTACGTACTATATTATGTTTTGTTTTACTGTACAAACACTGATAATAAATGCTATTATTAATATTATTATTATTATTAAAGAGCAAATTATTTCAATCATATATGTTAGCGTACTACGGTAACGCTCCATAACTGAGCTATTGCTTATTCTGCTGGGCTTAAGTAAAATAAAATTATTTTATTTTGTAAATGTGATTTTGTTGTAAATTTGAAAATATGAATTACGTTTACAATATTTAGTTACGTACTTATTATTATTATCTCAATGCCATCTAAAGGCTGTGTGATATATACACGACCTTTAAAAAATATTTCTTCTTACTATATTATTTGTTTGCAGATGATAAATTGTATGTAAACTGGTGTAAAGTAGCTGTTAAAAAGATCACAACACAATCTGACTTTTAAAAATTAAACATATTAAGGTTTCTTAGATGCCTTTAAAATTATTATTAAAAAAGATCTAATGACGGTATATTAGTACATCTCTGAATACTGTTATTGAATGAAGCTTGACTAATTTTTAATAACCTTACGGATCATCACACGAAAGGGGGTCGCTCTTAAACGTTTTGGCCTCCGACAGGAAGTGTAATTGGCTTATTTGAATTGTCGGACTTTTTTACGTTTTTAACATTTGAACAATTGCAAATGCAATTTTATAACATTTCAACTTCAAGTACTTTTCTACCTCTTTGTCTTGAATTTGCTCTAACATTTATTTTCCAATATGGTCATCTACAAGTTTTATTGTCAAATCACGTTTGAAATCTTAGAAATTGTAGTTCTTTACTATTGTGATTTTGACTATAATTAATGTTAGATAGATATATGATAATAGGGCAACTACAACAAAGCCGGAACGTGTATCAATCGATTGTATTGGATACAATTGCTGTTTGTACCGATTTTATAGTTAAATATGAAATTAGTGTTTGTGGAATAAACTTGTATGTGAGATACCGTTCTGGGATCAAATAGTTTCATATTTAAATATGATAACCTATAATGAAATGAATAAAATTGTCAAGAATGATTATGAAAATAATTTGTAGAAATTGCCAGTAAGTATAAAAAAAATAATTATTTTATGTAAAGAATATTTTACTAATACAGTTAATTTAGAAAAATAGCAATAAAATTTCCTTTATTTTTATACATAAAGGTAAATTGATCAAAAATGTATCATAATTTTTTGTTGAAATTTTAATCATTTTTTAGTGTGAATAATTTACATATCTGATAATATACATCACCTGACTTAGTTTTGGAGTTTTTTGTTTTAACCTTATGTTTATTGTTTTTATTGCGTGATTTGGAAACATCACAAATTTACATTTATTAGGACTAATATGGAACAAAAAATATGAAAAGAAACTTATCACTAATAACGAGTGTTATCCCCTCTTGCATTAATGACTGCTTGAAGTCGACGAGGAACACTTTGAATTAAATTAAGGATCACATTTTGGTCGATAGTATTCTATTCTTGCAATAGCAACTGTTTTAGCTCCTGAACAGTTCTTGGAGGAGGTGTATGCTTTCCGATACGTCGTTCCAACTCATCCCAGACATGTTTTATGGGATTCATATCCGGGCTGAGAGCTGGCCAATCAATCTAACCGCGAAATTCCAACTTCATCCAGATAATCTCTGACAACTCTGGCTACGTGAGGTCTAGCATTATCTTGCATGAAAATGCCGTGCTCGCCCATAGTTGTCATGAAGGGCATAACATGATCTTCGAGAACCTCTATAATGTATTTGTGAGCTGTCAGGGAGCCATTCTCTATAAAGACCAACTCTGTACGTGCTTCGGTAGAAATTCTTTCTCAAACCATAACCGACCCACCGCCAAATGGAAGTCGCTCATCAATACAAACTGAAGCGTATCTTTCTCCGCGTCTTCTCTACACTTTTCGACGTCCGTCTAATCCATTGAGGCAAAAGCGCGACTCATCTGAAAACAGTACCCTGCTTCAGTTCTTATTATTCTCGGTGATTTTGGGCAAAAGCCAATCTTGCAACACGATTTTGGCATTGTAAAGGTGGACCTGTAGCCGTATTTGTCAATGCAGCAGCCCGAAGCCTTCTCTTAACGGTCTAATCACTAACATTTACATATCTAACTTTATGGAGTTGATTTCGTAGATAAACTGCAGAAGCTGTTCTATTCCGCAAACTTGTGGACACCAAAAAACGGTCATCTCTGTTTGTGTTGACTTTTTGTCGCTTGGATCCTGATGTTCTGGTTATCAGGCCAGTATCCAAGTAACGCTGATATACATTTTGTACAGCACAAAGGCTTTTTTTTACCTATCTTTAATCGACGTTATAATTTTTGCCACAACAATGGGGCTTAAATGCATTATAACCTGTTAAGTACAGTACACCGTGTAAATGACAAGTTTAGCAGAGAAAAATCAACACATAGTAAAAAAACCACAACGAAATGTAGGTTATCAATTAGAGCAAAATGGATGCTGTTTCATAAAAGTCTGTTACAGGGTGATGACTTTGGTTTATAATTTGCAAACATAAAGTTAAAACAGCAAACATAAAGTTAAAACAAAACATTTCAAAAATAAGTCATAATTTTAAAGTGACCTTTATTTTTTGCTCGCTATTGTATATTGGATGGCGGGTATTTTCTTTAGATGGGAAATAATTATATAATATTGTTGTTATTCATAATTATATAATAGATTTTAAATTGGAAAAGTAACTTATAATGGGCTTTGGGCATGACTTTTGTCGTAATCGGGTAATGTAATTGTAATTGACTGCAGCGAAACACCTTTTTTAGGTTTTAATGTAAATTAATAGTCGTCTAATATCTGTTGTGTTGGTTTATATTTCTTCATAAATCAAATACTTTATTTGATTGAAACATATTTTTGATTTTTTTATGTAACTTATTATACAGTAAACATTTTGCAATAAACACTTGTCAGTTCAGTATAATCAATCAATAATAAAGTTTTTTTGTACTAATTTAGGAAATGTTTTTAGTTTTGTATCTGTTTCTCAATAGCAGCAAAGGTTAATGTTGTTATCCGACATTTGTATAGACTAGACTTTGTTCGCATTAGCATGTGAGTAATTATACTTTATCAAATATATTTGAACCAATTGATAACCAATGAATCATTCACATCTTTTTATTTGAATAATTTTCGATATTGTTTTGATAACTCATATTACTAACTAGTGGGACTGTTATAGCAGCAGCGATAGCGATTTAATTTTACATAAATATTACATAAACTAAAACCACATACATAATGTAATAGGTTTTGTTCAATGGATCTAGAAATATCCTTGTTTATATAATTTTATTATCGATTATATCAATACCGGAGTATAAAAAGCATTAAAAAAATGGAATAATCTCGTTCTTTTGCGTAACTATTTCTACGATAGTTCTGTTATACAATATAACTGCGTCATCCACATCCCTTAATGTTATGAAATGAATATTTGCGTAACTTTTGCTCTGCTTTGTACAATGAGTTTCAAGCCGTTCACGCCCGACGTTGTGTATAAAATAAAAGGTTAGAGGATAAGATAATAATATGAAATTTGTTACGATATATTTATTTCCCTGTTTTGTAGCGTATCATGCAATGTTCTTGGCTACTATTGAGTTCATACTTCGTAACTAATACAGCGATTACACCTAAGAACTTTTGTTGAGATAAAAATACATTTTAAGACACCTTTAGCAATTGTTACGTAAACAATTGTTAATATAATGTAATATTGAATGGGGAGTTGAACAACTCAGTAAAACTGATAACGATACGCGTAATAATTAGTTGATTATACCTGTAGGGTAATTCCACGATAGTTCGGACAAACGTCCTCACAACGACATCTCCGATTGTGCTAAAATTTAGATCTCAGTGTAAATGACGGCTATTTTAATTTTTTAGGAATATTTTGTTTTCATTCAATTTTTGTGAAATGAGAAAAATACTATTTTATTGAAAATTTGGTATCTTTGATTCCGCTACACCTGGAAACTTTGAATATGATACTCCTGAAACATAGTACTTTTTATCGCAAATATTAAAAATCTGGATTTGCTTGCTCTAGGGTGACATATAACATATAATTTCTAAAAATGGGTTACTTTTAAGGGATTTTTTGTAGTTTGACTAATTTTCCGGCTTTTTTCAGGAGAATTTTTGGTTATTGGGCTCTCATTATGCAGGATGTTTATTAAATAATTTTGGATATGCATGCACGAGGTGTACTTGGTTGCATAGGTAATATTTCAGTACTCTTGCTGCAGTAGTAATTGATAAATTTATTACCGTTTTGTTTTGCGGAACTTTTATATATTTCTTGCAAGCTTGCAGCGTCTTGCATTTAATTATATGAAATTCTTGTAATTGATTAAATGTTGGAACGTCTTTTGTCAATAACCATTCTAACTATCCATCATATGCGCCAGAAAATTGGGGTAGCTTTAAAGCCGTTAATTTTATTTGTGACGTAATTCCGCTTTCAGTTTGTTTCTACTTCGGATATGAATGTCTAGGCTTCAGCTCGCACGTTGTGGTATCTTGCGTGTAATTTTTCATCTGAAATATGTTTGGTTTCTTTGTCGATTCGATATAATTGCTACTCAAGTTGCGTGCTATCGACTTCAGATCTGTTTTGAGCGTATTTAAGAGACGCATTAATTTTTGTTTTATTTGCTTACTTGCTTCTTTCAGTTGGCATATGATTTTTCGTATTGTCCGAATTGATAAGGCCAAATTAAATGCTGCTGCGTACTTGAGCTATACTGGTTGATTAATTGTGTTAGGTTTTTTACGACCGATCCGGTTTGATGGACCAATGTTTCAGATTTTGATCACAGTTTTATTTTGATTGAATTAAAACTTGGATTGTTTTTTAAGACTGTTGTTTATTTAGTTTTTATATATCATTACTATCGTTACGCATGTCAAAATATAATTTAAATCACGAAAGGCCGATAGAAATTAATATAGTAATGAAGAATAATAAATATTGCAATTATTTCTTAATTCTAAACATGGACTATTGAAACATGGAATATTCTTCTGAATTTATTATTTTCTGATACTTTTTTAAATCCAAGGTAAATGTTTGCAGACTGCTTAAATTTCGTCTTTAATGTGCTGGTTTTAACGAATGTGGATTCACTTGTTAAAATTTAAAGATATTTTTATATTAACTATTTTCTAGTCAAGTCTTATCCACCTGTTAGAGATTATATGAAATGGTGCACCATCTTGGAATCGCGTTTAGAAGTGGCATATCAAGGCTTTTGAAGATCTGGATAGGTTACAGCAAGAATTACTTTAAACTGTAACTACACACTAGTTAGATTATTGTCAAAAATACGAGACAATAATTCTGCTTCTAAATATTACCGCCTACAACTTTGCTAGAATTTGAGTATGAACCACTTGCTCCTAGTCACTCGCTATCTACAATTTTGCTGCACTACACTAAGGGTGGTATTCATAGAAACTCAATCTCCGACTCGGCGCGATCTCCGAAAAATAATCTTAATTTTTTCATTACTACCTTTTGGTTAATACCAAAAAGTATATGTTTTTTCAAAGCCCTTGTTAAGATGTAAATTTTGGTTCCATCTTCCTCTCTTTAATAACGGAGAAAATCAAAAAAATGTAAAAAAAATAATCTGTATTGTCTCGCAGTACATATAACATCTTGAAATTCTTACATCATATAGACAAATCCAATCGCAGAAGATTCACAGTTCCAGAATATTAAGTTGTCGCTTTTGTTTCGGAAATATCTTCGCAAGTTGTGTGTTTTATTTTACCACTTTTTTATCACCGTGTCGGTTTTAAGCATCCATCAGAAAACATAAACATTTTATACACCAACCTCCAAAAAATTATTCAATGCATTAATTTTGATCTAGTGGCGTGGGAGTGAAGTTATTTAACATTACGGCTAATTGCAAATAATTGCTCCACTGTTATTTAAAAGAAATTTTGTAATTTTATTTTTATATCATAATTCTAATTACAATGGGTGAGTTGACTATTTTTTTCGGTAAAATCGGCCGGTAAATAAACTTGCTGTAATGAAAAAAGTTATGGTAAAATAAATTGCGGCATTTTTTGCAAACACACAATTTGCGAACGTGATTATGTAATTATGTGATAATAATAATAATAATGGATTTATTTAACTAATATAGCTACATGGATTGGTATTAATTATGTAATAATTACGTGATTATTAGATGATTATGTGATTGTGTAATGATTTCGTGATTATTTGTTGTTACTACAATAATTAAAAAAAATAATTGTTTGTATACGCCGAATCAACATTTGATTATAGTGAATACGCGCATTCAAAATTTGATTATGTGAATACGCGTTAATTATTTGATTGAATGATTACGGATATTACTTACGTAATGAATATTTTATTGTGTAATGATTATTTTTATTTTGTACACTGATAACACAAGCTGCTAAACCCCAGTATTGAATGCATTATTAAATATACAAGAGACAGCAAAAAAAGTCGAAAATATTAATATTCTCAGGAAATACTGAATTTGGATGTTTATTCTTTTTGTTGATAGTACGGTTAAAGAAATCTTTCTTAAAAGTTTTGGTCCTACATCTCTAAACTGCTAGGAATTATAACAAATATTCACTATTTGTTATAATTCCTAGCAAGTCTTGTACTTCGAGTAAATATTTGTTTAGATGGCAAAATGTCTTGAATTTTGTTTGAACAATGTCAATTAAAATATCTATAGAAAATGCAAAAATCTGCAACATTACGCCTGTGTTGTAAAGTATCTAAGTCATTAGTCAATTTTGGATCGGCGATGATCCGAATAGCTTGTCTGAATAGAGTTTAGAAGAGATACTTGGGAATTATATTCAATACAAGGACGAATATAAGTTTCATATATACAGGGTGTCCGGAAAATACGTGTACAACGTTTGACGACAGACTCCTGACGTCAAAATAGGTCGATCTAAGCCGACTTAGTTATATCCAAAATTGTTTCGTTTAGCCGGTAGAGGGCGTCAAAAATTTGTAAATATTAAAAAGAAATTACCTGTAACAATAATTTTTTAAGTGACCTTGTTGCTATGGCGTTTAATAATTTGACAATTATTGACAAATTGTCACCAGTCTATGAAATTTACTCAAGTATACGATCAACATTCTTGAATTACAAGTTCATTTTACCATTAAAAATGGAAAATTATACAAACTCTCAGAAAGTTGACATGCTCCTGGTATACGGGTTTTGTCAAGGAAATGGGCGTCAGAGTGTTAGGGTTTACATGGAGAGGTTTCCTAACCGTCGAATACCAAACCACCAAACATTTGCCAATATTGAGCGTCATCTTCGGGAAACGGGCAGTTTTGAGAAAAAGTTTGAAGGCAGGGGTCGTATGCGAACAACTCGAACTGTGGAAACAGAAGAGATGATTCTGGAAAGAGTTGAAGAAGAACCAAGTACCAGTACCCGTCTCTTAGAACGTGAGTTAAATGTTCCTAAAACGATTGTCAATGAGGTTTTAAGAGAACAGTTGTTACATCCTTACCACATACAAAAAGTCCAGGAACTTTTACCGACTGATCCCCCCATGCGGCTTACATTTTGTCAATTTATTAGAAACAAAAGAATCCTTGTTCCAAATTTTTGTAGAAAAATTATGTTTACTGACGAGGCATGCTTTACAAGATCTGGGGTAACCAATCTGCACAACGAACATATTTATTCCGATGAAAATCCACATGCCATTAAAGTTGCACATCATCAGCATCAATTTAAAATTAATATTTGGGCAGGTATTATTGATCACTACCTTATTGGTCCCATTGTTATTCCAGACAGGTTAGATGGAAATATTTATTTAAATTTTTTGCAAGACACATTACCAATTCTTCTGGAGAATTTGCCCCTTTTACTTCGGAGGGAAATGTGGTATATGCATGATGGTGCCCCGCCCCATTTTTCCGTTGCCGTTCGGCAATACTTACATCATCAATATCCCAACCGATGGATTGGAAGAAGCAATGATGCACCAGTAAAATCGCCACCACGTTCTCCTGAGTTAAATATGTGTGACTTCTTTTTGTGGGGCGCTATTAAAACAGAAGTTTACAAGACTCCGGTAAACACACGCGATGATTTATTGCAGCGGATTTTAAATGCAGGCAACCATTTTAATAATCCCGAGACATTAGATAGGGTCCAATATCATTTTTTAAAGAGTGTTAATAAGTGTATTCAGCAAGATGGCGGTCATTTTACACATTTGCTTAAGTAATGTTTTTGTTTTACTTAGTTTCTTACAATAGATACTTTCAACTTTGTTATGCTTTTGTTTTTTTTTTGACGCCTTCTACCGGCTAAACGAGACAATTTTGGATATAACTAAGTCGGCTTAGATCGACCTATTTTGACGTCAGGAGTCCGTCGTCAAACGTTGTACACGTATTTTCCGGACAGCCTGTATATATGGGTAATTCCATTACTTTTCGACCAATTTGAAAAAGTCGACCTCTTTGATTTTGCTCAAATTTTCAGGGATCAAAATATAGATGAAAAAAATGAGATTTCCAAAATTTTGGACCTTAGAATATTGCCTGTTCAAAATGACACACATTTGAAGGTCAGAAATTTTACAATAAAACGTCATTTTTAGCTTAATTTGTATCTCAATTTTTGGGCTTCTGGAAAATGATAGAAAGGTCTACGATAGCTCAAATTATTCCTTATTACATGTACTTTAAAACCCATATTATTATGTTTAATATCGTGGCAGTCATTTTGATATATTAAGCTTTAAACATTATTCCAAAAAAAAAACCGTAAATTTAGCAAAATCGCAAAACTTTGCTTTCTTTAAACCGTTCTAACTTTGTCAAATCTTAACAAAATTTGATTCGCAAGGTCTAGATTTCCTCGTGTTTAATTTCTTTTTGAAGTGATCACACAATACTTATAGAATCAATACGTATACACCATTATTTTCATGCCGGAAGTTGCACATGTTTTTGCGATCTTCAAAACTTGTAATTTTCAGGTCCCGAAAAAGCTCTGTCACCCTATGTCAATTTCACAGTCAAAATTTCAGTAAATACTCTTTAGAAAACAAGAAAAAAAGGTTATTCATATGAGAAATAGTATATCGGGCATTATCAAGAAATTTTTATTATTCAAAAATTGTCAAAATCGGCAAACCGCACATTTCTGTATCTCAATTTTTGGGCCTCTGGAAAAAGATAAGAAGGTCTACGTTGGCTTAAAATATTCCTTATTGCATGTACTTTAAAACCCATATTTGTATATTTAATGTTGAGGCAGTCATTTTGATATATCAAGCTTTAACCATTAATTAAAAAAAAACGTAAATTTTGAAAAATTGCTAAATTATGCTTTGTTTAAACCGTTGGATAGAGATTGGCAACGTGTATATCGATCATCGACCCGCGTTCCAAGTGTGAAAAAAGTGTGAAAAACAGTGAGAAAATAACTAAGTAAATGAGTTTAGAGTACATAAAGTCCGAGTGGAAAGCAGTGTAGCTAGAAAACAACAATAAAGGACATAGTAACTAACAGCGAGTGATCGGAAGAAATAAGTGAGGTTAAGTGTGAAAAGCAGGCGCGTAAAACGTGAACGGCGGCAAAAGCTGCGGCGTTGCCAGAGCGCAAATAAATACCCAAACAAAAGGAAAGTGAAACAGTAACACATGATAAACGAAGAAAAAAACAGTGGAAGGCAAAGAGCGAATACCATCAGCTGTGTAGAAGAGTTCAAAGGAATAACAAAGAGGAAGAGAAGGGAGGAAGACCCGGAACAATTTGACAAGTGGGAGCAGAACGTCATAAAAACAAGAAAAAGGAAACAGATAGCGAAAGAACAAAAACCAGCTGAAACTGAAGAAATAAGTGCAATTAAGATGGAAGAAATATTAAGAAAACTAGATGAAATGAAAAAAGAATTGAAGGAAGAAATAAATGTGAAACATAAAGAAGCTAAAGAGGAATTCAATATAATAAGAAGAGAACTACAGAACACCAAAATGGAATGGGAGAAAGTGGCCAAAGAATGGAAGGATGAAAAAACCATGCTAGAAAACAGAATAAGACTAATGGAGGAAAAAATGGACAAAAGTGAAAAAATACAAAAAAGGAACAACATAATAATACAGGGAATATGTGTAAATGGACAACATATGGAACAAGAAGTAGAGCAAATAATAAAGCAAAAACTAAATGTAGTAGTAAAAATCAAAAATAGCTTCAATATCAAAAATAACGGTAACAAAAATATAATTAAGATCGAAATGGAATCCTGGTATGACAAAAAGAAGATAATGGAGAAGAAAGGATTACTGAAAGGGACTAATATATACGTGGAGGACGACCTGACATACGAAGAAAGAAACATACAATTCAAAATTAGAGAAATAGCTCAAGAAGAACAGAATATAATCCGATTTGGAGTATGGAACATAAAAAGCATTAAGGGGAAAAAGGAAGAATTAATAGAAGAAATGAAAAACCAAAAACTAGACTACCTAGGAATCACAGAAATAAAGAAGAAAGGAAAAGACACACAGATGCTGAAAGACGGATACAGACTATACTGGTCAGGAGTAGATACAGAAAAGATAGGGGCCAAAGGGGTAGGACTAATAGTAAAACCAGAAAATATTAAAAATATAATAAATGTGAAAATGGTAAATGAAAGAATATTAACAGCGGAAATAAAAATCGAAGAGAAATTAAGATGGAATATAATAGTAGTATATGCACCCACTGATAATGCAATGAAAGAGGAGAAAGACAGGTTCTACGAAACACTACAAGAAGAAATGGATAATTCAAAAATGAACACAATGGTGATGGGAGACATGAACGGAAGAGTGGGAAATGATAACAGAGGAAAGGAAAGAACCATGGGCTCAAACGGAGAACCAACAGTTAATGATAACGGAAACAGAATAATAGACTTCTGTATAGGAAATGACTTAACGATTACCAACACGAAATTCAAACATAAAGACATACACAAGTATACAAGACAAGTAATATCTAGAAATGAAAAGTCGATTATAGACTACTTCCTAGTAAGCACAGAGGAATGGAAGAGAATAAAAGACGTAAAAGTAAAAAATCAAGCGGAAATAGGAAGCGACCACTTCCTACTAAAAATGGATATGTTTATACAAAGAGAAAACAAAAAAGAAGATAAAAGAAGAAAAAAAGTAAAAACGAAAATAAAAACATACAAACTAAAAGAAGAAGAAACGCAAACAAAATACCAAGAGATAATACAAGAGAAATACAGAAAAATGGAAATAGGAACAGATATAGAAGATAAATGGGAAAAGTTCAAACAAATAATAAACGAAGCAGCAAAAGAGAGCTGCGGAACAACGAAAATAGGTAACAAAGAATGGAAAAAGACGAAGTGGTGGACAGAGGAAATTAAAAAGAAGATAAATGAAAAGAAAGAAAAATGGAAAATATACTTACAAACCAAAAGAAAGGAGGACTATGAAAAATATAAGGAAAAGAGAAGGGAAGTGAAAAAGATGATAAAAGAAGAAAAAAAAGAAGCTTGGATCGAATTTGGCAAGAAAATGAACGAGAACTTCAGGCAAAATAAAAAAATATTCTACGGAACACTAAAACAAATGAAACAGAAAAAGGAACATAGCATGATGAACATCAAGGACATAAATGGAAATATAATCACGGAAGAGGAAAAGATTATGGAAAGATGGAGACAATATTTTTAAGAACTAACAAAAGATGATATAGGGACCCCAACAAGAAACAGCGACAATGTGACAGAAGATGAAAGACCCGATACAGAAATTGAAATTACAAACGAAGAGGTGAAAGAAGCAATTAAAAAGTTAAAGAACGGAAAAGCACCAGGAACGGATGAGATAACTGCAGAAATGCTAAAATATATGGGTGACAATGGTATAACAAAAATAAAAGAATTGATAAATGACATAATGCGGGAAAGAAAAACACCAAACATGGGAATAGTACTACTGATCTACAAAAAGGGTGATAAAAGAAAATGCGAGAATTATAGAGGAATTACACTAACGAACACGACAAGTAAAATACTAACAAGAATATTAGACAAAAAAATAAGAGACAAAATAGAACATACAATTGAGGACAGCCAATGTGGCTTTAGAAGAGGTAGAAGCGCACAAGACCAAATATTCATAATAAGGCAATTAAGTGAAAAGATGATTAAAAAGAATAGGGATATACACATCTGCTTCATTGATCTCGAAAAAGCTTTCGACAGTATAATTAGAGAACACATATGGTAAGTACTGAAAGAGAGAGGAATCGGAAGTGAAATAATAGACGTAATCAAAAACATGTATAATGAAAACAGAAACATAATAAGAATAAATAATGAAGAATCAAAAGAATTTTCGGCAGGGAAAGGTGTAAAACAAGGATGCGTACTAAGTGCACTATTGTTTACGATAGTCATTGACAAGGCAATGAAGAGGGCAAAGGAAAGAATGAAAGCATATAAGGTAGGATACTGGAAACTAAGAATAACGGAAATAACAGAATTACTTTTTGCTGATGACATGGCAATTATGGCAGAAAACGAAGAAGAATTACAACACAACGTAGAAATCATAGAAGAAGAACTGAGCAAGGTAAATATGAAGATAAACTATGAAAAAAACCAAAACGATGATAATAGCGAAAGAAAACAAGAATCACAAAATAAATATAAACGGTAAAGAGATCGAACAAGTAACACAATACAGGTACCTAGGTACAATAATACAAAACAACGGGAAATTGGATAAAGAGATTGAAGACAAAATTGGCAAAACGGCAAAACTATATAACATGCTAAAGAAACCGTTCCTCAATAAAAAGGAAATTGCAAAGACTACAAAAACAGAAATAATCAAGAAAGTGATAAGACCAACTTTAACATATAGTAGTGAGACCTGGACAATGACAAAAAAGCAAATAGAAAGAATCAACGCAATGGAGATGAGATTTATCAGGAGAATTGAAAATAAATCACTAAAAGATAAGATAAGAAATGAAACGCACAGGAAAAACCTAAATATAGAACCCATACAAGAAAAAATCATTGAAGGACAGATGAGATGGTTCGGACATATAACAAGAATGAGCGAAGTTCGAAACACTAAGAGAATTTATGAGACAAAAGCAACAGGAAAACAAAAGAAAGGAAGACCGAGAAAAGAGTGGAAGAGCTCAATTAAGGAAGAAGCAGACAAAAAAGGAAATACATGGGTAGAACTAAGAGAGAAAGCGAAAGACCGGATGAATTGGAAAAAATATTATAATAAGCATTAAACTGTAAGCCTTACACTCGAAAGGGTAGAAAGGCATAAATGAATAAATAAATAAATAAATATAAATAAAATTTAAACCGTTCTAACTTTGTCAAATCTTAAAGAAAATTGATCCACGAAGTATAGATTTTTTTGTGTTCAATCTTTCTTTAAAGTAATTACACTAGACTTATAGAATCAATTTATATTCACCACTATTTTGATGCAGGAAGTTGCACATGTTTTCGCTATTTAAAAAACTTGTAATTTTCAGGTCCCAAAAAAACGCTGTCACCCTATGTCGATTTTAGTAAAAATTTCAGTAAATACTCTTCAAACTACAAGAAAAAAGGTTATTCATATGAAAAATGGTATATTTGGTATTATCAAGAAGCCATTGAGAAAATGCAAGTCGTTGTGCTGCGTCGCCTGGTTGTAGGTGTTTTACTTTTGATAATAATATGGGTGAACATTTTCACTAAAAAACGCGTCAAAAAAGTTGTTTTTTGTCAGGAAATCTCAATTGCAAGGGCATTACCATTACAGAGTCCGTAAACAAAAATGATATTTGCGTATTCTCTATGTTGAATAGCATTTTTATCAAATTTCACTAACCGAACCAAAGAAAACTGTTTTAACAAGTATCAAAAGCTTGCATTAATGCACACTTGTTAAAGTAATGTTGTTTTGTTTGTGTTTTTTGCTAAATAAAAAGTTTTTTAAATATTTTGTATTGGTTGACTATCTCAAAAACAAAGCAAGATAGACAAAAAGTGATTTAAATTTTCTGACGATTTTTGAATATAAAAAAAATTGATAATGCCCAATATACTATTTTTCATATAAATAACCTTATATTTGTGGTCTGAATTGTATTTACTGAAATTTTGACTGAAATCGACATAAGGTGACAGCGGTTTTTCGAGACCTAAAAATTACAAGTTTTGAAGATCGCAAAAACATGTGCAACTTCCTGCATCAAATTAGTGGTGAATATGTATAGATTTTATAAGTCTTATGTAATCATTTTAAAGAAAGATTGAACACAAAGAAATATAGACCTCGTGGACCAAATTTCTTTAAAATTTAACAAAGTTAGAACGGTTTAAACAAAGCATAATTTTGCAGTTTTGCTTAATTTACGTTTTTTTTTTGGAATAATGTTTGAAGCTTGATGTATCAAAATGACTGCCCTAACATTAAATAGACAAATATGGAATTTAAAGGACATGTAATAAGGAATATTTTGAGCCATTGTGGACCTTCTTATCTTTTTCTAAAGGCCCAAAAACTAAGATACAAAAATGTGCGGTTTGCTAATTTTGACAATTTTTGAATAATAAAAAATTCTTGATAATGCCCGATATACCATTTCTCATATAGATACCCTTTTTTCTTGTGCTGCAAAGAGTATTTACTGAAATTTTGACTAAAATCGACATAGGGTGACAGCGCTTGTTTGGGACCTGAAAATTACAAGTTTTGAAGATCGCAAAAATATGTGCAACTTCCTGCATCAAAATAGTGGTGTATACGTATTGATTCTATAAGTCTTGTGTGATCATTTTAAAAAGAGATTAAACACGAAGAAATCTAGACCTTGTGGATTGAATTTTGTAAAGATTTGACAAAGTTAGAACGGATTAAAGAAAGCAAAGTTTTGCAATTCTGCTAAATTTACGGGTTTTTTTGGAATAATGTTTGAAGCTTAAAATATCAAAATGACTGGCACGATATTAAACATAAAAATATGGGTTTTAAAGTACATGTAATACGAAATTTTTTGAGACATCGTGGACCTTTTTATTTTTTTCCAGAAGCCCAAAAATTGAGATACAAAATAAGCTAAAAAAGACGTTTTATTGTAAAATTTCTGACCTTCAAATGTGTGTCATTTTGAACAGGCATTATCCGAAGGTCCAAAATTTTGGGAATCTCATTTTTTTCATCTATATTTTGATCCCTGAAAATTTGAGCAAAATCAAAGAGGTCGACTTTTTCAAATTGGTCGAAAAGTAATGGAATTACCCATATATATATATATATACAGGGTGTTTCAAAACATGTGTCGGAAAATAAACTGTGAGATTGGTTGGCTAATTATAAGAAAAAAAGTTCTCATTAACATGGTTCCGCAAACGAACTGTTTTTAAGATACAGGGCGTAATTTTTTTAATTTTTTTTGACGATATCTCAGGAACCGTTTGAGATACAAAACTCAGCTTTTGTACACATCTTAGCATTAATATTAGTTACTTTTTAAGCGTTTATTCAATTTTTTTCATGTGCCATTGACGGAGATTTTAGTGTTGCGTGAGGTTTTTATGGCTCTAATTTCTATGACACTTGGAAAATTGACATTCTGAAAGCACATTGTAAACCACCAATATTTTCTACACAAAAAGGTACTCCTAGTCAAAAGCTCTAACGTAAACCGTTTTAGAGAAATACGGCATTTTATGCTGGAAAACATGAAAAAAAGTAGCAACATGTTTTGTTGTTGTTGTTGTTGATTATGCATTTGAGTTATTGACAATTGTCGTTTAGTTGTTAAATCACTTTTTTTCAAAAGGAGCTAATATCGCGGGAACTTATTATCTTTATTACCAAATTAATTTGCTCATTCTTAGTATATTTGCTTGCATGGTGATAGCAAAATGAATAATTACAGTGATAGCGAGATGTGCGATATGCATTTTGTTTATGGCGTTGCCGATGGAAATGCAGCAAAAACTTGTCGAATTTATCAAGAAAGGTTTCCAAACCGACAGGTACCAAATGAAAGAACATTCATTTGTATTTACGAACGTCGACATCAAACTGGAAGTGTACATAAAAAAGCTGCAGGAAATGGGAGACTTTGCCTGCTACCTCCGCAAATTGAAGAAGATGTTCTTTAAGAAATTGAAGACGTTTTATAAACTAGCACTAAAAGAATAGCTTCAAACCTAAACCTTAGTCACGTTACAGTGTGGAGGATAATAAAAAGCTAGATGTTATATACATACTTCTCACATACAGCGAGTACAAGCCTTTTTACCAGCAGATTTGCCGCATAGATTGGTTCAATGGTTTCATGTGTCAATGGTTTCAAGAATGAATTGCGCAAAATCCTCGATTCTTAGAACAAGTTTTATTTACGGACGAAGCAAATAATAATCATGTATGGGCCGACGAAACTCCACATGCCATAATGGAGGGCCATCATCAGCAAATATTTTCCGTTAATGTTTGGGCAGGTGTTGTAGGGGACCATTTAATAGGTCCATATTTTTTGCCGTTTTGGCTAAACGGTCAATCATGTCGTAATTTTCTTGAAGAAGAGCTGCCAAGACTTTTAGAGGAGGTTCATGCACGATGGTGCTTTTGCACATTTTAGTTTAGTTGCGCGTCAATTCTTAAATGAACAGTATATGAACCGTTGGCTTGGACTCCTCGGTCTTCAGATCGTAATGTTTTGTTTTTTTTTTTGTGGGGTCACTTAAAAAGTTTAGTTTACACTACATCAGTTAATACTGATGAAGAACTAAGAAATTGCATTATTGCATCTTGCAATACGATATGAAACACTCCAGGCATTTTTGAACGGGTACGCAGTCACTAAGGCGTAGGTTGGATGCATGCGTTACCGTAGGAGGAGGTCATTTTCAACAATTTTTGTTGTGGAACCATGTTAATAGGAACTTTTTTTTATAATTAGCCAAGAAATCTCACCCTTTATTTTCTGACACATGTTTTGAAACACCCTGTATATGTAAAAGTTGAACAGAAGTAAAAAAACTTTTTTACATCTATTAAGAAATTCTAGTTTTCTAGTTACTTTTGAAGCTATGTCGTTCGAGAGAAGATTGTATGAGATTGTAACAACTAGAAGACAAATTGAAGAATATTTGCATATGGATTCGTTGTTTAGTTTAATATTTAGTACTGGTGATACCTCGGATTTGGGTTTTGAAGCAGTAAGAAGTTGAGTTTTTTTAGAATTAAAATTGACCTTGTTGGGAGTGCTCCATTCAGATATTGTTTTGAGGTCTTGGTTTATAGATGATACAGATTCTAACCTAGAAATTTCAAGACGCTCCGCCATATTTGTCGATATTGTCTTTGGAAAGTATGAAGTACTAAAGGTGCTATCATCTTCAAAACTATGAATAGGACTTTTAGTTATTTGACGAAGTTTATTAATGTAAATCATAAATAAAGTTGGCGAAAGAGCAGAACCTTGAGGAACACCAGCATTTATGATTTTGGGGTCAGAGTTAAAACCATCAATTTTAACTATAATTTTTCTATTGTCAAAATATTGATGGGATTTACAGTTTTTTTTATCAAAACCTACATATACAATAGAATTAGTCAAAATAAGATATAGTGTAACCGAAATATTTATTTTACACATTTTGCAAGTTGCATTATCTGTTATTTTGTTCAAAAAATCAAGTTGGTTGGGCTATTATATAGGAGACATTATAAATATGTTTATCTTTGGAGATATGGCGCACCTAAGTTGAAGACCAAAATTGACAGCAATTTCTTAAAGGAGGATTGCTATTTCATTTTGAATCACAGTTTTATTTAATTTATAAATAAATAGAGAAAATGCAGAATGATCAGTAAAACAAAATAAATATCTAGGAGACTTTGCTTTGGTGAAGATTCTATAAGGAAATTAACATTTCTAAACTTTAAGATTATAATCACATCACAAGTTTAGTATACTTTTCATTGTGCTCTAAATTATTTCTCTAAAACAACAATTGTTGTAGTTCTGCTGTTTTTGAGTACATATGAGGTTGGTTGAAATATTCGGGGCCTGAACAAGAAAACAAAACTATTTTGGGTTGGTTTGTGTTTATTTCTTAACATATTCCATTTAGGTTTTCATACTTGTTCCAACGATGTTCTAATGCCGTTATGCGAGACTAATAGGTCGATTTGTCGAGGCCTCAAAATAGACAACCTTGATGACTTCATTATCGTTTGCAATTTTTTTTTTAATCGAGTTACTTTTTAAGATTTGGAAACAGATGGAAGTTGCACAGGGCTAAATCTGGTGAATATGGTGGGTGACGAAGCAGTTCGAACTTTAATTGGTGGATTTTAGCTATTGCAATGACTTGGTGTCTTGGTGAAAGAGCAGTTTCTTTTTTGCTAGTTGTGGCAGTTTTCTCTTTATTTCTTCAGCTAATTGCAATAAGTTAGCATAATACTATTTGATGGTTTTTCTTTTTTGAATAAAAATTATCCTACATGTATCCCAAAAAACAATCGCCATGACTTTGTGAGCCGATGCAACCGTTCTTGCTTTTTTTGGAGTTGGTTTTCTTTTTGGGGTCTATTGTTTAGACAGTTGTTTGGTCTCAGGAGTGTAGTGATGGACCTAAGTCTTATCAATAGTAATAAATTGGCGCAAACATTTGGATGGATTGCGTTTATACAGTGACAAACAATCGGTTCAAATGTTTTTTTGACATAGTTTTTGATCGGGTGTCAGCAAACGCGGCAACCTTCTTGCGTTTTTTCATAGTTAAATGTTGGTGTAAAATAGCACGTGTACGTTCCGTTGAAATGCTTACAGTCTCTGCTATCTCTCTCACTTTCACTCTGTGGTCTGTTAACACGATTTTGAGGATTTTTTCAATCACTTCTGACGTAGAGTTACTTAAATCAAGCTTATTTTTAATATTGGTTGCGGTATATTTAGTCACTGCACGAATTTCAATCTTATTCATTGTATTGAAATCACTTGAGACGTTTATTTTGATAGACTGTTGTTATGCCAAAAAACAACATATTTGTGGGTTACAAGGTACTTCACCGACGATATGACCATTGTTGAAATTTTAATAATTACGTTAGTATGTATTTTCTAAAGCAGTTGGTTTATATGTTTTCAGTGTTAAAAATGTAGTTAATTTACCACAGGTCTGGTTCTTACCTTCTCTAGTCGTCTTCTAAGATATTAAGTATTTAATCACAGTTTAAATTATCTTCAGCAACTTGTGCAACGTGTTGATATTTACATTGATAGGGGATTGGTAGAACAAAACAGTTTAATTTTATAAATACATGTTGGTTCATAAATAAATTTTTAATATAAAATTGGTTTAAGCTATTGCAATGTATAATTTTTAAGAATAATATTTTTTGCAAATCTAAAATTTAGATATGGGGTGCTCATCTTATTAAGAAATGTCTTCTCGCAAAAAATACTATTTCATTGACACGTAAGCAAACAAGTTAGTTAAATCTGCATAGGACTTTACCGCTATGCATTTTTATAAAGATTTGTAGTTATGAATTATCTTATACATCATTACAGGTTTAGCATTTTCTTCTGAATAAATTGATATTGTGAAGAAGTGACATAACCTGGTTTTCTTGTAGTGCAAAATTACAAGGAGTACATTATTTTTTAGTTAGTTTAAAATAGTTTTTACCTTTTTTTACAAACAAGCAAGGTCTGGTTAAAAATTATTTTTTATTGAAGAACACCAATGATTAAATGATTAAAACTTCTACAAAAAAAGTTTTTCTTTTATTTCAATTAGGAGTTCTCGGTTTCTGGAGCACCCAGCACTCGACTAGGCATGCTAGAAATTACTCATACCCATCCGAATATTAGGTAAAGTGAGTGGGGGTGGTTGAAGATGGCGAAGTCTTCCACCGATTGTATTCCACACGTGTTCAATAGGTAGGTAGGTAGATAATCAACATTAGCTAGTTCCAGGAATTCCATATATTGGAAAATGAGGTTTTCAACCTTCTCAGATTGGGCATTAATGTTGGTTCTAAAATCGTGTTAATGTAGCGATTTGCGTTTAATGTTTTTGGAATCGGCAGTAGAGGAGACTTACTTTTCCATACCATTACCCCGCGTGTAAGCGGTGTATGTTGTTTTACAGCAAACTCTAAATTTTTTTGTTTTCCTTGGCGACGCTTAAGTATCTTACGACCATCTTGGGCATACAAACAAAATCTTGATTTGTTGCTAAAGATAAAATGCTTTTATTGATCGACCCATCGTAGTCTCTCATAGCATCATTCCAGACGGCACCTGTTATGGTGAGGAGTTAAAGGCAAAGGGACACGCACAAGAAAAGGCGGTACGACTTAAGACCAAATGATTGAATTCTCTGGTAAATTTATCGAACGAAGATTCTTTGGTTAGTTAAGACTTTCAGACATCTACAATTACTCTTGTTGTTGAAAGTCGGTCTCGGAGAGCGACGAGCTGAAGAACCCGATCGTCACGTTCTGTATTGTTCTAGGGCGTCTAGGTCATAATTCCCGTCGTTGTGTCTGTTCCTTAATCTACGCCAACATCGAGCTATTGTACTGACACTTTTGCCAATTTGTTGGGCAATATCACGAATTGACAAACCTCCTACTCTGAACCTAATTACTCTATCACGTTCGAAATTGCTTAATGGTATGAGAAAGTCTACGCTGACGAACATAGGACATATTGATTTAAATGAGGAATTAATCAACTGATTTGCAGGATAAAATTGTAATGTCACTGGACAGTTAATCTAGAAAAATAGGAATAAATGTTCTTTTATTTTTATACTTCAAGGTAAATTGATTAAAAGTTTATTGCTATTTTTTGTTGAATCTTTAATCATTTTTTAGTGTGAATAATTTATATATTATCTGAAATTCTTCTTGGTGTTTGTTTACTTTTGTTTGTACAATGTTGCACTGTAAACAATTCTGTTATATTATAAGGTTGTTTGTTTAATTAACTTTTGAAAACTTAATTTATTTACGGATCACCTTGTTTAATGTAAAAACATTTTTGTTGGTACGTGGCGATGCGTAAAATCTGAATCGCTTATTGGAACTCGATATGTTCCTTTTGTTTGAAATATTATGTAGTTTGCGTATAACATATTATGACCATATAAAAAGTTATTCACTCTTTAAACATATTCAAAGTCTTAAATGTGCTATGTGTCATTTATTTTATTTGTGGCTATAATTGGTGTTGTTTATTTGGATATTACAAAATAAATAAGTACACGTGGATGCATAATTTTTTTAATAATAACGTAAATAATAATCTAAAAGGTTAATCATCGTGCTATGGTTTGCAAAGTACCGGGGACACACTGTATAATATGTATCGTGCTGTTTGTTTCTCAACAATTTTTAATTTTATAACTATTATCGTACTAGCATGACCGTCTTAATTTAGTTTTAATATATTTCACCACAATAATCTTTCTTATATGATTGATGCCACTTAAGTAATTACATGATAGATACAAAATACATTCTTGTTAAGATCCCTATAATTATTATACATTTTTAATGCCTTTTTAATAAGATATATTGATTGTACTGAATAAGATATACATACTTATATTATAACAGTTGTATATTTATAATGTACAATATTGATTATTAGCGCGAAAACATGATGTTTTTTGTTTTATTTTTGTTTTCAATTAAAAATAATTGCGAATTGATGTTTTGTTTCAATTTAGTTGTCATGTTTATACATTCTCAGAAAAAATGCTCACAAACAAATTATATATTTAGACTTTAGACACATAAAATGTTTTTTTTTTATTGCAAAAACTGATTATTTAACATTGTTTAAATTAGCAAAGTTCAACATTACTGGTTTGGTGTTTTATACAGTGTGTTAATGAATAGGGGTAACAAACTTGGTGGGTAGGGAGGTTGCACGTAAAATTTTTGTTTTTTTTTATACAATATTCAAAATATCTCTTTTAAAAGTCTAAATAAAAATAATAATAATAGGGTATAAAAATTATAGGCAATTAAATTGTACCATCTTTTGTGAACAGTATATCTGGATCTATCTCTAACCGTACTCATCCGTACTCATGACATAAATCAAAGAATGAGTTTTTTTTTGTTTGTTATTTTTGTTAAAAATCATTCTTAAAAGTCAAAAATTTGGAATTCGAAATTAAAGGCCATTCAATTGCTCTTCTTTTACCTAATAATATGTTTCAATTTAGCTCCTACCGATTGTGTGCTATTGAAGAAAAACAACAAGATATATCTCATTAAATTTTCAAAAAATGTTCTTCTTGAAAACTGTGTTATTAAGTCTTTTAAGGTAGTTTACAATCAAATTCACCGCTTACTATACAAAAATATTTACTGGAAAAGACAAACGTCATTATTTTTAATATAATAATTAATCACTCTTTAAGTTAATTAGTTAATTGTGAACAAAATAGTACACATACCTTGATGGAAAGTTTTATTGCAGTCTATAGCGCTTTGCTTTTTGGTTATCTACCTTAGCCCTTGCTTGCAATGAAACATTTTCCACTTTGGTTAGTAATATTCTATTAACGGTTGTTACTAAAAACAACGGTCGCGAAATTTCTGGCCGAGCACAAACAAACTAACTACGTACTGTTTGTTTATTTATTAAAATAACGTTACTTTACTATATTAATACATTGCATAAAATTTATTATCAAAATATTTATTGTGGTGCCACATTAAGATAACTGTTTAAAAGGCAAACACATCATTATAATTACTAGTTCATGACTTACAACTTTACCAGTGAAGTGGTTAAATCAATGTTAATACTGTTTATAGCACTAATTAAATCGTTAGATTGGAATATTAACTATGGATATAGACGTAATATTATTTTGCAAAATGTAAGTTATATTGTATTTATCTCAATTAAAAATAAATGACATCGATATTGATTGGATATAAATAAAATTAATTGCAGTTGTTTCTCGACTGTGTGATTCATACTGAAATGTAATATTGTAATGATAATAATGATTTATTTATTTGTTTTCAGGCATTGGTATGTTTTACCAAAAGCGATATGTAGGCTAGGATTTATTTTATTAAATAATGCATATTGCGTTCCTACATACGTAGTGTGGATGATTTTACTATCACCACTTAAGAAAATTAACCCAGACACGTTTTGGCGGATCGAAGGATACTTTTTTCATTGGCTGCTGGCGATGGTATCGATGTGGAGTTGGTCGGCGGGATATGATGGTAAGAATATAACTTAAATAATATTTAAATTATTTTATTGTTGTTTTTTGTAATTGGGAGAATTAATCAAGCATATTTTGCCAAAATAACCCGACTTTGAGTTATTGCGGTAATTTATATATTGTTATACTTCTAATATACGGTCGCGATAGCATGTTTTGGAATGTTAACATGTAAAGTATATATAAAACTAGTGTCATAGTCACGCAAGTTGGTCGCTGCCGCGCATAAACTGAAAGTGAAAAATCTTCAATCAAAATAAATTTGTATCGGTATGAAAACAGTAAAATTTGATGTTCAAAAGCGGTAGAAAGAGAAACAAATAAGACACAAAGAGTCTATACAGAAAGACTTTGAGTAAAATCGAAAGAAAACAAAACAAGAAGCACAAGGTTGATTTCATTGAAATGATTTGGAATGAAGACGGAATTATAAAACAAGGAAAAAGCATTTTTTAAAACCATGTGGGGCCAGTGCTCACTATACAGGGTGTTTCAAAACATGTGTCGGGAAATAAAGGGTGGGATTGGTTAGCTAATTATAAGAAAAAAAGTTCCCATTAACATGGTTCCGCAAACACACCGTTTTTAAGATAGAGGGTGTAATTTTTTTTATTTTTTTTAATTTTTTGACGATATCTCAGGAACCGTTTGAGATACAAAACTCAGCATTTGTACACATCTTAGCATTAATATTAGCTACTTTTTAAGCGCTTGTTCAATTTTTTGTATGTGCCATGACGGAGATTTTAAGGTTGCGTGAGGTGTTTATGGCTCTAATTTCTATGACACTTGGGAAATTGTCATTCTGAAAGCACATTGTGAACCACCAATATTTTCTACACAAAAAAGGTATTCTTAGTCAAAAGCTCTAACGTAAACCGTTTTAGAGAAATACGACATTATATGATGGAGAACATGAAAAAAAGTAGCAACATGTTTTGTTGTTGATAAAAACATTTGTTTTTGATCTAGTCGTCAGCGTTCATGCATTTGATTCATTCATTTGAATTATTGACAATTGTCGTTTAGTTTTTAAATAACTTTTTTTCAAAAGGGACAATATTGTGGGAACTTATTATCTTTATTACCCAATTAATTTGCCCATTCTTAGTATTTTGCTTGCGTGGTGATAGCAAAATGAATAATTACATTGATGTGCGACACGCATTTTGTTTATGGCTCGTCGAATTTATCAAGAAAGGTTTCTAAACCGACAGGTACCATTTGAAAGAACATTCATTCGTATTTACGTATCTACATCAAACTGGAAGTGTACATAAAAGAGCTGCAGGAAATGGGAGACCTTGCCTGCTACCTCCGCAAATTAAAAAAGATGTTCTTTAAGAAATTGAAGACGATCCATCAACTAGCACTAGAAGAATAGCTTTAAACCTAGACCTTAGTCACGTTACAGTGTGGAGGATAATAAAAAGCCAGATGTTATATCTTTATCACATACAGCGAGTACAAGCCCTTTTACCAGCGGATTTTTCACAAAGATTGGCTATGTGTCAATGGTTTCAAGAAAGAATTCGATTCTTAGAACAAGTTTTATTTACGGACGAAGCAAATTTTTCTCGCGATGCGATTATGAACTTCTATAATAATCATGTATGGGTCGACAAAAATCCACATGCCATAATGGAAGGCCATCATCAGCAAATATTTTCTGTTTATGTTTGGGCAGGTGTGTAGGACATCATTTACTATGTCCAAATTTTTTGCCGTTTAGGCTAAAGGACCAGGACTTTAACCGGAACGTCCTGGTTCAATTAAGAAACTTAATGTGGTTTATGCACGATGGTGCTCCTGCACATTTTAGTTTAGTTGCGCGTCTCCAGATCAAAATATTCTGGATTTTTTTTGTGGGGTCGCTTAAGAAGTTTAGTTTACACTACATCAGTTAATATTGATGAAGAACTAAGAAATCGCATTATTGCATCCTGCAATGCGATACGAAACACTCCAGGGATTTTCGAACGGGTACGTCAGTCACTAAGACGTAGTTTGGAAGCTTGCGTTACCGTAGGAGGAGGTAATTTTCAACAATGTTTGTGATTTTTCTTGTTTTTTATGTTATTGCTTAGTTTTGTGAAATAAAGGTTTTGTGATCATGTTGCTACTTTTTCTTTCCGTTATTGAAATATCGTCAAAAAAAAAAAAAATTACACTATGTATCTCGAAAACGGTGCGTTTGTGGAACTATGTTAATAGGAACTTTTTTCTTATAATTAGCCAAGAAATCCCACTCTTTATTTTCCAACATATGTTTTGAAACACCCTGTATAGCAGAGAAAATGAAAATATGCGAGATATCTTTTTGTTGACTGTACAAGGGAAAGTGTTTAAATTGAATTTATGTTGTTTTATTTTTTTGTCGTAGCCTATAAAGACCATGCTTACTACTTTAGTTTGTCAAAAAATTTGGTTTTGAGAAAAAAAATTAAATGTAAGCTCTACATTGAGTTGAAATTGAACACAAACTAACTTAGGGCGAAAAAGCAATTCTATAAAATGCATTTTTAATAGCAAACCCGGAAGTGGTGCTATATGAAAATACCACAAATATCAAGGTTTTATTTTGAAACTTTGCTAGTGAACAATTTAAATGATACACTTCTAATTTTAGAAGTTCCTTCAAAACCTAGAAACTTAAATTTTAAGATTGAAACCACATATGGACCAAATGGACGAAACGTGTGATGAATGAAAACGAGCGTTCGATTAACACATCCGTGTAATAAAGGGTGAGCTGGTCTAAAAGGTTTGAGATGTAGACACCAAATATGCACTATTGATATTAGCTTAAAAAATTTGTTTAAGCACTTAATAACTAAATTCCGCGTAGCTTAAACAACGCTTAAAGCTAATAAAAAAACATTTACTTCTTAAGCAAAATTTAATCATTAAAGTAATTTAAAGTAGAATTGTTTTAATGCTACATTTTTGTATTGTTTGTGTAAATTATAATTATCAACTTATGCTGATCTAATTTTGTATCTTATGGCCGGTACATGTTTTCAAAATCCAAACAAGTATATTTGACGGCAGTAAAATATATTTTACGACATTAAGTACTTTCCACGAAGGATATTGCACGATAAGAATACGAGAGCAACGACAAGACGAACTGTTAAATAGAACAAATCAACAGCAAAAAAAAATGTTTATAACGATAAGATAAACTAAATGCATATAACATAATTGGATGATTAAACGACAGCAAATTAATAATTAGAATAATATTTATAACTAACGATAAATTTATATTTCTACGTTATAACTATTAATTATAAAGATTTAAATTAGTTTAAATGCATATGCTCTTATTTTTTATGGAAGGCAAAAGAAACGTAAACGCGGGCGGGCTCACACAAGGCAAAACAAGTTTTAATTATGCGATAAGAATATGTGTATGAACATTTGGTTTATTCTCAATATTTGAGATTATAATAAACACTTTAATCGAACAGGAATTGATTAAATGCGGGGTGCATATTACACGAATATGCGTGCAGGACTTATTTTGCAGTAAAATATATAATTCTGTCGTGGAATATACTGTCATTTCTGTGTTATGTATTATTCTGTCGTTATGTCTGTTGCAACACTTTTGATTTATCCTTACATAATATAATTGTCGTGCAAAGGCATAAGGGCATCAAATGAGTCACCTTCTCTGAACCTGTGTTGTCGTAGATGTCTCCATTCTTATCTAATTCTTCTATAAGTCTCTTGTAAAGGATGTGCTCATAGAGGTTTCCTAGTGAGTTCAGTAGGCAAATGGGTCAATGGGTCAATATGTCTTGCCTTTGTCCGTTTCGGTAGGTTTCTCTATTAATACTAGTTTTGCCTTTTTTAGTCCATGGGAAATATGCCTTGCTTGATAAGTTTGGTATTCCGGTATTATAGACACGTCTACTCTTAGCTCTTTGCATACTGTTTTGCCTTGGTTTGGAAATAGTTTCTCCCTTCGACCATTTACTTCATTTTCTGTCAGACTTAGCGGGGATCTTTGGCTTATTTTATTAGTGACAATTTTGTATCTTTTGCTCTCCCCGCCACATGTCCGAGTTTAGTTCTCTACATAGTTTCTTTTATGCCATCCTTTTTGGAGTCTATTATTGCTTTTTTTAGAGTTTTTCTTTCTCTTGCATATTCTTATTGTGCATGTTGCAGTAGCGTCTGTTTTTTGTCGTTTGTTCTCGTCACAGCTTTTATACGGCACCTTTTCTTACTTGCAATATCTTCACTCTACCAATAGATTGGTTTTAATTTACCCGTCCTCTCTTTATTGTTTAGTGTCCTTTTGTAAGTTTTAAATAATATAGTTTTCTTCAGATTGTCAGAGGTGTGAATTTTTTTTTTTTATTCGGAAAACCCAGCCTTTGTTTTCTCTATGCTGTTTTTCCTTTCTTGCACTCGATTTCTATGTGTATGCTCATGTTGTCATTCAGATTCTTTTCCTTGCTCAAGTGCCAGTTTCTAATTTTTGTTACTATCTTAGTCAAGCACAAAGTTACGTCTATGTTTGTTTGTTTTGTTTTTTTTTTAAGTTGGTATTTCCTTTCTTTTTCCCTGTTTAGGACGCAGAGATTGTTTTTGTTTCCCGCTAGCATGACTTTTTTCCGATCGTCTTTCGGTGAGCTCTATATGCCAGACTTGTCATTGAAATCTCCGACAATAATCTTGTTTTTCTTGTGTTTTTCTGGTCGTTGGGTTAAATTGCTTGGTGCTTTTATTTGGGGAGAAGTAACATGAGTACATAACTGCATCAGGTGAGTCCATCGGGTTGAATCTCTCACCACTTCCTGATTTTGTTGACTGAAATTTTGTATGTCTGGGATGTATATTGCCGCGTCTTTCTGATGGTCTATGATTCATGTCTACTTGCTAGCTCCCATTTTCTTATTTGGGTCCGAGACTAAGGCAAAGTCTGCTTCTGTTTTTAGGCAATTTTATTCTATTTAACCTGGATTCTTTTCTCTCAATGTCTGGCCCTGGCAGCTCTTTTTTTGTGCTTGCACTAGTTTTTTAAAAGCAAGCATTTTATGATTTTTGTTTTGTTGCCCTCTACTTTGCACAAGTAGCACTCTTGTTTGCTGGTGCACTTCAATTTATGCCCAGTACTCATACAGTTTCTGCGGGGCTTGCCATCTGTTTTCTTGCGCCCTGTGACCTAGTCTATGGCATCTGTAACCTCCATTACCTTCCATGTTCTGCTGCCTTTTCTTGCATGCTCACAAAAGTATATCTTACTCCATTTTTGTTAATCTTTTCTGCTAATTTCACCTTGACATTGATGTTGTCTCTCAAGAGAATTTTGTTGATGATTTTTTTTACGTCATTGCGATTATGGTTTTTTATGTTTCCACTTCGTACTTCATGCATTTTATTACTTCTGCATAGCTGCAGCCATCATTTGGTTTAATTAAGATTGTGTCCATTTGACTGTTCTTTTGCTTCTTAGGCATATAATTTTTTTTTCTTATAGTGTTTTTATTTTGCACTTTTCTGACCATTCTTTCCTTGTCGCCTTTTTTTTATTTTTTTTGCATTGTTTTAATAATTTCCTTTAGCTTTTCCAGTATTTCTACTTTCACTGTGGCTTTTACTACTGTGTCTTTCGTTCCACTCTTTTGAGTTGCTATTCTGAGCAATGATGGAGTTTTTTGTTACCCCATCGGCTACTAATTTCGGGCTTATCTTCGTTATTATTCTTGCTAGTTAGTGTCCTCTCTACTGCTTACTATTACGACTACGTCTTCTTTACGGTTTGCCTTGAAGGTGGCCTTTGTCTGTTTGCATTTAGTGAATAGATCTTCTGGCTAGTCTATGTTTACCCGCGTTTGTTGTTAATCTTTGATCCTATCTCTGAGTTGTCTTTCCTCCTCTGACTTAGTTTGCTGTTTGCTTTACTTTATCCGCTAAGCTACATTCGGGGTGCTGGTCTGTATTGGAACATTGCCTCTCTTGTCTATCTATTATTTTTTCCAAACTGTTTATTCTTCTATCGGCTCGCAGCCTTGATATAGCTAATCAATCTATGAGCTATTTAAGCCTTTGCTCTTCTTAGCAGCTCTTTTATAAGCCTGTAGTTCTGCTTAATTTCTTCAAAGCTTGCATCTCCGGGGGTGTGTCAGTCATTCTTTTGCATTTTTGTGATTGAAGTGCTTCAGCATTTTTTCCTATCTTCTCCTTAGTTAATGTAGTAGGTTTTTTCTTGTCTTTTTTTTTATCTTCTGGTCTTCTGGTGCTTTTATCTTCCTTACTCGTTATATTGTCGAGATTCCTTGTTCTTTTTTAAATATTAGGTCTGTTCCAACCTACGATTTGGACAGTTTGCAAACCGTCCAAACCGTGCACACAAACAAATATTTGTCATTCTTAGGCAATCTTTTATACACAGTAATTGTTTGTGTGCATAGTTTCTGACGGTCCCAAACCGCGTTTGGTGTCGGTTGGAACAAACCTATTGTTGCCTGGTCGTCGTATGAAATTTTCCTATTTCAAATTGCATAACTCCGTTTTTTTATATCTCCTGGTAGGTAGTTGGGAAGAGAGAAGAGAGAAAAAAGAACCGAAAGGGCATTTATTTTAATTAGTTCAACTTTTATAAGTTTTAATTTTAATAATGGTGTGATAGCTCAATGGTAGAGCACTTGCATATCATGCGAGCAGTCCGGGGTTCGATCCCCGAAATATGACTGAAATGATAACTTGCTCTATATCCACCAGCGTGGTTCGGAAGTCACGTATTAAGCTGTTGGTCCCATCAAACCACTTTAAACAAGTCGTAGACTTACTGTGGCGATGTAAAATAGCCGTAAAAAGCATAATAATAATAATAATATGCAAAAGAATGAAACGACGAACTTTGTAAAATTGACTCTTTTATGTACTTTTATTGGATTTTTTATAAAATATTTAAAAAGTTATTGTTGACCACACTGTAGAATTATTAAATTTATTCATAGAAAAATGAAATAGTTGCCTTACATGCAGAATTTAATGAAATCACACATTTGTATTTTTAAAAAGAAATAATATAGGTTTTTATTTTTGTATGTATATAAAAAACACGTTTGTCATTTGAAAAGTATTGATTTTGCAACAAAAAATCCTTAATTTGGTAATTATAAAATTTACTGGCGTGAGCCATTTTGTTATTTCATAATTTATTTAATAAAATACTATTAATACTGTTTTATTAGAAATATTGTACAATATGTACATACATTAAAAAAAATATTATTAAAGGAATTGTTAAATAACAAAATCAACAAAAAACAGAAAGATGAGAGTCAAAAGTTTGCTTAGTTGCGAAATATTAGAAAATATAACATAAAAATTATTTTTAAATACAAATTTAAAAGTTTTAAAAAATTCAAAAGATATTATCCTATTAGAAAATTAAGTGGTGTACAAAATTCTATGTACAGATTGTACAAAAACATATATTGGACAAACTAACCACAAAATTAGTGAAAGAAGAGATGCTTACAGTTAGAAACAATGAATCAATGTAATCTTTAACACAGCATACAAAGTTAAGTAAAAACAAAATTTGATTTGCGAAAATTTTGTTGGACATATTGGTTATCATTGATAATCACGATATAATAACTAACTTATATTCAAAACCATGTGATAGTGATAGGACGTTGAATTTTGACTCAGATCACCAACTATCCCAAAAATTAAACATCATTAAAATGAATTTAAATAGGATACATTTACTTAGTGATAAGAGGTTTTGGAATAAAAACTACCATTTACTTAAGAATAAATTATTTGCTAATAATTATCCAAAAAAATTAATTAATTCAATTTATAATAATAGGACAAGGTCAAAAAATAATGTTAATTCGGTTAATAATAATAAAGAGGGACAAATAATGTGGTTTTCTATTCCGTTTATACAAGGATTATCTCAAAAATTAAAAAGGATATTGGCTGATGATTCTTCTAACTTTGCTTTTAAATCAGAAAAAACTGTAGGGAAACTTTTTTCTAATATAAAAGATAAAACTTTACCTTTTTCAAAAAAGCATATAGTATATGCTATTCCGTGTTTTAATTGCAATCTTAAATATATTGGACAGTCTAAACAAAAATTAATAGATAGGGTAAACCGACATAAACGTGATTGCTCTAATAGAATTGATTGCACAGCTTTATCACGTCATCATTTGGAAGAAGGTCATTCGTTTAATTTTAATAAAACCGAAATCCTAGACATTGAATTAAATTAAAAAAAAAGGCTAGTTAGTGAAATGCTCTTTATTAATGTACTTCCCTGTTGTAATTTTAACACTGATACAGATAATTTAAGTATTATTTATAACAATTTAATAAAAAACTTTAGAGATTATTAATTCTCGGTGGGGACAATTTCTTTCAATGTATATTTCCATGTTAGTTTTGTAAAATATTAGGAAAGTTTTTTAAATTTTTATTACAAAAAATGATTATATTAGAAATAGAGAATTTCATGCCCGTATATTTTATTCATTGTTTCGACGTAGTTTCGCTGTTTGGCTATTCCAATTATATTGACCATGTGTTGGTGGTCTATTTTATTTACAAATTTTAAAATAACTTTTAATGTGTAGTTGTTTGTCTTTTTTAAATGAAAAATTGTATAATTTTAAATTGGTAAGTGTTTTAAAAGTTTTAATTTGGTTGTTCTGTTTTTGTAATTGTTTTATTTCTGCATATGTAACTAATTGTATTTTTAAAAAAATTGTTTCACCATAATTTTATTTTTAGTTTTTGCTGATGAAGGATTTTGAAAAAATCCGAAACGTACAGATCCAATTTTAGAAATTAATAAAAAAAATTCTAATAATTATATAAAATAATAATTTATTGTCCTACCTGGCCACTTCGAAAGAAGAAAAATCTTTTTAACACTAATTGAGAAAATTTTGGTAAAAATTCTACATTTTTATTCAACAATTACAAGGGAAACTATTAAAACTGAAAAATTGACCAAACTGTCTCAACAACAGAGATGATCAGTTTCACATTATTTCATTTCCCATGTCTTGACTGACTAACTCCCATTCATACATTCACCTGACTAGTGATTCAAAATTACCGGTAATTTAAAAATTAGTAATACTACTGGTAATGTTACCTGTAACGTTTGGGTAATAAACATGCCTACAGTACACAACAATACAGTAGGTTGGATCACAGTTGGATGTTAGTTGAACCGGCAATTTAATCAGCAAAAATGATACCAACTGTTACTAAAGTAAGCTAGATGCTATATAAAATGATTAAAATAATTATTAAGCAAATAACAACTTAATTGCATTAATTTAACATGCATGCACATATGCAGAATATTTTTTAAATTACCGGTAAAATAAAATTGTTTGGTAATATTAGGTATTATTACTTTTTTTTTTTTTTTTTTTTATAGGACGTAGTGATTTGTTGGTTCTCAACAAGTGGCCCTTAAGAATAACTTACGCATGGTAATACCTTCCGGTTTTCTTCTCTGCGCAAATCCTGTTGTTTTAATGTCCCTGTCTAAACTAACCTACATTTGGTGCTAGTTTGAGGCGGGCTGGTTTTTGCTTCGCGGATTTTCACGCATCATCTGCGGCACGCATGCTGTCCCCGGCCCCTCTCTCCCTATAGCCCCTACCTTTGTCTGTCTCTTTTGTCATTTTGCCTTTTCTTATCTGCACCGGCATCTACCTCTGCATTCTCTTCTTTCTCCCATCTTTGTGTTATTTACTCTAATTATATAATTTGTTCTCAGATGTGCTCTTAGCTTACTAAGGTCTTCGTTCACTTCTTCTTTATCATATCCCCTCTCCTTCATGAATAATTTATGTAGTTCCATCAGTTGTTTTCCTTTTGGCAGTCCTAAATTTGTAAGTTTTACCTCCAGTGATATCCTTGTATCTCCATCAGGAATTACTTCTTCATGTCCTCTTGTTGTCAGGTATATTCTGACTATCTGAAAGGTTGCGTTCTCAGTCATCCTCGAGATAGCATATCTACCATTTGGTATTTGCCTTGATATTTCTGTTATTCTGCTTTCCTTCAATATTGCTTTTCTCCTTCTCCTTATCTCTGCAATTTCGTTTGGTATTGTAGTCTCTGTAAATGTTCTTCTTTTTTCTTCTGTTTGTTGTCATGTCCTTTCTTATTTCTTATTAGGTATTATTACTTAAATTACTGGTAATATTACCACTTACATCAATACACCTGAGTGACTACTACAATTATTTATTATACAGGGTTAAGTCAAAATTACTTAAATTATTCTCCATCTTAAAAGAAATGTCCTCAATAAAATAAACACTATATATTAAAAATATATTTAAACGATAGCTAGTTTAAAACTGAAAAACTTTTGTTTAAAATTTTTTATGGTTGGAGAATTATTTAGGTGTTCTAGTAGTTTTGACTAATTGTAATGAGAATAAAATAATTGTTTTTTAAATAAATCAGTGTGTGCTTAGATTACATATTCTAATGTACTCACGAAATCAACTTAATTGTTAAAAATGACAGTAGATGGAGCTGTTTTACAATAAACTCTTGGTATGAAGTTGGGAGAATGACGACTTACCAAGATATTTGATGACATTTTAAACAATCAAAATATTGTTGATAAATGAACAGCTGTTTATCAACATTGGAATGAATCTTTTATATTTTTTTGCACCATACAGCGGGTCAAAACTGTTGGTTTGCATCGACTCTTTTATTGTCCTTAGAAAAATTTTAAATAAAAGTTAAGATTTATAGATTTATTTTGAATTTTATAATGAAATAATGATAAATATAACATAAATAATAGTATAATTGTTTATGAAATAATAAAACAATTCACTATGTTTTTTATCACAAATGTATTCTTACGAAAAGTAATGTATTTGTAAGAATAAATTTGTGATAAAAACATAGTATATTGTTTTATTATTTCATAAACATAAATTATTACGAAGTAGAGGTCATAACCATCAATTATAATAGTATAATCATTTAAATATATAATGCATTTAATAACATTTTTAATTGCTCGATAATAATAATAATCGGAACAAACCTCAAACAGTTATTTAAATTAAAAATTATATTTATGTTTTTGGTTGTAATTTTACTAATGTACGCAACTTGCGGTAAAACACCGTTCACGAGATATAGATGGCACTGACACAAAAATTTATAATTTTTTTTTTATTTTACGTAAATTCTGTTTACAATTGCAACCATATTATAGTAAATAATGGAGATATGTATAAGTAAAATAAATGTTATTAGAGTTTCATTAATAATTTGATTAATATTTTGACATATATACACCATCTACATGTCATGAACATAATATTCCGGGCTGCGTATCTTAGTATATTTGTTAATCAACGGTAAAACCAATAAAAAAATGAGTTTCTTTACTGATTTATTATAGACAGTCACGATTGGAGTTACCAAGTATAACAAACAGTGGGTGTTTTAGAATTGTTTTGCATAATCAAGTATATGTTTAGAAATCACTTTGTCGATGTATTAGTTTTCTTATTTTATCATTTGAATCATATTTCCACAGTGTGGTTTTTATATCAAAAACCTATTAAAGGTATTTTTAGAAATGTTACTTAAAAGTCATGTTCATGTATATTATGAATATTTAGCAATAATTCTTTAATTTATCCAAATATTGTTGTCATTATCATTAACTTTCAAAAACATGCTTTTCATACGTGTTAAAGTATTTAAATTCTTTCAAAACATTATTAACTTTTTATTATTTTATTGCAGTTGTAGAATTAGGAGATGATATAACAGACTGTCTGGAGGAGCGAACGCTAGTGATAGCAAACCATCAATCGACTGCAGACGTACCATTTTTGATGGCATGTTTCAACACAAAGAAATCGGTATTACCTAATGTAATGTGGATCATGGATAGCCTATTTAAGTACACGAATTTTGGAGTTGTTAGTGTATTGCATCAAGATTTTTTTATACAGTCTGTAAGTAAGAAAATTTTACTAAAGTTTAAGTCGTAGTTATATGAGATATCTTTTGCAATATTGCAAAAAACATGTTTATCGCAAATATGTTAAATATGTAACCACTAAATATGATAAGTTGGTAATTATTCACCATTACCAGATATTATGTATTATTGTAATAATATGGGATATTTTGATAAATTTATCAAATACACAGGATATTATGTGCTTTCCTTTGCCACTATTCTCAGTTATTCTTACTTCACCTTATTTAATAGACTGTTCCATTTGTAAAATAGCCAGTAAGCCAAAGTAAGAATTTTATTTCCCCATTGCCCATGGAGTCCTATCATGGGATGAAAATTAATTAAGTAAAATTTTAAAATGATTTAAAAATGTATAAAATTGTTAACAACTAAACAATTAAAAAAAGAACAAACATTTGTAAGGTTAAGTGAGTATTTTGGGTAAAGTGACCATTCGTCCCCCTTTGAAGACGGCCGTCCTCTCAATAAAAATGTCCCCACAACTGTCCCCCTATAAGCGTAAGCATTCCTCGAAACAAAATAAAACAAAATAAATTATACAAATTGATAAAATGATCTAAAATGAATTTTACTAATTTTATTTTAACCAGCAAATTGTTTCATACAAGAATTTGCTGTTTATTGTGGAGTATTGTCTTAGTTTGCTTGGCACTACTGCTGTTAGAGAGAGGATAATCTCAACTATTTATTAAAATTCCTATTTGATGGCTCAAGACAAATTATTGTGATGTTTGCAATTGCAAAACTTATTACTATTTTTGCTACTGCAATAGGATGTGCATTTGCTTTTACAAAAACATTTTTTATAACTTTGTCTGCTAAATAGATAAATATTTCTGCCAAAGATGACAATTTTTTATAAAACTCACAATTTTCAATGCTCAATATAACAGCTAAACAATTAGCGGATTTTTGTGAGAGTAACATCATTTTTGATACAACTTCATTGCTCTAGTAATAAGTATTGTCACTAAAATGGAGCGGTTACATAAAGTTAAAATAAAACAAATAAATATGAATAAAATTAATAATTTTTAATTTAACAACTTTGTTGACAAATTTTAATTTTTTGTATAAAATTATGTTTTTATTTTTATATTGTACTAAGCATCAATTTAGAAATGTATATTATAATTAAAGTAATTTAAGTGAAACATCCAAATTTAAATATAACCTAAATTGTATCTGTCAACGGCATACTAAAAGCAGTAATCTATATCGAAGCTAGGTAAGGAGCTAGTATGGCGTAGTATGAAACGATGAAATTTTAAGATACGTCATTGATTTTCTTTTTGTTACTAAATGCTTGCCAAAATTCTAGTGGTATGTCTGTCAACATTAACCACCTTACTATAGTAACCAATCCAAGTATCTCACAAAAAATTGTTAAATGTCACCTCTACTTCGATCAATAGATTATTTAACTTATATTATTTTGAATTATGTCAAAAGGAAGCTTTTTGTTTGATATGTATTTCAGTTTTGCAGCAAGATTTTCATTTGCTGTTTTATGATTTATTTTAAAAAAATAACTATATTTATTCATTTTTTATTTTTTATTATTATTTTGCATGCTTTCTCATGCTTTCAATGTGGCAAAATAAATGAAGCAAATATAAAATAAGCATATTTGTTTTATCATTAAAAATTAACTTGTAAGTGTCAGCTATCAGATCGATTCCCTAGGTAACTTTATTTCAGGTAAAAATGAATAGTTGTTATGATTTTATATAAGAAAAATAATTATATTATCCAATTTAAAATTGTAGGCTGATGACAGTTATTTAAATGAGTAATGCTGCGGTCACACTGACAACTAGACAGTGCAAGATATATTTGGCGTCTTTATTTTTGGTGTAAGTGGCCAGTCAGAATGCTGTTTTTTCTATTGCGAGTAATATTAAAAATATAGTACTTTTGGTTAAAAATGGTAATTTGTAGCTAGTTTATTAAAATAGAAAAAAAACACAGCAAATATCTTGCGTTCTGTGTGGTTGCTTATACTTAAAATAATCGAGGATGCAATATTTCTTGTGATATAGCTATGTAGCATAGTTGTCTGTGTGGTTCCAGCTACACAGTGTTTTCTATCAATATTGCAGCAAATATAAAAAATGTCTTTGATGCTTATATAATTAATTAGTTTCCTTTATTACTTCTTAGAAAACCTTATTTTGTTTTGTTATAACAAAAGTAGATAAAAATATTTTGCTTACCTGATTTGTTCAAAAAAGCTTTGTAATCACCACTAAGCACACACAGTTTTACAGTAACACTGGGTAGCAGATTGTGCACTGCCATCTATACCTATGACTAACTCTCTGATTCATATCAAATCGACGTTTGTGTGGCATATCAGTTAAAATAAACAATTTTCTTGATGACTATGTTTATTATAGTTCATATTTCAATTTAATGTATTGTTTATGTTTAGGGTAAGAAAAAGAGAGACCAGTCGATACAGGCATTAGTAAACCACCTGTTAGATTCGTACATACCTAGATATAGGAAATGGATGGTGCTTTTTCCGGAGGGGGGATTCCTGCGAAAACGGAGGGCCATCTCTCAGAAATATGCTCAAAAAAATAACCTGCCTATTTTAAATAATGTATCACTACCTAGAGTAGGTGCACTGCACGCCATTATGAATACAATAGGACCTGGACGACCCGCCAACAATAACATTATTTCCGAAGGTAATTATTATTTGTATAATCCATCATATTTTATTGTTTTGTGTCTGAATTTTTTTCTTTGGTAGCAGACTTTTTCTGCATTTCTGCAAGTTTAATGTTATATAATTTTATTGTATTTTTTTATTTTTTGTGACAGCTTTGCTTGATAATAAGGGATAAATTTATATTGTAAATAATTGATTGCTCTTAACACAATATAGTTAAGTTACTAGCAGATAAATCAAATTTTTGAATGACGTACCACCGAGATATAGTGATGACGATTTGTGAAAACCAAAACAATTGTCTGGGTTTGAGTAATTAATTTTAAAGTTTTGTTTTTCATTAAACTATATTTCACTTACTTACCTCTTTAGGGGAATTTGCATTTTGGATGCTAGTTCTTGTGCTAAAGTTTATCAATAGTTTTTGGTTTTTTGGTTGACAGAAGATGAAACATTGATTACTTACCCCACTAAGTATTAGTAAAGGTGTTAAGAAAGTCTGGTTATAATGAACTAGAAAAATGAACAAAGTTTGTTATATCCGAAGCTTGTTTTAATAAAAAAAGTATATATTGTATTTATTATATTTATTACTCTACATTAAAAGTAACGGAGAAACCGTTTTTACAAAAAGAAACTTTAAATCTATAATTTGGGGAACCTTAGAGGAGAATCCCCTAAAAGTTTGTTATAAGAAAAAAAAGTTTGTTATAAGCTGGGCTGACACTTGTCGATTGCATTGCAATGATGTCAGTATGGCTTTGCGTTGTTATGCAATTATATAAATGAAATAGCAATGTTTGATTATTAAAATAAAATTTTTGTTTGAAATTAAGTACGTTGCATTTGACAGTTTGCTATAAACGGGTTTCTTATTACCAGATTTTACTGTAAATATATAGTTTATCTTGCTATACATCAAAAAGCATAAATTTTAATATCATTTTGACATTTGTCATTGTTATGACATCCAAAATCTTTTTTATTGCAAATTTTACAGCTATTTTACTCAAGAAATCTTACGACTTGTTTGAATGGGGTACCAACTTAATCACTTAGCTTACATTAGAAAATAGTGTGAGCAAAATTTCAGGAGGATGTCCTTACAACGAAGCGCTTGCTCATACTCATTTTTTTCATTTGTTGTGGATTGTAACATCCAAAAGGTGACAACAGTAGAATAATCATAATTGATTCTTAAAATTGTTATATGTCTTACTAGCTCTCCATTTGACACTACATAAAATACAATATACTGTTATATAGTTTTAATAAAAAATCACAATGATAATATTAAATTTTGAGTTAAAACAAACAAAAAAATTACATGTATATTTAAAATATGCTAATTCCTTTAAATACTCAAAATCTAATATCACTATAGTATTTGACATAGGTACTGTAAAACCAACATGTTTTTATTTTCATTTGATTCAAAACATCATGTGCACATCAAAATTTTGACAGAATTTTGTCAAATACTTTTTAAATTTTTTTTAATTTATGTGTTAAATTACTTATGAAGACACATAAGGTAAGTGCACAAAAAAATTTGTATGGTTGTGTTATCACTGGATTGTTCTGTAGATACTGACACTGTATTATAATTATTGTTATATGAATAATTATTTATTTTAGTAATGTCTTCTGTTTTGAATCGGAATCTATGTTGATGTTTATTTTTGTTTATCTCGCAGTTTATTTGACAAATTAGTTTAAATAAGTTTATTTCTTTTCAGAAACATTGAATTCTATACCAAAGCTGAGTTGGGTGTTAGATATAACGATAGCATACCCAAAAGGAGATCCATTAGACTTGAAAACAATCATATTTGGCCATCGACCGCCTTGTAAAACGACGTTTTTCTATAGGGTGTATTCGTGCAACGACATACCACAGGATGAAGATGGTATATCCAAGTGGCTGTTTGCACGTTTTGAGGAGAAGGAGCAGATGCTTGAGGTATTTTATAAGACGGGCAAGATCCCAGCCGAACAATATAGTAATAATCCTATACAGCCACATCTGATTACACAGGACTGTTTAAGGTTTATCATTTTACATCTATTTTTCATAACGTCCACTTATATACACCTACAGATGTTCATGGCAGCGTACGGTTACTGTTCTTACCTAATCAATTAGCACTCGGCCATCGCTTGTTTGGTCTATATCCTGGAAATGTATTATATTTAATTATTTTTTTAACTTTAGTTTTTATTTTTTATTTACAAGAACAATATTGAGCTACACGGGAGTCAATGAAAAAATGAAAAACAATATAAAAGATATATTGAAATCAATTTGTACATATTATTTAGTTATAAGTTTTATTTCAGTGATTTGCTTGTTAATGAAGATTATATAAATTATATTATTCAGTATTCCATTTACTAGTCAATGTATATTGTTTATAAAAATTCTTTTGGGATATGTATAATAATTGTTGCACACAAAAAAATAATAAAGCCTGTGTAGGAACATGAATTCTCATTTTATGCTGATTTACTCAATCAAATTTGGAATAAAAAAGACCCTTATTTTTACATTCATTATCGTATGTATCACTTTAATGGTGGATCATATAGTTCAATGTAAAGCTGTTTTTACACTTGTCAATTTATTGTTAAATTTTAATGACTTATTTTATCTGATTAATTGACGTCAATTTTACTACAGTTTATTGCGGATTTATTTCACTTTACACTCAGCAATTTATTATTCAACAAACAAAAAACAATAACTTCATTAATAAATTGAAGCAAAATAGAACATGGTCTAAACTGATGTTTTAATCGGACTAGAATTTGGTCAATAAATTGACAGTTGTAAAGTGACAATTTAATCTGATTGGGGTTTGAAGGTAAGTAAGTCTTTAAAATTGAACAATAAATTGACAAGTGTAAGAACAGCTTTATTGTATTAACATTTGCATATTACCATTTTAATTTATAAAAAAATAATTTTATTACATTAAAAAAAAAGGTCATCACCACATTACAATTATTAGAGAGCTTAAGTATATTTTACATATTTTCTGGTCATTGAAGGTTAGGTTAGGTTAGGTAGATTTGATCAAAGTAAAGAAATAAACTAAAGAAATTATTAATACAATTACTGAAATTTATTGATGAAAAACATTATAACATTGCCAGTTGTAAATTTTTAAATTTTGCTCCTTGCCTCACACTAGATGCGTTATATACAGGGTGTTGATTAATTTGCGGACAAACGCCAGGTAACTTTGTAGACCGTTCCAAAAGAAAACGAAAATTTTAATTCCAAAATGCTGAGAAACTCTTAGTTTGGCCTCACGAGGTTCTCAAAGTTTTAATTTTGTCAATACAAATATTGTTTTAATTGCGTATTATATGTACCAATTTGCTTTATTTTTCAGAATAATAGATGTTACGAAGTTTATTAAAAATTAATAATAAAAAATGTGCAAATTACTTTCTTATGCCCGTATGACACTATCTATAATTCTTTATAGAATTATATTTATAATTATGAATGAAACTTTAAATAGTCTGTAAAATGCACAAATGATCATCAATTTTATTGCAGATTAAAATTTTAAAAATATTTTTAGTTTTTCTTTATAATTGACGCAAAAAATGTACAAATTAACAGTTTTTAAAAATAGTTAGGTTATATTATAAATGCTATTTCTCACATTATATGTGTTAATTTTAAAGAAAACCTAAAAATATTCTTAAAATATCAATCTACAATAAGATTGATGATATTTTGTGCATTTTACGGACTTTTAAAGATTTAAATATTTTTATATATATAATTCAAGATATAATTATTGACAGTGTAATACGGGCATTAGAATAAATCAAATTTAAATTAAAAATACACTTGGCAACGTAGCAAAATTTTTAATAAAATTCAAATTATAAATTAGGTAATGCAATGAATGTCAGTTGATATTCTTATTTTATTATGACTTTTACTTTGAATGAATATGCAAATTACGCCGGTGATGCTTGAGAATGTCATGAATTCTATACCGGTACGTGCCGTAAAGTGTTTAGAAGTAAATGGTGGCCAATTTGAACATTTGTAGTTTATAATAAATAATAACATTTGATGTGTGTATTAAGTTGACTACATTATAGGTTTGAATTTAGAAATAGAAATTTTGCTACGTTGCCAAGCGTAACGAAACTTTGAGGATCTTGTGAGGCCAAACGAAGAATTTCTCAGTATTTTGGAATTAAGATTTTCATTTTCTTTTGGCACGGTCTACAAAGAAGATAGTTCTAATTTTGATGGTTGATGTCAATCCATAACAGTAGCAAAATAGTCTATAGCGTATCTAGTATTATTATATTTTATTATTGATAATAGCTGACTTTTATGATTTATACAAAAATACCAGCTATAATTTTGTATTATTGTGGAAACTGAGTTACCTTGCAAGAGTAAATTGCTAATATAATGTATAGATTTTAAATTAATAGTTTAAAATTTTAATCTACTAGATTGAGTATATGTATCTACCATTATCATATTTATTTCTTTTTATGAAGTTAATTTTTTTGTGAAGACTGCATTTAATGAGAATTGTTACGACAATTAATTAACTGCTAATTTTTGGTAGACCAAAATAAGCAAGTGATAAAGAATTGCCGATAAGTGACTGCAGTTATTTGGAAATAGTGTGAATGAAATTACGATTGTTGTAAATAATATTTGAAACAAAACGGTGAGATGTTTTTAATTACTTATTTATTAACTAAATTGTATTCAAATAGCTATTTCTTTCATAATAAAAAAAATTGCTCAAAACACTATTCTAGTAACTGTGGATCATTCTAACAAATAAAGTTGCAACTTCCCTTGCCATCACATACACACACACACACAAACGCATTGAATGTCTTTTCATCTCGCATCGACCAATATAAATACAATAAAAAATTTAGTCTGTGTAGAAATTTAGATAGGTGAAAAGTCTGGTTGTGTTTTTTATTTATTTAAAAATAACTAAATATGTAAATAAAGAATTGCATATTAAACTTGCACTAAGCCATATTGTGCCATGCAGTATAAATTTACATTCACATGATATTTTGAACTAATAGGTGTTTTCTATTTGAGTGTTTACTGTACTAGACGTGCCATGCACCAATAATTGGCTATATTTTTTGTGTGAATGGAACGAATAAACTAGCTTTACCCAATCAAAAACTATTTCACAATAGCAATGAGAAATTTGTATTAATTTTAACATTTTGAGTTGTTTTGATGAAATCAATAAATGTAAGTAATAAGGTTTATTTAAGTTACATATGTTTTTATTAAAAATAGAAAATGAATTATTATTTTTTTCCAATCTAAGAAGTCGCTAATCATTTGTATTAATACTAATATTATATTAATACTATGTTTTAGTTGACATATATATATATATATATACAGTGCAGTCGCTCATAACCAACACTAACCTTTAAACAATTGATAGACAGCAACAAACGTCTTGCTTATAAACGAATTATCATTTATTATTTATTATTGTGTTTATTATATTGCATATATATATTAATATAAGAGGTTAGAATATATTTTTTAATAAGTATATATTTTTATATGCTAGGTTTTGGCAGTTAGACCATCTTCGGTGTTAATATATATATCTAACAATAAATAAAATAAAAATAGCGTATAAAAGTATATACTTATTAAAAAATATATCCTAACCTCTTGAATTATCATTTTTCATTACAAATTAGAAAATAACATAAAATTCAAACTATGCTGCTTGATTTAGAGAATTACGCAAAGAGTTCTATAACTAGAGATTCCAAGCCAGCGTTTTGCCCTACAATTCAGTATCTCTTGTTGCACATTCTACCCTCTCCCTCGTATAATTTCGAGTTGGACGGAAGAAAGAACAACAATGCTTGTTTACTGTAACCAAGTAATTATATTATTTGATTGTGTAAATAGGAGACCCGTGCGTGCAAACAACTTTGCTAAAACAAGACAACCTTCTAAATACAATTTTTTTACTAACCTTGCGTTTTCTATGCTTATTATATTAAATTTATTTTGAATTAAAATTAAGCAAATAAAAAAGGTGAATGTATGCAAATATTGCAGAAAATTACAAAACTCCACTGCATTTAAGATTTTTTGTATTAAATTAAAATAAAAACATAATAATAACCTTTTGAATTCACACCACATATGTGATAGAGCAACGTCATGGTACGACAAAGATGAAGGTACTGAAAGTGTACGCTGCTTATACATTGCTTAAACGGCAGCTTGGAATCTCTAGTTATAGAACTCTTTGGAATTACGCGTAAAACTTTAATTTGTTAATTTTATACAGGGTGTTGCAATAATGGCTTATTTACTCAATGATGTGATGTTGGGAGACTGGAGGATTATGAGAAAATAAGAAAAATTTTGTCTATATTTTTCAAGGTATGAAAGGTCAAATTTGCTATCTTTTAATGTATTACACTGCATCACAAAAAATAAATAATGCAGAATATATAATTATTTATGTAGCTAAATATGTATGATTGGTGAATTTAAATTTTGCTTAAAAATATAACTGATATTCTATGGTTCAGAGCACCTTGACTGGAAATTAAATTTTTTAATCTGTATCAACTAAAATTTTAATTCATGCATATACATTTAGTAGTGTAATTAAACAAGTTTATAAGTATTATTTTTACAAGTAGATGGGCCTATTTTGTTTGTTGCAAGAATTGTTTTCTAGTAACCTTTAGTCTTATAGTCCAGCATGGAGGCAGTATTTATCAAAAAGAAATACAGATCTATTATTATGTAATCTTATTATTTCAAATATAATCTTTGTTCACTTTATACCTGAACCTCTCAATTATAACTGAGAATATATATAATAACATTAAGGAATATTTTTTTACTTTTTACATCTGCCATTGCTCATTTCTCTGAAACAAATTGGTAAAAATTTGGAACGAGTTTTCTAAGATGACAATCATGATTGGTGTTTAAGTTCTCAGCCAGTTCCTGAAATTTTGTCTAAGCTGTTATCACCATTTTTGAATCAAACAAACCATTCTTGGCATGCCCTTTCGCTAATCGTTCCTTCGTCAAAAAGATCGTTGAGATCGCGAAATGACTCGACTAGTACTTCCGGAACCAAAGAAAAATTTTCTTAATAGAGTGCCAATTTTCCATGAGTATAAATGCACATAAAGTATTATATCAAGCTTGTTGCAGAATTTTAGGAAAATAGAAGTCTATTCTGTAACTTTTCCATTAAGTTTTTAAATCTTTATAAGTTTGAAATAAATTGATAATTTATTCAAACTCAACTTTACTATAACAACGGCTCAAAGTCACAGTTGTTTGATTGATTATTTGCTTTTAAAATTGTCTGTAAAAATATTATTTATTTTTTAGAGGCATTTAAATGTTCAGATTTGGAGTTTAAAAATATAACTAATATAATTTTGTGTGGTATAATTTCTATATTTTCTAAAATAAAATAAATACCCAATCACACTTATTTTGTTTTTGTTGCCTTGTAATTGAATGTTGTGCTTAATAGCTGCTTTCCCGTTACGTTCTGACAGACCCTGGTGCACGCCAGGGCAAAATGCACTGCGTTCCCATTACATTTTATAAAGGGTAACTTGCACAAGTTGTCTTTCCCCTTCCTCTTCTAGCCCCAACCTTTCAAGCGGGGCGAGTTGCACTTGCTCACTTGATTGGCTGGTTTAAAAATTACATCTGACAGTTATAAATACAGATGTTAATTAATTAAAATATATATCAGAAACGGCCAACGAAAGAAATTACAAATCAAATAATAATCACAATAATGTAAATGATTACTAATTTAAAAAAATCTTACAAGTGACACTTACGCGAACGCTATAGAGACATGTTCCCATAAAAGTGCAAGACGCTCCAGTGTAACTTGCACTGGCGCGCGCTGGGGTAAGATGCCCTGGGTTAGTTACACTAGTAACGGGAGAGCAGCTAATGTTTACATCATTTTTGAGTGATGAGGCAGGATTTATAGCCTTCACGTGCCATCTGAAGTACTCTGAAGCTTTGATGTAATTAAGCATCTTTTTCGGATATGATCGCGGGATCTCTAGCATGCGAGTTGTTATAAAAGATGATAATACATAAATTATAAAGTTTGAAATATTATATTGACATTGACGACACCAATAGAAATTTAGGTTATATTTCCAAATTCTGCTAATCAATGCGACTACGCAGAACATATCCTATTAAATTTTAAAGGGTCTCTTCAAAATAGTTAATTTTTTATAGATTATTAAAATAGGTGTTAAGTGAATACCAATATTAAAAAAAAAAAAATTAGAGCTTTATTAAAATATTGTTATTTGAGGGGTATTTAATTTTAATGGAAAGTAACAGAATAGGTCCCATAAACTATTAAAACATTTGTGATTTGTAAGTAAATTGGGAAATAAAATATAGAAGCATATTTCTTTTCTATTTTGTTTGAAAAAAATGTTTTTAATGAGTAACGAAACTAGCTTAACTAGACTTAAAAAAATTGAAAATATTTGACTCTGTATTTATTTACAGTTTGATCTTGACTCTCAGTGCTTTGTATGACTGCGGTATTGAAGATCGAATTTACAGAACAATTTGGTGCTTTTATGTACATAGTTTAGTATAGGTAATGAAATGAAGGGTAGTATCATCTATAATAAATATTGAATGTCTGTGTGCAAAATGTTTAGGACTGAGAATTGTCAAACAAATGTCAAACTAGTAATCAACATATGAAATTATGTTTTGCTTTTAAGTCTGTTTATTTGTGCTATGAAGCTAATTTACAACACTATACATAGTTTAAAAGGAACATTGAGGGTTTTAACTTTACTTTATTTAAAGTCTATTTAAGAAGATTAAATTGAGTTTGCATAAATCATGAAAACTGTAGGAGAGTGAGGTGTATTTATCTGCAAATAAGTTTTGAACAGTTATTAACCGTAAACGAAATTTGAATTAAATTTTATTTGTTACATTTATTTACATCATCAGTATATTTCTATCAAATACCTGTAAAACATTTCTTTTCAACTAAATTGTGTCTTACAAAAATTATTTTTTAGCAGACAAACAAAATGCATATCTTGAAGAGATATGTCAGTTACAATCTACAAAAATATATACTGAGTGTAAAACTGCATTTTAAGATGACATCATATTATCTAAATTGAGTATAAAAAACAGTTTAGAAAAATGTGCTTTCATATACTTCAGCTTTTTTTTTACTCATAATTTTATTTGAAATAAAATGATAAAATATGATATTATTTAATAAGCTTGTTGAATTTTTGTATACTTAAAGGAGACAGTTTATACATATTAACAACACAAAAGGGGTAAAAACTATATGTTAAAATGAAGCGCACATTTTATGCACACAAATGTAATTTGACAATCTTTCCAAGCTTGTTTTGAAGAAAATGATGGTCATTTAATAAATTGTTAATTTATAAATTACAAATCTATAGAACCATATGGAATAATTATAAAAAATATACTATTTTGTTCACAAGTTATGGCGTTTCGAAAATGTTAACATTATTCTGCCGGAACTATTTAATTTTGAGTGGTATTTGGTATTATTTTAATTTTGAGTGGTATTTGGTATTATTTTGTGGCAAATGAATGTACTCGATACAATAAATTATGTTTTTGTGTAGTCTTATGCCTATATGACACTTAGTCTGGTGTGACACTATGGGTTAGAAACGGTTCGGTGAAAACGCACCCGTTTTTAAAGATGCCGACCGAACAAGGTTTTAGGTAGCATCCGGTTGATCCGTTGAAAACGCACATATGTGTCGCCAGTGTCGCCACTCATTTAAAACCTTGCTCGGTCGGCATCCTTCCAAACGGATGTGTTTTCACCGTTTCTAACGCATAGTATTACACCGGAGTTACGATAATTCTTTATTGAATTATATATATATATATATATAATTATGGATGAAACTTTAAAAGTTTGTAAAATGCACAAATGATCATCAATCTTATTGTAGATTAAAATTTTAAGTACATTTTTAGTTTTTTTTTATAATTAACACATTTAAAGTTCCATCTATAATTATATATATAATTCAATAGCGAATTATAGATAGTGTCATATGGGCATTAGAATGAAATCTAATTAATGAATTATTGTGAACATTATTATGTTAAATTTGAACAACTTTTTTGTTACTGTTTGTTAATTTTTCAAAGGTTATGTGTTTAATTGTGCTTATAACAATTGTATGAGGAAGTTATTTGATTGGTTGGTTGGTTGAAGTTGACTAAGCATTTTAATATGCAATTTGAATTTTTAATAATTCAATAAATTTAATTTTATCATTTATATTATTTTGAAAAAGAAAACTGCATGACATAATATTGTAATGTCTGATCTTTGAAATGTTACTATAAATTAATATTTGAAACAGTTATGAACTGAATCAAAATTAAATTGATTTTTTTTTTAATTTAATGAATAAATCTGAAGACAAATGGAGAAAAAATACAAGTTAGTTAGGTCTAAAAACAACAAACATTCTATTTAATGGTATTGTCTACCTACTTGCTGATTACCAGCAAAATTTTGTAAATAATTCTATTTTTTTATTAGTAATCATGATGGATGTGATTTAATTTAGTTACTTGATACACATACCGCTTTGGTAAGCGGTTTCTGACAAAACTGCATTTTTTATATATATGTAGCTATTAATCCAAAAAAAAATGAGTGTTAATTTTAGTAGTTTATTTGTATATATCGCTGCACTCTTGTGTTTAAATCATGTGATTTTGTTTTTGATTTTTTTAGTTGAATAAAATAATACTTGTTTTATGAATTTGACTAAATAATATTGGAGGATGGTCTTGTTATCTGCACTAACATTGTTTTGATCGAAATTGTGCTCTCTTATTATAATTTAATTTTTTTAGGTTGGTGTAGATGAAATTTATACTTGCTTTATAATTGAAGCTTTAATTGTATAATCATATATATTGTTTTAGCAAAATATATTTTTATTGTTGAAATTAAAAAAAATATTTAAACTCGGAAATAAAAAAAAAATGTCCTGTCCCTAAAGGGTTCATTTAATTTAAAATATTTTTCAAACAAATTATAAAATGTACATATTATGTAATAAAATTCCACATATCTTTATTTTAATTGTACACATGTGTATAGCACAATTAAAATTTTTTATTAAGTAAATATTCATATTTTTTAAATATGATTTTATTATCTGACAAATTGTAATTGTGCCATTCAAGGTCTGTGAAATAAAATGTCAACAATCTAAATCTGTTGACTGTTTGATGATAGGCTGGCAGTTGTTAATAGTATAGAACGACACGTATTCAATAAATAATATAGCATAACGTGACCCACTGGGTCGATGTTTGCTAAATTTTGAGATCTGTAGTATTGAATATTATTTTTTGCACAATCATGTTTTTGTTAATGAAACAGGAAAAATAACAATTCAAATTTAAACATAATTTTAATTATTTAAAATAATTTAGTGATATGTTTTGTTTTGGTTTTGAATTTTAATATGATATTTAATACATATTTTGTTAGTTTTTTTTTGCTAATAGTTAATGCTATTCTTAATGATTTATTACGTTGGTTTTCTAAATTTGTTTCATTTTATTAATCACTCTATCTTTCTTGTTACAGTGATTGTCATTTAAGTAAGGTGTACTTTCTTGTACTCAATTTTTGCAACTGTCTTGAACACGTTTTTTGTGTATTTTCTGTTGTTATGGAAATAATAGTTTTGTTAAGTTAACTTAAAACACAATTGTGCAAACAAATATGTACCAGCCTTCTATGCAATATAATTAATTATCTAGTCATCAATAAAATGTCCTTAAAAATATGAGAATTTACCTTGATTTTAATTTCAACAATGAAAATTAGCACATATATTTGTCTATAATCTCAGAACACATTTTCTTTGATTAGTACTGTTTAGATTTACATATTTTACTTCTAATAATTTATTGACTTGCCAGGCCTAATTTAATTTATCCTTTGTGATCATCATTTTCTTAATTTGGTGCGGTTGTGAATTTAGATAGAATAAAAAATAAAATGGAATATCAAATTGTAGCTTTTTGTAACTTGTTTGAATTATTAAATCGATAATCAAATAAATAAATTAAAAAAGGTGTTATTTACATGTTCATGTTACTATTGTATAAAAGCAAATGAAACGAGATTATAATTAGTTAAAAAATAAAATAACTTGGTGAAAATAAAATAATTGAGAATTATATTTTGCATGCAGAATAAGATACATATAAATTGTATGGAACCCAATTTTTGCGTCCACTTAACTTGTGCATTAATATATAAAAAAATAAAAATAAATCTTATGTTTTTGTTTAAATATTATTTGTTGCTCATATTTAATACTTTTAAAGTTTTTAATAATTTGTACTACTAATAATTCAAATATTGTTTTCATTTTAACATTTTGTTCTTTAATTTATTTTATAATACAATGCATTTATAATCCAATATATTTTGTTTATTAATGTGCACTGTCTATATGTAATATGTGATTTTAAAATAATTGTAATAGGTATTAATAATCCTTAATAGCTTTGTTATATTCTACATATATTTCTTTGTTATATTTGCATTGATTTGTATAGACAATATTGTTTTTTTCTGTTTCACTACACAACTTTTATATAAATACTAGTAAATAAATAGTGTTATATAATATTGTTCAGTATGTAATTCAATAATTACTGTATATTTGATATAGTGTAAACAGTGAACTTTTAAAATTTGTTAAAAAATTCTTAATAATAACCTTTATTTTAGAATGCGTCATTCAATAGATACATATTATAAGGAATATTTATTAGTGTGGTGCATATTGATAAAGTAGAAATTCACATTCACTAAACGTTTATTTATTCAAGATCAAGAAATTAGATCTCAAAGTTTGCTGCATCAATTATATACAGATACTATATAGTTTATTAAATTTAAATCGTTTTTTATCTGTATTGTTATGGATAAAAATATCACTGCTTTAGTTTATTATAACTTATTTATATTAATTTTTTAACAATAATTCAAAATTTGAGGTTTTTTAGCTATTAAAATTTGAAGCACTGTAGAAAAATATGCTGCGAATAACTTATTGAAAAGTAAACGGTTGCAAATATGTATTGGTAGGATAAGGAGGTTGGAGAAGGTATGTATATTATCTATGTTTTAAATATAAATATTGTGATATATAATATGATCTGATTTTTCAGTTTTGCTTTTTGAGGCTGAGAAGAACATTTAGTTGCATAGTTCGACCTTCAATTTTATTGTAGATTGGCGTTTTAAGAACATCTTTTTTCTGCTTGGGCGACTATGTTCTAGTCTATTTTATTTATAACATTTATGATTATTGAAATACCGTGCTGGTTTAAACTAATTACAATCGGCAATCGGGTGTTATTCTTCAATCGGAATAATTTTTCAACGTGTAAACTTTTTTGAATTTCAACGAGTGAAATTACAGTCGCTGAAACTGTAATACTGAAGACGAGATTTAAGTTTCAGGAAGTACTGAATTTAGAAGTTTATTGCATGCGTCGATAGTCTGGTTAAAAAAAACTCAAGTTTTGGTTCTACATCTCTGAACTGTCAGTGAATATTTGTTAGAATTCCTAGCAATCCTAGCAAGCCTTGCACTAGGAGTAAGTAAATATTTGCTTAGATGACAGTATGTTTTGTATTTCGTTTGAACAATGTCTATGGAAATATATGTATAACATATTTGCTAAGACACTTAACACATACTTTTCCTAATACATCATTACGGACTGCTTATTTTGCACACCAGTCTAAGGTAACATAATGGAATTTTAGTATGGGGTCACTCGACTAATAGTAATAGACTTTTTGGTCTGCAAAGACGCGTAAGAGTAATCACATCAGTTGCATATAGTGATGATTGTAGAAGCGGCTTTGTTGGTAATGGACATTGCCATGTTTGTATGCATTAGAGTGTCTGGTCTATATTAGAGAAAACATTCAGAATGATCCAATGCATCTAATCTCAATTATCTTAAACTAGGTTTTTTTATGGAATGCCATAAATATACATAGAACAAGTTTATATTTTCCAATTAATTTACATAAAAATACGTCAACTTTGGCGGTTAAAAAAAAATTAAAAAATGTTCTTTTTTTGCCCAGCCCACTGAGAACAAAAACATGGTTGTATGGCTTTTGCGGCGTATAGACAGGGGTCCGTTCGAAAAACCGGAGCGTTGGTGTGTGGTGTGCACTCGTCAATTCTCGAACGATTCGGAGTGACACCAAAGAGTGATTTTTAGAAGTTTGAATGTTATGAATCTTTCATAGATAATTTGTAATTGTTTATATCAGTTTTATTTAATAATAATAAAATTGCACTGCAACTCATCGGTTACGTTCCCTAAATACCCATTCATTTATTGAACATAAGTTTCAACATAATGAACCTATTTGAGTACGCTATTATAATGACTGTAACTCTTAAATTATACTGAAAGAATAAGACAGTTATGTTCTTGGTAGTTTTATTTCTGTTCTAGAAAATGTGTGCAACATTTTTACTTATTTATATCCAAATCTATTAAAGTTGCTAGTTTTAATTAATTGTTATTTGTGTTAATTAAATGTATTTTGTCCCTGTTATGTTTCAAATTTTGATGTGAAACTTGAGAAAAAAATACTCGCTTTTTGAACACATTTTGCGTGTAAATCTCTGAGTAAAATCCACCCAACCCTAGACTTGGCTAGACAAGAGCGCGCTCTCGGTGCGAAGCTCTAATTTCGAACGCTTTGGGATGTCACACCAAGAGCGACACTCCGACTTTTCGAACGACAAAGAGTGTGTTCTATACCAATGCTCCGGTTTTTCGAACACACTCCTGGGTATAGACTTGAAATGGCGCTAGATTTGAATTCTACGGAAAATTTCTGATTGATTACACTAGTAAATTAATTTTTTTGAGTTAAATTTGCGATTTTTAAACAAAAAATGCTATTAAGTAAAAAACTAAAAAAAATGTAGAATTTTTTTAAAGGGTTTTATACCTTCATAAACCGGTCAAAAGACTACTACTAATAAGTTATAGAAACTGAAAAAAATACTAAAGCAAATTTCTCAATGCACTCCCCCCTGGCTCTGGTCCGATTGAAATGGAATTGCACATATATAATTTTTAAACGATTTGTAATTCTGCCTACCTATTACCTTGTATTACAGTTTTTTTTATTTGGTTATATTTGGTGTATTGACATTTGTAATACTACCGTGTACTAGTAAGAAATAAATTACTTATTTACTTTCTTCAAAATGCAGAGATTTGTAACATTACGCCGATGTTGTAAAGTATCTAAATAATTAGTCAATTTTGGATCGGCTCGTTTCTGAATAGAATTTAGAAGAGATAGTGCAGTTTCAGATGCTTCATCCCATACTTGGGAACAATATTCAATACAAGGACTTGTTCAAAAGTTGTATAGAAATAAAAAAAAAAAATGTTTACATCTATCAAGAAATCCTAATTTTATAAATACTTTTCAAGCTGTATCAACAACATGGTCGTTCTAGACAAGATATTATGTGAGATTATAACCTCTATAAGACAAATTAAAGAAGATTTAGAAATGGTACCGATGATACCTTGGATTTTAATTTTGAAACAGTAAAAAGTTGAGTTTCTTAGAATTAAAATTGAAAAAGTTTATTCAGGTATTGTTTCAAGGTCTTTGGTTATAGATACTACAGTCTAACTTAATTTCAAGACGCTCTGCCATATTTGTCGATATGGTTTTTGGAAAGTATAATGTATAAATGCTATAATCTGCAAAACTATGAATAGGACTTTTAGTTATTTGATTAATGTAAATCAAAAATAAAGTATATAATTTTTATATTGTCAAGAATACTATTGATAAGAGTTACAGATTTGTGATCAATACATATACAATAGAGCTTGTTAATAAGATTAGGATGCCATACAAAAAAAAAATTAGACTTATGATTTTACTAATAGCTGGCATTATAGATATATCAATAGGAGGATTTAGAATAGTAGGGTTTTTTGTCTACCATATTATTCTAAAAGGTTAATCCGTTTCATTTTTCATCTATTCTGGCAGGTTGTCGTCATCAGAGTTTTATATCAAAAGATGAGTTTTTTTTTGATGAATTATATGAGAAAATATGTTTCTTGTGGAAATTTTATGCAAAACATTTTTTTTGTCATTGCGATGTTACAATTTGTTATAATTGTCAAATGGATTTTTTTGGTATTTTAAAAGAAAGTATGCATATTTCATGTAACAATTAGTTTTTCTGAGCGATTTTATACAAAATTAGTAAAAAGTTTGCAATTTTGTGTTTTTTTTTATAATTCTGAGCCGTTTTATACAATTTTAGTATAAAAAATGGTAACTTTTGATGAAGTTTATCACTTCAACATACTCTCAGAAACTCAACCTGTACGTAATAATGTACAATACATTAACTAATATAAGCAATGCTAACAAAAACCACTGTGAAGACTTTATTCTTTTTATACTTAATTCGTTTAAAATTCTTCAACAAAGGTAATTGTTGCATAAAGTTTGTACAAAAAATACATTTTCTTATAAAATTCATCAAAAATTACCATTTTTTATACTAAATTTTTATACAATTGTTTATAAAATTTGTATTTTGCTAGCTTTGATTTTACCGAATCAATCGCATATGCTAAGCACGGCCTAATCACTACAAAGTACAATTAGTTAAAAACCCAGTTTTTTTAAGACTTTTTATGCGAATTTAACTTAAAAAAATGATCAAATATTCAGTTTAAAAATTGCAGATGCAATTTTATTCTTAATGCTCCGTAGAGGTTGAAAATGGTGTATTGTTTATGATAAAATTGTGTGATTATACTCAACAATCAAAATGATACGAGTTTATTAATTGCGTATTTTGCAATATAATCAGTATGCACATCTTATTTTAAAAAACTTTTTTGTCTATTTTGCTTTGTTTTCGAGATCATAAAAAAATGCACATTAATTAGCAAACAAAACAACATTACTTTAACAAGTGTTTATTGATGCAAGCAACAATATAAATAATGAGCATATCTCGTCATTAGGCAATCCGTACGCTGCTAGGTTAGGTTACGAGCTTACCAACACAGGTTTTCAGTTAACACATGGTGTAGAGTTTTTAATATTTAAATGCTGGTTTATGCGCAGAATTTCTTGAAAATCAGATGGAAAATTTGCTGGATAACCAGGATAATAATGTCTCTCTTGCCTTACTTAACAGGATGTAGTACTAGCACGTTGGGTGATATGTAGTTTGGTGGCTCAACGATATTTAATGATAGATGGATTGGTAGAAGAGGTCTGCAAGATCTCCTAGTCTAAATCTATTGGATTTTTATGCGGAGCCAATAAACAACGCGAAGCAGCTTCAAGAGAGCATTGCAATTGCTGCATTGCACATTCAAAACAAAACTCATTTTGAATTAGTTTATCATTCTCTTTTAGTGCGCCGTCAAGCTTGCATCAACGCTCATGCTGGTCATTTTGAGAACTTATTAAAGTAATATTGTTTTGTTTGTTGTTACTATTGTTACAAATGTTTTTACTTAAATTTTGCTAAATAAAAAGTTTTCTAAATAATGTGTATTTTTCGATTAACTCGAAAACGAAGCTAGGTAGACAAAAAAGTTATTTAGATTCTGTTTGAAATTAAAAAATGTACCTAAAGTTTTATTTTTCATCTCTAGTTACGAAACATCTTGTATATACCAAGAAATTTTACTTTGTTTTGACATTGAATTAAGTCTACCTTAAAATCCTCAAATTGGTTAATGCTGCGTCGAATACAGATAGTTTTATTTGCATTGAGAATTTATTTTTATTTTTATTTCATCTAAAGTTTTTGCTTATAAAATAACAGAAATATCAGAATAGAAAATTAAAAATCACTTATAACAATATTAGCTATGCCATTAATATAGACAATAAAAAGCAATGGGTCACATAACTGAACCTTGCGTTACACCAAACAGAATGTCATGAGAAAATAATACCGTGTTGTCAATCTTTTTTTTCTGTAGTTCATATTGCTTGATATTAGTTTTAGAACATTGTTTTTAAAACCCATTCTCTTAAGTTTTTCTAATCTAACATCAAGACAATCAAATGCACATGACATATCGAGTATAAACCTGCTGTAAACATTTGAGAATTAAGACCTTTAAAGACTTTTTCGGAATATTTGGTTTGTTAAATTTGTCAATAAAGTTAATTATCTTTTCTATCATTTTTTTTGTGAACAGGAAAAATGAGAGACGTTTTTAATATAGAATAATAATCACTTGATGCAAAACATTTATTAATTAGATATACTAATGGTTTTATTATTATTATTTGCGTTTTTTTAATAATTTTGATTGTCAATAATTCCCGTGCTATTTGTGTTTCGCATAAGGTCTAAAACTTCTCCTTCTGTCGTATCTGCAAAATAGCAAGAATTGATACAAATTGATGGATTTGAACAATTTGTAGAACAATTGTGTTCAAAAGTTTGATTTTTGGGTTTAAGTGACATTAGCAAAACGTGTTTTAAATTTGTCAGCTAACTCTTCTAAACTGGATATTTTATTACTGTTAATGTTCAATAAGAGACTATTATGTTGTTTTGTTTTTGTAATTTTATTATTAATTATTTGCTATTTTTGGGTTTTCCAATAAGAGGTTTCATTTTGATATTTAAAAAAATCGGGTATTTTTTAAGAGGAATTAATAAATGTTTATTTCATTGTAAAGAGGAAGGTATATGTATAAAATTTTCCATGACCAATTCGCACATTTGTGGCTGTATGTCTTTGATAACTTCTCGAGTTCCATCTTTAAGGTTTTGGAGCATTTTCATTGACTTTATCTTTCACGTGGCTCCAAAGAAAAAAATCTAAAGGTGTTATTACAAGATTTCGGTGGCCAATTGTGATCACCTCTTCAAGAAATAACACGGTCAGAAAATTTTTCTTGCGAAATTGCGATTGTTTCGTTGCTTGTGTGGCACGTCTTGCTGAAAATAAACGTTGTCCACATCGAATATCTTTCAATTCCGGCAATAAAAAATCATTAATCATAGCTCGGTAGCGCCATCCATTCACCGTAACAGTTGCACCAGCCAAATTTTTGAAAAAGTAGGGTCCATTCACACCGCAAGCCTAAAAACAGCACCAAACAGTGACACGTTGAGGATGCAAAGATTTTTCAATAACCATTCTTGGATTTTCTGAGCCCCAAATGCGACAAATCTGCTTATTAACGTATATGATTTTTCGATAAAATTTCGGATCATTTTGATGCGTTTGAAGAACTCAAAACCTGTGTTTTCTTCAACACTACGGGCTACATCAGCAATATTCTCATGTGTTCTTGAGCGATGCACACGGTTTTGATTTTTCACATCACAAACTTGTCCCAACAGCTCAAACTTTTCCACCAGGTTTACTATTGCCGGCCGAGAAGGTGCTTTACGACGACCAAAAAGTGCTTCAGTTTTGTAGTAAATTTTAATAATTTCAATGCGTTGTTGAAGCGTGTATCGTTCTATTTTAAAAAAAATGACAACTGCCTAAATAGCCTGCTATTCAAAATGAAACTTATTATTGGAAAATCCTTTATTACTATAGTATTTACCTTTAGTTTTACGAATCAGTTTTACTATTTAGATTTGAGTCTGCACAATTCTTGGTCATCCAGAACAATTGTTTTAATTTTTTTCTTTTTTTATAGTTTGAGGAGTTATCCATTTTGTATACTTGTATAAATGTTAAAAGGGGGCATTTTAAGTCTAAACATGAATTAAAAGGAAGATAAAATCATAAAATCTGTCGTTTATTGCATTGCAACTTTTTCAAGAGAAAGGCACAACTGCATAATGTTGTCATCCAAAATTTAACGAAATTTTGAATTGGAATGTTTTGCAGTACTTATTGTAGATGTAGTAGATCATCAGATTTAGATCATGTATTAATGCAAGGCAATGGTTGAAGTACTCTAGATTTAAAAGATTTTTTGTTTTGATTTACTACAATATAATCTACTTTAGACTTATTAATTGTTTTATTCGCATTTATTACAATGTTTGTAGGTTTTATACTAGTACATACTAAATTGAGGTTTGGTACATGGCACATCTTTTAACAATTCAACTTTACTATCTTAAATCTTTTTATTATTGTATTTATAATGCCAGTTAGTAGTAAAATATTGGGTTCAGTTTACTATAAACAACGGATTGTTAAAAGATCTTCTTAAATTAAATACTAGAATGGCCTTAGGTGTAAATGAAATGTTAACTATTATTCGAAAAACATTTGCAAATGAATTTAGCTTCTATTCTGATCAAAATCTTTATCATATAAATAAGAAACATTTCCGAATTGTTGCAAAATTTCAAGACAAGTCAGATTCTTTAAATTGTAGGCAAATACTATCCAATCTATCAAAAAATGAGAAATTTGTATATTAATTTCAACATTGTTAAACTCTTAGAACAAAATAACTTTATCTCAGATGCTCAATATAGATTACGATCAAAACGTTTGACAACAGACCTGATATATGTTATTCTGAACTGGAATTCTACTTTGGACAGACATGGAAAAAATCTTGTTTTGGCAAGCATTTTGTTAAGGTGTGTGGCATCCTAATCTTATTAATAAACTTTGGTATGTGTATTGATTACAAATCTGTAAGTTTTTTCTTGGGAACAGAAAACTATAGTATAATGATAATATATCATTTTAGTGAGGGGATCTACACTGAAAACGCCAAAGAGTGAATGTTTTAAAATATTCATTTTAACATGCATCAGCACTGGAACACCAATATGAATGAGTTTTTAAATAATAAAATTTATTAAATTATAGTTTGGTGCAGAATGATGTATTTATAAAATTTATTTATATAAATTCAGGTTCTTTTATTATATATTTTTTTAAGTTTTCTTAATAAAATGCAAGAAGTCAGCCAGTCCTACACAGGGCCACTAATGAGGTAAGTGCAATAAGTTAATTTTGCAAATGCAACTTGCCCTTTTGATAAGTAATAAAGCATTACGGCCTTTTGATCTTTTTCAACTTTATGTAGTTACTATTATTTACAATGAACTACGCCTTTAAATCTTAAAAAGTTTCTAAAATGCACAAATGATTTTATTGTAGATTGAAATTTTAAGTACATTTTTAGAGTTTCTTTATAATTAACACATACAATGTGAGAAATAGCATTTATAATATAATATAACTTAACTAATTTTCTTAAAACTGTTAATGCGTACACTTTTTGTGTTAATTCTAAAAAAAAAACAAAAATTTTCTTAAAATTTCAATCTACAATAAGATTAGTGATTATTTTTGTGCGTTTTACAGACTTTTTAAAAACTTTTTTAACAAAAAACATGTTTTTATATAAGTAGTAATATTATTAAATACAATTATAAAAATAATTTATAAATATTTGTAATATAGTATGCAACATTGAATTTTAGTGCCTAACGCTCCAAAATTTGTCATTTTTAAGTTTGGTTTTAATCGCATTTGTCATTCTTATATCAGTTTAAAAAGGCAAACTGAGTGATTTGCAACTTGAACACAGAAGCATCATGAAATTGTTATAAAAAAATGCAGTACCACAAAGAATGTTCATGGGAGAATCGCGACAGACCTATTTTTAAGTAAAATATTGGTACAAGCAGTTTAAATAAGGCAGGAAATCCATTTATAAGGACCAAAAGTGTGGAAAAGCTCTGGAAGTACAAACTGACAAAATTATCAATAAAATTGAAGATTTGGTATTGATTGACCGCCGAGTAAAAATTTTAATTATTGCTAGAGAAATAGGAATATCTAAAACAAGAGTATTTTAAATTTCTACATAAAGGTCTGTGAATAAGCAAAGTGTCCGGCACGGTAGACTCCCCAGCTCAGTTCGGAACAATAACTGTGTAGACAACAAATTTGAGAGAATTTGATGCGACCTGAGTACACCAATGAAATCTTTTCAAAAATTAGAATCCATGAAATGGGTTTATAAAGGCTCTCCTACACCCAAGAAGAGTCTTTTCGTACGTTGAAGGGATTTTCTTAATTGAGTAAATGCAACAAAAAAAACTACAATAAAGGGGATGTATACAAAAACACAAATAAAAACTTGAAAGTGGCTATACACGAAAAAATACTCCACAATTTTCAGAATACGAATTGTTCAAGAAGTAGTCAATGATTGCGGCCTTAAGGAATTACAAAATCCACTTTACAGTGCCCACTTTGCCCCTTGTGACTCTATCTCTTTTCAAAACACAAAACACACTTGAGAAGGCGTTGTTTTTTACCGAATAGCACTTTTTGAAAGCATTAGTGTTAGTGTTAATGGTTTTCACGTTGAAAAATAAAATTTTGTTTGTTCTGTAACTTTTCATTAATATAAAAAACTACCCTCGTATAAAACATATTTTAAAACGGAATGTTTTACAATTTGCATTGAAATTGGTATTATAAATATTTCGAGATTTATAACGATCGCAGTTATGTACAATTGAACAATACACACATGGTCAGAAATGCTATAATTGATGATACCAAATTTATAGACTATAGATAAAGTTCGGTTTATTCTTGTTGGATAGCTGCATGTAAGATCGTGTGAGTCCATAAGATTAGTAAGGACAAATATAGGTGTTTCCGGTCGCATTAAATTGATGTTTAATTCACCGGTGCAATTGATAATATCAGTATGCAAATCACGATTTGTAATTAAAGTTTCAAGAAGATAATTTTAACTCGCCTGAAGAAACATTTCATATAATAACCTATTGAGCGTTTGATTGTGTGTGCTCCGCTAGTTTGTTTAATCGCTATTAAATATTAAATGTTAAGTTTTTATTTTCAATTCTTTTAAGAACTTGATATTTTTAATTTTCATCTTATTTTTAATTATTTAATTCTTATTTCTTTTATACTTACTTGTATATATATATACTAATTATTGTTAATAAAATACACTTAATTATATAGTTTAAGCATTGATTTGATGATATATAATATCTTATTATTATAACTATTTTTTCTAAACAAAAAACTGATTTTATAGAATAAAATTAGACTGGGCACTGTCGTCTGTCACTGATTGAAATATTTTCGATACACATGTTGTATAAAATTATGTGGTCATTTAGAAAGTACCACGTGAAACATGCCCCAAAATTCCGTTACAATTGAAATGCAAAATTATTCGACTAAGTGCTTATGCGCTTTCTTTAAATTTATGTTATTGTTGAAGAATCGCATATAACGTAACGTGCTTACAGTATAATACATTTTGTAAATGTAAACTAGAACAACCAACGAATAAATAAAACAAAGTCAACCTTTATTTGCATGAAAGTAAGGAAATGTGAAAGATATTTGCTTTATCACTACTGAAAACGTGTTTTTATATCGTTCTGTATGATAAAAAATAAGTTCTTTTTGTGCGAAAAGAAACAATAAAATGTTATTCATAAAATAACGTGCAACTACTTACACCAAAAAACGAAATTTATGGAGACAATATATCATACAGCCACTTTATGTATACACGTTACACTTTATACAAGTATTTATATTATATGAAACTGCATATTACGATACGTATTCAGTAAGTGCATTTTACAGGTCAAGAAAATAATATATCGAAACGAGGCCCACAGGACCGAGGTTTGCTAGTTTTGAAGACCTGTAGTATTTACTGAATAAGTGTCTTACACTATTTTTGCACAATCATGTTTTTGTTAAAAAAACAGGAGAAATATCAATTTAAATTTGAATGTATTATTATTAAGATTTGTTAGAAATAAAATATGTAATTAAATGTCAAATATAAATATAATTTTTTTAGTTTATTTTGTATGTAGAAATAACTGATTACATTGAAATTAGTTTGGTTGTCATTTATTTAATATTATCTTGAGCACGATCATATTAGCTTAAACAACTGAAACAAATGGGTGCAGAAGGAGAGGAATTGTTACTGGAATGGTTAAATCGAATATGGGATGAAGGTAAAATAGCAAAAGATTTGGAAAAAGCGATTATATTTCCTATATACAAAAAGAGTCTCTAGAAACTATGCAAACTACAGAGATTATTATATCGCTAATTTGTACTGCAATCAAAATATATGAAAGTATCCTAGAAAACAAACTGTAAGAGCAAGTGAAGTCAATATAGAGGAATCACAAAGTGATTTTAGAAAAAATTACTTGGCACAGTACCACATTTTCACACTAGGATATCTAAATATGAAGAAAATTGAGGTTAAAGAATGTGTCTTTTCCGACGACTTTGCAATACTTGCAGAAACAAGAAAATAAGTAAAGATCAATATTTGGAACAAAGCTCTGAACAAACACGATATAAAAATAAACGTAGGCAAGACAAAACATAATGGTTATAGCAATGGATAACATAATAACAGACATAAAAATAGATGGTTGAAGAATAAAACAAACTGAAACGTTCAAAATATTAATATGATATTTAACTTTAATAACCATGCTTTTAATTGATTATTTATCAGTTCTGTTCAATTTTCATTTTTTTTTTGTTACCGCTATCATCCATTTGATGTATATTCAGAAAAAAATAATGTATATGTATACTTTTGAGCATCATTTTTTAAGTCTTTCCGCATAAGTGTCTTAAAGTTACTTTTTCTGCAATTTACTCAGAACTCCGATGATTAACTTTTTAACAACTAATAACGTTAAAACCAAACTAGGTATGTTGTAACCTGCTTTTAAACTTACAAATTTATTACTAGAAATTCAAGTTTTATTCTCTAAATTATATATTATATAATATATTACAAGCATAAAAAGATACTAACTTTCTACAAGTATTAACGTTGGACACAATCCTTAGCAACAAATTACAATAGGAAGCGTAACAGATGTAAAAGTAAAATACAAAAAATGTTATATTTTTTATTAATATTAAATTATATTTTTAATGTATTTAAAAAAAATACGAGTTTTTTAAGAAAAACTATACATGTGGCGCACAAAGTTATAATTTTAGAACAAATAAAGTTGATGCTATCTGAAAAGTTGGTATTGTTTAAAGTAGCTTGGATTTGTAAAATAATATACAGGGTAAAATTTCACGCATTTAAAACAAACAGATTTAATTAAAAACGACGTTAACTTACTAATCTAGCCTAACCATATAAAGAAAATTAAAACTCGTTTGCATGCAGCTACATTTAACAAAACATATTAAAAACAAATGCATACTGTCAAACTTCAACAATTTATCTAGGTTTAGTAGGGTTGGTTTAGGTTGGGTTTGTTGGAACTGATGGGTTTGGCTAGGTTCTGTTAGTTTAGTTAGACCTTGTTAGATGTTTAGTGAAGTTTAGTTAGCTTCACTTGTCTTGTTGATCTGATGTGTTTAGTTAAATGTGGATGGGTTAATGTAGTTAATTCAATGTTTGTGTTTAATTTGTTTTTTGTTTGTTTAATTCTTGACGACGGGGCACCTGCACGTCTGATCTATTAAGACAAACGCGGAACTCATCTGAAAACAGTACTCTGCTCCAGTCTTCATTATTCTATGCCTGGTGATTTTGGGCAAAAGCTAATATTATAACACGATGTTGGTGTTGTAAAGGTGGACTTGTAGCCATTTTTCTACAAGACAATCTAGCAGCCCAAAGCTTTTTCCTAACGGTTTATTTACTAACATTTACATTTCTAACTTTATGGAGTTGGTTTCGTAGATAAACTGCAGAAGCTGTTCTATTCCGCAAATTTATGGACACCAAAAAATGGTTATTTTTGTTCTTAGTGACTTTTTATTGCCCGGATCCTGATATTTTAGTTATCAGACCAAGTAACGCTGATACGCTTTTTGTACAGAACAAGGATTTTACCAACAATTTTTGCAGTTTTAATAATAATAATAATAATCTTTATTTCTAAAGTACATATACACAACATACATAATATAAAGTATACATATAGTAAAGAAAATGCGTCAAAAGTATTCACTCATGTTGTATGGTTCCAGTTTGCACAAGTAATCATACAACTTCAATTTGAACTGTTTTAAGTTATTAATTTCTTTAAATATTTTTGGAAGTTTATTGTACATTTTACTAGCCGCATATAATGGACCTCGTTCACTTATATTAAGCCTGTGTATAGGATAGGAATAATTTTGGTGGTTTCTCGTATTAAAGTTATGTTTAGTTGTGTTTGAGATAAAAGATTGTTTATATTTAAAATTGTATATAAGCAATTCATAAATATAGAGACCAGTTAATGTCAAAATGTAAAGTCGACTAAAATAAGTTCGACAAGAGTCGGTGTATCTAATACCGGCAATAATGCGGATTACTTTTTTTTGAGTTTTAAACAAATGATTTGAAGAAGAACTATTTCCAAAAAAGATTATACCATATCTCAGCAAAGATTCAAAGTGAGCGTGGTAGACTGTTTTTAAATTTAATGGATCAACAAGATTGCTTAAAATTCTACACATATAACAAGCCGTGTTTAACCTATTGTTTAGTTTTTCACAATGTTGTTGCCAGTTTAGTTTCCGATCTATTGTAATGCCTAAGAAGCTGACTGAGTTGACAATTGGAATTTGTATCCTGTCAAGTAAAATTTCTTTAGGTTCAATTGTATTGATATGTGTTGTACTAAATAACACCACCTGTGTTTTTAATGAGTTTAATATTAACCGATTTTCATCTAGCCAAATTTTGGTTTGATTAAAGATAGTTTTGCTCAAACCAAATACATCGTTTATTGTATCACCACACACCAAAATATTGGTATCATCTGCATAATTTTGGATGGTAACATTTGTCATTTGGTTTACTGTTAATAAATCATTTATATATACAACAAAAAGAGTAGGTCCAAGAATTTTTAGGTTTTCCTTGCCCATCTTTAATCAACGCTATAATTTTTGCCACAAGAATAGGGCTTAAATGCATTATGACCTGTTAAGTGTGAATGACAAGTTATGCGGAGAAAAAACAACACTAAATTAAAAAAAACCACAATAAAATGTAGGAGTAGCTTTAGGCTTGTTTCACACGTATACGGTTTCCATTCGGTTCTCGATTTGTGTTTTTTTTTTTGTACACAGGCTCAGTAGTAATCATAATAGAGAGAAGTGAAGTTGTTGCCATGTTGTTTCTTTATAGAAAAATAAAAAAAACCAAAAAGGAAATTCATTATTATTCATTCTTATCACTTTACGAAGGAGTATTTGGTGCTATACTGTTTCTATTAAGTACCAAACCGAAATAATAACTGACAGACAGATAACATTTGTCAGAAAATGAATTATTAAACGCTTATTGTGGTTTACAATTTGCAAACATAAAGTTAAAACAGCAAACATAAAGTTAAAACAAAAAATTCCAAATATAAGTCATAATTTTAAAGTGACCTCTAATTTTAGCTTGCCAGTGTAGTATACTATAGGATAGACTTATTTTGATAGTTTATAATACTCTCGATAATAAGATTGTAGATAAAGATATCTTAAATTTATTAGATATTAGCAATCGGGTACTTACTACTGGTGACTAACGCTAGGAACTTTAGGTGAAACAGCCATCTCAATAACTATAATGGCGCAGTATTGTATAACTTATCAACTGCATACAATTTTAGCATCATTTATCTTCTAGATCACATTAACTACTTTCCAAACGGCTCAATCTCGTTCATCATCACTTAATAAAAATGTAAATGACAGAAATAAACACAGTCGACGAATTAAGTTCAAATTATGTACCCATATCATTTATGATTCATAATATTGTCAAGCGCGAAAGACAAATGACATATAGAATCGACTATAAGAATACTGATTTAATTTTTATTATGTCAATTAATAAATCAAATACCCGCAATACCTTACTTTTTAAGCAAAAAGTTCATAGGATTAATTATAGCTGCCATAGTCCTTTGTCTATATTAACAAGACAATGTAATTTATTTAAAGATAATGTGCATTTTAATTTATTTGTTGTGTCAACACAATCTTTTAAATGTAATTGTAGCCATATTAGTTTTGATATGTATAATTTGTATGCGTGTTTGTATTTGTAATTCTTGTATTTTTGTATTTGTTTTGAGTTTTATACTTATTTTTAATTTTAAATTATACTATTGTATATTACATTTAAATTTTTTTGTTCTATATTATTATTGTAATTTAAAGGATATTATTTCCGTAAATAAAGAATTATTATTATTATTATTATTATTAAATCAAGCCCCCAGTCCGTGCCGTTAGTTGAATCTGACAAGGGCTTTAAAATCAGCACGAATTTGGCAACTACCGGAGTGGGAGAACAATGCTCCGGTAGCGCAGTAGCTAATTGTTTGGAAGTTGGTGCAACTAATCGGGTTGTGCCAATGGATAATGCTACCCGATTCCCGTTCGATGACAAATTGGACCCCCAGCTTCTTTTTCGACAATGGGAAGAAGTCTGGCAAAGTTATTTTGTCAAATAGTGCCGGTGATGAGAAGGCGGGACCTGTCCCACGGTTCATCCTGGTCACTAGAGAAGAGGGCAACTTTGACAAAATTAGCCCCTTCTTAATCAGTAGAACATTGTATGGACTGATCGGCGACACCAAATCTATCAAGAAGGTTAGAGATGGCCTTCTTGTGGAAACGGTTTCAGCCGCTCAGTTTATAAATTTTTTATTATTAAATGAGTGTGAATGTCTTAGCCCATAAAACTTTAATCTCCTGTAAGGGCATTGTTTACTGTAGGGATTTTTTAAACTGAACGTTGGAGGAAATTGTTAAGTGGTCAAGGGGTAATTGAAGCGCGTCGCATCTCTAGCATGCGAGACGGAAAACGCGAAGAAACCCTTAACCATATACTGACGTTTAACCGTCCACAACTTCCCACCACCGTGAAAGGGGCTTTTTATAGCCTTCCAGTCAAGGCATATATTCCGCCACCAATGCGTTGCTTCAAATGTCAGAGGTTTGGACACACAGCTGCACGTTGCTTCAAAGAGCAGATTTGCGCTTGTGGAAAACCTCTGCATGATGGTAGCGAATGTCAACAGCCAATTACGTGTATCAATTGCGAAGGAGAACACTGCAAGATCACGTAATTGTTTGAAATATAAAGAAGAATTTGCTATCAAAGAAATCATGACTAAGAATAAATTATTGTATTTTGAAGCACGTAAATTGGTATCAATCTCTACACCAATAGCCGGAATATTATACGTCAAAGCGACAACTGCATTTAAAAGCTCAGTAGACGTTAACGAGTTAATAAGCAAACTTTTACCGCCTCTTATTGCTGCACTAAGCGGACAGATTCAGCTTCCTGCAGCAAATAAATTACTAATACCGGTCAATAAGACCAACATGCCCCCACCAAATCCTTCGGGGCAACAACGGTTAAGGAAAAATGTTGTCTCCTTAACCAAAAACGTGGGGGAAGCACCCCCCACACATTTTTAGGTTGGTTTTAAAACCGACCTGACTAAACTTGTTTTGGCAGATATGCCAAAACAAATAGATAAGGATCAGTCTGATTCGGGTAAACGAAAGAGGGATGAACCTTCTTCTAGCAAGGGTGACGACGACAGTTTTAGTGTTTTATTTGTTTTGTGTTAATTTATTTTAATAGCTGTCCGTCTATTACTTGTTATTTATTTCTTAATTTATTTAATAATTGTTTAAAACTATGGAGACGATAGTACAGTGAAACTGCAACGGTTGCAAACGCAGCTATTGTGAGCTGAAAATGATCCTGGTAAAACACATGCCTTTTTGCGTGTGTTTACAGGGAACGCACTTCAAGCTCCAAGAAAATTTCAATCTTTGGGGCTTTACGTGCACAAAAAATGACGTTCTGCCGGGTGTCCGAGCCAAAGGTGGAGTCGCTATTTTTCTGAGGAAAAATTTACCGTTTACGGAAATAACTCTCAGAACTAGACTCTAGGCAATCGCGATCCGGCTTACCATCCCAATAAAAGCCACAATATGCAACCTGTATCTTCCGGAGTTTGATTGGACTCTTTAAGATATACAAGAACTTATTTCGCAGCTTCTACAGCCTTATCTCCTGGTGGGCGATTTTAACGCCCACAATCCGCTTTGGGGTTTGCTGAAGAAAGACACGCGAGGTCGTTTGATAGAGGATTTTCTCGATCAAAGCGACGCCGTCCTCCTTAACACGTGTTTCTCCACACACTTTGGAGGTAAGGGTACACATTTTTTGGAAATTGATTTGTCTCTATCCTTCCTTCGTTTATCGTGGCATGTATTAAAGGACCTTTACGGCAGCAATAAAACTATTGTCAAACGGGTCAGACAGTCCGTCCTTCGTAGATGGTGTCTCGACCGCGTAGACTGGCAACGTTTCCAAGCTAGTCTGGTCTCACCAGAATCAAATGGTGAGGATGTCGAGACCGCCGTGAAGGTTTTCACTAATTGTATTGTCCAAGCAGCAGATGTGTTTGTCCTAAATTCCAGCGGGCAGCTGGCCGGTCCGTCGGTTCCTTGGTGGAACGACGATATCCGAGTAGCTGTGGAAGAGGAAAAGAAAGCTTTTAATTGTTTGAAAAGAACTCAGACGCAGGAAAACACGATCGCTTTCAAGAAGAAGCGCACCATTGCGCGCCGCAAAACTCTTGAAAGCAAGCAACGATTTTGGGAGAGCTACGTGTCGACTATAATGAACAATTTCTGCGTCAAAAAGAATAATTAGAAATTCCGCAAAATTTTTCTTCCCCGGATTCTTTGCCTTACAACTCCTTCTTTACTTCAAAAGAGCTGTAAACGGCAATTAACAGTATGGGTACCTCCTCCGCACCGGAACCACATGACGTGCCTTATCAGGTTATCCGGCAGCTTCCCTCTTGCATGACACAGCGGTTGTTGGAAATCTACAACCCGATATGGGAAGCGGCGTCTACTCGGAATGTTGGAGAGAGGCCATTATCCTGCCGTTGTTAAAGCCGAGCAAAGATCCAAACAACGTCAACAGCTACAGACCGATTTTACTTACCTGCTGTCTCAGTAAACTTTTAGAAAAATATGATCAACAACCGTCTAGTGTGAATGCTGGAAAGTAACGGTCTTTTAGCTAAATACCAGGCGGGTTTTAGACAAAATCACAGTACCGTTGATCATCTAATCCATTTAGAAAATTCCATCCAAGACACTTTTTCGACCTGGAGAAGGCGTATGATATGACTTGGCGTTATGGAATTTTGCAGAAGCCTCTTTTTCTTGAATCTTCCATGCGCGATCGCAAATTTAAAGTAAGGGTGGGAACCACTAACTCAAAGACATTATGTCTAGAGAACGGTGTTCCTCAAGGTCAACAATTAACGTTACTCTTTTTGCAATTGCGGTAAACAATATTGCAGCTCTGTGGTTACACCTGTATAGAAATTCCTGTACGTCGACGATTTGGTGATTTACGTGGCGGGAGATACCATCCCCGCCTTAACACGTCAACCCCAGATCACCATAGACAAAATGGACAGAGAGGCAGAGGCGAGAGGTTTTTGCTTCTCTACGACGAAAACCTCGTGCGTGCATTTTTTCCGCCTCAGAAGACTTCACCGGGACCCCGCGCTTGTCTTGCGAGATTCTAGAATCACGTGCGTCGAAACAGTCAGTTTCTTAGGGCTCGTGTTCGATAGGACCTTATTCTTTCGGGCACATATTGATGAATTGGTCACAAAGTGCAAAAAAGCCTTGAACCTGATTAAGTGCTTGGCCAACATAAACTAGGGTGCGCGGAGAAAGGTATTATTGCGGCTGTATTAGACTTTGGTTTTGTTCAGGATCAACTACGTCTGCGCGGTATACTCATCCGCCAAAAAATCCTGGTTGAAACTGAAAGCCTTAGACGCAGTCCACAACGCAGGCATCAGATACGCTACGGGAGCATTCCGGACGAGTCCTGCACCGAGTCTTTGCTGCGAGTCGGGTGTACTTACGTAAGCCGCTGCGATGCAAGCAAGAAGGGGCCATAACCGACTCATATGTACCGCCAACGAAACGCAGCAACGTAAATACAGACTCAAGCCTACCGTCAGTAGGCCGATGTGCGTCCGAGCACAGGAGCTAGAGGAGGTCGAGGTCGGTTCTGGCAAGTTTTTACCCTGGCTGTTGCCGAGGATTAGTGCTCGTCTTGATCTGACCTCCCAGAGCAAACGAGAAACTTGCCCCGACTTCTTGAGGAGCAAGTTTTTTGAAATTGTTGCCGAATACCCAGACTGTCCGCGGTTGTATACGGACGGTTCAAAAACAAATCATGGGGTTTTGTTTTAGACGGCACGTCCCATTTATGTTCTCTCCCTAAACAGGTTTCAGAATTACATGCATTGCATAAAGCCCTGCTAAACTGTGAGAGGTCATCTCACAGCTCATTTCTTCTTTGTTTCGACTTGCTGAGTGCCATCCTAAGTATACAGTCTATGTACTTGGTCGATCCGTTGCTCCAGCTCGTACAAGCTTTGGTATTTTGCCTGGCCGGGTTTGAGCTGGCCGATAAAGCCGTTAAAGTTAGGCGGCCGACGCGGATCCTACGGACATTTCCGTAACACCCGATGATTTCAAAGGATACGTCATATCGAAGGTCTTCGAGGATTGGCAAAGAGTATGGAACGGCTTCGAGAGCAAATTAAAGGAAATCAAGCTCTCCGTGACGGTATGAAAGTCGCCGGTAGATCTCAACAGGAGAGAGGAGGTCGCCCAAGTCGCTTGCGCATAGGTCATTCCAACTTGACCTCTTCGTATCTCTTGACCGGCGACAAACAACCAGCATGCCAAACATGTCACGACCCTCTAACGGTGAAGCACATTTTGGAGGAATGCCGAGCCTACCTTCCCTACCTTAATTGGCTCGTTAGGGAGTTTAACAACGTGGTGTCTATTTTATCAAATAGAAAGGAGTTCATGGGAAGGTGCGTTCAGTTTTTGAAAGACGCAGAACTCCTCAAACAGGTGTAACCAAGTTTTGTGTTGTCTTGTAATAATTTTGGTGTTAATTTATTTATTTTTATTGATCAGTTGTATATGAGTTGTTTAAAGCATCGTAGTCTTTTACAACTTCGGTGCAATTTGTGATATTAGGTTTAGTTAGTTTTTAGGGTCTGGCATCGAAGCATTTTACAGCATTAATGTCATCTGTGATATTAGGTTAGGTTGTGATATTAAGTTAGTTTGTGATATTAGGTTTAGTTACTTTAATTTTTAGGGTCTGGCAACGAACCTTTTTACAGCTTCGAAGTCATCTGTGATATTAGGTTAAGTTAATGTATAGGAACTGGCATCAAAGTCTCTTAAAACTTTGTTGTTAGTTGTGATAGTAGGTTCTGTGATATTAGTTTTAAATTTTAGCAACTGTAATATTAGATTTAGTATTTATTTATTTATTTATTTATTTATTTATTTATTTATTTGTTTAACCATTTTAATGTGTTGTTTTGTTTCCTTAAGTATATAACTTGAGGTTATTATTATTAAAATAAACTAAAATAAATACCTAATGACTTTAGTAGTTGACGCTAAAATACAAAAAAAAAAACAAAAAAAGAAGAGAATACTGATATTACACTACCGGTAGATATTTGACAACAATATTAAAACTAATAGACAGTTAAACAATTGACATTGACAAAGAGGTAAACTCACTAACAAATCTAATTAAAAATTCTTTAAAAAAAACAGTTAAATACAAAAATATAAACTTAACAAAACATGATTTATCATTACACATTATAAATAACATTAAAATAAGAAACAAAAACTGTGGCAACAAACTGGTGACATGACACAAAAACTTAACATAATTGAACAAACATGACTAATAAGACAAGACATAACAGATTATAAAATCATCACCTGGAATAGCAAAATAAAAAATATATCACACAAAGACAACACTATATGGACATTTGTAAACCGACTCAAGAAAAAAACAGCAAGCATACCTACACTGACAATCTAAAAAAATTACACTTTTTTGACAACTCTGAGACGAATAGACTGACATTACCGCCAGAAGCCTATTTAAATAAATTTTTCTGTCAAAGCAGCTGGGTATGATAACATACAATTGCAATTAAACAAATGTCAAAAAAGTCAGTAATACAATTTTTTTATATAACGCTATTATTAAATTGCAATATTTTTCAAGAAGATAGAAAATAGCACTATTATTCTTATTAAGAAACCATCTTAACCTCCTTCTTTGCCTGAACAATATTGTCTTATTTTATTACTCACAGCATTTAGTAAATTTACCGAAAAAATTATTTGAGACAGACAACAATATCATAACAATCAATTCGGTTTTAGCAAGAATTGTAAATGACGTAACCGTAAATTATAATATTGACAAAGTGACTGACATGTTTGTGTGTTTCATCTTACTAATAAATCATTACTTAAAAAACAGGCAATTCTTTGTAAAAACAAATGAACTTTTATTCTAAGTATAAACCATAAAAGCTGGTGTCTCACAGGGCTCAATTTTAGAGCCTAAACTTTTTTTAACAACATCCCTAAGTTTGAAAAGACCAGCCTGATCTTATACAAAGATGATACTGCGGTTTATTTAGGTTGAAATTATGCTTTTGGTACATAAAAACAAACACAAATTCATCTTCAAATACTTCAATCAGGTTACCATAAATAGATATAAATCATTAACCTACAAAAATCAGACGTATAGTTTTTACAAGAAAATTTACCAATATTATAATTAATTTTCTTATTACTATTAATTATCACAGGTTTAATTTTTAAACTTATTTCTCTCATATCATACAAAAAACCAATCAAGCTATCAGACAAATATACAGATCAAAGGCAAGTTTGGTTTATATCTCAAAAATCAAAAATGTTATGACTATTTTCTTAATTTATTTGAATTCTACACAAAAATATCTACAGAATACATTTTTTATTTTTGCTCTAGAGTAAATAAACAAAAAGTTATTTAAGTTTGAAAAAAATAACCGTTTTTAGTTTTTTTGAATATTTTAAACAGTTGAAGAACCTATGACAAATTTAAAAATAACATATGTTTTTCTGGAAATTCTGCCCAACTTTGCTAATTTAACCAACTCTGTAACATTTAAAATTACGAAGTTACCCATAACACACGTAGATTATTGATACCCTGTATATATTTTTTTAAATTTTAAATTGTGATATTTCTTCTTATAATGTCGTGCTCGCTACGAGCGTAGGCACCCTTTTCGTATATTTGTGGTGTGCGAAAATGGTTCTACACAAATATGCGGGACTTACAGTTTAACTTACTCTCTCTTAAAAACTTATTTGTTAGTGAATATTTATTTAAATTCTTAGTCATCCTGTACTATAAATATAAATTAAATATCTATAGATTGCAAAGATGCGACATTGCTTCAGTATTGTAAAGTATCTAAGTCATTAGTCAATTTTGGGTCGGCAATGATTCAAATAGCTTGTTTTTGAATAAAATATAAAAGAGATAGTGTATTTGAAGATGCTCTCTCCCATACTTGGAGACAATATTTAATAAAGGGTACCTTTTTAGAAGCGGAGAACTTTAAATTGAAATAAAACACAGAAAAATGATTTTAATATCCATGAATTTGGTTTTATTTGACAGATAATTTTATAGCATTAATGTTTGAATATGATTTTGAGCATGTGACCGCCGTGGCTGGAGAGTACATGGCGTAATATAGAGGTCCAATTTTTACACACCGTTTGCAGTAATTTAGGCTGTATTTTGGCAATAATGCGTCGAATGTTAGCTTCAAGTGCTCAACTGTTTCTGGTTTATTGGTGTAGACATGGAACTTTACTTATTTCTAGAATAAATAATCTAATGGCGTCAAATCGCACGAACGAGGTGGCCAGTTAACAGGTCCATTTTGTGAAATGTTTCTTTCAGTCTTGCTGAGACTACTTGTCTGCAATATTAATGCTGTTCAATTGAGGCACGAAAAAGTTGTCAATCATGTCTCGTTGACTGTAACGTTACAACTATCACCATTTATGAAGAGATATGGACCAATGATTCTACTCCCATAAAGTGCACAAAACCGTATTTTTTGTAGATGTAATGGTGTTTCCACAATGGCTTGTGGATTATTATTGCTCCAAATGCGACAATTTTGTTTGTTGACATAGCCATTTAACCAAAAATGCAATGTTTTCCTTGGCTCATTTACCAAGTGTACGGCGCAAATTGTGGGGCTTCAATTCCTGTATAAGTTGAATCTTGTGAGTTCGTAAATCAAGATCTTTTTGCAACATTTTCTATAAATCGGATGATCACAAGTTTAATTGTTCAGCACGATGACAAATTGACACATTTAGATCATCATTTACACTACGCTGCACACTATCAATTAGTTCTTGTGTGCGCACTCTACGACGTCGTACTGGATGCTAATTATTGTTTAGATTAAACGTATTCCGAAAACGATGCACAGTTTCTCAAATTAATCATTCTGATGGGCGATTATGAGCACCATACGATGAGTTTCTTGAACTGAACCATGTTTTTCAAAATAAATTTGAACAATTTGCAAACGTTGCTCCATCGTGAGTTTATTCATGATAAATTGCCAAATCAAACTAACTTCAAAACAACCGAGACTGTCAAATCAGCTAGCACAGATAAGAGTGTTGCCAATTTAAAGTTTGTCGCCTCTAAAAAAAACACCCTTTACAAGAACAAATTTAAGTTTTGCATTATTTAACTGTAAAATTAATTTAGTATTAAAAATTATTTATTGATATTAAATTCAACATCAACAAACATTATTTTTTGTTGCTAGGTGATTTACGGGTGATTAAAATTGATTAATGTAAATTTTGAAAATTAAATTTTATAAGTAGATAATCATATAGTATTAGAATGACTATATCTTCAGGACTGATCTCAGTTTTAAGTAGTTACTGAGATATCGATCGATAGATATTTTTGCCTTGCAAGTAACTACCACATTTTAATAATTTTAAATAATTACACAACGCAACTTTAACATTAATTAAATTTAAATTATTTTTGAATACAATGTTCAAAATTTAATTTTAATCAGTTTGATCACTCTGCACAGCCGGCGACATGCAATGACGGTTCGGTAATTTAATTACTACCCGTTTTTTAGGTCAGTATTTCAGTAACTAATTAAAACTGATTGCGGTCTTGGAGGTATTATGATCAGTGTGTACTTGATTTAGAATTTAAAATTAATTTTCAAATTTAAAATCAGTTATCAAATAATCGAATTAAAATTTGTTTGTCTATATATAGTCTAATTATTTTAATCTCGGTAATTACTTATTACAAAGTTCTTCATGGCGTGTGCATTGTATGTGAAAAAATATTTAAATGCCATATTCAGAATTAAGATTTGACCTTGGGTAAGAGCGTTGCTAAACAATCACTGCTTATTAATGAAATACTCTAATAATTAATTAATACGCTTCAATTATTGCTTGCGTTTTGCTAATGAAGTATACATTGTCTTCTTGCCGATCTATCGGTATATTTATAATTAACCTAGGACTTATGATAAGGAGGAAAATGTCATTTGTATGCGTATATATTTGTTTTTTTTAGTTTGTTTTTAATTTCGCAGCTGTGCCAATAGTTTTGACAAAAAAAATTGGCTTTATAAAGCTATCTAAGAAAATAAAATTTATAATTGAATAGTTGCTTGATATAAAACAATTGTTGTAAACATTCATTGAATTCAGTTTAATAAAGATATGTGCGACATTTATCTATTAAATTGGTTTAGCAATCATACTATTAAGATAAATAGAAACTATAATATTAAATCATTACAAATTACTTGGATAATCACACCGTAAATAAATTCTGAATGAAAATTGAAATTTCTGTGTTTATAATGTTAATAATGTATGATAAACATTTATTCTGAAATAGAAATTAATATCCGGTTGAACAAATTAAACGCTATGTGTGTCAATAATCTAATGATTATACGCTGTTGAACTAGTCTAATAATCACTGTTGAAAAAAAAAAAACTTACGTTAACACTAAATAGAGAAGCAATGAAAAATCATATTAAAATAATTAGAAAATTCTTAATTTTTTGCAGCAATTAAAAGAATATTTCGACCGTTTATGTTATAATTAATTTAAATTATTTATAAAAGGTATTTTAGTAGGATTTTAAATCTAAAACTAAAATTTTCTTTTGATAATTATATGATGAACCAGTTATTATATTATTTTTTTGGGTTACAATTTGATTAAAATAATATATGTAATTTATTAAAGTTATCAAGTTTTGTTTATATATTTTGCGCATTATATCATATCGTCTGTGAAGTACATTGTGAACAATAAACATTGAGGTTTTTCAAATATTATTCTATCGAGTTTTTAAGTTTTTCCAGAAAAGGGTAGTATTAAATGTCAGTGACACAACAGTCAGTTTGTTATAGATGTTCCTCACTGTTTAAATAGGGTTAATGTTGATTAAAAATATTTAAAGGTTAATTTAACATAATAAATTGTAAATTGTAGAGAGGTGTATACATTTGAAATAGTGTTTATTGTAACCAAACAGTGTGTTATGCATACTATGAAGTGAGTAGGATTGTAGTGAAATGTAAGTTTAAATTACACTGGTGTTTACACAAGAATTGAATGCTTTTTTAGTGAAGACTCATTGCAATAGGAAAATCAATAAGGATGGCACATGGTATTCTCTTGGATTGATATTTAGATATTTCAGAAATAACGCAGATAACAGACAGAGCGGGCCAAATACAATATTCATACGATACTCATTAACAAATTTCTACTAGAACGACTCATAATAATATTATAATAAAAGGATATCTGCGATGTTATGATATACATTGTGTCCTGAATTAACTAGTCATAAAATGAATGCCAGAAACTACAAGCAAATTGAGTAATATTGACCTAATAAAGTAGTGTATTATTTTTAATAAAAACGGAGTTATAGCTTTTTAAAGTTTACAGAAATTTTTGATTTTTTTTAAATAACTGCTATAATTTTTAATAATTTGTAACAATTTTTTGTTTACATTAGTTTATTTCTTATTTACACAAACTGTTAAAGTTTGAATAAAAAAAGTCTTCAGGAAGATAGTTTTTTAAGATTTTTTAGATGTTTAACCTTCTGGAACTTTTTAATTTTTAGGTAAATCTATTTTTTTTTGTTATTGTTTTTGTGGAAAATTTAGTTTAAAAACTTTTCTGTCTCTTGATAAATTTTGATCAAATACACGGTTTTTGAGAAAATCAAGTAAAACTAAAGGTCATTATTTCTTGAAAATAATAAAAAATGTAAAAATATTATTAGCCGTGGACGTCAAATTAAATTTCATAAACGTCACAAATTGTTTGAGTGTAATTGTGCTTTATAACAATTTTTTTTTCTTGAAATGTATCGGTAACAGTAACACGGAGATGAGTGATATGTATCTAGTCTAAATAAATCTGCAGGTAGATTCTCGAATTAAAAAGATATTTTTTTAAAATTTTATTTAAATTTATATATAAAAACTTGCATAAAATGACTAAAAAATTAAGTTTAAAAAAAAACTAAAACATTAATAATTAAATAATTCTAAAATCTAAATAATTTTTTTTTCTCAACATAATAATGATGTAATTTAAACAAATAAAAATGTTTATGAGAAAAATATAAAAAAATATATATTTGCAAACTTGCTGCAACAACAATCATATTAAATTTTTTTAATCTTTAGTTTTTGGATACTTTCAATACATTTTCTTTGGTTTTAAAAAAGTTGAAGTTAAAGAAGCTGCAAAATTATTCATTTTTTTTTATTAGTCGATTTTTTTTTCTGGTGTTTATAAAAGGCTTAACTAATTCCAATCTTAATTGTTTGAGAAATATGCTTCTTTTTATTGAAAAATAGTTGTTGTTTTATTTGTCTATAATTTCAAAATTTATTTCCAAACTATTTAAAAACGAAAAAAAACATTGTCAATGGCCATTGACAAATAATAAGATGGGGGTTTGAGGTATAACTTTAAAATACATAGATACTAAGGGGGGCTTTTAGTTGTAAAAATTAAATACATAAGTACTAAGGTGGAGTTTGAGCACTGTTACAAACACTACGCATATGCTACTTTATAGCAAGTCTAATTACAATTGAAGCAACACCGGAAACTTACAGCCGCAAATAAAGACTGTTTTGTTTTTGCAAAAGATGCTGTAGTTGAATAATTCTAATGATACTGCTTGCTGCTTGTATTTTGCTAAAATTGTCAAATCAAATCAAAACAAACCGAAACGCTATTTATGCTTAGGAAATGGATAACCCGCTATTAAAAAAAATGTTTAAATCAAAATTGCCTAAGCAATGTTTCTTATTTTAAATTAGTTTGAATCAAAAATTTAAAACAATTTGTTTTAAACATAATTCTGATAGTAACCCAAGAACAGATTGGCCGGTATAGTAGGCAACTTAATATACACAAAAACTATTTTTGCTCTGTAGAGCATATACACTTAGTGTTGCACTCATGCATTTGCCACACATTCTATGGGCCACGCTGTTCTGGGATTATTATAAAAGTTAAGGAAATATTTAACAATGTTGTTCTTAGTGGTAAATACTTAAAAATAACTTTGAAATACTCACGGAAATACATTTTTACTTTAGATACAATTTTGCGTGAATATTGATAAAACACCACATACCAATAAGGTAATATGTAGTTTCTAAAATATTTTTTTCATTCTTTGTTATTAAACCAAAACAAAAGTACTTGACTTAATTAGTAGAAGTAAAAATTATTGATTAAAGTTATCAGTATCTTTTATGATTAAACTGATCAAGATTATAAAAAAAAAACTTGTATGACAATCTAACGCAATTTCAAAAAGATCAAATTTCTCAACTTTACATATACAACAAACATTTCTATGAAACAATAATCTTCAATACCTTCTTTTTGAAATGATCAAAACTAATTCACATGAAAAAGATATTTTTGCAACTAATTTTGTTATTCTAAATAATTCTATTGTTGTACTTAGAATGCCGGTTAGTAGTAAAATAATGGTTTTATTTACTTTAAGCAACGAGTTGTAAAAAATATCTTTTTAAATTAAATACTAGAAGAGCTCAGATATAGATGATATTCCACCTAGATTTCATTCTGACTAAATTATACTATACTGGGCCATCTTCAGCCAGTCCCACTCACTTTACCTAATATTCGGTTGCGTATTCAAAAAACTTGGAATTAATTATTTGAATCCCTTAGGCTGAGATTGACAATTTGATTTCTAGCATGTCTAGGCGAGTCACTGAGTGCTCCAGAAGTTGTTTGATCAAATTTTAATTATTTTTTAGTGTGAATAATTTATGTGTTGTCATAAAAATTGAGCTAAGTTTTTGTTCTTGTTTTTAAATATTTTGCCAGCATATATTAATAAACACATAAACCTTACTTGGTTTAGTTAAATTTAGTTATTAAAATTTTAACTTATATTTTTATTACATTTTTTTTATAATTTTGATTTAATTTTTTTTAAATACAACGTCTGTCAATTACATAAAAAAGTCAACTTAATGTCGAGTACTTTATTATAATCACAACCCTAAAATTCTCATTAGATCATTGTGTGAATAATAAAGTAGCTGGGTTACTATTAGTCTCTCTGCCTGTAACAATGCTAACAAATAACACTGCTTAAACTAGAAACTACAGCCTTTAAAATTAATAACAATTTTTTTTTTTAATAAGTGAGCAGATTGTGTCAAGGTGTCTCTCACAGAACATATAAATACATTGATTATTATAGCACGCTTTTGCGTAGTTGTTCTATAAAACAATAAAATTATTATGACTAATGATTGCTTAGTTAATCAATAGTTGTTAAACTGTAACTGAACACCGCAATTTGCTGAAAAAAGCTGTCAAGAAATGTGTGCTTTACAAGGCTGTTTATAACAGAACCATTATATACTATTCAAACCGTAGTATTGCAGATTAGCTCAACAAATTTGTAAAGGCTTACATGACTTATAACAGAGCCTTGACTATACACATGCATATAATGGAATTCTATACAGATGCTTGGGGGACAAAGAAATTTTGCTACATCTGCTGAGCGAGTGCAAGGCATACAATAAGCAACGCAGAGCTTTCTTTGACAAACACAAGCTAACTAAAGAAAAAAAATAGTGCTTTGAAAAAAGTGTATGTATTTTATTGAAGAAACAAATGAATCTATGTTGTTTTTTACGAATTAAATTTGTTTACTATTGAGTATTTTAGTCGTTTGTTACTATTGGGTTTGAATAGTAGAATGGATTCAAATCTGATGCAGTAAAGCTGTTCTTACATTTGTCAAATTATTGTTCAATTTTAAGGATTTACTGACCTTGAATCAGATTATATAGTCACTTTACATATATCAATTTATTGACCAATTTCTAGTCAGATTAAAACATCAGATTAGACTATGTTTTATTTTGTTACAACTTATTGATAAGGTTAAGTGTTGCCAATCTCTGCTATATAACTTCAATTTATTTAACAAAAAAGTGCTTTTTGTTTATCTGCGTTTTGCGTTGATAAGTACATACATACATACATATAAAAAGAAAGATTATGTAATGATGTAATGTAATGTAATTCAAAGTTCAGACTATGTCTGTTCTTCCACTTAACCTTACAAAATTTGTATAATAATTTTTATTTACATTTTTTTAGCTGTTTAAATAAAACAGTTATTATACAATAATATTCAAAACTAAACAATAAATTGCTGAGTGTAAAGTGTATATAAATATACAATATTCCAGGTATATTATACAAACTTAATTGGTTGCTAATAAAATAATCTGTTGAGATCATATTTTAAGCTCATGTTTTAAAGACACTATATTTATGGGCATACTATAAGTTATTAAAATTGAACAACAAATTGACAAATGTAACAATAGCTTTAGTCAATTTATTGTTTAATTTCAAAGGCTTGCTAACTTTGGAAGTTATAATCATGTTAATTGACACTTTAGGTCAATTTATTGATTAATCTAGTTAGATTAGAATTATGAATGCATTACATAGTTTGTAATATACTATTTAATAAAGTATCTAACAAAAAAAAAACAAGGTATTATTTAATATTTTTAAGAAGGAATTGTACCGTATTGAAAATTTTATTTATTCATTTCTCAACAACAGTTAGCAATATTGAATTCTGAACAATAAATTGCTGTGTATAAAGGAAACACAAATCCGCAATAAATTGCCGTAAAATTAATTTGAATATTTCAGATTAAATAAGTCATTAAAATTGAACAATAAATTGTAAAGACAACGTTAGAATTTATACAATCGTATAATTTTAATTGCCCGAGCACTTTACCACTCTAAGTATACAAGGATTCTTCATAATTTTGTATTGTTTAATTACAAAACCATCAACATTATTTAATTAAATTGTAAGGAAGGTTATAAATGTACAAGAATGTAAATTTGATACCCCTACACTGAAAATGAATATGCAAGAAAATTAATAAGTGTCTACTTATCATTATTACTGAAAAAATGTGGACCAAATATTTAAACGTAAACATTTATTTTTATACAAAATGCTGTATTATTAAATATTATTTTCCTACTATTATTATTTGTGTATTGTGTACTGTAGATTGTACAAGTCATTCTCTTTTGTTTATTTGAGAATTATAATTTTCTAAACAAATATTATTTTGGCTTGAAGCAACATCTATTCGGTTAATTTGACATGTGGAACAATAAAACAAATGCGTAGGGTTTCTTAGGAAACAAAACATGTTTTTATTAACCTGGGGCATTTATAATTCTGTGAAAATAAGTACTATTAGGTATATAATTCTGGATATCATCTTGAGATAAACTTATATACTTTTTAAAATTATTTGAATATTTTAATCATGTTTGTGTTGATTGACCTAGTTCTCTTAAAATTTAAATAAATAAATTTAGCAATAGTTTATATAACGTATACAAACGGTTTTATGTTGTATGTAATTATCTCCTTTTGTGTAGTAGTCTAGAAGTTTTAAGTAACTTCTGAATTTTTATTTTATGAGCATTTAAACCATTTACTATTTAACTTTTATTGGCATATAAAATTAATAAGTAAAATAGATATACACAGTATATAGCAATAAAAGATATAATACACATATGTGGTTAATGTTATTTGATTTGATTTTAGCTATTCTTACATACTAAATTGGTTTTTATAACCATATTTTATTAATTTCGGCAGTTCATAACTGTTCAATATTTAGTACCTAAAATAACATTTGGTAAATGATTAATGGCATTTTTGGTGTTCTATTCTTTACTTACTGATATTGTTGTCACTAACGGTAAATAAATTTTGATAAAAAACATTATGTAAACAAATAATTATGGGTTTGTAATATTTAATCAAAAGCACTAGATCAAAAGCAACCAATCGGAGATGCAGAATTATGGGTTGGGCAGAATAGGCTGGAAAGAGTCAGCAAAATTAAGTACCTGGGACAAATACTGAGCGGGGACTGGGACCCCTCGGTAGAGATAAAAGCGAGGATCGAACAAGCGAAAGCCACATTTATACGCATGAAGAAAGTTCTCTGTGGACACAACCTGAATATAGAACTGAGAATGAGAATGACCCGATGCTATATTTTCTCTGTCCTCATGTATGGGGTCGAATCATGGACCCTTACTGAGGCTACCCTGAAAAAACTCGAGGCGTTCGAGATGTGGGTTTACCGACGCATGCTGAAGATAAGTTGAATAGATCGAGTCGCTAATCTAGAAGTACTGAACAGATTGAAGAAAGAGAAGGAAATTGTTAACACCGTGAAGATCAGAAAACTAGCTTATTTCGGCCATGTAATGAGACAACCAGATAAGTACAATATCTTACACCTAGTGATGCAGGGAAAAATCGAAGGAGGGCGTGGCCCAGGAAGAAGAAGAACATCATGGCTTAAGAATCTTCGGCAGTGATTCGGACAAACAACAACTGGACTCTTCAGGGCAGCTGTCGATAAAGTAATAGTAGCCAACATGATCGCCAACATTTGTCAAACGGATAGGGCACTTTAAGAAGAAGAGACTAGATCGGTAAGTGAAAAAATTACATTTATTTATTTTAATTAAGTTCAAATTAAAAATTAACATTTAATTGGAATTAATATTGAATATACAGCTATTAAAGATTATTGGAGATTTATTTTTTCTTATTGCTTCTAGAAAGCTCGAATTTTTTTAATGGATTTTGATACATTGTATTATTTCTTTTTTCAGATTCTATAACTAACAATATATTTTCAACTGCGTCACATTATGGTTTATTGTGACTTATACATATATGCAGAATTGGCGAGATCGTTGGTCTTCTACGTAGCTTTCTGTAACTGCTGAAGACTTTTATACTCCGTGACGCTTTAATCCTAATACATCCATTCCAGCATTTACGAGAAAAGTTGCGGAACTCTTCCTAAGTGCGTGATCGGTGTAATATTGAGGATTTTCTAATTTTAAAAGTTTAGCAATTTTGAAAGTTATTTTGCCGATTATGATAACTTCAATCAATTGATTCACGCATTTGCCTTGACAAAATGAGTGAAAGAATCTTTAAGATGTGGAACAAAGATCAACATACTTTCTAAACATTTGTAGAAAAATAATCTCTTCTTAGCCTGTTTCATTTAAAATTGTAAACGTTCGGAAAATATTTGTAAATTAATAATTATCACTTAGATATTTTCACCTTTAGATTAGATATGCAAGCAATTCCAATTATTATTACTATATAAAAATAATTGTTAATCAGACATTTTAAAACTTAAAGTAAATTGACATGTTAACATAAACAAAAGTACCTCATCAGGGGATTCTTTTGAAAGTTTTCTTATTTCTTCTATTGTAAAACATTTTGATTTTTTTAAAAGATAGCCTTTGTGTTTCTTCTTAAAAATACATTTTTTTTGCAAATTTAAAAATATCTATTCTATGGTTTAAATTAATCATGGCTTACAGCAACGACAATTCCAACCGTAAACTTGCTAAGGATTTCAACGTTGCACTGTTTTTATGTACATATAAGTGTTGATAATACACAGCCAACAAAACAAGTATCAAATAGAATTTATTCAGTCAGGTTTATAAGTTCGTGTGTTCACGTTACAGCTTGCTTACAGACTGACTCTTACACTACTACATAAACATACATGTCATTGTTTTTTGTTTTATTCTCACTAGGTCACCGACCGCGAGCCCGCACGCTCTGATCACCTCGCATTCATAACCACGCGAAACTTGAAACTACGTTTTCACAACACTCTCACCAGTTCCATGTTTCACGGATGTGTCGATGATTTGCAGTCCGTCTCGGAGTTCATGAAAGCTTTCCTTTGGTAGTGCCTTTGTGAGTATATCAGCCAGCTGCTGATTTGATGGTACGTAGATGATGTCTAGGTGTCCATCTTCATATTTTTCTCTGATGAAATGGAAGCGCACTTCGATGTGTTTGGTGCGCTTGTGGAACTCGGGATTCTTTATGAGCTTGATCGCGCTCTGGTTGTCCACATGGAGCCTTGTTGCAACCGGCTCGTCGAACCCCACTGCAGCCAGAATACGTCGAATCCATATGATTTCTCTGGTGCAGTCACTAGCTGCAATGTATTCGGCTTCGGTTGTCGAGAGGGCCACAATTCGTTGTCGTTGCGATGTCCACGCCACTGGTCCACCGTTAAAGATAAGCACATAGCCGCTGGTGGATTTTCGTGTATCAGGATCGCCTGCGTAATTGCTATCCGAATATGCCTTCATCGTTTCAGATGTTTCATTGCCGCCGTACATGATCCCGTAACTAGACGTGTCTTTGATGTATCGTATGATCTTTTTGACCGCCATCCAATGTTCTTGCAGTGGTTTCTCAGCATAACGGCTGACGACAGCTACTGCGTACATAATGTCAGGACGAGTCACGCATGCCGCAAACATCAGTGATCCAACCGCTTCACGGTAGGGTACCGTGTGACCAACGGCTTCAGCGATGGTGCACAGCTTTGTGTGTGGATCTGCCGGAACCGATACTGACTTCGCGTCCTCCATTTTAAATTTTTCAACCACTCGCCTTAGGTAATTGGTTTGAGTAAGTATTAGTTTTTTTAATTTTCTTTGAAAATTATTGTTTTTTAATTGTTAATAAACAATCTGTAATATTCCATCAGGTAATATGAAACCTATAAAGGTGTCTACATCAATAAAAGCGAGCCGCTCATCGGTGCATTGATTGCTTAGTAAAACTATCACTCGACATGGTTTTTTTTTATTTTCTTTGAAAATTATTGTTTCTTAATTGTTAATAAACAATCTGTAATATTCTATCAGGTAATATGAAACCTATAAAGGTGTCTACATCAATAAAAGCGAGCCGCTCATCGGTGCATTGATTGCTTAGTAAAACTATCACACGACATGGTTTTTTTTATTTTCTTTGAAAATTATTGTTTCTTAATTGTTAATTAACAATCTGTAATATACCATCAGGTAATATGAAACTTATAAAGGTGTCTACATCAATAAAAGCGAGCCGCTCATCGGTGCATTGATTGCTTAGTAAAACTATCACACGACATGTTTTTTTTTATTTTCTTTGAAAATTATTGTTTCTTAATTGTTAATTAACAATCTGTAATATTCCATCAGGTAATATGAAACTTATAAAGGTGTCTACATCAATAAAAGCGAGCCGCTCATCGGTGCATTGATTGCTTAGTAAAACTATCACTCGACATGTTTTTTTTTTATTTTCTTTGAAAATTATTGTTTCTTAATTGTTAATAAACAATCTGCAATATTCCATCAGGTAATATGAAACCTATCTACATCAATAAAAGCAAGCCGCTCATACCATGCCGGTGCATCTGTGCATTGATTGCTTAGTTAAACTATCACACGACATGGTTTTTTTTATTTTCTTTGAAAATTATTGTTTCTTAATTGTTAATAAACAATCTGTAATATTCCATCAGGTAATATGAAACCTATAAAGGTGTCTACATCAATAAAAGCGTGCCGCTCATCCATGCATTGATTGCTTAGTAATACTATCACTCGACATGGTTTTTTTTATTTTCTTTGAAAATTATTGTTTCTTAATTGTTAATAAACAATTTGTAATATTCCATCAGGTAATATGAAACCTATAAAGGTGTCTACATTAATAAAAGCGAGCCGCTCATCGGTGCATTGATTGCTTAGTAAAACTATCACTCGACATGGATTTTTTTATTTTCTTTGTAAATTATTGTTTCTTAATTGTTAATAAACAATCTGTAATATTCCATCATGTAATATGAAACCTATAAAGGTGTCTACATTAATAAAAGCGAGCCGCTCATCGGTGCATTGATTGCTTAGTAAAACTATCACTCGACATGGATTTTTTTATTTTCTTTGAAAATTATTGTTTCTTAATTGTTAATAAACAATCTGCAATATTCCATCAGGTAATATGAAACCTATAAAGGTGTCTACATCAATAAAAGCGAGCCGCTCATCGATGCATTGATTGCTTAGTAAAACTATCACTCGACATGGTTTTTTTTTATTTTCTTTGAAAATTATTGTTTCTTAATTGTTAATAAACAATCTGTAATATTCCATCAGGTGATATGAAACACACAAAGGTGTCTACAGCAAATAAAAGCGAGCCGCTCATACCATGCCGGTGCATCTGTGCATTGATTGATTAGTTAAACTATCACTCGACATAAATTTTTCTATTATCTTTGAAAATTTCAGTTTCTTAATTGTTAATAAATAATCTGTAATATTCCATCAGGTAATATAGAATCTATTCTTTATTGCACATAAAATTTGTATTATGTTTTTTTTAATTAAGTTAATTGGCTATATTATAACAAAACATAGTATAATTATTATTAACTTAAATTGTACTTGCTGTTATTTGTACCTAACTGCAGAACTTTTTTTTAATTTGTAAATTTACTCAAATATATATAAAGAGAATTCAATTTAATGAATTTGGGCGACTGTAATGTACAGTTATGTGTTTGCATCACGTCATAAAAAACGACGCAAGAACGGGTACGGAAACGAGGCTAACTTCAGCGACGTTTGTTTCCACAACGGCCAATTTGAGCCCTTCAGCTTTTCAAAATGTGGCATGTCTGTTTTATCCGACATGTTGATTTTATTCCCGAAACACTCACGAAATACAAAAATAAACGATAACTACTTTACTGTCCAAGATGTCCGACAACACGTGTTTTTCACTTTCGTTTCACAGTTTTGTGGCGCAGTGGAAGCGTGCTGGGCCCATAACCTGTTGATAATACACAGCCAACAAAACAAGTATCAAATAGAATTTATTCAGTCAGGTTTATAAGTTCGTGTGTTCACGTTACAGCTTGCTTACAGACTGACTCTTACACTACTACATAAACATACATGTCATTGTTTTTTGTTTTATTCTCACTAGGTCACCGACCGCGAGCCCGCACGCTCTGATCACCTCGCATTCATAACCACGCGAAACTTGAAACTACGTTTTCACAACAATAAGTGTATAAATAGTTTTTTTTATCTAGGATTACTCCTAGGTACATGCGTGTTTTTTGATTGGAATAATATACTAATAATTGAAAGTGTTTGTTATATTTTGTTGATGTGAATTTGTCTGTATTAATTTTAAGTTTTTATTTTTGAAAAATTTGTTTTAAAGGTAAATGTTTTTGATTTTGCTTTTGGGTAGCAATGCACAGTAAGAGCAGTATCATCTGCATACAGAACTGTTTTAGTGAATGTTGCAATGTTGTTGAGGCAAGTGTTGAAAAGTTTTGCAACAATGACGGATCCTTGAGAGATCTTTGCTTTTATAACTTTTTGGTGTGAGAGTGTATTGTCTATTACAACTTGGAATTGTCTACCGTGGAGATAATTGTTAGAGTTTAATAAATATTGTTGTGTAAATAATTTGTGTATTAGTTTCATAGTCCCAGACCCTGTCAAATGCTTTTTTAATGTCTAAAAGAACTATGTTTGTTACATTGTCTTTGTTGAAGTCAAAATCCAAACTGTTAATTTATTGTCAGTTTATGACTTTTTTATGTTTATCTATTTTCTCTATAAAGACTCTTTTAGCTATTTTATTGAGGGTTGTCAATAATGATATGGGCTAGTATGACAATGAGGATGAAAGGTTTTTGTGTTTTTTTTATAGGTATAATGTGGGCAATCTTTCACTGTGTAAGAAAGTGTGACACATTTAGTATTGTATTAACTGCGGAATGCAGTTGCACAATACGTTTATTTGAACATGTGTTTTAGACAAATGTTGGAATGTCCGAGAGCTTTTAGAAGAAGGAGTATCTTAATAATTTATCTAAATTCTTTGGGTGTGGTTTTAAAAGCTGAATTTAATGTTTGAGTTTCTAAGTGTTGTGCCAAATAGTTTTGCACCTTCTTTGTTATTTTTGTTTGTTTGTCAACCATGTCAGTTTTATTGCTAAATTTAATTTGTGAACGTATTTGAAAACGTCACTAATTATGTTATTGATTGCAGTCATATTATTATTTAGAAGCGTCGGTGTTTTGTCACGTTTTTGTTTTGAAATCCTCACCGTTTTTCATATGCTGTTTTCGTACAAAAAAGATTTAGTTTTTTTGCTTCCACACTTTGTTTCTACGTCTTTTAATGTTATGTTTGATTTGTTTAATGATATTATTAATGATAATTTTGTTTATAATAGGTCTGTTCCAAATTTGGACAGTTTGCAAACCGTTCAAACTATGCACACAAACAAATTACTGTGTATAATGATGCCTAAGAATGACAAATATTTGTTTGTGTGCATAGTTTGGACGATTTGCAAACTGTCCAAATTGTAGGTTGAAACAGACCTAATATCATTTATAAATAAGAATAAGAAGAATAATTTATTGAGATTTGTAAAACCAAGTACATACATGGTGTAAATCATGTCAAAATATACAGTTTAAAATTTACATTAAAATTGTTACATTTACAAAGTTTGCTAGACAAGTACAAAGATGACTAACACAACTTAGACAGCTAACATATTAAAATACAATATTAAAAAAATCACTAATATCGTATAACGTTTCCAGTATCAGTCTTCTTGTTATCACAGACTTAAATAAACTTTGAGGCATTTTTCTTATTTTTGTTGGTAAATGGTTGTACATTTTAATAAAAAGATTTTCATAACTCTTTTGAACTTTGTTTAATCTAATAGTTGGTCGAATTATGTTGGAGTTAGTTCTAGTGTTGTTGCTATGAATATCTTTCTGTTTAATTTTATCCGAAATGTTGTCCTTGGCGTGTAATAAACAATTCAACACAAATGTGGCTGGTACTGTTAATATATTTAAAATCTTGAAATAAGGACGGCAGCTAGTCAGTTGTGATACAAAGACAATAATTCTAATTGCTTTTTTTTGCAGAACAAAAATGCGAGTTGATAGTAGAGAAGTTTGCATAACAATATTCCATAAGTTAAAATACTATGAATATATGCAAAATATCATGTTCTGGTTACATCTTGTTTGGTATTTTGTGCAATTTTTCTTAGCAAATATAAGTTTTTAGTTAGTTTACATGCTAAATTCTCTATATGAATTTCCCAAGTAAGCTTTTGTTGCATATGTATACCTAAAAATTTAACACTCTCCATTTTAAACAAACTGTTGATGGCAAACTGCATGGAGACAGCTTTGTTTGTATTTATAACAAGTTCATTTGTTTTTAACCAAAACATTGCTTCATTCAGTCTTTGATCAACACTAGAATTTATATCCGTTATATCTTGTAATAAAGTTGTATCATCAGCATACAAAAAAGTTTTAGCAGATGTTATATTACTGTTCATGTCATTAATATATATATTAAAAATAAAAGAGGACCCAGGATTGAACCTTGAGGTACCTCAACAGTTATTTTTGCCTTTTCTGACCGACTATTGTTAACCACAACATATTGATCTCTGATTTCATAAGCATTAGCGTATTGCCTCTTATTCAATAATATTCTAATTTGTTGATTAATATATTCTGACAGTCACAATCAAAAGCTTTACTCAAATCAATGAACAAAGCATTTACTTTTTGGCAGTTTTCAAACGCTGTATAAATATCTTGTCCAAGTGAATAAATTGTTGTCATTGTTGATTTTTCTTTTCTATAGTCATATTGCGCATTAGTTAATTTGTTGTCTATATAACAATACAATCTTCTGTTTAAAGCAATTTCCCATATTTTAGCTAATACTGGAATAATTGAAATAGGTCTGTAATTAGACACTTCATGTATATTGCCGTTTTTGTAAATAGGTACTACTTTGGTTAGTTTCAGTTGATTGGGATATTTGCCCTGTTCAAACGACAAATTTATAAGGTGCGCCAATGTACCACATATCTCGGAAGAAATAGCTTTTATTATGATAGAAGTAATACTTGAATACCATAAATATCTGCACATTTACTATTGCTCAGTGAAGCTATAATTTCTTTAATCTCTATAAAATGTACATGCTTTAGAAAAAAATGATTCTTTTGCTCTAGGAAGCGCTGCTGTTAAGAATTGCATAGACTGCATACAATTTGGTGTTGAACCTTCAGTAATAGTAATAACAACATTAGAAAAGTACAATTGGTAGTCACTTGGTAATTTAGTGCTATCTACTTGTTTTTTGGTTTTATTTTGGTTTTCTATATTATTAATAATTTTCCACATCTCACGCGGTTTATTTATGGAATTCAAAATTGTTACAGTGTTATAATTTCTTTTTGCATTCTCAATATTCTTTCTATAAGATTTCCTTAAATCGTTTTCTAGTTTCTTAACTTCATTGCAAGCTGTTCATTTACGTATAGTACTGACAGTATTAAGCTTTTGTTTTTGTTCTTTAAGTTCTTCAATGTACCATAAGTTATTGTTTGTTTGTTTCGTAATGTTATTGCGACAAAGTGGAAAACAGTTTTTAAATGTGTTTAATAACTGTTCATGAAATATAGTGAATGCTGTATCCACATTTGTATTGTTTTCTACCATTGATATTTTTTTTCATTTTTTTCTAAAATGGTATTGACAAATGACATCTGGGATTTGTAATGGTGGCGCCCTCTGTGGCAATTTTACCAGACTTCTCACTTCGTCCTCGTATTTATATAAAAAATAATATAATACATTTTTTTTCTGGGGGCGGCAAGTTACGATTGACAAATAGAGAATAGTGAATTAGCCTGGGCCGGACGCCTAAATGAAAGGAACCCTGTAAACACAAGTTTAGATAATATAAGTTTATTACACGTATATATGGTGTAAAAAGCGTATATGGTATATGTGTATTCGTATAATATACATTTCTTGTACACGTAAGATATGTATATCTGTATATTATACGTTAATATTTTCCTTTTTTTCTACCGTTGATTAATATACGTATATTATCCATCAGAATATATCTATAAATAACCTGCATAATATATCTACGTATATTTAACGTTTATTATTTCTGGGTTTAGTTTGCCGATCAATGTTGTCTTGGATATTCGTACGTCCGAAGCTTCCCGAGCGCGTGAATATAGTTTGCAAAGTGTATGTTGAGATGCATGATTCATCTTTTTTTAAAAAAATTTATCAACCATAATGTGCAATATCCGATACAGTTTTAAGTTGTTTGTTGTTACACAACAGTGCTGAAGTGTTGTTTAATTGAACTGGAAGCGCAGGTTTAGGAGTACTAATATGAAATACCTAATTTGTGCTAAGTCTGAAAATATTCAATGACATTTTTGGTTCAAATAACTTGTTTTTATAGCCATTACAGTAACATTAATATCAATTCATCGATTTTTTTTTTTTAATTTAAATTTAATATTATTAATTGCTATTGTTATATATAGTATTATAAATACAAATAGCAAACTAGTCAAGTTATTTAAAATAAAGATTACCATATTTGTGTCATATGAGGTTGTGGAAATACACACAGTATATTTTTCAGATGTCACCAAAAGACTGGTTGAAAAATCAAAATGAATCTTTAATTTAATTGTAATGTTCTTTAATATCTATGTTAAATATTATAATGTTTTATTTATTTAGATGTAATACTTTGTATTTTATGTTAAAATGATATACATATTTTATATTATTATATATCCGAGAAAGTAGGCAGTACGGCAGAGAGGGCATGTACAAATACCAGCGTTAACAAAAGTTAAGCAACGTCCGCTTTGGTCACGACTTGGATGGGTGACCCAATTCTTCCCAATATGAGTCCGTGATCTCGTATAGGCATCCAAACATACACATGTCTACTCGCCGGATAAAGTTTAACCTATAATACACGTGTATTTCAATTGAAAAAATATACAATTATATTAATTATATTTTAACGCATTTTTTACGTTGATAATACATGTAAATTACACGTTTAAAATACATATAACCTATACGTATATTACACACTAAATATACGAGATATATCCGTTTAGTCGCCGGACATTTTTCCAAATAATATACTTAACAAATAAACAAATATTACACTTAGGTGTAATACCAAAAATAAACGTATCTTAAACGTAACTGTGTTTACTTGGAATGATTACTTTAGGAATGTGCGAGCACGTGGCTTCTTACTTATTCTGCGGCAGCGGCTTCGGTCTGAGCTCGGGCGGCTGGTGGTATGGATGCCGGGCAACTCTTTGGTATTCACTTTATTGATCCGTTTTGGGATCCACGTTAAGACCGACAGGCAGCTACTACATTCACCACTCTCTACGTCGTGCCTTTAGTTTGATCGCCTTCTGACTTCTTCATAATTGATAAAAGTACTTCAATTATTTTTTTGGGGATTAGGAAAATTTAATGAATATAAACCTGGCCGGTTGTTACAATTACAAATAATTTCTTAATACATTTGTTTAAGCAAAAAGGAAAAAATTGAACCGCGCAATTTTAACAGCCCAAACTTAATTTGAAAGGGCGTTGGGTAATATTGAAAAATGAGTATGAATAAAACTAACTTTTCTTACCACTACCAAGCTTTACAATACATCACATTCATTACCATATTTTAACGGACAGCACAATTAACAATCTAGCTTATTTTTCCGTCCGTCTGCAAGACGCGCCGAAAAAAGAGCCTCTTTTATGATTTCATTTCTCGCAAGTCCTCTTATCTCGCGACTTCTACGGCCAACAAAAATTGGTAATTTTTTCTTGATTTGTTTTATTCAATTTATTTAATCAAAAAAAAAAGTTGTTTAAAGAATTTTTCTTTTGTTTATTTCCTTAATCTATAATTTATCTAATAGGCAGATATGACCGTTACATATATTGTTATTAGATATTTGGAAGGTTGGAGGGTTGTATATTGTTATTAACACCAATCTATTCTCCAATAAAATATCAACGTGTTTGAAATCGCTATCTACACTTATATTGAATCTTTAATATCAAATAAAGTTTTTGATTAGAATAGCTATTCCGAGAGCAGCATTGGCTCTATCTGCTTTTTTGCAGGAGTATCTTTGTTCCCAAACTTATAAAAATGTGCGTTTTACTTCTGTTCAAAAACTCTATTACCTCACCTAATTTGTTTGTTAAATCATTAGCGTTCTAATTTAATTTTGATAAAATTGTACAAATACTTTAAGTTTATCTCTCCTAACAATAAGTTAATTTTGAATTCTTTTACTAATTGTAGCATAAAGGCTATATTTATCACTTTGTGTTTTTTAACTTTATTAATTAACTCCTGAAAGTTATTCATGTTATTCTCTTGTCTAGTTGGTATTTTTTGGTATTGTTTTTGTTGTTGTTGCTGCTGTTCTTGTTGCTGCAATGGCTGTTACTGTTGTTGACAGCATTGTTCTTTTTTTCTAGGCATTTATTGGCTCTAGAGTATTCTACTGCAGTTCACACACATAACAGCATTTTCTCTTGTTTTTCAGTAAGTGTATGTAATGTGAGCTTTAGTACACTTTAGGCAACGCGTATTTACAAAACAATTTGTTGTTGTATGGTTCCACTTTCGACTCTGGTTTATAATTTTGTATTAACTTACCTGTTGAATTTGAAATTTAGAAATAATTTTTTTTTGTGTAAGGTTTACCTGGAGTTCTATCACCACAAAACTGTCAGTTTTTTTCTCTTTTTAAGTAAATGTATGGAGTTTCAGCTTTTATACTTTGAATGCCTAAAATTTGATACAAAGCTTGTCTGTATCGACGATGATTTTTGAACCCGTGTTTTACAAATGAAAAATTATTAACGTTCTTCTTAATAAAATAAAAAAAAAATACATAGTCAAGCTTTGTGTGCAAGATTTTATTAATTTTGAATTTTTTACAGAATTTGAAGCATCAATTAAAGAGTTGACTGATAAAACTGGAGGAGGATTATTAATCCTCCCAACAACATCATTATTGACGTTCATTTCAGTGAGCACTTGAAACCTGTTGTGCGTTAGTATACCCACACTCTTGTTTGCACCGGACTGGTCAGGTGCGACAGATAATTTAATTTTTAATGTTTTAGCGCTTACTGCTGCCTTAGAAGCTTTTTTGTTTTATCTGTTACTGTTATTTTTTATAATATTTAACTTCAAATGAAAAAAAAAATCAATTTTATTTAATTTTAATTCTTCTTCTGAGGGCTTTCGAGCACCCTTATGTCTACAAACACTTCCACTTGCTCTGTGTATTTTGTTTGAACTCACTATACATGTTTTTTGTTTCAAATCTTTTTAATTTTTTTATAATAATAATTTAATTATTTGATAATTAAATTATATAATCTATATAAATTATTGTCTTATGTATACAACAATAAACAAAATTTTGTTATCAATAATAACATTCATCAACACCAAACACGTTTGGCAAATAATATCAATATTCCTCATTATAGAATAAGTAAATATAAAAAATCTTCTAACTGTGCTTCCTGCTATATGTATAATAGACTGCCTATACAAATAAAAAATATTAAGAATTTCAACCTGTTCAGAAAGACCTGTCTTAACCTGTCTCTAATTGCAAATCTCTATTGTCGCTTATCAAAACATGTTATTGTCAAAACTTTTATGTTTATATATTTTTTTTTTACATTTAAAAATGCTCTGTGTGTTATTTTATATGTTATACATTAGACTAATATTTATTTTAATTAGATACAATTATAATATGTAGTTTTACTATATTTTAAATGTCTTGTATTTTTGATGTGATGATGGGTCTGTTCCAGTTTGCGGTTTGGGCAGTTTGCAGGCCGTTTGGGCTATGCACACAAATAAATATTTTTCATCTTTAGGCAGTCTTTACACAGTACAGCCAGACACAAATAGTGTGGCCCCTATAATAGGCAACTTAGTAAACACAAAAATTATGTTGAATGTGGTTAAACTCATGTATTTGCCCGTTTTAGCATCTTTCAATAACAGAACAACTCATGAAATGTTTAAAATGTAAGCGCAAATGAAAAATGTTAAAACGGGCAAAGGCATTAGTTTAACCACATTTAACATAATTTTTGTGTATACTAAGTTGCCTATTATAGAGGCCGTACTACTCGTGTCTGGCTGTAGTTTGTTTGTGTGCATGGTTTGTGCGGTTTGTGTGCTGTCCGAGTTGTGGGTTGGAACAGACCTATTATCTATTATTTTATTATATTTATGTTGTGCACTAACCTGTTATTATTAATTAATCGATGTAATTTTATGACATGTTACAACTGGCCTATGGCTAGCATACGTAATAAAGATATATTCTATTCTATTCTATGACAAATGACAGTAATTTCCATTTGATCACAGACTTGAGTTAAGCGCTTCACCCAACTGAGCCACTTTCTGCAAAAACGATTGTGCAATCCGCCATAACTTGTAAATTTATAATATGACATTTATAGTGCGTTCCGTATATCAACCGAAGTAACCGGCGGTTAGGTTACGGCTAAGATCTGTCGCTGAAAATCTTGGTTGGTTTATGGAACGGCAGCGGTTATAGAAACGTCAAAATACAAAACTGAAATATTATAAGCTCAAACTTCATGAATTTATTTATTATTAGCTTAGAACACACTATTATTATGATTTTAATTAATGTAGCAGCAGTACCAAACTGTTAGAAAAGTTAATACACGCGGGAATTTTAAATTCCACATTTTATCATACAATTACAACTACGCACAATAATAAGTCTACTAAAGTTGATGTGCAATAAAATATGACTCTTAAAGTTTAAGCAAATATTTCAACAAAAAAATAACAATTTAATTTCAAAATTTAATAGACAATTAAAGATTTTATACTTCCTTACACTAGAAATTTCATTCTCTACACGTTGCAAAAAACCGATTTTAAAAAGAAGTTAAATTGCTGGAGTTCTGCTTGAAGTTTTATGACACTTCAAAAACTGTGTTCTTTGTTTTGGTACTAATAAATAAATCAATATGATTTCATATAATAATTTTGTTTTTTCAAAAAATTTTTTTGTTCAAAATACATTTACCTAAAAAAGTTTTGCTGCATTAGGCACTTCAATTAAATTTACTATTATTAAATAAATGAACCACTTTGCGTTTTTATTATTTGTTACAATATAGTTATTCTAAAACTAGTTCTGTTTTAGTTTTTTTCTGCACGATTTTATAACATCAGAGTTTGAAGGAAACTTCCCATGTTTAATTAATAAAACCACGACTATTGTTAGAACTGGATTATTAATTAAAAAAATACATATTCAAACTATTAAACTAATATCAATAAATATTTAATTTTATTCTGTGTAAATTAAGTACATACACAAAATATTTAACTATTGAATAATTATAAAATCACTTTCCATTTATTTCATTTATAATATTTATAACAAATTAAATGTTATTTAATTAATAGATAGAAAAGGAAAACTACAATAAATACCAATAAAAAATTTATTTTGATGTTTCACAATTTTATTAATACTACTTAGTAAGTTTTTTTTTTAAACGGTTGTTGCTTGAATTTGTAGTTGAATTTGTGCAAACTGTAGGGATTAGATTTATGGATGGAATTGTGCCAACATTATTTTTTTTCTTAGGTGAATTGTTAGTTAGTTAATGTAACTTAAAGAAAAACTAAAAAAAGTTTAAATTGTCTTGAACAATAGAAAACTGGTCTAAAGCTTTATTGTTATGTAATATATGATTTGTTGTAAAATTTGTTTTTTTCTATTTTGCCATATTTTATTCTGAAATGTCTGGTATTTGTCGTGTAATGTGTTATTTTGTCATACAATGTTTTTTTTAATAAGCATTTTTTTGACATTTTGACTCTTTTGTTTTGTTGTTAATTAACTTATTGTGGTGCAAATGCAGACAAGGAAATATAAAACATTATTAGCTTAGACCAGGGGTCGGCAAAGTTTTTTTGGAAAGGTCTAGATTGTTTGCAATTGCATCAAGATTCAAAAAACGTTGTTAAGTTTAAAAAATATATCCGCCGCAATTTTTTTTAGAAATGAAGACATTGCGGAACAAATTAAAAATAAATTATGAGCTATATTTGGTCAGCGAGACGTAAGTTTCCAACCCCTAGTTTAGACTTATACTTTGTGCTATCGGACTATTTTTGACTTTTTTTTGTAATTAACAATCTGAAAAAAAAAGTTTTTAGTTTTAATTCAAGTTTACCACATTTAAGAAAATTAGTGATAAACGGTTTCGAGCGTTGACGAAGAGAATTTGCTAATTCTGAAAGCATACAATTAATATAAATTTTGTTTACCTTAAAAAGCATTTTTGTATTCCAAAACTGTTTATCGTGGCATATGTATTCTACTTTTATTAGATATTTATCACCTGTGCATACGTCAAAGAGTATTTTAGAAATAATCAATTACCTTTGGATTTGGTTGTACCAAGAGAGGGGTGTGTTTAAACGACAGCAACCATGCTTTCATTTCTAGGTTCAATTCTTATGGAAACTCAGCAATATTTTTATTTCTCACACATATAAATAATACTTGACTAAATTGTTGGCTCATTATTGCTTCTACTTTTGATAGAGCATTATAGTTTTTGACAGACGACGGGTTGACTACAACAGTTATTAGAGGTATTGCATCTTCGTTAACACTTTTAAAGCTCCTTAACAAGCTGCCGTCTCTATCTGATTTATTGCAGCTTTATCTCATTGAGCAAACCAATATACTGTATTTTAAATAAGTTGTTAAAGCTATACATATATGGAATATCCTGTATTGAAAACATTTTTTTTGCATTAAAAAAACCAATACCAATACTAGTTGTAGCTGTTACAAAAGCAGTATTTATGTCGATTTTTTAACTTGATTTATTTATTGCAATGCAAACTACAGTTTCATTGCACATATCACATTTGAAATACAATTTGCTTTTCAAACTTTTGCGGATTTTCAAAAATTATTAAAGGTGCATTCAAATGCAGGTTTGTAACTTAAAAGTTTATTTAGTTCTTGAAATAAATAGCAAAAATCAAAAATACAACATTCTTTAAGTTTCAAATGCTTACAAAATACAATATTTTGAATATATTTGATATACGACGGCGACGTAAGCAACAAACATTGCTCCTTGTTTCTCAAACTTCTTTAACTTTATGTCACAAATCAAATATTTTTTGCAAACTATAAGGTTTAAATATTATTTATTTTTTCGAATGGTGTTCAGAAAATTACTTGTCTGTTAAAAACTAAAACAAAAATACTATGTTGTTTCTAGACTTTATATCGGCAATGTATATGTATTTACGTGTACATTATATACGCTTGCGTATTTTTAGGCTGCTAATACTTAATATGTATTTTGTTTTTAGTGCGTATTATGTAATAAATTTTAAGGCTTAAATATTTTTCTATAATTTGATTTTTTTTTAACTCAAATTTTATTTGGTGTTTCTTGGATATTTGAGTTAGAAAAATTTGAATGTATGTTCATAAATTTGAATTTAACACAACAATTTACTAAAAAACAAATCTGGAAAGTAAATAAGCAAAAATCGTGTTTTCTAATATCTACACTTCAAAGTCTTGTATATAAATTAACGCATATTATTTGGGCGCTGTTTTTGCATATGGCACTCTGAACGTAAATTGTAAAATATTTTCTAATAATTTATAAACTTTGGTAGAACAGCTTTTGAAACGTTGGCTAATAAATAATTATGCTATAAACTAAGAGTAATTTTATTAATAATTATCCAATTTTTAAAATAATTAATTTTTTAATAACAATTTTTCTGTTTACATGAAAATGATGAGGAATTATTTTCTACGCTCTTAGTAATACTGGAAGATAAATGCTGAAAACTTGATGTCGATGTCGGAGCATTTTCAAAAATTCAGAAATGTTAAAAAAAGAGATCTTATCGTGTAACTGCCAAAAGTTTTTATTTCATAAAAAAATACCAGCCATACTCGTTTTTTACATGCGATCATGACAAAATTTAGTCGATTATTTTATATAACTTTCCAACAGAGCACAAAAATAATAAGTGAATAAAAATGCAAAGAGCAAATACAATCGACACCAATAATTACAAAACGCATTTTGTGCAGTGTGCTAAATAACAACGCGAGTGCTGTCGTAACATTTTTTTTTTTAATGTTATGCACATTAAGTGTAGATTCTACAAATACTAAGGTGACTACATTAAAACTCACCAAGATATATTCAACGTTATTTAGAGGAATTACAGTTTTCTCAACCGCTACTTTAATTGTGGGTGATGGTAGATTTGCTTGCACCTGGTATTTTTCTTCTAAAAAATCTTGAAGGAATTACCACGTACTGGATGTTATGTCAGAAAGTTCTTACCTGTTTAAAAACGAGGTCTACCACTGTCGATGTACTCTTTGAATGAAACGTTATTTACCAAGCAATTAATAATTTTTTTTTGTCGATTTTGCTAGTTTTCTGTTCTTACAATATGTAGTAATATTTATTTTATCAATTACTTTTGTTTTTTGCAAATTAAAAAAAAAAACTTAAATAATATATAACAATTTATACATTTTTAAAATAAAAAAAATATTAATGAACCAATAGCAAACTTAAAATAAAGCAAGTTTGGGTTGTATTTCAAAAATCGAAAATGCTATGATTTTTTGTTAATTTATTTGAATTTTGCACAAAATTATCTATAGAATGCATTTTTTAATTTTGCTCTAGAGTAAATAGACCAAAACTTAATATAATATTAATAAATTTGAAAAAATAGTTTTTACGTAATATATAAAAAAGTTGAAGAACTATGTCAAATTTAAAAATGGCATTACGTTATTCTAAAAGCCTACAAACTCATTATTTTCGCAGAGTTATAATCTTTAACTATTCAAGGTTAATCTTTATAGCCTGCTTAAATCTCGTCTTAAATATGATAGTTTTAATGAGTGTGGTATCACTTGTTGAAATTCAAAGGTATTTTCGATATTGTGACATATAAGTAAGTAATTCCTAAATATCACATTTTGTAATTGAAAAAGCGACTGGTGGGGCTTTATTTAAATGATTTAGCACTAAATATTTTTTGTTGATGAAATTAAATAAATAATTTAAAAAAAACGGCATATGGCTTATGCTATTATTTCTACGTACCTAATACGAATGCTAGCTACTAGCAATTCTAATAATTGTTTATCGACCTTTCAAACTGCATGTAGTGTTTAGAACCGACCTACAAAATGGGATCAACCTGACGAATTTATTATTTCTTGAAACAATAATTTACAATATTTAAAAGTGATTGCCTGCAGCTTAAATTGCTTCTTCAGTGTGAATGTAATTACATATATTATGTTGAAATTCATAGGCAGATTTTTGTGGTTATAATTTAAGAAGAAATATTTGTTGCTACTTTGTAAATGTGTTATTTATGAAACTTTTATTTTCTATTCGATTGAATACTACTTCTGTATTGACAGTTTATTAGAATATATTATAATAATCTCAAAATTTTAATTTTGCTTGATAAACCTGATTAATGATTATTATAGAAGTGATTGAACTAACTATCTATGATTTAAATTTTAATTAAAATATCTTAATTAAATACAAGATCATCATCACTAATTATTAATTAAATTATCCATTTAACGCTCGCGATCAACGATAACTCAATCAATCATTCATTACCAAACTACATACAAAAAAAATCAATACCAATGACTTTGCTTTACTACTACCTATCAATAGCCTATTTTATCTCGTAAAGTATGTTAACACCGCCACGCGTTGCCACTGCCAGGTGAAATGATGCTTTCTTTTGCTTGCTATACATTTCTTCAGGTATCCCCACTGATTAAGTGCCCCCATATGGGTCCCCTGCCCAAACGTTCCTTCGGCCCAACCGACCGACTAACTTCCTTGCGAATAATTTTTCTTATTTCTCGAACCACCTCGCTATCGACATGAGACGAAACTATACGGATGGTGCATCAACAGCGATCACACAATGCACTTTGTAAACAAACGTGCGAACTGCAAATATTTTAATAAGCAAGGAGACTGTGTTATTGTGATTTAGTGATTTGTGCGCAAAACTACAAACAAATAATATAAAATTAATTTTAATTGTGAGGAACGAGTTAAATAGATTCACCTAACTTGTCCAGGATAAAACTGAAGTATAATAAGGAATTATTAAAGGCAAAATAATTTTGAAGTTATAGCCATCCATGATGTTATTACAACATTTTTAACAGAAATAAGAAAAAAGCAATAAAATTAAATCAGTGAGAAGTGGGAAGCTGCAGCAAATTTTTCATTGTGGATTTCCTGCCGATTAATCTAACCAAGATTAAAGATTAAAGTAAACTTTCTAATAACTGGATCAGAGATCCGTCTCACTGACCAATATTTGAACAAATTTTCAATTTAAATACAATTGACAATCTGAGCACATTCTTTGTTTTACAGTAAATTGCGATTAAATTAGTATACAAATTACTAATGGAAACCAACAAAGAATTAAGGAATCGTGTTATTTAAATAAGATCGAATATATAATTTCCAGGAAAATAAAATTGCTATGTGTTGAAAACGAAGATTTGTGAAACATTATTTATAATAAGGAACGTTATGTGTCGATGAATTATTAACTTAATAATCAGAGTGTAAACCATTAAAAGTTTTAAAACGGCGTTCCCGCTCTCGTCAAGTTTATTGCTATCAGTTGTGTGTAATATCTATTTTCTGGTTCATTTAACAGGATTATCAATTTGATGTTTTTGTCTGCGGAATGAGGTGAGTGAAATATTGTTATTTTTGTTTATACCTGCGGTTCTGTTATGAATGCATTATGACTTAATTTGCTTAATATGGACCAAATTATATATATAGTAATATTCAATAAAGCTACAATTGCAGAATTAAATATCTTATAGACAGTTTGTCTAATACTTATCTTTTATAGCTTAATGATGTAACTTTGACACTGCAATACGTAATGTAATGTAATTTTTACTCTGAATTATTCTACTTAGTAAGTAAGATTGATAGAGAGATAGAGTATAATAAATAACAATTTTATTAATTCATTAATTTTATTATTTAATGAAAATAAAATAAAAGTAAGTGTGAATATAACTAATGCTTTGCTCTCATTAGCTAAAACTTTCAAGCATTATAAAAATGATAATTAATCTAAAATTTATTTATTTATTATTTCAAAAATTTTACTTCTATTAATTCTAAGCAATTTGTAATGCAATTAATAAACCACGCAAACTAAACAGAACACACGGTTTGTAGATTAAAATTAATTAAAAAAATTTACAAACCGTGAGTAGAATCAATATAAATTTATTAGTATAAATAAGTAAATAACATCGAACGCAAAATATTACGCTATAATATTAGATATTGTACTAAAGTTTTTTGATTACTCAAAACAGTAAAATAAATAGCATTTTAATAAATGGCTAGAAAAAATATTTCAACATTGACCATACAGAATTTGATTGATATTCTACTTTAAAATATATATTTTTTCATTTAATTTAGTCAACTGTTTTTAACATCAATACATTAATTCTGCGCACGTTGGTACGGGTGGTTTTGTCAAATTTAATTAAACCCATGTTTTCTAACTGGAATCTCTATTTACGAGTATATATGCATTTACAATATAACTGCAGTAAAATGTATGGTATGAATATGATAATTACTGTATATTTAGTGGTCTTAAAGATTAATTGCCTAGAGAAGCGTGCTCATAATTAACATTGTAAATATAGTATTTACTTCATAATTTTATATATAAATAGTTACAGTCCATGTACCTTGGTAAAAACTGAAAATAGCATAACATATTTAAATACTTTTTATTATAATATATAATATTTTTTTTAAATATACATTTTTATACGATTAATACATTTTATTTACTAAAGTACATTAAATTATAAACATTTTTAAAGCCACATGTAATTGTTTATAGGGTGTTAAAAGACGAGTGTAACAAAATGGATTTTTTTTTAAATTTTATGCTTTAATTAAAGATGACACTCTACCAACTGAGCTATCGGGGGATTGTGGTTGACATCTGTGTTGGGAGGTTTAAACAGTTTTATTAAATTACAATTTTGTATTTATGTAATGAACTTTTGATTGAGACAGTTTTAGCACCAGTTATTATGTGCCAAAGTTGAGAAATTATTTTTATTCAGTAATTTTTGCCATTTTATTATGCAAAGATTAAGAGCAACGGTTGCAAATCGGGAAAATTTATTATAAACATTGCGGTTTACGAAACTTACAGTTTTTACGAGCATTTTACGATTGACATAACAAATAATTTGGCAAACCATGAATCGGTGTTACACTTCGTTCACGTTACTTGATATAGCTCACTAGGTGAGACAAAAAAAGAAAATATTGTCCTTGTTGAGCAAAGTATTGAATAAGATCTAAATACTTTGATTTGGCACCATGCGCAACAATTCGACCTCTGTTTGTTCACTTTATAGAGAACTAAGTAAAGATCTTGGATTAAGATTTTATAAGATCTAGCTTGTACAAGAATTGAAATCACAGGATTATTGTTTGCGTTGTCCGTTTGATAAATGAAAATCAAATGCAAGTCGAAATATTATTTTATCGATGAGATTAATTTTTGGCGCAGTTGCTATATTAACACTCAATATTGTCGCATTTGGAGTGATAAAAATCCACAAGCAAAAACTATTTCAATAAAAAAATTCATGTAGATCGTAGTTTTTACAAAAATGAAGCCGGCCAGCGCATTAGTATCAATGGCAAAAGTATGGCATTACCATACAGCGCGTGAAATAATGGATTTATTGAGAGAAACGTTTGGTTATTTTGCAAAATGGACCTATTAGTTGGTTTTCAATGTTTTGTGATTTGATGCTTCTGGATTATTTACAAACAAAGTTTTGTTTTTCTAATGGCCGGTTCTACAACTTACGTTTAAACTGAGTTTAATGTTTAAATAACGTGTGCGTTTTTTAAATTCTGTCAATGTAATTTGGGATTATACATTATTTGTAAATAGGTTATGTAACAAGCACTCAAAGCAGGAAAAACAGGACATTTTAATTTAAAATATTTTTTGTTAAATTTGTGATAATAAATATTGTTGCTTAAAAATGTTGTGCTTTATATGTTTTTAATTAACCATAGGGTTTTCCAATACGAGGTTTTATTTTAATATTAAAAAAAGGGTATTTTTTAAGAGAAATTAATATATGTTTATTTCATTTTAAAGAGGAAGGTATGCCATTAATATTTGAAAACGATATCAGTCAAATGGCCGCCACGGTTACGGTTGCAGTACCACATTTTTTTCATGAAATTTTTCATGACCAATTTGCACATTTGCGGCTGTATGTCCTCGATAACTTCACGAATTCCATCTCTAAGGTTTTCAATCGATTGTAAAGCATTGGCATAGACCTTATCTTTTACGTGGCTCCAAAGGAAAAAGTGTAAAGGTGTTAAATCGCAAGATCTCGGTGGCTAATTGTGATCTCTTCTTTGAGAAATAACACTGTCACGAAACTTTTCCTGCAAAATTGCGATTGTTTTGTTGATTGTGTGGCACGTAGCGCCGTCTTGCTGAAAATAAACGTCGTCCACATCAATATTTTCTAATTCCGGTCATAAAAAATTATTAATCATAGCTCGGTAGCGCTATCCATTCACCGTAACATTTGCACCAACCTCATTTTTGAAAAAGTAGGGTCTAATCACACCGCCAGCCCAAAAACCGCACCAAACAGTGACACGTTGAGGATGCAAAGACTTTTCAACAATCATTCTTAAATTTTCTGAGCCCCAAATGCGACAATTCTCCTTATTAACGTAGCCTCCGAGGTGAAAATGGACCGAATCGACAAATCGACAAACCTGGCCTTTCATCAACACTACGATGCACAGGGTTTCGATTCTTCACATCACAAACTTGTCCCAACAGCTCTTTCTTTTCTACTAGGTTGAGAAGGTGCTTTACGTCGACCAACAAGTGTTTTAGTTTTGCGAATTGTGACTGAAGCTTTTTTACTATTTTTGTAGTGAATTTTAATAATTTCAATGCGTTGTTGAAACGTGTATTGTTCCATTTTTAATAATGGTGTAGTTTTTACTTGTCAAATGTTAAAAGATAATAGCTTTAAAATTGACAGCTGCCCAAATAGCCTGCTATTCAAAATGAAATTTCTTATTGAAAAACCCTTTATAAACCTAGTAATAAAATAATGTGATACACAACATCAGGTGTGATATGTTAAACAATTTTAGTTTTTACAATTTGTTTAAATCACATAACCTTACTTTTTAAAACTTGGTCGTGGCGCGTTTGACCCGACAAGCAATTTGTATTAATGTATTAGTCGCAACCAGTTTGCAAACTGCCGAGTGATGACGGTTGGAACAAACCTATTAGCAGGCAATAGAAAACTTTTGTCTACTATTTGTTTGATCTAACTCAATCCTTCCTTTAATTTCTATGTTCAAGAAAAACTAATTTTGGAGTATCTTTCTGATTTTACTGACAGACACAACATTAGCATTATGGCAGTTACTAATTTTATAAATGAATCCACTTATTGGTATTGTCTAAATAATCAATTCGACATCTAGAATGTCAATTTTTTGGATTTAACAAAAATTTAAACTAAATAAATAAAAAAAAACATTTACTATGTACTATATCACAAGTATATTTAAAAAACCGTAACTTGTTTCAAACTTTACAACGCCATCATCGGATGGTGTTACAAACAAGTATAAATATATAAAAAAATTACAAAGTATATACACGACATTAAAACATAAAATGTACAGAGAGGTGGAAATTTACATTGAAATTATTATGAATTACATACAGTAATACAAAAAAATAGACTAATCAAATAAAACGCGCCAAAAATGCCGTTGCCTGTTTATGTTGGATTTAATTGTATTACAGTCTCTTTTACACACAAACAGTTCAACGTTTCTCCTAATAGGGGGCATTGCGTTAACACTTTTGACACATTAAATTGTCTCTTCAACCTGTGAGACGCTGGGCACACTGATAATGGGTGCATATTCTGAAACACGAGGCAATTTACATAAAATACATCATTTATTAATTTTAAATAATCAGGTAGATAAAAGATTAATGAATAGCGGTTTTTACTTACTATTAGAGAAAGAACATTCCGCAAAAAGAGAGAGGATTACATTATTTCGAACAAACGAGATTTATATAAGTCGGTTTGATTATTAAGCAAGTTTACGGAAGGATTATTTTTTGATTAATAGTAATTTTATTCTATTTATAGGCCAAACAAGAAGAAATTTTGAAAATAGATTTAAAGAACATTACCGCTCTTTCAGATTCCGCTATTCAGATAGTACTTTTGCAAATCATATTTTGGAAAATAGTCACATATTTTTGATATTAATAAACTTAAAATCATTCACAAATCTTCAAAAGGCAGAAAATTTAATTTGTTAGAAACGCTTAAAATTACTACTAGAATTTATATTTACTTTTTTAATTTTGTTAGTTTGTTTTGATTTTTGGTGTTTTTGAGTAGATGTATCTTTTAATAAGTTGCTTCTTCTTCTTGTTGTGCCTTATCCGTTGCGGACGTTGGCAATCATTATGGTAATTCTGACTTTATTAGCAGCTTGTCGGAACAATTCAATGGATGTGATACCGAACCATTGACGTAAGTTTTTGAGCCACGAGTGTCTTCTTCGGCTTGTCCCTCTTTTACCATCCACTTTGCCTTGTAGTATCAGCTGTAGGATTCGGTATTTGCCATTTCTCATAATGTGACCGAAGTATTGAAGCTTCCGCTGTTTAACTGTTATTGATACTTCCTTTAGCTTTTTCATTCTTCTGAGCACTTCCTCGTTGGTTATGTGCTGTGTGTATGATATTCGTAAGATACGGCGGTAAATCCACATCTCAAAGGCGTCTAACTTTTTCATTGTTGCATCTGTTAGTGTCCATGCTTCCACCCCATAGAGCAGCACAGAGAATACATAGCACCTCACCATTCGGACTTTGAGATCAAGACTTAAGTCGTTGCCACAGGAAAGGGTTTGCATTTTGTTGAACGCTGCTTGTGCCTTTTCTATTCTGCTGCGTATTTCAACAGCATGGTCTCATTTTTCGTTTATGACTGTTCCTAGATATAAATATTTTTCTACACGTTCTATTGATTCGTTGTTGATACTAAGTACTCCTGGTGCTGAATTGTTTTTACTTATAGACATATACTTGGTTTTGCTTATGTTTAGATTAAAGCCATACTTCTTGCTTACTTCATAAATACGGTTCATAACTACCTGCAAACCCTCCAATCTGCTGGCAAGTACAGCGCTATCATCTGCGTATCTTACATCCTTTTTAAGTTGCTTAAGTGATTTAATTTTTCATTATGTGTTGTGATAATGTTATTGACAAGCTTCTAGAGTAAGTTGAAAAAAAATAATTATTAAATTGTTGAAGGCATGGAGGGCACAGCTATATCAGTGAGTTTTGTTTTATTTTATATTTATTGTTGAACAGTTTTTATGGTAAATCTGGTTGCACAAACCACGACAGTTTATAATTATATCATTGCTAGTTTTTTTGCAACTTTTGCAGAGACTAGCTTTATTATCCGCTATTGCAAACTGCAATACAAATTAGTTTTGCTTTTAAAAATTGTCTTTGATAGTGTTTGGTATACCATTTCTTTTATATGGCTCCACAAATAATAATCTAAATAAGTTAAATGTGGATATCTTTAGGGCCAAGGGTGCTGTTCTAATTCCAATTACACGTTTTTAAACTTTTGATTTGAAAATTGTTTTATACGTAACGCAATGTGCGGAGGGGTACTATCGTGCCGATTTCTCATACCATGTCTGAGGGACATCATCTAATAATCTTTCTAAATTCTTTAAAACATGTAAATAGCTATTTGCGGTTAAATGGTTTAAACGAAATGCATGTTGTCATTAATTAACACAAAAGACATTCACTCAAAATCTGTGTTGATAATTTGACACTGTCATTTTGAGTGGATTCTTCAAGCTCCAAGAGTGGCTGTTTTTTCTGTTCTGTAATATAAATTTGTGTCAATTTTAAATGACTTAGCGTCAAAATTCCATACGATAAGAGTGCTTGAATAGGCTGGATATAAAATAGATATAAACCTTAACTATGACTTTTCTTCAAACATGCATTTGTGGTATTTTAACGTAATGGTTCTGCACTTGTAGGTCTGGCAGTCGCTGATTTGGAAATTTTAACTCATGTTCTAGAGCAGCTGCTACTGAGTTTCCATCACAAAAACCGCAAATGTAATAGATATCGGCGTGCTTTTGCGTTATAAAGTAAGCATTAACACTGTTAATAAGCGCAAACAGCGAAATGAACTGGAACGTGCTTTACTGCTTGACATAGAAGTAAATATTTTTATAGTAACGTGAACAGTTTGTATCAACAATTAAAAAAAAATGGCGTTTTTATACTCTATCGACCTCACAAACCTGGTTTTAACAGGCCAAAGGTCTTACCGAGTATGAGTGATGAAATGAGGCGAGATGATTATTGTTTGTAAATTTGTTTGTCGCTGAAACCATGAATGCCGAAGCGGTTAAAGCGTTGAACAAATTCACATATAATATACAGCAGAGTAGGATTTGAACTCAAGACCTCCAGCATGAGAGGCAATCATCTAAGCCACTAACCTACGCTGCCGCCTACTACTTAATATCATTTGTTGTTTTGGCTGCTTTAGTATTTAACTGAAACAGTTAATAGTTGTTTTTGAAAAAATTACCACACTTTAGTATTGACTTCTTGTATCTCTTCTACACGTAGGCAAAGTGGTGACACACTTATGTTCCCTCTGCACTTAATTGTCACTCTGTTTGTCTGTTGTATGATAATGTAATATTATATTTTTTTCTATCAATTGGCATCTTCTACACTTCTGGCTCATACACCAGATACTTATTTCAGTATTTTTTCAAGAACCTTCTTGCTGCCGCTTACTTTTTTGCTTGCATAGCTCATTTGTTTCTCAATCAGATGCAAATAGATAAATATTGTTCAAATGAACTGTTTTATTTTAACATCTATTTCTTTCTAAAACGTTTCTATTTCCTTTTATTTTTCTAAACACAATCATGTTAATTTTATAACATTTGTTTTTTTTTTACTACTAATTATTATCTAACTTGTGTTAAGAGCACGTAAATCAATTATTCGAATTTATCTTTCACCGTCAAGCGATGACAAGATGCACTGATGAGGATTTGTGAAAACCGAAACAATTGTCTGTATTTAGTTGGTCGCTTTGGATTGGGTTTGAAAAATTTATTTTAAATTTTTTATTTTTTAATAAGCAATATTTGATTGTCTAGGTAGAGTCTACCTCTTTAGACAATTTAGTTGTCAGTTGCAATGCTGAAGTTTATCGATGATATTCGGTTTCTTTGGTTGAACCAACACGATGGAGCAATAATTACTTGTATCACTAATTATTTATATTTTTCTTCTCTATTCTTCTTATTGAAATATTTGGTTAGTTTGTCTAGTATTTCTTTTAACTATTTTTAATTTTTATAAAAACCATAATTGTTTATGTTTGAAAAATTTATTTGATAAACTGTCATGTTTCATTCACGGTAGCATTCGCAGGCAGATGATTATTAAAATAATACCAATTATAAGTTTATATACTAAAAATTAAAGTAGAAGTAGGTGGGGTTATTATACAAAACGGTCGAAATGGGTTGACCTTAACTTTCACCTGCATCGCTACTGGCGCTTTGATGGAAAATTTAAAATACAGTTTAAAATAATTTAGTTTTTGTTAATTGACGCTTTTACTCTTAGTCATATTTTATTATTAAAAATAACTCATTTTTATGTAATTTTTCTTTTGAACTTGCAAATTTTTATTTTAATACATAAATAAGATTGCATAATTTATTTTAAATTATAATAAAAAATGTTTGTTATTTGTATTTATAGTAGTAGTAGTAGTTTAGGATGTTTTTATAGAAAATTCAATAGAAAATCTGATTCTGTTCTGATCAGTTTTGCTAGATACAAAATATATTATAATAATATTTACATATTATTGCCATCATTTGGCTACTCAATATTTTCATTTTGTTAGTGGATAGTTTTGGTGTAGGAGTGATGTTATTACGAACATTAACAACTTAATGTTCGAAAGGCACCAATTTGTATACATATTTATTGATTGTTGTTTTGTAAATTGTTAATAATTTTTTATATTTATGGTTTTATAAAAATACACAATTAAGCACTACTTACCAAAAAATAAATATTATTTGTCATTATTTACTTTTTAAGAAGAAAAAAATTGAACCAATTTGACTGACAACTTAATGTTCGGACTTTTTTTTTTAGGTTAACTTTGTGAAAATGACAGTTATTACTGTAATAAGCGTCGATTTACTTTTTATTTATGTGTGTTTGTGAAAATGGGTCGTGGTAAAGAAGCATCTAAGGACATACGTAAAATTGTTGTGAAACAGTATCATGAAGAAAAAAGCATGAAGATAATTTGAATTTATTATTATCTGGTGCTATGGAGAGACATAAAATTCAGGGTAAAAGTACCGACCAACTTAGTAAAATGACATGAAGAAAGAGAAGATTGTTTGTGGAAATATGTAAAAGTCATCTAAAAGCCACTGTAAGGAAGACGGCATAAGTTAGGGCTCAGTTTTTATAAGATACACAATAAATAAAATATTGAATAATTTTTCTTTTTTTAATTCACATTATTTTATTTTATTAGAACATAAAGAAAACTTCTACTAACTTATCAACAGAAGAAAAAATGTCTAGTTTCAGCTAAATTGTCTTGGACGGTAGAAGACAGGTCCAAAGTTGTATTTAGTAATTGCATAAAAAAAATTATTTGAAATAAAACCGAAGCTTCTAAATTTGGTTGTATAAAAAAGACTGTGAAATTTTTAAAAGAGGTGATGATTTGGTGTGTATGTCTGGAAATGATTTGGGACGACAAGTCTTAGCTTGAAACTTTGCCAGCCAGAATACAAGCGGTCATAAAGACAAAAGCTGAAAACTGTCCCTTATTGAAGTTATATTCTTCTCTATTCTTTAATTTAAAAAATTAACAATTTACAGAACAACAATCAAAAAATATGTATACAAATTGGTGCCGTTTGAACATTAAGTTGTTAGGGCTCGTAGTTGTTATCTAGTGCTTGTTGGTACTATCTGGATCTTTGACGGCTATGGGCTTATCTATCTAAATTCTATTTCGACGCATGCTTAGGAAATTTAAAAATTGTATATGTTACGTTCAAAGCAGTAAATTAGCCATTGTGCAAAATAATAAACAGATAAAATTTAATATCATTTAGTGCTTAATGAGTATATTATAGTAGATAAGTTATTGAACAAACATTGAATACATATTACAAACTGTGTTAATAATGTTCTATTGTATTCAAATTAGGCCTATACATCTTGTTACTGTGGTGACTTTGAACAATGATTGCATATCACATCTGATTGGTACATAAGAGATTTGCATTGGACGACGAATTATATTTTAAATGTATTTTTATCAGTTCAAAACTGAAAAGATTTTACCGTTATTTAATTAGTCAAATGCACATTAAAAAAATCAAAAATCAATTTCATTCTATTTGATTAATTTATGCCAAAAGTTAAATATGTAAATAAGGCAAATCCCATTTATACTAACTCTCTCTTTCTCTAAAATATTTATACTTTTATTACATTTACATTTTACAAGACACTTAGTGTCTATTAATATATAAACATATTTTATTAGACGTGAATCATTCTATTTTGATTAAAACTTGGCGAATATGGCCTACATAATATGAACAAACAACAACATTAAAAAAAGAGGAATCTTGATATTCAGCACTAGCAATATTCAATCTGCTGTATAACTGGTTTAAACTCATCAACAAACTGGAATGAAAATACTGTTCGATTTCTTAGTCGCACCAATTCCATCATCGTGTTATATATTTAATATAGCCATTATATTTTAATGATTGTTTTATATAATATCTATTTATTTTTTAACAATTTATTAATATTAAATCATTTTTTGTAGTGTAGAAATTATGCATTTGTTATATATTATTTATTCAATGTGATTTTAAAATGCATTTTATTATATAACTAGTATAATTTGAGATAAATTTAGGCCCATTCATTTAATTTAATTTAAAGGACGTGTTAGAATGTATTATTTCTGCAACAGGAAAGAGAAACCTGTGTAAAATAAAAACTTTCGTCATCGCCATAACTCTGATCAAGTGCAATAAAAATACTATCATGTAGGTATGTATAAATACTATCATGTATGTATAAAGGTCACACGACGAAAATGAGTTGTTTCATTAATATGTATTTATTTTATAATCATTTTAACAATAAGGTCAATATAATGAAATATTGTTGCTAAGCTATAAAATCTAGACAACTCAATTATATGATTTAATAAGTCATTCTATGAACAATAAATTGTGTTTTATATTTATTTTATATAGTACATTAAAAGCGGTTATGCACTTTCATTGAAATATATTTTCAATACTATACTCTCAACAACAAATTTTGAATTTGGCATTAATATTTTTTTTACTCTACTATAATATGTGCATTGTGCAACTGTACTTGCTACGGAAATATGTGCTATTTTATACTCATTATTACGCACGCATAATACGTGCGAAAAGTTAATATTACGTACAGAGCCATCGAAAACTGACAGATGATCTGTCAAATGTCATACAGAATAAAAGATATTGAAAAAAGAAGATTGAAGTCAATTTAGAATAAAACGATTAAGTGGGAGAATAGACTCAGTCCGAACTTTGCCGTTTTCTATTTGTATGTAGTAGAAATAAAGTTTATTATTATTATAACATTTCATAAATTATTTAATCCTTTTTAAGTATTTTAGACGTAAAAATCTTGGTCTACAATTTACAGGAAGTTTCTATTTTCACTTTTATGAATGGTGTTCTACAAGGCTTGTGTGCAACATTTATACTCGTAAAATTGTAAAATATAATGTAAATGTAAATGCATTGGTTAGTTTAGTTTTTTGGCATATTAGCCAAAAAAAGACTGTTATACGATACTTTTCTCTAACTATATAAAGAGTAAAATAATGTGCTAAGTAGCATATTAAAAAATTAAATTAAATTAATGATAAATCTATAACAATAATAAAATGATTTACCACAAACTAATAAAAACAATAACAAAATATGACTATATATTTACATAAACACAATAAATAGATTTCAAATTTAGCCCGATTTTCAATTAGTAAAATTGAGATGCCTTGCTTATTTTTGATAACGCAGTATATACTCTCGGACGTTGAAACGTCCAAAGGATAATTGCAAATTTGAAATCCAGTTTCTAACAGTACACTGCAATTTCTTACAGCAACCGGCGTATGCAACTGTAACCTCATGTTGCCAAGACTATTATTATGCACGACAGGAAATGTTTGGATTTCATTTTTGCGGCGTACCTGACAGTCAAGATTTTACGCTGAAGACTTACTTTGTATTCTGGTACAGCTGCTTTGCACAAAACATTAGCAATAGGGTTAGTGCGGAATACGCCAGTTCCTAAATGAATCACTGTATGGTGGACAGCCACCAGCTACTTTTTTTTTGGTTATTAGTTATTTGAATTTGACGTTCTAATGTTGTTATGTTTTTCAAAGCACAATAGATAGCTACGTCATCAACATACCATCATACATCTTCTCACCGGATGTTTGTAGAATTAACTTATGCCGTTATATAGCTATCATAAATAGCGTCACGCTTTAAATGGACTATTGAGGAATACCATTCTATGGATGATCAGTTGCAGAATGATGAACCACATTGTATATCAGCAATTAAACCTTTTGAAACTAAATAAGCCGATTTTTGAGTATTTCCTCAATAAGCAGCTAGTTAGGAAAATGGGTCTACTGCTTGTTGAGATTTTTTTTAAAATTTTACCAGGTTTAAACACTGGTAGTACGATAGCAAGTTTTCACGACTAAGGGCAATATCCTGTTTGTTTGGCTGAGAAACTTGCTTAAGCATAGCATTGTGTTTTGAATTGACATGCGACACCTAAAACAGTATTGTGCGCTTTAGATACTGCTGAGTCAAATTTCCAATAGAGTTTTTTTAGTGTTAATTGATTGGTTTTTTGGAAATTGTCATTGTAATTATCTTAGCTGCAAGCGTCAAAATATAGTGGCCAGGACATTTGAGATATTGAGAAGGTCGGTATTAAAATTGTTTGAATTTTTTACAGGCTTTTCTGACGAGAATTTTACGAATTAATTAATGTAACATGTTTTGATCATGTTTTTTTTTAGCTTTTTTGCAAGTTTATTTGCACAACAGCTTTGTACTACAAATTAGCTATTAGGTTTTCTTTAGTTAGAGAGTGATGGAACCTAGAAGAAGAAACTGTTTTTTTTTTTTTTTCAATTAGCTTGTTTACAATCAAAATTACACTAAGGAGCGGGGTATCTGTGAGGTTTTTCTGAACACAGTGTACAACACATGCGAGTAACTGTCTGTATGGTGGAATTGGTAAAAACCATATTCTAATTAGCATGTTTTATTTTCGTATTTCAATGACAATTTTTATGACCAAGCACGCAAATCAATGTTGTCTATTATTAAAACGTTCCTAATCTAACAATGCTGCGATACTTAAAGAACAAATTGTAAGGTAAATAGCTAAAACTGATCTATTGGATAAGAGAAAAGTAGGTATCGTTACCTTTATTTAATTTACATTTGCACGATCTTTGCGATAAATAGTGTAATCACAAAGATTAACTGATCTTTCAACTTAAACATTAGTTTCCTGTAAGGAAACGCAGATAGGCGAATGTTTGGCTAATAAGATTTTAAAAGATTTGTAATGTGCATTATATCTGTTGCAGTTCTATTGTATAATGGCTGAACCCTTTTTTTTTCCTTAATTTTTATTGGTTCTGACGACATGTCCGTTTATGTAAATGATGTATGATGTGCTATTCATAATTAGTTAAAAAAATTAGTCTTGAATTATTTTCTTTAAATATTTAATGTGTTTGAAGCCATTGAAACAATAAAGAATTCTATGACATATGGCTCAGATAGAATATCTAGTGAGTTACTAAAAAAATGTGTTTATATTATTGCTAAATCGTTACATACAATATTTGTTAAATTAATATTATGCGTTTTTTTTAAATGTTTTTTTAAGAAAAGTTATATAGTACATATGCATAAATTAGTATATGGTATTGCAAACTATAAAGGAATTTGTAAACAATCAACTATTCTTAATTAATTGTACTAAACTGGATATATGTTTTAGTTTGCAATATCTTGTATACTTGTCATTTCTACTATTTATTTATGATTTGTGCGATACCATTGAAAATTGCAAATACTTACTTTAGTCAGATGATCTAAAAGTTTACCATACAATTATTTCTGTTTATTATTATAAAATGAGTTAACAGTTCAGATTGAATAAACAAGTATCTCCGATTGGAATTTCCATGTCACTGCAAGACCTTTTTTATTTTTTGATAACCGTTTTCAGATATAAATTGAAAAGCAACGGTGATAGGCAGCAGCCTTGTTGTAAGCTTTTATTTGGACTAATAAATGTAGATATGCCATCTCTTACAAAAGCTTTGTTGTTTTGATATATTAGTTTTATTGCATTTATTAAAGCGTTCTATAATCTACGTTTTGAAATTCAGTTTTTAAGTTGTTATTGTATAATATTTATTGTATATTTAAAGGTGTTTGTTGTTAATAAAGATTATTAACTAGCATGTCAGTTTCATGGTTAAAGGTTGCAGGATTACAGGAATCTGTACCTTAGATGGTAGTAGCTTAGATTGGGATGCCGTTTTTGTAGGTTTGGACTCAGATTGAGTCACAGTCTGTTGAGGCTTTGATCTTTAAGAGTCACTGTCTTAGTTATTTTTTCTATCTTCAGTGGTTTTGGCTGAGATTACTTTTGTTGTTATCTTACTTCAAATTGGACCGCAGTCAATTTTGGTTTTGACAGTTTACATTAGAGTCCTTATTAAAGATAGTTTTTGCAACAGCAATAAATTTCATAACTGGTGTTAGAATAGGTGTTTTAACAATTGCTGCAAACGATCTAGAAAAGGTAGGAGCCGTAATTTGTCGATATTTCATTTGAGCATTAAAGTAATATAACATAATGGTTGAATGGTTGAGACCTTTACTATGTGGTAATTTATAATAATAATAAAATAAAACACTATCTATTTTTTTTTACCACAAATACTTTATTGATATAAATATATATTACTAAAGAATACATATCAATACAAACAAAAATTTACAACTCGAGTTTTGACTTTTAATGGCCATTGTCAAGCGAGAACAAAGTAAAGAAAAAATACATTTATACAGAAAAGTTAATATATAGGGATTTCCAATATAGGTTTCATTTTGATATTTAACAAAAACGGTTATTTTTTAAGTGAAATCAATAAATGTTTATTTCATTGTAAAGAGGATGGTATGCCATTAACATTTGAAAACAATATCGGTCAAATGGCCGCTACGGTTACGGCTGCAGTACCTCATTCTTTTCATGAAATTTTTCATTATCAATTAGCACATATGTCCTCGATAACTTTACGAATTCTATTTTTAAGGTCTTGAATCGATTGTGGAGCATTGGCATAGACCTTATCTTTCACGTGGCCCCAAAGAAAAAAGTCTAAAGGTGTTAAATCACAAGATTTCGGTGGCCAATTGTGATCACTTCTTCAAGAAATAACACGGTCAGGACACTTTTCTTGCAAAATTGCGATTGTTTTGTTGCTTGTGTGGCACGTAGCGCAGGCTTGCTGAAAATAAACGTTGTCCACATCAATATCTTTCAATTGCGGCCATAAAAAAATTATTAATCATAGCTCGGTAGCGCCATCCATTCACCGTAACAGTTGCACTAGCTTTATTTTTAAAAAAAGTAGGGTCCAATCACACCGCAAGCTCAAAAACCGCACCAAACTGTGACACGTTGAGGATGCAAAGACTTTTCAACAATAATTCTTAGATTTTCTGAGCCCCAAATGCGACAATTTTGCTTATTAACGTAGCCTCCGAGGTGAATATAGGCCTCATCACTGAAGATGATTTTTTGATGAAATCATTTTGATGCATTTGAAGGACACAATCAGCGAAGATACGACGTTTATGGTGATCGACCGGTTTGAGTTCTTGTGTTAACTGAACTTAAGAAGCCTTAAGACTTAAGTTTTTATGCAAAATACGGTGCAATGTTGTATGTCAAATTGTCCGTATTTGATAGGCCGCTTTGGAGTTGGATTGGGTTTGAGTAATTTATTTTAAACTTTTGTTTTTTATTAAACTATATTTGATTGTCTACCTCTTTAGACATTGCAATTTGGTTGCCAGTTGTGATACTGAAGTTTTATTGATGATTTTGATTCATTGGTTGAAGCAACATGATGGAGCTACAACTACTTTGCACCACAAATTGTTAAATATACCGATCTGATTGATTAAAATTGGGTTAGTTTTAACTTTTGTTTTGCCAGAAGCTACTGCCAAAGTTGTATATTAAAACGAACACTTTTCCAAACATAAGTGTTAGGCTTTTAGCTACCAGAATTTTTTTGCCTACATTTTGGATTAATATTGTCAAAGTTAATTAGCGAAAGTATTTTTTGGCACCACTTCTTCCTGCAGGGGGTTAGTGGTCGAGTGCGCTAACTACTACACCAGCTGGCCTATGAAAAAGAGTTGTTTTAAATAATAAAATATTAAGAAAACAAAAAAATTAAAGTTGTTCAAGATTGAATGTTATTAACTGTAATTAAGTTTTTGATAGTAATGTCTTTAGCGCAATAGGAGCACCCGCATACTTGCTATGACTTTTTTTTCGTGACTTATAATATGCGAATAAATGTTTTTAGTATGAAATAATAACAATTTTTATATTATTTTATAGTTGTTCAGGACGGAAGTGTAATCTTGACCAAGTTATATATATAGTAGAATAGATAGTAGTGAAACTCACCAAATTTTTATACAAAATGAATACAAAATTTGGTGTTCTATAAGTTTTTTTCATTTAAACTCTTCATGTACAAGGTGCATTAGAGCCTGAGTGCGATTTTTACCTAACTTAACATAACCTAACAAACTGACAAATTTTCTATAAATTATTTATTTTTAATTGAATTAAAACCACTTTTACTTTTGCTAGTTGTGGAAAATAAATCAATTGTGCTGAGTTACAATACAATTATATTAAATTTTAAATATTAGTTTTTGTTTTATTTATTTATTTTTTAAATATCAAATTGTGCTATTTACGAATTTCTTAATATGTCACAATAACATATAAATACCGAGTGAAACCAAACTTGCTGAAACTATCACATTGAAGGCTAGATTTAAGTCTGTGAACATTGACCTTGAATATTTGTGGCTTATAAGTCTCGGGAAATACTGAAATTAAAAGTTACAGTAATAAAAAACCTCTCTTAAAAGTTTTGGGCATACATCTCTGAATTGTCAATGAATATTTGTTAGAATTTCTAGCAAGTCTTGTACTACGAGTAAATATTTGTTTAGATGGCAATGTGTCTTGTATTTTGTTTGAACAATGTCAATGCAAATATCTATAGAAAATGCAAAGATCTTCAACATTACGTCTGTGTTGTAAAGTATCTAAGTCATTAATTAATTTTGGGTAAGCTATGATCTATGACTATTCTCAATTTGAACATGGCGGACGGTAGTGAAAATCAGTGCTCCGATAAATCATTGTTTATATGCAATAAATGCAATGAAATTATTGATGAAACAAAATCATACATACTGTGCGGAGGTGTGTGCTTAAAATACTATCACCCCGATTGCGTAGATGTCAAGAAAAGTGTTTTAAATGTTTTATGTGCTAATGTTAACACCAAGTGGTTTTGTAACTCCTGTGTAAATATCTGCAACAACAACCGCGTCATCTATGAAGCCATTAATAAAGAAAACACATCAGAAAGTCATCAACAACTGGATTATCTAATTAACATCGTTAAAGGACTAGTAGAAAATATAAATGAACTCAAAACAGAGGTCAGTAACATGAAAAATCATATTATTAATTCCAATGTCATTACCAATGATAACAACAGTAAGATGACTGGAAAATCTACATCACAGCCAAATATCCGGTTGGACACAGTGCCATCTATTTTTCACCAGTCACAACAACATAAAAACGTTTCCGAAGACTCTGCACAGGTTTCTGCTGAAAACGTCACTGCAGAGCAACTTAAAACTGCGATAGAAAATGTAAACACTCACAAAACAACTTCTAGTATAAAAACCGGACTCAACATAAATAATATAAATAATAATAACAATAAAAGAAATTCCAATGCCGTATTAAACAAAAAAATAACAAGCAAACAATACACAACAAAAACCACAAATAATAAATATGAACCATACGATTTAAATGTTAATAAAAAGTTTAACATAAATAATGTAAATAATAAAATCATAGGAACTGCACAAAATAGCAACGAACTTTTTGCAGCTGTTAAACCAACTAAAAATGCTTGGTTTCATGTTTCACGATACCCATTATATATGTCTGAGCAAGATCTTACAAAAAAATTAAATGAACAGTTCAATATTACTGAAATCTCATGTAAAAAAATCAATACTCAACATCCAAACCCCACTTTTAGCAGCTTTAAAGTGTCTGCACCATTTTTGCTACTAAAGACGTTGGAATCACCTAGCACTTGGACGGAAGGAATTGTTGTCACTCAATATGATTTTTTTCTGAAAAAGCATCGGCATCCATTGAGGCACTAACCCCAACACCAATTAGAAGTTATACCAACGCATCATCAATTTCGATATTTCATCAAAACATTAGAAGCCTCAACAATAAGTCTGCAGATCTTGAAGTATATATAAAATCATACAAACCAGACGTGCTTTTAATTTCTGAACACTGGCAGTGTTTAGAACAATTGAACTCACTTGCAATTGATGGCTATGCGCTTAAGTCAGAATATTGCAGAGAAATCAACACACACGGAGGTACAGCTATCTACAGCAAGAAAAATCTCCAACTTAAAACTCGTGCCGATATAAATAAGTTTTCAGTGCTTAAATCATTTGAGTGTTGTGGCGCAGAATTTTATACAACACGTAAAAACATAATATTTATTGCAGTGTACCGCCCTCCAAAAGCTAATATAGAAATATTTTTTGAAAAACTTTCATTAATATTAGAGTTAGTAGCGGTAGAAAACAAAACAATTGTTATAGGCGGTGATTTTAACATTTTACCTTCTCACAGCTAGTTATATAAAAAATGAATTTATGGATATTTTGAAATGCCATAATATTCACAATTCCATATACGAACCAACACGTATTGAAAAAGATAAGGAATCCTGTCTAGATAACATCTGTGTAAATGTAAGTCCGGAATATTATGTAGCAAAGGTACTAAAATCTAATATGTCTGACCATTTTGCTCAGTTTATTATTATTAAATGTGAGAAAATCACTCAAGATAAAACCTTTCAGTATAAGAGGCAATTTTCTGAGAAAAACTTTAATCAATTCTGTAGATTTTTAAATTCAGAAACGTGGACAACGGTAATTAATAGTACATGTGCAGAAGACGCTTTTAACATTTTCTTAGAAAAGTTTATGAGTTATTTTAATCAGAGTTTTCAACTCAAAAAAACTTACAACCACATACACAAACGTAGCTGGATCACTCCCGAAATGATGGAAATGAGACGGAAAGTATCAAATATAAAAGAGCTTTCTAATAAATATCCAGTCTTAAAACCTTTTACTATCCAACAAGAACAAATATATAAAATATGCATTGCAAATTCAAAACGGTTATTCAATGACAACTACATCTGAAACTCAGATAATAAAATAAAAGCAATGTGGAAACTAATCAAAGATAAAACATCTTGCAATAATATTCCAATTTCTATTTTACCTCAAGGATATGAGAACGATAAAGACTTGTGTAACGCATTTAACGCATTTTTGAGTACCGCAATTACCGGAATTACATAAAGTCGACAAACATATTAAAATACATGAAAACAGTTTCTTTTTTAGTCCCGTTACAAAAACTGATATAATGGAAATTTTATATAAATTAAATAACTCAAACGCAGCTGGAGATGATGGTATTTCTACAAAACTACTTAAACAATGTTCAGCTTTTATATCAGAAATATTAGCATTTCTTTGTAACTTATCATTAGAAACTGGGACATTTGCATCAAAACTCAAAAATGCAGTAGTTATTCCACTTTTTAAAAAATGAGACTATGAATGTATTGAAAACTACAGACCAATTAGTCTATTGTCCAGTTTTTCAAAAGTATTTGAATCCGTTGTAAATACTAAACTAGTAGCGTTTTTCAAAAAGTATAATCTTTTTAATAACAATCAGCATGGTTTTTTAGCAGGGCATAGCGTAGACACAGCCTTATTTGATTTTTTGTCACACATACACTGGGCATTAGACAATCAAGAATTAGCTCTTGGGCTCTTTGTTGACTTATCTAAGGCTTTCGATTGTGTAAACCATGAGATGTTGTTACATAAGTTGCACTGCTACGGTGTAAGAGGCGTTGCAATAAAATGGTTTAAGTCATTTCTAACTAGCAGGTCGCAAGCAGTGATAATTAATGGTACCCAGTCAAATTCAGCCAATCTAGGGCTTGGTCTGCCTCAGGGCGCCCCATTGAGTCCAACTTTGTTCATTATTTAAGCAAACGAACTTGTAAATTGTATATCACAATCAAATTGTCATTTATCGTCATATGCAGACGATAACAATTTTATTATTACCGGCAAAGACATGTCTCAAATAGAACCAACGGAGGAAACAACGTTCAATGAGTTTAATTCATGGTGCAACATAAATAAGTTATGCATAAATAATGAAAAAACAGTGTGTGTGCTTTTCAAAAGTAGACAAAGTTCACATAATCACAACTCAATTATTATTGATCAAACTCCTACCGGCTGCATTAACCTTGCAGCTACAACTAAAGTGATAGGAATCACACTAGATTGCAATAACAAGTGGTTTACGCAAATTGAATCATTATGTAGTAAGTTGGCAAAAACATGTTTTGCAATTAGAAACCTTACTCGTGAGTGCAATTATGAGTCTGTGATATCAACATACTACGCTTCATTTTATTCTATTATGCGGTATGGGATTATACACTGGGGTATGTCTTCTCAAAGCAATAGAGTATTTTTAATGCAAAAACGTGTTGTGAGAATCATTTCTAATCTCAAAAGCAGAGACTCTTGTAGAGAAGCATTTAAAAAACATCTTATTCTTACACTGCCCAGCGTATATATATTTGAAGTTCTATGTTTTGTCAAAAAATATTATGACAAATTCAACAATAATCTTGTACATCATAGCTACAGCACGCGTCAAGACTTATATCTAAGGCCAAATAGACACCATTTAGCATTATATGAAAAATCTTTAAACCATATGCACCCCATATGGTTATTATTTAATAAGCTCCCAATAGAAATAAAGTCGATCAAAGATTTTAAAATATTTAAAACAAAAATTAAAAAATATTTAATAGTTTTAAACTGTTACGATGTACAAGATTACTTAAACGCGTAACAGTTTTCTTTGTTTATTTTAACTTTTGTTGTAGTCCTATTTTTTATGTTAAATGTAATTTTAATTAGAAAACAGTTTTAAATTTTATGTGCTATTGCATTTTGTATCTGTATGACTTGTTTCATTTACTGATGTACTTACTATGTGTAATTTATATATGTATGTGCAATTGTAAATGATACTAATAAATTATTATTATTATTATTATGATCCGAATGGCTATTTTTTAATAGATTTTGGAAGAGATAGTGTAGTTTCTGACGCTCTTCTTCATACTTGGATCTTTGTTTATAGATGCTACAAATTCTAATCTAGAAGACGTTCTGTCTTATTTGCCAAAATGATCTTTGAAAAGTATGAAGTATAAGGAGAGCTTTTATCTGCAAAACTATGAATAGGATTTTTAGTTATTTGAAAAAGTTTATCAATGTAAATCAAAAATAAAGTTAGCGAAAAAGCAGAATCTTAAAAGAACATCAGCATTTATGATTTTTAGATCAAAATTAAAACTATTTATTCTAACTATAATTTTTCTGAAAGAAGAAGACTATTGACAAGATTTACAGATTTATGATCTATACAATTAAGCTTGCTATACTTTATCAAATGCTTTGGAAATGTCTAGAGCTATTGCAGTTTTTGTTCTATGTTTGTCAAAAGTAGAATTTCATTTGTGAATATAATAAGACAATATGGAGTTTAATATATTTTTTTAAATTTTTTTGACAGATTGGGTAATAATGCAATTGGTTTATAATTTGAAGAATCCGACTTGTTTTTCATTTTAGATATAGTTTGAACATTTGCAAATTTCATCTGTATTTGATGCTTGTCTGGTATTTAATTTAAGAAGATATTTTTTGACTTTTTGTTGCCTAAAATGAATTGGACCTATTATTTTACCACTAGCCGGCATCGTAGGTACAGCATTAGAAGGATCTATAATTAATAGTAGAGTTAGATGCAATTTGGTTTTTTGATCGTTTTGAAGACTTCCTCTTGAAGATTTTGTACTACTTAGAGTTTTTTTTTGTTGTTTTTGGAAAGCTGGGAAATTTGATTAGCTTTGTTTCTGTCAATCTTATAATATTTTTAGATATTAGGTTGTCACAATGCGTACGAGTTTTATTATAATCTTGTTTAGTCTGTTTGGAACAATTACTGATGTGTTTTTTAAATGCTTTATTCTTCCTGTTAACTGCCAATTTGTAACAACTGACAAACACTAAGCGACAAATTGGATATTTTTAGGTTAGATTGAGTCATTTCGCCAACAACTGTCAATCAGCTGCAAATTATATAAAGTGATAACAATAGAACATAAAGAAACACTCTCACATAGACATACCAACTTAACCAACAAAAGAATCTTTTAATATGAGATTTATTATAATCTGATAAAAGAATACAATATTGTTTAAAAAACTTTTTAGTAGAGTGCTACCCGTTCCAGAAAACTAAAAACAAAGACTAAATTGAATCAAATTGCATTATTAACAAGTCCGGGATTGCCCTAATATTGATAGTTAACACTATATTTTAGGACGGGAGTGATAATTAAAAGGGTTCGAAAGAAAAAAAAAAGCGACAAACGTCAATATTTTTAGGTTATAAGTCAATTTGTCACAACTGTCTATCGCGAAGCGACATATTAAATACCGTTAACCTTTTTAGGTTAGATTAAGCAATTTTTCTTTACTGTTATTTGCTAAATGACAAATTAGATATTTTTAATTAAAATTAAGTTATTTTTTAAACAACTGTCAATTGCGAAGCGACAAATGTCATTTTTTTAGATTAGATTAAGTCAATTTGTCACAATTGTCAATCGACTGAGCGACTGGTTAAGTATTTTTATATAGTTATGCTGTTTTGTCAACAACTATCAATTGTGATACAACAAATTAGATGTTTTTATTTTAAATCATCTTATTTTGTCAACAACAGTTACCTGCAATCGACAATTGACAATTTTAGGTTAGTTTACGTCGTTTTGTTAGAAATGTCAATTGTGTTTCAAAGAACCTGTCAAAACTATTGAATCAACTGTCTAACATCTTGTAAGATGGAACTGTCAAAATGTTGAAATATTAATATAAAAGTAACTGTCAAGAACTAAAATCAACTGTAAATGTCAAGAACTAAAGTCAACTGTAAATGTCAAAATAGAAACTTGGCTGTCAACTATGATGTTAAATGTCAAAATATTGATTTTTCAAACCAAGTTAGCACACCTGTCAAATCCTCAAAATTAAGTTAAAACACATTAACTGTTCAAAGTTTTATGGTTTCAACTGACAAAAAAGCTTAAACATTGAAATGTCACACTTCTCAATTGTTATTTTTTTGGATTTATTAAAAAGTTGAAAAGACAAAGAAGGAGGAAACTCATGATAAATGTAAAAACATACAAACTAAAAGAAGAACAAATATAAGCAAAATACCAAGAAATACTACAAAAAAAAAATTAAAGAGAAAGAAATAAGAAGGCACATAGAAGAAAAATGGGAAACGTTCAAACGAATCATACTAGAAGCTGCAAAAAAGAGCTGTGGAACAACAAAAATTGTAAACAAAGATATAAAAAAAAACTAGTTGGTGAACAGACGAAGAAACAAAAAAAAAAGAAGACTATGAAAAATACAAAGAAAAAAGAAATGAAACAAAGAGAATAATAAAAGAAGAAAAGATAAAATCATAGACAAAATTTGGAAAAGAAATGAATGAGAACTTCAACCGGAAACAAAAACTATTTTACGGAACGTTAAAACATCTAAAAAAAAAGAAAGAACACAGTATAATGAACATAAAAGATAAAAATGGAAAAGTAATAACGGAAGAAGACAAGATAATGGAAAGATGGAAGCAATACTTCCAAGAACTAACAGAACAAAAAGTAGAAGAAAACGAAACAAGTGAAGATGAAGGAGTGATACAGGAGAGAAGAAATAAAAGAAATAAAAAAAGTTATAGAAGCACTTAAGAAATTAAAGAACGTGAAGGCACCAGGAACAGATTATATCATCGGAAATGATGAAATTTATGGGTGAAGAGTGAATTGCACAAATATCGGAACTAATAAATGACATCATTAAAAATGGGAAAAAAGCTAACGGAATGGAATAAAGGAATAATCCTACTTATACATAAGAAAGGAAATAAAAGAAAATGTGAAAATTACAGAGGAATAACACTAACGAGCATACCAAGCAAGATATTTACAAGAATCATAGAAAAAAGGATGAGAGACGAATTAGAAAATACAATAGAGGACTGCCAATGTGGATTTAGAAGAGGAATAAGCACACAAGACCTAATATTTATAATAAGACAGTTAAGTGAGAAGATGATAAAAAAGAATAGAATAATGCACGTATGCTTTGTTGATCTCAAAAAAGCATTTGACAGGATCAAAAGAAAGGATATATGCAAAGAACTAGAAGACAGAGGAATTGAGAAGGAATAAAAAAAAACTACAGACCAATCTCTATAATAACATATTTTTCAAAAATATTTGAAGCAGTAATCTACAAAAGGTTGTATTTTTTTATAGACCCAAAGCTAAGCAATGCTTAATTTGGATGTAGAAAAGGCAAATCTACAATAGGTCCTATGTGCGAGTTAATTCAAACTATAAATCAAGCTATTGAACGCGGAATCGAACTGAGTATAGCATATATTGATCTAAGCAAAGCTTTTGTTTGTGTATGCTACACAAAACTGTTAGATAAACTGCTTTATTATGGAGTTAGAGGCTATTGCTAAATTAACATATGTGCAAGCAAGTAATGTGTACATGTTTGCGGACGATACTACTGTTATTCAAAACATAGATGACATTAACTCAGATATTTATGCAGGTCAAGCAGAGACGTGGTTTGAAGCTAACGGCCTAGTAGTTAATAGTGGTAAAACTGAGTTTTTGTGTTTTGCTATGACTACACAAGAAGCTGAAAAACATATTAGGTTTTTGGGAGTTCATTTCCAACCCAAACTCAACTGGGAGGTGCAGGTAGATTATCTAAGCAAACAAATTAATAAAAACTAATATATACTTAGGAAAGTTAACAAAAATACAGATTTTCAAACTGAAAGAATGATGTACTTTGCACATGTACAATCCTTGCTATACCAAAGTATCCTTTTGTGGGGTAGTTTACCAAAAGCACAGAGATTATTTATCCTTCAAAAAAGGGCTATACGAATTATGGCAGGGGTACAACAACATCTTGTAGTCTTTATTTTAAATCATTTAATAATATGACAGTTCTTGGTTTGTATGCTTTTAATTGTTTAATATACATAAAACAAAATTTAGCCAAGAAACAGAGACAAGTGGACAATCACCAACATGATACACGCTTTAAAAACAACTTAATTATTCTTAAGCATCGTTTACAGAAAACTCAAAGCAAAGCTATGAGTACATATCATTAAAAATGTTTAGTTTTCTTTCTCTTCAGATCTAGGAACTGCCAATTAAAATATATAAAAGTATCATTAAGGCGAGGTTGACAGAAGCAGTTTTGTACTCGTACAATGATTTTTTTAATATATTGTGGTAACTGTGATACAAATTTATCTGTAATAATATGTACCCATTTTTTATTTTTTTAATATGTTTGTGTCTGTTTTTGCTATAGATTATAGGCTTATTTTAAACTTACCAATATCTCGCATTTTGTGTTTATAAATTGCTTTTTTATATACTTGTATATTGTAATATTTATCAATGTTATGTTGTAATAAGAATCAATAAATATTTATCTATCAAAAACGTAATTAAAAACATGTACTCAGAAAACAAAAACATAGTAAGAATGAACAACGAGGAATCAAAAGATTTCATATCAAAGAAAGGCAAGGATGCGTGCTAAGCGCATTGCTATTTTTAATTGTTTTAGATAAAGCGATAAAACTAGCAAAGAAAAATATGAAAACAGTAAAAATAGGGTATTGGAAGATGGAAATACCAAGAATAGCTGAACTACTATTTGCAGACGATATGGCAGTGATTGCAGAGATAGGAGAAGAGCTACAACAAAACATGGAAATAATAGAGGAGCAACTAAAGAAAATAATCATGAAAATAAATTATGAACCAACAAAAATCATAGTCATCATGAATTGCGAGAGAAAAACTGAATCACGAAATAAAAATAAAAGGAAGAATAATAGAACAGGGGGGTTATTCTGGCATGTATCTCGTATCGCTTATCGCTATTAATGACGTCATCATTAATTAAAAAAATCTGCTGGTGATCTCTTTTCGTACTACAGGACTATCTAGTAATATAAATTCAATACCAAGCTTCATGTTAATTGTATTTTTAAACATCAATATGTATTATTAATTACAAATTTATGATTTAAATGTCACACTTCCCCTCCGGTAGGGGAAATCTATGACGTAGTGCGAGATCGCAATGAGTGCCAGAATAGGGGTCCAGGTTGAACAATACAGATACCTAGGAACAAAAATACAGAGCAACGGAAAATTTGACAAAGAGATAGATGACAAAATAAAAAAAAAACAGCAAAAATATATAACATGCTAAAAAACACTTTCTTCAACAGAAAGGAATTAACGAAAACTACAAAAACGGAAATAGTAAAAAAAGTAAAACTGACATTAACATTAACGAAACTTACAGGATGAATTTACAAATAAAAAAAATTCAAGAAAAAATTACGGAAGGCCAAATGAGATGGTATGGACATATCAGAAGAATGAGTAAAGAAAATATATGAGACAAGAGTAACAGGAAAACAAAATAAAGGAAGACCTAGAAAAGAATGGAACAGCGCAATAAAAGATGAGGCCTCAAAAAAGGAAAAACTTGGGAAGAAATAAAGAAGATAGCCAACGATAGGAAGAAATGGCGTGAATATTCTATAAATTAATAATAGCCTACAGCCTTACACTAAAAGGTAGAAAGGCAATGGAATAAATAAATAAATAAATAAATAAATAAATAAATAAATAAATAAATAAATAAAATGTTGAAATACAATATAATCATTAGGAACTGGTATGCTGTATGTAATTGTCAAAACTATTGAATCTAACTATCAAAAATGTTTAAATGTTAAAGTTGAAATGTCATCTTTATTTATTCAATTACATGCCAAAATGAACTGTAAATGACAAATTGTTGTTGTCCAAATATTTCAAACTTTTACCGTAACTGTCAAAAACATTGAATCAATTGTAAATGTCACAGTATTATTATTCCAACTGTCAAAAATTTTATTATTCATAATTATTAAATGTCAGTTTTATTGAACTATTAACATTGCCAACTGTCAAATAATCAATGAACTGTCGAATAAGTAACTTAAAATACAAACCAACAATCAAAAATTTTGAAATCATAACATTTTCTGACAGGTTTTAACATTTTGTCGTTATTAAAAAACTTTATTTAACTGTTATTTATTTTGAAATGTTTATTTTAATTAGCAAAAATATTATAAAAATTAGTCAACTATCAAGAACTCAATGTTAGCTTTAAATGTTTTAGACACAACTATTAAAAACAGTGTGTTGATTATCAAATATGTTGAAATGTAAGATGTGGAAACCATTGACTATTTTTTATTTTTACTAATTGAATTATTTTGACAGTTATTGCAAAACAAAATGAAATGTCATAATTTAGTCAAATGTTTTTTTTTTTAATCTGTTGAAAAATTTAAATATAATCAACTGTCTATTGCGAAGCGAGAAATGTCATTATTTTAGGTTAGATTTAAACAATTTGTTACAACTGTCAATAGCGAAGCGACATTTAGTTACTTAAATTTTTGTTAGGTTAGATTTGTTAAGTTAATTTGTCATTATTGCCAAACGCAGTGTGACAAATTAGGTATTTTTAGGTTTGATTAAGTAAATTTTTTGTCACAACTGTCAGCTGCGAAGCAACACATTAGACAACATAAACAATTAATTAGTTTTTGTTAATATAATAAACAAATTTAAGAATTAAAAACACATATAACCTTTTTGATACTACTACATTTTATCTTTCACATATAATAATAAATCATATAATTTTTTGTTTTATAAACTAGTTTTTTTTTTTAATAGTTAATCTTATCTTAAAAAAATAATAATTTTGCGCGAGAGTACTTTTCACACTTGACAAATGAACTTAAAAATGTTTGGCGTTACTGGTTGTTTGCCATCTCAAAAAACATGTAAAAATGCTTGATGCACGTAAAAGGAACAAGTTATTAGTTACACTCAGTACGACTTAATTTTAAAAACAATTTAAAAACAGCTATTGTTTGGTACAGTTTGTAACCTAATATTAATTGTCCAAATAACTTTCTATATTTTTATGAATAATTTTTTTCCTATTTATGCTCATACTTGTATTATTATTTAGGAAAATTTATTTATTTGTTGTTTTGTACAATAAAGATTATAGGTGCTACGGAGTTTTTCTATTTGATGGTATATAAGGATGTTGCGGTAGATGGGTACAGCTTGTGACATAAAAGTTGAATGTTGTTGTGAAAGTCAATATAGGGTGTTTTCTATTTGAACACTTCATGCACCCGGTGCGTTAGAGAATTTTTAAATTTTGCTGGGAAGAGTGTCTCACACTTGATAAACTAGAACTAGAAAATATTTGGCGTTTGTAGGACGTTTTCTACCTCGAAAACAAATAAAAAATGTAAGACGCGTTTGACAAATAAATTCAAAAATTACTGAATTAGTGCCATTAAGTGCGACTATTTTGTCAAATAGAACACAGCTAATGTGTGTCTAGTTTTAATTTTTTTCTGTGATGGAGTTGTCAGAGCTACCGGTAGGCTTTTTCTTATACTATGATTCAAGTAACAATTTACACTTAAGTACACTATTTATTATTTAATAGCTTTTCTGTAAGCGAGTTTTTATTTATGGCTTTTTTTGTAGCGGGTTTCAATTTTTGCTGCTTTTTTTATTTTGAGAGTGACGATCTTTTGAGGGATTGGTGCTTCTGTGTTTACTGATGTACATCCAAAGCTAACTTGGAGTGGCAAAATGTTGGAGCGTTTTGAAGAAAAGTTGTTCTTGCGTTATTGACTGAATAATCTTACCTGAGCTAGTTGTTTTTTGCGTGCCGTGTGAGTTTTGTTATTTTTAGGCTATATAAAATCTCTACCAAATGTAATTAAAGATTTGTCAAATAAAAAAAATACATAGAAAATACATCCAGCTCAGTCAATAAATCAAGATAGGGCATACCAATCAGTTGTGAAGATAAAAAATTAGAACAAAAACAGACAAACACTTCAAAATTTTTTTTATTATGTAGATGTCGAGGTACTTTGTTTTTACTTGAATAAAATACAAATTTGTTTTAATTTTATATGTTTACATTAAATAAATTCTTATTTTTTAAAGCATAAATTTGCTAATTTCTGATTTGTCCTAATTTTTGTTTAAATAGAAATTATTGTTATTTTATATGAAGTATAGCGTGTTTGAATAGACACATAAAGAGATGATTGTACTTTCCCGACGTATCGGAAAAGTGCAATAATCGATAAGTGTTTATTTTTAATGGGTGTTTTTTTCTATGCTACTATTTTGATGTTTTTTATCTATTCTACAGAGCATAAATTAATATTAAGGTGAAATCAAAGCAAAGAGTTGGTATTTGGTAATTGAAATTAACTATATAATAGTATATTTAAAATAAAATAACTATCATTACGATATATCCAGATCATTATTTTATTGTTATAACTAATTATTATTGTGGTTATACTTATATTGCTAATTAACATCTACGCTATTGTATATCTTCTATGGGAAAGTATCAGCATCTGCAATATTTTTCTTGGGATATAATTATATGGATGGATATTACCTACCAATACCACGTAATACAAGAACGTACTGAGAAAGTCGAGTGCGACTGACACAAATCGCCGTACATGTTTTATTAATAATAATTATATGAAAAATAAATTGTTATTGGAGAAATAAAATATTTTAAATTGAATGTTTATTGTTCCAATTGTTGATTAGATAATATTACGTTTTTAAAGCTTAGATGGTGATGTTAAAATTGTAACATATATTTTTATATAGTTATGTAAATCATTAAGATACCTGACATAATTTTCCCATTTAAATACTTGAAATTAGAATTCATAATGTTGAAAAAACGAACAAAACACATTATCTACTTTATCTATGATCTTAATAACATCTAGTTGCTGTTACTTCTAGTTTGGATGACACTATTTTATGTGTCTTACCTACATAAGAAATTAGTTTTTTTATTTGAATTCGGTGATCAAGCGTGTTTATTTTTATATTTAGCGTTTACAGTTAGGAAAGATCATTAATCACTCAGCAATTATTAGACTGTTTAATAAATGTTTTAAAAAAATCTTGAATTGGCTTTAAAAGTTTGGACGGAATAGGATATAAAGTAAAATGTTGTATAATTTATTAAATATATAGGTCAATGACTAATGTTTTATTATTATATAAAATGGTACATTTTTAATTAATTGTGTGTTTCTGATATTTGATGAGAAACGATTTTTTACTTTGAAAAATATGTATAATATTATACTTAATTAATTTGATAAACAATACACATTGTATGCATATTATATATATATTTATTTATATATATTTTCATAGTAAGTCTTCTTATGGTTTTATAAGTATTAATAGCGTAGGCGTGCGCTACTCTTTTATATTGTGCGATACCAACAATACATAGCAACACCAACATACTGGATCTACAGTTTAACATGGAATTATAATATATACAAAGACAAGCAATCAAAAATCATAATTAATTATATTAAAAATATTATTAATATAATAGAATAACTTTTTTCTATAACATATTTAATTTTGTCTGAAATAACTAACTAGCGCTTTACTTTTACCACTATTTTACATTTTCTATTTCTTGGCTATCTAGAATATTATAAATACATTCTGATTATTATCAGGACTGGCATTCTCCATAGAGGAGCTCGGTTGCACATTGACATCATTAATTGCGTTTTTTTTTTCAAATTCAATTCATACATTCAATAATTTGTGTCTACTACATCTACTAATAATTTAGTCAAAATACTAGTTTGTTTGATGATTACTGATTAACTAATCAATCATTAGATGCAATAATTTTAGTTTATTTACGATTACATATTGATAATTAGTCAATTACTTGCGACTAATGGTTAGTCAAAATTATTTTGCAATCGAGTATTTGTCAATCATCAATCACATCGCACATTTTTTTAATATACAGGGTCAAAATTACCGAAACATCTAAATAGTTAAATTTTTTATATAAACTGTTAATTGTCAATTCAACAAAAAAAAAACTGTTTCACAAAGTTAAACATTATTTAAACTTGTAACTGGTAATTTTAATTTGTTATATGATATTTTATTTTTGACAAATTTGTCATATACAAAAAACTGTTTTACAAATGTGTCAGATAAATTCTAAAATGTCAATGTCAACTGTTTTAAATCTGTCGTATGAACTGTTGATTCAACATGTGTACTGTCTTACAAATTTGTTCTATGTGTTGGTTAAATGTAAACCGTGCCTTGAAATGTAATTTGAGTAATAATTAATCAATATAAAATTGTTAAACGTATTTTTATTTGGCTAATCAGTAAAGTCCAATTCATCTGCCCTAACCAACAGGTTATGGGCCCAGGACGATAGCCATCGTAATAAAATAAAGACGTGCATGAGTATACTGAAACACCATGTCAGATTCAGCAATAAAAGTGCATATAATAAAATTAAATAATGGTAACTATGGAGTTTGGAAATATAAACTCGAACTTCTATTAATCAAAGAAGATTTATGAACAGTTATCGAAGATTTTGCACTTGTTTCGACTGACGCAAATGCATTTGCGGCATGAAATGAAACGGATGGTAAAGCACGAGCATGTATTGGTTTATTTGTTGATGACGATCAAATCATTCATATAAGAAATCATACGACAGCTAAAGCAATGTGGGAATCTTTAAGAGAATATCATCAAAAGTCAACTTTATCTTATAAAGTTTGATATTTAAGGCGGCTATGTGCTGATATTATCTGAAGGTGGAAATATGCAAACACATTTAAATGAAATGGATGAGTGTATGGATCAATTAACAACTTTAGTTGAACCAATAGCTGAAGCTCTTTCTGTTTTGTTATATTTGTCTAGCTTACCAGAAAGTTATGGCGTATTAATTACAGCAATCGAGTCACGTCTAGAAGCTGATTTAACTAAAACACTGGTGAAAAACAAACTAATCGAAGAATATCAACGGAGATTAGATATAACGAAAATCAGTGAAAGTAATGAATGTGCTCTTGAAGTAAAAGTCAACAAACCAAAATTTGATAATAACAAAGCATATTGTTTTTTCTGTAAGAAAAAAGGTCACAATAAAAAATTAAAAATGATTGTCGAAAATTTGCTGCATGGAAAAAGAAAAAAGATTCTGAAAAACATGAGACAAATCAAGCTAATGCAGTACAAATAAATGCAAATGACAATGAACCGTTTGTATGCATGATGGTAAATAAAAGTAAATCAAATGATAAAGAATGGTGTGTAGACTCTGGTGCATCTGCACATATGTGCAACGATGAAACATTTTTCAATCATTTAACTAATTCAAATTCAGAAACAGTTACATTAGCAGATGGAAAAATACTTCTAATTGACGGACATGGACTGGTAGAAATGAAAACTGGCGAAAATAAGTTATCAATTCGTATGAAGGATGTTTTATATGTTTCAGGGCTATAATACAATCTGTTATCGGTCGGCAAATGAGCAAAAAATGGCTGTACCGTAATATTCAAAGGTGAAACCTGCTAAATAGTCAAGAATAAAATCACTATAATGAAAGTGAAGTGCAAGAATTATGAGTATAAAATATCGCCGCGGCATACTGCCCTACAAACGACGAACACAATTCATTCTAAATGCATACATGGATGACATAAGGTACTTGGACACCGTAATTTAATCGATATTTGAAAAATGACTGAATTGTCAACTAATATAAAAATAGCAAATTGTGATCACGATGATGTTTGTGAGACATGTATCCAATGCAAGAAAACTCGAGATCTTTTTTCTAAAGAGTCAATAAATAAATCTACTAATAAATTAGATTTAATCTACACAGATGTATGCAGACCAATTGAGCCACAGACGCCGAGAGGTAATCGTTATATTTTAACTCTCATTGATGATGTCTATGAAAGTATGGTTAATTTCATAGAAATGATGAAAGACTCAACACGGTGAAATTTTAAAAGCGATTAGATCTGATTGAGGTGGAGAATACATAGATAGACGACTACAAAGTTTTTTAAAATCAAAAGGTATTAAAACTCAGTTATCTGTACCAAAAACTCTACAGCAAAATGGCATAGCTGAACGTAAAAATCGTACACTAATCGAAATGACAAAGTGTATGTTATCAAGTTCAGATCTTCATAAACAATTTTGGGGTGAAGCAATAAGCACAGAAAATCACATTATTAATCGTTTACCTACTAAAAGTGTTAAAACGACTCCATATGAAGCATGGCACAATAAACAACCAAATTTAGACTATTTTCAAGTATTTGGATCACCTGTGTCTGCATACATTCATAAAGATCAACAAAAGAAGTTGGATGAAACTGCTGAAAAATTATTATTTGTTGGATATGAATTTGGTACAAAAGGTTATAGACATTTGGATGTTGACACACATAAAATCAAAATTAATTGTGATGTCAAATTTATTGAACCAGAAGTTAATAAACAATTAGTGACATCTGAAGTGCAAAATGAAGTAGGTGATAAAATGAAATAATTCTAACATTATTTGATGCAGTTTCAGAAGGGGCCGAAATTGTTGAAGAACAACAAACTATTCGACGTTCAAATAGATTGAATAAGGGCATACCGCCAAATCGTTTGATTATGGAAGCGTATAAAGTGACACATAATATTGATCAAGATCCTATGATGAAGCCATAAACGGGCCAGATTCTGTTCACTTGAAAATGGCTATGGATGAAGAAATACAGTCTTTAAGTAAATGTGGTACTTGGGAATTAACAAAATTACCTACTGATATCAGTGCAATTGGATGCAAATAGGTATACAAAACAAAAACTGACCAAGAAGGAAACATAATCAAATATTTATAAAACACGTCTAGTGCTCAAGGATTTTCCCAAAAGTATGGTTGTGATTACGATGAAGTTTTTGCACTTGTTTTGAATCTAACAACACTACAAATTCTTTTGACTGTGGCTGGAAAACAAAAAATGAGCTTTTGACCTTTTGATATCCAAACAGCGTATTTGAATGGTGACTTATCACATGAAGTTTACATGAAGCAACCGAAAGGTTTTGTAATTGGCAATGATGATAAGATATGTAAACTTTGTGAAGAATTTATATGGTCTCAAACATGGGGCCAATGAATGGAATAAAAAGTTTGAGAAGATCATGAAACAAAACGATTATATTCAAAGTAATATGTCTATATTTAAAACAAACAGATGGACATTTAGTATATATTTCGAATCATGTTGATGACATTGTTGTTGATTGAAATTTTTGAATCATTAATGAATACCAAATTAATCATTAAAATTCTCGGTAATTTGAAGTATTATCTTGGTCTACATATTAGTCGTGATGACAAAGGTATATTTTACATGAATTAAGAAAAATACACTATGAATAAACCATCAGAATTTAATTTGACTGATGTAAAGGATTTAATGTCTTCAATGAACCCATGTTATTTGATTCAAACAATGAATCAAGATTTATTCGAATTGCAACAGACATACAGAAGTGCAATTGGGTAATTATTATATCTATCTACTAACACGAGACTAGATATTTCTGTTGCTACATCTATACTAGCGAGGCGAGTAAGTGAACCAAGAATGAGGTAAAACGTGTCTTCAGGTATTTAAAAGCAACGAAATCATTTAAATTGAAACTTGGTAACAAAGACAACGCTGGATCCGTATCTTTATCCTCAACAGAAGCTTTGAAGCCGTACGTGATCATATCTGGACACAACGAGTATTAATTGATTTTGGTCAAGAAATCCATACTCCAGTTAAAGTATATGAAGACAATCAAGGTTGTATAAAACTACTCAACGACAAAACTTGTAACTAAAGGGTGAAGCATATTGATTAAATACAAGTACATACATGATGTAATTAAAAAGAAAAAGGTGGCAGCTATTTATTGTCCTACTAATAATATGATAGCTGACATGTTAACAAAACCGGTGGATGGACCAAAGTTGGCGAAACATACCAAAGAGGTCGGATTAGTTAATGCTTAAGTAAATTTAATTATATGTTGAGAAGGGGTATTGGTTATTGTAACATCTAATTAATTAGATTTATATTTGAGTACAAAAATGCAAACCGTGCTTTGAAATGTATTTTGAGATTTGAGTAATAATTAATTAATATAAAATTGTTAAACGCATAAAACGTATTTTTATTTGGCTAATCAGTAAAGTCCAATTCATCTGATCTAACCAACACTATGAACTACCTAACATATAAACAGCAAACTTTAATGTTAACAAATTTGTCATATAAACCATCAATATGAGATTGCAACTGTTTATTAACTAGATTTACAACAAATTTGCAATATGTAAACTGTCAACTCGATAAAAAACTGTCGACTAATTATTTTGCAGGTACATATTAAAAAGGCAGCTGTGAGGTAGCAACATAAGCATAAGCCTTAAATATCAGTCTTTGCAACTGAAAAAAAAATGAACGTTTAATTTAACAAAACATCTGTCAACTATTTCACAATTCTGTCATATACGTTGTCAACTTTTTTTCAACAAATTTGTAATTTAATTTTCACCTTGCATGAATTATCAACTGTTTAAGTTTAACAAATAAACTGCCTCACATATAAAGTGCTTTTAAAGTCTGTTGTATAAATACAATCTGTTAACTTTCTAACAAGTTGTATAACTTCTGACATATTAAATGTTATTCTATTCTATTTTATAAATTTTATAAAAACTGTAAACTTCCTTGTTGATAAATCAATTGTGTACTATCAATTTGACAAATCAGTTGCCAACTTTTTGAGAAATGTGTAATTAACATATTAACTATCAACTTTCTTTTTGATCAAATTGCGTTTTACGTTAGTATAATTGACAATTTTTATCTAGGCTTAAATATGTTCTGTGTGGATGATGTGTGGATTTGAATGTATTATTTGGGTTAGTGAGCAAAGACGCATCTGGAGCATGATGGGTGCATTGTAAATGGTCATGGTCGGTATATTAAAAGTATGCTGACAATATTTACAGATTTTCCAGGTGATCATTTTAACGTATTTTAGCCAGTACGAGATAGTATACTATAATTCAATAACAATTTGTAATTAAACTAATTAATAGTATATTGCGTGAGTGCAAGAACTGTATCACTATAAAGAAGTAGAAATTTATTAAATAACAAATTATGAATAGGTTTTATGATTTTTTGTTTTAAATAAAACGAATATAATTATAAAAATAATGCTGCTATCATTTTATTTAATCGGACTTGTGCGCAACGGCCTCATTTTGCACGACCTTCATACGTTTTATTAGGAAAAATAGTTGTTTTTTTTTTAATTTTTATCTGTTTTTTCTTTCTTCAAAATTTGCGCAGTTTGCATTTTTGAAAAAATGAGATTTTTTTACTCATTCTAAATAAGGTAAAATAAAATTTTTGTTGTTAAAAAAAGAAATGGACTTAAAAAATGGCTATAATTCAATAATCAGTTTAAATGACTAAATTAGGTGTTAACTGCACTCCGTTTCAATTTGCCAAGAGTTATAGTTAACACCATTTAGTTACTATTTTGCAATTTAAATATTTAAATCAGTTTACAATAATTTTCAAATGTTATTTATGTGTTTTTTTTTAATATCAATTAATTTTGCTAAATATTTCGATTTAATATTAATTTGCTTGTACAGTTATTTAACATAAATACTTATCTAACCACATGTAGCGAAAGCAACCTTGACAAAATAGATTCATCTCTTTGATATAATAATAGAGCACTGGTAGCAGACACGCAATATTTATATTATAAATAAACAGTATAATAATATTATTTGTATATTAAAATAGAGCCTATGGCAATAAGTAAGTATAAGGATTTTTTTAATTTGTACAAATTTGTTTGATGGACTATAAATAATTGAATAATTATCCTTGACGAAATTAGTTACAATGAGGTAGGATAATTAAAAATTATTTTTTTGTAAATATATTACTCTCCTTTTTTACATTCATATGTGAAATGTTGATTAGAGATACAATTGAAATTTCTGATTATTCATCACAATGTTTTGTCTCGCTACAAATAATGGTCATAAACTATAACAATTTGTCTAAAAAAATTCTTGTGTAAAATTTGTTATATTTCTATTACAATTTTTTATAAATTTATAATTGTTATTACCTGAATCTACAAACCGCAAAGCGCATCATATGGACATGTTGTAAGCTTGGAGATATTCCTAAAAGTTGGGGTACTTGTTTATTTAAATTTCACAATTATAAACAAGGTGAAATATGAAACTATTTTAATTAATTAACGACATACTAACTAAAAATTACATGACTGAATATTATATTTTCTTGTAAAATATAAATAAATATATTGTATGCACCGCGTGCATTACTAGGTAATTATAACCAACGGCGACTTACCGGGTCATAGGATAGGAATATGTTGCGCTCCGGGCATTACAGATATTCTATTTACTTGGTGCATAAATAACTATTAATTCAATAATAATTAAACTTGTATCAATAATTTTATTTATTATTACTATTAATACACAATGGAACCTTTTGGCTGATATTTAATTTTTTTTATTGTTATTGTTTAATTTTTATGTTTAAAATTAATCCCCTGTCAATAAGCCGCAAAAGCCATAAAACCATGTTTTTGTTCTCAGTGGGCTGGGCAAAAAGGAGGATTTTAAAAAAAAAATTTAACCGTCAAAGTTGATGATTTTGATGTAAATTAATTAAAAAATATAAATTTGTTCTGTGTATTCGGGTTTTAAGAGTCTAAAACTCTGCAAATCTGCAAAGTAGGCCTATTCTTTAACATAAACTCTTACAAACGCACGTTTAGCCGCGCTCAGAGGAACAATACACCAAATATTATTAAAAATTTGAATTCTGAAGACAATTTTACATGGAAAATAGTCAGTGTTGTACTTATCGTCTATAGAAAAGTCCATCTAGAAAGAAATGTTTACAAAATTTTCAGACAAAAAATTCGTTAAAAATTAATTATTTTTTATATTCACAAAAAATATTATAAACACACTAGGGTGTGGTTTAAAACCTTTTTTTTTTTTACAAAATTTGATAAGCGCCAGGAGGATTTATGTTTGAATGCCAAAAATAATAATATTTTCTAATTTTCGCGCCGATAGATCGAGTCTAAATTTGTGCCGCAAGCGCAAAAACTATCAAACAAAGAGTAAAATGACCCAAAATTGGTGCAAACAACAAAAAATGACTTTGTTAAACTTCTGAAATAAGCTTAAAAAAATATAATCTAAATAATCTTTAAGAAAAATAAAAAAAAAAATGTTGAACAAATTTTTTTTTTCTAGATGGGTTTTTCATTGCCAGATAAGCACGACACTGACTTTTTTCTATGTAAAATTGTTTGCAAAACTCAGTTTTTTAATAATATTTGGTGTATAGTTTCTCTGAAAACTGCTAAATGTGCATTAGTAATAGTTTATGTTGAAAAATAGGCTTTTTTTGCAGTTTTTTTGTGTTTTAGACCTTTAAAACCCAAATACACAAAACAAATTTTTATTTTCTAATTAACTTACATCAAAACACGTCAACTTTCGCGGTTAATAAAAATTTAAAAAATGCTCCTTTTTGCCCAGCCCACTGAGAACAAAAACATGGTTTTATGGCTTTTGCGGCTTGTATACAGGGTATAGACTTGATTCTACGGAAAATTTCTGATCTATTTCATTAGTAAATTTATTTTTTTGAGTTAAAATTCCGATTTTTAAACAAAAAATGCGATTAAGTTAAAAAACCACAAAAAAACTTAAAAATATTGTAGATTTTTTTTTTATGGGTTTCATACCCTCATATATCGATCAAAAGACTTTTCTCAATTATATTCTAAATTAATTTCATTTTTTATAAAATTATATATGGGCAATGGTCCGTTTGAAATGGAATTGCCCATATATAATTTTATAAAAAATGAAATTAATTTAGAATATTAATGTTGGAATATTAGTGGTCAAAAATCTAACTTATGGGCAGAACTTAAGATATTCATTTGTATTATAAAAATAGAAAACAAATACCGTAAATTGTACAAAGATCAATATTAGGTCCACCAATGATCTTCCCTTTTTTATAAAACCAGGCTTAATGATAATGTTTGCCGATTTGTGTCACGAACAACGCTGGAAGACCTAGAAACAAAAATAAATTTTGGAAATTGCTGTAAAATAAATAGGCTTGGCTTGTATTAAACCCAGAAGAAAACATTAATTATTCAATTTTACAACAGCAAAGTTCCAAGTACGATTGCTAATGTTGAAAGTTGAGGTAAAATCGAGAGTAAAATTATTGCAAAGTCTGAGAAAACAAATACTTAGGAACTACAATCGACAGCAAACTTGCATGGAACAAAAATATTGAATCTATATGTATTAAATTTAACAAGTCTTATTTTGCTGTACTAAATATGAAGCGATAACTTAACATAACTTCATTATTAAATGTGTATTATGTTTTGGTATATTTACATATTTCCTACAATATAGTGGTCTATGGAAAAGCAAACAATATAAATATTTATTCAACAAGTGGGTAATCAGACTTATATTTTGTATAAGTTCAACTGACTCATGTAAACCTTACTTTTGAATTTTTTTAAAATTATATTCTTGTTGATTGATTTGATTAGTTTTGGAAATAGGATAGCAAAAATTAAAAACTAGCCTGTGCTAATAATTTATTACCAACGTTTCGATAATATCTTTATCTTCCTCAGGGATTTAAAATTCAGCTACATTTGTCAGGGTTATTAAAATTAAAATTGTTTATTACGTTTTACAACACTTTAAAAATGCACATTCACAATAACTACACGTAATTTAAGTAAAATATTTTATAACAAATTGCCAAACAATATCAAAGAAATAACAAACCAAAAGTATTCAAGGCTACATTAAAAACCTATTTAATGTTGTGTATGATGTACGTGAATTTTAGCAACATTAATGTAATTTTTTTTTAAACTTATTTATGTTTACAATAAGCATTTATGTTTTTGTTTTTTATATTGTATTTAAATGTTTGTAGATTAATTATACTTAGTATTAATTACCATTATATTGTCATTTATTTTGACGTTTCATATCCTATTTTAGCAATTGAAATAAAGCTTTATTATTATTATGTAAAAAATATCTTTCTTTAACATTAATAAACATTTAACAGATGTAAGTTCTATAAATCAAAGCAGTTTATTATAACTGACTTTATTAGATTATTACAATAACAATTTGAAACGAGACTTTTCAACCAAATTCAAATTTTAATCCACTAATAAATTTGAAATACAGAGTCCATTATGAAAGTAATGCGCATTTTCTATGAAAAATAGATTTATTGATCGTACCGGTACAAACGCTTAAAATTTTTTGAAATGCTTTTGACCTGCACCAATACACCTTCTGAGACGTGTCTGCTACGTCTGGAAGACACCCTGAAACTCCTCGACAGGAATGTCTTTTAAAAACCTTGTAACATGCTTTTGGATGTTTTCCACGGACTACCATTGCTTTTCTTTCAGCTTTCTCTTCAGTCGAGGAAACAAAAAAAAGTTGCACAGTACCAAATCAGGACTGTAAGGAAGCTGGGGGACCACCGAGGTTTTGCTTTGGGCCAGGAAGTTGGTAACAATGAAGTTTGACTGGGAGCATTGTCATGGTGGAGCTTGACCGTGTCTTTGATGTCAGTCCTCACGAGCGCAATTTGAAGTTAAAATCTTTTGAGCACTTTGACGTAAAAGGTTGAGTTGACAGTTTTTCTTTGCGGTACAAACTGAAAATGGACAGTTCCTTGGACATCAAAGAAGATAATGAGCAACGTTTTGATGCGAACTTGCACATTTGCGCTTTCTTGGTGCGGGTGAGATACTTTTGTCACAATAAAATCATGCGCATTACTTTCATAATGGACCCTGTACTTTACATCTTAAGACAAATCAAGTGTAGTGCAACTGGTGCCGACAATGTAAATCTATCACCTTATTATATAAAATATTACTTTTATAATATGTTGGAAATAAGCTATTGTTTTATCTTTAGTTTTTTTTTTTTTAGTGTTGCAAGAGGTGGAACTTTTAAATGGCACCTCGTCAAGGTAGATGAGATTTTTAATAAAATAAGTCTAAACTTGATTCATGAGTGGACCGCACGTGATACTAATTACTGTCTGTTTTCTACTAACATTTTTTTCTTAGAAAAATAAGTCCACCATTTACACAGGGTATGCAAGATTTTCTTTTCTTGTAGAGCACCTACTACCCCTCCAAGACCAAGGGTTCAACGCATTTCTAACATTTAAAGTGATTCACACACAAAGTTTTTTATGTCTCTATGTTCTACTTTGTGCTTTGTCAACTTTTTCTAGCGCTCTGTTTATCGCATCAATTGTTGATCTGGCTTAAACAAAGCCGTACTGTGTAGAAGTTAGTTTTTCCTTTTTTTTCAGTTTTGTTGGTATTTTGTTTTTAGCATCTATTTGAGCAGTTTTTTCATACAGTCTAAAAGACAGAACGGCCTGTTTTTTGGCTTGTCCTGTCCTTGCTTGAGAGTTTTTTTAGTAGAACGAGTTTTGCTACTTTCCACATTTTTGGCAAATCTCAGTTACCACTTTTACAACTTTGAGTGGTATTCCATCTCGACCCGGTGACTTTTTACTCTTAGTTTTTTCTTCCGCTCTAATTATATCTTTTATTGTGAAGAGAGAAATTTTTGCGGTTTAAGTGTATTTCTAATCTAGTTGATTTTTTGGTTTTTAGGGAATAGTGTAACTGCTTCTTTAGGAATGTTGCTGCGTGGTCTTATACGCAGCGAATTAGTTACATTTTTAGTAACTTTTTTTTGTATATCATTTTCTACATTCTCTATGACCTTGTCCCAGGCGTTTTGTTTTGCTTTGTTAATAGCATGTTTTTTTTTTTTAAATTTAAAATGTGATATTTAGGAATTACTGAATATGCCACAACAACATAAATCTCTCTTAAAAGTTTTGATTTTACATCTCTGATCTGTTAGTGAATATTTGTTAAAATTTCTAGCAAACTTTGTACTACGAGTATATACCTGTTTAGGTTGCAATATGTTTCGTATTTTGTTTGCACAATGTCTATTGAATTACCTATAGAAAATGCAAAGGTCTGCAATATTACGCTTGTGTTGTAAAGTATTTAAGTCATTAATCAATTTTGGATTGGCAATGATCTGAATAGCTTGTTTTTTAATAGAGTTTAGAAGAGATAGTGTAGTTTCCGATACTCTTCTCCATACTTGGGAACAGTATTAATACAAGAACGAATACAAGTTTTATATACATGCAAAAGTTGAACAGAAGTAAAAACTGATTACATCTATTAAGAAATTCGAGTTTTTTAGATACTTTTGAAGCTATGTCAACAACATGGTCGTTTTAGAGATGATTATGTGAGATTGTAGCCTCAAAATGATAAATTGAAGAAGATTTAGATATGGATTTGTTGTTTAGTTTAATATTTGGTACTGATGATACCTTGGATTTTGAAACAGTAAGAAGTTGAGTTAAATTTGACTATGTTGAGAGTGTCCCGTTCAGATATTGTTTTGAGGTTTTAGTTTATAGATGCTATAAATTCTAACCTAGAAGATTCAAGACGCTCTTCCATGTTTGTTGATATGGTCTTTGGAAAGTATGAAGTATGAAGGGTGCTAGGATCTGCAAAACTATGAATAGGACTTTTAGTTATTTGAAGAAGTTCATTAATGTAAATCAAAAATAAAGTTGGTGAAAAAGCTGCGTTTTATTGTTCTTATATTGCTTGTTTTTACATCATAATGCTTTTTTTTACTAAACATTTTTTTTTTAAATTTTAATTTTGGTATCCACGAATAGATTTTTATTGCTCCTTTTTTGCCAAGCTCTTTACATGTCTCACTAATAGGTTTTTGTGAGCACCTTTTTTTGTTTTTTTAGTTCAAAACCTATTGCTGTTGCCTGTTTTTGCTGACTAAACGCAAAAAAGTATTTGCGACAAACGTAACGTTTATGTAGGGTTTTTTCTTCTGTGGAGGGTCGCCCCTCTATTTACTACTATCAGGTCTAATTCTGAAGCCTATTTTGCTAGTTTATTTTTTTTAATATTACTTTTGAGTTGGTCTAAAAATTTATTCGAGTTATCTGTAACTACATTGAGAGATATATAGCAACTATAAATAATAACCGTATCTGTTTGCAGACCTTGTTTTGTGTATTTGACACTTCTTATTTATTATGCCTATTGCGGAATTTAGTTTATGGTCCATATACTAGTTATGCCTATAGCGGAATTTAGTTTATGGTCCATATACTAGTTTTGTTTATTGAACTACAGTATTCTTTATTTATACAATTGTTTACTTTTAGTTCTGTCTTGCTTCTATTTTTGCTTGATTGTCTTCGTGAAGTGTTGGACAATTAGCAGTTTTTTTGCGTGTTTTTGTTTTTCTGAAAGTATTCAAAAAAAATTTTTGTTTTTACTTGTTCCAAGTATAACCAGCATATTTGTTATATTTTTATTTGCTTGCGTGAACGACGCAGAGTTGGTTTTCACCTTTGCACTGGTTTGACAGTTTTAGTTTCTTCGGTGCGCTGGTGTGTACTTTATGGACCTGTTGGCAATCTTTATGCCACTTTTTTTAAATGAGTTTAATTCTTCTTTTATTTTTGTTGCTTGATTTTTTTTGTGATGTGATATGGATGATTGGCAGTATTTTGCGTGTTCTTGTCGTCACCAGAAACAACATTATTGATCAAATATTTGCTTTCTCCAAAATCTATAGAGAGAGCTGCCGTAGCAGCGGACGATTGCCCGTTTTCTGAACCTTTCTGCGGTATTTTATACCTAACACTTTTATTTTATCTTTATTTTTATTTCCGTTTTTGTTTTGGCAGAGTCATGTTTGTTTTTATAGCCATAGGGTCGTTGTTTAGGTGTTCAAATAGAAGAATGGAATAAGAAATATATAGGGGATAGGTGTTTTGGATTCTTAGCTCTCGAGACCTAATAGCATTGGGAACCGAAGTGGTCTATAGTAGTGCCAAGAGGTTGACCAATGAAGGTCGAGAAAACTGAATTAGAGGTACGTAGGATTTGCGAAAAACAGAACAACAATAATGATGAGAAGACAGAATTTTTTTTCGTAAATTATAGGAAATCAAATGGTTATCTATGCCAAATTATCGAAAGCTACATTTGGGATATTTTTTATATAAAACTATAAAGAATAAAACTGTTCCATACTAGTTTTGAAAGTTTACATTCAGATCCACTGTTCACAACATCAATATTAGAAGTAGAGAATTTTTAAGTATGTCGCACCATATATTAGAAAGATTTTTCATATAATGTTGTCAAATGCTACAATATTTAAATCAATTCTGTTTGTGTGATAATAATTATTTTATAAATTTTATAATTAATATAATTATTATTGAAATTTTTATTTTATTTGTTTTTCAGTCAGTTGAGTGAGTTTAGTATTTGATTTGTTGTGTAATTTATTTTTCAGTTTATGACCAATAAATGCATTATTATTATTGAATACTTTCTGGAGTTGGCGTCAGACGTCGAGCGCCTCGGACATAATATATTGTGTGAAAAAGTCCCTGAGGTCGTGTACTAATTTTGTACACGATTGTGTATTGTTGAAATGAAAAAAAGATTGAATGAATGATTAACAAGCTGCAAGTCTGAATAAGTACTGGTATTATTGATTCGGACTTGTATTATTAATTAATTATTAATTATAGATAATAGCACAATTATATCTGACTGAAATCAGCAAATATCCGCGCAGAATTTTCACATGAGCCTATAATAGCATTCCTCTCACGCATAACTCATCTTTTACAGTTTTAGTTAACAGTAGCGGTTATGAAAAATTAAATTTAATAAATAATTTGTTTTTATTAATTTCTTACAATATTTAAATTACCAGGGGAAGAGTTACAAATGCTATTAACTGTGCTGTAACATCGTACATAGTTATTTAATATTTATGTTTTAGGTACAACTATAAACAGTTTTATCTTTTATCTAAAATCTCTTCTCACCCTGAATTATTTCCTAGAAAAATAACTCGCGTACGTAATTGTTAAATCCCCACAGAATACCAACTAGAAAGTAGAATAGCACAAAAAATCGTTTATAAAAAAATATAGCATTACCGGTTTCCGAGTAATTATCATTACTTTGTGAACGCATAACAAATATTTTTAATACCATCTTTTTTTTTTTAATTGAAGTGGGAAAATAAAATCGCCATCAATCATAGAAAATGTCACATTAAGTGGCTGTAATCGGTAATAATATAAATTGGATAAGGATATGTACATTTATAGCATGACATTGTTTGGCCTTTCCATTTTGAATTAAAAATTATAATCAATTTCTATGTGCAAATCACGTATTCATACGGTTATGACTGCACATAATATGTGCACATAATATCTCAGATCCGTACTGAGTAGCAGAGTGGCACTCGCCGCAAATGGTGTTCGGTTTACCACATGTTAGTTCGTGTCAGTGTGCAAGGATGACAGAAAGTTATTTAAATTGATGTAGCTTGGAGTAACAGATCGAGGTTTCTTATTAAATTTATGGAAGCTAAACTATAAAATAACGATCAAAAATTATTAATATTATTTATTAATGTAAGATTTGCAGAAGGTTGCAATATATTTGATGCTTAGAAATTACTTTCATGAATTGAAAGTAGCAAACACAGGGTGTCAATAATCTACATGTGTTCTATGTGTAACTTCACTATTTTAATAATTGTTATGATTCATTATTTTAAATGTTGCAGAGTTTGTTAAATTAACAAAGTTGGGCAGAATTTCTATCAAACCGCAATGCAATTAAATTTGACATAGTTCTTCAACTTTTTTGAATATACCAAAAAAACTAAAAACACTATATTTTTTTTATTTATATAACTTTTTGTCTATTTACTCTAGTGCAAAAATATAAAATAAATACATTGTGTAGATATTTTTGTAATATACAGGGTGTCCGGAAAATACGTGTACAACGTTTGACGACAGACTCCTGACGTCAAAATAGGTCGATCTAAGCCGACTTAGTTATATCCAAAATTGTCTCGTTTAGCCGGTAGAGGGCGTCAAAAATTTGTAAATATTAAAAAGAAATTACCTGTAACAATAATTTTTTAAGTGACCTTGTTGCTATGGCGTTTAATAATTTGACAATTATTGACAAATTGTCACCAGTCTATGAAATTTACTCAAGTATACGATCAACATTCTTGAATTACAAGTTCATTTTACCATTAAAAATGGAAAATTATACAAACTCTCAGAAAGTTGACATGCTTCTGGTATACGGGTTTTGTCAAGGAAATGGGCGTCAGAGTGTTAGGGTTTACATGGAGAGGTTTCCTAACCGTCGAATACCAAACCACCAAACATTTGCCAATATTGAGCGTCATCTTCGGGAAACGGGCAGTTTTGAGAAAAAGTTTGAAGGCAGGGGTCGTATGCGAACAACTCGAACTGTGGAAACAGAAGAGATGATTCTGGAAAGAGTTGAAGAAGAACCAAGTACCAGTACCCGTCTCTTAGAACGTGAGTTAAATGTTCCTAAAACGATTGTCAATGAGGTTTTAAGAGAACAGTTGTTACATCCTTACCACATACAAAAAGTCCAGGAACTTTTACCGACTGATCCCCCCATGCTGCTTACATTTTGTCAATTTATTAGAAACAAAAGAATCCTTGTTCCAAATTTTTGTAGAAAAATTATGTTTACTGACGAGGCATGCTTTACAAGATCTGGGGTAACCAATCTGCACAACAAACATATTTATTCGGATGAAAATCCACATGCCATTAAAGTTGCACATCATCAGCATCAATTTAAAATTAATATTTGGGCAGGTATTATTGATCACTACCTTATTGGTCCCATTGTTATTCCAGACAGGTTAGATGGAAATATTTATTTAAATTTTTTGCAAGACACATTTCCAATTCTTCTTGAGAATTTGCCCCTTTTACTTCGGAGGGAAATGTGGTATATGCATGATGGTGCCCCGCCCCATTTTTCCGTTGCCGTTCGGCAATACTTACATCATCAATATCCCAACCGATGGATTGGAAGAGGCAATGATGCACCAGTAAAATGGCCACCACGTTCTCCTGAGTTAAATATGTGTGACTTCTTTTTGTGGGGCGCTATTAAAACAGAAGTTTACAAGACTCCGGTAAACACACGCGATGATTTATTGCAGCGGATTTTAAATGCAGGCAACCATTTTAATAATCCCGAGACATTAGATAGGGTCCAATATTATTTTTTAAAGAGTGTTAATAAGTGTATTCAGCAAGATGGCGGTCATTTTACACATTTGCTTAAGTAATGTTTTTGTTTTACTTAGTTTCTTACAATAGATACTTTCAACTTTGTTATACTTTTGTTTTTTTTTGACGCCCTCTACCGGCTAAACGAGACAATTTTGGATATAACTAAGTCGGCTTAGATCGACCTATTTTGGAGGAGGAGTCTGTCGTCAAACGTTGTACACGTATTTTCCGGACACCCTGTATAAACAATAAAGTAGCATTTTTGATTTTTGAGATATAAACCAAACTTGTTTTTTTTAAATAGCAATAATTCATTAAAATGCTTATTTTTTCCGATTTCAAAAATTTATATTTAATGAGATTAGTTTATTTTTCCAGAATTTTGAAAAAAGCATAAATAATTGATAAAACAATTATTATTACATATTATAAGAGTGCCTTGGAATTGAATACAAAATAGATTTAATTATTTTATTTACTTATATTAATTGTTAATTTTAGTTGTTTAAAGTTACTCAAACGCATCTATCTAAATACCGTTTGAATTTAATACTACAAATGTGATAAAGTTAGTAACTGTATTTATAAATAATAATAAAGTTATTGTTACCCCTGGATACCTCAATAACTATAAATCTATGGTTTATTTGTGGGAAGAAAAAATTATATCTTATTTTGTTACTACAATAATGTAATTGTTATACAAACGCAGCATCTGAACTGTATATACATAACTTTAACGTACTCGTACATGAAAAGAAGACTTCCAAATAAAAAATTGTTTGCAAAACTTAAAAAAAATTAATAGAAGAAGGCTAAAATTAATTTTAATAAAGATGTGTAAAGTGTAACGTATCCAAAAAAAGCAAAAAAATTAAAACAAATTAATTTTAAGTTCTATCATTTTCATATTGGAAGCACATTGTACCAAACAGAGAATATTATGCTTTATGGTTTATTGATTGAACCCTGAACTGCTAGCTTGGTAAACAAACGCTTTATCGCTCAGCTTTTTTACCGTTATGATGATCTACTATATTTTGAAGTTAAAACATTTTGCTCTGTGGTTGTAAGACATGTTTACGTTTATGTATTATTTTGGATGTATTGCTTATTGTTGAATATAATGCAGGTGGCCATAGTGTTTTTTTTAATCATTTATGTCATTTTGGTTGCAGTTCACTCTTTAGATGCAAAATTTGTTGCGTTGTTGTTTAATAGCACATGATGCCAAAAATCGTTTATTTAATTTTATTGTACTATTTTGGATTCGAATTGAATGTTTTTACAATACGATTGATACTTTTGATAAATCTTGGTATGGTTAATTGTGATTAGTATAATTTTAAACAAAGTGCGTTATTTGAAATTACACCAAAATTTCATTATTTGTCTAAAACTAGTTGAGTATTGCTACTATAGTTATTGGACTCAATAATCTAAACGCGTCATATATTTTTGATATGATTGAAAGTAAAAAGTGGGCTATGTAACGTTTGGAATTTGAACTGCCGTTTATTGTTTTTCAAAGGTATAATGACATTTATGAGCTGACAGAAATTTAGTTCTATGTTTGACATTTACGAAATGGGACGCTTTACACTTAAACAAAGTTGGGAAATAATGAAAACTTACTTCCAAAGTGGTGAGTCTTCTACTCAAACAATAAGAAATTTACGAAACAAATTTGATAGGAAAGAAATGCATTCAACGCAGTTTGTGGACCAATTTGTGATGCGAGTTTGCGAAACTGGATAGTTAGATAAGCAACACGTTCACGTTTTCGTCCAGTGCACTCAGCAGTGTGTGTGAACATGCATCAACATCAACTCGTCATTGTTCTCTGGAACTGAACATTTCTCACACTTTTTTGAAGAGAATTTTGCATAAAGACCTCGGTTTGAAGGCCTACAACGTTCAACTAGTCTAAGAAATGAATGCGTTTTTAGTTTGCTCAATGGGTTAAAGATTGTTTGGCCGAAGATGAGCATTTTATCGAAAAATTGTGTTTTTTGATAAAACTCATTTTTTTTGTCAATAAGCAAAATTGTCGCATTTGGGGATTAGAGAATCCACACATGATTATTGAACAGCCTATGCATAAACAACGAGTAACTGTTTGGTGTGGTTTTTGGTCCGGCGGCATTATTGGGTAATTTTTCTTCGAAAATGAGTAAGGAGCGGCCGTTACCGTCAATAGCAAACGTTACTGTGCTATCCTAAACAAATTTTTGTTTCCAAAAATTGAATATAAAATGGATGTCATTTGGTTTTAACTAGACGGGGTTTGGAAATCGAATAATTAGCCGAAATGCTGAAGTCAATTGGCCGCCTAAGAGCTGTGATTTGACCCCATTGGATTTTTTTTGTGGTGAGACCTTAAGGATAAGTGTTACGCTAAGTATCCAGAGACGATTGATGCCTTGAAACACGAAATTGAAATAGCCATTCATGCGATTGGAGCTCAAACAATCTAAAATGTACTAAAAAATTGGGTTAATCGGATGGGTTACTGACAAGCCAGTCGTGGCAGTCATTTGAATGATCTTTATATTTCTTTCTTAAATGAAAATTTCCAATCTTTCTAATAAACTTATAATTTTGAAACAAATATTTATTAGTTTTTTGTTTATAGTCGATTCAAATTACAAAACTTAGATAGCTCACCTTTTACTATTGTTTTTGTTATGCATTGTATTGAAAAACCGATTTTCTGAATTCTAAGATACTCCATCTATGTATTCTCGCATATATTATTTGCTTTAGCCAAGTTGGTATTTTTGATATTGCTAGCTATTACGCAATTGAGAAGCCTGGTGCAAGGAGGGGAGTCACTTTTTGTTTTTTTTTTTCAGGAAAAGCAAAATTATGTGTTTTTTTAGTGATAGAATACATTTTTTATTTGCATGTAAATAAGATCTAGGGTTATTTTGCTTAAAACAAAAGAAATTATCTTCAAAGTTTATTGTTTGGTATAAGAACGGGATAAGTCACACAATAGAAAATTTACAATAAACGGGATAATACATTATCAGTCAGGGTCCTTGTCCTTTGCTCCTGCTGTTATTACAATTGCATGATGGTTGAGAGAATAAATAAGACACCGATTGGAGAAAAAAGAGAATGCAGAACTGGATGTCAGTGCAGATAAAATGGTATAAAAAGGCAAAAGAGTTACTGCTAAATCTAGACTAGTTTGACAAGGACATACCGGAAGGTATTGTAAGTCAATCTTAAGGGCACAAAAAAATGTTAGGTCACTAGTTTTCAAAAGCTAGGTTTAGAAGCTTTTAGAATAAATGAGTCTTTGAAAACCAGAGTAGACCACTTACAAAAATTTTACCTGTTTTTTTTTTACCTATGTGGCAAAATTGTAAAATTGCAAAAAAACAGTAATTAATTTTTTTGAAAATTTAAGTGAGTCCTATTTAAAAACAAATATTTGCAACAAAGTGTTGACTTACAATTTTTTGGCAACGTTTGAATTTTAGGATCGTGTATTTTAAATACAGTTTTTTGGCTTAGACCACTCTGGTTTTCAAAGGTTCAAATAAAAATAAAGCATTTTAGACGTGTGCCACGGGTGTATAGGTACGCACGGAAGGACAGTACTATTCAAACGCCGGATATGTCTATTCAAGTCAGAATCTTGGTCTTAAGTGCCATACCTTGTTTTCTTATTCTTGCAAACTATATTTAAGAAACTCTACACATTTTTTCAAGGTTATCTTATCAAAGCCTCAGCATACTTTGCTGGGGTCTTTAAAATTTACTTGATAAATTCTTTTAATTTCAACGCAATCTCAAAAATTTATCGTTCTCGACTTTGGCTAAAAAATCGGTTCTGAGACACGCGCATTTTTATATTTTATGTGTTGGGTACACTAGGCCATAAAAACAATATATTTATTGCACTTTATTTTTTGAATTAATACCAGCTTTTAGGGTAACTGAGTTTACTATGCGCCTGCCAGGAGATAAAAAAAAGTTATGTTGGTGTGCACCATGTGTAATAATAATATATTTAATTTTACAACCTAATTACAAAGGAAAAAAATAAGAAAAGAAAATAAACACATTTCAACGAGTACAAACTAATACAAAATTCAATACCATCTTAAAAGTAAAAACTGTAAACATGACACCAGTAAATATTAAAATAGTTAAAGTAAAAATAATTCTGATTTATAAGACATTAAAACTAAACTGCATATTGCAGTAAGCAGATTTTTTTTTATTGTTTTTTTCAAATATGACTACACCATATTGCATTTTATGATATTTTCTTACCATTGAAAGTAATAGGGAATTTACTTGAAAATATGTGCGTGGGGTAGCATATTGGAATGTTTGCTGCGACAAGCTAACCTAGGAACTGGAAAGTCTATCATGCACAATAGTTTAGTTCTCTTAAGATAAAAACCAAAAAAAGTTTTATGGCGGCAGTGACATAGCTTGTATATTGCTGTTAAAAGAAAGCTTAATATCAAAAAGAACATCTAAATTCTTAATGGTGTCACTCCTGTGAATGTTTTTTAAACCAAGTGAGTAGTCATACTAAGTTTTATTGGCGGATCTACTATACGACTTGATATGTCATTTGGTAAGATTTATTGCAAGACCATTTGCTATACACTACATTGACAAGCCGAATAAATTAGTTTTTTGTAGTCATTAACTGATTTAACAATATAATACAATTTGACATTATTAGCATACACAAAAAATGCAGTTTAAAACACTTGCTACTTCATTAATAAATATTGTAAATAGAAGTTTCTGGGGCATCTAAGTTGTATCACAAAATGTCTCTGACTTACAATCTTCATAGCACACAAATAACTCACTATCACTTAGAAAGAAATTTTTGCTAATGTCAGTATAGGTTAGTTTAGGTGTTTTTTTATAAATAAAGTTACGTTGATTAATTGAGAATATGTTATTAACTCAGGAATTAATATAATCAGACAAAATGCATTAGAAAATCTTAGTAAAGTTTGCAATTAGTGATATCGGTATATAGTTAGCAATAGTTAGATCTGTCCCCCGATTTAATTATAGGGCAGGCCCGAGTAAGTTTTTATTAGTTGGGGAAAACATCTCCAGACAATATTGAATTGTTAATGTTTGTAAGTGGGGCTGCAAAGTACGCAGCACAGTCTTTAATAATACAACATAGGACAACCTACTATTTTTACTTAAGACTTACCAACAACATTGATTCCGTCACGGAGAGCTTTTGTTAACTTGCTTTTGAAGTTGTCTTACTTTTTCTACTAATTTTCGATGATTTTTAAACTTGCAACTTGAACCATATGAGCATCATAAGAATATTGTCCATGTTAACCGTATTTGCGGCTCATTAACTTTGGTACCTAAATGGGCTACATGACCTTGAGTTTATTCTTAATAGATGTAAACAGTTTTTTACTTTTGTTCAGTTTTTGCATTTATATAAAACTTATATTTGTTTTTGTATTGAATATTGTTTTCAAGTATGGGGCATTCAAAACTAAACTAACTCCTTTAAATTCCCTAAAATTGACTGATGACTTAGATACTTGGATACTTTACAACACCTTAATTTTCTATAGTATTTCTATGGACATAGTTTAAACGAAATACAAGATATATTGCGATATAAATAAATATTTATTTGTCGTACAAGACTTGCTAGAAATTATAACAAATATTCACTTACAGTTCAGAGATAAAGGACCGAAACTTTTAAGAGAGATTTTTTTAACTGTACTATTTATACATAGAATAATTTTTTAAATTTAGTATTTTCCGACACTTATAAGCCGCAAATATTTAAGGTCAATATTTTTAGACTACTTAAATCTAGTCTTCAATGTGATGGTTTCAACGAGTGTGATGTCACGTTGAAATTCAAAGGTATTTAAATGTTGATGTGACATATTAAGTATTTCCTAAATATCACATTTTGAAATTAAAAAAAAAAGTCTATAGTTCATTTTTTTTTTTAATTCATGAAAAGATTTTTTATAACAATTTGTCGTGTGCGTGTATACATTGCACGTATGTAAAAGCAGCGAAAGTATTTCGTTTTTAAATTGCAACGCATGTATAAAGCAATTAGCTATAAATTTAATCATTTATAATAGGAAGAAATGCAATTTAATAAATAATTGATGTATTTACCAACACTAATGGTCAAAATATTATTAGAAACTATTGAAATTTGCATTTTAATAAATTATTACTATATCGTTCAGATGCAGCTAGCCTAGTAAACTTGTGCAGGTGAGAGAATTTTCTCCGGAATTTTGTTCATTTTCTGTATATTAATTAATTAGTCCGCATCATTCCGGAAACGCGCAGCGTTAGAAGGTAAAATGATTTAACTTTTACTGGGTCAGTTGTATATTCAATGTGTCTAGGTCAAATATTCACGCAACTGGTCTGTTTGGAATTGGCTAGCCAGTTATGCTATGAACAGGTAGGTGTTAAAAATGTAGATGGGCGTAAACGATAATAGATAGAATAATATTGTTCTTAGTCATGTTGTTGTCATATTGTGGTAAATGCTGGAAATATGTTAATGATTATATTGTGACCTAAATGTAGATAACTATATTTAATTGGCACAAATAATACCTGATATGGAAACAAATACGTCATATATTTCTACTCGATTTATAAGAAGAATACGTAAAATTAATTGTTTATATATTTTATTTTCTAAATTTTTATTTGGAATAATGTTTACTGTTGGTCAGTGTAATGAAATTTAAGTTTACTTTTATAAATATTATATTTGATGGGCAATTATGTTGCTTTTTGCTTAGTTTATTCATTTATTGTGAATGTTGGCACTTTCTATCAGAATAAGCTTGTGTATATTGTAATCAGTTCAAGAAGCAAACTGACCAAGGGCGTTTCCAGCTAACTAGTCTAGGGGGGGTAGTTAACAAAATTATATACCTTTTCTAATGTTTTAAAGCGTTGGAAAAATTTACTGGTTATGTTATTTGTTTTGAATATAGAATATCAGTAATTTTTAACAATAAAAATTACACCCCCCCCCCAGAAACCGCCACTGAAACTGACACTGCAGTGCCCCCTCCCCACCACATTAAAATAAAAATTAAACAATACATTATTTTTTAATTATATAATGGTATAAACTACAATAAATAATTTTTTTTAAATAATTGCATCAATAACTCAAAATATATAGTAACTAAAAAAACACACCTTTATTTCTTTGGTTGAGGCAAACTCGGCAGTTTTGAGCACTTTTCTTGACTTATTGTCAACTTTAAATATTTTTAATTATTTCAACTTGATAAAACTTCTTTTGCATGATGCAGTTGTAACCGGCAACGTTAATTTTTTTAAGAGCAACCTCAACATAAAAAAAAATCTTCTAATCAAAAATCAAGTAATGCTTGAATTAGATTTAGAAAAGATGTTGAATCGTTTAGTAAAAATTTACTAATATGAAACTTCAAACACTATATTTAAAAAAAAATTACTGCATTTTCATCATTTTTATATTTAAAGCTCCTTCTTCAAATCTGCGGTATTAGTTTTCTTTAAACCAGTAATTGTCAAAAAACCTTCATCAATATCAAAATCTTCAGCAATCCTGTTAGCTTCTCAAACTTCTTTTTTAAATAAATGAATAATGTATCTATAACTTGAAACATCTTATTTTTTTTAGTTATATTAAAACTTGCTACAAAGCTTTCATCCATGTCTAAAAAATGTTTTCCATACTTATTTTATCACTCAGTTTCAAACATTTGAAAATCTTGGTTCCAAATACTTGCTTGTATTTGCTTACATAATCTTTTTTGCTGCTATATCTATTGTAATATTATTTTATTGTAAATTGTTTCAATATTAAAAGATGGTGATGTCAAATCAGTCAAAACATTCACACTATCCACAATTTGTGCATATAAAACAGTAACTGTTTTGCCTTTAATAACCATCGGGTATCTGAATAGCATTTCAAACTAATTTTAAGGAGTTTCATATTTCCCTGCAAATAGAAAATTTTACAATTTTTTTGGCTAATCCCGCACCAGTTTTTTGTGTGAGTAAATAAACTGAATGAAATTTAAAACATTTGCTCATAGTGTGATACAGAGAGTTTATAAATGAATAGGATTATGCAATCACTTTAAATATGCCGCCTTTTTAAAATTGTCCACTATACTACATATGTTTTCATATGTTTGTTTGACAGCTGTCAAAGTTGATCTGTCAAAACAAATAGTTTAGTGAATAATTTAACAAAAGCGGCTTATTTAAAGTGATTACATAATCCCATTCCTTAATAAACTCCCTGTACATTGAGGGTGCAGTCAAACAAAGTAAAAAAGTACTTAGGTGTCTTCACTATTTTAACAATATGTGCATTTTTTAATAACTCAAAGTATTTCATTTTGTATAAGTGGAAAAAATACGAAACTTGTCTTTTTTTTATGAGATGTGCGACCTTAATTCTGGATTATACTTAAATATATCAATTGCCCCTAAAAACTGCGGGAATGAGATTAACCTATTTTTTTGCAACTTCTTCTAAGTGCTAAATTATTTTCTGCACAAAACAATATTACACTAATATTAAACTTTCAAAATATGTCACTTTTCTTTTTCATGTAACATTAAACACTTATTTTGTTTTTTTTTTAACTTTATGACGTTTTCTAAGGGTGGGATGATGATGTTTTTATGATAGGGTACCCGCGGACTTAAATGTCGCCATCACTAAACACCTTTTTTGGATTAACTAAAGATGAGCTATATCATGTTATTCAATGCTTGATTTTTATTAAAAAGAAGTCGAGGAAAACAAAATATTGTTTTCTGATTTTGCCTATAAATTAACCATGTTTGGTCCTGTTAGCCCGTTAGCTAATTTTTTTGTAAATCATTTTTTTTTATTATTTAAAGTGACACACTGAAAAAAACTAAGATTTTTAAGAATTTCTGTTCTGTCATTTTTGTTTCTTTAATTTGTTTTCGCATGACTATATGGCATTTATAAGTTGAAGCGGTGGTATAAAATATTTAAACTGTTTTATTTTATTGTTCATATTTAATAATACTTTGCTATTATTTATGCTGTTTTTAAGTTAAGAGTTTTTCTTTATTATGCGGCAAGTTGCAAATTACTACTAATAATATTAATATGTAATATATAGTGTAAATTGCATACATTTACAAAATATAAACAATTTAAAATTTAACATTAAAATAGCCATGAAATAATTTAATAATTTATTTAAATTTTATTTGTTTTGGTTTTACAAACCTCGCCAGTGTGTCGTGTATTACGGGAAAATGAACTAGCAAAGATAAACAGTGAAAACATCAAGTAGACAAGCTGAAAAGCAACATTGACGCTTTGCAATCGGAAAACAAATTAAAAACAAATGTAATACATTCATTTCAAGAAACGCTACAGGTCTACAGGTTAATGTAAATATTAATTATGTAAACAAAAAGTTGACAAAAAAGATTGAAGAACTCCAGCAAGTTTTGGCTAAATCTAAAACCGTTAATAATAAAACTAACAATAACGCAAATAACATGAACAAAGTCCCAAAAAAAACATACAACGATCAACTCAAAAAGCAATGATAGGAAAAAAAAAATTATTTTAGTTAATGGCCATGGTATAAATCAAGCAAATCTATTAAATACTCAAACAAATAACAAAATCGAAAGCATTTATAAAACAGACGCGAGACTGCAAAAAGTTGTAGAATATTTAAAGGAGGACCAAATGACAATAAACAAGTATTAGATACAAATGCTGTTATTGCATTAATAAATGAAACGTCTCATACCAATTAAATATTATCTTTTCTATATAGATTTGATAATATCACTCCAGTATCATTCTATAATACTTACCTTTACAACAAGCAATTAGAAAACATAACTAGTAAATACGACCATGTTAAAATCTTAAATTTTAATGAAGATTTATACAGAAGCGATTATACGTATATTGAACACTTATGGGTCTATTCTGAACATATTTTAACATCGATGTTAGCTAACATCGCTGTAGAAATTGATTTTTAACCAATCAGGTATCGAGTTTTTTAAATATTACCTAGCAACTTTCAAAATGTTAATTAACATCGCTGTAAAAAATGTTTAGAATATTAATTAATTAAATTAATATTAAAAGAAAACGCAAACTATGCACAAACAGTTGAAAAACTGAATTGCTTTAAAAAAGAAGATACAGTAATTAATGAGAAATCTCTTAATACGAGTATGTTTATTGAGCCGGAGTTAACTTCAAGCAGAATAGATACATTAAATCAAACACCTGATAACACTGAAGAACAATTCAACAATTCAAAGATGATGGTGACATTTTTTAAGAGGATAACTCGAATAATTCCAATTTAATTAAACATGACAATAATGCAACTTTTATAGAGAAAACAATTCAATAAATGATAAATTATTTAAACCGTTTAGTATAATACATAATAACATAAGGTCTATAAGAGGTAATATGCTAAAAACGGAAACTATGTTAAATGACCATCAACAATGTAATATGCTTACAGTTACGGAGCACTGGCAAACTAAAGAAAACATTCAAATTTGTTCAATAGAAAATTTCACAACTTGGCAAATTTTAAACAAACAACTTGGCAAAGATAATAAAAGAAATACATTATTTCCTTGCACTGTAAAATTTGCAATTGACTATAATGTTACTATCTACTTCTATCCTACAACTGACACTGAAGTATCTAATATAATAAATTCATTTAAGAAGAACGCAAACTCTGGTTACGACGGAGTAAATACCAAACTTTTAAAAGCAATAATGTTAGATATTTTAATGCTTCTCACTAACCTCATAAACCGTTGTCTTTCAACTGGTGTTTTCCTTGACTGTCTGAAAATTGGAGTAATCAAACTAATATATAAAAATGGCGATCTTGTAGATAAAGAAAACTATAGACCAGTTTGCTTATTAAGTGTATTTTCTAAAGTTTTAGAACGAATGGTTTCAATTTGATTAGTTGACTTTTTTAATTATTATAAATTATTTGATAATTTTCAACATGGGTTTTTAAAAGGAAAAAGTACAAACACGGCAATTTTCGAATTTCTAGAATGCATAATACAAGCTTTGGGAAAGACCTGTCTAAGGCATTTGATAGTATAGACCAGGGGCGCTCAGACTTAGAGCATCGGCGATCTACCATAAACGTATTAAACGGCTAGCGATCGACTATGTCACTAGGTCCTAATAAAACCTAGTTACTAGGTAAAAATAATTGTTAAAAATAAATATTTAATGTACTTTTATACAATACGTCAGAAATTTCAAAAATATTTGATAAAAGGCGATCGACTTAAAATCCTCTTGCGATCGACCAGTCGATTGCGATTGACTGTTTGAGCGCCCCTGGTATAGACCATTCATATTATTAAACAAACTTCAAAAGTATGGCATTAGAGGTACAGGTCTGGACTTATTAAAATCTTTTTTATCAAACAGACAACAAAAAGTACGAATAAATGACACCGAATCTTCATTACAAACAATTAACGTAGGTGTACCATAAGGCAGTGTGCTGCGCCCAATTCTATTTTTAATTTATGTTAATGATCTTCCGGAAATAGTAAAAATAAATGGTGGCATAGTAAAAAGCTACTCAGACGACACATATTTGTTAGTAATGAACACAAATTACGAACAACTTTTACTAGACCAGCAAAACATCTCAAATAGAGTTAAGGAATGGATGGCACAAAACAGATTACTATTAAACGATAAAAAAAACAAAGGTAATTATATTTAAACAACATAATTCTCAAGACAATGAAGATCTGGTAAAATTGTCAAACGTATACTTAAATGGCTATGTAAAGTTCTTGGGGATACACATTGATAGCAGTTTAAACTGAAAAATTTATTGCGAAAATCTAGTGAGTCATTTAAGTACAGCATGTTATGCAATGAGGCCATTAAAGCTAATTACAGACTTTAATTTGTTAAAATTGATTTACATATCAAATATTGAATCAGTAATCAGATATGGAATTATGTTCTAAGGCAGAGCTGGACAAGCTGAACAAATTTTTAAATGTCAAAAAAAGTTTTGCGTATCCTTTTTAATCTACAATACAGAGACTTTCACAGAAACTACTTAAAAAAAGCTAATATTTTAACTAACTCTACGGTCTATATGTGTATGAACTAATTGCATTTAATTTTAATATCAAGCATAAATTTCTTAAATATCAAAATGCAAATCAGTATGAAACAAGAAACAAATCATTATATTTATTCCCGATACACAGACTAACAGCTAGTCAGAAAGCACCGATGTATGCAGCAATGCAATGTTTCAACAAACTTCCTTAGAAAATAGATATATTATTATTAATATTATTATGAAATCTGCTGTCGTGCCTGCAGTTTGCCCAGTTGCTTGAGTTTCTTTGTTTGTCTTTTGCTTTTACGTCTGGTCGACTTCGAGAGTTTCTTCATCTAGGTTGCTGTCAGTTAATTGTTTCTCCCTAATTTTGCACAACTATTGCTACCCACCTATTATTTTCTGACACTTTGTTATATTCTAAGTCTGGTACTTTTAGTGAATAAATAAAATTATAGATTTTTTGGTTTTTTAGCTGAAAGTTTGATCAAGGGAGGTTGCCAGTTCACAGAGAAAGAAGTGGAAAGAGTGGTGGTAGTCTTATTGTCAAAACAAGGCTACAGTGCAATGGTGTTGGCCCGCGTATGCAGTTTTTCTATCCTTTATCCCTAAATTATGAAGTCTAGAATAGTGCATTTACTTGGAAAACAAACCAAAATACATGTTAGCGATAAAACTACTAACAACTAATCTTTCACTATCTTTTATGAAATTTTAGTTATGCTAGTTATGCAATTAGAGTACCGGTCTAAAGATGTTGCAAACTCTCTTTAAATTAAAAATACTTTTGAGATTTGTAGCTATCGATATTTTTTTAAAACATTATATAATTTAGTGCTTACGTGGTTAACTTACTTGTATCTATTATTATTAATAATAATAATAATAATAATAATAATAATAATAAATCTTTATTCACATGCTGCACAGTTTAAAATACAGGTACAAAAAGTAACTTAAAAATAATACAAAACAAGTCATATAAACTATACTTAAAGAATGGACAAAACAAATATAAAAATCACATTTAAAAAATACAATTTAAAAAAGATTATTATTATTCAACTAATACTAATAATGTATATACATAATTTAGTCTAAAAGATATTCGTTTACATTATAGTAAACTTTTTGAATTAGAAATTCTTTGAAACGTACTTTAAAAACATTATACACAGTTATTTCTCGAATATGTTTCGGCAATTTATTATAAAATGTTATTCCTGCGTATTTTGGCGATTTTTCGTACTTACACAACTTATGAGCTTGTGGACGGATAACATTTTTGTTTCTTATGTTATGCGAGTGTTCATCTTCAGATTTTGTAAATAATTCTAGGTTTTTTTAAATAAAATTAACCGATTTGTATATATAGATGCATGGAACAGTAAGCAAATTTTTCATTTGAAATACGGTTTTGCAAGTCTCACGAGATTTTATATTAAAAATAAGTCTCAACACTCTCTTTTGAAAAACAAAAATTCTGTTAATATTAGACGCATTTCCCCATGTACATATGATAAAATTAATATGCGAATATACTAACGCATAATACATGTTTAACAGAGCACTCTCATCTACAAAGGGTTTTAACTGCAAGATGGCAAAATAGCTTTTATTTAATTTTTTGCAAGTTTGGTCAATATGTAGACTTCAGTTTAAGTTTTTATCCAAAATTGTGCCAAGATATTTTACAGAGCGACTAAGTTTGTGTTCTACATTATTATAGAACACAGAGTAACTTTGTAAGCATTTTCAAGTGCGACTATTGTTTTGTTTTTAATACATTTAACACTTTTGGATGAAATTACAATAGAAATATCGTCAGCAAACATAATAACTTTTCCTTGTGTTATAAACGAAGGCAAATCATTAATAAATAAAAGAAAGATCAGAGGGCATAGAACACGTTCACGTTCTTTAGTTGTTTTATCTCCCATTTTTACGACCAATTTACGCTCTAAAAGATAGGATTGGATCCATTTTGAGACTATCCCTCGAATAACTAGTGCATCTAGTTTACTCATAATAAAATCTATGTCTACTACATCGAATGCCATTGACAGATCAAAAAACAAACCGATTACATAATTACTTGAATCTAATTCTTCATAAATACAATTCAAAAATTTGTTTGATGCAGTTTCTACCGAATGACTAGCTCTAAAACCATGTTCGTTTTTGCAAATAATATTATGTTTATTTAAAAATGACATTATTTTGCTATATACAATCTTTTCAAAAACCTTTGTTACTGTACTTAAGATAGTAACTGGACGATAATTTTCTATGAGATGAACATCATCTTTTTTGAACACAGGAGTGGCCTGTTTTTAAGATTTTTAGAAATTCACCAACCTCCAAAGATTCATTAAATAAATAAATAAGGGGGTTTAGAATAACTGTTGTTATTGGTTTTAAGATTTGTGAAGTTAAGTCATCAGTTCCTGACGAGTTTTTATTGCTTAGATTATTAATAGTTTTTAATAGTTCAGTTTTGTCTACAGGTTCCAAATACATGCTATGTTTTATGTGCAACATCAAAGTGCAACCAGCACTATATTTTGATTTAGGGCCATATTTTACATTAATTTTATCAAAAGCATAAATAAAAAAATAATCTGCAAATAATTCGGCAACTTCAGCCTGTTTACTTATAAGTTGATTATCACTTTTTAGTTCGATGTTATTAGTTTTATTTATAGACCTTCCTGAATTATAATTTATTTGTTTCCATATTTCTTTTGGTTTATTATTTCAAGATACTATTTTATTTTGTATATAGTTTCTTTTTGTTTGTTTAATTTTTAGATTATGTTTTTGTTTGTATTCCTTGTATTTATTTTTAATCAATATATTATTCAAATTTTTGACTACCCAGTACATATTGTGTACATTTCTAAAGTTTACTTTAATTTCATTTGTAATCCAGTTTTTGTGATGATTTAAAATATGTTTATTTATTTGAATAGGGCAAGCAACATCCAAATAAAAAATTATGGTGTTCATAAAGTCTTTAAAGCGAGAATTTAGTGGACTATTCTTACATAAACTATTTTCCCATTCTACTGTTTTCAGTTGTTCATTCAAAAGAAGTAAACTATTTGAATTTATTTTTCTAGTTTTAATAATTGTATTTTTGACAGTATTTAGTTTATCTAATTAGTTATACGAAAGAATTTGTGCTAAATGATCTGCTATAAGGATATCTTTTTTTTACTACAATAGTATCATTTGAAATGTTAGTTATCATGTAGTCTATAGCACTTTCAGAAGTGTCTCCATTTACATTAGTAAAGACTCTAGTTAGTTCGTTGTTGTTCACATTAAGCTCAAAGGATTCAAACATGTCGATTAATATGTTTTTAGATTCAGTTTTTTAAAAAATCAATATTCATGTCTCCACATAGGACTATAAATCTGTCTCTATTATATATATGAAGAAGCGCAGCTTGTAGAGCATTTACAAAAGATACACAATCGCCTGAAGGGGATTTATAAACACAAATTGCCACAATTTTAATAGAATTAAAAACAAAAAAAAACGTTTTATACTACTCAGACACAAGTAGATCAATTTTTGTATATATTGCTACACTTCCGTAAACAAGATTAACTCTACAAAAATATGATGTTAGTTTGTAATTAGGAATAAATAAACATATTAAATCTGCTTCTCGTTGAAAATGTTCAGAAATACATATTATATCAAGGTCTTCATTATTACAAAATAGTTCAATATTACTAATTTTGTTTCTTAGGCCTTGCATGTTTACATGACCAATTTTAAGCGTGGTTGCAGATTTTTTTGTTTGTCTTAAAAAGTAACATTGGCAGTACCGTCTCCTGAATTGTGTATTTTAACTGTTTAGCAATGAATGCATCAAGCAATTTAGGGATAATTAATTGATTACAAATTTGTTTATAACTAATAATTTTATTATATTTAATAAGAACAATACAGCTTTCTTTTAAAATTTCCAAAAAAAAAATTGTGTTCTACAAATACAGCTATAAATTTACCTATAAAGATAAACTAGGGTGGTTTTATCGTTGTAATGATTGAAAGTTAGGTTGATTAGCGGTTGAGTAGACGATAAATCAATTTCAAGAGAAAATTGCTCTTTTTGAACCGACAACTTCAATGGCAAGATTAATCCACCAAAATTTACTCAACCTAAATTTAGGTTTCTAAAACGGGATTTTTCTTATAGAGATTTCTGAACTAATTTAGGTCACAAACTTTGTGAAGATGTACTTTCTATGTAATACTATACTGGCAAGTGTTTGCTATCAGAACACGGATAAGAACGCTTTTTTTAGATTGCGTTTCTGACAGTAGGCCATAATTCTCAAGTCAGCGAATGTTGGTTAAAAAAAAATACGGAAGCAACCTAATTGACAGCAAATTTTTAAGGTTTTGTGTGCTTGATTGATATTTTTACGCTAATGTTGCAATTAGAATTTATAAGCAAATAAATATTTCTATTACAAAATGCATATAAAAACATAATAACAACAAGAATCTAGAAAACTAAAACGTAAAGTTTTAAATGACGCTTCCATCAATATTTTAATTATTGATATCAGGCCATCCCAAATAACTATGTTCTAATATCTTAGCAACATTTTAGTAAAAATATCAAATAAGCTTACAAAAATTATTAAAAATTTGGAGTACTTGGTCTTGAATGTTATTTTATTAATCACTTTATAATATGTTTTAAATATTTTTAAATGAATATGCATTATAAATGTGTCGTTTGATTTATTACAATTAACAATATTATATTAACTGTCACATTCATCAACCACGTATAATTGCTAATTGCTTGGCAGTCGAGTTATCTAGCAGATTAATGCAAACTTGTTAGCATTCGTGCGCCACAGATATGCAATGAGTTTATTGCAGAATGTGCACTTTCTTAGAACGTTATTATGTCCCAGCGACAAAGTAATTGGAGTTCTATTCACAAACGCGACAATGTCTAATTAATTGCACCGCATTATGCAGAAAAAGCACATTAAATGTCATTAAATTGTTTGCAAATGTGTGATAATAATAAAATAAATATAAATACATTATACGAATAAAAATATATCAGTCATTTAAAAAAAAAAACATATGGAAACAGTTGAAAAAACATACCTATACATATTTTATTTATGAAAATTAGCAATTTACAATTTTTTAGACTAATTAAAGTTTAATAATAAACTAATCGAATTGTGGGTCTATTTAATTTACTTTAACTACTACTAAGTTTATTTCAGATTATACATGATTTATATTATGAAATAAATAAACAATGTATTTATTATATTATATAATAAATTTATTTTTTTGGATTGTACACAAAGTTACTGAATATTGATTATTGATACGTGCTTACCTCATTTTATTTCTAATTAAATATTTACAGAGGTTTTTTTATTGCGAAATCTTTTTATTAATTAGTGAAAGGAGCTTTCTTCTGTTCGATTCCATAGAAATAAAATATTTTTTATATTAAACACAGAAACTATTTTCGTCGTTATAATAAAATATTTCTATAAATAAATAGAAATTTATTTTTACAGTGTTTAAAAGTCTACTTGCCTTTAGGCTTTCTAACAATAAATATTTATTTTTAATAACAAATAAATACTAATATATATATATTTTCCATTTCTTCAGCGTCTTTATTATACTACACTTAAACGGATACTTTTTTAAAATACATCTTCATAAAAGTAGCAGCAATATTAAGTTTATTGTCAAAAGTATCTAGATGCAATTATATATGCTTCTCATCTGTCAGAATTGGTAAACTTTGCAAAACAATGGTTACATAAAAGACAGTTTTATTACAGTAACTAGAATCAATCAGAAATTAATTTATCTGGTAAATTTTATAACAAATAATAATTTACTTTTGATAAATATCAAACAGCAATCTTGAATAGTTGTATGTACGTTCGCAGTAAAGAATGAAACACTAAAGTTTTAGATTTTATTTCCTAGACACTTATTTCCGAATCTACCTGCTTTAATAAACCTAATACAGATTAGTGTTTATAAATTCACAAAAAATATTATATCATATTTCAATATGAGATTATTAGAATTAATTGTATAATAAAAGTTTTTAAAAGTTGTGTCTTTCCATTTATACAGGGTTGGGTAAATGTATGGAAACACCCGATTATTGGCTGAATTTTTGGTTTATGTAAAAAATTACCTTAATAAAAGTTTTTGTAGAAATTTTGATTTATATAGTGATGTATTTTGATTTTTAATACAAACCTTGTTTCAAGAGATATGACGCCATCATCAGTTTTTTAAATAGAACACCTTGTATTTTCTTTTATTTTTGGAATAAAAAAATTTATGATTTTACAACTTTCGGTTTTTGAAATATTCATTAAAATAATAAAACAAAATGTAGTAGATTATGTTCCAATTACCATAGCAACAAGTAGTAAAAACAATTATTGTTTTTCTCTTACTTCTCAATACAATTAAAAAAAACGTAAAAATAAGTGAATATTTTAAGCAATAAGTCAACTACAATTAAATATGATTATTATTATTACTATAAATCATTTAATACATTTTGTGTTATTATTTTAATGAATATTTCAAAAACCGTAAATCGCAGACCCATAATACTTTATATCATTGTAGTTGTTGAAAAAATATCTTTCTAAAAATAAGAAAAATACAGGGTGTTTCATTAAAAAAAAACTGAAACAGGGCTTGTATTAAAAATCAAAACACATCATTATATAGATTAAAATTTGTACAAAAACTGTTATTAAGGTAATTTTTTACGTAAACCAAAAATGCAGCCAATAATCCGGTGTTTCCATACATTTACTCAACCCTGTATAGCAGTATATGTGCTGCTATTAATTTTGTTTTAAAATTTGTCATACAAATAACAATAATATTATAAATGAGCTATAAATAGATACACATAAAACAAACCCATTATGTACATGACATAAAATTGATAAAAAAACTTATAAGTACATAATTAACATTAAGTTTAACAGAATAGATTACATATTTTTTTAATTTTAAAATATGATATTTAGGAATTAATAATTAACATGTCACTACAACAAAAAAATATCTTTGAATTTCAACGAGAAACCACACTTGCTGAAACTACGCTATCACATTGAAGACTATACTTAAGCAGTTTGTGAACATTGACCTTGAATATTTGAGGCTTATAAGTTTTGGGAAGTACTGAATTTGGAAGTATATTCTATGTGTCTATAGTACGGTTAAATTTTTTTTTTTAAAGTTTTGGTCCTACTTCTTTGAACTGTCAGTGAATAATTGATATAAATTCTAGCATACCTACTAACGAGTAAATATTTATTTAGATAGCAATATGTTTTGTATTTTGTTTGAACAATGTTCATGGACAATATGGACATGTCTGTAGAAAATGCAAAGACCTGCAACATTATGTCGGTGTAGTAAAGTATCTAAGTTATTAGTCAATTCTGGATAGGCGATGATCTAAATAGCTCGTTTTTGAATAGAGTTTAGAAGATATAGTGTAGTTTCAGAGACTTCTCTCCATACTTGGGAACAATATTCAATACAAGGACGAATATAAGTTTTATATGTATGCAAAAGATGAACATAAGTAAATACTTCTATTAAGAGTTTTTTAGATACTTTTGAAGTTATGTCAACAACATGGTCATTCCAAAGAATTGTGTGAGATTTTAAACCTTAAAAAGCAAATTGAAAAAAAAAATGCTATAGATTTGTTGCTTAGTTTAATATTTGTAACTAATGATACTTTATAATTGACTAAGTTAGAAGAGAAAAAAATTACAACGTGTCCAGACCATTTAATAAAAAGTATGATAACTATTTTGTTCTATAGACTTTACAGTAATATAAATAATGATGGTTTGATCCGGAATAATTAATTACAATTGTCATTTTGGAGCAGGTCATTAAACGACTTTTGTTTGCCCGGCATTTCAAGTAAAACGATTGGAATCCGCATTTATTAGCCCCGTCAATTATACTAGGCGAGTTTTTTATGTTATCTATCAAGCTTTGAAAACAAGCAGTTGCATGGCAAACAAATTGTTATTTTTCAACGTAAGGTACCATTAATATTAACATATTTATTCTAACGTTTTTCTAGTATGGTTATGTTTTAAACAACATTTATTTGGTAATTTTGCAAAATACGAAATACAGCGTTTTCCAAGTTGCCATTTGACAAAAAGCGGTGCTTTTTCAAGTATTTTTTTAGTCTTGAAAAGAGGTGGATGTTGTAATCTTTAAAAGTTGCCTTTATTGTCTCCTTTTTTGAAAATTTGTGCTATATGCACTCTCTTCGCAGATGCTGCAGAAACAAAGAGGTATCTGCAATTTTTAGTTTTTTGTGTGCAAATTACTTTTTTAAAAGTTATAATGTATTTATGTAAAGAAACTACATTATAGCATTGTCACACACTTGGGTCGGTAAGGTAGAGAGTGGAATTGATAGAAAAATATTAAGATCACTAGAACAAAGGAAAATAGAGAAAGAAACGAAAACGACAATAGTAAAACAATTTAACAGAAAATAAAAAAAATAAAAAGAAGGAAGAAGAAAACAAGGATAAAACACACAGAGAAGAATACAAAAACAGTACAAATACAGAAAAGGAAATGGAGGAACTAATTAGCATGTTTAAAGAATTAATGAAAGAGATGGCAATAAACGCAAAGGAACAAAAAAAGAGAGCTAAAGAATGAAATAAAGTATAAAGAAGTGAAGTGGGAAAAAATACAGATGCTCCAAAAAATCGAAAACAAAGCTAAAAAAGAAGAAAGACAAAAATAATGAAATAACATTATAATAACAGGCATAAAAACAAATGAAAATGAAGAACAAAAGGGAGTAGAGAAATAAAAACTTTAGATACTATGCAAAACAAGGAAAGGAAAACAAATCGACAAATAATGAAAGCCAAAAGAAATCTGAAAGGGACCATTTACATTGAAAATGACCTAACACATGAAGAAAGATGCGTACAAAAAGAAATTAGAAACATAGCAAAAGAAGAAAAAGCGAATGGAAAGAGGGTTAGGTTAGGTTACCGAAAGTTAATAATTAACGGAGAGGAATATAGATGGAATAAAGAGTTAAAGGGTTTAAAAAAAGTGGAAGTTCCAAAAAACTAACAAGAAAACAGAAAAATGAAAAGTAAAAGACATGACAAGAAAATGGCACAAAAAATAAGATAAACAATACAGCGACCAATGCAAATAAAAGGAACAAAAAAAAATAAAGAAGAAAGAATAGGAACATGGAATATAATACATGAGAAAAGAAGCTGAACTGCTGGAAGAAATGATAAACCAAAAAATAGAAATACTTGGAATAACGGAAACAATAAGGAAAGGGCAAGGGATAGTAAAAATACATAGAGGATACTGGTTAATGTGGACAGGAGTAGAGGAAAAGGAAAGAGTGAATGGAAGAGTAGGAATGATAATAGCTCCGAAAATTAAAAAAATATAATTTAAAAATTTAAAAAAACAATGGAGAAAGAATTATTCAACAATGCATCTAAAATAATCTGGTAGTAACTAACACCACATTCACACACCAATCAGGAATGAAAAAGACAGGCGGAAATAGGAAGCGACCACCATTTACTACAAATAAACATAAAATGGAATGAAAAAGTTAAACCAGACACAAGAGAACGAAAAAAGAACAAAAAAAGAACGTGCATAGAAAAAAAATGAGAAACGTTCAAACAAATCATCCTAGATGCTGCAAAAGAGAGGTGGAACAACAACAATTACAATCAAATATATAAAAAAAAAAAACCAGTTGGTGGACAGAGGAAGTCAAGAAGAAGATAAGGGACAAAAATGAAAAATGGAGTGAAATGGAATAGTGTTCTTGATGAACATAAAAGATAAAAATGGAAAAGAAGAAGACAAGTTAATGGAAAGATGCAATACTTCCAAGAACTAGCAGAAAAAAGTAGAAGAAAAAGAGAAGATGAAGGAGTGATACAAGAGAGAAGAACAGAAGAAATAGAAGAAATTAAAATACAAAATAAATAAATTAAATAGAAGCAATTAAGAAAATAAATAACGGGAGGCACCAGGAACAGATGATTATGATGATTATGATGATTAACGCCGGAAATGATTAATTTTATGGTTGAAGAAGAAATTGCACAAATAACGGAACAAAATGACATTATTAGAAATAGGAAAACGCCAAGGGAATGGAATACAAGAATAATCCTACTTATACATAAAAAAGGAGAAAAAAGAGCATACCAAGCAAGATATTTACAAGAATCGCAAAAAAAGGATGAGAGACAAATTAGAAACGACAATAGAAGACAGCTAATGTGGGTTCTGAAGAGATAAGAAGCGCACAAGACTTAATATTTATAATCAGATAGCTAAGTGAGAAGATGATAAAATCGAATAGAATAATACACGTATGCTTTGTTGTCCTCAAAATAGCATTTGACAGAATCAAAAGAGAGGATGTATGGAAATAATTAGAAGACAGAGGAATTGAGAAGGAAATAATAAACGTAGTTAAACACATGTACACAGAAAACAAATACATAGTATGAATGAACAAGGAGGAATTAAAAGAATTTATAACGAAGAAAGCAAAGATGCGTACTAAGCGCATTGCTATTCTCAATTGTTTTAGATAAAGCTATAAAACAAGCAAAGAAAAATATGAAAACACAAAAAATTGGGCATTGGAAGATGGAAATAACATAAATAGCAGAATTACTATTTGCAGACGATATGGCAGTTATTGCAGAGACAGAAGAAGAGCTACAGCACAACATGGAAATAATAGAGGAGCAAAAAAAAATAAACATGAAAATAAACTATGAAAAAACAAAAACCATGATATTTGCAAGAGAAAAACTGAATTACGAAATAAGAATAAAAGGAAGAATAATTGAACAGGTTAAACAATACCTAGGAACAATAGATAACAACAAAAAGATAGATGATAAAATAGGAAAAACAGCAAAAATATATAATATGCTAAAAACACTTTCTTTAACAGAAAGGAAATATTGAAAACTACAAAAACAAAAATAGTTAAAAAAGTAATCAGACCAACATTAACATATAGTAGCAAAACATGGACCATGACAAGAAAACAAATAGAAAGAATAAATACAATGGAGATGAGATTTCTTAAGAAGATCGAAAACAAAACAAGAAAAGATTAAATAAGGAACGAGATATACAGGATGAATTTACAAATAAAACCAATTCAAGAAAAAAATACGAAATGCGAAATGAGATGGTATGGACATAACAGCAGAATGAGTGAAAATAGAAACACAAGAAAATATATGAGACAAGAGTAATAGGAAAACAAATAAAGGAAGACTCAGAAAAAAATGGAACAGTTCTATAAAAGAAGAGGCCACAAAAAAAGGAAACACTTGAGAAGAAATAAAAGAGATAGCCAAGGATAAGAAGAAATGTCGTGAAAATTATATAAATTAATAATACGCCATACGCCTTACACCGAAAGGTAGAAAGGCAATGGAATAAATAAATAAATGTATTTGACTATTAACGTTTGTATGACGACAAATGTAAATATTTATTAAAAGTTAGTAGGTTTGCTGTTGAACATATACTAAATTTATTTTTTATAACACATGATGTTCTTTAATTTATTCAGCAAATCATTTTTTTTAGCAGGACTTATGGACAACCAAAATATATAGCTTACTATTGTTGCATAAGTTATTACTAATTTTATTGCAGTTTTAGAAATTTTTGAAGTTTTTTAAAACTTTGCTAAACAAAATTTTCAATAATTTGTGATTTCTTTAAGATGAACATTCTAAAAATTAAATTATGTTTAAAGGTTTTCATGTTTACTGTTTATATAATGCCCGTTTGCACCGTTCTGTTGCTTATCTTACTCTTTCGTAGGTTACACTTAAGTTTAAGGTTCACCTTATCTTAAATTGGTTTGCACGTGTAAACAAGTTTGCTTTCTTAGCTACGACGTGGTTTCTGGAAAAACAACAACTGTTTTCGATTAGATAGTATATGTGCCTAACTTCACTCTTATTTATAGTTTCCATTATTGTAGTATAGAACAGAATTGAATATTAAAAAAAGAGACGCAGAAAGCTATAATAAATAATAATATGTAGTATAAAAAATTAATAAAATGTTTCGAATAAACTTAATTTGAATGTAGATTATTGACTATAATATTTTGTTTTGATATGACAAATTTTCAATATAATTGTTTAAAATTTCAATTTGACAAGGATTTCAATAATAATATTCAATTAATTCTAATGCTACCAGACCTATATCATTATAAAAATCAAGCCTAAAAACCATCTTTTACATTTGTTAAACTGACATTTCATAATAGGTTATGTTTATGTGCACCTTAAGTCTTACAATTCTGAGGCTTAACTTGGGTAATACATAAGTATCACTTTGTGTGCCGTGCAAACCGTTTAAAACTTTAAGGTCCACTTAAGTGGAACTCAATAAATAAGCCGAGATAAGTAGAAGCGGTGCAAACGGGCATAAGTGATACTACTACATTTGCCATATATGTATATTGCCACTGATTGACATCAATCATTAGACAAGGAGAAATATGGATATAAACAAATCACGTGTTTTTGGGGTTGATTCTGTACTAAGTCTGTTTTATAACTTTAATATTAAAATATCTATACAATTATATATTTATAAATTTATTAGGTTATTTAGATCTAAATATATTTGTTGTATGTAACTATTCATATTTAAGGTATAAAGCAATTTTTTTGTTTGTTTTTTTATCACAATAGTCTCTAATAAGTAAAAATTGGGTTTTATTAATGTATAATTTATATATTTGAAAACTGTAATATTGTTAAATAAAATAATGCAATACTTTATTTTAATGTTTTAATTAATTTACATAATAAGTATACATAAACTACAATGTTAACATGATACACATGATTACATTTACAAATTAATTACAACAAAGATGAGAATATTAAATTAAGATGTGAATGTAAAAAATAAATTGTATTTACAACAAGTTCAAGACTTGCTAGAACCGGACTACCAACAAATGAAATAGATGTCGTAATTAATTATTTCCTACGTACAATTTTCTTGCATAGTTGTTTAATGACTGGTCAAATCTTGTTATAATAGTGGCTTTACTTTTTAAATTTAACGGTATTGAAATATCGTTTTACACTTTAAAATTTAAAAGTGTTGATCAAGTATATATTATGTATACATATAAGAATGGCTCAGAGCTAACATTGAGCTATGACGTTTTTGAGAGGTCATTAGAAATTCTTATTTTGCAGCATCTTTGTAGGCGTTGATTTTGTGTGGTGGCGGTTGAAAAGTAAAGAATTTTCTGTATACAGCAAACATGTTGATTGCTCGCTTGTATTTTGAAGACTGCTCGTTTTGTTCTGCAAGATGAGATAACTCTCACTCAACTAAGTTTTTTTATAAAACCAACATGTAATGTTTGATGGGGTTAAATTCCGTATCAGCGTTCAGTTGGGTGTTACGTAGTAAAGCGCTTTAAGAATTTTTCTCAAAGTCTTACATTGAAGTGATTCTATTCCGATAAGATAGAAAGAAGTTGCCGTATTCCAAGCTGGACATGCGTATATCAGTATTGAGCGAATGATTGTTTTGAGTAGTCGCAACTTGTTGATAGTACTCATATTGCTGTTTTTGTGCAGCAGCGGAGTTAACAGATTTTTTGCCATCTTGGACTTACCTAGTATGGAAGTTATGTGCAATCTAAAAGTTAACTCTCTGTTTAACTCTATTCTTAGGTACTTTGCAGTACCCGTCTATGGAATTTGAGCGATTCTTGTTAGGAGTTAGCGGATAATTTTTTGGGAAAAGTATAGCCTTACACTTTTTTTTGGTTTATTCTCCGGTACTTTAGCCAAGTTTTAAGTGCTTCACTAGCTGTTTGCAGACTTAGCGTGATAACTTTTAGATGCTTTGAAGTATACAAAAGTTTTATTATTTGATCAATACCTTGGTATGTTGGTGAGTTGTGGATAAATTGGCAACGGTTTTTTTTAGCAGCGTGTGATCTTGGATTCTATCCAAGATTACAGTTTCTGCCACCTTACTTAGGGTTGACAGAAGATTAATTGGTTGGTAATTTTGTAAAAAAATATTTATACTTTTTACATTTAATAATAATAATAATAATAATAATAATAATAGCGTCTTTATTTCTAATATAATTTACACAGAAAAAGGCGAAGTTCAGTTTTAGCCATGGTTATAGCACTGGTCTTCCACTTAACCTTAAATTTTGACAATAATTTATTTTCTAAAATTAAACTGCATCAATTTCCACATCTTCTCACATTTCTTATTCCATACCAAAGATGGTCTGCTGTTATAACATTCATTGTAAACAATGTACACTTCTAATAACTTTAATTTAAAATAGCCAAAATGTTGTCAATCTGACGTTTTAATAAACATATGTATCGAATTAGTAGCAAATGTTTATGAATAAATGTTTTCAAAGCTTTGTTTGAAATGAAATCTGGACCACGTGCCGATTTAGGTTTGAGATGAGTAATGATACCTCTCACCTTAAACGGCAAAGCAATTTAAGAATTGAGCAGTGTTATTTCTTTGTAAATTTTATTACGTAATGCAAGTCTAAGTCTTTATTGTAGACCGGCTGTATTGGAGTTTAAGGCTCTTTGGTTTTGTCTTTTCTAAATTGTATTCAAGGCTTTTTTGCCATGAATGAAAGGAAACGGTTTCCGCCTATTTTGAAGGATTTTAGCAACCTTCCACATCAGATTATCATTTTTGTTGGGAGACTTGAGAGCGGATTTTCAGCACTTATTTTTGTGTTTTCAGATTTCTTTTTTTACCTTATTGTTGAGCCGGTTTAGCTTGGTTTGAAACCCAATCGATTTGATTTAATTTTTGGGAAAATCTTTGTAGACTTTTCTATTGCTAGCAAGATGAGACTAGTAAAGTCAACGACCGCGTTGTGGACACTTTTGGCTGTACAAATGTCAGATAATGATCTGGTGCTTTTTTATAGGATGTGAGAAAACAAGGACTAGTCAGTCTTTGCAAACCAACTTGGCCTTTTCCTTACACTTTCCATAAAGATCTTAGACTACTAGGCTATGGTCTGAGCTGATGTCATTAATAACCGAAATAGCAATTTGAGCTGTAATGTTTTTGAGAGTAAAACGATGTGAAGAACATTCAGTGTACTTCTGGTAACTGCAAGTTGGTATGTTTGGCTATAGTACAGTATAGCCCTTACCATGAGCATACCTGAACAGTATTGTGTTTTTAGCATTTGTTAGTTTGTTGTGCCAAATTGGATGCCTTGAGGTCAAGTTTCTTGCAACAGTTGTTGGAAGAGCCTAGTATAGCTTGAAATTTGCTGTTACTAGCTGTTTAGTTGGAGATTGATGTTGAAATCTTCTTTATCAGTCGTAAGTCAGGAACATCAATTCCAATTGAGTTTGCTTCCAATTTAACAGTCGGGGGACATTGGGACTTCTGTGTGGTCAGTTGATTGTTTGACGAGCATTGCAGTTCTACGTCAAACAATGATATACAATTTCTTGAAATCTTCTTTGCCTGCCATTATGAATTTTGCTAGGAGATTTTTGCGTCTGTTGATAATGATTTGCTAAATAATGCCCGATTTACTTTTAACTTCTACTTTAAATTTCAGGTTGCACAGATATTTTATCCTGATTTTTTTTTTGTTTTTAGCAGAATTTGCGAGTTGGACGTCAAATATGAGAAAACTCCATTTCATTTCTTCTTATTATAATTACTGTAACCGTTAAAATTTTAAATTTAGTTTTTTTTGACATCCTTGATACAGTTGGGAATGCTCCTAAAGACCATCTTGAGGTGTTTTTTTGGTTTGAATTTGATAAGAGAAGTGATGATTTTTTTAATAAATAAGCGATAGCTTTATGGAAATTATCCATTGAGCTTGGAATCATATTGTTTATCTGCTTTGTGTCAATTGTTTGTGTGACTGACAACAGCAAAATAAAAAGCGCGTTTATTTGCTGATAATGAGTGCGTACAGGAAGATGAGCTGCATTTGTAGCGGATTTTACTACATCCCTAGTGTTTGCTGCTGATTGGTTTTGTTTTACAAATTGGTAATGGAAGGTCGCATTTTATTATTTATTTCCGGTAGCAACGCATTTTTTGCATTTTGGACAGCTGTCAATTTTGAAGCTATTATCTTTTGACATTTGACAAGAAAAACCTACGCCGTTATTAAAAATGGAACGATACACGCTTCAACAACGCATTGAAATTATTAAAATTCACTACAAAAATGTTGAAAATTTTTCAGTCACAGTTCGCAAAACTAAAGCACTATTTGGTCGTCGTAAAGCACCTTCTTGCCCGGAAATTGTAAACCTGGTGGAAAAATTTGAGCTGTTGGGACAAGTTTGTGATGTGAAGAATCGAAACCGTGTGCATCGCTCAAGAACACATGAGAATATTGCTGATGTAGCCCGTAGTGTTTGTCGATTCCTTGTCGATCTTTGGAATTAGACATTTCACAAACGACATTACACCGTATTTTGCATAAAGACTTAAGTCTTAAGGTTTTTAAAGTTTAGTTAACACAAGAACTTAAGCCGGTCGATCACCATAAACGTCGTATCTTTGCTGATTGGGTCAACGTGATTCTCAACGTGTCACTTTTTGTTGCGGTTTTTGGGCTGGCAGTGTGATTGGACCTTACTTTTTTTTTAAATGAGGCTGGTGCAACTGTTCCGGTGATTGGATGGCGCTACCGAGCTATGATTAATGATTTTTTATTGACGGAATTGGAAGATATTGATGTGAACGACTTTTATTTTCAGCAAGACACTACGTGCCACACAAACAACAAAACAATCGCAATTTTGCAAGAAAAGTTTCCTGACCGTGTTATATCTCGAAGAAGTGATCACAATTGGCCATCGAGATTTTGTGATTTAACACTTTAAACTTTCTTCTTTGGAGGACGTGAAAGATAAGGTCTATGCCAATGATCTACAATTGATTCAAGACCTTAAAGATGAAATTTGTGAAGTTATCAAGAACATACAGCCGCAAATGTGCGAATTGGTCATGGAAAATTTTATGAAAAGAAAGTGGTACTGCAACCGTAACCGTGGCGGCCATTTGACTCGTTTTCAAATGTTAATGGCATACCTTCTTTTTTACGATGAAATAAACAATTATTGATTTCTTTAAAAAAATACCCGTTTTTTTTTTTAAATATCAAAATAAAACCTCTTATTGGAAAACCCTATATAATATAAATAATTTTTTATTTTTATTTATAATTTATTTTGTAACAACTAATATTTTTTGCTAGGTCATTCAATATACATACTTATTACTCTATATTGTTGCATTATATCTTTTTGTTATTAGTTATTTTTTCACCAATCTATTTTACCTTTACTAGTCACGACTGTGCTTTGTTGTTTTTTTATTATCTTGCCATTGTTATCTGACTCCATATTTACTAATCTTTATATTTTGATATGCGCTTATAATTATTCTATCATCATTTCATTATTGTATGTTGATATTATTTACAATACTTATTACAAATTTTTACTTTTTTTTCTTGTATTTTATCATAGCTTTTTCAATTTTTTTTTTCAACATTGCGTTATATAAATCTTAATTTATAATTTATCTAATTTTGTTAAGAATAATTATTAATTTTTATACGTTTACTCTACTTTTTAATAGATTAAAAAGATATCGTATATGCGTAAATGTCCTGATTGATTAACAATTTAAATTGAAAACATGGTAGCAAACTCATCAATATTCAATAACTGTCTAAGAACTAATTTTACAAGAAATTATCACAATTTATGTAAAAAAACAGCAAGTTAGTTATTTTGCTCTACCTGAAGATCTAAAATGTATATTCTTCTTCATATCAACACAGCAACCTAGTTTTTTCTATAATTACTATATTATTTCATAAAAAAAATCAGTTTTGGACAAACATTATGTAGGGAAGAATGGGGACAGCAGGTTCAAAATTATATCACTAATCTGATTGGGGCAAAATGTGGTTGAAATGAAATGTTTAATTTTTAATTATAAAACCATTTAATTCAACAAAATTGTAATTACATAAGAATTTTATAGCAATTAATAAATCATTAATTTACTCAGCACAGAAATGAAATAATTAAAAAAAATGTGAATTTTTTAATCTAACATTTTATTTACATTTAAGATAACTGTATTTTTTTATAAAGTCTGATTTTAAAAGTAATTAAAATGGCATTTGTGATGTATTACATGTATAATATTTGTTGTAGTCAGAACAATTTACCACAAATTAAAGTAATTTATTAAAAAATTAGCCACCATACTCGTGCCAAATAACAAAACGTGTTTTAATTTCACAGCGTATGTTCCGGAAAAGCGTCAGAGCGAGCAGCACATCGTTTTGAGTTACAATTTAATTTGATTAAATTCTGTTTGTGACTGTTATGCATAACTGTTATTCAATACGATGCTAAGAGTATAATTAAATTTCAGATACTTACTATTAATTTACTAAATAGGAAGATAAAATAAAAAAAGAATAAATTTCTTATAATAGACTTATTAAATGTAGTGGCATTGCCCTGTAGCAGATACAATAAAAAAATAAATATCTGCTTATGAATGATTAATATAAAGTAATTATCTTTCATAAAAATTATTAAATATTATTTAATTGCTTTATGGTAACACTTTAATTTAATTTACAGTTGTTTGAGAAAATAAAGTTCTTAACCGAATTCATTGGGAGTATGAGTGAAATGAAAAGAGATATGTAAATTGTATCTGATTTCTTGCAGATCTGGCGTGGGAGAAATTTTTAAATTTTGTTTACATAGAACTAACAGAAAGATATTAATTATATATAGATAAATTAATAATCATATAATTTTTAGAAAACAGTCAAATAAATTTTAGCTTTAAAATTAAAAATTTATTTATTTCATTTTTCTTTTAATTAAAATATTAATATAAAAATTTCAATCTTATTATTAGTTATTATGTTATTAGTTTAGCAAGCATGAATAATTGAACTTGTTGTATCCGTTTATATTAACTATTAAAATCTTTAAAGTTATTACTCACGGAATAGTATATAGAGTGTGAATTATACATAACCAATTTATAGTCTGCAATGCAAGCAAATGCAATATGCATAATGCATTTATAACGTTCTCAATCTGTTTGGAGCGCTACTTTTTCACTTTTTCACTATTGTTACTGTAACTTCCTTTAATGCAAATTCTATGACAATTGTTCATGTTTCATTTTTACTGTTATAATGGTATTTGTATTAAAAATCTGCAACAAATTTTAACAGTAAAATTCTGTTGATTGAGAAAAAAAAAATGATTATATAAAGATGATAAATTCGAAACTACGACTAATTTCATAATAATAAATATCATTATCCTTCAAGATATTATCATTGAAAACAAAAAATCATCAATGATGTAGATTTGTTTTATATAATGTGATCCGAAACAGCATATTATTTCAAGATACATGATGTTAAAGTTAAAAAGTTAATCGATATGTATATTAGTTTAATTGTTATAATGATAAAACGTAAAAATTGATAATACTATTGCAAATTTAATTTTTGATAGTGTGCAACATACAAATGCAAACTTTATTTTATTTATGGTTAATCTATGGACTTCCTTTTACATTATTGTACTTTTATACGTTACTGGTTTTAGTTTTCATCTAATGTTACGTGAAGATTTGAACCCTGAATTAAGCAATAACTGTTCTAAAAAAATTTGAGACTACTTAGTTAGGTATTAATATACAGAGGCCGCAAAAAATGTATATTATATTTTTTGTCAGACCAAGATATTGATATTGTCAATTGGTTGTAATATGTTTTTTTGTTCACAGGTGTTTGTATTGTTAGCACGATAGTGAACAAAACAGCTGGAGCACGCTTTATGTTCGAAGAGCAAAAATGCATTTTAAAGTGATTTATTAGGTTTGATAATACAATTAAAGTGCAGCGTTAGATCTTAATCCATTGGTTTCTTTATGTTTGAGAGACTCTAAAAGATAAACTATATCAGAACTTAATACAAGAGGCCAATTAATTTAAAAGATTAATGATGCAAGCAATAAAATGAGTTCTTAATCTAATAGAAATATCAATAAATGGTGTTAGTTGGACTTTCAGTTTTAAAACTTTATCTTGCGACATCTTCGTTAGAAAGCATTTAAAGATAGATTTTATAGGAACATTTTTGTTCCATTTGATGAGTATACACTGTTTAAGTTTCCTAAGAACAATCTGAACTACCATCTATACATAATTAAAATAAATTTAATGGAAGATAATTTAAACTTTATGTTAAATAGTAGAATTATTGTGAATAGTTTGGATCTTTTAACAAACGTTTATATAATATTATTATTTAAGAGAAGATATATAGTGGGTGTATCAATAAGTTGTCCTAAAATAACTTCATATTATTGGTCCAAAATTATAAATTTCTTATATAAACATGTACTATAAAAACCTTTGTTTTTGAGATACATGACGTTTCAGTTTGAAACTAAATTAAGTATATATACATTTGGCATAAAATAGTCTTCTGGGAGTTTCAATCACAGACACCACAACTATAATAAAATAATGGGCGAATTTTAAATGTATTTTGTATGACTATAATACCTATAATTTATACAAATAAAATATCAATTCAAATTAATATTTATTTTAATATAAATAAATTGGATTTCTAATTATGAATAAATTGTGACCTAAAAACATTGTAGGCTTGAAAATCTTTATAGGCATTAAACAGTATGCCTAGTCTATAAGGAAACCATTTTTGGCGTCCCTAAAAAATGTCAACTATTTAAACATAATAAGTGGTTTGGCCAATAAGAAAATTGAAAAATATATTATATACATACATATATGCATTTTATCCATCAGATAGTTTTGTAGACAAAAAGTTGACAGTTTGTATGTGAAGCATTTCAAATCAGACAATTGACAGTTGATTTGTTAAACTAACACAATTTTTGAGTTAAAAGTTAACAGTGCACAAGTCAGATTGCTCACTTATGTCATACATGTGACAATCTAATACAATCTGAAAAAGATAGGAAATAAAGCTAATCGAATTTCCCAGCTTACTATAAACAACAACAAAAATTATAAAACAATAAATTTATTGCAAGGTAATACAAAACCCTTTCTTTGAAATGATTATGTTACTAATCCAAAAGAAAAAGCATATATTTGTGCAAACCAATTTGCATCTAATTCTACTATTATAAGTCTTCTTATTGATGTACCTTCAATGGTGATAAAATAATGGGTTCTTTGAACAAAGTAACTTTATCTTAGGTACTCAATATGGGTTTCAATCAAAACGTTTGACAACAGATCTTCTGACTTATGTTAACTGCAAATAGAATTCTAATTTAGACATACATGGAGAACATCTTGCAGTAGCTTTAGACATTTTAAAAGTATTTGATAGGGTGTGGCATTCCAATCTTATCAACAAGCTCTATTGTATAGGTCTTGATCATAAATTTGTAAACCTTATTAATAGTTTTCTTGACAATAGGAAAATTATAGTTAACTTAATTTTTAATTTACATTAATGAACTTTTTCAAATAACTAAAAGTCCTCTTAATACTTTTGCTGATGATAACACCTTTTATACTTCATAGTTTCCAAAGACCAAAGACAAGTTTGGCAGAGCGTCTTGAAATTTTTAGGTTAGAATCTGTAGCATCTATAAACAAAGACCTTAAAACAATATCTGAATGGGGCACTTCTAACATGGTCAATTTTAACACTAAAAAACTCAACTTCTTACTGTTTCAAAATCCGAGATGTCATTATTACTAAATATTAAACTAAACAACGAATCCATATCAAAATCTTTTTTAATTTGTCTTCTAGGGGTTACAACCTCACATAATCTTCTTAGGAACGATCATGTTGTTGACATATTTTCGAAATTATATAGAAAACTAGGAATTTTTTTAATAGATGTAAAAAAATGTTTACTTTTGTTTAACTTTTGCATATACAGGGTTAGTCAAAATTACCGGAACACATAAATAATTCTTCAACCGTAAAAAAAATCAAAAAAGTTTCAAACAAAAGTTGTTTGGTTTTAAACAAACTATTGACTAAAAATATTTTCAATATACACTTTGTTCGTTTTATTGTGGAAATATGGTAAACTTTTTTCTTCAAATGGAACACCATGTATATTTTTACATTTTTTGATTTTTAGATTAATTCTAAGTATTTTTTGTAAAAAATGTATTAAATGCATCATTTCAAATAAAGAACATTTTCCCACAAACATACTGATTAATTTTTACCAAACAAATAAAAAAAATATTAACAAATTAATTATTAAATCATTAAAAAATGTAAAAATAGACCCTTGCATTAAAAAAAACAAGTTTCTTTAATAAAATAAACACCCTGTATATTTTTACATTTTTAAATACTTTGAATTAATCTTTAATGTAATTTTAAACTTAACTTAAAGTCTTCATCTAATCTAAAAATGTTAAAATAAATTTATTAAAAATGTTCAATTCTTCTTTTGTCTCCTTTCAATATCTCATTTTTTCCTATCTGCTCTTCTCTCATTTCGTTACACTCTTTTAACCTGTGTTCCATAGTTTCCTTAGTCTCTCCGCACATTTTGAACATTTTTAAATCTTCTTCCATCCAAAATCTTGTTATTCGCTCTTCATTACCACATCTGAATCTTGCAATCATCTTTTTATCATCTTCTCTATATCTATCACTCTCTAGGTACATTGGCAGTTCACTTTCTATAATATGTTCATAATTTGCGTTGTACCTAGACTCATTCACTCGTATTCTCCTTTCTTGCTTTTGTATATCTCTATTTCTTTCCATAATTTTGTGCCATGTCTCTCTCCCAGATTCTCTCATTCTTTCAATTTCTTTACTAGCATACCCATTTCTATTGTAATAATTTTCCTTGATCTTCCCTGGCTTTCTATTTCTTGCTCTCATTTTCTCTTTCATGCATTCTTGTAAGATTTTACATTTGTGTTTTTGTTTTATTCTTTCTTTTATACTTTATTGCCTTTTTTCCTGTTTCTACTCTTAACTTATCTTTTTTTACTTCTTTTAGCACAATATATGCTGGAGTTTCTTTGTTTAAACCTAGCACCCATCTCGAATATTTTACCTGTATTGCTTTTAATTTTTCTTGTTTTTTTCATTCCCATATTTCTTATTCATAAAATATTATACTCCTAACTAAACTATCAAACATTAAACTTTTTGTCTACCTCTTTAGACATTGCAATTTGGTTGCCAGTTGTGATATTAAAGTTTTATCGATGATTTCGATTCTTTGATTGAGGCAACATGACGGAGCTACAACTACTTTGCACCACCAATTATTATCTAACTTGTGTTTAAGAGCACATAAATCAATTATTCGAATTCATCCTTCACCATCAAGCGATGCCGTACCACCAAGATGCACTGATGAGGATTTGACAAAACCGAAATAATTGTCTGTATTTGTTTGGCCGCTTTGGAGTTAGATTGGGTTTGGGTAATTGATTTTAAACCTTTGTTTTTCATTAAATTAAATCTTTTATTCTCATACACTCAATTTTTTTTTCATTTATTCCCTAAACTTGTCCCACTACTTTATTTGCCTTTTAAGCCATCTCTTTAATGTGCTCGCTCTCACTGTTATTTGTGCAAAAAACATATCCCAAATATTTAAAAGATTTTACTTCCGTAATACCTTGCCCATTTCATTTCTAGTCTTCCGCTTTTTTTCTTCTACTCATTTTTCCATTAACCCATACCTTGCTTTCTGTCTTCTCATACTCTTCTTCCATTTGTCTTACCAGGTGCTCGTTAATTTGTTACTCTCTTATATACTTTTACAGTTTGTCTGTATCCACACTATCAAATGCCGCCTTTAGGTCCAAGAATAACGCGTATACTTTTCTCCCTTTTTCTGCTATTTCTTTTTTAACAATATGGTGTAAAATATATACGTTATCTATAGTACCTCTTCCCTTCCTGAACCCGGCTTGCCCGTCTGGAATTGTCTCATTCATAGCCAGTTCCTCCTTCAGTTTTTCCTCTAATAGCATGACGTAGATCTTTTATGCCGTACCCAGCAGTGTAATTCCTTCTAGTTATTTACTAGATTTTTTGTTCCACTCTTGTGTATTGGACATACAAGACTTTCTCTCTATTGACTCGGAAACCTTTCTCCTTTTCATACTCTATTTATTAACTCACTCAATCTCTCAATCAACTCTTCCGTGCCATACAACCATGCTTTATTCTGTATCCCATCCATACTTGGCGCTTTTCTTTTCTTTAATTTTTTTATCTTTTTCCATATTGCTTCCTTAGAAAATTTTCCTACTTGCTGGATTGGTTTTCTTCGTATTTCTTTTCTCCTCCAAACAAACTCGAAAAATGTTCTTTTTACTCCACCATTGGTATTGCCTCAATATCTCCCTGATTTCTTCTTATTTCTTTATTTATGCATTTTCATGCTTCTGCTTCTGTTTTTATTTTTTTAATTTCTATTTCTTTTTTTTTGTAAATTCTCTTTTGCCTTCTGTTCATTTAGATATTCTTTTTTTGTGCTTTTGTTGTTTCTCCTGTGCCTTAACATCTTTCTGGCCTTTAGTTTTTTTATTGTACATTCACTGTTCCACCATTTGCTTTTTTTCATTTTTTTTTATATGTCTTTTTTACTACCATTTCCCACATTGTTTTCCGTTTTCTGGAATTCTTCTTAGATTTTTTTATACGTTAGCACACTTTCTTCTGTCCAAGCTACCTTTTCTTCATATTTTTTTTCATTTTTTTGTCTTCTTTAGTGATGCCGCCGGAACCGGATCCAGATCCGGTATCCGGCGAATCCGGCCAATATTTGAAAGATTTGGTTCCGGCAGGATCTTGATAACTATCGGCCAGATCCGGCCGGATCCAATTTTCTTTAAATAAATGACACTAATGAAAGTAGAACAAATGTAATGTAAACAAATAAAATAATAAAATATAAAAATCATAATAATGAAAATAATTATAATATAATAATATTAATAAATAATAATTAAAATATTATATTAATTAATATTATCAATAATATTTAAATTATAATGTAGGAATATTAATTTTTCTCCGTGATTTGCGTTTAGTCAATTTGTTTTTATTTTATTGACATTGACAACTTGAAAAAATTGTATTTCGCTGAAGACGCTGGATACCGGCGCTGATAAATATTTATTATTTTTTTATATTTTTATGGATCCGGCCGGATCCGGTTGGATTCGGTTCTGGTCCGGTTCCGGTTTATTTTGTAGGTGATGGTTTCGGTATTCGGTTCCGGCCAAAAAGTGGATCCGGCGGCATCACTAGTCTTCTTACGTTTTTCCCAATTAAGCTCAGTTCTGTTGGTGGTCTGACTCTACTCTTATTCCTACTTCGAATTTGTCTACCTGTCTCCACGCTGTCTCATTCACAACTACATAGTCTATTACTGATTGCCCATTTGTCGCTATATAAGTAAATTCTTCTTTTTCATTGCCTGTGCAGTTTCGATTTAAAATATCCCAACCCTTTTCCTCTATCATTGTTACCCTAAATTGATTATAAGATAATATATTTGTTCAAGGGTAAAAATATTATATAAATATACAATAGTTTCACCCTTGAATACTACTTCGGGTTCCAGGTATATAATACAAATATAATTGGTTGGTAATGAAACAACCAGCCGAGATCATTTAAGACCTTTTTGCAGACACTATATCTATACTACTCTACTATAATTAAAGTACATTTAAAGTGACAAAATCCAAACAAAATGCTTGAAAAATAGTTATATTATTTTATTCTTACATTTCTAAATTAGTGCTAATTGTCTAAATTATAATTTACAAAATGCGTTTTTTAAGATAATTTTGCAAGTGCTGATGCTAAGGCTACAGTTTTTAAAATAATAACTCAAAATTTTAATTAAACATGATTTGCGAAATACTTAAAAAAGTTAAAAATACGTTCTATGAATTTATCTTAAACAATTGTAACATTTTTTTAAAACAGCTTAGATTTTATGAAGCTACATTTTTTTTAAATAGCAACTCAACATTTTTATAGAATACTTAAAAAGCAATCCACAACTCCCCTTTATGGCCCGCTCTGCCTAGTTGAGTTGGCCAATTGTATAAGGCATATATTTTAAGTGTGCGTAATAAATTGTTCAATGAGATAGCATGCATTTTTTTAGCAACCATTTACATTACAGTAGGAGCAAAAAACGCGAAATTCTCTTATGAATTACACTAGGTTACTATCCTAATATTTATTCAAATATAATTCAATCATATAACTATATTAAAACAAATTGATGGAGAAACGATGGTGTATGTATAGGATATATTTATTAAGGTTAAGTGGAAGAGCATCATTGCGATGACTTTCGCAATATTGTAAAATTAATAAATATAAACTTGTTATTATTCGAAATTAAAAAAAATACGATATAGATTTTTGTAAAAAATTGTTATTTTACTAATCTGCAGTAACATAAACATTTGATTATTTGTCTTCTGGCAATATTGTATATACATATATTATTATATAAATTAAATAAAACAGTTTCTTGTAAAGCGTTATAGGCAATATAAAATACACAAAACATGTAGACTACTTTGCTAAACTTAGTATTGCTACACTGTATGCTGCCGTGCATGTCTGGTAGTATATAGCCAGTTGTTTTAATGCATTATTCAGATTCAAATTAATGAAATTAATATTGAAGTACGAAAATATGGAACAAAGTATATTAAATCTTATAATTATTATGTAGGGTTTTGTTATTACTCGTAACAACACATAATAACCATAATATAAATTAAACGAAGTATCATTTGTAATGTGTATTTACATGCTAGAGGTAAGAATATAAATATAAAAAAATTATCTAATATGTATAGTTTTTATACCAACCCTCAAGTGTGATTGTTTTTATAATTTGAAATTTTGTAGTGTAAAGTAAAAACTACAAATGAACTCACTTTTATCTAAATTTTTTATTAGAAATATTTTAACAATATTACTAATTGTTATATAAATAATGAAACGAAAGACTAGACTAGATAAGTCAAGCGATACAAGTATTTTGTTTCATTATTTATATTATCAATTGTGTTCATAAAGACAGAAATATTTATTCAAAATTGACTTCGCTATCATGCGATGCCGTGGTCGTACAAGGCATACTGAGTAAGTTTGTAGAACCGAAACAATTGTCTATGCTTGACCCTTGGCTGCTGAGATTCGATTGACTGATTTTGAATAAATTATTAATTCATACTAATTGTTATGTTATTAATATTATTGATATTTATTTATACAATTAAAAGTTAGAATGAACTGTATTTAATATTTGATTAATTTCTACTTTTTTTATGCAAAGTTATTTTGCAGGTAGTAAATGTCATCTTTACGGATAGGTAAGTGTTGCAAGAGAAAAAACATTTTATTTTTGTGTTTTGAAAAAAAATATAAAAGTCAATTCTCAGACATTTTTATAAAACCTAAAATTATATTTTTTTAAATGTTATAAGTAAGGATGTTCATAAACTTGCGGATTAAATCTACAACTTGAAAATGTTAACAAAACAACCTTTCCAAGGCTTTGTACTGTTGTTAATAATAATTAATATTTAAAACCATTTAAAAATTCAGTTAACAATTAACATTTTGAAAGATGATGACCTGAAGTTTGCAATACTGAAATGGACTATTATTATAATATTAGCGTTTTTGTTTTGCATAAGTTAAATTGTACATATTAGCATACTAGCGGTTTGTAGTTTTTATTATTAATTATAAAATATAATAACAATAAAATTAAAATGTACTTGATAAATTATTCTGAAATACTTGCAAAATGCACAGTTGTCATAATTATTTTTTTGCTTGATAATTTAAAAGTAAGAAAATAATGTAATCACAAGTTAATAATTTAAAAGCATTGTAGAGCGTTCTTATGAACTCATTTCATATAGCTCTTTTGTGGGATCTTACTAGTGTATCTAGGTCTCATCTTCAGTTACAATTTTATAGAATTAACACTAAATCTTCAACTTTGTTGATGATTTTGTCAGTTTGTGCGTCTGCAGGTTTTTCACATTTTGGGTCATTTGATTGAACTGGCTATTTACTCCATATACTGCCACCATTATCTCAAAGATATTCTGCCTTTTGTTGATAACATTTTGTTGGCGTTTCTGTGTTTAAGTTGCAATCATTAATTTTTTTTGAACTAAAAATGACAAATGTTAAGCAATTACATGTTTTTCAAAATCAAATTATTTTTATAGCTAGGTAGATAACATAATAATATAACAGTTGGGTTATATAATAAATGCTATTTTTTACATTTAATGTGTTAATAATTACAAAGAAAAACTAAAAACGTACTTAAAATTTCAATCTACGATAAAATTGATGATCATTTGTGCATTTTATAAAACTTTTAAAGTTTCATCCATAATTATATATTTAATTTAATAAAGATTTATCGTAAGTGTCATACGGGCATTAAAATTAGAAAATATAAATATATACTGGGTTAAAAACTTTAAAAGAATTTTATAATATAATAAGCACCCTGTATATTGTATTGTATTTTACTGGGGCATTTAAAAACTTTTTTTATATAGATTCATTTAATTATATATTTTTTTATGGAACTTATTATTGTATTAGGGACGAATTTAAAACCAGTATTTCCATACATCATTTTACAACTTTTAAATTATTCAATATGTGATAGGGTGATCAATATACAATGATGTGATAAAATGATATATAAATTTGTGTGACAATCTAATTTAAATTTAAAAAATCTTTCTTAGAACTGTATACCAACCGATATATCCTCATTGTTAAATTTACCATATAAGCGTTAAAACGGCGGGTAACTGGTACAAGTAGGGGGACACAAACCGCAATCACAATTACACTATATAATTCTTTTTTTTTAAATAAACGCAAGCAAGCTGTTTAAGATTTATGTAACTGTTCATAATTGTCCTGTTGTATTCCTTCTTAATTGTTACAGTCTGCGTCATAACAATACAATTCGCAAGAAAGCAGCTTAATATTTTTTTGAAATTATTAATTTGCAAATTATTTATATTATAATTATATTGCAAAATCAACCAGGAAACCATTACGCTGTTAGGATTTTAACAGATTGTATAATTATAAGCTAACTTATTTTAATATCAATATTTTTACAATCTTTAGTAAGTATTATATGAAATATTAAATCTATTACAAGTACTTATCGATATTATCCAATCTATCTACCCGCAAGCACGGCGAAGATAATTCGGAGTGTGAGATGATATGAGTTTGTTTTTTGATGAACGCCTTAAAGCTATGAAGACATCTATAAATAATGTACATATTAATGGAAAATCGAATCCGTTAGCATAGAGCCACTTATGCTCGCATTAATAATCGGAGATAACATCTCGTATTGATAATGCATTCATAAAACCGAGGTTCATTAATATGGATTGTGTCAAATAGTCTCATATCTGATATTTTTGTTAAATCTTATTTTAGTTGGGGTTATTTTTATTGTAATTAAAATAATACCAAATATTATTATTATGAATTGACGTTCGAGGTGGCAACAACCACTAAAACAGTTTATTGGGCCAATACTAAAATTTTTTTAATAATAAATAAACTATTCCAATGATCAATTGGATTCTGCTTGTACCGAGTTTTTCTTTCTTTAGATCAAAACTGCAACAACTTTATTTTTGAGTATGCTCATCAATGTGTTTTGCATTGGCAATACAAAAAAATAATAATAATATATTATTTTTCCAGATTACTTTAGAGAAGATGTTTTAAAGTATATTATGGTGTGTTTTATTTGAATTTGATGAGCAAAACAGTTTAAATTAAATAATAAATTTTATCTTAACTTTCACAAACAAATATCAGCGCACTTTTGTATACATATTACTCAAATAAACTACTTTTCATATTATAATATTGCAGATGTAGTATTAATTGAAGAATAGGTAGAAACTGAATATAGGTAACAAATTTTTTTAAATTTTTTATTACATTTTATTAAATTATGTTTATTTAAAAAAATAAATTATATACTTTTTTTTTAAATTTTTATAAGACTGGTTTTTGCTATTAGGCTATTATGAGTTATTAATATAATAGTTATGACACAGATTTTGTTATAAAAGTAAGTTTTTAATTGCCGAATTTAGACTATACTCTACCACCATAAGTGCAAGTATAAAGATGTTAGTGATCCATTCTTCTTACCAAGTTTTATATTTAAAAAATTGTTTTGTTTTTATGAAAATGTTGCAAAAAATATTGATCAACATGATTAGTCATAAGGACTATTAAAAATTAGTCTTCATAATGATAAAATGGCAAAGAATCACAGCTATATGAAGTAGGTAAATATAGAAAATTGATATGGTTTTTACTAATGCAAAATATTGACATTATAAGAAATAGAAATAAAATTGTGCAAATGGAATTAAATAAAAATGAAATGGTGCAAGACCAAGGTCTAGGAAATCTTATATAACATACGGAACGTCCTCGGAATCAAGTTTAAAAGTGCGCTGTTAGATTATTTCATTATTATATTTGCTGTTTGGAAGTTTCTACCATTGAAAACGATATTTTATCTTATTTGATAAAATTAAATTTAATGGGTGCGAAATGCTAAAGTCACCGTTCTTATGCAATATGATAAAAAAGTCCTGAATCATAGTCGAACAATATTGTTGTTAATCGTTTTCTTCAGTCTCAGAGGGTTCCAACATAGATTGGGAAGAAAATTCGGGTATTTATTCTCTAAACTAAAAAAAAAAACGTGAATACAAGTATTGACGATTTTTAAGGTAGGATTGTAAGATTATTAATTGAAACACACAAATGAGCGTGATATATATTAATTACATACATAATGCAGTTTTTATTGGTATTTAAGTTTTAAACACTACGTTTACCAAATGCGGTCCATTCAATCTTTTGCATTCTTAGAGCCGATTGCGAAATGATTGCATACACTGTGCAACATATTCGGACTAATGGCTTTTATTTTCCGTCTAATATTTTGTCGTAACTCTTCTAATGTATTGGGTTTGTCGACGTACACTTTCGACTTCAAATATCCCCATAAGAAGAAATCACAGGGAGTTAAATCAGGAGATCTTCAACGCTCTGATACACACTTGTGTAATGTGACTTGTTGCTCCATCTCGTTCACCATTTAAATTTTATAGTCGTCTTGTAAAATTTGACTGAAGCTTGTATTTGAAATGTCCAATGCTCTTGCTTGACAAACTGCCAAAGTTGTGGATTTTGCTGTACTGCTTGTCGCATTTTTTTTATGTTATTTGGGTACGTACCAGTACCAATTATTGGGGCCCGCGATAAACGTTGTTGACATTTTCAGTTTCTATAAAACGTTAGTGCCATTGCAATCTGGTGTTTCTTCAAAGAATTCTACCCCGCCGAGGAACGTTATATTGTTGCACGAACTGCCCCTGTACTTAAATTATGGATTCAGTTCTGACAAATGCTGTTGCACAAAAAATACGCTGCTGAACCGGCCACGAACTCATGGTTACTAACATTGCATTATATACTGAACAAGTTATCCACTTGATTTTTTCTTCATATTTTTTAGTTTCTCTACCACAGCGCTCCGAAATTTGTCAATACCTGTTGGCGGACTCTGTATATTTCATTTTAATGTTAAATCTATCAGATTTAGGGCCGTAATATCCAACTCCTAATAAAGCACCTAATAAACTATTAGCTGAATAACCTCACTTTAAAAAAAATTAATTTGTTTTATTTTATCAACACCTCCGATTAACTACTAAATTATATGCTTAATGTTTTTATTTTTATTTTTGTATACTCTATTTTAACTGGTGATTTTAATGTTAAATTTAATAACAATGATTCATTCAAAGCTATTTCATGTATTAACGTCGGATTTTAGTTTTCCAACTAGACAGAACAATTGGTTGGATTTGGCAACGTTAAATTTAATTTTCCAGTAGAAATTGTAAATACCATCTAGATGTTGCAGTCACACATGAGTTTCTATGTCGCAAAAAACAAGTCTTAATACTGTTAGTCCGATTACAGTTCTCGGTAAATTTAATTTTTATAATTTCTTTTTCAAACTGGTAATTTCTTTAAAATAGCAAATTAGAAGTTAATTGTAAAACTGAGGTCAAGCGTTAATCAAGCATTGCTTATGATCTGGGAATATAAAATAGTATACTCTTAAACTTAAAAATATGCGACATACTCTATTATTATTAAATAATATTTGCGATTGTTCTAATCATCCGGCATTTTTGAAAGAACGTAATGATTATTGGCAAAAATACATAAACGCAATCAAACAATTAAAAGTTTTTGCGAATCATAAAATAACAAATAACAAAACAGCAGTAATCCATCAAAAGCTGCATGTGAGATTATAAATTTTCAGCGTAAAACTAAAAACTGTGATATTTTTTCGTAAATAGTTTTAATACTTTTTTTGTGAACATAAATTAATTGAATTTAAATTAATGAAAACTGGTGTCTCATGCAAATCCTATGTTTTTAATGTGTAGTAACAATGTAAATTCAAGTGTCTTTTTTAAATTTTTGTTTAGTAAAGTATGAAAAATTATTGATGGTTTTAAAAAGTGCTAAAATATGGATGTATGCGGATTAACAACGGAGTTAATTTTAACAACATATTGTAAGTATATTGAAAATTGTACTTTTCCCGGTTTGTTTAAAGTTGCAACCGTAATAACAATTTTTAAAAAGGGTAATAGAAATCAGGCGAATAACTATCGACCTATCAGTCTACTTCTTTTTATATCAAACATATTTGAGAAATTGTTATCATTCCAAGACCCCTATTCTGGCACTCATTGCGATCTCGCACCACGTCATACATTCTCCCTACCGGAGGGGAAGTGTGACATTTAAATCATAAATTTGTAATTAATAATACATATTGACGTTAAAAAATACAATTAACATAAAGCTTGGTATTGAGTTTATATTACTAGATGGTCTTGTAGTACGAAAAGAGATCACCGGCAGATTTTTTTAATTAATGATGACGTCATTAATTGCGATAAGCGATATGCGATACATGCCAGAATAATCCCCCAACTGTCCAACTTTTGCAATACTTTGAAAATGGCAATATATTTTCTGGTCTAGTTTTACTGTCGAAGCAGTTACTGAAAGTTATTGGAAACAAGAACCATATATTAACCACTTTCTTAGATCTTAGCAATGCATTTGATTGTGTTCATCAAACTTTACTACTGAAGAGACTATACATGTGCAAAGTTATTACGTCATTATATAAAACATGTAACATCTAGACTCTTAGTTATGAGTTATGGTGTTTTTCAAGGTTTTGTGTTGAGGCTACTGCTGTTTTTGATTTATGTAAATGATTTACCAAGGTTAACTTTTGATGGAAGTATTATTCTATACGCAGATGACACTACTATTATAAATACTTTTAACATTAAATTAGAACTTGTTGAAAAACAAAAAATAACAACAACTTGTATATCAAACTGGTGATTCAGCCTTAAGGTGGAATGCTCATGGGGGCATATTATGAGATTGTCTACGGACATATTTGTACTTAAAAACCTAAACAATTCAATAGATAATATTGCCATATTTCAAAGCAAAATTGCATATGGTATACTGATATAGGGGAAATTTTACATTATGCCATTGTATCTTCTTACTTCAAAGACAATAAAAGTTATTACTGTAGTATAATTATAATTATCATTTTGTAAGAACAAATTGAATTGAAAGATTGATTGTCGTTTTAAAATCTCGATTAGTTTATTATAACATTGAAAAAAAAATATAATATAAAATAGTTTTTTTTAAAGACCATTAAAATTTTAGAGGCCCGTTAAATATTATTTTTTAAAATTGTGTTAAATTTTAAGGGAAACTTACAGAATAGACCTCTAACTGTTTTAATCGATCTCATAAATAAAAGTGGTTATTGGAACTTTGATGCTCTCTTCAAATTGGTCTATTCTTTTTATAACAGTTTTCAAGTTTTTTGTTTAACCAATTGTCAACGATCAATAGATAGTAAGCTGAGTAATGAAAAGTAAATTTAATTAAATGAAAAAATATTCATATAAATGAGTTATAGGCGCTTTTAAAATAACTCAAGTTAACATAATTTAAGAAAATTTAGGTTAAATTTTTTTTAATTGCCAACGCCAAACTGAACTTTCTTGCCCTGGCGATAAATTTATTTCTAATTTTTTTTTTCTACAGGTTATGGTTAACAAAATCAATATATTTGGCGGCTATCAGTAAATGAACACCCAGTAAATCTAGTAAATTTTCAGTGCTAATGAACGATGAAACGTTCCACTAAATTAGATTAATTAGTTGAGTTGCAATAGACAATGAAGCAAACATTTGTTTTTTTTTTTAATTATGATATTATTTATACATATGCGTCACTTTAAATTAAACTGCTAAGCTTAATTAAGTTTAGTAGATTGTAAAAGATTGCCATCTATTTTAAGACACTCAAATTTTTGCCAAGTATGTGACTTTGAACGGTAGAATAATCGGTCTATGGAAAGCCGGATTATCTATTTTTTTTAGTGATTAATCTCGATTTTGTTTAGGTGCACTTGCGTGATGGTATTGTGAGCTGTCTGCTATACAAGTAAGTCTTGTCTAGTAGCTATTCCGGAAACTTTAAATTTGCTTCCGTATATCAACAACGTAATGGAATCAGTCTTAACGCCATACTTTTAAAAATGGGTAAATCCCATTTTCCAACTAGACAATACAAATACATACCGCGAGAAATTTTCATCAAATATTTATAATAATAAAATACATATTTCCTGAAAATGTCGTTAAAATATATCTACTTTTATTGGGTATTTATTTACTTATAGCGGCCAGCATATATCAGGTGCTTTTCTTTTGCCATAAACTTAGTTCAAGCAAATATACTCGCCTTGCCTCACAAATGTTTGATAAGGATCAGTTTACTCAGCTGGTTTTTTACTTACTTAACAGTTAAACAGTGAAAATAAACATAACCTATTTGTTTATAAATATCTTTTTGCAATATTTATTATTTTATTTTAACATAATAATAGTTAAATATTGTTGTTATTGGTTACAATTTCATATATTTTTAAATGATTTCAACAGAATACTTTCAAATTTCAAACATATCTTTGTTAGATAATATCTCGTTGCAGTCCGCCAGGGTATAAGGGAGGTAATATTTGTAATTTGGTTTTGTTCTTTTCTTTACAAATGGGTGTAAAATTGAATAAAGTAAGGTGAGGTAATAATAACTGAGAATAGTTGCAAAATGAAATAAATATTATTTAATTGGTCAAAAGACTAAGGTCGATGGCCATTTCATAAAATAATGTCTATTTATGTACACAACATGTATTTTTATTTTATTTTTTGTAATGTTCTTTTTTGAATAAAGATGTTATATATGGCCATGTATGAGTCAAGTGTACGGAATGAATTTTTTTTGCTCACTGTAAATGTTTAATAACTCTAGAATATTTTTTTGCGTTTTTCACATTTTTTGATTGTTTGTAACTTTTTGGGGTTGCATTTTTAGGAAAAATTTGTAAGGAACTTTTTTTTAATTGTTTAAAGAAAAAACGTTTTTTTGGAGATTTGAAAATTTACCAGAACTTTAAACAACAGTTTTTCTTAAAAAAGATATTATATAGAAGCCTTTTTCGCTATTTTATAAGTATTTCTGTGGATACATTGTAAGATATCTCGGATCGTAGTGCACTGCATTTTCTGAAATATTCAGGGTATCTGTCGCGCATATAAAAGTTTCTTTTTATAAGAAAAACTTTTTAGAACTTTAAAATTGAGTAGAGTAATAAATCTTCAAATGTGAATCCTTACCTCTCTTAGTTTGAATAATATTATATATTATAAATAGTATTTTGTATAACAAGAGTGGATAGTATGCCCATATCGCACGAAGACGAATTTAAAGCACGACGCTGCAGGCGGAGTGCTCCAAACGTCTAAGTGCGATATGGGCATTCCACTCGAGTTGTACAGGTTACTTTTTCTACGACTGATAAAAATCTAAAATTATTTTGAAACTTTTCAATTAATTATTTAACATATTTAATTATTTAACATATTGAAACAAATTCAGGTTATGTTTGACATCTGACGTTTTGCATAATTATCAAATTTAGAACTACCTATAATTTTGGTTAAATTATGTTGTTAAAATATTTAATTAAAAATGTTTTTAAGCTTTATTTTATAATAACAGTTAATAAATAAGACGTTCTTAACCTATTTTTGACATTTTACAAATAAAAAAACCATTTGTATTTAGCAACGTAATCAAATATACATTGTGATTTGTATTTTTTGTTTTTATGGTTGGTACGGCATATCATATCCACACTAGAGTGATAAGGTGTGTTCCATTTGAATGCTTCATGCACCCGGTGCGTTAGAGAATTTTAAAATTTTGCGGACAAGAGCATCTCTCGGCTTGACAGACAAACCAAAAAATATTTAGCATTTGTAAAACGTACTTTATCACAAAAACACATCAAAAATGTAAGAATCGTTTGAAAATCGAATTCAAAAATTACTGAATTAGTGCCACCAAGTGCGACTATTTTGACAAATGGAACACAGCTAATATATGATACATATCCATTCAGTTAGGCGTAAATAAAAGTGACAATATATAGAAGGGAGTAGAAAAAATTGTTATAACTTGGCTAAGTTTTACGATTTTATTTTACTTTATTAATGAAAGAGAATTAAAATTGTTAGTTGCTTACTGTCAAAAATGAATTCAACATTATGTGATCAAAAATCAATCCATTTGATGTATCATCTTTATTCACAATTAGCAAAGCTTTTGTTTGTAATTATTTAAATCATTAAATAAAAATTATACCATATATTTATATAGTTTTTTTGTTCTTATGTATCATGGATATTTATGTAGTTTGGCTCTAAAAAGGCAAATGACATACAATCTTTTTTTATTGAAAAGTTGATAACAATTAGAAGGGCTAGTGTTTACTTTAGAACATAAATTATAAATACTTTAATTACTAATAATTAAATGTTATTAAACTAGTACATTGTTAGTTTAATAATTTCACAAATCCTAAGTCAATTGGTTTTATTATACTATTTTCTTAAAATTGTGACTAATAGTAACATTTGTGACTATTTCAATTATAATTTTGTAGTGGCAGAGATATCGCATAATTAAATAGTTATATTTAGTATTTGTTCATATGTGGAATTCTTGGAATTCTAGTAAAATACGAGTATGTTAAATATGTTTGATCATTCTGCGTTGATTTATTGACTAACGAATGGATAATTGAAACACCTTTTTTTATTTATTTTTTTACCAATTTATATTTTGATGATTTTATAATACAAACAAACTATTTAATATTTAAAAAGTATACAAATATTAAATGTAATGAGTATTAATTGTTACTAAGTACAATATTATGCTATCTATAAACCTAACATTCATAACAGCAATAAAATTTTCTCATTGCAATTAACTAAATTAATTCAACAACTTATAAAAATGAAACGGTGCTTAATATATATGATTCTTCAGAATAAAAAATAAAAACAATTATATTAATAACATGTCTTAGAGGTTACTCACCTCACAATATTCGTTTACATAAAATTATATAATTGTTGCTAATTTTTGTTAGGAACATGATGTAACAACAACTATCAAATCATTCAGTGGTATAGACAGCCAATTTTTGGTTCGTCTGGCCAGTCTATGTTTGCCTATATAATTGTTGAAAATTGTTTCAGGCGTATGCCATGGGTGCCGTTATTCTACACCGTCTGGTCTTCAACTCGTTCCATCCAGCAGTAGTTCTTCAGATGTGTCAGTGCTTACTACGTCAATACAGTTTAGTTAAAAGTAAGTAACACAATTTTTTGTTATTTTATTACGATGTAATTTTATTATTTTAACAAATGCATCAAATTTACTGCAATAATATTTTTATTATAAGCTAAACAAATAAACAAAATTATGAAAATATGTAATTTATTTGCAATGTGATTAAAACAATTTAATTGCATTAAATTAAAATTATTAAATAATAGTTGAATAGTCAATAGAATAAATTTTATAAAATATATTCTGTTTAATTTATTCAATATAGCTTTAAACTCATAACATTGCTAAGTTCACATTTATAAACATGTAGTGTTATGATAACCGTTTTTAAGAGTTTTATGAATACTGTTACGGTTTTTATGTAGTAAAATTTTAAATAAATGTTTTCTTGTTCCATTGAGGTATTTATTGTAAATAAGCTATTGCTGCTCATGCGAATACATTAAGAATAATTAAAATATAAAACATGTAAATAAATGTAAATGCTTAATAAACATGTAATTAATAAAATATATTCACAACTGTAAGTAAATGCTTATATCAAAAATATGTTTGATAATTATTTTAGATTTTATTTTCTTAATTCAATGTACATTTTTATAATGCACTTGTTATAGTTCCTTTAAACAGATGCCATAATACAGTTTTTATTCGGAACTTCTTGTAACCTACAAAAATTGTCGCAACTCTGCGTGAATCATAACGTGTAATTTATATGTATATGCTTGATGAATGAAAACTAGCAAACGGTACTGCTTTTTTTCCTGCTGTGCGGCCTGAATTTTCTTAAATGGATTTAGTTGCGGTGCAAAATAATAGAATTATTATATACATAAATAAAATGGGCCAACAAAAAAAATTACTTACTTTATTAACTTTAATTAATAATATAATAGTTACAACTAGTATTTCTTAAAATAAACAAATACAAGATATTCCACTGAAGAAAGTGAAACGTTTTCACATAACTTTAAAACTAATTTTGTTCTAGAGGAAATATTTAACATAGCAGCTTAATTAATAGTATCTGTAGGCTGTAAATTAATGTGCTTTGATTTTGACAAAGTAATATACGTTGGCTTGATATGTAATTAGTACATATTTTTTAAATTTTCTTCAGCTTTCACAAAATTGTCAGCGTTTTATATTGACTCCCGTAGTTTATGACTCGTATGATGGGCTTAGTAGATCATTTTCAAATTACTCTGGTGGATAAAGAGCAAGTTTTTTTTTAGCTAAATTTTGCAATCGAACTCCGGACTGGTAACAATTCTGTTGGGTTGATTAATGTTACTTGACACGGTTAAAAAACCGGAAGCCACTATCAGTAATAGTGCAATAAGAAACACTTTTTTATAAGAAGTAATATTTCACATGGCGACCAGATTTTTATAACGAAAACAAAAAAGTTTATCCGCCGATACACGAATTCCTTGCGGCTGCTGCATGTTATATGCCATGCGTGTTGTTACAATTTATTTGTCTACTTATTACTACTTAATTTAACATTATTGTTTACGTATGCAATAATAATAATAATTATTAATTTACCGTAATACAGTATTACAGATGCAATATACTTATAAAGATTATATTAATAATAAAATGTATTATTGCATACGTAAACAAAAATATTAAATCAAGTAAAAAATAAAAATAAATTGTATGTATAGAACATAGTGTATCAGCAGATGAACAACATTTTGGTTCTTAGTTTAAAATCTCTCCTAAGTTTTGGAAAAACAGGTTTTATTAAATACACAAAAGTGTGTTAATTTTAAGAGTTTATTGAAAAAAGAGTATAGTTTCTAATATTTTAAATTAAAAAAAGTATAGAAGTTTTAATAAAAGAATATTGTACTACAAAATAATATGTCTTGTTAGCCTGGTGATTCAGACCTGTAGTAAAATCTCACAATCTAGTTTTTTATGTTTTGAACAAATATGTCGAAACATAACTTACATGGAGTTGCTGGACATAAAAATAAATTACAAAAAGTTTCTCTTCTATGTAACGAAGCAAGCTATAAGTAAGTAAAGTATTTGACTACAGAATAGGAAACTTATGATTTTTTTGACCTGTTTTGTTAATATTTTTAAAGTAATGATTTGTATTGTGAATATTAATATATCCATTAACTGTTTGCTACATCAGATAATTGATATTAATATTTTGTTTAACGTTTTTATTGGTAATTTAGACGTTACATTTATACGATCATTTTAACAATTAGCTATTTATGTAACCAGTTAGGAAATGCCTCATTTTGTGTAACGAGGCGGGATTTCTGCGGGACGAGCGAAGCGAGTTACTCAAAATTGCATTTCCTTACATGTTAAATACAAGATTTTTTTATAATTTTGACAAAATATGTTCTTTAGACTGACCAATAAATAGAGTAATAATTAACTGCTAATAATTTTATAAATTATATTTAAAATCAAGTCACAGTTTATTTGACTTTTGAAGTTTCGCTTCTTAAAGTCCAGTGTCAATTTTATTGTAAGAAGCAAAATGGAAAATTCCGATTCAGATAATGTACCAAGCGATATTGAAGAAGCTGCACAAAGTGCATTAACGTCGGTACTTTGGGCAAAATTAATAGATGTTAAGTTTATAAAATTTTTGTTTTTTCAAAACCAGTTATGTTTTATTTTTTTCGTAATTAGTTACGGAAATATTTTTTTTTGTTTTAGTTATGAAAATATTAACGTTTTCAAACTTATGTCAATTAAGAAAAGCGACACTTTACATATCAAAATTAGAAGAAAAAAAATGTTGCTTTGTTTCTACTAAAAACTGTTTTAAAAATCTAGTCTCTATAAGAGTATGAGTAAATCTATTTTAAGATACGTTTCGATTTAGAGCCTCATGTCCTACCTCCAAAAAACAGGTACATTTTTTCTAAACGGATGTGTTTTGAATTTGCAATTGCTTAAAGTAAAATAATAATTTTTGAGTGCGTTTCTAGTTTTGTGTTTGTCACTCTCGCTCAGAAGTAAAATATTGTATTAGCAAAACGAAATAGATGCAGATTTTAACGAAGATTATATGTTGGCTTCGAAAATGGTTTATTGTGTTTCTCCTTTAAATATTCTAAGAACCGAGAAGTTTGAAAAATCTTGCTAGTAATAGCCATTATACCAAGTTGTATATTTTAGTTACTAGATTTAACTAGATATACATATAATTATTTTTATAGCAAATCATAATAAGGTTAATAAGATTATAATTTAAAATTAAAATTTAATCATAAAGCTACAGCATTGTGGAGACAAAAAGTAAACACTAACCCTACAAATGCAGATGCCTAAAATTAATTTATATTTAATTAATTGGTTACTTTGTAAAATAGTTTGCATTCTTTTTGGAAGTGACTCAAAAAGTCTTTTAATATAGTCTTGATCTATAGCAATATATTTTTTTTTAAATAATTTCAACTCTTAGATCATTTAAGCAAGTTAATAGTGCGTTTGCAGATTCCAACCGATGCGATCTCAGTCATTTTCAATGATGTTTAAGTCAAGACTTCTAGCAGGCCAATCTTAATTTTGCAATCTTACATCAATGGTGTACTTTTGCACTATTTCAGCGGTGTGCGAGCGGGCATTATCGTGCATTAGCACAAAACTGTGATTGAAAAAATGGAGCATACGGTACCACATGTGCTTTTAGGACATCTTGTATATAAGTTAATGTACGAGTTACTACGAGTTTATTTTTAAAAAATGATTATTTATTTTATTGTAAAGAATTATAAACTTAATTATAAAATACGGTTATAATGGTTACAGGTCTGAATATACTTAATAACTAACTCATAAATGTTTATCACGCGTATTTATATTCTGTGATTCTGCAACGCTGCAGTCTATCGCACAGGTGTCCGGCGATGTGGGTGTCCGGCGAACAACACTTCCACGAAGTGATAAGTCTGCTGCAACTCAGCATAATTCCGCACGATAACTCCTCCCACGTTAGAATAAAGCTTATCCTGGAAGCTGAACTTGACCGTCCCGGGAATCTTTGAGCGTCTCTAGTTGAAGGTCCACGATAGGGCCCATTTTTAATTGTTGTCTTCTTTTGATGCACTTTTTCAACATGTAGCAGCAAAAGATTATAAGTCCAAAATATAAAATAATAGTCCAAATACTTGGAGTGTGAGGTATGATCGGGGTTTCTTCTATGTGCACCATTCGATTCACAAATATGTCTTTTAAATTTAAATTCTTCATTTCTATTTTCTTTCTTGGAATTTGAGATTTTTCGAAAGTAATCTGATGATAATTACTGATTACTGGTCGACCATAGGTTTTTTCTTGGAAAATCAGTTTTTGTTTATTGAAGTAGATTTCACAAACTTTTTCCTTGATTAAATATATTCCTTTTAATGATTTTGATTCGGTTCCAGACTTGCATTTAATATCGATTACTTCTTCTTTAGGGAAGACACCAAGAAATTGATTTATTTCTGGAATGATTTCCATGTGGCTCTTCATTATGTTTATTTTAACAAATGCGCACTTGGTCGTAGTTCCATTCAACAAGGTTTCTTTTTCGCATGGGGAAACTTGGTTTAGTTGCAGATGCCGGGGGCATTGATAAATTGTACCTTTAGCACAAATGTCACTCATAGGCTTCAACAAATTTCCGGCATTTAGGAAATACTTAGTATCTGGTATAATTGCAACAAATTCTAACTCGTGTTTTGTAGGAATTGGATGTAAAGATCAAAGTTTTGCTCAAAATCAATAGGGATAGAGAGAAAATAATTTATTCTTAATTTAAAGTCGAGCGTTGTAAAATACAAACTTCTTCCCAACTTATCTAAGAGTTCTGTAATATTAGGAATCGGGAGCCGGTCATCAATCGTTTTTTCGTTTAATTTCCTGTAGTCTATGACGATGCGCCACTTACGATTTCCTTGAGAATCTAATTTTTTTGGCACCACCCAAATTGGTGAGGACAATGGTGAATTTGAAGGACGTATTATATTATCGTCTAACATTTTTTGTATTTGTCTCTTAACTTCTAACTTATGAACTTCGGGATATCTGTAAGTTTTTGTGTAAATCTTTTGTTCTTATGTGATGCTTAACTTCATTACTGAAAGTTAACTTTTTATTTTCATTATGAAACATGTCTGATTTAGTTTTAATTAAATTAGTTATCCCATATTTTTCCTCTGAATTCATATGGCTTGTTTCGATGTTAGAAAAGTCTAGATTCAGATTTTCATTGTGCAGGTTATTAAAATTGGGGAAAGGACAATAATTATTATCATCTAGGTTTTCTACTATGATTGGTTTAATAACCTTAAAATTTCTTTTCTTATCTGAATTATTTGTTATTACACATAACGCTTTATAATTTTTTACCGTAGTTACATATTCAGGAATTTCTAAATGTGTTAATTTAGTTTCAGGGATGATTATATCACCATCACTAACATTCTTAATTTTTATTTTTATTATTTGTTCACATTCTGCTCCGATTTGAACAGAACTAATAAAATTATTATTAACATTATTAATTATGTTATGGAAAAAGATTTCTGTTTCACTATAATTAACATATTTTTATTGAAATCAATTTTCGCATTTAATGCTTTTAGGTTATCCATACCTAATAATAAATCAAAGCTACTATGAAAATTAAATAAATGAAATTTTAATAAACAATTCTGTTTCATATTAAACAATTTAGTACAGGGAATTTTGGTGCAATAATTTTCATACGATCTTCCGTGTACCGTTGCGATTTGAAAAGGATATTTTTTTATCTCATTTTTATAAAATTTATGAGCTACTTCAGGTATTACAAACGATTTTGTACTTCCTGTATCTACTAATATTTTTAAATTATTATCTGTATGTAATATATATGGTAAACGTGCATTTGCATCGTTTATTGTAAGGTTCATCAGTGTAAATTCATTCCCGAAGCTTTGTCCTCTAAAAAAGAATGATTCACAACTTCTTGTTGTTCGTCTTCCTCTTTGGGAAATTCTATTTGTGGTTCGGAAATATTATGCAATTCATGATTAGGCAACGCAGTCTTAAATTTCTGGTATTGATAGTTTTTAGGTTGCGTGGTATTTCTTGTAGAAATACTCATGGGGGTCGGTTTAGTTAGAGTCACATTTTGATTAGGCCTAAATGCATTATTAACATTTGTATTTCTATTAAATTTATTATTTGGAAATTGAAAATTGTTGGCTCTATTATAAAATTGATTATTATTATATGGGAAATTAGCCAATTGTAATTGAGGCCCTTTAAAATTATTATTATTATTATACTGTTGTTTTTTATTATTTGAGAAATTCTGTTGATTAAAACTTTGCGATTTATTTTTTAAATCAAATTGAAAGTCATTAGTAAGCATTGAATATGCTGTGTTTAAATTAGCAGGATTTTTCGTTCTCATGAGTGAACCTACTGGTTCCTTTAAACCTTTAAGTAAAGCTCTTAAAGCATACTTCCTAAAATATGCTGATAAAACAGCTGATTCATTTGCAGGGAAATGAGGAGTTACATACGCAATTTGTAAGTTTAACAAATGCTGGATTTTGTTATAAAACTCAAACACAGATTCGTTTGATTGCTTAAGTTCGGTAATTTCTATACCTAAACTAAAACAGTCCCGCTTATCCTGATATGCATTCAGTAGAGCGGTTTTTAATTCACCCCAGTTATTAATAATACAACTAGAGATACTCTTAGCGGCATCACCTTTAATTTTCGCGAGGATGCTGGATATCAAATATTCATTTTGAAAGTCTGCAAGGTTGGTGACTAGTTTCTCGCATATTTCGATAAATCTATTTAGCAATTCGGCATCTCCGGTAAACTCCGGGATCATGCTTAAATATTCTTTTTTAAGAACTGCCATTTTATTTAAATTATTTAAGTTGAAATTATTAAATTGATCTATTAAAGTATCAGTTAATGAATTATAATTAGGGTTGTTGGTAATAATTTCAGGGGAGTTAGAATTAGTTTCAGATGAGTTTATTAATTCAGCCTTTTTATATGACATTCGACTTACAGTACAATTATCAATATTCTTTCCATGGAGTGTTGCTGGTAATCCAAATTCCTGGAATGGGTCTGTCAATGCTGCCCTGTTGCTCGGCTTGATTGAAGATTTCTTTGTAACAATTCGCACTTGTTTACCAAACCTATATTCTTTAAGTTTTGTGCACTGTTTTTTTTTTGTTTTCTTTAACACACCAACAAATCGTTGAAACGAACCGGATATTTATTTTCACTAAACTATCCGTTTGGCGTATCCTACCGACTGCGTCAGTTAATGTACGAGTTCTTCTTCTTCTTCTTTCCATGCCTTATCCGTTGCGAATATTGGCGATCATCATGGCTATCTTCACTTTATCCACGGCTCTTCGGAACAGTTGTATTGAGGTCACTCCATACCACTGGCGCAGATTTTTAAGCCAGGATATTCTTCTCCTCCCCGGACCTCTCTTTCCCAGCACCTTTCCTTCCAGAATAAGTTGGAGTATTCTGTACTTTTCCTTGTGCCTCATAACATGCCCAAGGTATTCTAGTTTTCTAACTTTTACTGTAGTCATTATTTCTCGATCCTTCCCCACTCGCCGAAGAATCTCCTCGTTCGTAACATGATCTATCCACGTTACCTTTAGTATACGTCTGTAGGTCCACAACTCAAACGCTTCTAGCCTGCTTTCAAAATCCTTGGTAAGAGTCCAGGATTCTGCGCCATACAGAAGAGTGGAAAATACGTAGCATCGTAGGATTCTGATTTTAAGTTGTAAAGTCAGGTCTGGACTGGTGAATATTTTTTTCATTTGTATGAATGCAGCTCTTGCTCTCTCAATTCTGCATTTTATTTCCACAGAATGGTCCCATTGTTGGTTTATGCAGGTACCTAGGTATGGATATTTATCTACCTGTTCGATAGGCGTATTGTCAAGAAACAGGTTCACCGGTGGCGGGTTATTTTTGCTCACTACCATATGTTTGGTCTTTTTTATATTTAAACAGATCCCGTATTTCTCACTAGTGGATTTGATCTTTTCCATCATAATTTGGAGTCCTTCAGCACTGCTGCTCATTATGACGGAGTCGTCTGCATATCTGATGTTATTGAGTAGTTCACCGTTGACTATGATTCCCTCCTCTACACTATCCAGTGCTTCTTTGAAGATTTGCTCTGAGTATATATTAAATAGCATAGGCGAGAGCACACACATACGAGTTACTACGAGTTTATTTTTTAAAAATGATTATTTATTTTATTGTAAAGAATTATAAACTTAATTCTATAATACGGTTATAATGGTTACAGGTCTGAATATACTTAATAACTAACTCATAAATGTTTATAACGCGTATTTATATTCGTTGATTCTGCAACACTGCAGTCTATCGCACAGGTGTCCGGCGATGTGGGTGTCCGGCGAACAACACTTCCACGAAGTGATAAGTCTGCTGCAACTCAGTATAATTCCGCACGATAACTTATATCGATTAGGAGTCATAGAATCATTATCTATGACCAATAATTCTTTTTCTTTTGAAGAATTGCTGTACCAGAGCATAACGGATTTACTACTAAATAGTGATGATTTTAAAAATTGTCGTGGTTGTAGTGGTTATAGTCTTTTCTATACAAAATACAAACAGAGCTTGGATTCATACGTAACTAAACCGTTGTCTAGTCATTGTAATTCTATTCTGCATGTGTCCTAGTAATTACCAGTCTTACCACTCGGTGTTCTCTAGTTAGTATGGGGACTTTTGTTGGTACTTTCGCGCTTATTGTTACATGTCGGAGTCGATTTCTAATTGTTTGACTACCTTAAACATATAAACCGGCCATCTCTAGCTGTTGTTGCACTATTACAACTTTGTCTTGCTTTTTGTGTGTATTCTTTAGTTTACTATTCTTGAAATTGAGGACTGTTGAATTCTTAATGCTGTAGCTACATATCTTTGGCTTCGACTATGAATTGCAATCAGAAACTTTACCGTTTATTTTGAAACCAAAATTGTTAGAAATTTTATATAAATAACTATTTAGATCTTTTTAAAAAGCTATATAAAATTACTCTTACCATAAATTGAAGAAAATCGAATAAATATTTGAAAGCAAAATGCAAATAATACTTTTTTATATCAATATGTTTATGATAAACAAAAATGTTAAGACAATAAACAAATATTCTAACAGGAAAAAATGTTAAAGATGCAATAAAGTTTTAGTGGAGTGTATTTTTTTAATGAATAATATTAATATTAAGTTTAATAGATAGTGAAATATGATTTATTATTATCATTTTAAATTAAATTCTATTTCTACTACGACTGTGAGATAGAAAAAAGATGCGGCAGGTTGTATATTTTGATATTTTGCCTATAATAATAAATAAAAACTATTTTGAAAAGTGAAAAGATAGAAAAAATTTGTCACCAAGGCGGACAAGTTAGACAATTTTTAAGTAAAATGTTTTATAGTATATTTGTAACATTTTTTTATTGTTTACTCTTTTATTCTATTTTTTTTAATAAATAATAATTTTTATTATCTCACTTTTAATTACATATTTCAATTTTAAATCTGAATACTCACATTACTCGGAAACGAAGAAAAATGTCGAAAAACGTTATTATTTACTTTTTGTTCAGAATTTGATGTAAAATGTGATATTTCATGTTTTCCACCTTTACTTTTTAATAATTATTATTAAAGTTAAAGAATAAAAATTATTATTAATTAGTGATTAAATAGTTAATGATTTTGAAATTCTAATATTTACTAAATCGATTATGGAAAAACGGTATTGCACTATATTTTTAGATGCATTTCTTTAACAAATGCACGACGATGAGTTACAGACTGGATATTTTCAATAATAAATTATTTGAAAAAATATTATAAAAAATAAAATAAAACGAGAAATATATTATTTTAGTTAATACAAGGTATGCATCCAACGTTTAAAAACTTTATATATTTTTTAAATCTGAAAATTAAAATATCACATCAAATATTTTTTGTATATATTGAAGATGTTATATTATATTTACATATTAACTATTCTTAGCTTAAGAAAAGTGAATATTTATATCCAAGTGAAAATGATTTAAAAAAATCGTAAATCTAATGTAATGTGTTTTATGGGTAACTTTTATTTTAAATGTGACAGAGTTAATTAAATTAGCAAAGTTGAACAAAATGTTTAGAAAAACGTAATGCTGTTTTTAAATTTGTTTTTCAACTTCTTTAAATATTAAAACCAAAATATGTCGATTCTTAAAATTTTTGATCTCTAGGTTTCTAGGCCATTTTAATTTTGTAAGAATATTTTGTCTTCTTTCAGTTTTGTTGTTTTGTTACATGTGTACAAAATTTTAGCAAAATCGAAGATATCGTGTGGGTTGATTGTCCGAATTTCTGTGGATTTACCCTTTATGCATATAGGATAATGTTTACAAAGAAAAGCCACATAATATCCGAAATCTGCAAAGTTCTAACAGAAATTAGACATAATACTTTATTAAAAGTGCAAAATAATATATTAAAATATTATCAACTAATTTATTTAAGAAAATGGTGATTATTTTGAAGCAATATTTAAAAAAAAATATATTTATTTAATACATTAGTACAATTGATGGTTGTGACTTCCACTATGTGATAATTTATGTTTATGAAAAAATACAACAATTTACTATGTTTCTTACGAATACATTACTAGTTTTGGTTCTGTTAGAGCCTCTGTAGAAGGTATAACTTATTTCATCTGTAGAAAGTATAACTTATTTCATCTGTAAAAGGTATAACTTATTTCATCTGTAGAAGGCTCTAGTAAAGTTGAAACTAGTAATGTATTTGTAAGAATAAATTTGTGATAAAAACATAGTAAATTGTTTTATTTTTTTATAAAATATTAGGTTTGAATGATACTCTAGCATACTAGAGTATCTTACTTAGTAACCTAACCTAACCTAACTTAATATTACAGTAGATTATCGATAACATAAACATTGGTGTCATGAACATCTCGGTAACGTGAACATTCTATTTTTTTTTTTATAATATCTCGTTAACGTGAACAGCGATTCACTCGATAACACAAACTGCAATTCGGGACCGTTTGGAACCAAAATTATCGATGTTATAGCGGTGTGCATATGCCTAGGGAAACTCCTAAATTTGTTTTTATGTGTTTTTATATATTTGTAAGATCATATGTGTTGTGCTGCCAGATGATTCATAGTAAAGTGAGTTTAGTTGTAGGACAAAGTTGCACCATAATACATTTATGTGTAAGGTAACATAGCAAAAACATAAAATATTAAAAGCAAATGTCTTTCATTCCATGTAAAAGCAAAGATTATTGAAGAAAACAAATGAGGAATGACCGTTACTTTACTCCCTCTAACATGAACACCTTCGCTTATGTAAAGATGCTTCAGATTTTTGTGTTCACACTATCGAGCTTCTGCTGTATATTATTTTATAAAATAAAAATTGACATAAATGATTAACAATAACAAATTATTAATTTAATTTATAGTAATTTTAAATATTATTTAATTAGATTGTTAATAAAGTGTATGTTATTTTTTTATTAAAATATTTTAATTAGTAAACAAAAAAAGTGACATTGTTCTCAAATTCTAAATTCTGCTTTTTTGCAAATTCTAAAAACTAATAAAAAAAAAATATAATATAACAATCTATACATTTTTATCATAAGTAAAAATAAGCTTTTTGATGAACCAAAGTTTAGCTTAAATTTCAATAAGGCCACGTTTTTGCTGTTTGCATCATAATTGCAAGATTTTTGTTTTTAAATTCAAGCCATTTACAATATTTAATATCTGTTTTATCAAAATATTATTGTTTTTGCAAAGTAGTAGTAGGATTTTATTGTTTAACAGAAAGTTGTAATAAAATGTCTCAAAATTAATTAGGCACATACACACTTTTTTGTCAAAATGTTCCATGACCATTCTGCATAAATGTGGCTGAATTTCGTTGATGCAGCGTTTAATTTCCTCCTGTAATGCGGGTGGTTGTAGGCTTGTTGACATAGACTTTTGACTTTAAATTATTACATAAAAAGAAATCTAATAGTGTTAAACCACACGATCTAGGGGGCGAATTCTGATCATCGAATCGAGAGAGTACACGACCAGGAAATGTCTCGTACAGTAATTGAATTAATTAATAATGAAAACACGTTGTTGTATTGTGCAAGGCTCCATTTTTACTAACCCTAAGCTGTCAACTGTCAAGTTATTTTTTTAAGGGTTTCCAACAATTTTCTGCACAAATGGCGGCAAATTCAAATCTTGCTTTAGTTTTGGGACACCTTTTATTTTAAAATTAAATTTATTAATAAAGGATAAAAAAGCAATACAATACAGTAAACACATTATAAATATAATAAAATAATAAGTTTTTAGTTTTTTGGAATATTTAAAAAGTTAAAGAGTTACGTTAAATTTAAAAATGGCATTACATTTTCTTAAAAGTTCTACCCAACTTTGCTAATTTAACCAACTCTGTAACATTTAAAAATAAATAACGAAGTTACCTATAGAACACATGTAGATTATTGCTGACACCCTGTATACTATGATATCAAAGTTAATCCTTAGAGTGAATTCTTTAGTAAAACACTAATCATTATCATAAATTTTATTATTTAACTTCAAAATAATTAAATTAACATACTAATTATAAAATTTTAGAAAAATATTTTGTTATGTTGTACTTGTTTCGATGTTTTAATTTAAAATGACACAGGATACATAAAAAATACGTTGGTTTACAAATAATTAGTTTATAAATTTTAAAATGTTTATAAACTTCTTAGAACGCCACAATAAAATGAAACAAGTATCACCCATAAGAAAACTTTTATTATTGTTTAAATAATACAGGGTAAACAGCTGACTGTGTGACATCACTACCAAGGCACGTATTTATAAAAGGTAAATTGACTTCTTAATATTTTTAATAAACATTAAACCTATTTGAACAATGACGTAAGTCTATAACATGCTAGTTCTTTTTTGGGCTCTGCGAAAATTTGAAAACACTAAAATGGAACCGTTCTTAATTGTTTCGAAAAAAAAAAATTTAACAGCAAAAGGTGCGTTGACTAGTGGCTTAACTAAGACATAATTATTTACATAACTTAACATTTGTTATTGAATTGTATAATAATTAGAAATTTCTATAGTTTAACTTTTAAAGTCACTTTTATCAGTGACATCAACAACATACAAAAATACTAGTAACTTTGTTAATAAGTTGATTTATTATAATAGTATATAGTACATAGTATAATAGTATAATAGTACATAGTATAATAGTACATAGTATAATAGTACATAGTATAATAGTACATAGTATAATAGTACATAGTATAATAGTACATAGTATAATAGTACATAGTATAATAGTACATAGTATAATAGTACATAGTATAATAGTACATAGTATAATAGTACATAGTATAATAGTACATAGTATAATAGTACATAGTACATAGTAGACATAGTATATTAGTACATACTATAATAGTACATAGTATAATAGTACATAGTATAATAGCACATATTATAATAGTACATAGTATAATAGTAAATGTTGTTATTTGGCGTTGTCACTTGAAAAACAGCTTGATGAAGCGACACAGGTTTATGGGGGAGCGAGGTAAAAAAAAACAGAACAAGCTAGGGTTTAAACAACACATTCTTTCTAATTCTCTATGCATAATGCTAGGGAGCAATATTGTTATAAAACAAGATTGCTAAGCAGTTTTGCGTTTTTATTAAATTGCTAACCAACCTTGCACGATACAATGCTAGCTAGCAATATTGCTAGAGAATTGGACAAATTATTTGATTTGAATTTTTGGTAACATTTGCGCATTAGTCACGGTACGCTCTTAATCTAAAAATGTTTACTTAATTTATCCATAATAACATTTTGCAGCATAAAAAATAATTTTTTACAATTGAAATTACAAAACTGAATACAAATACAAGTAACTTGTTAAAATGTACGTAATTATATTACAGCTGAGATTTTGGTTCAAACTTTAGTATTTCCCGAGACTTATAAGCCACAAATATTTAAGGTTGATGTTTACAAACATCACATATTGAAATTAAAAAAAAAAAAAAAAAAAATGAGGCTCATACGAATTTTCATATATTTACATGGTGATATACATTTTATTTTTCGTTTTGCGATTGGCAGTTGTGACAGGAGTATGCGTATTTCGTTTTGGTTAATAATTTATAGTCATGGTATGTTTATATTAAAAAACATGCATCTGCATTTTGAGGTTGAAATTTTTTTGTCAAGGTACAAATTATGTCTAATTTATTTTAATCGTAATTTTGTTGATTTTACAATCTATTACTGTATGCATGTAACTTAAAAATGCTGCATATAGTTTGTCATTTTGCAATTCATAAGTGTGTCACGGTATACACAGTTATTTTTTGTCGTTTTATCTTTTGCTTACAATATACATTTAACCTAAAAATGTTACATCTAATTTGTCACCTTGTGATTTATAGCTGTGTTACGGATGCGAGTACTCAAAAGTATTTTAACTGTCAGATGACGGTATGCACCTAACATGATTTTTTTTAAACTGTTACATTGCGATTGACAGTTTTGTCACGGTATGCATCAAAATATTGTTTTGGCATTTTATTGATTGTTGATGGTAATTTTAATTACCTAAAATATTATTTTGCAGTTGACAAAATGTGTCACGGTATACATATAACCTAAACATGCATATTCAGCTTTGCGTTTTATCAAAAATATGTTATATAATCTGTTGCTTTGTATTTGAATATTATGTTACAACACGTACATAACCTAAACAAATTGTATACACTTGCAATTGATTGTACAATGGCATACGTATAGTTGAAAATGTTTGTTATTTTATCTGTTGCTTTACAATTGACAGTTCTGTTACAGTATTTGCTTAACATACAATGTTGTTTTTAACCTTTTTGTTTTGCAATTGTCAATTTCTTAATTTCACACTTATGTCATTAAAACCATCTAACTTTTGTATTTTTTCTTTTTCTTTACAATTGGCAGTTGTCATGGTACAGATTCAGTTGCCCAAATTCTAAATTTCTATACCCATTCAGCCGTCCAGATTTATTTGAGAGTAGAGTGGTTCGGATTTGCTGAAGTACCTTTACGTAGGCAAATACAGTAATCCCAGCTTGGACGATGTAATTGGCAACTTAATATACACGAAAATGTTGTTTGTTCTGCTTTTGCTTGTTTTAGCATTATATTTTTATATTCTACACATTTCATGGGTCAAGCTATACTGGGATTATTGTAAGTCTGGAAGATCCTATTTAATCGTATGGGTACCCCAATCCGAGATTCTGAATCTGCGTGTGAAAGAGACTTTATTGTAAAAATGAATAGAAATTGCAGTTTTGTTTATACTAAATGTATAAGAACTGTTTTGATTTCTTTTGGATCTTGTGTTTTTAATTTTGTGAAAATGTTATCTGTTATTATTATGTTGTATGTTTTTATTTATCTTATGTTATTATTTTGTAATATTTTATTTATATTATATTGAATATTAGGATATTTAAAAAAAGTCTAATTTTGATTTATTTGTTTTTATTGGTTAAATAACTTTTTTTATTTACTATATCCACTTAAAATAATAAAAACAAAATAGAAAATAAAGACATGGCATAACAATTAGAAAAAATATTTTTTATAAAATTTCCAACTGTGTCATTATAAATATGTATGTACATTTAATGCGTTCTCTTTTAAGATGGAATTTCCATTCTGTAATGCATTATCTCATTACCTAATACGTTTTATCTAATATGTTTTAAATTTATCCGACTAATGATCACATTACTTTGCTTACAGTTATATTTCTTACAACAATATGTTTTATAACTTTTATTATCAACCAATTATCACCCATTACACTTAGTGAAGAACCATTCTCCTATCGCATACTCATTTTGTTTACTTTATATTTTTCTCTACTTAAATAAAATCTGGCTTACAAATTTTAATTAATTTAGATCCGGTATTAACTATCTTTTTATAAACTTATTTTATTCTGTCAAACCCGAATGAATTAAAACTCATAGATTTAAAAATTGCTCAATAAGCCGTTGGTCCTATTGATCCCATGAACAGAAGAAGAAAAAAAGAAAAAGCACAAATAATATTTGTATTTGTAAGTACGCAAATCCGTGGTAGATATGTTTTATTCTGCTGAGAATTTAAAATCGCCTATGTTTAATAATATGATTTGATTAATACTGAAAGGTAATTAGTAATGCATTAATCATCATTATTAATACGAATAAAAATGAAAATTTTAAAGCTAATAATATATTTAAGAAGCTTTAAAATTTGTTTTAATTTTCTTATCATTAACATTAAATCGAAAATACATATTTTGAAATTTTAAATAAGTGTAGAAAAGTGAAGCAAACAAACGTAGCTGAAGAAACTGAAACGCTGGCTTATTTTTACAAAAAGATTGGTTGTTCATATTCTGTTTTCAATGATTATTTATTATTATACTTAGCTTATATTTAAAAACATTATGTTCAAACTTTTTTATGTTGAAATGTATGCTGCAAATTAATTAAAATATTGACATATCATGATATAAAAAAGATTTTTTTAATGTTAATTGATAGTGGAAAAAGTCAATTTTTATTTATTTTTTTTAATTTATGAAAGTCGCGTTAGTTTTTGTTTTATGTCATGCCGGAAGAAGTAATGAATTGCGTATATTGGCAATCGATAACATAACAACACTAAAACAAAGAAAAAGCATGTTAAGTTTAAAACGTTGCAGAGCTTTTTTTTGTAGTTATGATGTGTTTTGTCGAGTGATCAACTTTGTTATATTTTTTTAAAGATTTATATTACACGAAATGTCATTTTTTATATATACAAAAAAACAATATACATTGATATGGAAATTAGTAAACATTTGATAAATGCAATAGTAAACTTTTTACTTTTTTCTGTAATGTTTTGTTTATGAAACTGTTATTACTATTTGGCACGTTGTTTATTAAAAATTAATATGGACAGTATTATTGATCATTTGTGTATTTGATTAAATTTATTTCTTTATTAGTTATGACAAGGAATTTATCGGATATGCATCAGTAAATCCATCTCATCATAATTAAACCACAAACTATAAAATTTACATTTTTTCTTCCTACTACAGTTACAGTTACCATTCCCTGATTAAACTCAATGTCATTATTATTGTTTCCATTATTACTAATCATCACCACTTTTTTTCTTGTAGATTGTTTTTGTATAACTACTACAGTCTATAGCCGCCTTTTACACATAAGAAAAGTGCCGTTTACTTATGGGAACTGCGGCCGTTTGATTATTGGAACTAACGTTTTTGATCTCATTATAATAATCGTGTGAGCTGTTCCATGTGTGTTGTTGCTTACACAGTGAACTTCTCATGACAAAATTTCATAGAAGAAAATATAGTGAATTAATTAAACTTAAGTGGGCATGTAAAATATAATATGTATTATAATACCTGTTCACATTTTTGTATTAAAATACGTTGCTCAACATTTCAAACTACACAAACATATATTTGGACAAACTAATTATAATTATTATTTTAGAATATATAATAGAATATTTTAGAACATTAGATTAATACAAGATATTTACTTTTTCGTTTTTGTTGAAAATATATTGAATTAGTTTCTGCTTAATTTTATTAGTCATTATGTTATAATTGAGCTTAACTTAAGTAATATTTATGTATTTTGTCAACATTCAACTAAAATATGTTGTAATGTTAATCAATTCAATAATAATTAAGTTATAATTTGAAGCTTTCCATGTCATTTTCACTTTTTAATAATTAAATGTACAAATCATTCGTGAAATAAAGACACTACAAATGTATAGAGAAAATTGTATATGGTTATCTGTAATAAAATAATTCCAAGTTACGAGACTCTTATATAGCGAGTCGAACAAGTGACACAATACATTACACGGACAACATAATCCAATTGCCTTTGTCGACGGCAAATTCCCCAACCCAGTTATATTCCTATGCACTTGTGTGACTCAAACACATTACATGGTCAGGTGGAGGGGCCCAAGCACTTTAGGTGACTTAAGTATGTTGCAGCGACTAAAAATCACTGCCATGGTCAGGGAAAGTCAACGAACTTAGCGGTATTTACGTGATCCTCGCTCCTTAATCCCAACCACATTCAAATATAGAGAAAAAAATTAATTAATTTTATTAAAAAAATCTTGATAATCAGTATTAAATTATTGTTAATTAATATTGTTAGCACGTGTTAATAATGTGATCGTTTTTATTATTAGTTTCCTGCATAATGTTAATTTGGTAAAACGGAAAGTGTTAAAATATCTCAATAGCTGAGCAGATAACTATCGAAATATTTCAATTATTGTTTTACGATCTGCGCTAAACCAATACTTTTAATTTTTTTACAGTTATTGTTTATGACTTCGGGGTATATTCAGTATTAATAAGTGCCATATGTTAAAGTAATATTAATTATTTATGAATAAACAGTTATTGCAAAAAATATTACTCACTCAATCATTTGATGGACATTATACTTAGTAAAACTTGACGCATATTAAATTTTATTTATAATTAGATATGCCATTTATACTTATTTTATTTTAAACTAAACATTGTTTGAAATACTGACATTGGGCATTTAAGTTTGAAAATAATGTAAGCATTCCTTTAAAATTCCAACGTTATTATTCCTTTTAAATCATAATACAAATTGGGAATATTATACAATGCCTGATTAACACATGGAATGTGTAGATACGTTTACAGTTACTAACTAATGTGACATAGTTGAATAACAAAATTTTATACTATTACTATTTATTATTAATGATATTTAATGGGATTTAAAATCATGATTACGTCGTATATTATATTATAGGAGACTTTTTTGTTACAATATTATATATATATATATATATATATATATATATATTATATTTGAGACTATTTAATATAAAATAATATCTTAAATCATTTATTAAGAAAATATTCATGAACAGAGTGTGTACATAATATACTAAATAAAAATCATTTATAGAATTAACAAATTAGTTAAATTGAACTCAAAATGAGATTATTTTGACAGTAAATTATAAATACAAATGTTTGCATTCGTGGTAATCATTGAATTTTTTTCCAAATTGTATAAAACCGTTGAGGGCGCACATAATATTCACCGTTTCTGCTTCAATTCAGACAGATTGTTGCTAAACATCCATTCCTGTACTTCTTAGCAATCTGCACTTGTAATACTTATAGAGGTCAAGGCGCTAATGTCATCGGCATATGATAAATCCGTTGTGAAGACTGAAACATCAAAACACAAATATATTTTCTTGAGTAATGTATTTTTACGAAATACTTTTTTTGCTTAACTACTTATCATAAGTTTACTTTATAAATCACTCTGCAAAATAGTATGAATAATTAACCGAAATTTATTTGATGTATAGATATAATTATTCTTAAACTAGTAGATATATAATTTCTATTTTTTAAATGTTTTTTGATTTTTAAACTTTTAATAAATTTTTTTTTATCCGAAAAGTGTAAATACTTTTAGTTATATTTAAAAGCACTATTAAATATAACTAAGAGTATTTACAGAACCAAATGATTATCAAAATTAGATTATGAATACATATTTAATTTGGTGCAGTACGGGAGTTATGTTGGTAATATACATTTAAAAATCAACAATAGTTAGAAACATATTTACAATTACAATATTGTAATGATATTTATGATAGTACTTTTGATAAATATTGTTAAAATACTTTATTTGATTTATGCATTTTGTAGTGTTTTTTACTTAAAGAACATATTAATTTTTGTTTTTATTCATAATATTTTTAAATTGAATAGCTTTACAATTAGTTTCAGTTTTGTTTTAATCATGAAAAACTTTAATATTAAACATAGTACATACATACACACATGCAAATCAAATCTGATATTTAGGAATTACTTAATATGTAACAATAACATAAAAATACCTTTGAATTTCAACAAATGAAACACACGTTGAAACTATCACCCTGAAGACGAGGTTTAAGCAGTGTTTGGATAAAATTTAGAAGAGATAGTGTAGTTTCAGCTGTTCGTCCTTATACTATATGATGTTATTCTAAAGTAAAAACTGTTTACATATTAAGAAATCCTAATATTTTATAGAAGTTTCTCATTTTATCATATATTCACAACTTCGAGCAGAGCTATAACAATTGTTATTTCAGACTTATAGCACAATAAAAAGTCTACTAAATTTTGCGGTGCAATGAAGTAACACTATTAAAGTTTAGACAAAAAATTCAACAACAAAATTACAATTTAATTTCAACATTTTATGTCACTGGAAATTCCATTCTCTACACGTTGCAAAAAAAACGGTCTTAAAAAGGAGTTAAACTTGACATAAGCCGAACAAATTAAGAAAAGACAAATGAAATTCAACAAATATTATCATAACTGAATCTGGCGCAAAATTGAGTTGGCAAACTATTGATGCATAGACCTTTAAGGGCCGGTTTTTCAATATTACTTTAAGCTCGGTTTAAACTATGTTTGTACGTATTAACGCAGCTTTCAATAGTAAGTTAAACTATAAACATCTGATATTGGTTCATGGCGGCAACGTTTTGATGTTGTTTATATGAATATAACCCAACAAAACTGTTCTATTAATGTGAAATATTGTTTTAAAATTTTATTAGAGAAAGTTATAACTGATTGTGTGTGTTCCATCAATAATATAATATAATTATGACATTACGTGGATAAAATTTTATTAAGTACATAAAATAATGAAACATTTTATATAAGAACAATTACCACAATGTCTTTTTTGATTAATTGAATTTGTTTACTATGCATTTATAAGATTTTGTTTAAATTTAACAAAATGCACAAACCACGTAACTCAATGGAAAAAATAAAACAAGTGCTACATTTTGCTTAAGAAATTTGTTAACAAAATAATTATTTTTAAAATGTAGATTAATTAATTATTGCAAACGTATTAACTATACTTATATACCTTTTGTAGAGTTTAAACAAAAATGTTTGAATTTTTCGGGTAGCGAAGGGTTCGCGGTATCTTCGTTTAAGCGATGTTGTATTGAAAGTCTCACGCGACGTAAAACGGAGTTTGCAAATTAATTTTCGTTTGATTAAACTCCGTTTAAACTAGTATTGAAAGATCGGCCCTAAGAAGCTGGAAGAAATCTTTGACAATATAAACACACTTGTAATATTTTTTGCAAGTTGCAGTGTGAAGATAACATAACAACGTTGTTCACGACTGTTAAATTGTTTAATTTTACAATTTTAATACATTTACAAAATGAATTTGTTTTTGGCATTATATCCTTAATGATTTAAAATTAAAATTATCTATTTTAGAAATAATTATGAATTAATATAATTATAACTTATTATTAAAATAAATACTACATATTTAACAGAAACCATAATTTATAGATTTGCTATTTACAAATTTATTACTGATAAACAATTGAATATTTGCAACGCGCCTATGGTAGTTGGAAGTCAAATTCTTTTAGAATTGTCAATTATCAAATAGCATTTGTTTGTATCATAAAATTCAATATAAATAGTATTTAAATTTAGCAATGTTAAGCACTAAGTGCCTTATATAAGATTCATAGACATTTTGGTAGACTTGCGCAAAAATTATTATTATAACACCAAGTCTCTTGCTATATTTCTTCACACGCAAAGATCATGTTGGATTTACCGTGTCGGCAAAAGGCGTGTCTATAAGTGTATATGGGGTATATTGTTTTATAATGAGATATATAGAATAGAACAGAATATATTTTTATTCACATGCTGTCCAGGTATGAAAAGTCACTTATAAAATATTACAAAATAATATTGATAATAAAATAGTATTCAGACTAGTAAATGGATATCTGAAACCAACTAAAGTACTCTTTTTCAATTAAATATTGTTTTACTTGTACTTTAAAAGCATTATACATGTTTATATCTCTAACATATTTTGGTAATTGATTGTAAAATGATATTCCTGCATATTCTGGTGGTTTTTCATATTTAGACAATTTATGGGACATTTTTAGAATTAGTAAATATTTGGAGGTTTATTTTTACAAAATTTACAGATTTTGTAGATTTAGATAAATAGAACAGTTAACAAATTCTTATTTTTAAAATTAATTTTACGAGTGTCAATAGGCTTTATATTACAAATTAATCTTCCTTTTTTTTATTATAAGAATTTTATTAATAAAAATGCACTTCCTATGTACAAATGTTAAAATTGAGATGCAAATATACTAATGCGTAATACATACTTAACAGAACAATTTCATCCTAAAATGTCTTTAATTGTAAAATTGCAAAATAACTTTTATTTATTTTTTACAAATTTGATCAATATGTAGATTCCAGCATAAATTTTGATCTAGAAACTGATGAAGCAGCTAAGTTTGTGTTCTACATTATTGTATAAGACTGAGCAGTTCTGTAATGATTTTCTAATGTGAAAGTTTATTATGGCAGTTTTCTCAGAATTAGCTATTAGGCGATAGTTGCTACACTAGTTATAAAGTTTATTAAGAACAACTAATGTTTTCTCTATTTATACATTCGACAATTTTAACTGAAATGACAATAGAACTGTCGTCCGCAAACATAATGACTTTTCCTAGCGATATGAAAAAGAGCAAATCATTAATAATAAAAAGAAAATTAAATGACCTAGAACAGACCCCTGCGTTGCACTTCATGTTTTTTAGTTGACTTATTGCTTATTTTTAAAAATAATTTGCGCTCTAAGAGATACGATTTAACTTATTTTGAAAACTTAAAGACTTTCCTAAGTTATAATTTACTTGTTTACAAATTTCTTTTGGTATATTATCTGAAAATTCTATTTTATTTGGTGTATTTCCGTTTGTCCTTCTTGTACTTAATTTAATTAAAAATTGTTATATCATCTGAATTCTTGAGTAAACAAAATCATTTCTTCAATCAACTTAACTTTTATTGGTTATCCAGCTTTTGTGGTTGTTGGGACTATAATTTTTTTGTTTAAACAGGTCATGCAATATCTAAATAATAAATTAATGTTTGTATTTATAAAGTCTCTAAAGGGAAAGTCTAACGAACTATTTTAATAAATAATATTATCTCATTTTACTGATTCTATTAGTTCATTAAGAAGTAGATTATTTGAATTCACTTTTCTAGTATTAAAATTTGAGTTTTTGGTAATATTTAGTTTATTTAAATTACAACATAAAAGAAGTTGTGCTAAATGATCCGCTATAAAAGCATCTTTGTTTCTTACTGTAATGTTGTTATTTGGAATGTTAGTTACCATATAGCCTACTGCGCCTTTTGAAGTATCTCCATTTACATTAGTAAATATTCTTGTTAGTTATGTTTAGTTGAAAAAAATGAAACAAATCTATTAATACGTTTTTTTGATTCTGTGGTTTTAAAAAGTCAATATTCATATCTCCATATAAAACCATAAAACTGTCCTTGCTGTATATGCAAAGAAGACCAGTTTCTAAAGTTAAACAAATAACAGAAGTAGATTTATAACAACATAATACATTAATCTTAATAGAAATAAACACAAAAGAGTTTCCACATATTTCTAACTACTTGCGAAACATTGTTTATAACGCTTAAACATTTAACAGAAATTGTGTTTTGTATATATAACAACACTCCTATAGATCAAATTAGATCTACAAAAATATCACACCAGCTTATTGTTGGGAATACAAAAACACTTAGAATATCAAGACTTTTATTATTACAAAACAGTTCAATGGTAGCAAGTTTATTTTTAATGGTTTGCACATTTATATGTCCAATGCTTAATTGATTTAAGATTTTCCTATTTGTCTAAAAAAGTCATGTTGCAACTGTTGCATTAGAGGATCGAAGGACAGTTAATGCTAACTGGTATACTTCAATTTGTTTGCCGGAAGTTATCGCTGAAATTAGAAGGAACAACATAAACGGGCGATTCATTGTTCATCATGACAATGCAAGCGCCCACACAGCACGACGAACTGTAGAGTTTTTGACCAGTAACAACATCCAATTAATGACTCTTGTTCATATTCGCCTGATTTATCGCCCAATGACTTCTTCCTATTTTAACATATCAAAAATAAAATGCGTGGCGAGAGTTTTTTTTATCGCCTGAAGAGGCCGTTGAAGCATTTAAATATTTGTTTTGGAGGTACTTCGCTCAAAGTGGCAAAATTGTTTTGAAGATTGGTTTCATCAGATGCAAAAGTGTTTAAATTTTAAAGGAGAATATTTTTAGAAGCAATAAAGCGATTTACATAACGTAATTTGTGTTTTGCTTTACATTTTCCGCGAACTTTGGCAGTGTCTCTAGCCATATTTACAGCTGACACACTTCCTACGGTTTGTTGATTTATTAAGGATTTATATATATTTTTCTTTTAGAGAACACATTTTCTATACCAGATATGTATATCACGGATGACCCATTACATTGATTATAGACATCAGAAGCATTATTTGAATTAATCGATACGTTTTACTATCTTACTAGCACAAGATTTATATTTAGCGTTGTCATTGTTAGTTCCTTGATAATGGATCTTACATTGTTTTAAGGTGTTCAAATCGGGAGCATGGCGCAGTAGTCTAGGCAAATATTGTGAAAATAAAAAATTTCAAACGTATATATGTTTTCTTAATCCCCAAACCGCTTTGTCGTCGTGGGGTTTTATGACTAAGATCCTTTTCTGGTCCGGAGTAGATAAATAATCTCTCTTGTGGTTTGGAATCTACTCAAAACTGTAGATCTACCCGTAATGTAAATTGCCAGGATTGCGGGCAGAGATGAGGCTTATGCGCCAGCAGTGGCGTGTATACTGCTTATGACGATGATATGATGTACAGATGAAGCATGAAGGTCAATTTTATTTTTTAATTAAATAAATGATGTATATGCAGTGACCGGTGAGATGCTTGGCACACTTGAAACACTAGTGTACCTTATTTTATACATTTAAATGATAAATTTGTTTTGGTTATCTGATTCAAATAAAACGCGCATAAGGATTAAACTGTACTAAAGACTTTTTACACATTTAGAGTACAACTTACTCGTAATAGAGGGCGATGCTTTACTACTTTTCGATTTTTGTTAAAACTAAAAATGCCTTACAGCTTTGTTACAGTGGTGGACATATTTACTTATAGTTTTCAGTGATCATTTGTTTTTTAATGAATTAAACGTCGAGGAACGGCTTCCTGTGTACAAGACATAAATATGCCGCTTTTATAAAATAAAAAAAAAACTTATATGTAGTTACCGTCTGTTAGAAAGATCAGTTTAGTGATACTATATTCGAATTTTTTTTTAAAAGTTTTTTAGCATTGTTAAAAAAATAAATAAGTAGTTTAGTTTTTTTTTTCAATAATATCTTCTTTGTTATTTGAGATTCAAATTTTTAAATTATTTTGTCTATATCTTGAAAGTCACTTAATTAATGTTTAATACATAATATTGCCAAAGCCATCTGTAGTTTCTGTAGATCACAAGTAATTTTTTTCAATTTTTTTTAACTCTGATATTAGGAATTAAACTATCCGCATCAATAAGAACCATCATATGTCACGCTTCATTTAATAAAGTTTTGAAGCTTCTATTTGATTTTAGTTCATTTTTTTATTTTTCTAAATGTTGTGGGGCTTTTAACGTTGTAGTATTTTACTTACATAGTTTAATATATTATGCTTTAATACACAAAATTTTTAAAGATTTAATTTTTCTACCAATAAAATCACAGCTATAGTTTGAGTATTTATTCATCTTTTTCATCTTCACATAAGCCTTTTTGAAATAATATCTTAATCAATATTTTCATTTATAAATCTACTTTCTGACAAAATTTGTAGTCATTATCATTATAAATGTGTGCAAACCTTTTACGTATCAAATATACAATTACAAAGATCTCTCGATTTGCGAGGAAAGTATACATTAGCAAACTAGACATTATATGAAAATGTAGAAAATATACGTGATCACATAAACAAAGTACCTACATGTCAACTACACCACACAAGAATTCATAATCCTAATAGAAAGTACCTAGACTCAAACTTGAATTTAAGAATAATGTACTATCTTTACAAAAAAGAATAAAAACTATAGCATTATGGGAATCACAAGAAATAGGACCATGCATATGTAAGCATATCTTAGAAAATGTAAATGAGCCAATCATATCATTGCGTATAGCGATGCATGAGGCATGCAAAATTTTAAGCATGCATTGCTTGATTTGGCTTAAGATCTTAGCGAATACGGATACTCAGACAGTAAATCATAAATGTATAATTTCCGGTCATTTATTCTTACCAAACAACCAAGATTTTGGCCACATAGAACAATATTGAAATACATACCTGAAGACTGGTACACAATAATAAAAAAATGTAGATCAAGAAACCCATTTGTTGTTTGCAAAATAGATAAAAACACTTCGGAAGATAAATGAAATTACTACTGTGGCCTAGTTGCAAATTCAGTGGTTATATATAAAACTTTCTATAAACAAACTCTTAATAAAGATTTTTCTTTCGAAGTAATTAATTTGCAACCAAACCAAAACCCTCATTCTTGAAATATCGATTTGACCACATTGTCAGAAACTTTATTAATAGCAATAAAATTTAAATTTGATTTAGTTTTTTAAGCTGTATCCAATTCTAAGAAACGTTGAAATTGTCTTTGTCAGTAAAAGTGGCAAAATTTCAAAAACACAATAATTGATTAAAAAAAAATTAAGTAACAAACAGTTTTTATTTTACAATTTTTGAGCAACGTTTAAACTTTAAAATCTACTCTGGTTTTCAAAGACTCATATAGTTTGACTAACGCATCATAAACTTGCCAATTTGGATTTCAATAGGTTGTATTGCATCTGTTTGATTGGTTTATTTATAATTGAGAAATATTTTGAATCTTCATTTTAAGAACTTTGACATGTATTAATTTGGGTAATAAGGTTTTTTAAAATTTTATTTTGAATTTGGCTACCAGTGTAATGAAGCATATTTCTATAATCAGATAGTAGATTTTTATCAGCTGTAAAAAGATTCCATTATTGGTTGTTGTATTAATGCTAGACACTGTCTAGATAGAAATGTTATAGTTAAAATTTTGTTTTATATACATGTTGTTTAAGAATGATTGATAAATATTGCCAGTTGTTGGCACTGTATTTACCAGATATATTATCAGACAAAGATTTTCCAAATACTTTGCATGGGCCACGAAATACAGAGTTTGTTATTTCTAAATACAACATCAGTCATTGTTGATATATTTTTTTATCATTACTTGCTGTGCGATAAAAATAAGATAAGATAAAAATTTCAAACATGTATGAATCAATATTTGTCTTTGATAGTATTTTACAAGAAACTGAATATCTTTAACTTTTAATTGTACATTCAACAAGAGGAGAGTATTCATGTTTACCTTATTTGTATTTGTAGTATGTTATGTAGGTCCTTTTTGTGTTTAAGTTTGATTCCACACATTCTTCTTTAATAATTTCTTTGTTTTCTTGCCAAAAAAGTAAACGTAATTTTATTAAATATAAACAAAATTGCTATCATTTTCATTTTTGGGCGGACAAGCATTTATTGAATTCGGACACCAAATAAGTTTTTCAGTAAATGTATGACTGATATTTCATTCCGAATTGACTAAATGCAATTAAGTACTTGAATGCCTTAGGGGAAGTACTGGACAATGATCCATTACATCTCAGACTCAACAAACATGTTATAAATGCATGATATCTCCAGCCAATGAACATGATTTAATTAATAGAATAAACATATAAGTTTAATATATTACCCCCGACATGTATTACCCCCGACATGTTGCAACGCGTCTTGAATTTTCTTCCTCGAAGGCTACATGTCTGTCTAAAAACTATTGGATACCAGTTTGAAATTTTTCATTAATTATAAAAATTATAAAAAAATTCAAAAATTAGTTTTAATTTTGTAATTAGTAAAAAAATATCATGTTGACATAACGTTCCTAATGATTTGCAACTGAAAATAACATTTGTTTAATTTGGTGTTGCCAATTTTTATGTTTAAGAATTTGCAGGTTACAAGTTTATACAGCCAGACACGAATAGTATGGCCTCTATAATAGGCAACTTAATATACACAAAAATTATGTTAAATGTGGTTAAACTAATGGCTTTTGCCCGTTTTAGCATTTTTCATTTGCGCTTACATTTTAAACATTCCATGGGCGACGTTGTTCTGGGATTGAAATATGCTAAAATGGGCAAAGGTATAAGTTTAACCACATTCAACATAATTTTTGTGTATACTAAGTTGCCTATTATAGAGGCCACTCCATTTGTGTCTGGCTGTACTTGCTGAATCAAATGATTGGTAATAATACATTAAGCGAGAGGGATGATTCTAAATTTTATCCACAACCAATTTCTTGTAATAAATGGTAAACGAAGTACTTTTGTGTGCAAAAATACTTTTAAAATAAAAATTTATTATAAAATAGTTTTGAATAAATATTAAAATAAAGAGCACTATACGGCCGATCTTTCTGTTTGCTGCACACAGCTCATAATAAGATGCTCTATTGTTTTGTAGAAATTTTAACATGTTGATTGCTGCGTGTGTCCAAAGTGGTGTCAAATGCATAATAAGAACAAGGTGTACTCATGTAGAAGTTTTGTGTATTTTACCCTCATTACCCATGCGCATAGGCACCGAGTTTTATATGGTGAGAAAAGCACAAATAATTAATAACTGTTAGAAACAGAAATTGAGTTTGACCTATAATTTCGAGAATTTTATAGTTAACCTAAAAAACCAAAAGCCAACAAAAAAATAGCAAAGTGGTTGATAAGAATGCAATTTTTAAATTGCAGCGGTCAACGTGTTAATAAAGGGTTTTTCAATAGGACGCACGAAATGTGTAAGATTGACTGCTGTCATGTTGTTATAGCAACATATGTCAAAATTGTTGTAAATTATTTGGTAGTATACGACAAATTACTATGGAAGGTTTATACCGTTGAACAAAGTTGCAAATTATCAAATTTTATTATCAAAATCTTTTTGAAAAATATTCTGCGCATCTCACCACATTAGTGGCCAAATTCTAATTACCCGGTTTGATTAATAAGTACCCAACACCCACACGTTAACGAAAGGCAAGGGCTCATGAAAACATTGCTGTTGTAATGTACCCGAGGGAGTCAATTTTTCGTCGTTCATAAGAACTTTTTTGCGACTTCCCGTATAAAATCTAACCCAAGAATTTAAAGTAAATGACCATACACAACGTTGTGTGTTTACTGATTTGGCTCTGGAAAAGTTGGATGTGGACCCAAATTTTGCCAAAAAATCATCTTTGGCAACGAGGCCTAATTTTTGGATGAATGGATATATGAACAAGCAAAAATGAGAAAGTTCTTATTCTTTCAAAACAAAACTGGCATTGCCATAACCCGTAACGACGAGCGCTACAGATTGATGATAAACTTGTGGCCTAAACTGGACAATATGGATACCGGCGACGTGTGGTTTGAAAAAGACGGCGATACGTGCCACACAGCGCATGCTACAATAGACATTCTGCACTAGACACTTGACAACATGCGTAAATTGCGCGGCGCCATTGGGAACTGGCCACCAAGATTGTGTAATTTAACGTCTTTAGACTTCTTTCTTTGAGGCTATCTTAGATCGCAGATCTATGCAAATAACCTGCAAACAATTGATGCTTTTAATATTAATATGACAAACGCCATCCAACAAATTCAGTCAAATTTATGTGACAAAATCATCAAAAATTGAACCTTTCAAATACGTGCCACCAAGCAAATCCGCGGCGGACATTTTAACGACGTTATAGTCCATACTTAATGTCATAAAATATTGTTTTATATTAAAAATGAGTGAATATCTCACTCACAACTTGTTTGATTTGTATTTAATAATTGAGCGTCCTTATTGGAAGACCCTTTATAAACGGCAAATTGTGGTAGTCATGCTTGGCTTATAAGTAGTGCCGTAAATTATCTGTAAATTAGTTTAACGCGATAACTGCTTTATGGCATCTGGTTTCAGTTACAAATACATTTGCAAACATTAAACATCTCGTCTCATATTTGCACGTCTTTTTTTAATAATTTTATATACATTCTTCTTATATACAGTTTATTATCTGTTTTGCATTTTGAATTTGTTTATGCTAGCTTACTTAATTTACATCGCAATGTTATGTCATACTTACCATTGCGGTTAGACGGTACTCTGAACAGCCCGATGGTAACCAGTTTGTTACAGCGCAACATCTACAGAGCGACTAACTTCACTCATGACATTCATGACTTTTAAATAATGTACACAATTAATTAAATTAATTTTAATAAAAAAAAAAAATGTTTTTTGTAATAATTATTAAATTTGTCATTTGTACAATCAATATTGTGCGTTTATATTGTTTGTTTTTATGGAAAGCAGTAATGATAATATACAGGAAAATACGTGTACAACGTTTGACCACAGACTCCTGACGTCAAAATAGGTCGATCTAAGCCGACTTAGTTATATCCAAAATTGTCTCGTTTAGCCGGTAGAGGGCGTCAAAAATTTGTAAATATTAAAAAGAAATTACCTGTAACAATAATTTTTTAAGTGACCTTGTTGCTATGGCGTTTAATAATTTGACAATTATTGACAAATTGTCACCAGTCTATGAAATTTACTCAAGTATACGATCAACATTCTTGAATTACAAGTTTATTTTACCATTAAAAATGGAAAATTATACAAACTCTCAGAAAGTTGACATGCTCCTGGTATACGGGTTTTGTCAAGGAAATGGGCGTCAGAGTGTTAGGGTTTACATGGAGAGGTTTCCTAACCGTCGAATACCAGAAAAAGTTTGAAGGCAGGGGTCGTATGTGAACAACTCGAACTGTGGAAACAGAAGAGATGATTCTGGAAAGAGTTGAAGAAGAACCAAGTACCAGTACCCGTCTCTTAGAACGTGAGTTAAATGTTCCTAAAACGATTGTCAATGAGGTTTTAAGAGAACAGTTGTTACATCCTTACCACATACAAAAAGTCCAGGAACTTTTACCGACTGATCCCCCGATGCAGCTTACATTTTGTCAATTTATTAGAAACAAAAGAATCCTTGTTCCAAATTTTTGTAGAAAAATTATGTTTACTGACGAGGCATGCTTTACAAGATCTGGGGTAACCAATCTGCACAACGAACATATTTATTCCGATGAAAATCCACATGCCATTAAAGTTGCACATCATCAGCATCAATTTAAAATTAATATTTGGGCAGGTATTATTGATCACTACCTTATTGGTCCCATTGTTATTCCAGACAGGTTAGATGGAAATATTTATTTAAATTTTTTGCAAGACACATTACCAATTCTTCTGGAGAATTTGCCCCTTTTACTTCGGAGGGAAATGTGGTATATGCATGATGGTGCCCCGCCCCATTTTTCCGTTGCCGTTCGGCAATACTTACATCATCAATATCCCAACCGATGGGTGGAAGAGGCAATGATGCACCAGTAAAATGGCCACCACGTTCTCCTGAGTTAAATATGTGTGACTTCTTTTTGTGGGGCGCTATTAAAACAGAAGTTTACAAGACTCCGGTAAACACACGCGATGATTTATTGCAGCGGATTTTAAATGCAGGCAACCATTTTAATAATCCCGAGACATTAGATAGGGTCCAATATCATTTTTTAAAGAGTGTTAATAAGTGTATTCAGCAAGATGGCGGTCATTTTACACATTTGCTTAAGTAATGTTTTTGTTTTACTTAGTTTCTTACAATAGATACTTTCAACTTTGTTATACTTTTGTTTTTTTTGACGCCCTCTACCGGCTAAACGAGACAATTTTGGATATAACTAAGTCGGCTTAGATCGACCTATTTTGACGTCAGGAGTCTGTCGTCAAACGTTGTACACGTATTTTTCGGACACCCTGTATATTATTTTGAGAATTTTTGACTATGGGCTAGTGAAGCTAAGTTTACATTTTTTTTTTTGTAATGGCCTTTGATGTTTGCATTTTACACTACTATTAACTTAACGTTAAATACTTAACCAATATGACATCTTTGTTTTTGCTTATTCTGCCTGTAAAATGATTCCGAAGCTATTAAAAAAACATTTTTAAATATTTATAAACTATATTTTTCAATAAATAATTTACTTATTTTTTTGTTTTGTTTCAGGTGTTGAAAATGAATATGTACACCGGACCATGGAGTCTGGTGTTTACACTGACAGTAGCAGCAATCAGTGTTGTCAGTTTACCTCAGAATCCAACTACACCAAGGTACCAAGAAGGAGTAGCACGTAACATAATTACACATAATCTGAACGATATGCAAGCTCTTCAAAATTTAGCTAATATTAAAATAAATGAGAACTTAACCGAACCACCCAAAGATACGTTACATCTGAACTTGTCTTTAATTAGTCATTTGATAAATAGAAATACCAAAGCACCAAAATCATCTACGGATGAGGCATTTTTTAAATTAAATGTTAGTCCTGCTGTTAATGATGAAAACATTATTCATAAGTTTGTTGATGCTTCAATTGAAAATTTGTCTTTAACTAATAATACTGTACATATTAATGATACTAATATTAAAATTATTAAAACTAAAGTAGTTAATACAGTCAAGTTGAATAATAATATAGAAAATAATGGTAATAATAATAGTACGGGTTGGTTTATAAAAGGCACCGTTGGTGGTAGTACTAAGGTTAAAAAGGTTTCTAATAAACGGCCATTAACTGTAAAAAAATCAACTACTGTTAGGCCTATAAGCACTACTTTAAAAATAAAGCGTCGAACGAAACGACCGACAACTACGTGGCCATATACGGGTATTAAAACCAAACACGATTTTAATAGATATAAAAATTATACTCAATTAAATACTAAAAGGGTTACAGCAAAACCAGTACGTAGAGTAAGTACTAAAAAACCTAGCAACGAATTAAAACAACCAGATTATTACTTGTATCACATTCCTAGTCCTGACCCAGCACCTGAAGTAACCTCCTATTCACCGGAATATAATGTAAATAAATTGCGCCCAGTGACAGAAGCTAGTGAAAATATAGTTCCATTAAGCGCTGTCGAAACATCTTCAAATGGTTATCCCACATTTGAAGATGATAAAGATGATCTTGGTTTAAATATCCCCTTAGGAAATGTTGATTTAGATATGATTCCTGAAGCTGAGGATGGCATTCGTTGTCCATCTCTTCATTTATCTTCAAATATGTTTCCTCAATCGAAGCAAGGATGTCCAGATTTAAATATTGTCATTAACTCGCATTATCAACAGAATATGATTACTGATAGGACGCCTGTTGCTTATGCAGATGCTCCTGCGGCAACTTTAGATACAGCTGCCGCTGAAGTCCCTGCGCAAATTGCGTATGCAGATGTGCCAGCTGCAGCCGCTCCCGTAGCTGCTCCAGCTGCAGCACCTGCTGCTTCTTCGGGAGGTGGTGGATTTCCAGGATTTCCATCCTTACCATCATTTCCAGAATTACCGAAATTACCAGATTTCAAAAATCTTTTTAATTTAATTGGAGGTATTTGGAATTTACTAAGAAGATTTATTAATTGGATATGGCCTCTTCTTATAGGAATACCTATTTTCATATTTTTCAAATCGTTAATAGTCACATTTATATTTTTCTTCCCGTGGTGGTTGCCTGCATTATTTATAGGTGGTTCGGATAAGGAAGAAAAAAATGTTGTTCATCATAAACATAAACATGTAACGCTAGTTCATCCTGATGGATGGTTTTGGAATCAAAATACAAAAACGTGGACTAATGTTGCCGATTATGTAAGACCACATAAATACAAACATAGACGAAGTTTGGATTATGTACCCGCAGTTATTGAGTCATTTCAAGATAAATATTATAAAAGAAAAATTTAGAATTTTAGGTTACAGTTCCATGTATATAAATGTATAAAGTTTGGTTTTAATTATTTTTAGGTTTAAATATATTTATTTCTATTAACTGTCTTGGTGCTATCATGTTTTTAAATTACAAACTAGTACTAACTTTATTATATTAGTAGTCAATGTAGTCACTGTAGCAACTGACTAAAACCGCTTATAAGTTTTTTATTTCTTATGTATTTTGAGAGCAATAAATAATATTAACTCAAAATTGTTATTATACGCCGTTCGGAAGATAAGTTTCTAATATTAACAGAAAGAAAAAGTTTATTTTTTTTATATCATGGTTATTTGCTTTCTCTATTTCTTACTGAATGTGTTTTTTGTGAAACTGTTAAACTTTAGTATAGTTACATTAAAATCATAAGTTTTACTAATTTAAGTATTATTAATTATTATCAAAATAAGATAATTGCTCAAAATAATCTATTTTATTGTTTTCAAAATATGCTTTATGTTTACCTATTCTAAAATTTAATATATGAACTGATAAATTTTAACTTTTTGTAACCAGAATTGAGAATACTTAAAAAAAATTTATTCGGCTAAAACAATAGTTGAATAAAAACCGATACACTAGTATTTGTCAATAGGGAGTTTTTATCTCATTATCAATTATCTTCTTGTATACAAGCCAAAAAAATATTAATCAATCTACAATATAAAATTGTTGTGTTTGAATAATTGTACTTAAAATATATAATACACATTGGTCATATATCCAGGATTGCATATTAAATTTAAAGTAAACAAAATCTTCAATCAATACTTGTACAATATACTTCCTAATTACACAATAATACCGCACAATATTACTAAGCAACTATTAGGACCTATGCGCTCACTTATATTACTCGATACATAGCTCTTACAAATTAGGATTCACCGATGACTCGAAATTATGGTGATGGATGTTTAGACTTTTTTGCGTCTCCATTCTGAAAAACAGTTTTACGCTCCTATTTTAGATCCGATAACTTGTAGTATTTGCAGTATGGTATTAGTTCTATAAAAACAAATTAAAAACAAAATTCATTTTTTTAATTAAAAAAAAAAAAAAGTTATTTTTAATTTTTTTTAAATAAAAATAAAATATTTTTGTGGTACTTAAAACAAAAAAATTGGACTTTAATAATCAGAAATATCAATTTAAATTTGAATGTAATATATTTAAACCATGTCTATCATCTATCTTACTAACATGTTTATTTGTATATACAGCACAAGAATGAACCTCAAATACTAGCCTCAGCAGAACAGTCCACTGTTATGGTCTACATGTTTGCTATTTTAAAAGTAAATAACTCACTTCTATTATCAATTTTTTTAATGATCATTGGACTGAGGACAATACAAATTTGTCGAACCATAACAAATATAAGTTCTGAATATTTTCGTTTTGTAATTAAGCCACCTGTTTGAAATAGTCTTATAACTTTTGAGTCAAGATCACGCTGAACCTTAACAATATGTTTCTGCAGGAGTAAAAAAAGCATCAAATGTTTTGATCTTGTCTAGATATTTAACACATAACACATAACACATAAATCACAATTAAGACATCTAAATACGCGTAAACGACGTATGGGAATTGAGAATACAATTTTATAAAATAGCATAGATAGATGTTTTTTACAACATGTTTCATATAATTTTTACTACAAATTTGTATATCGATAAATCATCCAAAAAGTCAATTCGGTTATGTTGTCTCTCAATTTCTATTACTTTCTTCAGCTTGTGTGTGATCCGAATATGCATTATTTGTTTAAAACGACTAGTTTAGATTGTAAATTTCAGTCATCGTAGAGTTATGTTCTAAATTGAAAATTTTATATTACTATAGTAGTTTCTAATTCAGATATTCAGAAATTACACTTTCGACCAAATAAAGCGTATTCGTATATAAAAAAGTAATTCGCCTTCATGATCAAATTTAATCATAGAGTACTACTATTGATTTTGTTATTAAAATATAGTAATTAATTAATTTGAAAACCTGATAACTATAATAATAATTTATAATTCTCCGATTTTGATTGAATACTATATTTTAAATAATTAAAGCGTATTACCAAATTAAATGAGTTTAATATCATTAACATAAAACTAAATATGATTGATGTGTATTTTTAAACTTTTCATAAAACAGTATTTACCAATTTATTGTTGTTTTCAGGTTTCTGTAATTACAATTTTATTGAAGTTACAGAATTTAGTATTTCAATCAATGTTTGACCACTTGAATATGATTATAATATGTAAAATATTTTTTCTATTTTTGAAAAGCTTGCATATCTACAAATTCTATGTATTACACCTTTATTTTGTTTTTTTTGTTTTTTTTGTATATTTGATTGTATTTATTTATTTATTGATCATTATTTATTATGTTGTCTGCCATCATTTTTGGCAAAATAAAATAAAGAAATAAACTTTAAAAAACCTTATTGAAATGGTTATGACATATTATATTTAATGAATATGATCGTATTATCCAAAGTTTTAACTCTATTACCAACCTCTATTTACACAATTTAAATTCCTTGTTTCAAATTCCTTATTATTATTATTATTATTATTTCACATTATGTTACTATATAGAAACAGTTCTATACAATAGCTCGTCTTTCAGATGGTATTCAACGTTCTTCAACTAAAGCATTCCAATGTATTTAATTTGTTTATATAAGTTTGTTTTTTTTACAATTTATGATGATATTGCTCATTTTTGGATATTTTTGGTTGAAGTAAATCTACAACAATTTTTAACATAAACAGCAATATAACATGTGCTCTCATTATTATTGATAGTTACCAAGAGTTATTATCAACGACGAAAATACTCCAACGTTTTATGTGCGTATATTCTATAAGTCTGTATTTTTTTAACCACGCATACAGCTTGTTTGCAGCTTCTAATACGCTCTCATAAAATATGAATTATAGATTAATCAATGTGATTTCTATGTTTTTTTATTATTATTAGTTATATTTAGAAAGAGACTATAATGTGTAATACCTCAATAAGAAATTTATTGAGATGAATCCACACGTTTATAATTTGTTAATGTTTTTTTCAGTAAATAGCTTATTTAATACAAAATTAAAAACAATATTAAAAAAATTATAATTTCTAATGAGAGAAGTGTACTGAAGGCTCCTAGTATGACAGCCTTATATATAAACTATTATACCATATATGTATGTGGTATGTTCACGTTATCTTTAAATTATTGCAAATTAAAATAATACAAGCGGAAACACGACAAAATTCAAGTAGCTGTAGAAGAGAAAAAAAGGGTTTTAACTGTTCTAAAAAGGGATCTCAGATGATCACGCCTACGACTTCGTAAAAAAAAAATTGTGATAAAAAACATTAATTCAAAAGTACATAATATTGAAATGAATCTTTTTGATCTCGTCCGCACTGCAACCAGTAAACATGTCTGATCTATTCAGCATGACGTAGGAGTTACTAGAAATCAACATTCTAGTATGAGAAAGCGACATCTAGCTGGAATATTGTAGAGAGGCTATTATCTTACCATTGCTGAAGCTGGACAAAGATCCAAATAACGTCAACAGCTACAGACCGATATCGTTTACCTGTTGTTTCAGTAAAATTTTAGAAAAGATGATGAACAACTGCGTTGCTGGTGTAGATGCTGAAAAGTCTAACACAGGGCTGGTTTTATACGAAACCATAGTAATCATCTGATTTGTAGCGGTGCTTTTCGACCTAGAGAAGGCTTATGGCATGACGATATGTAGTTTTAGAGAAGGTGCATGCATCCTGGAGTTGTGTTGTCAGCAGTAATATTAAGTTAGGTTTATTGTTTAGGCATTATCACCGGACTTTTCTACAACTTCGGAGTTACGTGTGATATTAATTTTTAATTTAGTTTTTAATTTTGCTACCTGACAGAGAGAGCCGGCGTGTGAGACGAACAAAGTGGATCCGCACACGGTAACGGAAAAAGTGAAAAACAGTAGTAGCAAGGTGCGTGGAGTTCAGAAAGTGTTGACAGAGTGTTGAACTGGGGATCGGTGAGCGTTGGGGATATAACATACAAGCGGCAAGTGAACAACAGCACACGAGACATAAATAGAAAATAGTGAAAACCAGTCAGCTGTTCGACGGCCACCATTAAAAGTGCGCGGGCAGCACAACCAGCGACAAACGAAAAGGGCGCGAAATCTGAAAACAACGCGTAAAAGAAAACGTAGGATATACATATGAGTAACAAAAAAACAAAAAGTGATAGACCTAGAGCAAACAGTTTAACAAGTGTAAGAGAATTATTAAAAAAGAAAAGAGCGGGGGAAGAAAACGAAGACTTTGATAAGTGGGAGCAAGAACAAATAGAATTACAGAACTCAGCAAAAACCAAAAAAACTCAAGGAAAAAGCAGTAGTAAGGGGAAGAAAATAGAAACAACAGAAATGGAGGAAATATTAAAGAAAATCGATGAACTAAGAGCAGATATGAAACAAGAATACAACAAGAAACACCTAGAACTAAAGGAAGAATTTGCAAAACAAAACAAAGAATTCCAAAAGACTAAAGCTGAATGGGAAAATATGGCAAAAGAATGGAAGAAGGAAAAAGGAGAGTTAGAAATCAGAATAAGGAACCTAGAAGATAAGATGGAAATACAAGATAAACAGAAACGCAAGAATAACATAGTAATAATAGGAGCAAATATTGATGAAAAACAAGTTAAGCAGCAAGTAGAACAATTAATAAAGAATAAGTTAAACCTACAAGTAAACATAAAAAGTGGCTACTACATCAAAAACAAGGGGAATAAAAACATAGTGCAGGTGGAATTGAACTCATGGAAAGAAAAACAGTTAATAATGGAAAAGAAAGGAGCGATGAAAGGAACTGAAATATACATAGAGAATGACCTCACATATGAAGAGAGAAGGGTACAAAATAAACTAAGAAGCATAGCGAGAGACGAAAGAGCAAAAGGAAGGAAAGTGACGGTGGGATACAGCAAAATCTTCGTCGAAGGAGAGAGATACGATTGGGATAAAGACAAACAAGATATATCAAAAAACTGAAAAACAATAAGAAGGAAAATGGAAAACGGACGAAGACACAGGCAACTAAAATGGAAATGAATATGGAAATGAAAGAAAAAGAGAAAGAAGAAAGGAAAAATAAAAAAGAATATAAGAAACTAGGGACATGGAACATAAGAGGACTAAATGGGAAAGAAAAAGAAATAGAAATAGAATTTGAGAAGGCGAAACTAGATATACTAGTAATAACAGAAACTAAGAAAAAAGGGAATGGAGAAGAGGAAATGGAAATGGAACACCTGTTGGTATACAGCGGAGTAGAACAGCATGAAAGAGCAAGAGCGGGACTGGGGTGCATAATAAATAGAGAAAGAAAAGACACACTGAATAAATGGGAGGCAATATCAGAGAGAATATTAATGATAGAGCTGAAACAAGACAGAGAAACGGAAACAATAATAGCGGTATACGGTCCAGACGAAAACGATACAGCTGGAAACAAAGACAAATTTGAAACAACTAAGTGTAGCGATGGATACAGCAAGAGGGACGACATACATAGCAGGAGATCTAAACGCAAGGGTAGGACGCAAAGACCACATATACCCAAAGACAATTGGAATATATGGAGAAGAGAAAAGAAACAACAATGGGAAGAGACTACTGGATTTTTGCACAATACATGACCTGATTATAACAAACACCTTTTATGAGCACAAGGATATCCACAAATATACTAGAGTGCAAAGGAGCAGAGGAGAACGATCAATAATTGATTACATTATAGTCAAACGAACAAATAAAAGTGATATACGGGATGTAACAGTAAAAAGAGGCAGTGAAATATACAGTGATCACTACCTAGTAGTAGCAGAAATCAAGGAAAGGAAGGTAAAGAGCAAAGCTGTAAGAGAAAACAAAACGAATGAACACATAAAAGTGATAAGGAGTTACAAATTAAAAAACAAGGAACTGGCAAAGAAGTACGAAGAAGGAATAAAGAGTACACTCCTAAGAACAAAAGGAGAAACAGAACACATGGATATAGAGAGATTGTGGGAAGTTTTCAGGAGAACTATCACAGAAGTAGCAAGAGATACATGCGGAGTCAGCAAACAAAACACACACAAAAAACAAACAGCATGGTGGACAGAAGAAATAAAGCAGCAAGTGGAAAAACAAAAAGAAGAAATGGCAAATATATCTACAAAAAAAAGACAGCAAACAGCTATGAAATATACAAAGAACAAAGAAACAAAGTTAAAAATTTGGTAACTGAAGCAAAGCAAAAAACATAGGAAGAATTTAGAGATAAAATGGAGAAAGATAGTAAAGGAAATCAGAAGCTGTTCTACAGAGTGTTAAAAACGCAATCAAGGATGAGAGAGGTAAAATAATAACCAACCAAAAAGAAATTATGGAACGATGGAAAAAATACTTCCAAAATCTGCTCACAGGTGAAGAAAGGGGACAACAGGAAGAGGAAAATCAAGATAAGGGTAGGTGGGAGAAGAAAGAAGGTAATGAAGAGCAAAACATAACCATGGAAGAATTAGAAGAAGCAATCCATAGATTAAAAGTCGGCAAGGCCCCAGGAGACGACCAAATCACAGCGGAAATGATAAAAAATATAGGAGAAAGTGAAAGAGAACTGTTACTCAAAGTGTGCAATAAAGTATGGACAGAAGAACAAACACCAAAACAATGGGAAATAGGATTAATAGTGCCAATACTAAAACAAAGAAATAAGATGGACTGCAATAACTATAGGGGCATAACACTGCTGAACACAGCCACGAAACTGATGGAACAAATATTAAAAAAAAGACTAAGAAAACAAGTCGAGAAATCACTAGAAGAAGAACAGAGTGGGTTCAGGCAAGGCAGAAGCACACAGGATCATATATTCACATTAAAAGAAATAATAAGCAAAACTCTAGCCAGATCAGAAACAGCATATCTAGCGTTTTTAGATATGGAAAAGGCGTTTGACAGAGTACCGAGAAACAAGATATGGGAAAGTCTAAACAAAAGAAAGGTAGACCCGAAACTGATCAGAGTAATCATGAGTATGTATAAGGAAACGAGAAACTGCGTCATTAGCAAAAATCGAAAATCACAAATCTTCAAAACAAATAAGGGAGTAAGACAAGGAGGCAGCCTGAGCCCGCTCCTGTTTATAATATTTATGGATGATCTAATTAAAATAGCCAAGCAAAAAACCAGACCACTATATATTGGATACAGAAGGATGAAGAAGATAGGAATAGCAGAGTGCGCCTTTGCGGATGATGTGGGGATATTAGCAAAAAATAAAACAGACCTCGAACATAACATGAAAGTTTGGAATAGAGTATTGGAAGAAAATGGGATGAAGATGAATAAAAAGAAAACATAGTGATAGAAGGGGAGGCAGTCGAACAAGTAGACAATTACCAGTATCTAGGAATAATGTTTGATGAAACAGGAAGGCAGGAAGTAGAAATTAACAAGAGAATAGAGAAAGCAAACAGAATTTACTACTCACTGAACAATATAATAATAAACAAGAAAGAAATAACTAAGCAAACGAAAATGAAGGTCTACAGAGCAGTATACAGACCAGTTCTAACATTTGGATGTGAAACATGGGTACTCTCAAGAAGATACAGGAGCAAACTAAGAGCGGCAGAAATGAAATTCTTGAGAAGAGTGAAAGGAGTAACGATAAAAGATAAGATTAGGAGTGAGCAGATAAGACAAGAGCTAGGAATAGAATCCATAGAAGAATTCATTGAAAGAAGACAACTGGGATGGTGGGGACACATGCAAAGGATGAGTGAGGCAACACCAGCAAAAAGAATATGGGAGGCCAAGGCCCAAGGAAAGAGAAAAAGAGGAAGACCGAAAGCCACATGGAACGACACAATTGGAAAGATACTCGAGAAAAAAGGAAAAACATGGAAAGAAGCAAAGAATATGGCAGACGATAGAAAGACATGGAATAGATTTATCAAAGGAGAATAACACATAGTAGCCTACACCCAATGGGTAGAAGGGCGATCTGATTATATATATATATATATATATATATATATTTTGCTACCTGTGATATTAGTTTAAGTAATTATTCTTTTGTTTTAAACATTTTAATAAGTTGTGATGTTTTCTCAGGTCAGATTATAATTTATTATTTTATGTGAAAGTTGCTTTATGGATTGAAAGTTTGGGGGTGGAAAGAACGGAGCAAAATAGAAGCTATTCTGGCAAAATACTGGAGATGGGTACTAGGATTACATAGGAATACCTCAGCATACATTGTATTAAAGGAATGGAAAAGAAATCAAATAAAAGTAAAAAAAGAAAATAGATTTCATATCTTACTAAAGATTGAGAGAATGAAATGAATGCAAAATTTTGCAAGAAAAAAAATGAATAAAGTATAAAAGAATAGGAGTAGAGAGAGATATATTATAATGGAAAAGGAAAAGGACTGTAAAGAAGTAGAAAGAATGAGAAAAAGTTCTATGGAAAAAAATAGTCGAAGAGTTGTATGGAAAGAAATAATGATGCGTGATAAAAGGTTTTCTAATAAGAAGTTAGATTTTGAATAGCAGGCTATTTGGACAGATGTCAATTTTGAAGCTATTATCTTTTGACATTTGACAAGTAAAAACTACCATATTATTAAAAATGGTACGATACACGCTTCAACAACGCATTGAAAATATTGAAATTCAGTACAAAAATGTTAAAAAAATTTCAGTCACAGTTTGCAAACCTAAAGCAATTTTTGGTCGTCGTAAAGCACCTTCTTGGCCGGTAATAGTAAAGCTGGTGGAAAAATTTGAGCTGTTGGGACAAGTTTGTGATGTGAAGAATCAAAACCGTGTGCATCGCTCAAGAACACATGAGAATATTGCTGATGTAGCCCAGGTTTGTCAATTCCTCGTCGATCTTTGGAATTCGACATTCCACAAACGACATTACACCGTATTTTGCATAAAGACTTAAGTCTTAAGGCCTTTAAAGTTCAGTTAACACAAGAACTCAAGGCGGTCGATTACCATAAACGTCGTATCTTAGCTGATTGGCTCCTTCAAATGCATAAAAATAATCTGGAGTTTTATCGAAAAATCATCTTCAGTGATGAAGCCCATTTTTACCTCAGAGGCTACGTTAATAAGCAGAATTGTCGCATTTGAGGCTCAGAAATACCAAGAATGATTGTTGAAAAGTCTTTGCATCCTCAACGGTGCTGTTTTTGGGCTGGCGGTGTGATTGGACCTTACTTTTTCGAAAATGAAGCTGGTGCAACTATTACGGTGAATAGATTTTTTATGGCCGGAATTGGAAGATATTGATGTGGACGACGTTTATTTTCAGCAAGACGGCGCTACATGCCGCACAAGCAACGAAACAATTGCAATTTTGCAAGAAAAGTTTCCTGTTATTTCTCGAAGAGGTGATCACAATTGGCCACCGAGATCTTGTGATTTAGATGTAGAAATGAAGAAAAATTTTGCAAATTTTGAATGAAAAAGGAGATTATATGGTGTTTTGTGGATTACGTAGTATAATTTGTAGATTGTTAGTTATGTATAAATTAATTGTAACATATAAATACTTTTCAAGGCCAAATGGGAAGAAAATAAACAATTATTATTATAATTGGTGGTGCAAAGTAATTGTAGCTTCATCATGTTGCTTCAACCAAAGAAACCAAACATCATCGATAAAATTTCAGTATCACAACTAGCAATCAAATTGCAATTTCTAAAGAGGTAGATAATCAAATATAGTTAATTGAAAAACAAAAGTTTAAAATCAATTACTCAAACCCAATCCAACTCCAAAACGGCCAACCAAATACAAACAATTGTTTCGGTTTTTACAAATCCTCAATAGTGCGGAAGTTTTTTTTTTAATTAGTACAAATTATTTTTACAATAAAATGTAACTCATTGAGGTATTTTATGCCACTGAGAGGAAACACTCAACAAAGTTTGTACCCATGTGTTTGTTATATATTTTTGTAATATCTAAGCAAGGTATGTCCTTTCTCTCATTTTTAGTTTTAAAAACTTTTTGAAAGAATGAATTGGATTGGTGCCTGCAAACATCAAAACAAACAATACAATCATATTGTCAAACCACAAAACTGCATTTACTTTGATGTCATTGACAACAGTGCTATTCTCTTCTATTGAAGTACCTCTTACAAATTTTTTTATTTCTTTTTGGCAATTCTTTAGTCGATTTAGTCTAATAGTTACTACAGAATGAATACTTTGTTTTTCTAGGTATACTAGCAAAGCAAGCTGCTAAAATAATTATCATAAAACAATATATGATGGATTGCATCAGGAATTGATTAACTTAGTCTTACTATCACATTACTGACAGTTCCTAATTTTAGAGTATATATCTGCGAGCCCACAAAAAATAATTCCATATTGTAAGTTAATTCAGTAATTGCAGCTAGAATCCACATTTTGTAACAATATTCATGTGTTTTTTTATTTTTTTATTTGGTTGATAGGCAAACATGTTCACCCTAGAAGCTGCACGTCAAAATTTTTTTTTTTTTATACAATATTCGATCTCTGTTAAAAGTCTAAATCAAAAAAACAATAGAATATAAAAATTATAGGCAGTTAAATTGTCCATCTCTTTTGAACAGCATATCTGGATCTATCTTTAACCGTACTTATGTTATAAATTAAAGAATGATTTTTTATTTTTTTTTTTGTTATTTTTGTTAAAAATTATGTTTAAAAGTAAAAAATTTAAAAAAAAATGAATTTCAAAATTTAAATCCATTCAATTGCGCATTTTCACCTAATAACATGTTTTAATGTAGCTCCTACCGATTGTGTGCTATTTAAAAAAACTTCAAAGGGAACATTTTTTAACCTTACTTAAAAAAACATTAATAGAATATTACAAATTTGACAAAATAAAAAAAATATACACAATACGTCATTTTAAAGGTTTTTTAAATAAAAAAAAAATATAGGCCTAAGCCTTATTAAATTCTAATAATTTTAGTTTAGTCTAATTTTATGTTCAAAATTTAAAATATAATAGAAATATTATAATTTAAAAAATATACAGGGTGTCCGGAAAATACGTGTACAACGTTTGACGACAGACTCCTGACGTCAAAATAGGTCGATCTAAGCCGACTTAGTTATATCCAAAATTGTCTCGTTTAGCCGGTAGAGGGCGTCAAAAATTTGTAAATATTAAAAAGAAATGACCTGTAACAATAATTTTTTAAGTGACCTTGTTGCTATGGCGGGTAATAAATTGACAATTATTGACAAATTGTCACCAGTCTATGAAATTTACTCAATTATACGATCAACATTCATGAATTACAAGTTCATTTTATCATTAAAAATGGAAAATTATACAAACTCTCAGAAAGTTGACATGCTCCTGGTATACGGGTTTTGTCAAGTAAATGGGCGTCAGAGTGTTAGGGTTTACATGGAGAGGTTTCCTAACCGTCGAATACCAAACCACCAAACATTTGCCAATATTGAGCGTCATCTTCGGGAAACGGGCAGTTTTGAGAAAAAGTTTGAAGGCAGGGGTCGTATGCGAACAACTCGAACTGTGGAAACAGAAGAGATGATTCTGGAAAGAGTTGAAGAAGAACCAAGTACCAGTACCCGTCTCTTAGAACGTGAGTTAAATGTTCCTAAAACGATTGTCAATGAGGTTTTAAGAGAACAGTTGTTACATCCTTACCACATACAAAAAGTCCAGGAACTTTTACCAACTGATCCCCCCATGCGGCTTACATTTTGTCAATTTATTAGAAACAAAGAATCCTTGTTCCAAATTTTTGTAGAAAAATTATGTTTACTGACGAGGCATGCTTTACAAGATCTGGGGTAACCAATCTGCACAACGAACATATTTATTCCGATGAAAATCCACATGCCATTAAAGTTGCACATCATCAGCATCAATTTAAAATTAATATTTGGGCAGGTATTGATCACTACCTTATTGGTCCCATTGTTATTCCAGACAGGTTAGATGGAAATATTTATTTAAATTTTTTGCAAGACACATTACCAATTCTTCTGGAGAATTTGCCCCTTTTACTTCGGAGGGAAATGTGGTATATGCATGATGGTGCCCCGCCCCATTTTTCCGATGCCGTTCGGCAATACTTACATCATCAATATCCCAACCGATGGATTGGAAGAGGCAATGATGCACCAGTAAAATGGCCACCACGTTCTCCTGAGTTAAATATGTGTGACTTCTTTTTGTGGGGCGCTATTAAAACAGAAGTTTACAAGACTCCGGTAAACACACGCGATGATTTATTGCAGCGGATTTTAAATGCAGGCAACCATTTTAATAATCCCGAGACATTAGATAGGGTCCAATATCATTTTTTAAAGAGTGTTAATAAGTGTATTCAGCAAGATGGCGGTCATTTTACACATTTGCTTAAGTAATGTTTTTGTTTTACTTAGTTTCTTACAATAGATACTTTCAACTTTGTTATACTTTTGTTTTTTTTGACGCCCTCTACCGGCTAAACGAGACAATTTTGGATATAACTAAGTCGGCTTAGATCGACCTATTTTGACGTCAGGAGTCTGTCGTCAAACGTTGTACACGTATTTTCCGGACACCCTGTATATACAGAGTATATTGATGTAAAGTTTCATGTGGAACCTAATTAACAAGTACTCATTTGCTTTTTTGGGAACCCACGGTATGCATCTGACTGAAATCTGGAAGCTAATGATACTTATTAAGTCTATTAATTTTAAAAATTCAATGGTACTGCGACACGTGTTTTTTGAATCTTAAGTTCTGATTTTCTTATGGCACACTTTTTTTGTATAAAGATCACTTTCTGAGGGTGCACACAAAGAAATTCCACAAAAAATTTAAAAACCAGTCTAATATCAAAAATTTTGATTAAAAAATTGTTTTGTGCGTTCAAGAGGCTCTAGAGCAAAAACTACCACTAGTGTGGGAAAATTTCATTTAAGCATCTTAAAGTACATACTTTTAGCTGCCTTTGCCCAAAATTTGGAGTCTTAATCGGTGGCAACTTTTGAGAAATGAATTATTGAAAAAAACTGTTGTTTGCGTTTTCTGCGCGTGCGAGACAAGATAACTAAAATTTGATCGCTGCATTCGATTTCTTGGAAAATTTCCCATCGGTTATGACTATTCTAAAATTTTTCTAGGCTGAAATGCAATTAAGATAAATAAAGGTAAAAGTTGAACTTAAAAATTGCTGTAAAATTCAATTGGCTCTACGAGGCGAACTATGTGACCTAGAGATCTGAAATTTGGCATGAAGTCATATTTTGGGTATTTAAATAAGTGTACAAAATTTGAGCTAAATCGGAGAGGGTCGCGTGAAATGTACTGCTCACTTGACGTGGAATTACCCACTTACATTTTTTTCTAAATTTAAAATCATTTTGTCATGTGTAAACACTTTTTAGAAGTTAGAACATCACATTGCTTCATTTATTTACGGAAAAAGTTGTTGACGGAATTGTTAATTGAACGTTCCCAAATGGGTTCGACATGCGGCATGGAATATATCCTAGTTCAGCTTTATATATATATATATATATATATATATATATATATATTGTGATTTGTATAATGTTCCTATTCGGGTACATGGTGCACTAGAGGGTTAAGTATACGTAGAAAGAGTTGAAAACACAATCTCTGACTATAATTTCGTTTAAGAATCTATCAGTATGACATATGAATGTACGACCGCGATTGTTGCAAAGTATTAACAGTAAGAACTGCAAGTATAACGATTCAGATTTAAAAGTCGAAAGTATAAAGATAATTAAAAAAAAGTAACTGTTGGCTCATTGGCAAATAAAGTATGAAAAATATTAATTTCATAATCACCATTAATGAAAGTATCTGCTAGTAATACAAAAGCAAACATTAATTAGAGTTACGCAATATGTAGAAGAAATATTGAATTCTAAAATTTATGAAATTTTAAATAAATCTTCCATATTAACAGAAATACATTTGAATTTGGTCGGGTGTGATATTTCACTTGCTCATAGAAGACGGTAACAAAAGTATGGCAGAGAGAGAATAAAATGTTTTGCGTTTTGGAGTCAACACACTGTAACCCAACAAACCCGTCACCACAGGAAACTCCTAATACCAAGTGAAACTTCTATAAGAAATTGGATGGATTTTTAGCTAAAAATGTATCCGTTCCTTTGTTTCACACCCCTAGCACTTTCAGCAAAAATATATACACTAAAATTGTACTGTGAAACCCCACCAGTTTTGGATAAATTAAGCAACACATTCTGCAGGAGCATGATCTGATCACAAGATCACCCGGAAACTGAACTTATACTAAAATCAACCACTATCACTGGCCAACATTTTTTTATAACAAGACGCGGACCTAGAATACTATTGGACGATACTTATGGAGCAGCACCAGGTTGAACTTGTCTTTCCCAAGATAACGTTGTTAGCAAAACAGAACAGTTGTTAACACCGATTCCACAACAACGGAGCACTTAAAACCTACGCTTCGCGAGTCAGACCTTTCAATGGTACGGCGTTACAATAGCATATGAGAATCGTCTGATCACCGTAATACATCACCTTGACGATCTGTTTGACATTACGGGACATCTTATCTACCTGGTGAAAAACTATTATGAATGAATTATCTGAAAGTGTAAGATCAAGTACAACATCTATGTCATTGCCAAGGAGACCAAAAAAGTCTAAAAATTTAAATCCAACAAACAAAGGTCATCGAGACTGAACACTAAATACAGCAAGCGAATACGACTTCATAGGTAACATACATCGCAGAACACGTCAAGGAAAAGTGCCACGAAAAAGTGTTACATTTCATCTTTGCCTCACATGCAGTTACCAACATCTGTGACTCCACCGGACATAAACCATCTTTCTTTATATCCTTGAAAAAATCAACGCAGTTGCACTGAAACAACCTGTAGTTGAACCCGGCAAAGCCTTCATGCATCTCACCAACACCGTCATTGCCGTCTGCCACAACAAAGAAAAAAACAACCTCGACACTCAAGACATCCTGGAACAGACACGCCAAAACTGCAAGAGAGAACAAGACACCGTGCACCTGGTGAACGAGCATGTCAAGAAGAAGAAAGGAACCTACACTACTTAATATCTTATGTGGTTTTGTAGGATATAGAACTGCTGCATAGTAAAATAGGTCTTATTTGCACGATAGGTTGAACTGACTAAGTATATGCTGCCACAATGCGGGACACCGCAAAAACCACCGCCAAAGCGCGGAACCTAAAACAATTTTAGACTTACCCGTGCCGTGAGTGATTCAATAAATTTGAACCTGCAACACCCATATTATATATTATGAACTACTTCTTCCCGTTACAGTAAACAAACATTCGGCGACACCTAGACACCATGTCCATACAAAAAAGAATTCGGCAAAGTAACACAGAGTTGAGAGCTAAAGCAGAACGCATGGAAGAAGATACTACCTGACCACAGATATAAACCAGATTTTTTTTGTACTGCCACCAGGTGACCCTAGTCATGCCACATTATTACTGTTTCCTCACGATCACTAGCCTAGTGTCCTTAACCACTAAGTAGAGGATATACTCCGAAGATTCTACTACAAACCCGTAATATGTGTTTGCACCCCCCGCCGGAGTACAAACTAACAAATAAGCGATATTAGAAAATGACTCTATAACAAACCCAAAAGCCAGCACCTACGACCTTGATGGATACAAATCATTTTTTAAAAACATACGCTGCCGCATCCTCATCACATACGAGAACCCAGCCGGTAACATGCCAAAACTCCACACCCAGTTCTACCGCCTGGTTCAAAGCCACAACATTAACCTCTACCACGACCTAGTAATACCCTAGAAAGTAACCTCTGCAAGTATCTCTAGGACAGAATTCCTTAGAGGGACAGCTACTCCCGCAACATTTTCCACTTCTTGTGCCAATTTACAAACAAAAACAATTCCCTCTTCTTTGAGAGATATATGTAATTTGAACTCTTTTTTGTGAACAAACTAAGTACATATACAATTTTTTAATAATATTTATGTTTTTTAACATCTAAAAAGACCGGGGCGACATATTTGAAGTTTGCAGGGGCCTCCATAATTGGTAGCGCCGCCCCTGATATCATTAATATGTTGTTAGAGACTCGCTTGCTAACAAGCAACCCAGCAGTTAGGTGAAGTTAGATGTTCAAATAAAAGGTATTATCAATTAATAATAAAAAATGCTTTATATGAAAATTACTTATATTACATGTGGTGCCATAGAAACTCAAAAAAATCACTTTATGTGGTTGATAACAGTTTACACGGGGATGAGTAGTCCTTAACGCAGATATTGATCTATTAATTTTATTAGCCATAAATTTTTTATCGTAATTTTATTAATAAAAACTTTTCTAATACTTCAAGTCTGGCAGCTTACGTTAATTTTAGAGAAAAAAAAGTTTTGTTTATTTTAAATAGTAAAATTGCGTATACAAAATATAAAATTTGAACATTGTAAAAATAATATATAATAATATAGAATGAAAAGAAAACAAACATTTAGAAATGTTGCTGAAATTATATGAACTACCAATAACATTAGAAAAACACCTTATTCTTATAACGTTTTTTAATTTGTGTCAAATATTATATTTTCTCTCTACAAACAAAACAAAATCTCAAATTTTTAATTCTTAAACTTCTTATATACATATATAATCTGCTTGAAATTTCAAACAAAAAATGTTTTTTTATAAATTGTTTAATAGTTGCAGTACTAAAAAAAACATCTACCTTTGCATGTATGATAACATTGGATTTTTTAAAATTTCTGAATTGATCCATATTGTGTACTAGACTAAAACCGCTCAATTCTTTCTGTTTTTATACAATATTTAGCAATAAATAAATACAAATATAACTTGATATATCAACATCAACACTGATATGTGGATAGTTTCTTTTCCGCAGACGTTGAAAACAATTTTTACTTTTGTATTCAAACTAATACTCAAAATAAGGTAAGGCGCCTACAATAGTGAATAAATCCACAAATAATTTTGTGTTATGTATTATTAAAAAGTTGATTTTAATAGTCGTACGTATATAATTACTGAAAATGTTTGGCAACCCAATTAGAATATAAAATAACAGTGTAATTAAAAATTAATCTTGATATACCTGAATTATTATTAAACTTATATCCCCAAACCATACAAATAATTTTAGTAATCCACCTAACTAAAGCAAATCTAAGTTTAAATTAAACAATTTTGTATTTTTTAGGTCAGGTCCCCCAATTGGAGAAACAATCAGGCAGTTGACAAATCAATTGATGGAAGTTAACACTACATCCCAATTGACTTTTGATACAAGAACGCCTCCAAAAGTAAGACAACAAGTAAAACGTGAGAAACCAGAAGTTTTAATTGAAAATTCCCATCCTGGTATAGCAGAACCCGTTGATGACGACGCTTTAACTTTAGAAGAAGCAACTAAAAAACTCAATTTTTATAAAATTGATAAACCAACTACTGATAGTGGACTATCTACTTGGATTTTATTAAGCGGCCAACCATCAACTACAAATAAACCAAGCAAGAAACCAATCATTAGTCCTAAAAATGTAACAAATACAGTTGTTATTGAAGACAAAATTATTAAGCCAATATTTAAAAGAAAATCAACAACTATGCCAACTACAAAAAAACCAACTGCTATAGTATCTTCTACAATAAAGGCTACAGTAACTGTAACAACACCGGCACCAGAAAAAACAACTAAGTTGACTAAAGTTAAAGCATCTCTATTAAATTCAGCTACAAATAAGAATGCGACTCATTTTGCTAAGAAAACAACAACACCAAAAACTACAACATCCGCTTCAACAACGGCAACTACTAAACCTTCGAAACCGACTAAATCTATTAAAACAACTACGACTAGTACAACTACAACTCAAGATTCAATTAATAAATTATCTACTGAATTTGTTAAAATACCAACAAAAGCAACTAATGCCACAATCTCTAATGAAACTATTGAATCTAACTTAATTTTATCTCCTGAAGCTAAAGATGGCGGAATTGAACTAACAACTCAATCTTCAAAGAAAGCTAAGAGGCCTGTGGCAACTAGTGTGGCTACAAAAAAGAAGAAAAATAAAAACCGAAGGAAAAGACCAACAGCTGAAGATAAACTTGATAATGCAAATAGCACAAAATTGACAAATAAACATAAAGAAAAACCAATCGGGACACAAATTTATAATTATTTAAGCAGAGAAGTAATGCCAACTGTAGGCGTTGGGTTAGTGGGTTTAATGGTAACTGCAGGTCTTGCCAGTTACTTTTTATATCCATTTGGACCAGTAAGAAGATCTTATCAAGTTGATAGAAAAGATAAAGAGGTTCCTTATTATTACAATGATGAATATTCAGGTGGTATGAAAGAAGAGGATGCTATAGCTAAAGTCATTGCGGGTATGCCCAGTAATACGAATACATACAGTAATAGCAGAGTACAAAATTCACGTAATACATACCCTAATAGGTATAGACATGTCGATCAAAGGTATATGCAGGGGTCCGTTGAAACTGTGCAGTTAAATCCTCATACTAATTACAAAACGGAAGATGTTGTTGTGGGAACTCCCATACAAAATGATTATAATGCACAATACGATCCTGATATTGCAAATCCTATTGATACTTATAAAACTTATAATAAAGAAGCTACCCCAAAAGAAGAAGAAGAAAAGAAATTCGTTGTTGGAAATGTACCTAAAGAATTTAAAGAAATGGTTGAAACTGCAACACCAGTTATTGTTCCAGAACATGGGCCTAGGACGCTGGAAGAGAAGCAAGAAGAAGTATTTATTGTAAAAAGTGTACCTGCTACAGAATCAAATAAGTTTGAACACGGACCGAGATATTTAAGAATCCGCAAACGAAGACAAATTGAAAACGAATTGGATAACGAAATCGACACTGATGATAATAAAATGAAAAATACCTATGCACCTTCAACAACGGAAACAATTGAATCTACAACTAAACATCCGTTAATTGAAAAAACTGAATCAATTATTGAGCTTTTAAAAGATTTATTTTACTTTAAAATAAGATTGGGTTTACAAATCTTACAGGATAAAACGGAAAGTCTATCAAGATATTTTAGGAATGTTCAGGAGAGGATAGACATGAAATATAGAGAAGCTAACCAAAACCAAACAAACATATAGTCTCTTTCATTATTTTGCATTAGTATACCAATAATTAAGAATCCCATTTCATAAAAAAAATGTTTTCTCAAATGCGATTCTTAACATGTTTTAAATTAAGTTTAAGTTAATACTTCTGGGTTAATTGGGTGGCTGGGGCAGATAGTTATGCCAAAGGTGATTTTAAATTTATTTATCTTAACTTAAACTTTGTTTAAAATAATTTAAAAGTTATGTTTATAGTGCACTCCTATTTATTAATGTATAGAATGTGTAGTCTGTAGTAAATTATATGTTTTAAATTATTGTGCGTGTATCCTATTAATTTATATTTTTAGATGATTTTTGTATATTTTATAATTAGAAGCAATAAATGCGTTGTAGTGCACAAAGCAACTAAATATTGAGTTTTTCTATTTATGGTAACAACTGCTACACAAATTGGACAACTTGAGTGTGAATTGAATTTGATTCAATTTTGTTTAGTAAAATGAATATAACATGATACATTTATAGTTATTTATGTAATGAAACATTTAAGGACCTGTTATGTGTAAAACATTATTATTGTAGTTATGTATACCGCCGTTTTTTAGCAGTATCGTCTTTGTATAGACAAACATACAAAATATTTTATATTTTTTTAAATCGGCCATACGTTTTCTTGAAATTAAAGTTTTCCATGTTAGGATCACAATAAGATCTTTATCATTAATTATAGATATTACAAATTTAAACCAAAACGAGCAAGTAAATAGGAAAATAATAAAGCTGTAATATTTTTAATCTACATCATACGAAATTGTAATTGAGAATTTCAGCACAAAAAAACGCCGAAACAGTAAATAGTTTAATAAGGCAAAGGGAGTTATTTTACTACCAACACTTTAAAAATGATGTTATGCCTTTTTATCACTATTTATGCACTACTAGTTTCTGCAATTGTAACAATAATAATATTAAAAATAATTTATTTGTCAAATTGATGTTTCGTAACAATCACCAGTAAAGATACCGTTTGACATTGATCATATCGTAATAACTTAATAGTAAATTGTAACAAAATTTTATTATTGTCTTGTGTTTTTTGTTTGTAGTGAACTAGATATAAGTTTGTACTTTTTATTAAAAACTGGCAAAAAAGTAAATGTATTAATATATTAATAACAAAATTGTCAGCAAAGATATCGTTCGTCAACAATCCCATCGTAGCGGCTTAATCGTTCAGCAACGGTTATCGAATTGTACAGAGATCGTTATAAAATAGACCTGTAAAGCTGTTGAAACCCAATTTTCACAAGATTCCTTTAAATCAACCAGAACCTGTTGTACTGAAGAGTACAAATAATTTGAATCGACGGAGGCAAATGAAGAGTCGACCAGGTGGTAGTGGTGTTTTTATGTTAGTTTTTATTTATACAAACTTAAAAAAAATATGTAAGAATAAAACTTTTTGTCCAAACAATTAAAATGATTAACGCTCAAAAACTAAATTATAAAGAGATTCTAACTTCAGAAAGAGTATATGTTACTGTAAAGAGTTTGTCTGGTCAGCTTGTTAATGATGCTAACGTTGCTTTTTCGATCACATGTCTATGTGCCTCCACAGAAATGAAAAATTGATGAAGTATTTATCATTGCACTTATTACTCCCAAAAGCAAAAATCGATCATTCATGTTCAGTGTCTCGTATAGTGAGTTATGTTTAGTTGACGCTATAACTGCAATTAATGTACTTTTTACCAATCATCTATGGAACACAATGAACGCGTTAGTAAGAACGTAACATGATGGAGCCAAAACTACTCTGCATCACCAATTATTATCTATTAACTTGTATTAAGAACACGTAAATCAGTTATAAAAATTCATCCTTCACCATCAAGCAATGCCGTACCACTAAGATGTACCTATGAGAATTTGTGAAAACCGAAACGTAATACTGTTTCTGAATTAGAAAATGTCTTGACTAAAATACATCAAAAAGTTTAGTGATGTATCTGGGTGATTTCAATATAAACATGTTATATTTTGAAAATAATACTACCATAAATTTGAATAACGTTTTAAAAAAGAATTTTGAACACGCAGGGACCCCGCCGGACGCATCACTACACCCTCTCCAACAAACCATCACCGCGGGGACAGGCAAAAAACACTACCCGTATGCAACTCAAAATTGGAAAACCTTTAGATCAAATATAATAATAATAATAAGTCACTTTATTTAGCATATAGCTACATATACAAAAGAAATAAAATAATACAGTACATATACAAATAGACACATTTTAAAATATCGTAATGTTAATATAAAACATATACATATTAAAAAAAACAAAACAAAATTATGGTTAAAACTTTTTTAAATATAGCAGATAATTAAAATTAAAATTTCTATTATTTAAATTAAGTTAAATTATCTATTGTCAATAATATGACCACAAAGTGCTTTTTTAAATTTGTTGATGTTTGACGCGTTTTTTATATCATTGTGCAAATTATTAAACTGAACAAATCCGTTATAAACCAAACAGTTAGATGTGTCAGATTTTTTAACTCTAACTACTCTAAAATCATTTTTACTTCTAGTTGGGTACTCATGAATATCAGTGTTCATATCACTGTTAAGGTATTCGAGCAACATTTTATTTTTTATTTTAAAAATAAACAACATGGTATAAACATAAATTGTTTCTGAGATTGACAGCCAATTTAATGTACTCAGCATAAGAGAAATTGGTGTATTCTTATAGATCTCATTGCTCTATTTTGTAGCATGTTAAGTTTCTTTTTTTGTGTTTCATTTAACATGTATAAAATTGTTATGCAATATTGATAGTAAGGCCTTATGATAGTATTATAAACCAAAACTCTGCTATGCATTGATATATCACTTGATATTTTTCTCGGAAAACCAATTTTTTGACTTAGTTTTTTTACTAGTTCTTTAAAATGCCTATCAAATTTTTATTTACTATCAATTATAACACCTAAGTATTTGATTTCTGTAACCCATTTAATTTTATCGTTGTTTATGACTAAGTTAGATTGAAAATCAAATTGGTTTGTTGAACCAAGAACCACTCCTTTTGATTTCAATACGTTTAGACAAACATTATTAATAATAAATGGAGTAGTGATCGGGGGTGATGCTTTGCACGCTCAAGGCCCCCATGCCGAACGCATCACTCCTTCCTACCCCAAACAAACTAAGTCGAAAAACACCATCCGTATGCGCCCCGCAGGGACAGTCGAAAAACACTATCCATATGCGCCCCGTAAGAACAGGCAAAAATACTATTTAACTGAGAGGGTGAAGCACCGCGAGGCCACCCGTCGGACGCATTACAACACCTTTTCCAACAAACTTGCCCGCAGGCAATAATGATATGAAACCATTAATTAAAAAACATTTAACGGAAAATCCTAAAACCTATTGCACATCCAACAAAATAATAGTTTAACTGATTGTATTTTTTTTTAAATAAATATATTTTATTTTATTTTATTGCAAATTTATAATAATTTTTTTTAGGCCCGGTTGTACCGTCGCAGTTCATCTTGAGTTCACTGCTTAAACGAGTTCAACGTTAATTTTACGTTGTACCAACTTGAATCTTGTTAAACTTGTTCATCTTGAAGTTAAATTAAATGAACGCCGTCGGGCGTTAACCAAATTTTGCTGTTAATCATAACCCTGCTTATTATTATATATTTTATTATTTAAAAAAAAACGAATATGTTGCCTCCACTGGTTCAACATGTATTTTTATTTAAAAAATTGTATTGTTATTATGTACCTTTCTTGACATCAATTTTTTTGTTGTGATTTTTGTAATATGTATTACAAAAATACTTAGTTTCTCTGTAAGGTGAGCAATTCGCAGCATACATATTTTTATATGCATCTATCCAATGTTCTTCACTTTGTTTGAATTATTTTTTGCATTAATATTTATCTTGTTATTTTTCACTAACGATAACAAATTATTTTCTTCAGATGCACTAAAGTTTAGTGATTTTTTTTTTAATATCCATAATACTGTAATATCTAATAATAATTTACAAAATTAAAAACTAATTAAAATTATAATACTTATAATAAATTCACCATTTTTTGTTATCGATTCATACAATTAAATAAATTCAGTAAATTATTTTACTTTATTACAACTAGTTTTGATATACTTATAGCATTTTCAAGTAATTATAAATTTGATTAATTAATTATAAAAAATGAAATTTTTGTTTTTCCTGCATTAATAATAATTAATAAAACACATCTTTTTTAAACTTTAGAAAACTAAACATTTGAGCGCAAACCATCAATCTAGTAAATTTCCTAGATATCTCTAGATTCTCTGCCGTCAACTTAATAAAAAATAATTGAAACTTAGTTTAGTTAACCAAAGTATGGTACAAGTGGTGCAGCGTTGAACTAAAGTCTACTATGGAGTTAACTACATATGGTACAACCGGGCCTTAAATTAGATGCTTTTCCATTACTAGGGTGACTAACCCAGGGCCCGCCAGTGCAAATTACAATGGAGCATCTTGCACCTTTGTGGGAATATGTTTCTGTAGAGCTTTGTGCATATTTCACGTGTAAGATTTTTTTTAATATTTTACATTTATGTGATTATTATTTAATTTGTTTCTCAATATTAAATTTCCTCTGTTCCTTATCCATTTTGATTTGTAATTTCTTTCGTTGACCGTTCATACAGGGTGTTAGACAAAAAAGGTACGGCTGTTTAACACCGTTATATTTTAATTGATTTATATGATTCATAAACCATTTTAAATGATTTTTTAAGTATTATAAAGGCAAGTACACACATGTATGTTTTTATTTTTAGTATAGTTGCTATGGCAACCAATTTTATTTTTTAATTGGCAAACATTTTTTTTTGTTGGAATCTCTGATATTTTTAATACAACCATGTAAAATAATAATATACTTTTATAACAAAATTTTTTGATTTTTTTTTTAATTTAAAATGATTGCAATTTAATAGTTGGGATTGAGACTAAATAATATTTATTTTTTTGGGTGTTTTCATGTTATTATGCATAACATAGTAACATAAAATTGACGTATTTAAAATTAAAAAAATTAAAATAGTAATTATTTATTTTTTTATTTTAATTACAAACGTAATTTTTTAAGTTATACTTAACTATTCAATTAAACTCATTTTAAATAAAAATCAAATATTATGTTTTTTAAATTTATCAAAAAAATTTATAATATAAATAATTGCTTTTTATTGTCGATTTCTTACACATATACACTTAATTTAATATAAAAATGCAGTCGACAATGGGTACCTAATCAAGTGGGTTAAATATAATCATTTACCCTCTAGTTTTCCTTAGGAACAGCTTAATTTTTTTAATAATTTGCATTATAAAAGTATATTATTATTTTACATGATTGTATTAAGAATATCATAAAGATTAAAAAAAAAAAAAAAAAAAATGTTAGTTGCTATTTAAAAAAATAAAGTAAGTTGCCATAGCAACTATACTAAAAATAAAATCATACATTTATTTATATTTTTGAATTATATTAACAGGTTAAAAAACAACGTTATTCAGCCGTACGTTTTTTTGTCTAACAACCTGTATAATATATTTTAATTAATTGGGTGCGTTTTTAAAGTGTTCTGGCTGTTCGAACAATTTTTGCACGATCAACTTTTTTGTTTGTTCCACTACGTGATTGTGCACGGTAATTTAAAAACAGCATATCGACGTTGCCACAACAATACCTCCTATGTGCAAAACCAGTTACTTTTAGGAAGTGAAAAAACGTTATAAAAATCGTGCATTTTAAAAGAAAAATCCAATTTAATCACTTTTTATATATGAAACCTAAATAAACTAGATTAATAAATTGTTTTTCGAATATAATTATTCAAAAGCAAAATATTTCATAAATACACTACATAGGAGGTATTGCTGGTTATGCACCATTACATAGGAGGTTTTGTATAGGATACTTTAATACATAGGAGATTTTAGTTAGGTTGGAAATGTTTACATAGGAGTAATTATAGTTTATTAATTTTCACAAAACATTATCTATTGTCTAACCAGTAGAAAATTACAAAATTATTATCTATCCAAATAATTATTTTCTATTTTTTTTCTTTTTTGGTTCGATAGTATTATTATTTTCTGCTTTTTTTTTCCTGTGATGTCTGCTTTGAACGGTAGTTTATCATAAAAATTATGATATTGTCGGTCGATTATGGATTTTAGTGATTGCAGATCTTTGTACTTAGATTCCTTGAGGGGTATTTCATTTTCGTACAGATCTTGTATCCCTTTAAAGCATTTAACTATCTTTCTCCTATGAGGCAGAATTTTCCAATTTTCAGTGAAATCAGTTTTAATCATAATTAAACCATCTGGTAAGTATTTAATTTTACAGATATCCGTGACACACTTTTCTCCTACTCCAATCTCTGGTCTAATTGAGAGAAGAACAGAGTCCATTGTAAAATAGTTTTTAAAAAAATTATAATGTACCACTTTTACTTCATAAGGCTTCTCAGGACGTGCCAAATGCATACGAGAAATATAATCCGTAGGTGAGTATATAGGAGGCTTAATAATAATGATCCAGAGTGGCATGAACATTACCAGCTTCCATCATTGTATGTCCTCTTTGAAGATAAAGCTGTTTAATCGTGATATTTTTCTGTCGTGCAGTATCAGACAAAGCCGTCGACAAAATTTTGTTCCTGTTTTGGCTGCAGCAGCCATCGGAAATTAAAACTACCTCTTTGATTGTGTCGGGTAATTCTAAAATATAATCCACAAGGCAGGATGAAAACTCATTCGCACCTACGCCTCCATCAACTTCATGCCAGACGTACAAACGAAGGTGGCCATCATTGAGTTCTCTTAATGTAAAATTATGTACTGTTAGTTTTTGTTTGTAATACATTGAAGAAGCTAAACTGATTGGACATAATAATTTGCTCTGCAAGTCCATAGTTAAAACTTTCTTTGTGTCAGATGCACTCAGTTTTTGTTTCAGTTTTTTTTTTTTCATCTCTGGCTTGATTTTTTCTTAGTGTGTGATTATCATAGGCCTCTTGTGATAAGTGCCCTTCTTTGTGGCTAATGCAAATATCGCATTGGTCTTTCCTTGGTTTATGAATAGCAATTTTGTTTTCTTCAAGAGTATTACAAAAAATGGTTCGAATCGCTGGCTTTATAGTATTTTCTTTGCACCATTCTTCATAAACTGAATGCATCTGACGCTTTGAACGAAAAATGGATTCAACGTAAAGTTTTTGTGAGGATTGCCGACAATAATGGCTTGGAACTTTAGGTAACAAATCCAACCAAGTTGTTATACTGTTTATATCATATTCCTTTTTCTTTTGACGAGCAGTTTTTGACGAAGTAGGAACAGTGTTATCTGATATGTTATCCTCACCTTCACTGGTTACTGGAACACTTTGTACAGGTTTCGTCCATTTTTTAAAACTGTCTTCACCAATTCCTAAAGTCCTCTATGCCGTTGTCTATTTTTACTATCTAAAAATATATCATGTCCCAATTTTTTTTTTGCATTATCGCAATCTTCATGCCTTTTTCGTCTTCTTTTTACACTTCTAGTATTAACCAAACCCTGGACATAACCTTTTTTCTCCGACCAGGTTTTCATGGCCCAAAAGTTGGCAAAGATTCTTTCTCGGTCTTCGTCTTTAATCATACCACAACAAAAACTTTGGTCACTTTTTTTCTGGAGTACGATATGGTTACAGCGCTTTTTTATTTTTCTTTTTTCCTTAGAAACAGTTTGCGACACTTTATTGCCTACAACTTTGTAACCCTTGTAAGAGAGACCTTTAACTCTTCTCGACTTTGTTAGAAGCTTTTCTATAGTCTTAACAGTTGCAAATTCATCATCTGAGTTGTCATTGTTAACGAAATCTTGATTCTCATTTTCTTCATCATCATTCTCACTTTTTCATCCTGTGGCCCATTGCCACGTTCTTCATCTTGATTCTCGTCTTCTTTATTTATATTCTCATTTCCGGTCCTTCTTCCGTCATTATACGCATCATCAAAAACTTGGAACTGTAGTCCAATGCCAACATCGTCATTGTTTTCCAAAGTCATCAAATTATTATCGTTCACGTTTGTTATATTCAAACCCATGGTTATAACATGCGACAAATCATTTTTGTTAATACTTTTGTATATCTCAATTTGTACTGGAAGAAGTTCATTAACTTCATCTTCATTGTTGTCTGACAGAAATGATATACAGTCATTGTTTGTTATACTCTCAAGAAGCATTACTACAGAATCTTGCCCAGCTTCATTGGGATTTTCAACATCATTTTCTGGAACTACAAATAATGTTTCCACCTGGTTGTTGTCTTGATTATCATTACATTGTGATGGGTCATGTCGCAAATTATTGTTGTTGATTTGTTCTTCTTTATGCAGTTTTGTAAATAAATTGCTAGGTTCTGTATTACCGTTTTTGGCTTGGGTTTGTTCTTCAATTTGTTGAAGTTCAGCTGCCTTTTCTTGCATAGCAAGTTCCACCATTAGTTTTCCCCGGCCACTCATCTTGAATATTCCTCTAATAGAAAGAATGAAATAATTCACAAAATGTTTAATAGTAATTAAAATAATGAAAAATATGACTTACCTTAATCTCGTAATATAAATGTAAATGCAGACTTATTTGTGTTTGATAGATACAAAACAGCCTTTACAACTTTGAAATTCACCTAATCATAAACAAAAGGATAATGTAAAGGTTACAATATTTTACAAATCAATACAATATTATTATATACCTTAAACTTAATTGATTTTCGCTGTAATTACTGTATTTTTTCAGTGGTTAAATTATAACCTATAATATAACTAATAACAATTATCTCTCATGTGCTCAGTTGGTAATAATCTGTGTTAAAGCAGGTTTCTGAAATACCTCCTATGTGTCACAAATGTACATAGGACATTTTGTCGTGACCAGTATTCTTGTATATACACATAGGAGGTTTAATAATATATTTTTAATCATTTTGATTTTATTCGTACACATAGGAGCGTTTTCTCATTCGATAAAGCATACTATACAGCATCCATATCCACCATAACCTAAAATCGGCATTTTTTGCACATAGGAGGTATTGTTGTGGCAACGTCGATATAGCACTCAACCGTCAAAAACATTCAAAACTTGTAAAGTTTTTTGATAAGTTAATAATATGCGCAAGTAGCAGTTTAATTGCAGCTGTGATTTTAAATTTAGTAATGACATGTATAAATTTTATGATCAAAAATATAAATAAAAATATAAATATGTTATTTAAGGTTATGTTGTTTGTTTTGTTTACATGTCCAGTGTTGTCAATTAATACGACAATTAAAATCTGCATCAAGTAAAATATTCAAATCTTATTATTCTAGATTCCCACATATTTTGTATGAGCGAGTATTTCTTTTATATCTTATATTTTTATAATGTATATAAAACCTTATCCATGTTTTAATAAAACTATGATAAATATATTATTTTATTTTCGCCATGTGGCAACACTGTACATGTACATGTACCTCTAGACTAGGTGCGTGCAAATGTTGTTCGAACACGGTATTCGAACAAGTTTAGTAATATTAAAACGCGGTTGTGTTCGTTCGGGTTGTATTTAAAATGCCCCTTTTATTGTTCGAGTGCTCAAACCGCTGTTCGCGTCATTTATGGCCGATCTCACCGACATAACTTAAAAATTAAGTTAGTTAAATTGCTAAGTAAGGCTTAGCGCGTTGCACCGACATTATTAACGCGTACTTAACGCTTAACTATTGATTAAATATAAGCCGTCAATTTTGCCGGCTTAAAGTGCAACTTAACCTCAAATTTGTGTGTGACAAGTAAACTAAAGATGGAAAATATAATAATTATTTATCTTTTTGTTGATGAAACTATGCCTAATTGCATTCTCATTCTGCACAACAACATTTGTCAAATAAAAAGGATCATTTTAAGGTTAAGGAATTTATTAAAAAATAGTATATTTTATAGTAATTAAAAAGTGAAAGCATAGCTTCAAGAAAAGTATATTGTACTAAAAAAAGTTATATAATATATAACAATAATATTAAAAATTATACATTACATTAACAGAACAATCACAACCGGCACAACACCAAATCCAAATCACGTCTGTCAAATTTATTTTGTTTTGTTCTCATATAATTATGCACACAATGCGATGAAAGCGCACGCAAAAGTTTAAGTCAATATAATGCATTTTGGCTGAAATCTGATGTGCCGCTCGCTAGTCAGAAATTCGACAATACTTAGCGTAAGCATCTGTTTCAAATGGTTGGTGAGACGCATATAAAATTTAAGGATGAGTTAACTATTAGGAAGACCTAACTAAGTATCGATTTAAGAAGTGTCGGTGAGATCGGCCATTAAAAACGCACTTAAGTATTAAGTACAATTAAGTATTATTATTAAAATAACTGTAAATTAAAAGTTTAACTAAATTTAATTGAGAGTTTACAGTTATTAAATCACACGCCAAATGAAGCAGATCAGATTGTGGTTATGTTTTTATTTATAACTTCACTTCAGTATACTCGTTTGGCCGACGTTACGCGCAGTTTTACCAAACTCACGTACAATAATTTAAAGCTTAAAACAATTAATTTATTCAGTACTGACAATCTCCAATGTTAATTATTAATTAAAACATCAAATAAAGTAAAACTATCCAACTCTAACAATATTACAAAATATAAACATTTTTTACATTTGTTTATGTGTTCTCGAGGTCAACTTTGATAAAATTAATTTTTTTTAATTGTATATTTGTAAGTTATTTTTGATAATATTTTGTATTTTTATCAAACAGACGAAGTTGAATCAAGGGTGCGTACAGGAACATAAGAGCGGACCGCTCTTTAAGAGCGGTACTTGTTGCTCCCGGAAATAAACAACAAAATGGCAGCTCACCGGAAGCGGCAGGAATTGGCTGTTAATTTAAAATTTAAATTTGACAACAATAATTGTCATTCAAATTTGTTTGTTATGAGTTTTTATTACTTACCTTTTATAATAAACATATTTAATACACAACCTACACAAATCACATAAACAGCACAAAAAATATGTTATAATTACTGATTATAATCAATAACGTCAGAGTTTGGAGTTTTTTGTTTATGTAGTTGGTGATTGCTTACATGATTGGTAACTACTGCTACCTAAAAACCGAAAATTGTACATACAAGAGCAGCGATTGCTCTTTAAGCTCTCATTTTTGCGATTTTATTTTTAATAAAAGTGCCTAACTTCATTTCATTTAAAGGTTGATGTTGATGTGTCATAGGCTTAAGTTGATAAGTCCGTTTAAAAGATATCAATTGTTTATTAAAAACTCATTTTTGGTTTTAACTTTGGATCCAATTAACCAATTTTTTTCCGGAATATTTAAGTCGTTTTTTTATTGTTAATAACATACAATCAGAGCTATTCTCTATACACATTGCTAGAAGTAAACAAAATAAATATTGCTAGCTAACAATATGAATTGTCATTTTAACAAATTTTTATTGCTAACAATATGTACTGTCACTTTAACAAAATATATTTTTATATATTATTATTATTATTTTATCTAGAGAACTGCCATATTTGCTACGTCTCCTGATGTGATAACGGTTGTATTATTAACAAACAAGATTTGTTAAAATGACAGTTTATATTGTTAGCTAGCAATGTATAACTTGCAATGTTCATACAGAATAGCCCCGAATGTATGTTTTAAATGTGTAAAACCCTATAATAATCAAATGTAAAATATTTTTAATATTTGTTTTGTATTACCAAGTCACAAACAAAATAGCCGCCGTAAAATAATTTGCTTCACTATAAAAACGCATCAGTATAAGGAATATTCAATTATGTACATAACCCTGTACATAATTGAATACCTAATAGAGTCCGGATTTCTACCAAATTTGCTTTTACATAATATTAATAGCACAACGACCCCATTTAGAATGATTATAAATCACAAAAATGTAGTTTTTTGACACCCATATTGATTTGCTTTTTTGCTTATAATTGCTCTTTTTGCTTATTTTGTTTTTTTGTTTGTTTTTACTTATTTTTGCTTATATAAAATAAATTAGATCTTTTAAAGTGCTCTTTTTGCATATATGTATTTTTTAATTTTTTTATAATTTTGATATAATTTATATTATATTTTTTTTAACGAGTTAATTTTGTTCAACGTTTTTTACGAATACATATTTTGAATGCTGAAAGTACCAAGGGAAATCTTTTGCCGCTGTAACTTCGAACGAGGAAAATCCCCGAATCCCACTATTTTATTCTTGAATAGCCGAGAAAACGCATTTTAGTGTATCGTTCGTTGGGCATAATAACATAAAAATGTCACGTAAAAATATTAACGAGTGGATTAAAGGCTATCCAGATTTAATTGTGGATAATAAAAAAATATTTTGCAGAATTTGTTCAAAAAGTATAAGTAATTAAAATTCTCTATAAATATATAAATAATTAAGCGCTTATACAAACATTTTTGTAAATTCAATCAAGTAAATTAATATTTATTTTTTTGTATATTCAAATAAATGGTGACAATAAATATAATATTATCCACTAAAAAATCCGTGTCAAGGAAGATTATATAAATAAAAAATTAATAAAAAACAATTAACCATTGCTGGATCAATTGCATCTAGTTCAAATTTTGATGATCAAAATCAATTTTATTAAGACTTGTGTAAAGCAATGATTAGTGCAAATATCCCGTTACAAAAATTGGAAAACAGTGAATTTAAACAATTTCCAGAAACATATTGTAATAGACACGTTCCATCAGAGAGTACTTTACGTAATAATTATGTTGAACCTGTAAATAAAACTGTTTTCAAAGAAATTCAAACTATGATTGGAAATAATAATATCTGGTTTACAGTAGATAAAACAATAGATAGTTCTGGTAGAAATAATGTTATTTTAAATAAAGTGATTCCAACTAAACCATTTTTAATATGTTCAAAACAACTTAAAAAAACAAATAATGTTACAATTTCTAGATTTGTAAATAAGAGAAAGATTTTTTTGCCATATTTTGTGCCACATGAAAAAATATTGCTTATGCTTTCTGATGCAGCACCGTATATGATAAAAGCTGGTATAAATTTAAAAATATTTTACAAAAATTTAATTCATTGTACGTGCCTTGCACATGGATTAAACACAATTGCAGAAGCTATAAAAGCTCAACTTCCCATAGTTAATGATTTAATTAATAATTGCAAAAAGGTTTTCCTTAAATCGCCTCTCCGTATTGAAACATTTAAAAATAAATTTCCGCATGTACCTTTACCACCCAAACCAATCATCACCAGATGGGGTACTTGGTTGGATGCAACAATAAAGGAAATACTTTTAGAATTTGATGGGTCGTCGGCTGAATCAATAGGTAAGTGTCAAAATATATTAACTAATAATGAGGTGAAACAACAGTTAGCTTTCCTAAAAAGTAATTACGCTTTTGTTAGTAATTCCATAATAAAACTCGAAAAACAAGGAATGTCGTTAATAGAATCATGCACAATTGTCCGAGATTTTAAAGTATGTCTTTTTGAAGTGCGTGGCAAAACTGGGGAAATAATACGAGTCAAGTATGCCGATGTAATAAATAAAAACGAAAGTTTTGCAAAACTGCAAATAGTATCAAATGTACTACAAGGCAATTCTGAAGAGAGGTTTTTAGATGTGGACGCTTCTTTAATACCTGCACTTATACCTATAACATCAGTAGATGTCGAAAGAAGTTTTTCGGTCTACAAACATGTTTTATCCGATCGAAAGAAACATTTTTTATTGCACAATTTAGAAAAACATTTAATTGTTAACTGTTCCTATAAAAATATTTATTTTTTTTTAATTTAAAATTTCATTTTCATTTTTCAAGTTTATTTATAATTTTTGTATTATTTCTGTATTATTTTGTATGAAAATAAATATTTTTTTTTGTTTGTCTTGTTTTTTTTGCTTTTTTCTAGAGCTTTGCTCCTTATTTTTAGATATTTGAATGCTTATTTTCAATTTTTAGGTGCTTTTTAATCCGGACTCAAGTTATTAAATTACCTGAACATGTAAATCATTCTTCAACCGTAAAAATTCCAAAAAAAGTTTATTTTATTATGAAAACTTGGCAAACTTATTTTTTTCAAATGGAACACCCTGTATATTTTTACATTTTTATTCTAAAATTAATTCTTAGTATTTTTTTGTAAAAAGTTTAATACATTTATTTTAATTTTATTTTAAATAAAAAATAAGATTCTTATAAAAAAAAATTTAAAACTAATCTTAGATAACATGTGTTTTTTTACTTATATGTCTTGCTTCCCTTGCTATACATCCGTGGGATAGACGTTGATGTTGATAAGAAATGCATTTACTTTTCATGTAATTTACACGAAACATCAAAACAATACACAAGACCTACTAAGGTTTCTCCTCTCATCCATAGAAAACGTATTAACACATTTTTCGTTAACCTAATCAACTGACCCTCCATATAGAACACTAGTTAACTGTATCAATCACTACACAAATCTTAACATTCTAATATAAACTACCAAAATTGAAAACAACGTTATCAAATTTATTACTTTAAAAACATTTGTATACTGAAAAGTATAACCCAAAGACTATAATACTTCATTTTTGCAATACCCTATATTATAATATAATTTAACTCTTGTAGGTTTCTGTTTATTTAAGAATTTTAAATTTACATACATTTTAAATATTATCATAATCGGCCACAACTCCTGGACCATGAAATAATGAAGCTTTGTATAATCGTTCACCACTGATGATGGTTTTCTTTACTGGTTCCAATGCTCTCATCGCTTTACACCAATTAAAAATACGAGGCAGTGCATTTTCATCGACAGGTAGCTTACAACCAAATGTATGCACTAATACATCGGCTCTTTCTGCCCAAGGCCAAATCATATAGTCTACCATTTGAGGAAATTCGCCACCAAAAAATGTACCTGTAAAAAATAAAAGTATATTTATTACAACAAGGCTATACATAAAAAGCCAAAATTGAAAAATATAAAGTAAATATATTAAACAAAATTTTCAAAAATATTTTGATATAAAATGTTCTTAAACCAAGCTATGCTAGCATAAATTAATAGTAAAAAATATGAAATGTTAAAATAGAGCTCTATTTTATTATTCTAATCATTGAGACAATACCTCATGTTATCAAACTGGCACACGTGTACATTACAAAAACGTTTAATTGATACAATAATTACTACTGCTGTAATACTAACTAATTTAAAATTATTATTATATCACTGTTCATAAAACTGCGACTGTACGGATATAAACAATTGCAGCCAAATTAGTATAATAAACAATTTTGATTTGAAAAATGTATAAAAGAGAAATTGTTATTATATATATATAAAGGGTCCGCCAAATAACTTTTTTTTTTGAAAAAAAAACTACTGAATATTTTCTCAAATTTCTTTTTTTATTTGAAAGTACAATCCTTCCGGTTAATAATGGAAAATAATTTCATTCAAATGGCTGCTTCGGCTGGCCATGCAGTAGCCTACACGATCGGTCCAATTTTTAAGCACATTATCGATTGTGTGCAGCTGTATTTCACCAATGGCTTCACGAATATTTTCCTTTAAAGCGTCAATTGTCTCTGGATTGTCGGCGTAACACTTATCTTTGAGGACACCCCACAAATAATAATCTAACGGTGTCAAATCGCAGCTCCGAGGTGGCCAAACGACATCAGCTCTGCGGCTGATAATGCGATCTTCAAAAGCAGGGCGCAAAACATCGAGTGTAGCTTCGGCTGTGTGGCACGTAGCGCCGTCCTGTTGAAACCAAATGTTACCAATATCCTCCTCTTCAATTTTTGTGAACAAAAATTTGTTCAACATGGCCCGATAACGATCGCCATTGACTGTAACGGCCACTCCTTGCTCATTTTCGAAGAAAAATGACCCAATTATGCCTCTGGACCAAAATCCGCACCAAACAGTGACTCGTTTTGGGTGTACCGGCTTTTCAATGTATGCGTGTGGGTTTTTTGTGCCACAAATGCGACAATTTTGTTTGTTAACATACCCGCCAAGATCAAAATGAGCTTCATCCGAAAAGATGATTTTTTTGGCAAAATCGGCATCTTCTGTAAGTCGATCGCAGGCCCACTCAGCGAAGCGAAAACGCATTGGATAGTCAGTTGGCTTCAACTCCTGAACCAATTGGACTTTGTATGGCGTCATACCAAGGTCTTTATGCAAAATTCGTCTCAATGATGTCTCCGAAATGTTCAATTGTTGAGAACGACGGTGAATTGATGTTGATGGCGCTTCACGCACACTTTCTGCCACAGCATCAATATTCTCGGGTGTACGCACTATTTTTGGCTTTTCACGCTTTGGTTTATCGATGAGGAGCCAGTTTCTTTCACTTTTTTCACAAAATAACGAACATACGGAGCTGACGGTGCTTCTCTTCTTTCAAAATCCGTACGCAATTTTCGCACACATTCTGCAACATTACCATGATTTTCAAAGTAATGTCGCAATATTTCCCAGCGTTGTTCAAGCGTATACACAACCATATTCGTTCAGCGGAAGGATAAAACTAATTATCTGTCAAATCTGACATGAGCTAAGTGTTACCATTCACGAAATAAGCACTAGTTGAAAAAAAAAACTTTAGATGGCGGACCCTTTATATATTAGTTATTTATCACAAAATAACATTTTACATACTAATAATTTACAATAAGAAAAGTCGACAGCTAATGCAATAAATGGTTTATACATGGTTAGCCAACAGGTATCGACGATTTTTGAAGTAGGATTGTAAGCTTTTTAATTGATACACAGAAATGAACATGATATATATTAATTACTTACAAAATGCAGTTTTTATTGGTATTTAAGTTTTAAACACTACTTTTAGCAAATGCGTTTTATTCAATCTTACGCATATTTCCCGTCTAATGTTTTGTCTTAACTCTTCTAATGTATTGAGTTTGTCGACGTATACTTACAACTTCAAATATTTCCATAAGAAGAAATCACGGAAGTTAAATCCGGAAATCTTACAGGCCAATTAAGATCGCCGTTTCGTAAAACTAATTTTCATGAAAATATCTACATCAACGCCCTGAAATACATTTGTGCATTGTGATGCTTCATCTTGCTGAAACCTGTTCTTTCTCAACTTCTGAAGTTCCGCAGTTGAAACAATTTTTTAGCATTTTTAAATACAGTTGGGAATTATTAGTAACCGTCCGACCATCTTATTCAAAAAAATAAAGCTTAAGTGTTCTGAAGACAGAATCGCCACACCATACTGTGTTTTTCACGGAATGTAAGGGTTGCGCTTGAACTGCACGGGGTTGTTTAGACAACCAGTACCGCATGTTTTGTTTGTTAATAAAACCCGATAAATAAAAATGTACTTCATCGAACAGAATTAAATTATGCAAAACATTCGCGTTATCGCAAAGAAGAGCAAGAAAACTTGCGCAAAACTGGCTACGAGTTGCAAAATCTAGTGGTTTAATCTTGTTCCCCATTTGAATTTTTTAGGGATAGAATCCTAAGTCGTCGTGTAAAATTTGGCTGAGGCTAGTGTTCAAAATGTTCAATGCTCTTGCTTGGCGAACTGCTGAACGTTGTAAACTTTGCTGTACCACGGTCGCACTTTTTCGATGTTATTTGGGGTCCGCGATAAACGATGACATTTTCAGTTTCCATAAAACGTTGGTGCCATTGCATTGTGTTTCTTAAAGGAATCCTACCTTGCCAAAAAACGTTATATTGTCGCACAAATTGCTTCTGAACTTCAATTATGGATTTGGTTTTGATAAATGCTGTTACACAAATACGACGCTGCACTAGCCACAAATTTATAATTATTAAAACTGCATTATATTCTAAAGAAGTTACCCACTTGATTTTTTTCTATCTTTTTTAGTTCCTCTTTCACAACGCTCCGAAATTCGTGAATACCTGTTGGCGCACCATGTATGAACAAATAAATAAACATTTAGCAGTAACAAAAAATGCATTTCAATATTTATTAATCTAGAAAAGAATTTGACATTGTTCAACACAACTTGCTTCTTAAAAAATTGGAAGGAAATTTCATTTGGAAACATTCACTAAAACTTTTTACAGACTACTTAACCAACCGCACACAAGATGTTAATTAACAACGCTCGGAGTAACCAGAAGAATAGATGTTCCACAAAGTGCTATAACCAATACTTTTCTTGTTTATGTTCATAATATTGCTAATTTAATTTAACATCGCATGGAAATATGATCAGTTTGACGATGATACTGTTATTACTATAGCAATCATTCATATCCCAAAAGTAATCAAAATCAAAACTGTAATCTTGGATAGAATCCGGGATCACAAGGCGGCCGAAAACCTGTTGCCAAATCATCAACATAGCTTTAGACATGAGCTCTTCATAACCCACCAACTAACCGGGGCGATTGATTGAAATCAAAACTAGTTTTAGTTTAAAACAGGCTCTGGCGTCATATTTTTCAACTTTGAAAAGACCTTTAGTAAAGTCTGGCACCATGGTATATTAAAACTCCAACGTCTCAGGTTCAATCCGAGATTAATAAAATTTATTAATTTAAAAATCAACACCATTCTCTTTTCAAAAAGATGTTCGTTAACCCCTCACAAGTACGTTATTTAAATATCGCTCCATCGCTTTCATGGACGGGTACTGTAAAGTACTTAGAAGTTGAGTTAGAGGATTAACTTTCAGATTGCACATAACAGCCATATTGAGTAAGACCAAAACGACAAGCAATATGAGTACAAGTTGCGTCTGTTCAAATCAATCATACGCCCATTAGTGACATACGTTCAGATTGAGGCAATGCTGCTTCATGCTATCTGAACAAGATAAAATCATTTCAAAGTAAGACTCTGAGATGAAAGCACCTTACTACATTCGTAGTAGTTTATTTGTGATAATAAACTTCGTCATACGAAGAACACAAAATAGAACAAAAAAAATTAAATTAAATTTTTTGTAAAACTATAAAAAATAAAGTTTTTACTCTGCATATTTATTGCTTTTTTCGTTTTACTCTAGAAGATTTTAATGAAACATTGATATTTGTGATTCATAAAATATATATGAATTGCAGAAATAAGTTAATATTATAATTACCTTTTAAAGTATTTTCTAATTTTTGCAGATGTGGCATCATATCATTAATGTATTCTTCCATGGTCTTCTCTTTATTTCTGATAGATGTGTAATATAATGTAATTAATTCATCAAAATCCTTAACAATTTCATTATGATTAAAAATTTCGTTCTCTTCCTTCGGATATAATGGGGGCATTGGATAATTCTTATCCAAATAGTTACATATGTCTAAACTCTCAGTTACTATCTCTGATGGAGTTTCTAATATTGGAACCAAACCTACAATAAAAACAGTATTACTAAATTAAAATTGCTTTATTTTTAAGTCTTATACAATTAGCTATACTAACTTGAAACACCCTATATGTTATAAGATTATTTTAATTTATCAAAATCATTTTAATCAATTTTAAATTATAAAATACTTTACAATATCTAATCAATTTAGTTTTTTGAGCGTATGCACTTTTACATTTTAATGATATAAAAAATATTATGTTAACAATGATAAAATAAAATTATAAAACTTTTAATTACCTTTAGAATTTAAATCAAATAACCATTCTGGTTTGGTTTGTAAATTAACATTAACTACATCATGGGGTACTTTCTTTGCAATCAAAATCAAACGCGCCCTTTCGGCATAAGGACAAAACTTCATTGAATAGAGCCGCAGTTTCCCTGTAATTACCGGCGGCTTTGTGCTTCCTACAAAAAAAATATTACTATTCTAATTAGTTTACAATTTTTAGATAATTACCAGTACTAAGATGCAAATCACTCATTTTATTTACTATAAATACACAAGGAATGTTATATCATACATACATATAACCTATAAACGGATCGAATAGAAAGTATCAATCAAGGTTATTTTTTAGGTCTGATAAGTTAGTTGATTCCACACAAACCGTACAGCTGATCAGCATTCATACCATATGTCTAGTTTTTTTTTTTAATTTAATAAATAGTAAGATAGTAAATGATAATTAATACATAAAAAGTTTGATTGTTTGATTGTTGCAAATTATCGATTTATTGTAAAACAAATAAAATAAATCGGCATATATAATCGTATAGCGCCATCTAAAAGTTTATACCTAACATTTGTGCTTTAGAATTTATGCAAACACCTATACTTAATGGCATAAAACGTTGACTAACGTTACACGCTGTGTAGGTTTTAAAATTCTAACCGAGTTAGCAAGTCAATATTTTTGTAGCCATAATGTAATAATAAACAAAGACCAATGCTAATGCAGTTAATATTTTAATGAAATGTTAGTATGATTATTATTATGATTAATTATTATTTGAATACTTTTTAAAAACAGTATTTGTAAGAGAATTAATATATAATTGAATGTTGTGTTGTTGAACTGAATTGGTTTGATACAAGTCAATGTCATGGGGATGGCAAATGAGATTTTTCAGTAATGTCATAATGATTTAGATTATTTTTAAGCAGTGTATTCTAATCATTAAATGGAACAAAATGTTCCGATAAACATATGATTTTAAATGATTCTTAATGAAGATGTCGCATAGTAAAGTTTTAATACTAAAAGTAGACACAATTTATAGTATTATTTTATTATTATTTCTAGAGTTTGCTAACTAATTATGAATTAAATTTAAAAAAATATTTTAACAAATATTCAAATTGAAATCCGCCATCAACACATTTTTTGCAACGCATCTATTGGGCTTGATATTTCTATTCGGTTTTGCATTACCTCATTGCATGCCTCTTCAATCTTTAAAATTAATTGGTTTCTTGTATTAAATGGCGTCTCGTATACTTTATCTTTTGGAAGCTCCCCAAACATAAAAAATCAATAGATTATGATCTGGCGATCTAGGAGGCTAGACCGATATTGCATGACAAATCCAACGCTATGGATAATTTGTATTTAACCATTCTCAAACTATTAGTTCAAAATGTGCAGAAACACCATCGAGTTGAAACCAATTTTTCTTGGAAGCAAATTGAAAGAGGCACAAATAGTATTATGCATTACATCAATCCAAACATTAACTTTAAATTTATTTTGAAAACAAGTGTTTTGTGCGGCTTTTCATGTGACCAAACATGAAGGTTGTGCTAATTAACAATTCCAGCTCTCGTAAACGTAGCTTTGTCTGTTCACAAAATTTTATGCAAACAAATCTGAATTAGTTTCAGATTTATTTAAAAGCCATTCACAAAAACTATTCTTTTTTCCGGATCTCTAAGATACAAATCTTGTATAGATTTGCAATCTAAGTTTTTCTTCTATTTTTATGTAATGCACGAAATACTTTACATTTTGATACTTGAAGTTGTTGAGGTACCCTTTAAGTGCTGAGCCTAAGATTTAAATCAAATAAACAAAGAATGCGGTTATTATTTATTATTTGAATTAATTTTTATATCTGTTTGGCTCGGTATTCTAATTCAAACCTAATTCATAAAATTTATGGGCATATTTGGGCACTTGGGAGCTTTTGTGCTCACGCATATAGATTGAAGCATTGACGTCTCAAAATTTATAAATAAAATAAGTTTTTGTATATTCTTCTATGTTTTAAGTTAAGGGGGGAGAATAGTTGCGCTATTATAAGGGATCACAGCATGAATATAATTGAATAAAATTTTTACACATTGTAGAAGAAAGTCCAATCTGTGTCCTCAAATTTGTAGAAATTTGATGCAATAAGTCGTTTCTTTGCAATTAATTTTTAAAAAGTGACGTTTTTAATTAGTTCTTTGTAAATTTTTTACTCGTTAAATATAACTTCAAATTTTTATCTAAAAACATGAAGACATAGAATATTGTATGTAGTTCAACATATAAAAAACGTGATGACTAAAATCTTATCGTTTGGATATTGAGTTGGTTGGCGTTTTGTTTTATAAGAACCAATTTTAATTTAAAAACGGCGCTGTACGTGTCAATATTTTACTAGAGACAAAGGTTAACTAATATTCTCGTAGATGTGATAGGATTTAATATTTTTCATAAGAATACTAGTAGTGGCGCAACAGGACGGGGCGACTAAACTCGGCAATTCTATAGCGTTATCGTTTATGTAAAATCTAAAATTATCTAACATTTTGTTTAACGCAAAAGAAAGAACGAATAATTTTAGAAAAATTTACATGTAGAGATAGTACAAGTGTATATATAAAAAAATTTAAAAAAAATTGTGTAGTTTTAGATGCTTCTTCACATACCTAAAAATATTATTTAATACAAGAACAATAAATTTTATATATAAATGCAAAAATTAAACAGAAGTAAAAAACGGCTTACATCTATTAAAACATCCTAGTTTTTAAAACACTTTCCAAGCCATGTCAACAACATGGTTGTTTTTTAAACAATTATGTAAGATTGTAACTTTTAGAAGACAAATTGAAGAAGCTTTAGATATGGATTTGTTGTTTAGTTTAACATTTGGTACTGGTAATACATCATATTTTTTATTTATAGTGTTCAAAAAATTAGATCACAACCGTCTCTTGTGATTAAGTGACTTCTAAAGCTTGCCAAAAGATAAAACGTTTAATCTTCTGATAACGAACACTTGGGCGGGTAGAGGGGACACTTTATAGCATGATGCAAAGTTAGTACTTTGAATTAAAGTGCCCCACCGACCCACCCAAGTGTTAATTAACAAGAACTTGGATCACAAACGTTTCTTGTAGTTAAGTTGCTTCTGATGTTTGCAGAAAAGTTAAACATACAACTTCTTGATAACAAACATTTGAGCGGGTGAGTGGGACACTCAATAGCATGATAAGTAGCCAACAGTTTGGGTTGGAGTTTGTTAAAAGTGCAAAAGTTTATTTATAAAACGTTTAAGTAGCAAAATTCAGTTTTGCAACATCAAAATATTGTTAAAAAGCACTACAGATTATGACAATTATAATCTGTTATTGTAAAAAAAATACCGATTCTGTAGGGGGCCCCTGTACATAAATTCAATACTGCACAAACTGTTAAATTGGGAGTAGTTTGACGTCTTTGTTTATAGTTGCTACAGATTTTAACTTCCAAATTTTAAGGCTTTCTATTATATTGTGAATATAGTCTTTAGAATGTATGAAGTATAAAGAGTGTTATCATATGCAAAACTATAAATAGGACTTTTGGTTTTTTAGCTCATTAATGTAAATTAAAAATAAAATCTATGGAAGAGCAGAACCTTAAGCAACAACAGCATTTATAATTTTGAGGTTAAAGTTAAAACATCAATTTTAATTATAAATTTTCTACTGTCAAGAAAGCTATTGATAAAACTTACAGATTTGTGATTAAAACCAATACAAGCTTGTTAATAAAATTAAGATGCCATACCCTATTAAATGTTTTGAAAATGTCTAAACCTACTGCAAGATTTTCTTTATGTTTGTCTAAAGTAGAAATCTATTTATTCTATTCTATCTATTATATAAACATATGTCAGAAGATCTGTTGTTGAACGTTTTGATCAAAATTATATTGTGTATTTGAAATAAAGTTATTTTGTTCTAAGAACAGAATAGATTAGTCAGTAATGCAATTGGTCTATAATTTGAAGAATTAAACTTGTTTACCTTTTTAGGTATAAATTTAACATTTGCAATTTCCAACAATTTGGGAATGTTTCTTTTCTGTATGGTAAGGCTAATTTTAATTTAATACTAGTCAGAATAGCATTAGCAAAAGGAGCTCATTTCAATTAGCTTTTTTTGCAAATGCAAATGTTTTAAGAATGATAGATGAAACTTAGATAAAGTAAAATACCTGATGCATTTCTGGTATTTAATTTAAAAATCTTTTAACAACCCATTGTCTAAAATAAATTTAACCCATCATTTTACCATTAACAAACATTTTAGATTCAATAGTAAGAAGATTTAGAATTAGATAATTTGGTTGGTAAAAATATCTGATTTTTCCTTTGGATTAGTAACCAAATTGTTAGTATTATTTTGTAGAAATATATTAAAGACTCTGAACTATTTTGAAATAAATTTATTTTTTGATAGACGTTTTTACTTATGATTTGGTTTAATAACAGAAAATGAATCAATTTTTTTGATGACATTCTAAGTAGTTTTTGTGAGATTTTTTGCACAGATCTTGGTTTACCAAAAAAAGGAAAATATAATAATAATAACAATAATAATAGAACTTTATAAATTGTATAAACCATAGGTTTATATATCTGTATACCTGACTCCCTATACTGATGCGTTTCTATAGTGATGCAAATTATTTTACGGCAGCCATTTTGAATGTGACTTAGTAATACATAACAAATACAAAAATTGGTTAACTTAATCCAAAGTTAAGACCAAAAATGTGTTTTTAATAAACAATTGATATTTTTTAAACGAACATACCAACTTGTATCAAATTTTTGGACAACATTATAAAAAGTATTACTGACGTTTTATTATCATAGTCGAACTTAGTAATTGCAGTGATTTTTGCAATACAGTTATTTGAAAAAAAGAAACTTAAAAACTCTTAAAAAAGCACCACTTTTTTACGAACATTAGTATAAAAATCGGCACCAATTGTAAAGCAGCACAAAATATAAGCCATTTACATGATGCATTTAGATTTTTATTTGCAAACTTTTTATGTATGTCATCTGCAATAGAAGTAAATTTTATATGCGCGGCATACTGAATTAAATCTTCCAGTGCAATTATTAACTAAGCATTACGTTTATAGTAACAATGTTGAAATTCTGTGAAAATTTAAAGAAAATTCTTTTGTAAATAAAACAGTAGCGTGCAAAAGAACAGAAACTGTTATTTTAAAAATTAAATATTATTTTGTTTTTTTACACGCCACTGATTTATTTACAAACCGATTTTCTTAAAACTTTTGCAAAATTTTAACGCTATCATTATATATATCATTATTGATGACAAGCACACAAAAATTTAAATGCACTACGTAAATAGCTTATGTTTTGTGATGTTTACGACTGTTGTCGATTTTTGTATTGCATCTCTTAAAAAAGTTATATGGGTTTAATTTAAAAAAAAAAAAATTTAGTTTTTTTTAAATTGTTGTACCGCAAAAACCCCTGCATTTATATATAATAGTAAAACGTCAACAATACGTGTAATAATTTTGACTTAAAATTTGGTTTAAGTTGATAGATCTGATTAGAAGATATTAATTATTTAACTTCAGATTCAATTAACCAATTGTTGTCCGGATCATTTTAATAGTTACTTTACAATGTTAATAGCATTTAATAAATATTTTAAATGTTAGAAAACTAAAATGGTAAAATTTTAACTGTTTTTAATACATGCTTAGTATAATCAAGTCACACATAAAATGGCCGGCATAATACGATTTGCGTAACTCAACTAAACTTAAAAAAAATATAAAGCTAAACATTTAATTCTTATAAAAACGTATTAATATTATAATTTCTAAACTTTGAGGACATTATAGTGAGTTTATGATTGTGTTTAATGTTGATATGATGTACATCAGTTCAGTTCTAAAAGAAATATTTTTATAAAAATTCAAGAATTTTTTATCTATAATAATTTTATAAAATATTATGTGTGCATGTAAGTTTTTTATGATTTTCCATCAATTTGCAATTGGCAAATGCTAGTATATGTGATATTCTATTGCGTATACCATAAAAAAATCTCATGCATGAGTTAAGCCTTCCAGAAATCTTAAGTCGTGGCGGGTTGAGTATGGAAGACCGTTTAACGATTAATTCGAAAGAATTAATTGCAGGACTAAGTTGAGATGCCAATGGTTCACTTAGATAACTCACGAATTACTTCACTGGGTTAACTTAGTGGATTAAATTAATAACATCGAATAAATAATATTAACTTTATTCAAACGCATTAATTAATTATGGTACAAAATCAAACAATAGAATGCTCTTATATGTAAACAACATTTACATTATTAAAAGTGTCAATTCAGCATTTGATAAAAGCATCCAGACGTAAATATTTACAATTAAAATGAATCAGGTAGACAATAATATTTACTATAATTTATGCTACGTAAGGGTACTTAAGTACCCGTAACTCTTCCTCTCTAAGATGAAAACTTCTAGTTTGAAAAAGTGGAAGTTTTCAATTTTATATCTTCAAATTTAGGCATTTTATGAGATATTGATGTTTTTTGTAATTCAATATCTTCTGATTCATTATTAATATTGCTTTTATCAAGCTTTACAATATAATTTTTACATTTATAGATTATAATTAATGTTAGTATGATAATAATAACAAATGTATACAATAAATACAATAATACATTTGTTCTTGTTAAATCAACATCTGATATATCATTTAACTTATTATGTAAATCAAATAATTTAATTTGATTATTATGAAATTGATCTAAAGCAATGTTTTCTAAATTTAATGCTGATTTAACATTATTTGTTATATTATACTTAAACATATGAGTTTCTATATATAACTCAGGAACCATTAATACATTATTTATATATGATTTGTTAAATATTAAATTTTCAATTAATATATTATTTAATACCGCCTTACAGTTATATTGGAGTTCTAATAAATAGACTCCCTTTTTAAATTTTTTAATTAAACGATTATGTTTACATATTGACTGAATTATTGTTGGTTCAGAAATTATTATTATATATAAATTAGTTTCTTCAATTCTTTCAACTTTACATTTTTCTAAAATTATTGGTATTACGTCACATTGTTTTAAATTACCTTTTGCGGCTAAAATATTTATTTCACATGGATTTTGATTTCAAATATTATGTTCATTAAGGTTTTTACATACATAATTATTTTTACTTATATGGTTACATTCAGTATTTGTTTGACAATAATTCTGATTATTGAATAAGACGTATCTGCTTTTTGGTATAATGATATTATAAATTGAATGGTTTGTCAATATTGGCAAGGGATATATATGATAATAATCAAATATTGACTCTGAAACCAAAGGAATTTTTAATATAAAAATAAGTTTTGTATTACTTTGATAAGCTTCAATTTCTACATATTTTTCATATAACTGCATATTTGTACTAGTTATTAGAAATGGTAATTTAAGATTACTATTCATGTATAGTTTTAATTCCTTTAATTCTTTTAATAATTGCATCGGTTGAATTATACAAGGGTGCAATATTTTTAATTGAGCAAATGTTGTAGCGGTCTCTACATCCGTAAGAGTATCATAAATTAAATTTATCGATTCAGTTAACGTATTTAATAAATTCTGAATTTTTACAATTCTTTGTAGTTCGACAATTTTTGTATTATTAAACTTATTTTCTAAATTTATAATTCTAGAAACTATTTTATCATTATTATTATTAATCTTTTTTATTGTAAGATTAAATTCTTTATTAATATTGACACTTAATTTTAATTGTTCAGAAACTATATTTTTAATTTTTGTTTGTTCATTTTGCAATTCTTTTAATTTAGTGTCATAATAAGTTCCATCATTTGAATCAATATTTTCTGTAATTGCTTTTATAAGTGTTCCTGCAATATTAATAAGACTTTTTTTTGTTTTGTTTTTAACATTATCTATATATGCATCACCTAATAATTGTTTAAACTTTTTAGTTACTTCTTTAACTTGAAAATCTATTATTCCGAAATTATTATGAAAATAAAGAGCGTATTCTTTATCTTGTTTAATATTTACTTGAATTTGTAAGAGTTTGTTTTGATATTCTTGAAATCCTTTGTTACCTAGCTCAAAAGTTTTTATTATTCTCCAATAATCTTTTATGTTTCTTGCTTGTCCAAGTTTAAATGGTAGTATTGGAATGTTGTCTTTTAAATGTTTTATTGGAATATCTTCTGATATTGTTATGGAAGCAATTGCGATGTTCATTCTGAAATAGGTTTTCTCAAATTACTAAAATGAATAGATTTCTTTCTATTCTGTTTATCAGAAACAGTACAAGTATTTCTTTCATAGTTTATATCTATTATAGTATAAGGTCCTAAATATTTGGGTAAATGTTTCCCTCTTCTATCAGACTTTTCAAAGACTGTTTGACCTACTTTAAAGATATCGTATTCTGCATTTATATTTATTTTTGAATAAGTTGTTTCCTTAAACTTTTCTATTTTCTCTTTTACTTTTTCATAAGTATTAGTTAATTTCTCAACATGTTTATTTACGTAATCATTATAATATTGTTTATCATAATAGACATCATAAACATTTTTACTACTTGTGTGTCCAATTAATAATTCTAAAGGAGTATACCCACCCTGTTGCTGTATGAATTGAATTATTGTATGCTATAATTGCATATTTTATTAATTCTTTTGGTTCTTCTTTATAAGTTGTTTTTAATATTCTATACATTTCAATTATTGTTGAATGGAATCTTTCTACAATTCCATTAGAATTAGGATGTCTGTATAATAAAATGAATATCTATTTTATGTGCTTTACAAAAATCTTTTATTAAAATATTATTAAATTCGGAACCCTGATCAAAAGTTATACTTTCAGGTACACCGTAATATTGAAAATAATGAAATATGTTTTCTACTATTTCTAAAGCATTTTTATGTTCTATGAATAAAGCTTGGCCTACTTTACTAAATGCATCTACTCTTGTCAAAAACTTAGTACCTTCTATGATAAATGTATCAATATGAAGTTTTTGTATTGGCTTACTAAGTGTTTCTGTTAGTATTATTGGAACTGTTGGAGGGTTTCTTTCATATTTACTTTTATGACAAATAACACATAGTGAAATGTATTTTTCTACTGATCTTTTTAAGTTTGGCCAATAATAAGTACTTAATATTTTTTCCGTTGTTTCATTTATTCCTCTGTGAGCATTTTTACCTTCATGGTATATCTTTAAAATCTCTTGTTATTCTTCAACATTTGTAATATCTATTGTTTTTCTCAGACACCTAATTAATGTGGGTTTATGACTTTCAAATAGTTCATTTATTGTGGTTATTATATCAATTAATATTTTTTCATTTTGAAGATAACAATAATATACTTTAGTTGGTTCTAAATAATTTAATATGAAATCTATAATATATTCTTTATTATCTTCTTTTGGTAATTGAATATCAAGTATTTTAGTTCTTTTATTATTTTTAAAATATTGTTTTGGTTTTCTAAGATTATTAAAAACCATGTTTATAATTATTTGATTACTTTTATTTGTTATTGTATTATCAATTGTTTCAACTATTTCATTATTATCCTTTTCTTTTACTAAAATATCTTCTAAGATTTTTAGATCATTATTCGAAGATTTGTTTTCAATGTTACTACTTAAATCATTGCTAGTACTTGGCATTGATTGATATGTTTCAGAGCTTTTAATTAAATCATCACAAAATATTTCTCCTATAGTTTTTTCTATTTCTTTATTAGCATGTTCATAATCTGCTAATTCTGATTGTTGTTTTTTTGTGATTGTATTTATTTTTATTCTTGATAAACTATCGGCGTTTACATTGTATTTACCAGGTTTATATTCAACTTAATAATCATATTCCTCTAACTTTAAACGCCATCTTAATAATTTAGAACTTGGGTCTTTTAATGAAAATAACCATTTCAAAGGTTTATGGTCCGTAACAAAGGTAAATTTCCTTCCATAAAGATACGGCCTGAAATATGTTACTGCCTATACCATTGCTAATAGTTCTTTTTCAATGGTACTATATTTTATTTCTGTATCATTTAGAGTACGCGACGCATATGCTATTAGTAAGTCATTACCAATTTCTCCTTGTGATAACACTGCGCCTAACGCTAAATCTGAGGCATCAGTTGTTAGTATAAATTCTTCCTCAAAATTAGGATATTTTAATATAGGTTCATTCATTAAGATATTTTTACAATAATTAAACGATTCAATAAATTCTTTACTGTGAATTACTTTTTCATTATTTTTTAGACATTTTGTCATTGGCATAGAAATTTCAGCTAAGTCTTTTATACATTTTCTATAATAACCGAGTAAACCTAAGAAAGATTTAATTTCTTTCTGTGTTTTTGGGATAGGATAATTCATTATCGCTTTAATTTTTTCTTGGTTCGATTTTACTCCAGAAAGTGTAACTACATGTCCTAGATAGTTTACTTCTCTTCTAAGAAATTCAGATTTATCTAATTGTATCTTTAAGTTTGAATTTCTTAATCTTTTAAATACTTCACGTAATCTATTAATATGTTCCGTTAACCTTGTGCTAAATATAATTATATCATCAAGATATACTAGACATTTCTCATTTTGAATTCCACGTAATATTGTATCCATAGTTCTTTGAAATGTGCTAGGAGCATTTGATAAGCCAAATGGCATCCGTTTAAATTGAAAATGTCTTTGTTCCGTATTAAAAGCAGTTTTCTCTTTATCATTTGAATCCATTTCTATCTGGTGATATCCAGAAGCTAAATCCAAAGTTGAGAAATACTGACATCTTTCTAATTTGTCTAACAAATCAGTGATGTTAGGTAATGGATATTTATCACTGATAGTTTTAGAATTTAATTTTCTATAATCTATCACGATACGCCATTTTTGTTTTCCGCTTTTATCTAGTTTTTTAGGGATTACCCATATTGGAGAACTCCAGGGTGAAATACTGGGTTCAATTATATCATGTTTTAGCATTTTATCCATTTGCTTTTTTACTTCATCTCTGTGTATAAATGGATATCTATAATTTTTTGTATAAATGTGAGGGACTCATTTTTGTTATAAAACACGTCTTTAAATTCATAACAAAGTTTTAATATTTCTCTTTGCTCTTCATCGTTTAGATGATTTAATGTTAACTTTTCTTTTAAGTTTGACTTATAAATGTCATTCTTTAGATTTATTGAATTATTTGTTATATAATATTTTGTATCTTGATTATTTTTATATAAATCATATTTTATATAATTTAATTCTTTATTTATATTTATTGTAACTTCTTCTTCTGTGGGATTAATAATTGAAGTTATCGCGTAATTATTTTCAATTCGCGTAAGAGATTCAGGTATCTCGCATTTATTTATTTTAGTGTACGGTATTATTATTTCCGTATTATTTTTACCTTTTACTGGAATACTTATTATTTTTTCAGTTCTTGGTTCAATTTTCAAGAAATTAGAATTAATATTTATTGGTTTTATACATATTACTACTTTTATATTAGAATCTTTAAATATATATTGCAACATTGGTTTTATATCTTCTTCCCAATTTTGTTTATCAAGTCCACAAGATATTTTAGGCATAAATATCTGTATGATTTTATTTTTCATTAAGTTTTCTTTTAACTTAATAAGAGAATTAAAAATATCAATTAACTTAGGTTTATAATGATATTTTTCTTTAGTAATAAGGTAATAGACAAAATTATGATTATGTTTTGAATAAACAATCTCCTACATGAGGTTTTTGTTTTATCAATTTCTCACTGTCATTAAACCTTTCTTTAAATTCTTTAGCAATACCTGCATCCATTCTCATATCCATTGAGATACAATGCGCTAAGTCTGCATTTTGTATGTCAAATAGATTTTTATTAATCATTTGAACATTTTTATAATTTATTTTATTTTCCCTTTTATTTTTTTAAATAATCTTTGAAATTCAATAGAGAAGATTTTTTATTTATAACATTTGTCTTTATTGACTTGTTTTTAACTATATTTTTCTTTGTTGCATTAAAATTATTCTCATCTTTATTCAGATAAATATGCATTTCTGAATAAGTTGTAGTTAGTATTCCATTTGGAATGTTTATAATAGCACTTACTTTTTTCAAAAAATCTATTCCTAATAAACCATCATAATTATTATTAAAATAAAATACATAAAAAGTATGTTTTTCATTTGGTAAGTTAAAATTTTTAGGAATTAGTACTTCTATAACCATATTATGAATTGTTTGGTTATGAGGAGTATCTATCATAAAATTAACTTCTTGTATGCATTCAGCAAAAAGTTCTTTAGCAATATGTGTAGAAATAAATGATTTAGTTGATCCCGTCTCAATTAACATTTTTAAATTATGTTTTGGAAAAATTACATAAGGTAATTCATTTCCTAGCAATGAATCTAAATTATTTAATTTAATTATATTTGTGCGAAAATTAAAATTATTATTTTGAAATTTTGATTTATTTACACATTGCTTTTTATTAGTATTTACATTTCTTTTGATTCCAGGGATTTTTCTTTTACTTGGCGAGTAACTACCCCGTTTGGTTCTCCCTTCACGAAGTTTAAATGATGATTTTGAGAAGTGGAAGGAATAGGTTCCCACTCCATTGGTTCAGAATAATATGATTTCCTTTGAAAATTATTATTTCGATTATATTGGAAATTATTATTTTTATTATAACCATTGTTTTGATAGTTAATACTTTGATGGTTATTATTTTGATAATTAGGAGTATTATTTTTATAATTATTATTTTGATAATTAGTACTCCTGTTGTCATTAATTTTAAAGTTTTTATTTTGAAAATAGCAATGTTTTGCTATATGATTATTCCTTTTACATATAGTGCAGTATTTAGTTTGTTTTATTTGAAATTGGTTATTTACATGATTAACCTTTTTAAAAACATTCTGAGTTTTATTTTTTGCATATAATATATTTTCTTCTTCAATTACTTGTGTTAATGCGGTTTCTATGTCTGCTGGGTTTCTTGCCCTAATTGCAGAACCAAGTGGTTCTTTCAATCCACTTAAAAATGCTTTAAGAGTCATTTTATCAAAAAAGTTGCGTTTTTGTTTGTCTTCTGTCCACATCATCTTCATGAACAGAAATTGAGACAATAAGAGACTTCGAATATCTCTACATTTTTCACAAAAATGTAATGGACTTTCATTATAATCTTGTTTTAATAACATTAGATCACGAATTAATGAGTTTTCGTTCTTTTGATCAGCGAAATTTGTTTGTATGCGTCAATAAAATCAGCCACAAGACTTGGCTCACCTTCGAAGTTAGGAATTGATTTCAAAAATATTGGATTGAAATCCATATTTGATTATTATTTTGAAATGTATTTAAATTTTTATAAATACGTCTTTTTCAATTTTTACAATTGTTTTTATAATTGTTTAAAATAATAAGATTTTATTTTTATATTTATATGAGTTAATTATTTTGTATTATTATATATTTATTTACCGCAATTAACAATATTTCTTATATTACTTACAATACTAAATTTGTAGTAATGGTAATCTTTGAAGATTGGAAACTGGATTTTTCTTAGTTGAATCGATTGAACTGGAACTCAGTTGGAGTTTTCCGATGAAATGGACTGGAATTCCAATTGTAGATTGTACAAGAAGTTTGTTGTCCTTGGTTTCCTTTGTTGAGTGTTCTATGTTGATTTTTAGTTCTGGATTCTGTTGATCCCTTCGGCTGTTGATAAAGTTTTTCTTTATCTTCCTTTTTATGGCCTCTGCTGCTTATCCTTGTTCCAATTTTATTATTGGTTTTTCTTCAATTTGTTGATATTCATTCAACACATTTTTTTTATTTTATTTGCAAAATTTATTTATATTTTTGCAAATTTTCTTGGCTTTCTTTTTCAAAAGAATCCGTACGACTGTGCCAGTTAAGTCTTCCAGAAATCTCAAGTCGTGGCGGGTTGAGTATGGAAGACCGTTTAACGATTAATTCGAAAGAATTAATTGCAGGACTAAGTTGAGTTGCCAATGGTTCACTTAGATAACTCACGAATTACTTCACTGGGTTAACTTAGTGGACTAAATTAATAACATCGAATAAATAATATTAACTTTATTCAAACGCATTAATTAATTATGGTACAAAATTAAACAATAGAATGCTCTTATATGTAAACAACATTTACATTATATAGTATTAAAAGTGTCAATTCAGCATTTGATAAAAGCATCCAGACGTAAATATTTACAATTAAAATGAATCAGGTAGGCAATAATATTTACTATAATTTATGCTACGTAAGGGTTTTAAGTACCCGTAACTCATGCAATTTGTACTTTTTGTATGCGGGTGAAGTTGGTAAAACTACCTTCTAGGGCGATGTAAAATAGCTGTAAAACGCAAAATAATAATAAAAATAAATAAAAAACATAAAAGCAATATTTTCAGTTTTTTGCTTAATAAGATTTAGTTTCTGTAAATTGATTTTAAATTTTCCTAAGAACATTGAATCAGTTAAGATACATTTTCTTTATATCTAATGCAGATTTTGCATATTTAATTTCTTCTTTTTCAATTTGAGCTATTAGATTAAAAAAAAACTATCTTTTATGACATGATTTATTTGGATTTATTAGTAAGTGATAATCGCTTGCAAATAATTGTATATTGCTGAAATCTCAGCATATTATATCCAATGCTTCACAATCAGGGTTAAAAAAAAACATTTAAAAAAAACACCTGTTTTTTATTATTATTGATGTTTTATTTTGTTTAAAACAGTTTAAAACAAAATTAATAAAAAACATGTTTAAACATGTTTTTAAACAGTTGTGTAATTTTTGTTTTAATGTTTGCTGTGCGCAGGCGCAAGTAGAAGATGTTTTGTTTTTGCAATAGATGACGCAGTTAATCAATTCTACTGACACGGCATCTTGCAGCGTGTATTTTTCTAAATTTTTCAAATAATATCAAAACAAACCAAAACGGTATTTATGCATCATATTTTCAGATGGTAATTAACCAAATATAAAAAAAACACTAATTAAAAAAAACAATGTTTTAAACATGTTTACAACTGTTTAAAACAAAATCGATCAAACAATGTTTCTTGTTTTAAACTAGTTTAAAACAAAAGTTTAAAACAATTTGTTTTAAACACAACAAAATCACAATGGACTGAATGATAGAGTTGGGTAAAATCAGCATAACAGTGATATTAACAACATTTTAAGTAGTTTTGTAGTTGGTTAATATAGATTGTAAACAACATTAGTGATATAATTGCGCTTTAAAGACTTCCACGTACAAGTTCAATAGGTTTTGATATTTTGCTGTTTAACTTTACCATCTACGTTTGATTTTTTATACTATAAAGTTGTGCCACCATTGCTGCCGGTGAACAATAAATAATAATATCAAAAACACAAGTCTAAATCTAATCAGTTATTTTAGTTAGTACGTAAATAAAAACTTGACTTGTTCTAAGCACACTGAGAGCAATGCATGCATGCATAAGGTTATTAAAGTTATACTTTGAAAACAATGCTACCAAAAAAATCCGCGTAAATTCATAATTTGCGGAACTACAGAGGAGAATTCCTTAAAAGTTTATTATAATAAGAAAATTGTGCCACTTTTAGATACATTTCGGTTTGTTTTATCCGAAAGTTTGTTATAAGCAGGATCGCTATAACCAGTGAAACAAAGCATTAAGGGGAGAATATAGTTCTATAAAACTGTAATGTAGTTATCTCGGAACTTAATAAAAATAGTTTATTTCTGTTTTTGGAATTGTGATAAATATAATAGGAAAATTCTTGTGAAATGAGTTTATTAAAATATAATCACAAATAAAAAAGTTAATTTCCAATTTGTGAATTTGTTTTTTGTGACTATAAAAAAATTATGGCGTTAAAATTATCACAACATTTTTTTTTTTGCTTTTAAACTACAATTGAATTTTATTAGAATAATGGGTGTTAACAATAAACCGTCCGGAGCTCCGCCTATTATGTTTAATAAACTCAAGTTGCTGTTGAATTAAAAATTGTTGAAGGTATTGTGTGATCTTGGTGTTATTTGATTGGCTGATGGACGGTCTTGGCCTCACTGTGCAAATTTGTGCAAAAAATGCGCCCTCCGACAAAAAGTCGCCAAATGATTATGACTGGTCTGCTCTTAAGCTTATGGGAAAATTTTTGTTGTTTGAAATTAAGTACGTTATATCCGAAAGTTTACTATAAACGGTTTTGTTATTACCAAATTATATATTATTGCAACCGTTAATTGAGAGAATGGAGACGCTGTAGATTCTGACAAGGTCTAATATCTGGTTCACCGACACTCTTATAATAAATGTCATTATATTATGGTTAAATCAACATTTATATATTAGACTAATGTCCTGAATTAATAAATGCCATTTAAAAAAAAACTGCAGAAGCTTCACTTAACTGATCCACTTCTCGGTAATGAAATAAGATTTAAATTTTTAATTTGGAAAACCTTTTTATTTGTAGTAGCATGTTGACATCAATATTAAACATGGTTGCGTTTAGTACAACCGTTGATTGACAAATATACTAAGATACGCAGCCTGGGATAATATTATGTTCATGACATGTAGATGGCGTATACACGTCAAAATATTAATTAAAATATTAATGAAACTGTATTTGCATTTATTTTGCAATTATTATAAATATTTTACTTATACATATCACCATTATTCACTAGAATATCATAACGATTGTAAACAGAATTTACGTAATATAAACGTTTATAAATTTTTGTGTCAGTTCCATCTATATCTCGTGAACGGTATTTTATTTCAAGTTGCGTATCTTAGTAAATTTATCAATCAACGGTACAACTCATCAGTTGCCAGCTGGTTGCCAGCGCTGACTCATCAATCAATCAATAAGCGCTGAGCCCGTCTGAACGGTATATTTTGTCACTGTTGCCAACCGTGTAAACCTTTATGAACTGCATAAACATAAAGCTCAGAGTTTTGAACTTAAATAAATGATTCAATTAGTTTATAAGCCACTACTTAACGAGATATAATATATTCTCAATAAGTAATGCCATCTAATCCTACTTTGTAATATTTTTAGGTTTGATTATCTTATCTTACGTTGCAATTTCATAGTTACCTATGTTGCTTCTTTTTTCGTTTAAAAACATATATAACTTTTATGTAGTTTGGTTTTGACATGATGAATTTACTTTTCAAATAAAAGCGCGGACCAATCAAACCTAGATATATAATGAGTAAAATGACAAGCGCTGCCAGCAAACACTTGTCAACGTTGTCAAAATTATATAAATGTAGCCATGGTATGGACTATAAATCACAATAAATTTTAATGTTTTTATGATCAAAGTATCACTATACAGCTCCCCTGTTGTGACACTAAGAATATCCCCCTTATTCTGAAACATTGGCGATATCTTTTATCGATTTTAATGACGAAATGAATTAATAATTTATTCAAAATCAGTCAATCGAATCACAGCGGCCAAGGGTCAAGCATAGACAATTGTTTCGGTTCTACAAACCTCGTCAGTATGCCTTGTACGACCACGGCATCGCATGATAGCGAAGACAATTTTGAATAAATATTTCTGTGCTTATGAACACAATTGATATTATAAATAATCAAACGAAAGACTGGTTTGCCATCTAGTTGCAATTATTAATACTAAAATGTCCGCATTAATCGGTATCATATTTGCATTTATGCAATTGGCAGTCATTTCGCGGCTATAACGATTTTGAATCGCCAATAAATTATGAAATGAATTAATAATTTATTCAAAATCAGTCAATCGAATCACAGCGGCCAAGGGTCAAGCATAGACAATTGTTTCGGTTCTACAAACCTCGTCAGTATGCCTTGTACGACCACGGCATCGCATGATAGCGAAGACAATTTTGAATAAATATTTCTGTGCTTATGAACACAATTGATATTATAAATAATCAAACGAAAGACTGGTTTGCCATCTAGTTGCAATTATTAATACTAAAATGTCCGCATTAATCGGTATCATTTTTGCATTTATGCAATTGGCAGTCATTTCGCGGCTATAACGATTTTGAATCGCCAATAAATTATGAAATGAATTAATAATTGACTGATTTTGAATAAATTATTAATTCATTTCATAATTTATTGGCGATTCAAAATCGTTATAGCCGCGAAATGACTGCCAATTGCATAAATGCAAAAATGATACCGATTAATGCGGACATTTTAGTATTAATAATTGCAACTAGATGGCAAACCAGTCTTTCGTTTGATTATTTATGATTTTAATGACGTCATCATTAATTTTAAAAATCTGCCGGTGATCTCTTTTCGTACTACATAACCATCTAATAGTATAAACTCAATACAAAGCTTCAAGTTAATTGTATTTTTAAACGTCAATATGTATTATTAATTACAAATTTATGATATTTAAATATCACATTTTCTTTCTAATAATAGAAATCTATGACATAAGGCGATATCAAAATGAATGCCATAATAGGGGTCCAGGTTTTAGTTTCTAATCTTATTTTGTAATTTGTCAAATCTATTTTACACGTTACAACTAAATGATCTGCTGATATGGTATAGAGGGGCTAATGATGTGGCGTTTGAATATTCTAATGTTTCTGTTAATATTACTTGGCAAATCCCTTCGCTTTTTTTGTAATTTGAGTAGGCGGGTTCACATAAACTAATCCCACATGAAATAAAGTTAATAACGTATTTGAGTAAGTCTTATTTGGTTTCTGTGTACCAAAATTTAGACTTTCTACACATTCTGTTTTATTATATTCTGAAATGATTTCAGTGTTTTCTCAAATTTATCTAAAAAAACAACAGAGTTAAAACTATATAGGCAATAAACTACAGCAAACTCTATTTTCTATTTATCTGTTTTTATTTCAATTGAGCTATCATTTTGTTTAAAAGTGTAACTTTGTATATTTACCAATTTACTCAATTATCATTTATATTGTTTGTTAGCCATTTTACAGTAATTCTTAAAATATTGAAATTTTGTTCAATTAAAAACTGTTTAAAGTCATTAAAAATCTAACATTTAAATGTCGCACTTTAATCATAGTACAGATCACACCATTATACAATGCATAAAAAGAAGTATAAATAGTAATGTAATTCAATAAATTAATAATTCTTAAAATACTGTAATTATAAATAAAAAACATAAAATTTTAAATTACATTACGTCCAATCTATAAAAAAAAAACGTATAATTATTTTTTTCAATATGATAGTCAGATGAAAATTTTACTTTGAACAAACACAATTATATAAAAAAAAACCTGGGTAGTTTTTGAAATTTCTAAAGCGTTTGATAGTATATAGCATCTTAATCTTATTAATTATGTTTATTTTATATATATTGATGACAAACCTGTAAGTCTTATCAATAGCTTTTGTGAGGTTATGTGCTTTTGCCAATTTTATTTTTAATTTTTTTTTTTAATAGTTAAAAGTTCTATTTATAGTCTTGGTTGACATTTCTAGTTTAAAATCTGTAGGTATTACTTAACCATGTGAAGATTAATTTTGAAAATACTTAGCTTATTACTGTTTCAATGTCAAAATCTGAAGTATTAAATGTTAGACTAAACAACAAATTTATATTTAATTTTTACTCAAGTTGATTGTTTGGGGTTAAGATCTCACATAATCTTTTCTAGACTAAGTATGATGTTAATGTATATGACTTTCAGAGAGTTTTGAAAACTAGAACTTATTATCGGGTTCGAGTTTCCTACTTGATAGTCAGTTTAACTGGTTAAAAAAAATGTGTTGTGATAAGTACTCTTTTTTGTATAAAAAGAGAAAGTTTAGTAGGTGTATAGCCTCAATGTCGCGTGCACGTTAAGACCATACCGACCGCACCTTGATTTGTAGTATTTTAACAAAAACGGCAACTTCCCCTTCATCGCTGCTTCTACAAATAACTTGATAATCGATTTATTTTTTTACCAGTACATTTAGAAAGGATTAAACTATGATATGTCGAAGTCTTTTTTGTGAAATTATATTTGCAAATAGCAACAAAATGCATTCAAAAATACAGAAAAACGCATTTATTTTTATATTTGATGGGTTTTTTCGGCTATTTCCTAACTATTATTTGACTAAAAGACTTCGACATATCATAGTTTAATCCTTTCTAAATGTAATGGTAAAAAAGAAATCGATTATCAAATTATTTGTAGAAGCTGCGATAAAGGGGAAGTTGCCGTTTTTGTTAAAATACTACAAATCAAGGTGACCGCTACCTTGATTTGTAGTATTTAAATATGCTCTTAAAGAATCCAATAATGTAAGCTAAAATTCTTAAATTTGCGAAAAAATTTTTAGATGTTTTAATCTCTGGCGTTAGTGATTAGCTTTGACATCAAAAATAGACCGACGCGTACGTTAAATAAATAATTCAGATGCAAAAAATTTGTTAGTGGCAATAAGTAACATCTAAACAACATTTCATTTAAATTTGATTTAAAAAAGAGCTATTGAATCATTGGCGGTCTAAAATTGACTAATGACAGATAATTTAATTTGCATTTGCATAATATTGGTGTAATTTTTTTAAATTTAAAAAAATGATATTTAAAAATTACATAATATGTCACAACAACATAAAAATACGTTTGAATTTCAACGAGTGAAACCACACATTGAAGACTAGATTTAAGCAGTTTGTGAACATTGACTTTAAATATTTGTGGCTTATTAGTCTTGGGAAATACTAAATTTGAAAGTTTATTCTACTTGTTGATAGTACGGTTAAAAAAATCTTTCAAAAAAAATGTTGGTCTTGCAAGCCTTGTACTACGAGTAAATGTTTGTTTAGATGGAAAAATATGTTGTATTTTGTTTGAAACATGTTCATTAAAATATCTATAAAAAATGCAAAAATGTGCAACATTACGCCTGTTTTGTAAACTATTTATTTGTATAATTTTGGATTGGCAATAATACGAACAGCTTGTTTCTTCTTATACTTGGTAACAATATTTAATACAAGAACAAATATAAGTTTTATATATATACAGGGTGTCCGGAAAATACGTGTACAACGTTTGACGACAGACTCCTGACGTCAAAATAGGTCGATCTAAGCCGACTTAGTTATATCCAAAATTGTCTCGTTTAGCCGGTAGAGGGCGTCAAAAAAAACAAAAGTATAACAAAGTTGAAAGTATCTATTGTAAGAAACTAAGTAAAACAAAAACATTACTTAAGCAAATGTGTAAAATGACCGCCATCTTGCTGAATACACTTATTAACACTCTTTAAAAAATGATATTGGACCCTATCTAATGTCTCGGGATTATTAAAATGGTTGCCTGCATTTAAAATCCGCTGCAATAAATCATCGCGTGTGTTTACCGGAGTCTTGTAAGCTTCTGTTTTAATAGCGCCCCACAAAAAGAAGTCACACATATTTAACTCAGGAGAACGTGGTGGCCATTTTACTGGTGCATCATTGCCTCTTCCAATCCATCGGTTGGGATATTGATGATGTAAGTATTGCCGAACGGCAACGGAAAAATGGGGCGGGGCACCATCATGCATATACCACATTTCCCTCCGAAGTAAAAGGGGCAAATTCTCCAGAAGAATTGGTAATGTGTCTTGCAAAAAATTTAAATAAATATTTCCATCTAACCTGTCTGGAATAAGAATGGGACCAATAAGGTAGTGATCAATAATACCTGCCCAAATATTAATTTTAAATTGATGCTGATGATGTGCAACTTTAATGGCATGTGGATTTTCATCGGAATAAATATGTTCGTTGTGCAGATTGGTTACCCCAGATCTTGTAAAGCATGCCTCGTCAGTAAACATAATTTTTCTACAAAAATTTGGAACAAGGATTCTTTTGTTTCTAATAAATTGACAAAATGTAAGCCGCATGGGGGGATCAGTCGGTAAAAGTTCCTGGACTTTTTGTATGTGTTAAGGATGTAACAACTGTTCTCTTAAAACCTCATTGACAATCGTTTTAGAAACATTTAACTCACGTTTTAAGAGACGGGTACTGGTACTTGGTTCTTCTTCAACTCTTTCCAGAATCATCTCTTCTGTTTCCACAGTTCGAGTTGTTTGCATACGACCCCTGCCTTCAAACTTTTTCTCAAAACTGCCCGTTTCACGAAGATGACGCTCAATAATGGCAAATGTTTGGTGGTTTGGTATTCGACGGTTAGGAAACCTCTCCATGTAAACCCTAACACTCTGACGCCCATTTCCTTGACAAAACCCGTATACCAGGAGCATGTCAACTTTCTGAGAGTTTGTATAATTTTCCATTGTTAATGGTAAAATGAACTTGTAATTCAAGAATGTTGATCGTATACTTGAGTAAATTTCATAGACTTGTAACAATTTGTCAATAATTGTCAAATTATTAAACGCCATAGCAACAAGGTCATTTAAAAAATTATTGTTACAGGTAATTTCTCTTTAATATTTACAAATTTTTGACGCCCTCTACCGGCTAAACGAGACAATTTTGGATATAACTAAGTCGGCTTAGATCGACCTATTTTGACGTCAGGAGTCTGTCGTCAAACGTTGTACACGTATTTTCCGGACTCCCTGTATATATATATATATATATATATATATCTATACGTACCCATGCAGCACCGTAGAAAAGTATAAATTTGTAAAAAATATTATGCAAGTTTATTATTGTAAAAGTTATTAGCATTCGATGCATACAAATAACGAATGAGTATAAATGCATATTAACAGAGATATTAACAAAATACATAAACATACACACATATGTAAATAAAGTTGCCTACGTTAATTCGTTTAAAATAAAATTGGCTTCACCTACTTAATGAAGGCGCGCGCTCAAACCATTTATGTGTTTAGAATTTTTATACAAAAGCTGGCCCCTTTTTATTATTCTATTGTATGTATTTATAAATAGATTCAATATTAAATATTTATTAAACAGCTGTAAAATAATTAATTCGTAAAAGAAATTAACTTTTGATATTGAATATTGATGTAATTTATTTATACAAAATTACAAATTATTAAAATAGTGCTGAGATATCGGAAATTATATTAATTGCCACCTAATTTCCCATATACATTGTTTACAAAAAAATAACACATAAGAGACTCAATATATTATGTTAAAACGTTTTTAAAATAAATAAAATTTAGTAAACAGAGTTTCTAAGTACAATTAATAAACTATGTATGTAGTAAAGGTTATAATTTTTGAATTAATTAACAGCTAGCCAAAAGGGTCCAGTACCTGTTTTCTTGTTTTATGATCGTACATCCTCAGGCATAGTAGGCCTGAGGATGTACGATCATAAAACATCATCATAAAGCTTGTTTGTATATTTCTTATAGAAGTATAATATAGTAAACATACTTCTATTACAATAATTTCGTAAAAAAACACATTAAACTCTTAAGTATTCAAATAAAATTTATTACCCGAAGGTATGCCAAAGACCATGTTATTGTCAAAATGGCTAAATTTATAATATTATTACTTATATACAGGGTTAAACAAAATTACCGAAACACCTAAATAATTTTCTAACTGTAAGAAATTTCAAAAAAAGTTTCAAATAAAAGTTTTTTTGTTTTAATGAGACTATTGATTAAATTTTTAATATACAGGGTGTTTATTTTATTGTGGAAATTTGGTAAACTTTTTTTTAAATAGAGCACTATATATTGATATGTTTAGAATCATTCTATCATTCTATCATTCTATCATTCTATCATTCTATCATTCTATCATTCTATCATTCTATCATTCTATCATTCTATCATTCTATCATTCTATCATTCTATCATTCTATCATCTATCATCTATCATTCTATCATTCTATTATTCTATCATTCTATCATTCTATCATTCTATCATTCTATCATTCTATCATTCTATCATTCTATCATTCTATCATTCTATCATTCTATCATTCTATCATTCTATCATTCTATCATTCTATCATTCTATCATTCTATCATTCTATCATTCTATCATTCTATCATTCTATCATTCTATCATTCTATCATTCTATCATTCTATCATTCTATCATTCTATCATTCTATCATTCTATCATTCTATCATTCTATCATTCTATCATTCTATCATTCTATCATTCTATCATTCTATCATTCTATCATTCTATCATTCTATCATTCTATCATTCTATCATTCTATCATTCTATCATTCTATCATTCTATCATTCTATCATTCTATCATTCTATCATTCTATCATTCTATCATTCTATCATTCTATCATTCTATCATTCTATCATTCTATCATTCTATCATTCTATCATTCTATCATTCTATCATTCTATCATTCTATCATTCTATCATTCTATCATTCTATCATTCTATCATTCTATCATTCTATCATTCTATCATTCTATCATTCTATCATTCTATCATTCTATCATTCTATCATTCTATCATTCTATCATTCTATCATTCTATCATTCTATCATTCTATCATTCTATCATTCTATCATTCTATCATTCTATCATTCTATCATTCTATCATTCTATCATTCTATCATTCTATCATTCTATCATTCTATCATTCTATCATTCTATCATTCTATCATTCTATCATTCTATCATTCTATCATTCTATCATTCTATCATTCTATCATTCTATCATTCTATCATTCTATCATTCTATCATTCTATCATTCTATCATTCTATCATTCTATCATTCTATCATTCTATCATTCTATCATTCTATCATTCTATCATTCTATCATTCTATCATTCTATCATTCTATCATTCTATCATTCTATCATTCTATCATTCTATCATTCTATCATTCTATCATTCTATCATTCTATCATTCTATCATTCTAACATTTATGTTTCTTCAAAACAAACAACAAACCAACGAATAAATCCACCTTTTCAAAGTTTTAATCAAAATCAATCAAACCAACAACCTACTTATACTTATAAACCTCAATCAAACAACCAGTTCAATCCACAAAATAAATCGCAAATGAAGACAAATTTTAATTTTCAACGAAATCAATCTCAAAGGCAAACTTTTCAACCACCTACTAAACCGCAATATAAGCCGGAACCGATGTCGACTCAAACAACATTAGTTTGTGAAAAGAATAATTTTAGAAACTTTCAAAATTTTAATGCGGAAGATTATTATCATGATATGTTTGAAACTAATCAAAATTTTGAAGAACAAAATGATTGTTTGAATTTTGAAAATGGTAATGAGAATGATGAAAATGAACCTGACATAAATTTTCAAGAAAGTACATTCTTCAATCCTATAACATAGATAAGAAAAGTACCGAACTTCCTTATGTTTATATTCCTTTACTAAATGCAAACATTCTTATTGACACAGGAAGTACGATAAATATAATAAAACCTTCTATAGCTCAAAATTACTTTCCCGATAAAATATTTAATTGTAAAACTAACGTTGTATCCTTTATTAAATCAACACCCATTAATAAACAAACTAATATTTAATTACTATATGATTTCGGTATTTCAGAAAATATTCCTTGTTTACTTCATCATTTTTACTCATATTTTGACGGAATTTTAGGATTTACCTCGATAAAACGTTTACAACTTATATTAGACCCTAACAGCATGATTTTATATAATCAATGTTATCAAATTCCACTTTTAAAATATACCCCAATTAATAAAAAAATTATTTTTGAAACAATTATTCCAGAAAATACTACAAAAACATTTAAAATACCTATTAAATTGCCTAACGGTGATTATTTAGTTAATCAAGGCAAACTATCTGGATTATGTAATATTGATGAAATTGTAACCTCTGTAAAAGATAATATTATTGAAATTCAATTAACAAACCCTACCGTTGAACCATTTCATGTAAAAATTAATCCAGATGAACTAATGAATAAAAAAGTAAAAAGTTTGAACGAATTTATAACAACTGAAAAAATTCACTTTTACAATGAAAATAATAATTTTAAAGTTGACCTGACAAAATTAAAAATTAGTCATTTAAATTTAGAAGAAAAACAAAAATTATTCTTAATTTTAGACAAAAATAGAAATGCTTTATTTAGCCCAGATGGACCGTTAAATTTTACGAACGACATTCAACACAAAATTAGAACTTCAGACAAAAGTCCTGTTTATGGTAAAACTTATAGATTTCCTTTTAAACACAAGAAAGAAGTAAGGCAACAAATTAATGACCTTTTAGATAAACAAATTATACGTGAATTATTTTCTCCTTGGACCTCTCCTATATGGATAGTCCTCCATAAAACAGACATCTTTGGCATGCCTAAATGGAGTATGGTAATTGACTACAGAAAGTTAAATAGTAAAACAATTGACGACCGACATCCTCTCCCAAACATAACGGACTTATTAGATAAGCTGGGCAAAAGTAACTATTTTTCGACATTAGATTTGGCAAGCGGATTTCATCAAATCCGAATGAATCCTGCCTCTATCGAAAAAACCGCGTTTAGTATTGAGGATGGACACTACGAATTCTTAAGAATGCCATTCGGGCTTAAAAACGCACCAGCTACGTTTCAGCGTATGATAAATCACGTTTTAAGAGATTACATTAATAAAATTTGTTTAGTCTATATGGACGATGTAATCATTTTCTCAACTAGTCTCCAGGAACATATGTTAAATTTAGATTTAATATTAAAGCGATTTCTGGAAAAAGGGTTAAAAATACAACTAGACAAAAGTGAATTTTTACACAAAGAAATTTTATTTTTAGGACATAAAGTAACAACTAAAGGCATTGAGCCTAACCCAAATAAAATTCGAGTTATCCAAAATTTTCCACTTCCAAAAACAACAAAAGACATTAAATCCTTTTTTGGTTTGGCGGGATATTATAGAAAATTTATACAAAATTTTGCCAAAATTACAAAACCCCTTACAAATTGTTTAAAGAAAGAATCAAAAATTGAACATACAAAAGAATTTATTCAAGCGGTCAGTAAAATTAAAGAAATCCTTACTAATAAACCAATACTCCAGTACCCAGACCTTCCAAAAAAAATTATTTTATTTTATTTATACTACTGATCCATCCCAATTTGCTATAGGAGCAGTTTTAAGTCAGATAAATGACCAAGGACACGATTTACTAATTAGTTTTATATCCCGTACCCTAAATCAACCAGAAATAAATTATTCAACGATTGAAAAAGAACTATTAGGCATTGTTTGGTCTTGCAAAATGTTCCGACCTTACCTATATGGAAATAAGTTCTTATTAAAAACTGACCATAAACCTTTATCATGGCTATTTAATTTAAAAGATCCACATTCAAAACTTGTTCAATGGCGCTTGAAGTTACAAGAATTCGATTATGAAATTGAATATATCAAAGGTAAAAGTAATCAAGTGGCTGACGCTTTAAGCCGAATTAAAAATCAAGAATGCCACATAAATGAAACATTAAATGAAACAAAATCAAACGCAGCTACAATAAATTCAAGTATTCTATTAGTTGATGAAGTTGTTGAAAAATTTAATCAACCTGGAAAAACTACAATTCACTCAAATTCTGAAACACTTTTAGAACTGCCTATTTCAGATAAAGCTATTAACTCATTTCCTCGACAAATTTTTATAGACTAGCAAGGATTAAAACTGGAATCTCGTGTACAAAAAATATTTAATAAGCAAATACTTACATGGAAACTTAATCAACATTAAAATTTGAACAATCAGTTTATGACACTAACAAAAGAATTCATAAAACCAAAATTAAAATATGCAATTTATTTCTTAGATGAGATACTTCAAAATCTTTTTATAGCCTTTGCACAAACAAATTTTACAAATCCAATAGATTTTGTCATTTGCAAAGAAAAATTAATTAATGTAACCAACCCTCTCCAGCAGAAGGAAATATCAAGGAAGTATCACGAAAATTCAAATCACAAGGGCATTCTAGAAAATCTAAAAGAAATTCAAAAACGATATTACTGGCCTAATATTCAAAAACATTTAAACAAATTTATTAATGAATGTAGAATTTGTTTAAAAGCAAAAAATGAAAGAAATTCAATTTACTTCACAATCCTGCAGGGCAATACCTTTTTGATCATATTTATATAGACACAATCACTCTTGACAGTATTATTTATCTTACAATAATTGATTCATTTTCACGTTATGGTCAAGCCATGACAATGGAAAGTAAAAACCCGGTTGACATTAAACATAGCTTACTAAACCTTTTTGCTCAACATAATATACCTAAATCTATTACGAGCGACAACGGTTCAGAATTTAATAACGAATTAATTCGAGATTTTAGTAACGAATCAAACATTAATTGGCATTTTAACATTGCTACGAGATCTCAAGGAAGAGCGTTCATTGAGAGATTTTACTCTACTTTACTAGAAAACATCCGAATTTTCAAAGCAAAAAATCCAAATTTAAAAACAAAAGAACTAATTCTTAAAAGTTTAATTTATTATAATAACACAAACCATTCCAGTGTTAAACAAAAATCTTTTGTAATCATTTATGGATATGAAATTGACATAATATCAAGATTGCCAGATTTAAAATCAATAGATGAAGAAAATAAAATTGATCAACATATGAATCAAATTCGCGATATTCAAGGTAAAGTCTTAAAAAATACCATTCCTAACGAAGAATGTGTACCAACTCCGGTCAACAAAAAAACTACCTATGTTAAAAAACCCACGAAAAAAACAAAACCCCAGTATCAACCAATAAATGTGACTAAACAAGAAAATAAATTTGTATTTTCTGATGGTAAAAAATACCATGAACAACAACTCAAAGTAAGAAAAAAATTTGTTCTATATAATGAAACTGATTATCCTCCTGCTGATGATTGCGATCTTGGTCCTAACTCCGGCACATCTTCAACTCCACACTGAACCAATCAACAACCCTCTATTACCAGTATATTTTGGTAAAACTCACATAAGTTTAGAAAATGTTTATTATTTCTATTACATCAATCTTTCTGACATCATAAATCAACTTTCAAAATTTCAAATTGCTATTAGAAACTTACCTTTACAACTGTTAATGAAAAATTCTAATTCATCTATTATTTGTGAAAAAAACAAAACATTTATATACTCTCTCAGATAATTTATTGGCAATGATTTCACTAAGAGGTAAACGTGGATTACTTAATTTTGTTGGTGAAGTTTCTAACTTTTTATTTGGAACTCTTGATGACAGAGACAAAAAGGAAATTATAGAGTATGTTCAGAAAATCCAATCTAATGAAAAAAAAAAATCAAAATTCATTTACTAAAGATAAAATTTTACTGCAAAATATTACTCAAACGTACGATCAAAAAATTAACAATATTATTCAAAATCAAGCTAAAATTGTTCAGCAATTAGAAAAAATTTCTGATTCTTCTGAAGTGCAAATAATGTTAAAATTAATCAATTTACAATACGAATGTTTGAAATAGAAAACTTTCTTGAACAGCTGATTACAGCGGTGAATTTTGTTAGATTGCACATATTACATCCTACGATTTTGAACGTTGCAACTCAACAAGATCTCATTAAAAATATGGGCATTAAACTTCCTCTTAATTTATATGAAATCTATCAACTAATAATTTGTGATGTCCAAATTGAAAATAATTTAATAATTTTTATTATTTCATTTCCAACATTCTCAGAACAATATGCATACTACAATTTGTTATCAATTCCAATATTGAACAAAACACTTTTGGATACCCCCTCATTTTTGTTATCAGGGCAAACAAATCAATAGATCACTCAAAAACAGTGTTTAAAATTAGAAAGTTTATATTTTTGTAATCAAAAGAATTTACAACCTGTAAAACCATGTATTCAAGAAATTCTAAATAATCATAAATTTACTAATTGTACTTTTGCCAACACTAAATTAATTAATGATATTGTAATACCAACTAGTTCGGAAATAATTATTGTACCAAAGAATAAGCTATTCATTCAAAGTAATTGTTCACTCAGTCAAATTATGGTTGATGTTCCTTTAATTTTACATAGGAATAATTGTTCATTAAAACTTAATAACATAAGTTTGATTCAACCTCTTAATGAAATCAAGGTGGCACCTTTATTTAATTTGTTCTGTGAACTAACAGCCACACCTAATATTAACATTGAATTAGATTTAAGTGAGGTTCATAACACTGCAACTATTAAGCAGTTTTCAACTCCCAATCTAGAATTAGTAACAATTAGTAACCACGACATTTCCTTATATATTATAATAACAATTATTTTAATTTTAGTACTAACGTATTTTTTACTTAAGAAGTTTAACATTAGTAATTGTGTTGCAAAAATTTGTAAAAAGAAAACTGATGAATGTAACAAATCTCAGATTGATTTAAGTAAACTTAAGTGAACGTGGAAGTTCACATTTATGAAGGGAGGTGTTATATATTATAACATCCGTCGGCCCACACTCAATCTCCGATTTGATAACTCTGCAACTCTGCAGGTGGCCTTCCTCGAAGCACACCTGCAAGGTCAATCGTCATTGTTGTAATAAACAGCTCAATAAGCATTTTATTACTATAAAACAGATTGTAAAAACCTAGTTTAGTTTAGTCTTAAATTATCCATCATGTAATTAAAAGTTTCGGTAATAATCGACAAATCAAAATTTAATTTATCTATTGTCAAGAAAACTATTGATAAGACTTACAGTTTTTTTATCAAAACCTATACAATGGAGATTGTTGCAAAGATTTGGATACCATACCCTAGTATACGCTTTGGAAATGTCTAGAATTACTGCAAGATTTATTCTTGTTTGTTTAAAGTAGAATTCTATTTGTGACTAACATAAGTTAGAAAATCTGTTGTTGAATGTTTTGATCGAAATTCATATTAGGTATCTAAAATAAAGTTATTTTGTTCTAAAAACTTGACAATGTAAAATTTAATATATTTTTAAATTTTTTTGACAGATAGGCAATAATTCAATTGGTTTATAATTTGAAAAACCAGACTTGTCTCCCTTTTTAAGTATAGGTTAAACATTTGCAATTTTTTTACAATTTGGGAATTTTTATTTTTGTATGAAAAGCCTAATTTACTTGCAAATGTTATACTTTGTAACTTAATCTTTTATTTTTATGAAATTCAGTAAGCCGTGATATTAAAATTACTAATAGTAGCAACACAATACAAAGTAAGTTTTTTATATTACTTACCTAGTTGTTTTTTCAGTAATGCTTTTTTTTGTTACGACTCTACAGCATGGATATATAAAGGATGGGCCATGTTTTAGTTGAATTTTGATTGACAAGATTCTACCGACGCGCGACGATGTCGTGTGGTTGAATACCTCCGTTGACAGAAGATGCATCGTTTTATTTTAGAGCAACGTTTTGAAATAATAAACATTTATTTTAAAAATGAGTTTTATTTGTCTGCAACGGCGTAAAAAAATTGTACGTTATTTGAAAGAAATAAAGCGCCATTGATCGAAGGAATACAAAAAATTGTAAAAAAAGTGCGTGAAACTGAAATGCTGGTAGACAATCCATCATCCAAAGAGTTCTGCCAAAATTATTGCTTTTGTGGCTTAAAGTGTACGCAAGCATCCAGGAACATCAACTCGGCGCAGAAGTCAACAATTCAATATTTGGCAAAGCACTTTGAGGCAGATTCTTCACAAAAACCTTGGTATGTTTGCGTTTAAAGTGCAACTTGTTCAAGAAATTAAAATAGCCGACTTTGGTGCCCGTTTTTGCTTTGCTCAGTGAGCTTTAAACAAATTGAATGTTGACATTAATTTTAACCGAAAAATCATCTTTTCGGACAAGAGCCTATTTCTATTTTGGAGGTTATGTAAACCATAAAAACTGCCGTATTTTGGAAACAGAAAATGTACATGCCATAGTTGAGAAACCAATGCATCCATTGCAAGTTACTGTTTGGTGCGAATTTTGGAGTGGTGGCGTTATTGGTTCATTTTTCTTTAAAAACGATAATAGAGCCAACGTTACTGTTACCGGACATTGTTGCAGAGGCATAATCATTGATTTTTTGTGGTACGATTTGGAGGAACTTGATCTGCAGCAGTTCTGGTTTCAACAAGATTGGGCAACATCTCATAGTGCACATGACACGATCAATCTTCTGCGCACCAAATTTAACAACCGCGTTATTAGCCGTTTTGGTGATGTGAACTGGTCATCTCGCAGCATTTGACACCGCTGAATTTTTTTGTGTGTATGCTGACAACCTACAGACAATTGACCACTTAAAACTATTGCCAAAATACTGCTAGAAACAGTGGCGCAAATACTCGATAATTGGTTCTCGAGAATGGCATCTGCCAAGCCGCGGCATCTATTTAAATTTAAATACTTAATTAGAATATACACTATCTGAAATAAAATTAAAATAAGCCGTTTGTTCTTTATCCTATATACGATTAAAATTTCAACTTAAAGATGGCCCATCCTATATAACTGAGTACCTGACTTCTTATACAATTGTTATCTTATAAACGGACTTACCAACTTAAACTAAATTTTTGGACAACATTATTACACGTATAACTAACTTTTTTTTATCTTAGACTTTTTTAAAGTTTGTCAAACCGCCAACTGGTTTATTTGTACAATTAATTAAAAAACTTACAAAAATTTATTTGTAAACAAATAAAAATGATCTTTTATTAGATATTAAGCACAATGTTTTTTGTAACAGGATTATCTAATAACAAACTTTTAAAAAGTGTCTTAAATTGACATTTCTGGCACGCCACTATTCAAAACCAGAAGACCTAACTTAAAAACGTGTTTCGCCTACCGGTTGTAAACAGTTTTGAATTTTTAATAACTTAGTATTCAATTTTTACTTAAAATAAAGATTGTATTTGCCGCTGGAATATTTTGATATCCTCGAAAAAAGAAATCATCTTTGTTGAGTTTATTGCGCAACTTTCTTCTTTCAAAAATACTAAACTAGTAATAAAAAAGTTGATTGACAAGGTTGATTTTATATTAAAAGACGCGCAATCAAAAGTTAAAATTTTATCAATAAACAAAAAACAAAATACGTTTACTTGTGGTGGCAGAAGAAGTAAATAGTGATTAAAATAAAAGAATTAAATAATTTACCAGCTAAGATTTTTAAGAGAATGGTAAAAACCGGAAATTGCTGCAACTCCTGTATCCGTAATAGCTTTAAAAAACACACCCTTTAATTTACACAGCAACCTTATTTGCCAATCAATTTTGGTTAAACAACTACTCAACTCCTGCATTATGACAAGATTATTGAACAAAATTGTACATTGTTCATCAGATAACTGCGGAGGATTGGTTTGAGTTTTGCTGTTAAAGAAACATCTACTCTACTAGCCGCTAATCTGCTCATTAGAAAAATCCTTTCTGCATACATGTTAAAGTACTCGTATATCAGTCGAGTTTGCTGAGTGTCTCGTTAAAATCGACTTGGTTGTAAAAAAATTACAATTATTTACTTTTTTTAAATGCAAACATATTATTTTATGAAGATGGTTAAACAAAACTGACAACATAAAATTTTTAATTGCTATAAATTTTAAAATCAAATTCTCTACTTCTAGTAACAATTTCACAGTTTTGAGATGTGACGTTTTTAGCCCAAACTTTAAAGTTTAATAACTTTTTAAATAATGGTGGCAAAGATTTGGGTGAAGACCAATAAGTACAACTTTTAAACCTTACACGCTAACATAGTTTTTGGAGTCGGACCATCTTTGGTAAATAAACGTATAGATGTTTTTTAGAAGCAAAATTTTTTAGAAGATGTTTTAAGACATATTGTCATCTAAAGAAATATTTACTTGTAGTACAAGACTTGCTAAGAATTTTAATAATTATTCACTAACATTTTTTTTAATTGGACAATCAACAAATAATATTTACTTTCAAACTCATAATTTCCAGAAAATTATAATTTGCAATTATTCAAGGTCAAAGTTTACAGACTGCTTAAATCTCGTCTTTAATGTAACAGTTTTAGCAATTATTACATTTAGAAATTAAAAGAAAAACTGACGATAAATATTTCTAATATCATATAAAGTAATGGCAAAAATTAAAATTGAAAACTTTGCTTTATGGAATGTTGTGACTAACAAAGTAAATAAATAGAATAAAAATATTACAAATATATTATATTAAATAAATAAAAATTTGATTACTATCAAAAACAACATCATCAATCATCATTAAAAAAAAGTTTGATCATCATCAACAATATCAATATTTGACAAAAAAACAAACAAATAAAATTTACATTTAGTTAAAATGTGTCAAAAGTTATTATATCCTGTAACAATTTTTAATAGTATTTATTTGAATAAAAAAAACACATTCTGTTTTTTCATTCCTAACAGTTGACCATAATTATAATTCATTTTATAGGATGGCAGTAAAATAAAACATTCTAATGTTATATATATAATATTTATAAAAAAATCATTCACTCGACATATCATTTACACATATAAAATAAGCAACGTCTTATAAACTATCACAATAGAGACCGTTTTAAGTACAAAAACAAAAAACAATATAACAAAAAATGCATGCAGTATACATCATAATTGTTACAAATAACAATAAATAAATAAATATTAATATTATAAGCTTCGAGGTAAAGTAATTTCAATATCCTGCGTATATGGATTTGACGTCACTATACTTTGATTATGTAAAAGTTCTCTGCGTCTTCTTCCGGACATGGCCATAGGCACCAAAAGTGCCATACCAGCTGGTATCATTCCAGCACCTACAGCTGCTAACACTGATGCTGTATCTGGACGATCACGATCTACTTCATATGGAACCGGTTGATAACCAATGTTCGGTGCAGATAACGGCTTTACTTGTAAAGCTGCGGGTTTTCTTATTTGATTTCGAATTTTTAATTTTTGTTTCTTGACGTAGGCCCTTTGCGCTTCATCTACGGTCTGAAACGTTGATTCTACTTGAAGTAAGCCACCGTGTGAAGTGGTCATATTGACTTTTCCGTCGTTCAGCGGGGGTAGCACTGTAAGTCGTACAGATTTATGACTTTCAATTATATTGTCTTTATTTGATTCAAATTTCATAGATCTCTGCCGATTTTTAGGATATTTATAACCTTTAGTAGTTGACAATAAGACCCACTCACCGTCGCCTTTGAATGGATGCGTTGCTGGTAGAAAATCGGAATTGGCACCTCTGCGTCGATTAGAATATTCTTGACTGTTGTGATCAGGAAAATTGGGTGGTAATCCATCTGTTATTATATCACTTTGATGGTTGCACTTATTGTCATGTTTATGAGGTCGTTTAGTCCAAGATGGTTTTGTAGTATCACTACCATAACTATGTACCGGATGAATTTGTACTTTTTGTCCATAAATTGCTGAAGGACGATGATATTGTGGACGCTTATTATTATTATTATAGTTATTATTATTATTGTGATTGTTATTATGATTGTTGCCGTAATAACCACTATTATCATCTTCTTCTTCTTCTTCCACTTCGTCTTCTTCTTCTTCGCTACTATAATAACCAGATGGCTTCGATGTAGGTCTATATGGTTTTGAAAAGGATGGTTTAGAAACTCCATAATCTAAATCGTCAGGTCGATCATAATCCTGGAATCTATCATTGTAACCCGGTCGATTATTATACGAATTTTGAAATTTATTATTTGGTTTGCTATGCCATTTTGAAATTTTACTCATTGACCATGGTACGGCCTCCATGCTCACCCAACCCTTTTTATCAGTATATGATGAACTTGGTTGTTTATCAATATGCAATAAATTCCAGGATTTTGATTTTTCTGGCTTTGTCCTTTCAGTAGATTTTTCTTCATCCTCACTAGCTTCAGTTGAAATATTATCATTTTTTAAATACAGTTCGTCGTGTCCTTCATCTTGATATGGTTTTCTGCGCTTAACTTTATCGTTGTAATTATTTAAAAAATCCTTTAAATTATGCGAGTTATCTTCATAATCATTATCTTCTCTGTCCATGATTTTATCAGTTTTTAATGTTGTTGGTTGAAGCGTCCTGTGTTCAAATTCCGGCATGCGATGTTTATAATCATTAGGGCGGCTGTCCCATAGAGGATGATCTGCTTCAATAATACGTATTGGTTTCGAGCCGGGAACTTCCAAATCGTATGCACGCGTCGTGAAAGCGGTAACTTTATTTATAAAAACCACGTGTGTTGCTATACAGAGCAGTAGTTTAAACATTGTTAACACTGAAATGTCTTTAGAGTAACTGAAGAAGTTAAACGGGTGATTATAAATTTATGCCAGTTATGTGCTTAATGTAGTACAAGGTGCCCCTTCTACTGCGGATTGAATAAAAAAAAACGATTGTTCCAGCTCTCTTCGGCAAAGATACTTCGATACGTCTCTCACCTTCACCGCAAACACTCGCGGTCTCGGCCGATGAAAGGCTTTCTCCGTTTTCTTCAAATCGTGCGTCGTTTTTCTTTTGTTTTGTTTCGGCGTTCATTAAATCGTGCTGGCGTTAATTGCCAAGATCCCTGATGCCCCTTTTCGTCTTTCTTTTTATTCTTTCGCGTTCCATTGTATTTTTAATCTGTTTTTGATGTATCGCATGCAGTATTCATTTATGATAAATTCATTAATTTCAAAGAAAGTTGTCAATACAATACGTATATTAATTTCATATTACGGTGAGCATGGTAATTTATTTAATGAAATATGATATGCATTGTGAACAACATAAATGGCTATATGTGGAGAATTTATGTGTATATAAATAAATATTAATATGACTTCTTACTGATATTATGGCCATTGATATATATTTATTTATAAAAATATTCAATGATTAATGTGTTAAATTTATTTAAATATATTTATTTGATTTTATGATATAAAACATAGACATTACCAATTTCTCAATTTTACTATTTTCTATTTTTAAAACTATTAAATAATGGTTTATAAATACATATTAGATTTATCAAAATATAATACTATAATAGTAATAATATTGAAAGTAGTTTAGTCTATTTACATTTTACACAACACAAACTTTTATACCGTAAAGCTTTTACATTACTCATTCAAAGTATTTTTATAATATGCAATAAAATACTCTTAAAATTTTTTTTGTTTTTTTGGTTTTATAGCTGTTTTCTATTTAAATTAAATAATTAGTTAAATTTCTCTAACAGATTTAAAAAAGATAATTAAGGGCATTCTTTATTTGTTGTACATGTACATATATAAATATACAAATGTACTTTACAAATTGCTAATCTACCTATTAATAATATACTTTTTTATAAATAAATATTAGTTCTGTTTTGTATTTTTTGGTTTTAATTTTTTAATAACAATTTGTATTTTATAGAAAAAAGATAAACAAAAAATATAAGAAAGATCAATTACTTATTTTTCTCATTTTTTTCGTGCTGTTAATTACAATATGCATAAATGTATAAATACAATTGGTTAAGTGAGTGTAGTGTCACCGTGTTACCTATCATTTTTAATAAATAAAGTCGTAATAATGTTACACACAACTTACGTTTTAATTTAGTGACGTTTTACTATTATTTCAAAATAATAAAAAAGTTTGTATGTTTTTACAATGACAATCAGCTATTTAATTAACGAATGAAACCAGGGATGCGTTCTATAATTTTATCTATGCAGGACGCTTGCCTAAACATCTACGTCCAGTTCAAGAGAAAAAGTTTAGCAAGCTCGCGAAGGTTGGTAAAGTTGCCCTGACATGCGCCTGACGTACCAAATCAAAATACTGACCAAAAGTAAAATAGCACCAAGATCATGTAGCTTAATTTTTATAAAAACTTCAGATAATATGCAATTTATTCACACTAAGAAATGATTAAAATTTTATATTTTTTTATTTCAATAATGAGTTGCTCTTTTATGATTTTTGAAGCAATCAGCCTAGCTATGTTAAAAATTTAATTGTCAATCTCAGCTTGAATGCTTAAATCTCAATCTTCCAAATACACATCAAAATATTGCAATATGTACTAAATGTAATGTTTTATATACCTATTATTAAAAATTGTATGTATGTTGCTTAAAAATATCAAGTAAAGTAAATGGGCTTAAAATGGCATTCTATCGATTGTATGCCTCACGTGTTTAACATGGGTTAGGTTTGAAGTAGGGATGAGCCGGACTTTAAAAAGATCGATATTTTTAATCGATTTGGAATCGAACATAAATAATCGATGTTTAAAAATACCGTTTAAAAAAATCGATTTTTTATAAATTGTTTCAAAAATCAATTTTTCTTAAATCGTTTCAAAAAATTGATTTTTAATAAGAGATAGAAAATGCCGATGTTAAACACAACAACAATAATAGTTAACAAAAATGTAAAATTAGAAAAGTAAATTTAATTAGTATTTATTTATCCGATTTATGCACACTTTGTTAACTTTAAAAGTTAAGTAATTTAAATTTAAAAACAAAAAAGTAAATTTATTTGTCAATACAGATAGATAAAAGTATAAAAAAAGTGAAGAAAGAAAAATACAAAAATACATAAACAAGCATTTATTTTAAACACAAAAAATATTATTTCACAAATAACATAAAAAACATTTGTAATATAATATATATATTGTAAAAGCTAAATTTAAAAAAAAAATCACTTAATAAAAAGTTAAAAAAAGGTTATTGTCACAGACAATCAGTCAGACAATATCCTAAAAACTAAATAATAATATAAATTATCACAATTTCTCTTTAATCGAGTTGAGATTAAAATAAACGTAATTGTCATAGACGATTGCACAAAATAAATTAAAAAAATATCACTTCAAAAAATGTAAAAAAAAAGTTATTATCATAGACAATCAGTCAGACAATATTGTAAAAACTAAATAATAATAAAAATTATCACAATTTCTCTTTAACTGAGTTGAGATCAAAATAAACGTAATAGTCATAGATAATTGCACAAACTAAATTAAAAAAATATCGTTTAACAAAACATCAAAATTACAATTTCCAATACAACTCATTAACTGAACGCATAAATAAGAATTTTGATAAATTTTTTGGCTTTATTTTATTTCTATTATGCGTTATGATATTGCCAGCCTCTGAAATTTCTGATGGTACTAAAGTACCCACTACAGATAAATACTGTTTAGCTATAGATACTAACACATCAGATGATAAGTTTTTTTCCCAGTAATTCACCGAATTATCTACAAGAGGGATCACAGGCAATTGTAGGTAGAGTTTTAAAACTGGATTCAATTCGTTGATATTAGTTGATTCCCTTGTCGACAGATTTTTTGACAACATATTATGGTAGCTTCAAGTGCTGTCGTTATTATCAGCTACATTTTCATCGCTTAAATTCATTGTTTTAGTATCTGGACTTCCAATTTTACTTTGCTCATTTAGAATTTTGTTAATGTTATTTATTGCATAAGCACATGCAGATTGATCTATTAAATGATTTTTTTAAACGAGGATCTAATGGCGCTGATGCTGCCAATAGTTCATTCCGCTCAATTGAGCCAAAGCGTTTTTGGATATCAGCCAATATTTCAATAATTTTGCAGCAAAGGCAATTTATCAATAAAATAATTTTGCTAGATGTTGCTACGTATTCGATTGGTTTTAAAACCATAAGAATTTTTTTGGACATTTATATTTCACATGCCGTCAACATTTCTGGTGACTTCGGGTTTTTAATCAATATTGGTGGCATATTCTGCGCAAGAATTAAAAATTGATCTGCCATATAATAAGTTGAACTCCACCTAGTAGGTACTGATTGAATAAATTTGAGAGTTGTCTCATTGTCAACTTGTGATTTTCAATGTTGATCTGTAGCCGACACACTGCTTAAAAAAAGTGACAATACTCTTAATTTTGTCAACTATAGGTTTAATATTTTTATTAATACAGTTTTTTGCAACTAAATTTAGTGTATGTGCAAAGCAAGGAAGGTGTTTATTTTTGCCAAATACACTTGTCACAGCTTTTTCAATATTTGCTGCATTATCTGTGACGCATGCAGTAACTTTATTTTGCACCTTCTACCTTGCACATACACTTATCAAACAATCTGCTAAATACTCAGCAGTGTGGGCTTCATCTAGCTCATAAACACCCAATGTTATGAATTTTATTTTTTGTCATGGTAATGTATAGTCACTCTTAAAAAACTCACCGTATTTAGTGTTTCTGTCCATATATCAGTTGTCAATGTTACAGATTTCACTAATAACAGTTCATTTTTTATGTGATTTGACAAAATATTGTATTTTTTGTCTAACAAACTCATAATTTTATTGCGGCTTGGCAACTTATATAATGGTGCAATGGTGGTCATTAGTTCTTTAAAGCTTTCTTTTTCAATTGTGTTAAATAGAAGATTATCCTTAACAACCATATATAATATTGCATTTGTTATTTTATTAGATTTGGCACTTCCATCTAAAAAAAAAAAAAAAAAAAAAAAAAAATCTTATAGATGTAAATATTTTTATTAATTAAAATAATTTTTGCCGTTACGTCATTTGATAGAAATAAATTAAAAAAAAAAATAACTTATAAAAGTATCTACATATTTAATAAAAACATTAAAATTTATATACATTTTTAATTGTACTATCAAAAAATTAAAATAAATCACTTATTTTTTGTGACGGGTATGCAATCTAATGCTATAGTGCACAATTTAAAAAATTAACATTTTGTAGTATGTATAACCAAAAAATACTTTATACGAAGTAATAAATGTTTTATATAACATTAATAAAATAAATACAATTAAATTAGTTAAATAAACTATACAATAAATTCTTACCAGAAAAAGTTTTAACATTTGTTTTGTTTCATTGGTTTGTTTACTCATTCTGCACATTTTGCTTTTTTTATCCAAAATTTGCTAACTTTTTTTCATTTCTACATCATCTTTTTAGTATTTTTTGTTTTTGTTTTTGTGTACTTTAAATTATCAAAGTATTTTGCAATATTATTTTTTATAATAATTGCATATTTATTTTTTTTTCTTGCATTTCTATATCTTTATCACGCATTGTTGTTTTTTTATACAACTTTTTTACCGTTTCTCATTTTTTTCTACTTCTTTACAGTCATATTCCTTTTCATTATAATATTTCTTTTTTTCTACTACTATTTTTTTATACCTTTATTTTTTTTTACTATCTCTAACAACATGTATAATGGGGTTTTCCTATATTACCCCATCTCCAGTGTTTTGCCTGTAAAGTTTTTAATTTATTCTTCTATTTTCTTTTCATAAAGCATCATACTTTTAACTAGACTATCAAAGATTGTCTTTTGTTTTCATTTTCCTTTCACTTATTCTTATTATTATTTTCAGTTGTTAAAAAATTTCAATAACTTTTTTTGTTTTATATATCCATGCTTTATTCAGTATTTCATCTACATTTGGCATCTTTGTTTTGTTTAGTTTTTCTATTTGCTTTTCTATTGTTTCCTCTGTAATTTCTTTCTGTTGCAAAGTCGGTTTTTGAATTTTTTTGTTTTGATCTTTTTTTTACTTGTTGGTTTTACCAAGTAATATTAAAAAAATGTGTTTGCTATTTTTTTATAGTAATTGTTTGGTTTGATCTTATTTAATGCTGTTTTTTTTTTGTTTATGTACTTTTATGTTATCTTATTCTTTTTTTTTTGTTTTAATATGTTCTTAACGCTTTTTGGTAACTTAAGTTGGTTGCTTTGATGTTTTTTTATTTGCGTAGCATTTTTCTTGTTTTTCTCTTTTTCTGCATGCATTTCTATTATAATTTTTTTTCTATGTATACAGATAACTTTTCCACTGTTGTTTTTTGTATTATTAAATTTTGCTTTCTACGTCGTTTTCTATAAAAAAATTTTTTTTTCAGTTTTTTGTGTGTTACTTTTTATCCTTTCTTTTGACCATATTATTTTTGTTATTGTTTTCTTTTTTTGTTGTTTGTTTTATTTATTTTACACAATTGTTTAGTACACTTCTAATGAGTAGTGATCTGACTTCACTCTTTTTCTTACTTTAATTTTCTTTTTTTTTGCTACGCTTATTTATTTATTACTACGTAGTCAATTACCGATTGGCTATTTGTTCAAACTTTTGCATGTTTCTTTTGTTTATCTTCTGATTTATTTAACAAGTCCCACTTTTTTCTTTCGTTATTTCTAACATATTTTTATATTTTGTTTTCTTGGCTGTACTTTGATTCTATTTTCTCCCAATCTCTCAATATTATAATAGTCTTATCTCTGCTGCTTTTTGTAGTGTTTCTGCTATTGCTTTCTTAATATTTTAAATTGTTTTGCTAAACAATGTAATAATCTTAAAGTTTTTATTTTCCATTAAAAAGTTTTGTTGTAATAATCCGTTTTTATCCGCTTTCTTATAATTTTTCTGCGTTATTTCTCTACGTAATCCCGTAATTATTCTACCCTTTGTCTTACTCTTTGTTCTTTGACTGGACTGCTGGTTGACAAATCTATCCATACTAGTTTGGCATATTTTCTTTAATTTTTTATTTTTTTTTTTAAGTTTCTAACGTTCAACGTTCTAATATCATTCTAAAAATATTTCTTTTTTATTTTATCTTATTTTTATTGGTTTTTTTAATCTTTTCTAAAATATTTTATTTCAAATTCACATTTTGCTTTTGATACATTATTTTTGGTATCTGACTAGTTATTTTTGTTTTTGGTATTGCTTTTTCATCTTGTCTTACGTCATCATCTATGTACATATTACTTTTTGTTAATCTCAAAGTATTCTTTTTTATTTATTTTCAATAACTTTTTGTTTTTATCTATAAAATCTAACCTAACCAATACTGACAGTTTTTTTCAATCTTCTTACCCAGTCTAAATACTTTTTTACACTCAAATTAACGTTTAGGTACTCTGCCATGTTTGACACAACAATGCCAGCTTTTTCTTCCAGTCTTTCTATCAAGTTTTTTTTTTAATTTTTTATTAATAAATTCTTTGTTTGTTGTTAATATTCATTTTTTAAAATATTTTTTTTTATTTATCTAGAATTTTATCCAGTTTTGTTTTTATCTTAGTTGTTTCCCTTTCAATTGCTCAATCCGCTTTTTTTTATTTGTAAAGAATTGATTTTTTTTTATCTCAATATAAATTATAACAGTATGTATATAATAACATAAATATTACAGTTTTTAATTTTGTAAATTTTGCGTCTCGATCTTACGACGCGACTTGCAGGTTGTTGTGTTCACGGTCACGCGCACTGCCTATTAGACCACGAAGTACTGTTTGCTTACTAGGTCTTACGTTTGTCACTATTATTTTTAGTTATTATTGTCCTTGTGTTAGGTTAATGCAAGGATATTGGAATGGCAACCATAGAAAAATAGTGAGGCAAAATTTGTAGGTAGGCAACTTGCCGTTGTGCCGCATAACGTTCTCACTTTTAGTATGTTTTACTCTGTCGCACAAGTCACTACGCCATGTACAGTTTAAAAGTGCAATATTAACAAACAAAATAATGGGGTTGCTTTTGAATGAGAATTTTTAAAACAAACAGAAAATAAAGTTTAGTTGAATATAAAAATTATATTAAATGCACGTAAACAATATTGGCTAATAATTATACTTTTACATATTTGTATATGGGTAATTCCATTACTTTTTCGACAAATTTGAAAAAGTCGACCTTTTTGATTTTGCTCAAATTTTTGGGGATCAAAATATAAATGAAAAAAAATGAGATTTCCAAAATTCTGGATCTTAGAATATTGCCTGTTCAAAATGACACACATTTGAAGATCAAAAATTTTACAATAATTTTTAGCTTATTTGTATCTCAATTTTTGGGCTTCTGGAAAAAGATAAAAAGATTTACGATAGCTCAAATTATTCTTTATTACATGTACTTTAAAACCCATATTTTTATGTTTAATATTGTGGCAGTCATTTTGATATATTAAGCTTCAAACATTATTTCTAAAAAACCCGTAAAATTAGTAACTTTGTCAAATCTTAACAAAATTTTATCTACGAGGTTTAGATTTCTTTATGTTTATTTTTTTTTAAAGTGATCACACAAAACTTATAGAATCAATACGTATACACCACTATTTTGATGCAGGAAGTTGCACATGTTTTTGCGATCTTAAAAACTTGTAATTTTTAGGTCCCAAAAAAGCGTTGTCACCCTATGTTAATTTTAGTCAAAGTTTTAGTAAATATTTTTTAGAGCACAAGAAAATAGGTTATCTATATGAAAAATGGTATATCGGGCATTATCAACAATTTTTTAATATTCAAAAATTGTCAAAACCACATTTTTGTATCTCAACTTTTGGGCCTCTGGAAAAAGATAAAAAGGTCCACAATGCTTTAAAATATTCCTTATTACATGTACTTTAAAACCCATATTTGTATATTTAATGTTGAAGCAAAGCAAAACATAAATTACGTTATGTAAATCGCTTTATTGCTTTCCAAAATATTTTCCTTTCTAATCTATACACTTTTGCATCTGATGAAACCAATCTTTAAAACAATTTTGCTACTCTGAGCAAGGTACCTTCAAAACAAATGATTTATATGTTTCAACGGCCTCTTCAGGCGATGAAAAACGCTTGCCACGCTTTTATTTTTGATATGCCAAAAAAGGGTAATAAATAAGACATATATAAGCAATGAGTCATTAATTGGATGTTGTTATCAGGGGTGTAAATTTGTTACAAAATTGTAGCGACTCTGACTCCTTAATTTTTTTGTCCTTTGACTCATAGAAGTTTAATAATAAATAAACATGATTACGGGACGGAATTGAATGTGAGAACAAATAGTTATGATTTTTTTTTTAATAATTAAAACCAGTTAGAAATGTAACCATTTTTCTACAATTGTAACTTGCAGTAGTGTTTACTTGGAGTTTAGGTTTTCAGTAAATTATGATTCATATTTGTACACACTGAAAAAAAGTATTTAATATAGAAAAATTAGTATTAATTTTTGCAACAGTAATAATTGAAAAAAAATATTATAACAAGTCGAATTCTATTCATAAAGTAATTTTTAATTTAATCTTAATTTTTGTATTATTAAAGAGTCGGAGTCGGATTAGTTACAATCGATTCCGACTCTGACTCCTCAAATATTGGCAGACTCCACAACTCTAGATTCCGATTCCCACTCCGACTCCACACCACTGGTTGTTACTGGTCAAAACTTCTACAGCTTGTCGTGCTGTGTAAGCGCTTGCATTGTCATAATAAACAAAGATTTGCCGATTTATATTGTTTTTTCTGATTTCAGCGTTAACTTCCGGCAAACAAATTGAAGTATATCAATTAGCATTAACTGTCTTTTGATCCGCTTAGGTTCATTTTAAAACACCGTATACAGTCGATTTACCTGTTACGATGTTATATACCAAACTTGAACGACCCCCTTCAAATTTCTTTAGCATTTTCTTGCACCACTTAACAGTTGGCTGTTTTTGTTCTTCTTTCAAATTGTGTGGGATCCAACGACTGCAAATGATCGTTTAAAATTGTATGTATTTGTTTTATTGCAATGCCTAAAGATGTCTTTATCTTACTGTAGTTCACATGCCAATATGACAAAATCATTTTACGCACAGCATCAATATTTTTTGCGACAAGAGACAGCGGTGCATGGACAACCTTCGCAAAGACCGTCATCAAACGTTGGTCTTCCACGCATAAATTCTACAAACTATTTGTAAACTATAGTTTTGGGTGGTGATTCATCCCCAAATAACAAACTAAGTTTTTCCACACATTATTACTTGCGTTAAATTTTGTTGAAACGAAACCGAGCAGTTTGAAATCGAACTGTCAACTGAATTATAGGTAAAAAACGTCAAATTTTACAAATATGACAGACAATTGCAGGACCAATACAGGCAGTATTTGATTCCGCAAACTTTAGCAGTGCCCGTATATCAAGCTTTAAACATTATTTTAAAAAAACTTTTTTAAAATTGCAAAATTATGCTTTGTTTAAACCGTTCTAACTTTGTCAAATTTTAAAGAAATTTGATCCACAAGGTCTAGATTTTTTTGTGTTTAATTTTTTTTTTTAAGTAATTACACAAGACTTATAGAATTAATTAATATTTACCACTACTTTGATGCAGGAAGTTGCACATGTTTTTGCAATTTTTAAAACTTGTAATTTTTAAATCCCAAAAAAACGGTGTCACCCTATGTCGATTTTAGTCAAAATTTTAGTATATACTCTTCAGACCATAAGACAAAAGGTTATTTATATGAAAAATGATATATCGGTCATTATCAAGAAGTCATTAAAAAAATGCAAGTCGTTGTGCTGATTCGCCTGGTTGTAGGTGTTGTACTTTTGATAATAATATGGGTGAAATTTTTTACTGAAAATTGCGTCAAGAAAGTTGCTTTCTGTGGAGAAGTCTTAATTGCTAGGGCATTGCCATTACAGAATCCGCAAACAAAAATGATATCTGCGTATTCTCCGTAGTTGAACAGCATTTCTATTAAATCTTACTAACCGAACCAAAGAAAACTGTTTGGACAAGTATCAAAAGCTTGCATCAATGCACACTTGTTAAAGTAATGTTGTTTTTTAAGTGTTTTTTTGCTAAGTAAAAAGTTTTTTAATTATTTTGTATTTGTTGACTATCTCAAAAGCAAAGCAAGATAGACAAAAAGTGATTTAGATTTTCGGAAAAACTATGCCAATTTTGACAATTTTTGAATATTAAATTTTTTTTGATAATGCCCAATATACCATTTTTTATATAAATAACCTTTTTTTTGTGGTTTGAAGAGTATTTACTAAAATTTTGACTAAAATCTACATAGGGTGCGTTTTTTCTGGACCTAAAAATTACAAGTTTTGAAGATCGTGAAAACATGTGCAACTTCCTGCATCAAAATAGTAGTGAATATGTATTGATTCTATAAGTCTTGTGTAATCACTTTAAAAAAAGTTTAAACACAAAAAAATCTAGACCTTGAGGATCAATTTTCTTTAAAATTTGACAAAGTTTAACCGGTTTATACAAAGCATAATTTTGCAATTTTGCTAAATTTACGGGTTTTTTTGGAATAATGTTTGAAGCTTGATATATCAAAATGACTGCTTCAACATTAAATAAACAAATATAGGTTTTAAAATACATGTAATAAGGAATATTTTGAGCTATTGTGGATTTTCTTATCTTTTTCTAAAGGCACAAAAATTAAGATACAAAAATGTGCGGTTTGCCGATTTTAACAGTTTTCGAATATTAAATTTTTTTTTTGATATTGCCCGATATATCATTTTTCATATAGATACCTTTTTTTTTGTGCTCTAAAGAGTATTTAGTGTAATTTTAATTAAAATCGACATAGGGTGACAGCGCTTTTTTGATACCTGAAAATTACAAAAGTTTTGAAGATCGCAAAAACATGTGCAATTTCCTGCATCAAAATAGTGGTGTATACGTATTGATTATATAAGTTTTGTGTTATTACTTTAAAAAGAGATTAAACACGAAGAAATCTAGAGCTTGTGAATCAAGTTTTGTTAAGATTTTAAAGAAAGCAAAATTTTGCAATTTTGCTAAATTTACTGGTTTTTTAGGAATAATGTTTGAAGCTTAGTATGTCAAAATGACTGCCACAATATTAAACATAAAAATATGCATTTTAAAGTACATGTAACAAAAAATAATTTGAGCCATCGTATATCTTTTTCCAGAAGCCTAAAAATTGAGATACAAAATAAGATAAGACTTTTTTTGTGAAATTTTTGACTTTTAAATGTGTGTCATTTTGAACAGGCAATATTCTAAGGTCCAAAATTTTGAAAGTCTAATTTTTTTAATTCATATTTTGATCTCTGAAAATTTGAGCACAATCAAAAAGGTCGACTTTTTCAAATTAGTCGAAAAGTAATGGAATTACCCATTATGCTAGTTATGTGATTTAATTTTATACAGAACAACTGTTACCTTTATCTCAAATATCTTATAATATAAATTATAAGCAAAAGTTCATAACAAATTTTTTTTATTTTTTATAAATTTTATTGGTCATAATTATTGAAATTTATCCAGTATATAATATAACGTTTTTGGGTTAATGTTTGTGCACACTTTGTTACAACTGTGTGTGCGTTCCGATTTAGAAAGTGTAGTTTGGCCAAACGTCCTGACGAAATACGTCAGAAATACATTTTTTTTTAACGATCAATATCTACTGTTTGTCATCTGTCAACTGCCTCAACTTAATTTCCTAATACAATATCGTAGACATACAAATCTCGATTTATCGCTAAAGATAACTAATCCAGACAGCACCTTATATAGTAAGAAGTTAAGGGCAAACAAAAAAAGCGGTACGACTTGATTGAATAGAAATTTCTTGATTAGTTAATCTTCTTTAGACATTTATAATTGCTCTTGTTGTTGAAAATTGGTCCAAGAGAGCGACAAACCTGATCTTTAGGTTTTGTACTATTTTTAAAGCATTCAGGTCGTATTTTTTGCCAATGTTCCTACACTAACATAAACATATATTGTACTGACAAATAAAGATAAATTTATTAAATTGTGAAGTAAAAAATATTAATTTTAATACTAAATTGTATAGTCAAAATATGTATAGTTGTTTTAATTTAAAGGTTAAGTTGTAACAGTTGACACTTGCTAACTTTTTTTTTTTTTAACATAACTTGTACGTTTAATGTTTTTTGTCCAAACTACACTTTCTAACTCGTACCGACTAATACAACACAAAGTTTATATTAAAAAATAAGTTATTTACAATTTAGTTTTGTTACAACATTGACTACAAATTAAACGTTACAGATAAAAATTAAGTTTTCTTACTTAATAAAAATTAAAAATATTGTCCAAAAAAAAAATTGTTAGCCAATAACATATCAAATTTTTTAGCTATTAGAGTAATTGCTGTGTTATTGTATAAATGACTGCTTATATCAATTCAGCATATTTTTGGCATTGGCATTATGTTTGTCATGGAATGTTTGATGTATACGAAGAACAATGTTTATCAATACATAAATTATGTCACACTTACAATACCAGAGCCAAAAACAATATATGTTTATATTAATTTAGCTTAAGTAAATCTAGAACAAAAACAAAATACTGTTTTGTTATGCAAAATTTATATAAAAAAATAGTTTATTAATATGTACTGTGATGCTATTCTTAGTAATCTGTAAAAAATATATTACATTCTTATATGTATAAAGTAATTGAATATTATTACTTACATTTTTTGTAAAGAATTTATTTTAAAGCGACAATTACTGTTGTCAGTTTTGAATTAACAACTGATTCCCATTGCTATCAAACAAAAATAAAAAAAGAAGTTCTTTAAAATAGCAACTTTTTGTCACAAATTGGTAATGTAACATTTTGGTTTAGCAACAACTACAGCTACAAAAGTATCAGTTTGCTTACACCTTTCTGTTCCCATATATTTATAATATTATATATTCGGACATATGTAAATTATATATATATATATATATATATATATAGAGTGGTCAATGGTAGGCAATGAGATCCGTTTAGCATATATACAGTACAAGGTGAACTCCAGTTTTTGAAGTTGAGATCCGATTTTGGATCTCATTTTTAAAAACCTGTATATTGCATTCTAGATGCTAAAATAAGTATAAAAAAATGATTCCTAAATTTTTTTATATGATCCCATCTTGACGGTTTGTATCTCCAAAACATGCAAATTAGTTCTAAAAAAATCCGCAAGAGGTCTAGTAGTAAATATACAATATACACGCTAGGTATATCCAAAGCAAAGTACGAGATCCTCTACGCTCTACTATAGTAATGTATTTACATGAGATCCAGAGCGCGGCAACATCGCAATGACGTAGTATTCTAGTGTTGCTGCTCTTTTAAATATATCTGTCCTGCTCGCACACCAACTAGCGAAAACACATCTATAAATTACTCGCAGAAATTTTTTGTGCAATGCGTGAATGTAAATTGCGTTTAGTCTAATTTAACAAAATTTAGTGCAATAGTTATTAGAAATAATATTATATCTTAAAATTATTTGATATAATACTAATGGGCATTTTTATTAAATATTAACAGTTAACATAAGATAGTTCATTTGAAATAAGTTTATAAATTTTGTCATTATATAAAGATTTAGATATAATTACCAAACATTTATTTATTTCTTTGGTTTTTCAAAAATCCAAAAGAACCATTTAAAACGGAAATTAGAAAAAGCCTTAAAAATTCAAAATTTTTATTATCTAATTTTGAAATTAACAATCTTACGGTACGAAATCGACAACATCCAAAATTATATGGTTTAATATAAACACATAAAACTGGTTTTTCTATAAGACTAGTAGTATCTTATGTGTGTCCAAATTATCAAAATATGTAAACAAATTGATTAAATCATATGATTATAATCCAAAATTTAGCATAAAAAATACTTTAGACCTATCTAAAAAATTAGAAAACCATAAAACTGAAATTGAATGTAAATTAATAAGTTTAGATGTATGTAATATGTTTTCCAAAACTACAGCAAATGAATGTATTAATTTAATTTAAAAAAAAATTTAATGAAAAAACAATTTTTTATTTAAAATTAACGAATTTATAAATTTATTTGAATGTAATTTTGTTTAAATTACTTTTTATATAACAATAAATTTTATTTTCAAAATTATGGGTTACCAATGGAAAGTCCAATACCTCAAGCAAATATTTTTATGGAACATTTAGAAATTAATATAATAAATTCTAATTTTAATAAAAATATTAAATTTTGGTATAGGTATGTTGATAATATTCTTATTTACTTTAAAGAACATGAAAATGATTTACAAAATTAAATAAATTATATCAAATTTTGTAAATAATACTTATAAAACAATTAAATTTAAATTAGAAAACACACAAATTAATTTTTTAGATATAACTATTTCACAAATTGAATCAAAATTTAACTTTGAAATTTATAAAAACTAACTTATCTAGATATAATTATTTCAAAAGATTAATTTTTATTAATTAATTTTATCAATTAAATCAAAAATTATGAATGTTTAACTGCTTAACCCACAGAGCAACTTTTTAATCATTAAACAAAGAAAATTTTAATTAAAAAAATAGTATTATTAAAAAATAGTTGGATACAATAATCTATAATTGTTAAAACTTTAAACAAAAAGCAATTCTAAATTTGTATTAATAAAATATTTCTATTCAGTAAAAAAATAAATAAGAAATATTGTTCATTAATTTATTTTGATAATATATCTGAAAAATTTTCTTGTTATTTAAATAAAAATTAAAACATTTATTAATTTAAAATCAATAAAACACGAATTTGGGATAAAAGTGGCATTTTTATAAACAAAATAGTAGTGATTGCAATTCAATATACACTGCGCGTTACTTAAAAAAATTAAGTAATTATCTACCTTTTGAAATATTGCTTACTTTTATTGCAATAAATATATTCTATATTGATTTAGTAATTCTTTTATCATACCGTCCGACGTTTTAATGAGATACAAGAGACAACTAAGCAAAAATTGGAGAATTTTTAAATTTATTGAGAAAATACACTTATAGTTTACATTATAACAAATTGAACTGAAGAGGCAAGAAGTGATGAAAATTAGTTTGGGGTATCTATTCTCGATGACACTGCTTATTCAATTTGGCATAGAGATTAGCACGTTCTGTATGCTTGCTTGAGGAAAATTGTTTCATTTCTCAATAAGGGCCAATCGGAGCTCTTCACGTGTTGTTGTAGCAGGTACGCGATCTCTTACACGCTTTTTGAGCTGATCTCAAATATGTACAATAGGATTAAGATTCGGGCTTTGACCAGGCCAGTCCATTTTTGGAATACCCACTTTTTCAATGTACTGTAATACAATCTTTACCGTATTTGGTCGTGCGTTATCCTGCATAAACAAAAAACCATTGCCAACAAATCTAGCATAAGGCATTATCTCTGCTAGATATTGTCGTGCTGTTAATGCGCCTCTGTCAAACGGAGCAAAATCCGTGTGTGCCTAAAAAAAATCCTGCTCTAAACATTATTGAGCTATCCCTAAAAGCAACTTGATGTGATCGAGTACAGTCAGCATAACGTTTGCCAGCTCCTTTGAATACTTTATTTCGACCATTTTTGCCATAACAACAGATTCTGCACTTATCCGTCAATAATACGTGTTCAGTCGTCCAATGTCCAATTAATGTGTTCTCGAGCAAAAGGAAGTCTACGTCTTTTGTGAGCTGCAGTAAGCAACGGTTCTGTAACTGGACTGAAAGCTGTTAAACCACGTTTTCTTAACCTTTGTCAAACAGTGGAAAAGTTTACTGCTGTTTCTTGAACTTGCTAAAGGTTGCTTTGGAGCATTGTAGCGGTTTGCGTTTGATCTCTCAATGCAGAAATGATGACAAAGCAAACAGCTCTGGATGTTGTTTTTTTTTTAGCGACTCCCCGGCGATAAGAGCTAGTTGCAAGGAACTATTAGTGTGTTTTTTGCACAGTCAAGCGACTAACATTTAGTTGTCTTGACAAATCCCGTTGACTTACTCCAATTTCCAGCAATGTCACTATTTGTACAGTTCTTTGATATTTTGCATCCATTATTACAGATTACACTGTATTCTACAAAAGCCTGTGTAGTATGAGAGCATAGAGCTTGTAAACATATTGATTTCAACAAACGTGTTGTAAAAAGTATTTTACAATTTTATGACAGTTTTAGTTTTTTTTGTGGTCCGTTAATTTGTTTCTACTGTTTACAAGGCCACTTGTTTTTGCAGTATACATACTAACTTGATTTATTTAATTAAAAACACACGTAAATTTATTGGGTGGCATGTTTTCTCTGACGCGCAGTGTATATTGGACAAACCACTAAAAGCTTCAATATTAAGTATAAGGAGCATATAAGAGCCTTTAGAAATAAATATATAAAAAAATCAAATTTTTCAAAACATTTGATTTTGAACAACCACAAATACAAACGTACATTATACATACAATCACTAACAGACCCGATTTCCAAGAATAGTTTATTATCTGGCATTGACATTGCCAATACTTTTCAAAGACACTTTAACCACGCATTTGCCTTCTCCAACTATGACGATTTTGACAAAATTCATTTAAAAAACGTAAACATTTGGTATGACATATTTTGTAGACAGACGATACTCCTTTGGACAAAGCAATACACAAAGACGACTATCACAACTTCTTAAGTAAAGGTAAAAGTTCAGCACCAAGACATGATCTACTAACTACACAAATTTTAAAACAGTTTAATAACGACGTTCAAAATCACGTAATAATTTTTTTTTAGTTTTTTCCAACCAATATTTTCTTAATGAATGGAAAATGGAAACAATTTTTTGCATCCCGAAAAATGATGCTAATCTTTCTTATCCAGCTAGTTACCGCCCTATCACACTATTTCCAGTTTTTGGTAAACTATTTGAAGGTATATTGCAAAAGAAACGCATAGAAGCTTCTTGTTTAAGCTATCAGTTTTAGATGTGCCTAACCATCTAATTAAAATAATAGTAGGTTTTTTATAACATTGAACTTTTAAGATTTGCATAGCCAATACATACTCCGATTCTTTCACTCTACAACAAGGTGTTCCACAAGGATCTCCTTTGTCTCCTCTTCTATATAATATTTTTGGTTCTGATATATATAGTTCTAACCCGTTCTGTTTTAATCCAAACTCCTCCTACATCCTGCAATATGCTGATGATACAAAACTTGTTTCTGAGGCTAAATCTCTAAATCAATCTAAGGATCAATTGCAAACCTTGCTAGATAAAATAAAATTGTAGTTCAATAAATGGCGCCTTTTTACAAACCCATTAAAAACCTAACTACAAATTCTTTATCACAAAATTTATGTAAATTCACTTAGTGTCTAAATGAACCAACAATCCTTAAGCCCATCCTATATATGTAAGTATCTAGGAGTTAACTTTGATCCTAAACTGAGTTTCAAGTTTCATACTAATTCCATTAAATGTAAAATTAGATTTCGAGCAAAACATTTCCGATTCCTTACGTATAGAAACAATGAAATTGAAATTACAAGACAATCTGCCGCCTAATTTTTGACTACGCATCCATAATATTCCTAAACTCTAATAAACCAACTATCAATCCCTGTTTGTAGGAGAAAGGGCATCCCTTTGAACTATTACCAAAATCCGACACCCCCATAACCCTCTTCATAATCTTTCAAACAAACTACTTTATGAAAAAACCAACCTTATCCCCTTTTACAAAAGACTCAAAAATCTTCAAATCAAATTTGCAAATAATTTTATCAACTCGGAGATTCTAGATAATCTAATATATTCTAGAATTCTTGGGATTATTGTAAAATATAAGAGACCTCTTTTTTTAGTATTCCAACATATCATTAAAATCATCACATAAAGAAACTCAAGGTGGTGATAGTGTAACATCTGAGTCAGTAATCAGTGAATTGGAAGATCGCCGCAAACGAGCATTTAATATAATGGTTTTTAATGTTAAAGAACCAAAAGTAGTCTCGATAGATGAAAGAATTAAAAGCGACAAATCACTAAGTTGCTTGGGCTCATTGAAAACTTGCCAGAACCAAAGATGGTTATTCGTGTTGGTCGGATTTCTAATAAACCACGTCCAATTAAAATTGTGTTTGATGATTCTGTTGTTTCAACTAAGATACTTAGAAACTTAAATCTTTTGGAAAAATCAAACATTAAAATAAAAGCTGATAAATCTGTTTCACAACTAAAACATATGACACTAGTGCAAGAAAAGTTTAATGAAAGGAAAGCTATTGGAGAATCTGATATTTATATTAAATATATTAATGACTAACCAACTATTTTAAAAAACAAAAATCAGCCAAAAAAGTAACAGAATTAATCGTTTACTATCAAAATGCAAGTGGAATAAACACTAAGTTATACGATTTTAATTTAAATGATCAGTGCAATAATTACGATATTATAATAATAACTGAGACATGGCTAACCAAAAATGTACAAATTTCTGAGGTTATTTTAAATAAATATAATATACATAGAACTGATCGTTCTCTCGAATCTCGCACTAAGTGACGTGGTGGTGGAGCATTGATTGCAATAAAAAATTCTTATAAGCCAGCTCAGTTAATTTCTGATTTGTTTGCCTTGTATGGTTTCTTCCAAATGAATACAATACCAAATTCACGCGGAATATTTCTGGATTTATTATTCACAACTGAAGAAAGGACTGCAGCATAGATAACTAACGATTTGCTCTGTAATAATAGTATTCATCATACGGCAATTACTATCAAAATGAAAATGTCTACCATTTCCAAAACCTTGATGTGCAATGAGTACATACCGGATTTTAAAAATGCCAATTATGTAGCTTTAAATGAGTTTTTGTCAACTATAAACTGGACTAATATGTTCAAATGCTGTGATTTAAACTGTGATATAAATGTTTTAGAGAAAGTATTTTACAATATTATTTATGATGCTGTCTCTTTATTTGTACCGTTAAAATGTGTACGTCAATCCAGCTATCCTGTGTGGTTTAATTTTGTTTTAATTAAATTAATTAAGGAGAAGAAAATAGCGCATAGTACTTACAAAAATTCTGGTCAACAAAATGGTTATAACAAGTTTAATGGTTTGAGAGACAAATGTAAAATACTAAGCAAATCATTGTATGCCGCACATATCTCAAGGATAGATAATAATATTTCAAACAATCCAAAATTATTTTGGAGATATATAAACGAGAAGAGAAACACTAACGGAGTCCCTGTTTACATGTCCTATTGTGATAAAACAAGTAATAATAGTCAAGACTGTGTGAATTTGTTTGCGGACTTTTTTTCCACTGTCTATGTAAATTGTGATAATAGTATTGTACCTGATTTAATTTATTCGATCTTGCATGTTCTGATAGTTTTAAGATAAATGTTTATGATGTATTTAGAGGAATTTTAGAATAAAGTGATTCGAGTACTTATGGGCCAGATGGTCTTCCAAATTTATTTTTAAAAAACTGTGTATATGCTTTATCTACACCGATTAGCATATTATTTCAAACATCATTAAAATGTGAGACATTTCCTGAATTTTGAAAGCAATCATATATTACACCAATTCATAAATCTGGAGCAAAATCAGAAATCAGCAATTACAGAGGAATTTGCAAACAGTCCGCAATTCCTAAATTATTTGGTATGATTGTTTCCCAACAACTGAAATGTATGTCAAAAAATCTGATCATTAATGAACAGCATGGTTTTTGTGAAGGGCGGTCTACTACTACTAATTTATTGTTATACCAGGAATATATTTTAAATGCATTTGAAAATAATTTACAAGTAGATGCCATTTATACAGATTTTGCTAAAGTGTTTGATAGGGTAGATCATATTATTTTGATTGCTAAATTAACAGCCATGGGTTTTAGCAACAACGTTGTAAATTGGATAAAAAGCTACTTAAGTAAAAGTTACTTCCGGTGTTCCTCAAGGGTCACATTGTGGGCCCCTTTTATTTAACCTTTTTGTTACCGATATGGTAAATTCTTTTGTAAATTGTAAATTTTTATTATTTGCTGATGATCTAAAGTTTTCAGAAATGTAAAAAATATTGAAGACTGTAAATTAATTCAAGATGACTTAAATCAATTAACAACATGGTGCATTAATAATAATTTACATTTAAATGTGGCTAAATGCAAGTCAATTACATTTTGTAGAACAAAAATTATAGTGAAACAAGCATACAATTTGAATAATTTGAACCTATGTGCAGTGAATGTATTGTCTGATCTTGGCATTGTACTGAACAGCAAACTTACATTTAACAACCACGTTCAATACATCTCAAACAGAGCACGTAAAATGTTGGGATTTGTTATAAGATCCTCTTTTGAATTACAACCAAACACTATTGTAACGTTATATAGGTCATTAGTAAGGTCACTAGTAGAGTATGGGTCAGTCATATGGTCCCCATATCAAAAAGGGTCATCAATTAACATTGAAGCCATTCAAAATAAATTTTTAAAAATTTTAAGATATAAAATTAGATCTTTATTACCAACTGATCAGCTATTGATACAATTTAATTTAAGTCCACTTAAAGATCGGAGAATTGTTAGTGACTTATGTTTTATGCATAAATTAGTAAATGGCTACATTAACTGTTCTGAATTGTTGTTAAAACTAAATTTTAATTTTAGCCCACTACGAATGACCCGTAATACCTTACTTTTTAAACAAAAAGTTCATAGAACTAATTATAGCTATTATAGTCCTTTGTCTAAATTAACAAGACAATGTAACTTGTTTAAAGATAATGTACATTTTAATTTATTTGTTGTGTCAACACAGTCTTTTAAATGTCATTGTAGCCATATTAATTTTAATATGTATAATTTGTAAGTGTGTTTGTATTTGTAATTTTTGTATTTTTGTATGTGTTTTAAGTTTTATACTTATTTTTAGTTTTAAGTTATACTTTTGTATACATTTAATTTTTTTTTATTCTATATTTTTATTGTAATTTAAAGGATTTTATTTCCGTAAATAAAAGGATTATTATTATTATTATATCCTGACTTTTGCTAATGACAACGTATGACTAACAATATCACCTGACAAACCATATTACTGCATCATATATCATACTTCATGCACCATGTTTTTTTGTTTTTTTTTAATAAACGTTACAATTTACTTAATTTCAATGGCTGAAAGACTACGGTAGATTTTTACTTTAATTCTATGTGTACTTGTGCAATAAAAATGTTATATATATATATATATATATATATATATATATATATAAACAACCACAAAATTTCAACACAAACTATTCTTATTTTCTTTAAAAATATTACATATTTAACATTTATGAAAGACTTAAAAATTAAAAAAAAACAATTAAAAAATCCAAATTATAAAGTAATTAACAAACAATTTGACTTATATAATTCTTTAATATTAAAATAAATTTATTATATAAACACAAACTTCAAGTGTAAATATTTAATGTTCAAGATATGACATATTTCTATCCTTAAAATCAAAATTCAAAATCAATTTAAAATTGGAAATCTGGGTTAGCGGAAAAAACAAATTTTAAATATTATTAATTAATCAATTATAAACAGCATTGAAAATGCAAATTTAGTTTGCAAAACTAGTTTGTCTTAAATAAAGAAATATATTAAAGTAGAATATTTTAATTATTAATAAATAAATTGAACATAAAGATTTTCTACCAAATTAATAAAGAAAATATTAATTATTAAAATTATGGATACGTTTGCATTAATTCAGATGTTTTTCAGATTCAAAAATAAAAAAATTATCAAACTGGGGTGAGATTGCATAGGAAAACTATAAGAACGCACCAACCGATTTGATAATGACGCGGCAACGTTGCAGGATCTCGTTTTTCATTTTAGGTGTCTTTAAAATATACTAAGGATCTCCACTTACTATATACATGTCGCGATTCGAGCGGATCTCTGGTTATACCATGCATATTCTTGAAATATGCATAAATTAATAAGTGAGTTTTCTTTACCCCTCTAATGAAAATTGGAGTATATATTGTAAGTAGATATTAATTCTGTTATCAAATTTAAAATTAGTCAACTATATATACTGTTTAGTTAAAAACCTAACAAGACAACACAACTCATTAATATGTTCAATATAAATAATTAAATACTATAACAAATATCACAGGTACCAAAACTAACTAACTATAAATTAATACTACAAGTAACACCGAAATTGTATAACAAAGTATAATCCTAACCTAATTTTACAAATGACACCAAACTTGTAAAATATTTTGATGTCAAACCCTAAAAGTAAAGTTTACCTAATATCACAAATTGTACAAAAGTTGTAAAACACTATAAAACTTTAAACTACTCAACTAATCAATAAAAACAATTAAGTAAATTAAAACAAAAAACAGTAAAAACACAAAACTTGGTTACACTTTTTTGACGCATCTACTCATAGACTTTTTTTATTTGAGAAAATAAACACCACATTGTTAAAGAACTTGAGTTTAATACAGTACGGAAGGTAAACAGGCGTTTCATCATTATGTACTTTATTATCAACGGTTTTGTCATATTTGGCATGCGAGTTGTTCATTGCCGGTCAGAAAACACAAAGAGGTCAAGTTTGTATATTATTTGCAAGCGACATAGAGCATCTCTCTTTTCTTGCTAACATCTACCGTTTACTTCTAAGCCAACTTTTTTATTAATTTGCTTTTAAAGCAGTTCTATAGTTTTTGCTAACTTTTAATGATCTTAAAAATAACATATTGTTTGAGATCATCCGTTGTCACGGAAATGTTGCCTGTAGGATTTGCATTTGCTGCTTGAGTTTGTAGTTATAAACTGCATATGTTTCTGCTCTGTACACGGAGGTTTTGTTAAAGCAAAATTATAAATAAGGCGTATTGTCAAAAACTAAAGCACTTTAAAAATTATTTTTAAGCTCATGCGCTCGAGCGGTCAGATAAAGTATTCCAACTTGCAAAAGATACTTGGTTCAAGACTTTACCAAAATACTATTGTAACGTATATATTGCTTGCGTCTAAGTCTTTGAACTAGAGTTTTTTGACGGAAGAACACACTGCATAACTGTAATCAATTCTTTAGACTTAGACAAAACCAAAGTTTTGTACAGCCTCAACAGTATTTCTTTTTGTGTTTTTAGTTAATGTAGACCAACCACTTAACCACGTTTGTGGCTTTCTTGCATTTTCTAACTAATTTATTATTATGTGCTCAAAAAGATAAAGTCTTATCAAACACAAACTCTAAGAAGTGTACTGTTTTGACGCAGGTAATTCTGAGTCCTCGCAAGATAAGTGCGTAGTAGTTTAAGTTTTCTAATGCAACAAAAACTTGTCAAATTAATTTTTAGATATGTGCCAAGTGTCTGTGGAAATGTTTTTCTTATGTTTTTTGTTAAAGAAACCAAAGCTCTAAGATTGATAACAAATCTTAGAGATTTTTTTGCTAAAAAAGATTAACTGTTGCTACTTTGTGCAACAACAAAAAATGGCAAAAGCTTATTTACGTGCACTAAATCAGATTTAGATATGGGTTTGTAGTTTACTTTAATATTTGGTACTGATAATACTAGTTACTAGTTATTTTAAAGTTAAAATTTACTAAGTTGGGAGTTCCGTATTCAGATATGGATTCAAAGTTTTTGCTTATAAATATCATTTTTGTGGATATCGTTTTTAAAGAGTGCTATTATCTACAAAACTATGAACAGGCCTATTTATTTGGAGAAGATGATCAATGTAAAATAAAAATAAAGCCAACAAAAAGTTAAAATTATAAATTTTTCTAATGTTAAGAAAACTATTGATAAGACTTACAAGTTTGTAATCAAAACCTATACAATAGAGTTTGTTAATAAGATTAAGATGCCATACCCTATCACATGCTTTATAAATGTTTAAAGCTAACGCAATTTTTTTTCCATGTTTGTCTAAAGTAGAATTGTATATTGCTTGCAAAGTCAACAATCTGTTTTTAAAATAGGACTTTTGGTTATTAACGTTTAACTAAAGTTTTGTAAATAATTTTGATGAAACAATTATTCCTAAAAATTTACTAGTTTTTCTTTTGCATTGTAAATCTATAAAACATCAATATTTGTCAAGTAGTAGGTTTTTTTGTTCAACTTTTTGTTTTGTTTTAATAATTAAAAAATTAAAGAATTAAAATTAAAATTATTTTAATACCGTTTTATTTTTACTAAGTTTATCTTAGAATAATGATTGTTGAAACGCAATTAGTATGGTAGTAATAGAAAGAGAAGTTTTTACAACACGTCATAAGTGAATAGTCGGAATTTCCTGAAGCAGCGTCAACAGTAATTGTTGTAATTTCTGAAAAAGTTGAAAAATACAAATTTAATAATTTTGATTAGTGGTGCAAAGTAGTTGTAGCTCTATTATGTTGCTTCAACAAAAGAATCGAATATTATCAATAAAACTTCAGTATCACAACTGGCAAATAAATTGCAATGTCTAAAGAGATAGACAATCAAATATAGTTTAATGAAAAACAAAGGTTTAAAATCAATTACCCAAACCAAATCTTACTCTAAAGCGGCCAACCAAATACAGACAATAACCTTGGTTCACCAAAAAGTTCATCACAAAAAAAATATGTGGTTTGTTATATATGTTGAGTAAGATTATAAAAAGCAGTAATTATAGCTTTTTTGCAGGATAGAGTTGTAGTAGTAAGATGAGTAACTTAACCATTTTGTATTATGTACTCTCTTAACAAAATTATTTTAGCATGTTTATGATTACTTTGAAAAACTAATTTGGAGAACGGTATATGCTTATTACAAAAATAGTCTTATCGGAAAAATTTAGATTAAGAAATATGCTATTATATAACTAATGCCTTGAATTTCATACGTTGCCAGTCTAGAAAATGCGTGTTGTCTGTAGATGTAAGCACACTCTGTACTGGATTAAAACGATATGGATCTTTAGGTTTCTATGTTCAAGATTGTAATAAACAAAATTAAATTTTTTTAGACCACAAATATTAGAGAAATGAACTTTTAAGCCACAAACTAAGCCGTTCCGCCAATTTAATCGTATCATAACTACATTTTCAAAAATAATGAGGAGTCGAAATACGTTTGATACTAGATGCCTTACACCGGAGTGTAAGTCTTCCTAACCGTTCTTCGTTTATTAGACAAATAATTATATCCAGTTTTTCATTTAATTTAAATAAATAAACTTTATTAAAAAATTTAAAAATGTATATTTGTTTTATGTATCATTTTATTTTACAAACTTTGATGTTATTTATAATACTTTCTAATGAAACATATTTTAATTTATATACGATTTATTAGTCTTATGCAAAATGTCTATTACGAATACTCTTACTATTACTTAAAATAATAACTTATTTTTGATAGATTATAAATATTGTTGTAACACGATATTTCTATTTAACATTTGTATAAATTGCATGTTACAGTGAAAGTAGTAAATTTGTTATTTTGTTTGTGTAGCATTTTTCATTGTTGCCGTATATTATATGTATAAAAATAAATGCTTATAATAAGTAAAAATTATTCTTTTTTAAATTAATAAAATGTATACTGTATCGACCTTACCCAATTTGGTTTAAGTAAGCAAAAGGTTCTTCCAACTATAAAAAGTGAAATGAAATAATTAATGTTTGTGAATTTGATTGTTGTGAAATCATGGTTCCAGAAAGCGAACGCGGTGTTCGTGTTCGTAAAGAAATCTACAAATAATTTACAGCAGAGGAATCAATCTCTGTATGAGAGATGCATGGTAACCATTAGCCTATACTGTCGTAATCTTTTAAGTATTTAATTGTGTTAGTTAAACATTCTAAGTGACGTAAGTATACGTCACCGTTTTGATTTCATTTATAGGCACCGAGGCAACAATATAGTTTACAAACCGTGCAAGGTTCTATTATATTTACTTTGTGTATTAGATGATTTTGCTACTGGAAGGAATCTAATCAGCTAAGTAAGTGATTTTTGTTTTGTCAGTGTTAAAGCTCTAAAACTCAGTACTATAAACGGCAAATAATTTTAATTTTTTTGATAATTTTAATTTCTTATTATTCCTAGTTCCGGTCGGGAGCAGTGGCGACCTAGTAGGCCCCGCCCGACCTTCATCAAGCGACTGCCATAAGGTCAAAATTGGCGTATGATACAATTAAATTGGCGGAACAAGGTCTTGCCTCTTTTATTAACCAATTTAATCAACAAAACCTTGACTTAGTTTGTAACTTAAAAGTAAATTTCTCTAATATTTGTGGTCTAAAAAAGAATTTAAACTGTTTATCAGCATCTTGAACATAGAAATCCCATATCCCATTTTTGACTAAAACCAAAGTATTTAGTAAATTTTGATTCTTAAACAATTATTTGCTAACCAACAGGGTGTTTGTGTCTACATCGACAAACAACAAGTATATTCTAGATTGACGAAATACAACACTTAAGGCATTGATTATAATGGCATATTTCTTAAAGTAAATCTTCCCAATTTTTTTTTTTTTTTTTTTTTGCAAGAGCTGATATTTTTGCTTCTACAACACTATCCAGACATCAAACTTTAATTTTTATTGCTTTTCATAATCTTACTCAACTTATTGAGCAACCCACATATTTTCTTTGTGGTTTACTTCTTGGTAAACCAAGATTATTAGATTGGTATTTTTCAACAATTACAACTATTGTTGAGGTTGTTTTAGAAAATTCTGATCATTCACTTATTATTTCAGTTGTTAATTTTTTTTTCTAATACATATTATCAAACCAAAGCGGTGCCTCATCTTTCATTATTTTTAGATAAACATAATAAAAATTTAAAAAAATCATTCTCTGTTATTAAACCAAAACACTTGTACTCAATTCAGACAAAACAGACAGTTAATAAGAAAAAGAAGCATTTAACAATAAAGGCTTATTAAGGTTATAAAAACTCGTAGACATTGTAACAATCTAAAGAAGGTAAGGTTGACAGAAACAAAGTGAATCAAATTTTTTAGCATTTCATAACCAACAAAAAAAAATCATAAAACAATTTATTGCAAGGTAGTTCAAAATCTTTAATACCAAGTTGTAAAAATAATCAAAACAATTTAGTTACTAAACTAAAAAAAAAGCAGTTATACTAATTTGCATCTAACTCTACTATTCTAAAACATCTTACTGTTAAAACTATGAATCCATTTTATTTTAGGCAACGGGTTGTCAATCAATATTTTTTTAAATTTAAATTAAATACCAGAAAAGCATCAGGTAAATTGAGGCATCAAAAGCAAAAGTGGACTAACCCCCAAAAAACAAATTGAGCTATATGCAATTGAAAATAATAGATTTCAATTGCATTTAACTTATTTTAACTTGTTTTATGTTCAATTATTGTTATCACAACAAGATATGTGGCTCAGTTCATTTTTCTTAAATACACAATTTTATGATATAAGTAAAAATAAAATAAAACTAGATTTTTAAAATTTGAGAGTTAGTCCACTTTTGCGTTCATTGCCTCAATTTCACCTATTATTTCTCTGCCTAAACATTCAACAAAAAACATTTTCAAACAAAAATTGCAAATGTTCAACCTATACCTAAATAGGCAGACAAGTTTGATTCTTTAAATTATAAACCAATATTGTCCAATATGTCAAAAATATTTAAAAAATATATTAATTTCTACAGTTAAGTTCTTAAAACAAATTAACTTTGTCTCAAATACTCATTATGGGTTTTGATCAAAACGTTCGACAACAGATCTTCTGACTTATGTTAATCACAAATAAAGTTTTTCTTTAAACAAGCATATAGAAAATCTTGCAGTAGCTCTAAATATTTTTAAAGTTAAAAGTAATAAAGTTAATTTTATTGACAAACTCTATTGTATAGGTCTTGATCACAAATCTGTAAGTCATATCAATAGCTTTCTTGATATTGGAAAAACTAAAGTTAAAATTAATGTTTTTAACTCTAACCCTGAAATCATAAATACTGGGGTTTCTCAAGATTATGCTTATTTCTAAAATAACCAAAAGTTTTATTTATAGTTTTGCAGATGATACTCTTTATACGTCATACTTCCAAAAAATAATTTTGCAAATATGGAACGTATTGTAATTTTAAGGTTAAAATTTGTTGCATCTATAAGTAAAAACTTTAAAACAATATTTGAGTTGAATACTCCTAATTTGCTAAAATCAAAATCCGAGGTTTTATTAGTACCAAATCTATACCTAAATCTTTTTAAATTTGTTGTTTAAGAATTACAATCTGACATAATCTTCTCTAGAATATTATTGACATAGCTCTAAAAGTATCTAGAAAAGCAGGAATTTTTATTAGATGTAAAGAGTTTTTTAATTTTTGTTTAACTTATATATATATAAAACTTATAACTGTTTTTGTATTGAATTTTGTTTCCAAGTATAGGAACAAGCATTCAAAACTACGCTATTTGTTTTAAACTCTAATTAAAACAAAACTATTTAGATCAGTGTCTATCCAAAATTGACTAATGACTTAGCGACTTTACATCACCGACGTAATGATGCAGATCTACATTTTCTATAAATATTTCTATAGACAAACAAAATACCAGTTATATTATAAATATTTACTTGTAGTACAAGGCAAGCTAGGAATTCTAATAAATATTTAGATATGTAGGACCAAAATCGAGTTTTTTGAACCGTACTATTGACATATAAAATAAACTTTCAAATTTATTATTTTCCAAGACTTATAAGCTGCAAATTTTTAAAGTCAATGTTTACAGACTTCTTATATCTAGTTTTCAATGTGATAGTTTCAGAAGTGTGGTTTTACTCGTTGAAATTCAAATGTATTTTTATGTTGTTGTGATTATAAGTAATTCTTAATATCACATTTTAAAATTTGAAAAAAACAGAGACATTTAATTAGAGTAATTGCTGGACTAGGTTTTAGGGATGACTGTAGGTTTTGATTTTTGAAGCAACTTATTATGAGTGTTTATTTTTAAATTTTTAAAATATATGAAAAATACATTACACCTCGATTACACATTATTATGTGCTGAATTTCAACACAAAACAAATGTTGAGGGTGGGTAATTTTATAATTATATATTTTTTTAAATTATCTTTACATGAATGGTTTAGTCCTGACTAAACATGAATGGTTTAGTTACTGTTGATAATTTAAACAGTTGGGCAGTATATGTGGATGTAGTAGGGGCTATAATTAATATAAAAATTATACGTTTAAATTCATTTGTATATTCTTCAAAATGGATTTTGTAAACAATGTAGACACAGCTTTCATTTAGAATTTCTACAATTTGTTTTTAACATTTTATACAAAACAATAACATTATTGTTTAATTTATTAAATGCTCAAGTAATTATACAAGTAATTTCTTGCATAAATATAATTGGCGGCTTAATTCCTAAAACTACGATGACCATTACATTGCAAATAAACTAACAAATATCTAATTAGAATGTAATTACTACAATTACTATTTTCTATAGCGATTAAATTCTGAAGGGAATCTGTGTTAACTTTAATTGCAAAGAAAGTAATGCACTTTTCCATTTAAACGGTTGGATAAGTAGAGTCCGCGTGTTTGAACAAGTAGTTCATTTGATACAATGGTCCTAGAGGCATCGATAAATCTATTTTTTTTCTTTCAATCGGTTACGCCTTTTGGGTAAGAAATGATTTTCAAAACTCCCACCTTATTTATTGATAGCGAGATGTAATTTAGCATCAGGAAATGACGCGTAAATTGCTGCTCATCTGATAATGAGGCGAACGGTGAGACGTAATATTCACTCTTGGGGGAAAATTAATTGGTTCATGTTATTGCTGTAGTTGTAACGGTTTATTATAATAAATATATTATCTACGGTATTTATCTTACAAATCTTATTTATTTATTGATTTGTTTTATCTGTAATTGATAAAAATATAATATAAATTGGTTGTAATTACATAGTGGCTTAAAGATATTATATGAATACTACTAATAGGCATTAATGAAGAATTTATATGATTTATAGAAACTTTTGTAAAATACTATCTCTAATCTTTTTGCTCATTTAACTATTATAAAATGGTCATTTTTCAAAACCATTTTCTATTTGAATTATATTTTTTTAAATTCTGTGTGGCAAAGATAGTAATTATTTAATTGTTTTTTTAATGTGTTTCATTTTATTAAAACAAAAATTAATAAAGCAATATTGACTAGTCAATTTCAGCTTTCTTTTCTGATGTAACAAGCAATTGTCAGTAGTTATAAAATATCAACGATATCTCAAACACAACTATGGCAGCCTAAACTGAATGCACAAGGCACTTTTATAAAACAAGCAAAACACAGTCTGAAGCTGTTATCTAATTTAGATCTTCTTAATTTTACGTATATACATTTTGATATAGAAAAAACTTTTTTTTTTAATTCTAATAGGATACATTGTAGCAAAAAAAACAATAATGTTTTCATAAACCCAATAAGTAAAGACGTATGGGCTAATTACAGGTTGTTTAAGAAATGTTGTAAACATTTTAGTTTATTATTAAATTTATAAATTATATTATGCATAACATATTTTTCGAAATACTAAAATAAGCTTTTGATCGTTTCTGTTTAAAAAAATGACAATAAAAAAAAACAATTATAAACCCATATCAGTTTTTTTTATTATATTAGAGGATTATAAAAAAAATATTTGTAATCAAATTATTTACTTTTTAGAAAGCAATTTACTAATATCTAATTTATATAGTTTTTGTAGAGGAAGATCTACAAAGAATGCAATTATTGAGTTAAAACTTTTTTAGATTTTAGTAAAGCATTTTATTATGTTCCTCATAATGTTCTTTTACGTAAATTATAGTTTTACAATTTTTATTCTACACCGTGCAAACGGACATACAACATACATAGATTTATCAATAATATAATACTTTTTGCTGATAACACCAGGATTGTTAATTTGTTTACTATGTAGACAAGCTATTGTTTCTGTTTATTGTGAGTCCTTTGTCGTGATCCCATTGTTAAAACTGCCAAAATTCCTTCTGCTTTGATTAATGTTTGTTGTGCATTTGTATGAATTAAAACAATTAATGTATCATCTGCGTATAAAAAATATTTACAAGTTTTATAGCATGATCCTACGTTGATAACATAAAAAAGACATAATTGTTCTTAAAATACTGCCCTGAGGAACACCTTTTTCAATTGTTGTTTTGTCACCTAGCTTATCTCTTAAGTTGAATAGTGCCTTTAAATTTTTAAAACTTATATTAGTTGTTAATAGTCTTTTAATATATCATTCTACTACCTTCAGTATCATAAGCAGTATAAAAATTAGCCAATAATTTTTTAGATTATTAGTTTTTCTTGATTTACAAATTAAACTAAATTGTTTTTTTAAAGGATTTGTTAATTTTTCTTGATTAATGGTTGAGTTGACTATTTTTGTTATTGGATCTCTTATGTTTTTTAAGATATCAATAAAGTTTTTTTGTTTTTATTCCGTCATTTATTCAAGAATAAATAATTTTTTCATACTTTTTGATGTTGCTTGGTTTGATTTGTTTGTTTACACATCTTACCAAATATTGTGCTCCAAATAATTTAAATAATAAAATTTCTGTACTAGTTACACAAAACTTAAATGTACAAAAAAAACTAGAGTACCTCCTAAAAGATTTAATGATTATGTAATAAAATAACTAGTATTGTAAACATTGTAATTTCTGTTAATAAGTGAGATGTTATACAGGTAACATTGTATACGACTATGTAATTACGTTCAGTCAACGTTTACTAGTTTTTCAATCAACACGTACCTTACCCTAACATATAACAGATTATTTTGCGCTTATGTTAAAAATAATTTTTTTGTTTATAAGCATGAAGATGTTTGATCTATATTAGAATAAACATTCAGAATTATCTGAACAGAATTATCCTACTAGAACAAACCTTGATATTTATCAAAGATGTTTGCAAACTTGCACTGTACTCAAATGTTGACAAATTGCTCCATCTGTAGCATTTGACCCATAGATTATGTAAAATTTTTTTTGTCTGTCTTAAGGAAGCTGTTAGCTTATTTTACTTACTTTAACTTGGTGTTATACTTTTCCTGATGTTGATGTCCAGCATTTTTTTTAATCTTTTTAGAAACTTGTTTTTTTTTATTTGGTTGGATTTGTGTGACCTGTTTTACTAGCTGAATGTACTTGTTACAATATTTCCTTTTGTAATTGATTAAGTTATTCACATTTTGTACATTGCACACCTCTTGTATTTTGATTTATTTTGCTTTATATAATATTATTTGCTTTGTTTTTGTTGTGTCTGCTTTAGTTTCTGTGGCATATCTTATTATTGGAAGTACTGCTGTTTCGTATATTCTTGTTTTTGACTCTGTTGTGTTTGTTTTTTCATGCTAAGTCTTTAAGGCATCCTGATATTCTTGATGCTTTATTAATCTGGGCCATAATTTTCTTATTTATGTTAACTATTGCTTTTTATTTCTATGACTAAGTAGTTAAATTTTCTAACTTGTTTCAGTATTTTACTTTCTATCATTGGCTTGCATCTTACAGTTTTGTGTTTCCTGTATTTATTAACATGTTAAATGATTTAACTGTTGTATTGAACTGGTGCAGAAGTTTTTGCAGCTTATCTTTACTATTTGCAAGGACCACAGCATCATTTGCAAAACATATCACATTTTCAACAATATCTGTCTAGGGAGGTAAAATACTTCGTCTCCCGCTAAGGGTTTTGCTTTTAAGACACAGATGGCGCTAGTTAAAAAAATAATATTTTTATTGAATATAATTCTTAATTTTAATTATACTAAATTAACAGTAAGTATTATTAATAAAAACATTAAATTAAATTAATTTATTACATGATTTAGTAATAATATTTTTTAATATTTTCTTAATTTGATTATTTTATATACAAAAGACAGAACTATTGACATCTAGTGTAGAGTGATTGTATTACAAGACTTCTTGGTTACGTTATAAGACAATTTAAACATCAACCTTTAAAAAAAACATTTCACTTGAAATATTAAACAGTTTTATTTTTTAATAATATTAATGAAGTTGTAACATGTTATTGTTTTCTTACAAGGGCAGGCAAAAAACAGTCATAAGCACCACGGGCAAGAAAGCGTTTGCAGCACTTTGCTGCCTGCCAGACAAACAGCGGCGTGCTACAAACAGTGCTTTCCTGTCTTTGATACTTATCTACTATTGTATATCGTGTTTTAAAATATATTTATATCAATAAAGTATTGTGGTAAAAAACTGAGTTTGTGTTTTATTTTATTACTAATAGGCAAATGACTCACGTTTAGGTTGACCAGTTAAAGTGATTACAAAAGAGTCAATAGTTTTTATTGAAAAACTGGTTTAAAGGTGCTCTTAGACGTTCAATATTATTATCAATAATATTGATCAATATATTGCACAATATATTGCTGGACTACCTAGACGTTGCGCAAACTTTTTGTTAATTACTGACACATCTGCAGTCAACATATGGAATAAAATAAAGCAAATTTTGTGACTATTGCTTTAATTATAGCATTAAAAAAAAGAAAAAAAAGGCACAGATAGATGAAGAAAGAGTAAAAAAAAATAATTTTAGGTTAGATTGTACAATAAAATGAATTGACATAATATATTGTGCAATCTTTTAATATGATCTACAGACGGTCAATATTATTGTATAATATCAATTATTGTGCAATATATTGACTATAATATTGAACATCTAAGGGCCGCTTAAAGTGATTGCCAAATAAAAGTTAAGAAATTGTCAGCAGTGTCAGAGCTGACAAATACATCAATTAACCAAATACTCTATAATTATTTGGGTATGAATAAATTGAATGCAACTTGGGTCTCAAAATTTCTGTCTGCTGTTCAAACAGCTTCAAATTGATTATGCTCGATTTTTAAGCTTTGTGAAAAGAGAAGAAGTTCTACAATTTATTTTTACAGAGAATAAAACTATAGTCTTGTATCATGATCTACTGTTCAAAAAGGAATCCATAGAATGGCAGCGTAAATCATCTCCAAGAAAAACCAGGGCAACCCTGTCAACCAAAAAAATCATAGCCAATCTTTTGAGATTGTAATAGTCCGGGAGCTGGTAACAAAAAAGTGCAAGAGTTTAGGAAAGGCTGATATTTTGAGATCGGACTGTTTATTGGTCATAGAACGCCTCTGCAAAGTCAGCACCCCAGGTGTCGGGACACCTGGCAATGGCACGCTAAGAAAGGTGTAATTTTAACACCTTACTTAGCGTACCCAAAAATTGTTTTGGAAAAGCTGAAAATTCATCTGCAAATAGTAGATGCATTATAAAACCTTAATCAAGCAGTCAGACAGTAATAACCAAACGCACGGCGTCAGCACAGTTGCGTACATGCTACAAGAACTAACTTAATGCAAATGATTAGAAAAAGCTGAAAGTTGGGAATATGTCAAATTACGTAATTAATTTTATAAAACAAACAGTCAGACATAGTTTTTATGAGAACCCAATCAATCAACACCCAATTGGAGTCGTGATAAGGCGCGCACGCTGCTTGTCGTAATTAAAGGTTTTTAACCAATCAAAAATTACTTAGTATTTATTTATGTTTTATTTAGGGTTCATATCATTATCGCTATTAATTTCGTCGTTTTCTTCGTCGCAATCATTATCCAAGCCGTCTGAGGTTCCTTCTGTTTCATTTGCTTTTTCGTCACATCGTCTGTTGCACCCAATTTGTTTTCTGTATATAACAAAATATTCAATGTTTAGTCAGTCAAATGATATGTTTGTGTTTGTTTTATGTTTAACTGTATTCAATAGTTGTTTGTACAAAAAATTACCTATATTAGTAATATTTGGTTTAATTAGAACGTCACTGATAAAGTTGGGCAGTTGACTTCCTTCATACCAGTCGTAGTCATATTGCCCATTGATTTCTAGCCAACCGTTTTCTACTGCAGACAGTTGAGTTGGCTGTTTTTTGGGTTCTGACTGATTGGGTTCTTATAAAAACTATGTCTGACTGTTTGTTTTATGAATTTAATTACGTGATTTGACATATTTCCAAATTTCAGCTTTTTCAAATCATTTGCATTAAGTTAGTTCTTGTAGCATGTACGCAAGTGTTCTGACGCCGTGCGTTAGGTTATTACTGTCTGACTACTTGATTAAGGTTTTGTAATGCATCGACTATTTGCCGATGAATTTTCAGCTTTTCCAAAACAATTTTTGGGTACGCTAAGTAAGGTGTTAAAATTACACCTTTCTTAGCGTGCCATCGCCAGGTGTCCCGACACCTGGGGTGCTGACTTTGCAGAGGCGTTCTATGACCAATAAACAGTCCGATCTCGAAAAATCAGCCTTTCCTAAACTCTTGCACTTTTTTGTTACCAGCTCCCGGACTATAAGAGCATCTTGATGATTGATCTTAAAGAAAGAAATACCACGGTAAGTGGCGTTTAGTATGCTACCATATTACATGGATTGAGAGGAAATAATCGTGAATTATATTAAAAAATAATAAAATATCTTTCTCATAAGTGCATGATTTCTTGGCTAGGCCGGGATATTATTGAATTGTCAGAAATTCTTAGAATAGAGAATTGTATCCGAAATGTCACCTTGTCTGTCAATTGTTTTAGGCAATCAGGTCGCTGATGATTGTTTGCTCGAATTTGAGTATTGTATAATACCGCAGTGTTTAGCACTTAATTTTAGTCATGTTTTGTTATTGTTTTATTAGATTGAAGTAGTTTGTTTTATTATTATTATTATTAATTTTATTTTGTATTTTAATATGCTACTTTACAGCATATTATTTTATAACTTTATTTAGTGAGAATATAAATAATGAAACGAAAGACTAGTGTTGCCATCTAAATTAATAATTTATTCAAAATCAGTTTTTTGTTTCATTATTTATATTATCAATTGTGTTCATAAGAACAGAAATATTTATTCAAATTTTTTTTCGCAATTATGCGATGCCGTCGTACAAGGTATACTGGCGAGATTTGTAGAACCGAAACAATTGTCTATGCTTGACCCTTGACCACTGTGATTTGATTGACTGATTTTGAATAAATTATTAATTCATATCATTATTTAGTGAGAGCAAAAAAATTACATAAATCTTTAGGCTGATATTGAAAAAATTAAAACTAGTTAATAATATAATAACCATAATTTAATTTAAGTATCGTTGTGTTTTTTTAGTAATGCCTATTAGAATTAGATTGTGAATAATTTTTCAGTACAACAATTTAAATATAATTTATAGTGTAGATAACGTCAGTCGTAAAACAAATAAGGTCACTTATTACGCTAATTTGTTTATTTTATAAATACTTTAACAAACATTTACAAACATTATATTCGCGGCTATTCACTATGCACGTTGCTAGAAGTAAGCAAGATAAATATTGCTAACGATATGAGCATTATTTTAACAAATCTAGCTTGCTAGCTAGCAATATGAATTATCACTTTAATAAATCTTGATTTCTAACAATATGAACTGGCACTTTAATAACGAAATATATTTCTATATATTTTATTATTATTTTATCTAGAGAATTGTCAGGTTTGCTACGCTTTTTGATGTAATATCCATTTATATTGTTAACAAACAAGATTTGTTAAAATTTTATATTGTTAGCACTCAAGAATTATTAAAATGACAGTACATATTGTTAGTTAGCAATATGTATTTTGTTTACTTCTAGCAATGTTCATAGAGAATACCACCGATTAATGCTTATTAAAGCATTACCTATTTATTAAAAGACTGACTTAATTAATGCGTGATTTTTTTAATGTAAATACACCTTTTGAAATTGTTATTTTGCAACTTGTCGAGAATGAAATTTCTATGAGAATATAAATTCAAAATCTTCAGTTATTTATTAAAATTCCAAATTAAATTGTAAATTTTATGAACTTGAGTATAACTTTATTGCAACTCAAATGTTGTAAAGTTTTTATTATGCTATTTTTTTTTTAGCTGTTATACTTCTATTCAAAGTTGTAAACGTATGAGTTTTTCTAGTATTTAAAAAAAAATTAACAATATAGTTTCTTTTTAGTTTAATTGTAAAATTGCATAATATGTTTACATAATAATATTATGACCGTCTATGCTACGACCATGTCTATCATATATAATTTGTAGCAGTTCCAAAATATTGCAATTATTACTACACGCAAAAATTTTAAATTTTGCATTTTAACTACATCAACTGTTATTTTTGAAAAATTATTTATACCACAATAAAAAGTTTACTAAGTGCCTGGTTACACAGTGCGAGCTAGCATCCGAGCTGGCCTAGTCAGTTGCTTGCAGTGCAGCTACTCGCCCGTGTGACCCCATCGCCCATCATAAGATGATGGCAAGAGACAGTAACTCGTATGATGCGGAGACATGGTGCAAGCACCTAGCCTAGTCAGTTACTGACTAGGCTAGCTCAGATGCCAGCTCGCACTGTGTTTACGATGGACTGACGTAATAATAATCATAAAGTTTAGACTATTTCAACAACAAAAAAAACAAATTTAATAAACAATTTATGATTTTGGATTTTTATATACATATCACTGGCAATTTCATTCTCTACACGTTGTGTTTGAAGTTTTATAACACTCAAAATACCGTGATATTTAAGTAGTAACATATAAAATAAAGCAAACTGTTGATTAAATTAAAAATAATAAAGATATTCAAATTACATTTTAAAGAACATTGCATTATTTTTATTATTTTATTTTGCTTTTTTGCAAGACTTTATTTATTATTCATAACTACTACTAACTTTTGTCCTACTTTTTATTTCACAGCACATGCTTCTATTTTTTAAAACATCAGTTATTTCTTTTACCATACTTTTGAAGTCGTTTATCATTAAGCAATATCTTTATAAAGCAAATTTAAAAAGCAACAAAAAAATAAAGATGTGTATTAAAATAACAAAAAAAAACTTTAAAAAATGCAAAACAATAAACTGAACAAATTTTTTTTTATACGGATGTAAAACTTGAACTATTATAAATAAAAAATTTACATCTTTTATAAGATTGATGTATTACAAAAGAAACATGTATCACTTTGCTACGAGAAAAATAGATTTCTGAAAATTTAATGTTCAAAATTATTAATAGACATGAGTAGCAAGATTACAATTAAAACCAAGCACCTTGCTAAACAAAGTTCTAGGTGCAAAACAACATCAGTAGCAAGACTTGACTTTAAAAAAAATAGAAAAGTAAAAATGTTAATAGGTGTGCAGCAGGTTATGTACATATATTTTAAAACATAATATAAATATTGATCTTGTCTATAAATTATGACTTTACAGGAAAAAGGTTGGCATGATTGATGATAACAGTAGCTATAAGGATAAATTTCACACAAAACAACTCAAACTTAGTGAAAAAAACTATTCAACATACAGATAGAACCAAAAACCAAAATAGCACCAAAGCTGAAATATATAAAAGCAGAAGACGGAAGCTAGGTTAAGCAATCTAATCTAAGTTTTCCAAAAATAGCTGCCAATACATAACGGTGCTTTAGAAACATAATCAAGTATAGACAAAAGTTTATCAAACTGATAACCATTATATCCGACATCTACATGCAATACGCTTGCAAGTAATAAAACTTAAACTGGTAATAAACTGCAAAATTAGTCTGGCATTAACTACAAACATCAAAGTATGTTTAATTTTTGCCAAAATATTGAAGTATAAAAGAAAATCTTAAAGCAGTCCAACTTGCCAAAGAAAAAAAAAACACAAAAATGTTTATCAAATCTGCTTTTGAGATCCCAAAACCGGAAAGCAAATAAACTGTAATATACTTGCAAAGGAACACTGCAACTTGTGGAAAAACAAAAACTTCACACACTATCCAAACCGTGACAACGCAGATAAGCTAAATAAAACTGCAAACGCTTACAACTAATAATTGAACACTGTGGCTTAAACTAACGGATGACTAAAATACAAAGAAACAAAACTTGAATAAAAAATAATCTAATTAAATATAATTCGACAAATTATTTCTCATGTTGCCATTTGAAAATAGTCACTCGAGCTATTCGGGTTTTTGTGGATATTGCCTAGCAACAAGTTTTGAAAATCCGTCAATTATTTTTAATTTTTGGTTTCTTATATGTTTAGTCCAGTTTTCTTAAATAAGTTTCAAATGTTGCTGATACATTCCGAAAAGACTTCAATACATAAATTATCAGCCACTGTGTGTGTGTGTAATGTTATTAATTTTAACTTGTGCAGTTTTGTGTGGAATTTAGTGCCTATAATTCTAAAGTTCGTATCATTCAGGCTGGTAATTATATTAGCAACCAGTCATTTTTACAATTTTAAAAAATGTCACTGTTTTAATTATTTTTATTATTGTAAATGTATTTAACCTAGAATTATAGTTTCCCGCTTACTGTTTTGTCGCGCTTCCCGTGGCGGTGTTTTTAAGTATTCGTACCAGTGGCGTAACTTCCATTTTTTAACTAGTAATTTTATTATTAATTTTTATAATCCTGCTGTCTCTTGTGTAACCTTACCGTGGTCTATCTGTATTTGTTTTTAATCAGTCACCAGTGATCGACCGCACCGGTGTGAATTGTGTCCTTGTATCAACCTTATCCTGTTTTTATTTATTTATTGCTGTAGTCATTTTTGTAAGTGCGTCTGTTATTATGTCCGGCCTAAACTGTAAATGCAAAACTGTTGCACAATCAAGTGTAACCTTTAACCAATTGTGGCGTTATCTTCCATAACAGTTGCGCTATTCGTTACAAGAAATGTAATTGCGGTAATTTATTTGAATTGGATGATTCCGAACTTCCTAAACTTTTTAAAGAAAATATTACTCTTTACCAAGTTTTATGTGATGAGTTGAGGTCAAGCAATAAATTACTCTTGGATAAAATTACTTATCTTGAAGAGAAGATCACCAAAAAAGATAAAACTATTCTTCAATACGAAGCTCGCAGTAAACAACTAACTGCTCCTACTACTGCGCCGCTCACTAATGATACGGTGCAATTGATTCAACCTGCAATTTTTCCTTCTTTGGCAAGCTCTGTTGTTAAGGGGGAAACTAATCAAAAATCTCAGCCAAGAACTCAAACTATCTTTGGATGTGGCCCAACCAATGACAATCTGCAGGCTTATGTGCCTACTTCTTACTTACATGTTTCTAAACTTAGACGTAAAACTAAAAAAACTGATATAGTAAATCATATCTAGTATGTGATGTAAGGTTTTTGTAATTGTAATTGTGTATTGGGTAATAAAGTAATTGTGTAATGGTGTAAAGGTAAAAATAAAAAAATAAAGTAAAAGTGGCAATACATGATGTAATCTCGATGCCTGTGTGATTAAGGTTATCGGAAATGTTAAAAATGTATGCGATTTAGAGTTATGTAATTGTAATTGTGTAAAGTGTAATTGTGTAATAGTGTAAAGTAAAAAAAAATAATTAAAGTAAAAGTGGCAATATTTTTTACTTGATGTAATCTCGATGTATGTGTGATGAAGGGTATCGGAAATGGTAAAAATGTATGCAATTTAAGGTTATGTAATTGTAAGGTGTAATAGAGAAAGTTAAAAAAAAAATTAAAGTAAAAGTGGCAATACTTTTTACATGATGTAATCTTGATGCTTGTGTGATTAAGGTTATCGGAAATGTTAAAAATGTATGCGATTTAAGGTTATGTAATTGTAATTGTGTAAAGTGTAATTGTGTAATAGTGTAAAGTAAAAAAAAAATTAAAGTAAAAGTGGCAATACTTGTTACATAATGTAACCTCGATGATTATGTGATACAGGGTATCGGAAATTGTAAAAATGTATGCGATTTAAGGTTAAGTAATTGTAATTGTGTATTGTGTAATATAGTAATTGTGTAATGGTGTAAAGGTAAAAAGAAAAAATTAAAGTAAAAGTGGCAATACTTTTTACATTATGTAACCCCTATGCTTGTGTGATACAAAGTATCGAAAATGTTAAAAATATATGTGATTAAAGGTTTTGTAAATGTAACAGTGTAATGGGTAATATCTAATATGGTATTTGTGTAAAGGTAAAAAAAATTAATGTTAAAATTAATACTTTTTACATGATGTAACCCCGATGCTTGTAAGATAAAAGGTATCGGAAATGGTAAAAATGTATGCAATTTAAGGTTATGTAAATGTAACAGTGTAATAGGTAATGTGGTAATTGTGTTATGGTATAAAAGTAAGAGAGTTAATACTTTTTACATGATGTAACCTCTATGCTTGTGTGGTACAGGGTATGGAAAATTGTAAAAATGTATGTGATTAAAGATTTTTGTAATTGTAATTGTGTATTGGGTAATACAGTAATTTTGTAATGGTGTAAAAGTAAAAAGAAAAAATTAAAGTAAAAGTAGCAATACTTTTTACATGATGTAATCTCGATGCATGTGTGATTAAGGTTATCAGAAATGTTAAAAATGTATGCGATTTAGAGTTATGTAATTGTAATTGTGTAAAGTGTAATTGTGTAATAGTGTAATGTAAAAAAAAAAATTAAAGTAAAAGTGGCAATACTTGTTACATAATGTAACCCCGATGCTTGTGTGATTAAGGTTATCGGAAATGTTAAAAATGTATGCGATTTAAGGTTACGTAATTGTAATTGTGTAATAGTGTAAAGTTAAAAATAAAATTAAAGTAAAAGTGGCAATACTTTTTACATGATGTAACTCCGATGTTTGTTTGATGACGTGTATCAAAAATTATAAAAATGTATGCGATTTAAGGTTATGTTATTGTAATTGTGTAATAGTGTAAAGTTAAAAATAAAATTAAAGTAAAAGTGGCAATATTTTTTACATGATATAACTCCGATGTTTGTTTGATGAAGTGTATCGAAAATTATAAAAATGTATGCAATTTAAGGTTATGTTATTGTAACAGTGTAATGGGTAATTGTGTAAAGGTGTAAAAATAAAAAATAATAATATAAGAGAGTTAATACTTTTTACATGATGTAATCTCGATGAAAGTCTGATACAGGGTATCAAAAATTGTAAAAATGTATGTAATTTAAAGTTTGTAAATGTAACAGTGTAATGTGTAATGAGGTAATTGTGTAATGGTGTAAAGGTAAAAAAAAATTGAATTAAAAGTGGCAATACTTTTTACATGATGTAACTCCGATGCTTGTGTGATGAATGGTATCGGAAATGGTAAAAGTGTATGCAATTTAAGGTTATGTAATTGTAACAGTGTAATGGTAATTGTGGTAAAGTTGAAAAGAAAAAAAAAAATATAAGAGAGTTAATACTTTTACATGATGTAACCCCGATGCTTGTGTGATGAATGGTATCGGAAATTGAAAAATATATGTGATTTAAAGTTTTTGTAAATGTAACAGTGTAATGGGTAATGTAGTAATTGTGTAATGGTGTAAAGGTAAAAAGAAAAAATTAAAGTAAAAGTGGAAATACTTTTTACATGATGTAATCTCGATGCATGTGTGATTAAGGTTATCGGAAATGTTAAAAATGTATGCGATTTAAGGTTATGTAATTGTAATTGTGTAAGGTGTAATTGTGTAATAGTGTGAAGTTAAAAAAAAAATAATGTAAAAGTGGCAATACTTTTTACATGATGTAACTCCGATGTTTGTTTGATGAAGTGTATCGAAAATTGTAAAAATGTATGCGATTTAAAGTTATGTAATAGTAATTGTGTAATAATGTATAGTAAAAAGAAATAATTAAAGTTAGAAAGTTTATACTTATTACATTATGTAACCCGACGACAGACTCCTGAGGTCAAAATAGGTCGATCTAAGCCGACTTAGTTATATCCAAAATTGTCTCGTCTAGCCGGTAGAGGGCGTCAAAAATTTGTAAATATTAAAAAGAAATTACCTGTAACAATAATTTTTTAAGTGACCTTGTTGCTATGGCGTTTAATAATTTGACAATTATTGACAAATTGTCACCAGTCTATGAAATTTACTCAAGTATACAATCAACATTCTTGAATTACAAGTTCATTTTACCATTAAAAATGGAAAATTATACAAACTCTCAGAAAGTTGACATGCTCCTGGTATACGGGTTTTGTCAAGGAAATGGGCGTCAGAGTGTTAGGGTTTACATGGAGAGGTTTCCTAACCGTCGAATACCAAACCACCAAACATTTGCCAATAATGAGCGTCATCTTCGGGAAACGGGCAGTTTTGAGAAAAAGTTTGAAGGCAGGGGTCGTATGCGAACAACTCGAACTGTGGAAACAGAAGAGATGATTCTGGAAAGAGTTGAAGAAGAACCAAGTACCAGTACCCGTCTCTTAGAACGTGAGTTAAATGTTCCTAAAACGATTGTCAATGAGGTTTTAAGAGAACAGTTGTTACATCCTTACCACATACAAAAAGTCCAGGAACTTTTACCGACTGATCCCCCCATGCGGCTTACATTTTGTCAATTTATTAGAAACAAAAGAATCCTTGTTCCAAATTTTTGTAGAAAAATTATGTTTACTGACGAGGCATTTACAAGATCTGGGGTAACCAATCTGCACAACGAACATATTTATTCCGATGAAAATCCACATGCCATTAAAGTTGCACATCATCAGCATCAATTTAAAATTAATATTTGGGCAGGTATTATTGATCACTACCTTATTGGTCCCATTGTTATTCCAGACAGGTTAGATGGAAATATTTATTTAAATTTTTTGCAAGACACATTACCAATTCTTCTGGAGAATTTGCCCCATTTACTTTGGAGGGAAATGTGGTATATGCATGATGGTGCCCCGCCCCATTTTTCCGTTGCCGTTTGGCAATACTTACATCATCAATATCCCAACCGATGGATTGGAAGAGGCAATGATGCACCAGTAAAATGGCCACCACGTTCTCCTGAGTTAAATATGTGTGACTTATTTTTGTGGGGCGCTATTAAAACAGAAGTTTACAAGACTCCGGTAAACACACGCGATGATTTATTGCAGCGGATTTTAAATGCAGGCAACCATTTTAATAATCCCGAGACATTAGATAGGGTCCAATATCATTTTTTAAAGAGTGTTAATAAGTGTATTCAGCAAGATGGCGGTCATTTTACACATTTGCTTAAGTAATGTTTTTGTTTTACTTAGTTTCTTACAATAGATACTTTCAACTTTGTTATACTTTTGTTTTTTTTGACGCCCTCTACCGGCTAAACGAAACAATTTTGGATATAACTAAGTCGGCTTAGATTGACCTATTTTGACGTCAGGAGTCTGTCGTCAAACGTTGTACACGTATTTTCCGGACACCCTGTATATAAAAAAAAAATTATCATTTTAGGGGATGTTTTTAAATTAAGAGTCAGAAGCCTTAAAATAATAAAAAATTGTCTTATAAAGCTTGTAAAAATTACAAGTTATAGTGATGCTAGACATCAATTTAGTTCATTTTTGTCAAATTTAAAAATTAATTTTTGTCAGTATTTTTTTGGCCATATTTAGTCGTGAAAATTGTTGAAAAAACTAAATAATTTTTTAATTGGGTCAAAATAACCCACAAGACCAACTTATTATACATCGTTGGAAAGCTCTTGACAAACTCTATCTAACAATAAAATAAAAATTTAGAAAAGTTAAACCGTTTAAAGATGGCGGCCAATAATGTCAAATTTAGTTTTTACCCTAAAAATAGGGGTTAACATTTTTTTTTAAATTATTTGATATTTTATTGTAATACTTTGCATTATTTTCAAAATAATAAAATTTTCCCGAAGTCTCTACTACCAACCGTTCTCAAGTTATGAATTTTTAAAAGCAAAATTTGAAAAATTGATGAAAAAATTTATTGGCAATTTAGGGGTGCATTTTTTACCCTCGCCGATTTTGATGAAAATTATATTTCTGACTAATTTGAGTATGAGAAACACGAATCTGGCATTTAAAAATCTGTCAACAATTTTTATCATAGTTTTTTTTTTACAAAAAATTGATCAACTTTGAAAACTCATAAAAAGGGTTGAGAGCAAAAATTTAAAATTTCAATACATCAAATTTTGAAAGCACTCCCGCTCTATCGAATGAGACTATGCGCAGATCTTTATCTCAAAAACTGTAGGAGGAGTAGGCTTTTGCGTAACACTACTTTTTGCCAAAAATCGCTATTTTTTTGACCTTTCACGAACCGCCACTGGTTTAATTGTTCAAATATCTAAAAATCGTGAGAATAAATATTTGTAGAAAAAGGATGTATCTTTGATTTGAGACTAAGCGCAATTTTGTGTGTGTCTGGGTTAACCAATGGCTGACTTTCAAAAACAGCTTAAAATTACTGTTTTTGGGACGCCACTGTCAAAAAACAAAGTCCAAAATGAAAAATCTGTCAGGACAGCCTAAATTTAAATTAAAATTCCTTTTGATTTTAAAGAATACATTTTTTGCGTCAGACGTCTCCTTCAAGTACTTATGGCCGGTGGACTTTGAGGTTTTTGAAAAAACACATTTTTTGACTTTGAAAAAAAAAACTTAATGACGCCACTGTACAAAAAAATTGGGGTTTAGATCTAAGAAAGAGGTTATTAAAAGGATTTTTTTGGTTCATATCTCACCTTCCTACGATCAAATTTACTCGAGTTATTACAAATTTACGTTTTTTGGGAAAAAAATTCTCACGCCGCTACTGATTTTTTGAAAAATACGCGGTTAGTCTCAAATTGCAGTTTAATAGTTGGTAAATCCGAAAATCCATATGCCCCATCTCGACTGTTTTTAAAAAAGGGTAGTAAATGGCCTCAAACATGGGTAATTTTAATGTTACCTGGGGGTGAGTTTTTAAAAAAGTTTAAGGGTAGTTTTTGAAAAAACGAATGCATAGCAGGGTGTAAGGTAAGTCAAGGAACCCAAAAAAAAATATTAAAAAAATATTTATTTACAACATTCGGTAGCAATTAATTAAAAAGTGCGTTTTTGGTAAAAAACAGCCCTTGCAAAAATCGCAGGGGTTGCATTTTTGCAGGGGTGGTTTTGAAAAAGCTATCCTAAGCGTAAAAAGTTGGGAAAAAACTAAAAAAAAATTCAAAACAAAATTATTCCCATAAATAACCAAATGAAAATTTATTGAAATTTGGATAAAAAAAAATAAAATTTATTGTCTCCGCTCGTGCTTTTAGGGGCGTGGATGAAAATGATTTTCGAGGGTAGATTCTGAAAGTTCAACAAATTTTACGGACCTTGGGGAAAAATTTTCAGAGCAATATTTCCACGAATAAGAAAGTTACAGCCGTTTAAAAATGAAAAATTGATGAAAACAAAAATTTCATGTTTAAGGGGGCCCCATTTGGTGAAGGGGGCCGAATCGGACCGCGAAAAAAAAAATTCCATGTAGAAAATCTATTGATGGAGCTCGAGTAAAATTTTCAGATCGATCGGTTAAAGTTTGACAAAGTTGGAGCAGGTATTTGACAGTTGAGTCGTTTATTTGGTAAAAGGGGTAAAAACCCTTAATTTAAGGGTACAGTTTGGTAGACGCTCGGCCTAAAGGCCTCGCCTGCTGTCGCGCAAGTCGACAAAAATCGGCGAAACTGAAATAGTAATAGCAGTCCCGTAATAAATTTAAGTTTTCCACGATATGAGTTGATGTTGTTGAGTTAAAAGTAAAATCTGGAAACTACAGCAGCTTTAAAGTTTCTGTTCTAGCTAATCATGCTCGATCTATTCTTTGCAAAGATTTTTGGCCTGCAAATATAGCGGTCAAGAAATTTTTAAATTATGGGTGAGTTAATAATGTTCCTGCTTTATCTTCGGTGGATTTTTGAAATCTGGATCCAGCCAACAATCTAAACCCGTCACCAGAAACACCAGCGGTATCTCCATCTATTACCAGAATGTTGGGGGTATGAAAACTAAACTAAAAGAATTTATGCTGGCTGTAGCTGTATCCAACTACGATATTATTGTACTGAACGAAAATTGGCTAAATCAGGACATCAGCGATGCGGAGCTACAATTAATTGGTACAGTTTGTTTAGATGTGATCGCTCTTCATTAACAAGCCCTAAGCTTGACGGAGGAGATGTCTTAATTGCTACTAAAACTTGTTGTAATGAAGTACAATTAGTACTTTATTACAACCTACATTTTTAAGTGTTGAACATTTGTTTGTAATTGATAAGTTTAAGTTTGTATCATATATTATCAGTGCAGTCTATTTACCACCTAACTCGGCATGTGATAAATATTTAGATCATTGTTATTCCGTTGAATCTATCGCTGACAAATATCCAGACAGTAAACTAATTTCACTAGGCGATTATAATCTACCCGCAGCGGTATGGGTAAATGATGAGTTAGGCATAAGTGTTATTTGTAATGGTAGTTATTCTGCTCATTTTGTTTCCAACTGTTAAGGATTTCTAAATTGCGCTCAATGTATTTCTATACCTAATGATGGTGGTGTGTTCTTAGATTTATGTTTTTCTAACATCTGTGATATTTCTGTGATTAAAGCTGTGGATGTTTTGATAAAACTTAGTCAACATCATATCGCTTATGTGATTGATGTAAAATGTAATACTAGCCTTGATATTTTAATGTGTACTTATGTTTTTAATGATTTTAAATATGCCGACTTTAAAACAATCAATAATTTTTTGTTGAATGTTGATTGGTCCGCCTTTTTTTATAATTGTGATGTTGATAATTGCGTTAATTTATTTTACTCTGTGTTGCATTTTGCTATTGACTATTTTGTTCCCAAAAAACTATGACGAGAAAACAATTTTTCAGTTTGGTTTAATAAAGAATTGATTTCACTTACTAGACTCAAAAAAACTGTTCATAAACGTTATAAATCTTCAAGACTACTGTCTGATTATAACGAGTTTCAATCAATTCGTACTTCGTGTAAAAATATCAGTACATGTCTATACAAGCAATATATTACTCGAACAGAAATCAACATTCAAAGCAACCCTAAACACTTTTGGAAATTTGTTAGCGACTCTAGAAAAACTAATGATTTTCCACCCACAATGTATTATAAACAAAAAACTTGCACTAATGGAGATGACTATGTTAATAGTTTTGCTGAATTCTTTTAGTTTGTTTACGATACACAAACTCATCCAACTCCTTTGTTTGACTTTAAGAAAAACGTATTACATCGAGCATTTTCAATTAGTTTGTTGGATGTATTTAAAGGAATTGAGAACCTTAAATGTAACTTTAGCACTGGACCGGACGGTGTTCCATCTATGCTGTTAAAACAATGTATTTATTCAATTTCTACGCCATTGCACTTACTTTTTGAAACTTCTCTTAATGAAGCCAAGTTTCCTTTTGTTTGGAAACAAAGCTACATTATGCTTTTACATAAATCTGGAGCTAAGGAGGATATTACTAATTATAGAGGTATATGCATCCAGTCTGCTATTCCTAAGTTGTTTGATCAAATTGTAACTGGTCAAATACAATGGATGTGCAAAAGCATTTTAGTGGAACATCAACATGGGTTTTGCGAGGGTCGTTCTACTCGTACAAATCTTCTTTGTTACGAAAATGATCTTTTGAATGCCTTTCAATCAAGAGTTCAAGTAGATTCTATTTACACAGATTTTTCAAAAGCTTTTGATCGCGTTAATCATAGTATTTTGATTGCTAAGCTTTGGGCTTTGGGTTTTCATAAATCTGTTGTTGCGTGGTTGTCGAGCTTTTTGGAAAATCGTACACAGTGTGTGAAAATTAATAACTTTTTATCACAACAAATTGTTGTTCCTTCTGGGGTTCCTCAAGGATCTCATTGTGGACCAATTCTGTTTTTACTCTTTATTAATGATCTTGTTTATTCTATTAATTCTTCGTTTTATCTTTTATTTGCTGACGATCTAAAAATTTATAAAAGAATATCATCTATCGAGGACTGCATTAGTATGCAAAATGATTTAGATTCTGTTCATTAATGGTGTCTTATTAATAACTTGTTGTTTAACGCAAATAAATGTTTTTCGATAAGCTTCAACTGAACTTTAAGTAAAATATCGTATGACTATACTATCGATAATAATGTTTTGGAACATGTTACTCAAATAAAAGATTTGAGCGTAATTTTTGATTCAAAACTAACTTTTGTTGAGCATATAAACTATATGTGCAACCGTGCTATGAAAATGTTAGGATTTGTTTACAGAATGTCTACTGACCTATCTCCTAGCACACTCAAATTACTTTATTGCGCTTTAGTACGTTCTCATTTAGAGTACGCTCCGTCAGTTTGGTGTCTATTCTACGGCGTTCATATATGCAATATAGAACGTATTCAAAACAATTTTTTTTGTTTATTATCATACAAATTAGGCATTTTATCCGAAAATTACGATTTTAACCTCATTATATAATGTAATATATATAATCTTCCGCCGCTGAAAATTCTTCGCAAAAGAGCCGATTTATCATTTTTACGTAGACTAATGATGTCTGAGATTGATTGCCAAGAGCTTCTAGTAACTCTTTCATTTCAAGTCTCCAACCAGACCAGACAGTCTCCATTATTTAGAGAATCTATACATTCTACCAATTATGGATTTAATAATCCAATTGGTAGAATGTGTAGAATTGCAAATAGTTTCTCTAATAATATTGATTTATTTTGTGTTTCAAAATGTAGTTTTAAGTGTCAATTAAAATGTGTTGATGAATAATTTTATATTTTGTTTTTATTTATATATACTTTTTTCCATGCTTTTATTTTTCAATATTCTTTTATATATTTTTGTGTAATTGTAATATTGCTTGTAATTTATTGTTATTTATGTATATAATGATGTAGATGTAAATGGTTTTGTATATACCGTGAATAAAGTATTATTATTATTATTATTATTATTTTAATAAAAGCCGCAAATTTATGTGCTTATTGTAGTAAATCTTGTATTGAAAATAGTATATTATACTAGTGCTTTTTTAGTATTGTCAGTCGCGTATTGTTTAGTTCTGTCGGATCTAAATGGTTATATTAATTCTTCTAAAAGTTTTTTTTGTAATTTTGCTCTTAATTTTAATGTTATAATTGACCAAATTTATTTAAGTAATAAGTTTAATAATATGGATTGGTATATTAATCCAGGAGTGCGCACTTAACGGCAAAGAAGAATTTGTTAAAAAAACTACACAAGAGTTCAAAAATTTCTGAAATAGTAGTGGCAAATAAACATATGATGTCAGTGATTGTTGGAAGTAAAACTAAAATTACTACTGTGGTTGGCAAAATAGACACAAAATAATGATTCAAGAAATATCATTTGTATCAGGACTACAAATTTATTAAATGTAAGTTAAATAATCAAAAGTGATAATACTACATTTTTAGTAAGTCTAGACTTGATGGAAACAAAAGTGATTAAGAGTAGTTTTGGTTTTAAAAATCATTACTGTAAGATGTATTTCTAAAAGTCTAAAAATAAAGCACTCAAATATTTTAAAAGTTTTAACAGCTTTGAAGAGAATCGGAAGAGTGCAATTAATATAATGCTCAAAATAACTAACGATAAAAAAATCTGAAGCAACAAATTTAAAAGTTTTTAATAACAATAAAATAATACACTAAAAAATAAATTCATATACTCTAGAATCAAATACTTAAAAAAAGGAACAAAACATTAATAAAAAAAAACAGATGTTTATTATTCAAAACAAAGTTAAACACCAATATTTCGGCAGATGCCACAAGTTGTGTTGTATATCTAAGAAATAAATAAATTGCAAAATGATTAAGAAACAAAATACCCTATAATGTGTAGTCAAATACTAAACTAAATATAAAATTTTTGGTAACAAAACAAAAAGAAAACAAATCGGGCAAACAAGTAACAAAAATGATTTTAGTTGTATACAGTAAAACTGTAAAAGATTATAGGTTGTATGATCAAAATGCCAAAAGATAATTCAGATTCAATGGAAACAAAGTTAAAGAGCTTTTTAACACTGAAGAATGCAGTGTAATGGTAATGACCAATCAAATATAAACCTTTGATTAAAGTAGAGATTTTAATGAAAGTACAAAAAACAAAAAAAATTCAAGCAATGACTGAAGAAAACTAAAAAGAAAATAAATCATGGATTCTAATGAATCCACCAAAAGAAATTACTATAAAAAATGTATATACAAAACAAATAAATATTAAAAAAAAAACAATGTAAACAACGTTTGTAAACTGAATAGAGCAATTTACAAAATTATTGTATTGACTTAGCTAGATATTGCATTTTAATTAAGTACCTAAGCAATTCAATACTTATACACAATACCATTTTGTCACAATGGCGGACAGTGATAGTTGTGTCTGCAAAACTTGTAAGATAAATATAGTTTTTACTGAAATTATAATAAAGTACCGTGGTTTATGTAATCAAGTGTTTCATGGATCCTGCTCTAAACTAAACAACAACGAAATTCGTTTAATAAATGGAAAAAAATCGTTAATGTTGCTACATTGAATTGCCCTATTGATAAGTTCGATCAATTAAATAATAATATTATATGCAACGATAAATCTAACTATAAAAATTATCAATCAAAATAAAATCAAAGTATCTACTACATCTACAAAAATTCAAATGGATGCAAAAGAACCAGTAAAAGAAAAACAAAACAAAAACATTGGAATAAATATTGAAATAAATAAGCCAAAGATAGCAAATAAAAACAATAACTTTAAAGTAGTATCTTATGGTTGGTTTTCACACTCAAGTAATTGGCGCCAATCGGTTTGTGCAAGCCATTGGTACAAGTAAATTGTTGCGTAAAAACCAAAATTGTTTGTTTACAGAAGCCACAAAATTTGGCTTGAGTAAAATCTAGTTTGTTTGATAATTTGTTTGTGTTTTGCGCAAATGCATAAACGTGTAAACAACACTCCAACTCAACGCAAACGTAATAGAAAACAGCAATTTCTGATCTGCACGTCGCACGTGTTTTCTATTATAATTTGTGCCAAAACTTGTTTATATAATTAGTTTAACGCTAAATCTCAAGCGTATCATATGTTCGTCGAAAAAAAATAGCTTTGTGGACGAGACTTCAAATTGAGAAACTGTGGTGCAAAAAAAAATAATTTTATGAAAAAAACATATTTCAACTGGTGCACAAATTTGTGCAAATAAGACTGAGCGTAAATATAGATACATTAAAAAAAAATAAAATTTGCGCCTATGGCTTGCACTAATCAATTTGCGCAAATTACTTGTGCGTGACCGACCATTACATAAAAGAAAACACGCAATCATAATATAGTAAGTACGGCACCTATATCAGAAACTAAAACAATATCTGCTGGTGCTGCTAAAAAAACTGCGTGGTTACACGTTGCAGGAATATTTCATGATGTTGATGAGTTGCAACTTAAACAATTCTTAAACAAAAAGTATTACAGAAATAGTTTTGTATGTAAAATTATCAACTAGTCATTTGAACCCTTAATTTGCTTCATTTAGAGTAGTAGGTTGTTTCTTGTTATTAGAGACATTAGTAATGCCAGAGTCGTGGGAAGCTGGTATCAGAGTTAGTCGTTTTAATTTTTTACCAATACGTAAAAAAATAAATTTAATTCAATAACAAATAAATGTGATCACGTAGAAATGCATAAAAGAAATGATTATGAATGTATAATAAACAATAATAAAACTAAAAAAAAAACATAAACTAGTACATGTAAATGTAGGATCACTAATAAATAAAATTAATCAGCAGCAGGTAATTGCCGCAACAGAAATTTTTGAGTTCATAGGTGTATCAGAACATTGGGCTCAAATGAGTCAGTATATACTCTTGAAATACCAAATTATAAAATAGGTTCTGTATTTAACAGATCTATTAGTATACATAGTGGTGTTTTTATATATGTTAAAAATACAATTACTTTTAATGATATTAAAAACATAACAGCACATTCCGAAGAATTTAATTTTGAAATATGTGGAGTTGAATATAAAATAAGAACTAATTACGTTGCAATACTTACAGTTTATAGGTCATCTGAAGGCGATCTTTCAATATTTTTTTAAAAAATTGTCTTTAGTTTTAAATACTATATTAATAAAACACAATGTATTAATAGTTTGTGGAGATGTGAATATTGATACAATACGCAACCAACAAGAATATGCAATTCTTTTAGACATGTTCGAGTCTTTTAAATTAAATAATAAAGTACAAGATTTTACTCAAATTTTTACAAACAACAATTTTGATATTAATCAAAAGATTTTGACATGGCAGATCATTTAGGTCAAATATTTTCTTATGATATAAAAACAGAAACAATAATTTAATAAACATATACTACAGTATACAGTGATAAGGAGTATAAATGATTTTACGTTAAAAAATCTACATGTTGAAATAAGTAAACAGAACTGGAATACTGTGTTCAATTCAACTGAGGCTAACTGTACATGTAACTTATTTGTAAACATACTGCAGAATGACTGATGATGCATGTGAAGTAAAAATGGTCAAAACAAGAAAGCAATGTAATAGAATAAAAAGTTAAGTTACTTCAGAAATTATAGAAAATTGGTAAATTTTAAGGCAAATGTGTTATACCCATTAACATTTGGAAAACAAATACTGCAAAACATATACAAACATTGTCTAAAAGAACATAAATCTAATATCAAGAACACTAAAATAAATTATTTTTCAAATCAAATAAAAAATGAAACTATTCAAAAATGTTCTAAGAATATCTAAAATATTGTAAACAATGAACTTGGCAAAAATTAAAAATAGAGCAAATAGTATTCCTAAAAGATGGACAAATATTAAATGAAAATTCTGATATTATAAATGTGTTTGCAAATCATTTTACTAGCGTTTCTATGAAAACACTATCTGATGCCATAAGAGCAAATACATTACTAGAATGATTAACAGGAGTATTAATAGCTTCTACTATGGTTTTACGGGCAGTCGATATCAATGAAGTAAAAACAGTGGTAGCGCAATTAAAAAATACAAACAGTGTTGGATCTGATGGTGTAAAATCTGTGATTTTAAAATATATATGTGAACCAATATTACCATCAGTGACACATCTGTTAAGTATCTAATAAGCAGTATTTTCTGAAAAGCTAAAAGAAGGACATCTAACTCCAATATATAAGAAAGGCGACAAATATGATATATTGAACTATAACTAAGTGTCTTATCAAAGATTCTAGAAAGACTCATAGCTAATCAAATAATTAAATTTTTAAATAAATGTAATATAATATCGAATTTGGAACATGGTTTTAGAAAGTCAAGATCAACAGAAACTGCATCAGTGCAGTTTTTAAACCACATAACAAATGAAATTGATAGCAAAAACCATGATGTTGGTCTATGTTTTGACCTCTCTAAGACCTTTGATTTAGTCAATATAAAGTTTTTACTTAAAAAGTTAAGGTATTGCGAAAATAGGAATCATGCAAATCATCTTTTAAAATTTTATTTAGAAAATTGCTTAGTTTCTGTTAAACTAGAAAATGCTATGTCAAATTGGCATTCTTTAAATTTATATGGGGTACATATAAATTTAAAAAATGCCGATTTGAAGGATCTCTTTTGGGACCGTTATTGTTTAGTGTTTTTATAAATGATTTACTTCAATATTTGTCAAGTGGTTATGTATCAATGTTTGCAGATGATTTTGTTATAATTGTCTCTAATAAATCTATAGACAATCTAATTGTCAGTGTAAAACAAACTGCCCAAGAAATAGAAAAATAGTGTTATTTAAATAATTTATTATAAAATAAATCTAAAACTGTTTATGTAAATATTAATATTATTATTTTAAATGCAACACAATTTTTGGGTAGCATATTTGATTGTAGACTGAACTGAAAAGCTAACATCGAAACAATATCAAAAAAAAATTGTTGCGCTTACTTTGCTATTTTAAGACTAAAGCAGACGCTACCAAAAAGCAAATTATTGTCTATATATTATGCACTAGCACAGTGTAAATTATAATCTTATATAGGGTATTACAGTTAATCGTATTACTTTGTAAAGAGTTTTCTAATAAAACGTTTTATTTTGATATTTAAAAAAAACAGGTATTTTTTAAGAGAAATCAATGTTTATTTTATTGTAAAAAGAAATGTATGTCATTAACATTTGAAAACGATATTAGTCAAATAGCCGCCACGGTTACAATTACAGTACCACATTCTTTTCATAAAATTTTCCATTACCAATTCGCACATTTATGGCTCGAATAATAGTTTTATTTTATTTCCGTCAAGGTCGAACAGCTGTTTATGTAGACGCATAATTGCATGCGCATCTTGCCATGGAATGGCATGAATGCCGGCGTAACGGGCATATCCTATTCGCGTTCACTTCGATGTTTCCATAGTTTTTAGTTATTATTGTTATTAGTTTTGGGGTTTAAATTTAACGATTGCCTGAAAGGCTTTAAAATGTCACCACCAGGTATTTGCAAATATAAATGAAAAGTGTCATTTTGTAATAATGTATATTATAGTTCTATAACTGATAGCAGTTATAGGACTATAATATGTGTTATTATTTATTTTTACAGAATTTATATTTTGTTTATTTTAAAGAATTATTATTTATTTTAATAGAATTTTGATTTATTTGCAAACTCTGTGTGGATTTGGCATTTTTAACTGTGCCGTTGCCAGTTTCCAGCCCGAAAATAAAGAGGGAAAATGGAAAGTTTTAAAAATAGCGTCTTTTATTGACGCAAACGTAACTCAGCGCCGCTAGGCGTCTGTTTTACAAACTTAATGTTTCCTCCCAGGAGCGAAGAGGCGCTAAAACTCGTGGCAAAATATTTATAGGGAATTGACTTATCGTCTATTGTATGATCTCTGGTCTGTAGCGTGTGCCGTTTACGGTTATGGTAATGCCAGCTTTATTTAACAAAAAAAGTAAATCCGCACCAACAGTATTTTTCTCAAAATACATTTTGTGCTGGTATATCTGGTGTAGATTGGTATTGCTCCAAATTTGACAATTTTGTTTGTTTGCATATTCATTTATCCAAAAATGTGCCTTGTTGCTAAAGATAATTTTTTTAGCTAAGTTTATGTTATCTTCCAACTGCTCCAGAGCCCAATCAGCAAACACACAGCGTTGTCTATCATTCTTTACCTTAAGTTACGTGGGTTACTTAGATTTTTTACAGATGAAGACTCAAGTTCCTACGCAAAATTTGCCAAATTAAAGTTTCAGAAAAACCAAGTTTTTGTAAATAACAAGAAATTGACTGCCTTGGGTTTTCCCGTACACTCTCACGCACAGCATAGATGTTTTTAGCAGATTTTGCGTTTTAATGACGTACATGTATTGACTGATTATTAATCAAACTAGATAACTCAAATTTGACCACCAAATGTCAAAGATATTAATCACGTAATACGCAAACTGTTTTTTGAACAGAACACTAATTTTAATAATAAATTTGATAATTTGCAAACTTTTTTTGACGCTTTCCATGGTGATTTGCCATACACTACTGATCAAACCGGATGTTTCAAGTTTAATCATCAAATGTCAAATATTCAAGAATATTAATCACGTAATACGCGGAACGTTTTTTAAGCGAAACACTAATTTTAATAATAAAATTTGATGATTTGCAAACTTTGTTTAACGCTACAACCTTTCATGGTGATTTTCCATACACTTCTGAACAATACAAAATAAATTTAACTGGCTGCTATAAACTTACAAATTTTGTGCATTCTATTAAAAGATTCTTTATAATGTGGCTCACTCAGTTGGGTAAAGCGCCTAACTCGAATAATTTGTTGCAGGTTAAGCCCCAGTTCAGGCAGAACATTTTAAAAAATTACGGCATTTATTAATTTAAGACATTAGTCTAATATATGATTAGTGTTCATTTAACAATAATTACATTTAAGAGTGTGGGTATACCAGATACCAGGCCTCGTCAGTATCTACAGTGCTTCCAATCTCTAAATTAACGTGTATTTGTGTTTTAAGGTACATAATCAAAGACTAAAATATTGGCTCTGGCAACTGAAAAAAAAAAAATTTAAGATTAAAAATTAAGTTTTTATATGTTTGTTAAATCTCCAATTATCTATCAATATAACTAGTTTGCAAAAATAAAACAATTTTTAATGATTCTAATTTTGATGCTCATCACTACTTATAAGCCACCGATCCACATATTCTAACAGAAAATCCAACAAAGATAGTATTGAAAAGCGTGAAAAGAATCAAGAAATTTATCAAAAAATATGCGGAATAAAAAACCTGATTATTATTTAACTTATAAAAATCACATCTCTTGTGATCTGACAATAGAACTCCTATTCCGGTATTCACACGTTTAATGTAACCCAAATACAATTTTTGTACTACTGTAATTAGGTATGTGAAGTTTGTTTTAATTGTTTCTTGCAAACACGTTTAATTACTGCTGCTACTTTTAATAAGACGTTTTAGGGTGTGTTTTGCAGCTGTTCTAGTGTAAACATGTTATTAAAATTTCACTTTTACTTGTTTGACATTTGTTATTAAAAATGTTTTTTTTAATTAAACATATTCAACTCAAGTAAAACATTTCTGGGATCAAAACGTTTCTTTATACTAACGGTTTTTTGTAATAAATCTCAAAATAATTAATTATAAATATACAAAAATCAAAAATGAAAACTTTAATTATGTTAGTTACTACAGCATTGTTTCAATTAATTAAATTAATAAATTTTATTATATTGCTTATTACTTAAAAGATAATGTCCGATTCAAAGAAAGTCGCCACGGGTAATGCATACCGCAAACATTCATAAATATATAGATAGCAATCTATGTCCTATATTCATTGCACTCTACGTAAACTTTTGAATCAAGATTAAACTGTACCTACACGACAATGCAATTTCAAAAGGTAAAAATATGTAAACGTATAAAATATAACCATTACTTGCAATACCGTTATTATTCGATGCTATAATACATACATCTGTTATTATTTATTTATTTAATAATTTATATAGTATTGTGATTGTATTTTTTGCTTGTTGAATAATCATGCGTATTTATGTCAAGTGACGAGCTAGAGTGAAGAAAAATAATCTTCTGTTTCAAATCGATAAGCATTTGCTTCCCGTGTATCCGATTTATTTGTGTCACTAATTAAACAATTTGAGAGAATATCTATATTATTTTTACTGAAAAAATCAGTTTCTATTTTTATAGTTCAATTACAATTAGAGCACACTTACGTATGGTAAATCAAACATTTTATATCGATTTAAACGGTAATAATGTTGCAGTTTAAAAGTAAAAGGTGTACTCACAAAAATAAACACCAATTGAGGCGGCCTAGAAGTCTATATTGGTTTAATATTAAAATAATAAATAACATTTTAATACTCCATATCATTTTACACTAAACTAACTAACAACGTTAAAATATTTTGATTTATTTGGGATGATATATTAGCAATAGTTTTTTGAACAAAAACTGTTCTGTACTGTAACGCACACAATCTGACGTTTTATTAAATTTTTTAATCACAAACTGCAAATATTTTGTTTATCATTTGCTGTAGTATACTTAAAACTTCTCTAATTATGTCTTCCTGTACATAAGTTTTTGTTTTGATTGTCCAATTATATTTAAGATCACAATTGTTACAGTTTTTTTTTTAAAGGTTATGGATTATCTTTGATCTTTGAAAAAAGTTTTCCTACAGTTTTTTAATATTTAAAATCTAAATAGATGAGTCATTTTTTTGGGTAGTTGTTAGCAATTAATATTTCTTAAGTAATTGATAATTATTTCTTTTCAAAATCTATCATTACTTAAATAATCATTAAATGTTATGTCTAAGAAAAGCAACCTATTTTCATTAGCAACTTCTATTGTAAATTTTATATTTTTATTAATGTATTAAATTTATTATGTAATTGATCATCTTTTTTTTGTAAGAATTATAAGAGTGACATCCAATATAAATAAAAAATGATAGAATCTCAAAATCCAACTCGCATAACAACTAGTACACCAACTTGTTTATGACATAGCCATATTGTAAGGTGACATACTCTTTTTTAGTAACATACTCTTTATGAAGTTCTAATAATAATCTCAAATTGTTTTTAAATTTATAGAATAAAAAACTAACATAAGAGCTCTATTTGGCTTTATCGAAAACCGCCATCTCATTTGCACCCGGCAATTTTTCGAGTTCTTCGCCCACTTTGGAACGGACGCCCAAAATCCACGTGATGTTTGCATCGCTCTTATCTGCTGTGCAGCAAAGTTCTGTAAATTCGGGTAATAAAAATGTAATTGGGGCCTGCTACCAAAGTGTTTAACTCTACTGAAGAAATTGTTAAATCTGATATTTAAACATTAACTTAAAATTTTGGTTACTATTGTAGTTTTGCTTCCAAATTGTTTTAGCATCAAAATTATTATTTCGGTTTCTAAAATTGTAGACCCGGCCTTCAAAAATTAAAATCTAATCACTAAACTCTACTGGCAAATTGTTAATTTGAGTTCCAAATTATAAACAAAGCTTTTAAAACTACAAATCCGACTTTAAAAACAGTAACATTAATTTTAATATTGTAAATCTTTTAAAATTAGTGTAAATTGTTAATCCGGCTTTTAAAACTGTAAATATGGTTTTTTGTTAAATCTTACTGTCAAACTGATAATCCGTCTTTTAAATTAAAAATCTAGCCTTTAAATCATTAAATCCTGTTTTTAAAAGTGTAAATATAAAATGTTATATTTAACTGCCAAAATATTAATTCAACATGTTATATATATATATATATATATATATATATATATATATATACTATTATATATTATAATACAAATTATAAATCCAATCTTCAAAATGTTAAATTTATTCTCCAAGTTGTTCGTTTGGCCACTAAATTATAAATCCAGTCTTTAAATCTGTAATTCTAGTGTAAATAAGGTTTTTAAAAATGAAAATTTAACTACCAATGTGTCTAATCTTCTGTAAAACTGTATAATTTGCCTTCTTAATGGTTGTGTTCAGTTAATTAGAGTGTTAATAGTTGAGACGGTACTAAGGTTTTGGACAGTGTTTTTGCTTGTTTCTTTGAGGCTAACCACTTTTGTTGGAGTAGAAAAGGGTGAAGCATATAAATAGTGTTTTTTGTATGTTTCTGCAAGGCATGTTTGTTCTAATTGACTAAATGGTTGAAAACATTTTTAATATCAATTAGGATTACCGCTACCTATTGAAGCTGTGCACCGTTATTGAAACGGCTTTAGAAAAAAAACGTACTCAATTTTGTCATTTTTTGTCATTAACTATTGAAAACTGCAAAACTCTATTGATAATAAATAAAAAAATTTAAAAAAATGGCTATAAAATATTCAAATATTTTTAGAAAAAAGTAAAGTTATTTGTTTCTGATTACTGCACAGTTTTCAAATATTTGAGGTTAGGATATTTTAATAAAATTTATATATATATATATATACTTTAGTGTGCTGATTTAGTTATTTTTTATTTAAGGCCGGTTTTTGCTATTAGGCCATCATCAGTTCTAAAAGTATTACATAAATTATAAATATATATGAATTACATAGATGATTTTATTAACAAAACTTACTTTTCTTTTCACAGATGTTGTTGTGTATTGCGGGTGGTGTAAATTTGTTGTGGTTACTGTTACATTGATTGGTTATTGTGTAGTGTAGTTATTGTTGTTGAGTGATTAAGTGTAATGTGGTTATTGTTTTTTTTAAATGTATAGATATGTTGGTATGGGTTATTGATTTGTTTGTTCTGGCATCTGTAGTTTTTATTGTTTTTTAATTTGTCTATTTCATATGATTCTAATATTGTCATTTTTAAGCCTATTTTACATTGGTGTAAGAGTGTTATATTATTTTTGTTTTTGATATTGAAAGTGTGTTTGTGTATTTGTAAGTGTTTGGGAAAAGTGGAGTTGTAATTTGTGTGTGTGTGTGTTCTTTGAATATGTATTTAAGTGCTCTACTAGTTTGTCTTATATATCAAGCAGTGCAATCTTGACTATTGATTTTATATGTTCTTGATTTAGTCAGTTTGTCTGATGTATGTTTTTGATTGCAGATGTTATTTTTGATGGTGTTAGAGTTAGATAGTGAAGCTTTAAGATCGTATTTGTACAACAGTTTTTGTATTTTGTTACTGGTATTGTTGTAATATGTTAACTATCTGTATTGGGTGTTTGTGTTTTTGGTGTTGAGTGTCAGTAGTGTTATGTTGTTAAGTAGTGTTTTTTGTGTTTGTTTTTTAATTATTTTGTCTATTGTGCTGAGAGGAAATTGATTATTTATAGCTAGCTGTTTTATTGTATTATATTCAAACTGTAGATAAGTAGATGATAGTGGAGGTGATAGTAGAACTGATAGTGCTCTATGTATTAGGGATTGTTGAAACGGTGATTGAAATTAAAAGGGATGCCTAAATTGGTCAAAAAACATTAAAATATTTTTATATAAAAAATGAAGCACAAAATTGTTTTTATAAAATCTCAGAAATAGCAAATTCCGTCTATAAAAATATTGTTGCAAAGCACTAAATTTCGGCCAATGAAAAGTGTAAGTTTTTTTTTATAAAATTAAAAAAAAAAACAAAACACGTCAAAAAGATTCAAAATTCGGTCATAAACTGTAAAAAAAACAAAATTCTGTTTATGGAATGTAAAAATCCTGCCATATAGTATAAAAATATTGCCAAAAAAACACCAACATTTATATAAAATATAAAAGATATTGTTAGAAAAAAACAAAATTTTAGCATAAACTGTTAAAAACTGCAAAATTCTTTTAATAATAAAAATAAACGTTTATTTTACATGAGTAATGTTACAACATGACAAATGTGAAAAAATAAAAAAAAACAAATACATTAATTAAACATTTGACATAATTACGTTACATTAGTTCTTCAACATAAATTCAAAAAATACACATGTATTACAGAACAAAATAACTACATAAAATAAAAATTATACATACAGATTAAAATAAAAATAATAATGAAATGTCAACAACAGCAAACATTCTTGAAAAAAATCAAAAATCGGCCTTAAAATATCAAAAATATTGTCAAAAAACACTAAAATCCGGTCGTAAACTGTTAAAAAGTGCAAAAACCGTCAAAAATAATAAAATCTGGCAAAAAAAAATATGAAAATATTGTCAAAAAACACAAAAATTTAGTTTTAACTGTTAAAAATTGCAAAATTTTATCATAAAAAAATCAAAAATAGCTAAATCCGGTCAAAAACGGTTGAAAAATTATTTATTTAAAAAATATGAAAAAGAGCAAATTCTGGTCAATCAAAATATAGTTGGAAAACATCAAAAATTTTCTACTATTTTTTTTTCCAAATCCGGCTATAAAATATCAAAGATTTGCTGATTTTTGATATATTAGTTAAAAAAAATATTTTACAAATGACTTACATTTTAAAGTATTTGTGTATCCGTCGCAATACTTAATTTTAAAAAGATATCTCCAAAAAAATTGACAAAAAAATATTTCAAATGCTATAAATTTTATAATTAAATTCTCTATCTTTTGTTAAATCTTTTACAAAAATCTATTGTGTTAGATTTGAGATCTGTTGTTTTTTAGTTTAAACATTAAAGTTTAATATTTTTTTTTAAATATTGACGTTAAAGATGCAGCCGTAAGACCAAAAAGTTTTTAAACCCTACACGCCAATATAGTTAGCCAGTTGTTGAAAAGCAGTTTTTCTGAAACTGATTTAGTATAGAAGAGTTAAAGATTTAAAGACAGAAAAGTTAAAAACAACTAATGTTTTTTTTTTATTTGTAAAAACCTGGTCACCCTGCATAATGGAACTAACGTGTGCTCCCATACGTACCAAAAATAAAACGACAAAAATATTCCTCAAATAACTGTCCAAATGCTTTTTTTGGCAGAAACAGTAAATTACATTTATATGATAAAGTATGTACGGTATTAGCAAAAAAGTTTTTAGGTAAACCATGAATTTTATCATCGGATTAATACGATTTTTTTAATATACTTCTTTAAAAATGCAATTTTTTTCTAAATTGTGTCACATTATTTATATGTCCAATTTTTTGACAAGAAAACTTTGAACGGGTCGATAGACATTCTAATTTAAACTACTTGATGGTAATCATAAATCAGAGTGTCTCACTCACCTACTCAAATGTTAATCATCAGGACATTAGTCACCATTGCCTCCTCTCACTCAGCAACTTTTGATGCTTACAGAAAAAAGTAACTTTTATTATCTTGATGACAAACTATCTGTTTGTAGTTATGTAGAAGAGTGATTCAACAACCTGCTTAAGTTTTTGTCATTAAGCAGTTTGATATCACCATAATCTTTTTTGACATAAAAACTTTTAATGTTTGCAGTAAAGAAGAACTTTAAATAGTTTGATACTAATACTTGGGGGGCAGAACCACGTCATCTGCAAATGCCCTTATTGTCACTCCTTCCGGCAATCGCATCTTGAGTTGCTCGTTATAGATCAAATTCTAAAGTGCAAAACTTTATGGTACTTCTCTGGTTGGCTTAAACTTTCCATTCTTAGTCAGTAGATTTCTCCTTTAAAGGTAACTTTATATTATCTTAATAGTTTTATTTGTTAGTTTTTTTTGCTGTTTCTTTAATAGCTTCTCATAGTATGTTATTGAAATCATTTTGTATATTACGCGCTATTATGACTTTTTTTTTGTGAGGTCCACTGTTTGCTTACTTTGCTATGTCTTTTACATTTTCAATGGCTTTTAGAATTGATTTACCTTTTGTAAATTCATATTGCTTATGTTTCCATCCCTTTTTTTTTCTTTTTTTTTGTATTTTTTGATCAATTTTCCTCACGATAACGTTTTTTATATTGATCTATACGCTTTTAATTTGTTTGCTTTCTTCTTCATTTCAATTAACACCAGGTTAGCCTCATTTTAGCAAGCCAAAAATGTTCTTTTCTTTAGACATTTGATTATTATTTGTGTTATTTCTATCTCATTTTATTCTAACGCTACTTTTACTATCTCTGTTGCTATCTTATCTGGACCTGATGTTTTGTTATTAAGTAGTTTCCTTATAATCTGTTTTATTTTCTCTACTGTTGCAATAACTGCTTCAGTTTTGTCAGTTATTTTTGCTGGTTTTTCTACAATTCTTCCAGTGGGAAACAATTTCTCAATTATTACTTTTCACTCTCTTTTTTTAAGCAAACTGCCTTTATTTCTCCTAATTTATTCATTACTAGTTCAAGTGTTTGTTGCTTACAGAAATGACAAACTTTTAAATTATTGATAATTAACAATTGGGTGGATAGATAGGAACCTCAGTTTCAACCATCCGTCCATACGCATGTTTTAGAGTGATCCAACCAGCCGCCAAAGTGTTTGTCATCAAGAGATTAGATTTTACCATTACTTTCTTTGACATATAGACTTTTTATGCTTGCAGAAATAAATCCTTTCAACTTATTGATAACTATGTTCTAAAGTTACCCAACTACCTGCTCAAGCGTGTGTCATCAAGGAATTGACTTCTTTGACATATAGATTTTTAACGCTTACAGAGAAGAGAAACTTTAAATTTTTTGATAATTGGACGAAAACTCCTGTTTGAACCAACCTTTCCTTCTGTTCTAGAATAATCAACACACCCCTAAACTGTCATTAAGAAATTAGATTACTGCCATTACCTTCATTGCAGAAAAAAGAAACTTCTATTTTTTTTAATAACTAACGTTTGTACTCATGTTTTAAAGCTAAATTATTTGTTATCAAGAGATTAGAAATTATCAACACCTCCTTTGACGTAGATACTTGTAACGCTTAGAGAAAAAAAAAACTGTAAGTGTTAAAAGTCTGTAAGTCAAAGGACCTTCGCCATCCAATCTTTTCACCTTCTCTAACATAGTGACTACATAATTGCTAAGATAACAACTATATTAATTTTGTAGGAGGTTGGATAGCGGTTTAGAATCAAATTTGGATTTCTTCTCGAACCAAATGGTGCCGATCTTGTTTTGATTGTTCGGGCGGCGCCAAGCGGTTGCTCAAAAGCACCCGACCGGGGCCCGATTTGTCTTTTTGGTGATCCGGAAAACGATGGTATTGAAAATGGTGTATTAAAGTGAAAAACAAACCTTCAAAACTCGGAATTTGTTTCGGACAAATTTAATAATAAATAAAAACAAACAAACATTTTTTTTTGTAGGGTTGAAGATAAGATGTTTTAAAAATTAAAGATACTACAAAAACATTTTGGTCACCCTAAATTTCTACTAGTTGTCGTTAAAGTTTCTTATGATTTGCATGCGTATCGACTATGGCACAGTAGTAGATTACTTATTTGACATAAACATAATTTTTGTTTGCATCAAATGTATATTTTGAATAAACTGGAGAATCACGGACCTGAACTGCATTGATCTATTAATAAACTACATTTTTTTTTTAATTTAAATAATATGTGTTCTGTATACCATGCGGAAAAATGATAAATATTTTAGGAAGTTATAGTAAAAAAAATTTAAATAAAAAAGTTATATATATATATATATATATTTGTTCTAACGACTAAATAATGTTGCAAATGTTGCTGTTTTACACAATTTATTGAAAACATTAGCAAACTTTCTTGAACGCGGTACTTTAAGGTCTACCTACGCTATTTTTCATAATTAGCAAATTGGAGAATCTGAAATACATTTTTGTTAGTTTTATAAAATATGAGAAATTTCAAACCATTTTATTTTGAGAGATATTTGAGAGTTCAAATATTAAGCAGCATGAGATGACTACTTTTACATGTTATTCAGATTTGTTAAATGTTTCTTATCTTCTTAATCGATATTTTTGCACCAATTTTAAAAGTTATATCTTAACCATTGAAAACTGGAAAAGTACAATTTACTTGTAATTAAAAAACGGTTACATTGTCAATAATATTAATTTTGTTATTATGAAAGTACATAATACTAAATTATAAAGTAAATTAATTGTTTGTCCTAAAATTCACGACCGTGAGAATTGTTTCAAGTAGACAAAAGTGACAAAACAGTTTCTGTATTTTTTTCTGTGGCATAAATTCTTTGATTGCAATCAGAATTAGTTAAAAGAAATGTAATTAGAATTAAAACGTTTTATACAAACTTATTTACTGATTATTACTTAATGAAATGTGTTTATGGGTATAAAAACTCAAGTTATGTAATATTGTTATTATATGAAAGACAATTAGGTTAATTTGCAATTTTGCCGTATACTTTGTAGTTGTTAATACAAAAATAATAAAAGGTTTGTCGGCGTGTTCCAATATGTTAGATAAATATGTGAAACAATAATGACATTGCAGTACTTTACAATACACTTATCCTGACCCACATTTTCATCAATTGCAATTACCGCGGAATATTCTTTACATTTCTATATACACTTTTCATTGAAAATTCGTGCTCCTATATTGTTATATTTTACAATAAAAATTAAGAACAATTTTATACAATTTAGATTGTATTGTCCTAAATGACGAATCGTTCCGTCTGTAAAGATATAATACTTCATTGATAATAATAAAAAATTTCTATAAACTCAAATTTAATAAACAATCAAAATTATTAAATAATTTAAGAAAACATGTTACTTTCTGATGTAACTCGTTATAAAATTGAAAACAACTAAACTACCAAGTAAATTAAAGTTGTATATTTATATGATACGCATTTCGATGCTAAAAGTAAAAACTTGTTTTAATAGTAATTTTCACGGTTTGTTAGGTGCGAGACAATCATAGAGAGACAATCGCATAATATGAAACAGAAACGAAATTTTAATCTCTGTTCCCCTTTCTTGCTATTATGTGTCACCGTCACGATTATATATTTTTTGTTTGTGACGGCCCACCGTTTCAATTAAAGAATAAAAAACGAAATTAGAAAATTTTGTAATTATATATTCATCAGAGCCAAAGATGCCTGACACTTAACTGACTCGCATTTAAATTTAACAGATGGCACTTAACAGGACTGCATTATCATTAAAAAAATCTTCATTATTTTGTATAAATGCAATAAAAAAAGAAATTTAATCATTAATCTACCAAATTTAGTTTATTTTTAAATGCAATTTTAAACAAAACTTAATGCTGAATTGAATGGTTTTTTATTTTAATGTTTTCAAGAAGACTATCAAAAATGTTGTAGCTTTGTAACACTTTGTACTGGCTTGCAAAATCATATAAAATAATAAAATAATAAAATTTGACCAACGCTTTTAGTTGCTTATTACTAAACTATTATATTATCATTAACTGGAGTTCTTAGAAATTTGAACAAATAGTTCGGCCAATCTGCATAATTTTATCAAGATACGTGATTAGTATTATCACCAGCTTTGCAAACAGAAATGCCAAAATCTACAACATTACGCCGGTGTTGTAAAGTATCTAAGTCATTAGTCAATTTTAGATCGGCAATGATCCAAGCAGCTTATTTTTGTATAGAGTTTGAAAAAAAATAGTCTAGTTTTAAATGCTCTTCTTCATACTTGAAAGCAATATTCAATACAAAGACAAATATATATTTAATATACGTTTTATATATATGCAAAAGCTGAACATAGAGTAAAAAACTGTTTACATCTATTAAGAAATTATAGTTTTTAGATACTTTTACAATCTCACATAATCACAATAAACATAGCTTTCTATTGTAATTTTGTGAGATTGTAACTCTTAAAAAACAAATTAAAGAAGACTTAGATGTGAATTTGTTGTTTAGTTTAATGTTTGGTACTGATAATATCTCAAATTTTGATTTTTAAACAGTAAGAAGTTGAGCTAAAGTTGAAAGTACCCCATTTAAATATTGTTTTAATGTTTTTGTTTATAGATGCTACAGATTCTAACTTAAGACGTTCTGTCATATTTGTGGAAATGGTCTTTTGAACGTATGAAGTATAAAGAGTGCTATCATTTGCAAAACTATAAATAGAACTTTTGTAATTTAAAAAAGTTTATTAATGCAAATTAAAAATAAAGTCTGCAATAAAGATAATTCTTGAGGAACATCAGCATTTATGATTTTAGATTTAAAACCATCAACTTTAACTATAATTTTTTTATTGTCAAAAATGCTATTTATAAGGCTTACAGATTTGTTATCAAGACCTGTGAAGTAATGGCAAAAATTATTATTAATGTATTAAAAATAATTAAAAATTATACATTTTATTTAGAAAATAAACAGACAAATTAATCTAAAAATACAAAATAACAATATTATATATAAGCTGTACCAAATAACTATAATGTTAATAATATTGCTACTTTTACAATTATTTGGATTTGTACAAAATCAACTCGTACCATTAAGTACATTTTTTTTGTTATATAATTTGTTAAACAATTCAATTGGTAAAGTTAGAAACCGTAGTTTGTAGTATTAAAATACAAGTTACATTTTTTGACATACAAAAATAAAGAATACAAAAAATAACATACATAAAAGCGCACATATTTTAATATTAATCAGCATGACCCAGCTGACTTCTAAACGTAAATTTAGAGACACAAAATAATTAAAATTAGTTGGTAAATTATTTGCAAATCTACACATTCTACCGACTAAATTATTAAAACCATAATTAGTAGAATGAGTTGACTTACGGAATAAGAAAGAATGTCTGCTGTGTCTATTATTAGGTGCTACATAGAATGAAAGAGTACCTTAAGTAGCTCCTTACAATCGATCTCAAACATAATTAAATTACGCAAAAACGACAAATCACGACAAATCTTTCTATGGCGGTAGGCTGTACAATAAAGCAATGTAACAGTAATCATAATTTACAGATTATATGCCTGATTTATAAGACAATAAACAACAAAATTTCATAAACAGGTCTCCAAACTGACGAAGCATACTCTAAATTCAAACGCACCAAAGCACAATATAAAAGTTTTAGTGTCTGTATAAATCCGCAAACATTCTATATACAAATGATAACATTTTTATGGCACGATTACAAATGTTAATATGTTCAACAAATTAAAGTTTATAATTAAAAAAATGACGCTTAAATCTTTTCCTTGTGTGACTTTGTCGACCACTTTATTGTTGATTATATAGTTAAAAGAAATTTTACTTAAAGTTTAATGGAAACTTATTGAAAAACATTTATCATCAAGTATTTATAGAATCCAAATCCAGTTGTAAAATATGGCAGTCATTGAGAGATGATTCGGGACTTTAGTCTAATACATGATTAGGTCTATTTAACTATAATCACCATTAATATAAGAGTGTGGGTGACCCAGAGAACTAGGCTTTGTCAGTATCTACAGCGCTTCCATTCTCTAATTAACGGGTGGGATTGTATATATTTGTTTTTAAGTACATACTCAAAGGCAGCTTGTGAGGTAGTATTACAAGCGTAAGCCCTAAAATATTGGCCATTGTAACCTAAAAAAATAATTTTAAAAATTAAATGCAATCGCTTTATCATATTCAACTATCACACATTTTTAAAAGACAATTCTACATATTATGAATTTAGTAATTGGAATTGTCTAAATAATTAATTCAACGTTTAAAGAATAAGATATTTGTTATTTGTGCAAACGGAACACAAGAGGAAGAAATAATATCCAATCTCATATTAACAGACTGGCAAACTTTTGGGTGAGTAGAGGGGCGTGTATATATTACAGTAAACTACTTGTTTGTAATCATGCTTTAGGAACTGTGGGATTTAGCCCAAATGTTTGTTATCAAATCTCTTATGCCCGTACTAATAGTCAGAGATTAAATCTCGGATTCATAAATCCAAGATTCATTTTGCTAATCGTTGATTGGCTCTAAGCCAATTCACAGATATTGTGATGGTGAATACAGTTGCTATCGGCCAATGTATTTTATTATCAAATGTCAGAATTAACATATGACACAGTAATAAACAATTTTGAGTAGACTCAAGATTATTTGAATCTAGGATTATATTGACGATTGCATAGTTTTCAACTCGATTCGAGAATTAGCAAGCAATGCATTGGTCGATCGCGACTAATGATATCCATGAATTGGCTTAGAGCCAATCAACAAATAACAAAATGAATCTCGGATTCATGAATCCAGGATTAATCCGAGATTTAATTTCTGACTATTAGTACGGGCATTAGTCCAAGAAGGAAAAGGTGATATCCAATTTCTTTATGACCAACACTTGGGCAAAAGGGTGGGTCATTCTAGATCATGATTACCATTGAGTAATTTAAACTAGTGTGCCCAACTACCCGTTCGAGTGATTTATGAATCCAGGATAAATCCGAGATTTAATCTCTGACTATTAGTACGGGCATTAGTCCAAGAAGGAAAAGGTGATATTCAATTTCTTTATGACCAACACTTGGGCAAAAGGGTGGGTCATTCTAGATCATGATTACCATTGAGTAATTTAAACTAGTGTGCCCAACTACCCGTCCGAGTGTTTGTTATCATAAATTTAAAGTTTTTTTTTTTTGGCAAGTGAAAGAAGAAGAAGTGATATTTAAGCTCTTGATGTAAGTTACTTCAAATCAAGATTATTATTAAGTAGTTTTAACTAGAGTGCCCACTTGCCCAAAAACCAACCGTAATGAAGCAATATATCAGAATCTTAGATAAAAATTACATAAAAAAAATTTTTACTAAAAAAATTTAATGTATCCTCAAATGTATACAATTTTTTATTACTAACCAAAAAAAGCAGGAATCCATCTTGATATCTAACGTAATCTTTACGTTTGGCTAAACTAATAAAATTTTCCGATTATTACTGCCATTAGTAGTAACTTTAGTAAACAAAATTTGCAAACTTAAAAAAAAAAAAACACTTAAGTATTGGTCATCAAAAGATTGTATGCAGCATCTCCTCTTCTCACTTGGAGACTTCTAACGCTTGCAATTTTTTTTTTCTTAATTACTTGATAAAAAATACTCAGGCAGGTGGGTGGGCTCTCTAATTCAAACTACTCGATAGTAACCATTAGATCATTAAGAGATTAGACAATATCTCTTCCTTCTTGAACAAAAAACTTCTAACTCTTGCAAAAAAAAAAAACTTTAAATTTTTTAACAAACACACAGGCGGGTAAGTAGGTGTTCTAGTTTAAAGTACTTGCTTGGTTATTTTTTTTTTTCTTGAACAAATAGAGTTTTAAAACTTTTTTTTAATTTTCAACTTTTTGAGCGGGTGTAAACTAACTCACTCAAGTGTGACTTTATGTAAAAATGATCATTTAACATAAAGATTTCTAATGCTTGCAAAAAAAGACATAAAATTTTTTGTTAACAAACTTTTGGACAAGTAATTGGGCAATACAGTTTAAACTACTCAATGATAACCTTGATTTAGAGTAACCCACATTAAGAGTTTGAATATCATTTTCTCTTTCTTTTAACATTTGCAGAAAAAAGAAACTTCTAATTCATAATAACAAACATTTGATCTGAAAGGTAATCACTCCAATTCAAACTTCGCAATAGTAATTATGGTTTAGAGCGACCCACCCACACGCCCAAATGTTGCTTATGTAGAAATTAAATATAACTTTTTTTTCTTGAAATAAAGAATTTGTAACACTTGCAGAGAGAAAAAACTTTCAATTCTTTGATAACGTGCACTCGGGTAAGTGGGTGGGCACTCCAGTTTAAACTACTTGCTAGTAATTATAATCTAGAGTAACTCACTAACCCACAATTCAAAGATTTTTAACGTTTGCAAAAAGTACAAATTTTCAATTTTTAATAACAAATTTTTGGACGGCTGGATTGGCACTACAATTCAAACTACTCAATTGTAATTATTGTTTATATTATAAGTATTGGTCATAAATTACATTTATCGATTTCTCTTTTAATCAAGAAACTTTTAACGCTTGTGAAGAGAAGAAACTTCCAATTTCTTGTTAACAAATTTTTGGATGGTTGGGTGGTCACTTCAGTTCAAATTACATTATAATTACCATCATTTGAAGTGACTCAGTGTTGGTCATCAAGAGATTGGATATCATCACCGTTTCATCTGATTAAAAGACTTGTAACACTTGCAGAAAGGAGAAATTTTTAATTTTTTTATAACAAACACTGTGCACTTTTGTTGAAACTACTTGCAGATAATCATGATTTGATCCACTTACAGTAATGAACGGTTTAGCAACAAACTGTTTTACAGTAAAATTAATGTTTAATTAATTAATGTTCTACGTAAACGTACATTGTGGTGGTTGAGTTGCCAAGCGTTTGTTGAGTCAGTTATAGAAAAAAATAAATTTACATAATTAAGCGTAACAATATTTATTAATGTTTTTTGTTATTATAACTAGTAGGGTATGATGTAGTCTTATATTGTTCAAGTGATCTTTAAAAAAAAACGGTACTAGTTTGCAAAAAACTTATTATTAAGTACATAATAAAGTTTTTTTCTTCTTTTCTTTAAGGTTGTTTACTTGGCGCCCCTTGTGCTGAGGGTAACTTGCTGGATCTGTTGTGCATCTTTGAAGTCTTACTCTTTTAACAACCTTGTCTCTTTGATAAATCCAAGAAATTACCTTTAACTATTCTTTGATTAGGTAGGTTGTTTGAGGCAGTGCGTTGCTGATTATAAACGTTGCATTTACTCAGCAAGTAAAAGGACTAGTTTCTTTCTCAGTACACACGCGGCATCTTTATTTCCATTCTATGCATGTACTTGATAAGACCACAGTGCTCAGTTATCAATCCTGTAAGGCTTTGCAGTCTGATTTGACTTATTTGTGCTACCAAAGTTTTGATATAATGTAATGATCCTGTCAGGAACAGTCTTGAGTGTGTCATTCTTTTATAGTTTTTCCGCTTGTTATGTTTTCTATCAAGTAAACTAAGAATTATTTTTGTCCGGGCTTGTAAAGGACCCCAAAAGCAGGTTTGCTAGTTTTTTGGTATCTAGACCAGACAAACTTTGCAGATTGTAGCAAATGCTTCTAGACTGTTTATGCAGACCATAACCAGTTCAGATGTCATTATTGGCAACTGCAATGGCGTTTTACTAATTAATAATCCTATTTCAATTAAGTCTCTGGCTCACCACTCGATGGCAGCCACCTTTATCTAAAAACCCAAAGCATGTTTTTTTAGAAATAACAAAGTTTGTTTTCTCTAGTCTTTATTTTTGAAGATTTCAGCTCCGGTGCCATTTTGGTTTTTGGCTTCATCTGTGTACCTGATAATTCCATTGACTGTGCCAATGTATTTTTTGTTTGTCCATTTGTCTTATTAGAATATTTTTTTCATGCACACATTTGTTATAATAGGTCTGTGGGTTAACGATTTACAACGTGTTCATTTATCTGTAGCTCGTACGCTAAACTTTACCTACTTTATTGACCGTACTCATGAAAGTAGTTTTTTATCTATAGAAACGCATGTAACGATGGGTCATATTAGTTGTCAGTCCCTATCCGCGTCTAACTATTATTTTAATTACAAAAAGCACCCAAATGACATTTGTGGTTATATTAGCCTGACAAGTTACTGTCAATCGTGAGATATTTTATTTTCTTTGTCATCGAGAGTGTAGTTTTATACATTCTTAGGTTTTGTAGTTCTGTGGTGTTTTGCCATCTTATGAAATTGTTGTTAAGTTTATTAATTATCTTTTGTTTTTGCACTATCTTTCTATGGTGTTTATTTTACTCTGTATTATGTTGTTATATAGTTGCCCCAAAGTTTCCGTGTAGAAGTATATTGAGACATCAAAGTAGTTTAAGGTCAAAACGCCCGTGTCGTTGAGTGTCTGTAGTAGGCCATGACAAAGCACAACCGTAAGTGTGGAAGTACACTTCTCTGTAGGCACTCATTGAAAGCTTCTTCACTCTTTCTATTTATATAACCGGACTGTAACCATAACATTATTGTTATTGTTACAATCTAGTTCTTGAACATATAGTTGACTTAGTGAAAGTCTATTCATTGGCTTTTTATTATCATTGCAATAGATTTAAAAGTAGTATTGTCAAATCTTGTTGGAGGTGTTTGACAGTGCTTGGGCAAGTTTATTCAAATGCTGTTTATTAGAGTTGACAACATATCTGCATTTATCTCCAGATTCCAAATTGGCTAGATAGTATTTTATTGTATAGATCCCAGTTAGTTTTTGTTGAGTTTTTATATTTCAGAAAACGGGTTTCTTCTGTTTCTCAGCATACTTTACATCTAATCATTCTAATCGTACATTTCTTTTATTTAAACATGCCGGTAGAAACCAATTGCAAGGAATAGTTTCCAGATTAAGTTAAAAAAAACATATATAGAGTTTATTTAGATGCTTAAACAAAATCTATTAAATACAAATATTTTAGTCCAAAATAGTAGAGTGGCACTAATTTAAAAATCGACAAATTGCCCACAAGGCCAAACATTGTTTATAATACTATTAAATTAGCAAAACAACTCCTAGTCTGTTCTATAAACCAATTTAAATAACAACAAATTATTTTCAGTAACATTTGTAGTTTATAAAAAAAAATGTTTTGTTTGTCAGCATCATGTTGACTAAAACCTAGGTAAACAACAAAGTTCCAAATTGCTATAATCTAGCAGATTTTGAATGTTATCTCAAACATTTAATTGTTGATCAACAAGATATTTGTGTCCGAATTCACAAAACGAGAAGCATATTCTAAACATATTTCTTAAACTAAATCTTTTTGATAAAACTACTTTTGTAATTAGCATATATTGCTGACCAAATAAAAACAACTCAAAACATTTTGATAATTCTCAAAAAGTTTTAATAGACTTCTTCAAGATAACCACAGAAAAGCTAAAAAATCTTTACTACTTATCTTTTACTACACAATCTAGTCAATAAGTTATGTTCTTTGCTGTTTAGACTATCAAAGTTATTAGATCTGTATTTTTTAAGTATACCAAAAATTGCAACAACTTGAGTTAGAGTTACCTTAAGAAATTTTCCAATCATTTTTTTATTATTTTTGTTGTTAAAACTTCTATTCTTATTACTACCAAACTAATTTTGTTATCATTTCGATTCTAATCTTCATCGCTTAAATTTTAATAGTCCATATATTGCAGTAGAAAACATTACTAAAACCAATCAATTATCAAAAAATGTGTATCGATCTCTATTATTAAACCAAAACAAGTACCTGTGCTCATTGCAAAGTAATTCATAATAGTTTTTTCTCAAATTGTATCATTTGAGAAAAAACTATACAAAATAGCTTTATCTTAGATTTTCTAAATGTTTAACAATAGATTTTCTAAGATATGTTAGCCACAAATGGAGTTTTAATTTAGAAACATATCGAAAAGCAGGAGCTCTTAAGATTTCCAAACATTTGATAAAAGTCTAATCTTATCAACAAGCTTCATTGTATGTCTTTATTACAAACTTTACCATTAGTTTTCTAGTCAACAAAAAAATTATAGTTAGAATTGATGGTTTTAACTCTGACTCAAAAACCATAAATACTGGCGATCCTCAAGATTTTGCGCTTTTGACAATTTTACTTTTTGATTTACAATTATAATTTTTTTTAAATAATGAACTTCCCAGAATTCGTAAAATCTAAACAAAAATTCTGCAAATATAGCAGAGCATCTTAAAATTATTCTATTAGAATCTGTAGCATCCATAAACAAAGATCTTAAAACAATATTTGACTGAAGCATTTTAAGCTTGTTCAATTTTATTTCTAAAAAAACTCAACTTTTTACTGTTATTTGAAATGAGCATATTTTGGAATACCTTCAAAAGTATTTAGTAAATTAGTATTTATCCACAGATGCAAACATTTGTTTCTTCTGTGCAACTTGTTTTTAATGTTAAATAGTAAAATATTTATTACGTTGGTTTTTAAATTTTCTTAACCATTATATTTTTTCAGTCGCATTAAATGTGTGGTTTAAGCTATACTTTTTGTATACAATTACTTACCCAGATGTCCTTTGTAGCATTGCAGTAAATTGAATAATGTTTGTGTATTTTTTGTTGTTATGAAAACATTATAGTTTTCTAGATTAACTTATTACTTCTACTAACAATGTAATTAACTAAAATAAGATTCTTCAAAAAATAATTCAGAAAAGATAAATGGTAAATATATTTATTGTATTTTGGATTTATAAAATCATAATTACATTTTCATTAATACCATAACAAGTATCCTATTTATTACATAGAATACTTATCTTTGTAACACAGACTTGAGATTTAAAAACAAATTTGAAATCAATAAAAAATAAATGATTAGTGCGAATGTTGCGAGATTTAGTTATGTACAGGCATTGATACTGATGCCTTGGTTTCAGCTTTACCCTTACGCCACAGCGACGTAATGGTTTTGGTTTGTGTGTAGAAATTGAGACCCTGCTTTCCATAGAAATGCAAATCACCCAAGAAACTACCACGTGATCCAGTAAAACTGAACATTGGAAGAGGTACAGGAATTGGTACATTGACACCAACTTGACCTACATCGATTTCATTAACAAATTGTCTAGCATGACTTCCATTACTTGTGAAGATAGCAGTACCGTTGCCATAGGGATTGGCATTTATCATTTCAATAGCTTGTTCCAAGGTATCAGCTGCCATTATTGATAGAACGGGGCCGAAAATTTCTTCTTTGTAACATTCGTGATGGGGTTGGACTTCTGTAATAACAGTTGGACCGACAAAGTTACCATTGGGATATTTATCTACTTTAACGTTACGGCCATCCAAGACGCATTTAGCTCCCTAAATATTAAAAAAATATAATAAAATTGTATTTTATGTTATTTATTATATACACATACCTGTTTAATGCCTGCTTCGATAAGTTCGTGAATTCTTTGTTTAGACTGAGGGGAGATTACTGGACCCACGTCAGTTCCGGGTTCGTGCCCTGCATTTACTTTAAGGGCTTTGGCTCTGGCTACAAGATCGGGAATCCATTTTTGTGATTCTCCAACCATAATTGCCACACTAAGTGCCATGCATCTTTGACCAGCAGCCCCAAATGCAGCTCCTATTTAATGACATATACATAATAAATTGTATTTTTAGTTATAATTCAATATTACCAGCCAATTGTTCAATAGTAGCTTCTTTATTAGCATCCGGAAGGATGACTGCATGATTTTTAGCGCCTAAATTGGATTGTACACGCTTTCCATTAGCTGCTCCACGTTCGTATATATATTTACCGGCTCTATCTGATCCCACGAAACTGATAGCTCTAATGTCTTTGTTGTCGCAGATAAAATTGACTGAATCATGCGTTCCGTGAATCACCTGTAATTCAATTAGATAAAAAATAATGAGCATGAGGTTAGTGCAAGTAACGGCTGTGTTTCAGAGGAAAGTAGAACGAAATGAGAAATTATAATACATTTATGCCACTTATAAAAAGATTTTTATCAAACCGAAATGAAATGCTTTTCGCACATCGCGAGTGAAATTAATTTAACGATGAAAAAGTGAGAATTGTTTCTTGCAATTGGATTCTTTGTTAATTGGAATTAATTACGTTAACAACTCCGGGCGGGCATCCAACTTCGTTTAAAAGTTCCATAATCATCATGGTCGCGCCGGGGTCTCTTTCTGACGGTTTGACAACCATTGTGTTACCAGCAATCAATGCCATTGGGAACATCCACAATGGAATCATGGCTGGGAAATTGAATGGACATATGCCGGCAGTGACACCCAATGGAAGTTTGTAGGAAACGATATCCATGTCTTTTGCGATGTTTTGAAGAGATTCGCCTTGGAGAAGACTGCCTGCAGCACAGCTGTGTTCAACCACCTCTGTAATAAATATTATTTATTAGTATTATTACAATATTTACATACATAAGAACTATTTTGATTGCCATTTAAATCATTGAAATTTACAAATGGTAATATGTTAGTAAATTATACAATATCATAAATACATAATAACTTTGGTAATATGATAAAACAAATTAAGGAATTAAAAATTAATCATATTATATTATAATCATAATTATGCAATGTTTACATTTTAATTATGTCACTTTTAATCTTCTTTTAATATTAATCGTGACATGATTTTTCTTACATAAAACCCACAAAAGCAATTTTAGGATAAATTAAATCACTGCTTTCCGGTTTATAAATTGAAACTACATGATATTACTTAAATTGCTTATGCAATTATGTTGTTTTTGTTTGAGTAATAAAAAGGCGTTTGGGGTCACAAAAAAGGGCAATGGAATCATTTTATTTGAAATTGGGACACCAAATAAAACACAATTTGATTAGGAATAATGTAGTTTCAATTTGTTACAACTACTTTTCTAAATCATAACATTTATATAAAAAGTTTCTAATGGTAGTTTACATAAATATATTTATCTATAACTAATATACTAATATATAATAAGCATAGCATACACATGTATTTGCAATAAACCGAAACGCGGTCATTATCAAATCCAACCGTTTTAGCCAGTAGTTAAAATAATAAACAAGAGATCAATAATTTGAGTTTATTGCGAGCAGTGTTAACGTAAAATAAGAAGAATTATTCATTTAAATACTCTTATTTTATTTTATTTACTAATGCAAAACTAATAAATTCCAAAAACAAAACCAACAAGAAACTAAATAGCTAATAAAAAACTAATAAAGCATATTATATAGGGTAATTCATATTAGAATAAAAACATTACATGTCCTATTCTACATCATATTTTGAACAAAAAATTTCAAAATTTTGCTTTTCCGAGTAATTTTAGTGTAAAGATTTAAAACTGAAATAAATAATTAAAAATGAAATAATAGAAATAACTATTTATTTATTAAATAAATTGAATGAAAGAGTGGACAAAAACATAAAAATATGTTACAAATAAACTATGAAACATAAAAATTGCTCAACGTGTCCGCCTTAATCTGAACCGCCCTGTATAATTATATTATTAATTTTTTTAAATTTAAACCATTTCAGGTATAATTAAAGTTAGGGTCTATAATATGACCCAAGAAACACAAGTGTATATAGTATGCCAAGAATACAATGGCCGGTATAATAGACAATTTAAATAGACAAAAGTTATGTTTTCTCTCTTGCACTCATGCTTTTGCCCGTTTTAGCATCCTTCATTCGCGCTTACATTTCACATACTTCATGAGCCTCGATATTCTGGGATTACTGAAGTGGTCGAAAAAAAAAAACTCCAAAGCAACAAGAGTACGTACGAAAAAATAATTCGTGCTTCTTTGAAGTCTCGTATTGTTAACGGAGAAAAAACCTTTTTATAAAGTACATAAATAGTACTCCTACAATACTTTAAAAGCAATACACAAAAAATAACACAGTCCCAACAGAATGAATTAGTAATTGACTTTTACTATCAAAATGCATAAAGATTACGCTCTTCTAATTTTAATATTATAGCAACAATTAAAACTTAGTTAACTGATAAAACACTTAATAGTGAACTATTTCCAGAATCTTATTTTATGCATAGAGTTGATGGTGAGGTGGTCTAATTGCAGTTGATGATGCTACTGCATAATGCATTCCAATTACTAATGAAAATTGTTAATTGTTGAAATACATTTTTCTGCAGCAACCATTTATTTTCATAAATTCAAATTTACTCTCTTAATAATTGTTTGTTATATTCACAATGCATTTTATAAATTTTTGAAGAAAACTTTGATATCAGCACTAATACAATTATTGTAGGCGACTTTAATAATCTTAATCTTCAACAATCATTGTATGATCATCATCCTGATCAGTTAAACATTATTTTTTTTTAAATTATAACAATCTTTTGCAACATAATACTATTCTAAATACCAACAAAAAAACTATTGACCTTGTCTTAACGTCCTCTGATATTAAATGTTCACTTTCTTGTTGTTATTCCTCATTTGTAATAGATATACACCTTCCAGCTCTAGCTTTTGGCATCACAGTTCCTACAACTACTAATTTGCCGTTTTACCCACAGCAAACATACAAATACTGTTTCAAAAAAGCCAATTTATCCGATTTGTACACTGCTTTTTTGACACAGTGTATCCTAAGACAGATGTTGACGTATGGTGCGATAAAGTTTATCAAATAATATCAAACATATTAGACAGACATGTTCCAAAATTAATTCCACGTAAATTGTCGTCTAGAAATCCTCGGTAGTTTAGCACTGATTTAAGCAAACTACTTAATAAAAAAAGTTAAATAATCAACATAAAACTGATTATTATCGGCAAAAGTATTCCAACCTTCAAGCATTTCATTGAACAGAAAAATAATTACTACTGCAGCTGAGGCAAAATTCAAGAGTGAACCAAATCAATTTTGGTCATACATTAATTGCTTAAAAAATAGTTCAAGAATTCCATCATTTATGACTTATAATGGAACTATGACGTCAGACCAACAAGTAAACTTTCTTGCTATTTTGTTAGTAGTTTACAAAACTTCAAATTTACCAAAACATTCTAATTCTGTTAAAAATACTTCTTTACTTAGAATTAAATCTATATCATCCAATGAAGTTGTGCAAGCTTCTAAACGTCTAAAAGCAAAATTTACATCAGGCCCTGATGGTATTCCTTCTTTTTTTAGTCAAAGACTGCGCGACTGTTCTAGCAGATTCACTACATTATTTGTTTAACTTAATATTAAAAACTTCAACATTTCCAAAACTATTAAAAATTGCTCGTATCAGCACAATTTTCAAAAAAAAAAACCAAGAAGAGATATTTATCCTTATTTTTTTTTCTTAGAGTGTGTCCTATCCATTTCTATTTTCTCCTTTTGATTGTAATTGTGCGAAAAATGTAAAACAAAGCCAGTCTAGGCTATGTTTTACATTTTTCGCACAGTTGTTCATTTGAGATTATTTCAGGATAGTAGATTTTTAGTATTCTGCGTAGGCATTTATTTACAAACGTCTATATCATTCCTATCGTTTTTTGGTTGGTAGTCCAAGATTCCGATGCATATAGTAATATACTCTTTACGTTGCTATTGAACATTCTGATTTTGTTATTTGTAGATATCTCATTTGATCTCCAAATCTTCCATAACATGTTGAAAGTTTCTTGTGCTTTTTTTTTATTCGTGTGTTAGATCTTTTTCGCTTCCACCCGTCATCGGCAAATTCTAGGTCTTCTAGTCTATCCCATAATTTCCAGTTTATCCCGGTTTTATTGTCTGCAACTTTCTCATTATGTAATCAATAATGACCAGGAAAAGCATTGGCAATAGGATACATCCTAGTCTTACCCCTGTCTCTATCTCTATAACTCTGGGGAGATAGCCATTTACTTCAATATTTCGTATAATATTTTTATCATTTGGATGATTTTTGTAGTTAAACCACAGTTCTCTAATATTGTCCACATCCTTTCTCTGTTTATCTTGTCGAAGACTTTTTCGAAGTCTATAAAATTAACATTTATAGTTTTTTGCCACTCTATGCTATTTTCTCAGGATTATACGTAATATGCATATATGGTCCGTGCAAGAATTTCTAGGCCTGAAACCTGCTTGATTGTTTCTTAGAGTTCCGAGCACGCCATCTCTCATTTTCTCAAACAGAATTCTTGTAAACAGTTTGCTCGCTGTACAAAGCAATGTTATTCCTCTCCAGTTTTTGGATAGTTTTATCTCATTTTTTTGGTAGCATGATGACGATTTCCTTGTTCCACTCTTTTGGGAGTTTTTCTTCCTTCCCTATTTTATTTAAAACATGATTGCAATATGTTGAGGTTTTAAACTTTAAATCCACTAACTATAAAGCAAATAATGGTGTTCCTTAAGAGTCTAATTTAGGGCCATTCATATTTATCATATTTATAAATGATATTTGCAAAACCTTAAAAAAACCAATGGCTACTATATGCTGACGATTTAAAAATATTTTCTACAATTTCAACTACGACTGATTGCACAACATTTCAATCAGACATTTAATAGTTATCTATGTAGTGAAAAACAAACTATTTGCAACTAAATATATCAAAATGCTGCACGGTGACATATTCTCGCAAAAAATTAAATATAGTTTTTGATTATACCATTGACAACCAACCTATATCAAAGATTATAACTAGCAAAGATTTGGTTGTGCTGTTTGATAGTCAATTAACATTTAGTAGTCACATTGACAACATTGTTAACGCTGCATTAAAATTGCTGGTATTTATTACTAGGTCTGCAAAACATTCTCTAATACAGAATCTTTGCACGTACTATATTTTGCTTTTGTCAGAAATAAACTAGAATATTGTAGTACGGTGTAGTCTCCATATTACGCAACGTATTCCTACGCTCTGAAAAAAGTTCAAAGACGCTATTTAAAGTATATGTGTTACCGATAAGATGGCCACTACCCTCCTCGTGGTACTAGAGATTATGATGTCCTATTAAACCGTTTTAGTTTTGACTCTCTTCAAAATTGTCGCTGATATATTTATGGCCACTAAGCTTGTTTGCGAAAATGTGAATTGTCCGATACTATTAGAAAGTTTAAACTTCCATGTACCAAGACAAGCAGCCAAAAACACACCATTTACTTATTCGAACAGTAATTAAGAACTAATGAACAGAGTAATGAATGCTGTAAACTCTCAATCAATTATTTTTGTTAAATTTTTGTTTATTAATAGTTTTTGTTTATTCTTACCTTATAACTACAGTTTTTTATCATAATTATTTACTTTTTTGCCTTGTATTTATTTAACAATTATGTCTGTATATTATCTCCATGTTGAAACTATTAGTTCTGTTTGGATAATAATTTAATAAATAAATAAATAAATATAATATAAATAATTAAACAAAAGACTAGTATCGCCATCTTGTTGCAGATTAATAATACTATAAATAAATATATAGACATTTCCAAAGTATTTTATAGGGAATGGCATCCTTATCTTATTAACAAGCTACATTGTATAAGTATTGATCACAAATCTGTAGGTTTTATCAAATGCTTTCATAATAAAAAAAATTTGTTAAATAAGATGATTTTAACCCTGACCCTAAAATTATAAATCCTGAAATCTGAAAAACCCCTTTGTTTCGAAGATACAGGGTGAACAAAATTCAACCATATTCGATATTTGTTGAATTCATTAATGTAAATAAAAGTATGGAGTACGCCTATGAATATATCAAGTACAAAAAATTAATGAGTTTATCAAGTACAAAAAATGTTAACGATAACTTGAAACGACTGTTTTATCTACTAATGTACAAGTGGATTTTATTTGAATACGTCTCTTCATTGATCATCACATGTATCGGTCGCAGTTGTTTAGATTGAGTTTGACTGTTTGACGTGTTTTTAATAGTTAGTGAATTCCTCTACCATGAATCACTATACAAACGCCGAGATGACTGACATACATTTCTAATCGCAATTCATTACAAACTAGACGATTGTACATTGAATGAAATATCTTCGAAAACATTAATCGATGTCTTCGTGAAACAGGCACATTGAAACGAAATAGAGGGCCAGGAAGATCAATGACAGTAAAATGGTATAACTTTAACAGAATGTGCTGGACATGATAGAAGAAGTTCTACGCAAAAAATTGCCAATGTAAGTCATTAGACAATTTGTTGTATCCATACCATATTCAGAGTGTTCGGGCACTACTACCTCCTAATTTTCCTTCACGTATTGAATGTCAAAGGCTTTTGCAAACATAAGTTCTAATCCCTCAATTCCACAATGAAGTATCACACTTTTTTAGAATACATGCTACCTCAGCTTTTGGTTGAAGTACCATTGGCAACAAGAATTGCAATGTGGTTTATGCACAATGGTGCACCACCACATTTCAGTTTGGTTGCTCATAATTATTAAACAGCAACATACGGAGATCGATTGGTGGAGGTGGGCCACACGCATGGCCTGATCGATCCCCAGACCCTCTAGATTATTTCTTATGGGGTCATCTGAAGTTATTAGTTTACGCTACCCCAGTGGAGAATATGGACAACTTGCAAAATAGGATAATTGCTGGGTGTAACTCATTTAGAAACAACCCTGGTGTGTTTGAAAGAGTTCGGCACTCAATGACGAAAAGATTGAATACTTGTATCCAGGCTGGAGGAAGTTATTTCAAACATTTATTGTAGATTCAGCAACTTTACATGTACTTTTTGATAATAAAATTTTGTAACTGTCGTAAATTTTGTTCACCCTGTATCTTCAAAACAAAAAGGGTTTTCAGAAATAATCATAAACCGAAATATTCTTAGAATAAGCCTACCTACCTAACACACTGTATATTACCAATTACGTATGGTAAACTGATTTTATTATTTTTTTTTTGCTTTTTTTAATGATAATAAGAAAACCAATTAAATTTTAATATAACTATAATAATTATTTGAAATTTTTTTTTTCAGTAATTTATAAAGTATTTACGTTAATTAATTTAATCCACTTATAATCTATCATCAAAGAATAAACTCTCACAAAAAACATATTTTTCTAATAACATAGTATTAGCATGAAGTAGGTAGGTTTCTTTAGCACTAAAAATACTAAGATTATCTATATAATTGCACCATTTCTTCGATGATTTGCATTTTTAATATCTGTATAATTGGATTTTACAACATTAGTAGCAAAAATATTTTTATAGCAAAAAAAATAACAAAGCTGTATATATGACTTATTATTTTTAAATTTTACAAGTACTTGACAAAACCCAATTAACAACGGATATAATTATTTATTTATTTTTATTTGTGTCAAATAGAGAAGCACAGCAGGTTTATATTATGCTGGAATTGTTAAGTTTATTTGAAATATAATATGTTTATCATAAAATAAATCACTCATGATTAAATAAATTTGATTTCAATGCGCAAAGTCTTGAAAATGCTCAAATTAGAGATTGGTTCATTATATACCCATTACTAAGATTAATTTTAATTAAATGTGATTAACAAAAACATCTCTATGTAAGTATATTTTAAAAAGTTTATGCAAGAGACTTAAAGGATTTCCCATAGCTAAACTTTCAGTTTGTTGATAAAACTTGTGGTCAAATTGAAAATTATTTTAAAATAAGCATTCTCCTAATAAAATTAACACCATTAAACACTACCACTGTTTTCAAGTATATAATACAAACATAATTAGTTGCTAATGAAATAATCTAATACGATATTTAAGCCGATATCGTAAAGACACTATATCTATGGATATACTATAGATAAAATTTTAGTTTGCTTTACAAGCATAAAAAGGCAATTGCATGTATTCTATATTAATAATATACACAAAAACATTAAATTTACTTTGAAAATTTAATCCAACAAACGTATTATCTTTTTAGATTTAATAATTACCCGCGTTAATAAACAAACTTGAGTTTAAAATTTATCAACCCCATACGGACACAACTATTCACTTTAAGTCTTTTCACCCCACATCTCATAATCTAGCTGCTTTCCATTCAATGATTTACTAATTAATCTCCTCTTTCGAAAACTAATTTTGATATAGAACTAACTCGTGTTATTATAAGAGCCATCCGGAAACACTTATTAAATATCTATTAAACAAAAAACTATTTCACTTCTCTTTCCAATAGTAACTGATACTTTATTCGAAAGACAAAAATGATAGTAACACGGACTCCGGCGTCTATATGTTGACTTTCAGTGATTGCTCAAAGGTGTATGTGAGACAAACAGGAAGAAGCTCGAACAAAAGAATATCTGAACACAAGAAAGTTTTGAGCAGAATATCAAAAAATCTACATATGCAATCATTTAAATGCAATCACACTTTCAAGGCCTTACACTTAATCTACTATAATCAATGAAAATATTATGGGCAGAAAGACCTCGGTCGATAGCCATTTTCATATTCAACCAACCATTTTTACAATGTATATATTTAAAATCATCTTTCTGTATATATTATGAAATAAATATATTTACTACTACTCAATAGAAATCAATAAATTCAATAAACAAGGCATTCTATTAAATGATCAGACAGATGTTAATAGATCACCTTTACTTAATATTTAATGTACTTATGGATTATTTTATACCTGTATTTGTAATTTTTCATTTTTTTTAACTTTTTAATCTTGTCCTTGAACTATTATAATTCGTTTTTAAATTTTGTTTCCTAATCTAATCTAATGTGATAATAAACATAACTAAATGTTTTATTTCATAAACATGAATTATCCCGTAGTATTTATAATTTACTATGTTTTTATAACAAAAATTTAACTTATTTCGTCTGTAGAAAGTTCCAGTAGAGCCAAAACTAGTAATGTATTCGCAAGAATAAATTTGTGATAAAAGTCATAGTAAATTGTTCTATTATATCTTAATAATGTTACTAATTTTTGCAATATCTTTCATATTTCTACAGTCACTAACTAGAAACTTTGATAAACTAATTTCTACAATCAATTCTTAAAACAAAAATATTGTTCCAATTGCCAATAAGTGCACAATTTTTATGCATTCTTCAAATTATAGACCTATTACATTGCCGTCAAATCTGTCCAAGTTCTTAGAACATAATAACTGTATCTCACATACTCAGTATAGATTTCGATCAATACGTTTGACAACAGATTTTCTGACATTTTCCAAAACATTTAATAGGGCATACCATCCTAATCTTATTAACCAGTTCTATTGTATTATGTTGATCACAAACCTGTAAGTTTTATTAACAGCTTTGTTAATTGATGGTTTTATCTCTGACCAAAATTATCATAAAATAACTTTTATTGCTGCGTTGGGCGCTCTTTAAACTTAGTTGGAATTAACCGTTCAACTAGTCGGTTTTTTAATGGTAGTAATAAGACAACGGCGCTAAAATTAATTTGCCACATTCCATTATATGTAAAAAAGATGCACGCTAAATTTATAGTAAATCAAAAAATATTACTATAATAATTTAAATATTATTATTATGAAAGAATTTTCACTTCTCGAAACATAAATTGGACGCTATAATAGGCAACTTAATATACATAAAAATATTGATTGCTTTATTGCACTAATGCTTTAGCGCATTTTAGCATCCTTTTCTTGCGCTTGCATTTCACACATTTCATGGGCCAAATTAAAGTTTATCTAATGTGAGATATGATTGTTAAGTATAAATATTATTTAAATTTTTTAATTATACGTTTATTATGTAACGCCACTGTATAGAAAGCTAATTCTACTTAATAACAATTGTATACCTGATAGCTAAAAAGTGATATAAACAGCAAAGTTAAAACATATTCAGAATAAACCTATAAAACAATCTACGTAACGTGATCATATTGTTGTTAAATTATATTAGTTTTATATGAGATAATACTAGATAATATAAAATAAAACTTACGCAATCCTCTCATAACGTCTCCTTCAGCATCAGCCAAAGTTTTGCCCTGTTCGGTGGTGATGTTGGCCGCCAACTTTTTGATGTCCCTTCTGATTACAGCCTGTAATTTTAACATTAGCTGTTGCCTGGATAGTACGGATGTCTGCCTCCACGATTTGTAAGCTTCTTTTGCTGAATCTACGGCAGCTTCCATTTCAGATTTGGTAGATAATGGCACTCTTGTAACGACTTCATTTGTGGCCGGATTATGTAAATCCACCCATTCAGTGGCTTTAGAATCCTTGAATTGGCCATCAATGAAAAGTTTTGTAGTAGGAGCTACATTGCTAGAGTATTTTCTAAGAATATTGGCGATTGGCAAAGTCTGCAAAGTGAAAAATATATTATATTAATTTTCAAAAATATCAAATTAAAACAATATGTTTTAGTTTAATATCAAAACCATAGTATAACAAGGTTACGAGTATATTATATAATCTTTTATAACTTAGATTTATTTATAAACACCATTAAAATGTTTAATTTAATGAAAAATTACCTGCAAGTACTCATAAAACTGCTAACAAGGTCACAATTTATTTTTAAATAACTATTGATAAGAAAATCAGCTGTTATTTTAGATTAAGATGTTTGTTTATTTGAAAGCCAATCACAAGAATCATATTAGATAAGCAGCATGTGATTATTTTTAATTTTATTATAAATAATAAATATAAAAAAATGATATAAAATAAAATCCTAATCAAAAAATATTTTTTTAGACAAACACAAATCATCTTTTTCTCGAAATATTTATTGAAAAATAATATCTGTTCTAAAGTTGAATATTATTCTTATCTTGAGAATTATAAGATGTAAATAAAAAACAAAACTAAGTTTTTTATAAATTATTATTTAATGTTATTCAAGGTCAAGAAATAAGTCATAAGCGATATCAACGTAATAAATGCGTTATATAATAATGATAAGATATGCAAGTAATATACATGCCATTGAAATTCTCTTTCAGTGTCAAATGTTAAATGTATATTTTGCAATATACTCATTACATCATCAAATCGATATCATCAATCGATAAATATTATGCAAAAATATGATAATATATTGCGTGATTTAATTTTATGAAGTTTTGACAAAAAAAATCGGTATGCATAAGAATTGTGCACTTATTGGAAATTGGGACAATATTTTTGTTTTAAGAATTCATTGTTGAAATAGTTTATTAAAGTTTCTAGTGACTGTAGAAATATGAAATATATTACAAAAATTAATATTGTAAGTTTTAATAATATATGGTATAATTGTTGTTCCAACTAAGTTTACCAAAACACATCCTAGTTCATATAAATTTTAGCGCTCGAGTTACAACAAAATGTACTTATGATTTGTTATAAGAACAATAGAATAAACTAGTGATATTTGCTACATCGACTTTACCCAATCTGTTCTTCAACAAGTCATTAAAATATGGGAATGTGAACTGTGTAAAGCATTTATAGCGGCAAACAAATCCTTAAATGATTTACTGCTGAGTGAAGATCGAAACTTGGATTGTAAATAAAAGGTGGCAAATTAAAAGTAACTAGGGCTTAATTGATAATAACAAAAAAATAAGTATATATGTCAAATTTTCCGTTGGCATTAAAGTTTTTATGAAAATGAAGCGGTGACCGATTGATCAAAAAATTGTCTGTGTAAAGCATTTTATTAGAAGCAATTCAATTATTCAGACTTACAAGTGGTTTCGACAACAATATAATAATCCAGTGGCTTTAAGTTGCAAGACAATTTTATATTAAAAAAATATTGCCGTACAGGTACAAAAACAGCAAAATCAGAAGAAACAAAATTTCAAGTTAGCATCAAGATTAAAGCAAATTCGAACCAATCCGTACGACGCTTATCTCAACAAGTAGAAACAAAATTTTGAAAATAGATTCATCCATACAAATGGTTGTAATCTCAAAAAGTTTTTTCAAATAACCAAAACACACATTTTCAATTCAGTCATTGGATTTTGAGTAAAGGATAATTTGGTTACCAATATAATTGACATAACATGACAAGAAAAATAAACAGAACCATGTTGGGTTCGAAAAAAAGCTGCATTCTCAATAGGTAACGAGATAGTGCGGAATATGCTCAACTCAAAAATTGGGCAAATGTTTTGTTGAAAATCAAATAAAAAATGCAGTAATTTTGTCATACATTTTTAAGTTATCTACGTGCCTTAATAGCAACATCAATCGCAAAATAACAAATTGAACAATAAAAATTAGCTCCATGCCATGATATAACTACCAATAAGACAATCGGTAAAGAACAAATTAAATACACAATTTAAAGTTAATAAATTAGACATTATTCATATTAATTTTCAACTTTAGAAAAGCTATTTATGTTTGTAATTCTTGCATAAATTCAATTGGCTTAACCTAACCTCACATAACCAAACACTAGAAAGGCTGGATTAACACTTTTAAAAGCTGAATTACAGTTTTAAATACCAAATTTATAATTTCAAAACCAAGTTAACAGTTTGATAGTAAAATTAAAACATTGTTTGAAAGCCGCATTTACACTTTTAAAAACTAGATTGTTTAAAGACCGGATTTATAATTTGAAAGCCGGAATAACAATTTATCGGTATAGTTTAACATGTTAGTTACCAGATTTATAATTTAAAAGTCAAATTTACTGTTACTATACATTAAAACACCGGCAGGATTTCTACTTTCAAAGACGGTTTTACAGTTTTAACGACCGGATTTAAATCTTGAAGACCGGATTATTAGTTTGGCAATACATTTTAACACGTTGTTTACCGGGTTTTTAGTTCAAAAAGTTTGCAGAATTGATAATTTAAAAGCCAGATAAGAAGTTTAGCAGTGAAATTTGAACACAAACTTTAAATTTAAAAGCCAAATTTACAGATTTAAATGCCACATTTGTAGGATTAACAATTTAGCAGTAAAATTAAACAAGCTGATAGCCAGATATTAATTTTTGAATGCCGGATTTACAATTTGTCAATTGCTTTGAGACTACCTTCTCTCCGATAAAGTTACATTAGTACTTTTATAGTAGTTTTTTTATTAAACAAATTAAAAAAAATATATTTTTTGTTAAAACAATTGGAATTATTAGAACTCAACTAAAAACAGTATATTTTTTATTATTTTAAATTAAAAAGTTTAAAAAGTTCACGCCATTTTTATACTTTTAAAGATATGAATGTTATTTTTTGACCGTTGAAAAGTAAAAACTATCCCATTTACAAAAATAGTACGATATACGCTTCAACAAAAAATAAAAATAGTGAAAATTCACTAAAAATATGGTAAAAATTTAGCGGAGACTGTTCGTAGAGTTCGAAGTGTATTAGGTCGGAATGAAGCACCGTTACGAACAGCAATTGAAAAGATAATTAAGAAATTTGAGACATTTGGCCAAGTTAGTGAGGTTAAGTCACCAGTCCGTCGTTGTAGTTATAGGTCAAACAAAAGCATTGCTGCTGTTGCTGAAACAGTTACACATTACACAAACCACTTTACATCGCAATTTGCATAAAAATCTGCACCTACATGCATATAAAGTGCGTCTAGTTCAAGAAGAGAGACCACGAACAACGCCGTACTTTTGTTCAATGGGCATTGCTAAACAAAAATGACACTTCTTAATGGAAAACCCATTATATGTTACTTAAAAAGTATGTCTGGTCACCCTGATTAAATAGAAAGATTTAACTGCTTCAAACAGAGCCAAACATATATATGAAACCTATTATTAGCATCTTAAACATAGAAAACCTCCGTCTTCTTTTTGACTAAAATAAAATAAACAATCAAATACAGATCGTTATAATCTAATTACAATTATCTCAAACATTTGTTTGCTAACCAGCAAGATGTTTGTGCCTACATCCACAATCAACAAACATACTCTCAACTAACAACTTATAAAATTCAACATATTTCTTAAATTAATCCCAATCAATTTTAATAGTTCACAGATAAGATAAAATTATATTATTAAAAAAATTTAATGTACATAATATTTAAAGGTTAACGCTAGAGAATTGCTGGTTTAGTCGCTCAGTCCTGTTGTGGTGCCACTAGTATTATTATTATGGAAAAATATTAAATCCCATCACATCTACGAGAATATCGGTGAACCATTCTCTCTAGAAAAATATTAACACGTACAGCGCCGTTTTTAAAATAAAATTGGTTCTTATACGACAAAACGCCAACCAACTCAATATCCAAACGATAAGATTTTAGTCATCACTCTTTTTATATGTTGAACTACATACAATATTCTATGTCTTCATGTTTTTGGTTAAAGATTTAAAGTTACATTTAACGAGTAAAAAATTAATAAAAAACTGATTAAATACGTCACTTTTTAAAAATTAATTGCAAAGAAATGACTTATTGCATCAAATTTCTACAAGTTTGAGGACACAGATTGGACTTTATTCTACAATGTGTGAAAATTTGATTCAATTATATTCAAGCGTTTTCTTGCTCAGTTGGATGCTGTAAACCTTTATAATAGCGCAACTATTCTCCCCCCTTAACTATTTTTTATAATACCAGTAGCCAACAATTTACAACTTTTTCCGTATTTCCAAATCATACTCAACATATTTGCCAACACACTAGTTTTCCTCATTTAAAGTTTTTGGAATATCAATAATATTAGATCTATTATTTTTATTTACTCACACAGATTACAACAACTATCATTGAAGCTACTCTAAAACCTTTTCATTGTCTTATTACTTCTGTTGTAATTTTTTTTTTTCTTCCTGTTACTACAAAAAGCAAACTGTAGCTCATCAATCAACAATCCACATATTATCAAAAAAAATAGTACATTCTCTATTATTAAAACAAAAAAATATATATTTGTACGCAATTCAAAACAAAACAAGCAATTGATAAGAAGCATTCAATAAACTTGGCAGTAATCGTTCCAAATTATAAAAACAAAACCAAAACTAACCAAATTCTCAGCTTTTATTAAATAACCTTTTCAAAATAGATAACTTAGTTATCATATAAATAAAAAAACTAATATTTTTTTTATTCAATTTGCAAACTATGTGAAATCTCCCTATTTCAAAGGTATCTTCTTCAATTAAATAATAGAAAAGCATCAAGTATAGATAAAATTTCACCTATTCTGTAACGTTTGCAGATGAATTTGCTGCTATTCTGAACAAAATATTGTCTTTATAATACAATAAATAACATTTTCAAACTGTTTAAAAAATTATTAACCTATACCATAAAAAAGAAAACAAGTCTGATATCTAAATTATTGGCTAATTGTCCATTATTTATTAATGTTCACATTAATTTTATCGCATGTAGTCAATGTGGATTTCAATAAAAACGTATAAACAAATCAAATCTCTGACATACTATGTTAATCACAAATAGAATTCCACTTTGGACAATCGCAGAAAACTTTTTGCAATAGTTCTTGACAATTCCAACTCATTTGATTGGGTTTTCATCTAAATCTTATTAATACAAATCTCGATCTTAAATCTAGTATAAGTCTTATTAATAGCAAATGTATAGTTAGAATTGATGTCAAAGTTCTCCGCCTTTTTTGACTCAATTTTTAATTTGCATTAATAAATTCAACTAAAAATCTTATTTATACAATTTTTCATAATTTATACTCGTGTCTTGATGTTTCCAAGATAAAATCTAAAGCATATATATAATTGAAGATCTGAAAATAATATCTTACTAAAACTCAACTTCTCAAAGTTAACATTTAAGGTTCCAAACGTTTTAAATAACAAATCTATGCCTTAATCTTCTAAAATTGTTTTCTTGAGGTTTCTATTGCACATAATTTGCGCTAGAATAAACAAGTTGTCGATATAGCTTCGAAAGTATCTAGGAAACTAAGATTTCTCAACAGCGACAAATATTTGTTTTCTTCTGTGCAATTTTTGCTATATACCTGCATGTATATACTTGTTCTTGTATTAAATTTTATTTACTCTACTCGAATTATTGAAACTAAACACTTTACATTTACTTTTCTGCATACATTTTTCGCATTTTCTACAAAGATTTCTACGGCAATTAAAGCCATTTTGCTTTCTAATCAAATTTTTACAACGAGTACAAGACTTTGTTAAACATAGATTTTTTCAACCGGACTATATTGATAATTACATTCGCATTTCGCAAAATTTATAATTGACAATTAATGATTATTTTTAGTAAAAGGCTCAAATATACTATTAATTTATGGATTATGAGAATGTACTAAGTTCTAATCGCTGCCATATATTACACGTCATGTTTTATCCTGCTAAATAATAAATAAAATTCTTTTTGTGTTATATTATATTATCGCAATGTTAACATTGTATGATGTAGGTATCATATTATGTCAATCTTGATATCAATTTTACAATAGCAACTCATATGTCGTCTAGTTAAATTGAACGCACATAAGCATGCACATGAATATAATAGGTTTAATATGGTTCTATTTGAATATATAAGCGAGTTGTAATAACAAGGTCAATATGTTAAATATATCTACAAATTCTCTCACTTTACAGAATTAGAGATTAAAACTCCGCACGTGGCATACCTCTTATAGAAAAGAGACTATATTTCATAATATAGAAAATACATTAGCTTTTTATGTATACTTCATTGATCTTACCAATATGTATGAACCAAACCAAAGGTTTCTTAAAATTATTAATAGTATCGTAATGAAATCAGCATTTACGTACGTACGTACATACATACCACAATACAACACAACAATTATAATTTTAAATTACTTTCACTTTCAAAACAAACTGAATTTGTGTAAAGTATTATAGAATCTATTATTTAGCTTATTTTATGCATCATATGCATAAAAAATATGATTAATATAAAAGTAAGTTATATTTTATTAATTAAGTTAAAGAATCATATGTATTACAATTTGTAATTACATATTTAATTTTTCTTTATCAATAGAATTTTGGATAACGAAAAAATATAATAAATAATAACAAACACACGTGTTGCACTATAAATAATATTCGCGCATATGTTTCCTATATTTATAGAAACTATTTTAATATAATTAATAAAAACTCACCTTATTCCTGGGCAGGGACAACATGATGTCGGTGGTTCAATTCACACACTAACTACGAACTAATCAAACTTGATAAAAACTTTTAAGTTTATTAACGTCACCAACTGAGCAAGCGTGCATTATTTTTTTTTTAACTCTCCCCTCTTACACCACATTCGCTGTCTTGTTATTTAACTTTTATCAGCGTAGTTATGCCTTATCTCCTTTTTTTAATATTTTTATTAAAACTTTAAGATGTTAATCTTTTATTAAATATTGTTTCAAAGTTTGGTTATGTTATGCTGACATTTATTACGCTGGGGCTCTGTCGAACAACCAGTTTTTAAAATAGTCAGAGCCTTGAAATTATGTACAGGAATCTATTCAATGTCATTCTTACATTTAGTTTAACGGTTAATATAACATTGCTAAGCAAAATAAATCAATGAAAGCAATTTTATGATATGCATAACGCATGCGTTTGTGAATTAAATAAAGTGCACTTAATTTAAGTTAAGGTCATTCACTTATAAAAAATATATTGCTATATGCTATTATATATTATGTATATCTTGACAAACAAAACTTTTTACATTAGAAATCTATACATATTATTATAATAATTGATATTATTGATTGGCAAATATTAAAAATGTCACAAAGTTATAAATATAAAAATTAAAATAAATATATAAATATTTACAGGCATTTTTTATTATATTATATCTATATTATAGGTTAGATAAGTGCACATTAACTATAACAAAAATCTAACTTTAAAATAATTAAACTTCAATATTATTTATATGTTATATTTACTTATTATGATAAAAAAATACTTCTATACGATAATGAAAGCATGTAATGTCATAAACTATTTCAATCAATAATACTACAATCAAATTTTAATAATAAGTAAATTGTTCTATTGGCATAAATAAGTCTACATACAGTACATACTAAAAATGAATAATAATAATCACTTCAGTTATACTGCTTACTATTAATATTAAAACCAAGTTTTAATGTAAATAAATGGTTGCGCCCTTATTTCATAGACTGCAATTGTAGTTCGAATTTCGCTTGATCTAAATTATGAACATTGCATTTTAATAAACTTATAAAAATCTGTTATTTATTAAAATAATGTAGTTTGTACAAATGTATGCACTGATTGCAACTGATTATTAACTGAAAATTATATTAAACAAGTAGCTTTTACAAAATTCGATGTAGCTTTGCAACATTTAACGCATGCGTACAAAATTATTCTGGAATTGATTTTTAAAAGGCCATGTGAGTAAAAGTATAAAGTAACATCTTTTTAAAAAGTTTAGGTTTAAACTTTTTTTATTTTTTTTTTTCAATTCAGCTTTAGATTTATTTCAGTATTTGAATATTTTTTGTAATTATTTTCAACTATTGTATATTAAATTAAATTATTCCGACTAAAATAGTTTGATCTATTCTAAATGTACTGGTAAAAGCATACACTAATAAATAAATTATATGTAAAGATAAAAATAACGCCAGGTAGCTTTCGGAATCAACTTAATGCTCCTAGAAATGGTATACTTTATTTTTGATTTTTTTTTATATTTTATCTAAAGTTTAACTTATTGTATATTGTTGTTCCTAAGTAATCAATAGTAATTGTTCCGAAGTAATCAACTTTGTCGATTGTGATGTTTTTGTTTGTTGGTATAAACTATTGAGATGTTTATGCATAGTTTATTGTAGTTAAACTAACAAAGAATGCACTATACTAGTAAATAAAAGAAACATTTTGTTTTATAAATCATGCAATAAAAGTTTTAAAAATGCTATAGATTGTAATCAATCAGAATAGATAAAACAAATTTGCAAGAAATTGTACTTGCATATTAAAAACAAATTACAGTTCATTGTAGAAGAAATACAAACATCAAAACAATTGTACAATATAAAAAAAGACTTAACATCACATATAAATAGTAATCACAACTTACTATACGAGGTGTGGCTATTAAATAACGAGACTGATAATAATATTTTTTTTAAATTTTAAAGTTAAACATAATTTATTAGTTATTCCTTCTATATACACTCCTCCTCTATCTCTACACTTTTTCATACAAATTTTCCATTGTTCAAAACAGTGCTGGAAATTTTCTTTAGTAAGCTCATTTATTAAGCTTGCCGCTTTTTGTTTTACCTCTTCATCGCTATCAAAACGTCTCTCTTTCAACGTAGATTTGACCTTACGGAAAAGATAAAATTTGCATAGACTTAGGTCAGGTGAATAAGGCGGATGATCCAATACCAGGATGGTATGCTTAGCGAGAAACGTCTTAACAGACACTGTGAGCTGATGCGTTGTCTTGACTTTTTCTTCCACAATTCGTGTTTTTTTTTTAATTCTTTTGCGTAGTTGAGCAAGAACATTAAGGTAGTAATACTGATTAATAGTTTGACCTTCAGAGACCTAAAGAAGATTTACAGTTCCATAAATATCCAAAAAAAACATCATTGCCTTAAATTTTGACTTTGCTCATTTTAGCTTTTTTCTTGGAGAACTAAATAACTCATTACCATACACTTTATATAATAATTCGTAAGTTTATGTTGCCATTTTTTTAAGTAAAATTTCACAAAACATAAGTTACAAAAACAAATAATACAATCACACAAAAATATCTACCGGCATGAGAGTTGCGGCAATCGAAAAAGGAGGCCCTGAGCTAAACAGCATAGTGCTCTAGAATTTAAGCGCATGTGCAGTTTGCCCGCAATTGTTTCAGTCTTGTAATTTAATAGCCATACCTTGTACATCTTTCAAAAACAGTCAACATTTTGTGAAAAGAAGTCGAAAATCATCATCATTTAATTTGAATTGTATGTATCATTATTTACCATAGGAACTGAGGAACTGGCAAAAAACCACTGAGCTTACACAAACACATACAATACAATAATATGCAAAAAAACAAGAGAACATAAAAGAAAGTACTGGAATGGAACTTAAGAAGGATGGGCAGAAAGAATATAATGAGAGCTATGAAAACAGAAGAAGTGACAGAAACAAAAATATAAAAAAAGATGCAAAAAATACCACAGAAAAGGAGGACAAAAAATACTGAAAAAAAAGGAGAAAATACAGAAAAAACAAAGAACAAACTAAAAAACAACAGAAAAATTTTGAAAAAAGACAATCCGGGATAGCAAAAAAAATACTGGATAGAAATGATAAAATCTGTAGACAAAAGGAAAGCCGTACAAAATTGTGATGAACAAATTGAGAAAAAACGCAACCTAAAAAAAGATGAAGAAAAGAAGTCATAATTAAGAATTAGTTTTTTAATATAGAATTGGTAGAAAAAGAAAAAAAAAGAAAAAACAGTTACGACAACAATAGAAAAAATAAAAAAGATTATAAAAAAATCGCGCAATAATAACAGAGAAGGCAAATCTTAGACTGAAACAAGGTAAAAATAACTCAAATAATCAAAAGATGCATAAAACTCTAGTACTGATTGAGAAAAAGGAAAAAGCAAAGAAATAAACGTCATACAGGTTAATATGCTTAATTAACACACTAATCAAAACAATTAAAAAACTATTAAGCGGAGAATACAATAAGAAATAGAAAAAAAAAAACAACCTTAAGAGCAATAGAAAAATTGAATGCAATAGCAAAAAAACAAACAGCAGAGAAAAAAACAGCAATGCGTCACAATAGTGACATGTAGAGCAAATAAAGCAATTATAGAAGTGGCAAAGAAAAAAAACTTGAACAGAAAAACATTCAAGATGATATGGAGTTTCTTACAGAAAATAAAATAAAATCTTAGTGATAAAGAAGGAAAAATTCAAATTAACTAGAAAGATATCTCAAGGCTCAGCATTAAGATTAAAACTGTGGAACCTATTTTATAATAAGCTACTTTAGATGAGAAAAGCGTGACAATAACGCCATTTGCAGACGACGTAGCACTAGCAGGTAGAGATGTAGACATAAAAATATTAAAAGTAACACTAGAATTGGCAATAGATATTATACAAAAATAGATAAAAAGTAAAAGTTTAAAATTAGCAACATAAAAACAGAAGCATGGTTATTGACTAAAAAAACAACAGTAAATCAAACACACTGTGACCGGTCACTCTTGAGCATGTCAAAGAAAAAAAGAGAAGACAGCGCTAAACATTACTAAAACTACATTAGACGCTTAGATTGAGTCTAATGTATACAAAAACCAATCTACCATTAAATGTGGAGTAAGTGACACTAATCTACAAGGCAAACCGCCCACAAACATAGTTTATAAAACGATTAAATTGGAGTTTGGTACTTTTATTAACTAATTTAATAAACCAAACACTGACTTAGTTTATAGCTTAAAAGTTATTTTTTCTAATAGTTGTAGTCTAAAAAAAACCTCATCTCATTCTGGCTAAAACCAAAGTAAATAATAAAGATCCAGATTGCTTAATTGCGTAGATTCTAATTATCATCTTCAATTTTTATTTGCTGATCAACAAAGTGTTTGTGCTTACACCCACAAACAACAAGCATGTTCTAGACTGACAATGTACAAAATTTAAAGCAATAGTATAATAGCATATTTCTTAAACTAAATCTTCCCGATAACACTATTTTTGTAAATGGCATATATTATTCTAAAAATAAAGCAACTCCAAATTTTTTTGATAACCTTTTTAAAAGTTTTGACAAATTTCTTACAACAACTACTGCTTAAAAAAATTCTGACCATTCACTTATTAATTTTGTTATTAAAACTTCTCTATATATTACTACCAAACCAAAACCGCGCCTCTCCTTTTATTATTCTAAGATAAACAATTAAAAATTTTTTTATAATTTTGATACTAATTTTTTTATATTCTAAAGATCCACATATTGCAGCAGAAGATCTCACAAAAATGATTCAAAATGTTATCAAAAAATTTGTTCTATTCTTTGTTATTAAACTAAAACAAAAGTACTTGTATTCAGTTTAGACAAAACAGGCAGTTGACAAGAAAAGAAAAACATTTAATAAACACATCAGGAATTGTTCCAAACATACTATAACGGATTATAGAAAAGGTCGTAAACATACAAATTGACAAAAACAAAGCAAAACAAACTTCTTTTTTGAAATGATTAAAGCAATCTTGTTACTAATTTAAAAGAAAAAAATGTCCACATTTAAATGCTAAAAAATAATTAATATCTATTTTCATAAACCGGTAGAATTCGTACTAAATTAAGCAAATTTACACATAACGTTAACTGCGGCGTTTATGATTAATAATTATTATAGAAAGTTAGCTGAAGGATTATATTTTGACTAACAAACTCAAATTTCTATATGTAAACGGATATGTACATACCTTCAGGTTCCGGTTAAGATAAATATTATTTTCATGGCAACACAGTAGAACCACTTTCAAATAGTAATCCGACATCAAAATTATTAATTTGTGAGGACAATAACTTATCAACAATCTTATAGAAAAATGATCAAAGAGTTTAAAAACAATAAAAAATATCAATCAAAACGTTGAAACTGTAGTTGATACATTTGGATTTTTAAACTTGCATCAGGTTAATACAACTCCTAATAGCAAATCCACAATTTTGAGTTTGGTATTTACTGATACTGAACTATTACCAATATTTACTTAACAAAGTCTAACTTAGCTATGTTATAAGCTATGCATTTAGAGTTAAACATAAAAAAAAAAGTTTCAAAAAACTTTAGTGGCAAAGAGTATGTTTTTATATAATTTTAAACAAGCTGATTACTATTCTATAAATCAAGTGCTGGCTAGTACAAATTGGGACGCAGTCTTTGTAGATGAAATGGTTACCATGTTTTACAATATTGTTTATAAAATTTTATATTTGTATGTATCACTGAAAAAAAATATAGTTAACACGTTTCCTGCTTGGTTTAATACAGAATTAATTCGACTCACTAAAGAAAATAAAACAACTCATAACATTTACAAATCTACAGATAACGTTAACGATTATAATAAGTTTAAATTACGTATGCAGTGCAAAAACTTAAGTACATTGTTGTACAACACTTACTTTTGAAAATATATTTGTAAAAGCAAGAAAACAAATGATTTATAATAACAAACTTTGTAATAACTGCTGTGATACTGCCAATGCCTGTAAAGAATATTTTAAATCAACATATGCCAACTTTATCTGTGATAATCATTTTTTTTTTAGTCAAAATTGGCTTTTATTTAAAAAAAAATCATAAAGTTAAAACCAACCAATTAAATAAATAAAATACTAAAAAAACTTAAATTAAATTTAAAGAAAATATATGTAGTATCATTTCAATTCTAAATTGTATTTTAGATCATACTTATATTAAAATGTTTTTGCATAAAATTAAAACCAATCAAAATAATAATTAAGTTAAATACTAAAAAAACTTGATAAATTTAACTCAAAAAAAGACAATATAAACTCGGAAATAATACATGTGTAGTATTATTTTGATTCAAAATTGTATTTTAAATCACTTTTATTAAAAACACTATTTATCCAAATTGTTTGATAGGGTATAGCATCCTAATCCTTCATTGTATATGTTTTAATAAAAAAACTGTAAATTTTATTAATAGTTTTCTTGACAATAAAAAAATTATTGTTAGAATTGATGGTTATAACTCTGACACCAAAATATGCTGGTGTTCCTCAAGTTTCTGGTCTATTGCCAACTTTATTTTTGATTTACATTAATGAACTTTTTAAAATAAGTTTTATTTATAGTTTTGCAGATGACAGCATCCTTTATACTTCATATTTTCTAAAGACCATATCAAATATAGCAGAGCGTTTTGAAATATCTAAGTTAGAACCTGTAGCATTTATAAACATAGATTTCCAAAACAATATCTGAATGACTTTTAATATGGTTAATTTTAACTACAAAAAAACTCAATTTCTTATTGTTTCAAAATCTAAATCCGAGGTATCATTAGTACCAAATATTTAACTAAACAACAAATACATATCCAAGTCTTCTTTATGTTGTCTTCTAGGTGTTACAATCTTACATAATCTTCTGTGGAACAACTATGTTGTTAACTTATTCAATTCAAAAATGTTTAGAAAACTAGGATCTCTTAATAGAATCTGTCTTTGTATTGAATATTGTTTTCAAGTATAAAGAAGAGCATTGGAAACTACACTATCTCTTTTAAACTCTATTCCGAAACGAATTATTCAGACTATTTCCAATCCAAAATTGACTAATGACTTGGATACTTAACAACACAGGCGTATTGTTGCAGATCTTTGCATGTTCTATAAATATTTTAATGGACATTGGTCAAACAAAATACAAGACATTTTGCCATCTATACAAATATTTACTCGTAGTACAAGACTTGCTAGAAATTCCAACAAATGTTCACTGACAGACCAAAACTTTTAATAGAGATTTTTTTTAACTGTACTATTGACAAATGAAATAAACTTTTAAATTCAGTATTTCCTGAGACAAATATTCCAAGTCAATGTTTACAGACTGCTTAAATCTAGTCTTCAATGTGATATTTTAAGCAAGAGTGGTTTCACTCGTTGAAATTAATGTAAGTTATGTAATTTCAAAATATCACATTGAAAAAGTAAAAAAAAAAAAATGATTATAAATTGCATTTTAAAACACTTTTATTAAAAACATTTTTATTATAAGTTAAAACTAACCGAATAAATAATTAATAATTAAAAAAAAAAAAAAAATTTAAATAAAACTTTTTAAATTAATGTCAGAAAATTTTATGTTGTATTATTTCGATTAAAAATTGTATTTTAAATCACTTTTATTAAAAATATTTGTTTATAAGTGTTAGATGCAGTTTTTGTTAGCGTTGCTTATAATCATTAATGTACTGTATATAATGTTATTTACGTACATGTATTGTCTGAGAACATGAGGATTATTTACACATAGATTAAGTGGGTCTTTGAGGTGTGAAAAAGTACATTGACAAGAGGTCATTGAGGTACTTCACAACTGTCTGAGGTTATTTTCACTTATGCTGAGAAAAGTTTTGGAGATGTGTAAAACAAAGTACATTAGCATTGAGGTCATTGAGGTACTTGACAGTTGTAGCATACCAGGTACGCTGCCAGAGCTGGGGTTGTACAAGGCTGTAAAAGATGTTGATTTATACACTGGCACAAGGCCTTGGGGTTGTATGTTAACACCGTATTTGGCATTAAAGTCTTATACGTAACAGTTGTTGGGGGTATGTTTGTGCACTGGCAGTTGAGGCTTTGGAGTTACACAATAACTGCAAAAGATTGTCAAGTTTACACAGGCTAGTTGGGTCATGAAGTTGTATGCAGAGCACATTACATTAGTAAGAAGAAGTTATAAAAACACTGGTATTAGAGTATACCTTGGGGATGTGTTGATTAGGTAATTGATGTAATTGTAGAACTTGCGTTATGACTACCAGTTCTATGCTACAGAGAAATTATATGTTTGTTGAATGTGCAAAACATATCAATAATTATGTGCAGATTTAATTTATAGAAAAACAGCGCTGGAACGATTGAGGGTCTTTACGACGACTCTCTGATGATAAGATGAACTGAGCCGGCACGAATGGAGTGGAATGGGGCATAGCAGCTTGGAACGAGTGTTGAGATGAAATTTTCGATTTTGCGGTGGGTTTTTTTTTAACACGTTTATTAAATAAAAACATCTTTTGACAAGTTTAAACCAACTAAATAAATAAAAAATTTACTTAAATAAATCTTTTTCCACTCAATTACATTTTAAATTAATTTTTTTTGAAACCTTTTACATAAAGTCAAAACTAACCAAATAAATAATTAAATTTATAAAAAAATTACAAAAAAAATTGTGTTGGATTAAACCAATATTATGAATAGTATTATGTATTTATATTCTAAATTGCATTTTTGATCACTTTTATTAAAAACATTTTTTCATAAAGTCAAAACCAACTTAATAAATAATTGATTTTATAAAATATTACTTAAATAAAACATTTTAAATTTAAGTCACAAAATGTATGTGTAGTAGAATTTCAATAAATTGTATATTAGATCACTTTTATTAAAAACATTTTTTCATAATGTCAAAACCAACCAATTTAATATATAATTTTATAAAAAATATATCGATTCTAAATTGTAATTTAAATCACTTACAGTGGAAACATTTTTTCATAAAGTCAAAACCAACCGAATAGATAATTCATTTTATAAAAAAATACTAAAAAAGAACTTGTTAAATTAAACTCAGAAAAACTATGTGTTGAAATATTTCAAATATAAATTGCATTTTAGATCACTTTTAAATGAAATATTTTCTCATACAATTAAAACTAACCAAAAAAATAATCAATAATTAAAAAAAATATAAAAAAATCTTGTTAAACTCAGAAAAACTATGTGTGTGTTTGATTCTAAATTGTATTTTAAATCACTTTTAGTGGAAACATATTTTCATAAAGTCAAAACCAACCAAATAAATAATTGATTTTATAAAAAACACTAAAAAACTTGTTAAATTAGAAATTATGTATAGTATCATTTTAATTACATCAATCTCATTTTATAACACTTTTATTAGAAACATTTTTCAAAACTTTAAGAATAAATGTTTGTTATAATTTTTTTCTAAATTGCATTTCAAATCACTTTAATTAAAAACTTTTTTTTAAAAAGTCAAAACAAACCAAAAAAATATTTAATTTTATTTAAAAAAATCTAAAAAAAACATTTCAAATTAAACTTGGAAAATTATGTGTAGTATTATTTCGATCAATTGTATTTTAGAACGCTTTTCAAACATTTTTTTATAATGTTAACTTTAACCAAATAAATAATTAATTTTATGCATTTTAGATCATTTTTATTAAAAACTTTTTCAGTCAAAATCAAAACCAACCGACTAACTGATTAATTTTATACAAAAATTACTTAGTAATTTTTAGTAATACCAAAAACTTAAAAACTTAAAGATTTATTTAGAATTTACATACAGGTAAGTTACACTATTTATTTATTAAGGCTATTATATATATTAATACAACAATTATGGCATTTAAGCATTGATTGACGTAAACCAGCAATAAGCCATTTAGTGGATAATTAAATTATTTTTAATACACAATTCAAGTCATTAAATGACATTGCCATACAACGTCTTGCTATTTATCTAAATTTTACTTCTGAAGAATTATACGGATTATGTGACGCCTCGAAAAGAGCGCACATTTTAGGCATTTATCAAAAAATCAATTAGGCGTTGTAATAAGGTTGCTGTAATAATATTAGAATTAAACATAAAAAACATTTGCTGGGATATTACATTACAATTACATTAGCAAAAAATTTTTTACCTGAATAAAACAAGCAGCACTTTGTCTTTGTTACTATTCAAATTCGTAGTATATTTAATAAATATTTTACTTCAACAAAATTGCAGGAGGTATGTACTAGGATACATATACCAATTTAAGATTTAAACCTTAAACAAACAACATTTTTAATCTAAACTTTAAACATTGAAGGACAACCATATGCATTACTTTAGTTAATAAAATTACAAAAACTTAAAGTTACATGACGTTTAAAACTCATTATTTAAATTTAAACAAAAACCTCTTATAATTCTACAAGGTAAATCCAAAACCAGCAATTTCTGAAATGGCAAAACTGCTATAGGATAGTGAACCATTTACAAATTTAGGAAAAGACTAAGCCGGTTTATCTTTACAATGTTAATTTAAAAAAAAAGTATTTTAATAAACATTTACAAGTGCATTTTTATTGATTTTTCAGTTTACGGAATACACATAGAGTTAGCTACTGATCTATAGCTTGCAGAAGTAAACCAAATAATATAAAAAATGTCCCAAAACTAACGCAAGATTTGCATTTGCCGCCATTTGTGCAGTAAATTGTTAGCAACTCAAAAAAAAAAAAAACAATTTGACAGCTGAAAGTTTAGGGTTAGTAAAAATAAAGCCAAGACAGTGCCACATGTTATACACCCCGTGAAACAATTCAATTACTACATGAGACATTTCATGGTCGTGTATTCTTTTGTTTCAGTGATCAGAATTGGCCCTCTAGATCATTTGATTTAACACTATTAGATTTCTTATTATGGGGTTATTTAAAGTCAAAGCTCTATGTCAACAAAACCACAACCACTCGTGCATTACAGGAAAAAATTAAACGCTGCATCAACAAAATTAAGCCACATTTATGCAAAATGGTCATGGAAACTTTTGACAAAAGAGTGCGTATGTGCAAGCAAAGCCGTGGAGGCCATTTGCTCCATGTGCTATTCCATAAATAACCTTATCCTATGTACTTTATGATTCAATAAAAAATAACAATCTAAAGACTAAAAACTGTGTTGTCTGTTTAATTCAATTTATGCGTTAATTTTGGAACACTCTTTATATTTCAATAACAGTACACATTTTATCGAAACTCATATTTATTTCATTGAATTGTAAAATTTATTACAAATAATGCACACAATGAAAATGTATCAAAATATCTTTTAATAGACAAAGTAAAATGTTATTTTATACTTGCAAAATCTTTTCACGTTGGTAGTTATTGGGAAGCCAGCGTCTAATCAATAAACATCATTTAAAGCGTATTATATGTAACGCGTTCGTAACGTACAAGTAAACTCTAGACCTTTTGCATCTTTTTCAAATAATCTAAACAAATATATTTTTTCCAGCAAGTTTTTTAATTGGGGGTTTCCTTTTTGCATCTCTTCAAGCCAATTTTTAACAGTTTTGATAACATTAGTCTTGAGAATATTTTACTCAGCTATAGCAGAAATCAGAATGAAAGACAACTACTCCACAAACAGTGCAATTCACGCGTCATCTTGATAAAAATTACAATTAATTTATTTACAATATTAATACTATTTCTGCTATTTATTTATATTTTACTTGATCAAAATTATTTACCTACGCCTATGGAATAAAAATTATATCTGGGATTAAGAATAAAAATCTATAAGAAATAGAGTACCTCAAAAAATAACATTCTGCGCGTATCGCAAAATAAAATACAATAGCCAATATAGCCATATGTGTATATTTTCAGATTTTTACATTATATTAACTGTTATATATACTATTTTAAATTAAATTAAATTTGCGACTCTGTCACACATATTTAATCTCTGCCTAAATGGACATGAAGTGCCAAATGACTGGAAATTAGCATATATATCGTCGATACATAAAAAAGGCAACAAACTAGAATGCAACAACTACATAGGAATATCAGTCACAAGTACCATCAGCCGACTATATGGAAGAATAATTCAAAATATTATAGAAGAAGAATACAAAAACAATGAAGATGAAGAACAAAGTGGTTTCAGAACCGGTCGATCATGTACAGATAACGTATTCTGCCTAAAGCAAATAATAGAAAAAATTACAGCAACTAATAGAGAACTTTATCTAATCTTTATAGATTTACAAAAAGCCTACGATAATGTACCTATCAACAAATTGTGGAATGTACTACAAGAACCCAACTTTAACCATACTATAATTAATTCCCTAAAAAATCTTTACAATGACACAAAATCAAAAGTAAAAACTGGAAATAGATTATCAAATGAATTTGAAACAAATAAAGAATTACGGCAGGGTTGTTGTATTTCCCCTACATTATTTAAAATGTTTGTAGGAAAAGCGCTTACGAACTGGAAAAAGAAATGTAGCGGCATGGGTATAGAACTAAACAACACTTGCCTGTACACACTTCAATTTGCTGACGATCAAGTTCTACTAGCAAATGATAAAGATGATGCAGAATATATGACTAGAAAACTGAAAGAAGAATACGAAAAATGGAGACTAACAATGAATACACAGAAAACAAAATATTTATGCGTGGGAGAAAACTCGGGGAATTTAATCTTAGAAAATAACGAAGAGATAGAGGCATGTAATGAATATAAATACCTGGGCACAATATTTAACAATACCGGATCTGACAAAAAAGACATAAAAGCTAAAATAACACAAGCCAAAAAAACAATAGGATGTCTGAACGGAATTCTCTGGAGTTAAGATATCACAAATAAAAACAAATACAACATATATGATACCATGATAAAAAACCAGCTACTATATGGATCAGAAACATGGAGAGTTACAGATAGATATAAAAAGAAAATAGAAGCCGTAGAGATGGACGCCTTAAGAAGATTGACAAGAATATCAAGAATAGAGAGAATTAGGAATGAGATTATTAAACAGCTAATGGGAATAGAAAGGAGTGTTTATGATGATTTAGAAAAACGACAATTAATATGGTACGGACATGTTAAAAGAATGAATTTAAATAGACTTTCTAGGCAAGCAATGGAATGGATGCCACAACAAAGAAGAAAAATAGGAAGACCAAAGAAAAGGTGGATTCAGGGAATTAAAACGGCAATGACTGCAAAGAACCTAGTAGAAGGACAGTGGAATAATAAGAAAGAGTGGCAAACGGGCATCGGACAACGTCAAAAGACGTTCTAAACCGATTATTATATATATATATATATATATATATATATATATATATATATGTAAATTTCAGTAAATTATTTCTTGCGTATCTATTGTATTATAGGGAATTATAATTTCATTTAAACCCATTTATGCTACGCTAATCGGCATTATTAATTATCCCGCCGTTATGAGTGACTCCTGGATAATGATCCAATAGTTTAGCACGATGAATCGCAAGTCGGCTCCGTACAAACCTTATTGAGAAATTTAAGACGAACCGAATTAATGGATGTACCTCGACCAAGTGTAAAACTCGGACGAAGATAAGGATCCAGGATAACAGCTTAGATTTTAATTACGTATTCTTAATTTGTGATTTTCTTTTAAAAATATAATAATATTTGTTTTTGCCGTTTGAATCGTTTTTATTTATTTTAGTTTGAGTACATGGTACTTCTAAACTTAGATTATAAATTTTATACGTATTGAATTTTTTAATTTTATAAGCAAAAGTTATTTCTTTTTTGTTTGTATTTCCACACTTTAAGAATATCAACTAATGTGTTTTAATAGTAATTATTTAATTAGTTTGTACAAATGTATGCACTGATTGCAACTGATTATTAATTGAAAATTATATTAAACAAGTAGCTTTTACAAAATTCGATGTAGCTTTGCAACATTTAACGCATGCGTACAAAATTATTCTGGAATTGATTTTTAAAAGGCCATGTGAGTAAAAGTATAAAGTAACATCTTTTTAAAAAGTTTAGGTTTAAACTTTTTTTATTTTTTTTCAATTTAGCTTTAGATTTATTTCAGTATTTGAATATTTTTTGTAATTATTTTCAACTATTGTATATTAAATTAAATTATTCCGACTAAAATAGTTTGATCTATTCTAAATGTACTGGTAAAAGCATACACTAATAAATAAATTATATGTAAAGATAAAAATAACGCCAGGTAGCTTTCGGAATCAACTTAATGCTCCTAGAAATGGTATACTTTATTTTTGATTTTTTTTTATATTTTATCTAAAGTTTAACTTATTGTATATTGTTGTTCCTAAGTAATCAATAGTAATTGTTCCGAAGTAATCAACTTTGTCGATTGTGATGTTTTTGTTTGTTGGTATAAACTATTGAGATGTTTATGCATAGTTTATTGTAGTTAAACTAACAAAGAATGCACTATACTAGTAAATAAAAGAAACATTTTGTTTTATAAATCATGCAATAAAAGTTTTAAAAATGCTGTAGATTGTAATCAATCAGAATAGATAAAACAAATTTGCAAGAAATTGTACTTGCATATTAAAAACAAATTACAGTTCATTGTAGAAGAAATACAAACATCAAAACAATTGTACAATATAAAAAAAGACTTAACATCACATATAAATAGTAATCACAACTTACTATACGAGGTGTGGCTATTAAATAACGAGACTGATAATAATATTTTTTTTAAATTTTAAAGTTAAACATAATTTATTAGTTATTCCTTCTATATACACTCCTCCTCTATCTCTACACTTTTTCATACAAATTTTCCATTGTTCAAAACAGTGCTGGAAATTTTCTTTAGTAAGCTCATTTATTAAGCTTGCCGCTTTTTGTTTTACCTCTTCATCGCTATCAAAACGTCTCTCTTTCAACGTAGATTTGACCTTACGGAAAAGATAAAATTTGCATAGACTTAGGTCAGGTGAATAAGGCGGATGATCCAATACCAGGATGGTATGCTTAGCGAGAAACGTCTTAACAGACACTGTGAGCTGATGCGTTGTCTTGACTTTTTCTTCCACAATTCGTGTTTTTTTTTTTAATTCTTTTGCGTAGTTGAGCAAGAACATTAAGGTAGTAATACTGATTAATAGTTTGACCTTCAGAGACCTAAAGAAGATTTACAGTTCCATAAATATCCAAAAAAAACATCATTGCCTTAAATTTTGACTTTGCTCATTTTAGCTTTTTTCTTGGAGAACTAAATAACTCATTACCATACACTTTATATAATAATTCGTAAGTTTATGTTGCCATTTTTTTAAGTAAAATTTCACAAAACATAAGTTACAAAAACAAATAATACAATCACACAAAAATATCTACCGGCATGAGAGTTGCGGCAATCGAAAAAGGAGGCCCTGAGCTAAACAGCATAGTGCTCTAGAATTTAAGCGCATGTGCAGTTTGCCCGCAATTGTTTCAGTCTTGTAATTTAATAGCCATACCTTGTACATCTTTCAAAAACAGTCAACATTTTGTGAAAAGAAGTCGAAAATCATCATCATTTAATTTGAATTGTATGTATCATTATTTACCATAGGAACTGAGGAACTGGCAAAAAACCACTGAGCTTACACAAACACATACAATACAATAATATGCAAAAAAACAAGAGAACATAAAAGAAAGTACTGGAATGGAACTTAAGAAGGATGGGCAGAAAGAATATAATGAGAGCTATGAAAACAGAAGAAGTGACAGAAACAAAAATATAAAAAAAGATGCAAAAAATACCACAGAAAAGGAGGACAAAAAATACTGAAAAAAAAGGAGAAAATACAGAAAAAACAAAGAACAAACTAAAAAACAACAGAAAAATTTTGAAAAAAGACAATCCGGGATAGCAAAAAAAATACTGGATAGAAATGATAAAATCTGTAGACAAAAGGAAAGCCGTACAAAATTGTGATGAACAAATTGAGAAAAAACGCAACCTAAAAAAAGATGAAGAAAAGAAGTCATAATTAAGAATTAGTTTTTTAATATAGAATTGGTAGAAAAAGAAAAAAAAAGAAAAAACAGTTACGACAACAATAGAAAAAATAAAAAAGATTATAAAAAAATCTCGCAATAATAACAGAGAAGGCAAATCTTAGACTGAAACAAGGTAAAAATAACTCAAATAATCAAAAGATGCATAAAACTCTAGTACTGATTGAGAAAAAGGAAAAAGCAAAGAAATAAACGTCATACAGGTTAATATGCTTAATTAACACACTAATCAAAACAATTAAAAAACTATTAAGCGGAGAATACAATAAGAAATAGAAAAAAAAAACAACCTTAAGAGCAATAGAAAAATTGAATGCAATAGCAAAAAAACAAACAGCAGAGAAAAAGACAGCAATGCGTCACAATAGTGACATGTAGAGCAAATAAAGCAATTATAGAAGTGGCAAAGAAAAAAAACTTGAACAGAAAAACATTCAAGATGATATGGAGTTTCTTACAGAAAATAAAATAAAATCTTAGTGATAAAGAAGGAAAAATTCAAATTAACTAGAAAGATATCTCAAGGCTCAGCATTAAGATTAAAACTGTGGAACCTATTTTATAATAAGCTACTTTAGATGAGAAAAGCGTGACAATAACGCCATTTGCAGACGACGTAGCACTAGCAGGTAGAGATGTAGACATAAAAATATTAAAAGTAACACTAGAATTGGCAATAGATATTATACAAAAATAGATAAAAAGTAAAAGTTTAAAATTAGCAACATAAAAACAGAAGCATGGTTATTGACTAAAAAAACAACAGTAAATCAAACACACTGTGACCGGTCACTCTTGAGCATGTCAAAGAAAAAAAGAGAAGACAGCGCTAAACATTACTAAAACTACATTAGACGCTTAGATTGAGTCTAATGTATACAAAAACCAATCTACCATTAAATGTGGAGTAAGTGACACTAATCTACAAGGCAAACCGCCCACAAACATAGTTTATAAAACGATTAAATTGGAGTTTGGTACTTTTATTAACTAATTTAATAAACCAAACACTGACTTAGTTTATAGCTTAAAAGTTATTTTTTCTAATAGTTGTAGTCTAAAAAAAACCTCATCTCATTCTGGCTAAAACCAAAGTAAATAATAAAGATCCAGATTGCTTAATTGCGTAGATTCTAATTATCATCTTCAATTTTTATTTGCTGATCAACAAAGTGTTTGTGCTTACACCCACAAACAACAAGCATGTTCTAGACTGACAATGTACAAAATTTAAAGCAATAGTATAATAGCATATTTCTTAAACTAAATCTTCCCGATAACACTATTTTTGTAAATGGCATATATTATTCTAAAAATAAAGCAACTCCAAATTTTTTTGATAACCTTTTTAAAAGTTTTGACAAATTTCTTACAACAACTACTGCTTAAAAAAATTCTGACCATTCACTTATTAATTTTGTTATTAAAACTTCTCTATATATTACTACCAAACCAAAACCGCGCCTCTCCTTTTATTATTCTAAGATAAACAATTAAAAATTTTTTTATAATTTTGATACTAATTTTTTTATATTCTAAAGATCCACATATTGCAGCAGAAGATCTCACAAAAATGATTCAAAATGTTATCAAAAAATTTGTTCTATTCTTTGTTATTAAACTAAAACAAAAGTACTTGTATTCAGTTTAGACAAAACAGGCAGTTGACAAGAAAAGAAAAACATTTAATAAACACATCAGGAATTGTTCCAAACATACTATAACGGATTATAGAAAAGGTCGTAAACATACAAATTGACAAAAACAAAGCAAAACAAACTTCTTTTTTGAAATGATTAAAGCAATCTTGTTACTAATTTAAAAGAAAAAAATGTCCACATTTAAATGCTAAAAAATAATTAATATCTATTTTCATAAACCGGTAGAATTCGTACTAAATTAAGCAAATTTACACATAACGTTAACTGCGGCGTTTATGATTAATAATTATTATAGAAAGTTAGCTGAAGGATTATATTTTGACTAACAAACTCAAATTTCTATATGTAAACGGATATGTACATACCTTCAGGTTCCGGTTAAGATAAATATTATTTTCATGGCAACACAGTAGAACCACTTTCAAATAGTAATCCGACATCAAAATTATTAATTTGTGAGGACAATAACTTATCAACAATCTTATAGAAAAATGATCAAAGAGTTTAAAAACAATAAAAAATATCAATCAAAACGTTGAAACTGTAGTTGATACATTTGGATTTTTAAACTTGCATCAGGTTAATACAACTCCTAATAGCAAATCCACAATTTTGAGTTTGGTATTTACTGATACTGAACTATTACCAATATTTACTTAACAAAGTCTAACTTAGCTATGTTATAAGCTATGCATTTAGAGTTAAACATAAAAAAAAAGTTTCAAAAAACTTTAGTGGCAAAGAGTATGTTTTTATATAATTTTAAACAAGCTGATTACTATTCTATAAATCAAGTGCTGGCTAGTACAAATTGGGACGCAGTCTTTGTAGATGAAATGGTTACCATGTTTTACAATATTGTTTATAAAATTTTATATTTGTATGTATCACTGAAAAAAAATATAGTTAACACGTTTCCTGCTTGGTTTAATACAGAATTAATTCGACTCACTAAAGAAAATAAAACAACTCATAACATTTACAAATCTACAGATAACGTTAACGATTATAATAAGTTTAAATTACGTATGCAGTGCAAAAACTTAAGTACATTGTTGTACAACACTTACTTTTGAAAATATATTTGTAAAAGCAAGAAAACAAATGATTTATAATAACAAACTTTGTAATAACTGCTGTGATACTGCCAATGCCTGTAAAGAATATTTTAAATCAACATATGCCAACTTTATCTGTGATAATCATTTTTTTTTAGTCAAAATTGGCTTTTATTTAAAAAAAAATCATAAAGTTAAAACCAACCAATTAAATAAATAAAATACTAAAAAAACTTAAATTAAATTTAAAGAAAATATATGTAGTATCATTTCAATTCTAAATTGTATTTTAGATCATACTTATATTAAAATGTTTTTGCATAAAATTAAAACCAATCAAAATAATAATTAAGTTAAATACTAAAAAAACTTGATAAATTTAACTCAAAAAAAGACAATATAAACTCGGAAATAATACATGTGTAGTATTATTTTGATTCAAAATTGTATTTTAAATCACTTTTATTAAAAACACTATTTATCCAAATTGTTTGATAGGGTATAGCATCCTAATCCTTCATTGTATATGTTTTAATAAAAAAACTGTAAATTTTATTAATAGTTTTCTTGACAATAAAAAAATTATTGTTAGAATTGATGGTTATAACTCTGACACCAAAATATGCTGGTGTTCCTCAAGTTTCTGGTCTATTGCCAACTTTATTTTTGATTTACATTAATGAACTTTTTAAAATAAGTTTTATTTATAGTTTTGCAGATGACAGCATCCTTTATACTTCATATTTTCTAAAGACCATATCAAATATAGCAGAGCGTTTTGAAATATCTAAGTTAGAACCTGTAGCATTTATAAACATAGATTTCCAAAACAATATCTGAATGACTTTTAATATGGTTAATTTTAACTACAAAAAAACTCAATTTCTTATTGTTTCAAAATCTAAATCCGAGGTATCATTAGTACCAAATATTTAACTAAACAACAAATACATATCCAAGTCTTCTTTATGTTGTCTTCTAGGTGTTACAATCTTACATAATCTTCTGTGGAACAACTATGTTGTTAACTTATTCAATTCAAAAATGTTTAGAAAACTAGGATCTCTTAATAGAATCTGTCTTTGTATTGAATATTGTTTTCAAGTATAAAGAAGAGCATTGGAAACTACACTATCTCTTTTAAACTCTATTCCGAAACGAATTATTCAGACTATTTCCAATCCAAAATTGACTAATGACTTGGATACTTAACAACACAGGCGTATTGTTGCAGATCTTTGCATGTTCTATAAATATTTTAATGGACATTGGTCAAACAAAATACAAGACATTTTGCCATCTATACAAATATTTACTCGTAGTACAAGACTTGCTAGAAATTCCAACAAATGTTCACTGACAGACCAAAACTTTTAATAGAGATTTTTTTTAACTGTACTATTGACAAATGAAATAAACTTTTAAATTCAGTATTTCCTGAGACAAATATTCCAAGTCAATGTTTACAGACTGCTTAAATCTAGTCTTCAATGTGATATTTTAAGCAAGAGTGGTTTCACTCGTTGAAATTAATGTAAGTTATGTAATTTCAAAATATCACATTGAAAAAGTAAAAAAAAAAAAATGATTATAAATTGCATTTTAAAACACTTTTATTAAAAACATTTTTATTATAAGTTAAAACTAACCGAATAAATAATTAATAATTAAAAAAAAAAAAAAAATTTAAATAAAACTTTTTAAATTAATGTCAGAAAATTTTATGTTGTATTATTTCGATTAAAAATTGTATTTTAAATCACTTTTATTAAAAATATTTGTTTATAAGTGTTAGATGCAGTTTTTGTTAGCGTTGCTTATAATCATTAATGTACTGTATATAATGTTATTTACGTACATGTATTGTCTGAGAACATGAGGATTATTTACACATAGATTAAGTGGGTCTTTGAGGTGTGAAAAAGTACATTGACAAGAGGTCATTGAGGTACTTCACAACTGTCTGAGGTTATTTTCACTTATGCTGAGAAAAGTTTTGGAGATGTGTAAAACAAAGTACATTAGCATTGAGGTCATTGAGGTACTTGACAGTTGTAGCATACCAGGTACGCTGCCAGAGCTGGGGTTGTACAAGGCTGTAAAAGATGTTGATTTATACACTGGCACAAGGCCTTGGGGTTGTATGTTAACACCGTATTTGGCATTAAAGTCTTATACGTAACAGTTGTTGGGGGTATGTTTGTGCACTGGCAGTTGAGGCTTTGGAGTTACACAATAACTGCAAAAGATTGTCAAGTTTACACAGGCTAGTTGGGTCATGAAGTTGTATGCAGAGCACATTACATTAGTAAGAAGAAGTTATAAAAACACTGGTATTAGAGTATACCTTGGGGATGTGTTGATTAGGTAATTGATGTAATTGTAGAACTTGCGTTATGACTACCAGTTCTATGCTACAGAGAAATTATATGTTTGTTGAATGTGCAAAACATATCAATAATTATGTGCAGATTTAATTTATAGAAAAACAGCGCTGGAACGATTGAGGGTCTTTACGACGACTCTCTGATGATAAGATGAACTGAGCCGGCACGAATGGAGTGGAATGGGGCATAGCAGCTTGGAACGAGTGTTGAGATGAAATTTTCGATTTTGCGGTGGGTTTTTTTTTAACACGTTTATTAAATAAAAACATCTTTTGACAAGTTTAAACCAACTAAATAAATAAAAAATTTACTTAAATAAATCTTTTTCCACTCAATTACATTTTAAATTAATTTTTTTTGAAACCTTTTACATAAAGTCAAAACTAACCAAATAAATAATTAAATTTATAAAAAAATTACAAAAAAAATTGTGTTGGATTAAACCAATATTATGAATAGTATTATGTATTTATATTCTAAATTGCATTTTTGATCACTTTTATTAAAAACATTTTTTCATAAAGTCAAAACCAACTTAATAAATAATTGATTTTATAAAATATTACTTAAATAAAACATTTTAAATTTAAGTCACAAAATGTATGTGTAGTAGAATTTCAATAAATTGTATATTAGATCACTTTTATTAAAAACATTTTTTCATAATGTCAAAACCAACCAATTTAATATATAATTTTATAAAAAATATATCGATTCTAAATTGTAATTTAAATCACTTACAGTGGAAACATTTTTTCATAAAGTCAAAACCAACCGAATAGATAATTCATTTTATAAAAAAATACTAAAAAAGAACTTGTTAAATTAAACTCAGAAAAACTATGTGTTGAAATATTTCAAATATAAATTGCATTTTAGATCACTTTTAAATGAAATATTTTCTCATACAATTAAAACTAACCAAAAAAATAATCAATAATTAAAAAAAATATAAAAAAATCTTGTTAAACTCAGAAAAACTATGTGTGTGTTTGATTCTAAATTGTATTTTAAATCACTTTTAGTGGAAACATATTTTCATAAAGTCAAAACCAACCAAATAAATAATTGATTTTATAAAAAACACTAAAAAACTTGTTAAATTAGAAATTATGTATAGTATCATTTTAATTACATCAATCTCATTTTATAACACTTTTATTAGAAACATTTTTCAAAACTTTAAGAATAAATGTTTGTTATAATTTTTTTCTAAATTGCATTTCAAATCACTTTAATTAAAAACTTTTTTTTAAAAAGTCAAAACAAACCAAAAAAATATTTAATTTTATTTAAAAAAATCTAAAAAAAACATTTCAAATTAAACTTGGAAAATTATGTGTAGTATTATTTCGATCAATTGTATTTTAGAACGCTTTTCAAACATTTTTTTATAATGTTAACTTTAACCAAATAAATAATTAATTTTATGCATTTTAGATCATTTTTATTAAAAACTTTTTCAGTCAAAATCAAAACCAACCGACTAACTGATTAATTTTATACAAAAATTACTTAGTAATTTTTAGTAATACCAAAAACTTAAAAACTTAAAGATTTATTTAGAATTTACATACAGGTAAGTTACACTATTTATTTATTAAGGCTATTATATATATTAATACAACAATTATGGCATTTAAGCATTGATTGACGTAAACCAGCAATAAGCCATTTAGTGGATAATTAAATTATTTTTAATACACAATTCAAGTCATTAAATGACATTGCCATACAACGTCTTGCTATTTATCTAAATTTTACTTCTGAAGAATTATACGGATTATGTGACGCCTCGAAAAGAGCGCACATTTTAGGCATTTATCAAAAAATCAATTAGGCGTTGTAATAAGGTTGCTGTAATAATATTAGAATTAAACATAAAAAACATTTGCTGGGATATTACATTACAATTACATTAGCAAAAAATTTTTTACCTGAATAAAACAAGCAGCACTTTGTCTTTGTTACTATTCAAATTCGTAGTATATTTAATAAATATTTTACTTCAACAAAATTGCAGGAGGTATGTACTAGGATACATATACCAATTTAAGATTTAAACCTTAAACAAACAACATTTTTAATCTAAACTTTAAACATTGAAGGACAACCATATGCATTACTTTAGTTAATAAAATTACAAAAACTTAAAGTTACATGACGTTTAAAACTCATTATTTAAATTTAAACAAAAACCTCTTATAATTCTACAAGGTAAATCCAAAACCAGCAATTTCTGAAATGGCAAAACTGCTATAGGATAGTGAACCATTTACAAATTTAGGAAAAGACTAAGCCGGTTTATCTTTACAATGTTAATTTAAAAAAAAAGTATTTTAATAAACATTTACAAGTGCATTTTTATTGATTTTTCAGTTTACGGAATACACATAGAGTTAGCTACTGATCTATAGCTTGCAGAAGTAAACCAAATAATATAAAAAATGTCCCAAAACTAACGCAAGATTTGCATTTGCCGCCATTTGTGCAGTAAATTGTTAGCAACTCAAAAAAAAAAAAAACAATTTGACAGCTGAAAGTTTAGGGTTAGTAAAAATAAAGCCAAGACAGTGCCACATGTTATACACCCCGTGAAACAATTCAATTACTACATGAGACATTTCATGGTCGTGTATTCTTTTGTTTCAGTGATCAGAATTGGCCCTCTAGATCATTTGATTTAACACTATTAGATTTCTTATTATGGGGTTATTTAAAGTCAAAGCTCTATGTCAACAAAACCACAACCACTCGTGCATTACAGGAAAAAATTAAACGCTGCATCAACAAAATTAAGCCACATTTATGCAAAATGGTCATGGAAACTTTTGACAAAAGAGTGCGTATGTGCAAGCAAAGCCGTGGAGGCCATTTGCTCCATGTGCTATTCCATAAATAACCTTATCCTATGTACTTTATGATTCAATAAAAAATAACAATCTAAAGACTAAAAACTGTGTTGTCTGTTTAATTCAATTTATGCGTTAATTTTGGAACACTCTTTATATTTCAATAACAGTACACATTTTATCGAAACTCATATTTATTTCATTGAATTGTAAAATTTATTACAAATAATGCACACAATGAAAATGTATCAAAATATCTTTTAATAGACAAAGTAAAATGTTATTTTATACTTGCAAAATCTTTTCACGTTGGTAGTTATTGGGAAGCCAGCGTCTAATCAATAAACATCATTTAAAGCGTATTATATGTAACGCGTTCGTAACGTACAAGTAAACTCTAGACCTTTTGCATCTTTTTCAAATAATCTAAACAAATATATTTTTTCCAGCAAGTTTTTTAATTGGGGGTTTCCTTTTTGCATCTCTTCAAGCCAATTTTTAACAGTTTTGATAACATTAGTCTTGAGAATATTTTACTCAGCTATAGCAGAAATCAGAATGAAAGACAACTACTCCACAAACAGTGCAATTCACGCGTCATCTTGATAAAAATTACAATTAATTTATTTACAATATTAATACTATTTCTGCTATTTATTTATATTTTACTTGATCAAAATTATTTACCTACGCCTATGGAATAAAAATTATATCTGGGATTAAGAATAAAAATCTATAAGAAATAGAGTACCTCAAAAAATAACATTCTGCGCGTATCGCAAAATAAAATACAATAGCCAATATAGCCATATGTGTATATTTTCAGATTTTTACATTATATTAACTGTTATATATACTATTTTAAATTAAATTAAATTTGCGACTCTGTCACACATATTTAATCTCTGCCTAAATGGACATGAAGTGCCAAATGACTGGAAATTAGCATATATATCGTCGATACATAAAAAAGGCAACAAACTAGAATGCAACAACTACATAGGAATATCAGTCACAAGTACCATCAGCCGACTATATGGAAGAATAATTCAAAATATTATAGAAGAAGAATACAAAAACAATGAAGATGAAGAACAAAGTGGTTTCAGAACCGGTCGATCATGTACAGATAACGTATTCTGCCTAAAGCAAATAATAGAAAAAATTACAGCAACTAATAGAGAACTTTATCTAATCTTTATAGATTTACAAAAAGCCTACGATAATGTACCTATCAACAAATTGTGGAATGTACTACAAGAACCCAACTTTAACCATACTATAATTAATTCCCTAAAAAATCTTTACAATGACACAAAATCAAAAGTAAAAACTGGAAATAGATTATCAAATGAATTTGAAACAAATAAAGAATTACGGCAGGGTTGTTGTATTTCCCCTACATTATTTAAAATGTTTGTAGGAAAAGCGCTTACGAACTGGAAAAAGAAATGTAGCGGCATGGGTATAGAACTAAACAACACTTGCCTGTACACACTTCAATTTGCTGACGATCAAGTTCTACTAGCAAATGATAAAGATGATGCAGAATATATGACTAGAAAACTGAAAGAAGAATACGAAAAATGGAGACTAACAATGAATACACAGAAAACAAAATATTTATGCGTGGGAGAAAACTCGGGGAATTTAATCTTAGAAAATAACGAAGAGATAGAGGCATGTAATGAATATAAATACCTGGGCACAATATTTAACAATACCGGATCTGACAAAAAAGACATAAAAGCTAAAATAACACAAGCCAAAAAAACAATAGGATGTCTGAACGGAATTCTCTGGAGTTAAGATATCACAAATAAAAACAAATACAACATATATGATACCATGATAAAAAACCAGCTACTATATGGATCAGAAACATGGAGAGTTACAGATAGATATAAAAAGAAAATAGAAGCCGTAGAGATGGACGCCTTAAGAAGATTGACAAGAATATCAAGAATAGAGAGAATTAGGAATGAGATTATTAAACAGCTAATGGGAATAGAAAGGAGTGTTTATGATGATTTAGAAAAACGACAATTAATATGGTACGGACATGTTAAAAGAATGAATTTAAATAGACTTTCTAGGCAAGCAATGGAATGGATGCCACAACAAAGAAGAAAAATAGGAAGACCAAAGAAAAGGTGGATTCAGGGAATTAAAACGGCAATGACTGCAAAGAACCTAGTAGAAGGACAGTGGAATAATAAGAAAGAGTGGCAAACGGGCATCGGACAACGTCAAAAGACGTTCTAAACCGATTATTATATATATATATATATATATATATATATATATATATATATGTAAATTTCAGTAAATTATTTCTTGCGTATCTATTGTATTATAGGGAATTATAATTTCATTTAAACCCATTTATGCTACGCTAATCGGCATTATTAATTATCCCGCCGTTATGAGTGACTCCTGGATAATGATCCAATAGTTTAGCACGATGAATCGCAAGTCGGCTCCGTACAAACCTTATTGAGAAATTTAAGACGAACCGAATTAATGGATGTACCTCGACCAAGTGTAAAACTCGGACGAAGATAAGGATCCAGGATAACAGCTTAGATTTTAATTACGTATTCTTAATTTGTGATTTTCTTTTAAAAATATAATAATATTTGTTTTTGCCGTTTGAATCGTTTTTATTTATTTTAGTTTGAGTACATGGTACTTCTAAACTTAGATTATAAATTTTATACGTATTGAATTTTTTAATTTTATAAGCAAAAGTTATTTCTTTTTTGTTTGTATTTCCACACTTTAAGAATATCAACTAATGTGTTTTAATAGTAATTATTTAATTAGTTTGTACAAATGTATGCACTGATTGCAACTGATTATTAATTGAAAATTATATTAAACAAGTAGCTTTTACAAAATTCGATGTAGCTTTGCAACATTTAACGCATGCGTACAAAATTATTCTGGAATTGATTTTTAAAAGGCCATGTGAGTAAAAGTATAAAGTAACATCTTTTTAAAAAGTTTAGGTTTAAACTTTTTTTATTTTTTTTCAATTTAGCTTTAGATTTATTTCAGTATTTGAATATTTTTTGTAATTATTTTCAACTATTGTATATTAAATTAAATTATTCCGACTAAAATAGTTTGATCTATTCTAAATGTACTGGTAAAAGCATACACTAATAAATAAATTATATGTAAAGATAAAAATAACGCCAGGTAGCTTTCGGAATCAACTTAATGCTCCTAGAAATGGTATACTTTATTTTTGATTTTTTTTTATATTTTATCTAAAGTTTAACTTATTGTATATTGTTGTTCCTAAGTAATCAATAGTAATTGTTCCGAAGTAATCAACTTTGTCGATTGTGATGTTTTTGTTTGTTGGTATAAACTATTGAGATGTTTATGCATAGTTTATTGTAGTTAAACTAACAAAGAATGCACTATACTAGTAAATAAAAGAAACATTTTGTTTTATAAATCATGCAATAAAAGTTTTAAAAATGCTGTAGATTGTAATCAATCAGAATAGATAAAACAAATTTGCAAGAAATTGTACTTGCATATTAAAAACAAATTACAGTTCATTGTAGAAGAAATACAAACATCAAAACAATTGTACAATATAAAAAAAGACTTAACATCACATATAAATAGTAATCACAACTTACTATACGAGGTGTGGCTATTAAATAACGAGACTGATAATAATATTTTTTTTAAATTTTAAAGTTAAACATAATTTATTAGTTATTCCTTCTATATACACTCCTCCTCTATCTCTACACTTTTTCATACAAATTTTCCATTGTTCAAAACAGTGCTGGAAATTTTCTTTAGTAAGCTCATTTATTAAGCTTGCCGCTTTTTGTTTTACCTCTTCATCGCTATCAAAACGTCTCTCTTTCAACGTAGATTTGACCTTACGGAAAAGATAAAATTTGCATAGACTTAGGTCAGGTGAATAAGGCGGATGATCCAATACCAGGATGGTATGCTTAGCGAGAAACGTCTTAACAGACACTGTGAGCTGATGCGTTGTCTTGACTTTTTCTTCCACAATTCGTGTTTTTTTTTTTAATTCTTTTGCGTAGTTGAGCAAGAACATTAAGGTAGTAATACTGATTAATAGTTTGACCTTCAGAGACCTAAAGAAGATTTACAGTTCCATAAATATCCAAAAAAAACATCATTGCCTTAAATTTTGACTTTGCTCATTTTAGCTTTTTTCTTGGAGAACTAAATAACTCATTACCATACACTTTATATAATAATTCGTAAGTTTATGTTGCCATTTTTTTAAGTAAAATTTCACAAAACATAAGTTACAAAAACAAATAATACAATCACACAAAAATATCTACCGGCATGAGAGTTGCGGCAATCGAAAAAGGAGGCCCTGAGCTAAACAGCATAGTGCTCTAGAATTTAAGCGCATGTGCAGTTTGCCCGCAATTGTTTCAGTCTTGTAATTTAATAGCCATACCTTGTACATCTTTCAAAAACAGTCAACATTTTGTGAAAAGAAGTCGAAAATCATCATCATTTAATTTGAATTGTATGTATCATTATTTACCATAGGAACTGAGGAACTGGCAAAAAACCACTGAGCTTACACAAACACATACAATACAATAATATGCAAAAAAACAAGAGAACATAAAAGAAAGTACTGGAATGGAACTTAAGAAGGATGGGCAGAAAGAATATAATGAGAGCTATGAAAACAGAAGAAGTGACAGAAACAAAAATATAAAAAAAGATGCAAAAAATACCACAGAAAAGGAGGACAAAAAATACTGAAAAAAAAGGAGAAAATACAGAAAAAACAAAGAACAAACTAAAAAACAACAGAAAAATTTTGAAAAAAGACAATCCGGGATAGCAAAAAAAATACTGGATAGAAATGATAAAATCTGTAGACAAAAGGAAAGCCGTACAAAATTGTGATGAACAAATTGAGAAAAAACGCAACCTAAAAAAAGATGAAGAAAAGAAGTCATAATTAAGAATTAGTTTTTTAATATAGAATTGGTAGAAAAAGAAAAAAAAAGAAAAAACAGTTACGACAACAATAGAAAAAATAAAAAAGATTATAAAAAAATCTCGCAATAATAACAGAGAAGGCAAATCTTAGACTGAAACAAGGTAAAAATAACTCAAATAATCAAAAGATGCATAAAACTCTAGTACTGATTGAGAAAAAGGAAAAAGCAAAGAAATAAACGTCATACAGGTTAATATGCTTAATTAACACACTAATCAAAACAATTAAAAAACTATTAAGCGGAGAATACAATAAGAAATAGAAAAAAAAAACAACCTTAAGAGCAATAGAAAAATTGAATGCAATAGCAAAAAAACAAACAGCAGAGAAAAAGACAGCAATGCGTCACAATAGTGACATGTAGAGCAAATAAAGCAATTATAGAAGTGGCAAAGAAAAAAAACTTGAACAGAAAAACATTCAAGATGATATGGAGTTTCTTACAGAAAATAAAATAAAATCTTAGTGATAAAGAAGGAAAAATTCAAATTAACTAGAAAGATATCTCAAGGCTCAGCATTAAGATTAAAACTGTGGAACCTATTTTATAATAAGCTACTTTAGATGAGAAAAGCGTGACAATAACGCCATTTGCAGACGACGTAGCACTAGCAGGTAGAGATGTAGACATAAAAATATTAAAAGTAACACTAGAATTGGCAATAGATATTATACAAAAATAGATAAAAAGTAAAAGTTTAAAATTAGCAACATAAAAACAGAAGCATGGTTATTGACTAAAAAAACAACAGTAAATCAAACACACTGTGACCGGTCACTCTTGAGCATGTCAAAGAAAAAAAGAGAAGACAGCGCTAAACATTACTAAAACTACATTAGACGCTTAGATTGAGTCTAATGTATACAAAAACCAATCTACCATTAAATGTGGAGTAAGTGACACTAATCTACAAGGCAAACCGCCCACAAACATAGTTTATAAAACGATTAAATTGGAGTTTGGTACTTTTATTAACTAATTTAATAAACCAAACACTGACTTAGTTTATAGCTTAAAAGTTATTTTTTCTAATAGTTGTAGTCTAAAAAAAACCTCATCTCATTCTGGCTAAAACCAAAGTAAATAATAAAGATCCAGATTGCTTAATTGCGTAGATTCTAATTATCATCTTCAATTTTTATTTGCTGATCAACAAAGTGTTTGTGCTTACACCCACAAACAACAAGCATGTTCTAGACTGACAATGTACAAAATTTAAAGCAATAGTATAATAGCATATTTCTTAAACTAAATCTTCCCGATAACACTATTTTTGTAAATGGCATATATTATTCTAAAAATAAAGCAACTCCAAATTTTTTTGATAACCTTTTTAAAAGTTTTGACAAATTTCTTACAACAACTACTGCTTAAAAAAATTCTGACCATTCACTTATTAATTTTGTTATTAAAACTTCTCTATATATTACTACCAAACCAAAACCGCGCCTCTCCTTTTATTATTCTAAGATAAACAATTAAAAATTTTTTTATAATTTTGATACTAATTTTTTTATATTCTAAAGATCCACATATTGCAGCAGAAGATCTCACAAAAATGATTCAAAATGTTATCAAAAAATTTGTTCTATTCTTTGTTATTAAACTAAAACAAAAGTACTTGTATTCAGTTTAGACAAAACAGGCAGTTGACAAGAAAAGAAAAACATTTAATAAACACATCAGGAATTGTTCCAAACATACTATAACGGATTATAGAAAAGGTCGTAAACATACAAATTGACAAAAACAAAGCAAAACAAACTTCTTTTTTGAAATGATTAAAGCAATCTTGTTACTAATTTAAAAGAAAAAAATGTCCACATTTAAATGCTAAAAAATAATTAATATCTATTTTCATAAACCGGTAGAATTCGTACTAAATTAAGCAAATTTACACATAACGTTAACTGCGGCGTTTATGATTAATAATTATTATAGAAAGTTAGCTGAAGGATTATATTTTGACTAACAAACTCAAATTTCTATATGTAAACGGATATGTACATACCTTCAGGTTCCGGTTAAGATAAATATTATTTTCATGGCAACACAGTAGAACCACTTTCAAATAGTAATCCGACATCAAAATTATTAATTTGTGAGGACAATAACTTATCAACAATCTTATAGAAAAATGATCAAAGAGTTTAAAAACAATAAAAAATATCAATCAAAACGTTGAAACTGTAGTTGATACATTTGGATTTTTAAACTTGCATCAGGTTAATACAACTCCTAATAGCAAATCCACAATTTTGAGTTTGGTATTTACTGATACTGAACTATTACCAATATTTACTTAACAAAGTCTAACTTAGCTATGTTATAAGCTATGCATTTAGAGTTAAACATAAAAAAAAAGTTTCAAAAAACTTTAGTGGCAAAGAGTATGTTTTTATATAATTTTAAACAAGCTGATTACTATTCTATAAATCAAGTGCTGGCTAGTACAAATTGGGACGCAGTCTTTGTAGATGAAATGGTTACCATGTTTTACAATATTGTTTATAAAATTTTATATTTGTATGTATCACTGAAAAAAAATATAGTTAACACGTTTCCTGCTTGGTTTAATACAGAATTAATTCGACTCACTAAAGAAAATAAAACAACTCATAACATTTACAAATCTACAGATAACGTTAACGATTATAATAAGTTTAAATTACGTATGCAGTGCAAAAACTTAAGTACATTGTTGTACAACACTTACTTTTGAAAATATATTTGTAAAAGCAAGAAAACAAATGATTTATAATAACAAACTTTGTAATAACTGCTGTGATACTGCCAATGCCTGTAAAGAATATTTTAAATCAACATATGCCAACTTTATCTGTGATAATCATTTTTTTTTAGTCAAAATTGGCTTTTATTTAAAAAAAAATCATAAAGTTAAAACCAACCAATTAAATAAATAAAATACTAAAAAAACTTAAATTAAATTTAAAGAAAATATATGTAGTATCATTTCAATTCTAAATTGTATTTTAGATCATACTTATATTAAAATGTTTTTGCATAAAATTAAAACCAATCAAAATAATAATTAAGTTAAATACTAAAAAAACTTGATAAATTTAACTCAAAAAAAGACAATATAAACTCGGAAATAATACATGTGTAGTATTATTTTGATTCAAAATTGTATTTTAAATCACTTTTATTAAAAACACTATTTATCCAAATTGTTTGATAGGGTATAGCATCCTAATCCTTCATTGTATATGTTTTAATAAAAAAACTGTAAATTTTATTAATAGTTTTCTTGACAATAAAAAAATTATTGTTAGAATTGATGGTTATAACTCTGACACCAAAATATGCTGGTGTTCCTCAAGTTTCTGGTCTATTGCCAACTTTATTTTTGATTTACATTAATGAACTTTTTAAAATAAGTTTTATTTATAGTTTTGCAGATGACAGCATCCTTTATACTTCATATTTTCTAAAGACCATATCAAATATAGCAGAGCGTTTTGAAATATCTAAGTTAGAACCTGTAGCATTTATAAACATAGATTTCCAAAACAATATCTGAATGACTTTTAATATGGTTAATTTTAACTACAAAAAAACTCAATTTCTTATTGTTTCAAAATCTAAATCCGAGGTATCATTAGTACCAAATATTTAACTAAACAACAAATACATATCCAAGTCTTCTTTATGTTGTCTTCTAGGTGTTACAATCTTACATAATCTTCTGTGGAACAACTATGTTGTTAACTTATTCAATTCAAAAATGTTTAGAAAACTAGGATCTCTTAATAGAATCTGTCTTTGTATTGAATATTGTTTTCAAGTATAAAGAAGAGCATTGGAAACTACACTATCTCTTTTAAACTCTATTCCGAAACGAATTATTCAGACTATTTCCAATCCAAAATTGACTAATGACTTGGATACTTAACAACACAGGCGTATTGTTGCAGATCTTTGCATGTTCTATAAATATTTTAATGGACATTGGTCAAACAAAATACAAGACATTTTGCCATCTATACAAATATTTACTCGTAGTACAAGACTTGCTAGAAATTCCAACAAATGTTCACTGACAGACCAAAACTTTTAATAGAGATTTTTTTTAACTGTACTATTGACAAATGAAATAAACTTTTAAATTCAGTATTTCCTGAGACAAATATTCCAAGTCAATGTTTACAGACTGCTTAAATCTAGTCTTCAATGTGATATTTTAAGCAAGAGTGGTTTCACTCGTTGAAATTAATGTAAGTTATGTAATTTCAAAATATCACATTGAAAAAGTAAAAAAAAAAAATGATTATAAATTGCATTTTAAAACACTTTTATTAAAAACATTTTTATTATAAGTTAAAACTAACCGAATAAATAATTAATAATTAAAAAAAAAAAAAAAATTTAAATAAAACTTTTTAAATTAATGTCAGAAAATTTTATGTTGTATTATTTCGATTAAAAATTGTATTTTAAATCACTTTTATTAAAAATATTTGTTTATAAGTGTTAGATGCAGTTTTTGTTAGCGTTGCTTATAATCATTAATGTACTGTATATAATGTTATTTACGTACATGTATTGTCTGAGAACATGAGGATTATTTACACATAGATTAAGTGGGTCTTTGAGGTGTGAAAAAGTACATTGACAAGAGGTCATTGAGGTACTTCACAACTGTCTGAGGTTATTTTCACTTATGCTGAGAAAAGTTTTGGAGATGTGTAAAACAAAGTACATTAGCATTGAGGTCATTGAGGTACTTGACAGTTGTAGCATACCAGGTACGCTGCCAGAGCTGGGGTTGTACAAGGCTGTAAAAGATGTTGATTTATACACTGGCACAAGGCCTTGGGGTTGTATGTTAACACCGTATTTGGCATTAAAGTCTTATACGTAACAGTTGTTGGGGGTATGTTTGTGCACTGGCAGTTGAGGCTTTGGAGTTACACAATAACTGCAAAAGATTGTCAAGTTTACACAGGCTAGTTGGGTCATGAAGTTGTATGCAGAGCACATTACATTAGTAAGAAGAAGTTATAAAAACACTGGTATTAGAGTATACCTTGGGGATGTGTTGATTAGGTAATTGATGTAATTGTAGAACTTGCGTTATGACTACCAGTTCTATGCTACAGAGAAATTATATGTTTGTTGAATGTGCAAAACATATCAATAATTATGTGCAGATTTAATTTATAGAAAAACAGCGCTGGAACGATTGAGGGTCTTTACGACGACTCTCTGATGATAAGATGAACTGAGCCGGCACGAATGGAGTGGAATGGGGCATAGCAGCTTGGAACGAGTGTTGAGATGAAATTTTCGATTTTGCGGTGGGTTTTTTTTTAACACGTTTATTAAATAAAAACATCTTTTGACAAGTTTAAACCAACTAAATAAATAAAAAATTTACTTAAATAAATCTTTTTCCACTCAATTACATTTTAAATTAATTTTTTTTGAAACCTTTTACATAAAGTCAAAACTAACCAAATAAATAATTAAATTTATAAAAAAATTACAAAAAAAATTGTGTTGGATTAAACCAATATTATGAATAGTATTATGTATTTATATTCTAAATTGCATTTTTGATCACTTTTATTAAAAACATTTTTTCATAAAGTCAAAACCAACTTAATAAATAATTGATTTTATAAAATATTACTTAAATAAAACATTTTAAATTTAAGTCACAAAATGTATGTGTAGTAGAATTTCAATAAATTGTATATTAGATCACTTTTATTAAAAACATTTTTTCATAATGTCAAAACCAACCAATTTAATATATAATTTTATAAAAAATATATCGATTCTAAATTGTAATTTAAATCACTTACAGTGGAAACATTTTTTCATAAAGTCAAAACCAACCGAATAGATAATTCATTTTATAAAAAAATACTAAAAAAGAACTTGTTAAATTAAACTCAGAAAAACTATGTGTTGAAATATTTCAAATATAAATTGCATTTTAGATCACTTTTAAATGAAATATTTTCTCATACAATTAAAACTAACCAAAAAAATAATCAATAATTAAAAAAAATATAAAAAAATCTTGTTAAACTCAGAAAAACTATGTGTGTGTTTGATTCTAAATTGTATTTTAAATCACTTTTAGTGGAAACATATTTTCATAAAGTCAAAACCAACCAAATAAATAATTGATTTTATAAAAAACACTAAAAAACTTGTTAAATTAGAAATTATGTATAGTATCATTTTAATTACATCAATCTCATTTTATAACACTTTTATTAGAAACATTTTTCAAAACTTTAAGAATAAATGTTTGTTATAATTTTTTTCTAAATTGCATTTCAAATCACTTTAATTAAAAACTTTTTTTTAAAAAGTCAAAACAAACCAAAAAAATATTTAATTTTATTTAAAAAAATCTAAAAAAAACATTTCAAATTAAACTTGGAAAATTATGTGTAGTATTATTTCGATCAATTGTATTTTAGAACGCTTTTCAAACATTTTTTTATAATGTTAACTTTAACCAAATAAATAATTAATTTTATGCATTTTAGATCATTTTTATTAAAAACTTTTTCAGTCAAAATCAAAACCAACCGACTAACTGATTAATTTTATACAAAAATTACTTAGTAATTTTTAGTAATACCAAAAACTTAAAAACTTAAAGATTTATTTAGAATTTACATACAAGTAAGTTACACTATTTATTTATTAAGGCTATTATATATATTAATACAACAATTATGGCATTTAAGCATTGATTGACGTAAACCAGCAATAAGCCATTTAGTGGATAATTAAATTATTTTTAATACACAATTCAAGTCATTAAATGACATTGCCATACAACGTCTTGCTATTTATCTAAATTTTACTTCTGAAGAATTATACGGATTATGTGACGCCTCGAAAAGAGCGCACATTTTAGGCATTTATCAAAAAATCAATTAGGCGTTGTAATAAGGTTGCTGTAATAATATTAGAATTAAACATAAAAAAACATTTGCTGGGATATTACATTACAATTACATTAGCAAAAAATTTTTTACCTGAATAAAACAAGCAGCACTTTGTCTTTGTTACTATTCAAATTCGTAGTATATTTAATAAATATTTTACTTCAACAAAATTGCAGGAGGTATGTACTAGGATACATATACCAATTTAAGATTTAAACCTTAAACAAACAACATTTTTAATCTAAACTTTAAACATTGAAGGACAACCATATGCATTACTTTAGTTAATAAAATTACAAAAACTTAAAGTTACATGACGTTTAAAACTCATTATTTAAATTTAAACAAAAACCTCTTATAATTCTACAAGGTAAATCCAAAACCAGCAATTTCTGAAATGGCAAAACTGCTATAGGATAGTGAACCATTTACAAATTTAGGAAAAGACTAAGCCGGTTTATCTTTACAATGTTAATTAAAAAAAAAAAGTATTTTAATAAACATTTACAAGTGCATTTTTATTGATTTTTCAGTTTACGGAATACACATAGAGTTAGCTACTGATCTATAGCTTGCAGAAGTAAACCAAATAATATAAAAAATGTCCCAAAACTAACGCAAGATTTGCATTTGCCGCCATTTGTGCAGTAAATTGTTAGCAACTCAAAAAAAAAAAAAACAATTTGACAGCTGAAAGTTTAGGGTTAGTAAAAATAAAGCCAAGACAGTGCCACATGTTATACACCCCGTGAAACAATTCAATTACTACATGAGACATTTCATGGTCGTGTATTCTTTCGTTTCAGTGATCAGAATTGGCCCTCTAGATCATTTGATTTAACACTATTAGATTTCTTATTATGGGGTTATTTAAAGTCAAAGCTCTATGTCAACAAAACCACAACCACTCGTGCATTACAGGAAAAAATTAAACGCTGCATCAACAAAATTAAGCCACATTTATGCAAAATGGTCATGGAAACTTTTGACAAAAGAGTGCGTATGTGCAAGCAAAGCCGTGGAGGCCATTTGCTCCATGTGCTATTCCATAAATAACCTTATCCTATGTACTTTATGATTCAATAAAAAATAACAATCTAAAGACTAAAAACTGTGTTGTCTGTTTAATTCAATTTATGCGTTAATTTTGGAACACTCTTTATATTTCAATAACAGTACACATTTTATCGAAACTCATATTTATTTCATTGAATTGTAAAATTTATTACAAATAATGCACACAATGAAAATGTATCAAAATATCTTTTAATAGACAAAGTAAAATGTTATTTTATACTTGCAAAATCTTTTCACGTTGGTAGTTATTGGGAAGCCAGCGTCTAATCAATAAACATCATTTAAAGCGTATTATATGTAACGCGTTCGTAACGTACAAGTAAACTCTAGACCTTTTGCATCTTTTTCAAATAATCTAAACAAATATATTTTTTCCAGCAAGTTTTTTAATTGGGGGTTTCCTTTTTGCATCTCTTCAAGCCAATTTTTAACAGTTTTGATAACATTAGTCTTGAGAATATTTTACTCAGCTATAGCAGAAATCAGAATGAAAGACAACTACTCCACAAACAGTGCAATTCACGCGTCATCTTGATAAAAATTACAATTAATTTATTTACAATATTAATACTATTTCTGCTATTTATTTATATTTTACTTGATCAAAATTATTTACCTACGCCTATGGAATAAAAATTATATCTGGGATTAAGAATAAAAATCTATAAGAAATAGAGTACCTCAAAAAATAACATTCTGCGCGTATCGCAAAATAAAATACAATAGCCAATATAGCCATATGTGTATATTTTCAGATTTTTACATTATATTAACTGTTATATATACTATTTTAAATTAAATTAAATTTGCGACTCTGTCACACATATTTAATCTCTGCCTAAATGGACATGAAGTGCCAAATGACTGGAAATTAGCATATATATCGTCGATACATAAAAAAGGCAACAAACTAGAATGCAACAACTACATAGGAATATCAGTCACAAGTACCATCAGCCGACTATATGGAAGAATAATTCAAAATATTATAGAAGAAGAATACAAAAACAATGAAGATGAAGAACAAAGTGGTTTCAGAACCGGTCGATCATGTACAGATAACGTATTCTGCCTAAAGCAAATAATAGAAAAAATTACAGCAACTAATAGAGAACTTTATCTAATCTTTATAGATTTACAAAAAGCCTACGATAATGTACCTATCAACAAATTGTGGAATGTACTACAAGAACCCAACTTTAACCATACTATAATTAATTCCCTAAAAAATCTTTACAATGACACAAAATCAAAAGTAAAAACTGGAAATAGATTATCAAATGAATTTGAAACAAATAAAGAATTACGGCAGGGTTGTTGTATTTCCCCTACATTATTTAAAATGTTTGTAGGAAAAGCGCTTACGAACTGGAAAAAGAAATGTAGCGGCATGGGTATAGAACTAAACAACACTTGCCTGTACACACTTCAATTTGCTGACGATCAAGTTCTACTAGCAAATGATAAAGATGATGCAGAATATATGACTAGAAAACTGAAAGAAGAATACGAAAAATGGAGACTAACAATGAATACACAGAAAACAAAATATTTATGCGTGGGAGAAAACTCGGGGAATTTAATCTTAGAAAATAACGAAGAGATAGAGGCATGTAATGAATATAAATACCTGGGCACAATATTTAACAATACCGGATCTGACAAAAAAGACATAAAAGCTAAAATAACACAAGCCAAAAAAACAATAGGATGTCTGAACGGAATTCTCTGGAGTTAAGATATCACAAATAAAAACAAATACAACATATATGATACCATGATAAAAAACCAGCTACTATATGGATCAGAAACATGGAGAGTTACAGATAGATATAAAAAGAAAATAGAAGCCGTAGAGATGGACGCCTTAAGAAGATTGACAAGAATATCAAGAATAGAGAGAATTAGGAATGAGATTATTAAACAGCTAATGGGAATAGAAAGGAGTGTTTATGATGATTTAGAAAAACGACAATTAATATGGTACGGACATGTTAAAAGAATGAATTTAAATAGACTTTCTAGGCAAGCAATGGAATGGATGCCACAACAAAGAAGAAAAATAGGAAGACCAAAGAAAAGGTGGATTCAGGGAATTAAAACGGCAATGACTGCAAAGAACCTAGTAGAAGGACAGTGGAATAATAAGAAAGAGTGGCAAACGGGCATCGGACAACGTCAAAAGACGTTCTAAACCGATTATTATATATATATATATATATATATATATATATATATATATATGTAAATTTCAGTAAATTATTTCTTGCGTATCTATTGTATTATAGGGAATTATAATTTCATTTAAACCCATTTATGCTACGCTAATCGGCATTATTAATTATCCCGCCGTTATGAGTGACTCCTGGATAATGATCCAATAGTTTAGCACGATGAATCGCAAGTCGGCTCCGTACAAACCTTATTGAGAAATTTAAGACGAACCGAATTAATGGATGTACCTCGACCAAGTGTAAAACTCGGACGAAGATAAGGATCCAGGATAACAGCTTAGATTTTAATTACGTATTCTTAATTTGTGATTTTCTTTTAAAAATATAATAATATTTGTTTTTGCCGTTTGAATCGTTTTTATTTATTTTAGTTTGAGTACATGGTACTTCTAAACTTAGATTATAAATTTTATACGTATTGAATTTTTTAATTTTATAAGCAAAAGTTATTTCTTTTTTGTTTGTATTTCCACACTTTAAGAATATCAACTAATGTGTTTTAATAGTAATTATTTAATTAGTTTGTACAAATGTATGCACTGATTGCAACTGATTATTAATTGAAAATTATATTAAACAAGTAGCTTTTACAAAATTCGATGTAGCTTTGCAACATTTAACGCATGCGTACAAAATTATTCTGGAATTGATTTTTAAAAGGCCATGTGAGTAAAAGTATAAAGTAACATCTTTTTAAAAAGTTTAGGTTTAAACTTTTTTTATTTTTTTTCAATTTAGCTTTAGATTTATTTCAGTATTTGAATATTTTTTGTAATTATTTTCAACTATTGTATATTAAATTAAATTATTCCGACTAAAATAGTTTGATCTATTCTAAATGTACTGGTAAAAGCATACACTAATAAATAAATTATATGTAAAGATAAAAATAACGCCAGGTAGCTTTCGGAATCAACTTAATGCTCCTAGAAATGGTATACTTTATTTTTGATTTTTTTTTATATTTTATCTAAAGTTTAACTTATTGTATATTGTTGTTCCTAAGTAATCAATAGTAATTGTTCCGAAGTAATCAACTTTGTCGATTGTGATGTTTTTGTTTGTTGGTATAAACTATTGAGATGTTTATGCATAGTTTATTGTAGTTAAACTAACAAAGAATGCACTATACTAGTAAATAAAAGAAACATTTTGTTTTATAAATCATGCAATAAAAGTTTTAAAAATGCTGTAGATTGTAATCAATCAGAATAGATAAAACAAATTTGCAAGAAATTGTACTTGCATATTAAAAACAAATTACAGTTCATTGTAGAAGAAATACAAACATCAAAACAATTGTACAATATAAAAAAAGACTTAACATCACATATAAATAGTAATCACAACTTACTATACGAGGTGTGGCTATTAAATAACGAGACTGATAATAATATTTTTTTTAAATTTTAAAGTTAAACATAATTTATTAGTTATTCCTTCTATATACACTCCTCCTCTATCTCTACACTTTTTCATACAAATTTTCCATTGTTCAAAACAGTGCTGGAAATTTTCTTTAGTAAGCTCATTTATTAAGCTTGCCGCTTTTTGTTTTACCTCTTCATCGCTATCAAAACGTCTCTCTTTCAACGTAGATTTGACCTTACGGAAAAGATAAAATTTGCATAGACTTAGGTCAGGTGAATAAGGCGGATGATCCAATACCAGGATGGTATGCTTAGCGAGAAACGTCTTAACAGACACTGTGAGCTGATGCGTTGTCTTGACTTTTTCTTCCACAATTCGTGTTTTTTTTTTTAATTCTTTTGCGTAGTTGAGCAAGAACATTAAGGTAGTAATACTGATTAATAGTTTGACCTTCAGAGACCTAAAGAAGATTTACAGTTCCATAAATATCCAAAAAAAACATCATTGCCTTAAATTTTGACTTTGCTCATTTTAGCTTTTTTCTTGGAGAACTAAATAACTCATTACCATACACTTTATATAATAATTCGTAAGTTTATGTTGCCATTTTTTTAAGTAAAATTTCACAAAACATAAGTTACAAAAACAAATAATACAATCACACAAAAATATCTACCGGCATGAGAGTTGCGGCAATCGAAAAAGGAGGCCCTGAGCTAAACAGCATAGTGCTCTAGAATTTAAGCGCATGTGCAGTTTGCCCGCAATTGTTTCAGTCTTGTAATTTAATAGCCATACCTTGTACATCTTTCAAAAACAGTCAACATTTTGTGAAAAGAAGTCGAAAATCATCATCATTTAATTTGAATTGTATGTATCATTATTTACCATAGGAACTGAGGAACTGGCAAAAAACCACTGAGCTTACACAAACACATACAATACAATAATATGCAAAAAAACAAGAGAACATAAAAGAAAGTACTGGAATGGAACTTAAGAAGGATGGGCAGAAAGAATATAATGAGAGCTATGAAAACAGAAGAAGTGACAGAAACAAAAATATAAAAAAAGATGCAAAAAATACCACAGAAAAGGAGGACAAAAAATACTGAAAAAAAAGGAGAAAATACAGAAAAAACAAAGAACAAACTAAAAAACAACAGAAAAATTTTGAAAAAAGACAATCCGGGATAGCAAAAAAAATACTGGATAGAAATGATAAAATCTGTAGACAAAAGGAAAGCCGTACAAAATTGTGATGAACAAATTGAGAAAAAACGCAACCTAAAAAAAGATGAAGAAAAGAAGTCATAATTAAGAATTAGTTTTTTAATATAGAATTGGTAGAAAAAGAAAAAAAAAGAAAAAACAGTTACGACAACAATAGAAAAAATAAAAAAGATTATAAAAAAATCTCGCAATAATAACAGAGAAGGCAAATCTTAGACTGAAACAAGGTAAAAATAACTCAAATAATCAAAAGATGCATAAAACTCTAGTACTGATTGAGAAAAAGGAAAAAGCAAAGAAATAAACGTCATACAGGTTAATATGCTTAATTAACACACTAATCAAAACAATTAAAAAACTATTAAGCGGAGAATACAATAAGAAATAGAAAAAAAAAACAACCTTAAGAGCAATAGAAAAATTGAATGCAATAGCAAAAAAACAAACAGCAGAGAAAAAGACAGCAATGCGTCACAATAGTGACATGTAGAGCAAATAAAGCAATTATAGAAGTGGCAAAGAAAAAAAACTTGAACAGAAAAACATTCAAGATGATATGGAGTTTCTTACAGAAAATAAAATAAAATCTTAGTGATAAAGAAGGAAAAATTCAAATTAACTAGAAAGATATCTCAAGGCTCAGCATTAAGATTAAAACTGTGGAACCTATTTTATAATAAGCTACTTTAGATGAGAAAAGCGTGACAATAACGCCATTTGCAGACGACGTAGCACTAGCAGGTAGAGATGTAGACATAAAAATATTAAAAGTAACACTAGAATTGGCAATAGATATTATACAAAAATAGATAAAAAGTAAAAGTTTAAAATTAGCAACATAAAAACAGAAGCATGGTTATTGACTAAAAAAACAACAGTAAATCAAACACACTGTGACCGGTCACTCTTGAGCATGTCAAAGAAAAAAAGAGAAGACAGCGCTAAACATTACTAAAACTACATTAGACGCTTAGATTGAGTCTAATGTATACAAAAACCAATCTACCATTAAATGTGGAGTAAGTGACACTAATCTACAAGGCAAACCGCCCACAAACATAGTTTATAAAACGATTAAATTGGAGTTTGGTACTTTTATTAACTAATTTAATAAACCAAACACTGACTTAGTTTATAGCTTAAAAGTTATTTTTTCTAATAGTTGTAGTCTAAAAAAAACCTCATCTCATTCTGGCTAAAACCAAAGTAAATAATAAAGATCCAGATTGCTTAATTGCGTAGATTCTAATTATCATCTTCAATTTTTATTTGCTGATCAACAAAGTGTTTGTGCTTACACCCACAAACAACAAGCATGTTCTAGACTGACAATGTACAAAATTTAAAGCAATAGTATAATAGCATATTTCTTAAACTAAATCTTCCCGATAACACTATTTTTGTAAATGGCATATATTATTCTAAAAATAAAGCAACTCCAAATTTTTTTGATAACCTTTTTAAAAGTTTTGACAAATTTCTTACAACAACTACTGCTTAAAAAAATTCTGACCATTCACTTATTAATTTTGTTATTAAAACTTCTCTATATATTACTACCAAACCAAAACCGCGCCTCTCCTTTTATTATTCTAAGATAAACAATTAAAAATTTTTTTATAATTTTGATACTAATTTTTTTATATTCTAAAGATCCACATATTGCAGCAGAAGATCTCACAAAAATGATTCAAAATGTTATCAAAAAATTTGTTCTATTCTTTGTTATTAAACTAAAACAAAAGTACTTGTATTCAGTTTAGACAAAACAGGCAGTTGACAAGAAAAGAAAAACATTTAATAAACACATCAGGAATTGTTCCAAACATACTATAACGGATTATAGAAAAGGTCGTAAACATACAAATTGACAAAAACAAAGCAAAACAAACTTCTTTTTTGAAATGATTAAAGCAATCTTGTTACTAATTTAAAAGAAAAAAATGTCCACATTTAAATGCTAAAAAATAATTAATATCTATTTTCATAAACCGGTAGAATTCGTACTAAATTAAGCAAATTTACACATAACGTTAACTGCGGCGTTTATGATTAATAATTATTATAGAAAGTTAGCTGAAGGATTATATTTTGACTAACAAACTCAAATTTCTATATGTAAACGGATATGTACATACCTTCAGGTTCCGGTTAAGATAAATATTATTTTCATGGCAACACAGTAGAACCACTTTCAAATAGTAATCCGACATCAAAATTATTAATTTGTGAGGACAATAACTTATCAACAATCTTATAGAAAAATGATCAAAGAGTTTAAAAACAATAAAAAATATCAATCAAAACGTTGAAACTGTAGTTGATACATTTGGATTTTTAAACTTGCATCAGGTTAATACAACTCCTAATAGCAAATCCACAATTTTGAGTTTGGTATTTACTGATACTGAACTATTACCAATATTTACTTAACAAAGTCTAACTTAGCTATGTTATAAGCTATGCATTTAGAGTTAAACATAAAAAAAAAGTTTCAAAAAACTTTAGTGGCAAAGAGTATGTTTTTATATAATTTTAAACAAGCTGATTACTATTCTATAAATCAAGTGCTGGCTAGTACAAATTGGGACGCAGTCTTTGTAGATGAAATGGTTACCATGTTTTACAATATTGTTTATAAAATTTTATATTTGTATGTATCACTGAAAAAAAATATAGTTAACACGTTTCCTGCTTGGTTTAATACAGAATTAATTCGACTCACTAAAGAAAATAAAACAACTCATAACATTTACAAATCTACAGATAACGTTAACGATTATAATAAGTTTAAATTACGTATGCAGTGCAAAAACTTAAGTACATTGTTGTACAACACTTACTTTTGAAAATATATTTGTAAAAGCAAGAAAACAAATGATTTATAATAACAAACTTTGTAATAACTGCTGTGATACTGCCAATGCCTGTAAAGAATATTTTAAATCAACATATGCCAACTTTATCTGTGATAATCATTTTTTTTTAGTCAAAATTGGCTTTTATTTAAAAAAAAATCATAAAGTTAAAACCAACCAATTAAATAAATAAAATACTAAAAAAACTTAAATTAAATTTAAAGAAAATATATGTAGTATCATTTCAATTCTAAATTGTATTTTAGATCATACTTATATTAAAATGTTTTTGCATAAAATTAAAACCAATCAAAATAATAATTAAGTTAAATACTAAAAAAACTTGATAAATTTAACTCAAAAAAAGACAATATAAACTCGGAAATAATACATGTGTAGTATTATTTTGATTCAAAATTGTATTTTAAATCACTTTTATTAAAAACACTATTTATCCAAATTGTTTGATAGGGTATAGCATCCTAATCCTTCATTGTATATGTTTTAATAAAAAAACTGTAAATTTTATTAATAGTTTTCTTGACAATAAAAAAATTATTGTTAGAATTGATGGTTATAACTCTGACACCAAAATATGCTGGTGTTCCTCAAGTTTCTGGTCTATTGCCAACTTTATTTTTGATTTACATTAATGAACTTTTTAAAATAAGTTTTATTTATAGTTTTGCAGATGACAGCATCCTTTATACTTCATATTTTCTAAAGACCATATCAAATATAGCAGAGCGTTTTGAAATATCTAAGTTAGAACCTGTAGCATTTATAAACATAGATTTCCAAAACAATATCTGAATGACTTTTAATATGGTTAATTTTAACTACAAAAAAACTCAATTTCTTATTGTTTCAAAATCTAAATCCGAGGTATCATTAGTACCAAATATTTAACTAAACAACAAATACATATCCAAGTCTTCTTTATGTTGTCTTCTAGGTGTTACAATCTTACATAATCTTCTGTGGAACAACTATGTTGTTAACTTATTCAATTCAAAAATGTTTAGAAAACTAGGATCTCTTAATAGAATCTGTCTTTGTATTGAATATTGTTTTCAAGTATAAAGAAGAGCATTGGAAACTACACTATCTCTTTTAAACTCTATTCCGAAACGAATTATTCAGACTATTTCCAATCCAAAATTGACTAATGACTTGGATACTTAACAACACAGGCGTATTGTTGCAGATCTTTGCATGTTCTATAAATATTTTAATGGACATTGGTCAAACAAAATACAAGACATTTTGCCATCTATACAAATATTTACTCGTAGTACAAGACTTGCTAGAAATTCCAACAAATGTTCACTGACAGACCAAAACTTTTAATAGAGATTTTTTTTAACTGTACTATTGACAAATGAAATAAACTTTTAAATTCAGTATTTCCTGAGACAAATATTCCAAGTCAATGTTTACAGACTGCTTAAATCTAGTCTTCAATGTGATATTTTAAGCAAGAGTGGTTTCACTCGTTGAAATTAATGTAAGTTATGTAATTTCAAAATATCACATTGAAAAAGTAAAAAAAAAAAATGATTATAAATTGCATTTTAAAACACTTTTATTAAAAACATTTTTATTATAAGTTAAAACTAACCGAATAAATAATTAATAATTAAAAAAAAAAAAAAAATTTAAATAAAACTTTTTAAATTAATGTCAGAAAATTTTATGTTGTATTATTTCGATTAAAAATTGTATTTTAAATCACTTTTATTAAAAATATTTGTTTATAAGTGTTAGATGCAGTTTTTGTTAGCGTTGCTTATAATCATTAATGTACTGTATATAATGTTATTTACGTACATGTATTGTCTGAGAACATGAGGATTATTTACACATAGATTAAGTGGGTCTTTGAGGTGTGAAAAAGTACATTGACAAGAGGTCATTGAGGTACTTCACAACTGTCTGAGGTTATTTTCACTTATGCTGAGAAAAGTTTTGGAGATGTGTAAAACAAAGTACATTAGCATTGAGGTCATTGAGGTACTTGACAGTTGTAGCATACCAGGTACGCTGCCAGAGCTGGGGTTGTACAAGGCTGTAAAAGATGTTGATTTATACACTGGCACAAGGCCTTGGGGTTGTATGTTAACACCGTATTTGGCATTAAAGTCTTATACGTAACAGTTGTTGGGGGTATGTTTGTGCACTGGCAGTTGAGGCTTTGGAGTTACACAATAACTGCAAAAGATTGTCAAGTTTACACAGGCTAGTTGGGTCATGAAGTTGTATGCAGAGCACATTACATTAGTAAGAAGAAGTTATAAAAACACTGGTATTAGAGTATACCTTGGGGATGTGTTGATTAGGTAATTGATGTAATTGTAGAACTTGCGTTATGACTACCAGTTCTATGCTACAGAGAAATTATATGTTTGTTGAATGTGCAAAACATATCAATAATTATGTGCAGATTTAATTTATAGAAAAACAGCGCTGGAACGATTGAGGGTCTTTACGACGACTCTCTGATGATAAGATGAACTGAGCCGGCACGAATGGAGTGGAATGGGGCATAGCAGCTTGGAACGAGTGTTGAGATGAAATTTTCGATTTTGCGGTGGGTTTTTTTTTAACACGTTTATTAAATAAAAACATCTTTTGACAAGTTTAAACCAACTAAATAAATAAAAAATTTACTTAAATAAATCTTTTTCCACTCAATTACATTTTAAATTAATTTTTTTTGAAACCTTTTACATAAAGTCAAAACTAACCAAATAAATAATTAAATTTATAAAAAAATTACAAAAAAAATTGTGTTGGATTAAACCAATATTATGAATAGTATTATGTATTTATATTCTAAATTGCATTTTTGATCACTTTTATTAAAAACATTTTTTCATAAAGTCAAAACCAACTTAATAAATAATTGATTTTATAAAATATTACTTAAATAAAACATTTTAAATTTAAGTCACAAAATGTATGTGTAGTAGAATTTCAATAAATTGTATATTAGATCACTTTTATTAAAAACATTTTTTCATAATGTCAAAACCAACCAATTTAATATATAATTTTATAAAAAATATATCGATTCTAAATTGTAATTTAAATCACTTACAGTGGAAACATTTTTTCATAAAGTCAAAACCAACCGAATAGATAATTCATTTTATAAAAAAATACTAAAAAAGAACTTGTTAAATTAAACTCAGAAAAACTATGTGTTGAAATATTTCAAATATAAATTGCATTTTAGATCACTTTTAAATGAAATATTTTCTCATACAATTAAAACTAACCAAAAAAATAATCAATAATTAAAAAAAATATAAAAAAATCTTGTTAAACTCAGAAAAACTATGTGTGTGTTTGATTCTAAATTGTATTTTAAATCACTTTTAGTGGAAACATATTTTCATAAAGTCAAAACCAACCAAATAAATAATTGATTTTATAAAAAACACTAAAAAACTTGTTAAATTAGAAATTATGTATAGTATCATTTTAATTACATCAATCTCATTTTATAACACTTTTATTAGAAACATTTTTCAAAACTTTAAGAATAAATGTTTGTTATAATTTTTTTCTAAATTGCATTTCAAATCACTTTAATTAAAAACTTTTTTTTAAAAAGTCAAAACAAACCAAAAAAATATTTAATTTTATTTAAAAAAATCTAAAAAAAACATTTCAAATTAAACTTGGAAAATTATGTGTAGTATTATTTCGATCAATTGTATTTTAGAACGCTTTTCAAACATTTTTTTATAATGTTAACTTTAACCAAATAAATAATTAATTTTATGCATTTTAGATCATTTTTATTAAAAACTTTTTCAGTCAAAATCAAAACCAACCGACTAACTGATTAATTTTATACAAAAATTACTTAGTAATTTTTAGTAATACCAAAAACTTAAAAACTTAAAGATTTATTTAGAATTTACATACAAGTAAGTTACACTATTTATTTATTAAGGCTATTATATATATTAATACAACAATTATGGCATTTAAGCATTGATTGACGTAAACCAGCAATAAGCCATTTAGTGGATAATTAAATTATTTTTAATACACAATTCAAGTCATTAAATGACATTGCCATACAACGTCTTGCTATTTATCTAAATTTTACTTCTGAAGAATTATACGGATTATGTGACGCCTCGAAAAGAGCGCACATTTTAGGCATTTATCAAAAAATCAATTAGGCGTTGTAATAAGGTTGCTGTAATAATATTAGAATTAAACATAAAAAAACATTTGCTGGGATATTACATTACAATTACATTAGCAAAAAATTTTTTACCTGAATAAAACAAGCAGCACTTTGTCTTTGTTACTATTCAAATTCGTAGTATATTTAATAAATATTTTACTTCAACAAAATTGCAGGAGGTATGTACTAGGATACATATACCAATTTAAGATTTAAACCTTAAACAAACAACATTTTTAATCTAAACTTTAAACATTGAAGGACAACCATATGCATTACTTTAGTTAATAAAATTACAAAAACTTAAAGTTACATGACGTTTAAAACTCATTATTTAAATTTAAACAAAAACCTCTTATAATTCTACAAGGTAAATCCAAAACCAGCAATTTCTGAAATGGCAAAACTGCTATAGGATAGTGAACCATTTACAAATTTAGGAAAAGACTAAGCCGGTTTATCTTTACAATGTTAATTAAAAAAAAAAAGTATTTTAATAAACATTTACAAGTGCATTTTTATTGATTTTTCAGTTTACGGAATACACATAGAGTTAGCTACTGATCTATAGCTTGCAGAAGTAAACCAAATAATATAAAAAATGTCCCAAAACTAACGCAAGATTTGCATTTGCCGCCATTTGTGCAGTAAATTGTTAGCAACTCAAAAAAAAAAAAAACAATTTGACAGCTGAAAGTTTAGGGTTAGTAAAAATAAAGCCAAGACAGTGCCACATGTTATACACCCCGTGAAACAATTCAATTACTACATGAGACATTTCATGGTCGTGTATTCTTTCGTTTCAGTGATCAGAATTGGCCCTCTAGATCATTTGATTTAACACTATTAGATTTCTTATTATGGGGTTATTTAAAGTCAAAGCTCTATGTCAACAAAACCACAACCACTCGTGCATTACAGGAAAAAATTAAACGCTGCATCAACAAAATTAAGCCACATTTATGCAAAATGGTCATGGAAACTTTTGACAAAAGAGTGCGTATGTGCAAGCAAAGCCGTGGAGGCCATTTGCTCCATGTGCTATTCCATAAATAACCTTATCCTATGTACTTTATGATTCAATAAAAAATAACAATCTAAAGACTAAAAACTGTGTTGTCTGTTTAATTCAATTTATGCGTTAATTTTGGAACACTCTTTATATTTCAATAACAGTACACATTTTATCGAAACTCATATTTATTTCATTGAATTGTAAAATTTATTACAAATAATGCACACAATGAAAATGTATCAAAATATCTTTTAATAGACAAAGTAAAATGTTATTTTATACTTGCAAAATCTTTTCACGTTGGTAGTTATTGGGAAGCCAGCGTCTAATCAATAAACATCATTTAAAGCGTATTATATGTAACGCGTTCGTAACGTACAAGTAAACTCTAGACCTTTTGCATCTTTTTCAAATAATCTAAACAAATATATTTTTTCCAGCAAGTTTTTTAATTGGGGGTTTCCTTTTTGCATCTCTTCAAGCCAATTTTTAACAGTTTTGATAACATTAGTCTTGAGAATATTTTACTCAGCTATAGCAGAAATCAGAATGAAAGACAACTACTCCACAAACAGTGCAATTCACGCGTCATCTTGATAAAAATTACAATTAATTTATTTACAATATTAATACTATTTCTGCTATTTATTTATATTTTACTTGATCAAAATTATTTACCTACGCCTATGGAATAAAAATTATATCTGGGATTAAGAATAAAAATCTATAAGAAATAGAGTACCTCAAAAAATAACATTCTGCGCGTATCGCAAAATAAAATACAATAGCCAATATAGCCATATGTGTATATTTTCAGATTTTTTTTTATTTTGTGCTCGAACCACGCAGTTGATTTTAAAACTTTTGCTTCGGCAGATACATTAAATTAACTGTTATATATACTATTTTAAATTAAATTAAATTTGCGACTCTGTCACACATATTTAATCTCTGCCTAAATGGACATGAAGTGCCAAATGACTGGAAATTAGCATATATATCGTCGATACATAAAAAAGGCAACAAACTGGAATGCAACAACTACATAGGAATATCAGTCACAAGTACCATCAGCCGACTATATGGAAGAATAATTCAAAATATTATAGAAGAAGAATACAAAAACAATGAAGATGAAGAACAAAGTGGTTTCAGAACCGGTCGATCATGTACAGATAACGTATTCTGCCTAAAGCAAATAATAGAAAAAATTACAGCAACTAATAGAGAACTTTATCTAATCTTTATAGATTTACAAAAAGCCTACGATAATGTACCTATCAACAAATTGTGGAATGTACTACAAGAACCCAACTTTAACCATACTATAATTAATGCCCTAAAAAATCTTTACAATGACACAAAATCAAAAGTAAAAACTGGAAATAGATTATCAAATGAATTTGAAACAAATAAAGAATTACGGCAGGGTTGTTGTATTTCCCCTACATTATTTAAAATGTTTGTAGGAAAAGCGCTTACGAACTGGAAAAAGAAATGTAGCGGCATGGGTATAGAACTAAACAACACTTGCCTGTACACACTTCAATTTGCTGACGATCAAGTTCTACTAGCAAATGATAAAGATGATGCAGAATATATGACTAGAAAACTGAAAGAAGAATACGAAAAATGGAGACTAACAATGAATACACAGAAAACAAAATATTTATGCGTGGGAGAAAACTCGGGGAATTTAATCTTAGAAAATAACGAAGAGATAGAGGCATGTAATGAATATAAATACCTGGGCACAATATTTAACAATACCGGATCTGACAAAAAAGACATAAAAGCTAAAATAACACAAGCCAAAAAAACAATAGGATGTCTGAACGGAATTCTCTGGAGTTAAGATATCACAAATAAAAACAAATACAACATATATGATACCATGATAAAAAACCAGCTACTATATGGATCAGAAACATGGAGAGTTACAGATAGATATAAAAAGAAAATAGAAGTAGAGATGGACGCCTTAAGAAGATTGACAAGAATATCAAGAATAGAGAGAATTAGGAATGAGATTATTAAACAGCTAATGGGAATAGAAGGGAGTGTTTATGATGATTTAGAAAAACGACAATTAATATGGTACGGACATGTTAAAAGAATGAACTTAAATAGACTTTCTAGGCAAGCAATGGAATGGATGCCACAACAAAGAAGAAAAATAGGAAGACCAAAGAAAAGGTGGATTCAGGGAATTAAAACGGCAATGACTGCAAAGAACCTAGTAGAAGGACAGTGGAATAATAAGAAAGAGTGGCAAACGGGCATCGGACAACGTCAAAAGACGTTCTAAACCGATTATTATATATATATATATATATATATGTAAATTTCAGTAAATTATTTCTTGCGTATCTATTGTATTATAGGGAATTATAATTTCATTTAAACCCATTTATGCTACGCTAATCGGCATTATTAATTATCCCGCCGTTATGAGTGACTCCTGGATAATGATCCAATAGTTTAGCACGATGAATCGCAAGTCGGCTCCGTACAAACCTTATTGAGAAATTTAAGACGAACCGAATTAATGGATGTACCTCGACCAAGTGTAAAACTCGGACGAAGATAAGGATCCAGGATAACAGCTTAGATTTTAATTACGTATTCTTAATTTGTGATTTTCTTTTAAAAATATAATAATATTTGTTTTTGCCGTTTGAATCGTTTTTATTTATTTTAGTTTGAGTACATGGTACTTCTAAACTTAGATTATAAATTTTATACGTATTGAATTTTTTAATTTTATAAGCAAAAGTTATTTCTTTTTTGTTTGTATTTCCACACTTTAAGAATATCAACTAATGTGTTTTAATAGTAATTATTTAATTGGACCTGAATAAATCGTTATTAAATTGTTATTGCGAACTTTGGACTTTCATTTTTAGTCTGGTTTTTCTATTTTTTACCTTTTACAGAGAGGTCAATAATACCTTTTTTTAAATTACGTGGCTAGGTGGGGCCCTTATATTTGATAATACCTTACCCATCCGTTGAAACTGCTTGGCGGGTATCTTAATCGGTCTGATACTACTACAAGGAATTCTATTGTTTTATGACCATTTCTTTTTTTTGTTCAGTGTTTGGTTTATAAATATTATTGACCTATAAGCCAAAACGGGCGTCATATCATTAAAACGGTCAATGACTCGGCTTGTACTCAGTGCCGTAACTAGGGCGGTGCCGTCGGTGCCCCCGCACCGGGCGCAGGTTGGTGAGGGAGGCGCAGGTTGGTGAGGGGGGCGCAGATAACACCTCAAAAACATGATTTTGGAAATTTTAAACATAAAAGAAATAAGGATTTGCTAGCAATAAAATTAAAAGAAAGCGCAACTCTCTCTGAACAGAGACCGTGGAAAAAATCTAAGTTTTTTTCAGTGTGACACTTAAAATAAATTTAAAAAAATAATAATAATAAAGAAAAATAGCTACGAGCTAACGGTCATGGTTAATTTATAGTCAAACACAGAAAACAATATTTTGCTTTTCTTGACTTCTTTGTAATAAAAATCGAGCATTGAATAACATAATACAGCTCATCTTTAGCTAATCCAAAAAAGGGGTTTAGTGATAGCAACATTTAATTCCAAAGACCCTATCATGAAAAATCAGCATTTTATCCTTAGAAAACGTCATAAAGTGAAAAAAATTACAAAATAAATGTTTAATGGTCTCATCTATCCAAAGTGCAATAGATCATGAAAAAAAGAAAAAGTTTCAAAAAGTAGATTAGGTTAAATTAGGTTAGGTTAGTACTTTATTCCGGCATGTTTTTAGGCGCAATTGATATATCTAAGTATAATACAGAATTAAGGTCGCACACTGAATCTCAAAAAAGAAGACAAGTTTTGTTACATAGAAAATACATTGTAAAAATAGTGAAAACAGCTAAGTACTTTTCTAATTTGTTTGACTGCACTCCCAATGTATCCATTTAGAGCAAATGTTTCAAACTTTAAAGTTTGTTAAAGAACGGACAAGTTAACGTTGAAGAACGTTTTATTGACTTTATTTACTCACACAAAAAAAAACTAGAGCAGAATTAGCCAAAAAAAATTGTAAAAAAAATTGGAGAAAAATGAATCAATATTAGAAGACAAGGATATGACAACAAAAGTACGACAGCTATGGAAACTTTCTTTGAAAAAGTTCAAAAAGTATTTTCATTTTTTTTTAGGATTTACTACTTTCTGTGAAATTCTTATGAAGCACCTTAAAACTAGTTTGAAATGCCTTTCAGATACCCGATAGTTATTAAAGGCAAAAGCTGTTGCTGTTTTATATACATAAATTGACACACACAAAATTTTGAAACAATTTACAATAAAAAAGATTACAATAGATATAGCTGCAAAAATGATTGAAGAATTATGTAAGCAAATACAAAGTATTTGGAACAAATACAAAGTATTTGGAACAAAGATTCTCAAATAATGATTGAAATTGAGACAGTAATAAAATAATCATAGAAAACATTTTTTTACAAATAAGAAGAAAACGGAAGATATGAATGAAAGCTTTGATGCAAGTTTTGATATGACTAAAAAAGAAGATGAAATTATACATACACTATTAATTCATTTAAAATGGAGGTTTGAGAAGCTAAATAAAATTGCTAAAGATTTTGATATTGATTAAAGTTTTTTGATAATTACCGGTTTAAAGAAAACTAATACTGCAGATTTGAAAAAAGATAGCTATGAACTTAGCTTTAAAATGTAAAAACAATATAAATGCAGTCAATTTTTTAAATAAAATAAAGTGTTTGAAGTTTTACATTAGTAAATTTTTACTAAACGATACAAAACGCTTTTCTAAAAGCATTACATAATTTTTGATTAGAAGAAAATAAATTTAAATGTTGAGGTTGAAACAATTAAAACATTTAAAGTTGACTACGAGTCAAGAAAAATGCTCAAAACTTGATTTGTCAAGTTTGCCTCAACCAAGGAAAAAAAGTTAATTTTTAAATAACGTTTTATTTGTGTTTTTTTAGTTACTAAATATTTTGAGTTACGCTTTAAGAGCTGCAAATATTTTTAAATTTCTATTGGTTGTAGTTTATATCATTACATAAATAAAAAATAATTTATTGTTCAAATTTTGTTTTAATAGTGAGAGGGGAGGGGGCGCAAAAAAATGCCCTCGCACAGGGCGCATCAGAAGCTAGTTACGGCACTGCTTGTACTGACATTTATAACTGGTAAAAACTGTATAGTACGTCAGTGAGGTTACCAAATAGTAGTGTTTTAAGGAGATCAGTAACAAAAATTTGCTTATACCAATCGAAACTAATTAGTGAAAGTATAAAAGAAATGTTTTTTTTTTATTTAGTTGCTTTTGATATGTTTCATCTTTCTAATGACGTTTGAATTATTTCTGTAAGTTTTGCAATAACAATTTTATTGTCTTATACAACAGAGTCACGCATCAAACTCTTGTTTTTTTTTTTTTAATAGCTTTAGCTAAGACATAAATTTTGGTTTTACACATACATCTTTCTTCTCTTCAATAACAACGACAATCAATGTAATGTACTATCTCGCAAGTACATATAAGACCATTTTGAAATATATAAGCGTAGATTTACAGTTCCGGAAAGTTGGGTCGTTTGTTTCAAAAAAATCTACTAATTTTAATTCAGTGGTGTAGGATTAAAATTATACAATATTACGGCAAAATACACATATTTTTTGCACTTTTATCCGATGGAAATTATGATATAATTAGAACAAATTAAATAACATCAGAAATAATAAAAGTCTAAGTAGCATGTTAAATTATATATTTATTTAATTAACACGCATTTAAAAACTAGAATTCCGCTAAAAATTGTATACTTAATTACGTTAATAATAATTACATTAGAAGACTAAAGACATATATGGACAATGTATGTGATTATTAGAGACAAACAGCTAGGGTCAATGGGTTACAAACAATAAAATAGAAACATAGTTTTTGATACAATTATACATTGTTGTTTGTAAGTTATTTTCATAATTAAAACAGAAGAATAATAGTAATTTATGACGGAAAATGAATTGATGCAAAAACTGCGAGACGAAATTTTGAAGATAAGCCGGTTAATTTTTAATATATATAATTCAAATTTAGACAAAAACTAAACAAAGGTAGTCTTTAAATTATTTTGTTAGGTTTTTTATTAAAAAAAATAATGAAGCCAATCGATCAAATCTCGCATGAAATTGTCGCTAACTACAATAATTTTATTATCAAATTATGTTTGTAATTATTTCAACAAAAACAAAAATTAAACTAATCTAGATCATATTCTGTAGCAGTAAATTTGTATTTAATAGTTTCTAGTGCAAACTCAAATAAAATAAATAATACATAATATGTACTTTATTCACTAGCATTCACTTTGTTATTTAAGTTGCCTAACTTACATTTTAGTATTGTAAGAAATAATTCCAAATTTAATTTTTGATTTATAACATCTCGGAATTAACAAATGTTTTATTTTTAATTGTATTTCTAATTTACTTATGATATGCTATTTTCTTATCAAATTAAATAATATTTGACATTGCGTAAAAAATGTCGACTACAACATTCAATCTTGCATACATATGACAGTATCTGAAAAATAGAAAAATAAAGACAAATGAATAAAGGTCTCATTTTTTTATATTGTGTTGGGGAGAGGGGGGGGGGGGAGTGGCGTAGAAAAGCTTAACTTCAAATTGTTGACTAAGATTTGCTTTGAACTTTCTTTTCTAACTTTATAAAGTCGAATGCAATAACTCGGCTCTCCGACGTGATAGAAAAATTGTAGCCGTATATTTTTTGGTTGCTTTTTTACGCTCTACAATTTAAATTATGTGATTTTTTTACGTACTATTATTTTTGCAAAAATATTGAACAAGAAAATAAAAAATTAAGAGAAAACAGCAAAACACTGGGTTCAGTTTTGCTGTTTTCTTTTTTATGTGAAGAATATCAAAAAAATGTTATTAAATTAATTAGAACAGGCTAATACCTACAATGTATTTTTTTTTACTATATTTAAAATAAAAGTATTTGCAAGTTGTAAAGTCGAACGTAGTGTCTTGCTTTATAATAGTAGAGTGCTCTCTGGAGTTTTAGAGAAGAGATACGTATAAAAAAAACCTTTTTCTGTTATATTTTGAAACAAATCTGTTATGAAGTGTAAATAAAAGACGTAAGGAACATCAGCGTATATTAAAAACTGCAAATTCAGTGAATGTTTATAGTGCGTGCTACAAAAAATATAGTAATGATAAATTAGCGTTGTTTCCATCTCCACAAAGTGAATCTGAGCCGAAAAAACTTTAAGAAATAGATGTGCAACCGCCTGCAAAAACCGGTTTTTGATTTTTAAATTAAAAGCTTGTTGTGTGAAGAAGTAAATACCGATCAACTTAAATTATCAATAAGCAAAAAAAAAAATTAGTATTTTATTAAAAACTTTAAGTAAAGATAGTATTTTGCAACACTTTGATAGACGCTAGAATGATTTTGGAAACTAAGAAACAACTTGCAAGTGTGGTTGCAGTAAGCCGTTTGCTAAATCCGTCAAAACTGTTCGTCTTAAAATACTAATTTCTGGGTTATTTGCAGCATTTGCAGTTATTTGCAGAATATATAATTGACGAATTAATTCCAGCTATGTTAAACATATAATAAAAAATGACCATCGGCTATCTTCTTGTATTTCTGGCACAATCATAACTGGCGCATAGCTTGTGAAAGGTGTCAGCGCCTCTCTTGGTGTTAGTATAGTCAATAATAATTGCCGGTTTTTGCAGAATTCCTCTATCTATATCAATTTCACCATTATGATGTAAAGTAGACACTAAAAATACATTTTTCTTTTTTTTTGGTATATATAAAACCAAAGTACATTTATTGGAATACCCAAGCATGCTGGTCGAGGGGAAGGTTTTGAAAATTCTAAAGGCAGTTCCCTTTTATTTTTTCTGATGGTGTCAATGACGGTGAGTTAATGTTCCTGCAGTAGACTTCGAATTGTCCATGGTGGCATTTTTGTTTGAAACAGAAATATGCTCACAGAGCTTATGAACCACATCAAATGCACTATTGGAAACTTTCTACAGTCCGACCGGTTGCTCTCCAGCATATATTCCCAATTTGCTAGTATTAAACATATTAGCATCGCATAATACTTGTATTTTTAAACCATATTTGTTGGGTTTAGATGGTATATATACTCTAAAGCTGCATCTTCCTCTAAATGGTAAACATTTCATCTATTGTAGCAAATTCCAAAATGTGGTAGCCATTTTGGCAATTTAGATTAAAAATATCAAATATTTCGTGAATCGGAGCAAGTTTGTCTATTTTTCTTTTACAAACTGCAGCCATATACAATAGTCCAAAGAGAGCATAAAGTTAAATATACATTTCTGGAGTTGGTATAATTTTTGTCAATTTTTGCAATATATTTATTTGTACAATTGGTATTACAATATTTTTGTAATATTTTTTATCGACTTAGTTGCTTGAAAAGGACCAGGAAAACGTTTTATGATTTTTTCTTGTCTACTTTTAAATGTTCTGCTTAGCCTTAGCGTTTTTTTCCAATAGGTTTTATTGTCTTTTTCAATAAAAAACAAACTAGAACTGTTATTTATGTAATTTTAATCAACATTAAAAATGTCTTGTTCAGAATTGCATTCAAGTAGCACACGTTCCTCTTCATCGATTTCTGAATCATCAGACACATCATTTTCTGTTCTATCAACCTCATTATCCGTTAAAACTTTAACTGTAATAAAAGTGTTCTTTCTTACAATTACGGTACTGTATTTTAAAACAAAATACAAAAACTTGACCAAAGGTAAAATTAAAAAATATAACTGTATAACAAGCATAAGTAGCTGACTAAACTTAATATAAATTTTTCTGATATTTATATCAATGCATATTGGCGGTATTCAGAAATTTGTAGAAGGGGCAAGAAGGCTAATAGCAACTGCGGCTAGAAGGATTGTATGCCGCAGAAACATGGGGAGAAACTTTGAAGACAAAAAAAACAGAAAAAAAGTAAGAGGAGCTATGAGTTAAGGATATGCAGGGCTTACAAGACGGTGGCGCAAGAGGCACTAGAAGTAATTGTGGCGACACTACCCGCAGATTTGATAGTGAAAGAAAGATTAGGTATAAAAAAATGGTAAATGAAAGTACTAGTAAACAAGAAGCAAAGAGACAAGGAAGAAAGAATATGATGGAAAGATGGCAAAGACAGTGAAAAGAAAGAGGAAAGGGAGAATGGATAAGGAAACTAATACCAGAAATAAAAGAATGGTTAGAGAAAAAACCGGAGACGTGTTACTATACAACACAACTACTTAGGGGACATAGAGTGTTTGGAAAGTACTTACAAAAGTAAATAAAATGGAGAAAGAGAAACAATGTATATTTTGTTTAGAAGACACGCATGACGACGCTGAACATACGCTAGTAGAGTGCAAAGCGTAAGAAGAAGATAGGAAAACGCTAGAAAAGATATTAGAAAACAAAGTAGACAAATCTACAATTATTAAATTATGCCTGAGTGACGATAACAAATGGAGAGCACTAAAAAACTATGCAACGACAGTACTAGAAAAAAAGATAGAAGAGTTTGAGATTTAGGTAAACCAAAATGGAAGAAAACACTCAAATTAAAAGCTACAGAAGACAACGGAAGGAGAAGCTAAAAAAGTAATAAAGAGGAAAGAAACAAAGAAGGTCAAAACAACTATGCCTGCCAAGCAATGGAAGATAAACAGAAAGACAAGAGAAGAACATATACTAAAACCCTAGTACCAACAGAAATTGCAGAAATAAGGAGGAAAAGGAGACAACTGTTTAAGGAAAATAAATTGACGGAATTGACTAAACAATTTTCAAACGGAAGATACGCCATCTCGAGGTTGACAAAAAATGCAACTTTTGAAATGGTCAGAGTATATCTGGCAATTTGGGGACACGAAGAACTAATCCCAAATGGAGATTCAAGAATCTCACCGGCAAGTATAGGACTACCAAAAGGGATGCATTTAATGGAGCTGCACAAAATATTTATGAAAGAAAGATAATACAACAAGGAAGAAGTTAATAAAGATATAGAAAAACTAAGAAAATACCTAAGAACAATGCAAATATCTAGGCTGAATAACAAAAGAATGAGAGAAAAGAGAAGAGAATGCGAGTGCAGAAAGTAGGACAAATAAATAGGGTATAGGGTAAAATGGGCCGGGCACAGCATGTGTTGCCGCAGCAGACTGCGTGAATTCCGCAAGGCCAAAACCAGCTCATCTCAAACTAGTACCACATTAGAGACAATGACTAGAACAATTTAACCGAAAGGTATTGCCATGCGTTAGTTATTCTCAAGGACCACTTGTTGAAGCCAACACCTCACTACGTCCTTAAAAAAAATGTACTTTTGTGCCGCTCTAGTGAAATAGTTCGGCGGTCGTACACAGTTAAAGTTGAACTGTCAAAACAAAGTAAATAGTTTAGTGAACAAGTAAAAAAGCGGCACATTTAAAGTGATTACATAATCCCAAACATTTCCTATATATATTAGATTTAGACCCATTGGCCACTATAGACATTTTTTTGGAGTGAAATATTGAAACACAATAAATTATTATTATTGTGTTTACTATTTGACTATATAAGTGCACAAATAATGTATTTTTTTAATACTACTTTAGGCATTATAAATTTAATACATTCAGATGCAAAAAAAAACGGGTTATTGGGTAATTTTATGCAAAAAAACGTAAAAACGAGTTTGTTTTTTTTAACTTTTTGTGTTTTACAATCATCAAGACCATCAGGATGTAGAAAAAAACATCATGTAATTATCAGTTTATTTAATAAACATTAATAAGCAAAAATAAAATTTAAAATTATGCGTTCTTTATTCAACATTGTGCACAGAGGATTAAGGTGGCTACTAAGCTGACTTGTTTGTTTTTAATTAACTGTCATTTTCAAGGCAGATTGGTGTGTTAATTATGGTTGTAAGTGCTGAAAATTGTGCAAAAGCTGTTGCCTTTGTGGCAAATGAAAGAAGCCAGCTTTATGTGTCCAGATTCCTTCATGTCAGTTTTTCTACTGTCTAAAAAGCATTTGAACGGTTTAGGTAGACCGGCATAAATACTCGAAGGCCGGAATCTGGCAGGAAACAAAAAACGACTGCTATCGATGACCGATTTATTGTTCAAACTACTGTACGAAATGGTCATGTGACTTTAGTAGAAATCAAAAACCAATTCCGTAAAGTTTGTGGTATAACTGTGAATGTATGGACAGTTTGTCAAAGGAAGAAGCTGGCTTAAAATCTTGTAGACCAGAAACTAGATCAAAATTACTCCTACGTCACCGAATAGCCAGACTCTAATTTTTTCGCAAAAGTTTAAATTGGACATTGGCACAATAGAAGACTGTACTGTATACTGACAAATCTAGATTTTGCTTACATTTGCCAGATGGGGAAAAAACGAGTATAAAAACAAACAAGAAAACGATTTGCGGAGTGCACTTTTACGCACCGGCTTAGCCATGGTGAAAGTTTCCTGATGGCATGGGCAGGTATACTAATAGATGCCTACACCAAATTGATTGTCATTGATGGAGAATCGCTGACTGCACAGCGGTATATTGAAGAGGTTTTAGAAAATTACGTAATCCCATTAGCTTCATTTATTAGCGATGGCTTTATTCTGATGCAGTATAACGCAAAACCAAATTATCAATTAAAAAAAAAACAATTTGTTTTAGACGCTGATGCTCAAATAATACGCTCCAACTGTATAAACAGTCAAATATTTTTGTGTACGTACTTGATTATTAGTATTAATTTGTTTTTAAGAAGCTTATAAGATGAGCGTCAAGCGCAACGAACGCTCGTGTTTGTTTCGCTAGAAGCAACCGACGCTGCATCTTGCAGCGCTATTTTGTGGCCTGGTACGTATAAACTCATGCATTTGAATTGGACGCTTGACGCTCCTTTTTGCAGCGCCGAGCGTTTACGCTCACAGCGTCATGGCTCGTGGCCCAGCGGTTTTTGTCACTCCTTCCGGCAGCCGCATTCTGAGTAGCTGATTATAAACTAAATTTCATAATTTAGGACCTAGTGCAGAACCCTGTGGTACTTCTCTAGTCAGCCTAAATTTTCCATTTTTGGTCAGTAGATTTCTCTCCAGAAGGTAGCTCCATATTATCTTAGTAGCTTTATTGTTAGTTCTTTTTTTTTGCAGCTTCTAGAATTGCTTCCCATAGTATGCTGTTGAACGCATTTTGTATATCTAACGCTACTATGACACAGTGTTGTCTTTTTCTGTATGGTCCACTGTTTGTTTGTTTTGCTATGGCTTTTACCTTTTCAATGGCTCCTAGAGTCGTTCTTCCTTTTGTAAATCCGTATTGTTCCTGTTCCCATTTTCCTTTTTCTTCTATTTTCTGTTCAGTTCTTCTCACGATAACTTTTTTTATAATTTTTTCTAATGTGTTGATCAGGCATATCGGTCTATACGTCGTTGTTTTACCTGCTTCCTTCTTTTTCTTAATTAGTACTAAGTTTGCATCCTTCTAACAAGCCGGAATTTTTTTTCCTTCAGACATCTGTTTATTATTTGTGTTATCTTTTCTCATTTCCTTCTAGTGCTGCCTTCACTATCTTCGTTGTTATTTCGTCTGGACCTGGTGCTTCATTATTAGGTAGTTTCCTTATAATCTGTTTTATCTCCTCCACTGTTCCAGGGACTGCCATTGTTTTGTCCGCTATTCCTGCTGGTTCTTCTACTATTCCTCCAGTGGGAAACAATTTTTCAATAATTACTACTTCATTTTCTTCTTCTTTTAAGCACACTGCTTTCATTCCTCCTAATTTATTCATTACTATTTTGTATGGTTTGCCCCAGGGATCCTTGTCTATGGATTCTAACTTTTCTTCCCAGCATCTTTTCTTACTGTCCTTGATTGCTTCCTTTAAAGCTTTTTTGTCATTTTTCAGTTCTTTTTCAGTTTCATCGGAATCTTCTCCCCTTCTTCTTTGTCTTTTAACTTTTCTTGCTGTTTGTATTGTAACAAACGTACATTAGATGGTTACATAATCCCAAACTTTTATATGAATATAATTTGATATGCGGCCTGCGGAGTTATAATGCATTTTCAAAGTAGCCCTCAAGATCATTGCTGCTCTAGCGTTAAATGAGCATACGTTTTTTGATTTTTTGGAAAATATATTTTAATCAATATTACACGAGATGTTTTTAAATAATATTATAAACAGTGTAACGTTATATTTCATGGTTGTGACTATTTAATTTGTTTTCTGAAAAATCACTATGCAATTTGTCTTGCAAATTTTATTTTATAGCAGTTTAAATTAATTGATGTGGGTTAACAGATGTCTTCTTAAAATCAGGAAACATCCGTTGTCCGATCATTTTCCTGTGCAATTGAGTGTATGGTTTAGCCCGTGGTGGTTTTGTGGAGCCGTTTTTGCCCAATTTGTTTGTTTCGGATGACCGATGGTTTTATTGTACACTCACCTCGTGAACTGACGTGTTGACTTATAAAACCTCACAGCACTTTAGGCTTTGAGAAGATAGCTCGGATTTAGGGGTTACCTAAACTGATGGAAGCGCCTAAAATTGTTTGAGTTAGACCGTCACAACATTTTCTTCATGCTTGCCCACCGATATACTAGTTGAAAAAGGAAAATAAGTAGGTTTTGTTTTGTTTTTTTTTTTTTAATTGTTTTTTTATGTTAAGAAAATTTGAACGCTACAACAAAAGGTTTCAATTAGAAAAAAAAATTTTGCCCGTTACACATTATTAGTCTAGCAATGATTTCGGGACAATTTTCCAGTCAAATAAATTAGGTCGAGACTGCTCTACTCTTCAAAAATGGCATTTTTCGACTTTTTTTAATAAAGTTTAATAAAGAAAGGTTTATGCAAAGACCGTCAAAGATATAGTTGCTTTTTGTAATAAATGTAATTATTGTCATTATTTTATTCAATTTAATAGATCATAGATGATAAAAAGCTTTATACAAAATCAATCAGTTGTGACTGAAATTTAGATAAAATTTATTTCTATCTTAGTAGATATGTAATTACGCAGACTTGAGCAAAACCAAGTATGGTTTTAACAAGACCACATCTGCTGTATGTGCGGTGGCAAACTGAAATTGTGTTGCAAAATATGTTTGGTGACAAAAATGACCGTCTAATTTCCCCATTCGAAGTCTACTTAATTTTTTTATTGGTGATATCTAAAGCAAAATATTTATGAAAGGCGTCCTCAAACAAAACCTTGAAATGAGTGTTTTGTAAAAAATAGATAGTATAGGAGAATTGTTGAGAAGAGTGATGCAAAACTTTAGACATAAATTGCAGTACTGCATCGGGACTCAGAAGCCATTTAATTAAAATAATTTTTAAGAAATAAAATTGCATTCTTTATTATTTATATTATATATTATTAAGGCAGGTCTTGGAAAATAGGTAGTACCAGCTGCCGGACCTTTCTACTTTATATTTATTTTAATTATTTATAATTACCAACAAATTTATGTCACGATTATGGTAAAGCATCTATAGATTTTTTGTTCTTACACAATACGCAATATAAGTATATTTTTATGTTATATTTTAACTATTTAGTATAAACTTTATATAGAAAAAAAACTTCTGCTAGAAGTGCTAGAATTAAAATTTTTAGTTGAATTAATTTTCTACATCAACAAATGCTATGTAAGTAAATTTTTCTAGCATAATTATTTTATCTAATATAAGTTGATTGTGCTCGTTATTTTATGAAGCTCTGCAAGAGGGACAATAAAAAGTTCTGCAATCTATTATTACAAGGGATGAAATTATAGAATAGCGGCGTGCAGGTAGTTTTTAGCTTTATCTGCAAAAGCTTGGTTAATTGTTTATTCTGTAACTTGTTTGCTACCCGTTTCTCTACATTTTAAACTTTTAAATTATAATTGTTATGTTTGCTCGGGGTTAATTATTATCATTATCATTGATTTATTTTTTAAACCTTTTTACGTTTACAACTCTGCCACTCTATCTACTGCTATTTTGTTTGCCCATTCCATATTTCCAAACCGTTTTTACTTTTTACATAGTAGCAACAAACATTATGCAATATTGGTTAAATAATAAGTTTTCAAATTTATTTTAAGAAATTATAGAAATATTAAATAATAAACTAAAATTATATAACAAGTTTTATTACAATATTAAATATCTTACACAATAGAAACTATAAATAATTTTATACTAATAATACTATTTACAATAAATATAAAAACTTTGTACTCTTAATATAAGAGTGAAATTATTGCAACAAAACTAATTAATTAGATTTCTTCCTCTTTAGTAAAATTATATTTTTTGGAAATAAATGAGGAAGCAATTAAATGAACACAATTTGTACTTATGAGCAAATTGATATACAAAATACATTTGGAAACACATGCATCTACATTATAAAAAAAGGAATGTATTTGGTATGGGCTTATAATAAAATTGAACTTGACTAGGAAAACATGGTTTGGTAATCATTTAAACTTTTGGATTTAGAGTAAGAGCATTTCTCAGGAAAGTAACGGACATGTGTGTTTTACTATTTTGTATATTTGGAGTATTATTGGAATCGTAATTGCTTGCAAAACTACATTTTAATGTGTGCAAGTAAGCTTCTCTGTATTGCTTATTCATAGTGACGTAAATAACCGGATTTGCACAACATGCTAAATAAAGCAATAAATATCCTAATACGTGTACTGGAGGATGTTTAACTTCAGGATCAAACACCTTTACAATTGTCAATGGTAAATAACATATCACAAAACAAGCAAATATTACAATAACCATTTTGGTGATGTGCATTTCGCTTCGCTTTGTATTGATATGCGTGCTACTATGCAGAGCAAGACGTTCGTGTGATTTCCTTACTACCCAGTATATTTTTGCGTAACATATTATAATTATTACACAAGGTAATGCAAAGCCTAAAACAAATAATGTCATTTTCGGGCTGTGTCCATTACTATCGGGATTAATTGAGCAAGTGCCCAATTTATCGTCAAAGCCAAAGACTCCCCATACTTTGAATAATGTTGGAATTTGTATGCCGTAACTGAACGCCCAAATAATACTTATGTAAATAGCCACTTTTAATTTTGTGTAGATTCTTGCGTATGATCCAGGAAAAGCTATCAGTATGTAGCGGTTTATTGATATAGTTGCTACACTTAACAGAGATACACCAACACTTCCGTACCTGAAACAAAACAAAAACAATTATTGTAGTAATGATTAAAATTATAATTGTAATAACCTTTATTTGTAAAGTTTTATCGTTGATTGACAAATATACTAAGATAAGCAGCCCAGAATAATATATTGTTCATGACACTTAGATGGAGTATACACGTCAAAATATTAATAAAACTATGGTAGCATTTATTCTGCAATTGTTATAAATGTTTTAGTTATACATATCTGCATTATTCATTATAATATCATTGCGATCGTGAACAAAATGTACGTAATATACATATAAATTTTTGTGTCGATGCCATCTACACCTCGTGAACGGTATTTTATCCCAGGATTCATATTGTAGTAAATTTATCAATAAATGGTTTTATTCATATGTGCATCATTATCTCATAGACTAACTAACTGAAAAACAAATAATATTGCACTGTTTTCAAGTGTGCAAATTAATTTGTTTCTTAAAAACTCTAAGAAACGTAATTGTATTAATTTAATGTTTTGTCAAACATATCCTAAGAATTTAGGTGTATTATAAAACTTTAATAGTAAAATTTCCAAATACAGCATAATCCGGAGTAAAATATTAGTTTGTAACCACTCAAGCTTAATTACTTGACTTGATTGCAAAATTTATTTGTTTTCAAATTTCAGCATTCACTTTTAATAAAGTCAATTAAACATAAACTACAATATCGTTAGCGATTATTGAATGATATTAAGCAAAGTTTAATACTTTTAAAAAATCTTTAAATATGACTTAATATCACACATAAGACAACATAACTCATATTAGGTTTTAAATATGTAGTAAAAATATTTTGCTTTACCTCATCATAGGTACTAAAGTACACAAAACGTCGCCATGTATCCAAGTCCCATGGAAAAACTGACTCGCTGAGAATGGCAACACCAAGAAGCAGAACAGTAAATCGGAAACACATAAGCTGCAATAAAAAAAATAATTATATTAGTTTAAGTACAAATAAAATACCTTTTACGTGAATTTAGGTTTTTACTATTTTGAAATCAACAGATTCAGTTTTTTACGTTCTACAAATCAAACCTGAGCTTTGATTGTAAAATTTTAATATCTATATATTTTTTACAAAAAAATTTTAAATAATACAAAACATTTCATATTTTAATTATAAATATATCTGTCTTTTCGAAAAAATTATACTAATGCATCCAAAAAAGTTGTTTCCAAAAATAAAATTGAAATATACAAAATGTTGTTTTCACTTTTTTGTGCAATTTTTGTTTCATTCTGGGACAGAATTTCTTTGGCTTATATTTTTTAAACTAAGCAAATTACACAAAAAAGTTATACTTGAATGTTAAAATTAAATTATCTTCCAATTATATATATTATAAATATACAGCATGGTCTAAAATTAAACCGCCAAATGTTTTTCTGATTAAAATAAAACTCAAAAGTCAAAATAACTGCCACCATTTTCAATAAAATGGCTCGGCACTCTGCTAGTGTGATCTCCCAAGCTTTTGTTATATTAATCTTTTATCGGAAAGCAGCTTCATCTTTATCGAGCTTAACATAACATAAACCTTTTCCTTCATTGTACATTGTTCATGCCTCCTTTAGACTATTTAGTATGAGTATAAAAGGAGTCCGGAAAAGCAATGGGCAATCTTAACATGACCAATCCATTTCCTCAAAAAATTGTCGTACAACCATTGCTAGGGTTAATATAAATTTAATTGAAACCATCTGTTAACTCTATCATTTAAAAGAATGTCGTATAAGATTAATTAAAAATTTTTTTTTTCAAAAATAAAAAAATAGAACTAAAACATTTAGGAGTGGTGAAAAAACGGACCAATGAGTAAATCGTTGCATGATCCCAAACTATGCATAAAGATTTTTTGGTATAAAACATTCTCTATAAAAACATCAATTGCGCTTTGCTGCAAGAACCAATCAAAACCACAAGAAGTTAAATCCGGAAATCTTGCGGGCCAATTAACATCACCGTTTTGTAAAATCAATTTTTCTGGAAACATCTGCCTTAACGCCTTGATACACACTCGTACAGTGTGACTGAGCAACACATTTTGCTGGAACCACAATTCATTTATGTCCCTTCTTAACATCTAAAGATCCGCAGGTAAAAAAAATTGTAGCTTTGTTAAATATCGTTGGAAGTTCACAGTAATCGTCCTCTAGTTTGAAGAAATAAGGCCAAAGTATTGCAAAGACAGAGACGCAAAATCTAAGGGTAGTGCATGAACTGCACGGGGTTGTTCAGACAATTAGTACCCCAAGTTTTGTTTGTTAAGAAAATTCGATAAATTAAAATACGCTTTATCAAATAGAATTAGAGCAAGAAAGTTTGCGCAAAACTAGCTACGTACTGCAAAATCTAGTGGTTTAACCTCGTTAACCACTTAAATTTTATAGGGATAAAATTTGAATTTGTTGTGTAAAATTTGTCTAAGACTTGTTCAATGCTTTTGCATGGCAAACTGCCAAATGTTGTGAAATTAGCTGTACCGTGTGTCGCATTTTATCAATGTTATTTGGTACTGATGTCTAGGCCTTGCGGTAAACGTTGTTAACATTTTCAGCTTCCATAAAACGTTAGTGACATTGCAATATGGTTCTTAAAGGAATCTTACCCAGCAGAAAAACGATATATTGTGGCACAAATTGCCAATTAACCTCAATTATGAATTTGGTTCTGACAAATGCTGTACCACAAAAAATACGCTGCTGCACCGGCTACAAATTTATAGTTACTAAAACTGCATTCTATTTTAATCAAGTTCCCCATCTGACTTTACCTTTCTCTTTTTTAATTCCCTTACCACAACGCTCAAAAATTTGTCCTGCTAGCTGACTCTGTATTTAAGAGGACAGTAATGCAACTGGTCTATATTTTAAAGAATCAGATTTGTCACCTTTTTTAGATTAGAACATTTTTAACTTTACAACAACTCAAAAAGGTTTTTATAATAAAGCAAATATTATTGTTAGAATGGGAACTAATTTATTTGCAAATGTTTTAAGAATAATATGTAGAATTTCATCTATACCTAATGCCTTTCCGATATTTAATTTAAGAAGATATCTTTTGACATCTCGTTGCCTAAAGGGAATTAGACCTATTATTTTGCCACTAGCCGGCATTGTATTTCTTCTTCTTCTTCTTATGCCATTATTCATTAATGGGTGTTAGCAACAATATGGTTCATTTCTTCGCGGTTCCTGACTGTGTGGATCAGACTTCCGATGGTCCTCAGTCCCGTCCATTGTTTTATGTTTCTCAGTCACGACATCTTCTTTTTTCCAATTCCTTTTTTTTCCTTCGATTTTGCCCTTAATAATAAGCTGTAGTATATCGTACTTCTGATTTCGCATGACATGTCCCAAATATGCAGTCTTCCTTTATCGTAGTCAACAGCTCACGACCTTTGTTTGCCCGTTGCAAGACTTTTTTGTTGGTTATTTGCGCGGTTCATGGGATCTTAAACATTCTGTGGTAGAGCTACATTTCGAAGGCTTTTACTTGTTTATGTTACTTTCATTGTCCACCCCTCAGTACCGTAGAAGAACACAGCATTTGACAAATCTTCGGATTCGGAGGTTCAGATCAAATTCGGTGTTAGTAAGGATTTCTCTGAATTTTATGAATCCATTGCGTGCGCACTCACTTTGGCACCCATCTTTGGATTAGTAACTAAATTGTTTTGATCATTTCTAAAAAGATTTATTAAAAGTTTTGAATTTATTGTTTTTTAAAAATTTTTGTTGTTTATAAAAAACTAAATAAACTATCAATTATCAAAATGTTTACAGGCTTTTGTAATATATGTAGTATTCGGGTCAATGTGAATCAAGATACCGAACAGCGAAAAAACAATATATGTTATTTTTGTGTATATGTCAACTGAGTAAATAAAATGAGTTCAGACATTTTTGTGTGTATACTAGACATTACATTGGCGACGAGATATAAGAACCTGCGTGCGTGTCTTTAAATAATTCTGATAAGACACGAGGAATAATTGCAAAAATGGCAGAACAAAAATTTGCGTTAGGAATAAGTATAGAATTTAATCCAACCATGTGTGATTGGAAAATTCACAAAAATAGAATGGAGCAATTTTTTATTGCAAATGGCATCACAACTAATGAAATTAAAAAGGCGATAATGTTGAATAGTCTCTCACAAGAAGCTTATAAACTTCTTGACGATTTAACATTGCCCAAACAAGCACATGAATGTGAGTACGAATTGATCATCAAATGTTTGGATGAGTTTTATGCGGAAAGAAAAGCAATTTTTCCTGAGCGTTATAAATTTTACGCCGCGAATAAAAAATCTGAAGAATCTTTGCAAGAATGGGCCGTGCGAATTAAGAATCTAGCAGGAGATTGTCAGTTTGGACAGTTCCTGGAAGTGGCGCTTCGTGATAAATTCATTGTCGGTTTAGAAGCTGGTAAAATTAGGGACAGAATGTTTTCAGAAAACAATGAACTGACATTTAATAAAGCTATTGAATTGGCTAAGATTACACATTCAGCAAGTGTGGGCTACGGGGTAAATAATTTGGAAGAAGAAGAAATGCAACGAAGAATTAAAACGGAACATCTGGACATACATCGAATGGGTCAGCGAGGTGCACAATTTTCGTCAAGTTTTTCAGGGACGCGGCATGATGACAGCGGTAGAACAAGAGGAGCGTGGGCACATAATCTAGGATCACGGACAGTGAGCAGCAGCAGTAACATATTATGTACGAGATGCGGGCGCAGCGATCACTTATCGAATCAATGATCATTTAGACGATGTTTTAGCAAAAGATTACCGATTGCAAAAAGCAAGCTGGACCCCAGCAAGAATTGCAAAGCGTTTAGGACTAAATACTTATCTGGTAAAAATAGATAATAGCGTGTGGAAACGACATGCCAATCAAATTTTACCAATACATAACAATGAACAATGTGAACAAGGTGAATGCGAGTCAGTGCAGTGCAACGAAAATGTTAGTAATATATCCTGTAATACCGCAACAGATCCTGTTCCAGAATTTATAACGGATAATGATCCATTAAATTCTGGAGCTATTGTCGAAGAAAAACTTGGAACTCCTCTTGTACGTCCTCAACGTAAACGAGCACCTCCAGATAGGTTAAAGTATTAAAAAAAAAAGATGTTCCCTGGAATTGGAACAATGAGTGCCAATTAGCGTATGAAAAAATTCGAGAAATATTAATGTCAGATGATTTTCTGGTACATTATAATCCAGAATTAGGAATTAATTTAACAGTAGATGCTTCACAGCATGGATTGGGAGCTATTATCTCGCATATTTACGGTTCGGGAATTGAAAGGCCAATAGCGTATGCTTCTCGTACGCTTAATAATGCAGAGAGTAAATACTCACAGATTGACAAAGAAGCTTTGGCAATTGTATTTGGTATTAAAAAGTTTTATCAATACTTATATGGTAGAAAATTTAATTTAATTACGGACCATAAACCGTTGGTTTCAATATTTGGATCAAAACATGGAATTCCTATAATGGCAGCAAATCGATTACAGCGTTATGCTTTATTTTTGAGCGCATTTGATTTTAACATTAAATATATTAAATCAAATAGTAACAGTGCTGACTGTCTGTCAAGATTGCCAGTTAAGGATTATGTTGTTGAAGATACAGAGGAATATAACCATTTTAATTATATTTCAGAAACCGAATTAAAAATAGATATTAATCAAATTAAAAAGGAATATCAAAATGATAAAATATTAGTAGAAATTATAGATTTCATTAAAAACGGTTGGCCTAAAAGTTCGTCCGACCCGATTAAACCATATTTTCGACGTAAAGATGATATTAATACAGAAAATGATATTTTAGTGTGGGGGTATAGAGTTATCATACCGGAAAATTTAAGAAATATCATTTTAAATGAACTGCATTCAACACATATGGGAATGGTTAAAACAAAATCACTAGCTCGTTCGTATGTTTGGTGGCCTTCTCTAAATGCGGATATTGAAAAATTATGCAGCAATTGTAAATTATGTCAGGAAACAAGAACTAATCCACCTAAAACACCTCTACAATGTTGGCCTATTCCAGGGGGAGTGTGGGATAGAGTGCATATTGATTTTTTAGGTCCATTACACGGCAATAATTATTTAGTAGTCACTGATGCATTATCAAAATGGTTGGAAGTTTTTCCAATGAAAAACATTACCAGCACGCAGACTATTGTAAAGTTAAGGGAACTGTTTGCTAGATTTGGCATTCCTAAGGTGCTAGTTTCGGACAATGGTACACAGTTCACTTCTCACGAATTTCGAGAGTTTTTAAAAATAAATAAAATTAAGTTCGTAAATTCACCACCTTATCATCCCGCCTCAAATGGAGCCGCGGAAAACTCAGTTAAAACAGTCAAATCTTGTTTGAATAAAGCGCATTCAATAAATAAAATATTTGATGTTGAAGCAACTTTGAGCAGATTTTTAATTGTTTATCGAAATACTGAGCATTGTGCTACAGGTGAATCACCTGCTCGCATAATGCTGGGTAGGCCATTGCGAACGCGACTAGACTGCATTAAACCAAATGATAAGGTGAGAGAAACTAAATCAGTTAAAGTTGTTAAAGATAATCTAAATAACAGTCATTCCCGAAACAAACATTATTTTAAGGGTAATAGAATAGTAAAATTTGAATTGGGTGACGATGTTTTAGCAAAAGATTACCGATTGCAAAAAGCAAGCTGGACCCCAGCAAGAATTGCAAAGCGTTTAGGACTAAATACTTATCTGGTAAAAATAGATAATAGCGTGTGGAAACGACATGCCAATCAAATTTTACCAATACATAACAATGAACAATGTGAACAAGGTGAATGCGAGTCAGTGCAGTGCAACGAAAATGTTAGTAATATATCCTGTAATACCGCAACAGATCCTGTTCCAGAATTTATAACGGATAATGATCCATTAAATTCTGGAGCTAATAATAATGAATCAAAACAATCAGGTTAAATATTTAAATTCTAAAACATCCGAAATGACACTTTTCTCTTTGACAAGTAAATTTGGTCGGCCTATTTTAGTCGACGTTATGGTTAATAATGTTCCATTACGGATGGAGTTAGATTCTGGGTCAGCAGCGTCAGTAATATCATATAATTTATATATAAATAAATTTAATAATTGCAAAATATCGTCAACCAATTTAACCTTAATTAATTATACAGGCGAGACAATTTCTCCCTTTGGAATGATGTCGGTTAAATTAAATTACAATAATAGTATTAAAATAATTGATATTTATGTAATTAAAGGGGGAGGACCACCATTATTAGGTCGTGATTTTTTAAATCAATTTAATTTAGGATTTAAGGAAATTAAATACATAGATCAAACATGCTCAACGAGCGAAGCTTTGATTAAACAATTTCCTAAAGTTTTTTCAGACAAGTTAGGTACATTTAATAAATTTAAAATTAATTTAAAGATTAAATCTACCACAATACCGAAGTATTTTAAACCTAGGGCATTGCCTTTTGCTCTTAAGGGTAAAGTTGACGATGAGTTAGATAGATTAATTGAGGCAGGTGTATTATCACCAATAGAAAATAGTGCATGGGGTACTCCTATTGTGCCAATATTAAAACCTGATAACACGGTGCGCATTTGTGGTGATTTCAAGGTAACACTAAATCCTTTTTTGGAAATGGACCGCTACCCGCTTCCTCGCATTGAGGATTTGTTCAATAAATTGCAAGGTGGTAAAACATTTTCAAAAATTGATTTGACACATGCCTATCAACAAGTTTTATTGGATGAGGAATCATTTAAAATTACTGCAATTTCCACACATCGTTTTGGTATCAGTTCAGCACCTGCACTATTTCAAAGGTTAATGGAAAACCTTCTAGGTAAATTAGAGGGAATTTGCATTTTTCTCGATGACATTTTAATAACCGGAAAAAATACCGAACAACATTTAATAAGATTAAAAACTGTTTTAAACATTTTAGAGCAATCGGGTCTAACAGTAAGAAAAAATAAATGTTCATTTTTTCAAACTTCAATTGGTTATCTGGGTCATATTATTGACAAAGATGGGTTGCATAAATCTCCAAGTTTATTAAAAGCAATAGCAGCTTTTCTTGGTATGATAAACTATTATCATAGATTTATACCCAATATGCCTGATGTGGTACATTCCTTATACAAATTAATTAAAAAAGATGTTCCCTGAAATTGGAACAATGAGTGCCAATTAGCGTATGAAAAAATTCGAGAAATATTAATGTCAGATGATTTTCTGGTACATTATAATCCAGAATTAGGAATTAATTTAACAGTAGATGCTTCACAGCATGGATTGGGAGCTATTATCTCGCATATTTACGATTCGGGAATTGAAAGGCCAATAGCGTATGCTTCTCGTACGCTTAATAATGCAGAGAGTAAATACTCACAGATTGACAAAGAAGCTTTGGCAATTGTATTTGGTATTAAAAAGTTTTATCAATACTTATATGGTGGAAAATTTAAAAAATATCATTTTAAATGAACTGCATTCAACACATATGGGAATGGTTAAAACAAAATCACTAGCTCGTTCGTATGTTTGGTGGCCTTCTCTAAATGCGGATATTGAAAAATTATGCAGCAATTGTAAATTATGTCAGGAAACAAGAACTAATCCACCTAAAACACCTCTACAATGTTGGCCTATTCCAGGGGGAGTGTGGGATAGAGTGCATATTGATTTTTTAGGTCCATTACACGGCAATAATTATTTAGTAGTCACTGATGCATTATCAAAATGGTTGGAAGTTTTTCCAATGAAAAACATTACCAGCACGCAGACTATTGTAAAGTTAAGGGAACTGTTTGCTAGATTTGGCATTCCTAAGGTGCTAGTTTCGGACAATGGTACACAGTTCACTTCTCACGAATTTCGAGAGTTTTTAAAAATAAATAAAATTAAGTTCGTAAATTCACCACCTTATCATCCCGCCTCAAATGGAGCCGCGGAAAACTCAGTTAAAACAGTCAAATCTTGTTTGAATAAAGCGCATTCAATAAATAAAATATTTGATGTTGAAGCAACTTTGAGCAGATTTTTAATTGTTTATCGAAATACTGAGCATTGTGCTACAGGTGAATCACCTGCTCGCATAATGCTGGGTAGGCCATTGCGAACGCGACTAGACTGCATTAAACCAAATGATAAGGTGAGAGAAACTAAATCAGTTAAAGTTGTTAAAGATAATCTAAATAACAGTCATTCCCGAAACAAACATTATTTTAAGGGTAATAGAATAGTAAAATTTGAATTGGGTGACGATGTTTTAGCAAAAGATTACCGATTGCAAAAAGCAAGCTGGACCCCAGCAAGAATTGCAAAGCGTTTAGGACTAAATACTTATCTGGTAAAAATAGATAATAGCGTGTGGAAACGACATGCCAATCAAATTTTACCAATACATAACAATGAACAATGTGAACAAGGTGAATGCGAGTCAGTGCAGTGCAACGAAAATGTTAGTAATATATCCTGTAATACCGCAACAGATCCTGTTCCAGAATTTATAACGGATAATGATCCATTAAATTCTGGAGCTATTGTCGAAGAAAAACTTGGAACTCCTCTTGTACGTCCTCAACGTAAACGAGCACCTCCAGATAGGTTAAAGTATTAAAAAAAAAAAATTCTGTAATTAAGTGGAAGGAGTTGTAAATGTAATTGTATTTTAGTTCTAATGTTTATAATTAATTTAATTATGCATCTTTAATTAAGTGGAGAGGAATGTAATATATGTAGTATTCGGGTCAATGTGAATCAAGATACCGAACAGCGAAAAAACAATATATGTTATTTTTGTGTATATGTCAACTGAGTAAATAAAATGAGTTCAGACATTTTTGTGTGTATACTAGACATTACAGCTTTCTTTATATTTCCGATTAGTTTGATCGGTTCCATAGAGAAAATTTAATATTTTTTTTCTCCGTTGACAATCGTATTCTTGCCGTAGTTATGGGGCTTGCGTATTTCAATAATCTCTCAACCACCAATGGTTTTGGTCAAGAGGGAAACGAGGTTTAAAAATAATTACAATCATCCCGCAGCGTAATACTTGCGTTGCGGGTCTGTGAAATAAGTACCCACGTGTTTGTGCCGTGCGTCAAAACCTGTAAGAAAGTATGAAACTTGTAGGGACTTACACACCTCAAGCCCTTGGTAGTGGCGACCCCTGGCAACCCCTGCTAACACTAAACGGAAGAAGCTATAATCAAGCCAAATAACTCCTCAGAAGAAAGGAGATGTCTCCAAGCAAAAGAACCCCTTCGGAACAGGAAGAGTAAAAAAAGTTTTGCTCACCCATTTCCAAGTAGGAACCTAAGAAAAAAAGTCTGGGTTAAGGCTAAAAACTAACTTTCCTTTAATAAACAAGGTAAATGTCAGCTACAAAGAGGCTGTACTCAAACACCTCCAAGTAGCTGTCACTAATCTGTCCCATTCCATTGCCAAAATTACTAACACACAAACATAGCTCAACTTAAGAGGTAGATAAAACCATGTCAACTTCCGAGAAAGCATCTCCTACCTTTGGAAGAAAGTCACACAATAGATCCTTAGATTACCTGTGATCCTTACAGTGGCTAAAGAAAACAATCTCCAGCATAAAACCACTGTGGCCGTAATCAAAACTTAGCGTTGTGCAGACGGATTACCTCCTTAGACAGACAAAAGCTACTCTCTGGTTTCTGAGACCTCCGGATGCAGAAGCAGGACCAGAAACTCGATGTAAATAGCTGGAGTGCCTTCCATACAATCAAGAAGGACAAACAATAAGGTCGACTACTCATCCTAGGCATAGAAAAGTATGACGTCAAAAAGTTAAGTAGGAAGAACAACCGAGCCACATGTTCCTCAAACCACAAAATAGACATCATTGTAGCGTCCGCAAACCTAGCCCACAATACACCACCTCCAATCACTGCAATGGAGGAGTTGGTATAGTATTGCATAAATGGCAACATAAACCTGATCAAATTCAACTTAAAGCATACACACAAAATAAAAAATTAGTCTTCAAAAAATTGAGACTGACCAACAGCGCTACCTTTCGAGGCAACCTATTGCAGCGTTAATAAAGTTTAATGTGAACATGAAAATGTTGAAAAAATTAAAACTATCTAGGTAAGTTGGGAAACTCTTTAACAGAGGTCGCCCACTAAAGTCGGTGCTTGATTCTGACAGTACCATATCCTAGTGGTGTGATGAAATCGAACGACTTAAAGCTCCCGCAAAAAAATTCTTCAATAGAGCAAAAGTCTCAAAACGCCAATCAGACTAGATGTCTTATAAAGACAGACGAGAATATTACAAAAAACTTATTCGTTAACAACAAAGAAAATCATAGAAAACTTTTTGCAAAGAAATTAAATCTTGGATTGAGACTTAATCTGGGCTTTACATAAGTAAAGCATAAGCGGTGCAAATGGAGATTGGCGTCGTTCCGAAAGCCGCATGTATACAGAGCACAAATTGTTTGCATAAATCATGCCTGCACTTAACAATTTGATTGTTACTAGAACCTGCAAATTTTGTTGAATATTATATTATTATAAAAGAAGTAATTTTTATTTACATTAGGTAATACTATGTATAGTATGCCCATAGATATAATGTCTTTTCGACATCGCCTTAAATTATCTCAGCGGATTACTTCATTACCAATTATAATTATAGCACCTCGATGTTCAAGGGTGAAAATATTATATAAATATACAATATAATAATATAATAAACTTCCTCGGGTTCCAGTTATATAATACAATCATAATTGGTTGCTAATTAAATAATCCGTTGAGATAAATTAAGCTCATGTCGTAAAGACACTATATCTATGAGCATACTATAAATCTCAGGTCAGGATGGCGTTGATAAAAACAGCTGATCTATGCAGGGTTACTATAAACTTAAAAAATTTTACTTAATGTATTTTTTTATTTTTTAATACATTGTTTTATTAAGTTAAGTAATGTTTTCAAAATAAACAAATTAAGTTAACTACTATGTACCGTAATTATTACATTAATGCACGGTAATTTCAATCGCGTCATCTGGAAACGCCTGGGTTTATTGTCATATTATATACATTTCTTTCAGTTATTTAGACATATGTTGAAATTTGAAAAACATTTTTTTATTTCTGGTGCTTTTGTTAACATTTTAGCTACAATACTTAACAGCATAAAACGTAATGAAATAAAAATGTAATAATTTAGTAGTTGATTTGATTTGTATCTAACAGTGCTACTAGTTTAATAAACATTCTGTAGTTGCACTATTTAAATATATAAGTTTAATTAAATCAGTTATCTTTATTCAATTATTTTTTAATTATATGATTAATTATTGATATAATTCTTGTAAAATGTATTACATATCTTAGGAGAGCACAATTAAAAAATGTGTACCATGTTGTGTGTTTAAGTTTATATTTGTATTACCACCGGAACTAGTATTGCAAATTAGTTAATGATGGTGACTCAGTTTAACATAGAATTTACTTTCTTTTTGTATTTGCTGTAGGAAGGCCAACAGCCACAAACTGCGATGAGACACCATGAATTACGTTTCAACTTCCCAGTAAATAAATCTGCGCAATCTGCGAGTAGTGATATCAAATAATGATTCATTATTTAAATATATTGAACAATTCCGATTCTATATTATTATTAACCATTTGTATATAATACATTCATTATAATCCAAATAAAAACTAAATATATTTGAAATGGAATAATTTTAAATATTTTATTATTTCAAATTATTTCAAAATACTCCATATTCACGTTTTGATTTCCAGTGCATTAGTTTTTTTAAATACTATTGGAAAAATCACTTGAACAATAATAATCAAACTAACATGCAAAAAAACAATCTGTTGATTTCTATTAAAAATACTTACACATTCAATACGAAACATTTGCAATCAAATACAATAATCAGTTTATGTAAATTATTCTCAAACTAAAATGTCAATTTAAGTTGTAAAGTTTTTACTTACCTAGCAATAAAAGCTGCTGCAACTGTACGTATTTTTGAGTCTCTCAGTAATGCAAGAACTGTTAACAAATTACCAATCACACCGACTACCATAATCACCAGCGTGATCACTCCTGCCGCAGTCAACATGGGCCTGGAGTATCTGGAATCATAAATAATAAATATATAGAAACAATGCAATTAACAATTATGTTTGAATTCATTATCTAACTATTGCAAATATGCGAACTGAGCCGCCACCGATAGTCATCACCTATTATAGTATATACTTATTTTAATTAAACATTTAAATACCTATATCAAATAATAAATTATTTGTTTAATATTTAAAAATATAATGAGGTAAAAAGCACTTATTTTTTAATGTTCACTTAATATTGCGAGCTCTCTTACAACCGTTTAATAATTGCATACCTCATTTTTATCTCTTCTAGTGCTACGATAAAAAAGAATTGTTTAAATATTTACTTAATTTCTTCCCTAACGTATAATTCTGAGAATGTATACTTAAATATTTACACTTCATTTATTTGCGGGAATTACAAGATTTCAAAAAATATAAATATGTCGTGCTTTAAAGCACGTTCACAACATCATAAAGTTATATAAACGCCACCATATCAGATGTAATAAAATTCTATTTAGCTTTACAAACTTAATGTTTTCGACAAGGAAAATGTCACGTTTAGGCTTAAACTGTTATAACTACATTTAAATATTTTCATAATAAATCATTTTTAATGTACATACATAGTTCAAATCAGAATATTCATTCCTTTCTACGTGCAAATATATTAACTCACATTATTATATGTAAACTATCTTAATTGTTGATAATATAATTAAAATATATATACCCGAGTATAATGATCCTTAATATTTCGTATTCGTTGTCTGTATTTTGATAAGGAATTATTTCGAAAAACATTTGTATTGTTTATGACATTTTCAATCACTATAGTAATTTCGATTCATATATTATTGTTTAAATACTTTGTTATCAAGTTTGACATCATCAGAGTTATTTGTTATACTTTCAAAATTATCAACTCCGGCGCGAGAAAATAGTAATAAATTCTAATAAGTTACAATTAAAAAAAAAATAGCAAACAAAAAATAATTTACAATTTATAAGTAAAATCAAAATCTAAAAGCATGTTTTATTTTTAACATAGATTAGATTTAATTAGAACTTACTAAATTTTGATATAAATAATTAATTTACAAAATAGTAGAACAATAACTTTAAAATATATTATATAAAATCTTGAGTTATAGATATACATAATTATAAATAAAACTTCTGTAAAAAGAACAAATCATAATTAACGCATGAAATGTGAGCAACTATTATAGATAGTTTCAATCAGGCATTAGATTAATATAGTCAACATACTTTCATGTCTACATTACAAAACCAATCAGAGAAAAGCACCTTTTCCAAAAAAAGTATTAATAACAAAATAAAATTAATAAATAAAAACATTTTATTTAATATAAACCATGTTCATTTAAAAAAACATCGATAGATTGAATTTATGTGTAAATGTTATAATAGTTTTTTTTTTCTAATATTTAATGGTTTTTATGTTTTATGGTTTTGTTATACATAACTGATACTTTATAATTTTCAGATAAAGTACATAAATTTAACTTGATAATATTTAAAACCAGGTAAACGTTGCGGCTTATAGTTGCAAAATAACTGGAGTTTAGACAAATAAAAAAAAACATTATTGTGTATTGAATTGTCTGCTGGTAGTAATAAAAAAAGTTAAAACTTTGGGCCGCGCTGGGCGTTGAGCCGGGCTGGGCTTTGGGCCGGTCCGGGCTTAGACCTAGATTTTAGGCCGATCTTTGAGCCGTTCGAAAATTTTGAAAGTTGGTGCTGTTAAATTAAGGTAGATCTGCAGTCAATAGCTGATCTGTTACAACAATGTTCACACCAATGTTTGTACATGCATATTATTTGTATTTAATTATATTATAGTTTGTAATCATTAATAATAATAATATTCTTAACTATAATGTCAATTTGGAAATTATGAAAATTTGTTTATCACGACAATTTATGAAACTTTCAGAAATCAGACTGGAGGTATGAGAATTAAACGTTTTTTTATGTTTTAGACCATGCTTTCATTTTTTCTTTGCCTGTAATGGCATCAGTATATTTCTTTTTTGTGAAATTATATTTGCAAATAGCAACAAAATGCATTCAAAAATACAGAAAAACGCATTTATTTCTATATTTGATGGGTTTTTTCGGCTATTTCCTAACTATTATTTAACTAAAAGACTTCGACATATCATAATTTAATCCTTTCTAAATGTACTGGTAAAAAAATAAATCGATTATCAAATTATTTGTAGAAGCAGCTATGAAGCCAAAGTTGCCGTTTTTTGTTAAAATACTACAAATCAAGGTAGCGGTCGGTATGCTCTTAACTATAGTTTAGTGTAGATGTAGCTTTCTACAATGATGCAAATGTGCCTTAATCAAATAAAACAAATAACAAAAACTAACTTAATAAATCATTAAAATATATATAATTAAACTGTATTTGTGAGTTAAGGTAAAAAAAAATATTTATTTGCCAGACAAAAATTTAAAACGTCACTCACAAGTCATTTAAATAATCAATATTATATTCAAAGTAAAATTAATGTTTTTTTCTGTTCATGGCTATGCAAAAAATATTACACAATACTTATTTAGTAAATACTACAGATCTCGAAAATTAGCAAACTTTGACCCTGTAGGTTTTGCTATATTATTTCTTAACCTGTGAAATAAACGCACTTACTAATAACACATAATACTACTTTTTAAGTCAAAAACTAAATTAATATTGAGAATAATTTTATATAGACATAATTTTTTCGTCACAAACAAAAGTCATAACTGTGAAAGAAGAAGTAGATTCTTTTTTTACAATTATGAATTTTGTTTTTAAATATTCTACAGTTATATTTTTTTTTTCTATATTCCTCATTTCACTATTTATTTTATTCAACTCTCTAATAATTATATATAAAAGCACTCTACTCTTTTTTTGATATTATAATTTTAAATTTTCCGACATTATCTTTCTGGTTAAAGTATCTATCGTATGTTTGACTTAACATAAAAGCATGCAGTATGTGTCATTTTGTTTTGAAAATAAACCTCTGTATATAAAGTGAAAAAATGACAAAACAACTCACAATAAAAAGTTTATTAAATTTGAATTTCAATAAAGTAATATTCAAATATTCAAAACTTAACAAACAGTTCAAGATTTAGGATTTTCAAATACTTTATGTCATTGGATATTTTGTGCCCTTAAATAATAAATTACTTGCACTTATTGTAGCAATATTTTTTATTTTTCTGCTTGTACTTAAATCAAACTAAACACAAGTTTTACTGTTTTTTAATTATGTCTTAGTTTTATTATTACAAGTTTCTTTTTCCATTTTTCATTTTATTCATTTTTATCCTAATTTAATCTATCCGGTTTGTCTAAATAATTATCATTTTACATCAATAGCTAAAGTTTGAAGCCTAGTTGATTTTGTGTATCATCATCATCATATTAGAAGTTATAAGCAGAAACACAAATTTTATCATATACAAACGATTGAAAATTGATTTATCCTGTATAATTACGTAACTTGCACAAGCACAACTAAATCTGCAACCTTTAATTTTCCAACATATCCCTAACTAAAGATACTAAATTTGTTGATACATATTTTGTCAAAAATGTATGTGAAACATTGATACGCATGAACATGATTTAAATAATAATTGGTTGTGCAAAAAAACTGAATATCATCGATAAAACTTCAGTATCACAACTGGCAACCAAATTGCAATGTCTAAAGAGGTAGACAATCAAATATAGTTACATCAATTACTTGATTTTAAACATTTCTTTTTTTTTTTTAACTATTGTATCTATACTAACGGAAACTAGGCAAAAATTGAAGAGTTATAACAAATTGAACTGAAGAGGCAAGAAGTGATAAAAATTAATTGTCAACACGGCGTATATTAAAGCTGGTCACAAATATGTTCGATTGAATTAAGATTTGGGCTTTGAGCAGGCCAGTATATTTTTGGAATACCCACTTCTTTAAAGTACTATGTTACGATCTTTGTTGTGTATAATCATTCATTGTCCTGCATTAACAGAAAACCATTGCCAACAAATCCAACATAAGGTATCACACGCTTTTCTAGGATTTCTGCTATGTATCGTCGTTTTGTTAATGCGCTTCTGTCAATCGGAACAAGATCCGTGTGTGCTTCATAAGAAATTCCGGCCCAACACATTACTAAGCCACCCCCAAAAGCAACTTGAGGTGACCAAGTACAGGCAGCATAACGTTTGCCAACTCTTCTTAATACCTTATTTTGATCATCTTTGCCATAAGGACAGATTCTGCACTAATCCGTAAACAATACGTGTTTCCAGTCGTCCACTATCCAATTAATGTGTTCTCGGGCAAAAGCAAGTCTACGTCTTTTGTGAGCTGCAGTAAACAACAAAGGTGCTGTATCTGGACTGCAAGCTGTTAAACCACTTTCCCCTAACCTTCGTTGAACATTGGAAACGCTGACTGATGTTTCTTGAGCTTGCCGAAGCTGCTTTTGAAGCATTATAGCGGTTTGGGTTCGATTTCTTTATGCAGAAATCATGACAAAGCAATTGGTTCTAGCTGTTATTTTTCTTTTAGCACCCGCACCGGGCCAACGGTAATAAAAACCAGTTGCAAGAAACTGTTGGTGTGTTCTTTGCACAGTCGAACGACTAACATTTAATTGTCTTGCCACATTTAGTTAACTTACTCCACTTTCTATCAATGTCACTATCTGTACAGTTTTTCGATATTTTTTATCCAATATTACGGATTACACTGTACTCTACAAAGGCATGTGTAGTACTAAGATAAGTTTAAAACTTATTACTCATCTACACACAAGCAAAAAGCTTGAAAAAAATCGATTCCAACAAACGTTTTTAACAAGTATTTCACAATTTTATGATTGTTTGGGTTTTTTTCTGTTTTGTTTCCATTGTTTACAGAACCGCCTGTCTTTGCAGTATACATACTAACTTGTTTTATTTAATTAATAGCAAGAAGTATTTAAAAATGTGAATTACGTATAATTTTTTGGTGGCTCATCATGACGCGCAGTGTATATAATTTTTTTTCACAAATATTTGCTATCACAAATAGTGTTTTTTTTAATACCATTTTGCACAATTACTTGTTTGTAATATAACATACATTTATATGTATAATTAAAAAAACTTGCAAGTAACTTCAATTAGTACGCTTTGGGCATCTGGGTACAATTATAATTAACCGCATCTGCCCTTCAATAAAACAATTGAATATTTAATGTTATTATACATTTTATTTGTATCGTCTACAGAACATCATTAAATTATTGTGAGTGAGATTGTTATGATTTATAAATAAATAAATTGTTTTTAAATGATCAAAACTAGTCAACCATTAGTAACTAAAAATGCAAAAAAAAATATTTATATAATTAGTCACACAATTTTATGATTACAAAAACAATGTGTACAAAATACATAATTAAGCTGATTATATTAACTATATATGTTTATGTTACGAATGTCAAAATAAAGATGTTTACATAAGTTTGTCAATAGACAACAATTTTAGGTAAAGCATAACATTTCTTAAGTTTAAATTAATTTGGCAACGCCACTGTCGTAATATGCAAAAGAGGCGCATAAATTACCTGGCCCTGGTCATTCGACTTTTTCATGAAGATGGGACAATACAATAGATTGCTTACACGCTCCTGTTCACGACATTAAATTATACAAAAAGGTTTTTGATTTATTGTCTGATGTTGAAAATTAAAATAAATTTAATATGAAGACGAAATAAAAAAAATCAAATATTAATCATTTTTGTATAGTTAAAAAAATTGTTGCCTTAATTTTTAAATTAACAACATGTTATGACCTAGTTTTGTCATTTTCTGTCTATTATAATTATTATAAATAAATAAATAACTCATAAGTATATAAAAATATAAATCATTTATTCAAATCTAGTCTACAACCTCTAGAAGCTATTGTTAAATTAATTAACAGTAGATTGTTATTAAACAATCAATTCATATAATTTCAATACTATTATTTTAAGTCTTGTGTTATATTTTCAAAAATTATAAACATATTAAACTAATAAATACCTGTGGCTATTCAAATCCGGCAGCACCATTATTTACAAATTGATACACTATTATTACTCACAGTACATCAAATCACAATAAATTGTTATTAAATTGAAAATATATAAAACAACTAAGGAACACTATGACTACTGACTACACCATGATTACAGATTTACGTCCCTTAGCAAACTAATCTTATCGTTAACCAAACTGAGCCGCAATGTATCCGGCAGTAATAATCTTTTATTTGGGCGATGCCTTAACTATCTAGGTATATACAAAAAATATGTTTTAAGTAGGGGCAAGTGGATTTACATAATTTGTGTTCAATTATCTGTATAAATATCTTGTAATATTGAGTATGTTTGTAATTAATAAATGTCTCTTGAGATATGAACATGTGTCGGAATGAAGCCGTGGGGTATTTACATTTATATATTTTACAGATTTAATTAATTTTGATACACATATTTGGAATGTCTCTATACTATTCAATGTGTATGATACAATTAAAAATTTAAAAGTTGTTAGTGCAATCTCTTCATATTTAATTTAAATAAATAAAATAGAAGATTTAATAATAACTGCATAACATAATATGAATCTTATTGGAGAACATTCTTAATATTATTTTACACATTCAAATATACGTATTAAATAAATTGAAACAAATATATTTATTTTTCAATCATCATGAGACTATTTTTATTACATTTATTTTTGAAAAACTTTCGTTTTTTTAACTTGGCGCATGCTTAAAAATGTGTTTTATAAGACTTGTCTTTTAATGTACTGTTTTGGCTATATACGCTAAAATAGTACGATTAAGTTATAGTATCGTAATAAAGCTTATTAAAAAACTGCCTTTCAAGCTTATTGCTTGTATTTCAATGGTTGTTAATGTAACCCTGCTATGCTATTTGACCTCAACCAAAAATAAATGTTTATATTTCAGTTGTTATTTGGAACAACAAGTTTTCTTTAAAATTATCAATTCCATATTAAATTTAGTTTTAATTTTTTTATCAAATTTTGCAAGCATAAAATGAATTTGTTACACTTGTGTCTCAAGTCAATGTTATAATTTGCAATGTTAATTCTGTATTATAAAAACATTTTTGCTGCTAATGTTATAATATTAATTATTCAGATAATAAAAAGTAACGCCAAGCATAAAATTCGAAGAAATCGTGTCGTTTAAAGATAATCCTAGTGCTTAACAAACACTTTAATGACAGATTATAAGTAGATTAAATTAATTATTGTAACTACTAAATTTCTAGAATTAAACTGATCTTAAAAATGTATTCGTTTTTTATTAGTATACTAAATCATTTTTAAGAAAACTGAAAAAAAAATGTTTTTTAAAATTAGAGCCGTCTCAGACGATACTGATTTTAATATTACATTTAATATTAAATGATGCGCGCGCGACTTTACAATAAGAATTTAGAACTTTTCAGTTGCTGACACGAAATAAGTACGTAAGCATGCGCATTGAACTAACCTGTCAGTGAAAATGATATATAATATATATATAATATTTCAGTTAACACACCATTTCTAGCATGCTTATATTTATAATCGACGTTCTTCACTGCGTATAAGCACGGGCGTGTTTTATACATGTCAATTAGCAATTGAACCTGTACTATAAGCTTAGAATTAGATTATTAAAAGTTATTTTTATTTAAAAAAATGTAGGATTAAAAAAATTTATCATATAGTTTCTTAATTAATTTGTTTTTAATTTAATTTTTTTAAATCTTAATTAATTTAATTAACCTTCCGTCACTGGCGCGCGTCTCTCACACTCCACGCATTTTATTTTTTTAATATCTTTAAACTCTGAAACTCCAGTAGATATAACACTTTTTTGAATTATTAAATATTTTACAAATTAATACACATGTTCTCACATTTTAAACTAAAATAATCTTTAAGATTAGTGTATTCTTGATTTATATTTATTTTATATTGTAAGAACACCGGAAATTACGGGCAGTTTTGAAATCCTAATTAGTATTAAATCTTGTACCTCAGAGTATATATTTTTATTTAAAATGATAAAAATGTTTTGTTTATTTTTATGTATTACCCATATCAATACCAATTTTATATTTTTTACAAAACCGGCCAAAAATCACTCTTAAGTCCGCTGCCAGTGAAGGTGTAGGATCAAGTGCCAGTGACGAAAGATTAAATAATAAATTTAAGTTTTAAAATTTATGTAATAATGATAAAATTGGTATAATAATATTTAAATATAATTCTTTAATTTTAGGTTAAGTAAAGAAATTCGGCAAATATATTTCTGCAGACATAATTGGGCACTTGCTAATAATGTAATAACAAATAAAATTAACAAAATAAACAAAAAGCAACAAAACATATTAACAGAACAAATCGATAGATAAAACCAAACAAGCAAAGGTAACGAATATAAATATATCGATACGTGCTCGTTTCATGCGCACGCATATAAAGTCCTACTTTGTCGAAGAAAATAAAACAGGTTTTATTTCCTTGCATCAAAACATATTAACTCGGCGCGCGCATAATTTATTATTAATGTAATATTAAAATCAGTATCTTGTCAGACGGCTCTTATACAATATACACATACAATATTTTATTACACTACATTACATTTATATTTTTATTTTAAAATTTACAAGTAATATTATTGCCAAAAAGTTTTATTTCTCAGGTTCATTTTATATTTAAATGTTTTGTTTTAATGTTTTGTAATAGTCAATAGTTATATTAAATAAGTTATATGTTAAATAAAATAAATGTTAATCTTAAATTTTTTAAACTATTTAAGCTCAATAAATATTGAGTCTATATGACCCGAGAAACACAAATGTATAGTGGTCGAGAGAAGAGCAAGGTTTATTTTATAATGTTGATTTGATAATGCAACAAGAAAAATAATGTAAAAATTTAAAAAAAAAGTGTGAAAAAATTGTTTCATAAATATCATTATAAATCTTGTTCTGTGACAAAAATTCACTCTTAAAATGCATTTAACTTATAAATACCGTCTATTATAGAGACATCAGTAGACTGTCAATATTGATATGTTCTTGCTCGATAAGAGGTTCTTATATATTATATGTGTACACGTAACTGGTTTATTTTGAACTACAATACAATATAAAATTTACTGCGTACTTGCCAAGTATACAAAAATAATTTTTTATTAAGTTTTGTTGATAGCACGTAACTGCGTACTTGTAAAGTATACTTGAACAAAAAATATGTATGTGCAAACAATAGCACAAAAAGGTTAAACTCAATAGTAGCAATAATTATGCGCCTTTGGATTGGTTTATAAAAGTATGAAACCGTTAAAAAATCCTACAATTTTTTTGTCGTTTTTTAATTTACTCGCAACTTTTTGTTAAAAAATTGCAAATTTAACTCAAAAAAAAAATACTAGTGAAATCAATCAGAAATTTTCCGTAAAATCTAACTTCAAGGTAAAAAAAAACTAAAAAATGCTCCTTTTTGCCCAACTCACCGAGAACAAAAAACTGGTATTGTGGCTACGAAAAACTTCTGATTAATTTCACTAGCAACCTTTTTTTTTTTTTTTAGTTAAATTTGGAATTTTTAAACAAAAAATGGACAAAAAAACTAAAAAAAATCGTAACATTTTTTTATGAGATTCCGATCCAAAAACAAATTTTTTTAAATTAATTAATTTACATATCATAGTTTAATCTTTTCTAAACGTACTTGTAAAAAAAAAACTGATTATCAAATTATTTGTAGAAGCAGCAATGAAGCCAAAATTGCCTTTTTTGTTAAAATACTACAAATCAAGGTAGCGGCCGGTATGCTCTTAAAAACTAAAATTATATGTTTGATTAAGTTATCAATTTTTTTAAGAATTAGTTTTGGTTAGGGATATTGTAACTCCTATTAGAGCTCCCAACTTGTTTGGACTGCGCTTTTTTAATTAAATTGTTGTAGTCTTACCAAGTGCGTCATATTTTTTAGTTTTGAACTTTAATCATAGAAAATGTTATTTAATTGTCTTCTCTAATCTATTTCCGGTAAGAAACTGGATCTGTCATTTGAGGCCGGAATTTTGGGATAATAATTACTCAGACCGTAGATTTTCAATTAAATTTTGATTTGTTTTGGTTTCTGTTTGGCGATTGGCGTTCGCACCTTCTTTACCAGGGCCGGTATATCAAGGGTGTCCGTACGTCCCGGTTTTCCGAGATATGTCCAGGTTTTAACATTCTGGTCCCGGTGTCTCGGTGTCCCAAAAAAAGTTTCCGGACAGTTAATAGTCTTGGTTTAAGTTAATGAAATAAATTATTTAATATATTTCAAAAACAACCTTAAAAATTTTTGAATATTTTTTAATCTACATATATAGTGACGCGTTCTGATTTTTAAATTTAATGCATGCTTTGTTTTGCGTGATATAACGTGATTATCAGTATTTTTAAATAGATTTTTTTTTTTAATTTTTGTAAAGAAAATTTTTCAACAATTACAATGCTATAAGGTATTATGGGTCTACGATTACGGTTTTTAAAATACTCATTATAATAATAAAACAAAATGTAGTACGTTTTCAATGATTTATAGTAATAATAATAATCATATTTAATTGTAGTTTTTTTTTAATTGTATTGAAAATAACGGAAAAACAATAATTATTTTTATTTGGTTTGTATTTTTATGGAAAGATCTTTTTTTTTGTTGTTTGTCCCGATTGGGTCCTGAAAAAATGTGGACACCCTAGGTATATCAAAAAAACATTCCCCACTAACACATCACATTAAATTAACAACATTATTGTAATCTTATTTTAAAAATGGATAATAAGATTAGAAAAAAAAATGTTTTTAAAGTCAGCAAATCAACCGACACATTTAAAAAAAAACTTAAATTGTTCAAAAGAATATTTTTCAAATATTGGTGTTGAATTCTTGCTTAAACGTCAGGGTTCTAGCTTTGAGTAAACAGATCAATTTTTTGAAAAGTAGTGTATTTGCGTACCCAAACTTCCGTTCACCGGATCCAAAAAACCTTATTCCTACCAATTTTAAACGTAGAGAGGCTAAATCTAGCTTTAAAGGACTGGTGACCTTGGGTACCTAAATTCCCAGCCCCGGTACAAGACCTTGTCTGTTACACTAACCAATTTAATCAACCAAACATTGACTTAGTTTGTAGTTTAAAAGTTAATTTCAGTAGTCTACAAAAAAAATTAAATATTGTTTATCAGTATCTTCAACATAGAAAACCCTATACCATTTTTTTAACTAAAACAAAAGTAAACAATAAAGAACCATACTGCTTTAATTTAGTAGATTCTGATTATTATCTTGACATTGGTTATAATAGCCTGTTTTTTAAACTCAATCTTCCCGATAAAATTGTTTTTGTAATAGGCAAACTTTTTGGATGTTTTTTTTGGAAGTTTTGACAAGCTTCTAAAAGGTAATCATAAAAAATCTAAACATTTTTTTTTCAGTTGCAAGAGCCAATATTTTAGGGTTAACGTTTATGCAACTATTCTTTGAATATGTACCTGAAAACACAAATATATATTATCGCACCCGTTAATTGAGAGAATGGAGATTGGACTAGTATCTACCCACACTCTCATATTAAATGTAATTATGGTTAAATGGACACTAATTTTATATTATACTAACGACTTGAATTTTAATAATAAATGCTATATTTAAAAAAAATTTGCCGGTGCCGGAGTTCGAACCTGCGACAAATTACGCGCCGAGATTCGAGTTAGGCGTTGTTATTTGTTACGAGATTTTAATGTACATTATACTGAATAACTAAACCATCTTCTACAACATTGTCCGGACAACTAACTATGATTTTTGCTGCTTTTTATAATCTTATTCAACTAAATCAACAACCCACATATTTTTCTATATCATATTTTAAATTTAAAAAGTAAAACTAAAATAGGAGCTTGTATGCTTCTCATTGATTGGCAAACACTTTCAGAAATACATTTTTATTGAATGCAATGCAATTATTTAATTCATCTACATTTGCAATAAGTTGAGTATTATAAACCAAACATTTAAGTAACCGCAGAGATGAAATCTATAGAATAAGTCTGGCAATGAACTGAGTGGAAATTAATTAAAAAATCATAACAATTTAAGATAAAAATAAAATTGATACACCGTTCATAGGAATCAATGCTTTTATGTATATAGTATTTAAATTTACTATTTATATAATCTATAAAAATTTAATTATTCGAGTGTGCAATTTCAAACCGTTTAATTTCATCTTTATAGCTTCAAGTAAACCATAATAATAAAATTGTGTCATGCAATATCCCTATTAAAATATGTATTAGCGGCTACATAAAACAAATTTAAAAAATATCATATTTCATTAATTTATAACATAATAAATTATAGTTTACTAAAAATATAATAAATTATTATCATAATTGCAACTCGATATTTGTAATAGAACTCATTTTTTTTATAAGATAATAAAAACTGTTAAAACTTTCTTCTAACGAGATCAAATTAATTACTTCAAATAAAAATAAAGAGTCACTCACATTAAGTCCCAATTAATCCTAAATTATCCAGACAATAAATTAATTAACAAAGACACTGCACTTGTTAAACTAAACAACGTTTGAAAATGTACCACGTTTTAATGCCTCAAGATGTTACTTTTACTAGTCTCTGTTTTCGTACATATAGAATACGCGTTATATGATACGTGCGCTTTTTTCAAATAATAATAGTAAACATATGCAATGCAGCTGAAAATGCAGACTCGTAATATAATCGCTTATAAATATCAATGATAGAATAATCATGCGCTCGCGGCAATTATTATTTAACAATAATAATAACTATTATATAATCAAAAATATTCATATTATCGGATAATCTAACAAGTTGCGACTTTATATACTAGTTAATTTGTAAAATGTTCAAACTTTATGAATTTCTACAAATTAGGGCCGGTTGAAATATATTCAACTAAAACTTTGTATTTTATTTATAACCAAAAGCTATCAAATTATAAAATTCAAAGAATTTTGTTCATATAAATGTGACATGCATCAATTCCTTAACAAAACAATAATAAATCGTTTCTATTTCTATTCGTTATTATCTAAATTTTCAAGGTCATGACTTCATTACTTTGAGACATTAAAAAATATTTTGTCGAAAGTGTACAAATTTACAAATATTTAGTTTTATGACGGCATTGCTGCTTCCTGTTTTGTTCAAGAATATGCGTTCTAAGAACATTTGCGGAAACTATTAAAACCGCACCATTATCGGTTTTGTTTGAAATGTACGTAGTTCCTACGATAAGAATAAATTAACTGGTGATTTCACCAAACCTAGTTAAATTTAATGCAAGTACGATTAAAGTATTACTTCATTGTTTTACAAATTTCATGAGTTGCAATTGTTTTGTAAAAGATAATATTTTAAAAAGAATTTTTATTTAAAAACTTAACTGCACAAAAGCAATTAATAATAACATTTTATTATAGTCATATGGCAATATTTGAGAGGTGATTTTTGGAAGAAATAATAATAATAATAATAATAAATACATTATATTGAATATCATCTGGTCATTCTTTCAAATGTGAATAATATATGCATTTTGTATAAGATCTATTCAGAGAAATTGTGAATAAAGTCATAACTAAACACTTTGCTTGGTAAATGAATAATTCATCTGTTTGAAAACTATGCATTTTTCTAAAAACCTTTTCTGAAATAGTTAAACTAGTTTCATTTTAGTAGTACTAATATTTTGTATAGTTAAATTGCATTTTATTGTCATATTTAATTAATTATAAATTTAAATTTAAAAATTATTTGTTTTTGTTATAAAATTGATTAGATTTGAAAGTAGTGTACTTTGGTTTTAACTTAAATTTCGCAGCATAGATTAAAAAAAAAACAAAAAAATGCAGTTCTGCTAAATTAGATCTTTAATGTGTAATCCCAAAAATAACTTTTTTTTATTTTTATTATTCTGAAGAATATGAGATAAAGATGAACTTGAAACGTATAGGTTTTACTAGCTGAAAACCGTTTTTTTATGTGCCCTCCGATAACAATTTATTTCTATAATTTTTTTCCTTGTTTATCATACTCGACAAACTTGAAAACTTTGTCATATGCGTTTCAACATTTAACTCGTGTGGTTTATGGCTAATTACCTGCAGGTGAGTTTAATTACTTAATTATTTTATATTGATTATCTTAATATTATTTGTTTGTTTTTGAAAATTTGTTAATTAATTTTAATTGTTGGCTAACCACTTTATCAATTTAATTATATTATAGAGAAGTTATAATTATGCTGAAATAAACAGACTTTATTTATTGGACTTTTTATTAATATATACTTACAACATCCTTAAGCTACCAACAAAACCACATTATAAACTTACCGCTACGCTACAGCCTATCGAAGAAGCTTAGATTTTGTTTACAGCGTTTTTCTTAAAAAAAAAAAAAGATAAAATGGGTCAAACTAACAGAATTTAAAACACGCAGTAAAGCAAATATAGCAGCCATACCAAAAGCAAGTAGCTGACACCATATTTTTGAGGGAATTGAACAAAATGACTACCTGATAAAGATATGAACATTGTAGCCAGAAGCAAATACATCAGATTCACAGGTCCATTTATATGCAAACTATTAGCTAGCACATACCCGCAAGTAAGTCAATCTATTCGTATAAGTAGTAAAATTTCAAATCGCTCAATGTTTGCTGATCTGGCTGCCAGTGAAGAAAATGTGCGCAGAAGGAATGGTTTGCCAACCATCACTACTGCCAGTAGCCTACTATCTCAAATGTCAGATAAGGTAGCACATTTTATAATGCCACCATTAATCAAGGTAACATCAGTAAATAGTAATACTATGCATGTAGAGTAATTACTAACCCACTAATTTAAATGTAAATTTACATTCTAAGGTTAATGATGCAGGTAAAAAATAATAAAAGCAATAATCATTATAATTATCTTACAACTGAGCAAACAGTAAGCTTGGATTCTTAAGTGTCATAATTTTAGTTATAATAATAATATGAATACAAGTATTCCCACTTAGGCTAATAATAGCCATCAATGTTATTTAATCGTAATGATACGATTTAAGTTTTTTGTTAAAACAACTTCTAAAACTTGTAGATATTGGAAACTTACATACGAAATATTTAAAAAAATACTATCTATACAACTGACAAAACCTTCGGCAGGCAATTTTTTTATACAAACCCACCAACCAAATGCGCGTGAAAATAAATAAGCGCAACTACCAAATTTAAATAACACAAGTACTAAAATCACGTTTTCTCTAAAAACCCAATAATTTCAAATAAAATGTTCTAAAAATATTTTATGATTTTAATCATGTGAATAATAAAAGTACGTGTTCAGTGGTTATAAGTTTGTTGTATAATCATCAATGTACAGCACAATGTTTGGAATGGTAAAGTCTTTTTTGGAATACATACCCATATTTTTTGCAAGCGGAGTACGCGTCACAAGAGCATTCAGTGATGCAAAATTACTAATAACAATATTAGTTGCATATTAGAAGAAACTAGATGCATCGTTAAGGATAAAATAGAAGTAAGCTACTTTAATATTATGCGCATATCTTTGGTGAAGTACCTGGTAAAATATTTGCTTATAAATACAACATAAAACTTGTTAACCAAACGCCATTTTTGGTAAAACCTTACCCAATTCCATATACAGTAATAAAACGCAGTAACACACCTTTCTGTTCCCCCTTGCTGACAAAAAGAACGGTATTGTACTAAACAATCGCATGGAAGCCGATTCAGAACTGCATAGGTCAGTAAACAACATACTGCATGATATAGGAGAGATAAACTACATGTCCACACTTGACCTAATTAGTTCATACTGGCAAATCCCTTGTCGAGCAAATGTTAAGCAATATACGGGTTTTATGACAGATTGACGCTGTTATCAATTTAACAACATTTACAAGATACAGTTTTTGGACCCTTTACCAAGAGCTACATTGATCATCGGTTAATTCAATTTAAGACTAGAACTCATGAATCATTTCAAACAATAGAGTTCTTACAAGACTACGTGATTATTAGTTAGATTGTCAAAATCTGCTTTTATTCTTCCAGCGGCTAGGTTAGATTAGGTTGGGTTTCCTTCCTGCAGTTTCTTCTTTGAAAATTTCAAGACGTTTTGCCATTTGTCAATATAGTCTTTGAAAAGTATAAAGTATGAGTATACTATCATTTGCAAAACTATGAATAAAACTTTTACTTGATTCTTCAAATAACTAAAAATTCATTAATGTAAATCATAATTAAAGTTGGCGAAAGAGCAAAACCTTGAGGAACACCAGCAATAATAATTTTGGGGTCAAAGTTAAAACCATCAATTCTAACTATATTATTTTTATTGTCAAGAAAACTACTGATAATATTTACATTAACATCAAATGCTTTGAAAAGTCTAGAGCTACTGCAACGTTTTTTGCATATTTATCTAAGATAGAATTCCATTTCTGAATATCAGAAGTCAGAATGCATACCGCAAAGTCTTCTGCATCAAATTTTACGTTTGATCCACGTCAGTATTGGCAATTTTGGAAGTTTTAAAATGCTTGGTAGAAAAGCTTACAGTGCCTGTAAGTTTAATTAATTATTTATTTTATATTGATTATATTATTAGTATGTTATTAATATTGGGTTGGTTTTTAAAATTTCTATATTAGTTTTAATTTATTGGTTGCACGTGGCTACCCAACACTTTATCAGTTTAAGTATGTTTTAGGCAAATTATAATTATTTTTAGTCTACTGTAGCAAAAATAAATTAAATAGAATTAGTTTTTATATTATTCAGAAAAAAAAAGAATTTTATATTAGTTTGTCTAAATAACTTATTCATTATTGTTATTTATCTCAACTGTATTATTAATTATATTGTTATTTTATTATTATTTCCATTTTTGTTAATATGTATTTAGTTGTATTATGTAGTTTTGGAGAAGAATTAAAACATAAAGACAAAAGACCACAAATTGAAAACGTGGTCCACGTGTTTAATTCATTATTAAAAACACTACTTATTAGCTACGTTCAGAACGACTCATCATCAGTTTCTGGCGCTGAAGAGTTTTTTATGTTATCTACCTAGCAATAAAAACAAATTTAATATGCTATCGCAAAATTTTTGAGAATTTTTTTAATTGAGTATATGGTAAGAGGAACTACAATAATGGGCAATGTCAACAAAGACACAAAAACTGTACACAAAATAAGACTCCACAATAAATATGCTCAAAAAAGTGCTTCTGCACAACAACTGCAGGGTGCATAGCGCGCAAACTGTTCAATAAGTAATCAACAAATGCAGCTTTAAAAAATTACAACATCTATTTACTGTACCGAGCTTGCCCTTGTAACTATTATCTCTTTCCAATTGTATCAAATAACGAATTGGAAAACACTGTGGAGTATTATACGTTATAACAGTATCTGTTTTTATTGTTGTGTTGTTTTAGTAAGTTCTCATCTTAATACTTAATAAAAAGTAAGTAATAAAAACAACACCTCCACACCACCAAACATACATTTTTTTTTAATATAACTTGTCCGCTTAACCGCTGATGACTGCTTTGTTAGCAGGGAAGCGTACCTAAAACTATGATAAGTAAAATGACAAGCGCTTGGAGCAAACATTGACCTAGGGGTAGTCAGCTATGGCGTTTAGTTTGCACAATTTACAATGACAAAAAGTAGCCATTGCAATTTTTTATTGTTTTTATATCACGATGCTCACATATAAATTAATGGCGTTTTCGGCAATTTTTGGTACTTGAACTTGGTACATATTAATTTTAATTTATGAACTTAATGAATTTATAAGTTAAAATTAAGATTGAGATGCAATTGTATTAATTTAATATAAAAAATATTGAGTAAGTTTTTTACATTAATACTCTAATTGACAAAAAGAACATGTAAGCAAGGGTCTGCAATGCAAAAGGGCCCTCTAGTACTGGGGTACTGGCAATTTTAAAACCGGTGGAGGGGGGGGGGGGAAGTTATTTTTAATTACAAAGTTGTTAGTATTTTTTCAAACACCTGAATGTAATTTGCAGGAGTAGCTGAATGTTATGAGGCACATGGAAAGGTACAGAATACTCCAACTTATTCTAGAAAGAAAGGTGCTGGGAAAGAGAGGTCCGGGGAGGAGAAAAATATCCTGGCTTAAAAATCTGCGCCATGGAGTGACCTCAATACAACTGTTCCGAGGAGCCGTGGATAAAGTGAAGATAGCCATGATGATTGCCAATATTCGCAACGGATAAGGCATAGAAAGAAAAAAAAGCTGAATGTGATTTTACCAAACGCAACTTGACGCTGCTCAACCTGAATAATATTCCTGGTTTAGTTTTATATTAAATTTCTTTATTTCTAACAATTTTATGCTAAATCCTGTAAATTTTCATACATTACTGCAAATTTTTATACACAAATTGATTAACTTTTTCAATTTAAGTACTTTTTGAAAGTTTTAGTAACTAGATTAAGTAGTTTGAGTTAAAAAATGCAATCTTTGTTTAAAGTTTTGGATCACATTTTCCAACAATTCTGGTCCAATACTCTTTGAAATGTGCATTTTAAAGTCTTCTATTGTTTCAAGACGCCTTTTATAGACCTTTTGCTTCAGGTATCCTCTAACAAAAAGGAGCCGTCAAATCAAAGGAATTGGACTGCCATAATATTATACCAAACCTTGAAATCAAGTGACCAACATATTATGCAACACAATTTGAGTTTGCCGTGTATACTTGGTAAGTCTGCGTAATTCCGGCCTTAAAAATAATTTTAGCATATAAATGTCACGTTTAGAATTAATAGTAACCGTATGATTTTTTTTTTTAAATATGGTCTTAATATTAAAACACCGCACGGTGACATTACAATCATGAAGTGGTTTTTCAAGAAGTTGATGTGAATTGTCTTTAGCACAGAAGCGGAAGTTTTGCTTGTTACATATCCACTAAGATAAAAACTATTTGATTTTTAGCATTTTTCAAAACTTGCAAAAACCGCTAGCAGAAAGCCACAAAAACTTGAATTTTATATGAGTGCAAATCAAAATGCAAAAGTCTTTCGGAAATTTGCAATGCAAATAAATGCCTTGTTGCTGATCGTTTTGAGCTTCTTCTTACAGTTTTTCTGACTTATTCGATATTTTTGGCTGTTCTTACTGTACGTATGCCTCCAATAAATGTTGAGCCAACGTTTCTCTTAATTTTGAAGTCTTGCACCTACCTCATTATTGTTTGTGTGGAAATCATCCGTGTCTTCCAACATTAAACTCGAGGCAAAACTTTTTAACAGTCTAAAATTCAAATTATGTACAGATCTTATAATGTTTTTATACAAAAAATTTGACAGTTTAAAATATTATTTGGCAGATCTGATACACAGATGTAGTAACGTTTTTGACAATTTTAAATCAAATGTGACACATCTGGCAGATTGTATACAATTTAACTGTTTAACAATTTTTGATATTTTGAATAGTTTTTTGACAAATTTAGTAACATTGTTGACAGAATAAAGTACAATTTAACATATTATATTGCTGTAAGCAGTTTTTATTACATTTAAGTATCAGTTTAGAATACAATTGGTCAGATCTGGAAAGTTGCTTCTTATGGTATATATTACACATTGCTTTTAATTGTTTGGCAATTTTAGCAATTTTTTAAATTTTTTAATAACATTTTGACAGATGTAACAGTTTAAAATTTTGTTTGGCAGATTTGGCAAATTTATGCCAACTTATTACAATGCTGAAAACTATTTGACACTTTTATAAACTTTTTACAGATCTAGTAATTGTTTTGACAAATATAATTATTTTTTGATAGTCTTTTTGGCCGTTTAGATGCTCATTAGATAGGTCTGCTATATATTTGTTAACAAAAATTATTAATGTAAATTGTTTGACAGTTTAGAATTTTTTGATTTTTTTAACTTTTTTGATTAGTAACATGTTTGACATCTTAAAATACAATTTGACATATCTGGTAGATGGTACGCATATTAGTAGTAAATTGTTTGGCAATTTTAGTTTTTAGTTTTTTAGTTTTTTTTGTATCTTTTTGACAGATTTATTAACATTTTTGACAATTTGACTTATCACATTGTTAAAAACTTTGGACAAATGTATTTACATTTTTTGACAATATAGAATGCAATTTTTGACAAAGGTAGTACATTTAGCCAACTTATGACATTTTTACACATTATTTTTAACTATTCCTAAGTTCCAGTAACTTAAAAAAAAATTGTTAACAGTTTAGAATACTATTTCTGTCAACTTAAATTATATTTGTAACTTGTTTGACAGTTTTAGTAACTCTTTGACGTAGTAGGTTTTTTACTTTAGTATACAATTTGACAGATTTGGTGGTACAGATTTGCAAACTTATAAAAATTTAAACTGTAAAATTGCATGTATTTTTCCAAAACCGTTTTTAAGGGATTCCTCAATACTTTTGGTGGGGCCCAAAAACCATAGCCCCGCCTCTGTATACTTAGTTTCATTATATAGTTTAATATTTGATACTGCTGAAACCTCGATTTTGATTTTGAAACAGTAAAAAGTTGGATTTTTAGAGTTAAAATTGACTACGGTGGAAAACCCAGTCAATTAAGATCTTTATTTATAGATGATACAGATTCAAACCTAAAAGTTTTAAAGCATTCAGCCATATTTGTTAATATATTATAGTCGTATATAGAACTAGCTAATTACGACACTTACGAAATTGATAAACTAATATTTAATTGTACGTGTATTAAAAATTATGTCTGTACATAGAAGTTAAATAGCCCAAAAGACCATTTTTTTTAAAACATTCAATATATTTTGTAGCGGTTCAATGGTGTAATTTATTAGCGTTAAAAGTCAAGTTTTTCCAAGTATTATTAACAAATAGAGTAACAATAAACAAATTTTATTTACCACTTTAGTAAGATATTTATATGAAAATTAAATGTCAATAAATTAAATAGATATATTAATCTTAAATAAATTTGAACAATCTTTGACTCCAATATGATAAATTAATATTGGATTAATAAAATTCACTATGTACATATAACGCACGAGCATTATTTTACGATACTATTTTTCTTTAACACTTATCTAAAAAATAATAAAGCACGTATAATATAAAATTTAAACTTCCGTGTTTCTTATTTGTCTTTTAGTTTAATTTTTGTTAATTATATTATATGAATATTAATAATACATACTGCTTAGAAAGTAATATATAGTAAAAAAATAATATAATGGGCTTCAAATTGAGTTTCAAATTTAAATTTTACAATGTTTTGCGGTTAGTAACTTAATATTTTGATACATGTTGTCTATAAATATAAAAATTATATATTGTGAAAAGTCATTATAAATTTTTTGTAGAGACGGTTAAGAGTTGATTTCTAGTATTGTTACAAAAAAACTTTGGCGACATTCCCATTTCTACATATAGGTAATTTGATATTAAATTAAATATTTTATTTGCATATACAGGGTTTGTCAAAATTGCCGGAATTATTTTCCAAACGTAAAAAAATTCAAAAAAAGTTTCAAACAAAAGTTGTTTGGTTCTTAACAAACTATTTTTTTTCAATATACAGGATGTTCATTTTATATTGGAAATTTGGTAAACTTTTTTTTTCAAATTTAACACCCTGTATATTTACATATTTTTTGATTCTTTAAAATTAATTCTCAAAAAATACTCAGAACTAATTTTAAAATCAAAAAATGTAAAAATAGACAGTGAATTCAATTAAAAAAAAAGTTTATTAAATTTTCACAATAAAATAAACACGTTGTATATTAAAAATATTTTTAATCAATAGTTTGTTTAAAACCAAACAACTTTTGTTTAAAATTCGTATTTAAATTTTTTACGTTGAAGAATTATTTAGGTGTTTCGGTAATTTTGACTAACCCTGTATAATATGACTAAATAACAAAATATAGTTTAATCCTTTCTAAATGTACTGGTAAAAAATCAATTTATTATCAAATTATTTATAGAACTAGTAATACCGCTAGTTGGTGATTTTGTTAAAATAGACCAAATCAATATAACTTTTAGAATGGTCTTAAGATTAATTGCAAAATTTGAGAAAAACGGTAATGGATGTAACACACACTACACGGTCTCGCTGAATTTTCAAGAACATTGATTCGGCATCATTCATAATAATTGGTACTATTATAAATTCCTTTTAGCAAATACTCGCAACTTACTTACTTTTTTTTTAAACCTTTGCAATGTACCTTGGCCATTTACCAATACACACTGCACATTTTAGCCTAACGGCGCAATACATACTTCTTTGTAAACGAAGCTGTAAAATGACGCGAGTTACAGACATCTTACTTGGCAGAATCAACTTCAAATCTAAGGTGTCTAAACCGAAGAAGATTTTACTCAGCATATTAACTTATGTTGTAATAGAATTAAGTAAACAGTTGTATAAAACCCTACATCGTGTACTGTTATTAAAACCAATAGTAATTTTAAAAACAAACTTCCAACTCGCGGTTACTAAAAACAAGCTTCGCATATTATAATAAGATAATTGAGTTGTATAGCATAAATTTTGAGCTAAATATCAACAACAATTCAAAATTCAAACGTTTATTGGTACAAACAAATAAAATTGTGATATAACGCCGTGCGATTGTTGCATATATAAAAAAATGTGTTGAACATTTTTTTTAAAGAAAATTATAATATAGTAAGTAACATAGTAGCCCAAAAATTTGAAAAATCCAAAGTAAATAACTAAAAGTTTAATACTTATTAATAGCTGAAAGTAATATATCCATTGTTTTAAAATTAAAATGTCAACATATTCTAATATGTTGTGAACTGGCGACCCTATAAGTCAAGCACCTTACATAAATTGCACAATGAATGTTGAAGTGAGTTAGTTCCTTGAAAACCATTATTAAGAATTTTTAAACTAAACTATTATTTCACTTTGATATAATCTTTATAAAATAGTTTTGGTATTTATTTTCATAAAATCAAATATTTATAATTCTTCAATTCATTTTATTTCACAAGCTTCTCTACAAAAAAAAATAAGTTTGCTAAAATTTTACTGTTATTTAGTAATAAATAAAATTATGTTGAGTTAAATTTATAAAATTTAAGTAAGGGGGCAGTTTGATGAGTGTCATAAAACTACGAGCAGAACTCACGTAATTTAACTCCTTTTTAAAATCGGTTTTTTGCAACGTGTTGAGAATGAAATTTCCAACCTAATGAAATATATAAAAATCCAAAACCTTCAATTGTTTATTAAATTTTGAAATTAATTTGCAATTTTTTTGTCAAAATATTTGCTTAAACTTTAAGAGTTATACTTCATTAAACATTAAACTTAGTACAAAGAAAGCTATTGTGCTATAAGTTATTTTTCTAAAATAACAATTGTTACAGTTCTGCTCGTAGTTGTAAATGTATAATAAATTGTGAAATTTGAAATTCCCGCGTGTATTAATTTTTCTAACAGTTTGGTACTGCTGCCACATTAATTAAAATCAACAATTAAAGGTATATATTTGTATATATTTCATTAGATTAGAAATTTCATTCTCTACACGTTGCAAAAAACCGATTTTAAAAAGGAGTTAAATTACGTGAGTTCTGCTCGTAGTTTTCTGACACTCATCAAACTGCCCCCTAACTCTGATCATTTGTAATAGCATTCAGATATTATTCTCCAAATTTACACAAAATTAGTTTTACTGCGTATAACGATTTAAATTCTTGATTTGAAAAAGTAATTTGATGGCTAATTATGTAAACAAAATATATAAATTCCAATATGGACCTGTCAAGTAGTGATACAGGTAGTGACTTTTAACAGTTTATGAATTAGAGAAAACTATATTATGATGCTTTGGAAGTTAAGCATAATTTTGTGTACAGTTTAAATGGCGATCTGGAAAAAAGTAATTTCTTTATTTAAGGGTAATTCCACTGAAATTCGGACAATCGTCCCCACATCGATATCTCCGATTTTGCTCAAATTTTGTACATATGTTTGGGGTACCAAAATATGTCGATTGTAAATGCCGACAATTCTTATGGCAAAACCTTGAGACCATCAAAGTTAAAATGTGCAATTAAAAATCATGTTTACAGATAAGTTAAATGATTTCAAATTGGGTTAATGTAACTAATTGATTAGTACTAACACTTCAGATTTGTCATACTTCTTTGGCAGCATTTTTGAACTTAAAGTATATATAGCAACATTGTACAAAACATTGTTTGTTTCAGTTAAAAATCAAATTTTAAATTTGTTATATTAATAATAACAATGATAATAATACGTTTATTTTTTGCTTGAAAGTTACACCACATTTACAAATATATTTATAATTTCCCAAAATTTCACAATTAATTTTTTTTTCATTTTTGTCTACTTCTTTTCTTTGTTTTTTAATCATCCATTCTATTCCTTTTCCGTCTTCTTTCAATATGTTATTTTGTTTTATCTGCTCTTCTCTCATTTCGTTACTCTCTATTAACATATATAAGTTTTTTTAGAGTCTTTGCACATTCTGCACATTTCAAACCTCTTTCAACCAAAATCTTATTACTCCCAATTCAATACCACATCTGATTTTTTATTAATTTTACTACATTTATGATTTTGTCATATTGCTGTTTGATATTTGTTTGTTGAAATAATACAAAAAATTGTTTAGTTTTTTCATTTAGTGTAGTTATTGAATTGCATGTCCATGGTTTTTATTTCATTTGTCACTAATTATCGTAACCGAGGTAGACATAAAAAAATGTTGTATGGTTCAAATTTCCGTTTTCATTTTTTTTAAGTGTTTTAGCTGCTGCAGCATTACATGATACCCTTGGAATTGACTGTATAGGATTCTCATCATTTTCAACAGTTACATCTGCATTATCATCAATATTTTTTAAGAGAGTGTATTCTGTTTTTCTTATTTCAAATATTTTGTCCAGAAACTGCAACTGAGATGCATAAATGTATGCTTTTGCTTTTGACGTTTCTGCTCCAGATTTTGCCTTAGTTTTGCCAATTGACTGATCTTTGACTTCTATATTTATTTTATTAATTACAAGAACTATCAACTTATTATTTTTTGTTTTTTATAATTCCATGCGTTACAATGTTGTGATATAGTGGTTTTGCTTTTCTGTTTTAGATATTTGACAACGGTATTACGAATGGAATGCATTCCTGCTCCAGATAAGAAGACATGAAAACCAATTGCCCAGTAATTTGAAACTACTAATTTCCCAAATTGTTTAGGCGCCGTTGATGGGAAACATATAAGGATTGTCCACCGTCTCAACTTGGTGCATATCAACTATAAAAAATATCATACAAATTTAATAAACAATGTATTTTAAGTAAATTGCCTTTTCACCCAGTGTGAAACACATACACTAGTGTTTCAGAGTGTGTGCCCATCATCAGTGTGCCTAGCATCTCACTGGTCAAAGAGACAATTTACATAAAATCACAGTAACTCTTAAACAGTTTATGCTTACTAATGTGTCAAAACATTAAAAACATAATTTATTAAATTTAAATGATAAATTTGTTTCGGTCATCTGATTCAAATACAACGCGCCAAAATGCCGTTGCGTGTAGAATTTAACTGTACTACAGTCTCCTTCACACACAAACAGTTTAACGTTTCTCCTAATAGGGGCATACATAGCGTTACCATCTTCAAATTATATAAGACATACGTCTATAGTTCTGATTACAGTACCTGATGCAGAATACCAATTTGTTTATGCTAATGTTTCTAGCGTTTTTCTGAACTGTGAACTGTCGAGATCTATCATTAACGCACCATGGATCTACCTAAGGACAAGTGCTTCAAGCACACAAAACCCCAAAAACCATTAAGCATTTTGTCGTGAGATAATGTTGTAGTATTAAATAGTTTTTTGACTTTCGTACCAAACAGCAATGTGAATTTAAAACCGCTGATGAAAGCAGTTTAATTTGTACGGTAAATCAAATATAAATATGATAACCTATAACCAGAAAAATTGTTAGGAACGATTATAAAAATAATTAGTTAAAATTGCTATTAATTATAAAAAAAAATGAATATTCTATGTATAATAAATGTGAATAAAGCAAACATTTTACTAAATTAATAATAATCATAAACAAATTAATGACAGATGTAACCTTTTACAACTGGTGCGTTTTTGTGTGATTTCAGCAAACAACCAAAAATAGAGAAAGATGGAAATATAACCGCTGTTGCGCAATATAGTCAAGTTACTGATGTAAAATTGCCAATTCAAGCCTGTAGTCAGGTCAGCCCAAAAACCTAGCTTTATCTATCCCAAGACGTTCACAGCAACTAAGGATCTCACAGTTTAGCCTTCATTGTATACTGCAAAATCTTAACCTACATGTTTATAAAATAAAGCTGACGCAAGAATTGAAACCGGCTGATTATAAACAACGCCAAATTTTGTTTCTTAGGTACTGCAAATGCAAGTAAAAAATTTTGACTTAATAAAAAATTCCATCTTAGTGGATTTGTCAATAAACAGAACCTGGTGTTCTAAAAACCGTAGAACAATAGTCGAGAAAACACTTTATTGTCAACGAGTTATTGCTTGATGCTGTTTTTGAGGTGGAGTTATGGTACTTAACTTTTTAGTCGTGATAAAACAATTTCACTGCTGCACAAAAAAATTCGTAGGCGCAAAATTTGCAAAACGCGGACATAAATTAGTCTTGCAGATTGTGCTAGATATTTTTCTTTGCCTCGCAAACAATGTCAGCCCTCAAAGACATTATTCGAGTTGTTATTCACCAGATAGAGCCTCAGTTGTACAAAAATGTCTTTTTGTAAACAGAGTCAGGATGGGCATTTACTGGATATAATTTTTCACAAGTAATAGCAGAGTTCGTACTTAAAATTTAAATTAAAAAAATTATTACTTAAGAACAAATAAATGTTTATTATAAAATTAAAATAAAACTTTTTATCAAAAAACCCTTTATTTCTAAACCAACCGAAGTTGTCAATAAAATTTGCAAATTATTTTTCTAATATTCCTTTAGCAAATGTTAACGTTCATTTAGAAAAAATAATTCTGCTACAAGTACAATTACTACTAATGTTCCAAATAATACATAATGAATTTTAACTAACAATAACACAAATAGTCCAGATGACTTCTGCAACACAAGAACAGAACGTCTTTATAGTAAAGGCTCATTATTGCAGTGTAACTATAAATGAAGATGCCATATGGTTGTACTTTCTTTAGTCGTATTTGAATCAATTTACTAAAATTTTTCTTGGTGCAGAAATTTTTTATAAAACGTTTGTAAATTACAAATTACAAATTATGAACGGTTTGAAAGAAAGAATTGCACCTACAAAAAAAACACGGGACATAGTTTGATTGTTGTCTATCCTCATAATTTACATGACACAACTGTACACTCAATTAAAATTGGTAATTGAGTTGCAATTTTAAAACAAAAAATAATAAACCTATATATTTTATAAAACAATGCAGAATGGTTAAATTGGATGGCCTGCCAGCTGGTTTCTTCTACATGTGCAGTCCCTTTTTTAACCCGTTCAATAATTTGTGCTTATAATATATACATTCAATTCACAGTTTTCATAATTAATTATTAAATTAATTTTAAAATATTTTTAATAAATTGAGGTTAGGGTATTTTAATAAAAATTTTATACTTTATTGTGCTGATTTTATTTTTATATATTAAGACCGGTTTCGGTGGTTAGGCCATCATCAGCTTTTTCTTTTCTTTTCACAGGTGTTGTTGTGTGTTGCGGGTGGTGTGAATTTGTTGTGGTTACTGTTCACACCACCCGCAACACACAACAACACTTGTGAAAAGAAAAGAAAAAACTGATGATGGCCTAACCGCCGAAACCGGTCTTAATATATAAAAATAAAATCAGCACAATAAAGTATAAAATTTTTATTAAAATACCCTAACCTCAATTATTTTAAACTATGCAATAATCAGAAACAAATACTACTATTTTTAATAAACATTAACATTATCAAAACAATGACAAACATCTATAACAAACTCCATCTTGTTGAAAATAAATAAAGGATTTTCTAATAAAAAGTTTTATTTTGAATAGCAGGCTATTTGGGCAACTGTCAATTTTGAAGTTATTATCTTTTGACATTTGACAAGTAAAAACTACGCCATTATTAAAAATAGAACAATACACGCTTCAACAACGCATTAAAATTATTAAAATTTACTACAAAAATGGTGACAAATTTTCAGTCACAGTTTGCAAAACTAAAACACTTTTTGGTCATCGTAAAGCACCTTCTCGGCCGGCAATAGTAAACGTGGTAACAAAACTTGAGCTGTTGGGACAAATTTGTGATGTGAAGAATCGAAACCATGTGCATCGTTCACGAACACATAAGAATATTGCTGATATAGTGTTTAAGAAAACCCAGGTTTGTCAATTCCTTGTTGATCTTTGGAATTAGACATTCCACAAACGACATTACACCGTATTTTTTATAAAGATTTAAGTCTTAAGGCTTTTAAAGTTCAGTTAATACAACTCAAGCCGGTCGATCACCATAAACGTCGTATTTTTGCTGTTTGGTTCTTCAAATGCATCAAAATGATCCGGAATTTCATCGAAAAATTATCTTCAGTGATGAGGTCCATTTTCACCTCGGAAGCTACCTTAATAAGCAGAATTCTCGCATTTGGGTCTCAGAAAATCCAAGAATGATTGTTGAAAAGTCTTTGCATCCTCAACGTGTCACTGTTTGGTACGGTTTTTGGGGTGGCGGTGTGATTGGACCCTACTTTTTTGAAAATAAAGCTGGCGCAACTGTTACGGTGAATGGATGGCGCTACCGAGCTATGATTAATGATTTTTTATGGCCGGAATTAGAAGATATTGATGTGGACGACGTTTATTTTCAGCAAAACGGCGCTACGTGCCACACAAGCAACGAAACGATCGCAATTTTGCAAAAAAAGTTTTCTGATCGTGTTATTTCTCGAAAAGGTAATCACAATTGGCTACCGAGATCTTGTGATTTAACACCTTTAGACTTTTTTCTTTGGGACCACGTGAAAGATAATGTCTATGCCAATGCTCTACAATCGATTGAAAACCTTAAAGATGGAATTCGTAAAGTTATCGAGGACATACAGCCGCAAATGTGCGAGTTGGTCATGGAAAATTTTATGAAAAGAATGTGGTACTGCAACCATAACCGTGGCGGCTATTTGACTGATATGTCAAATGTTAATGGCATACCTCTTTACAATAAAATAAACATTTATTGATTTATCTTAAAAAATACCTGTTTTTTTTTTTAATATCAAAATGAAACTTCTTATTGGAAACCCTATACTATTATTATTATTATTATTATTATTATTATTATTATTATTATTATTATTATTATTATTATTATTATTATTATTATTATTATTATTATTATTATTATTGTTGTGTACTTGATAAAGAAATGCATCTAAAAGCATAGCAAGCATTCACTATAAAAACGTTTTGCCAATTAAAAAATAGAAACATTTTCATTTATTATTCTTATAGTCATTGAAATTGTTGTTTTTTTATAAAGTCTTTAAATAATTTATCATCGTGTATTATGTATTTTGTATTTTAATTATTTATAATTACATTAATTGCCACAAAAAATAATTTTGTGTTACGCCTATAGTGATGGTCTAGAGATATTTTTTAAAATACATATTTACAATAAGTGTATATTAAGTTGCCTACATTCCAAACCATAGTTTTTCTCATAGTCACTGTATTTAATTTTTTTTTTAATTTCTCTAACAGATTTTTTTTGCAATACTCAGTATACATTAATAAGAGATTTCCTTCGAAATCTAGAAGAAGTTTCAATTCAACTAGATATATATTTTTTATTTTTTGTAAATGAATTTTTTTAATAGTCACACAAAATACTTTTAGTTTTCCTGGTGATTGAGTTACCGATATATAATATTGCTAACTAATTGGAGACGCAAGACAACATTAAATTATTAATATTTTTAGTATTTCTACTTCTGTAACCATCAAATTATTTTCATTTAAACTGAAATGTCATATAATTTAAATAAATATAGAGTACTGTGTTTGCATATGATAAAATAATTGCAAAAAACTAGAAATCTTATCGCACGCCAACCCCTTTAGCACATAAAACTACATGTCAACGATCTATTCACAAACAGATAAATTATATAAATATAAATTTTTCAGTTATATTACTTGCAAACCGTACTTATTCATTTTCTTAAATGTAAATATAAAACGTTATAACAAACATAATAATTATAATAAATATTGATTTTATAATAGTACATATGCAAATTTACACTTACTATACTGTTCGTAGAACAACACACCGAAAACTAGTTTGTTTTTCATCTAAAGTATTTCTTGGGAATATGAATATAAAAATTATTTATTTACAATAAATTTATAGGCTTTTAAGATTCTATAACAAATAGAATTTAATCAATTATTCGTAATCGTCATACTTTTATTGCTTTGATCTTATTGAGTTGATTGTGGTTATTAATTATATACATTTTTTATTTAAAATGGCATAATAAAATAAACACTTACGTGCAATTAGAAATGATGTTGACTAATAAAAGCATGGCATATACATATGCGGCTGCCTTGGTTGGTAATTTATATCAATATAGCAATGAATTTAACAGATGTAATGATTAATCAAATTATTTTGTACCATAATGTAGAGCACTATTCTATTATTCAATTTCTAAAAAAAATGTACATATAATAAAAACATATTTATACTCTATTGACCTTCTTTAAACTAATATTATCTTAAGCATAATTTGTAAAATTAGTTTCTAAATAAACTTTACATATTACTATAGAATCAAATATCACTATGCACATGTTTAAATATAAATAAATCATTGTTTTGTTTGAACATTGAATTTCGAATGGAATATTAGTCGCGGATGCTGACGAATTTGCTGAGACAAAAAACAAAATTGAAATATGAGTTAATATCCGTGCGACAACTGCTCTCACATGTGAGAACCCCCAAATATTATTATATTATTAAATAATATTTATTTCATTTAAAAAAAAGCTACATAATTCAATAACTGTTCGATACTTTGTCATTGAAATGATATTGATTCTAATAGATTAATCTAAATGTAAGTGCATATAACTATGATTCATTACAAGCAATAATATGATTAATGAAGTATGGTATCTATTATTTCTTAAATTGTTATTTATTCAGTTTTAATTTCAAACCCAAATAAAGAAATCAAATATTACGTTTATTTAAAGAAATGATAACAAATTCGTGGTAGTTAAATGGAAAGTTAACAAAAATACCTCGTAAAAACCAATTAGTCACAACACCATCATAATTGATTGGAACCACAAAATAATTTGCAGAAGACTTATATTTAAATATTAACTTACCTCTTAAATGTCACAATTGTTTTTGAGGATAAAATAAGTTAAACTCAATGTCGACGTCCTTTACGATTAATTGAACAGCGTGGAATTACAGTTTCGTTACAGCGAGGATAGCCCTTTTTATCTCTTGCATTCTGATAGTTTTTATCTTTTTAAATTATATATCTAGATTTCAATTGTTTTATAAATTATAAATTCTAAACAATAATGTTATGCATAATTTTCATTTTTATCATATGAATAGCAATAATAAAAAATAAAAAATAAATGAATTGTTTACAAAAGTACTCATTTAAAACCTAGAGTTGCTTAATACGCATTACTCGTATTTCAAACATGTTATGTATCATGTGTCATGATATGCATACTTGAATTTCTAATCATTTGTTGCTTTAGAATTGACAGATAAGTCACGGTATCCACAGAAATAAAAACGAAAATTCGACAATCTTTATAAACGAAATATTTTTGTCAAATCAGGAAAAAATTTCTGTCAGTAGTGAGAAAAAAATACAATGACGTTAACCTAAAAAATACCTATTAATTTTCACCTCCGTCTAGTTGCCTGCTGTCGCTCCATTGCGTCATTATTAAATCCCGTCAGTTTGTGCTGTTCGTAGATTTATCATGATTTCTGATTGAGAAAGTGATTTAAATCTTTCCAATACTTACTACTACTACTATTGCCAGAAAAATCAAAAAAGAAGTATGATAAAATATGCAAAATTCATGAAGTGGAAGGCGGATAACGCGTAAATTCATATTCTTAAACTGTGCTGCTTGCATGTTTTGCAAAGTTGTCGCCATCGACATTATGGACTATGTATTTTGTTAAGAACAACATTATCAATAAAAAATTATATCGATATCAGTAAATATGCCAAACCAGGTACTTTCCTAAAATTAAAATTCAATAGTTTTAAAAGTAAGAAGTCTAAAACACGTTCTTAACAAATGCAGCCGACTCAAAATATTTAATTACTATTTAGGGCCGCTTTTACAATCGTCAGTTAAACAAGGAGTAGCGCAATCTAAGGAATATATAAAAATGCGCTTTTACAATCCTTTATAACTTATCTCTAGTATAGTAACTAAGTAACGCGCACAACAAATTAGCGTATAAACAACGTATACGTCAATTTATAAGTCAGTTAAAAAAAAAATTGATAATCGTTGAATTAATTAAGAAAATAATGCTTTAATTGACCTAATTATTGGGATCTTCAGGGTGTTTGTCTTTATTTCTAGTTCTAATTTGGGATTCATTGAATAGAGATTCTACTCGAGTATGTAGGTGATTGAAATTTTACAATAGCCCCGATCACTTTAGGAGTCCTGGCAATTTTATAAATTTTTAATTGTATGTTTTGAGGAAAATAAACCAGAGATAACTTATTCGGTGCTTGGATCAGTAGTTATCTCTAGTATAGTAACCAAGTAACGCGCACAACAAATTTGCGTATAAATGATTTATACGTCAGTTTATAAGTCATCATTGACGTTTCAATAAGTTATCTAGATTGTAACAAGAGCATAACTAATGCTATATCAGGTATATACTGTAGATAACTTTATTCCTGGTATAAGTTATCTGACAATTGTAAAAGCGGCTCTTAGTAGTACAAATGTTTTTAGGTTGTCTTAATTTTGGAATTTCTGACGCGTGTCGCTACCAAAAATTGAAAGATGTGACAGTAAATAGTTTAAAGGATTTTGGAAGCACACTTTGGGTTGCTAGCCAAAAAGACATTGACTTAAAGTTGCAAATGGCACCTGCAACCGATGAAGGATATAAGATTATGCCTGTCTATATGTTGAAAAAGTAGTTGTCAATTGACATAAATAGTCTTTTTAGTCTAATAAGCTAATAATTCGATTTAACTAACTAAGAACGGCAGTGACAATTTTCTATTTTAATTTTACTAATCTTATTTAGAAACTTACTCATGCATCTGTAGCCTATGCATAACATTTATTTTTATTTTTATTTATTTTAAAAAAGTTATAATTTTCATTAATAAAATTCAGAAACATTATTGAACTTGCAACACAAACAAATAATGTTGACATTCATATTATTACTCAAAAACTAAACAAGTACCTAATTATCCTAGTTTATAATAAAACTAATTAATTATAGATTTATTTATGAATCATTATTTGTGTAATTTTGCTTTAAAATGCATGAGTCATGAAATCATTTTCTATACTTTCATGCGGTAGTAAGCAACATTTCTATAATAATAATATTTTGCTGTTTACTACGAAAAAGTTGTCGTAGGGTTTCGTATATATTTATTTATCTTCTCTACATCTATGGATAGAGAACATAAATATTATTATTATTCAACACACATGTGAATGGCTTAACTGAGGAAAATAACTTGAGCTTTAAACTATTTAATGATATTTATGTTACATGCAAACATTTAAGCTCAATGAACAATAAATGATCTATAAACTAGATAAATTTGATTTATAATTAGATGAAACCATTAATTCCAATATTTTTCACAGATGGTCAAATCTAAACCGATTTCATTACAACTATTTATATTATGCAAATTAATTTAAACATTATTTTGATAATGATTATAATTATAATTTTATTATAATAACATACAAGGTAGTCTTGAACTAACTGCACTTATATAAATATTAGTATTAAATGACGACATATATATTAACAGAAAAACCTAGTACATATTATCACAAAATAAATAAATCTTCAGAACTATCTTAAAATTGTGTTTTTTTAACCTCATTATCTAATTTATTATTAATAATAAAGACTTACCTGACCAGCTCACTAAACTGGGATCTATCGTGTTCCTCCATGATTATTCAGTCTTGTATTTTCACAAAATAGCTTTTTAGCGCGCAAAACAATGTGAGTGCGCGCCGATATACTTTTCAAATGTACCACTTAAAAACTGTTATTTCTGAATGCGCATTGGGGACGCTCCCTTTTTCCGACACACACAGGATGGTTAAAAATTAATTTTAATTAACTCCAATAATGAGTACGAGCCGGGTTATAGTTTTAAACATCGCGCTGCGACTATTTGAAGTATAGTGGTTGTTGGTGCGCGCGTATGGGAGAACCCGCATGCTGCCGGAACGCGATTTAGTATTACTCACGATTAATCATAACAATTCTTAAAATTTACATATCTTACTTGTCGATTGCTTCGAACTGCATCATTGGTGAGGGCCAACCCTATCGGTTAAGATTTATTGGTTTTTAATGGAAGTACTTAAGTTTATTTATATTTTTAAAAGACAATATCATACATATTACCTATCTCTTTTTTATTTTTAGAAGATAACTTATTCGTCGTATAAAAATGCATTTGAAAACGGAAATGTCTAGTCCTGATTATAGATAAAATTAGGTATTAGAACTATTTTAGAAATATGTTTAGTTAATATCATAGATTATTACAGAAAATATAATATAATTTTTATAAATTAAGTTTAATATAATATTTATTTAAAATAAATAATATAAACTATTTTATACCAACAACAAACACGCAAATTAAAATGTAGTTAAATTAATGTAAAATGCTTACATCATGAAATAGATGTAACCTTGATGAGTAAGATGAATGCATTGTTTTGGTTTTTTAATGCACACAACAAAACATTTTTATAATTAACTTTTTTAATAAAATTATTGTTTTATACTCTATAGGTATTTTTTTTTTTAATTATTTATTTTAAGTCGGTCGGCTACACAATTTTAGGCAAATTCAAGGATTCCAACGTTAATGATTGGGTTCTTTAACGTACAATATCGAGCCAGTACACAGGATCTACTTAATTTTCTCCTTAAAAAAAGACGTACTCAATACTCATCACAACAAAGTTCATTAACCAGAAAAACTAAACGCTCTAAATAGAAGACTCAAACCCAAGCCCCTTGGAGTAGTAGTCAAGTACGCTAATCTGAGCTGTAGCCGGCAATGTTTAAAATTATTTTTGATTAATTACATATTTTACAAGTGTTTCTATTTAGTGTAGTAATACTCAATAAAGAAACCATAAACACATGGTTTACAAAATATTTTCTTACGGCGCAATGTCATAACTTTGTGTACGTAATCTTCAAATATAGTTAAAAAGTCTAATAAAGTTTTGCCCTAAAGTAAACCGTTTTTAAAATACAAAGTGATTATTTATTGATTAGAAATACAAATTACAATTTGAGAAAAACTAATTTTTATTTTTGTTTTAATTTATAAATGTTATTCAAAATAGCCACCGTTGCCCTCAAGACACATTCTGGCTGTTTTAAAAAATATTTAGTATTTAGTATCTACTAGATCTGTCATGTGTCCCCACAAATAATAATCTATAAGTCTAGAGATCTTATTAATTACACGTTTTTTAAACTATTGATTTAAATTGTCTTACATCTATCGCAAAATGTAGAAAAGCATCATCGTGCTGGTACAATGATTTCAAATAATCTGCTAAACATTTTTTTTGCGTTTAAGTGGTTTTTAAATACGAATAGACCAATGAGCATGTTATCAATAATTCCACACCAAATATTTACTAAAACCCTATGTTAATAAATTGATTTAATGTGTATTCTCCAAATCCCCAAATCTTTCTGTTTATTGAACGACCTAGCGATATGAAATAAATAACCACTCGCGTTTGTAGCGCATTAAATTATGCAAATACACAACGAACAGACGTGTCGGGTTTATTATCAAATTGCAGCATGTTGTCCTCAATGTCTAATACTTTGTGTATTGATATATAGTGTTTACGTAGGTGGTTGTGCACTTTTTGAAAAAACAGTTGCTACTAAGTTTTTATCCTAAAATCGTTAATGTAATGGATGTCGGCGTATTTTTTGCATTGTAAAAGTAAACATCAACGCAGTTAATAAGCTCAAACAAAAAAATAAACTTTAAAGAGCTTATATGTATATAACGTAATTTAGAGATACGTAATAATGGAAACCTCTTCCAGTCGCGTTCCCAGGAAGATAAAAAAAGAATTGCACGTGCAGATACTATTTCACGGTAACATTGCTTCCACTACTATTTTCTGTAAACTGTTAACCTTTCTTGGTCAATTGTTTTAGTATAACTTAACGTAAACTTTTTTTTTTAAACCAACGATGCTATCATTTTATCTTTTACTAAAAGCAGTCATAAAATTTTTTTTTTTTTTTGAAAAATAAAAAAAAAAACTTCAGGTATGTAGCACTGACAGTTTTTAGAATTCTGAGAAAAACAATTATTATTTATAAGCAAAAGTTCTTGGGGCGGCCAGAAGAAAACTAAGGAAACAGAAGGCAGCGCAAGCAACCGGACATATCTTGACGGCATGTCCAAAAAACCTTCCTCACTGTTGCAAGCTAAACAGGAACATGAAAGCAAAACTTGTCTTACAGTAGTGCACTGGTGACACAGAAACAACAGCATAAAGAAGAAGAAGATATAAAAGGACTTAAAAAAATCACCTTTACAGGAATTGCATTAACAATCAACATCAAATTACCAAAAAGATTCCCTAAATGCTTCTTGAAGGCAGAAGATGTAGAGAACATCAAATCCTCTATTCTTGGCAACATTAATAAAACGACAAAACAGAATACATCACTCAGTTTTCTGGAATGTACCTATAAAAAAAGATTTTTGAAAATTGAATATTCAGTTGAGCTAATCACCAAGTGACTCCACAATACAAATGCTGAAACAAATCTTCTTGAGGGCAAAGAAAGCTTGTAGGCTACAACTAAAACAAAACACTTTGATAAACAAACTGAAAGTGCATAACAGATTAAGCACTAAAATTTAACAAGTGGTAAACATAAAACCGGACCCAAAAAGTACCCAACACGTCCTACTTATGGATAAAAGCGCCTAAGAAAACTGCACCAAGGTTTTATCAGAATAATCTATTAAGCACTGTTCTATATTAAGAAGGATGCCAACAAACTGAAGAGGTGCATCCCGTCAAAAAAGCAATAATTGAACGACGAACAGAAAACTAACGGTAAAGAATATGTTGAATAATATGAAAATCAATACAAATCATTGTACATCAGCCTTTGGGGCCATCAGTGTGTACTTTATAAAACATGACATCTACATTGCTTTTTTCCAGGAACTCTAGATTTACAATGAAAAAAAGCCAAACTATCATGTATAATAGCAAAACATAAAGTAAACCTGGTTGGTCTCTAGAACAAAAATTTTACATCTTTGCCGCAGAAACTAAATGACCACCAAGGTAGCCTTAGTAAGGAAGGTGATCAGAAAACAAACTATTTTTGGTACGAATATTTTTGCTTAAAGTTGGTTGATAGCGGTAACAAAATACCGCTAGTTTTTTGGGAAACATCACAATTATAAAGGTAACTCATCTACGTTCAGAAACGCGACGCGGAATGATAACTTTAGTCTGCGTCGCAATCTAACACTTACAAACAATAAAGCCACTAAAGTAGTAAAAATGTAGCACGTATCAGCTCACCATTGAAACTGAAGAGACAAAAGATTGCACAATATATTGAATCAATTCTTTTTGTTGTACAATCTAACCTAAAAGTATTTTTTTTAACCAATCTTTTGTCTATCTGTGTCTTTTTCTTCTTTCTTTCTTAAAGCTATAACTAAAGCAATGGTCACACAACTTGTTTTATTTTATTTCACATGTTGACTGCAAAAGTGTAGTTAACAAAAAGTTGGCGCAATTATATTGCAACGTCTAGGTGGTCCAGCAATATATTGATCAATATTATTGATGATAATATTGATTGTCTAAGGGCACCCTTAAGGTTACGTTTTGGAGCTTAAGCTTACAAAAACGGCATATTATATTTGAGCTCTGCTTGACTCAAATAAGATGTGGTTTTACTATGATGCAACGGAATAAGCTGAACTTGCGTTTTAAGATGCAGCTTTAGATCTAGTTAAGTCTCAAATCATTAATTTGGCATTAATAGTCTTTTTAGGCTGATATGCTAAAAATCTAAACTAACTCAAATCATTAATTAATGTGTTAAGTGGAGATAACTGCCATCAAATGTTTACTTGTAATGAACTGCAAATAATGATAAACTGCATAACAATTATATTAGCCAAAGACAACAGAGTACTCTTGATCTGTATATCAAAGGATCAGGGAAACCAGCTTGCCAAAAAAAAAGTATGACAAAAATCTTTGTTTGGGATTCTATGCAATACCGGCAAACAAATAATCCGTAATTAACTAAAACAAAGCAGTAGAAAAACTGTCAAGAGATACAGCACAAAAAGTTATTTTTAACAGGACTATTGCACATTGCCCAAACTATAATCAAGCAAAAAGACAAAACATAACTGCAAAAAGTTTAATAATCTAAAATAACTGAGCACTGTGACTTAAACAAACATATGCATAGAAGTGCAAGGTTTACAACATCTCTAAAAAAAGTTTTTGATGTTATTAAAGAAAATTTATAAAAAAAAAAATTTCTAGACAGTTTGTTTTTGTTTATTGTAAATGATAATTGTATTTTATTTTGTATTTGTAGCAAGTGTATAATAGTATAAATATATATTTCTGTTTGATTTTATAAGAAATTAGAGATTAATTTTTAATAATATCAATAGGTATAAATGTATTAACTTTTTAACATTTAAGCAAATATTTACTATTGTTAACAGTAGTTTTTGTTAGCATTGTTTATAATAATAATACGTTGTTATTTACATACAAGTAGTGTCTGAAAATGTGTTTAGGCTATTTACACAAAGACCCACTTTAGAGTGTGAGAAAGTACATTGACAATGAGGTTATTGAAGTATTGTACAACTGACTGAGGTTATTTACAAATGGGCCGAGGGGGTTTTGGAGGTGTGTAAACTAAAACACATTGGCATTGAAGTACTTGGCAGTTGTAGTATTTTCAATTAAGGTCTTGGGGTTGTGTTTTTTTTTTTGACGTAGTGAGGTGTTGGCCTCAACAAGTGGCCTTTAAGAATGATGGTTTACGCATGGCAACTTTTCGGTTTTCTTCTCTGCGTTAATCATGTTGTTTTATGTCCTTGTCAAACTAGTCTAGATTTGGCAGTAGTTCGAGGTAGGCTGGTTATTGCCTCGCGGATTTTCACACAGAATCTGTAGCACGCATGTTGTCTCCGGCCCTTCTTTCTCCCTATAGCCCCTACCTTTTGTCTGTCTCTTTTGTCTTTTGTTTTTTTTTATCCTTTTTATCTGCACTGACATCCAGCTTTACATTCTCTTTCTCCAATCCGTGTCTTATATATTTTAATTATTTGGTTTGTCCTCAGATGCGTTCTTAGTTTTCTTAGGTCTTTGTTTACTTATTCTTCATTGTATCCTCTTTCCTCCAGTGATATTCTTGTATCTTCATCTGGAATTACTTCTTTGTGTCCTCTCGTTGCCAGGTAAATTCTGACCATCTCAAAAGTTGCGTTATCCGTCAACCTCGAGATAGCGTACGTACCATTTGGTATTTGCCTTGTTATTTCTGTTATTCTGCTTTCCTTCAGCATTACTTTTTTCCTTCTCCTTATCTCTGCAATTTTGTTTGGTATTGTAGTTTCTGTAAATGTTCTTCTATTTTCTTTTATTTCTTGGTATGCATAATTGTCCTGACCTTTCTTATTTCTTTCTGTTTGATCTTTTTCTCTGTTTTGTTATTTCTATTTTGCTTCTCTTGTTTCTCTCCTTTCTCTTCTATGGTTTTTGTTTTGTGTGTTTGTTTCCATTGTTTGTTTGTTTTCTTTCTATATTCTTCCATTGTCAAACTCCTCATTTTTTTTTTAGTACTCTTGTTGCAAAGTTTCTTAACGCCCTCCATTTGTTTTCATCTCATAGGCATTTCTTAATGATTGTTGTTTTATCCACTTTGCTTTCCAGTATTTTTTCTAGTTCTTTTCTATCTTCTTCTCACGTTTCGCATTCTACTAGAGTGTGTTCTGCAGTATCATGTGTTTCTTCCAGACAGAATATACATTTTTCCTCTTTCTTGATTTTTTTAATTTTTTGCAAGAACTTTCCAAAAGCTCCATGTCCGGTCAGTATTTGTGTTGTATAATAGCATGTGTCGGGCTTGTTCTCTACCCACTCTTTTATCTCCGGAATTTATTCTCTTGTCCATTCTCCCTTTTCTCCTCTATTCTAATGTCTCTGCCATCTTTCCATTGTCTTTTCTCTTGCTCTTAACTTAGCATCCTTTTTACTGGTTCCTTTTTTTATTAGTTTTTTTATTTCTATTTTTTCTTCCACTATCATATCCGCGGGAGGTGTTACCGCAATCACCTCTACTGCCTCTTGTGACACCGTTCTGTAAGCCCTGCAGATCCTTAACGAACTTGCTCTTGTAGCTTCTTTTATTTCATTTCTGATTTTTTTGTCTTCATGGCTTCTCTTCATGTTTCTGCGGCGTATAACAATTTGCTTCTTGCTGCTGTTGCTATTAACCTTCTGGATTTTTCTCCTGGACCTCTGTTGTTTGGCATGAGTCTACCAAGCTTTCTCTCCATTTCCTATGTTCTCATGACTGCTTCCTTAACCTGTTCATTCCATCCCTTTGCTTCAAATGTCACTCCAAGGTATTTGATTTTTTTCCTTATGGTTATCACCTGGTCTCCTACCTGTATCATACCTGTTCCTCTATTAGTCCTCTTAGTTGATAGCCAGGCCGTTTCTGTTTTTTGTGTTGCTAATTTTAAACCCTTATTTCTCATCCATAACTGTATTATATCTATTGCCAGCTCTAGTTTTCCTTTTAGTATATTCATTTCTATGTCCCTACCTACTAGTGCTACGTCGTCCGCAAATGCTGTTATTGTCACGCCTTCCGGCAACCTTCGTAGTAACTCATTATAAACAAGGTTTCATAGTTTTGGTCCTAGTGCTGAGCCCTGTGGTACCCCTCTCGTAAGTTTGAATCTTTCGTTCTTGGTAACTAGGTTTCTACCCTGTAAGTAGCTCCATATGATCTTGATTGTTTTTTTCTTCAGTTCTCTTTTCTTTGCTGCCTTTATAATTGCTTCCCATAACACGCTGTTAAACGCGTTCTGTATGTCCAACGCTATCATTACACAGTGTTGTCTTTTCCTCTGCGTTCCGCTGTTTGCTTTTTTTGCTATGGCTTTTACTTTGTCTAAAGCTCCTAAGGTTGTTTTTCCCTTGGTAAATCCGTATTGTTTCTTTTCCCATCCTCCTTTTTCTTCTATTTTTTGTTTTATTCTTTGTACAATGACTTTCTCCAATATTTTAGCTAGTGTGTTTATTAAGCATATTGGCCTGTATGAAGTCGCTTTTTCTACTTCTTTCTTTTTCTCAATTGGTACTAGAGTGGTTTCTTTCCAACATTCTGGAAAAATTCCGTCTTTCAGGCATCTGTTGATTATTTGTGTTATTTCTACCTCATTCCCGTCTAAAGCTGCTTTAACAATCTCTGTTGTTATTTCGTCCGGACCTGGTGCTTTGTTGTTGGACAATTCTTTTATGATTTCCTTTATCTCTTCCACTGTTGCCATGATTGTTTCTTCTTTTTCTTTATTTTCTGGTTCTTTTACCGGTTCTCCCTTGGGAAACAATTTTTTAATTATGACTTCTTTTCTATCTTCTTTTTTTAGGTAAACTCCCTTTGCACTTCCTCCCAGTTTGTTCATCACTATTTTGTACGGTTTTCCCCAAGGATCACCGTCTATAGATTCCATCATGGGGTTGTGTGTTAGTACTGTGTTAGACATTAAGATCTAATACCAGTTATAAAAACACTGATATTAGACTATACCTTTGGGTTGTGTTAATTAGATAATTGATTTTATGGTATACTATGTATTGATTTAATTATAAGGATTCTAACATTACGACCTGTTGGTTCTATGCTAGAGAAATATTGTTTTTGCTAATTGCATAGAACATAATATTAGTAATTGTGTACAGGTTCAATTTATGAAGAAGCGCGCGGGAACGATAGCAGACCGTAGCAGTGACTTGCTGATGCTACAGGACAAGATAAACCAAACTGGCTTGAGCAAAGTGTACTGGGACAAGTGCAAACTAAAACGGAACAAAGAAGATAATTTCAGTTTCTTTTTTGCAGCAAATGACGGTTTGGCAACAAACTGTTAAAAAAAGTGAATTAGTGATAGTACTCTTCTCTAGGAAACAAAAACAGGTTTAACATCCAACATCCAATGATCCCAAAAGTGAAAAAGATTACATCAATCTCTTAATAATGGTTATTACAACTTACGGGGAGCGCCAGCGTCTCACTTAAAATAAACGGCTGCAAACAGCGTTTGTTTCTAAGTCAGAGGCGGTTAAAAGTACAAATGCCAATTCGATCGGCAAGCGTGGCGTATAAATATTCAAATTCTGCCACAACCAAAAAAATGTAACAATTTATGTAAATGTCAAATTTTACAACAAAAATACCTCAGGTGGGTAGAGCTCAAAATGTCACAAAAGGGGTTTCCCCCCTGATTGCAGCATACAACACCAAAAAAATCTACTAGAAGAACACCAAGAAAGACTTGAGGAAGATGTAAAACACTTTAAGTGGGACATCTTTTGCATCAGCAAGACAAGGCTAAAAAGAAATTTACTACACTAAAATTGGGCCATCTAATTTACCAGAACAACAAAAATACACAATTTCCAGCTAGGGGGCGTAGCAAACTGTATCATTGAGTTATATACATAATACTTCATGCAGGGTTATCTAAGTATTCGCACCCACAACTGACGCTAAAGACGAAGTAGCAAAACAACTCTATATAATCAAATTGCAAATGCAAAAAACATAAAAAAGCTCAATACTTTGTAGTAAAAGACAATTTTAATGCAAAGATTGGCAAAAAGGAAGACAGTGATTCAAAAATTATAAGAAATTCTTTGAAGAAACCAGGAACAAAAGAAAAAAATTCTATTACAATACCTACAAAAACATGACCTGTATTGCTTAAATACCTTCTTAAAACATAGAAAAGCCTAGATGGCTACACAAAAAATTCTCTATGTCTAAATTGCTTAATATAGGTCAAAGAAAGTCAGTTAGCATTCTATAGTAACAATCCGCATTGTCTATAATTGCAACACCAAAAAAAGTTTCTTGATTATTGTTCCAAGATTTTTAGAACTTTGGATGCGGCAATTTTGTATATTGATTAACTCACTATAATTAAAATGGGCTTAGTTGGTAAAGTTGAATTTTCTAAAAAAGATTTGAGGGCACACAATACGAAACTTACCCAAAACACAATAGAAGACAACATAAACATAAAGGTATTTTGATAAATAATGCCGAGAAAACATTTACAAAATACAAAATGCAGAAGGGGCTGTTGTAACCAACCAAGAACAGATTGCCAAAGCTGTTAAAAGGTTTTATATTAGTACGCACTCAAACAAAACTTACGAGGAACCAATACATATTACCAACGTTGGCTTAAAAGAAATACCAGTAGTAATAACACTAAAGTACATGAAAATTAGAAAAACAATTAGAGAAAATCAAATTACAAACAAAATGTTAAACAAACAGGTGAGAAAGTTTTAATAGATGAAGTTCTAGTACTAATGAATAAAAGTTTCAAAAAGCAAAACGTTGGACGTAAAAACTCAAAAGTTATATTACTTAGAAAATTACATTACATTACAATCAATACACCAATTACTAGCGTCGACAAGTATTATGGATAAAACAGCTTTTGTGTTTTAATCAACAAGTAACAAATAAGATTAATATAAGCCATACTAACCAAATTGATTATGTTTCTTTAACTTTGGTACAATAAATAACTAAACTTAAAAAGCCGATTAGTACTAACAATACTGAATTAGATTTTGATAACAAATTTAATAAAATAAAATTGATTTAGCAAAAACTAAATAATTTACTTGAGAGGTCAATTTTATTTAAAAAGTCGGACACTAACCGTTATGTTTCTACTAACATAAACAAAGCTTCGGTTAAAACCTAGGTGTACAATGCTCAAACTGTAAACCCAGTTTACATCAGCAAGGTACAATTGATTAGACGTAAACTTTACAACGTCAAACTATGTTTCCATTTATCAATTAATCTTGTAAATAGCACTATTAATGCTAAACCATTATTGGGTTATATTACTAATGCCATATATACCTTACGCAATAAACATACATAATCCAGTTACACTTGATGATAACCGGATGCATACGTACTCGTGTAACACAACTCAAATAAGTAGCCAACCACTACTTCAAATAGAAATATGTCTTTATACATGTTGCAGATGATGACAGAAGCACAGTTTTTGGTTTCGCCTTATGAGGGCTAACATTTAATATACCTCATAGCACGTCGTTATATGATACATGTCATCTCTTATTGGCACTCGCAGTTTAAGAAAAGCTTTGGCCAAATTTAAAACTTTTGAATTTATCACCCTTAACCAATCTAATGCTCCTCCTAACCAAATACCAACATTATCAAAATAATTTTAATTATGTTAATTTAGAAAGATTATGATTTGTTATTTTGGGATAGATATATTTGAATAAAACTCGAAACACGCGTATTAAACGACCATTCCACCCAAAGTTGATCGTATGGAAACGTGGGGAATAATTGAACAATCAGATACCACTTTTGCATGTTTTTTGCTAACCACAATAGACGCCTGTTTGCTAAACTCGGTAATAGGTTTGGAGACCAAACTGCCACGTACCATCGAGGATTTGAAATTAAGCCTGCACAAAGTCAATTATATAACTTTGCTAACAGCTTTTTATTGGCAGGTTCCAACAAGAAAATTATCGTCATTTTACGGGTTTACGTACCATTTCTGAGATTTACCGTTTGGATTAAAGACTACAGTTAATTTATTCACGCGTTGTGTAGACAAAATTTTAAAAGTAAAGTTTGATGAGATTGTACTTGCATACGTTGACAACTTTTTTATTACTTAGCGTACATTTTTGGATCATCTCGATCGCGTTTTGACATGTTTTGGTAAAACGGGAGTCACGTTACGGCTCAGCAACTGTAAATTTTTTGTTAAATTTTTAAAGTGCATTTTTAACTCAGAAGGTTACCGCCTTGATTCAAAAAGAGTTCAAGTTTTTTTTTTTTGGTCTCGACAATTTTGTTTGAGTAATGGTATGTAAGTAGCGTTGAAAAACTGAGCAAAACAAAAAATTAAAGAAAAGTTAACGCAAGAGGTTTTACTGTAAAACCCGCAACATGACATGTAATGTGGGTATAGAGGTCGTATTATACTAACGGGCAAAAGGACGTAAACGTCAGTACACCGTTAAAAAAAGAAACTATTAAACGTGGTTGACGCTTTACGCCAATGAAGGGTTTTGCTTTTTAGCAAAAAGTTTTTTACAGATTACAGCGCGTTCACTTACTTAAATTCAATTGTCGATTCAAGAGTACTAGTTTAAAATTTAGCACGTACCCGGCAAAAATAACCTTATTGCCAATGTTTTGTCTCGTCATTTTCTGCGTTGTTTTGCCTGGTTTGAAGACGCAAGTATTTTACATTCTATTAAACTTAGTTCGTTCCAGTCTCACAATTTTATTAAAACGGTAGCCCGACTTAAAATTATCTTTTTTTTCAGGTCTTTTTTTACAAGAATATTCTATTTTTGCGTAAAGAAGTTGATGCTGTGGTTTACTTCTGTATCTTCTGCTTTTGTTGACCACTTTATCTTGCTCTACTACTAGTTTTTTGGACACTTTGGCGTCTAAAAGACCTGGTGCTTTATAAGTTAAGATTTGTAATGGTCAAATATGTTTACATCCATTAAGAGATCGTGTAAGATATACTAAAAATCCAATGCTCTTTTCCGAAACTATTTTTGAGTCTATCATACCTGACAAACCTAACATTTAGTGTCGGTAGATTTCTTTGGTCTATTGCTTCAGTGTGCTGGTAGAGTCACATATATATATTTGTTGCTCTGGATGTTTTTAGTAAATTTGTTTTGATGTGCCCCATAAAACGAGCAACGTCAATATAAAAAAACGCTATTTTCTGAATGAACTCATAAATCGACGGGCTTCACCCCAATTGAGCTTCATTTTGGTCGTATCAATTTTATACCTATTTGCGATTCCACATTTTTTTGAAGCTAATATTAGCACAAGAATTTCTAAAAAACGTTCAAGTTATCTTGTTTTGCGTGAGTCCTATGGCGGGTCAGCCCCAATCAGCCAATTCCATTTCTTCTACTGTGTCTCTAGAGACAAAGAAATTTCTATCTCTCTTTGAAGACTTTTACAGAATGGGTAAAGATATTGCTACCAAGACATATGTTCTCTTAATTCCGGAGTCCGATATAGAACAATTTTTGGAATAAGACCAGAAGAACAGAAGCACATTCTTTTTTTCTTTTTTCTGCTGTTTCATTTTAGCTCATTTTAATTAAAATGAAAATAAATAATTGTTTGTTTTATTATTATTTATTCACCTTCACAGGTTTTCCCATTCTTAAATGCTGCCTCATGGTGAAGTAGTTCAATTATGCGTAATTCTTGCCTTATGCCAAAAGGTAAAAAGGCAATGGAATAAATAAATAAATAAAATGCTCAATTCTCTGCGCGGTAAGTTTTTCTTATATGTATATCTTCCTTCAATAAAGTAATTACTCTATAACTATTAAGATTGATATATTAAATTATATTTTATATTTATGAATAGCAATCTTTAATTTTTATTTACATAACTGTAGCCTTCCTATATGGCATGGCTTTTATATAAAATTATGTTTTAGGTTTTTAATAACCATTCTTACCTTTATTAAATTGCTTATATAATGATATTACGGCGTTGAGAATTAATATTACGTAGTAACGTAATATTAATTCTCAACCCACACGCTGGTCACATCCCTGAATCCCGACAAGCACCCGCAGTTAAACAAAACAGAAACAACTGTTTGAGGTTTTAAACCCGTTCAGTCATTTTTGAATATCACATATCATGTAAAACTGTAGCGAACCAGATTATAACTTCTTTTTATATTTTATATAAGACATTAAAACAAACATTTATTTTAATTCCTGAAAATAAAGCGACTTGAGTTCTTTTGGCATGTACATTATTAAACTTTAGATTTTACACAAACATTTTTTTTTTGTTCTTACCAATGAATAGAAGTTTATAAAAACTTGTTTATAATATAAAATATTTGCTTAATATCAAAGCTTAGTACTTTACATATTTATCGATTATACACTTAATATCAACAAGTATGTCTCTAGGATAAACAAGAAAATCAATAATACCCTACAAACAGTCCCCAACTTTCAAAAGTGGCAGTTTACAAAATGTCACGCACGGAAAGTGAGATCGACGAATTGCACACAGACACTGAAATCGAATATACATTACCATCATGTGGAGAAGAAGAATATGAAGAATATGAACCAGAAGAACCGTTCAGATATCGCACTGAAGATTTTATATCTCGGCCCATATTCAGCCACCACTGTGATATTGAAGAGAATATTTTAGAATTTGAGTATCCTTTTTGGTATATTTTTAATTGTTTTAGAGTAATGTGTGAGTTATTCAATTAGTAATTAGCATACATTGTTTAAGTTAAATAAAAAAAAAACTCTTATCAAATATTTAAATAAAATGCACAAATTTGATCTCCAAGTAAGTAATAAAATTAATTATACAGTACTTAATAATTTAATATTAATATTATTAATTTAAATTTACATTTGACAAATAAAACATATTATTATAAAAAGTCCTTAAAGTCTCCAAGTCATTCGTATGGATACGATAACATGAAACCGTACAACTTAATTGCAGCAGATGAGAATACTATAGTCTATATTTCTGGAAATCTAATACATTTTTTTGATGTAAACACTAAAGACGTTTGGTTTAGAAGAAGTGCTTTTGGTGGTGGCATTGGTCATTTTGCCGTTAGTTATGTAAAAATGCAAAATGGCAATTAATAATTGTATTTTTTACAGAAAAATCCTAATCCGGATTTTCCTCACATAGCGATAGGAGAGAATGGCAATCGTCCTCCAATAATTATTTATGAGTGGCCATCAATGGAAATCATGTGTGTTCTAAAAGATGGTGCCGCTAGAAAAATCAGTCATTTACATTACAGGTTAATTAGATTTTATATTTTATTTATAATTTTCTGCATACTTTTTATATTATTTAAATTATAGGAAATAATTTAAATATGTCTACGTTTATATTTTGATTTTTTGTTATTTTAAGCCCTGATGGAAAACTATTAGCATCTCAAAGTGGTGAACCTGATTATTTAATCACAATATTTAATTGGCCCAAATCAATGATTTTACTAAGATCAAAATCTTATGTAAACGATGTATACAGAGTAATGTTTTCTCCTGATGTACCCGGACATCTTACAACATGCGGTAAAATAAATAGAAAGGTTTAATATCAAATTAAAATACTACTTACAGGTGTGGCCCATATTAAGTTTTGGAAAATGGCAAGTACATTTACCGGCCTTAAATTGCAAGGAGAAGTTGGTCGGTTTGGCAAAACTGAATATTCTGATATAATTGGTATATATCAAATGCCAGATGAAAAAGTATTTTGAAATAAATGTTTAATAAATATGAATTAACCATTGTTTTTAAGGTAATATCGGGTTGTTATTGGGGTAACATATTAGTTTGGGATGAAGGTCTTATAAAACTTGAGGTGTGTCGTAAAGGACGAAAGCGTTGCCACGACGGTGAAATTGTTCAATTTGATTACGTAAACGGCGAGTTATGGACCGTCTCGACTGATGGTAGAGTGAGAATGTGGTATTACGATACTATAGACCAAGCCGATCCACCAGATGAAGATAGATTTCTTGAAATGGAACCTACTTATGATTTTTATACACCAGGAGCTGCTTTTATGTGTATAGTTAAACAATATAAAGATCCTGAAAATAGTTTTTATTTTGCACAGGTAATAAAATGTCTTATTTATTATAACAATTACATTTTTAATTAAAAATCTAATAGGATGCCAGAGGAGGTATCTTTCGCATTGATTTGACAATCGAAACTGATGCAGAACCATCTGAACAATTATTAAGAACTCATGCGGGTATAGCAAAAGCTTTAGCTGTATGCCCATGGGGGCCGTATTTTAGTTCATTGGGAATTGGTGGAAAATATCATTTGTATAATTATGTAGACCGAAAGTTGTTGGCTGTGATTTTATTTCCAGCAAAGGGTTCTGCTTTACTTTGGGTGCCTATACATGTAAGTAGCTGACATATGTTTAAATCAAATTGCAATATTTAACTTTTTTCTTATATCCTTTTTTAATGATTGTAGATTGATCCATCCGGCGAGGTAGCTATATTAGGATTTGAAGATGGAACAGTGAGAGTTGGTGTGTGGAAAATTGTTGACAAGCCAGATCAGAGTGTATTTCATATTATACAGGTAAATCATTATTTTTGTGCATCATATTTATACAAGTTAAAAAAAAATACTGACGTTTTGATTTTAGTGCTTATTTCAGAACAAGTTTTTTGCGCGACAATTATTAAAAAAAATATATAATCTAGTGTTCTTGCCGTCTTCATAAATGTCTAGAATTATGTAATCACTTAAAATATGTCGCCTTTTTAAAATTGTACGCTAAACTATTTACTTTGTTTTGACAGTGTCAACTTCAACTGTCATGCAAGGTTATAAGAATGTATACAGATGAAGAGAATATTGTTATTATTGAATCCTACTTTAGTAATGGGCGATTTGATAATGAAAAATGGCTCTATTTCATTCCGGATTGTGTTCAACTGTAAATTATAAACATGTAAAAAATGTAAACATATGAAAGATTATTTTTATTATTGAATCCAATAATTTTATTTACGCACACCTTGAGTTCACTATATTACTAGAGTGGCACAAACGTACATTAGATGGTTACATAATCCCAAACCTTTATAATGACCTTGTATATATGAGTAATTCCATTACTTTTTGACTAATTTGAAAAAGTCGACCTCTTTGATTTTGCTCAAATTTTCAAGGATCAAAATATGGATGAAAAAAATAAGATTTCCAAAATTTTGGACCTTAAAATATTTTTTGTTCAAAATGACACACATTTGAAGGTCAAAAATTTCACAATAAAACGTCTTTTTTAGCTAATTTTTGGGCTTTTGGAAAAAGATAAAAAGGTCCACGGTAGGTCAAATTATTCCTTATTACATGTACTTTAAAACCCATAAAAAATAGTTTGAGCCATCGTGAACTTTTTTATTTTTTTCCAGATGTCCAAAAATTGAGATACAAAATAAGCTAAAAAAGACGTTTTATTGTGAAATTTTTAACCTTCAAATGTGTGTCATTTTGAACAGGCAATATTCTAAGGTCCAAAACTTTGGGAATATCTTTTTTTTCCTCCATATTTTGATCCCTGAAAATTTGAGCAAAATCAACGAGGTCGACTTTTTCAAATTAGTTGAAAAGTAATGGAATTACCCATATACATTGACGGATTTATGTACTAATTATTTAGTAAGATTTTATTCAAGAAATTAGAACCTGTTTTAATTTTTTACTGACATAAGTATTGAAATTAGTCTTGTATCAGACGGTTATAAGTCCATAAGTTTATGTTTAACATTATTTATTTTTGTGTATATTAATTTGCCTATTATAAATAAAATGCGCTATACACCCTTGCCCCAATTCAGTGTATATTAAATAACACTAAAATTTAAACAAAAAAAACTTTTAATTAAATAAATATTAATATTTATTATAACCGCAATCAAACTTGTTTGTATTAATTAAAAAAAGCTACAAGCATCAACAATAATAACTACTTTTATAGAATTATGCACAAAATGGGTTTAGACACAATAGACTGCTTGTAGTATTGAGTGGACTTGTTTGTTGCAGATCTAAAAGTTTTATACTAATCAGCTTCTTACACTAATCAATTTTTTTTTTTTTTTTTAAATAAGTAGTAAGGTGTTGGCTTTAACAAGTGGCCCTTAAGAATAACTAAGGCATGGCAATAACTTTCGGTTTTCTTTTCTGCGTCCTGCTGTTAATTTGTCTTCGTCATTGTCTCTAATGTAGTACTAGTTTGAGGTTGGCTAGTTTTGGTTTTGCGGAATTCTGTTTGAAAGTTGCTTAGTCAATTGCGTCAACTTATTTTTCTTAACCAGTTCTTGTAATAATAGCCGTTTAGGTTTACAATAATTTAGATGTTTATTAACCAAATGTCTTTTATTGAATGCCAATGAAATATAAATTTTTACACATCCTCTATGGGATTCTCTGGGTAGTCTTTGCATTCTTTGGTCTTCATATAATTTACTATTTTCTGACGACACATATTTGCAAAATGTCCATGCATTTTACAGGTTTTACACAATTTTCCGTATGCCGGGCACTTAAACTTTGCATGGAAATTTCTACAGAAATAGCAATTAAATTGATTCTGCGCTTGCTTCATTTTGGGTTGCGCGTTAAAGTTTGAATTGCGTTGCTCATGCGGCAGACTTGCTGAAGAAGATGCGCGCACACGGTTGTCATGGCTTCTTCCATAATTACAACGTCTTAATACACGTTGTAATTACGTTGTCCTTTTATAAAACTGATAGATTCTGTCTCGGAGATTACTGCTGCAATATTTTTTGAGTCCTCTCGCACAGTGTCTTAAGATTCCGCAAGTCAATATGCTTTTAACAATATCATATTTTATCTCTCCCAATTTGCACAAGAGTGATAAATTTTTTAATATCGTAACATACTGTTCTATTGTTTCACTTTGCATTTGTTTTCTGGTAAACAGCTTGTGCCGTTCATATTCCAAATTTTTTTTTGGCATAAAATTATCATCAAATTTTTTTATTAATTCATCCACTTTTAAAGTTTCTTAAAAATAAACGTGTTGTAGATGCGGAATTCTACTTCTAGTATATAGTGTACGAGTTGTACACTCTGTGTCTCTTGCGGTTTTTTGATATATTCCTTTGTCGTTAAATAGTTTATGAAACGGTTTTTCCACAACTTCTAATTTTTGGATAAATTACCGTCTATCACCATGGATCGTATACCTTTCATATCTGTCATCTTAATTCTTAGCACTTGTTTTTTATTTTAAATTTCAATTAATTTAATGTAGCACTTTTACTAATTATTAATTACTCGACTGCGCCATGTAATAGTAGCCGTTTAGGTTAATAATAATTTAGATGTTTAATAAGCAAAAGTCTTTTTTTTATTGAATGTCAATGAAATATACATTTTTATATACACAAAAAACTATCAAATAAAACCAGCTATAAAAAATACATAAAATACATAAAGAAATAAAAAGTATTATTTATTAATAAAATAAATATATATATACGACAGTTCTCTCCATTTCCTCCTTATTTCTGCAATTTTGTTGGTAATGTTTCAGTATATGTTCTTTTCTTGTCTCTCTGTTTACCTCCCATTCCTTGGCAGGCATAGTTGTTTTGACTTCTTTGTTTCTTTTCTTTTTATTTCTTTTTTTTCATATTCTTTTGCTTTTATTTAGCTTCTCGCTCCTCTTATCTTTATCTTCTGTTGCTTTTAATTTGTGTGATTTCTTCCATTTTGGTTACCTAAAGTTTGAAGCTCTCCTCTATATTTTTCTTCGGTACTGTCGTTGCATATTTTTTTTTCATTTATTTTCGTCACTCAGGCATATTTTAATAATTGTAGATTTGTCTACTTTGTTTTCCAATACCTTTTCTAGCGTTTTTCTATCTTTCTTTCACGCTTCGCAGTCTACTAGCGTATGTTCTGCGTCGTCGTGCGTATTTTCTTGACCAAATATACATTTTTCCTCTTTCTCTATTTTATTTATTTTTTTGTATGTACTTTCTAAAGGTTCTATGTCCAGTAAGTAGTTGTGTTTTATAGTAACACGTCTCCGCTTTTTTCTACCCGATCTTTTATTTCTGGTATTAGTTTCCTTGTCCATTCTCCCTTTTCTCTTTCTTTTCACTGTCTCTCTATTTTTATCATATTCTCTCTCGCTTGTCTCTTTGCATCTTGCTAACTAGTTCTTTTATTTACCTTTTTTTTATACGTGATCTATCTTCCACTATCAAATCTGTGAGTAGTGTCGCCGCAATAACTTTTAGTGCTTCCTACAATACCGTCCTGTAGGCCCTGCAGATCCTCAACAAACTTGTTCTCATAGCTTCTCTTACTTCTTTTCTGTTTTTTTTTGTTTTCAAAGCATCTCCTCATGTTTCTGCGGCGTACAATAGTTTTAGTTCTAGCCGCATTTCCGATTAGCTTTTTTGCCCCTTTTCTTGGCCTTTCCTTGTTTGGCATAAGCCTACTAAACATTTCATTTATTTTTTTGTTCTCTTTACTGCTACTTAACCTGTTTATTCCATCCCTTTGCTTCAAGTGTAACTTCAAGATTTTTTTTTTTCTTATGGTTATTATTTGTTCACCTACCTGTATTTTTCCATTTCCTCTGTTAGTCCTCTTTGTCGATAGCCATGCCGCCTCGGTTTTCTGTGGAGCCAGATATAACCCTTTATTTCGTCTTTCTTTTTATCATCTCTATTGCCAACTCTAACCATTCATTTAGTACTTCAATGTATATATTCCTACCTACGAGAGCTACGTCATCCGCAAATGCCATTATTGTCACTTCTTCCGGCAGCCGCATCCTGAGTAGTTGATTTTAAACTAAATTCCATAGTTTAGAACCTAGTCCAGAACCCTGTAGTACACCTCTAGTCAGCCTAAAGTTTTCATTTTTGGTCAGTAGATTTTTCTTCTAAAGGTGGTTCTATATTATCTTGGTAGTTTTATTTGTTAATTTTCTTTATTTTGCTGTTTCTATAATTGTTTCCCATAGTATGCTGTTAAACGCATTTTGTATATCTAGCGCTATTATGACACTGTGTTGTTTTTTTCTGTATGGTCTACTGTTTGCTTCTTTTGCTATGGCTTTTACCTTTTCAATGGTTCATAGAATTGTTCTTCCCTTTGTAAGTCCATATTGCTCTTGTTCCCATCTTCTTTTTTTTTTATTTCCTGTTCATTTCTCCTCACAATAACTTTTTCCATAATTTTTGCTGATGTGTTGATCAGGCATATCAGTCTATATGTCGTTGTTTTGTCTGTTTTCTTCTTTTTCTCAATTAGTACTAGGTTTGCATCTTTTCAGCAAGCCGGAAAAATTCCTTCCGTCAGACATTTGTTTATTATTTGTGTTATCTCTATCTCATTTCCCTCTAACGCTGCCTTCACTATCTTCGTTGTTATCTTGTCTAGACCTGGTGTCTTATTATTAGATAGTTCCCTTATAATTTGTTTTATCTCCTCCAATGTTGCAGGGACTGCTTCTGTTTAGCTATTCCTGCTGGTTCTTTTACCGTTCTTTCAGTAAGCATTAATCAAACTATTTGTACTCTGATTCATTGGCAGTTGTAGTTATTTATTTTTAAAGTGTGTGTTCTTTGTGATACTTTTCTTATGCATTAGATTTTGTTAATAGATTTTAAACACAATAAGGTAACACGTTTTAACTTTTAGGATTATGAATATTGCAAGATTAAGCAATTATTAAATGTAGTTTGTCTTTTGTTGAAAATAAATACTTGTTTTACTTCCGGTGTATCATTTGATTTAACTTCAGTTAGACTTTGTATATACATATATGGTACTAATCTGTAAGGTTTAAATTATAAATCTTTCTTACGCGGTTTGCTACTAATGTTTTCCACTTTCTTAAACTGAGCTTGATCAAAAATGATGCTATTGTTAAATCAGTGTAATAATAGCGTTTTCTAAATTTTAAATCATTTTTTTAAATAATTTTTGAAAGTAGCGTTGCCGCACACAGCTCTAATCTAAAAAGACTCAATATCTTGAGAAGTGCTAAGTTCTAAATGTTTTTTTTTGTGTCTGTCAGTGGTTTTAATTAAATTGTTAAGTAAGTTCGTCGCTTATCGTTTAATAGTTTGTAGTTTTTACAAATGCATCAATAACTACTCGTTGAGTGTTTAATGGGTCTTTCAGCACACCATAATTATATCTTGCACATTGCACCTCTACTTTAGGAATTTTTTTTACATGAACCAATTCTAAATAATCTTCTATACAACTATGATATTGAACTTTTATTTGCTTGTTTTTGTTTAATCGTTTTTCTAAAAACACAAATTGTTTAACTTTTTTGATTCTAAAGAAAAGACTGTATTTTGTGTGTGTAACAACAAAATAGTCTGTCTAATTTTTTTTATCTCAAAACAACAACATTGTGGTTTCAAAATTTGCAACGATGCTTAGGTTATATGCTACTGCTTGTGGCATCTGTGGTATGCGCCTATTTTTTTAACTGCGTTTTATGCTAGCAAATATTACTTATACATGCGTGTATCCGAGCAATTTATAAAAGTTTATACTAAAGTTGATCTAATCAACAATTCAATTTTCCTAGAGCGACAGAAAGTTTTATATTTTTTAGAATATCAATAATCTTTACATTAAACTTTTTGATACGGCTGTCACCAACTAAAAATATATAGTAAAAAAAGTTTATTTTTAATTTGTAATTGTTGGTCGTAGAAGATGCAGTAGCTGACGCGCAAATTGTTATATTAACTTTGGATACTGATAATCTTGGCAGAAAGTCCGCTAGAGTCTTAAACCTATGAGATTTGCTAAATCTGCTTTTATAAGGTTTACTTAAGAACTTGAGTCAAGTATTGCCTTAGCAACATTTTTTCATATATTATTAACATTTAGGTATATTGATAATTTTTTTGGTTTTTGTTGCATTCATTTCTAACGTTACCGGACATGTTGGGTCCTTAAAAATTCTTATGCCCGTATTCATAAAACATTTTTGTAACGATTCATTATCAAACGAATCATTATAATTTAATGAACATTAAAAATATAATGATATTCATAAATAAATTGTCATTAGTTAAATTATTTAGTAACTTTTTAGTTACTTTTGTTTTTTATAAATTATTATTATGTTAACCTATACAATATAACCTCAATTACTGTGAATTAATACAAATAATTAGACATTTTTAAATCAAACAGATGTGTCAATTTAATGATTCGTTTAGTTTTAATGGACCAAAAATAGTGCGTTAAATTTAATGAATAATTTAATGAACGTTATTGCTAATGAGTGTTTATGAATACGAAAATTCGATTAAACGTTTCGTTATATTTTTAACAAATCATTATATATTTAATGACGTTTTATGAATACAGGCATAAATCTTTCAAATAGAAAATTGTGTTGAATATCTTTCTACATTTACGAAAATTATTTGATTTGCAATCCTTAACAAGACTACAGCTAGACACAAATTGTGTGGTCGATATAATAGACAACTTAATATACACAAAAATTATGTTGGCATTACTCCTTGCCATACTCATGTCTTTGTCCGTTTTAGCATTTTTCAATCTTAGAACAACGTCGCCAATAGAATGTGTGAAATGTAAGCACAAATAAAAAATGCTAAAATAGTCAAAGGCATGAGTGGAGTAAACATAATTTTTGTGCATATTAAGTTGCATATTATACCGATCACACTATTTGTGTCTTGCTGTAGGTCGCAAACAATTCATGCACATTATTTTTTTTTTATTATTTCAGTTTGTTCTAACGCTGATATTTAATTAAGCGTTTGTTTATGCATGATAAATATAATGCTCTTAGTTGCACAAGTAACATCTTAATTTTTTTTTTTTGTTATATGCAGGTTTGATTTAGTGTGTAGGTCACTAATGGTTTTACTGTATATACTACGTAGCATTTTGCATTTGCTGATAAAAAATTGATCCGTTATAATTCGGGGTTTCATTGGATTTTATGGATTCTTCTTTCGTCGACGTGTTTTGCTATCCAATTTTTGCCGCTATCAAACAAACTAATAAATTGCTTCATTGTTTAACTGGACTCTTGAGTGTGATGTTGAATCGTGTAGATATTAAATGTATTGGGTAGATAGATTAAGCGATGTTTTTGGTTTTAATTATAACGTTTATTCAGGTAACTTATAACGATTTATAATTAACAAAGAACATTTAAAAATAAAGAACATAGAACATATAAAATCTTCATAAACATAAATGTTTTTTTGTCAATAAAATGTAATGATTACAGTAATTAGTAAGTGTTATGATTCTCTTCCTTAATCTATACATTTCAAATCTAATGCATCTAAATCCACTAGTGAACACTTGTTTTTAAATTTGTTGAACTTTGTTTTTATTAAAGGTTTTGTTAATAGATCTGCAATATTATCTTCTGTTGGGCAATAGATATTTTCTTCAAATATGATACGCTTTTATATCGATGTGTTCTTATTGTTCTTACACCAATCCGTTCTTTTTTTATTATTTGTAAGCAGCTCTGATTATTAACATGTATTATCATGTTTGTAACAATAAAGAAATCCTTTAAAATATTTTGAAGCCAAATGCACTCTTTAGTTGTTTCTGTTAAGGCAATGAGTTCTGCTTCAGTGGAACTAAGAGCAACTACATCCTGTTTTTGACAATTCTAGATTATTAATCCTCCAAGAAGAAAGACATACCGACTGTTAGATTTTCTCGTAATTTTATCTTCTGCCCAGTTTGCACCTGAATATGCCAGAAGATTATCGTTTAAGGATTTAATTTCATCATTCATAGCATTAATTCATAAGTCGTTGTCGATACTGTTTATGGCTTGGTTATAAGTCTATGGTTCCGTATCCGTAACTAGATAACCGTGGTAGTCTGATAGTTTTAGTGGTGGTACACCTTTATTACTTCTTGCCGATATTCTTGCAGGCTCAATAATATTATACTCTTCAAGCATTTTATGTTCTTCGTTATTGTAATTATTTGAATTAAATTTTGAATACTCACCACGGTTACTGCCCGCTTCTTCCTCTTGATTTTGCTCCTCCTGAATCCCGCCCTTTTTCTTATCTTTCTCTAGAGTTTTGTCCTCTTGAGTGAGTGGGTAGTGGACGTCTATTGATTTTGTACTTTTGTTGTTGCTTTGTTCCTTTTTAACGCTATGTTTACAAAATATTACGTCTCTGGAATTTATCACTTTTTTTCTATGTGGGACGTAGCATCGATAGGCCATGGACTCGGAATTGAAACCAACTAAAATTGCGTCTTCTGCTTTCGGGTCGAGTTTTCTTCTTTTTGCATCAGGTAATTTTGTAAAGCATTTTATTCCAAAAGGGTGAATGTTTTCATAGATTGGCTTCCTGCTGAACCATAGTTCGTGTGGTGTTTTCATTATATTCCGTGACGGTAAACAATTTTGAATGAAATTTGCAGTCATCACTCCTTTCCCCCAAAATGATTTTTCCAATCCGGAATCAAATAGCATACATCTGGCTATTTCAATCAGGTAACGATTGCGACGTTCTGCTACACCATTTTGTTGCGGTGTGTATGGAGCTGTCAGCTGTCTTGTGATGCCGTGTTTATCAAGAAAATTTTGAAATTTGGCATTCAAGTATTCACCGCTTCTATCCGAGCGAATTAACCGTTTTATCGAATTTATTTCTTGTTGCTTCAAAGTAGATTTTAAATTTTTCAAGTGTTTCAGATTTTTCCTTTAGTAGTTATATAGTTGAATAACGACTGAAGTCGTCGATCAATGTGAGAATATATTTGAATCCAAACTTGGTAGGGTTTTCCATAGGACCGTAGATATCACTATGAATGAGTTGTAGAATGTCCGTTGCCCGATATGTCGATTGTTGTGGGAAGAGTTGCCTTGCCATTTTTCCTTTGATGCATGCTTCACATACTTGATTACATTTGGGTTTGTTGCATTTTGAAATTTCAAGTTCGTTGCACTCACCTAGCTTCTTTATTACACTTAAATTGCGATGACCTAGACGTTGATGCCAATCGTGGACACATGAGTTCTGGTTCTTTACAAAATTTATCTTTTCTTTGTCATTTACTGTTCTTAACTTGAATAGACTGTCAGGCAGGTCTGCAACTGCTATGCGTTTGTTGCTAAAGTATATTTCACATGCAGTATTGTTGAATTTAATTTCACACCCTTGTTTGGTAAGTTTTTCAACTGATATCAAGTTTCCCGCAATGCTTGGAATATAGAGCACATTATTTAATGTGATTGTTGTAATTTCAGTGGAATTATTTATTACCTGCAAACGAACAGTCCTGCTTCCAGAAATTGAAAGGCTTTTTCCGTCCGCACACACACAGTTTTTACATTATTTTCATCAAAACTTAAGTGTTACCTTTTACCAGATAAATGACATGTCGCTCCTGTGTGAAGCACCCATCCGTCGTATCTTCGATTTATACAGAATAAATACTCTTCTTCATCTTCTTTTACAAAGTTGGCCTGGCTTTGTTTATTTTGTTGCTTCTTGCACAAGTAGCACGTAGGGTTGTTCTGTGTGTGTGATGTGGCATTGTTGTAAACTATTTTTAATATTGCACCGTCATTACACGTGATATCTCTATCTTTGCGACGCCTGAACTCTTCAATAATTTTTGATCTGACCAGCGTGCATGTTAACTCTTCCTCCTTTCGAACTTCCAAGGCAGTAATAAGACTGTCATAACTACTCGACAAAGGAGCTAAGCAATATTGCATTTATCAAAAATATCCATGTTGATTTCTGTCCCCAGGGCTTGTAACTTCTGAAATTGTTCGTTGATTTTGTTGTCATGCTCCTCAATATTAGACATCTCGTCCGCTTTGCACCTCATAATGCTTCTGAGTATACTAACTCAAGTACTCGGGGTGTCCTTTTCATGAAATTGCTTAAGCGCATTCCATGCGTCTCGTGCTGTTTTGCAACTCCAAGCTAACTGCAATTGTTCATCCTCAATACTTAAAACAACTGTTGTTATTGCCTTTTCATCAAACTTGGACCATTTTTCAATTATTGGATCCGGGGAATCTTTAATTATGGTATCCCATATTTCTCGCTCCTTTAGGATCATTTCCATGCGGAATTTTCAGTTAAAATAGTTGATTCCGTTGAGCTTTGTTATACTGTGTCGATCCATTATCTTAAATACTTTGCTGCTGTATACTTAACTAACCAAACGAGCACGTGTTTCTAATTAATTGAACGAGCACGTGTTTTTGTTATAATCACTTAATGTTCTACCGTAACGCGCTCTGGGCCCATAACCTGTTGAACCATGTGGATATTAAATGTATTGGGTAGATAGATTAAGCAATGTTTATGAATTTAATTATAACGTTTATTCAGGTAACTTATATCGAACCGTTGCGCACGGTGGTTAATACAGAAACTAAAAACAAGGTTGTTATATGTATATAAAGTATATAGAAGCATGCAACTTGGGTTGCATACCATACATTTGTGTTATTAATGTTTCATACTTCAACAGAAAACGTAGAGTAGAAAACTAAAAACGGGATTAAAAAAAATTAAAGAAATAAAAACATTTAAATATCTAGGATATGTTATTTGTACAAACAATAATAAAAATAAACACTTTAAAATATATGACAAAAAAGGCAAATAAAACGGTATTACAAGTAGGGAATTGGTGAACAAAAATGTATGATGTTTGAAGTATGAAGTATGAAGTATGAAGTATAAAGTATGAAGTATGAAGTATGAAGTATGAAGTATGTTATTGTACAGAGCGGAAATTTGGAGATGGAAAGAGCAAGACAAATTAGAAGCTATTAAAGCAAAATACTAGAGATTGGTATTAGAGATAAACAAAGAGACTCCAGCATACTTTGTATGATGTTAAAACAAATAAATCAAAAATAAAAACAGAAACAGAATAGCGTGCAATAAGGTATAAAGAATGAAAAAAATAAAAATAAAATATTACAAAAAATGTTTAAATAAATAAAGGAAAAGCGCAAAAAATAAGAACTTGCAAAGAAAATTATTTTAACAAGAATGGATATACAAATACAAGAGCAAATACAAATAAATGAATCTAGGTACAATTCAAATTTTGTACATATCATAGCTAATGCACTACCAATTGACCTAAAAAGTGTAAGCTATAGAAAAATGAAAAAAAGAAAGGTGTAAAAAGTTTGCAAACTTTGGATAAAAAACATAGAACACATGCTAAAATGCAATAAGATAAAAAACAAGCAAATGGGAAAAAATTAGGTACTGAAGGGAGATGGAACCTCTTCCATAAAATGATGATGGCGTTAACAAAAAAAGAAAAATAATTAAAAAAGAACTGATAAATAATTAATTAAAAACAAGGTTTAAGGTTCTTAAGATTAAAATGTTATGTTAAGTTGTAGAGTTTTTTTTTTTACAGTTGCCTCTAAATAGTAAGTTTTTTGCACTTGTTATTCTTGTGAATTAACAAAATTAAAGCAAAATAATAATTTATCCAATCTTTTTATTTTGTAGCTATGGCAAATTTATTAATAGCAATTTTACTTGAGTAATTTTTGAGTTCAAGTTTTCAAAGTTTGTTGATACACTGCCCGTATAATTATTCACGCACACATTGATAGTGCATAAATAATCATTTGCATTTGCCAAAATCTTATAACAATACTCGTCGGTTTCTTCATCTGCCTTATATGTATTGCTTTTACACGCTTGATCTTATAATTTGCTGAATTTGCGTACATATTGATGCACTTATTAACAAGATTGTCAATTTGTCCAGTACCACTTTTAAAATGTTATTATAAAATTGTGTTAATGTTAAATCACACTTAAATTGTTTACACTTTCTTTTGAATTTTTTAATTAACGCGGCCATACTAATTGGTTAAACTCTGCCTGTCTGTTGTATTTGACAATGTCTATTTTCTGAAATTGAGTACTTGTATTACGGATCTCCAAAGACTTTCAGGGTCAATCTTTAAAGTGCAGTCTGATTTTTGAGCGTATTTCAAAAAACTTTTTTAGCCATTTTAATACTGTTCATTTAATATTTAAAATATAGTTAAAACAAATGCATACCCATATCAACTCTAATTAAAAGTAGAGTTGTTTGATCATCGCAAGCTCTCTGATGCATGCTTTTATCATTTTTAACAATACAATACCGTGCAAAAACACAATCTACATAACACGTATAATAATAATACAATACAGATTGCTAAAAATCTTCTATCTATCTCTCTCTAAACTGTGACGTATACATATAAATAAAATTTATTGTAAATTGTAGTGCCCTGAAAAAGGAGGAATAATTCTTTGAAATATTGGTTTTTGATTAAATGATGGTTATGAAGAGAATATTGATTGTAATTTGGCCGCATACCCGATAGCTCTAACTTCCTAATATCTAACGGCCGCAAACTTTTCTTCTACATATAAATAAATATACATTTGCGGAGTAATTAATGTAAATATTCACACCACGTTAAAAATATCATTTTATCTAAACAGTCTAAATTAGCCTAATGCAGTATATATATATTAAGCAATTCAACATTTATGGTTTAAAATGAGTTCAAAAACAGACAAAAATAATAGATACGTTTAAAACTCAAAAACTAGTACACGTAAACAAGAGACATTAGAAAAATAATTTGAGGTTTAAGGATAGACCTATTTTATGAAACCATCCACTATCATTTTTGAAAAATTGTTAATGTAGTGTTATTTTGAGTATCATTAAAATGTGTTGTTAAAATATTACTTCATTGCATAGTTTTGTGATATGCCAAAAATATAAACCATACATAATTTTGATTTATCGAACCATATGTTTGCTTTCATTTAATTATTTTTCATTAACTATTTATTGTAACAGAGAAATACATGCAACTTGACTATGGTAATTTTAGATAATTAAAGGACATAACAAACCAATAACTGCCATATCTTTAAATCCGACTGGAAGTGTATTGGTTTCTGGAGGCGAAGACTCAACTATATTTGTTTACCAAATTACCAGACACAGAAGCGAATATATGAAACTAGTTGCTATTGGATACATCATAACACCTGGAATTGTAAGTTGTTTAACATGGCATAAGACATGGGTAAGTATTTTATATTTTTAATTAGCAATATAATATTTTTAAAATTTTATAACAACAAAGCGTAGCATCACGCATTCTAGATTTTATATTTATTTTGCGAGAAAATGTATTTTTTTATACATTATTAAAGTAAACTTATGGATTATGGCCCCCTAGACGCTCAATAATACTGTATTGTTAAATGTTTAATATTAGGAACTATTTAATGTTTTTCGTTGAACAAATTTTAAAATATAAAATAAACAGAAAGTTTGATTAACAATTAATATTTTACAAATGCTTGTAAAGAACCAAAACAGTTCACAATGTACTGCGCGAGTTTAGAAATGTTCGTAACATTAAACTATATACCGTGTGTAGGCAACCAAATATACACTTTTTGTAAATATTTTAAAAATATCTCTGGACCATCACCATAGGCGTAACACATTTTTATGTGGTAATTAATGTAATTATAAACAATTAAAATAAATGCAAAGTACGCAATGGCATCATCAGGCAATTGATTAATGAAAAAAATGACAATTTATAAGTTTATATACTAAAAAATTTTTTTAATAATATATCATACAAAAAAGTATTTTTTTTTTTAATTAGTGATTAATAAAGATTAGTGAACAATATTCAAAAAAATGAGGATTAAAACAGTTTAAAAACAAGATAGATCAAAAAGATTAAAAATTGAAAGTTTGCAAATTACAAATACAGGTAATAAAATAATCATAAAAATAATGTGCCCAAAGAGATATAGTGTCTTTACGACATGGTCTTAAATTATCTAGGCTGGTTATTTCATTACCAACCAATAATGTTTGTATTATATACCTGGAACCCGAAAGTAGTATGGGTGAAAATATTGTATATTTATATAATATTTTCACCCCAGTGGCGGTTTCAGGGGGGGGGGGGTAATTGGGTAATTACCCCTAAGAATTTTTTGCTTATCAATTTTTAGTGTAAAAATTACTGATATTCTATATATCAAACAAATAACATAATCAGTAAATTTTTCCAACACTTTAAAACGTTAGAAAAGGTCTTTTTCTATGTTGTTTCTTTGTTGTACTACAAAATATATATATATTTTTTTTTAATTACCCCCCTAGGCTGGAAACGCCCTTGTTTCACCCTTAAACAAAAAAGTGTTATAACCCTATTTAGGGTAATATAATACTATAATACTAACATAATTGTCTCTCCAATTCGATTGGTAATAAAATAATCCGCTCAGATAAATTAAGCCGATGTTGTAAAGACACTATATCTATGGGTATACTATAGTAAGAGGGTAAAACAATTTTTTTCAAAAGTAAACAAAACATAAAATTAAATAAGTTATTTATATAGATAAAAAGATGTTCAAATTCATAACATAATAATAATAAACAAATTAATTTAAAAAAATAACAATAATGATATATAATGATAAATTAAACTAATTAGTATCAGTTTCAACTGATTCGGCTTATATATTTATTATTATCGGAACTGCATGTTTGTTTCTATAAATATTCTTCTTTTTAATTGTGTGAGCCACACAATTTTTAGATGTTTAAAGAAAAAAATTATTCACTTTTGCTTTTATTAAATCCACAGTTCCACTGCTGAGTTTTGGATTTGTATTATACCGCCTTACATTTTGTTTTAGTAGCAACCATATCATTTCAATGGAATTAAATATATAATATAATATAATATAATATAATCCAAGCAAATATGCTTGTGGACTTCAATAAAACTTGACTCTTATCGATAATACGAGAGACACTGCCAAAGTTTGCGGAAAATGTATTATTGCTTCTCAAAATATTCTCCTTCAAAATGTATATACTTTTGCATTTGATAAAACCAATTTTCAAAACAATTTTGCCATTCTGAGCAAGGTACCTCTAAAACAAGTGATTTAAATGCTTCAGCAGCCTTTTCAGGCGATGAAAAACGCTTGCCACGCATTTTATTTTTGATATGTCAAAATAGGAAGAAGTCATTAGGCAATAAATCAGGCGAATATGGGCAATGAGTCATTAATTGGATGTTGTTACTGGTCAGAAACTCTACAGTTTGTCGTGCTGTGTGAGCGCTTGCATTGTCATGATAAACAATGATTCGCCGGTTTATGTTGCTCCTTCTGATTTTAACGATAACTTCCGGCAAACAAATTAAAGTATACCAGTCAGCATTAACTGTCCTTCGATCCTCGAATGCAACAGTTGCAACATGACCTGTTTTTCCAAAAAAAAACAAGCAATCACTTTTTTCTAAACGCTTCTTGAACGCACCACTTTTATGGGTTTAAGTTAATTTTGAAACATACAGTCGATTGCTGTTTAGTTTCAGGCTCATATAAATATATCCAAAATTTGTCACCAGTTACGATGTTATATACCAAATTTGAACGACCCCCTTCACATTTCTTTAGCATTTCCTAGCACCACTTGACACGTGCCTGTTTTGTTTTTCTTTCAAATTGTGTGGGATCCAACGGCTGCAAAGCTTCCTCACATGCAAATGATAGTGCAAAATCGTATGTATTTGTTTTGCTGCAATGCCTAAGGATGCCTCTATATCACTATAGGTCACATGCCGATCTGACAAAATTATTTCACGCACAGCATCAATATTTTTCGCGACAGCAGAAATGCATGAACGACCTTGGCAAAGATTGTCATCAAACGTTGGTCTTCTAAGCTTTAATTCTGCGAACCATTTGTAAACCATAGTTTTGGATGGTGCTTCATCCCCAAATAACAAACTAAGTTTTTCCACACATTGCTGCGGTGTTAAACCGTATCGAAAGTCACAATTCAAAATTTTCATTTTTCACACATTTATTACTCTCCTTAAATTTTGTTGAAACAAAACCGAACACTTTAAAATCGAATTGTCAACTGAATTATAGGTGAAAAACGTCAAATTATACGAATATGACAATCGCAGAACGCTGGCAATACAAGCAGTACTTAGGTCTGTTCCAACATACAATTTGTACAGTTTGCAAACCGTTCAAACTGTGCACACAAACAAATATTTGTCATCATTAAGCAATCTTTTATACACAGTAATTTGCTTGTGTGCGTAGTTTGAACGGTTTGCAAACTGTTCAAATCGTATGTTGGAACGACCTCTTGATTCCGCAAACTTTAGCAGTGCCTCTCGTATTATATGAAAACCTAATTTTCTTTAAATATTTTTGCAACAATTCTTTAGAACAATTTATTTTTATACTGTAACTTCCACTTCATTGTTGATTTCAATAAGTTCTACATCAGATGTAGGTTTATTCGGTCTCCACATTATTTAAAATTAAGAAAAAATACAGCAAGAAAAAACACAGATTATAAACAGAAATAAACGCAATATATCACCAAGCCTTTCACAGTAAATGTAAGAATTATTTTAATACAACCCTTGCTTTTATAGCGTTTAGGTAACATTTTAATAGCCCGTTCTGTACAGGTATAAATGATTGGAGATTGTTAAGTACTTACTTCTTTAATGGACCCTCAAAGAGGCTACTAATGAGCTAATCTGATAAGTCAAAGTAATAAAGCCGGCATATCTTTGGACACACTTTACATTAAATATTGAATAAAGGTGATCTATTTATCTAATCATTTAATTCAATGCTTTTTTTTATTAATTCTATGAAATTCATTTATATTTGTTATTATATTCATATTATTTCATATAATATTATTATTTATTTATTAATGTATTATTTACAACATGTTTCGTTATTTTTTAATAACATTTTCAAGTATTAATATAATATAATAAAATTTTTTGATTGATTTATAAATAAATTAAATTTTTGTTTCTCCCGCATTCCCTGATATCCGGTTTTTTTAATTCCTTTGAAGTTTGATACATATAATTTAGAGGTTATATTTGTTTATAAAAAGATACCAACATTCTAATAATTATTCTGAATTTTGAAATTTTATATAGTTTTTATTTTATTAAAATATCCATTAAAGGTGAATCATATAGCATTAATTGTTCATTTATAACTTCATAATTTTGATTTTTAATATGTTTTTTTAATTTCTAAGTCTTCCAAAAATATAAGGTTTTTATCCGAAATGTGTAAAATTACAAGTGTGTTGTACTGTGAATTTGGTTTATGTTTATTTAATAATAGATGTTTTGCAAAGTTTGATTTATCTAAATATTTGTTTTTAAAATCGCGAATGTGTTCATTATACCTAATATTAAAACTTCTTTTTGTTTGCCCAATATATACTCCATTGCAGTCATTACACTTTAATTTATATATACCACTTTTATTCCAAATATCTGTTTTTTCTTTTGCATTTAGTAATTTAGATTTTAAAGAATTTTGTGTTTTGAAAGCTACCATAATATTAAACTTTTTGTTTAAATATTTAGATAATTTTTCTGAAATTTGGCCAAAATATGTTATAGAACAGAATTTTTTATTGTCTTTTTTATTATTAAAAGGAAATATTTGTTTAAAACAATTGTTTAATTGTTTCTTTTTTATAATTTTTTCAACTGTAATTTTGTTATATCCATTATTTAAAGCAATTTGCTTAATAATTTTGATTTCTTCTTCTAAATCATTATTTGATAGAGGTATTGATAAAGCCCTATGTACTAAACAGTTAAATGCTGATAATTTATGGCAATTTGGATGATATGAATTTTTGGGAATGATTATGTCTGAATAAGTTGGTTTTCTAAAAATTTTATAACTAAAATTTGGGTAATTATTATAAATTGATAAATCTAAAAAATTTATAATTTTATTTTGTTCTATTTCTAATTTAAATTTTATTGTAGTATGTATACTGTTAACATATTTTAGTAAATTTTCTAAATCTAAATCGTTTCCTTTAAAATAAACAAGAATGTCGTCTACATATCTATACCAAAATTTTATATTAATTTTAAATTTTGAATTTAAAATAGTATTTTCTAAGTTTTCCATAAATATATTTGCTAATAGAGGAGATATTGGGCTACCCATAGGTAAACCATAATTTTGCATATAAAATTTGTTTTTATATATAAAATAATTTTGTTTTGTGCATATTTCAAATAAATTTATAATTTCTTGTATTTTAATTGGACATAGTTCATTTTCATCTAAAAATTTTTTAATCAAAGTTAAACATTCATCTTTTGGAATTTTGGAGAACATGTCGCATACATCTAAACTTATTAATTTGCAGTTATTTTCAGTTTTTTCACTTTTAATTTTGTTAATTAATTCTATTGTATTTTTAATGGAAAATTTTGGTTTATAATTATATGATTTTATTAAATTATTTAAGAATTTAGATAACTTATAATTTGGACAGTCTATGTAAGAAACTACTGGTCTGATAGGAAACCCATCTTTATGTATTTTAATTAGACCATATAATTTTGGATGTTGTGGATTTTTTATAATTAATTCGTTCATTTGAATATTTGTTAAAATAAATTTTGATGCATTTATAGTTTGTCTAACTTTTAACTGAAATTTTTCTTTTGGGTTTGATTTTAATATATCTAATTTTTCATTTATAATAAAATCATTAATTTTTTCTTCATATGTATTATTAGGTATAATTACTAATGAGTTGTTTTTATCTGCTTTTGTGCAGATAAGATTGTTTACTTGAATTTTGTTTTTTATTGATAAAATTGTTTCCATTTCTTTTATAGATTTGACTTTTTTAATTTTGAAATTATTTATTAGTTTTGCTACATCTGATTTTTCATAATTTGATTCACGCTTTAATGCTATTTCAGTTTCACTTGAAATAATTTCTTTAATTTTATTTAATTTTATTGGTTTATGACAAAAATTTAAGCCTTGATTTAAAATGTTAATTTCATCATTATTAAACGAGATATTTGATAAATTGTTAAACTTTTTGTCAAATTTTATATTTGAAATATCAGTTTTACAATTTTTATCAAGCTTTGTTTGTATTAAATTTTGAATTTTCTTTGTTTGTTTTAAATGTTTCTTTTTAATTATGTTTTTTATAAAGTCTCTAATATTTGTGTCGAAAATGTCAAATTCAATATTATGTAAAAAGTATGTTAATTCAGAATGTAGGTATTTTATATAAACAGATAAATTATTTCTAACCTTATAATTATATTTAATTTCTTCTTTTATCCATTTTCGTTTTCCAGCTTCTATAGCTTTCCTGCTTGAATTGTTGTTTGTTCTTGAAGAAATTTGTACATATTTTGGGAATACTTTTTTCCTTAAACATTCCAGATTAAACCATATATTCTTGTTTGCAATTTCCTTTTTTATTTTTAGTTTTTTATACAGCTTCATTTTCTCTTCTAACGAAGACATTTTGATATATTCAATGCTTTTTTTATTAATTCTATGAAATTCATTTATATTTGTTATTATATTCATATTATTTCATATAATATTATTATTTATTTATTAATGTATTATTTACAACATGTTTCGTTATTTTTTAATAACATTTTCAAGTATTAATATAATATAATAAAATTTTTTGATTGATTTATAAATAAATTAAATTTTTGTTTCTCCCGCATTCCCTGATATCCGGTTTTTTTAATTCCTTTGAAGTTTGATACATATAATTTAGAGGTTATATTTGTTTATAAAAAGATACCAACATTCTAATAATTATTCTGAATTTTGAAATTTTATATAGTTTTTATTTTATTAAAATATCCATTAAAGGTGAATCATATAGCATTAATTGTTCATTTATAACTTCATAATTTTGATTTTTAATATGTTTTTTAATTTCTAAGTCTTCCAAAAATATAAGGTTTTTATCCGAAATGTGTAAAATTATTAACTTATTCAGACATAATCATTCCCAAAAATTCATATCATCCAAATTGCCATAAATTATCAGCATTTAACTGTTTAGTACATAGGGCTTTATCAATACCTCTATCAAATAATGATTTAGAAGAAGAAATCAAAATTATTAAGCAAATTGCTTTAAATAATGGATATAACAAAATTACAGTTGAAAAAATTATAAAAAAGAAACAATTAAACAATTGTTTTAAACAAATATTTCCTTTTAATAATAAAAAAGACAATAAAAAATTCTGTTCTATAACATATTTTGGCCAAATTTCAGAAAAATTATCTAAATATTTAAACAAAAAGTTTAATATTATGGTAGCTTTCAAAACACAAAATTCTTTAAAATCTAAATTACTAAATGCAAAAGAAAAAACAGATATTTGGAATAAAAGTGGTATATATAAATTAAAGTGTAATGACTGCAATGGAGTATATATTGGGCAAACAAAAAGAAGTTTTAATATTAGGTATAATGAACACATTCGCGATTTTAAAAACATATTTAGATAAATCAAACTTTGCAAAACATCTATTATTAAATAAACATAAACCAAATTCACAGTACAACACACTTGTAATTTTACACATTTCGGATAAAAACCTTATATTTTTGGAAGACTTAGAAATTAAAAAACATATTAAAAATCAAAATTATGAAGTTATAAATGAACAATTAATGCTATATGATTCACCTTTAATGGATATTTTAATAAAATAAAAACTATATAAAATTTCAAAATTCAGAATAATTATTAGAATGTTGGTATCTTTTTATAAACAAATATAACCTCTAAATTATATGTATCAAACTTCAAAGGAATTAAAAAAACCGGATATCAGGGAATGCGGGAGAAACAAAAATTTAATTTATTTATAAATCAATCAAAAAATTTTATTATATTATATTAATACTTGAAAATGTTATTAAAAAATAACGAAACATGTTGTAAATAATACATTAATAAATAAATAATAATATTATATGAAATAATATGAATATAATAACAAATATAATCATTTAATTGTTCCTTAATAATCTGTGCGCCACTGAGTGTATGTTGTTTGTTAATTTTGTGCTATTGTGATTTTGTGTGTAATAGATATATATTTTAAATCTTTTTCTGTCGTACTATCCGGTAATTGTATTAAAACTTTATTACGCTTGTAGTTCACTACGCATAGTTAATATATTTAATGTTAATTTAATTTGTAACATTTAACCTACAATAATTGTTTACCCCCTATTGCTGCATCCACGCCTTTTGCGGCAATATTTATTATTATTTTTACCAGTGGCGTAACTTAGTGGTTTAAAATTTTTAAAATTGGTAACTTATTTTTTATTTTTAGTTTTATCTTATTCATATTGTTTCATTAAAACCTATAAGTGGTCTGTCTGTTTGTTTTTTAGTTAGTCACTAGGTGAACTTTTGTGTCTCTGTTATAATCATTTCCTTTAACTGTTTTTATTTATTTATTACTTCTTACTATGACAGCTTGTAAGTGCAAAAGTGTTGCGCAGTCTGGCATTACTTGTGTTCAGTGTGGAATTGTTTTGCATAATAGTTGTGCTATTTGACACAAGAAATGTTACTGTGGTGCACTTTTTGAGTTGGACGATTCAGAACTGAATTTTATTACACCAAATATTGTTAGATGAAGTTCGTACTAATAATAAACTACTTATGGATAAAATATCTTTCCTTGAAGAAAAGATAATGAAATTCTCTTATTAAAATCTGCTAGTGAGCCTATGCCTATAATAAGTAAGGTGATACCTAATGGTGAAGTGATTGATTTAATCCAACCAACAACTTTTCCCAGTTCCCATCAACTAAACATAAAGTACAGCCAAAAACTCCTATTATTTTTGGAAGTGGTCCTAGCAACGACAAGCTTCAAGCGTATGTTCCATCATCGCATATCTATGTATCCAAACTAAAACTACATTAAGTTTAAATATCCGTCTATTAAAATTGCTCAACACGACCCAACCTTATAAATGACACCGGCTATTCCTGCTATTACCAGAACGTTGAGGGAATGAAAACCAAACTAAAACAACTATTGTTAGCCGTTTCTGTGTCCAATTATGACTTCATAGTGCTAGTGGAAATCTGGTTCTCTCCAGATTTGGAACTAAAACTATCTGGTTATAATTTATTTAAGAGTGATCGGTCTACTATAACTAGCTCAAAACTAGGCGGTGTGTTAATTGCGACTCAAACAGGACTAAAATGTACATTATTACAACATATTTATGCTACTGTTGATCATTTGTTTGTGTCTTATGTTTAAACATGTATCTTACATTTACAGTGTAGTATATACCTCAATCGCCTGTAGATAAGTATGCAGATCATTGTTATTCTGTTGAGCTATAGCTAACGATTTCACGAGACATAAACTTATTTTGTTGGGTGATTACAACTGCTACTTGGATAAATGACGATTTAGGCATTCGAGTGATTTGCAATGACAATCACCTTGCGCATTTAGTTGCAAACTCATTTGGTATTTTTAAATTGTGTACAATGTATCTCTTCACCTAACAGTGGTGGTGTATTTTTAAACTTGTGTTTTACAAATGCCAGTGATATATCTGTGATAGATGTCACTGATGTTTTATTAAATATTAGTCAACACAATATTGCTTATGTGATAGATGTAAAATGTGATACTTGCCGTGATAATTTAATATGTAATAATGTTTTTTTATGATTTTAAATTTGCAGACTTTGGCTCAGTTAATGATTTTTTGTTTGAGATTGATTGGTCTATACTATTTTTAAACTGTAAGGTTGAAGCGTGTGTGGATTTATTACATTGTCGATTGTTTCGTCTCTAAAAAAATATGGCGTAAATTTACAATTTGGTTTAGCAAAGAACTAATCTTGCTTACCAATCTAAAAAAAACTGTACATAAGCAATATAAGTCTTCTGGACTATTATTAGATTATACTGAATTCCAATCACTTTGCAGTTCCTGTAAAAATATAAGTGAACGTCTTTACAGTCAATACATTTTACGTACTGAGAACAATATTCAAGCTAATCCAAAACATTTTTGGAGGTTCGTTAACGAGTCTAAAAAATCAAACGGTTTTCCTACAACTATGTATTATGGCAAGCAAACGAGTAATAATAGAGACGATTGTGTTAATTTGTTTGATGATTTTTTTTGTTTTGTTTATGATTTGAATACTTATGTTGTACCTATGTATAAATACGACAAATTATTGGTAGTTTTTAATGGGATTGAAAGCCTTGCAACCTTGCCACTAGACCCGATGGAATACTATTAAACAATTGCATTTATTTAATTTTAGAGCCATTGTGTTTTCTTTTTAATGTGTCTTTTAACAAAGGGACGTTTCCTCATGTGTAAAAACAAAGCTACATCACGCAACTGCATAAAACTGGACCCAAGAAGACATTAAAAACTATAGAGGTATATGTATCCAATCTGCAATACCTAAATTATTTGATAAAATTATTACTAGTCAAATACAATGGGTGTCCAAAAATGGTTTTTGTGATGGACTATCCACATTGACAAATCTGCTCAAAGTTGCAAATTTACTCTATTTACACTGATTTTTCAAAAGCATTTGACCGTGTAGCCATATTGTCCTGATAGCTAAACTTTATGCACTTGGTTTTTATGACACTGTAGTTTGCTGGTTGAAAAGCTATTAGGAAAACCGAACACAGTGTGTAAAAATTAATAACTTTCTGTCACAAATCATTGCTGTCTCATCAGGTGTGCCACAAAGGTCACATTGTGGGCTAGTACTTTTCCTGCCTTTTGTCAATGATGTTTCATGTTGTATTCATTCATCTTTTTTTTTTATTTGTTGACAATTTTAAAATTTATAAAATATATCATCTCTTGAGGATTGTCATCTTTTACAAAATGACTTAAATTCTATTAATAACTGGTGTATCAATAATAGTTTATTATTTAATGCACAAAAATGTTTTTTGTTAAGTTTTGTCCGAAATTGTAGATTATACTATTGACAATGTAGCACTTAAACAAGTAAATCAGATAAAGGATTTAGGTGTAATTTTTGACCAGAATCATACACTATATGTGTAATCTGTAATCTTATAAATTAGGGATCTTGTCGAAAAACTTTTATCGAAATTTGATTTCTCTGCAGTTTACTTTTGTGTTGATATTAAACAAAGATAGACGTGGTTATTGTATTAGATGAAAAATATTTATAAAAAGTAGTTTTAAATAACTTTATAATATTGAAAAACATATGTGCAAATAAGTAAAAACACCTCGAACATTATCCTATGCAGTGTAAAACAATTAAAAATAATGAACATAAAATAAACTTTTATGTGAATAAAATAAATGTGCTACAAAGACAAAAATCGACAACAAAGTAACACGCAAATAAAAATAAATATTTTATTTGTTATCAATTTAAAAATAAACGAATTGATTGTATTTTCTAAATAAACATTGGAAAACAGATACAACTATAATAATAACTATACCAAATAAAACAATTAAAAAAGAAAATTCATTAGTTTATTACAATCTAACAAATAAAATTAAAAAACCACTCTCTCTGTTTCTTTATTTTCATTAATTAATTAATTACATAAAATGGCAAAAACTACTAACAAAAGGTTCAAGTAAAAGCAAAGAAGAAACAACAAATAAAGATAATTATGGAAACCATAAAAGACCTAAAAAAATCGGTGGTGCTCATGTAGAGCAATAAATTCGATGAAGTTTTGAAAGAAAATAAAGAAACAATTAAAAAAAGCAGAAAAATCAGAAAAATCAAATGAAGAATTAAATGAAAGAGTCGAAATATTAAAAATAACAGAAAAAGAAAAAAGAAAAAACAATGTCATAATAGTTGAAGTTGACAAGTTGTGATAAAGATAATAAAAGGATTAGACTTATTATTTTTATTGATTAAAATCAGCCTATAGAAAAGATACTTTGAACAAAAAAAATCCAATAATAGTTGAATTCAAAAACAAAGAAGATAAAGAAAATATAATATATAAATTGGATCAATCACTACTTTAGAATGCGAACAACTAACAGCACAAACAAATATGCTGTTTTATAATGCAAGAGATCAAAAAAAAAATCTTAAATATAAATACCTATGGACTCGAGATGGAAACATATACATAAGAAAAACAGAAGCAAGTATAAAAATTAAAATTAAAAACCTTTCCAATATAGAAAGTTTAGAATTAAAAAAAATCCAATTTAAAACTAAATAAATAAATACAAAACTGAAATATATACTAAATATCTGCACAACGCAAGAAGTGTAAAAAACAAATATCACGAAATTAATACCTACCATACATAATAATCCTACAATAATCGCTAAAACTGAAACTTGGCTTAAACCATAAAAACAAGAACTGTATACTTTAGAAAATTACAATGTAGAATACAACTCTAGAAACACAGGAATTGCAATGTACATTAAAAAAAGTATAGAATATAAATTAATAACTAGTAAAAGACATACAAATATTAACAGTATAACTTAAAGAAGAAAATACTGCAATAACTTGAATATATAAACCCACTAGAATAAACTTTAAAGATCTTAAAACTACACTAAAAAAAATATATTCAACAGAAAGAAACTACAAATAATAATAGGCGATTTAAACGTCAACATTGCGAAAATGATAATACAACAAAAGAATACAAGAAAATGTTATTAGAAAATGCATATAAAATAGTAAATAAAACATCTATAAAATACTACACAAGAAAGAATCCATATCCAAATGGAAAAAATTCCATATTAGATCATGTTATTACAAACAACAAACAGGAAATAGAAGATTTAAAAATATTACTAAAGATATCAGATCACTGTGAGTTAATAACCAAAATAAAAAGAAAACAAAAAACAAAAAACAAAAAAACCAAACAAATATATCAGTACTTTAAACACACACTCACAGATTATCAAAAAATAACAAAAGATATCAATTACATGGACACAAAAGATATAAATCATTTTCAAGAACTATAAAAAAAACTGCAAGCATTTATAGAAAACAACCAAACCAAAATAAGAATCAAACTAACAAAAAAAAGCTCATGGATCAACAAAGAAGTGTTAAACAATATTGAAAAAAGAAACAACAACTACAAAAAAGTCACCTTAAATATCCAAATAATGAAACAACAAAAAATGAATATTACAAACAGAAGAATAAAAACTACAAACATTATAAAGAATACTAAAATGTTATACTATAAAAGAAAATTTCTAACTAATAAAAATAACCACACAAAAATATAGGAAATAATAAATAAATAACTTAACAAAAAAACTTCAAAACAAAACAACATTGAAGAAATAGTAAAACAAGATAGAACAAGAGCAAAAGAACCGATAGAAATAGCAAACAAAATAAATGAATACTTTACAAATATTGGAAAAACTAGCAGAAAAACAAATCACAGAAACGAGCAACAAAACACATTTGAACACACATCACAAGAAGAAATCTACAAAATAATAATAAAATTAAAACAAAACAAAACACCCGCCTTTGACAAAATTACAAACAACCTAATAAAACAAAATAATACAACACTAACACCAGTTTTAGTACACATAATAAATAAAGTCATTGACACAGGTATATATCCAAATTACATGAAGAAAACAATAATAATGCCTATACATAAAAAAAAGATAATACAAAACCAGAAAACTATCGACCAATTTCTCTACTATCAACAGTAAATAAAATATTAAAAAAGTAATCCATATTAGACAGAACATATAAACAAAAACAGTATAATATACAAACAACAATATGCTTTTCAACAATACTCGGGAACAACAACAGCAGCTTACGATCTTGTAGATCACATAAAAACAAAGTAGATTAGAAAGAAACGTGACGCTATAGGAATAGAAGGCAACGAACTGAACCTAATAAACACTTACCTCAAAGACAGACCACAAAAATCAAAAATAAACTATATAGAAAGCTAGAATTACTATATACAAATGACATACTAGAACTAAAACTACACGGTACACTTTACATATATGCCAACGACACCTCCTTTATTATATACTCAGGAAAAGAAAACAAAAAATAGAAAAACTTATCCAAGAAGACATAATAAAATTAGAAACATGGTATTATAATAACCTACTCACTATTAACAAAACAAAAACAGAATTCATGATTTAATATAATAACAAACAAGAAAAAATCGCAATAAAAATAAATAGCAAAAAGATTAAACAAATTAAAGAAGTTAAACTTTTTTTGCTTGTGTTTCTATATATGGGGAAACACAAGCAAAAAAAAACATTAATAAACTACAAAGACAACAAAACAAATTTATAAAAGTTTTATACACAATGGATAGAAGAACACCAACAACCGAACTGTACAAAGAAAAGCTAAATATAAACTAAATGATAACTTTAAACAACATATTATATATCAACAGTCCAGTGTAGCCAAATACTAACAACAGAAACAATATAACAGCCTACCAACATACATAAAAACTTTAAATTATGTACCATTTAAATTAAAAATTAAACATATATTACTATATGACAAAATATAAAAAGTAAACAAAAACAACAACCACGACCCCTCAATACCGATAACTTGAGATGGGAATGAATCCGCAAACCTCAAGTGATGACAGAGGGAAGAAACTATTTTATTATTATTTATTATATATTTTATGTACAGTATTGTATTATATGAATATTTATTAATAAAATATATTATTGTTATTAATCTTCCTTTATTGCAACTTTGGCGAAGAAAAGCAGATCTTTCTTTTGTGCGTGGGCTTGTAATGTCGGAGATTGATTGTGGAAATCTACTAAAAAAGTTACTATTTTATGTTTTCTCAAATGATAGGCGTACTAGTGCCAATATTTAGGGAGCCTACGCATTCTACTAATTATAGGTTTAATCATCCACTTAGTAGAATGTGTAGACATGCTAATAACGCGTCGTCTGAAATTGATTTTTATCTTTTTTGTTCTAAAAATAACTGTAAAACTCAAATGTACCAATTGTAAATAGGATCTGTTATTCTATGTTATGTTTTTGCTTATTGTAGTTTTTTAAAGTACAATGTAAATATATGTAACATTTTATTACTTTAAACAAAAATACAGTAATTATGCTTATGAATGAATATTTTTGTTAATATATGCCCATGTATGAGTCAAGTGTACGGAATGAAAATTTGTAACTTCTCAGGATTGTAACTACTCAGGATTGCATTTTTAGGAAAAAATTATAAGATACTTTTTTCTTTAAAAAATAAGTTTTCATAGCCAAAATTGTTTTTTCTTAAATTTTGAATATTTTTCAGAACTTTAAAAGACAGTTTAAAAAAAAAGATGACAGGGTATTTTCTTTTTTTTTAAAGGTGCTTTTATATGTGGAAAAGATACCCTGAAAATTTCAGGAAGTGCCGTGTGCTACGCTTCAAGATATCTTACAATGTATCCACAAAAATAATAAAAAATAGCGAAAAAGGCTTATTTTAAATTTACATTTTTTGATCGTCTTTAACTTCTCAGGATTGCATTTTTAGAAAAAAAAAAATATAACAATTTTCTTTGAATTTTGAAAATTTTGCAAAACAAGTGACAGTTTTTCTAAAAAAAAAGATGATTCTTTTTAAATATGGATAAAAACGTGCTTTAAATATAAAATCAGTATTTCACAACTTTATGATTGTTTGGGTTTTTTTCCGATCTGCAAATTTGTTTTTACTGTTTACAGGGCTGCTTATCTTCACAGTATACAAACTAACTTGTTTTATTTAGTTTAAAACAAGAAATATTTAAAAAGGTGGATATATACAAAACATTTTTGGGTGGTCCGTTTTCTCTCACGCGCAGTGTATATCTAAATCATCTTCAATTTGTCTTCTATAGGTTACAACTTGACATAATTTTCTCTGGAACGACCATGTTGTTGACAATATTTAGAAAACTAAGATTTCTTAATAGATGTAAACAGTTTTTTAAATTTTTGTTTACTTTTTGCATATATATAAAACTTATATTTGTCCTTGTATTCAATATTCAGTTTTTTTAATAAAAATACACAAAACTGATTTAAACCAAGCTTAAACTATCTATACATATATACAAACTAAAAGCCGATATTTCAATAATAGTTTATACGTAAATTTATTCAAACAAATATTAATTTGCAAATTTCATTTTATGTCGCGCAAGACTTTCAATACAAGTTTACTTAACCTTAACTGCACCTGTGGGATCGTTTACGTCCTCGTCTTTGAAAAATTATATTATTTTATTGAAAACCATAAAATATTATATATACATATATAGAATTATACAAAATTTGACTAATCTACTATTGGGAACTTGCAACTTGCAATTTGCGCTAACAGCAGACGAAGAAAAACGGTTGGTGCCGTTAAAGACCCCACCGGTTGTATCACTGTATCTTTAGTTTTTTGTCAAAATAAATATAGTTTTTGAGAGAAATCTTTATACTTAAATTATTTTTTCAAAATATAGTATATAACTGGATAAATTCTGCATGTTGAAGTCTTAATATTGAAGATTAAGAAAATATCATTTTTTTACTAAAATCAGCATTTTTCTGCGTTTTTGTAACTTCATAGCATAATATTAAATTTATATTCTGAATATTGAATTGCATAGTCGTATCAAGTATTGAGATAAACTAGAGGTGGTGCAGCTAAGAACTAAACGAAGATATTTATTAGGTTGGCTCTTGCAACTGACAAAACAAATGAAGAATTATAGTCGGGAGTATGTAGGGATAGGAGTTAGTCAGTCGGGCCCCAAGTATGTATAAAAATAACAAAATTAAAACCAAATTATAGTCTGAAAAAAATTACAGGTAGGTAGTTTATATAATATAAAACATAAAAAAATAGTTAGTTATTTAATAAAACAGCGTTCGCCTCCTACTATTGTGCCGGAAACCGTTACAAATGTAGCAATTTGATCCCGTTTTCTTGGATGCACTCTTTGTGATGTGTTTGTATGAATAAATTATAATATAAACATAATAAAATTACATATAGAATGAAAGTTTTTCGGCTTTATTCTCTTATATTATGACAGTACTAAAGTTCAAAACACAACATTATTTTTTTATTGACGACACTATTAATTCAAAAAAAATCGCCGGTGCTCTTTTTGTACCTCGGCACTATCTAGTTATATAAACTCAATAACAATGTATAATTAATTACAAATTTATAAATAAAATGTAACCTTTCTTCTCCGATAGCGAAAATCTATGACGTATGGAAATGTGCTGCAGAATAGGGCTACAGTAGAACATACCTAGTATCACTATACGCGTTTGTTACAGTCACAGCAATTATGAAAATAATGTTTTAATAATTTAAGCAAAGTAATAATCTCATATTTTCTGAAAGTTATTTGTTTTTTTTTTCAAACATATTTTAAAGTATACGATGAACACTGCCAAAGTTTGCGAAAAATGTAAAGCAAAACACAAATTACGTTATGTAAATCGCTTTATTGCTTCTCAAAATATTCTTTTTTGAAATCTATACACTTTTGCATCCAATGAAAACAATCTTCAAAACAATTTTGCCACTCTGAGCGAGGTACCTATAAAACAAGTGATTTAAATGCTTTAACGACCTCTTCAGGCGATGAAATACGCTCGCCACGCATTTTATTTTTGAAATGTTGAAATAGGAAGAAGTCATTGGGGATAAATCAGGCAAAAATGAACAATGAGTCATTAATTGGATGTTGTTACTGGTCAAAAACTCTACAGTTCGTCGTGCTGTGTGAGCGCTTGCATTGTCATAATGAATAATGATTCGCCGGTTTATGTTGTTCTTTCTGATTTCAGCGATAACTTTCGGCAAATAAATTAAAGTATACCAGTCAGCATTAACTATCCTTCAATCCTCTAATGCAACAGTTGCAACATGACCCGTTTTTCCGAAGAAACAATCAATCATTCTTTTTAAATCACTTTTGTGTGTTTAGGTTCATTTTGAAACACCCATACAGTCGATTGCTGTTTAGTTTCAGGTTCATATGAATATATCCAAGATTCGTCATCTGTTACGATGATATATACCAAATTTGAACGATCCCATTCAAATTTTTTTAGCATTTCTTTGCACCACTTGGCTCGTGCTTGTTTTTGTTCTTCTTTTGAATTGTGTGGGATCCAACGACTGCAAAGCTTTCTGACATGCAAATGATCGTGCAAAATTGTATGTATTTGTTTCGCTGCAATGCTTAAGGATGCCTCTATCTCACTATAGGTCACATGCCTATCTGACAAAATCATTTCACGCACAGCATCAATATTTTTTGCAACAACAGAGGTGCATGGACAACCTTCGCAAAAATCGTCATTAAACGTTGGTCTTCCACGTTTCAATTCTGCGAACTATTTGTAAACCAAAGTTTTGGATGGTGTTTTGTCCCCAAATAACGAAGTTTTTCCACACATTGCTGCGGTGTTAAACCGTATCGAAAATCATAAAAAATCATCACTCGGAAGTCACGATTCAAAATTTCCATTTTTCACACAATTATTACTCTCGTTAAATTTTGTTGAAACGAAACCGAGCAGTTTGCAATCAAATTCTCAACTGAATTATAGGTGAAAAACGTCAAATGTTACAAATATGATAATCGCAGAATGCTGCTAATACAGGCAGTACTTGATTCCGCAAACTTTAGCAGTGCTCCTCGTACAATTAAATGAATTGCAAAAATAAAATTAAATATATTTTAAGGAAAACACAGTTATTACTAAATGTTGTGCAATATTATTGTGTATTTAAGGAGTATATTTCGTAATATTGATATTGTAACATTGCTGAACGTCTAGAGGGGCCTTAAAATATACATTTAAATGAATTGCAAAAATATAAATAAATATATTTTAAGGAAGACACAATTATTATTGGATGTACACGAGGAGAATTTATGACTGTGCAAGTTCCAACTTATCCAGTAGACTATACAACTATAACCTATGTACTAGATGTAGAACCGATTACTCAAAATTTTATGTCGGGTTATAAATCGCATATTAGAAGAGAAATTGAGTTGAAAAAGATAGCAGTTATAAAAGCAGCTAAAAGAGCCAAAAAAATGGAAGAACTGGCAAAATTTAAAAGAGACAATCCCGGTATAGACGTTGACGAAGAAATATTCCTTGGTAAAAAAACTAATTACAATATTAATTAATAATGTTAATGTTAATGTTAATGCAGAATATTTATTATTAAAATAATTAAAATATTCAAAATACTAATTTATTTGTCATCAGCTGATTCTGAGAGTGAAGAGAAATTAGAGCCATTGTACGTTCCAACAACTCCAAATCCAATTATATGGATAGAACACACCGAAGATGATACACTTTGGCTTTCAATGGGCGGATACGATGCTGGATACATTTACGAATATAACATTGGTCAAGTAGAAAATGAACCGGTTAGGTCTACAATGGTACATGGCGCAGATGATGTGGAATTAACTTGTTATTGCTATGAGTAAAAACTACATTTAAGACAATGAGTGTAAACGTGGAGATGCCCCAACTGTAATATTAAAATTTAATTAACAAGTTATGGCAGTGACTACCACTTTTACAGTTATAATCGCTATGTATATAAACTTAATTAAATAATATTAATTTCAGTGAAGCTCAAGAATATATAATATTTGCAATGCAAGATGGTTCCATACGAGTAAACAAACGCAATCCAAATAATTGGAGAGATTTATCAAACTGGTGGCAGTTAGCCATGCATGATAATTATAACGGATTTGTACATGGACTATCGTTTAGTCACGACGAAGGTTATTTTATTAGTTGTGGCCACGATGGAAATCTATTCACATTCAGATTCTATCCAGACTATTCATCAGATGATGAAACTCTAAAAGGGCCGGTTAGGAGAATAATACCTGATAAATCAGCATTAATACCTATTAAAAATGAAGACTATTATGAAGTTCTTAGTGTCGAAGAAACAATTGTAAAAGCTGAAGTTGACAGGATTAACAAAGTAGCAAATGAAAATAAAGCTGGTAAATTTTATATTGATAAACTACTCAATGCTGTTATTAACGCTATAAAAATGTCATACTTTTAGAATACTTGGAAAAACTGCAAAAGTTACGTGAAAAATTTGAGTTAATTTTGGAACGCAACGCGGAATTGCCAGAATCTCAACAAATATCTCAAGAAGAATTACTGTTAGACTCACGCGTTGACGATAATTTGCAAGAAAAGCTAAGTGCCGACATAGCATTGGTTAAAAGACAACTTGCATTTTTAGTCGAGAAATCTCAACTTAGAATGATGAAACTGAAAAAGCATTTTATCAACTGTATGGATATTTATCCTATTAACGTGACTGCTATCCGTACAAAAGATATAATAAACGGTATTAAGCAACGACGTCTTGACGACAATTTCTTTGAAATACTAAAAGAAGTAGATAAAAAAATTGCAGAGTCGGAATTAAAAGGCAGGTATATGATTAAAGTATTTTTTTTAAATATTAGTTTTAATTGGGAATTTATAATTCATACAAACTTTTATGTTCAGCTGCCAAATGGGATAGCATTATAGCTAATTGGACGTAAGTTGTAAAAAGTAGACTGCATGCTTACAAAACTATTTTTGATTGGTCTTGATTCTGTCTTAAATTTTATTTAAGTATTTAAAAATGTACTGGTGTTTGATATAAACTGTTTTTCTTTAGTTATCTTAGAATGCTTTACACAAACTAGAAAACATTGCCATTATTCAGGACCGTATTAAAGAGGTGGTAAAAGCCGCCACCGTTTACAGTTCAGATGTTTAGAATAACAGCGTAATATTACTATTTACGCTGATGTTGCAAGTTGAGCGTACTAATAAACTATTTACAGATATAACATAAGGAAATAGTTACTACTCATAAACTACTGGTGCGCCAAGCTTTAACTACGCGTAGCTACCTATAAACAAAGGTCTGCAATGCCAAAATGCTTTGCGACGTTTATTTTAATACAAAATAAAATAAAATAATTTAAAAAATTATACGCATGTTTTTCAAAAACCGTTTTTCAGTATTTTGCAATACAGCTACTGCTGGCACGTCAAATCTGGCAGATTAGAGTTTAAATGTAAATGAACATTATTCTTTTTACATCACGTTAAGACAAGTCTTTAGAACCCAGTTTGATGCACGTTGTTGAACTTAGCTACGGGTAAGGATTTGTTTCAGAGCCTCTGTATCTGTAGATGCGTATGGTTATTAATTTGGAATGACAGTGAAGTTGAAGTAAATTTTTGTCACATGATCAAAAAATAAATAAAGTTAAACATGAGTGAGTTATGTTAGGTTAAAACTAAAATAAATAAATCAACTAAAAAGATCAATATTTATATTTCATTCTAAAAATTTAAGCATCTAATTTACCGGTTAAAAAAAATATCTTAAATATAGTCCTTCATTGTCGTCAATACACTAATTCCGTCGGAAATTTTGGTTTACTTTTTTTTGCATGTTGACTGGTGTATTGGCACTTTTGACTTGTATGTTGTTTTGTATTCCAGAGACCATAAACAATCATTATAAACCAGAGTTTTGAGACAACTTTTCAAGAAATAATCACAGGGGTTAAATGAGAGAAACGCGCAAACTAGTTTACGTTATTTCTCAGGGAAATTAGCCACCTAGAGAAAACTTTTCTTAAAAATGCATTAAAACTTTGGTTGTGAGGGCTGTGGCCCCATCTTGTTAAAATCACACATTTTTTTTGAGATAGTACGTTTGGCGTTGTTGCACTGCGGTTTCTTGATTCTATTGTTCTTTTTTGGTTGTTACTTTTTTAATGGTTTCGTTTTTTTAATAAACTTTAAAAACTTTTGCTAAGCAACGGTGTTAAGCTTTTTTGGTTAATTTGTGCTTGTCAAAGAAGACATTACGTTGAGTATTTTATGCATTACACTTGCTTAGCAGATATAGCGGAGTTTCTTCTTATTCCAGATATACGCGGCATAAGGGATTTGTCTAGGTTTCTATTTTGTACAAGTATTTGTTTAGAGCATATTCAATTATAAGTCTTGTAAGATTTTGCCGTATTGTTCTGTTTACCTTTATTACTATAGGTTGGGTAATAGATAGATGTTTATTCAAAAAATCTTGTACATGTATAAAATAAAGTACAGTATGTGATAATAAAATAATTACATAAAAAAATAAAACAACAAATTAAAATAATATGCATACAGGCAATACTTAAAAATTAACAATAAAAATTACTATACAGTATTACTAAAATGTGTGATGGTCCTGTTAGGAGTAGCCTTCTGTGCTTTATTTCCTGACAGTTTTTTTACAAGATGCTGTGTTCTGTGTCAAGTTCACTACAAATTAATTGTTTAATTAATCTTGTATGGAATGCTTTCAGATGGTTATGCAGTCTATCACCAGTTTGGATTTAATATGTTAGTCTGTTGAAGTGTTGTCCTGATTTGATCATGCTTTTAGCTACCCCACATGCTAAATTATTTTTTTGATTGTGCTTGGGTAATTTTTTATTTGTCTAATTGTCTTGCAACGTTATTACCATTTATGCAGTCTGATTCATTTTTAATGCCTTTTCTTTATGTAACACGTTTGTTATTTCCGGTTTGTCAGTCCCAACATTTACAGTGTGTTTATTTATCTGTACTCTGTACGGTGCTTGTCTTGCATCACAACTAAGTGAAGTGGTGGCTGCGTATGTGATGATAAATTTGATTACAGTATATAGCCATAAGTATAAAAAGTAATTTTAGTATAAAGCGTAAGTCCCAGGTACTTTACTTTGTAGTGACTTCATACACTTTTAAGTCTTTGGTATATTGTTCTCTTGTAAAAAGTACAATTGTCGTTTACTTAAGTTTGCTGATAATCCCTTTTTCTTACACCAACGTTTTACAGTGTGCCACGCTGGTCGGGGCTGCTGACCAGGTGCTTGTCGCCACCCGGCTACTGGGTGTGGGTTGGCTGAATGGTAGAGGATGGTAGGGTTTAGGGCGCCACTGGGTAATACTACCCAGACAAATAATAATTACGAAATTACAGCACAGCACATTTATTAACAACACAAACTATTAAGTCCGCTAGGCGAATTCAAACGGTACTCCACACACGTGGGCCGTTCACAAGTCTTTCCCCTGATCTCCTCTTTGAGACTCCTCAAGACCCTCTCCCCCTAGTCTTCCTCTTCCGGAACACACTTCAGTCGCACTTGCGCAACACGATACACTACATATACATACAATAGTACATTTATAAACAATATACATAGACAACACACATTACAATTACAATCACTACGTCACAACTCTCCTCCCTGCTTACGAGAAAAAAAACCTTTTTTCCAATTTAATACCTATGTACTAAATATAAATCTATTATTTTTACTAAACCTAACCCTATCTTAAAGTAACAACTAATCTATCTTATAATAAATATCTAATCCTAATTTTAACCTAACCTAACCTAATTTAACCTATCTTATAGTAAAGACTAAACCACCTTATAATAAATATCTAATCCTGAGTTTCAATCTAACCAGGGTCTATTTTAAGATCTTTTATGTGATGGGTACCTGATAACTTTTTCCCTTCGGGAGTTTCCAACACGTACGTTGTTGCCGAAATTTTCTTTTTCACTCTGCAAAGCGTGAACTTGGGTGCCAGTTTAGCAGAAAAATAAGCCCCAGCATCAGAAAGGAAATGATTCCTCTTCCAAACCATGTCACCAACCGTAAATTCAAGAGGTCTACGCCTTAAGTTGTAATGTCGGGCGTTTTGTTGAGAGGCTTTTGCCAGATTAGCTCGAACTTTTGCAAAGATTTCCGGTAGCCGATCTAACCTTTTATCAATTTCTTGGCGATCCGCAAAGTTAAACGGCATATTGTTACCTAGAGGTGGGTACTGATTCCCTGAATGAATCAACTCGCGGCCAAATGTTAAAAACGCTGGCGTAAACCCAGTGACTTCATGTACGCTAGTACGTAACGCATATCCAAATTTTGAAAGGTGTTCATCCCATTCCCGGTGATTATCTTTAATGAATGAAGCTATCATTGTTTTTAGCGTACGATTGTATCGTTCAGTCGGGTTTGCTTGTGGATGAAACATGGGTGTATATAAAATTTTAACATGGTGAGACGCACACATGTTTTTAAACTTAGTACTTACATACTGCTTACCGTTATCAGAAATAATACCCTGCGGTATACCAAACAACATAAAAACATCATTTTCAATGATTCGCGTAATTCTAGCTGAATCAGCTTTTGGTAGCGCAAACAATAAAACATTTTTTGTAAACAAGTCACAAACAACAAGAATAAATCGATTTCGTTTGTGTGAAAGTGGAAAAGGTCCCATTAAGTCAGTCGAGAGCAATTGAAAAGGACGATCGATTGTATGATGCCCCATTAGACCACACGGCCTATCCTGCTCTACTTTATGGGCAAGACATACTGCACAATGACGGCAGTATCTCACTATGTCCGCATACATGCGAGGCCAAAAGTATAATTCAGATACACGTTTAAAAGTTTTAAAAATCCCGATATGTCCCGCGGAAGCCACGTCGTGATTTTCAGATAAAACTTTATTTCTTAATGGTTTAGGCACAACCGTTTTCCAAGGGTTTTCAAACCCTAACGAACACTTCGTTTCTCTAACTAATTTAAACAACTTATTGTTCTCCACTTTCCATGTAATAAAATCATTAGGGTTTTCCGTTACCCTTCCTAACATTCTGCGATACCATTCATCACAGTCATTTTCTTCAATATTTAATATAGTTAACTCTATACTCTCTACGCCAATGGCCCGAGATAACGCACCTGGAGCTTGGTGTTTGACGCCTGGTCTATGTACAACCTGAAATGAATATTGCTGAAGAGTCATAAGCCATCGGAACACTCTTGCTGGTGGGTCCTTCAACTCCCATAGCCATTTGAGTGAATGATGGTCGGTTATTACTTTAAATTCAGTTGCTTCAATGTAGCCTCGGAATTTTCGAATGCTAAATATTAAAGCCAAGCACTCTAGTTCCATTGCCCCATAGTTCTTTTCCTGCGCCGTTGTTGACCTACTGGCATGTGCTATTACCCTATTCCCTTCTTGAAAATTTTGACTTAGAATACATCCCAATCCCGCAGACGAAGCGTCACACTCGATAATAAAAGGTAAGTCAAAATTTGGGACGGCTAGTATTGGCGCTGACACTAATCGCTGTTTTAAATCGTCAAAGGCTATCTGTTGATCTTTTCCCCAACACCAATGGCTTTGTTTCTTTGTCAGTTTTGTCAAAGGAGCCGATATGGTGGAAAAGTTTGGGACAAACCGTCGGTACCAGCCAGACAGTCCAATAAAACGGCGTATCTCACTAGGATTTCTAGGTTTTGGAAAATTTACTACTGCTTTTACCTTTTCGGGATCAACAAGCAATCCATTGCCATTAATCACATAGCCTAAATACCGCAATTCCTGTCTAGCAAAGTGGCACTTCTCTTGGTTTAAAGTGAGACCCGCTTTTGACAACCGCTTAAATACTTCACTTAAGATTTCCAAATGAAGCTCAAAAGTTTCAGTAATGATGATGATGTCATCGAGGTATTTAAAAACGTACGGGTCAAGTTCGGGACCCAACACTTGATCGATTAATCGCTGGAAGGTACTAGGGCTATTATGTAATCCAAAAGGCATTTTTATGAATTGATACAATCCATGACCCGGAACAGCAAAAGCAGTAATTTCTTTGCTAGATGTAGTAAGATTGATTTGCCAATATGCAGAAGCAATGTCAAGTGAAGATATATATTTTGCCGCTTTTAACCTATCCAATATAGCAAGTAATTGTGGTAAAGCATATGAGTCGCGTTTTGTAACCGCGTTAACCTTCCTAAAATCTATACAAAACCTGTACTTTTCCGAATTCTTTTTTACCATAACAATTGGTGAACTCCATGGTGAATAACTTGGTTCAATCACGCCCAACTTTAACATTTTTTCTACTTCCAGGTTTATTATCTTTTGCATAGCTGGCGAAACGGGATAATATTGCTGCTTTATAGGTGCAGCGTTGCCAACATCAATATGATGTTGAACTTGTTGAGTGCAACCTATCCCATTGCCTATTTTGTTAAAATAAAACGAAGTTAATTGGACAATCTGAGATCTTTCTGAAGAAGATAAATTGTTATCGTTGATGGCATCCAACCTAAACTGTTGTGTCGGAAGAGAGTACACGTTTTTTCCTAAATCAGGAATTATCCCAGATTTTAACCAAAAATCTATGCCTAAAACTAACTTACAAACTAAGTTCTCTAACACTAAACAAGATATCAAATAAACTCCCCCCTCAAACCTTAATGGAAGCTCGACTATACCAAGCACTAATGTCTCATTTCCATTAGCAACCTTTACCGATTTTATATCTCTAGAAGTTCTTAAATCTACACCTAATTTATTTAATCTAATATATACATTTTTGGACACACAAGTCTGCGAACAACCACTGTCCAGTAAAGCATCCAACTCCATACCATAAATAGATACTTTAAGGTATGGTCGACAATCACCAACTACCCTGCTCAAAACTTGTGTCAGTTGTTCACGCTTGATAGTCGAGATCGGTTTTTGGATAACGCGAGGACTGCATCGATCTCGAATTACGACCTCGCGACGCCATTTCCCGCTCTTGTACATTTAACACAATTGTTTCTTTGCGTTCCTAGTTTACCGCAACCTGTACAAAACTTGTTTTGTGCTTGTTTACATTTAGAAAAGGGATGACCTTTCTCCCCGCAATTCCAGCAATGAATAGGATTAGCATAACTACGTGCTGTCAATGGTTGTCTATATCCTCTAGATGCTGCTAAATCGGGCTCTATTTTTAAATTTTTAAAATCTCGTTGTGATTTGTTTGCTAACCATCGATTTGATTCGAGTATATTGCAGCGTTGACGCAACTCATCAATCGATTTAATTTCATCAAAACCCAATCTTTCAATATAATACGAGTTTAAGTTCCGTTTGATGGTGTTTAGCTTTTCCTGATCTATTACTAACCCCGGTACGCGGTTAAATAATGATAGCATACTTGCAAAATACCCACTTATTGATTCATTTTCTAGTTGAAGCCTCGCATCAATTTCCCTCCGCAACTCATACGCGTAATCTATCGGTTGGTATTCTGCACGTAATTTAAAAACAAATTCCGGCCAACATTGAAAACTACTTTTGTAGGCTCGATACCAGGTTAAAGCCCGATCACATAAAATTTCAGGAATACACCTAAAAAGTTCTTCATCAGTTACCCCATTAATTTCTCTAAGTTCTGTAATCCTTTCTAAGAAAGCACCTACACTAATATCTGAATTATTTCCTGTAAATTTAATATTCCAGTCCGTAACGTGTTTTCGACCAAAAGATCCAACTTTTATTTCTTGTATTTGTTTACAAGACTGACCAATAAAACTACTATTTGGTGTTGCAACATCAGTGTCACCCGTTATACACTTGTCTTCTATTATCCCTTCTAGTTCTTCAAGCCTGGTTGTATAGCTTTCTACTAGTTGAAAAGCTGCTTTATCAATTCCCTTTGGAATTCTACCTAACCGTCCTGCTAGATGAATCAACTTAGTTTCAATTGATTTAGCCGACCCTGACAATCTATCTCCATCATATGCATCAACTAATTCACCTAAGTACGCTAATTTTTGCTTAATAATTGATAATTCCCTATTCCAATCTAATGCATCTATTTCTAGAGGAGTTAATAACTCATCAGCTAGCAGGGGTGAGAGCTTAGAGCGCAATTGATTGATTGTGAAAAACCTAGTGCCTACATAGCCATGCGCTGACAATTCATAAATTATTTCGTCTTTGCTCAAACGTAATATATCCATTTTAATAACTTAATTTTTAATAATATTAATTAAAATTATAATAAAAGAACTTTAATATGAATACGCAAAAATTGATATATTACCTTTGTAAACAATAAAACAAAGAACAAAACTCCTAACCTATTAAGTAATTTAAATTTACAAATATTACAAAAAATATTAATAACTAAATAATTAAATTCAATTTAAATAAACAAATTGATAATAAAGTAAAATGAAAAATTGAAAGAAAACTTTATGCTAAATTTGCAAATATTGCAGAATTATAAAAACTATTTAAATTTATTAAATCTAAAAGAAAATAAAACAACCAAAAAATTATATATTTAATAAATCATATTTATATTCTCCAAAATCTTTTATCAATGTTCAATGCTCTTAAACAATTTTTAATCACATTAACCACATGAAATCTTATGTATTTACTACATCCAATTATATTTTTCAATGTGTATAATGTATAATTTAATAACTACAAATATTGTTTTATTTAAAACAATTTTTTCTCATGATAAAAAAAAGTTTATTTTATTATATTTTCACACAGGACAAAAAAAAGGAATGCGAACAAAAATATACGCCATAAAATTATTAATTTACTGTCTATTTATTTGCGTATATAAATTGCAGTGTTCTAACCTTTTTGGATACTATGCGGCCCTGACGGTGATCCTTGCGGTGCATCGGGCGCTGTCTCGCTGCGGGTCACTTGTTGCCTCGTGGTACTTAGATCATGCGGATTGATTTTTCAGGTTTCCTTGATGTAGATGAAACTGCTCCAGCTCCGTGACCATGCAGCAAGTTGTCGGCGTTTTTTTCCTGGTTGCCTTCTATCCGTTGTCCTCGTGTGTGCTTTTTCTTTCCTCTACCACAGATGTAACAGCCCGTGGTCTAAGTATTATATTAGGGACCACGTTGGTGCGCCAATTTGCCACGCTGGTCGGGGCTGCTGACCAGGTGCTTGTCGCCACCCGGCTACTGGGTGTGGGTTGGCTGAATGGTAGAGGATGGTAGGGTTTAGGGCGCCACTGGGTAATACTACCCAGACAAATAATAATTACGAAATTACAGCACAGCACATTTATTAACAACACAAACTATTAAGTCCGCTAGGCGAATTCAAACGGTACTCCACACACGTGGGCCGTTCACAAGTCTTTCCCCTGATCTCCTCTTTGAGACTCCTCAAGACCCTCTCCCCCTAGTCTTCCTCTTCCGGAACACACTTCAGTCGCACTTGCGCAACACGATACATTACATATACATACAATAGTACATTTATAAACAATATACATAGACAACACACATTACAATTACAATCACTACGTCAAGTGTTTAGTGCATTTTACATACATACATGGTAACATTATTAGCGTAGCCTAAGACAAAAACGCTTATGTTATTTAGTAACTGCAGTAGAGCGTTCATGACTCCGTGGACAACTATCAACAAATTTTTATCTTACAATCTTATCTTATAATGTAATTGTTACAATTTGATTTTTTAGCATGGAATTTACCTAATATCTGAAGAAAACTAATATGTTTTTGATTTCTGTTGTCATTATAATGAATGCAAATGTAATATTGTCAAATGCTTTATCAATATCTAAAAAAACTTTTTGGAATTTTTTTTAAATGTTTAGCATGACGATTATTTTTTTAAATAGTTTTAGTATAAAATACGTCAGATTGATTGTTTTGCAAAACTTAGCGAAGGCATACGTCGGCTCGCTTTGATTAAAATCCATCTTAATTTCTTTCCAGTTGTTTGATATACATATAAAAGTACTATGCTAGCCTTAAATATTAGAGATAGAGGTCTTCTCAAAGCAGCAAACTTTTTCTGTAACATAATGCGGTAGATCTTGTCAGCTTAAATGCTTTAAACGTTCCAATTTTTTATTGTAAGGTGATTTTACTATGGCATTTGGTTTTTGCCCAGTTTTTTTGTTTCCTTTCTTGTTAGGCATTTCAAAGTGCTTTTGGTTAAAAGCTTTTGCCTGCGTATAACTTAAAAATTGTGTCTGCAGTAGCTTCTGCAGTAGCTTCTGCAGAGTTCCTTTGGCCAACTCTGTATAATCTCTTTCTTTATCTAATGTTTACAGTGCAATTCTTGCCCAAAAATTGTAGGTTTGTTCAGAACGCCTTTGCAATGTCTTTTCCAGAAGATTTTTTAAATTTTTATATTATTGCTATAAGCTGTAAGACTGGTTCTATATATGGCTTAGTTAGTCATCGTTTTTTTGGCATTCTTTAAAAGCTGTATTTTGGCTAATTAGATTTTGTTATACACTTTCAGTTATATTTTTGCCTGTACTGCGAAAAATAATTACGCGTTCAGAGGAATATCTAAAAACATAGTACGGTTTAGAAGACCAAGCTAAACTAGCACATAAAAAAAATAAGTTAATATTTTATTTGTATACAGTACAGACTTCATCAGCCAACTTTCTTTAATTGAATGCCGTCAGATACGCTGCGAATGTTGTCGGTAATTATTGATTGATACGCACAGTCAACTATCAGTTTATATTTATCCAATTTCAAGACTATTTTATTATGACTTTAAAAAAGAATAATTTTTCTTTTAAATATTGCTACTATTAAACATTTATTTTGTCTAAACAAGTTTTAGAAAACTGAATTAAGCACCCTGTAGGTATGTAGAAGTCTATTTTAGATATGTTAATTAAGTGTTTAAAACTTTGCGGGCACTGTATTCTCTATTACAGTAATTTTTTTTTAGTTTAAAATAAATTAAAATATGTTAATTATCAAAACAGTTTATCTTGCACTACATTGCATTTTTAGGCCACCTGAAAGAGCACCTCCGCCTCCAGCAAAGTTCATTCCTACAGTGGAAGATGACAACAAGTTGGAATATTTTTTAGTTGGTCTGTCCAAAGAGGTAATTGAGAATAAATTTGGCGCCAAGATTCATAGATTACTCGCTAAATATAGGCAACGTAAAGATAACAAAGTAGAAAGGAGTAGAGAGGTAAGTGTCTTTAATATAATATCAAATGTGTACGTTGACTAACAGCCTATTTTACTGCACACTAAACATATTTATTAGACTCAAATAAAGAAAAAAATCAATTAGTTTTAAGTAAACTGTAACGTTACGTTTCTATGCAGTATTAGAATTAGTTAGTTATTTAAAATGGATATAATATTCATTAATAAAATCTAGATCTTGGTAGTATTTTCAAATATAATTACTGCATGTTAAATAAGTTAACATTTTTATGATTAAGCAACAAATTAAAAAATTAGTTTGTGTAAAGATGTAATTTATGTATATTTAATGCATACAAGCAATTAAAAGCAAGCAAAGTTTAAATATTGACCAATATCTATCAAACTGCACTGATTATTTTTTGAACCTACACCTCCTAGATACGGCATTTTTTATGTCCTGGAAACTTGGAAACTTGTCTAGTAGCCATAGATATGGATTTGTTAATAATAATGATAAATGTTACAATTGAGGGTGTTGGGCGTAACACATTGTAAGTGACAAAACGAATCCATCAGTTTATTCTAATGATTATATTAAAGATAGAACTTTTTTATCTATACTTGAAATATGAAGTTTTTATCGTTTCCTATAAAGTTTTTGAAAATGTACATACGAGGTTTTGCACTTTCACCGACGATACCGAGATCGCTGGATTGGTAGAGATAAATATTCACAATTACAAAAAGATGATAGGCAGTCTATTATAAATTTTACCGATTAATTTAACAATTTAGATTATAGTATTTTTTAAAGTTTGGTTTGGTAATAAAATTCTGTTCTGAAAACTTTTATAAAATATAATAGTAGTTCTGTTATATAATTTTTATTTTGTATTATCATAGGGGAAATAACTTTACTTCAAAATAGTAATTTTTGGTTGCGCTGCAAAGTTTAAATTAAGTAAGGTACTTACTTTTATATAATCTTGTAGAACATATATAAACACATGTTTCATGATTTTTAAAAATTTTATTTTTTTCCCTAATTTTAAGTTTACAGGATTAAAATTTGATGCTCTGTATAACAATAATTTATTTAAATTAAAAATTAAATTGTAATAGTGCAATAATTAATTATTATTATAAATAGCAATCATAATTAAAAAAATATTTAAAAACAGAAACATAAAAATACATGAAGATAGATACAAAGTTCAAAACAAAAATTATAAAAGATGTGAAACTTCTGCTCAAATACACCCATCAATTCTTCTTCTCATAGATTGACGGACTCTTTGAAATATTACTGGAGATATATAAAATATATAAAGAAGAGACGCAATGTCCTCAAATGAGACAGTTGTAATTTACCTCTCATCAGTATGGCTTAATTTATTTAAACTTAATAATTGATTTTAACTTACTTCGTCAACATTGTTCACCACCACAATTCAAAATTTAAAATATTCACTTTGAATTGTGGTGGTGAACAATGTTGACGAAGTAAGTTAAAATCAATTATTAAGTTTAATAAATTAAGCCATACTGATGAGAGGTAAACCTCGAAACGCGTCTATGGATGTTTTTAGTTTAGAATATTTTTTCATAAATTTAATTTTTTAATGTTATTACTGGAGAGTTTTGAATAGTCTGAAATTAAGCTAGCATTTTATTTTTTAGCTTTTCTTCTGTGTTTATTGGCGTGTTGTAAACCAAACATTTTAGGTGTCCCTGCAGGCCATGGCTATCCTTTGTTTCTCTTATGTTATTGCCTCTGACCACCAAGGCAAAATCGTCCGCATAGCCTATTGTGGTAATTCCGTGTGGCATATGTACCCTCAATAGTCCATCATAGTAAACGTTCCACAGGGTGGGGCCCAGAACGGAACCCTGTGGCACCCCACAAGTCATATCCAAAGTTCCTCTGGAGCTGCACACTATAGTTCTATCCTGTAGATAGTGGCATATTATCTTCCTGACATATGTTGATATTCCCTTTCTCTTCAGTTCTTCTATTAGCCCCTATTATGGCACCGAGTTGAAGACGTTCTTTAAATTATAGGTGATCAGTACGGCGTATTTATGTCTAAGATGTGCAGCTACTTGACCGGCGGTTTCCTTGACATGCCTAAGGGCATCAAGAGTAGAGTGATCTCCTCTAAACCCATGTTGGTTCTCACTGAGTCCTCCATTCTTATCTATTTCTTCCGTCAGTCTCTTGTTGAGGATGTGCTCATAGAGCTTTCTTAGTGTGTTCAGTAGGCAAATGGATCAATATGTCTTGCCTTCATCTCTTTTGGTGGGTTTCTCAATTAATACTAGTTTTGCCTCTTTCGATTCTGTGGGAAAGATGCTTTGCTTGATCAGTTTGTCAAATACTTTTACACAGAGCTGCAGTCTTTGTGTCGCTATTGCTCTGATGACCTCCGGCGGTATCATGTCTGTGCGATGGGCTTTTTTTTAAATTTTTATCTGCCAGCTGTAATTCTTCTTTTGTACATTTCGGTATCATAGTCACGTTTACTCTTAGCTCTTCCCATGTTGTTTTGCCTTAGTTGAGAAATAATTTTCTCGCTTCATCCATTACTTTATCTCTTGTCAATGTTAGGATCTTTGGTTTATTTTATCAGTGACAATTTTGTACCTTTTGTACCCTTTTGACTCCTTTTGGAGTCTATTATTGCCTTTTTTAGAGTTTTCTCTCTTTTGCATATGCCTTTTGTGCCTGTTGCAGTAAATTTTCCCTTCCTGGACGCGGTTTCTATGTGTATGCTCATGTGGTCACTCAGGTTCTTTTCTTCGCCCACGTGCCAGTTTTTAATTTTTGTTGTTAATCTTAGTCGAGCACAAGGTGACGTCTATGTATTATTCCATCTTGTTTTTTTGAAAAGTTGGTACTCTTCTTTTATTTAGGATGCAGAGTTTGTTTTTGTTTGCCTATTCCGCTAGCATGTCTTCTTTCCGATCGTCCTTGGATGAACCTCATATACCAGACTTGGCATTGAAATCCTCGCCAATAATAAGGTTTTTCCTGTGTTTTTTCTGGTCTTTGCTTAGTTCTGCCAGCCGTTTTCCAAATTGATCGGTGCTTTTGCTTGGGGAGAAGTAACAAGAGTACATAACTGCATCCCGTGATTCCACCCAAATAAATTCTTCACCGCTTCCTGATTTTGTTGTTTGAAATTTTGTACCGTCTGGGATGAATATTGCGTCATCTTCCTTTTTGTCTGTGATCCATTTTTTTCTGTTTGCTGTTATTTTCTTGTTTGGTTCCGAGATTAAGACAAAATCTGCTCCTGTTTTTTGGCAATTCCATTCTAGTAAGTCTAATGCCACTCTATATCTGTTTAGGTTAAACTGGATTTATTGTCTGGCCTTGTCAGCCCTTTCTTTCTCCTTCCGCGTGCTTGCACTAGTTTTCTAAAGGCAGGGCATTTCATGCTTTTGTTTTGTGGTTATCAACCTTGCACAAGTATCACTCCTGTTTGTTGGTGCACTTTTTCAATTTATGCTCAGTAACCCCACAATTTTTGCAGGGTTCAGTCTTTGTTTCAATGCACTCTGTTGCCCTGGGGTCTATTCTAAGGCATCTGTAGCATTTTGGCAGAGAGAGAAGACTTCCATCACTCTCCATCTGTTCCAGCCTGAGTCTATTCTCTTTTTCCGTTCTGCAGCTTTTTTCTGCATGCTCACAAAAGCATATTTTGATTAGCCTTTTCTGCTAGTTTCACTGTGTCTCCTTGACACAAAGGTTGTCTCTCAGGAATACCTTGTTGATGACTTTTTTCACTTCCATATTGTCTTCTTTCTTTTGTTGAGTTTTGTGACCTTACCGATTTTTTCATCCAATGTTTTCTTAAAATCCTTTGTCGTTTCTTTCTTTTTGCTTTTGACCACTAGTTTAATGTTGCCATCCTTTGTCTTGTTTATTCCTGCGATGATAATTTCTCCTGTTTCTACCTCGTTCTTCAAGCATTTTATTACTTTTGCATAACTGCAGCCGTCGTTTGGTTTAATTAGCATTGTGTCCCAATGTCTGTTCCTTTGCTTCTTAGATCAGTCATTTTTTTTTGTTTCTTTCTTTCTGCCTCTTTCCTAGTTGGTGTAGCGAGATCATCACTTTGCTTCTTTGGGACCTTGAGATCTTGTTGTGTCCCTGGTCCTCTTTTAAATATTGTTGCCTGGTTGTGCCATGGCCTTTTGCTAGGTGTCAGATCGTTGCTCTCCCAGAGTCCGAGGAGCTGCCTGTCTTAGCAGTGAAGGAATGTTTCCAATACCTCTCTGGGGTCTTTTATTTCTATTTACTGACATTTTCATATTTTAAATTGCATAAGTCCGTCCACTTTAAACCTCCTGACAGGTTTGTTGTCGTCATAGTTTCTCCAATTCATTTGGGAAGAGAGAGAAAAAGAGCATAGGAAGACATGTTTTTTTGGGTCCCTATCCTTCGATACCTAATAGCGTCGGGAACTGAAAGGTGTTCAAGAGTAGACCGAAGAATATTGTCCTAAGATGGTCCGATAGTTCATAGTAGGAAAGTGTAAAAGAAAAGAGAGAGAGAGAATAGGAAAGAGTTGGTAGCCTCATTGCCGAGGCAAGGCTACCGTGCAATGGTGTTGGTCAGCGTGTGCAATCCCCCTATCCGCCACGTGGGAACGCTCCCGGAATCGATTAGCACTTTCCGCAGCCTCCAAAGTTAGGAGTCCGAGAATGAACAATATTTAATGATTATAATTTGTTTGTTATTTCATCTTTAATGCAGTGCATAAATATTTCATCGACAAAGCCAATAATGTACTCATTTAATGGTGAGCTTTAATCATAAGGCGCCTTGTCATAGATAACTGCCGTATAACTACTACCACCGCTGGCACCTTGTCAGTATAACGTCTTATACTGCGTACACACTTGCAACAATGTCTCGCAACACAACGTCGCGCAACATTCTCGCGTAACATCAGTAATCCGACGCCATAAAACGGACAAATTAAGTGAGTATTTTGGTTGACCTTGGTAAAAGGAATGCACCTATTATATTATAGTCAAAATTCATGTATGACCTTGTCGAATTAATGTCTGTAGGAGTGGATGTGTGCAGATTAATAAAACGAACATGTACCCTGTAGCACGCTGTTTTTAATATAAAAGCAGTGACGACCTTTTTTTATGTACAAACTTATTTCACCGTGGTTACAATTACAATTCTTCTCTCTACTCGTGCTTGGCACACACGCCGCTATATCTTAACTTCTTAGTACATAATATTACCAACTTAAACTTAACACACAAATTCTAAATATAACGCCATCTATGCAATACGGTTGTCGTTGTTTTTAACACTTTCCCTCAACGAATACCTTATTGCGTATGCGTTTATCAATTATCAAATCTACATTCTTTAAAATTAAATCCCTAAATTTTTCATATAACAATTTTCCTAAAGGCTTAGTTAACAAATCTGCTACATTATCATCAGTTTTCACATAACTTAAATTTATAAAATCCGTCTTGATTTTGTCGATTATAAAGTGATATCTTGTGTCAATATGTTTAAGCTTCTTGTTATTTTCATTATTATAGGCTAGCTTTATCACTGACTGATTATCTTCAAAAATGTCTATCGATTTATAATCAACAATATCAAAATCTATCATTAGATTTCGGATCCAACATGCTTCCGTTATAGCTACACTTAATGCTACATATTCTGATTCTGTAGATGATAGGGATACACTGGGCTGCTTTTTACAACACCAAGAGATTAAACAATTAAACATTTTAAAAACATAACCTGACGTAGACTTTCTGTCTGTTACGTCACCTGCCCAATCCGCATCTACATGACCCTGTAACCCTATGTCTATACTGTTATACACCAAAGCGATTTGTAATGTCTCTTTTATATAACGTAGCACTCTTTTTAATGCTTTAAACAACATTTCACTTGCACAATGTTGATACCTGCTTAAAAAACTCACCGCTACACATAGATCTGGTCTAGTACCACATACAGCATACATTAGGCTTCCTATTAACTGTCTACATTTCTTTTCAATTTTTGGACTTTCAGATTTATCCCTTTTTAACAGTTTGAAGTTGAAATTTTGATCTATTGGAGTACTTACTGACTTACAATCAATCATATTGAATTTCTCTAAGAGTTTTGACAGATAATTCTCTTGATCAATAACTATTTCATCTTCGCTCTGTTTAATTCTAATGCCTAAGTAATTTGATGCTAGCCCTAGATCTTTCATTTTAAAATTTTTACTTAACAATTTCTTGAAATTATTTACTTCTTCATCTTTTGATGAAAAAATCAACAAGTCGTCAACATAGATTAACACAAATATATTGTAGTCCTTTTGAATCTTTGAGTATAAAATCATAGAATTTCTTGTTCCAGCATTTTGGAGATTTCTTTAACCCGTATATTGATTTGTTTAACTTACATATGTTTCCGTTAGGAAGTTTCATATAAACACAATCGTCGATATCTCCATTCAAGAATGCATCCATCTGATATACTTTTAGTTTCAATTTATTCGCCACTGCCATAAATATTCTAAACGTTGGTAATCTGGCAACTGGAGAATAGACTTCCATGTCACAATCGGACTGTTCAAATCCTCTTGCTACTAAGCGAGCTTTGTATAATTTTTCTCCGCCTGTTTCCTTTATTTTTAGAACCCATTTGCTTGATACAATGTTAGTGTTGTTTGGAACATGTTTTACCTTGGTCCACGTATTGTTTTCTTTTAAAGTTTTCCATTCTCTGTCCATTGCTTCTGACCATTCCTGTCGATCTTCGCTTTTCATGGCTTTATCGAAGGTTGTCTGTTCATTGTGAGTTGTTACGAAGTTTGTATGATAATCATTTAACCATTTTGGATTGTTCCTTTCTCTAGTTGGCCTTACAGGTGTTGTTGGTTCTTCATCTTCTTCGTTAAAGCTATTATAGTCATCGTTTAGATCTGAGTTATCTGTTATTTCTTCTGCTTCCTCAGTCTGCTCTGAGTTGTCTGATATCTCTTCTACTTCCTCAGCCTGCTCTGAGTTATCTGATGTTTCTTCTACTTCCCCAGTCTGCTCTGGGTTGTCTGTTATTGGAATTTCTATTGGTACTATTTCCTTTTCTTTATCATTGTTTTTTTCAGCTTCTTGGTTGCCAGTTTCATTTATGAAGATAACTTCTCTTTTGATCAAAACATCCTGTTTCTCAGGAAAGTATATTCGGTAACCTTTAGTATTTTCTCCATATCCAACAAAGTATCCAAGTTCAGATTTAGAATCCCATTTCAGTCGTTTTTGATCAGGGATATGTACCGCCACTTTTGATCCAAATATTCTTAGCTGATTTACATCATATAATTCTTTATCATACCAAACCTCATATGGCGTTTTATTTTTTACTCTACTTTTTCCAGTTCGGTTTAATACAAATACTGCTGTATTTATGCTTTCAGCCCAAAATTCTTTATCCATATTTTTCGCTAGCAAAATGGTTCTTGTTGCTTCTGTTATAGTTCTCATTTCCCTTTCTGCACAACCATTTTGTTCTGGCGTATACTCTACACTTGTTTGGTGCTGAATTCCCAAGTTTTCTGTAAGTTCTCTAACTTCATTGTTTATGAACTCCGTTCCTTTGTCTGTTCTTATGATTTGAATTTTGTGAGCTGGATTTACAGCTTGTGATTGTAGAAACTTACGAATTTTGCTTGCTGTTTCTGACTTATTTTTCAGAAAGAACACGGTTCTGAACCTCGAAAAATCATCTTTTAACATTAAGTAATACCTGGCACCACCAAGAGATTTAGTTTCCATTGGCCCGCATAAATCCATATGTATTATTTGACCTGGATAATGAGTATTAGGCTCCTTGAATGGAAATGATTTTTTATGTTGCTTTCCCTTAAGACATGGTACACAAGTTGATTCATTTCCTAGTGTATGATTTATCTTGCTTCTTTTTAGAATATTTTTTACTTGCTCAATATCTTGATGAACCATTTTGTTATGCCATTCAGAAAGATCACTATATAACCGCCCGACTTTTGCATATGACTCATTATAACTGAAGTTCATTATGTATAATTTGTTTATACGACTGGCTGTGACAGCTGCTATTTTCGTGTCGGTTTTAATAAATTTGCATATGTCCCGTTTAACCCTTAGCTCATAACCTTTATCGGTTGCTACACTTACTGAAAACAAGTTTACTTCTGCGCTAGGAACATATAGTACATTATTTAGCGTAATATCTAACCAATTTTCTCCATTAAATGCTTTTAATTCGATCATACCTATACCCATCGCTTTAATTACTATCCCATCGCCTATTATTATACTTTTGGGAAATTGCAATGTTTTATATTCACTAAATAATTTAATATCGCGACAAATATGATCTGAAGCACCGCTGTCCATAATCCAAATATTATTTATGCATTTAATAACTTGTTTCGATTCAGTTGCTGATAATGCTAATTTATAGAATGCGTTACCGTTCCGTTTATTATCATTCTTATTTCTAAACCAACATACATTTTGTAAATGACCCTTCTTTTTACATATGGTACATACCTTTACATTATTAAATTTATTTCGCTTACAGTCTTTTTTGAAATGTCCTTCTTTTCCGCACTTGAAACACCCTTTTGGTTTTTCCACCGCTGATAGGGCTGTTGTTTCTTCTTGTTTCGTTCTATTCCTTTGCTCCTCGACTAGCAGCCTCGCCGAAAGTTCCTCCAGCGTCTGCTTGTCCTTGGTCACTGAATACCATGCTGATATGAAATGCTTGTACTGCTCGGGTAAGCTGGTGATTATTTTTGTCACTACCATATTTTCCGAAATCTCGTTTCCTTGCGTTTTCAACTCCGAGACGATTTCCTCCATTTTTCCCAGGAAGTTTGACATTTCTTCTTTTTCTTCATACCGAAGGGCGAAAAACTTTTGTTGCACTAAGTGAAGTGAGAGCTCACCTTTCTGTTCATAAATTGTTTGCAACTTTTTCCATATATCACTTGCTGTTTCGCAACTAATGATCTGTGCAATTATTTTTTCATTTAATCTAGTTACAATTATTCCTTGTGCTGCTGCATCTCTTTTAAGCCACTTTGCTTTTGCTTCTTCCTCCTTAGGCATTTGCGTTGTTCCATTTACCACTTCGAATAGATCCGCAGCTTTTAACAGCACTCTTAATTGGAATTTCCAGGTTCCCCAATTTTTATTGCCTTCTAGTTTTAGGGTATTGTTACTGGCACCCGCGTTTAACAGCGCGTTTTCCATTTCTTTTTACCGGCGTGGTCACTTAACCTCAACAAGTTTTTTGTTTACTTAACTACTTCACCGCAGTTTTTACCGTGTAATTTAATAACTTGTTCGCACTAAACTATTTTATTATAGTCTTTACCGTGCACTATTTGTTCGCACTGGACTATTTTATTTAGTCTTTACCGTGCAAGCGTGGTCGCTTAACCTCAACAACTTTTCACGCACTATGTTATTTTATCGCCGTATTTTTCGTGAAAATACTTGTTCTATCCGCTTTATTAATTGCACACAGGCATGACTGGGCCCATAACCTGTCGAATGAATGTCTGTAGGAGTGGATGTGTGCAGATTAATAAAACGAACATGTACCCTGTAGCACGCTGTTTTTAATATAAAAGCAGTGACGACCTTTTTTTATGTACAAACTTATTTCACCGTGGTTACAATTACAATTCTTCTCTCTACTCGTGCTTGGCACACACGCCGCTATATCTTAACTTCTTAGTACATAATATTACCAACTTAAACTTAACACACATATTCTAAATATAACGCCATCTATGCAATACGGTTGTCGTTGTTTTTAACAGACCTGGTCATAAAAAAAATATATAATTGAGATAATATTTTTTTATTAAATTAAATTTTAAAAAAATTATTAAGTTTAATAAAAAATATACACCTGATTAATATGAATAATCATTATGTGATTATATAATTAAAATATGATTATGTATGATTGCATGATTATTACATGTGATTGTGCACTTATCTGACTGTTGTAATCCCAACTTGATCAAGTTTAAACTTTGAAAAAATCCAACATTCTATGTTTCAATGTCAAAATCCGAGGATCAGGCATATCAAATATTTACCTAACCAACAAATCTATATCTAAATCTTCTTCATTTTGTCTTCTTGTGGTTACAATATCACATAATCTTCTCTGGAAAGTATCTGGAAAACTAAAATTTGACATAATAACATCATTTTTGTTTTTCCATGAATAAGTCATATTTTTATAGTTACTGAGGATCCTGAGGTAATAATAACTTAATTTTTATTTATAAATACAGCAGTTTATCACATTTATAGTTGTAGTACAAAATTCAAATGGTATTTAAATACCTAAACAACTTTGACAAAAAATATCAATAAATGAAATTAGATCTATTTTGTTTCCAATTCAGTATAATATATAGTAATCAATTATTTTTGTTTTTGTAAATTCTGAAAAAAAATAATTAAATTACATATAACAATTTATACACTTTTGATATCAGAAAAAATAGCTTTTTTATGAACCCATAGCTAATAAACTGTGGTTGCTATTTAAAACTATTTTTTTCTAGAAATTCTGTCTAACTTTGCAACATTTAAAATATTGAAATTGCCCATAGAACACATGATTATTTATATGTAGTTCCCAAGTATGAGGTGGACCATCTGAAACTATACTATCTCTTCTAAACTCTATTCAAATCATTGCAGATTGCATAGTTCAAAAGAAATATAAGACATTTTGCCATCTTAACAAATATTTAATCGTAGTACAAGGCTTGTTAGGAATTCTAACAAATTCACTGAGTTATATAGAAGAGAGATTTAGGACCAAAACTTTAAAAGAAATTTTTTAACTGGACTTTCGACACATGGAATAAGCTTCCAAATTCATTATTTTCGGTCTCACAATCTGCTAACATTCAAGGTCAATGTCACATACCACTTAAGTCTCATCTTCAGTGGGGTTTAAACTCAAAGGTATTTTTAAAAAATGCAATGATTACATGATTATTTATTGAATATGTAATAATTACATGATTAAATAATGAATACATGAGTGTGCAATGAATGCGATTATTATTCACAATTATGATTACATTATTATTCTTACTGATTTTGTTAATCATTAATGGTAACAAAAAATATTTAATTATTTGAATACATGTATTCAACATTTGATTATGGTGAATATGCATATTCAACATTTAATTATGTGAATACATGTAATCAAAAATTTAATTATTTGAATACTCATAATCAACATTAATTGATTACATAAATACAAATAGTAATGATTATTTTTATTTTGTAAACTGATTTCATAAGTTGTTAAAAGCATCCCGACCACTAGCTTGATTTTCAGTATTGTAACAATAACAGCAACTTTGGCATCATTCCCGTTTCTACATATAATTTGTTAATCAATTAATGTTGAGAAAAGATTAAACTATATTATGTCAAAGTATTTAAGTCAAATTATAGTTGGAAATTGCAAAAAAAAAAATAATTATAGAAATAAATGCGTTTTTAGATACATTTCAATGCTATTTGCAAATTTAAATTAACTAAAATACGTTGACCCTTTCTGAATGCACCAGTGAAAAAATAAATCGATTATCAAATTATATGTAAAAACAGGAATTATGCCAAATTTGCTGTTTTTTGTTATACTTACAAATCAAGGTAGCGATCGGAATGGTCTTAACCCTCCTCATAATATCTATAATTGTGTTTAAAGTGGTTCAAAATGTGACATTGAAAAACAAAACTTCTATTTATTATTTAATTTAATAATTACAAAATTAGAAAATATATTTTAAAATAAAATTATTCTTTGATTCAGTCAATAAATATTTACATAAACATATCATCAAAGCCAGGTGGTGGCATTTCATCATTATCTGGAGCATTTGGTCTTCTTGGACGTACTCTATCAACATCTGGTGGCCTGAATGGATCAAATCTTGCACCAGGTGGTATAGATCCGCCAGGTATGCCAGGCCTTGAGGGGTCTATTTGCATAGGAGGCTGAAATAGCATTCCTCCCCCACCTGGTCCTAATGGAGCAAATCCACCACCAGGACCCTGAAAAGCACCTCCAAATCCAGGCCCTCCAATTCCAGCCAATGGATCCAAATCATTTCTACCAACACCTACTGGACCAACAAAATGTGGTAAAGACGGATTACGAGCAGGAAATCCCAATAGAGGATGGTTATATATTAAAGAATTGCTTCGTCTAGCTGTTTCCGGCACTGTTTGGCTAGTACCTTCTTTAGTTTTTGTGCTTTGTATGGCCTTATTAATTAGCTGTTCTTTCACTAATTTAATAAGATCTGTGCTATTCGGAATCATCTCATCTAGTGTACCGTTTCTTTGAACAACAGAACGAGAATTTAATTGTACCATTGATACATTTCGTTCATCAGTTCGAATGAGATTAATTATAATACCGTCGTCTAATCTGGTTCCTTGCAAATTGTATAACCTGCCTTGATACACATAACGCAAACGATAATTGTCATTCCACCCTTTAGGCAAGGTCTCCGACTTTGGTTCATTTCCGTCCATATTTTTGGAATCTCCCAGCCCTATACATTGGAATCCATTAGATATTAACATTAGATGTGTAAAGCATACCAGTACATCTTCATTATTTTTGATATCATTGGATACACTGCTATACAGCAGGTTCCAGCCAAAAAGTTGATTAGACATGTTGACTTGTTTGTTGTGTTAATTCATTAGATTTAATACACTACATTACATGACAGTACCAGTGACTATGAATTTTGACTTTTAAGGTGTAATTTGTTAGGTTATTCTATTATTTTGTTCTTGTTTGTTTGTATGATAATGACATTGCACTTTCTATTGAAACTAATTCCTCTGAAGTTGTATACGAATGGAGACATTGCAGTGACAGCACATGATAAAATTTATTGAAGGATTCAATATTAATATTTAATTCGTTATATGCAAATTTTGTTTTAAATGTATGTTATATTTGCGCAAACTTTTATTACACATCGTGTTGATGGTGTAGCCCTACACTATATTTAATATGTTATAAATAAAATTTAAAAAACTAGATTTAAATAAATAGTTTCAAAAAGCTTGATTTTTGCTATAATTTAAACTTTATATAATCTATTTTTTATAACGTTATATCAATCAATTGGAATGAAAATTGTACATAGTTTTTTTTTTTAGATGTTTTACTAGTGCTACTTACAAGTGGTTAATACGATTACAAATGAAATAAGACAACATAGTTGTGTTTCATAATTATCAGAATCAATAGGTGCTTTTCTTTTGCCACTATTCTCAGTTATTTTTACTTCACCCTACTTAATAGACTGTCCCATTTGGAAAATAGCAAGTAAGCTAAAGTAAGAATTTTACCTCCCCTTTTCCACTGACGGCCTATTACGGGTTGAAAATTAATAAAGTAATATCTCAAAATCATTTAAAATTGTATAAAATGTAACCAACGACAAGAAGTAAATTTTAATTAAAAAAATGAAATAATATTTTGAAGTCAGCCTTACTTCAACACACCTTTATTCATTGTACTATTTAAGAAAAATATTATAACGTACACATAATTAATTTAGCTTTTTTGATCATTTATAATACATATTTTTTTTATATTAAATTTATATTTAAATAAAAAAAATTGTTATTCTACATAGAACTCTAAACAAAAAATTAAGAGTAACGTTTTTTTTCTAAATTTTGTTTTGTTACCGAGTAATTTTAGGGCAAAGATTAAAAACTGAAATAATTAATTAAAAGTGAGATAATAAAAATAATTATTTATTAAAAAAATAGAATGAAAGAGTGAACTAAAACATAAAAATATTTTACAAATAAACTATAAAATGCAACTTTCGCATCAAAGTACTTTTTTGATTGTTTGTCCATTGCCATCTACGATCTGTTAGTCACCTAATAATTATTGCCTTTTGTCAACTATCAAATTTCATTATTTGCGAACTGTTATAATAATAATTTTTCTCATTATTAAAAAATTTACAAATAAAGAATATGTGGATATAATTTTTGCAACGGCAATACATTGTAAGCTTGTAAAGAGTAGATCCGGAGATTTTCAAATAAGAGACATCTATCGCACAAAGTGTTTTCTCTGTCCTAGCAGAGCATTTGACAGTATAGTTTTGGTAAAAACCGTAGAAGCGGTGTGCACCATCATGCTGATGTAAAAAAGTAAATAGCGGTGTCATGGATGAACTACGTATAAATATTAGACAAATTTCCTCACACTTAAAAGCTTTGCAAAGCTTGGTGGAGAATATTACGGTGCGAAAAAACGCATTCTTTTCAAACTGAAAGGGGGTGATTTTGATGCTACCCGCTGCTCTGCTTGTTTGATTCTGGGTTGTACTTGAGCATCCAGGATTTTTCTCCGGTTACGACAGAGAAAGTTTGGCTCATTTTAAATCAAATTCAAAAATTCTTGACAACGCAAAATTCGAAGTTCTTTCTTGTCTTCCGTCAACACTTTTGGAAGCTTTGCGCAGATCTTGTGCATTTGCAGATCCTTGGTCACTAGTATCCCATGTACCGCACATGTGGACATGTTTAGGGTCTCAGCGATGTGCTGGATGCTCAATTGACGGTCGAAATGCAAAACTGCTCGCCCACGATTCACGGTTTTGTCGGTTCTGGCCGTTGTTGAGTGTCCAAAACGGAGTTTGTCGGCAACCTCCTCCCGGCTTTCTATGAACACCTCCCGGACTGTGACCTTTAAATGCAATCGTTCTTGAAGCATCTAGAATGTTTCGGTTGCATTATTTCCAAGCAACTTGATGGCGTATTGCTGTTCAAGCAAAATATCTATTGCGCCGTGTTACAAAGTTGAAAAACACACTTCACGCCTAGACACAGTCTTTCCGCTCAGACAGTTCAAAGCAAAATGACGACTGGCTGCGTTGGAAGGGCAAATTCCCCACCACATTTCTCCACCGGTTTTACCGGGCTGGGATGAATAGTCGCGTCACAATAAAATAATGCGCATTACTTTCATAATAGACCCTGTATTAGGGTCAGATAAAACGTCATTTAATAATAATAATATTCATAATAATTGGTTAGACTTTGGAAAATCTGCATTAGTAAAAAGAATTTCAACAAAAATTTTGCTTTAATGTGTTGGGTGCCATATTTAAGTTCAGGTCATTCCAAATTGTGTCAATGCTAATACATATTTGCATTTTTAATTGGCTTATTAAATAAAATGTGGTACTAGCATGATGGTGCGAGGTGCACACATGGAAAGGAATTTGATTGCCTGGTTCTAGTTTAATGAAAATGTTTGTGGTAGATGGATTGCTGGACACGGTCCAACTCCATGGCCTCTAATGTTCCTCGATTCTAATCTGTTAGATTTTTCCCACAACTTAGAAAGATTTGATATATACTGTTAAAATTAATACCGTCAAAAAGTTAACACAAAGAATTTTTAGATAATTCAAGAAGTGTACAACGTTTTTATGCTTCAATGATAAAGTTGAATTCGTTATCAAAGCGGACACTTTAACAATTTTTATAATGTTTTATATCAATTTCTTTAATAAATAATTATTTTTGTTATCTCACTTCCAAACATTGTAAAGTTTTAATACTGAAAGTCCAACTAGTAGAATTTCTAGTAGTATTTTATTATCATTACTTAGCAAAATAATTATCAATTAAAAAAAAAAAAACTATTTTAGCAAATGTTTAAATTGAAATCGGCCGACATCAACACATTTTCTGCAACTCCGAATCAACCCATCAATTGCGCTTGATATTTTTATTTGATTTTGCTTCATTTTACTGCATGCTTCTTTAATCTTTAAAATAATTGTCCTTTTATATTAACTGGCGTTTCATATACTTTATCTTTTAGAAACATAAAAATCTAATAAATTAGGATCTGGCAATCTTGAAAGCCAAACCTCTGGTGCTGCACGACCAATCCAACGCTGTGGATAATTTATATTTAACCATTCTTGAACAATTAAACCAAAATGAGCCGGACCACCATCAAATTGAAACCAGTTTCTATTTCAAAAGTAAAATGGCACGTCCGCTAAAAGACTCATGTAATAAAACCGCGTTTAACCTTGTATGCTAAAAAAACCACAATAATATATAGTGTATCAAGGGCCAAAAATAAGCCTTAGAAGCCCGCCGCTTTTAGTAACTCAAAAAAGCAAAAAGAGTGAAAGCTGCTAGAAGCTATAGCTGCTAAAGCATTTAGGCACAAGTCACACTCAAATTTTTTTCGCTTGCCCCAAATAAAAACAGAAGCCGTTTTAGCCCGCATTTTAGTTCCAAAACAAATAGTATCATGTATTAAACCAATCTAAACATTAACACTAAATTTAATTTGAAAAGAACGTGTTTTGTGCAAATTTTCAAGTGACCAAACATGAAGATTTTGGTAATTAACAATTCTAGCTTTTGTAAATGTAGCTTTGCCCGTTTACAGAAAAGCTATTTGCAAAAAACTATCAATTTTTTGGATCTTTAGAAGGCCAAATCTTAAATAGTTAGCAAATTTTTACTTTTCTCCTATCTTTACGTAATGTGCTGCCCTTCGAGAGCTAAAAGTAGGAATTAAATAAACAAAGAATGCGGTTATTCTTTTTATCGTTTAAATTATTTTTTTTAATTCCCGTTATCCAACTAATTGCATGGTTTTAATGCCCGGTTGTACCAACGCAACTTAAGGTGCATCTCAGCTGAGACGGTCTTACAATTAGATACGATTGGCAACTGCGCAGAATGCAAACACAAACAGTAGTATCGTAAAAGTCCTAAAACACAATGAAAATAATTTGTAATAATATTATTTTTCTATTCATATTATCGAAATTAATGATTTTATTTAATTATTTATTTTATTTAAACATACATGTTTCGATGAATAATCATCATTATCAATGTATTAATGTATTAATATAATATAATATTTTAAACTGATTAGTAATTAATATATTAATACATTAATTCATTGATAATGATGATTATTCATCGAAACATGTATGTTTAAGTAAAATAAATAATTAAATAAAATCATTAATTTCGATAATATGAATAAAATACAAGGATTTTATAAAATAAATAAAGAAAATATAAAATACTATTTTTCTAACTATAAAAGTTGATTTTATTTACATTATTATTTTAAAATATTTTATTTTAATATACATAATTTTTATACGTCATCAATGTTTATATTCTTAATAAACATAACCTAGAAAGTAGCTCAAGTTATAAAAATCGATCATTTAAAATGTTTGTAAGACCGACTTAACGCATGTGAGATGTAATTTTGTTGTTGTTGGTCTCAAGCTTTAGCTACAGCTTAAGTTGCGTTGGTGTAATCGGACATTACGCCCTGTTTCTACAGCGTGAGTTGAGACCCAACTAAATCTTAAGCTGCGTCTTAAGATGCAAGTAAGATGCCGATTTTGAGAGCTAAAGCTGCAATACTAATCTTAATATTGCAATGACTGTCAGTAATATTATTTTATTAAGCTTAAAACAATTATTTTCTACTACTTGCCTTTGTATACTGTTACAGTATAATTGACTCCAAAATCCGTGTGACACTATCTATAATTCTCTATTGAGTTATATATACACTGCTCAACATTTGAACTGGTACACTTATATAACATGCAGTAAAAGTAATAATAATAAAATAATAATAACAATAATAATAAAGGTTGTGTTTCAGAATGCCAACAAATGCCTATCGAATAACATTTTTAAAACAATTGTTGTTTATCTGTCATCAGTGCAGTTACTGAGCTTGCGGACGCTTATACTTATCAAGTTTAAGAGAATTTTTGCAAATATCTTAAGTAAGTTGTAAGTTTTAATTCAGAGTGGTTGACTGCATTTTAAAAATGCTATTAATGCGTTTAAGTGTTGAAGAGATGAGCCAAGCACTGGGAATGCTTATTACTGTTGCATCGCTAAGAACACATTTCAATGTGAGCCACAATGTGATCAGAAGAGTTTGAATGCGTTTTAATGACACTGGAACAGTCACGGAAGACCAGTTTATTAATAGGTTTTCTACTGCAAAAACACTCCAAGTTTATTTATTGAATGCAACAGGTACTCAAGTATCTACTCAAACAGCAAGAAGAAGGCTCCATGCGGTAAATTTAAGGTCCACATCTTGTTCATTGTTGACCAGAGCCCACAAAAGAAGAAGGCAAGAGTGGGCACATGCAAATTGGAGTGTTGAAGATTGGGGTCGTTTTTTATTTAGTGACAAGACCAGAGTGAGTCTTGATAGCTCCGATGGAAGAGTGAAAGTTTGGAGAAGCAGAAGAGAACGCTATATTGAGAACTACGTGGCTTACCATCAAGCTTATGGAGGCGGTTCAATTACCGTTTGGGGAGGTATTTTTGCGACTCGCCGTACTGAATTGGTTATGCTTGGAAATACTACAATAAATAGTGTCAGGTATCTTAATGAGGTATTAGAAACTGTATTGTTGCCATTTGCCAATGAAATAGGTTTTGTGTTTGTTGATGATAATGCGTGTTCTCATAGAACAAGGCAAGTCAATGCATTTTTTGATGAGAACAATATTTAGCACATGGATTGGCCTGCAAACTCTTCAGGTCTTAATTCCATAGAGAACGGATGGGACTACCTGAAAAGGTTGATAAGGTCATAAGGAGTGGATCCAAACAATCAACATCAGCTCCGAACTGCCGTTTTGGAAGAATGGCTAAATATTCCTCAGCATTACATTTGGAATTTGATTTCCAGCATGCCAAGACGTTGCCAAGGACCCCTCTTTTAGTGTTTGGTTATCATTTTGTTCCAGAGCAAACTTTTCTGTAATACTAAAATGAAGATTTAGTTATTTTTTTATTAAAACATTTGAACTTCGTTATTTAAGTTTTATTCTTTTAATTCTTTGCTCTAAAAGTATTTCCAGAACCATATACTATCAATTAAGCAAGAAGGCGTTCCTCAAAACGTAGTCATTTGTTTTTTTATATATGTTCTTGTAAGTGTACCAGTTTAAATGTTGAGCAGTGTATAATTATGGATAGAACTTTAAAGTCTGTAAAATGCACAAATGATCATCAATTTTATTGTAGATTAAAATGTTAAGAATATTTTTTTTGTTTTTCTTTATAAAATAGTTGGGTTATATTATAAATGCTATTTCTAAATAGGGATTGGATTCAGTTTATCCATCCGGTTAATTTTGCCGATAAACACATATTCGTGCAAAACATATATTATTTGTCGTGAAATATATAATTCTGTTGTCTAATATACTTTACTTTTTTGTTGTGCCATATAATAATAATAATAATAATATAATTATTTGTTGTGTAATGTATTAAATTTTTTTGTCGTAATTTGATTGGGCATTGAATTTTTTGTCGTTGCAACATTTTGGCTTTGTTATTACTTAATATTATATTGTCGTGCAAAATCAGACGTGGAAATATAAAAAATCTGTTGTTAGTTTAGACTGTGTTGATTTGCTATCGTGCAAACAACCTTTTTTTGGCGTTCCAATAATATTTTTTCAAAATATTTTATATATTAGCCGAGTTTGTTTTACAAAAAATATAATAATAATAATTTTGGATTGATCAAAAACCTAGCTTTTTTTTAATCAACTAAAAATTAAGATATAATCAACTGGTTCCAACATTTTTCTCTCATTTTGCTGTTTGCTTTAATCAGTTAATTGTTTATTTTGTCTCATAATATTGTAAAACGAACACAGCTACATATTATATTGCTTTGCAATTGATAGTTGTGTCAAAAAATGCCGCTTTGTAATTACTTTAAAATGTTGACATCGGTTTGCAATTAATGTTTTGTCAAAATTGCAATTTAAAAATGTATCTAAACCGCTTTGTAATTAGTAAATAGTTATACCACATGGTATGCATAGTTAACTTGTTTAATATTTTATCATATTATTTGCAATTAACAGTTCCATTCGGTATGCACGTCATCCAACTTTGCATCTAATTTCTGTTATTAATATATTGCACATATCAAGTTGATGCATAAGTTTGGAACATTTTTGTTAAATTTTAAATTTTTTTTTAGATACTTATTGGTAGATACTGATGTTTTTTGTTCTTTTTATCTCTTTGATTAAAATAAATTTATATATTTGTAGAATATTCTTAATTTGAAGTTCAGGAGTTTAAATTAATTCTTTGTAACTCAAAAATGGTGCATTTTATAATAAAAATATTTTGACAAAATATATTCTGAATTAATCTTACAACCAAAATATGTAAAAATATACAAAATGTGCTATTTGAAAAAAATAAGTTTATCAAATTTCCATAATAAAATAAACATTAAAAAAATATTTTATAACCAAACAAGTTTTTTTGTAGATTAAATATAATTTTGTATTTATTAATAATAACAAAATAACTGCAGTCTATTCCACTAAAAGCATCTTTATTACTTAACGCTACATTAATGTCATGCATTGGCACATTAAATGCATCTTTAAAAACGTCACTGCCACTAATTAGCAAATCTTTTGTTGATAATTTTATATTTGGAGAATGTTGACAAATATTTATATTAATTGTTGTTTTTAGAATAATCGTTGTTTTTATATACAGGGTGTTTCAAAACATGTGTCGGAAAATAAAGGGTGAGATTTCTTGGCTAATTATAAGAAAAAAGTTCCTATTAACATGGTTCCGCAAACGCACCGTTTTCGAGATACTATTTATTTTTTTTTAAATTGTTTGACGATATCTCAGGAACGGAAGGAAAAGTAGCAACATAATCACAAAACCTTTATCTTACAAAACTAAGCAATAACAAAAAAACAAGAAAAATCACAAAAATTGTTAAAAATGACCTCCTCCTACGGTAACGCAGGCTTCCAACCTACGTCTTAGTGACTGACGTTCGAATTCGAATACTTCATCAGTATTAACTGATGTAGTGTAAACTAAACTTTTTAAGTGACCTCACAAAAAAATCCAAAACATTTAGATTTGGAGACTGAGGAGACTAAGCATGTGGGCCTCATTGACCTATCCAATGGTTCCTATACTGTTTATTTAAGAATTGACGCGCAACTAAACTAAAATGTGCAGGAGCACCATCGTGCATGAACCACATTTTGTTTCTTAATTGAACCTGGACGTCCTCTGAAAGTCCTGGCAGCTTCTTCAAGAAAATTACGATATGATTGACTATTTAGCCTAAACGGCAAATATATGGACCTATTAAATGGTCTCCTACAACACCTGCTCAAACATTATCGGAAAATGTTTGCCGATGATGGCCTTCCATTACGGCATGAGGATTTTCGTCGGCCCATACATGATTATTATGGAAGTTCATAATCGCATCGCAAGAAAAATTTGCTTCGTCCGTAAATAAAACTTTTTCTTGAAACCATTGACACATAGCCAATCTTTGCAAAAAATCCACTGGTACTTGCTGTATGTGATTAGAATATAACATCTGGTTTTTTATTATCCTCCACACTGTAACGTGACTAAGGTTTAGATTTAACGCTATTCTTCTAGTGCTAGTTGATGGATCGTTTTTGATTTCTTGAAGAACATCTTCTTCAATTTGCGGAGGTAGCAGGCAAGGTCTCCCATTTCCTGCAGCTCATTTATGTACACTTCCAGTTTGATGTAGACGTTTGTGAATACAAATGAATGTTCTTTCATTTGGTACTTGTCGGTTTGGAAACCTTTCTTGATAAATTTGACAAGCTTTTGCTGCATTTCATCGACAACTCTATAAGCAAAATGCATATCGCACATCTCGCTATCACTGTAATTATTCATTTTGCTATTACTACGCAAGCAAAATACTAAAAATAAGCAAATTAATTGGGTAATAAAGATAATAAGTTCCCGCGATATTAACTCCTTTTGAAAAAAAGGTTATTTAACAACTAAACGACAATTGTCAATAACTCAAATGCATAAAACAAATGCATGAACGCTGACGACTAGATCAAAAACAAATGTTTTTATCAACAACAAAACATGTTGCTACTTTTTTTCATGTTTTTCATCATAAAATGCCGTATTTCTCTAAAACGGTTTACGTTAGAGCTTTTGACTAGGAGTACTTTTTATGTGTAGAAAATATTTTTCCCAAGTGTCATAGAAATTAGAGCTATAAAAACCTCACGCAACCCTAAAATCTCCATCAATGGCACATGAAAAAAAAAAAAAAAAAAGCGCTTAAAAAGTAGCTAATATTAATGCTAAGATGAGTACAAAAGTTGAGTTTTGTATCTCAAACGGTTCCTGAGATATCGTGAAAAAATATTTTTTTTGCGCCCTGTATCTTGAAAACGGTGCGTTTGCGGAACCATGTTAATGGGAATTTTTTTCCTTATAATTAGCCAACCAATCCCACCCTTTATTTTCCGACACATGTTTTGTATTATAGTTTCAAATCTGACACAAATTTTTAATTTGCTTTTTTTTTCTATATTTGTTTAACATAATACACATTCTCTTTATCAACTTTTCCGTTAAGCCTGGCATTGTTTATTGGTGATATGCTATTTGAATAAATGTACTATTCAAGTAAATAGAAGCAATAATAGTATTTCGAGTTTACGTGACGGTTTATAATAAAATAAAATAACAACAATGGGTAGTCTGGGAATATTTAGTAGCTATTGATAATGTTTGCATTGTAAACGAAATATAAATAACATTAAATAAATTTCTGTAAAGTAAGGATTACCCATTTTGTTGTTATTTTATTTTAAATTGAAGCAGTATAACAGTACGATCTACTTTGCCAGTAAATTGCCTTGCATCATTACGGCATCGCTTAATGGCATACAAAGAGTATGCATAAATAGTTTGAAGGTTTTCATCATATTATATAATAAAAGATTAATTTCATAAATTATGTTGATCGATAAAATGTCATAAACATAAACTATAAAAATAGGCAGTAAAAAACATCGTCAAAGTGAAAAGCATTTTTCAATTATATAAAAAATTCTGTTGGCTTGAAAATACATTTTTCCCTTCGACAATATAAAATTTTATCTAAAATATCTTGCTACTACAGTTATGCTGTTGAATCAGCGCAATAACAGTTGTAATTTATGGGAACTTTTACGCCCCATTTATGAAATTTTACATACGAGAGTTTATTATGTTATCTACCTAGCTATAAAAACAAAGAGTTGCAGGACAAATATTTAATTTTTTTACGTAAAAACCATAATACCAACACTGAAGGCCGGTCTCTCATTTTCCGCTTATGTTAAGATTGGAGTTTAAGCTCGGTTCAAAATAATGAGTTATTTGTAAATAAGTTATATAAATTTTGGTAAAATTGTGGTATTTGTTGTATAAAAAGGTTGTGCACAATATGTTTTTAATTAACAATGTTCTCAAAACTATAGTAATAATGCAGTTTAAACGTGATTATTTTGTCATTTTGCTGCAAACATTTTACAGAATAAAATGCTATAAATAAAATCTAAGACCACAATGTGATAAACTCAGTTAAACATAGGATTAAGATCTGATTGAAATATCGGCCGTTACATGCTTATTCTAACATTTTTCTAGTAACGATGTGTTTTAAAAAAATGCTTTTAGCAATTCTGCAAAACACAACTCCACAGCGTTTTCTAAACCGTCATTATATGAAAAGCAACGTCATCTCAAAAGTTTTATCAGTTTTGAAAAGAAAACTATGTCACAGGGGAAAGATCGGCATTCATTGACTTGAACAACTTAATGCTCTGTGCAGTTATCGTGCAGAAACAAAGTTTCTGAGCATAATTGTGGGGCTTTTTTGTGTATAGCCGCTTTCAAGTTCTTATGGTGTCTTTGTTGAAATTCCCCGTTATTGTACTATTTTGAAATATATTCAATTAAGAAAATTTTCTCAGCGTCTCAGAAAACTGTGGCGATCTTAATTGCGCAAAAAATTACGTTTTTGCCATTTTAGGTAGTAGAGCGCCCATATGATCCTATTGCGTGGACTTTTGTTTTGTGGGAGAGTCTCAATATTGTACCCAGGTCTCTTTTTTGGGATAAGCTATGAAATTCTCTTCGCAAATTTGTTGTCTAAGCAGTTTTTGACTGGGATTGAGCAGCTTGGGAATCCATTGTGTTAACACGTTGTTCATTCCCAAATATTTATGAAGAAACACTTGTTTCTAATTTTTTTATTTTAGCAATAACTGAAACTTTTACTTGGCGTTTAATTAACAATAAACTTTCAATTTTGTTGATGATTTTGTTAGTTTTTGCTCTTAGAGGTTTTTCACACTTGAACATTTTGGGTCATCTAAAATGAATTTCTTGCCCCATTTGTTTTGTCTCTCTTTGTTTATGTATTTCCATGCTTCTTCTTCTTTTATCTCTAGTTTTTTCTTTTTTTAAATATTGCCTTAACTTTTTTGCATTTATTCTTGTATATCTTTTGAACACTGATATTTTTGTTTAGTTGCCTTGTAATTTTTCCAATTTTTGAGTACTTTTCTAGCATCTCTTTTTTTCTGTGTACATTCTGTGCTCCACCATTTGCTATTTGCAAATGATTCTTCTGTTTGTAAAAAAGTTTTTTTTATTGTTGCGTCTGCAATTATATTTTCTAGTTGGGCGTAAAATTTAAAAAATTATTTAAGATAAAAAATACCATATTCCAATAAAGAAGTATTAGTATACAAATAATTGTTTTTTGTAACATAATATAAAGGGTGGTCCATTTAGTGGTCCCTTTTTAAAAATTCAAAAAATTCCTGTTAAACCAGTTTTCCAAAACTTTGGTGACGATTTCTGGCTCTCTCACAAATGACTTGCTCAATATTTGCCTTAAGGGCCTGAATTGTTAATGGATTGTTTGCATAACATCGGTCCTTCACAGCACCCCACAAAAAAGTCTAACGGCGCCAAATTGCAGCTCCGAGGTGGCCAAGCGGCTGATAACATAATTACCAAACTTGGAGCGCAAAAGATTGATTGTGGCATGGCGCGCCATCCTGCTGAAATCAAAGATCGTCCAAGTCTATGTCTTCAATTTCCGGTTATAAAAAATCGTTGATCATGCTTCTGTAGCGCTCACTGTTGACCGAAATGGCGTTTCCAGCAGCGTTTTCAAAGAAAAATGGGCCAATGACCCCACCGCTCCAAAATCCGCACCACTCTTTGAGGATGCATTGGCTTCTCGACAATCACGTGAAGGTTTTCCGATCCTCAGATGCGATAGTTTTGCTTGTTAACATAGCCGCCGAGATAAAAATGCGTTTCGTCAGAAAAGATTATTTATTGAGCAAAATCGTTGTCCATTTCGAGCTGCTCTAAGGCCTAAACTGAGAAGCGATAACAAACCGGATGGTCGTGTGCCTTCAATTGCTGAGTCAATTGAATTTTAAAGCAAATAATGCGAGGTCTTTGTGCAAAATTTGCATCAGGCTGGTGCGTGAAATGTTGAGTCAATGATGAGTCGATGTTTCATGACTGAGTCGCACACTTTTGACTACGGCAACCACATTCTCGTTAATGCGCACCGTACGACGGCTGGGACCGTGTCTGTGGGTTACGAACTTTTTACACAAGCTTGCGTACAGCATGCGTGGTGGAGGCCTCATTACGGCCAAAACTTCTTTTCAATAAACGCACTGTTTGGGCTACACAATATTGACTTTGGAAATAAGTTTGAAATATTTTCCAACGTTGTTCAAGCAAAAAAACAATTCATTTCGTTCCGCGGAGATATGATACTGACTTTCTGTCAAGGTTTTCAACGGGAAAGACCTGTCTAAATAACAAATAATTAAAAAGATACCACTAGATGGACCACCCTTTACAGTTTATAGTTTATATGTTTTTAGTTTGTATTTTTGTTTAGCAATAAACAACAATATGTAGAATAAGTAACAACAATAAAATACTATAACAAAACAGTATTATTTATTATTTTATAAATAAAGTATTTTAAACTCAAATAGGCAGTTTTTCTCGCTCATACTGTAGAAAAACGCTTCCAAATTATTCAAACAGCAGGTAATATTAATATTAATATCCCTATTATTACAGGGATATTAATATTATTTAATATAGTTTTTGCTGACTTTTGTTGTATTTGCCGCAATAAGTTTGGTAGTTTAAAACTAGATATTTGTTTGTTTTAGTGGGAAATATTCAAAGCATCAAAGCCAAGTGACTTGCCAACGGATGAAGAAGACGAAATAATACTTGCCCATGCAGAAGAAACCATAGGTGACTTCAAGCTAAAATCAGATCCACGATATAAAGTACCTAAACATTTACGTGAATCCACATTTAAAAAATTCAAAGAGTTGTTATTAGTAAGACAAAAAGTAGGAAACGCAAATATTATATTGTAATATATTTTTATACATTTTAATTTTTAGCAATATGAAATTGCGCACAATTTTAACATTCAGTTAAGCGATATTAGGCACAAAAAGAAGGAAGTCCATGAATATCTTAAAGATATGACTAAGCTTCTAGAAGAGTTGCACGAGGAAATTATGGAAAGTGACAGGCAGTATGGACCAGACATTTTTGAATTCGGAGCCAAAGATTACCCGGAACATGATTTAGAAGTTAATGTTAAAACTCCCGAACAAGAAGTTCAAACTGAAAAAGTTAAACCTTTAGTAAAACAGGTAATAATAAAATAAATAATTGTTTTCCAACCTACAAAAGAAAAAAATAGATACCATCAAATAAGACTTTTATTTTGGTTTACTGTTCAATCCATATTTTTATATAGTTTTTCCGAGTAAATTTAAAAGCTATTTTTAAGCCCAATTTAGATACACTTCAAAGAGAAGTCTTACAAAGTATAGAAGAAGTGGAGACAGAAGAAGATGAAGAAATATCTGTGTGGGAACTCGAGATGAAAGCTCATCATTACCGAGCAAAACTGTTTGCTCAAGAAGAGACTATACATCTCATGGATACCTCTATTGACAATTATGATGCTATGCTGAGGTTTAAGCGCATGGGCCGCATTTCAGTCATTACCGCTTGGTATCTGATCACTTTACATTTACTGACGCTTAACCAAGAATTGTTAATTTTGAAAGATTGTGAAGATAAAGAAGATAATTTGCAAGAAAAGGTCAGTTTGTAAGATTCTATTTATGTATTATGTTACATATTTGCCAAACAAAACGTGGAGCTAAATTACGAGTGAAGTTTTTTATGTTATTTACCTAGCTATGAAAACAAGAAGTTACAGAACAAACAAAATTTTAATTTTTTTACGTGAGAACCTTTAACACTAAACATTTATAATAACGCTATATTTTTGAAAAAATAATATAAATAATAACATAAAAAAACTGGTCGTAATAATCAAAATTGAATGTCAAATCTACCAAGAGAAACAAAATTATTCTTAAATTAGTGTTAATAGGCGACTAAGTAAATTGTCAATGCGATTTGTTCCTATTCTGAGAGTTCTAAATCTCACTCAGCCGTAAATTATTCCTAAACTTGCATACTAGTGTATATTTACCACAATCTTGCGTAGTGACCTTAGTTAATAAAATAAAAATACATTAATTTTGCTTATTGATGATGATAATATCGCCATGCATGCCAGGAAGTTGCATCTTTCCGACATACAGCAAACATTTTATTTAAGGCAATACTTTAAAAACTATTTTTATCATCCCAATATTTTGACAGAAAAGAAGCACATTAATAAAAAGAAAACCAAAAGAAACTAGTAATCTGCCAAGCAATCAACTTGAGTAACATTACCAAAAAAATTGAATTGTTACGTGATTCTTTATCAGCCACAAACAGATAAATCAAAAATAAATTTATTATAGTATATTAAGAGCAGGGAATTTTCACACTAATTCGTAATTCGCAATTTTATTAAAAAGTATTATTCATAACAAATTCAAAAAACAAAATTTATATGTAAAAATGAACAATGAAAGGCATGAATATATTATTAAAAAAAAAAAATTTAATATTTTATTATAGTTTTTAAATGAATAAATTTACTATAAAAATTTATTTTGGTTTTATGCTCTAGAAAACAATTACTTGAGTATCAATTCCAAAATTCAAATCTAAATGTTGATAAACATTGAAGATATTTGCAAAATTAAATATTAATAATAATTGGATGCTCGCGTCGAAATTTAGTTTAACACGTTGCTCGCGCTCCGGCAAATTTCAGCAAATCCTATAGAAGACGACCTCGTGTGAACATATTCGGAGAGTGTTTTTGAGTTTGCGTAGGCAAAGCATTGTTAAAGTCATATTATAATAATATTATAGTAAATACTAATATTACTCAGGGCTATTTTCTATGTACATTGGCTAGATGTAAGTAAAACATATACTGCTAGCTAAAGATTGATGTGTTTTTTATTATTAATTTTTATACGTATTTTGCTAGCAAGCAAAGGCGCTAAAATCTATTGCAGCCCTCTAATAAAATATATAGTTTTCCAAAAAAATTGTTATAAAAAAAATATGTATACATAATTTTCCAAAAATTTTGTTATAAAAAAAATATAATTCTCTAAAAAAATATATTTTTTATTTTGTTTAATTAAAAAAAAAAAAAATTAAAATTAAAATTTTTATAATCACAAAAAAATGTTCAAAATATGATACTTATTTAATTTTGTTAGATTAAAAAAAAAACAAAAAAAAATTAAAATAAATTAAATTGTAAATTTTTAGATACATTTTTTAGTAGAGTTTGTATTGTGCTATAAGTTATTTTTCTAAAAAAGCAATTGTTATAGTTTTGCTCAAAGTTATAAACGTATGATAAAAAGTAAAATTAAAATTTTGGTTTTTCATCTGTCACTGGAATTTTCTACACGTTGCAATTTTTTTTGCATTTTTTCAAGTTAAATTACGCGAGTTTTACTTGAAGTAGTTTTATCACATTCAAAATACCACGCCCTTAAGTTATGTAACTGTATGTTTATGGAACTATTGTTTTTCCAGTCAACTTAATTAATTTAAATGTCAAATCACAATTTATTTAATTTATGCAAAATATTGTTATGGAACTATAGAACTATTTTACATAGATGGATTCAAAATATCTTTAAAATTTAAAAACAGTTTCCAGGCATAATTCTTGAAAAAGGATTTCTTTCTTTAATGATTTTACAGTTGTTGGGTTTACTTGAATGTTGCTTACAACATTGTTACACTATATAATTTAGTGATCCTTTTTTAAAAATTCAAAAAAAAGAACAAAAATCATTTTTTTTGTTGGCTTATTATTGGTTTATTCGAAAGAGCAAACATTCCCATTATTTATGGAACACGATTTTATTCATGTGGCTACCTTTGCAGTAGCGCATCCTGTTAACCTAGTTTTCCAAAACCTTGATGACGGTTTATGGCTCTATCACGAATAGCATGCTCGATACTTGCCTTAAGGACTTGAATCGTTAATGGATTGTTTGCATAACATCGGTCACGGCACCCCACAAAAAAAGTTTAACGGCGTTAAATCGCAGTTCCTCTGTAGAGGTCACCGTTGACCGAAATCGCGTTTCCAGCAGCATTTTCAAAGAAAAATGGCCTAATAACGCCACCGCTTCAACATCCGCACCAAACTGTCACTCTCTGAGGATGCATTGGCTTCTCGACAATCACTTGCGGGTTTCCAATCTCCAAATGCGACAGTTTTGCTTGTTAACATAGCCGCCGAGATGAAAATGCGCTTTGTCAGAAAAGATGATTTTTCGAGCAAAATCGTTGTCCATTTTGAGGTGCTCTAAGGCCCAAACTGAGAAGCGATAACGAACCGGATGGTCGTGTGCCTTCAATTGAACCTTATAAATGAATAATGCAAGGTTTTTGTGCAAAATTCGCATCAGGCTGGTGCGTGAAATGTTGAGTTGTTGAGATCGATGGCGAGTCGATGTTCCAGGAGTGAGTCGCACACTTTTGGCTACAGCAGCCACATTCTCGTCAGTGCGCACCGTACGACGACGGGGACCGTGTGTGTTGGCCACTAGCATGCCAGTTTCAAAAACTTTTTGCACAAGCTTGCGTATAGCACGCGCGGTAGAGCCTCATTTCGGCCAAAACTTCTTTTCAATAAAGGCGTTGTTTGGGCTACACAACATTGACTTTGGAAATATGCAATGTTTCTCAACGTTTTTCAAGCGTAAAGCGATTCATTTCGTTCCGCTAAGATATGATACTGACTTTCTGTCAAGATTTCCTACAGGAAAGACCTGTCACTGTCAAAATAACAAATGATTAAAAAGATACCACTAGATGGACCACCCTTTATAACAAAACACAATTTTTGTATTTGGTCTGTCAACCATTGTAAACTTAAGTAGATGTGGTAACTTTTTGAAGTTGTGAAAATTGATCAACCTTACTGTGAAAAATGTCCATACAATTTTCAAAAAAAGAGTATGCTAATACTGTTTTCACCTTTGGATTTTGTGATAGAAATGCGCAAGCTGCTTGCGAGGAGTATCAGCTACGATTTTCAAACAAAAAAATGCAAAATGATCGATCCATTTTAAGTATGTTTCAACATGCACGAGCACATAATTCATTTCCAATAACTTCCACTAGAGTACAGCATAATTTGGATGCGGTACAATTTTTTTTTACACATAATTGAACGCAGTCTACCATTCAGTACTAGAATTATTTCTGTACGTACATGCCCTTACTAATTAAGCGGAGTTTATTCAAAATAGAATGAAAAATTTGCGTTACTCTTTATGTTTTTATGGTCTGATAAAAATCCACATTGTACAACAGAAACTAACTTTCAACAGTCAACTTATTGAACCTTCTTTTTTGAAGAGCGTGTTCCAAGATAAGTCTACATCGACTTTTTGGGAGTGAATTTCAGCCGCTATTAGATGATGTTCCTTTGTTTCTAAGACAACAAATGATAATACAACATGAGGGGCTTTTTTCTCATTATAGAAGCTAATCAAGAGATATACTAAATAATACGTAACCCAATAGTAGGTGAATTGGACGTGCAGACCCACACGGCCACCAAGACGTCTCATTTTGTTAGATTATTACTTGTGTAGCCACGTGCCGAGGTTTACGGGCACGAGGAAGATAGGGGTTTGCTCCGTTTTTGTGGAGTGGGTCGGAACCACGTCGGGACGTCGTTGGCAATCCAGGCATCAGGTTTAAGGCGCCACTTTACTTTTTAATACCATAGGGAGGAAGTAAAAGAAACCCAGATAATTAGCACTAAGATATATTTAATTAAATTAAACACTATGACTTATAATTATACTTGTTAACTTCAAGATCCGCCATGCGGTTTTAAATTTAAAATCCGCCACGCGGTTTTATCGAGCTTAGATCCACTTCTTGCGCTTGCTTTCTGTTGACTCTCGACCACCACGTTTTCCTTCAAGCTTCTCTTCTTCTCACCGGACATCCTGTAATGGGATATGTATTTATTTCCTTTTCTGGTTTTTAAATTAACGCGCGAATTTGCGCCGTTACACTTGTAGTTTAGTATACGAGGTAAAAGTTGATACCAGACTTAAACTAATTCAGCGATTTTAATGACACATGTAAGCAGGCAAGGAACAACTTGATTTTCTTCGTGCTGCCACTCAGTCCATTTTAGATCTACCATACATCAATACGGAATAAAGTCCTTTTGAACAGTTTCTGTAAAAATCAATAAACTATTCTGAAAACTTTTAACTCTATACTGGGTAATTGTAACAATTGGACCCACGTATTACTATTTAAAATGTCCCCAGGAACATGCTGCTTGAGTTAGTACGGTAAATCATGCAACACATTTGTAGTTTTATTGTATTATAAAGCAAAATTTAATATACAATAACATAAGTAAGTTGCACAAACAATGTATATTAACTTTACTTCTCTCAACAAAAGCCAAGAACATATATAGCAATCGCAACTATTATTAGGGAATGTTTTACTCATTTAGCAAATAAAAAAATTACAGTTACTTATATGCAACATATGTTTTATTAAAAAATCTCAAATTTTACCTACGACGTTGTTACAACTTACTCTTCATTTTTTAAAGTTAGAAAATAAAAATTATTATTAATCATTTTGGAAGAAATCCAGTGGGGAGTTTCTGGAATTTGAAAAACACTAAAACCACTATAGTTGGTTTGTGTTAAGACTGCAGTGATGGGAGTGGACAGTGTCACACAGCTGCATCTGCAACAACTACAAATTCTTTATTCTCATTAGTATTATAACACACCTAATTTCACTTTGTTTATTATATTATAAAGTATTGAAGTAGAATCAGTATAATTGATTGCTTGTCAATTAAATGTAGCTCATCTTGGTATATTTCTCATTTTCAATTACCGCCTATATATTGTGTTATAAAAAATAATTTATAAAAAGTAGTAGATTCTCAAATTAAAGTAAATTGTCTATATATGGTATTCTTTTATATAATAGGTTAACGAGAAAATAGTCGATTTAATGGACCTCAAGGACATTTCTTCAGATATATCCAGTAGAACAGACCTTTTAAACAAGGACGTAATAAAATTACAAGAAAAAGAAAAGGAGCTTCAAAAGACGTTCTTGACTGCAACATCTGAAAATAAATTTTTCGATTTCTTACGGAGAATATTCAAAAAGAAATATAAACCTCCAAAATTATCCACCGATGATGGTATGTATCAGAATTATTTAAATATAAATGTTGAATGAAGGAATATTAGAAAGAGACGCAATGCTAGTATGCATGTATCATTTAAAAGTTAGCACTTATCCACCATCTCAAAATTTCAAGTCCGTGTAACATTTTGGTTCTCCTTGTCCATTACGTCACGAGTTTGATGAGCATGCCGTGCAATAGTATTTCAACATAGATAAATACGAACCACCAGCCGTTTATTAATTTATTTTTGTTTTGTTTTTGCAATATGCAATTTTTAGATTTGAGATAGATTATAAATAATACCGTAGTTTTAGCAAGATTTGTTTGAGTATTATTTAAATAGTTTTGGTGTTAATAAATAAAATAATTTCAACGTATTAACTTAGATAATACATTCTAATTTGTATTTTTTTTCCTTAATTTGCTTCTTTAATTATTTTATTGTTTAAATTTCTAATTTTAAAATGTCGTTTTTCTAAATCGGGTACTTCAATTATTAAATTTGCTTTATCCAATAACTATTTATTATAGTTTAAACAAATTTCAATTCATTTTATAATTTAAAATAAATCTTGCTTTTAATTTTTGAATTTTGGATTGGGAGAATAATCTACCTAAATACTCGCAAGTGTCGGGTTCATTCTCACTAGCGCCTACCGACTAAACTGCCCCTACAGTCCCTCCAAATTAAACAAAAAATAAACGTTTTAGAGAAATTTTACCCACATCTTAGCGTCCTATATACTTAGGTGTGTTTGGACTGTCTGAAGACTATTTTTACCTAGCGCACGCATGAAAAAAGGTGGTTTTGGAGTAGTAGACATATTTATATAATTTTTTACGTTTTTGAATGTTTTTTTGCATTTTTAGTAAAAACTATGCGTTTTGGGTAAAAATTACTTATATTAAAAATTTAGAGCAAAAAATTTCTAATCAATATAGGTCATTTGAATTTTCCTATATTTTTTTGTATTTCCGCTAGAAGACGCGGAAAATAATCTTATTGGGAAATATTAAGAATGCACCGACTATGCCAACCTTTTAAGCGTTGCATAGGGTTTGTGAAGAGCTTGTGCCACGTCAGTGTTAAATGAGAAACTGTCAAATGGTTAATTTGTTTCTAGCTTTTTAGACTAGGAGATGTAAGGAAGATCTGGAAGATAGATATATCTCTTAAAAATTAGCTTTGCTCGTTTGTGACAATCGAAAAAGCTTGATTATAAAACTTTTACTACATTTTTTATGCGCATAGGTTAAGAATCACCTTGTATGGTGAAATGCACCTTGATGCCAAGGTTAGTAGAAAATGTATATTTAGAAGGTTGCCTGGTTTTAGGAACAATATGTTACTTGGTTACAGTAAACAAGTATTACTATTACATATTATAAGCGTTCTTTAAATATAAAAATGTAATTAAATTAATTAATTATTTTTTACACATATTTCATATATTAAATTAGCGGATATTTTCGGGCAATGGTGGAATTCAATAACTACAAATAAATTAAAGATAATGCGCAATTCATTAAGCTTAACTTAATTTAGAACAACCATTTATGTAAAAAGAACATATCTAAAGCGAGACGTTGGTCTCCCTCTACGTCATCAAACAATTTTACTCCGCACCACTACCCGCACCTATATCATTTAGAGGCAAAACCAGGCAACCTTCTATATACATTTTTCTACCAAGCTTGCCTTGATGCCGTGTAGCGGTAGCGCTAGCAACGGTAGCATTCTATAATGTCACCCGACTTACATTTGTACTTGAAGCGGACTATGAGGTCGCACAACTTGTTAAAAGACAATTCCTTTACATTTTACGTTCTTAGAAAGTTGAACGTAGACCATGAAGAAAAGTTTTCCGTCCCTTCCCATTCTCAAGAGGTAATAGGGCGTACCCTAGAGCGGATAGATCCGCCTGCACCGAATCAGCCTCGATTCATTCGGGTACGTTCCTTATAACGTATTTTAGGGTTTATTCAGAGCCTAGTTGGAAAGTGTAGTAATGCACATAATTGTTTTTGCAATATGCGATTGCACTTTGGAAATCCGAATGCGATAACGGATGCATCCAGACTCCATCAACCACGGTTGTGGCGCAATAAATAGTTATGTTCATATCTTTGATATTGCTAGCAATCCTTGAAACACAGTATTATCCCGTATGACAATGGGAGGTGAGCGTCTTGTGACAGCATCTCAGTAGATGCTGTCGAAGTAAGAAAGCCTAGAAAGCTTTTTGACGGACCTGAATTGGCTGGCTGAGTTTTAGAGGCCGGCCGGATTTAGGTGACTGATGGCTTTGCTGAAAGCACCTGACTTGACGGGCCTGTTGATAGCCTATTAGATAAGGTAGTCAAAGACTAATCACTCGCTGAACATCCATCACCTCTTAGTCCTCGGAGGTGGCGGACTTAACTTCATTATAGCCTTATTATTTAAAATACTATGTAATATATTTCAATTTACTAAAATAATACATAAATGTTGTGTGTAAACTATTTTTTAAATAAATTAAACATTACAGATTCTGATAGTTCATCATCTTCGTCTAGTTCAGAAGAAGAAGATGAAGCCGACGCTGCCAGCATTGATTCAAAAGACTTTGGAATCATTCGACTAGACGAAAGTGTCTGTCCAAAAGGATGCGACCCGAACATTTACGATTTAACGTTTCAATTGCGTTCTCAAAGACACACTGTTGAATCTGACATAAAAGAATGTTATCGTCAGATAGACATTTTAAAAAAGGAAGCTGAATTAAATGGAAAAAAGACCCGCATTCTAGACCTTGATCTTAAAAAAGTTCAAGATGATTTAGAAACATTTCAGCGCGAGAAGCAACAAAAACTGAACAAAATCAACTGTACCATCGTCTTAAACTTACATCAAATACAGAACCTGAATGAGCAAGGACAAATGAATCTAATTAAGGATTCTATCGTTTTCTCTAAATCAATGATGAGCCACTTATTTAAACGCGTTGGTGAATTGAAAATGGAAACGTTGCAACAACAATCCAAGCACAAACTAAGCGTCACACATTTAACCAGAATGAAAACTGATTTAAAATACATGAAAAAAGAAATAGAAACATTAAATGAGAAAATTAATGAAAGGATGAAGATTAAATTTGGTGGCCCGGTAGATGTGAATGAACTCGAAGAATATATGTTAAAAAAACAAATATTTGATTTAAAATTATCCATGTATGATTTTAGAAACATGTTTAACGCCGAAATGAAGCATTGGTATGAAATATTGCGACTAAGGCAGAAGGAAATTATTAAAATATTCAGATCAAATACCAGCAAAATGGAATTATTAACAATGCTTCATATAGAGAGGAAAGACTTAAGCAAAGTAATAAATCGTCAAGAATATTTAAGATCAAAAATGGACTCCATAATGGACGAAGCACAACATTTGAAAGATGGAATTAAAAAATTGAACGTAGTCGTGCAAGATCAAAATAAAGAAATAGAAGTAATGTTTAGTTATAATCATAATTACTTAGTTTCTTTATCATGTTTGGTTCATTTAGATATAATAATCAATTATCATATAAACAACATCAAATTAAAAAAAAAACTTAATGTCATATTGTTTATTTGTAGACGTTGAAGCGTGAAATAAAAATATTTAGGAGTAAAGGTTACGCATTACCTGCGGAGACCAGACAAGATGAGCAAAAAGTTGAAGAAGAAGCTGAAGAAGATGCAAGTGCAGTTTCGGAATGGGCTTATTTGGATGACTACATGTATACAGAGACATACGCTAAACAATATTGGGCAAACAAAGAAATGCACGAAGCGTAAGTACAAACAGTTTTCTTTTGCTGAAATTGTTTATTCTATAATCAGGATCTAAACTTAATAAAAAAACCGCAAATATATAGTTACTTTCCAATTACTGAAATAACTAGGCTGTTTTACTATATCGCGCGAGTAAGTTACTCTTGAGCGTATTAAACTCTTTATTATTCTACATTAACAGTCAGTTTCATAACATACGCCTAAAAGTGACGTTAGACAAAAGCGTTTTTAAATAATAATAACTTTAAAGTAGACCGGTTTTATAAACTAATTTAGTAAGATTTTAAAACCTTAACTTTTTAATAGCTGCTAAACAAACTCGTTGAATATACTTTGAATGCCAGCATTTGAAATGTTTGGTTGTTTCAGTGAATGCTTGCGTGTGTTTAGTAATTTTTTTACAATGCGCCCAATATTATATGTGTCACTTTAAACTAAATTTTTTCGCTAAATAATAATTTGTCAATATAAAAGACTTTTTAGATTTGTATCTTTTTTTCAAAAAAGGTATGACACTTGAAATTTACTTATGTCAACTACTTCACGTAAATTGATGGTCGATCGTATATACCGGAAAAGATCGCTGTTGAAATAAGCTAGGGATGCACACCATTTGCAATATGCATTATATGTTTCTTCGTGTATATGCCTGGATTTTGATGGTAATAGAGAATCTTTAAAGGTAGCAGCAATTATTTTAATTCCCAAAAAAATTGTCGTAACAACTGTTTCCTTGCTTTTTGCAATAAACACAAAAATTATTATAAACTGTTAGCTAAGTATATGCAGTTTTCAATGGTAACTAAATTCTTTATGCCAAATGTAAAGTTTACAAATTGTTTTTTTTTACAAGCACATTACAAAACAAAACAGTGAACATGTAATATTTATAAGTAAATATGGGTTTTTATAAATAAGAGTAGTTTATGACAAATTTACAAACTATACGATTGTACATTTTAGAGCCAGAACAAAACATGAGGTCATAATGTCAATAATGGAAGAACTATTTAAAAATCTAAAAGTGGAATTGACTACTCACACTATAGAAAGCATTCTGAAATCTACCATATCTAACGTCATGAACAAATGTGATATTGAACAAATAATTTCAGACCTGCTCTCAGCAATACCTGTGAGTCCATCCGGTGATGAGCAGTCCCTAATTGAATCGACAGCTGAAAAATTATCAAACATTGATAATGCAATAGTAAGTAAAAATAATAACATAGGTCATTTACTTTTGAATATAGTTGCTTAGCAGATAAATAGACATATTTGAATCATCTATTGACATGTTTTACTTGATTTCATATTAGCAGATAATATACTAAGATACGCAACCTGGGATAATATATTGTTCATGACATGTAGATTACTTATACACGTTAAAATATGAATCAAATTATTAATAAAACTATCATAGCATTTATTCTGCGATTGGTATAAACATTTTAATTGTACATATCTGCAAACAGAATTTACGTAATATAAACGTTTATAATTTTTTGTTTCAGTGCCATATGGCATGAACGGTATTTTATACCAGATTTCGTATCTTAGTACATTTATCAATCAACGCTAATAGTATCAATTTTTAAATAAAATATAAAAAAATTTACTTTCTATTTATTATATTCTTTGCTTCTTAAGGTGCCTCTAGACAATCAATATTAAAATCAATAATATTGAACAATATATTGCTAGGACCACCTAGACGTTGCATTATAACTGCGCAAACTTTTTGTTAGCTACTGACCCTTCTGCAGTCAACATGTGGAATAAAATAAAGCAAGTTGTGTGACCATTGCTTCAGGTATAGCTTTAAAAAAAAAAGATAAAAGGCGTAGATGGATGAAGGAATGGTTGTACAATAAAATTCAAACTTTTTCTGATGACTCAATATATTGTGCAATATATTGACTACAATATTGAACGTCTATGGGTCTCTTTATAGGCTTTCGATACAATAATAATGTTGACAATATTAATACGATAGTTATAGAACGTTAATTTAACACGCTAAATGTCCAGGGTTCAATCCTATATGACTAAATAATGACTTGCTCTTTATCGACCGGGTTGATTCAAAAGTCACATAATAAGCCGTTGGTTCCATCAACAATAAATAAAAAGTAAATCATTGATATTTTATTAAAAAATAAATATTATTAAAATAGTAATAAAATTTCAATTATATTGATTTTATAATCGCAGTTTATTAAAATATGTATACTTTTAGGAGATTGATGTTTGCTCAAAAGAGATATTTATTCAAATAATCGATGACGTATTGAAAAAAAATATTGAAGATCCAAATGAACTAGTCACAAATGTGATCATTACACTAATTGAGAATTTGCCATTGCATTGCATTTTAGATGAAGAGAATATAAAAGTTGTTTGTGACAAGTTAAAATCAGCAAGGGTTGACTTAACAGATGAAGATTTACTGGAAAACATAAGCGCAGATATAAAAATGAGAACTATGGAGGCACGCACAGTATTAACCGAAATATTGGAGCGGGTTTACACAATTGAAAATCGTCAAGTACCAGATTTAATGCCATGGTGTAAATGTCCCAGAAGAGATGATTAATTTTATATATTTTTATTAAAATCACTTAAAAACTACATAACTTTTATTGAACATAAATTTGTGTGTTGGACATGTTGAGTTGTTTCTGGATGCAACAAAACAACATTTTATGTTGCTAGGTGTTTATATATATAATCAAATTCTGCAAAATCAAACCGCAGTTGCATCATTTCTTCTATATTTCCTATAATACCAATAAAGACAAACTAGTATTGAAGATATTCCAAAATTCAAAAATTAAGAATTCCCATCTCTTTTGTAAGAACTTATTACAAATAGATTGACAATCAAAAAATTGCAAACGCACACTGTATACACTACGCAATATTCATGGTTCGTATATGTACATATATTATATGTTGCTTGCATATGATGCAGTATATTTTCAATGTGCAACTTTTAGCAGCATTTAATTTTGTATTACTATTTTCTTCATATTTAATATCCAAAACACGGAATATTAGAACTTTTAAAGACTATAAGAATATTATATCATTAAAAACTCTAGTCATTAATCTTTCATTCTCCAAGATACTTCTAAATACGACCAATTCCTACCGTAACTCACGACCACAGTTTAGTCAGCAAGTCCCAGATCTAAACACAAAATCAGTGAGCACCAGGAATTGAACAAACACCAAGACTTGATCGCTTAAACAACAGAATTAGTGCAGTAACGTAGAATTACGAAAAATACCGTAGCAATACCGGAAGTACCATAATCTACCCGATCAATTATAGAAAAGCACGGGAGGCTCACAAGAAAATGACAACAAGAATAGGAAAAACCAAGCCATAACGACAACACCCTCCTAGAACATCCGACAAAGTCCCATCATCACATCATAATCTAGCAAGCAATGCACTTTGCGACGGACGCACAACATCACAGAGTTTGAAGTCCACCAGAAGCTCATCCCACATAACAAAAACACTGGCTCCTCCCTTATCGAGAACGTGCTTATATCACTGTAACAAGTTGTATTTATTGTTACAACACATGTGACCTAAATAAAGAGCTTTCTAAAATGTTGTGTTGTTAGTAGTTCAATACACAGAAACGAGTTAACAACTCGTAAACACTTTCATTGCTTCATGTGATGGTCATTCGCTGGAGGCTCAGCTGCTTAACCCAGGCACATACTAAGAGTGATTTCGTACATAGTAAACGTTTTAAAGTTTATAACAGATATTGAATTATACTCTACAGTAATTGGAACGGAGTTAACACAATGCGCATTGAAGCAGAATATAAAGACTTGTGTAGGCCTACGTATTTGTTTTGCACATGTAGTCTTATGGAAAAGATTTGAACCGAAAACAACTATATAATTTCTAAAAGAGAATACAAATAATATAAATATCGAGTTATTCTATAGGATTTTCAATAAGAGGTTTCATTTTGATATAAAAAAAACGGGTATTTTTTAAGAGAAATCAATAAATGTTTATTTCATTGTAAAAAGGAAGGTATGCCATTAACATTTGAAAACGATATCAGTCAAATCGCCGCCACAGTTACGGTTGCAGTACCACATTATTTTCATGAAATTTTCCATGACCAATTCGCACATTTGCGGCTATGTCCTCGATAACTTCGCGAATTCCATCTTTAAAGTCTTGAATCGATTGTGGAGCATTGGCATAGACCTTATCTTTCACGTGGCCCCAAAGAAAAAAGTCTAAAGGTGTTAAATCACAAGATCTCGGTGGCCAATTGTGATCACCTCTTCGAGAAATAACACGGTCAGGAAACTTTTTTTGCAAAATTGTTTCGTTGCTTGTGTGGCACGTAGCGCCGTCTTGTTAAAAATAAACGTCGTCCACATCTTTCAATACCAAAAAAGTAGGGTCCAATCACACCGCCAGCCCAAAAACCGCACCAAACAGTGACACGTTGAGGATGCAAAGACTTTTCAACAAACGCAGCCTCCGAGGTGAAAATGGGCCTCATCACTGAAGATGATTTTTCGATGAAATTCCAGATCATTTTGATGCATTTGAAGGACCCAATCAGCGAAGATACGACGTTTATGGTGATCGACCGGCTTGAGTTCTTGTGTTAACTGAACTTAAAAACCTTAAGACTTAAGTCTTTATGCAAAATACGGCGTAATGTCGTTTGTGGAATGTATAATTCTAACGATCGACGAGGAATCGACAAACCTGGCTTTTCTTCAACACTACGGGCTACATCAGCAATATTCTCATGTGTTCTTGAGCGATGCACACGGTTTCGATTCTTCACATCACAAACTTGTCCCAACAACTCAATTTTTTTCACCAGGTTTCTATTGCCGGCCGAGAAGGTGCTTTACGACGACCAAAAAGTGCTTTAGTTTTGCAAACTGTGACTGAAAAATGTTCACTATTTTTGTAGTAAATTTTAATAATTTCAATGCATTGTTGAAGCGTGTATCGTTCCATTTTTAATAATGGCGTAGTTTTTACTTGTCAAATGTCAAAAAATAATAGCTGCAAAATTGACTGCTGCCCAAATAGCCTGCTATTTAAAATGAAACTTTTTATTGGATAACCCTTTAGTTTTAACTTGGCGCTATTTTTTGTTATCCATGCAATTTCGCAAACTCCACAAGATTTCTTTTCCATTGTATCTTTCTCCGGCTCAAGACGCTTTAACGCAATACTACGGTTTCCTGGTACGTAATTATATCCTATACACCCTAGATATAAACTTACCTGCTTAGGTAAATTTGTTAAGGTGATTTTTTCCATAGTATTTTTTCTTTAATTTTTAGTACCGGTGCAATTACCGTTGGCAGTCCTTGCATTTTCTTTTTTGTATCAAAGAATTGAACAATTAAAGATTCTCATATATTTGATGACACTAGAAATTTTAATCTTTGCAAGAAAAACGATTTTAAAAAGGGACTTAAATTTGCGCGAGTTTTGTGACTTAACCATAAGCAGTATTTTTAATTAATATTTTTCAATAGCAAATAATTCATTTAAAAAATAATAAACAATACAATTTTTAATAATTAATAAGTAGACAATTCGCTCAAGTGAATTGGAACGGTATCAATTCGATTTTGGCTAAATACATGGCAAAGTCTCTTCTAGTTATTTGTATAGTTTTTGATTACATACCGCTTGATCGGTACTAAATGCTACGCTGTGCCTGTACACATGAACGACGTGAGTATTTGCCATCCTAGGTCGGCTCGGCGTTGAATAGTACAGGGTCATTATAAATGTTTGGGATTATGTAACCATCTAATGTATGTATGTATGTATCTAATGTGTTTGTGCCGCTCTAGTGAAATGCGTAAATAAAATTGCCTATATTAGGATTCAATAATAAAAATATTTTCATATGTTTACATGTTTATAATTATCAATCCGAAACAGAATAGAACCATTCCCTATTATCAAACCGCCCATTCCTAAAGTAGGATTCAATAATAAAATATTCTCTTCATTTGTATACATTCTTATAGCCTTGCTTGCTTGATAGCTGCCAAAGTTGAACAGTCAAAACAAATAGTATAGTGGACAATTTTAAAAAGGCGGCATATTTAAAGTGATTACATAATCCAATTCATTTATATACGCGGTTTCTTACAACACGCCTAATTTTTTTTAAATTAATATACACGCCAACATTACCCACCGTAAAATAAATTGAAAATTATATATATATATATATATATATATATATATATATATATATATTTACATCAACCTAACTATAGAGCGTCCATACATTGTCCTTTTACGCACTTTGAAGCGTCCGAGAAGAATAGAGCGTCCGTATACGGACGCCAAAAGGAAACTTTTATAAATCGATTCTGTGCATCAAGGCGAGTCGAAAGATACATATAAAAAAAATTCAGTCTAAGACGCTCTATATGGCGATTTGTGTAAAAATGTATATTTTCGTGCATTTGCCGCAAGGAGGCGGTAAAGAGCTTGACGTATATTTACAAGTATATTTTTCTGTACAAAAAATGCATTACTAAGCGTCCGCGTAATATGGCAACACAGCATTTAAAATATCGATCGCAAGTTAAAATTAGAATTACTTTTTCTATTTATAGGCACGTTGGCATATATTATCTAACGGACGCCAAATTGTATATTTACAGATAAAAAAGCTTTGGCCGTTGGGATAATCATTACAATAATTTATTTATATAATAATTACTAAAGAATTGAAAACTCCCGGTTACAATAATAATATAAGATTTTGAATATTTAAAGTGGCGTTGTAAAAATTTTAATAATTAAAACACAGGTGGTTTTTGATTTTAAAGATTTATTTGAAAATGAAAATGAATTGTTTGTTGTTTGCCCGGTGCTATGTTGGGCCGGGTTTTGATTAATCTCCCAGAAAAAGTTTCCCGTTGAGAAGTTATCCTCGGTTTAATATAGCATGGCTTGGATTGTCTGGTTGAGCTTCCCGTTGGTCGGAAACTTTCAGATGTGGGTGCAACCAGGAGTTCCGTGGTCGAGCGGCGTTGAGACGGCATAATGTCCGTGTAAGTGGCCGTTCAGAAACACAGCAGCGGGGGCTGAGTTTGCAATATAATTAGTTTCTTACCTTGATAGATCATTAGTTCCTATGTAAAACCGGCGGGCGGAAGCCTGTGCTGCTCGATCTAGTTACAGACTAACCAATTTTTATGCCTAAAAGCCTAGCGAGTTAAAGACTGTAAATCCCTGCTAGTTGCAAGATAAATTTGACGGGCAAAATTTGCTTGGCTTGGTTGCTAGTTAATGCCGGGCGAGCAAAGTCATGTGTTGGATAACTATAGATTTAAATAAAATTCAGTAAACTGAGTTTGCCAACTGTAATGGTAATATCAAAATTTATTAATGAGGTACCAAACTCAACGGTGTTAAAAAATTACATAATTGCAAAAGTGCAAAATTTTAACATTTATCAATAATATTTGGGTTTAAATAATAATGTAATAAACATCAATCTAATTTTGGCATAAAAAAGAAATGGTGGAAATCGCATCGTTCTGGGACGTTCAAAAAAGATTCTAATTTGTTCAGTAAGTTTTAACTTTTTTGTCCAAAACTGTAAAGCAATTTTGAGGCAGCAATAAATTTGCAAGGCTCGAATAAGCCAGAATAGTCTCTACACTAAAAATCAAAAGTGATCCAACCGAGCTGTGACGGTCAAAACGCATCCGTTCAATTCAATATGTCGCGCTTAAAACTCCAAAAAGTGACCCGTCTGACTTGGATAGACGAAGATTGGTAACGGTTGCAGCTAGATAACTTGTTTGTTGAAAAGTTAATAAACTCAGCTATTTTCAATTTTTTTTTAAATTAACTGCCCAAATTTTGTCTAAATTTTTTTAACAAAAAAAATCATCATTTGCACTTCGAACCATAAATTTTAAACCAAAAATGAAAAAAAAAAAATCTTAAACAGGATGGTTTTCAAAAAATGAAAAAACTTCAACAAAATTTTTATCTAATTGGAGTCGGATTTTTAGTCATGTTTTCCCGATTCAATTTGCCCAGCCAAGCCCAGACCCCGTTGCAAGGCCCGAGTTAACTAAAATATTTCTGACACTAAAAATCAGAAGTGATCCGACCAAGCAGTAACGGTTAAAGCACCTCTGTGCAATTCAAATGCGTCGCGCTCAAAACGACCCCAAAAGGTGACCCGTCCGACTTGGATCGAAGTAGCTAAGTAACGGTTGCAACTAGAAAGTTTGTTCTAATCGGAACCGTCGGATTTTTGGCCATCTTGCTTCAATGCTCAGTCAAGTCCAATCGGGACTGGACGAGGCTCTAATATTTTAACGCCTTGTGCGTATAGACATAATTTTCTTGTCTTAAGTTGCAGAGCAAACCCGAGAACACCATTGAATTTGGAAGACAAGTTAGCAAAAATATTTCTGATACTAAAAATTGGAAGTGTTCCGACTTCGTGATTTGCCCGACTTGGATCAACGTAGTTTGGTAAGGGTTTTAGCTAAGTTCTTATTTTTTTGTCGAATAGCTAATGAACGCAGCATCTTTATGATTTTTTTTAAATAAGTTGCCCAAATTTTGTTTTAAATGTTGCTCCAAATTTAATCCAAAAAAGTCTCTTTTTGCACTTTTGACCAAAAATCTGGGCCCAATTAAAATACTAAAAAAAAATGTTTTGATTGGAGCCGTCGGATTTTTAGTCTTGGCCACCACCGTATAGTCATAACTTTCTTGTTCAACGTCGCGGAGCAAATCAGAGTGTCTTAAATTAAAAAAAAAATTGTTAAAAATAACGCTGGAACTCATCATTTCAGGGTAGCTTCGGAAAATTACAAAATGCAAAATAATAAAATTGTATTTGCTCTTTCTTGGAAACAGTGCCGCCCAAAAGTTTAGAAATTATAAAATTTATCAAAAAATTGGTCCCAAATCGAAATAATTGAAAAATTAAAATGACGTCACTAAATCTCTTCTCTAATGATTAGAGTAGCATGCAAAGATAAAAAAAATACTGAATACGAATATTGTATTTGCTCTTTCTTGAAGCACAGTGGTGCCCAAAAGTTTATAAAATTTAAATTTCACAAAATGTCTGACTTGAGTTAGCATAAATAAAAAATTCAACAACAATACGATTATTGTTCTAAGTAGGCTGATACGATACAAATTAAAAAATTATATTTGTTTTTATGAGGATTTAGTTGTTTTATTTTAGTTTTACTTGATTCCTTAAGCAGTCAGTTGTACTTTCTGATCTGAAGAATTTTGCTGATGTGAATAGTATTAAATATTAACAATTTGATTTTTTAAAATTAAATATTTATAATCAAAAAATTACTTTAGTGAGTATATTGTCAAAGTGTTGACTTATTTGTGATAAAGAATTTGTGAAAATGGTTTCTCATACTACTACTATTAATAATAGTCAGTTTTAATTGTATGTATTGTGGATTTTTTTTTACACACAGAATAGGATTTTTTTTCCACGTTAATAAAAACACAGCTGAATTAATATAGGGGTGCTATACAGGATACTTATGTCGTCAAAATTGATTTTGGAAGTATCGATTTACAAAAAGGGTGATATTATGACAATGTTAATAGATTTAATAAAAATAATTAGTTTTCAGATTTATTGTAGAAATACAATAAACTCCAAATACGTAATTTTTTGTTTAATCCGATTGTTTGTAATTTTTCTAGTAACAATGCAATTTGAAAACTGCAAGAGGCTGTATTCTTAATTCATAAAGCTACATTTTTGTTATGCATGTATTTGTGTACGTCAGGGGTGTATTTTGTTTTCATTACTCTTCAATATTTATTTGTATAACGTCGTATCAATATGGGTTTGAAAATGAACAAAATTAATGCTAATAACAAACCGACTCCGCTATTCAGTTAATGCTTAACAATTAATTGAACGCGTTCGACACTGCAGAAATATCTTGTTGCTTGAATGAACAGTGGGAGTACAGCCAAGAGATCAAGATTCATATTGAACATGCTTGAAGTACCTTTGTAAAAATGCAGAAACTAACCGCAGTTTAAATATAGCTTTTACGCTGCAAACGGTAAAATGTCATATCATCTCTATACTGCTTGCTGTATAAACTCGAAGAATTGACTTTTACGCAAATCGTGCAAAAGAAACTGAACTTGGTCTAGTCAAATAATTGATTTTTAAAATTGTAGTTTTAAATGGGTTTGCCAGCTAAATTTTCAAGTGCGGAGTTGTTGGTCACAGCTCCAGGCTGCATGTATTTATGCTATGCATAGTTTTTGTTTGAATGTTTTCTTTTTTTTAATTGTGAAAAAAAAAACCCTTTGAAAAAACTTGTTGGACGATGACAGCAACTGCCAAGCACCTGAAAAGCACAATACATTTTTTTTCAAAATATTTCAAAATCATAGAAAACACCAAAGAAGGGCTCCTTTGCGGGATGGGGTGGTGCAAAATAATACTTCCGCTAGCCCCTTTGCTGGTCGTAAAAGACGATCAATAGGCGAGGAGATAACTTCGTTAAAAAACCCACAGTTCGTCTGGGACAAGTCAAACTTATTTGTGAGTTAATGTTTGACACAATTTACCGAACATCTTGTAAAACTCACCTGCGTGTTTGCCGTGCGCGGTGACCCAAAAAGCAGGAAAAGGGGATCCTGGTAGTTGAGCGGCTAATACTCAGGTTTAAAAGAGTGTTAGTTTTAACACACTGCTTTGGCCCTAGCTTCTGGTAAAACGGGAGGTTAAACCTAACCCAGTTTTAATCAATCGGCTTGTTTTGTTTAACGTTAGGGTCAGGAATTATTTATGTAGTGATAGATAAAAGGTTTATACTGTACTACGGTTGGAGCCCGATAGGATTCTGTGTTCGCGGAAGTCTTTCATTTACATTCATAAAACCTATATCGTTTGATTAGCCCTGGCGACTGCATCAGTTTGTGATGTAGCGTCCCATATGTGACTCCGTGGTAGGTGGGAAGATTGAGCAATGAAATTGACGGAGTTAATTATGATAGATTCTAAACCTCCAACCAAACAATCTCGCCCGTTTACGGACGAGAAAGCTAAAGAAGATAGTATGAGTACAAGTAGAAAGTTTGTTAGGTATTTAATTGTTAAATGTTCTGAAAATGGCCAGAGTCTAAAGGAGGTATCTCCCTTCTTAATTCATAGGACCATTTTCAATATTATTAACGGAACCTTAAAATCGTGTAAGAAGTTAAGAGACGGTACTTTGCTTATTGAAGTAAAAGATAAAATGCAGAGCAGTAAAATGCAGGAATGTTGTTAAGTAATATTGCGGTGACAGTTAAGCCGCATAAATCCTTAAATTGTTATACACAACTGTTGATGAATGCAAAGAACTGGCGTAGCAAGGCGTTATCGATATCAAAAAACTAACCCGTAGAAAGGATGGTGAGGTCAGAGATACAACATCTATAATTTTAACATTCGATTCCGAACGGCTCCCAATGCTCAATGTTTTCAATGCCATAGTTTTGGACATACTGCAGTTAGGTGTCCAGGTGTTGCAACATGTGCAAAATGCAGTAAGGAGAAACATGACTCCGATCCATGCAACAGTTCACCTTTATGTGTAAATTGTGGCGGTAAGCATCCTGCAATTCCCAAGATTGTCCAAAAATGAAAGAGGAAAGGAAGACAGCCGAGATCAGAGTAACAGACAAACTCTCTTACTTCGATGCTCAAAAGAGATATAGAACAATTAAGGCTTCTATCTTTTCTAGATCGTTTGCTGCAGTTGTTGAAACGCCTATTGTTTAACAACCACCAATTATGAAATTTACTGCTATTGCAGACACTTCTTCAAATAAAAACAAGGACTCTAATGTGAAGAGTCAAAAACCGGTTGCGGGCCCATCAGATTCAAAACCAAAACTGACTACGGTAAAATCCGGACCAAAGTCACAACGAGTAGGACTTCAAGCAAAACCACTCAAGATGGGGGTTTATTTAAAGCCTAAACCGTCTAAAGTATTGGCTCGTATTAAGCCAAAACCAGCTAAGGTAGCAACTTCCAAGTCAAAGCCTAAACAGGCTAAGGCTTAGTTCGAGTCAAAACTTGCAAAGACGGCAGCTCAATCTAGGCTACCGCCACCTGAGATCAAGGTTTCTAGCGATCCTGCGTCCACAGGCCCCAATGTTGACGTGTCGTTAGAGTCGATGGATGTGAAAGTTCTTCCCGTGCCATCTACTCTGACGGATGAAATTATGCCAATTAGTGGGAGTTCTACTCCCCAGATAATAATTCAGAAATTAAACAAAAAAACGCTAATAAACAAAGAGTTAAAATTACGTTCGCAACATAACTCTAAAAATGATTGACATTCAAATCCTAAATTTAATACTCAAGATTTACATTTTCCAAAAATTATATGTACCACTTGTTGTTTAGCGCTAAAAGATAGAAAGAATGATAATCCTAAAAGAAACATTTCTACAATACCAAATATTGAAAAAAATGTTTTTCTTAAAGGAACTCGAAATAAAATTGATTGTAATTGCTAAATAAGTATAACTGCAAGAAAGAACTTTAGATCTGCAGTAATGAAAGGTAGAGAACATATAAAAGTATATAAACAAATTAAGTTTGGTAGGATAGCATCAGTAAATTATGAAAAATCAGTTCAGAAAATGAAAAAAAAATCCTAAACCCAACACTGCAACAATTGTCTGTACAAAATGTTTCTCAACCATAGAAAAAAAACAATTTCATTAATGTTCTTAAAAAGAAAAAGCAACCAGTAACATAACAAACAATATGGTTGCGGAACTGTCTGATCAGTAAAGAATACAGCAGCTCTAAAAAAATAATGAAGAGAATTGTTATCAATCAAAAACAAATTAAAAAGATTCAGATCAGTTTGGAGAAATTATTGAATTATAAATCTATCATGAATGTGTCTGCGTTATATATACAAAAATCGAACTAACTTTTTTCGGTCACCAACTGGTCAACGCAAATGTATTCTTGCCCATTTCTCTGAAGATATGAAGAATAGGAAATTAGAATTTGATTCCATTATAAAAATTGATTTCCTAGGTTTGATGTTTTAATGGAAGTTCAACCAAAACAATTAAAAGACCAATAGTGTGGGGTAACGTTTTTGAAATATTTGATATGGTAATTAATAAAAGTGGAGAAAATGGTAATGTTGACATTAAAATTATGGCAGACGGCATTTTTTTTTAAATATCTCTTAGCATATTACCTGAGCTAGAATATAACACAAATGAAAGATTGTTGAGATCTACGTATAAGAACAGTGCGGACTTGAAAAATTTGGTAAAGCTACAAATGTAAAAAAGATTATTTTGCTATGTATTGTTCTCGATGTGAAGGAAAGTTATAGGAATCTAAATTCTTGTAATTTTGAATGATTTCTCATTCAAGTTCATCGGCAATTTAAAAATAAATTTCATTGTAAACGGTCAACAAATTGCTTCTGCAAAGTATCCTAGCCTATACTGCTATGTATATTTGCAAGAAAATGTAAGCAACTGTTCTGTACATTATAATGAATTAATAGGTGGTATTGAAAATGACGACGAGGAAGAAAACAATAACATTAATAAGTTTTTATTGCAGTTTAATTAAATTTAATTTTACATTTCTTAAATTAATTGTTAAAAATTGCAAATTTGAAAATAGAAAACAAATGCTTCAGGCTGAAGCCGTTCGGAAATTTAAGAAATTTCTTCAAAATATTTCAATCTAATGGAAATAATAAGAAATTTGTTATGTTAAGCAAATCAGTAGTGAATCTTCTACTCTTCAATGAATACCATGATGTAACTGTTATTCAAAAATTCATAGTTTGGAACAAATTAATAAAAAAATTATTTCGTAAACAAGCTCATCTTTGGCCAAAACAGTTAAAAATAATATCAAAAAATTGCTATGGCAATGTTCTTGCGGGGAATGCTTGCCGAACAATGTTGAAAAACTCTAATATTTTTGTTAGTGACAATATTCTAGGAAATATCAGCTCATTGATAATTATTCCATACGTAGTATGTTTTAAATCAATGGATAAAAATGTAAATCTATGTTTCTCTACATCAAAACCGGATGAAAAAATGTTAAATTTAGAAATAGAAAGACTTTATCGAAACAAAATTTCATATTATTTTATACCATTTACCTCATGCGTTATATTACTTGAGTTTAGGTTTGGGTCGATGGTCGGAACATGCTGGTGAAACTATTCATAATAAATTTAAAACTGTATAGTCTCGTTATAATATCAATATAATTAATGATCCACATTATGCGGAAAGATTAAAAAACGCAATTGTCGACTTTATTACATACCACTTTAAATTTTGCAAACTTAATAACATTTTATTGTAAAGGGTTTTCCAATAAGAAGTTTCATTTTGAATAGCATGCTATTTGGGCAGCTGTCAATTTTGAAGCTATTATTTTTTGACATTTGACAAGTAAAAACTACGCCGTTATTTAAAATGAAACAATACACGCTTCAACAACGCATTGAAATTATTAAAATTTACTACAAAAATGGTAAAAAAATTTCAGTCACAGTTTTCAAAACTAAAACACTTTTTGGTCGTCGTAAAGCACCTTCTCGGCCGGCAATAGTAAACCTAGTGAAAAAATTGAAGCTGTTGGAACAAGTTTGTGATGTAAAGAATCAAAAGCGTGTACATCGCTTAAGAACACATGAGAATATTGCTGATGTAGCCCGTAGTGTTGAAGAAAACCCAGGTTTGTCGATTCCTTGTTGATCTTTGGAATTAGACATTTCACAAACGACATTGAATTGTATTTTGCACTTTTGACTTAAGTTTTAAGGCTTTTAAAATTCAGTTACCAGAAGAACTCAAGTTGGTCGATCACCATAAACGTCGTTTCTTTGCTGGTTGGGTCCTTCAAATGCATCAAAATGATCTAAAATTTTATCAAAAAATTATCTTCAGTAATGAGGCCCATTTTTACCTCGGAGGCTACGTTAATAAGCAGAATTGTCGCATTTGTAGCTCAGAAAATCCAAGAATGGTTGTTGAAAAGTCTTTGCATCCTCAACGTGTCACTGTTTGATGCGGATTTTAGGCTGGCGGTGTGATTGGACCCTACTTTTTTTTAAATATGAGGCTGGTGCAACTGTTACGGTGAATGGATGGCGCTACCAAGCTATGATTAATGATTTTTGATGGCCGGAATTGAAAGATATTGATGTGGACAACGTTTATTTTCAGCAAGACTGTGCTACGTATTCCACAAGCAACAAAACAATCGCAATTTTGCAAGAAAAGTTTCCTGGCCGTGTTTTTCTCAAAGAAGTGATCACAATTGATCACCGAGATCTTGTGATTCAACATATTTAGAATTTTTTCTTTGTGGTCACATAAAAAACAAGGTTTATGCCAATGCTTCATAAAAAGAATGTGGTACTGCAGCCGTAGCCGTGGCGGCTATTTGACTGATATTGTTTTTAAATGTTAATGGCATACCTTTCTCTTTACAATGAAATAAACATTTATTGATTTTTCTTAAAAGAAAAAGAAAAAGCAGATACAATTTTAATATTTTGCATTTTGTAGTTTACGAAAACTACCCTGATCAGAAACAATAAGTTCTAACGTCGTAATTTGTATCAAACTTTTTTTTCAATTCAGGACACCTGTTAGAGAGCATCGTTGGATTTGCAAAGCCTAAGTTATTCAAAATGTTTCCGACACTAAAAATGCAGTGAATTATATATTATTTTTTACTTAAATCTAAAAACCAAAAGAGTTACTCAATTAGTACTAAGTGGGATTATTATTGTTTATTTTTTGTTGGACGCCGTATAGTTAATTTACTACAGATTTTCTATAAATAGACTGGTCAAACTGGTTTGGACGCTTTATAGTATGCACAATCTGTGTCAAATATGTATATCTACAATAGAAAACATGTTGCAACACTGCCGGACGCTTTAAGTTAGCAAACAGGACGCTCTATAACACATATTCATGTTTTTTGTGTATATGTAAGACGCTCAAAAACAGAAAAATGTACTGACGCTAAAAGGTAGTTTTATGTACAATAGAAAAATGTTTAAGTTTGTATTTAATAAGGAAACCGCGTTAATCTTTTTGAGCTCGAGTATATTCACCTGCGAGCACTAGAAGTACGTTTTTTTTTAAGGGACGCCCAATGACAGTTTCTCATAGCGGACGCTTTATAGATACCGAGATGTAAATATATATATATATATATATATTATATATAGAAAATATAAGAATAAGTTGATTGAAACAATTTTCCGCTGTGACATTTAAAAGTTGCCTTAAGGCGTCCCGAAATTTGACGTAAGAGGATATTGCTTTTTGCCAGTGCATATCCGTCTATCCTACAATATGTCAGCCAAACACAAAAATATGCACCGTGTGCACCACAAAGCATAAAGAGTGACAGTCGAAAACGCCATAAGTTAATTGTATGTACCACGCTTTAATAAAATTTATATATATCGTTACTAAATTTAAAATCACTGCTGCAATTAACCTGCTTTTTTTTTTTTTTTTTTTTTTTTTTTTTTTTAATTGAGGGGGGAAAATGCCTTACGCACTTTGTGTGGGGCTCCCGGTTACCCGTATACCCACTAAAAACCCTAACCTCTAAGCCCTCCAAGCCTTGCGGGATTACCGTTGTGGTATTACTTCACAAAGTCTGGACACCTTCTATTTATCCTACTATCCTTGACTTCCTGCTCTTGCTTTCTCCTCTTCTTCTTTTGTTGCCATTATTCTCCGTATGCCATCATCTATGGCCCTCCAGTTGTATGCACTTTCAAGCATGAGTGTGGTCAGGTTGTTTACGGTTATCTCTTTACCGACTCTTAGCTGCATCTCTTCTCTGGTGCTTCTCCAGCGAGGGCACTTTACCATTGTGTGCTCCGGGGTATCTTTCTCTTTACAATAGGGGCATTTGTCCTGTTCTGCTAGGCACATTCTTTTTAGATATGACCCAAAACAACCATGACCTGTTAGGATCTGTGTGAGGTGGTAGTTCAGGTTACCATGTTTTCTGTTTACCCACGGTGTCACCAAGGGTATGAGGGTCTGTGTCCATCTGGCGACGTCACCCTTGCACTGCCATTCTGCTTCCCATTTTTTCATTGTTTCCACTCTCTTGTCTTTGCTGTGCCCCTTTGGTTGTTTCCCTTTACCTTCGGCCCGCTCTTTGGCGAGAAGGTGTATGGGGATTGTGCCCGTTATTGCTTGTATGGCCTTGGACGAAACTGTTCTGTAGGCACTGGCTATTCTAATTGCCATTTTTCTTCTGGCCCGCTCTAGTATTATTCTGTTTTTTTTTTCTCGCAGCTTTCTATCCAGATGGGTACGGCGTACAACAGTATTGAGTCCACCGTTGCACCCATAACTTTACGTTTCTCCGCCCTTGGACCCCCTACATTCGGCATGATACGTGCCAGGGCCATTACAAGTTTCTCTGCTTTTTGCTTTACCTCTGTTATATGAGGGCTCATATTCCAGTTTTTACCTATCCTCATCCCTAGGTATTTGATGCTGCCTTGGGATGTGATTGTTGTATCCCCTAGATTGATTTTAACTGTGATGTCCTTCCTTCTACCCACCAGGACAACAGCTTCCGTTTTATGGGTTGCCAGTTCTAGACCCATTTTTTTGATCCACCTTTTTATCTTGTAGGACGCCCACTCTGCCTCCTCTTCTATTTCCCTTATATTGTTACCCCTGACAAATATAGCTAGATCATCAGCATATGCTATTGTGGTAATCCCCTGTGTCATCTGCTCTCTCAGCAGACCATCATAATATATATTCCACAAGGTGGGACCCAGGACAGACCCCTGAGGCACCCCGCAAGTCATTTCCAAAGTTGCTCCTGAGCTGCATTCTATGATTCTATCCTGTAGATAGTGGCATAGGATTTTTCTGAGGTATGTTGAAATTCCCCTTCTCTCTAATTCTTCTATTAGTCCCCTCCAGGGCACCGAGTTGAAAGCATTCTTTATATCAAAGGTGACCAACACCGCCAGTTTGTGTGTAGGATGTTCAGCTACCTGCCCCACTGCTTCCCTAACATGTCTAAGTGCATCCAGTGTGGAGTGGCCACCTCTGAACCCGTGTTGGTTTTTACTCAGGCCACCATTCCTGTCTAGTTCCTCTGTAAGTGCAATTAACCTGCTACTTGCACATATTATTAACTCATCAAAAAACTTTACAAGTTTTGAGGTATGTTTTTGAGGTTTGAGTGATATATGCTGTTTTTAAATTACCGTGCAGGATCACGTAGTGGAACAAGCAAAAAAGTTGTTCGTGCAAAAATTGTCCAAACAGCCAGAGCACTTTAAAAACGCACCCAATTTCAGTAATCCCAGTACAGCGTGGTCGGTGTAATAGGCATCTTAATATACAGGAACAGATTAGATTGTTTGTTCTATTGCACTCATGCCTTCGCCCGTTTTAGCATCCTTTTCTCGCACTTACATTTCACATTCCATGCTACGCCTGTACTGAGATCATTGTAGTGTGAACGAGAAAAACCGAATTGTTGAATTATTTAAGATTTCTGTAAAAATAAACAACTAATATATTTTCTATTTAACATAATTGCTTCAAGAAACTTTATTAAATTGATTCAGGCACGACTGAAGAGAGTACAAGCTGTAATATCTTTATTGATTGTAAATAATGCAATAATAAGCATTCACTATATAGGCATTCCGACATTACTCTTCAATTCACATTTAATTATATTAAATGTTTAAATTATTGTTAATAAACATAAACCTTACTTAAAATGTGACGGACGTCTATGAAAATTGACACAGGTTAAGAAACCAGCAAACACTAAAATTACAAGAATGTTTTCAAAAAATATTTATAAAACCTCATTATTTCTATCCTACCCTGTATTATGTTTTCATGACAACCAAGACTGTAATGTATTTATTACAAGCATTTGATCAAATCATTTTTGTAATTTACGAGGTGGAATTAAACTTTGTTTGAACAAAATATTTAAATTATTTTTTTCATACCCGCTGGGTGTCTTTCTACTTCATACCATCGAGTAATTTGAGTTAATAGAACAATTTTTCCGTATCCTGCATAAAATAAAAAATATAGTAAAATATACCTACCTACCTGCAAGAATCAACTGTACCATTTACACCTCTTGAATCATATATCAATATTTGACAAGTGATTTAATAATTTTATTTATCTCGGTCAATGTTAGATCCTGACTCAACCCACTCCGCTTTCATTTTTTGCAATATTATTGTCTTCCAAGCGGTTCGTATCTCTGCCAGCTGGTTAATCCGTAACAACTAATGCAAATACAATAACAATAACTACGGAGACACCTGTACCGGCGTAGAGAAGAGGGTTGCCGACTAATGCGCGTTAACATTATAAATTAGTGAATAGTGGTGCAAAGTGATTGTAGCTCCATCTTGTTGTAAAACCAAAAAAACCCATCGATATATTTTTGAATAATAACTGGCAACCAAATCGCAATGTCTAAATGGTTAGACAATCAAATATAATTTATCGAATAACAAAAGTTTAAAATCAATTACTCAAACCCAATCTAACCCCAAAGCTGCCAATCAAATACAGACCATTGTTTCGGTTTTCACAAATCCTCATCAGTGCAGTGCATCTTGATGGTACGGCATTGCATAGTGAGAGACAAATTCGAATAATCGATTTACGTGCTCTTAATACAAGTTAGTTAATTAATAGTGGTGCATTATAATTTAGGTTTAGATTTTTCATCTGTGCAGAAAAAAAAAAACTTTTTTTAAATATCCTGAAAATATGTGAAATTTGCAATAAACTAGGATTAGCTGCAATTTAATATTTCAACTGGCATTACAGAAACTAAAATGTTTTGTCACATACTATTTTAATGGAAGCATTGGAATGATGTCGGAGAAATTAATTTTACAAAATTTAATTAAAATGATTGAAAGCTTATTTCTATTTATTACTGAATAACACACATGTATCCATACACTTTTATTTTTGACTTAGAAGCATAAATTTAATTAATAAATGTAGCTAAAATAAACAAATTTAAACTTTATGATGATATAGAAAATACATTGTATTTACAATAATTTTAAGTTAAATTTGTTCAAGTTAGCCAAACAAATATACATATATATATATATATATATATATATATATAATAACGAGATGTTGAAAATTTTATTGTCATTTCAAGAATTTTTGTCCAATTTTTATATTTTTGATCATCTCGTTTCAATAAAATTTACAGCAACATAACATTTCTTCCTGACAACCTAAATTCATACAATTCATGTAAAAATGCAAAACAATCAATGTCTGTAATTTATCTATACCCTGATTCCGTTTATTTACAAAATAAATACATAAAATATTAATTGGGCTTGACAAGTCAAGATTGCATCAAAAGATTCTTATTCAAGTCAGAATTATATCTTCAGTATAATAAGCAAATAGAAATTATAGCAAACAAAACCGGAAAAGAAGTGTTGTATTCAAAAGGACAAAAGTAATGGATTAATTGAGAAACAATTGTGTATTAATTTTGATTAAGTTTGATGATTTTTTTTTACAATGTAATTTATGCCAATAAAGATCGGTATATACAAGAAAATTTCAATTTCAAACAAATAAAAAAACTCTGTTACAGTTTCATCCGAAAAGCAAAACACTTTCAGTCATTTACTACAGGGTCATTATAAAAGTTTGGGATTATGTAAGCATCTAATGTAAAATTGTGCCACTCTAGTGAAATAGTCAATTCACATTACGTGTACGTAAATACAGATGAAGTTGAACTGTCAAAACAAAAGGCGTTTTGCCGTAAGAAACCGTACATACCAACCAGCGATTATATTTCCATCTCTCTCTATTTTTGGGTGATCGCGGGAATCTCACGAAAACGTACCGGTCGTAAACGGTTACACTTGTCATTAATTTTCTTATTAATTTAGAAAAATATTTGCTATATAAACATGTAGTTACATAAAATATTTATTTTTTATACTTAATAACAATTTTTACTAATTATTTTCATAATCATTCTTGACAATTCATCTCATTATAGGTTATCATATTTAAATTTGACATACCGAACATATTAAACTGCTTCCAATACATTCGGGGCTATTCTCTATGCATATTGCTAGAATGTGAGCAAGATATATTGCTAGCTAACAATATGAAATGTCATTTTAACAAATCTTGCTAGCTAACAATACAAACTGTCATGTTAACAAATCTTGTTTGCTAACAATATAAACGATCATCACATCAGGAAGCGTGGCAAAATCTCTAGATAAAATAATAATAATATGATTAAAAATTAATTTTGTTAAAGTGACAGTTCATATTGTTAGTAATCATAATTTCTTAAAATGACAGGTCATTTTGTTAGCAAGCAAGGTTTGTTAAAATGACAGTTCATATTGTTAGCTAGCAATATATCTTGCTTAGATTCTAGCAATGTACATAGAGAATAGCCCCGATTCGGAGTAAAAAGTAAATAACCGGTAACTCGCGACAACGCAACGGTTTAAATCCATTTGATACCACAACGTCAACGGTATCTCACGGCAAAATGCTTAATGTAAACATTTAAAAAAGGCGGCATATTTAAAGTGATTACATAATCCCAGACATTTATAGAGACCCTGTACTTCTAAATAGTTCTTACTATAAAAATGACCTTAAATTAGGCAGGACAAATAAAAGGTAAAATATCAGACGCATATAGGCACAGATTCTTGAAAGAGTAAATGCACAATTGCTCAATATACATTTACATTTCTTGATCATATTACTAGTGATTTTAAGATGGTTTTGAATGCACTAACTTGCATGAATGTTTGAATGTTACTTTAATTATATTTTTAACTATGCTCTGAACTGAATTTACAAAAATAAATGATTTGTGTTTTGCAAGCAATTAAAGTTTGTATTAAAATTATAGTTAACAATTGTACCAATTATAAGCTGTGTAAAACAACTTTTATATGTTTTTACTAGCATGTATCTTCATTAAATCGAAAAATGAACATTAAACATAACCTATAACTGCGATAGATATGTCTTTATAGCCTATGCCACAACGTCCTTGTCGTCTACCAGCAAGTGGATTGTAACTAAATTTGATTGATTGGATTTTCGTTTTCCGTCATCTTTACATTGTATCACTGCAAATCAAATATTTAATTTCTGTATTTGCATTCTTTCATTACAAACATCTTGCATTAACCAATCATGATCCGCAATCTCTTTACCCTTTGAAACATGTTTTAATAAACAAATCTTGATTCACTTGCAGTTTATGTACATTTACTTTATTTAAGTTATAGTGTGTTTACAATAGTTTAGATTATTTACACAATGAATGATCATAATGATAGATGTCCTTTTTTACAAAATTAGGTTAATTTTATACACAAATTTTGATGTTCTTTTGAATTACATTTGGAACTGATTATAGGATCATGATTAGAAGTTGCCAGCAAAAGGACACAGCTTATACTGACTTATTTAACTGTATTTTATTGTTACAAACCTTCAAGATGTTATGAAATTAGAATAATAATTAATAATTTTGTTTTGTTTTAATAGGTACGATCTAAAAGAATAATATAAAATTAAAATACTCAATAAGAACCTTTTGCTGAAATCTCAACCTATCAAATACTTTATAAATATGTTTTGATTTAGATTTCTGAAATTTTTGAAAATTTATTTGCAAAGATTCAAACATAATTAGTTATTGCATTTTCACACGAATAAATAATGAAAAGACCATAAATAAATCATTTATGATAATAAATATATTTTTTATTTTTTTTATCATCATGTCTATGTGCTTTTATAATGTGTATATAATTTTCTTTCATGTTTCTAAAATTTACTGACATACCCCTAAAATCTATATGTATAATTTTTTTGAACACGTGTAAGTGAGAATCATTATTTTTTTTATTCTTAAAACAATTAAAAAATTAATAACACAGATCATTCTTAGATAATAGGACCGTTTTTTAAATTTCTTTTATATATATATTTCTAGTCCTTTTGGTCTCTCATATTTCACAATCTCATAAAAATATTATTTAAACATTTAGAGCATTTCATGCAAAACTAATTTATTAACAACTTTTTTGAACCAAAAAATAAATGCAAATTCATTAAGAAAATAAGTAACTTATGGCATAACAAATCAATATAAAAAGAACAGTCTTATATAACAAATTTCAAATTAAAAATTTATAAATCCATAAAAAAGAAATTAATTGAAATTAGCGATTATTTATCATTGCATTATAAATTAAAATTGAAGTCTTTATTACAATTAATATCACTTAAATGGAGTAGACTCACGTAATAAGCCTCGGCGTGTGCAAACCGCTAGTTTGGTGGTCTAATTCTGGATTGTGTGACGTACCAGGAGCACCCCAATCATACAATCCTTGTGAATTAGCAAGTCTATGTGTTAACCTATGAGCTATTGAAAAACCACCACTACCTTCCAATTGAGTTAATACTATTATCACTTGTCGATGTAAAGGTGGCACAGAATCGACGGTTTTTAATGTTCCACGTGTTGAAACAACATTATAACTTTCCTGGCAGTCGCACTTAACATGTATCCATTTGTTTTCGTGACGATTCTCCACCATCACCACCAGACCAGCCCATCCTTTTGTGAGATAATAAGCGGTCATACCTTCACGTCCCTCATGTCTTTGTCCTCTTGCTAATGTTAAGGATATTATAGAATCAGCTAGTATGTGTTGTGGTGGAGCCATTTGTTCAGCCAGGACTTTCTTTGATGAATGAATCGCCAGTACATATCTGTATAAAAAATGTATTAATGATAAATTACTAAAAATATAAATGGATCTATATAAATCTTTATAATGGTCAATAAATTCAAATTTATAATTAAACCTGCAATTTAATATCGAGAATTCAAAAAAGTTTTAATATGACTTTTAGCACAACTTTTTTTTTAATTGCTATCAATCAATCAATGTTTTAATGTTGAATCTCCAGCATTGTTTTAGAAATTATTAGAAAGTAAGAGATAATAATAGAAGATTAACAATTATAAATACATTGAAAAAAGAAATTAAGAAACTTAAAATAGATTCAATACCAGAACAATATCAGTCTAGCAAATAAATCAAGTTATAATCGCAAAACCAAATTTATTCCAATAAAAATAGCAAAACTACAAAAAAGGTAAAAACTTAAGGGTTAGAGTTAGAGTGTCAAGATTAAAACACATTTAAATAATTATTAGATGTGACAAAAATGAGAAAAAAATAGGAAAAAACTTGGTGATGGTAAATATATCAATTTTATTCATATTTAATTTATGAACAAATTGCTTCTTATAAAGTAAAATATGATGATGAGAAAAATCTATTGATAATAACATTTAATCTGAATTAGAGGATGAATGAGATCCTTATATAACAGAACTAAAAATAGTGCAAAACTTCAGAAATTTAAGAGACTAGTTATTCTCAAATTGGATAAGGAGACATATTATGAGTGTAGTGGGATAAAAGTATGGATACATATTAGTTGAAAAAATTGTTATTACAAAGACTTAAAACAAATCCTTCAATTGCTGACTCAAAGCATGTTCGCAAAAATATGAGTAGATAAATTTAGGTTGTATATTACCATCTTCTGAGAGATACACGCATCAAACCCTTTTACTTATATCAATAATCTAAGAGATAATACCACACCCACATCTTTCCTCCCTTTACTAACGGAGAAAATCCATATAATGTACAAACAAATAAACCTTCATCATCTTCGATAATAGTAGAGAAATTATTTGTGATTTGCCATAATGGGAATGCCACTGGATTAAAACTATTGCATTGGACATTTTTGAGGTTGGTATATAAAATTGCATGTTTTCTAAAGGAAATAGAGTCCCAAATTTCTCCAGAAACTCCAGTCTATATATCTTGCTGGAGGAAGTCAAAAAAGATAAGTTAAGAGTAGAAGCAGGAAAAAGAGCAATGAGGTATGAGGAAAGAATGAGACAGAGGCACAAATGTAAAAACTTACAAGAATACATGAAAGAGAAAATGAGAGCAAAAAATGGAAAGCTAGGGGAGATCAGAGAGCAATAGTTATAGTAAAGATGATAAAAAGATGATTGCAAGATTCAGATGTGGTAATAAAGAGCAAGTGACAAGATTTAGGATGGAAGAGGATTTGAAAATGTGCAGAATGTACGGAGAGACAAAGGAAAGTGTGGAACATATATGTTAAAAGAGTGTAACAAAATGAAAGAAGAGCAGTTGGAAAATAATGAGATATTGAAAGGAGATAGTAGAGGAAAAAAATGAATGAGTGCAATTAAAAAACAATGAAAAGAAGTAGACAAACAGAGAAAAAAAAATTGGATTGTGTTATTTATAAAGATTATGATTTATTATTTTGGAGATTTATAGATATAAATGTGATGAACTTTAATTTTTCAAGGCCAAAAGGCAAGAAATAAACGTATTATTAATATATATTGTAAGTTAAGAAAGAGATGTATGTTTGTACAGAACGGCAAATTTCTGCCTCACTTTAAGGGCTTGGATGCTCACGAAGAATGGATTTTAAGAGCTGGCATGCGCATTAAATTTTTATTGAATAAATTTCAAGACATTTGTGCAGACAAATGCAATGACAAAACTTTACATCGTAAATTTAATATGAACATAAATATAGATGTAGTACAAGTATTAACTATTATTTTATACTTTAGCAAAAAAAAAATAGTTCTTTTTAAATTAAATAAGACACTTAATTCATTGTGAAAGATAATTCCACAATGTATAATAATTATTTATTATTATAAAATTGTTTCAATAATTACTAAAATTATAAATCATTTAGGTAAAATCAATCCAATAATTTCGAAACTAATGTAACTAGATTCCACCAAATACAAATGCATTTCATATCAATATATGAATATAGATAATATTAAAATTAGATGCTTAAATTATTAGAATATAGTTCTCATAAATTATAGATTTTTAGATAAATCCATTATTTTGGTTTTAATATAACCTAGATCAGACAAATAACTAGTTGATGAATGCAACAGTCATAACAAACTCCATTAGTGTTCTGATATGACTCCGTTCACTCTGTGATCATAAGACAAAAAATCTACTCCAACTACACTCTCGATTAATAGCCAAACGCAGCTTATGTAGTTTAATATAATAGCGTTTACAGATATATCTTTATATATCTTTTGTAATTAAAAAAACTCATACTACTTTTTACTCATGATTGGGACCATAATTATTATGAAGTATAATTATATTAACACTTGTTCACTACATAACATAAATTTAAATGTACTTACCGAGGATATGCTGCAGCATCTTCAAGACCCGTATGCCAATGATTAAATGCAAGAGGTACTACAATGTACTCTGCTGGTTCCAACATTTTATTACACCCGACAAACCCCCTCACTTGTCGTTTACTGTGCTCAACCAAAGCACCAATATTTGGTGGAGAAGAATGCCTTGCTTTGAATAGCACCACACATAAATCCAATTGGGAACGTTGAGATTTCTCACTTTTTCTTTGTCCTTCCTAAAAAAATTAAAACACCATTGTCTTATTTGGTACTATCAGGTTCGGATATGTTAAAATAAGGGTACCAAAATCTGGAAAGCGCTTGTGAGACAACTGCCTGAAGAGAGAACAAATGAACAATGGGAGCGGTTCTAGAATAGACAGAGCTAGTCGGATCGACATGTTCTGATGTTGCATTTGAACGCATGTTTTGTAGTGTTCTCTATGGATATTGCTAGATAGTAATCTTGTTATCAAGCAAGATATGTAACAAGAACAACAATTTTTTATTTTGAATTTTTTTTTTCAAACAAAATAAAAAATCATTTTTTTAAATTTATTTTTCAAATTAAACAAATGGCGTAAAAAACGTAAATAATAAAAAATCTTGTAAAGTAAAGTAACACAAAAATCTTTAGCTAGCAGTATAATCTTGCTTACTTCTAGCAATGTGCATAGAGAATAGCCCTGAATAATATTATTATATTATAATATGACTATAACAATGCTTTGCTCATGCAAACACGAAAACACGTCCCGAATGTATTCACAAGTTGTTATCTTCTATAAAATTCGCTGAAATTTGCCGGAGCGCTACATGCGAGCCACGTGTTGAACTAAATTTCGACAATTTGAATTTTGAAATTGATATTCAAGTAATTGTTTTATAGAGCATAAAACCAAAATAAATTTTTATAGTAAATTTATTCATTTAGGAACAATAATAAAATTTTAAATATATTTTTTTAAGAAATAACTAATAATAAATTTTGTTTTTTGAATTTGTTATGAATAATACTTTTTAAGAAAATTGCCTGCTCTTAAATAAATTTAATTATAAAAAAGTTTTACCTGAAATAATGTAAAATCAACCTCAGTTGCTTCCAAGACTGTTAGAAGTATACATGATAAATGCTGTTGTGATGATAAAGGGGGTAGTATTCCAGATAATCTAATATCATTCCAACCATTTCGAGCCTTACAAATATCAATACAATCAAAGTATTTTAATACATCATTGAAAGATATCCAAAATGTACCATCTTGTGGGCCATCGGGCATCAAATCATCTCGCATTGATGAAGTCCATAAATAGGAGTCATCAGACCAGTCACCTGTCCATACATAATGACCTACAAATTACTAAATAAGAAACATAACTCTATAAAAATCATAATATATCTACCCCATGGATTTCTCAATTGCAATAATCTATGTTCATCAATGTTTCGAACGTCCAACAAAGAATAAGCATGTCTTGGTCTTAACCCACATCTTTGATATTCTGCTTCATCAACTTTCATATTACCCCCCCCACATGAAGCTCCCATTAAGAATAATGCTTGCCTAGATGATAACAACCTTAAAAAAATATTATTTATTAATTGTTAATAGATAAGCATTAATATACATACTGTGCCCAAATTAAATCAGTATCTAATTCTTCTTCTGCTGGTGCAGGTATTGAAGAAGCTTGTAATGGAATACTTTCGCAAGGGGCACCAGTTAGTGTAGCAAGACCCTCTATAGCTCTACCCGATACTAAAGCTTCATAACAACCATGAATTTTGGCAACAGCTTTTTCTATTAGTGGCACCCATAATTGCTTTCTTTTAGCCTAATGAATATGAAAATTATTAATGAAGTTGTTAAATGACATTATTTAATTATTACCTGTGAATAGAATAAGTGCCCTTTTTTATCACATGGAAAGAAATCGTCTACAAGCACCGTCGTCCAATGGCCATCTTTACATAATCTCACTTGATATACACCTTGTGGACACAATTCCCTAGTGACCAGAACTGCTCTAACCAAGTCTTCTCTTTCTGCCAACACAGCTAAGGCACTCAAAAGCCAACAATTACCAAGAACACCTAAAATTATTCATTCATGTTATAAAATATATATATAGATATGAACATTTTTTTTCAATTTCAAATAATTATATCTAGAAATTACTTATAATTTTGAACTGCAACAAGTGAAATCACACTCGTTAAAACTATCACATTGAGACGAAATTAAAGTAGTTGAGAGTACCCTAGTCAATTATTATTTCGAGATTTTTGTCATAGATGCTAATATGTAGCATCTATTACCTAAATGATTACTAATAAATGTTTTGTCTGAATCTAGTACAATTACTTTTGTTTTGGTTTATAATCCAATGGTACAAATTTTTGTATGTCATTCGCGCCAACAATTTGTAACCCTATGCATATTAATTATAACTAACAGTATTATTTGACAAGACAGATAAAGTTTTCTGGCAAACTTACTGATGACGTCATATCTTACTCAAGTATGCTTCAGTAACATGAAAACATGTTACTGCGGCTTATTTAGCTATCGACTTCCCTAAAAGAAAGCAATTTGATGCGTGCGCCTCTATTTGTTTACATTATGCTTCAAAATTCATCCCACATACGTTCACATAAACAAAAGTAATCCACTCTTCATAATACATAGAAATCCGAAAGTGTTATTTCTTTCCCTTTTTTAGTAATAAACCTTTTATATAAGTTAGTAAAACTGATCCACAGTTTAATGAAAGCAAAATTAAAAGTGAGTTATTTATATTTAGCCTTTTAGCTAATCCTATTTGAGTGGGAAACAATGACATCATAGTAATTAAACGCTGTAAACTTGCTGTACCATGCTTCAGAGCATTGTTGGGCTGATTTGTATTTCTGCGCCTCTTTCTAATTGTCGTTTCTCACTTTAACAAATCAACTTCGCAATAGTATAAATATATATTTTAAAATTAACTCCTAATCATTTCATACTTTTGGTATGTCTGATGCCCCTAACCAAGACGATTCAAATACACCTGATGTAACGTCAGCTGTAAACGGAACAATATTTTTAGGTAACTGATGTAAGCTCGCCAGAAAACGACTATTGTGTCAACAGCTAGTGATTTTAAACAATCAGAAAACAAATTCTAACAAGTCATTACTTTGAAAACCTCAATTCAATCAAGTAAAGTAAACATACCCTGTGAAATATCTGATGGAAGTGGACGTCGAAATACTGCCCATGGAAGTTCCTTATCTGGCTCATCATCATATGTAATATCACGAAGCCTTCGCCATTTTACAACATGAGTATCTTTATTTTCAGCTGGATTATAATACAAGCTTGTTGATGCTGGCGGGAAGGTCTCATCAACGTAACTCTGCTTTTTTAATTTACAATATCTTACAATGTAGTTCCAATGTTTGTTTGCCAACTCTTCTGGAGTTAATCGTGTTGGTTGTTCAGGAGGCTCTAAAATATCTGGCTTCATATTTGCACACATATCACAAAACACATGTGATTTGGTATTTTCAAACGTGCATATTATACATTGCCAAGGTTTAAATGGTAATAATATGGAACTGCTTGTTGATGGGCCTAATAAAAATGATTGATAATTAAAAAAGTATTTATATAAATAATAAAATTTACTTTAATTTAAGTAATCATTTTTTCATTATTAAATGCTTAGCCATGTACTACATAAAATATAAAGTTGGAAATTAGACTCACTTTGATCACTATCAATTACAATATCTTGTGGCTGTTGTTGTTGTTGTGGCTGTTGTTGTTGTGGTGGTGGTGGTGGTTGTTGTTGCTGTGGCTGTTGTAGTGGTTGTGGCTGATGTTGTACTTTATTCCTCATCTTTTGTGCATAATTTACTTTGGCATATACAACTCTTGAACTGCTGGAATTCCCATGTGATTTTCTATTAGGATGATGCCTAGGTGAAGGACTTCTTGAACCAGGTGTAGGTACCAATAATCCAGGTGACCTTTCTGTACGACAAGCTTTACACATACCCATTACCAATGGATTTTTAAGAGTACATTTACTACAAGACCAAAACTCTCCTTTTCTTAATGTCATGTCGTTAGTGATTGCTAGAGATTTAAGCTTTGAGCCATAACAAACAATACATGATAATGCTTTCCCACTATTTACTAAGGTACATTTCTTGCATGTCCACTTTTGATCTTCCATAAAATCGTCACCTGCATTAATGATAATAAAATATGTTGTTAAATTTAATTAATATTTAATTTACCTGGCATTGCTTGGAAGTCATCTTCAAGACCTTGATCTAAAGTAGCTATCGGCACCTGAGAAATCGATTCTCCCCATTTAATTGGCCTGAAAAGATAATAAAATTAAAAATGATGTAGTTTGTTAACTTTAGATTAGAACTAATAAGTTCGAATGTACAGTAGTCCCCCAGGCATTCCTAGAAAGAACTAGATTTTAAATGGATAGGTCAGTTTTTATAAGCAAATAACTTAAATTGATTTTTTTTAATAACACAACCAATTCCGAGTTAAAATTAGAAAATTAGATAGTCATGTATTTAAATAAAACACAAAAACACTTAAATGATATATTAATCATTTTCAATGTTTCATAAAGTTGAAATAACCTGCTTTGACTGAGAGTATGGAATGGTATTGCAAACAATTTTTTATTACTTTTTAATACGAGTATATACCATTATTACTTGACAAGGATTTTGGTAAAATCTTCCTTATATTTCAAGCCAAGTCTAAATAGAATACCAACTTGCGCTGTTTTGTTATTTTAATTGAATGACTAGCATGGTTTGTGATATAAAACAGCTGGCTTAGATATGCCCAAAGCCTAAATATTCCTATTACGCATTTTTGTCAAAAAGAAATAGTTTATTATTTTTACAATATAATTAAATTAAGTAATTCATTCATTTTTAAAAGAAATCTAATGCACCCAACTCTTAAAACAAATCAATTTTATTAAATTTGCATCCAAATAATGTAAATCCAAATTTAAATTTATTAGCAGAACTGAACCAAAGCTTTTATTGTTAAGCATATGAAATAATCTGTATAGATTAAAAACCGGTTAGCTTAATTTTTTTTAGTTTTATGAAAGAACTGAACTTGTCTAGTTTTACGGCTTAAATAATATTCTTACAGTTCCAATTTTGATAATATCTATTATTTTACACTAGAAAAGAAAAAGTTTTTTATACCAAACCAAACAGGGCACTACATCTTAATGATCACTAAAAAAAGTATTTTTCTTTTTAGGTATAGGTCATCCCATTTTAGTCAGCTAGAAAAACTGCAAATGTTTTATGAATAATAAGTTTTGCACTGAACAACCGTGATAGTTATATATATTCACAAATAACAAGAATTATATAGTTTAATGATAATTTAGTATAATATGACATTTAACATTGCTTATAAGAAAACCAATAAAATTACTCACTTGCACAGCAACATAATTCTTGTTATAATTAAACTCTGAATCTAAAGTATCAAACTACTAATGATAGACTAATACTGCAAACAATTAAGATCTATTATATAAATAAAAACATAAGTGGAATTCCTGAACATCTTTTTATTAATTGTCTAAAGTGGACTTATCAAATGATATATAAAATTAATGTCATTATTAAGATTATTTTCACATCAATAAAAAAAAAGTATTTGCTTTTAATTACTTCTACAACAATAATATTAAGACTAATTTAGAATTTGCATTTTTAACTAATATAAAATATTCTTATTTAGAAACAGATTTAGTTCTTTTGAGCTAATCTTCTGATAACAATCTTATTTAAAAAATAATATTTTCTATGTTGCCTGCCATACAAATAAATTATTATTTTAATATTAGTATTAATAATCCTTAAAATCATCAAAATAATCTATGCTTAATTATTATCTTTAATCTAATAACATAATTTATATAATTATGATGGATTTACGAAACTTAATTAAGATTTTTATTAATGAATACTTACATGGATAAGGAACTAGATGGAGTATTTCTATCCTCAGTAACAGTGATAGTGCATGGTTGTGACCTGAGAGAACTGCATACTTCACATCTATCTAGGATCAGTGAATTGTAAGCATACGAACATTGGGTGCACGTCCATCTTCGTTCTTTAAAACTCCAACTACTAGGTGGGCTATGTTTTAATGCTTCCAATCTAAATAAAAATATATACTTATTAATATTTAATTTAAATAATAAAAAATACTAAACTTTCTAATATAAAATATATAACAATAAATCATGTCAAAAAATGAAGTCACTACAAACAGTTAACAATATAAGATAGAAGATTAGTAAGTAGACAATTTTCCTTATAATGTTCTATGCAATAGAAAAAAGTAATGTGTGCACAACATCATGCTAGCATAATTTTTTTTCAATATTGTTTTATTAGTTTAATCGTTGATTATTTATTATATTATAAAGATGATAAAAACCTGTCAAATAACACCCAGATGTAAACAATGGTAGTTTTTTTTTCAATTTCAAAATGTAATATTTTAGTTATAATAATAAAAAAAAAACCTTAGGAATATAAAAAGAATTTGTAATATTATTTTGTAATTATCTGCTTTAATATTTTAGATTAATTAATTTCGCATTTCGTTTTAACAGTGTGAACATTATATACAGGGATTGCATATCTTTATAATATTTCAATCACAATTTAATGAACATGCTTTCTCTTTTATTATATTGAATGTGATAAAATAATTTAAACACGTGATATGTACACATTTATCATCTGACTATCTGTATATCTGGCAAGACGTGAGCTATTTAAGACTTTTGATACATTTTAATTTATTTCGTTTATTAGATAGACAATACATTACTTAAACTTATTAGGCAGTATTGATGAAAAAAACTATTTTGGCTGTTCCATAATTATAGGTACACCAGCATTAACCAATAAAAAATTAATTATTAATTTAAGTCGTAGCCTCTATGCAAAAAGATCAGAATGAAAATAGGCAGTGGTTAACTCACTCAAAATTAATAATACACAAATTTTATATAACATTGTCAATTCTTGTTACGACAGCAATTTTTCAATAAATAAAGCAATTAATTTTATACTGATAACAAAAAGATTAAATGAGTCAAATTGTCGTAATTGTCGTTGTAACTATCATATCATTAACGACTTTATTGTTTAGTAACAATTATCGAATTAAAACAACAATATTATTGAATTATAAAATAAACCTGTTAGTTTATATTTTACTGCAAAAAGCTAATGACAATTGACTTTAATAGTTGTTTAGGTGCAAAGAGCATTACAATGATTATAACGATCAGAGCCTAACATGTTCCAGCTTATGGCCCCAACAATTGAAGTCACTGATATGATGGGCATTATTATCTAATAATATATATTAACCTATAATAATAATCTAAAATAATTCAATTGATAATTATTTCAATAAAAAGCTATTAATAATAATAATAAACTAATATATTTAATTTGCTGTTATACAAGTCGTTTTCTATCATTCCAAATTCATGATCATCATCAATAACTCTATTATCGTCATAGTATCACTAATTGTAGAACCACATGTAACAACAAACTTAAAAAATACAATAAAAAATTAAGGCTGTCTTAAATAGCTCATATAGTCTATACATTTTTTTTTTGTTTATTCAGATTAATTAATTATAATTCAAATTAATTAAATTTAAATTCAAATTTTGATTTAGACTTTATTATTATATATTTATATTATTGCAAATATGACAATAAAGACAACAAAAATAAGCATGTTTTCTTATAAAATCATTGTAGTTTCAGAAAAATACAAAGTCTATTTAGCAACCAATAACACAATACTTTTACCCAAAAGCATTGACATAACACATGAATAAAATTAAAATATTAGTACCTATGAACTAGAAATTTTCCAACTGGTTCATTTCTACTCTCCAGTTTTGTATAATAAACTGTAAATAGTAATTAATTAATAAATATACAATAAGTAATATATGCAAAGTCTAACACAATATAAACAGCTAAAAATACTGTGTTGTCAGCACTTTACTACATATATGAACTTATCTCAATTATAAAAAATAATCTATTGTACTGAGAAATAAAAAAAAAGTTATCAATTCTAATAATGGAATTACATATCTTATTTATTATTAATATAAATCAATGATTCATGACAACAAAATTAATTGTAATATTATCTAAGATGGTAATCACTTAGTTCCAGTGTCATCATGTATCATTATTGTGATATATAATGTAATATAAAAAAAATAATAATTTACTATTATCATTGACTACACAATAAACTAGAGATTGTGGAGAAAATAAATCCAAAAAATTAAAAATTAATTAGATTTGATAAATTAGAAGTTTTATGTTACAACGATAACAAATCGATCTTATTTTTGTTTTGAAAGTATCTTTTATTATCCTATCATCAATATTCATACTTGTGCAAATCAATCTGACATATTTGAGCTGATAAAAACCCTCGCGCTGTAAGTACAAATATAGAGTTTCATATAATTTTGGAGATTCTTCAACAAAAATAAACAAATAATAATTTATGTATATATGTGTATACAGGGTGGCCTGTTAAACAATTTTGATCCTCAACCTGCACAATTAATTCTACAATGTAATTGCACTTCTAAAAAATTGCAGTTTGTTGTCTTGAGTAGCAAATCACTTATTCTGCCAGCTAAATACCAACAATGACTGTAGAAAACTACAAATATCTTGAACTCAAGCTTTACAAGTTTGTCTGTCAGCCTTTTTATTGCCACTGATTTCTACGTTTATTTCAGATAGCTGAAGCAGAAACTATATGTTTTACCAATGCTAATAAGAATTTAAATGATTGTATTTTCGTAAGTGTTTCAACAGTAATTTTTGAAAAACTGAGTTGATTAAAAATCTTAACTTTTTCATAGGCAGGATTATACACCAAAAGATCGTGGAAAATGTGGTACAATTTTAAAACCATTGAAATAAGACCAGTTCTCTTATCAGCATACTCCCGAAAACGTTATTTGGATTTTAATTAACAAGGTATTAACAAAATATGGATTAATCCTTAATTATGAACTGAGACTCTCCACCAATAACTTGTTTAATGTTTTCTTCACATCAAACATCTTTCAATGTTGTCATACTCAGTACCTTAATATATCAAAGCAAGCATTACTATGCCAAAATAACAGATACTATATGCACTTTTAGTTTTTGTGATATTAAAGTGAAAGTGTTTTGCAGACTCCCTGTTCCTATAAGAGTCAATAAAAAAAAAACATCACGTAAAAAAAAAATGAATGCAGTGATATGATAAACTTAATTACAATATATGTAACTATAAAAATCACCAAAAATGGAATAAGAATTATAATTCATAAAAGTCGTTTTCATCTTCAGTAAAGAATAACAATCTTGTTTTATATTTAAAAAAACAAATCTTTTAGTGTAAAATGCAAGATGTCAATTTGCCTCTAATATTCTCGCAAATGTAGCTCGAATTAAAATGATCTACATTGATGCAATATGCAATATACACAGCAACTGCACATTTTTTTCAAATGAAAATTGTTATTGTGTTTGTTTTACATAGTTGAAAAAACAAAATTGTCAATGTAAATTCGAGTTACATTTGGCTTTATATTGAAGTAACAATATATTTTTAATTGAAAATTCAAATAATGAAAGAATCTGTGATACCCAGTGTCCTTAAAAAGCAGAAAAAATAGGTGTCTATGATAAAAGGTTTCAAAAATATTTGGCCCTGAAAATAGTATTGTTTGAATTACAATAGAAAACCGAAAAATATTATAGTCAATTCAATACATGCAATGTTCACATAAACATCAACCAGGATAGCAGTTAGTATCTATACATTGTTCATGGACAATCTGATACAAATATTGAATATACTATTACTGCACCAAAGAGAAAAACAGCTTGGCTTCCGTAAAACCATTAGAACAATAAATAATATAAGTATTGTCAATACTCGTGACTCATACTTCACCTGTTTAATTAATAGTAACAACTTCATAACCAAATGCTCCGCCAAAATGCTACAAATGCCATAGAGTAGGTCACAAAGCAATGGACTGTAAAAATACGGATGGCGAGCCCTGCAGGAACTGTGGGGGGACCGGACATAAAGTGAAAGACTGCACCAATAAACAGAAGTGCTACTTATGCAATATAGGTCACAAAACGGACAGCATGAGATGTCCGGCGTACAGGAAACTGGTACAAGCACAGAAGGAGAAAAAAGGGCCGGAAGGGCTAGAAAATGAAGGTTATACAGGTTAACCTAAACAGATGTAGAGCGGCTATGGATCTACTAGAATGGAACTGTCAAAAAGCAGGAGCAGATTATGCCCTAGTCTCGGAACCAAATAAGAAAATAGCAGCAACCAGGAAAAGATGGATTATGGATAAAAATGAAGACGCGGCAATATACATCCCTGACAATACTAAATCTCCGGCATTAAAATCAGGAAGTGGGGTAGGCTACACTTGAGTGGAGGACCGGGACACAGTGATGTATGCCTGCTACTTCTCCCCAAATGAAAGCATCGAGCATTTCGAAAAGTGGCTAACATAACTAAGTAAGGACCAAAAAAAACACAAGAAAGATAAGATCATTGGCGGGGATTTCAACGCCAAGTCAGGCATATGGGGGTCTCCCAAAGACGACCGGAAAGGTGACATGTTGGCGGAATGGGCAAACGAAAACGAACTCTGCGTCCTGAATAGAGGGGGAGTACCTACGTTCCAAAAAAACGGAGCAAAATCCTTCATAGATGTGACCTTGTGCACCTCTAAGATGGTAACAAAAATTAGCAACTGGCATGTGGGCGAGGAAGAGAATCTGAGTGATCACATGAACATACATTTCGAAGTCAGGCCGGGGAAGGTAAAGACTTGGGAGAAGACAAGAGAAATCACCGGATGGTCTTTCCGCAATGAGCAAGAGGCAAAATTCCTCTCAAATCTAGACCTAAACACAACGGAAATGGAACACACTGCTGAGAAGCTAAAAGAATCTATAATAAAAACCTGCAAAAAGACTTTAAAGAAAAAAGGGGGTAGGGTAAACTACAAACCAATGTATTGGTGGTGTGATGATATTGCAAACATGAGAAGGAGATGTATAAAAACTAAAAGGATTGTGACAAGATTAAACGGAAAAAACCCAAGAGACATATACCTTCTGCAACAAGCACAAGAGGCATACGCAGGTGAGAGAAAAGACCTTAAGAAGGCAATAATGGAATCTAAAAAGATGGCCTGGAAGAAACTGTGTGAGGATCTAAATGGGGATATATGGGGCAAAGGATATAAAATTGTCACAAATAAAATAGGACAAAGATCCCCAATAACACTGTCAGGGGAGGAGATGACTGCTGAAGCCAAGAAACTCTTTCCGAACCTAGGCAGAACAACGTGATTAGAGATAAGAACAGATATGGATATGATACCGGAATGTACAGAAGAAGAAATACTTAAGGCAGGTGGCAAAATTAAAAGAAAAAAGGCTCACGGGACAGACATGATACCGCCGGAGGTGATCAGAGCGATAGCAACAAAAAACCTCAACTCTGCGCGAAGGTCCTTGACAAACTCATAAAGCAAGGCATCTTCCCCAAGGATTGGAAAAGGGCAAAATTAGTACTAATCGAGAAACCTACCAAAATAAACGAAGACAAGGCATACCGACCCATATGTCTACTGAACCCACTGGGAAAGCTGTATGAGCACGTCCTCAACACGAGACTTATAGAGGAAAGACAGGAATGGAGGCCTGAGTAAAAACCAACACGGGTTCAGAGGTGGCCACTCCACACTGGATGCACTTAGACAGGTTAGGGAAGCAGTGGGGCAGGTAGCTGAACATCCTACACACAAACTGGCGGTGTTGATCACCTTTGATATAAAGAATGCTTTTAACTCGGTGCCCTGGAGGGGACTATTAGAAGAATTAGAGAAAAAGGGAATTTCATCATACCTCCTAATCCTATCCACTATCCATCAAATCCTATGCCACTATCTACAGGATAGAATCATAGAATGCAGCTCCGGAGCAACTTTGGAAATGACTTGCGGGGTGCCTCAGGGGTTTGTCCTGGGTCCCACCTTGTGGAATATATATTATAATGGCCTGCTGAGAGAGCAGATGACACAGGGGATTACCACAATAGCATATGCTGATGATCTAGCTATGGTTGTCAAGGGTAACAGTATAAAGGAAATAGAAGAGGAGGCATAGTGGGCGTCCTACAAGATAAGAAGGTGGATCAATAAATGGGTCTAGAACTGGCAACCCATAAAACGGAAGCTGTTGTCCTGGTGGGTATAAGGAAGGACATCACAGTTAAAATCAATCTAGGGGATACAACAATCACATCCCAAGGCAGCATCAAATACCTAGGGATGAGGATAGGTAAAAACTGGAATATGAGCCCTCATATAACAGAGGTAAAGCAAAAAGCAGAGAAACTTGTAATGGCCCGAATGTAGGGGGGCCAAGGGCAAAGAAACGTAAAGTTATGAGTGCAACGGTGGACTCAATACTGTTGTACGCCGTACCCATCTGGATAGAAAGCTGCAAGAAAAAAAAATACAGAATAATACTAGAGCGGGCCAGAAGAAAAATGGCAACTAGAATAGCCAGTGCCTACAGAACAATTTCGTCCAAGGCCATAGAAGCAATAACGGGCACAATCCCCATATACCTTCTCGCCAAAGAGCATGCCGAAGGTAAAGGGAAACAACCAAAGGGGCACAGGAAAGACAAGAGAGTGGAGACAATGAAAAAATGGGAAGCAGAATGGCAGTGCAAGGGTGACGTCGCCAGATGGACACAGACCCTCATACCCTTGGTGACACCGTGGGTAAACAGAAAACATGGTAACCTGAACTACCACCTCACACAGATCCTAACAGGCCATGGATGTTTTGGGTCATATCTAAAAAGAATGTGCCTAGCTGAACAGGACGAATGCCCCTATTGTGGAGAGAAAGATACCCCGGAGCACACACTGGTGAAGTGCCCTTGCTGGAGAAGCACCAGAGAAGAGATGCAGCTAAGAGTCGGTAAAGAGATAACCGCAAACAACCTGACCACACTCATGCTTGAAAGTGCATACAACTGGAGGGCCATTGATGATGGCATACGAAGAATAATGGCTACAAAAGAGGAAGAGGAGAAAGCAAGAGCAGGAAGCCAAGGATAGTAGGATAAATAGAAGGTGTCCAGACTTTGTGAAGTAATACCACAACGGTAATACCGCAAGGCTTGGAGGGCGTAGAGGTTAGGGTTTTTAGTGGGTATACGGGTAACCGGGAGCCCCACACAAAGTGCGTAAGACATTTTCCCCCCTCAATTAAAAAAAAAAAATAAAAAAAAAAATAAAAAAAAAAAAACTTCATAACCGTACAAAAAAATAATATAACGTCAAGAAACGTTTCCAACATTTTTAAGAACTTGAATAGTTTTAAAATATAGTAACAAAACTGTTAGTACAAAATTACATCTTAATATATGTATACTCTCGGTGTACCCCACACCTGGACTGACCTAACGGTATAATAAGTTGTAGATTATATATATTATGTATTATAATTATATGTCATAGTCTCTATAAATATAGAACCAAGTATACCATTATGAGACAATACTTACAAAATATAAAAGGAGTAACAAATTTAATCTAGATAAGTCATAATGTTTGCTAAACAACTATAACAAAAATAAAATGTGTTTTCTTAAAAAAATTAATAAAATCTCACATGCAACACTTACATAGCTTCATGTTTCTTTTGATCAAATTGATATTTATTTTTCTGTGCATCAACTATACTCTGATTTTCATAGACATGACTTTTATCTATATCTGGTTCAGTAATACCAATATAAGTATATACTGTGTCTGCCATAGCTCCTTCACAACCACTAATATCACTAACAGATCTGTTTAGACTACCAAACCTGCAAAAAAAAAATAATAAATACAATTTTAACAGTTAAGGCACTTAAGCAACATACACGTAACTGGACAAGAATAACAATCACATATTTAATAGAATATTATTTATGAACAATGACTGATTAATATATAAGAACATTTATAAAATATTTTTTAAATATAATTTTCTCAAAATGAATAAAATATTAGTTACGTGGTTGCTGCAATATGTAGTTGCTATTATATATTAAATAGTAGCTAAAAAAACCTGCAATAAATCACTTATGCTGAAATTGATGAAAGCCAGTTAAAGTAACGGTTCATAAAATTTGACAACCACAGAACTATTTATAATATTTCTACCACAAAAACAAGTTTGGCATAATAGATAACTATTAGCCACAAAAAGAATATAAAACTTAATAAAACGCAAAGTAAATAACAAGTATTTCTATTGAATTAATAAAAATAGTTATAAAACTTTATCAAATTTTGTGTTGTCACATTGTCTTAAACTTATGTTGACATATGACTTTAGTCCAGAGAAGATTATGTGAGATATGAATTCGGTGTTTAGTTTAATATTTGGTCTCTTTGATTTTGAAAAAGTAAGAAGTTTTTTTTACAGTTAAAATTGACCAAAATGGAAGTACCCCATTCAGATAGTTTCAAGGTCTTTGTTTATAGATGCTACAAATTCTAACCTAAAAATTTCAAGACGCTCTGCCATTTGTCAATATGGTCTTTAGAAAGCATTAGAAAGTATAAAGTATGAAGAGTACAAAACTATGAATAGAACTTTTATTTATTTGAAGAAATGAGTTAAAACCATCAATTCTAACTTTAATTTTTCTATTGTCAAGAAAACTATTGATAAGACTTACAGATTTGTGAGACAGATCCAGACCTATACAATGGAGCTTATTAATAAGATCAAGATGCCATACCCTATCAAATGCTTTGGAAATCTTTATCTAAAGTATGTAGAATTCCATTTGTGACTATCACAAGTCAGAAGATTGCTGTCAAACGTGGAAATTAATATATTTAAAAAAATAAAATAAAATAATGATAGATGAGGTGTGGTTTAGGTTTGTTAGTAATAGGAAGAAAAGTTTTAACAACAGAAGTAATAAGTAAATGATTAGAATTTCCGAAATCAGCCTCAAAATTAGTTGATGTAATTTCTGGAATAGTTGAAAAATACAGATCTATTAATTTTGGTTCATCAAGAAGACAAGAAAGATAAGCAGAATTTGTTGAGTCAACTTTAGAAATATTTAACTACTTAGGCTTTTCTTAGCCATATTTCACTATAAGACTGTAATAATCGACACCAGTGGTTGTCTGAAAATTTTGTTGAAAATTCAGAGATTACAACCTAAATTATTGGGTTCTTTAACATGCACAGATCTCCATTTAAAATTGCAATTTAGTTAAATAATAAAATAAATATTAGATATTTTTTATAAAAAATAAATTCACTAACCTGGTAGGTAAATCGGAAATGGAATTCTGTGCTTGTATGTCAGTCATTGAAGTGCTGGATTTAGGAAAAGACTGTTGCAAAATATCAGCTCCTAGCGATCTTCGATTGAGATTCGGTGTGTTTAGATTCTGAGATTGTGGAAGCTCCGAAAAAGATCTTCTGTACATCGGTTTATGCTGAGGAAAACTTTGTGAAGGGTGACGTAATGCTTCATTATCTGACCAATTATCAACCTAATAACAAACAAAAACATTATATTATAAAATTATGGTAACAGAAACTGTTATTATAGTGCACATCCTTTCATAAAAAAAACAAATATAAACTCGTAAATTTGTATAGATTAGTAATGTTACTTTATTGTTGAAATAAGGAAATGTTTGGCAAACCTAAAACTCAAACATTGAAGAGTCACCTATAACAGCATAGTATGTAACCTACACATTATTTGCAGACAATGAAAATAAAATGCAGTAAGTTCTAAAATTAAAATACTACCATTATAATTGTGTTACACTTTAAAATAAAAATGTAATAATAAATTTGTAAGTATAGGTTAATTTTAACCGGAAAACACTTGTAATAATGTTATTTGTCCATGTTACTTACAACATTGTGAACCCTTAAATAGTCTCACGTTGTATATGTTACACAATCATGAACCGTCTGCGACAAGCAAGGAAAACATAATACAAGTTAATGACAATTCTTAAAAATAATTGTAGAGTATCTTAAATATGTATGTAACTCAAGGGCACAGTTTAAAGAGTGTCATGAAACTACAAGCAGAAATCAGTTTTTTGCAATGTATAAAAAATGAAATTTGCAGTCTAATAAAGTATATAAAAATCTTAAACCTTCAACTGTCTATTAAATTTTGAAACTAAAATGCAATTTTTTCATCAAAATATTTGTTTAAACTTTAAGAGTCATACTTCATTAAACATTAAATTTAGTAGACTTTTTATTGTGCTATAAGTTATTTTTCTAAAATAACAATTGTTATAGTTCTGCTCGTAGTAGTGAATCTATGATATAATGTGAAATGTGAAATTCCTGTTTGTATTAATTTTTCTAATAGTTTGGTACGAGTCAACAATAGAAAGTATCGAAAATAAATTTTCAATATTTTAAGTTTTCAAAGAAAAAAAAAACATTTAATTAAATTATTACCTTAATAATAACACTCCTACTGATATTGCTGTTATAATCAGGAGAAAATGGAGATTCACAAGCCTCACAAATAAGAGATTCTGGATTATTTAAAAGTGTACATCTTCTGCATGTCCAAGTCGTTGTCGGATTTCTCTTAACCTTCCATGGATACTGATGATTACTTTTCTCACTAGAATAATTAATACCGCTTGCAGTTGTCCTAACATTCTGTGGCATTTCTAGATTCTTCTGTGCAACTGAACAACTGTAACTCTTGATGTTTGATAATGAAATAAAACTAGGTTTACTTTGTTGGCAATTGCAGACTCTTTGTTTATCACAATTTAGCAGATCGTACTTCGGGAATAGTGGCTGCTCAACTGGTGTCAAAGTTAGTGATGCACATAACTTGCAGACACTATTCATTTTAATAGTATCACTATCACAGACAATGCATTTCAAGCACACTGTTTTGGTGATCACTAGGCAATTATCGCAATTTCTTATGGCTTTGAGATTCGGCAGACTAGTAGATCTTGTTATAGATTTGGATTTGATGGCGGTGGTGGAATTTAGCAGCAACAGTGAGTTGTATATTGAGTTTTTGATTAATACCGAACAGGAATATAAGCTGCAACAAAAATAAATCAGATTAAAATAGATCAATGTGTAAATAGCAAATACACAGTGAATATATTTATTTCATATTTATATAACCATTTAAAATAATTTTTGAATCATTCAAATCAGGTTAAAAATAACAAAGATATTCAGCCTTACGTTTTTTGTCTAACACCTTGTATATATGTTTTGTTTTGTTTTTTAAAAACCTCATAGTATGTATAAGCACCCTACACACAAAATGTTGACCTACTAACTTATAGTGCGTTCCGTATATCAACTGAAGCGACCAAAATGCCGGTTATCCTGAAACAGGTTAATATACAGAACGTGGTTACCTGAAATAGGTTACAAAGTTTGCAACCGTACTCACCATGAACAAATGTCGATGAATTTCAATAAATCGTAGTTACTCATGGCAGTAAATTTGAAATGCAAATAAAAATGAACAAAAGCGTGTTTTGTGTGTCTAGTAGTTGAGACGTTGTGTGCATTATGAATTAAAAACTAAACTTTTCATAAGCTTAAGGGCCTTAATGTTATCTGCTGAGAGGTGTTAATAAAATAAAACAAATTAAATTAAATAAAATGTTTTCTGCCATATTATGAGTTGGATATTACGGCTTAAATACAAGAAAATAATATAATAAATTATTTTTGTAGAGTTTATTAAAATGTGCACATTGCCAAGTTGTTTCAGGAAGCCATGAGTGCAACAGAGCAAACATTATTATTGTATAGTTGCCTGTTATACCGTCCAACCTGTACTGGGATTACTGTATAAGCAGGTAGATAATACATACAGTCATCTTGGATTAAGCACTAAAATTTAAAAAAACTATAACTAACGCTAATGACAAAGATTAAACAATAAATTATAATAAATAAACTCATGAGGTTTGAGTTTATAATATGTTAACATTTCAGTTTTGAATTTTGTCGTTATTATAACCGCTGTCGTTCCCATAAATCAACCAAGATTTTCGGCAAACCAATCATAGCCGTAACCTAACCGCCGGTGCTTCCTGTGCCACTAGTGTTATTATCTCAAATTTGGACATTATCAAAATTAATTTGCTGATTTTCTATTAACTGAATGTTTAGAAAGTGCACTACTATCTTTAGAATTTAAATAATCACGTTTATGCTGATCTAAACGTTTAATGACCAATTTAATTTATAAACCATTTTATACAAAATTCCATGTTCTGATTGTAATCAAAATTATTTTATTTTATTATTTTAGATAATGAATTAAAGATCAAATCAGAATATGTATTTTCAGAAATGCTTTACATCAACAGAGATAAATTTAATATGAATTTTAGAACTGACATTAATAATCTAAATTCTATATGTATATACTTTGTTATTAAATAAATAAATTTTAGTATTATCTTATTGTTTGTTCATTAAAATTTTAAAAAATCTAGATATTTCATGTATAACAATTATTTTTTTATTAATAATTAATCAAACTAGACATTTTTATTTATTGAATTTTAAAGTATTTTATCTTTTTACCTATAATATTTTATATTACTTTCATTATTTTAGTTTTTTATTTTCCTACCACCACTAATGAAGAAAAATTTTATCTTAAATATTTAAATGTTTTTTATTTTATACAAGACTGATTTTTCCCAAGATATAATTAAATAAATAAGAAACGTTTTACTTTTTTTTATTTATCAAATGAAGAATGTAATTTTTTTTTAATTATTAGTAGACTTTGCCGTAGTCCCTTATTCTCTACTAATAAGACCTACCTGTATGTTTTTTGTCATAAAATTTACATATAATTTAGTTTTTATTATCATATTAATAATAGTGATTTCTAAAGAAGCAAAAATTTTGTAAACAAAGCATGTTTTATAAACTCAAAAATAAACTATTATTCCCTCTTGTTACACTTATCCATAAACACTACTTATAAAAATCTAACAAAAAAAAAAACACTATATTCATGTTAGAAGATAAACATGTTTCAAAAGCTTTTCCTACTGAAACATGATCATTATAAATTTAATGTGAAAATTAAATATGTAAAATGAAATATGTCAGTTATTGATCTACATAATTGTACAAAGTTTTGTCTATTATTAGATATGATTGATGCGGGTAATTTCAACCCAATGTTATATAAAATTACATTACAGATGGATCAAGTATAAATTGTTGACCCTGAGAGATTAGCATGATATTTGCTTAGAGTAATTATACTTACAATATTAATTACTGTAAGTGCTGTAAGTTATTTTATTGATAAATCATTCTAGATAGTATAAGTTGAAGCACCATATATGTATAGATTATATTCAACAACTGATAGAAATTGGAATAATTTTTATATATCCCCTTGATGTGTCCCAATTATTTAGAATAATCTAAATAAAATCAATAACACAGCTATTGTATGATAAGATATAATATATAAATATCTGATTTTTATGTATTTATCCAAAAATCCGACACACACAAAATTACAATAGTTAACTTTTTATTAGAGTTTAACATGCCTTTTATCAATTAACTTTATTATGCAATTAAACAATGTCTTGAATTACCACAATTAACTAATTACAAATACATAATGTCTTGAGAATTTTTAAAATGTAATTATATGTTCACAAATAGTTAACTACTGTATAAATAGACTGAAATGTATCTGTTAAACATAGAATGTTTATTTACACAAGAAAAATATGGATAATGTTTGAACAGAATTATAATTTGCTTGATCATTTTATTTTTTAATCCAAGAGATGTTTCTGCTTAAATAATAATATAAAAAATAAATATGCAGAAAAATAAAAGAATAAGTTGTTTTAAAACAATAGTTTTGGGAACGGCAATTCAATGTTTTAATTTGTTGTAGTTAAAAGCAACAACAGAAAATGCTCATAATTCTCTTCAACTTTTCAGCAAATTTTATGTTTAAAACAATTAACATGAAATGTATGTAGCAATGAACATTAGATAGATTGATAAAAAAATCATTTCACCAAGATTCTAATATACAATACAATAGTCAATGAATTACATCATACATACATACAACAAAGACAAAAAAAACAATTTAATTAAAATTTTTATCTGCAATTCACACAAGATCTTTATGATGTGTCTCTTAAAAAATAGCAAGTTATATGATTCGGCAGTGAATTGCATAATTTCATTTTGTATAAAATTAACCATTTTTATGTTATGTCCTGTAATAAATTTAGTTTTTTCAATAAGTAAAATTTTTCTTGTTTATATAATTGTATAACAAGCATTCTAAAATATATAAACCATATTAGATTAAAATATTATAATCCTTAAACAAACCGCAGCAGCTGGTATTATACTTAAGTTTTAAAAGTGTAAGGATTTTTTAATTTATAAATGTCATATTTAAAAATTACTTAATATGCATTCAATAGTAATATGTCTTGTATTTTTTTTGAACAAAGTCCTTGAAAATATCAATAGAAAATAACATTATAATAATATTTTTTATTTTTATATTGGAATAAAGGATTTTAATTTATACATAATATTTAAAATAACATTACTTTAACAAGTTTGCGTTGATGCAAGCTTTTGATACTTGTCAAAATAGTTATCTTTGATTCAGTTAGTAAAATTTGATAAAAATGTTGTTCAACAACAGAGAATACGCAGATATAATTTTTGTTTACAAATTCTGTAATGGTAATGCCCTAGCTGAATGTCACAAAGTATCAATTAAGATTTCCCGACAGAAGGCAACCTTCTCGTCACATATTTTCGGACGCATTTCAAAAGCTCCGTAAATTTGGAATTGGTTGGAAATCACCGTAGTGGAAGTCCACATCAACAGCACACAGTGGCAGAAGACAAACAAATAGTTATAGGCACCTTTACAAAGAATTCACTGAATACTGCCGAAATGAAGATAAAAGATGTGCATCGTGGCGAACCTTTATGAAAGTTTTTAGAAGAATGAATTTAGAAATTTTTCAACCGAAAAAAGACCAATGTAATGAGTGTGTCATTTATAAAAATGGGCATTTGTTGGAAGAAGAATACCAACGACATCGCCAGAGAAAAGATAATGCGCGTGCAGAAAAACAAACAGATAAAACAGAGGCTGAAAACGGGGAAGTATGGACCTATACAGTCGACCTACAGGCCGTTCTTTTATCGCCTCGCCTAAATGCTTCAGCGAATTACTACAAAACTAAACTAAAAGTTCATAACCTGACTTATTATAATCTTCATTCCAAAGACGTTACATGTTACGTATGGCACGAAGGCAATGGAGGCCTAGATAGCGATGTTTTTGCCTCCATTGCCACAAAATTTATAAAGAATGAGTTAGAAAATGGTCGTCCATCGAAAATTATTATGTGGAGTGATGGATGCGGCTACCAGAATCGGAACACAAAACTGTCTAATGCACTACTTGAATTAAGCCTACAACAAAATATAATTATTGAGCAAAAATACTTGGAGGTCGGGCATACACAAATGGAGGTGGATTCTGTGCACAGTTCCATCGAGCGAAAGCTTCGCCGAAGGCGCGAAGTGTATGTGCCGGCCGACTATTTGGAAATAATTAGGTCGGCTAGAGAATATCCACGTCTTATAAAGCTGTGTCTCTTTCTTATACAGATTTTAATAAATTTGAAACCATTTTTTACACGAGTATCAGACCAGGGAAGAAGAAGGGAGATCCTTGTGTTAACAATGTTTGTGCTTTTCAGTACAAAGATGGAGTCATAAATTACAAAGTTCAGTTTAATAATACGTGGACCGAGCTGCCAACTCGTCCCAAACATGCCACAATTCCAGTGGATCATCCCCCACTTTATACTGCACCGTGTGAAATTAAGGGTTCTAAATTTAATCATTTACAAGAATTCAAACCATATATTCCAACAGATTATCACTTATTTTATGATAATTTGAAACACAAATAAGTTGTAATAATATGTAATGGTTACTTTTTTCTATAAATTGTAAAATTAAAATAATAATAATATACTGCTTTTTTTCCCCCATTATTAATGAAACAGGTCGTATGTCACTATATGTAGCCAGTTTTTAGATACAATATGTCTTATGTCAAGGTTTTGACAAATCCCTAAAATTAACCTAAAGAAACTATTCAATAATCAAAAACAATTGCTAAAGTGAAGGTTTGTTTCACTTGATCAATTATGTGAAATAACCGGGAAATTAATAAAACAGTTTTTTTGCTGTCCTGAAAAATGAGTACTTTTGACATACGACATATTGAAGTATCAGCGACGATGTATTTTTCAACTATCTCAAAAACAAAGCAAGATAGTCAAAAAAATGATTTAGATTTTCTGTTTGAAATTAAAAAAGGGTACCCAAAGTTTAATTTTTCGCCTCCCTATATAAGAGATTCTGTAGTTTCAGATGCTCTTCTCCTATATTTGTAAAAAAAAAAATGGTATGTAATGGCATATTTTATATACATGCAAAAGTTGCACACAAAAAATCCTAGTTTTCTACTTACTTTTAGAAGCTTTATCAACAACAGAGAAAATTATACAAGATTGTAACCCCAAGAAAACAAATTGAGAAAGATTTAGATATAGACTTGTTGTTTAGTTTAATCTAACTGTAACAAAAGAGTTTGACTTTGCAATAGTAAGAAGTTGAGTTGTTTTAGAATTGACCATGTTGTGAATATATATATATATATAGATGGTACAGATTCTAACCCCTTTGAAAAGTATGAAAAGTGCAATCATCTCCAAAACTATGGATAGGACATTTAGTTATTTGAAGAAGTTCATTAATGTGAATTAAAAATCGTCAATAAAAAGAGCAGAGCCTTGAGGAACACCAGCATTTATGATTTTAAGGTCATAAATTTTAAAACTATTTTTTTCTGTTTTCAAGAAAGCTATTGATTAACTTACAGATTTGTGATCAAAACCTATACAATAAAGTTTGTTAATAAGCTGAGGATGTCATACCCTATCAAATGCTTTGGAAATATCAAGAGCTACTGCACTGTAGAAATTTGTTCATGCTTGTCCAAAAAAGAATTCCATTTGTGCCTAAGATAAGTCAGAAATTCTATTGTTAAATGTTTTGATCAGAACCCATATTGAGTACCTGAGATAAAGTTATTGTGTTCTTAGAATTTAATAATGTGAAAATTAATATTATTACTCAAAAACTTTGAATATATGGTAATGAAATTAGCTTATAATTGAAAGAACCCTTTTCAGGTATAAATTTAAATAATGGTAATATGGGCAACTTCTAACTTGTATTTGATTTTATTGCAATATGGTTTGGTTAAGGAATATTTGCTTGTTTAGAAAGTAATAAGTTTTTTAAATTTTTTGTACATAGGAGGTTAAGACCATACCGACTGCTACCTTAATTTGTAGTATTTCAACAAAAACGGCAACTTTGGCGTCATTGCTGTTTCTACATATAATTTGATAATCGATTTATTTTTTACCAGTACATTCAGAAAGGATTAAACTATGATATGTCGAGTGTTTTTTGTCAAATTATATTTGCAAGCAACAAAATCCATTCAAAAATACATAAAAACGCATTTATTTCTATATTTAATGAGTTTTTTCGGCTATTTCGTATTTGACTAAAACACTTCAACATATCACAGTTTAATCCTTTCTGAATGTATTGGTGAAAATGTAGACACAGCAATGACACCAAAGTTGCCGTTTTTGCTAAAATACTACAAATCAAGGTAGCGGTCAGAATGGTCTTAAGAATATAATTAATAAAATAGCCGTAAAAAGCATAAATAAATAATAAAGATATTTCCATAGTGTAGTTTTTTTTCTATGCACATAGGAAGTAGATATTATATACAATATATTACTTTTTATAATATCAAATCATAAACCAAACATACTACTCAGTGTCTTTTTATCACAAAACATATTAAAATAATGTTTTTCTATTGGCTAAATAACTTAAGCGGTCTATATAGTCTATGCAATTGTTGATAAAGAATTATGTTAATACTTTACGCAGTATTACATAAAATTCTTTATCAAAAAATGCTTCATCTTTTATAAATATTTTAAAGTAGTGTTTTTGTGATTTTGAAAGAATTTCACACAATAAATATTTTGTGGCAATGTCGTAATAAATAACTCTCATAATATAGTTTTTTGTGCAACTTTAAATAAATAAATTTTGTGAAAATTTTAAGCCATAAATTAGTTTTTTCCTGCATTCTTTCAAGTGTACTAATAAACATCTCAGTTGCTAAGTATTGCTGTGCACTTTTAAATCATCCTTGTAACCTTGCATGTCATAAGCTATTGACTTTATATACTATAAAAGGCGGTATATTTATGTTTTTACACACAGGCGGCCGTACCCCCCACGCGACGATCCTGAGAATGATGACTACAAACAAGTCTTAATAATTAAACCAATAAATATTTTAGACAAGTTTCATTTGATAAATAAAACATTTTAATGTATACAGTGTGTTTCATTAGCATGTAAATTGCATATTATTACTAAATTAAAATAACTTTTTGTTTGAAATATTAAAAATAATTTTTTTTTTGGTATTTCCTATAAATTATCAAAACTAAATAAAATGTTAAACAATTTTAATTTTATGTATCTGCTATAAATTCTTCAATTAATACAATTTTAAAATTATAAAAAACTAAAACAACAACAATGGTTATGGGAGTTTATATAAAAAAAAAGATGCAGCATCACTAAGTATAATAATAATTTTGTAGCCAGATGCAGTGTTTAAGATTCTTTTTCATCAAACTGCATTTTTCATATCTAACACCGTTTTGTTGTAAACTATTATTTTGTGATTATTTGATGCTCTTAAAGCAGATTTGTCATTAGCTTCAATGATTACAATGTCAAATTAATGTCGTATCAATGTATGAACCAAGTCAGTAATGCATCATTAATTGTTTTAAAGTGTATTAATTCAATTTTTGTATCTATTTATCGTACGCCCTTGGGTAATTTTAATGATTTTATTATTGTGTTCTATCACATTTTAAACAAACTGGATAGTACAAAAAATCAGTTTTTATTGGAGGTGATTTTAATGTTAATTTTAATGTGTATAGTTTAATGAAACATGAATTCTGTGATACTATCAAAAGCTTTAATTTTAAACATACTGTCAACAGTAATACAAGAGTTACTGCAACAACAGCTACCTGCATTGATAATATTTTAATTAATACCAAAGCCGTTTATGATGTAAGCACAGTTGAACCTTATTTATCTGATCACTACGGCATTATATTTAGTTTATATAACATAAAAAAGCAGGTTAAAAAACCAATACCTTTTGCAAACACAAATGTAAACAAGTTTAAAGAAAATATACAACAAATAAATTGGTCAATAGTAATGCATAATAAAAAAGCACTTTTCCATGTCGACTTAGAAATCATGTAACTAAAAAGAATAATCTACACAAACAAATTAAAAGAACAAAAAAAGTTAATCAACACTATCAGTGATATCAGTAAATATGTTACTTCGGTTGAAGTAAAAACCTTACAAAACGAATTAAAAAAATCTTATAGAATAAATATAGAATGCGCAAAAAAAAGTTATAATACTTTAAACATTATTAATTCCATCAACAAACCAAAAGAGATGTGGAGCATAATTAATAAGATTGGAAACCGAAATACAACATTGGGAATGCCAGATAGTGCAATAACTGCTGATATGTATCAAACTTATTTTTTAAACATTATTCATTCAGTTACAAGAGGTGTTTCTGGAGATATAAATCAGTCTATAAACTTGATTATACAAGTACAACCTAGATCAAATAATTCTTTCTTTTTAAATCCGGTCACACATATAGAAGTTGCCGATATAATTAAATCATTAAGTAATAGTCGATGTGCGGATGCATACGATTTAAATTCGTTGTTGATTAAGAGCGTGACTAATGAATTGAGTAAAATTTTAGCTTATTTAATCAATCTATCGTTTGAACAGGGAGTTTACCTAAAGAATTAAAATACAAGAAGTTCCTAACTTTAGACCAATTTCTATAGTACCTGTAATATCTAAAATATGGGAAAGAGCCTTATATATTGAAAGTGGCAAAACTGTAGATGCAGCATTTATTGATGTGAGCAAAGCATTTGATTCAGATATCACATAAAATACTGTTAGAAAAACTTGAGCATTACGGAATACGCGGAAACTCGCTAAAACTGATACAGTCGTATTTAATGAACAGAGAACAATATGTTCAAAAGAACAACTTACAATCGATAAAAGCAGAAATAAGTGTTGGGGTCCCTCAGGGTTCAATACTAGGCCCTCTCCTGTTTTTAATTTACATTAATGACCTTGAGTATAATATAAAATCGGCTACAACATTTCTATACGCCGACGATACAACACTTTTAGAGAATCCAGCAAATAACTACTCTAATATAATTCAAGGTCTTAATGAAGCCCAATATTGGTTTAAAAGTAATGGGCTAGTACTAAATAGCAATAAAACTGTTCATATTAAGTTTTCACTTAACAGTATGACTAAAATGGAAAGTATAAAATTTTTAAGTGTACACTTACAACCTAAATTAACATGGGAAGTACATATAGATATGATAGCAAATAAACTTAACAAGAACATATACCTGCTTAGAAAAATTGCTTAAAACACAAATCAGTATGTTGCAAAGACTTCTTATTTTGCATATATACACTCTATTTTAAGTTACAGTATATTATTCTGGGGTAGTACAACAATATCTAATCATATATTTATAATGCAAAAAAAAAGCAATAAGAATTATTGCTGCTGTACCGCACTTAACAAGTTGTCGTCCACTTTTTAAGACTTTGAACATTCTAATTGTCCCTTCGGTATTTGTTCTTCAATGTTTGTTATTTGCTAGACAATATTTTAAAACAAGTAAGACAAAGAGATATTCATAGCTACAACACAAGAACCAACACAAATATAGTATTACCTACAGTTAGGCTAAGCAAAGTTCAAAAAAGCTATGAATACCTTTCTATAAAAATGTACAATTACTTACCATCTTGCATCAGATTGCCAAGAAAAAACTTTAAAACTGTCATTGAAAATAAACTGTGTCAAGAAGTTCTATATTAACTATGAACATTTTTTTAACATACTGTTTTGATTGTTATTTTATAATTTTTTTTGTAACTAGTCAATTTTGTACTTATCCAGAAGTTGCAAAACTGTATTGTACATTTTATCTATTGTTTATTCAATTGTACTGCATTGTATTGTATTGACATGATTTATACCATTTATTTGGTCTGTAAAATCAAATAAACATATTCTATTCTTCTATTCTATTCTATTAAATTTTACAATCTTGGAACAATATTCTTAAAATTAGCTGTTAACTAAACAAATCACCAACAGACTTTATTTCATATTCTTTTATTAAAATTAAATTATCTTGCACATAGTAGTGTCAAGAAACACGTGTCCTAAAAAATATATATAAATGACACCATGCACTTTGATATAGATCAAACAATAACTTAGTTTTATCACAAAAGTTTAAAATGTAAATATTATTTGTAATTAGACGTCATTATATTTTTAAATCTAACTCAAGCAAAGCAAATGTAAAAGCAAACAAGAATACTTTAATACATTATTACTATTATTTTTTCAATCACATAATTTCCATTTTGTGATTAAACTTAAATGTTTCAAAGTCACAATCCAAACATCCAAAATATAAGTTATATAGTCCTTCTAAAAGTTTTTGTTATTAAATAAAACACAACATAAATATCTTTATTTTTATCAAAAGTGTAACAAACAGTATTGCCAAATGACAATCACAGCTTTAAATAATTACGTGATTATTTCATTATGAAATAATTATTATTATAATTTACTAATTGTGTAATTGGAATGTGCAAAACAGATACCAATACTCAATATGTGATTCATTGTATCAAATACATACATACTCATACAGATACTTTCTAAACTATATTTTCATGGCAGAGTCCATAGCAACATTACCGAGGCAATTTGATACATATTTTATTTTGATGGTACAACAAATAAATATAAAAACAATTAAAAAAATTTAAATAACAAAAAATAAAATCTTAAAACCAATATATTTATATTTCTGATAGTATTAATCAGTTAGTCATGCAAAAAAAGATGAGAATGCGTAATAAGCATTATCAATCAATAACACTGGCCAACAAAATTGAACTTTATGACTGATGAATGACTTATGTCACTTGATGTTTACTAATTTGGCGTCGCTGATTCCAAATATAACCTCATTTCTTTTCTGACAGCTCTTGTTTACAAGTTACAGCTTTCACTTAAAATTAGCTTTCTTGCTGTGTTTATTTGCTATTAATTTACAAATTATTGAGTTATCTAACTATATTTTGATATGGCATCGTCAAGAAGACATTGTGTGAATGATCCAAACCATTTTTGTTTCATTTGCGGAGAGTATATGTCTAAAGTATGCCATTTAAATGTGACAACGTTCGTAAATGAGGCTTACAAAAATTACTTTGGGCACACGTTGGATATGAAAGATAAGCCTTGGATTCCTCAAAAGGTATGCAAAACGTGTGTTGAGTTTCTACGCTTATGGACAAATAAGAAAAGAAATAGTTTCCGGTACGAAACCGCTATGCTCTGGAATGAACCACGGAACCACCATGACGACTGCTATTTTTGTTTGGTGAACATAACTGGCATTAACCGAACAAATAGAGCCAAATGGAAATATCCGTCCATACGATCGGCACATAGATGTGTCTTGAGTCCTAAGACACCTGAACCTGAAGCTTATGCTTCACAGGAGGAGCCATTTGATTTGGAGACGAAACTTGACAGTAGTGATAGTGACTTTGAATGTGACCTGGAAAAGCCAAAACCATTCAACCAAGATGATTTAAACGACTTAATCAGAGATCTGGGACTGTCGAAGTCTGCTTCAGAAATTTTGGCTTCTAGGCTAAAAGAAAGGAACTTAATAACAAAAGGAACTAAAATTTCATATTACCGCACAAGAGAACAGAATCTCCTAAAATATTTTGATGAAGAAGATGATTTCGTATTTTGTAGAGATGTACCTGGTTTAATGACTGCAATGGGATTACGAAATTATGTTCCAAGTGAGTGGCGTTTATTCATAGATTCGTCAAAACGGAGTCTAAAATGTGTTCTCTTACACAATGGGAATAAATTAGGGTCAATACCTATTGCACATTCTACTAAAGTAAAAGAAGAATATACATCTATTGCTCTGGTTTTGGACAAAATTAAATATGTGGAAAACAACTGGCTCATATGTGTTGATTTAAAAAATGGTCAACTTTCTATTAGGCCAACAAGGTGGTTACACAAAGTATCCCTGTTTTATTTGCTTATGGGATAGTAGAGCTAAAGGTCAACACTGGGTTAAAAAGGATTGGCTTACTCGGGAAATGTTAGTTCCAGGACAACAAAACGTGATAAACCCCCCTTTAGTATCAAGGGATCGTATAATTTTGCCTCCATTGCATATAAAATTAGGGCTTATAAAACAATTTATTAAAGGTCTTGACAAAAATGGAAATTGCTTCCTTTTTCTACCAAAAAAGTTCCCAAAACTGAGTGCAGAAAAGATAAAAGCGGGCATTTTTGATGGGCCACAGATAAGATCATTAATAAAAGACACAAATTTTACGGACACTATGACAGAGATTGAGAAAAAAGCATAGAATGAGTTTGTTTGGCTTGTTCAAAATTTTTTGGGAAATAAGAAAGGTGCTGACTATTCTCAACATGTTGAACAATTAATGAGTCACTTTCAAGCGCTTGGATGTAACATGAGCATCAAGTTACACTTTCTTCACAACCACCTAGACTATTTTCCTGCTAATCTTGGGGATGTAAGTGAAGAACAGGGCGAGCGATTCCACCAGGACCTTCGTACGATGGAGGAACGCTATCAAGGCTACTGGAACGCACACATGATGGCTGACTATTGTTGGAGCATTCAGAACAGCTCTTCAACTTCAACTTCTGTAAGGAAGTCTTATAAAAAAAAGTTTTTTTAACTTAAGAAATCAATAAAATAGGATTAACTTTAAACGTGTTGTGTTTTATTGTAAAACGGCTCATGTGTCATATTTTTTAAACAAGAGCTGATACATAAATTTCGATCACAGATTTAAAAACGTCATTAAAAATTAGGCTAGTATCATGTAACATAACTCAATCATCAGAAATGCTGTTGTCCAGTGTAATCAGTTTGCAGTTGCAATTAACGTTATAGAAAAAAAAAATTAAATAAACAATATTAAACATCTAAAAACTTATTTTTATTTTCTTATACAAAATTGTTATTAAATTATTGACATTGCAATTTTTATTATATAATAATAAATAGTACAACTACTAATCAATGTTACTCAATACAATGATTACAACTAAAAGTAATCGTAATTCAAAATAAATCTGTTACATTTCAAAACCTTCTGTTAACCAATATAAAGTATAACATACCTCTATTGTGTAATCATTACACAACTAGTAAAATCCTCAATTACTTGTTCATTAAAGTGCTGAATTATTTTTCATTGTACTCTGAGTAGTTGGTGGAACGTGCATTGATTCAAAAATGCCCATGTCTGCGTCAAACAAAATGTTACTCATCAAATGCTCAACTACAGGCTGAGATCTTTTTGAATATGTTCTTAACTTGGTTGCAATATATTGACCAAATATTGCAAACTGACCAACATTTTTTTAATCTGTATATTTTGCACAATGGATCTTTCAGTCTGGAATCTTCATTTTTTGTAATTATTAAGCCTTTTTGGCACTTCACTAGTATCAGTCATTGACAATTCTTCAAAAAAAGCAAGAGAAGATGCAGTTTCTTGTGATTCCAGCAAGGAATCTGTTATTTTTAGAGTGCTTTTCTGGGTGGTTTCCAATAGAGAAGAAATGTTTTCATTTTCCTGTTCCTGTAAAAAAAAGTAATCAAACTTTGAATGCAAATAAATAATAATAATATAATTTAAGATATATATTTTTTATGTAGTAAAAATCTATTATTATAAAAAATACACTTCAAAAAATTACACACAATGTTCATCTAAACAACTATAGAAAAAAAAAGAAAGCATTAAGTATCTGATTTTGTGCAGCTAATTAATCAATAATATTTCTTTTTCTGAATAAACTATAATCATCACAGAAATGTTTATTCAAATTTGTCTTTCATGCAATGTGATCATACAAGGCACACTGTCTAGGTTTGTAGAACCAAAACAATTGTCCATGATTGACCCTTGGCCACTGTGATAGTTAGATTGAGTTTGAATAAATTATTAATCCATTTTATAACAAATAGAATACATATATTAGAACAATTAAAAAGATCACAACAATGCACATATATGCAATCGCAAAAATAAATTGATAAAAATTAATAAACTATAACTAAACAAAATTAATATTACATGCAACAAACTACTAATGCCCGTACTAATAGCCAGAACGCAGTCGTCTTCGTAAGAGTAATTTAAAGTTGCACCATTTCAACTTGACAATCAATCTTTTAAGAACTTATTGTAGAGAAAGCACGGCATAATATTTTATGATAGGGCAGAGTTTATTACGGAAATTTAATAATTCTTATAACTCCTACGAAGAACGCCACCGTATAAGACTTTTACTTTTTTGGGTTTAATTTAATTATGTATTAGAATACAAAAAAAAATTACAAGACATAAGTTTTTCTAAATGTAAAAACACGTTTCCAGAAGAAAATCATTTCATTAAATTTAAAAAAAATAATTATTTAACTTATTAATCAACAATAATTATGAAAAATTAATTTCTTAGGAAAATATAGATTGTATTTTAGAAATATTTTGTAAAAACACTTCTTTTCTAAAACTCATATTTAAGATTATACGTGTAAAATTAGTAAAAAGAGGGTACATGCGGCCCTTAATTTAACATTATGGTTTACGTACGCAATAATAATAATTATTAATTTAAAAAACATATTAATATTTATTTTAGTTTTAACTGTGACATCTCCAAATAAAATAGAGCAATATGAATTATATATATAATTTACAAATACATAAATAGGCAAGTAAAACATAAATTTTATTTAAGACTTCTGTAACTTCATTTCGATAAATTTCAAATTTAATGTTATTTTTTAGCATTGTTTTGAAAGTGGCAGAAAACGCCGCTAGCACCGACGGATTTTCCATTGCGCTTACGTCAACTCAATGTGTAAACTATATTAGTTAGTTTATGATTACATTAATATGTTTGTTTTAAAATTTGCATGTCAATTTTATTTATTCCATACAATTACTTAAATCAATTTAAAATATAACAGAGCGTACTTACCTTTCCCAATTGCAATAGTTTTTTTGCACCTACTTTTCTGTGCACGAAAAGATCCCAATAAACTCAACATATTTTGTTTCAAAACAATCAAATCTCAGTTTAATATTTCTCCGATACGATTCCAAGCAGCATTTTTTGTTGTTTTTGAGTAGTGTAATGGGTGCTTTGTGTCTCACAATACAAGATATTGCTCATACAGATCTATTAAGTTTAAGCAATCATCGTTAGACCATTCCATCTTTTAATAAAATTTTTAATTAATTTATATTGGATCACTACAAAAAATGTGTTTGTAAATAATGTGTCTGTGTGCTTGTTTAACGATGCATAATTTATTATCAAACACATGAATGTAGTATTTAGTATTTACAATTCGCCGCTTACAAGCTTTACTCTCAGCTGCAATGTCTGCAACTGTTTTATTGCTGCCGCGGTCAAAATTAAGAGCACACGCATGAAATATTTGCTTTGAACGGTGCCTAAAACCGACTCAAGCTCGGGTCATCGTTTTTGCAAAACCAAATACGAGACCTTAAACCAGTGAAATGCATAACAACTGGAATTATCACGCCCATATATGAATTATGGTCTTGCTTGTTAAAGAGAGAAGAGGTTCCGAAGTGTATGATGACTCTTTTTAACTCGTGCGTCAGAAAGGGACAGATGTTGCGGCGTGTATATTTTGCCGTTCTAAATCAAGACCGAATTCTAACTCAATCTTTCACTTGCGTGCGCGTTAAAGTTGTTATACATACATTTCACTGCCTTAAACATACGCCAAGTCATATTGAATAGAATAACATGTTCGGAGATAATTCGACACAAATCGACGCATATAGGAGTATACAGGGTAGGCGAGAATGCCCGAGGTTTACGATGTAGGCAACCAAATATACAATTATTGTAAATATTAAAAAAATATATCCCTAGACTGCCCTTGATCATCACCATAAGCGTAACACAAATTTTGTTTTTGTGGTAATTAATGTAATTATATACAATTAAAATATATACAAAGTACATAATAAACAATATGGAGTTATTTTAAAACTTTATTTAAAAAAAAAAAAACAACAATTTCAATGGTTATAAAAATAATATTTGAATAATTAAATACACTTAAATAAAATGTTTCTATTTTTTAATTGGCAACTTAACCATTATGAAAAGTATCAAATGCATATTTTTATAGGGTTTATCATTATTGAAAAATTAATTACTCAGTATAAACATAATAATAATAATAATAATAAGTAATTGCACAGGATTATGAATTGAATTATTAAATTATATGTATAATGGTGTTTACGCAAGAACAAAAATTTTACTTGTGGCAACTTAAACAAATAAAATAAATACATAATACACAACGATAAATATGGCACAGGATGTACTCTCTTTTCAGTCGTACCTAAATCAATTTAATAAATTGAGTGTAAAGTTGTTTCGTGTAACTAATAGGGATTGACAACAACCACCATTGGTAAAAAAGCCTTATTCAATATTTTATCATTATTTATATTGTAAACAACCTCTTCAATTACAATGAACAGCCTGTCAGGTGGTTTCTTCTTACAGGTGCATAATTTGTAATTTGTAATTTTATGAGAAATTCTGAAGACTGAAGAGAGTACGACCAGTTCCACTGCAACTATAAAAGCACTCTGTTCTTGTATAAACATTATTGTACATATAACTAAAACATCCAATTCATAGTGTGCATAACACATAATTCACACTATTTCAAATTTATAATGCACTTTACAATTTATAATTTGTTATTAAATTGACCTAAACATATTTTTAATAAACTTTAACCTTAAACAATGACTATTATATAGTTTAAATATTCAATTAACGCTTCTGTTCAATCCCAGTTTGTGCATAACACAGTTCAAACTATTTAAAATTCATTCAATGCTTCACAATTCACATTTTATTTTAGTAAATTAACATTATTTTTAATAAACATTAACCTTACTTAAAAAGTGACAAACATCTATGAAAATTGACTTTTAGGATTATTTTGTTCAAGGGAAACAGGTTAAGAAACTGATGAAAACTAAAATCACAAAAATTTTCCCAAAAATATTTAAAAAACCTCATTCTTTTTGATCACACTGTATGATCTGGACTATTACAAACACATTTTTGTAGTCAATGAAATTAAATAAATTAAAAATTAAATAATACAATGGAGATAGATTGTTGCTGCAGCTATGACAAATTACCGAAACAAACCAACCAAGCCAATAGCTATAGATAACCCTATAGATTCGTGACTCCTATGTATTTTGTTGTAACCTAGTTGATACCACGTGACTTTTGGTAGTGGTAGTGGAAAGTATCGACTGGAGCGCCACCGTCGCCAGGTGTGCTCTCTTTTCTATAAACCCATGTCCTACAATGTTTTAGCTCTATGGTTTTTTTATAGGGATGACCAACAAGCGGCTCCACCGTTGTTGATAAATCAGCTGATCACAACAAAAGTTATATTAACATTTCTTAAATTGTCATAATAGTTGTGTTTATAGTAAAAATCAGTATTTTATTAAATTGTGTGTTTACAAAGTGTGAAACAGTCTTTTAAAGAGACAATTTTTAGTGATTAATTTCATATAAAATTGTATTTTGCTTTTTAAGGTATTATTAAAATATTGTTATGAATTAATATTATATATTGTTAGGCATTTAGTTATAGTCCGGGAGCCAGCAACCGTTTAGAGTTAGTCATCTCACAAAAGCTGAAAATTTTTCCTAAGCTTTATTTGGAATCACTGGTAAGTGAATGGACCTCCAGATGGCGCACCTCCGGGGGGTGTAGCTGCGGCAGCCTCCCACACAAGTAAAATAATAATTTAAAAAAACTAATACCGCAAAAGCTGAAACTTTGTTCACATGTTGATCATGCTATAAATAAAAGAAAAAACGTATCCAGCCAAATTTAGAGTGGAGGATTATGCCCCAGCTTTTCACGTAAAGAAGTGAAAAATATGCGCTGGGTAAACTGATACCGCAAAAGCTGAAATTTGGTAAACTAATAGTTAAATTAATAACTTAAACAAAAAACATCCAGCTGTACATTTAGTGGCATAATTAATATTATACAAATAATAAATATAATAGGATTTAAATTTACCGCTCAAATTTTTGCTTTAAATTTTTTATAGGGAGCACCGTCATGGCGCAAACATGACAACAGAAATGTGGCAGTGTTGCCTTTCTATATAAATAATTTTTCTATGCCAGTAACAAAATGATGAGAGGTCAAATTTATGGCGTTTTCGGCTGTGTCACTCTTTATGCACTGAGGTGCTCTCGGTGCATATTTGTGTGTTCGGCTGACAATGCTCTTTTTCAGAACACCATATTGTAGAATAGAGGGATATGCACCGGCAAAGAGCAATATCCAAATCAAATTTCGGAGCGCCAAAAACTTTATATATGGATAATATTAAAGTTGAGTATAATAAAATACTGCATACTTAAGCAGCATATATAATATATAAACAAAATAAATAATTATTTTAATGATATATTAATTTTAATAATACATATAATTGTAATCATAATAAATCTTAACTTTTATTATCTTCATTTTTTTTATTTATTGTTATTTTCTTGTTTTTTTGTTAAATTTTATTGTATTTGTTACGCCCAGTATACAACTGACGTAACGCACGTTGATCCTTCTAACCTCCACTCCGTGCTTAAACGACGTAAATAAATTAACTTAACACTATTTAGCAATAATATCTTTAATAATGAATTTTCGTCTAATCATCTGACCGCATCGCTTCACTGCGCAAAAGTTACTAAGGCTCCTTTGTACGTCCCGCGCCCGACCCTCGCTCCAAGCTATTTTCTATAAATTTAACCTGCACATAATTATTGATATGCTTCGCGCACTCAACAAACATATAATTTCTCTGCTGCATATGACTGGTAGCCATACCGCAATCTTTACAATTACATCAATCACCTAATTAACACATCCCCAAGGTATACTCTAATACCAGTGTGTTTATAACAGCTCCTTACTAATGTAATGTGCCCTGCATACAACCTCATTACCCAACTGGCCTGTGTAAGCTTGGCAATCTTTTGCAGTTATTGTGCAACCCCAAGACCTCAACTGTGTGAACATACAACCCCAAGGCCTCGTGCCAGTGTATGTATAACCATCTTTTACAGCGTGGAACAACCCCAAATCTGGCAGCGTACCTGCTATGCTACAACTGTCAAGTACCTCAATGACCTCAATGCCAATGTACTTTGTTTTACACACCTCCAAGACTCGTCTCAGCCTATGTGTGAATAACCTCAGACAGTTGTGAAGTACTTCATTGACCTCTTGTCAATGTACTTTTTCACATCTCAAAAACCCACTTGATCTTCTTCTTCGTCAGCCATTCATACGCCACTGCTGCCGTCTTAGCCTCCTCTCTGCTTGTAATGCTGGCAACTTACATTACAAGGGACCTACAGTTTTAAGTGGATTCCGAACCACTGAAGAGAATTCATGACTCCATCAGAGAAGGTTTTAGCCGTAAAACCCCACGCTGGCAAAGCGGCTTGGAGAGTGGGAGAGCATATAGAAAGTGAAAAGTATTTCACAATATATGGGAATCGAACCCACGGTCTTCGGTACAGCGGCCGGATGCCTAGACCACTGCGCCGCTCTCTCTCCTACTTGATCTATGTGTGAATAACCCTAAGGTTCTCAGACAATACATATACAAAAATAACATCATATACAGTACATTAATAATAATAAGCAATGCTAACAAAAACTACGAGTAACATATTGTTGTATTATTTGTTATAGTGTAAATATTTTTATGCATGTGCTAAAAAAAATATTTATCTGAAAAATATCACAACTTTAAAATCGACCTAGTTGAAATTAGAAATTGAGCCTGCTGCCACGTTTATGTATGTTATTTGAAAAAATGTAGTAGCATTCTGTGTATTGCGGTATTCAATTTACCAGTTTTCATCATAAAAATAAATGTTAATACTAAACTAATTTATGAACATTTATTCAATCTACATTTATAAATCATTCATAAAACGTTAGCAGTTATAGCCTATATTATTATGAAGTGAACACATGCATAATAAATAGATTGTACTGATTATAAATTTATTATAGTAGCTTGCAGTTGATAAAAAAATATGTACATTACTTTCAACATTAATGGACACAATTTTCTTTTGTCTGTCATTAGGTATTATAATTTAAATAAAAAAACAATTACATTAGAAAAAACATCAAGCAACTTTTCAACATTTCATAGATTAGTATTTTCCTAGTGTTAACAGTTCATTTCAAAATCATAGATAAATTCTAATTAAGTCCGTAATAACACTTTCTTATTTTTCTAATAATAAAGTCACATTATAAAAGTCATTATACAATGTGTACTGTAATGCTTATCATAAAATAAAGCATTTTATTTTGAAAGATGCATTACAATAATAGTACATATATTAAAAAACAGGTTTAGTAAATGAGAAACACAACAAAAACATGGTCGTATAAAATTATTTACACATTTTTCGTTTCTCCTGGCTTAGTTTTTGGTAGGTTTAAATTTAAAAGTGAGTGAGAAAATCATTAATGTTATTAAATTAAAAAACAAATGTACAAAACTATTATAAATACTTTTATAGATTTTTAAAACTTGACACAAGTAAGTTCAACCTATAGTAAATAAAAATAAACATAACATATTTAAAATTTTATAAGCTGATTTTAATTGGCATTAAGCACGTTCAGTTGAGTATTATCACTTTATATTACTTGGTGATCAATATCAGAGAAATCGTACGTTCATTGTGCCATATCAACTGTCAAATAAAAGTTTAACATTTACAATTTTTTTTGAGTAACCAAATAATGTATGGTTATGATAAACAAATCATAGAAATAAAAGTTAATAGTTACTTTTTTAACTGCAGCAATTTATACATAAATGAACCGATATTTGGAAGTGATGCAGATAAATTCTTTGTGATTCTAGTAGAAATAAATATTGCCTATAGTGGCAACTGAAAAATCAATCAGAAAACAATTATGTCATGTTTATAGGGGGTCATGGTTTTATTGCATGTATGTCAATAATTGACTGAAACAGTTCAATTGCTGGCCATTAATATTATAAAGCTATAATTTATTTATTGACATTTATGATATTATCATGCATGACAATACTGCCCTACTAAACGCAAGGGGGGTAAGTACACTTCCGACTGTTTTGAGATATTTGAACTTTTATAATTAATTTGACGCTGTTCTTTGTTTTTGTATACTATTAGAAGTGAGAATATATTTATATGTATTTTTAAATACTCTGTTTGATTTTCTATTTTTTAAATTTAAAAAAAGTATTTTTCTTCAAAAAACTGCAGTTACCCCTATTTTGCATATTTTAATGTATGTAATTACTAAGCTTAAAAAGTGGTAACTACAAATTTTATATGATTACTAAGCAAAAACCAAAAACTACATAATGTCCACTGTTAAGACGAGAGTAATTATTATTATTAGTAAAAAAAACAAGGTTAAAACATATATTTTTATTTATTTTAATTAAAATATCACATTTTTTTGAATATATCAGTAATTAAACATTAAGAGATTCAGCTATCACTTTCCTGTTCATCGTTTTCAGAAAGGGGCAGACTATTCCAGAAGCTAAGACGGTTTTTTGGCATGATTGAATTATCAGATTCAATTAACTTTAAAATTAAGTTGTCGCGCCTTGCTTTTGATATGCCCTTTGGCTTTTGTTTTGGAATCGGTTTTGGTATCCCAGATTTTGTAACTTTTGCGTTTAGAAAGTTTAGTTCAATTTGGGGGGCCTCAAAGTCTTTTCTGTAAAGTAAGGTCATTGATCCTTTAAGAGCTTGCACTTGGACTATGTCATGGATGTACGGTCTTTCTGTGTTGCTTCGATTCAATTTATGAAGAGATGAATGGTCTTTCCATGAATAAAAGTCTGAAAGTTTCATTTCCAAAATGTCGACGTTGCCAGAGTTTGCATTTTCAACAGCGCGTTTGAAATCCGGGAAATCGTAAACCTTATTCATTTTTTTCAAAGATTTTTCAACCTGATGATGGAATGAATCCGCGCTAATGAAAGTGTGTCCTGGTTCAAAGTAATTGAATTCTATAGAATCTGCTGTAACTTCGTCACAATTAACTACATAAACCAAAAATGTGAAAAATGCCCAATTTTTATTTTGAGATGTGCAATTGTCTACCCATAGTATAATTTTTTTGGCATCTTGGATAACTAGGAAAAACTGATAAAAAGTGCTGATAATATCTTCCTTCTTTCTTCCTTGGACAGCTTCATGCTACAGGGCAGCAACTGGTTTAATTTTTTTGTTTTTAGTGCCTACTGGAACGAAGCTCTCGTTATAAACGACAAGGCGCTGAATAAATATTACAGATTTAAAAGTATCACATCTAGGCAACATTATTATTTTTTCAAGATCAACTGAAAATATTACTTCACCATCTTCAGAATTTTTATTGGCGTGTTCTTTGTACTTTAATCTAGCCGCATCAGCTTTCTTGATATGAATACTAAATCTCTTGCAATCTTCACAGTTATCTACCATATTTTCTTCTAAATGTGGGTGAATTTTGAAATGCTCACAAGTTTCACATTCTTCATGTCCCAGTTTCACAAAAGATATGTTTAACTTCTGAACGATTGATCGATACAAATCATAAGAACAAGAAAAGTTTGGATATTTGCTTTGGAAGTTGGCAAACATATCTTTAATAGTAAAATCACTAGGGAGATATCGTTTATTGGGAGCATGCTCCCGTCGGTAATGAGAAATAGTCGGTTTAAAAGACTCTACATCACTTTCAATTACGCTATGGTCTAATTTATTGTGGGGTATTCGTCCTCGTCGTCCATCAACTTTTGGAGTAATTAAAGAATTGTCAGATTTACACAAATTTTGAATAATTTTATCGTTTCTTTTGTGGAAACCAAGTGTTGTGAGAAAAAACTCTTTGCAAACAATTTTGGACTCCCCACTTTTATCCTTTAAGTAGTATGTTAATGTACAGGATCTTCGACTATCTTCCCCAGCTGTTCTACGTTTAACATTAGATTTGCTAGTGCAAGTCATCATAAAGGTTGTCTGTTTATCCTTACTCAGATTCCAAAACTGATTATTAATATGAATTCTTCGTTCTTGATTAATAATTTCTTTGCACATTTTTTTGCAATTTTCTCCACATCCCGTTTTAACAGGATGAGCATTTTTTCTTTTATTGGTTTTTATTGCCGCTCTTTGAAAAGCTGTATACTTAAATTTTCTGCGCTTTCTCATTTCCCCTGTTTTAGTTACATCAGTTGCTGTTTCATATTCATCTCTATAATTTTCCTCGTGATCACTGGTTAAGAATAATTCATTTTCATTATTACTTAGCTTTTTCATATGTGATCCTGCATCAGCTTTGCTGTGGTTAGTTAACATTGCTTCTGTGTTTCCTACTTCCGTATTTCTTTCTAAATTTTGTTCACTCTGTTGATCTGAATAATACACCTGTAAGTCAGCAAACTCTGCAATATTATGATTTTGATCTAATATAGTGTCTGCTTTCTCTATTTCCGAACCTAAATTGTTTCCAATAATAATACCTTGAGTAACAATTTCCATGTTCAACAAGTTTCACTCATTTGCGCTGTTTTTGTCTAATATAGTCGGATCAATATCAATAATACTAGAAATTATATCATTTTCTTCGGCTAATACAATTTCAGCATTTTTTATTGCGTCTTGCCAATCCATATTAGATGTTTGTTCTGTTTCATTTTTTTGTTCATCATCACACAAATTCCCATTATATGACAAATTCATTGCAAGTTCAAGAATTTTTTTCCCTCTGCTTATTCTAGAACATAACGGAAAGAATGGTCAGTAAATAACATAATTATCAAATTGTCTTTTTGTGCAAAATAATAAAAATACACAATTCTAAATTGATTCTAACGTAGTTATACAAAAATCCGTAGATACCCCTTATAATATATATGCGTATAATGTAGAATTAACCGCCAATTCTCTATTTAATATTTTTATGATATTTATATATAAACTATTTTACTAAAGTATGCTCTTTGATAAAAGGTGTCAAATTATTTACTCCATTGTTATCTACCAAAAGATTTTCACAACTTTTTAGAACAGTAATCGAATAAAAACGTGTTCAAGAATTTGAGGTTATATTTAAAATAAATTTATTAATTATATGTAAGTAGTAAGTAAACTTACCTGCTCAACGTAAGAAACACTTGTATTAAAAGAAAGTGTTCCCACTATTATTATTAATTTCAATTCCACAAAACGTTATTAATGCTGTGCAAGAATTACATTTAAAACACATCACCAAAACACTGGATTAACAATGCAGCCGGGGTTTGCGCGCCAAGCAGTAATACTAAGCACTTTTAGCAGTATATGTTTTATACTAAACTAAAATGGGGGTAAATAAGTCATGCTAAGCAAAATTAGCGGTAACTGAAAATTGACCCTGCAGATACTACGTATTTTGCCTATTATGTTGAGTTACCACAAAATCGCTTAGTATCGTAAGGAATTTTGCAGATATCAAATATTTCATTAAACTTTTTAAACTATTTCTAGTGCTGATACAGCCAAGATACTCTCTTATAAGTTCGATAACACACTCTAGAACAACTAGGCAATATTATCTCATTTTTTACCAATTTGGCAGTTACCCCCTTTGCGCTTAGTAGGGCAGAATAATAATATATAAGTTGTTATTCTACACAACAATGTTTTCACAATAATGTCACAGGATTTATATTAGTTGATAATGAAAAAAAAAACTTTTTAACTATATTCACAATACATAAAAAATAACATAAAATTGTGACACAAAAATGCCTCTTTCACACGCAGATTCAGGTGATACATACGACACACTCCAAATGCTTGGGTCAGAACAACGCATCAAATCCATATTGATAAAACTTTAAAAAACAATATTAAAATATTTATAACCGTTGCATATCTTTCAAAAATTATTGTTTTGTAATTTTGTTATATTATTGAAAGGATTTAGAAACATCACAAAAAACCAATCGTTTTCAAAAATACACAACTTACAAATGTTTTTAAATTAAGGCCTCTTTTGCACAAAGATTCTGAATCCATATACACATACAGCGGCCAAGATTCATTTGCAGGTCGTAGCAAATATTTTAAGAATAATATGTGAAATTTCAATCTATACCTTATGCCTTTCTGGTAGCGTTGCAACAAATATTCGGTATTCAGCAACAAATTTATTATTCGGCCAAATACCGCACCAGTATTCGACCGAATAATTTAAAATTTAGTATTTTTTATTCAAAAATAAAACACAACTATTTTTTTAATAACATTTGGCAATTTTATAAATACGTTTTAACTCATCTCCCTCACTTAAACATGGGCTCCACTCTATGACTTGATGGAAGATAACCGCCCATAAGTAAACATTTAAGTTCATATAATAAAATTAACTATTTATTTACCTATTAAATAATATAATATAGATATCAAATATGTATATTTTTATTGTATAGTTCATGTTTATCTTTTTATCTAGTAGGCCGAATATTATTTCCTGAATATTTGGCAGAGAACTTCGCCGTCGACCAAATATTCGGTATTCGGCCGACAGCCGAACACACTATTCATTGCAACTCTACTTTCTGGTATTTAAACTAAGAAGATATTTTTTGACAATCCGCAACATTATAGGTACAACAATAGGACGATTTAGAATAGTAGTTGGATGCAAATTTGTTTCCAGAGATATCTACTTTTTCCTAAGGATTAGTAACTTAATTGTTTTACTCTTACTCGTTTCAAAAAGGAGCTATTGAAGATTTTGAACAACTTTGCAATGAATTCATTGTTTTATAGATATTTTTGTTATTTATGAAAGCTGAAAAATCTTTTTCAAATTGTATTAGATTGACATAACACTTTTTTATAATCCTAATTAGTCCCATCAGAACGATTACTGATGTATCTGTTAAATGCTTTTCACTTCTTATTAACTGCCTGTTTTGCCTGAATTGAGTACAAGTACTTTTGTTTTGGTTTAATAACAGATTGAAACAATTTTTTTGATGATGTTCTAAATAGTTTTTTTGAGATTTTCCAAATCCACTAAATATAAGCAATGAGTATCAAAATCAAAATGATTAAGATATTGTATCATGCTGGTTGTTTATAGATGTAAATCAATGTTTGAGGTGATAATCTGATTCTACTAGATTAAAGCAATCTGAATATTTTTTATTTACTTTGGTTTCAGTCAAAAAAAGAATGTGGGGTATTCTATTTTTAAGATGCTGATGAACCAAATTTAAATTCCTTTTTTAGGCCACAAATATTAGAGAAATGAACTGGTAAGTAAAGTAAAATAATGTAAAGTTGAACAAATTTCTGCATGGTTATACATGGCACTGAAGCAAAATTTACGATTAAAATAGCAAAACAGTTATGAATTCATAATAAGTATGAGATTTTAAGTAAAAAACTATTTTGATGATCTTTGAGTTCAAAGTTTTAAAGCATTAATTAAAGTTAAAGTAAGCCATAAATTTAATGTTTGGCATAGAACTGCAATTGTTAGTTACCAAAAAGTTTTACAAAATTTACTTTACTTATATAATCATGCAGCAAAAAATGTTATCAACAATTTTAAATAATTTATTTTGACCTTAAGGTAAAATCAAGCTGCATTGTTTGCTCATATCCATGTGTTTTTTCTGTCAGAAGTTGTATCAAGATAAGATAAACGTTCTCTTCATAACTAACTTGAATTAAATAAACACCATAATCATTTTCGTTAATATCTTAAGAACTGTAGATTGGAGGAAAAAGTTGACTATATACATAATGAAAGCTGATAAAATTTGCAATAAAAATGATCATATAAATTATTTTGTATTCACAGCAGTTACTAGGGCGCTAAAGAATTTTTTTTTTGTATTGTTACGAACAAAGAAGCCGGTCTCTTTTGTTTAGTCCTCTGTTCATTTTGACAATCCTCCTCCTCTCCCCCAACTACCTGCCCTTCCTTCCACATAGCGTTCACAATATGCGTGGCATTCGCATCAAATTGTAGTGTTAATACGGTCTCTCTTTTACCTTCTTTGTTCATAGAGAAAGGTGGTAATCAACCCTTTAACTATGTTTCTAAAAATAGCTATGGACAAGCAGAGTAATAAAGACTTAAACAACTACTTATAAGCTTGCTCCTTACTCTGTATCTTTATTTGAAGAAACTGGAATGCTGAAAACAAACAAATCCGCCTTATACGATACTTTTCCTGTACAACAAGAAGAAGCCAATCTTTTCGATTTTGACATTGTGTTGGATGGAGGATTACTGTTACACAAGGTAGTGTGGCCCAAAAATCCTCAATCTCAACAATTCGCCAATGTTATGTTGCCTATGTTCTCAAGCATTATGCCGGCAAGAGCTGTACTGTTGCGTTTGATGGCTATTCAGCAGCACCATCCGGTACGTAGACAACTGAAAAGTACAAGCTAAAGAGGTCAGTTAACATAAACTTTGAACACAAAACACAAATCACAGTCAAACAGGATGGTTTTCTTTCAAATGAACACAATAAATCCAGACTTATTTCATTCCTCTTAACTGCTCTTCACGAGCATGGAATTAAAACAAAACAAAAATCTAGTAACGCTGGTAAATTGATCGTTCGCACAAGAATCATAAAATCCTAAACAAGTGACAAAGTAGCAATAGTTGGCAAAAGATGTTGATCTTATTGTCCTCCTCATGGTTTTAACCCCATCTGAAAGACAGATATTATTTGTTAAACCAAGCCACGGCAGAGTAGAAAGGAAGGTATATTCGAGTCAGCAATTGCAAACTATGGGAAATAAAAACTGCATATTTCTTGTGCATGCGTTCAGCGGATGTAATACAACTTCCGATGCATATCGAAAATGGAAACTAGTCTGCTTCAATTTGTTTAAGAAGCAAACTACACTGCAAAGTATTACTGATGTAATAAAGCTGAAGCTGGAAACAAAATATTCCTGGCATGGTACAATGCACCTCACAAGCAAACTTCCCTTAACATGCATTGTTACAAAGCTTTTACCAAATCAGTTTCGAATGCTAAACCAGACTGACCCTGTTGCCCACAGAAGAAGCAGCAATGCAGCATGCTTTGCGTGTATACCAACAAATCCAAGTTGAGCTAGGAAATAAACTTCCTCCAGAACAGTAGGGTTGGAATTTTGAGCCAGCTGGTTGATCTCAGTAACTACAGAAGACTCAGCAGAACCTGAAGCAGTCCTCAATCTCATTTCTCGCAAATGTATAACCCCCCTCCCACAATGATCCAACGTATCCAAAAGTGTAGGCAAAGCATTGTCAAATATTAATTTACAAGTATCTAACAAATGATGTTAAAAAGTACACTTGCTTTGGCATCTTCAATAAAATATATATTGTGCCATGCTAACTTTTTTTTGAAAAAAAACGCAGTGCTCTATAACTCTGTAACCGCTAAGAATACTAGAAAAATGAATATGATCATTTTTATTGCAAATTTGATAGCTTTCATTTTGTATATAGTTAACTTTTACCACCGACCTACAGTTCTCGAGATATTAACAAAAAAAAAATGCCCTGTTTTTCGTGATTGCCGCTAGACCTCGTGTTATATTCGTCAGAACTTTTAGTATATCCTTCACTAGGTACCTATAAATCTGTGTACAAAGTTTTAAAACTATTGGAATTTTTTAGAGGTGAATAGCTACTTTGACTGAATTATTTATCAATTTATTTTTTCACGAGTGTTTTTAGGAAGAATGAAACTATTTTATGTGAGCGTAATTTAGTCAAATATTACTTGCAAATACTGTTAATATGTATACATAAGTTAGGTACTTATTATGGATTTATTTCAATATTTGAATAATTTTTGTGACAAAATAAATAAAGAATTATAAAAATAAATTGAGAAATAAGTTGTTAATAACCATTTTTCTATATAACACGCTCTATAACCCCAATAAAAAAATTAATGTTTATACTTCAGTTGTTAATTGGATGTTTTTTAACACTTTCCGTACTAGGTGCCGCAAATGAGCGGCATACAGTTTCTTAAACAGCCTGACGACTCATATATGCGACATAGATATACTATAATTCCTTGATCAATATTTCTTTTATAGTCTACTATAACAAATTCATATTTTGCTACAGTCTATAGAAAACTATGACGCATATATGTACATGTGTCGGGCAGTCTCGGAAAATATCTATTAGAACCTCGTGTTTTCAACAGAAAAGGAAATAATAAATGGAAACCAAATGTCGTAAGTGATTATAATGAAAATATGTCAGGATTATGCAATTATAATAATCATTTTTGTTGTTTCTTGGATGTCACTTTGTGGAATGGATCATGGTTTTACAATAAATCACAAGAAGAACAAATTACGTACTTAGACTACTGCAATTCTATTATAGAAGACTTTTCTAAACTGCAAGAGATGCTAAATATGTGCAGAAAATAATAAGAGAACAGGTGGTTCGTGATGCTATAAAAGATCTAAAAAATAGCTATAGTAGAGATATATATGAGTTAAGAGTAAACATTCTAAAATCTTTAAGTTAGTCCAAACAAATGTATTTTTCCAATGTTCTTAAGAACGCATAATCCCTATATATAAAAAAGGAGATCAGGAAGATGTTATTAACTTTCGTCCTATATCCATTTTACCTATTGTCTCAAAAGTCTTTGAAAAACTATTATCATACCAAATCAAAGATTTTTTTGAAAATAATAATTTGTTTTCTAAAAACCAATTTGGCTTTAGAAAAGAACAGAATACAACAAAAGCAATCAAATGTCTTATTTTTAAAATTATTGAATGTTTCAAAGAAGGAAAATACACAATTGAATCTTTTCTCAATTTGTCAAAAGCTTTCAATTGTGTACCACATAACGTATTACTAAAAAAGTTAGAATTATACAACTTTAGCTTTAAGAGCATAAAACTAATAATCTTATTTGAAAAATAGATATCAAACAGTTTTGTATAATAACATAAAATCAAGAATCTATTCTTGAGCCATTGCTGTTTTTAATATATATAAATGATCTACCACAACACCTTGGCCAGGCTAATGTTGTGTTATTTGCAGATGACACAACTTTAGTTTGTACAAATTCATGTATTGAGTGACCCAAAATACAAACCTTCACTTGAATGCTGTAGATTGGTTTGATGCCAATCGACTTGTATTAAATCAATCTAAATCGTCAAACATTTGCTTTACATTAAAAACCATGTCTTTATCTCTAAATATACCAAAATTTGACAATTCAGTCAATTTTTTAGGTCTAATAATAAATCAATTGTTAAACTGGGTTAGACATGGTGATACTTTGTCAAAGAAAGTAAATAAAAATATATATTTTTTACGTTTATTAGCAAATTCAGTGTCTCAAAATGTATTACAAACTGCATACTTTGCATTCTGACGTTCTGTGTTGTCTTACAGTATTTTAACATAGGGACATAGTAGTTCTATGTCAAAACTATTTAAAATGCAGAGACGAGCAATACGCATAGTGGCAGGAATAGCGTATAGAGATGATTGACGACAAAGTTATTGCAATTTGATGATTTTAACTCTTCCCTGTGTGTTTATTTATGAATGTGTATTGCATGTAAAACAACATATCCAGAACTATGATAGCCATGAAATTATGCATAATTATTCAACAAGGAATAAATAACGTTTAATTGCAAATTATTCCAGGTTAGTAAGAACTCAAACTGGATCTAGGTTTTATGATGTAAAATGTTTTAATCTTTTGCCAAACATTATCAAACAACTTGATATTGTAAAATTTAAAAAAAATAGTCAAATTATATTTATGCAAGAAAGCATTTTATTCTACTGAAGAATTTTTATTAAATAATTTTTTTGTTTTTCATGTTGAGTAACAATGCATTTTTTATATTTAGTTTAAATTGTGTATATCTTTTCAGTATATTGTATTTTGACATGTGTAACAAATATTTTTTGATAACACAAATAAAATTATTATTATTATTATTATTGCTCTGTGAAACTTATAAAGACACCAAGAATAATCCAATTGGTTCAAACCATGCTTCAGAATTTTTCACCAAAGAATAGAAAATCAAAGTACTTGAAGATCATTGCTTTTTCTGATATTTGTAAGTTTAGTTTATAATCGAGACATGTAAAAGCAAAATTCGTCTTATCCACTTTTGGTGTTAAATGAGTTACATACGTCATTGTATAGATCTTTTAATTCTGTATGTGCTAAATACATTATTGTACTGTAAAACTTAATTTATCCCATTCAAAATAAATGATGAAATATCGATGTAATTGCAAAACTTGTCTTATCCACCTAAGGTTGAAATTCAAAACTGGTCTTATCAACACAGCCAATGAGAGAACGCAGTTCCTGGGCTCTATTGAGTTGTTGCGTGCAACATTGTCAGTCAAAATGTTTAAAAAGCATGACACTGTAACGTAACAGAATTAGGTAAAGATTGACCTTTGAGAGATTAGAAAATCCGAATTAAAACACGTCTCGTCATGGCATTTTAGGTTTTTTAATGCTAAAAGATTTATGATTTAATAAAACTATAATATTTTTTGTAAAAAAAATTAAAAAAATAAATTTTGATATTTCAATTTTATTGTTGCAAAACTTGTCTTCAAAAATCAAAAACCTGATTGTATTGTTTAAATAAATTTCTGTTGACAATTTTTATTAATATTTTAAACAGGATTATTCTATTATTCATAATAATTACTAAGTAATATACCGTGCACATGTTTTTCTCATTTATCTTGGAATTGATTAATTAATTGTATATTTGTTTTTTATTTAATTATTTTAGAAATTTGTTATGTTAAAGTTCTGCTTTGTATAATTAAAAATATAAAATAAATAAAATGTATTTTGAGCAGGTTCATCCTGTGCCGCATATATGCGTCAATTGGTCTGTTAAAAAATGTTTCGAATATGTGCGGCTTCGCAGTCTGTAATAATTAATTTCATTCGTATAGCCTATGACGCACATTTGTTCATTTTAGTTATAATATATAAAAAAAAGTAAGTCTGAATGAGACACTTTAAAATTTTATTCAGTATGAAACATGTTAATTTTTTTTTTCAAATTTTGTTTGATAAAAATTATTTTGATACTAGTTAATCAATTATTCAGGTAATTAAAATGCATGTCAGCATAAAATCAAATAATGCAATTAAAAGAATAATCCTAGTGCTAAACAAACATTACTTCCTGCTAATACTATGATATTGGAAATTTTTATAGTTTTTGTGAGTGTTAATTAACGGTACTACTTTCATGAACTCCTGGAAAAACAGATTAAATCTTCAAAATTTATTAGTTTTTCTATATTGCTACCAAATTATTTCTAAGATAATTCTAAATTTTCCAATTGGTAAATATTGATATATACAATAATTTAATCAAATACATTTGTATTATAATTATAAATTTACAAAGTAATATTTTTGTCAAAAACTTTTATTCATCTGTTTATTTTATATTTAAGTACCTATGTTGTGTATGCAACAACATTCACAACAAATCGCCGAATTTTTAGTCTAATAATTCATAAAGTCATATTAAATTTATATTATTTAAAATTATTCTTACTTTTAAAAATTTAAACTATTTCAGGTACAATAAAATTTGAGATTTATATGCCCCGAGGAACACAATAAAATTAATGAATGTTTGCTGAATAATATTTAAAATAATAAATCTCACTTATGATCATCCAACATTGAGGAAATAAGCCATTTTGCAGCAGGGTTTACAATTATTTCATTGTAACATTGTATTTGAAAAAGTTATTTACAAAAATGTTATATTGATTTTGTTAATGTATGTATATTCCCAAAGGTGCAGTGTGTGTGCATCAGATATTTTTTTCAATGCTTAATTTTAATGGTTTCTATAATGGATTGAAATTAAACACAGATTCAATTTTAGTTGAAACTGTTTGAATAAAGTGTTAATTACTTTAGGTACACTTTATTTTATGTTAATTTTATTTTTGCAAAACTTAGTGTTTCATAGTTTAAATTTGTTTTACTGTAAATGTTTGCAATAAAAATATTTTTATTGTGCAATATGTAACATAAGTACAATTAGAAAAAAAGTCACTTACTTTATACTATACTGAAAACTGGATATTGCACATATAATCCATAAAACAATTTGCTGTATTATAAACAATTACTCAAACATGATACACATTCAGTGAAGTATTTACTTATACTAAGATATTAGCCCTGAGAGTATTTGTTACTTGTTAATAGCTTTATTACAGGAATCCTTTGTTTGCTATAAATACAAAATTATTTAATCAATAATTTAATTCAATTGTATTTTAGCAATAATCTATAATCAATAATATATTGTTTGTATTTGATATTAGGAATACAAATATAATAAGTATTATCCACTTACGTTGATCACCGCTCATTACCAAAATATATACACTATTGTGATGGTTTTTATGATAATGCATAAATGATTATTATTATCAAAATAGCTATGAATATATAAAAACATACAACTCATTCAGCTATTCATACAATAAATGAGACTATTACAGTAAGATCAAGACATCCAACTAAAAATACATCAACGATGAATTAAAGTGGTTAATATTTAATGATATGAATCTATTAGAATTAATTGAGTTATAAGTTTGTAGGTCCTAGACCTGTATTCACCTAAAGAAAGACATTAGTTGAATATCAAAGGTCAACAACAATGCATTGTTGTGTTATTGATGAATAAATAATAATGTTACAATTTATATTTATTTTACAATAGGTCAGCATCTTTATTTTTAATTTATGATGACAGTGTTGTGATGAATTTGCTATTTATTGTACTTGAAAGAGAAAAAAATATGTGTAACAATTATTGATCTAAAAGACTGAAGGGCAATTTAATCTCAAATAAAAGTGTGCTGCTGGTTACCTGTTATTAGTGCCGATTGATGTCTGCAAATTAGACCTGATCCTTCTGATCACCGTGCATCTTTCGCCGTTTCCACCATAATTCCATAGACATCTATCACTGTCTTTGTTTGTTTCTGGCAATCGACGGCCACCACATCTGATACAATTGATTGATTCTGTTGGGTTGATCAAGTTACACTCCTTACACTGCCATTGTAGTACTGAAGCAATCGAACCCATGATAGAGTACACATATTTAATAATTGTTTTTGCGCTAACCGATCCGACACTAATCAGCTGATGTACACTTTTCAGCCACCACTCTTATTTTTCAAAACATTCGCCATATTGATGCAACACTATGAGCTTGCGCTGAAAACTGGCATCGAACCATTTCTGAAAATATCTGAGCAGATGCATATGCAGCCAGATACAGGAAAAAGTTGTCATGCTGGTTGCATATAGTCAACAGTCAACACGCCACAATTAATTAAATATCACTATAAATTGCTAATTTTTTTATCTACTGTAATTTAAATTTTTATCATAACTATTACATTATTATACTTATAAAAATTAGTAATTTAAATAGTAAGTGAAAGGTAAATTTTAATAACTTTTATAATTAGTTTTTTTTAATACTTTTATTTTTATATTAAATACGTTTATACAAATTGTCTGGCGTGTAATGCTTATTGCATTTACCTAGATACAGTCAGTCACAAAAGTCTTCATACACCTCTCAAAAACCTTCAAAAATTTGTTAAATTTTATATAGAAAAACATTTGTTTATTAAAATATTTTATAGTACATTTTTCAACCTCAGTACATGTAATTTTCAAAAAAGTTTTGATTATTTGAAAACAAAACAATCCAAAAAAATTTACGCGCAACTGTCAAACACTGTGGAGGCTCGGTATGGTTTAGGGAGCTATGGCAGCTTCTGGAGTTGGAAATCTAGTTTTTATTGAAGGAATAATGGACCACAAATTATATTTAAAGATTTTGCAAGATAATTTGTAGACCTCCGTTGATCTTTTGGGATTAAAAAATTGATGGATTTTTCAGCAGGACAACAATCCAAAACGTACGGCACCTGTTGTTAAGAAATATTTGCTTTATAGAACGCCAAAGCAGTTTCATTCTCCTCCCCAGTTGCCTGATCTCAACCCTATTGAACATATTTGGGATGAGCTATAGCAAAAAATTAGAAAAGTCAATATAACAAATCGCAAAACTTTAAAAAATGCGTTAAGACACGCTTGGTCTGAAATATCTTCTGTTATAACAGAAAATTGAATTCAGTCTATGCCGCGGCGGTTGCAAGCTGTAATAGATTTACAAGGAAGTTCAACAAAATATTAATATTGTGTAAATTTAGCGCTTTTCACTTTTTTTCTACATTAATTTAAATCATCTTTAAGTGTATGTAGATTTTTGTGAGCTATTAAATTTGAATATTATTTTATTTTTCTAATTTTCTGATTTCAAATAATCAAAATTTTCTTGAAAATTACATGTACTGAGGTTGTAGAATGTACTATAAATTATTTTAATAAACAAATGCTTTTCTATATAGAATTTTTCGAAATGTTGAGGGGTGTATGTAGACTTTTGTGACTGACTGTACATTACATACAATATAGCTCATTTCTAACTAAACGTATTACATAATTTACAAAAAAAAAATGTTGAATGGAGTAACAGATTCATGAATTATATTATATTTTCCTTTTCTCTGTTTTTCTTGCTGAAAAATTATGAATCTGATTATTAATAATTATGTTAATATTGGCCTTGATTAGCTTATGGTTTGTTTTAAAGATTAACATGCATTTCTTAAGTTTTATAATTTTTCTAGAGAAAGTATTTTAAGTTTTGACTATAAATCAATAGTGAATTTAACATACAAATTAAGTAGTATCTTTAGACTTTAGGAAACGCTGCTAAGAGTTTAATTGTGTTTTCAAAGTTGAGAATTAAGCAGTAATCATATAAGATACATTAGGGAATAATAATACAGCCAAACAGGTGATTTGATACGTTGCTGGACTTAATATTGCATCTTCTGTATGAACCAAGAAGAGGAACAATACATTTAATGTTGTTAATGTGATATTGTCAATTGTTAATTCTAAGTATTTTGTTTGTATTATTTACAAATATTAAGTATTCAGTTTTATTGGTGTTCATTGATAGTTTGTTTTGTATTCAGCAGTTAGAAATTTTATTAGGTCGTTGTTTATTACTGTACTTAATTCATGTAGGTTGTTTCCAAGAAATAATAGAACAGTATATAACATATTCAGCAGAAAAATCACAATGCTTAATGTTATTGTTATTAATATACAGCAGATATAATACTGAACCTTGCGGTACATCCATTAAATATTGTCCCGTACTTAAATATCCATTTACTTTTGTATGTTGAATTCTTCTGGTTAAGTTGCTACCAATTAATTGATTTAATTTCTTCCATTTGATCTATATACTCTAACAAAAGCTCTTTGTCAACAGAATCAAATACTTTCTGAATATCTATAAGAAGCGCTATTACATAATTTCCTTTACTATTATATGATAAAATTGCAAATTAGCTATTACTTTTTTCTTAAAACCTATACTGCCTACTGTCAAAACTAATGGTAATATTAATAAATGTATTTATTTGTTTTACTATATGTTTTTCAATTATTTTAGAAAACGTGCATATTAAAGATATCAATCTGTAATTTTTAGCTTTTGTGGGTTCTTTCTTTTTATAGATAGGTATAATGTGATTAATTTTTAGTTATTTGACAAGGACTGGGAACATACAATTTTGCTCATATTGATTACTTTAAGTAAATGAATGTAATCGAATAAGTTATAGCTTAATAGTATATTAATCTCAAGGCTTTTAATTGGTTATAATTACCGAAAATGACGGTTACAACACAAACGAGCAAATTATAGTGGTAAAAAAATGCGTTTATTTGTAAATATGATTTTAGAACAGTTTTAGATTAGAGGGGCTTTATTAAATTGGCTTCCCCACAAAAAAAAAACTACCATATTAATGCGCTTGATATGAAAATTTTACTCGCTTATTTGTAAATATGATTTTTAATCAATTTAAGATCATTTAACCAGTCTTATTAAATTTGCTTTCCTACAAAAAATATAATTTTAAAAGTGCCGTATCAGCGCGCTCAAAATTTGCTTTTATGCGCTTGCCAAAAAATGTTTATGCGTTTATCTGTAAGTATTATTTTTACAGTTTTAAGTGTAAATATAAGTTTTTAAGCTAAACTTTTTTTTAGTGAGAAGCATTTTAATAGTTAACCGTAAAGTTGCTCTTACCTAAAAACCTAAAACTTTTAACAATTATATTTACAGATAAGCGCATAAAAAATGTGCATATGATAGCATGTTATATATATTGTGTTACATAGATAACCACGTGCAGCCAAGTGGCGCGACAGCACCTGCAGCTTACTCAGCAGTGTCGCGAATAACCCATTCTTTTCACACGCTGAATCAGCAATTGTAACAGATATAAATACTAAACATATTAATATTAATTTTTGATGTTAGAACCATAAAATAAATTCGTTACGCTCACCGTTTGTAACTAGCGCAGATCGGTACGATTTTCGGCGCTACCTATCGACACAAATCGCTAAAAAGTAGTGTTTTGTTGTGTACAACAATCCGGGTATTAACATCAGCAACTCAGTACAGGGATACTAGAATTGATCGCCATCACCAGTGGACCCCATATCCAGCGGACAGAGGACTTCATCGCCGACACCCATAATTAAGAAAATAAAACAACAACACAAATAAATAAAGTTAAAATAAAAGAAAATAAAAGTAAAATAAATTTAAAATAATTAATTAAAAAAGAAGTTAAAAGGATTATGATAAAAATAATTCTGTAAGTTTTTTACTTCCTTATAAATTATCCTTTATAATCTCATAAGATAATAAATATATGTCGAATCGTATTAAAATAAAAATTATAAATAATAAAAATTAAAATTATATATAATTGATATATGACAGTAAAAGATAGAAGCCCTATTCGAAGAGTAAATATGGCAATTCCGCAAATTCAAAAATTCTATATAGACACGGTTCCAAATTTGGATGGAAACCCGGCAATATTAGCTATTTTTATTTAAGCAAGTGAATATTTAATTAAAGCATTTATAAATAAATAATCCGCAGAATGAATTTATTCTACGGTCAAATTTAAGCAAACTTACGGGTAGTCTTAAATTTAATTGGCAGTAGATGTAACTTAAACAACTGCAGGCAATAAAAACATTACTATTACAGTTTATTTCTGATCAACGCGACGAAAATTGTCTTGTAGGTGATTTACTAAATATTAAACAAAAAAAATGAATCCGCAATATCATTTGCCAATAAGTGTCACAATTTATTAAGTTATATTAAATAAATTGCAGTTATCCGAGCCAAACGTGAACACAAGAATAATAAAAACTCAAACCTTTCAACAGCAAGCGATTAACGCATTTTTACGTGACAACAATCTAGCTATTAGATTAAGAAACCCAATTTTCAATAATGGTAAATTCAATAACAAAAATAACGCACCGATAAGAAAGTATCAATCTAATTATACGTTTATACCTAATTTAAGTGAACAACAACAACCTTATCGTTTTATGAATCATAATAGTAGTTCATCGGAACAACAACGATTTAATGCATTCCAACCTAAAGTAAATCAACAACACTTTAGATCGTTTAACTCGTATAATAATTATCAACCACCACTACAAAAATTTAAACAAAGGACATTTCAAAATAAACATAACATGCCACATAACCAATCAATACCGTCCGGAACCAATGGACATAACATCGGCAAATACTAGAAGAACTTTTAAACAAAATCCATTAAAAGAAAAAACAGGAAACGCTAATTTTAGATCTGAAGAACTATTTCAACAAGAAGTGAATGATGAAAATCTCCAATCAGATGACAACTATAATTATGAAAATGAATCTAATTATTACAATAACTGTTATGACGACGAATTGTTCGAATTACTTGTTCATTCCGAAAATTTACAAGAAGAAAATTTTTAGTCAACCGAATTATACCCAACCAAACGTAATAAATTTAACTAATATTAATAATTCTACTTTACTATACATAAAAATAGCAAACGTTAATTTAAAATTTATGGTTAATACTGGATCATCTAAAACAATAATAAATTCTCATACCGTATACAAAATATGTAAAACAATCACATTTCAAAATTAAAACAGCTCATCAAACTACATACCATAAATATATCGCTAACATACCACACCAATGAGTATTTTGATTTTCATATTTTTGAGTTTAATCCTAGTTATGACGGACTTATAGGTATGAACTTGTTAAAACATTTAGGAGCAAATATAGACTTAAAAAAAAGTTCTCTACACTAAACATGGATTAATACCCATTTATTTTAAAACACCAAAGAAAACAACGATTCAACTTTAACCTAGACATCAACAGATTTTAAAAATTCCAGTTAATTCTAACTTAAACTATGGTATAATAGAACACACTAAATTGACAGACGGAATAGAAATTCCTGAATGTTTAGTTAAAATAGAAAACCAACACGCATTATTAACTATTACCAATAGTAATGACATCTTACAAGAGATCGACATAAAACCTTTCAATGTTATTGAAACGGACAATCAAATTGGTTGTATTTTCATTAATTGCATAGAAAATGAAAATACTGACAACTTATTAAAAAAAATATTAAAAAACCTGACATTAGAACATCTAAATCTAGAAGAAAAACAAGCTATTAGAAGAATATGCAATAAATATAGAGATATATTTTATTGTACAAAGCTACCACTGACTTCCACCAATATAGTGAAACACGAAATAAAAACTAACGACGATATTCCAGTTTTTAAAAAAGCTTATAGAATGCTGCATGCTCAACAGAAAGAAACTAAGCAAGAAATCAAAGAGTTATTAGCAAATGACGTTATACAACCACCAGATAGTCCTTGGAGCAGTTCAGTCAATATAGTACCAAAAAAATAGACTTTTTGGGAAAAGCAAAATATTGCATGGTAGTTGCTTATAGGCAACTAAACAAGAAATGCGTAGATAACAAATATCTTCTACCACACTTAGCATCCTAAACAAGCTTAGGAATTGTACATATTTTTAACTTTAGTTCTTACGTCTGGATATCACTAAACAGAGATGCATGCTAAAAATATAAATAAAACTGCTTTCTCAACACCAATAATGTTCTCACGAATATAAACGAATGCTTTTTGGCTTAAAAAATGCAGCCGCCATATTCCAACGTGTCCTTGACAACATTCTCAGAAGAATTCAAAATGAAGCTTGAATTGTTTATTTAGACAATACAGTGCGACCTCAATAATTCGAACCTTCATTATACCGGATTCTTCAATAATCCAACTAGGCATTTCAACTACATTGTGTTCTTTATAATCCGGATTTGATAGTACTCGGTAATCCGGACCTGTGTTTTTAGACGTCTCAAGTTGAGGAGATTTCCCTATTTTTTTTAAAATTCCGGGGCTAATATCTAGGGATTCGCAGTGTGCACCTTCTTTTTGACTGTTACGTATCGCGTCGTGCGGATTAATAATTATCTAGCCGTTGGTTGGAAAATTGTTAGCAAATGAATACGGGGTAGGAACATCAACAATTTCCGATATAAAAAAGAATAAAGACAAAATTGAAAGGTAATTTTTATTTGTTTTGTAGTACATACAACTATGTGTATGTCACTTTTTTAGATTTATTAGCAAATGTAATTTTGACCCCGGCGCCACAAAAACCTTACGACCAGCCGAATATTCAGAAATGGAAACTCGTTTGTATGCAACGATCAAGGCACATCCCAATTTTCTATGAAAATTTATCTGCCAAAGCAAAACAGTTTTATTTCGTAATTTATGGAAAAGATAATTTTAGAGCTAGCTGGGGCTGGATTTCTAACTTTAGAAATAGATATGGTCTGCGTGCTTTAAAAGTGTGTGGTGAAAAACTATCCAATGATCAAAGTGCTGTCAATCCTTTCCAAACTAAGTTTGCTGAAAAGATAAAACAATTAAACCTAGCACCTGCTCAAATATACAATGCCGATGAATCTGCTCTGTATTGAAAAATGTTGCCCGAAAAAGCTCTGGTTTGTTCTCAGGAGAAAACCGCACCAGGTCGAAAAATAAGCAAAAAACGCTTTACATTTCTATCATATTGCAATGCCGATGGTTCACAAAAATTAAAGCTGTTAGTGATAGAAAAGGCAAAAAATCTAAGGGCATTTAAAAATGTAAACATACCTGTTGAATACAAATCATCTGCTAATGCATGGATGACTACAACATTATTTTTTCCACCAAATTGTACAGCACTTTTGCAGCCTATGGATCAAAATGCCATCAGACTGACAACATTATTTTACCGAAAAAGTCTTTTAGCTCATATTCTATCTAATAACGAAGAAAACGTTGTTAAGTTATTAAAAAACATTAACTTGAAGGACGCTGTATGTCTATTATATAATTCTTGGGAAAAAGTATCCCAGGAAGTTTTGCAGAAGTGCTGGCACAAAATTATGGCTCAAGTGGCAAATAACGACTTGGACACTGAATATGATGCTGAAGATCTAATTCCTCTGAATCAATTGCGGCGCAATTTGCTTCACTTGAATGATGAGATGACAGGTAAGCAACGTGCATTAGTTAAACGCAAAATGTTTTGATTATTTTTTTTGTTAATCCATAAATGTTTAACAGATATTTCAGATATGCTTAATGTTCTCACTGAGCAAAATCTCACGAACGCGGAAATACGTAACTGGCTTGAAAATAATGAAGATTTGTTACAACTGGAAAACATAGATGATACAGACGAACATCATGATAGTAGTGACAATGAAAGTCCAGAATTAAATAACACGAACCAGACTGTTAAAAATGACGAGGCAGTTAAAAGTTTTAATGTGTGCATAAAGTGAGCAGAAGAAACTAATATCCCACTACATTATGTTCTTGTACTTCAAAGACTGAAAGAAAGCGCGTTTATAATGAACCAAAAAAGGGTCAAACAAACAAAAATCACAAAGTACCTTTACAATAAAATATAAAATTTAATAAGTTTGCTTCTGTTTTGAATCATTTTTGTATAACTACAATTTTTTAGTTATTTTGTACTAAATTTTTCTTTTTTTAACAAATAAAAATATTTCTTCAGTAATCCGAATTATTTACTTATCCGGATCACCGCGGTTTTAATTAATCCGAATTATCGAGGTTGCACTAGTAATTTATTTGACATTTAGAAAAACTCAAACTAGTTTTTGAACGATTAAGGAAAGCAAACTTCAAAGTAGAGATGGACAAATCCAAATTTCTTAAAAAGAAGTTCAATTCCTTAGACATATTATAACACCAAATGGACTAAAACCTAATCCAAATAAAATTAATGCAGTAGTTAGATATCCACCACCAAAAACAACAAAAGAATTAAAAGGATTCATAGGTCTAACCGGATATTACAGAAAATTTATAAAACATTATGCTTAGATCACAAAATGTCTAAAAAAAAAGAAACAAAATAAAACATGATAAAAAATTTATGGGTGCATTCAATAGATGCAAAAATATTCTAAGTAATCTACCTTTATTACAATACCTTGATTTTGCAAAACTTTTTATTGTAACAACAGATGCTTCAAATGTAGCATTCAAGGCTCCATTGGATCCGACAGACACATTTGGTACGCATCAAAAACTCTAAATAAGTCAGAACAAAAGTACAGTACGATTAAAAAAGAATTCTTGGAAGTCGTCTGGTTCGTAAAATACTTCAGGCCTAACATCTATGGACAAAAGTTTACAATATATTTAGACCATCGCTCGTTAGTATGGTTATCAAAACTCAAAAAACCTAATTTCAAACTACAAAGATAGAAGATAAAATTTGAAGAAAACGATTATGACTTAGTATACAAAAAGGGAAGCATAATACAAATGCTGACGCTTTATCTATAATACAACTTAATATTCATGAAATAGAATTGTCATTCAATAATTGTGATGAAAAAGAACTTACAAACTTGTTAAATGATAAACAATTAGAAAATCAAACTATTCATTCCATAAGTCAAAATAATGAATCAACTGTTATCAAAATATCAACAGATATTATATATAACAACAGATATTATAAATTCTAAACTCAATCAATATTTTACATACAAAGTATATTACATTCAAATAAATAAAAAACACCATAAAAAAGAAATAACTAAATTTTTAAAATAATACATTTTAGAAAATCGGAAATACTACTTTCATTTTGAAAGCAAAAATTTGTTCAAAAAATTTAATGAAATTACACAAAAACTATTTAATAAAAATGGACTCAAAATAATATACTGTACAGAACAACGAGAATTATTATATGAGGCCGATCTAATAACTGAAGCAATTAAAAATCAACACCAAGGAATTGCACAAACAGTTACAGAAAAAAAAAAATTTTATGCAAGATCATGTTGAAAACTTTATAGCAAATTTTGAAACTTGTAAAAGAAGCAAGTATGAAAGAAATCCTTCTCGAGTAGAGATGATGCTAACAGATACACCTCATAGACCATTTGAAAAATAGCATATTGATTTATATACTTTGGAAAACACAAAACTTTTGACAATTGTAGATGCTTTTACTAAACTAGTTCAAGCAATAGAAGTAAAATAAAAAAATGCAGTTGATATATTATATACATTATTTGATTACTTTTTGTACTACAGATCACCACAAAATATCACATCCGACCAAAGAATAGAATTTTACAATCACATAATAAAAGAGTTACTAGAAACCAACAAAATAAAGGTACATTTTACTACAGCTAACCACCCAAACTTCAATGGAATTATTGAAAGATTTCATTTGACAATAGGCAAACATACTAGATTACTAAAAACTAACACTTTTGGAACTTACAATGGGACATATCAAACTAAGAAACCCATATGACTTATTTTACGACAAACAAATGTATAGTAACTATTTACAAAACTATAAAAAAATATCATTAACATAGGATAAAATAAATAAACAACTATTACAAAATAAAGAACAAGTTTTAAATAAAAGAAATCAACAAATAAACATCTCTTTCTTAGGACAAACTGTTTACAAAATAAGTTTAAGAGTAATAAAGCAATAATCCAAAATAAAGGAGCAACTAATAAAAATAGTACATTTAAAGAATTTAAAACAACTTATTATTGCAGGTACCTCATTATCATTACCGCAATCACCAACTTCGCAAAATGCACAAGCATTGAGTTCAACCATATAACAGACAATCCAAAATTACTACCCTTAAAATTTGGAAGTGCCTAAAACACTATGGATTATTGGACATTAATATGATATATCTACTTTAAGTAGAATTTCATAAACTAGTTAGTAATTTAATTACTATAAGTTAAACTATCTTTTTATAATACTACACATAGAATTAGTTATGTTAATGAAATGTTTAATTATAGATACTTTTTAGATTATAAAGTAAGACAAGCTTAACTTAAGTTTAAACAATTGATACCACCAAATAAAACAAGATCAAAGCGTGGTTTGATCAACGGGTTAAGAACAGTATGGAAATCCATTACTGGTAGTTTAGATCAATCGGATGGTGAAAACTATAATACAGCAATTTCAAAATTAAATAGTAATAACAACAAAACATCAAATCTATTATTGAACACCAGCTCAGACTAACTAAAAATGCTTTATCAATATATATATAACTTTTGCATTGAGAAAAGCGCATTTCCTAAAGCCTGGAAACATGCTCTTGTAACACCGTTACCGAAATGTAGTGAACCTAAAAGTTTAAAAGATCTGAGACCAATAAGCATTATTCCTACATTATCAAAAGTTTTTGAGAAAGCTATTCAACAACAGTTACGCCAATATCTATATAGTTACAAACTACTACCAGATTTTCAGTCAGGTTTTCGTCCTGGTTATAGTTGTACTACTGCATTAACACATATTACACTGTTTTAGTTATGCTTGACTTCTCAAAGGCTTTTGATCTTATTGATCATAAAATACTTTGCTCAATGTTACGGTTCATGACCTTAAGTGAAAAGGCTATAGCATTGTTAACTTCATATTTAACAAATCGCTCACAAAGTGTACGTATAGAAAATGAAATATCGTCATCTGTCATAGTGAATAAAGGGGTTCCTCAGGGATCTATTCTGGGTCCTCTTTTATTCACTATCTATACATCAGAATTACCGAAATCTATAGCAAACTGTCAGTATCACGCATATGCTGATGACACTCAATTATATTATTCTTTTGATAAAACGGAGTTAAATAGTGCGCAAGAAATAATTAATCAAAACTTAATTCAATCATCAATAAAACATGGACTAAAAATTAATCCATCAAAATCTGCAGTAATAGTATTTGGAAATAAAAAAAATAGACAGCTTGTAGAAAACAATATGATGCTGATCATTGATCAACAAATTATAACATTTTCAAAATGTTATAAAAACCTGGGATTACATATAGACCCTACTCTTAGATTTAAAACACAAGTTTCAAAAATGATTGGAAAAGCTTACATGACACTTAAATCGCTATATGCTCATCGGCATGTAATGAATACAAAGATAAAAACAACACTATGCGACTCTTTAGTACTTAGTCACTTCAATTATTGTGATGTAGTATATGGCAATTGTCTTGATGCATTTGATAGAAATCGAATCGAAAAAATGCAAAAATCTTGCTTGAGGTTTATATACGGCATTAGAAAACACCAACAAATATCACACAAATTGAAAAAAACTATTGGTTAAACATGAGCAATAGACGTAAATTACATTCTATTTGTTTTTATCATAAAATTATTACAAGTAAAACACCACCATATCTTGCCAATAAATTGTCATTTCGCACTGATGTTCACAACATCAATATTCGGAATAGAGGGCTATTAACTACTCCACGTTTTAGAACAGAAAACTTTAGGCGATCTTTTTCTTATAACATTGTAAAAGCTACTAATTATTTTTATTTTAAAGGTTTTTTAGACATAACTACGGCGCAATTAAAAAAACATTGTCATAATATCATTACAAACTCATAAAACCAGTACTATTTTACTATACAACCAAAAACTTTTGGAAAGCAGAGTTTTACAAATTGACTCTGCAATGAGACAAGTAACTTTTAAAATAGCAGAAAGTTATACGTTTATATTATTGAACTCTATTTTCAATCAATTATTAACAGCCATTGAAATAATCTTACAAGTGTTGAACAACATAGAAAACGCTATTGCTTTTGCTAAAGTTAATATTTTACACCCATCAATTATTACTTATGATGAGGAAAGAGTTAATTAAAATAAATTCACAAACAAAACGGTACAAATTGCCATATTTTTTGGAAGACGACAATATTATCAATTATTATTTAATAATAACTATTAAAAGATATATAACCAAAAATCAAGTTATATTTCTACTGGAAATACCTTTAGTAGAAACAATGTTATCAAATGTTTCCATTGCCAATGTTAAAACAAAACCTGTATTACACAATTATTCCAAAAACCAAATACCTTATCTTAAGTGGATATGGACTATTAAACATCAAATGTAAAAATGTTAACAAAATGAACAATTTGTGTTAATCAGTAACAACAAAGATAGTAACAGACAACAATCCTTGTGAAGTTGATCTATTAAACTTCATAAACAACTATCAAGATTGCAAACCTACAAAATGTCATCTATCAAGAACAAAAATACGAAAACTGAATGCTAACAAATGGATTATAATTGCATCAACCGACACCACAGTAACCAGCAAATGCCACGAAGATGAAGATAAATCAGTCTTAAATAGAACTTATGTAATAACTATTCCAACGTAATGCAAACTTTACATCATGTTTGTACCCATACAAAATAAAATGTGACAGCTAAGATGTTTGTTATGGCAACTTAGAATAAAATTTCAAACATTTCGTCAGAAAACTTAAAAACTGTAAAAAAACAAATTTAAATACAAATATCATTTCATCTGTGAAGAGATTACGTGAATATACATTAAACAAATAATATCGAAAAAGAAGTGAAAAAATAGAAAACAGTTGTGATAGTGAATAAATAAAATATAGAGAATTTAGTGGACATTATAATTAAAAGTGTGGAAGCAAAAGAAAAGTGAAAAAGAGATTAAAACAAAGTGTAATCAAACATAACCCCAAAGAGAGCGAAGAAACAAAACAAACTAATAATAATTTAAAACAAGTATTAAAGTTCTCTAAAATAAAACCTCGGTGGCGCACAGGAAAGAGCCGCAGCGAATAGTATTTGTCATACTCTCAGACACGGGTTCGAAGTTCGAAAAAGTAAAACTTTTTTTTTTTGTTTTTTTTTTAATCTTTAATTATAATTTAAATTAAATAATAAATTATTATCAAATAAAATATCAAAAAAAATAAAAATAAAAAAAATCTATAAAAATTTAAAAAAGAAAATAATACAAAATAAATAAAAATGCCACCAAAAATAAAGAATAACGAAGACGAGGGAATTAAAACAAGCCTGGAAGAACTAAAAAAAGCAGTGGACTTTATGTCAGCAAAGTTTGAGGAAGGAAGAAAAGAAAATGAGGAAATGAAAAAAACTCTTAAAGATATAAAAAAGGAAAATATTGAAATGAAAAAACAAATAAAGAATCTGGAAGAAAAGGTAAACGAATATGAACAAGATAAAATAAAAAATAATATTGTGATAGCAGGGATTCCGAAACAACATAAAAAAAAAAACATAAAAGTGGCAAAACTATTCACAAATATAAACATTGAAATACCAACAATTAATATCATAGAAGCCTATAGAATAAACAATAAGAATCCGGATGCACCAATACTGGTTAAATTCAAATCAGAAGAAGAAAAAAGAAAATAATGGAAAAGAAAAAAGAAAAAGGGTCAATCAAAGCCGATGAATGTGGATTAAAAGGAAAAAAAGAAATATACATCACGGAACAGCTTACATACGAAAACAACAGTATATTTTATGAAGCAAGAAAATTAAAAAAGCACGGATACAAATGGGTTTGGTATAAAGAAGGAAGAATACTTGCAAGAAAAACAGAAGAAGACAAGCCAATAGTTATCCATGGTATTGAACATGCCAAGGAACTAATAAACAAGGAACAATAAAACAGAAAACAAAAATATATATATAAATAATAACTATAACCAAAATGGACAACATAAAAATATACCTACATAACGCAAGAAGTATTCGAAACAAATTTGATGAAATACTAACAATACCTGTACTATACAAACCAGATATTATTGTAATAACTGAAACATGGCTATATCCAAATGAAGAAAAATATTTTCAAATTCCAAACTACGCAGCAATATTTAACAACAGATTGATGAAAGGTGGGGGCATTGCAATATACATAAAAAACGGAATAACAACAACAGTACAAGAAAGTAAAACAGAAAAAAATACTGAAATACTAACAATAAAACTTAATAAAACAAACATACATATAACAGCAATATATAAACCCCAAACCGCAAAAAACGATGACTTTTTAAAAGTAATAGACAAAATAACAAAAACAAAAACCAAAAATATAATAGTAGGTGACATGAACATAAATTTAAGAGAAAATAACAATATAACAAATAACTACAGAAACTTAATTGTTGAAAATGGTCATTGTATATTAAATAAAATAAATGAAGATGGAGTGACGAGAAACAACGCAGATAAACCTGGCACAATAATAGATCATGTTATAACAAACATAAAAGGTTATAACAAAAAAATTAAAATTAAAAAACTAACATTATCGGACCATAATGCGGTAATAACAGAATGGAATATAATATATGAAAAAACAAAATATGAAAAAGTACTAAAAAAGAAAATAAACTATGAAAAAATTAAGAAAGAATTTAAAAACATAGATAAAAAAACAGTACACGATTTTGACACACTAACAACAATATTACAAAACACAATAAAACGAAATACAAAAGTAACGGAAATAAAAAGAAAAGAAAACAATGAGTGGATAAATATGGAAATAATAACAATGATACAAGATAGAAACAAAACACAAGAGAGATACGTCAAAAATCCAAACAATGATGTTATTAAAAAAATATTAAAACAAAAGAAAAAAGAAGTAGAGGACAAAATTAAGGAAAGAAAAGAAAATTACTACAAAAACAAAATAAAAAACGCAAATGGAAATCAAGCTAAACAATGGTCGGAAATAAATAGTATGCTAAATAAAACAAAGAAAAAAACAAAACAAGAAATAACTGAAATTATAACAAAACACGGACAAAAAAAAACAGATAAAATTGACATAGCGGACGAACTGAACAACTACTTTGCAACAGTAGGAAAAAACTTGGCAAACAAAATTAAGAAGAATGATGACAGGAAAACAACAACAACAACTGTAAGAATAGAAGAAGAAGCTAAGTTTGACGAAACAACAGAAGAAGAGATAGAAGATATAATCAAACAACTGAAAATAAGAAGCGCGCCAGGAGAAGATCAAATAACCCATGACGTAATAAAAGCTATAAAAAAAGAAGTAGCACCAATACTGAAAAAACTAATAAATAAAATGATACAAACAGGTGAATATCCACAAATACTCAAAAAACAAATTATAAAACCAATACACAAAAAAGGAGAAAAATCAAAACCAGAAAATTATAGACCACTATCGCTTATATCAGTGTTAAGCAAAATAACAGAAAAAGCAATATATAACAGACTTATGACACACATAAACAAACATAACATAATAAACAAAAGACAATATGCATTTCAAAAAAACTCAAACACTATGGGCATAACAACTGACATAATACAACACATAGCAGGAAAGCTAGATGACAAACAGTATGTAATACCAATATTTATAGACATGAGAAAAGCCTTTGACACAATCGACAAAGACAAATTGATCAACAAAATGTAAATTCTTGGAATAAGAAACACAAACTTAAAACTACTAAAAACATATATTAAAAACAGAACACAAAAAACAAGAATAAACGACATACTTAGTACATCTACAATAGCAGAATATGGGCTACCACAAGGTGGAGTACTAGCGCCAATATTGTATATATTATACATAAATGATATATATAATATAAACTTAGTTGGTGAAATATATACATATGCTGATGACACATGTATTATATATCACGGAAAAAATAAAGAAGAGATAGAGAGAAACATAAATGAAGACGTTAAGAAATTAACTAAATGGTACGACGAAAACATACAAACAATAAATGAAGAAAAAACAACGTACATATATGATAATAAGACAAAAAAACACAAAAGATATTAACATAAAAATTGAAATAAATAACATACCAATTACTAGAACAAAACAGACAAAATACTTAGGAATAATATTAACTGAAAAACTCACCTGGGATACACATGTTAACAAATTATTAAAAGAAAGCGCAGCAACAATAGGAGCTGTGTATAGAGCTAGGAAATGCATTACAAAAGAAACTGCATTAAGTATCTACCATTCACTATTTTTAGCAAAAATTAATTATTTAATAAACATATGGGGAGAAACAACAAAAACAAACATTCAAAAAATTCAAAGGCAACAGAACAAAATTCTAAAAATAATATACAAACTACCAAAACTAACACAAACAGAAGAAGTATACAAAATAATTAACGAAACAAAGATAAACGAAAAAATAAAAATAGAAAAATGCAAACTAATATACAAAATTAAAAATAAAGAAATTAAAACCAACCTCCAAATAAAATGCAACAAAGAAATTCACGGACATAACACAAGAAGAAGAAGCAACATACATGTACACACAAGAAGGACAGAAAAAGCAAAACAAACAATACTAGGCAATGGACTTGTCACTTACAACCAACTGCCTGAAAGTATCAAGAAAATAAAGAATTATAAAGAATTCAAAATTAAAATTAAAAAACACTATATATTAACAAGATCTAATTAGAAGAAGACAGAAGCAGATAAATAGAAACATAAAATGGTGCCCCGAATACGAAGCTCTGCAACCATCCACATGGAAACGGTGTAGAGCAGCAAGTGGGGAGAAAAACAAACAAATAATATAAACTGTAAATATGTAAACATTTTATAATAAAAACTAAATATTAAAAAAAAAAAAAACATTAAAAAATATGTTCTGAAAACTCATCAAACCAGCAGTCAATAAGTAAAACATATTAATTTGCCTAACATCCAAATGCCAAAAAATCTGAATGAAGCAGAAATGGTTTCAATCCAACTGGACAACATCGATCTTGTGACAAATTTACCCGCAACTGTATAATTTTGCCACTATTACTTGTAGTAACTTGACACTTGAATTTTGTAAGGTTAAGTTCTGATAAGTAATGATTTGGCAAGTATTACCAACTTTAAACTTTAATTTGTATTCGAATGCCTTTGAATCGACCAATGTAAATCTAGTTGCATGCGAATAGAAAATTAACCATTTGGCATGTTTTTTGTAGGTATATAAGCGCGGCAAAAATCCATAAAGAGAGAGTCGAGTCTTACCAAGTAGATCTACGAGGTAAGAACTCCTAACTTCATTAGTAGATGATGACAGATCATTATTGCCGTGTCAGAAGAGCGTGGTATTTAAAGTCTGTACAAGTTGTTTAACTATTTAATTTAATAGTTTAATATTAGTTTTGATTAAAATATTAATTGCTGGTAATTTGTTCAGAATAAATATAAATATTTATTGATCATTAGTTCATATATATTTGCGTTATTGCTAATCAACTCTGGATCGCCGACTGTCCTAACCTTGTAATTGTGCCGTTTCCAAAGAGAACACATCATAATTTGGCGCTCGAGCTTAAGAAAACTTGATTATAAACTGAATGCTTTATTTTAAAATTCATACATAATAACACAAATATTATAACAGAGACACAATGGCAAGCAAGAAATCTAGACGTGTAGATGACAAAAAAATAGAAAATTTAATTAAGGAATTAATAAAATTTAGTCTCAATACAGACTTTGATGAAATTGGGGAGTTAAGGGATAGGTTAATACAATATCTAACCACAGGAAAAATAAATTATACAACATAGCCAGTATAATAAATTCATGGAACATCAAGTATAACAGATATGAGGATGGCACCTCATTCTTGGAACGGATTGAAGAATTGAGGAAGATATATAAGACTACATTTTTTGGAATTTTACGTAGCCTACCTCTGTTATTAAAAGGCGAAGCTCTTTGAAATAACAAGGAAACATGGAAAAATTATTCAGAGTTTGAAACAGATTTTAAATTATTCTTTGCTACAAATACTTCTAGTTTACGATTAGAAGATGAAATTAGAAATAAGACACAAAAAACTCTGAATCAGTAAAAATGTATATCACTTAAATACAAACACTAATAAGGCGACATGGGGAATTTACAAGAGAAGCATCCCTGAAAAGAATTTACAACAATTTGCAACCTAAATATAAATTTTAAGTCCGCCGCACAGATTGTATCAATGTAACAGATTTAATTAAATTAACAGACAAATTTAAAAAAATTGGAACAAGTTATCAACAGTAAAAAGTTGGAAACAAACTCAAATAATAAAATAATTCTGATACAAAGTCGCAGAAAGATACACAAAATAATGATGATTCATCTAAATATGTCAATATCAATAAAAATTATGATTGGGCAACTTGTTGCTAAATAATTATTCCAAGAAACCATGCTCAATACCACAACAACGATTCTGTAATAAATGTGGTAAACCGGGATCGTTTTAAATGTATTGTAAGTGTCACTCGGGAAATTACAATCAGGTTGGAATAAGTCACAGTGTGTCCAGCTAACAAACAAAATAAACACCATGGCACAGCAAAACAATCATTGGACGATACCCATTAAAACATTAGGAGCTTTCATAGACACAGGCGCAGCTAAGTCGTATATTAGTGATGAGTGCTTGAACGAATGTAAAAAACAAAATATTAAGTGTGAAAAAGTGAGACTGAAGGCACACTTAGCTAATGGTAGTATTGTCTACATTACAAAATCAGTGTTGTTAAAATTAGTAGTAAATGGACATCAGACAGAATTAAATTATTAAAACTAGATAATTTAACATATTATCCAATAATAATTGATATGGACGTATTAAAACGTTGGGGCGTTATACTTGACTTTGTCAAAAAGATTTTGTGATCTGATCACAGCATTTACGGTGCCTGAAAGAAGTTTGTTTCCGTTCAAACGAATGTCGTTTGGGTTGTATTCAGCACTAGCAACTTTTCAACGTCTCTTAGATACCGGCCCAGAACTTGAGCCAAGAGCCTTTGCTTACCTGGATGATATTATTATCATCAGCAAAAGCTTGTGAAGAGCACATAAATAACCTAAAAGAAGTATTCCAAAGACTAAAAGAGGCAAAACTAAAGATAAATTTAGAAAAATGCGTATTTGGAAAAACTGAGCTACGTTACCTGGGGCATATCGTTGCCGGAGAAGGCATCAAAACAAATCCTGACAAAGTACAGGCAGTACTCCAAATTCCATCTCCCAAAAATCAGATAGAAGTTTGCAGATTCTTGGGCGCGACTTTATGGTACAGACGTTTTGTACCGTTTTTTTTGACAATTACTAGCCTATTGAATAAATTATTAAAGAAGGGTACAAAGTTTGCTTGGACTGATAAAACCAAGATAGTTTTAAAAAAACTAAAAGAAATGGTGTCTTCAGCACCAATCCTGACGTGTCTTAATTTTGAAAAAAAATTTATATTAGAAACAGATGCATGTAGTTATGGCCTAGATGCATCACTTACACGAAAGTATGACAGAAATAGAAAAATCATTTGCTACGCTAGTAGATCCTTAAACAATGCCAAAAAAAAACTCTACAATGAAAAAAAAAGTGTCTGGCAATTGTTTGGGGAATTAGGAAAATGAGATAATATCTGGAAGGATATCATTTTACACTTGAATCAGACCATCAAAGTTTGAAATGGCTGAACTCACTAAAAAACACAACCGGAAGAGTTGCAAGCTGGATTATGAATCTGCAACAGCATGACTTTACCATTCAGTACAGAAAAGAGTCTACCAATCAATTAGCAAATACCCTTTCTAGAAAACTATATGAGAATAAAATTCTAGTAATTGCAGATAGCCCAAATTGGAGTCATCAACAGAAAATTCTGGTTGAAACTAACTTTGAAAAACACAAAAACTTTAAAATCCAAGATGGCAGACTATTTAAACGAGTATGAGATCAAATCCTAGCCATGCTAAAATAAATAGTCCATGGAGATTATGTATTCTAGCGGCACTAATACAACAATTATGTGAGGAGAATTATTGTCCTCCAGTAGCCGGACATCTAGGAATAACTAAAACTATGAATAAAATCTTTTGAGGTTATTATTGGCCAGAAATAAAAGACGTTAAAAGGTTTATAAAACAATGCATAATTTGTCAAAGGTACAAACCTTTACAAATGCAGATTCCAGGAGTCATCAAAGGTTGCTATATGGAAGAACCATGATATACAGTAATGGTAGATTTAATGGTCCCTATTCAAGATCAAAAAGAAGAAACTGTTACTTACTGGTAATTCAAAATAATTTTCCAAATGGGCAGAATGCAAACCGATTCGAGCTGCTACAGCTGTCAAATTAAAAAAAAATATTAGAGATAGAATATTATTAAAATTTGAAACACCAATTAATATAATAACAGATAATGCTATACAATTTAGTAGCAACATATTCAAACAATTTCTAAAGGAATCGGGTATAATAAAAATTGATGTCCCACCTTACACTCTACAAACAAATCCAGTGGAACGGGCAAACACTTAAACTAATGATAGCAAGTTACGGCAAATTCAATCATCGCTGCTGAGATCAGTATATTCCGGATTTTCAATATGCTATTAACTCAGCCACTTCTGAATTAACACGAGCATACCTTAATTTTGGTAGAGAATTAAGAGCACCAAAAGAGTTTTCAGAAACAACAATACTTTACCTAGCTAGTCCACAACAAAGTAAAAGGTTAAAACATTTAAAAGACATACATACATTAGTCCAGCACAATGTTAGTGAAGCAGCAGAGAAACAAGCTCAATAATACAATCTTAAAAGACGTAATTGGTCACCAAAACTTAGAGATACAGTAATGCGGAAATTAATACTGCAAGTAAACACTTTACCACAAAATTTGCACTAAAATTTGACGGTTTATTTAAAGTATCAAAAATAATATCTCCAGTGCGTTTCAATCTAAAAAACACAATAAACAACAAAGAAATTAAAAATACTTATGTTAAAGATATAAAAGCAATCTAATTGCAGTTTTTTTTTAATTTGTATTTAAAGAAAAAAAAAAAAGAAAAAGAAAACTTATCTTTTGTTTCTATTTTCTAGACAGACATGCTTGCCGATAGTATCCAACAAAACTCCAGAAGTAGATAAAAGAAGCTTTGAGGGCGGACAAGGAGTAAAGAAAACATGATTTTGAGAGATTATATGACAGTCCAAGTTATTCCCAACACCAATAAAAAAAATCAAAACTGTTGAAAATCTCTTCTTTCCGCTAGCAACATCCTCAGCAAGTATCCAACTTAAGAAGAAAAAGAAAACACAGAGAAGAAAAGGATTTAAACTTTTTAGAAGAGATGAATCATTTATACAAACCAAAGTAACTGACGAAGAAAAGCAGAAACTTTATTCTCTTTTAGAAATTGGGAAAAAATGATGCAACTTTAATTTAATTTTGTGTATAAGGGCTTGTTAAATTTATATAAATGTATATAAATGTTTTATAAAAGAAAAGAACTCTTACATAATTTTTGCTGTTTGCAAGACAGAAATGTGACGCACTTGCCCGCTACTGTATAATTTTGCAACAATTACTTGACATAACTTGACACTTGATTTTTGTAAGGAATAGATCTACGAGGTTAGAATTCCTAACCTCATTAGTAGATTTGCTAATAAGGTGCTCAATATTGAAATTATTGGCAGATTTGTCAATATTTTCAAAGTAGAATACCGAGACGGAATTTTATACTGTCATTATTGTCGTGTTAGACGAGCGTGGTAGTTAAAATCTGTACAAGTTGTTTAATTATTTAATTTAATAGTTTAATATTTAATTATTTTTTTTAAACCACATTTTTCAATTTTATTTTTTTCAATGTTGCAGTATTAGTAGTACTAACTGTACTGTAAAAGTTACTTTTATTTTCTTCTTTGTAAGGCGCCTATGCGCAAGCCCAACGATTAATTCGTTTTTCAAGATTAATATAAACTTATATTAGTTTTATTCATATTAATAAGGTAATGATTTTATTTTATTTATTTATTTTATTTTATTTTACATACATGTTTCGATGAGTGAGATCATCATTTTCAATGTATTTATTGTATATTATATTTCAAACTGATTTATTATTATTTAAAAAATTGTTTTTTCCCGCTACCCTGATATCCGTTTTTTATTTATTTAAATTTCTGACTTGAATTTTGATTTTGTCATTTATTAGACGTTACAAATTTAAAGGTTAGATAATCTATCAAATAAATATAAATATTTACATTTTAATTTAAAATTTCTATTTAACTAAAATTTATTTTTATTAACATATCTAGTAGTGGTGAATTATATATATCTAATTGTTCATTTATTACTGTATAATTTTGATTTTTTAAATGTTTTTTAATTTCTAAGCTTTCCAAAAATGTTAAATTTTTATCCGAAATGTGTAGAATATTTAATGATGTTTTTTGGTTCGAAATATTATGTTTATTCAGAATTAAATGTTTAGCAAAATTTGACTTTTCTATATCTTTATATTTTAAAGCTCTTATGTGATCTTTATATCTAATATCAAAATTTCTCATGGTTTGTCCAATATACGTTCCGTTGCAATTACTACAATTTAGTTTATAAATTCCACTTTTATTGAAAATTTCTGTTTTTTCTTTAGCATTTATTAATTTTGTTTTTAAATTCATATGTGTTTTAAATGCAACAGTAATTTGAAATTTTTTGTTTAAATATTTTGAAATTTTTTCAGATAAATTGCCAAAATATGTTATTGAGCAATATTTCTTATTTACTTCTTTTCTAAATGGATATATTTCATTTATGCAAATTTTAAACTGTTTTTTACTGAGAATTTTATAAATAGTTGATTCATTAAAACCATTGTTTTTTGCAATTTGTTTAATTATATTAATTTCATCTTTAAAATTTTGATTATTTAGTGGAATTGAAATAGCTCTATGTATTAAACTATTAAAAACTGATAGTTTATGATTAATTGGATGAAACGAATCTTTTGGTATAATTGTATCTGAAAAAGTTGGTTTTCTATAAATTTTGAAATTGAATTTTTCTTCTTCTAAATTTTGTGAAATAGTTATGTCTAAAAAGTTTATTTGTTTATTTTCTTCAACTTCTAATTTAAATTTTATTGTTTTATGAATATTATTAACATAAGTCAATAAATTTTCTAAATCATTTGTATTTCCTTTGAAGTAAATAAGAATATCATCTACATAGCGGTACCAGAATTTAATATTATGTTTAAAAATAGAATTAAATATTTGTTCTTCTAGAAGAAGCAAAACATTTTTTTAAGGTTAGAGATAGTTTGTCTATATATATAAAATATTTACATTCTGAACTTAATCATCTTTTACACAATTTAGAATTTGATATTTTTGATATGAAAACTAGAGAATTTATAAATATAATAATTAAAAGGAAAAACATAACACAATCTAAAAAAATTGAAAATTTAATAAAAAAACAACATCATCAACATAACAATTATAACAACAATTTAAACCAATTTGAATCAAAATTTATTAACATGTCAGACACAATATTTAATGATGACGAAATTAATTTATTTAATAAAGGACTAAATTTTTGTAAAACATCTTTGGTTATGAACAAAGCAAAAGAAATTTTAGCATGTGAAATAGAATCTGCAATTAAATTAGAAACACAAAATTCAAAATTAAATGTTGCAAATATAATTGAAAATTTTAATATGAATTTAAATAAAAACAGAACATATAATAAAACAATATCTTCAATTAAAAAGAAAATTGAAGAAAACAACTTAATTTGTACTAAAGCAGATAAAAACAACTCTTGTGTAATCTTAACTAAATCAATATACAATGACAAAATTAATGAGTTTATTAAAAATGAAAAATTAACTTTATTTAAGAAAAATCCAAAAGATAAATTTCAAACAGAAATTAGAAAAGTTATAAAAGAATCAAAATTCCTGTTATCTGAAAATGAAATTTATAATCTAATAATTAAAAACCCACAAAATCCTAAATTATATGGTCTTATAAAAATCCATAAAGAAGGAAATCCTATTCGACCAGTTGTTTCATATATAAATTGTCCAAATTATAAGTTATCTAAATATTTAAACAAATTAATTAAATCATATAATTATACACCAAAATTTAGCATTAAAAATACATTAGAATTAACAAAAAAAAATTAGAAAACCATAAAACTAAAATTGACTGTAAGTTAATAAGTTTGGACGTCTGTAACATGTTTTCCAAAATTCCAGCAAATGAATGTTTAGATTTAATTAAAAAGTTTATATATAAAAAAGAAATATGTCCTTTTAAAATAAATGAAATTATAAATTTATTTGAAACATGCATAAAACAAAATTATTTTGTTTATAATAATAAATTTTATCAACAAAATTATGGTTTACCAATGGGGAGTCCAATATCACCTATTTTGGCTAATATTTTTATGGAAAACTTAGAAGAACAAATATTTAATTCTATTTTTAAACATAATATTAAATTCTGGTACCGCTATGTAGATGATATTCTTATTTACTTCAAAGGAAATACAAATGATTTAGAAAATTTATTGACTTATGTTAATAATATTCATAAAACAATAAAATTTAAATTAGAAGTTGAAGAAAATAAACAAATAAACTTTTTAGACATAACTATTTCACAAAATTTAGAAGAAGAAAAATTCAATTTCAAAATTTATAGAAAACCAACTTTTTCAGATACAATTATACCAAAAGATTCGTTTCATCCAATTAATCATAAACTATCAGTTTTTAATAGTTTAATACATAGAGCTATTTCAATTCCACTAAATAATCAAAATTTTAAAGATGAAATTAATATAATTAAACAAATTGCAAAAAACAATGGTTTTAATGAATCAACTATTTATAAAATTCTCAGTAAAAAACAGTTTAAAATTTGCATAAATGAAATATATCCATTTAGAAAAGAAGTAAATAAGAAATATTGCTCAATAACATATTTTGGCAATTTATCTGAAAAAATTTCAAAATATTTAAACAAAAAATTTCAAATTACTGTTGCATTTAAAACACATATGAATTTAAAAACAAAATTAATAAATGCTAAAGAAAAAACAGAAATTTTCAATAAAAGTGGAATTTATAAACTAAATTGTAGTAATTGCAACGGAACGTATATTGGACAAACCATGAGAAATTTTGATATTAGATATAAAGATCACATAAGAGCTTTAAAATATAAAGATATAGAAAAGTCAAATTTTGCTAAACATTTAATTCTGAATAAACATAATATTTCGAACCAAAAAACATCATTAAATATTCTACACATTTCGGATAAAAATTTAACATTTTTGGAAAGCTTAGAAATTAAAAAAACATTTAAAAAATCAAAATTATACAGTAATAAATGAACAATTAGATATATATAATTCACCACTACTAGATATGTTAATAAAAATAAATTTTAGTTAAATAGAAATTTTAAATTAAAATGTAAATATTTATATTTATTTGATAGATTATCTAACCTTTAAATTTGTAACGTCTAATAAATGACAAAATCAAAATTCAAGTCAGAAATTTAAATAAATAAAAAACGGATATCAGGGTAGCGGGAAAAAACAATTTTTTAAATAATAATAAATCAGTTTGAAATATAATATACAATAAATACATTGAAAATGATGATCTCACTCATCGAAACATGTATGTAAAATAAAATAAAATAAATAAATAAAATAAAATCATTACCTTATTAATATGAATAATATAAAAGGATTTTATAAAATAAAAATAGAAAATATAAAATATATTAGTTTTGATTAAAATATTAATTGCTTGTAATTTGTTCAGAATAAATATAAATATTGATTGATAATTAGTTTATATACATTTGCGTTATTACTAATCAACCCTGGACCGCCGACTGTCCTAACTTTGTAATTGTGTCGTTTCCAAAGAGAACACATCATGTAACTCGCATTAATTTGGTATTTTCAAATTTATAAAATTTTTAATAAAAAGGAGGAAGGCAAGGTAAAACTACAACACAACTCGTTAATATCCACTAACTTAACATTTAAATTAAATGTGTAAAAAATGCTTAATTAATTTTATTACGTATTTATATTTAAAAAACTAAACTATAATGTTTTGATTAAAAACACACAGGAATTGAATTGCTGCTTTCTTGTCGTATAGCGTTCTGAAAAAATAGTTCAGATGCAAACTTGTACAATCTAAGAGACTCCGCACATAATTTGTTTAATCTTTCCTTATGTCAAATATCTTCAATGTTGTCACGCAGTATCTTTACATATCAAAGCAAGCTTACTGCGCCAAAATAACAAGCTATGTGATATTAGGTGCTTTTCTTTTGCCAGGTCAGAGGTAAGCTGAGGTAACACTCACTTAACTTCAAAAATGTTTTTTTTTTCTTAAATTAAAATTTACTTTTTGTCGTTGTTTACAATTATATACATATTTAAATGTTTCCATAATATTACGTAATTAATTTTCATCCCGTGATAGGACGCTATGGGCAAGGAAGAAGTAAAATTTTTACTTTAGTTTACTTGCTATTTTACATATGGAACGGTTTGTTAAGTAAGATAAAGTAAGGTGAAATAAGAATAATCAAAAATAATGACTAAAGGAAAGCATATATAGAACGTATTAAACTAAAGTCTTGCAGACCATATATATATATATATATATATATATAAAACAAAAAAATTTAGTTTAAATAAAACAAATATTTGTTAGGTTAGGTTAAGTTATACTGTGATCAACAAACATTGTGGTATTTTAAATATTTGTAGCAAATATTGTGGTTTGAGTGTTTTCATGTTTTCAGGTTTTTCCAAAAAAATACTTTAAAACAATTCTTAAATATCACTGGCACAAACGTCAATCTTCTATAGACTATTTAAACATAATTTATGTTATTTTATATTTTCTATTTTTATTTTATAAAATTCTTTTATATTATTCATATTATTGAAGTAATGATTTTATTTATTTATTTATTTTATTTTATTTTTACATACATGTTTCGATGAGTTATCATCATTTTCAATGTATTTATATTATATAATATTTTATGTATGTAAAAATAAAATAAAATAAATAAATAAATAAAATCATTACTTCAATAATATGAATAATTTATGTTTATTAAAAATATTTAAAAGTCAAATTAACATAATAAATTATAAGTTGTATATTGTTGTGTAAATTTTAAATAATTATTACTTGCAATAAATAAAAAAGTGTTTACACAAAAATAGAATAGTTCAGAAAGACGAGAGTAGACATCTTCATATTCATTTTATTTACATAATTCAGTTAAAGCCAAACTCTACTTGCAAGTTTGTTGTCTACACAATTTTTCTTTGCAAATGAAAAGCTTAAAAATCTATTATGCCAACAATTTGTTCAATTACAAATCTTTATGTACTTTCTGTAGATTTCTCTACCTTTAACTGAAACTATTGTTTGGGCTTCTAGCAGAGGTTTTTTGCACTTTGTGTCATCATGAATAAATTTTCAGTGCTATTTAAACTAATTGCATTAATTAATATTTTACTTCAAAACTCAACAGGTTATATTCTTCATACACTGCCACCATTCTCTCATAGACTTTCTTCGCTTTTTTGTTAAAAACAACATCTATTTTATTTTTAATGATAGTGTAACAACCTCAAAATCGACATATTCCAGAGAGCCTATAGCTCAAGAAATTGAAATTGTCAAAAAACGTACAATATTTTATATTTTACAAAAAAATTAATATTAATAATTTGTGTTACAATATTGTTGGCAAACGTCGTTAACTATTATTAATAGTTATATATTTTACTATTTTATAGTTGTGACACTTATATAATATGGCAGAAATAATAATAATTTAAATATAAAGTGTGTTTAATTACGCAATTTATTTTGAGCTCATTTTGTGCAAACGTTGTTTACTTAGCATACCCTGCGCGCACACTTTTTTGGACTAAGAATCTTCAGAAAAATTTTATTTTGCCGACGTCTTTAAAACAAGTGTCTATTTATAATATGATAAAATAAAGACATAGAGGTTGATCAATATTATCTGCTTTAGGTAAGTAAAGAAACTACTGAAACAAAAAATTAAAAAAAATGTTATTTTTAGCCAAAACAAATGGGACCACATTCAAAAAAGTTATCATCAACAAAACAATTCAAGTTGGCGGGGATACCTAGTATATGGAAGAGGACTTCAACATAAAAAGATGTTTTAAACGTTATAGATAAAACCAAATCATGCACAGGTAAAATTAGATGTAAGTTGTGTGGAGATAATCATAAACACACTGAAATAAAAAAATGCATAAACTGCAACCAAGTATAATAAAAATAGACTTACAGATTATGTAGTTGACGACAAAATAAAGTGAGTTTTGTAGTAAGCGTACTAATTATTTTTAATACTTTACAAATAGTTTTATTTAGGGCCGGTATTATAAAGACAAAATTAATCACCGAATAACAAATCTCAAATTAAATATATTCGATGAATAAACGTATTCCGGTATTATAAAACTAAATTAACTATTCGTAAAATAAAAAATTGCAACGTCGCATTTATATGTTATTTTAATATTGTAGTTATTGATGTGTTGTATTGTAGCCTTTGTTATATTACAATAATCCCCTACAACATTTTGAAAGTCAGTTGCATAACACCTTAGAGCAATCAAACGTTAATTTTCAACAGAAATTGCTCCACATTAAAAATAACCTAAGAAACATGACATGTGTCAAGTTATTCATTGAATAAATTTTAATCCCTAGATTTTGGATGATTAATTTATTCCATAGATTTAGTTACCTACTTTTATTATTTGACGTTTATAATACCGAAATCAGCCAAGTAAAATAATTTACTTGGTTAGTAAATAAAATCTACAGATTTTAATGGTTTATAATACCGGCCCTTAGTGTTGTAACTATCTTGTTCAATATTATTTCTTTACCATTTAACTTTTATCTTTTTTATTAAATCCTGGATTAATTTCACACACAAAATACTAATAATATAATTATAAATAATTCAACAGAATGCAATAAAAAACTAATGGACATTGAGCGCGTACAGGAATTGATGAGCTCTTAAAAAGCAATCGCTATTTTTTTATGTGCAGTTTTCGGTTTTTAGGTAGCAGTAGTTACCAACTATGTAAACACTCACAAAGTACATTTGAAAAAGTCGACCTCTTTGATTTTGCTCAAATTTTCAGAGATCAAAATATAGATGAAAAAAATGAGATTCCCAAAATTTTGGATCTTAGAATAATGCCTGTTCAAAATGACACACATTTGAAGGTCAGAAATTTTACAATAATACGTCTTTTTTAGCTTATTTTGTATCTCAATTTTTGGGCTTCTGGAAAAAGATAGAAAGGTCCACGATGTCTCAAATTATTTATTATTACATGTACTTTGAAACCCATATTTTTATGTTTAATATCGTGGCAGTCATTTTGATATATTAAACTTCAAACATTATTCCAAAAAACCCGTTAATTTAGCAGAATTGCAAAACTTTGATTTCTTTAAACCGTTCTAACTTTGTCAAATCTTTACAAAATGTAATTTACAAGGTCTAGATTTCTTCGTTTTTAATCTCTTTTTAAAGTGATCTTACAAGACTTATAGAATCAATACGTATACACCACTATTTTGATGCAGGAAGTTGCACATATTTTTGCGATCTTCAAAACTTGTAATTTTCAAGTCCCAAAAAAGCGCTGTCACCCTATGTCGATTTTAGTCAAAATTTCAGTAAATACTTTTTGGAGCACATGAAAAAAGGATATCTATATGAGAAATGGTATATCGGGCATTATCAAGAATTTTTTAATATTCAAAAATTGTCAAAATTGGCAAACCGCACATTTTTGTATCTCAGTTTTTGGGCCTTTAGAAAAAGATAAGAAGGTCCACGATGGCACAAAATATTCCTTATTACATGTACTTTAAAACCCATATTTGTCTATTTAATGTTAAGGCAGTCATTTTGATACATCAAGCTTCAAACATTATTCCAAAAAAAAAACCGTAAATTAAGCAAAACTGCAAAATTAAGCTTTGTTTAAACCGTTCTAACTTTGTTAAATTTTAAAGAAATTTGATCCACAAGGTCCATATTTCTTTGTGTTCAATCTTTCTTTAAAATGATTACATAAGACTTATAAAATCTATACATATTCACCACTAATTTGATGCAGGAAGTTGCACATGTTTTTGCGATCTTCAAAACTTGTCATTTTTAGGTCTCGAAAAACCGCTGTCACCTTATGTCGATTTCAGTCAAAATTTCAGTAAATACTCTTCAGATCACAAATAAAAAGTTATTTATATGAAAAATATCATATTGGGCATTATCAAGAATTTTTTCATATTCAAAAATCGTCAAAATTCAGAAAATCTAAATCACTTTTTGTCTATCTTGCTTTGTTTTTGAGATAGTCAACAAATACAAAATATTTAAAAAACTTTTTATTTAGCAAAAAAACACTAACAAAACAACATTACTTTAACAAGTGCGCATTGATGCAAGCTTTTGATACTTGTTAAAACAGTTTTCTTTGGTTCAGTTAGTGAAATTTGATAAAAATGTTGTTCAACATAGAGAACACGCAAATATCATTTTTGTTTACGGACTCTGTAATGGTAATGCCCTAGCAATTGAGATTTCCTGACAAAAAACAACTTTTTTTACGCGTTTTTTAGTGAAAATGTTCACCCATATTATTATCAAAAGTAAAACATCTACAACCAGGCGAACCAGCACAACGACTTGCATTTTCTCAATGGCTTCTTGATAATACCCAATATACCATTTTTCATATAAATAACCTTTTTTCTTGTAGTCTGAAGAGTATTTACTGAAATTTTTACTAAAATCGACATAGGGTGACAGCGTTTTTTCGTGACCTAAAAATTACAAGTTTTGAAAATAGCAAAAACATGTGCAACTTCCTGCATCAATATAGTGGTGAATATAAATTGATTCTATAAGTCTAGTGTAACTACTTTAAAGAAAGATTGAACACGAAGAAATCTAGACCTTGTGGATCAATTTTCTTTAAGATTTGACAAAGTTAGAACGGTTTAAATAAAGCATAATTTAGCAATTTTTTCAAAATTTTAGTTTTTTTTTTATCTATTGGTTAAAGCTTGATATATCAAAATGACTGCCCCAACATTAAATATACAAATATGGGTTTTAAAGTACATGCAATAAGGAATATTTTAAGCCAACGTAGACCTTCTTATCTTTTTCCAGAAGCCCAAAAATTGAGATACAAAAATGTGCGGTTTGCCGATTTTGACAATTTTTGAATATTAAAAATTTCTTGATAATGCCCGATATACCATTTCTCATACGAATAACCTTTTTTCCTGTGTTCTAAAGAGTATTTACTGAAATTTTGACTAAAATCGACATAGGGTGACAGCGCTTTTTTGGGACCTGAAAATTACAAGTTTTGAAGATCGCGAAAATATGTGGAACTTCCTGCATCAAAATAATGGAGTATACGTTTTGATTCTATAAGTATTGTGTGATCACTTCAAAAAGAGATTAAACACGAGGAAATCTAGACCTTGCAAATCAAATTTTGTTAAGATTTGACAAAGTTAGAACGGTTTAAAGAAAGCAAAGTTTTGCGATTTTGCTAAATTTACGGGTTTTTTTGGAATAATGTTTAAAGCCTAATATATCAAAATGACTGCGACGATATTAAACATTATAATATGGGTTTTAAAGTACATGTAATAAGGAATAATTTGAGCTATCGTAGACCTTTCTATCATTTTCCAGAAGCCCAAAAATTGAGATACAAATTAAGCTAAAAATGACGTTTTATTGTAAAATTTCTGATCTTCAAATGTGTGTCATTTTGAACAGGCAATATTCTAAGGTCCAAAATTTTAGAAATCTCATTTTTTTCATCTATATTTTGATCCCTGAAAATTTGAGCAAAATCAAAGAGGTCGACTTTTTCAAATTGGTCGAAAAGTAATGGAATTACCCATATATATATAATTATAGATGAAACTTTAGTCTGTAAAATGAATGATCAATTTTATTGTAGATTTAAAAATTAAGAACATGTTTAACTTTTTCTGTATATTTGACGCAAAAAATCAATTATAAGATAAACTAAAACATATATGTACTTAAACTTTCAATCTACAATAAAATTGATGATCATTTGTGCATTTTACAGAATTTTAAAATTTCAAGAATATATATACATACAATTAAAGATTAGAATTATAGACACTGTCAAATAGGCATAATAGTTTTATGTAAAAATACGACAAAAACACGTTTAAATATTTTTTTGCTTTTATATTTAATTCGTCTTTATAAACGATATTTCTGTGGTCTTTTCCAACCATTATCCTATTTGCACCTCTTATATGATTATAAAAAAAACTAATTTAATTAAATGCCTAACAATATATAATATTAATTTATAACAATATTTAATAAACTGACCTTTAAAGCAAAATATAATTTTATATGTAAAAAAATACTAAAAATTTTCTCTTTAAAACACTGATTCACACTTCCTAAACACACAATATAATAAAATACTGATTTTCACTATAAACACAACTAATATGACAAATTAAACAAACGTCAATATGACTTTTGTTTTGAATCTTGATCAAGACTCTTGATCAACTGATTTATCAACGACGGTAGAGCCGCCTGTTGGTCATCCCTATAAAAAAAACCATAGAGCTAAAACAATGTAGAACATGGGTTTGGCAGTTTATGGATAAGAAAGCATACGGAGCACCCTGATTATAACATATTTGTTGTGCTATTTATGTGATTTGTGTAAGTTGTGTATTAAATATCTTTATTATAAAAGGTCAGTAATAAAAACTCATAATATACAAATTTGAATGACAATTACTGTTGTCAATTTTAAATTAACAGCCAATTCCTGCCGCTTCCAATCGAGCGACAAAAAATAAAACTCTTCAAAATGGCGACCTTCCGTCACAAATCGGCAACGGTGAGCTGCCATTTTGTTGTTTATTTCCGGAGCAACAAGTACCGCTCTAAAAAAGCGGCCCGCTCTTATGTTCCTGTACGAACACAACTGATCTAAATATATTGTATTTAAATGTCACAGCATACTTAATAAGTTAGATAACTTGCAAATCTTATTCAATGAAAAAAAAAGCGACATTGTAGTAATAACCGAAACATAGTTATAAAAAAATGAAAAATACTACATACAATTTTCAACAAATAATGTATTATTTGAAACGCGTAACAAGAAGAAGAGAGGTGGTGTAGCTATATTATAAAAAAAAAGAATTTCTGTATAAAACTTTACTATAAGTATCTCAGCATAACTGTAGCTATTTAAAAACTAAAATAAATAGCTTAAATCAGAAAATAAGAATATTGGCTTTTTACAGACCACAAAATACATACTTTCATTTCAACACTTAAAAAAATTATTAACAAAGAAAAAAACTTAATTATTATAACACAAATCATTCAGAAAATAATGAAAATACCTTGCAGTATACGCATACTTTGACTCTATTCAACTTTAAAATAATAATCAACTAAATATAGAAAATAGTAGCAGTATAAGATAAAACTTGTTCTATAGGGTTTTCCAATAAGTGGTTTCATTTTGATATTAAAAAAAAACGAGTGTTTTTTAAGAGAAATCAATAAATGTTTATTTCATTGTAAAGAGGAAGGTATGCCATTAACATTTGAAAACGATATCAGTCAAATGGCCGCCACGGTTACTGTTGCAGTACCACATTCTTTTCATAAAATTTTCCATGACCAATTTGCAACAAATTCCATCTTTAAGGTCTTCAATCAATTGTGGAGCATTGGCATAGACTTTATCTTTCACGTAGCCCCAAAAAAAAAAGTCTAAGGGTGTTAAATCACAAGATCTCGGTGGCCAATTGTAATCACCTCTTCGATAAATAACACGGTTAGGAAACTTTTCTTGCAAAATTGCGATTGTTTCCTTGCTTGTGTACGTAGCGCTGCCTTGCTAAAAATAAACGTTGTCCACATCAATATCTTCCAATTCTGGTCATAAAAAATCATTAATAGCTTGGTAGCGCTATCTATTCACCGTAAAAGTTGCAAAAGTTTTCAAAAAAGTAGGGTCCAATCACACCGCCTGCCCAAAAATCGCAACAAACAGTGACACGTTGAGAATGCAAAGACTTTTCAACAATTATTCTTGTATTTTTTGAGCCCCAAATGCGACAATTCTGCTTATAAACTTAGCTTCCAAGGTGAAAATGGGTCTCATTACTAAAGATGATTTTTCAATGAAATTTCGGATCATTTTGATACGTTTGAAGGACTCAATCAGCAAAGATACGACGTTTATGGTGATTGAACGGCTTGAGTTTTTGTGTTAACTGAACTTTAAAAGCCTTAAAACTTAAGTCTTTATGCAAAATACAGTGTAATGTCGTTTGTGAAATGTCTAATTTCAAAGATCGACAAGGAATCGACAAACCTGGGTTTACTTCAACACTACGGGCTACTTCAGCAATATTTTCATGTGATCTTGAGCAATGCACACGGTTTTGATTTTTCACACTACAAACTTGTCCCAACAGTTCAAAATTTTTTTACCATGTTTACTATTGCCGGCCTAAAAGGTGTTTTACGCCGACCAAAGTTTTAGTTTTGCGAACTGTAACTGAAAAATTTTCACCATTTTTGTAGTGAATTTTAATAGTTTTAATGCGTTGTTGAAGCGTGTGTCGTTTCGTTTTCAATAATGGCGTAATTTTTACTTGTCAAATGTCAAAATATATTAGCTTCAAAATTGACAGCTGCTCAAATAGCCTGCTGTTCAAAATAAAACTTTTTATTGGAAAACCTCATATAATTGATCATATTGCCACAAATTCAAATAGCTTTAACTTACAACTTTCCAGACTTAAATCACAAACTAATAAAAATTAAAGGTACTTCTTAATTAAAATAAAATTAAAAAATACATTTAAAAAACTAACAGTTACTGATTAAAACAGGTTTAGAAACATTGTTATTGCACTGATCCTACCAACAAACTGCAAAACTTTTTATGAACTAATAAAATATCATAAACCAAGCAAAACCGCAAACCACAAGAATAAAAACAGGGCGATACAGAAATTAACTTAATTTTATAATATAAATTATGGAACTGTAAAAAAAAATGTTAGTATGTTGCTATAAAAAAAAACATAATAATGAATTATAAATAGAACATAAAAAGTCTAACAAATTTAAAGTCGCAAATTATAAAACAAAAAAAAAACATAAATAAACATCTGGAAGAGACTAGTAGTGATTTAAGAAATATGTGGAAGACTATTAATAGACTTTTAGACGGAAATAACAAAAGAATAGAAACTATATCTATATATACAGGGAGTTTATAAATGAATGGGATTATGTAATCACTGTAGAAAAATTAATTAATCAACCAACTACCAGAAGTCAGACAAAGAAACTGTACACTCAATAAAGTTTCTTGTAAGTTAGCTTTGACAACAAAATTAGTTTTATATATCATATATAATAAATCTTTTCAGATGATGGCAGATGAGATTCTGCCGAAACGTCGAAATATAATAAATCGTCAAACGCGAAAAAAACCGAACATAAATAAAAATAAAAATAATTATATTTGCAAAAATTTAAAATATAATACATATGCAAAGCCCAGTACATACTACAGGCCACCAAAAGCTCGGTCTTAAAAAAACAGTTTTGCTGTATGCAAATTTACTCTTTAATAATGAATATAATTATAACTGATATGCAAAGAGTAAGTTTATATGGAAATTTATTTTGTATAGATTTGTCAGATTATGCGAGCCCTACAAGACAACACGGATATTGCGAAGCCTAAGTGCATATGTTTATATTGTCCACGGTTTATATGACGCCCAACGGTGTTGCCAATTTTGTAGCTATTAAATCGCATAAGATATTAGAAAATGAATCGGACAAATATTTTAATAAATGTGGCTGTTGAATATAAGTAATTTATCACATAATAATTTTAAATAAATAATATTATGTTAGTATTCTATTGTTATATATAAATTAACGTAAACAAATAAATCTATACAATAGCTAATTGTTGTTGTGACATACTTAGTTATTTCTAAATATCACATATTAAAATTTAAAAAAAATATATTAATGTATGTAGTAAGTTTTATGATTGGTTATTAATAACAATACTTATAATTTGTTAAGTAAAAAATAAGGGTCTCTGGAGATGTTTGTGACATTGCTCTACTCAAAAACATCTTAGTTTAAACTATTATTTTATGAACTGAAACGCTTAAATATTTATGGAAAGAGTGAACAGAGGGTTAAGAGTCGGTCTATAAGAACGACAAGTTGTTTTTTCTTACACTTTTGAACAGAGCATCACATCCCTACCTAATATTTAAACAGTTAAAAAAGTTGACAGCGTTTTCTTTGACTTTACTAGACTCATCTTGCTAGCAATGGAAAAGTCTACAGGTTTTGCCAAATATAAAATAGATTGGATTCTAACAGAAAACCAGAAAGTTCATCTAACTTTAAATATTAAAATTTTATGACCCAACTGACCAAAACAATCTAAATCAGTTTAATGATAAAGTTACTTTTCAGGCTGATAAGCCAAAAATCTAATCTAACTTAATAATGAGATAAAGAAGGCAATAATAATATACAAAAATTAAGGCTAAAAATCCGTTCTTGATTTCTCCAACATTCCGCTTCCTTTTATTTATGACAAAGAAGCTTTGAATTTACTTTAGAAAACAAAGCCAAATTGTTTTGTTGACAACTCCAATGCACGCCGTTCTACGACAAAGACTTAGATTTGGATCACTTAAAAAAAAATCCACAAAAAAGTTAGATATTGTCTGCAGCGTACTAATTTTGCTTTGATTTTTTAAATTGGTTTGACCGTCTAAAGTAAGATATCTTTCCTCATTTTAAACCAAAATTAGAACTAAGTCCGGAATGCATTCTAATCAAAGCTTGAGAGCATTTTCTTACAAAGCTGTAAGGTTCTCTACTAACATTACAAATACAATACCTTGGACAAATTCAGGAATCACACGAAAGCTAAAAATCTATTGCTAAATTATCAACATGGTTTCATATATTCTTTTAACTAACTAGAGTTAAATCTGTTCACAACAACAAAAACTATCTTGCAACAAAAAAAAATCGGAGTTTTGTACTAAAAATGCAAAAATTTAAAAAACTTAATAAATAAATTATTTTTATACCAATTTGTTAAATATATTTAAAGGTTTTTTAATTTTAAAATGAGAAGACAAAAAACACCTTGCAATAAATAAACACTTTACTTACACAGACGTCGACACGATCATCTATTGCAGCCGCTGCAACTAATGCTATCTGTTGCCGCCACTCAACCAATACGCTTTGCTTCTGAATGCAGTTAGACTTTAACACTACAAGGAGGGCTGTACTCTTTTGGAAGAAGTTGTTAAGAAAACACCCTTCTTTGTGTTTAGAAAACTCTCCAACGTGCGCACACATAAAGAAGATGAGCTAAACGAGGTCAATAATACGATTAGAATTTACACGAATGGTTCAAAAACCAATAAAGGCGTTGGAATGACACTCCTGGCTGCAGATAGGCAAAGGAAACAATGACTGTTTCAAATGCTAAGACAGCCGATCACCAGCCGATTACTATTTGTGACTGTCCAGAAAAAACTTGCAAGTTATGACAGGATTTTTGACAGAACACTGCCAACTAAAAAACACATGCACACGATTGGTATTGAAAATAATCCAACATGTAGAGAATGTGAAATAAATGACGAGACGATCGAGCACGTGCTATTTACATGTCCGGTTCTCTCATACAATGTCTATGTTAAGAAGCTAGTTTGGCATGGCCAGTATAAGGGAGACCCATCTAAGCGTTGTTCTTGCATACAGTTAAATGCCAAGACAACAAAATAAGGTTACCACTGGAGGAGGTACAAAAGGTCTAATGAGGCCTACGTGCAGTAGACTTTGATTTACCTTTTAACTTTCAAATCCAAATCCACCCAACCAATAAAAATACAAAAACTTAAATTTTAAATTCAAAAAAAGATTTAAAAAATACAGAAAAACAAAATAAGACATACGTTTTCAACATTAACTTGACGGCAATAAAGCTTAAAAAGTTTTATAGCTACTACTATAAAGAGATAGAGATTAAAAAAAAAAACAAAACGTCACTTTTTTAAATATTAGCTCATCCGCATTAATTTTTAAAAACTATCTAAGGAAAAGCCTGTATCAATGTAACACAAATGTTTGGGATTCTAAAATAAGCATTATAGACAACCTTTTGTTAAAGAATTTTTGTTTAATATTGTATTCCTTTTCAAACAAATCCACTTGCAACACAACAAAGCTCAAATAGGCAACAAGTTGTTTATCATATTGAATCTAATCATTGCAACATCTTTGGACAGCATTATGTTGTCATTAATTGACAATTTGATAACACATGACATAAAAATTTAAAAAAAAATATTAAAAACTGCTATAGCTCGAGTCTTACAACTGGTTTGAAGAGGATTGATAAGTTTAGAAAGTAATGCAAGCATTAAATTTAACATGTTGCCATTTAAAAAAATAAAGTTAGTTGCTATAGCAACTATACTAAAAATAAAAACAAATATGTGTGAGCCTGCTTTTATAATACTCAAAAAACTATTTAAAATGGTTTTTGAATCATATAAATTGCTTAAAAAATAACGGAGTTATTCAGCCGTACGGTTTTTGTCTAACACCCTGTATATAATATTTCTCTTCTTGGTGCATACAGCAGATACAATATTAGGTCTATCAACGTATCAAATCAAAAAACATATACACCTCCAAACAATAAATAATAGCTGAGGAAAATACAATATAACTTGTAATTCTGTTACTGCATTCAATACTCTTCTAGAACAAATAAATAAAAAATCTTGTCACTTACATTAAGACATTAATGGCCGATCTCACCGACACTTCTTATATCAATACTTACGTAAAATTTTGATTACAGCTAACTTTTACTTAAATTTTATATACGTTTCACCAGTCATTTAAAACAGATACTTACGCTAAGAATAGTAGAGTTTCTGACCATCGAGCGGCACATCAGATATCAGCCAATATACATTATATTGACTCTAAACTTTGCTTGCGCTTTTGTAGTATTGTGTGTACAATTTAATATTAATATAACCATAAAATTAAATGTGTTTGTTGACATTTAAGGTTGTTTATTCGTTTCTGGAAATTACAGAAACTGAAACATCGATTTTAAATGAGAAAACATTTGCTGATAAAATGAAACATAAATTACAAATAAAAAATCTAATAGCTGAAAAATCAAAATAAAACTATGAAAAGAAAATGAATTTACTTATTAATTACTAAAAAAACAAATTTTATTTTTATTAAAATTGCGTTTTTATATTGTAATAAATAAAAATAAAACTTGTTATTATAGTAAACTTGTCTTGGAATGACATTATTAATTATATTTATAATAATAATATCAAATGAAATATCATCTCGTGCAATTATTATATTTTCCATCTTATATTAATTTTTTTACTTAACACCTGCTATAAAAATCACAAACTTGAGGTAAAGTACACGGTAAGCCCTTGATATTTTCGACTTATATTTAACCATTAGTTAAGGGTTAAGATTGCGTTTAAATGGACGGTGCAACGCGCTAACTAGAGCTTAGCTATTTTACTAGTGGTTAACATTTAAGTAGTGTCGGTGATATGGGCCATAAAAGACTTTTTAATTAAAATTTTTATAATTTTTGTAAATTATGTAATAAGTTTAGTTAAAAATTAATTATAATGTATTTAAATGCAATAAGCATTATACGGCTTTAAACAAGCTTTCTTGGCGTATAAGAGACAATTTGTATAAATGAATTTAAATGTTTTTTTTGCATGCTCACTCTGAAAAATAGTTTTTCCGCCCGTATTTCAGTGCCGCTGAATTATTTGACGTCTGCTGAGGGTTACGCTTTTAAAACATAGATAAAGTTAGTTTAAAAATTAATATGTTTATTGAATATAAAACTTTTAATTTTAATTATACTAAATTAACAGTAAGTATTACTAAAAAATTAAATTAATTATTACATTATTGCATTACAAGACTTCTTCGTTACGACATAACAATATTTGACAATTTAAACATTAATCTTTAAAAAAAACATTGTAACTTTATTGTTACCTTACCGGGCAAGCAAAAAACAGTCGTAAGCACCACAGGCAAAAAAGCGTTTGCAGCACTTTGCTGTCTGCTGCCATGCCATCGCTTTGCTCGTGCGGACAAACAGCGGCGTGCTGCAATAATACTTTTCTGCCTATAATACTTAATATATTAATGTATTTAAAATAAATAAAATAGTTTTTATAAAAAAAAAAAAATATTTATATATATATATATATATATATATATTTTCACTTATCATTACCTCTTTAATTCAACACTACGTGCGTAAAGATTTGCATGTGTGCGTTTTTTGATTTTTGCATTATGAGTATTCTTTTAATTTTTGAATGTTTGTATTTCTTTTAGTTTATGATAATAAATAAACACTCTGAAAAGTCTTTATTTTGTTTGATCTTACACACGCCTTGTTTTATGCTAATTCAATTTACATCAAAATAATAAGTATCCAAGCTTTTATAAAAAATCTCTAAGCTTTTATGGATTTTTTAAACAAGTATTTAAGCTATTATGAATTATAACACGCCTATATCATGTCTAGGTGGTTTTGAACTACATACTTTACTTATTCCGTATCTAAAATTATTATTATATTATAAGCAAATAATAAATAAGTAAAATAGTTATACTGAATTTAGTTCTCTTTCTGGTTAGGTGGTAGAGTGCCATTAGTAGTATTGTTATCACATCTACAAGAATATCGGTAAACTTTTCTCTTTAGAAAAATATTAACACGTACAGCGCCGTTTTTAAATTAAAATTAGTTTTTATGGGACAAAACGCCAATCAACTCAATATCTAAACCAGAGGTGGCCAACCCAAACGATCTAGCGGGCCACTTTGGAAATGCATCACAACTCCGAGGGCTGCATATAAAATTATATATGGCTATGTATGAGTCAAGTGTATGGAATAATTATTTTTTTGCTCAAATTATTTTCAGATTTTTTTAGTTTTTTGCGTTTTATGACATTTTTTATCGTTTTGTAATTTTTTAGGATATCATTTTTTTTAGCAGAAAAAATTGTAAAGAACTTTTTCTTTAAAAATGTTTAAAGAATAATATTTCACAGCCAAAAGTTTTATTTTTTTTAAGATGATGGATATCTTTTTTTTTTTCAAATATTAATAAGAACGTGCTTTTATATGTGCAAAAAATATCTTTAAAATTTCAATAAGTGCCGTGAACTACGCGAAATACCTTACAATGTATCTACAGAAATACTCAAAAATAGAGAAAAAGGTTTAAATATATTATTATTTGAACAATTTTGAAGAAAAAAGTTTCCTACACTTTTTCTTAAAAATTAAATCTTGAAAAACGATCATAAAATATGAAAAAAACGCATATAAATTGAGTTTTTCAAATTTTGATTGTTTATTACTTGGAAATGGCTCACTGAAAAAATCTTAAAAAAATTCACATGATCAGGATTCATACAAAAAAAGCTGTTTCAGTGGTTTGAGCAAAAAAAACATTTTTTTTGTACAGTTGAGTCATACATGATCATATTCATAGATTAGATTTAAACCTACTATAGACATTTTTTTGGAGTGAAGAATTGAAACATAATTTATATTAATTATTAATGTGTTAACTATTTTTTTTTTAATTTTAGAGTCGACTACTAAGATCATTAGCTATTTATTGAGACTTTGATGCCAGTTCTTATACATTAACTTAACCTAATATCACAGATGACTTTGAAGCTGTAAAAAGCTTTGATGCTAGACCTTAAAAATTAAAGTAACTAAACATAATATCACAAACTAACGTAATATCACAGATGACATCAAAGCTGTAAAATGCTTTGATGCCAGACCCTAAAAACTAACTAAACCTAATATCACAACTTAACCTAATATCACAACTTAATGTAATATCACAACCTAACTTAATATCACAGATGACATCAAAACTGTAAAATGCTTTGATGCTAGACCCTAAAAGACTAACTAAACATAATATCACAGATTGCACCAAAGTTGTAAAAGACTACGATACTTTAAACATCTCAACAACACAAACTGATCAATAAAAACAAATAAATAAATTAACACCAAAATCATTACAAGATAACACAAAACTTGGTTTCACCTGTTTGAGGAGTCCTGCGTCTTTTAAAAACTGAACGCACCTTCCTATGAACTCTTCTCTATTTGATAAAGCAGACGCCACGTTGTTAGGGAGCTCGAGCCGATTACGGTGGAGAAGGTAGGCTAGGCATTCCTCCAAAATGTGCTTCACCGTTAGAGGGTTGTGACATGTTTGACATGTTGGTTGTTCGTCGCTAGTCAGGAGATACAAAGAAGTCAAGTTGGTATGATCTATGCGCAAGTGACATAGGACAACTTCCTCTCTCCTGTTCAGATCTACCGGCGACTTCCATGCCGTCACAGAGAGCTTAATTTCTTTTAATTTCCTTTCTAAGCCGTTTCATACTCTTTGCCAACCCTCGATGACCTTTGATATGACGTAACCATTGAGATCATCGGGTCTTACGGGAATGTTGTTTGAGAGTTTTTGCGTCAGTCGCTTGACGGGCGGCTTTATCTGCCAGCTCGTTGCCCTCAATATCCACATGACCCGGTGTCCAGACAAAGATAGCTTTTTGTCCAAACCCGGCCAGGCGGAATATCGAAGTTTGTACAAGCTGGACCAGCGGATCGACCGAGTACATAGACTGTATACTCAGGATGGCACTCAGCGAGTCGGAACAAAGAAGGAACAAACTGTGAGATGACGTATCACAGTTTAGCAGGGCTTTATGCAAAGCATGTAACTCTGCGGTGTATACGGAGGCTTCTTTAGGGAGAAACCACCGTCTAAAACGAAAGCACTTCCCACCCCCCGATCCGTTTTCAAACCGTGTGTTTACTATTATTCTGAAACTAATAGTCTGCTCTGCTACCAACTGTGCGTGCGTATCTAGGGATGGTCGGTCACTGCGTCACTTAAGTCACTTAAGAGTGAAACATAGAACCTGTTATATTAGATTGAATGTTTTAAGCTGTGCTTGCATTGCAGAATATAATTTAATTATTCTGCAAGCTCATAACTGTAAACTTATAAATAAAACATGGAATACTGTCACATATGCACAAAAATATTATTTTAAATCAAAGTAATTTTTTTCTCACATTTTCTATAGTTATTTTTTGAATATATGGATGCACAAATAATGTATTTTTTATGCAAAAGTTTTTACTACTATTATAAAATAAATATATTTTGTAAAAGTGTGATAAATCTCGCGGGCCGAAAAAATGTTCAAGGCGGGGCTGCGGGTTGGCCACCTTTAATCTAAACGATAATATTTTAGTCATCACTCTTTTTATATGTTAAACTACATACATACAATACTCTATGTTTCTATGTTTTTGATTAAAGATTTGAAGTTATATTTAACGAGTAAAAAATTAACAAAGAACGCCACTTTTTAAAAATTAACTGCGGAGAAACTTTTTGCATCAAATTTATGCAAACTTGAGGACACAAATTAGACTTTTTTTTACAATGTGTGAAAATGTTATTCAATTATATTTACGCGTTTTCTTGCTGAGTTTGATTTTGTAAACCTTTATATTAGCGCAACTTAAGAAAAAACTATATAACTGCTTTTTTTTTGGTGTGCCGTCTTCAACAAAAGTATATTGTTGATTTTTTTTTCTTTTTCCATTTTCTTTAACACCTTTTTGTTAGTAAATCTGTCAGTCTATTTTATTTTCAAAATTCACATCAAATCACATCTCAAATGCTTCTATTTTGTTACATATAATACTATATCATATAATAGTCTATCTATCTCTATACCATATAATAGTACAAAAAGAATGTAACATTGTACACTTCTAATTTTAAAAGAGTTACTAAAATAGTTACTGCAGAAAACCGTTTTATTTTAATGAAAGTGCTGCGGGTTTGTTTAAATATGTTTTTTGTTTTTAGGTTAAAGTTATTGTTTTTGTTTACTCATATACTTAGATGTTTGTGGATTCTTTTAATGTTTTATTGATTGAACAGTTAGCTGTGTGTTTGCTTATCAACATAAATTGGGTTTTGCTATTATTCATTCATTCACTTATTTTTTAGATGCCTTCCGTAACTATCGGCATAGCAAATGTTATTTACGGGGTTATCATTGTCTCAGAGTATAGGTTAAAAAAAATTGGGGATAAGGCACATTCTTGTTTAATTGATTTGTTTTTTAATGTTTTTCATTCAATGCTTATAGTGGCATTTTGGTTGTAATAAAAAGACTCTGAAACACGTAAATCTTTGTTGTTCAGTTTATTTCTTTATAACAATTGGATTAGTTTTTGTGTGGTACTTTGTCAAATGCATTTTTGTAGTCAATAAAACATGTATACACACTTTGGTTAACATCACACTGTACAAGCACTTTAAAACTAAACCGTGCTTGAAGTGCCACTAACATGTTGAACCATTTAAATATTAAATGTATTGGGTAGATAGATTAAGCGATGTTTATGGATTTAATTATAACGTATATTCATGTAACTTATATCAAACCGTTGCGCACGGTGGTTAATACAGAACTAAAAACAAGGTTGTTATATGTATATAAAGTATATAGAAACATGCAACTTGGGTTGCATGCCATGCAACTCAAGTTGCATACTATACATTTGTGTTATTAATGTTTCATACTACAACACTTCTCCTTAATACAAATGTTATAAATGATTAACTTATAATTAACAAAGAATTGAACATTTAGAAATAAAAAACATAGAACATATAAAATCTTTATAAACAAAATTGTCTTTTTGTCAATAAAATGTAATGATTACAATAATTGGCAAGTGTTATAATTTTCCTCCTTAATCTATACATTTCAAATCTATTGCATCTAAATCTACACTTGTTTTTAAATTTGTCAAACTTTGTTTTTATTAAAGGTTTTGTTAATAGATCTGCAATATTATCTTCTTTTGGACAATAGACACATTTAATAACTTGGTTATCAACATTTTTCTTAATGTAATACGCTTTTATATAGATGTGTTTTGTTCTTACACTAATCCGTTCTTCTTTTATTATTCGTAAGCAGCTCTGATTATCAACATGTATTACAGTTGGCATGTTTGTAACAATGAAGAAATCCTTTAAAATATTTTGAAGCCAAATGCACTCTTTGGTTGATTCTGCTAAGGCAATGAGTTTGGCTTCAGTGGAACTAAGGGCAACTATATTCTGTTTTCGACAAATCCAGCTTATTAATCCTCCAAGAAAAAAAACATACATACCCACTGTTAGATTTTCTCGTAATTTTGTCTTCTGCCCAGTTTTCATCTGAATATGCCAGGAGATTATCGTTTGCTTTTGAGCCTAATTTCAGTTTTTGATTTCCAGTAACTTTTAAATATTTGATAATTCTTTTAATTTCTTCCCAGTCATTTGTTGTCGGTTTTTGGTTTTAAATACCCATTTGCAACCTATAATGTCTACATGCCTTGGTACATTTATAATTGACCATGTCTTATTATCGTTTAAGGATTTAATTTTATCATTTATAACTTTAATCCATAAGTCTTTGTCGATATTGTTTATGGCTTGGTTATAAGTCTGTGGTTCCGTATTTGTAACTAGATAACCGTGATAGTCTGACAGTTTTGGTGGTAGTGTAACGAATTATTAATATTATTTATTAAAATAATGCCCAACCGTTCGTCTGTTTATGTCGGATAGTATCACGAACGCGCGCTTGTTATGCAGCGTTATTCATAGACATTCTTGTCGAACACACGCATAACAAACCGCGTGGAGTATAACACGTATGCTAGGCAACCCTGGTTGCAACTAGCTGTATTCGGGGTAGCCTACCTTGCTGCCATTAATTAAACATCGTAATTAGCCGGCTACCGACACTTTTCATGTCCGCAACATGATGTTTAATTGATGACGCAACAAACCTGCGTGTTTGTCGGCTTGCCACTCCGTTGTTTGAGGATGCACGCAAATCTAACCTATCAAACCACGTGCAATCCCATGTAATCAATAAGGCCCATAGGCGTCCCATATGGGGTTTGCCATGGGTAAGACAAACCTCCGCCGGAAGTAAGAAGTAACGAGGAGTTTCTGTGTGCAGTAATTAGTAATTTGCTATTAATAGGTAAATCACTAGTTACTGTATGCAACCGTCCGAACCCGGCGGACGTTTGTTTCTTTTGTATATATTTTAGTAATTAAGTGGAATTGGGTTTTAAGATTTTGTAGGATTGTTTATGTATTGTCAGGAGTCATTTTGTTTAATTTAGTTTTAATTAATTAGTTTGGGGTGTATAGGCCACCCCTATGCACACCCCATTTATGTTGGCTACCTTGTTCCCGCTCTTCCTCTTTCCACCAAATTTTGTTTATCCCCTCTCTTTTCTTTCCCTTTAAATACCGCCGTCTAGTCCTCATAAATTGAATTGAGTCCAGTGGTCCAGTCGGGAAGCCAGCCCAGGAAGTAAAGTCCGAATTGAGTCCAGTGGTCCAGTCCGGAAGCCAGCCCAGAAAGTAAAGTAGAGTTGAGTCCAGTCCGAGTTGAGTCCAGTCCGAGTTGAGTCCAGAATTGAGTTGAGTCCAGTCCGAGTTGAGTCCAGTCCAGTAACTCCAGTCCGAAGTCCAATATTGAATCCAGTGTGAGAACCGAAATCCGTCCTGAGAAATTACCAGACCAGATCCGAATACACAGATATAACCGTAAGTCGAGCCGACAATCTCCCAAGCCCCATTGAAATTTCTTTTTTTTCTTTTCTCCTTAAGCCAGAGTGTGCGGCAGCCGGAAGGCAAGCCACCTCCAGATTCCCGATCCAGTTCTAAATTCCTACCGACGTTTCCCGATCCATCTTCCTTTTGATATTTGTTAACAATATTTTTTGTATCTTTTTTTTTTTGGGTTTTTTTTTTAAATTTTCTACGAGAATAAATGTTTTCTTGTGTTAACCCGTGTATTATTTACTTTGTGTCCACACTCCGGTGTGGTGGCGCCCGAGCACCTTTAGTCTCCGGCCAATTAAGTGAGGGAACCCTGTTGATCCCGACTGCAGATACCCCCGCACAGGTGACGCCTCACGTTTCATAGACAAAAGACGTCACAGTAGTACACCTTTATTACTTCTTGCCGATATTCTTGCAGGCTCAATAATATTGTGCTCGTCAGGCATTTTATGTTCTCCGTGATCGTAATTATTTAAATAAAATTTTAAATACTCACCACGGTCACTGCCCGCTTCTTCCTCTTGATTTTGCTCCTCTTAAATCCCGTCCTCTTTTTTATCTTCCTCTAGAGTTTTGTTTTCTTGAGTAAGTGGGTAGTGAACGTCTGTTGTTTCTGTACTTTTGTTGTTGCTTTGTTTCTTTTTAACGCTATGATTACAAAATATTACGTCTCTAGAAATTATCACCTTTTCTTTATGACGTAGCATCAATAGGCCTTGGACTCGGAATCAAAACCAAGTAAAATTGCGTCTTCTGCTTTCGGGTCAAGTTTTTTTCTTCTTGCATCAGGTAATTTTGTAAGGCATGTCATTCCTAAAAGGTGAATGTTTCTATAGATTGGCTTCCTGTTGAACCATAGTTTGTGTGGTGTTTTCTTTATATTTCGTGATGGTAAACAATTTTGAATGAAATTTGCAGTCATCACTTCAAAATGATTTCTCCAATCCGGAATCAAATAGCATACATCTGGCTATTTCAATCAGGTAACGATTGCGACGTTCTGCTACACCATTTTGTTGCGGTGTGTATGGAGTTGTCAGCTGTCTTGTGATGCCGTGTTTATCAAGAAAATTCTGAAATTTGGCATTCAAGTATTCACCGCCTCTATCCGAGCAAATTACTTTAACCGTTTTATCAAACTTATTTCTTGTTGTTTCAAAGTAAGTTTTAAATTTTTCAAATGCTTCAGATTTTTCCTTTAGTAGATATATAGTTGAATAACGACTGAAGCCGTCGATCAATGTGAGAATATATTTGATTTCAGACTTGGTAGGGTTTTCCATAGAACCGCAGATATCACTATGAATGAGTTGTAGAATGTCCGTTGCCCGATATGTCGACTGTTGTGAGAAGGGTCGCCTTGCCATTTTTCCTTTGATGCATGCTTCACATACTTGATTGCATTCAGGTTTGTTGCATTTTAAAATTTCAAGTTCGTTGCACTCACCTAGCATCTTTATTACACTTTAATCGCAATGACCTAGACTTTGATGCCAATTGTGGACACATGAGTTCTGGTTTTTTACAAAGTTTATCCTTTTTTGGTCATTTATTGTTCTTAACTTTGTTGCTAAAGAATATTTTACATGTAGTATTGTAGAATTTAATTTCAAATCTTTGTTTGGTAAGTTTTCCAACTGATACCAAATTTCCCGCAATGCTTGGAATATAGAGAACATTATTCAATGTGATTGTTGTAATTTCAGTGGAATTATTCATTACCTGCAAACGAACAGTCCCGCTTCCAGAACTTGAAAGGCTTTTTCCGTCCGCAACACACACAGTTCTTACATTATTTTCATCAAAACTTATGAAGTGTTTCCTTTTACCAGATATATGACATATCGCTCCTGTGTCAAGCACCCATCCATCGTATCTTGGATTTATACAGAATAAATACTCTTCTTCATCTTCCTTTACAAAGTTGGCCTGGCTTTGTTTATTTTGTTGCCATCGGGCAAACTACCTGCAATCTCTTTTTACATGTCCCGGTTTCTTGCAGAAGTAGCATGTAGGGTTGTTCTGTGTGTGTGATGTGACATTGTTGTGAACTATTTTTAATATTGCACCATTATTACACGTGATATCTCTATCTTTGCGACGCCTGAACTTTTCAATGATTTTTGATCTGACCAGCGTGCATGTTAGCTCTTCCTCCTTTCGAACTTCTAAGGCAGTAATAAGACTGTCATAACTGCTCGGCAAGAAGCTAAGCAATGTTGCATTTAACAAAAATTCCATGTTGATTTCTGTCCCCAGGGCTTGTAACTTCTGAAATTGTTCGTTGATTTTGTTGACATGCTCTTCAATATTAGACGTCTCTTGCTTTACTTTATTTTTTATGTATTTTTTTCATATTTGTCAGCATTTGTATATAACAAACATATGCAGCTGCTAGTATGATATAAAGCAGGTTTTCTAAAAATTCTATTTTATTTTAAACAGCATCGACTGACGTTACTTTCAATACTTTAAAATTATGATTGTAGGTTTTGGGAATATTTTAGTGTTTTTTAAAGTGTTTTAATGTTTTCAAGAGATTTAAAAGATTGGTAGACTTTAAAATGTTGGTAGGCTCTAGTTTGCTAATTGTATAAGACTGCTCTGTGAACAAATTTAAATTTTGCTTTCTTTTAATTATATGTTAATTATTTTTTACATCGACTAGCAGATTAAGTAGCACATTAGTCAACGTTGCTTTTATTTGGTATGAGTACTTTAATCAACTTACGATCTAATTAAAGTACTTAATCTACTTCATTCCTAAATCGATGGTTTATTAAATGTTACAATGTGACAATTGTATATCCGTTACTTTTCCGGTAGCGTGTGCAATTGACTCATTTATACGCATTGTATTAGTAATAACAGTTTGTAGTATGTTAAATACAAACTTTAATACGAAATTACCTACTTTCGTACAAACCTTTGTTTCTTAATTTCTGTTTTCAAACTTAATATTACTGGATAGATTTAATAAAACCCAACCAAATAAATATTTTGACTATTTTTTAAATTTTAAAAATAAGTATTTAGGTTAAGACCTACTTATGTGTAAAACAATAAATGCGCACGGCCCCGCGCGCAGATATTGTACGATTTGAAGCAAGAAATTAGAACCTGTTCTAATTTCTTGGATGAAAACTTGCTATGCGCAGAAAGATGCGCGTAGGAAAGTGACAGGTTTGAGGTTATGAGTTTGTTTACGTCTGAACTATTTTCATCAGATGTCAGATGCTATTATTTGACATTTGGTGACAGGTTGGTTCAATGCGCATGCTCACGAACTTAATTTACAAACTTACGGACTAACTTTACAAACTTACGTGTCATACAGCAACACTGGAAATTGTACTAAATATTGGTTTAAATATTATTGTTTTCAATTTAAACGTGAAATAAGTCTCGTGTCAGACGGCTCTAAGAAACAAAATTTTACTCCCATCATGATATGTATATTTTCAACAATGTCACTTACTTATTTCTCAGAAAAGCGTACTTTATCGAAATGATTTTCAGACGGCCGTTGTAAATTCCATTTCATCAATGCTAACACTCATCTCACAATTACTATTTTATTAAATTTTAATGAATATAAATAAGAAAAAGAGAGACACTTTATTTCAATTTTTATAACACTTCTTAACTTTTTCTTTATCTATACACTTAGAGCACAGTGTAATATTTAATAAAATATACAATAGGAATTAAATGCTTATAGGATTATGGACATAAAACAAATAAAACATTAAGACAATGATATATTTTTGGTATTGCCATAAATAATAGTTCATTATATTTCCTCCCATAGAAATAAATTACAAGATGCTTTACACAATTTCTTTTTTTTTTAGATTATAGATACAAACGTTAATTCATCTTCAATCACAAAATACTTAATTATAACAAACCTTATTATGTATTATACAATGAATTAATTACACGTTTCTTAATTAACATTACCATGAATAGATAAAATAAAATATAGTTGTGTGTATCTTGATGCTTTTTATATATCTACTCTATCTGAAACAGAAAATAAAATTAATCAAAATAATGTCATCATTATTAAATTACTTAGTAATAGCAGTTCTTTAATTCCTTTTAAAAACATTTTAAAACCACTAATTTTAATAGAAGAAATAAAATAATAATCCTCGGTTTGTGGGTTTTTTAATAAAAGAATGAAAACAAAATTTTAGCACCACTTCATATCTATAAAGGAATTAAATCTGCAAGCCTGCTTTTACATAAAATAAAATGTATTTAAAGTAGTCTAAGGGGAGTAATTCTCTTTGTTTTATTGCCACAGTACAAAGGATATACTTGTGAAGTGTACTGCAAATAAAATATGTTTATATATATATATATATATATATATATATATATATATATATATAAAAAATAAGATTACCTATTGGCTTCATTCAGTTTTTGTTTACTGAGTGGTCCTGTCCTGAAAACTTCGCTTGCCCCATATTCCCTTCAAGTTAGTCCATGCAGGGTCACGCTTTCCCCAGGATCCTAAACAAAAACATACCATAGATTAATTCATGCTGGGATGCATATAAGCTCTATAAAGTTTGTGCAGCAATCCAAGCAGACATACTGCATTACATTCAATGCATCATCGAGGATGCTAATTTCCGTTCTTTAATAAACTTGACTTAACTATTTACATTGTTTCGAAAGCATGTGTATCTAAAGATATATCATTTCCGGAATATTGGTGCATGTTGATAGATGATAAAATATTTTATAGTTAAATGCAGTTTAATACATGTTAATTTCTCATAATAATTATGTTAATGAATTAATGAAATAATGTTAAAAACGTGTATTAGTAAATGTAAACCATTGTTGACATTTATAGCAACAATAGCAAAATGTTATAGTAGTTTGTTTCAATTCAATGTAGATGTTCAATATACTCATTTCTAGTTTATAGGGAAAAAATACGTGAAATGATTAAAAGTAGATTAGATCAAGGTCTACGTATCAATTATAAAAACGGCACACCTCGTAGTATTTAGAAAATCTAACTCAGCATTCTAGTTTTTAAAACTTATAGTTTTAAAACGTACGTGATTTTTTTAGTAAGGTCAATAATTTATATAACAGCGTTGCTAATAGTAATCTTGACTTGATTTTTCTTACTAAAAAGCTAAATGGTTGCATTTTTTGCAACAAACTGTTTCCAGATAATTACATACTGTACAGAAATAATATAACGAATAAAATAGAAAAAAAATATTAATAACAATAAATATCTTTATTAGTTAGAACTGTTAGAGCAGGATAAATCACTTTTACTCAAAGTTGATATTGTTGCTATTAAAAAAAATTAAAACTATGTGGATTTATACTTTCTATATCTCTTTTGTTATTTAGTACCAACTTGTAGTTTTAAATTTAAATGCATCTCTTTTGATGTTAAATTTTAATCAAACTTCATAGAATAGCAATGAATCCTCTTAATAATTTGCTGAATAAGCAACAAAACTTACCACAATATAATAAATGATTATTTTTTATCATCAATAATACGATTTAAATTTTTTTCACTTTAATTTCTTTAATAATTTTTCTGTATACATGTATTTTTTGTTAGTTTCACTTAATCTTGTTTTGGCTTATTTAAACCCAAGTGATACGATAAAAACTGCAGATTTTAACGCAATATTGTTTTAACCACTCCCAACTATTTTAGCAAGTGATCTAAGTTTTAAACACCCAGCGTGATTTAGTAGTGCAAAAAAGAACGTATTCTTTACTACTTCGTTCAGCAAACAGATATTACGGTTTTTGCTTCAGATACACCAACATTCCATCATAGGGCGAAATATAAAGCCAATGTTCTTAACATAGCTTTGCTTAAAAACATTGGCTATGATGTCTCAGTTAGTTGTTGACGATTTAAGCTCAGATTATAATCCGGTTGTGTTGAAAATCCTTGGACAAAACGCGGCAAAAAAAAAACCAGTTTGGCTGTTCACAAAACAGGTTGGCCATTGTTCTACTGCGTCTTGTGTAAAGATTTGGGCAATTTGCTTATAATTTAAACAGAGTCTGATGTTGATTGCGCAGTTGACAAACTAACTGACAAAATAAAAACTGCTTTAAAAAGCCACAAAAACCTTTAACAAGCGTGCTGACTACCTTCTAAGTCTAATAAAAATACAAAAAATCAAAGCGTATTTGATAAAGTTACCATATTCCGGAAGATCGTAAAACAATAAACAACTTTAATGTCTAGTGAGGCAAACGCTCAATAGTTATTAACATACCAAAACAAAAAACAGACAAGCAGTTTCTTTAAAGCTACCAATCCATAAGTCTTTTGTGTATCTTAAGTAAAGCTCAATGAAAAAGTAATTTTGAAAAAAATTCAAAACCACACCAAAACAGAGCACTTGCTGCCAGATTACTAGCACGGTTTTTGACGCAAATACTGGTTTGTGTGATAAATCATGTCTCCGATGTCTTTAGAATAAAAAAAATCACGTTATGTTAAACGGCCGACAATACCACTACCATGTGTTCTTCTAGGTCATCAACAGTAATCACATTAAGACTACAGATAACACAACTCAAATACAAAAATTGAATAAATCTTTCGCGCATCTAAGTTAATCATCCGCTCCCAACTGACTTACAATAGTCCAGCATAGAAAACAATAACCACCTATAAATACTTACAAATAGAAAAGCTTTTCAGAATAAAATTTTGAAAAAAAATTCAATGCACCATGGTACGTTCGGATCGTCCAGATACGACAAGACATCGGATATCTGCCAATAAAAGTACATATAAAGAATCTTGCAACTAATATTTACTAAAAAATCGCAAAACAAACCAGACAGCAAAAACTCTTGCCATAAGAGATGCACAACTTTGTGGCACTACTCTAAAGTTACGCCTGGCGCAGTGCGCGCACTACTAAAATCAACCAACAAATCAACAAAACAAGAAGATAATTGCACACTTTAGGTGCAAAACTTTTAAGACAGGCATTCACTTATTAGGTGGGGTTTAGTCGTTAAACACTTTCCTTGTCAGAATAAATCCGACACTTTTAGTTTTTTAAAGATATTTCTAAAAGGCCACAAAAAGAAATTTTACTTGGCAATGGCATTCTAAAGTCAAAACTTAAGTCGTAAACTTTTATTTGTGTTGATATATATATATATATATATATATATATATATATATATATATTTACATCAACCTAACTATAGAGCGTCTATACATTGTCCTTTTACGCACTTTGAAGCGTCCGAGAAGAATAGAGCGTCCGTATACGGACGCCAAAAGGAAACCTTTATAAATCGATTCTGCGCATCAAGGCGAGTCGAAAGAATATCGATCGCAAGTTGAAATTAGAATTACTTTTTCTATTTATAGGCACGTCGGCATATATTATCTAACGGACGCCAAATTGTATATTCACAGATAAAAAAGCTTTAGCCGTTGGAATAATCATTACAATAATTTATTTATATAATAACTACTGAAGAATTGAAAACTCCCGGTTACAATATTAATATAAAATTTTAAATATTTAAAATGGCGTTGTAAAATTTTTAATAATTAAAACACAGATGGTTTTGGATTTTAATGATTTATTTGAAAATGAAAATGATTTGTTTGTTGTTTGCCCGGTGTTGTGTTGGGCCGGGTTTTGAGTAATGTCCCGGAAAAAGTTTCCCGGTGAGAAGCTACCCTGCGGCGTCTGTGTGAGGTTATCGGCGTCGCGGGCAGTGACGCCGGAAAGGCCTCGCTTTAATCTACCGTGGCGTGGATTGTCTAGTTGAGCTCCCCGTTGGTCGGAAACTAGATGTGGGTGCAACCAGGGGTTGCGTGGTTGAGCGGCGTTGAGACGGCATAATGTCCGTGTAAGTGGCCGTTTAGAAACACAGCTGCGGGGGCTGAGTTTGCAATATAATTGGTTTCTTACCTTGATAGATGATTAGTTCTTATGTAAAACCGGCGGAAGCCTGTGCTGCTTGATCTAGTTACAGACCAACCAATTTTTATGCCTAAAAGCTTAGCGGGCTAAAGACTGTAAAGCCCTGCTAGTTGCAAGACTACTTGGACGGGCAAAATTTGCTTAACTTGGTTGCTAGCCGGGCAAGCAAAATCATGTGTTGTATAAGTTTGGATTTAAATAAAATTAAGTAAACTAAATTTGCCAATTGTAATAGTATTATCAAAATTTATTAATAAGGTACCAAACTCAATGTTGTTAAAAAATTACATAATTGCAAAATTTTAACATTTATGACAAATATTTGGGTTTAAATAATAATTTAATAAACAACAGTCTAATTTTGGCATCAAAAAAAGAATGGTGGAAATCGCATTGCTCTGGGACGTTTAAAAAAGATTCTGAGTCGTTCAGTAAGTTCTAACTTTTTTGTCCAAAACTGTAAAGCACTTTTGAGGGCAGCAATGAATTTTCAGGGCTCGAATAAGCCAGAATATTCCCGACACTAAAAATCAGAAGTGATCCGACCGAGCTGTGACGGTCAAAGTCAAAGCGCATCCGTGCAATTCAAATGCGTCGCGCTTAAAACCCTAAAAAGTGACCCGTCCACTTAAATAGACGTAGCTTGGTAACGGTTGCAGCTAGATAGTTTGTTTGTTAAATAGCTAAGTAACGCAGCTATCTTAATTTTTTTTTTCAATTAACTGCCCAAATTTTGTCTAAATTTCCAAACTTGACCCAAAAAAGTCACCTTTTGCACTTCGGACCATAAATCTTAAACTAAAAATTTAAAAAAAATCCTTAAACAGGATAGTTTTCAAAAAATAAAAAAACTTCAACAAACATTTTTGTTCCAATTGGAGTCGTCGGATTTTCAGTCAAAGCACCTCTGTGCAATTCAAATGCGTCGCGCTCAAAACGACCCCAAAAAGTGACCCGTCCAACTTGGATCGACGTAGCTAAGTAACGGTTGCAGCTAGAAAGTTTGTTCTAATCGGAACCGTCGGATTTTTGGCCATATCTTCTCGCCTCAATGCTCAGTGAAGTCCAATCGGGACATAATTTTCTTGTCTTAAGTCGCAGAGCAAACCCGACAGCACTGTTGAATTTAGAAGACAAGTTAGCAATAATATTTCTGATTGACTAAAAATTGGAAGTGATCTGATCTGTGTCAAAGCGCTTCAGTGCAATTCAAATGCGTCCCGCTTAAAATAACCCCAAAAGCGTGATTTGCCCGACTTGGATCAACATAGTTCGGTAAGGGTTTCAACAAAGTTTTTTTTTTTTGTTGAATTGTAATGAATGCAGCATCTTTATGATTTTTTTTAAATAAGTTGCCCAAATTTTGTTTTAAATAACCTAACCCAGAAAAGTCCCTTTTTGCAATTTTTACCAAAAATCCGGGCCCAAAATTTAATTTCAAAAAAATTCTTTGACAGAATGGTTTTCAAAGAATTAAAATACTAAAAAAAATGTTTTGATTGGAGCCGTCGGATTTTTGGTCTTGGCCACCACCGTATAGACATAACTTTTTTGTTCAACGTCGCGGAGCAAATCAGAGTGTCCTAAATTGAAAAAAAAAATTATTAAAAATAACGCTGGAACTCATCACTTTAGGGTAGCTTCGATAGATTACAAAATGCAAGATAATTAAATTGTATTTGTTCTTTTTTGGAAACAGTACTGCCCAAAAGTTTAGAAATTATAAAATTTATCAATAAATTGGTCCCAAATCGAAATAATGCAAAAATTAAAATAACGTCACTAAATCTCTTCTCTAATGATTAGAGTAGCATGCAAAGATAAAAAAATACTGAATACGAATATTGTATTTGCTCCTTCTTGAAGCACAGTGGTGCCCAAAAGTATATAATTGGAATTTCACAAAATGTCTGACTTGAGCAAGCATAAATAAAAAATTCAACAACAATACGATTATTGTTCTAAGTAGGCTGATACGATACAAATAAAAAAATTAAATTTGTTTTTATGAGGATTTTGTTGTTTTATTTTAGTTTTACTTGATTCCATAAGCAGTCAGTTGTACTTTCTAATCTGAAGGATTTGGCTGATGTAAATAGTTTTAAATATTAACAATTAGATTTTTTAATATTTATAATCAAAAAATTACTTTAGTGAGTATATTGTCAAAGTGTTGATTGATTTGTGTTAAAAAATTTGGTTTCTCATACTACTACTACTAATAATAGTCAGTTTTAATTGTATGTATTGTGGTTGTTTTTTTTTACACACAGAATAGGATTTTTTTCCACGTTAATAAAAACATAGCTGAATTAATAAGACATTCAAATCCTAAATTTAATACTCAAGATTTACATTTTCCAAAAATTATATGTACCACTTGTTGTTTAGCACTAAAAGATAGAAAGAATGATAATCCTAAAAGAAACATTTCTACAATACCGAATTTTGAAAAAAATGTTTTTCTTAAAGGAATTCAAAATAAAATTGATTGTAATTGCTATATAAGTATAACTGCAAGAAAGAACTTTAGATCTGCAGTAATGAAAAGTAGAGAACATATAAAAGTATATAAACAAATTAAGTTTGTTCGATAGCATCAGTAAATTATGAAAAATCAGTTCAAAAAATGAAAAAAAAAATCCTAAACCCAACACTGCAACAATTGTCTGCACAAAATGTTTCTCAACCATAAAAAAGAAACAATCCCATAAATGTTCTTTAAAAAAAACAACCAGTAACATAACAAACAATATGGTTGCGGAACTGTCTGATCAGTAAAGAATTGCATCATACAGCAGCTCTAAAAGAAGAATAAAAAGAATTGTTATCAATCCCAAACAAATTAAAAAGATTCAGATCAGTTTAGAGAAATTATTGAATTATAAATCTATCATGAATGTGTCTGCGTTAAATATACAAAAAACGAACTAACTTTTTTTGGTCACCAACTGGTCAACGCAAATGTAATCCTGCCAATTTCTCTGAAAATATGAAGAATAGGAAATTAGACTTTAATTCCATTATAAAAATTGATTTCCTAGGTTTGATGTTGGTAATGGAAATTCAACCATAACAATTAAAAGACCAATAGTGTGGGGTAACGTTTCTGAAATATTTGATATGGTAATTAATAAACGTGGAGAAAAGGGTAATGTTGACATTAAAATTATGGCAGATGGCATTTTTTTTTTAAATATCTCTTAGCTTATTACCTGAGCTAGAAAATAACACAAATGAAAGATTGTTGAGATCTACGTATAAGAACAGTGCGGACTTAAAAAATTTGGTAAAGCTACAAATGTAAAAAAGATTATTTTGTTATGTATTGTTCTCGATGTGAAGGAAAGTTATAGGAATCTAAATTTAATGATATTGTTTTAAATGATTTCTTATTCAAGATCATCGGCGATTTAAAAATAAATTTCATTGTAAACGGTCAACAAATTGCTTCTGCAAAGTATCCTAGCCTATACTGTTATGTATATTTGCAAGACAAGGTAAGCAACTGTTCTGAACATTATAATGAATTATTAGTTGGTATTGAAAATGACGACGAGGAAAAAAACAATAACATTAATAAGTTTTTATTGCAGTTTAATTAAATTTAATTTTACATTTCTTAAATTAATTGTTAGAAATTGCAAATTTGAAAATAGAAAACAAATGCTTCAGGCTGAAGCCGTTCGGAAATTTAAGAAATTTCTTCAAAATATTTCAATCTAATGGAAGTAATAAGAAATTTGCTATGTTAAGCAAATCAGCAGTGAATCTTCTACTCTTCAATGAATACGATGATGTAACTGTTATTCAAAAATTCATAGTTTGGAACAAATTAATAAAAAATTAAGATCGTAAACAAGCTCATCTTTGGCCAAAACAGTTAAAAATAATATCAAAAAATTACTATGGCAAAGTTTTTGCGGGGAATGCTTGCCGAACAATGTTGAACAACTCTGATATTCTTGTTAGTGACAATATACTAGGAAATATCAGCTCATTGATAATTATTCCATACGTATTATGTTTCAAATCAATGGATAAAATTGTAAATCTAAGTTTCTCTACATCAAAACCGGATGAAAATTTAGAAATTGCTAACTTGAGAAAATATTTTGAAGCAACGGACTTTATCGAAACAAAACTTCGTATTATTTAATACATACCACATTTAATTTTGCAATCTTAATAACGTTCTATTGTAAAGGGTTTTCCAATAAGAAGTTTCATTTTGAATAGCAGGCAATTTGGGCAGCTGTCAATTTTGAAGCTATTATCTTATGACATTTGACAAGTAAAAACTATGCCGTTATTAAAAATGGAACAAAAATGGTGAAAAATTTTCAGTCACAGTTCGCAAAACTAAAACACTTTTTGGTCGTCGTAATGCACCTTCTCGACCGGCAATAGTAAACCTAGTGAAAAAATTTAAGCTGTTGGAACAAGTTTGTGATGTAAAGAATCAAAAGCGTGTTCATCGCTTAAGAACACATGAGAATATTGCTGATGTAGCCCGTAGAGTTGAAGAAAACCCAGGTTTGTCAATTCCTTGTTGATCTTTGGAATTAGACATTTCACAAACGACATTGAATTGTATTTTGCACTTTTGACTTAAGTCTTAAGGCTTTTAAAATTCAGTTACCACAAGAACTCAAGTTGGTCGATCACCATAAACGTCATTGCTTTGCTGATTGGGTCCTTCAAATGCATCAAAATGATCTGAAATTTCATCAAAAAATCATCTTCAATGATGAGGCCCATTCTTACCTCGGAGGCTAAGAATGGTTGTTGAAAAGTCTTTGCATCCTCAACGTGTTACTGTTTATTGCGGTTTTTAGGCTGGCGGTGTGATTGGATTCTACTTTTTTAAATATGAGGCTGGTGCAACTGTTACGGTGAATGGATGGCGTTACCAAGCTATGATTAATGATTTCTGATGACCGGAATTGAAAGATATTGATGTGGACGACGCTTATTTTTAGCAAGACGGCGCTACGTGCCACACAAGCAACAAAACAATTGCAATTTTGCAAGAAAAGTTTCCTGGTCGTGTTTTTCTCAAAGAGGTGATCACAATTGACCACCGAGATCTTGTGATTCAACATCTTTAGATTTTTTTCTTTGTGGTCACGTAAAAAACAAGATTTATGCCAATGCTCCACAATCGTTTCAAGACCTTAAAGATGGAATTTGTTAAGTTATTGAGCACATACAGCCTTAAATGTGCAAATTAGTCATGAAAAATTTCATAAAAAGAATGTGGTACTGCAACCGTAACAGTGGCGGCTATTTGACTGATATTGTTTTCAAATGTTAATGGCATACCTTTCTCTTTACAATGAAATAAACATTTATTGATTTTTCTTAGAAATTTTCCCCGTTTTTTTTTAATACCAAATGAAATGAAATGAAATGAAACCTCTTATTGGAAAACCCTATATTTCAAATACATGTTAATAAATTAAATACACAAATTATTTTGAGTAATACACTACACATTATTTTTAATTTTTAGTGTTTACAAACTTTTGGGCACTACTGTTTTTAAGAAGGAACAAATACAATATTTGTATTCAATACTTATTTATCTTTGCATACTACTCTAAACATTAGCAAAAAAATTTAGTGTCGTCATTTTAATTTTTGCATTATTTCGATTCAAAACCAAATTTTCTATAAATTTCAATATTGCAAAATTGTTGGACGGTATTGTTTCCAAGAAAAAGCAGATACAGTTTTAATATTTTGCATTTTGTAGTTTACGAAAACTACCCCGATCAGAAACAATGAGTTCTAATGTCGTAATTTTTATCAAACCATTTTCAATTTGGGACACCTGTTAGAAGGCATCGTTGGATTTGCAAAGCCTGAGTTATCCAAAATGTTTCCGACACTAAAAATGCAGTAAATTTTATATTATTTTCTACTTAATTCTAAAAACCAAAAGAGTTACTCAAACAGTATATGTGGGTATATTATTGTTTATTTTTTGTTTTACGCCATATAGTTAATTTACTACAGATATTCTATAAATAGACTGGTCAAACTGGTTTGGACGCTTTATAGTATGCACAATCCGTGTCAAATATGTATATTTACAATAGAAAACATGTTGCAACACTGCCGGGCGCTTTAAGGTAGCAAACAGGACGTTCTATAACACATATTCATGTATTTTTGTGTATATGTAAGACGCTCAAAAACAGAAAAATGTACGGACGCTAAAAGGTAGTTTTATGTACAATAGAAAAATGTTTTAGTTTGTAATTAATAAGAAAACCGCATTAATCTATTTAAGCTCGAGTATATTCACCTGCGAGCACTAGAAGTACGTTTATTTTTAAGGGACGCCCAATGACAGTTTCTCATAGCGGACGCTTTATAGATACCGAGATGTAAATATATATATATCAATAAAGTATTTGTGGTAAAAACTTTATTTTATTTCATCATTATTAATTTACTAGACCGCTTTTGATTTGTGGCGCATAACAAGTGCAGATTGCCATTGTACACTCTTACAAGTGGCATTCTACAAGACAAAGCTTTAACTTATGTCCTTTAATATTAATCCTTTTATGAACCATATTGTGCAGTGCATTAAATTTTTAATTTTGTCGTAAGCAGATAACATAAAAAATTATTTTTGTATAAAAACTTTGTTTTGTTATTAAAAACAATTCAAACAAAATTAATAAGATCAAACTGAACCAAAAAAATTGCAAATCTGTAATTTTTTACGTTATAAACACATAATTAAGCTTGAAAATTTAGAAATTATATTCTATTGTTTATTATGTCAACAATTATATTTCTATTCATTATAAAAAGTTCAAAATTTAATTTTGATAGTATTTTGTATATGTTCAAACTACTGAATTTATTTAAAAGCGTTTTATGAGAATGTATTTCCATAAAGAACCAAAATAATACTATGATCGTTCAGTTTTTATAATGATTGTTAAATATGTATGAGTTAGAAATACTTTTATTATTTGTTTTTATAATATTGTAAATGACAGTATTGATCATATACATTTTTTGTTTATAATTATGGGAATTGCATTTAAATATAAATAATTATACTAATATTGAATACTGTTTGAATGTGTTGCAATTATAATAATATTAATTATCATTGCGTTAATATTTTTTTGTAATTTATTTCATTTATTAATGAAATTTCTTAGTTTATTGTATATACTCTATTCCGGTTTCTATTAAGATTCCAATCTACAATATTAAACGTCTTTTCTAAATCGACAAATCATTGAGGTATATTTATATAGCATAACAGTTTCCGTGTAGAATTAAATAAAAAGATTGGTAAAATCTTTTCAATACAAAAAAAAAACAGCTACAATCAGACCCAAACTTCAAGACACTGAGACATTGGCTAAATCAGTCAGCGTGTAATATAACAGGTTTATTGCATCAATCCGGATGGGTAATCAGGAGAATTTGTGAGTACATTATACTTTTCCTTATACTTTTTTCATTTTTTTATATTTAATTATTCAAAATTGTTTTTATTAAATAGACAACAAAAATTTGTTTTTACAAAAATTAACAATTTTTAAAATGTTTGTTAGATAATTTATAAATATAAATAAAGCAAGATTAAGATTAAAAAATAGTAAAGTACTTCAAACCTATCTCGAGAGGAAAAAGTTTGAAAATTAATATAACAATATTGACGTCGGACAACTATTGCTAGTATGAAATAAATTAGTAATTTATTCCAACTCAATCTAATAATCACATCAGCCTTATTGCTATTGTTAGAGAAGTTAGTTATCTGCGCCAGTAGTGCAAATAGAAGAAATAAAAATAGAGCAAGTAAATATGTTTGTACAATTAATGAAATGCATTTAAAGTATTTATTTACGTCATTAATTTATAATACGGATAAATAAAACACATTTACTATACGTGGGGTGCGTCAAGAAATTTGCTTTAGTACTTTTTTGTTTGTTTCTATAACTTATTAGTAGTCAATTTATTGGTTCATGAGAACATGAAACTTAAATAAAAATTATGACTACTACGACTTTAAAAAATTGCATTTTTTGTTTAAAATCGCAATTTTAACGCAAAATAAAATTTCACTAGTGAAATCAATCAGAATTTTTTTGTAGAACTCAATTCTGGCGTCATTTTGAGTTCACGCACATTTTTTACGCCGCAAAACCCTAAAAAACAATATTTTGATCTTAGTGATCTGGCCAAAAGGGAACAAATTTGTAATTTTTTTAACCACCAAAGTGGATGGTATTTTGATGTAAATTAGTTTTTACTTTTCAGCCGTTTGAGTTCACTGCAGGACATAAGCCTCTTCTCTGCTTGTATGCTGGCAACTTACATTACAAGGGACCTACAGTTTTAAGTGGATTCCGAACCACTGGAGAGAATAATCACTCCTCAGAGAAGGTATTTTAGCCGTAAATCCCCACGCTGGCAAGACGGGTTGGGGAGTGGGAGAGCGTATAGAACGTGAAAAGTATATCACGGTATATGGGAATCGAACCCACGATCTTCGGTACAGCGGCCGGATGCCTAGACCACTGCGCCACGCTCTCCTATCGCCACGCTCTCCTATGTAAATTAGTTAGAAAATATAAATTTGTTTGTGTATTTGGACTTACTTTTCAACATAAACTCTTACAAACAAACGTTTAACAGCAAACAAAGGAACAATACATCAAATGTTATTAAAAATCTAAATTCTGCAGACAATTTTACATAGAAAGTAGTCAGTGTCGTGCTCATCGGCCGTTGAAAAGTCTATCTCAAAACAAATTTTTACAAAGTTTTTAGACAAAACAAAATTTATTAATATTTTATATTCACAAAAATATGTATTATAAACACAATAACATTTCTTGTTGTCAAATTTTTATGAGCGCCGAGCGGATTTTTGTTTAAATGCCAAAAATAATAACATTCTCAAATTTTGGCGCCGATAGATGGAGTTTAAACTTGTGCCGCAATTATTTTTCATTTAGAATTGGTTGTAGATATCAAATTTTTATTAATATTTAGTGTATAGTTCCTCTGAACGCTACTAAATGTGTATTTGTAAGATTTTATGTCAAAAAAAGTCTATTTTACAGTTTTTTGAATTGTAGACCTCTAAAGCCTAAATATGAATTTATATTTTTCAACTAATTTACATCAAAATAGATCATTATCATACGCTCCATTTTGCCCAGGTAACTAAAAAAAAATAGTTTTATAGCTTTTGCGGTTTATAGACTAAGTAAACACTTAAGATAGAGCCAGAATTAAATTCTACAAAAAAAGTCTGATCAAATTATTTTTTTTTAGTTAAAATTGCAATTTTTTATACGCAAAGTTAAAAAACGACAAAAAAATTTTTTAAAAAATTGTTACTTTTTCAAAAACTTTACACTTTCATAAACCAATCAAAGATTTTTTGATGCACCCAACACAAACATTTAAAAAACCGTAAATAGTTTTAACCTTTACAAGACCATCATTAGACGGACATTAACAGTCCTACTCATAAGTTAGAAATTAAATTAAATAAGTTAATCAAAGAAATTACACATTTTTTTCAAAACTTAGTGTAGATAATTTGTTAGAATTTCTAATAATATAAAAAATTTAAAAACTCCAAACTTTTCTAAATTAGATTTCTTTAATATCAGTAGTATGTTCTTTAACAAATGAATGCATTCAGTTAGTCTCAAACTTTCAATTCAGTTTCTTGTAGATCAAATATTTATTGCTTTCTTAAAAAAAAAAGATTTTCAATTCAGACCTTGCTAAGAAACATATTTTCTTTTTTGGTATCAATATGTTGATGCTATCTTAGCTTGTTTTAGAGGTACTTTATGCCAATTAAACACTTTTCTATCGTACATCAATAGTATACAACCCAGTATTAAGTTTACAGTAGAAACTAAAACTCAAAATAAAATTAACAACAAAATGTCACAATAATAAACAAAAAATCTTTTAATATTTTGCGTAAACCAACCTATTCAGACTCAACTATTCCGTTTGACTCTGTACATAAAAGTCACAATTTGCAGCCTACCTCTCAATGATCCATAGAGCTTTCAGCCTACTATTAACACCAAATTTTTGGCAAAATGATCTCAATAGAATCATATTAATAGATAAAAGATAAAAGTCATAAAACCTATGAAATACATTTCAATAACATACTTTGGTAACATATCCAAAAAAATAGAAAATATTCTCAGTAAATTTAATTATAAAACAGCGTTTAAAAGTAAAAATAGGTTATCAAACATTTTATTCAACGCTAATGACTGTACAGATACAATTTTAACATGAGAATGTGTAAAAAAAGTGTATAAGTTAAGTTGTCAAACATGTAATAGACGATATATAGAGCAAACAGAAAAAAAAAAATTAAAATTAAACTTAAAAAAAAAAAAAAATCAGGTTATGCCATTCAGATAGTACTTAAGCAAACCATATTTATAAAAATAGTCACACATTCACAAATATTGATAAAGTTAAAATCATTTGCAACTGTTCTAAAAGCAGAAAATTAAACTTGTTAGAAGCTTTTGAAATTATTAAATAAAAAAATAATCCTTCCTTAAGCTCTTCAAAGACATAAGCACGTTTGTTCAATGCTATATAATTCTATTCAGATAGCTCATATCTGCTCGCAGGCAACCGCTGTGTACGTCTACAAAATCGTCCCTAATGTACGATGCAATAAAAACCAGAATAGTTTGTATTTTTATAAAAAAAGTAAAAAAAATTAAAAAAAGCTTTTTGAAATTTTATAAATTTACAAAATTAATTCGTCCCTGAAAAATGTAAACTAACTTAATGATCAAACCAATTTGTTCAAATCTCTTTTGTTTGAAATAACTTAATCCTCTCCCTTTTTCTTGCAAAAGGTTTTTTGTTTTAATTACTGTTAAGTAAAAACCACTATTTATTAATCTGTTTTCTACTTGCTGAATCTGTTTTTTTTTGTATTATTGTATGTCATTCATCATTTTAATCATAATAATTTTATTGTAATTTTTATATGCTTTGTAAATTTTCTTTTATGTTTTTCAGGCAGCTCAGAGCGGGGGGGAATGTGTTGTTACTAGTCTTTTTGGTTTATGAGAGTATAAAAACTTTTAAAAGAAATTCTAAGATTTTATTTAGTAACCTGAGCAAAAAAGAGTATGTTTAGATTTTTTTTAATCGTTGAAGTTGAAGCTTTTAATGTAAATTAAAAAATATAAATTTGTTTTGTGTATTTGGGTTTTAGAAGTCTAAAACTCAAGAATTCTGCAAAAGTAAGTTTGTTCTTCAACATAAACTCTTACAATTAAACGTTTAGCCATGCTAAAAAGAACAATGAAATTTGAATTCTGGGGACAATTCTACATGAAAAATAGTTAGTGTAGTGTTCATCACCCGTAAAAAAGTCCATCTAAATAAAAAATTTATAAAATTTTTAAACAAAAAATGTATTAAATTTTTTTTTCATACTTACAAAAAAAATTATAAACACACTAAGGTGTGGTTTAAAACATTTTTTTATCAAATTTTGATAAGCGCCAAGCGGATTTATGTTTGAATGCTAAAAATAATAATATTCTCAAATGGCGCCAAAAGATTGAGTCTAAATTGATTCATACAAATGAAAAAAAAACATTTAAAAAATAAAAAATATAAGTCTATAAATCTTTTTAAAAAAATTTTTTTTTCTAAGTAAATAAAAACTTTTTTTTTAGATAAACTTTTTTACGCTATATAAGCACGACACTGACTATTTTCCTTGTAGAATTGTTTGCAAAACTCAAACTTTTAAAAATATTTGATGTATAGTTTCTCTGAACGCTGCTAAATGTGTATTTGTAAAAGTTTATGTTATTTGCTATTTTTGCAGTTTTTTTCGAGTTTTAGACCCTTGAAACCCAAATACACAAAACAAATCTATATTTTCCAACTAATTTACATCAAAATACGTCAATTTTTTCCTAATTTTTTTTTTTTAGTTAAGTTTACGATTTTAAAACAATCGTAAAATTTTTTTAAGGGTTACATATCCTCATGAACCAATCCAAAGATTACTAATAAGTTATAGAAACGAAAAAAAAAAACACTAAAGCAAATTTTTCAATGCACCCCCCTTTGCCTCTGCTCTGGTCTGTTTGAAATTGATAGTAAATTTGTTTTATTTATTTTACAATGAACTATCACATAGTAACGACCATCGTCATTTAATTTTGATAATACAAATTTTAGTAATATAAAAAAAAGACTATTATTTAGACAACAGTTAAGACAATCAAGCGTATAACGTTTAAAAAAAAATAATCAATAAACCAAAGTTGATTCCTCAAAATTTAAAATTTACAATTTGTTGTAAATAAAATTGCAATTAAATTAATGTTATCTAAAACAATTTTATTTAAGAAATAGTTAAAAAAATAAGCAAAAGTTTGGCAAAACTCAACTCAGTAGAAATATTAGATTAAAAAAATACAAAAATATAATTTTTAGGTTTGTAATATCAAATTCCTAATAAAGCTTAACTTTTTATTTTGTTTATTTTATTAAAATCTTTGGACAGCCAATTAAATTTATATATACATTTATAACAAATAAAAACATAAAGTATATAATTTATTAACCTCTCAAAAGTGTAACAAAAATAAATCAAAGTAAAGTTTATTAGATGCTTTATTAAAAGTTGGATATTACAACTCTTAGGATAAAAAATAAAAACATAATTATGATGATTATTCACATTTGAATTTTTATTAATATTACTAATTTCTGTTGTTGCTAAGGCAGATTTGATGGTGTAACCAAATGTTTGGTCATTACCTATAACTGCAGTTTTAACTATATTTGCAGTGTTTAATGTATTTTCTAAAGATTGAAATATTTTGTGTAATTTTTTTATTTAATTATTTATCAATTCTGGGTATGTATTAAAAATAGTCATAAGTAACGCTTTTTTAAAACCTGAGCATTATTTATTTTTAAATCTATTAATTTATGTAAACAACAATTAAAAGTAATCTATATTAAATAAAATATATTTAAACATAGTGGACATTAAATGAAATAATAAAACTATTTTGGTAAACAACAATTTATTGTCAGTTGCATCATGGATAAATGTTTAAAGTTGTTATGATGTTAATACATATGCTTTTTGCTTAGAAACCCCTTGAAATATGTACAATATGTTTGATGTTAATTGTATAAAGTTTAGTCATTTTACTGTAGTATAGTGCTTAATAATTTAGTGACTTCAAATACTCTAGAAGAAGAAGAAGAAGTAGATTCAAAGTTGGCTATCATTAGCAAAGGAGTCAAGTGCAACTCATTATTTACAAGTAGTTTAAGTTGAAATACATCTAGAAGATAGAAGTATCCAATGCAAAACTTCAGCCAAATACGTCAGTAAATTCAAGATTAATTGCAGAGCAACGGTTAATGTTTTCATAACGCAAATTTTGATTAAATTTATAAACCAATATAGACATTTAACAGTCAACAGAAATAACATATTCAATAATCTAAAAATAAAAATGCCACAATTGCAAAATGATTAATGACAATATTACTAAGATTTCAAAAACACAAGTGTAGTGATTAGGGAATTCATATCAACCCCAACAAAAAAAACTTAGATACTAGGGCGTGCAAATGTTTCTAAATTTATACAAGTTTTGCAATTAAATACTTACATATAAAACCCATATATATATATATATATATATATATATATATATGGGGCAAATACTGCTATATAGCAGTTTGCTGTTTGCAACAAATTGCACAAAATAATCAAAAACAAATTTTATGAACTATCTTGGCATGGTACAATACAAGTGTCAAACCATGTAACAACTTCTTCCTAATTACACAAATGTGTTTTATTGACAGATTTACTAATTAATTTTTTTACAGCTTACTTTAACAGTTAACAAAAAAGCATCTTTGTTAGGAATCATTTAAAGATAAATGTTATAAGAACTTATTTATTCTATTTAATGAGTTAAATACACTGTTTACGTTTTCCAAAAACAACCTTTAAATGAAATTTATACAGGGTGTATAAATTTAATTCTTAAAAAAAATTAAAACTAAAAGTTTTCATTTATCATCCATTTCTAAAGCACAATTGTTTTAAATTAAAACTGAAAAAGCAGGTTAACGTATAATGCATAAAAGAAATCTCTGCGGACGATGATAAAGCATGAATAAACGACACCCCAACAAAACTTACTTTATAGAAATGTCAATTCAAATACATCTAAAGCTGATACATACCTCTAAAATTTCCCCATTCGGCGCGCTTTCCCCATCCACCGCCGTTCAGTGATCTCCAACCACGTTTCTCATCATCATTGTCCATTTCAGTCTCGGGGCCATACTCAGCGACGTATTGTGGTGATCCTTGTTGCTCCTCATCGTCTAACATAGATGCCAACTTCATTGCGTATTCCTCTTCGGGTGCGAAGCGTTTACCCCATCCACCCTAAAACATAACATTCATTGAAACAAACATCTAAAACATTTTGAATATATTTTAAAATAATTAAATATAATTAATAAACATGATACACACAAATTTAGCTTTGATGTGTAATTTACTTCGTTGCATATATTTTCCGAATTTACTTCTAAACGTTTAAAAATACAAATATATAGACCCTAAAAGTAAACACACCAAAATTGTTTGTAAACATTGGAAAGAAATGATTGAAAATGATGCGATATCTTCGGGCATATCTCGATAGACTGCCAATATCTTCGCGGGATGTGAGACCAACTTAGGTAATCATCAGTGGTAGAAATGTGTTTATTCTACGTTTTTTATTTTATTTTTTCTCTTCTCTTCCGCACTTCACAAGCACGGTTGCAATTTATATAGGGTTACTTTAAGATGTGGCTTCTTTAATGGAGACTTAATTAATTTTTGCGTTTCATTTAAGGGATTATGAAAATTAAAAATTATAATTTAAGCGAGGGTTGTAATTAATTTTGTGTTAATGCTGAAACCCTTGAGGGTGACAAAAATAAATAATATTACTGAAAAAATAAAAGAAAAGTTTTAATTACAGACAACATAATAATTTTATTACGTTTTATTTGAATTAATTTATATTAATTCTGTGTACTAAAAATGTAACTAATTTATATAATATGATATATATTTGTTTCAATAATAATATACCGATATGCAAAAAAGTAGTTAAAAGTAAAATTATTTCTATTTATTTATATATAATAAACATAATCAATATATTTTATAATTTAAATAAAAAAATATTAGAAAAAAGATATGTTCATGTTAATTATTGAAGATAATATACTCAATTTAGATATTACCAGAAAACATTATCATTCTATGATTATACATATATATACAGGGTGTCCGGAAAATACGTGTACAACGTTTGACGACAGACTCCTGACGTCAAAATAGGTCGATCTAAGCCGACTTAGTTATATCCAAAATTGTCTCGTTTAGCCGGTAGAGGGCGTCAAAAAAAACAAAAGTATAACAAAGTTGAAAGTATCTATTGTAAGAAACTAAGTAAAACAAAAACATTACTTAAGCAAATGTGTAAAATGACCGCCATCTTGCTGAATACACTTATTAACACTCTTTAAAAAATGATATTGGACCCTATCTAATGTCTCGGGATTATTAAAATGGTTGCCTGCATTTAAAATCCGCTGCAATAAATGATCGCGTGTGTTTACCGGAGTCTTGTAAATTTCTGTTTTAATAGCGCTCCACAAAAAGAAGTCACACATATTTAACTCAGGAGAACGTGGTGGCCATTTTACTGGTGCATCATTGCCTCTTCCAATCCATTGGTTGGGATATTGATGATGTAAGTATTGCCGAACGGCAACGGAAAAATGGGGCGGGGCACCATCATGCATATACCACATTTCCCTCCGAAGTAAAAGGGACAAATTCTCCAGAAGAATTGGTAATGTGTCTTGCAAAAAATTTAAATAAATATTTCCATCTAACCTGTCTGGAATAACAATGGGACCAATAAGGTAGTGATCAATAATACCTGCCCAAATATTAATTTTAAATTGATGCTAATGATGTGCAACTTTAATGGCATGTGGATTTTCATCGGAATAAATATGTTCGTTGTGCAGATTGGTTACCCCAGATCTTGTAAAGCATGCCTCGTCAGTAAACATAATTTTTCTACAAAAATTTGGAACAAGGATTCTTTTGTTTCTAATAAATTGACAAAATGTAAGCCGCATGAGGGGATCAATCGGTAAAAGTTCCTGGACTTTTTGTATGTGGTAAGGATGTAACAACTGTTCTCTTAAAACCTCATTGACAATCGTTTTAGGAACATTTAACTCACGTTTTAAGAGACGGGTACTGGTACTTGGTTCTTCTTCAACTTTTTCCAGAATCATCTCTTCTGTTTCCACAGTTCGAGTTGTTCGCATACGACCCCTGCCTTCAAACTTTTTCTCAAAACTGCCCGTTTCCTGAAGATGACGCTCAATATTGGCAAATGTTTGGTGGTTTGGTATTTGACGGTTAGGAAACCTCTCCATGTAAACCCTAACACTCTGACGCCTATTTCCTTGACAAAACCCGTATACCAGGAGCATGTCAACTTTCTGAGAGTTTGTATAATTTTCCATTTTTAATGGTAAAATGAACTTGTAATTCAAGAATGTTGATCGTATACTTGAGTAAATTTCATAGACTGGTGACAATTTGTCAATAATTGTCAAATTATTAAACGCCATAGCAACAAGGTCACTTAAAAAATTATTGTTACAGGTAATTTCTTTTTATTATTTACAAATTTTTGACGCCCTCTACCGGCTAAACGAGACAATTTTGGATATAGCTAAGTCGGCTTAGATCGACCTATTTTGACGTCAGGAGTCTGTCGTCAAACGTTGTACACGTATTTTCCGGACACCCTGTATATTATGCATTGATTATCATATGTAGTATCACTAGTGCATAGAATATTGCCGATAATTTATTGGAATCTCACGAATGCATTTTTGCGGACGGCAATCGGCACGAGCCGCAGGCGAGCGCCGATTGCCTATCGCGAAAATGCATGAGCAACATTTTTTTTTAAATGTCAAGCAAACGTTTTGGTACGAATTCTATCGAGAATATAAATATATTATTTTATTATGTTGTCAATGACAACGTAACAATTATATCGGCAATTTTGCATTGAACAAATTACAGCGACAATTTTTACGTCATTACTGACAATACCACAATAACAAAAATTGTAGCTAAATACGTACGTGATTGGTCGAATTTCTGATATTTGCTAAATGTGATTGGTTGCTTTGACGGACGGATGACGGGAGGGAAATAGTAGATATAATTGCGTATTTTAACGCACATCACGTCATCTTGACAACAATAAAATAAAATTCAATATATTTAGAAAACCGACCAGCGTAAATTTCACAATTCTTTTCAAATTCACCCAACCCATGTCACCTAGGCTAGCAGCTTATCCTGATATGGCTCATAGAGCATTTACAATTCTAGTATCAAATGGCAACCTTAATTTAGAATTGAATAAAGTTATATTCATAAGATATGTGAATAGTTTTCCAGTCAGTCAAACTCAAAATTTAATCAATAATAATTATTTCTCACATTTATCTAAAATTCCAAGATTCATTCACAACATTAACGTATTTTAGAAAAACCACATTCTTCAAAAACAAAATTAACAAATTGTTTTTAGACCCAGTTAAAAATATGAAATTTTAAAACACGATTTACAGAGCGTTTATATAAGTTAATTTTCAAATCATATTAGTAATCATGCTTCTAATCTAATAGAAACTACCAAAACTCACAAAAAACAATATAATCCTTAATCTGCAGGACGAGCATCACGAATTTACCATAATATAATTCACTACTTTTTAAATCCCTTTAGATCATCAGTAATGCGATTTATTTTTCCTTCACTTCAATTTCTACAGTTAGTTTTTCTGTACAACTGGATTTTTTGTGTTCTCGCTTGACAAAGTCGAAACTTAAGTCTAACTAAACTTTTGTTTATGTTGATATATATTTTTTTATACGTTTATAATATAAAATATATCTAAATTGATGAAGAAAGGCCATCTATATTATGAAAAACGCACAGAAAACTTATTTTAAGCATAAAATTTGTTTAAAATTGACACAAAAAACTTGATTTTGAAATAAAATTTGCTTTACATTTACCACATAAAATTGGTCAAAATTGATGCCGAAAACTTATAGTCCAGCTTGCTACCGTTTTTGATGACCAATAGTATCAAAGCTGATTTTTTTTCTAATGATTGATTTAGTGCCAGAAATTAAAAAAAACTGCAGCACTTGTAGTGGGTGTAATTGCGGTATCCTCCTAAAGACGTAAAATTTAATTGAAAATTTATTAATTCCTTTTTTGTTTGCATGTAAACAAGTAAAAAATATACGTTAAGTAAACTGAAATCAATAAAACTGTAAAAATGTTTATTGGGGAATAAGTGCTCAGCTGACGCAACAACATAATATATTACGCTGCGGCGCATTTTGAACTTGTCAGTTGAGCATTTAGTCTCTGCAAAAAAATCGGTAAAGTATTTTTTGTCTAACTTATTAATTTCACAATTTTATAATCAAAAGTCAGCTTTTACAGATTTAGAAATATTTAGATTTTTCAGTTAATAATACAGTGTTTTTAATATAAAAATTTATAAACTCATCGCAAAAGTATGATCATAGTTTGAAAAAAAAAATTATACCGATCAAAGACAATTATTATAGCTTCCGCATCATTCTAACAAAATATATTTAAAATCTATAGATATGTTTTCATACGTAGCTGTTTTACCTTCCTTCTTGTTTGGCTTAAAGTTTTGTTTGTTTTTTTTTTGGAGCAGTCGATAGACTCCAAACTCAAAAAGGAAAAAATGTGTTTACAGCAGTTCATTGTGGATTGAAATGTAGTAAGTAAATGTTCATCTGACGAGTAAAATATGCAGTTTTGCATTTTTAACTGCGCCGACTATTACATTACCAAATTTTAGTTTTACTGGTATCAGTTTACTTAGAGTACATTTTTTGTTTACTTACATATTACGGCCATGTCGTGTCATGTTGTCTTGTTTTAATATCTTATATAAATCCTGTTTTAAAATAATATAATAAGTGTTAATATAATAAATTTATAGTTTAAGTATTGCTGTGTTATCTAGTGTATGTGTCTTTAAGATGAGTATCAAGTAGTTTATAATTTGTTACAATAACATAACCTATTACACAGCAATAATATCAAATATTTACACATTATATGACATTGCAAATTTAAATAAATGAAAATGCACTGTTTTACTTGAATTTAAGTTCTAGAACGGGCCGCCGTAGCTAACTTGGTACAACATTTACTCATAGCTGGCGAGCCGTGGTTCGATTCTCGTTACGGACAAATATTTTTATATTTTACTTTATTTAAATACTTTGTCTCTTTTTACATTCTAATCCTAATCCACTCTTCCATTTACTTTGCGAGGTCTTCATCTGTGTGTTAAATTGTTAGCCACCACAACAGACCCTGTAGTGTGAAGTCAAGTGTCCCTGTTTTTTTTATGTTATTAATAGTTTAATATTTAAAATTCAATATATATATATATATATATATATATTTTGTTTTTTTACATACTCAATTCTACTGAGCGTCTAATATTGGTACATATTCTTTATCCATTCAACCATTTTCAACCAAGTGTAGTGTGGTAGGCTATACGGTGAAAATCTGCTCAAATAAATCAATGTGTCAGAGTTTTAATATCAAAAAATACAAAGCTGATAAGAGAAGGTGACCGGCATATTTAAGCAAGAACTGTTAAGAACAGAATTTATTGCTTTTCTACTGTATCAAGTTAGTTTTAATTGTTAATAAAAATACGTGTCGTCGCAGAACAATTAGTGTATTTTTGTGTGTTATTAGTTAACAAAATAGTGCTTGATTGTATTAATTATAAACAAATTTTACATGTGAACACATGGAATAAAAAGAGACATCAGTATTGATTTTAAAACAACGTGTATAAAATTTATTTAATCTAGCGATCAAATAAATAAAACATTATCAATATGCCCGGAAAGAAAATTTGCGATTTGAAAGTCGTAGATATTAAATCTCATCTTAAGAAACTCGGAGAGTCACGTCAAGGAAACAAAAAAGATCTCGTCAACAAACTACAATTAGTACTTAATTCAAGTACCATATCGAATAATGACAGTGATAACGATACGGAAGAATTAGAAGAAAGTGCTTCAAATAAAAAAGACAATTGTGATTGTGATAACTGTGAATATTTACTGCAATCTATTAATGATATGAAAACTGAAGTAGAAACTCTAAAATCAATTATTATTGAGATGTGTGAACTCATAACTAACCAGGAAGATTTTACGAACACTTCTGTAATTAATAGCGGAACGACAGATATTAAAAATAATAATAAACATGAACTTGAACCTATAGTTATTGCAAAAAGTAACGATTTAATCAACGACAATCAAAATACTTCAAAACAGAAAATACTTTTACTGTCGGATGAGAATGGTATTAACTGTGCTGAATTATTTTCAAATTACTTATCAAATAAATATATTGTTAGTACAATTTTTAAGCCACATGCATTATTTAATGATGTAATAATAGATGCGCAACAATTAGTACGGGATTACAATAACAATGATTTCCTTATAATATTTGCAGGAGCGTCTAATGCTACGCGTGATATTAAAATAGATACACAACCCATTACTGAGTTATTAAATCATAATAGAAATATAAATATTCTTGTTTTAGGATCTGTTTATTATAAAAACCGTCCCATCTTAAATAAATTTGTTCACACGTTTAACGATGTATTACATAAATTTGTTCTTAATCAAAACTCTGAAAGAATTAGATACTTTGATGTAAATTCTATAATATTTAATTACTTAAAAAATAATTTTATTGAAATGAACGCACCTAGCAAAAGGATGATAATTAAAACTATATGTGATTATATTATAAAAGTTAGGCAAACCGTATCAATTAGTCATATACTTCCAACAACTAATCTACCACCCCAAATTCGCTTTATACGAACAGAGGTAAACGCCACAATAATATTAATAGAAATAACTTATTTCGGAAATATAGGAACCAATAGTGTAGATAGTGTAGATAGTATAGATATTAATATATATTTTCAAAATACGCGCGGTTTAAACTCTAAAATTGAATTATTTTCAACCAATGTAGCGGAAGGTGAGTTTGATCTTATTGCGGTAGCAGAAACATGGCTCACAAAAAATGTCTCAAATTCTGAACTATTTTACAATTCATATAATGTTATTCGCTGCGACCGGAATTTAGAACTGACAGGTAAAACAACTGGCGGAGGCGTTTTATTAGCAGTTATCAACACATTTAGTATTGAACAACTGGATTTGAGTATACTATCTAACGTATGTGCGTTAATAGACATTTTAGGGTGCAAATGTCTCACAAATAAACTCACAGTTTTTGTTTTTGTTGTATACATCCAAGATAAGGTGTCCATTAATGACTATAAAGAATTTTTTGAAGAATTTGAAAATGTTCTTATTCAATTTAACGATAAAAAGATTATTATTCTTGGTGATTTTAATGCTGCGAGTAGTAATACCAAATCCTTAGTTATACAAAGTTTTATGGACTTTACAGACCTTGCGCAACATAGCACAGTTCTCAATGAGTACAACAAATCATTACATTTAGTTTTTAGCAATTTAAATGTTAAAGTAGTTAGAGATACTGCACCACTAGTGCCAGAAGATAATCATCATCCGGCTCTTTATTGTAAATGTTGCATCAATTCTCATAAATCTTCTGCCAATAACATTCCGATAAATAAACATTTAGTTAATTATAATTTTAAAGCAGCAAACTATATTTCTTTATATAATGAAATTTTAAACTATGATTGGACTAACCTCGACAATATATCAGATACAAATACCATGTGTAATGAGTTCTACAATTCATTATATTCTATTTTTAACGTTCATGTTCCACTTCAAAAACCTAATTCAAGAATGAAAATGCAGTATCCTGTATGGTTCAGTAATGAATTATTACGCAATATTAAAGAAAAAAATATATATCGCAAAAAACTTAAAAAAAATATTTTGTTAGCTGCAAACTTAGATAAATTTAAATATCTACGAGCTCTTATTAAAAGACAATCAATTCGAGATTATCATCAGTACATTCAATCTGTTGAAGAAAACGTAAGTTCTAATCCTTCTGCATTATGGAATTTTATCAACAACAAAGCTCGCAAATCACGCATACCTTCCAACATTGTATATAATGAGATAACATATGACACGTCGATGAGTATTGTAAGCGCATTTGCTGAATATTTTAAAAATGTATTTAACCCTATTAATAATTCTTCAGCATCAAAAAACGTAGACTGCACTAGCAACAATCTATGCAAGATTGAATTAATTGAAGAACAGGATATCATTCAAGCACTTAAGCGAATTAAAGATAAGTGGACAACAGGTAACGACAAAATTCCTAGTTTTTTTTGTGAAGGATTGTGGAAGAGCACTAATTGCTCCTCTTCTTAAAATTTTTAATCATTCTATAAAAACAGCTGTTTTTCCAGAAATATGGAAAATTAGCAAAGTGTGTCCCGTCTTTAAAAATGGCGGTAAACACGACATTCAAAATTATCGACCAATTTCAATTTTAAACAACTTTGCAAAATTATTTGAATGTGTTATATACGATAAAATATATAATGCTGTCAGCTACTCTATTTGTCAAAATCAACATGGATTTCTTCGACAAAAATCCACAGTCACAAACTTAATGCAAATGACGCAATTTATATCACAATCTTTAGATAAGCGTGGACAAGTCGACGTGTTATACACTGATTTTAGTAAGGCTTTTGATAAAATTGACCACGGCATTATTTTATCAAAATTAGCTAACTTTGGCTTCACCAACTCTTTACAAAAATTTATGTCATCTTATTTATTGGGTCGCTTACAGTACGTATCATACAACGAACATTTATCAGATGTGTACGTTTCATCTTCAGGGGTGCCACAAGGATCAAATCTTGGTCCATTATTATTTCTTATGTTCATTAATGATTTACCATCTACATTAAATTGTGAATCTCTCTTATTTGCAGATGATACTAAAATATATAAAGAAGTTTTTGAAATAGACAATTGTTTGTATTTACAAAACCAAATTGATGCTCTAACAAACTGGTGTGAGTGCAACAGATTAGAATTAAATATTTCTAAATGTAAAATTGTCACTTATACGTTACGGAAAAATCCAATTATTTTTAATTATACCATACATAATAAATCTGTGGAACGTACTTGCTCAATTAAAGATCTTGGTGTTATATTTGATAGCAAATTGTGCTTTACTGAACATATAAAATACATTGTATCAACATCTCGAAAAATGTGTGGCTTTATAATGAGAAACTGCAAATCTTTTAAAAATGTCAATGCTTTAAAAACACTGTATTTTGCACTAGTGCGTTCTAAGATAGAATACTGCATTGTTATATGGTATCCATTTTATAATAATCATAAGTCAGAACTAGAAGCAGTGCAGCGAAAATTTCTCAAGTATATTAAATTTAAAGAAACCGGCACTTATCCAGTTAGACATTGTGACCATGGCTCATTACTTGAATCACTTGCTATTGACTCAATTGAATGTAGATCAGTAATATGTGAAATAGCATTCTTGCATAAACTATTAAACAATAAGATTAATTCTCCTTACTTGTTGAGTTTGCTAGGTTTTAGAGTTGCGCCGTTTCGTACTCGACAAGCAGATTTTTTTCAAATTTCTCAGTGTCGCACTAATGTCTATACTAACTCACCTATTAATAGAATTTGTCGTCATTTTAATGATATTGTAAACGTAGATTTAGACCTATTTTACCACAGTTTACCTGCGCTTTTAGAAGCTGTTAGTATATATTTTAGAGTAGCGACAATAAGTTAAGAGATTTTTTTTTAATGTGTAAAATTATGTATTTAGTTTAGTAGTAATATGTAGTATAGTTATAGGGATATGTTATTAATGTTATTTATGTTATGTTGTCCTGTTATTGGATGTAATTCTGTTGGGCAATAAATATATTATTATTATTATTATTATTTTTATTACATCTAATAAGTTTGCAATGTACTAAGTAATTTTATATAAAACTACAGAATACAATAAATAAATATACCTAACAATAATGAACGACCAAATACTCGCCAACGTATCAACAAACAAACAAACACCTTCAAATTAGCAGATAATCGGTAATTTGCAAAATCTGAACGCAAGCAAAAACATAAGTAATATAAACATAAGTAATATGAACAAAGGAAATACAGATGTACTGACAGAATTAAGAAATAAATTAGCAGACGCCGAAAATACAAAAAAGCGTTAATAGAACAAGAAAATACATTGCATGAAAAAATACGGTCGTTACAACTTCAAATGAAAGGCAAAGATAAAGCTATTCATATATTAAAAACACTTCAAAAATTTAAAGCTAAACAAGGTTATAATGATTACACCCAAACATCAGCTAAAATTGAGAAACAATACCAATGTCAGTATTCAAACTGAAAACGCAGTTAAGGAGAACAAGAAATGCTATACTGACGCAGTCGTTCAAACACAAAACAATGAAGATATTGAAAATACTAAAACAAAAGTAAAAGTTAAAAAAAAAATGTACGAAACAACTCTAGAACCCAAAACATTCTTGGATAATAACTCCACAACAAGTAATATGTATGGATCCACGCATATCAAAAATAGAAATAATACTACAAAAGCAAATAGATCAACAACCAAAACAAACTGTTTAAACATCTTAATACTTGCTGACAGTTATGGCAGAAATACTGTTGAATTATTAAGTACATATCTACCAAAAACAAATTACAAAATTAGCACCATAATAAAACCAAACGCTACATTTAAATATGTTATAAAAAATCTTGAACAGCATATACAAAAAGTAAAAAAGATTATTTAGTTTTATTTGCCGGTGAATCAAACGATATACACAATGAGAAAGTATCATATATAAAATTAGAGAACATTATAAACGTAAGCCGTCATACTAATGTTTTACTTTTAAGATCAAATCAAAAAGGATTAGATTCATTTATATATATAAACATAATTTAAGTATGGCAAAAACCATCCATAATGCAAAATGTAATCATGTTTCATATGTAGACACAAACAGTATTATAGAAAAACACTTTAAAACCAGTTTTATTGAGTTTCACTATGCAGCCAAAAGGGTAATTATCTACAAAATTAGCCAACAGATTCTAACTGATCAAATAATTTCAAATAATGCAAGTTACAGTAATGATAGCGCACATGTAAAAAAACCACAAATTGAAATTCTGAACCAATAGTAAATGAACCTAACTAAAATTTTTATCACAGCGACAAATACCTAACCGACAAATAAGAACAGAGCATGATAACCTTACACAACACACGTTTATACATTTAAATATATAAATTTAATTAATAAAATTGATGATTTAAATTTTTTTATCAACAATACAAATCCAGAAATATTATGTTTAACGGAAACTTGGACTTACAAATATAATTTAGACAACATAAAACTTCATAACTACAAACTTGTGTCATATTATAACAGGAATACGCAAACACATGTAGGGGTAGTTATATTTGCTAAAACAGCACTAAGTTGTACTAGAATAACACACATTGTCAATCTATCCATAGAAATGGAAGTAGAATGTTGCGCCATAATGATCCAATCACGAAAACTTTGCGTTGTATCCGTATATAGACCACCAACAGACAATTTTCAAATTTTTATACTCCAATTAGAACAAGTTTTAGATTATGCTACTAAAATTTCAGATTCTATTATATTATGCGGTGACTTAAAAGTTGACAATTTAATAAATAATACGAACATTAACATGCTTCGTGATTTATTTAATTCATACAAATTAATAAATAAAATCTATGAACCAACACAAATATTCTGTAACAAAAACAGAAAAATATCGTCAACAGGAATAGATTACATAGTTGCAAACTTAAGTATAGACATTTTTACGTGTACTGTTATCACTTGTTGCTTAGCAGATCACAAGGCATAACAAATATGCTATACACACCAACCAAATTATATTAATATTACATTAGGCAAAAAAGTACAAAAAGTACAAAACATAATTTAAGTGAACATAATTTAAGTAAATTTAAACATTTGTTAAAACTGAATCGAAATAAATTTCAGATTACAAGATGTGTTGACAAATCTTTTCAAAACTTTATAGAGTATTTTTTAGACAATTTCGAAACCGCGTGCCCACTCATTACTAGAAACACAAGGTTAACTAATAATGTAAAATGGATTTCACATGATCTAAAACAATCAAGCGAAAAACTTAAATTTCAGTATGCAGCCCTTAATAAGAATCCAAGTCATGAAAAAAATGAGACATATAAAATTAACAAAAAACACACAGACAGTAAAAACAACAAAAATATTTTTTTTAAAATACAATAAATTATTCTGAAATTAAAATAAAATCAATGTGGAAACTAGTTAACACCGACTTAAAATGTAATAAAGAAAAAAAGGATATTGTATTAAATGTTAACGGAGTAACTACTAAAGACCAAAGTAAAGTAGCAAATGCTTTTGGTATTAATAAAGATTGTAAATATTTGTAATTTAAAAATGTTTTTAATTATAAAGAAGTTGTTTAATAATTTTCAGAACTTGTACAATATTCACAGAAGAATATAATTGTCAAAATCAAAATTTATTAATTAAAAAATTGAAATGAACATTAATAACAAAACAATAATTAGCTAATTGAATATAAATTAAATGATTTTAAATAATATATAATATATGTATAATTTCAAAATTGAATTAATTACAAAAGTTCTAAGTTACATGTAGACTTTACAATTCAAGTTTTTTTAATAACATTCATTTATTTATGTTTTGTGAGGCAGGCAAATAACTTGTTTGCTAAATGTAAATGCTTATTAATACGGTATACACGTATAAGTAATAAGGGTTGAATTTGAAGAATGAAATACCAACCTGTAGATTCTGCCAAGCACGCTTATCTGTTACATAGAGAGGATAGCTGCTGCTCGGTCCCCAGAGATCCCTTTTGCCCCAGGCACCTTGCAGATTTTGCCAGGCGCGCTTTCCCCAACTATGTAGATTACGATTCCAATCCCTCTTTGACATGTCCATCTGTAAAGACAATATTAACTACAGTTTACAAATAATTATACATTCTTAACGAAAGATTTAACAATTTCAATGGTATTGCAATAAATTATAAGGAATTTAATATCCAAATTGATTAGAAGTTATGAATACAAACCTAAAGGGTGTTTTGATTAATTATTTAGTAATCAGAGATACTAATATTTTTAGTTTTTCTAGGAAAATATACAGAGTGTTAGATAAAAAAAGTACGGCTGTATAACTTCGTTATTTTTAACTGATGTCAATAATTTAAAAACCATTTACATTTAGACAGAAAAATTCCTCTTTGTTTCGAAGATACAGGGTGAACAAAATTTGCGACAACCATATTTGATATTTGTTAAAATCATTAATGTAAATAAAAATATGGTGTACGCCAATGAGTATATCAAGTACAAAAAATTATTGAGTTTATCAAGTACAATAAATTGTAAACAATAACTTGAAACGGCTGTTTTATCTACTAATGTACAAATGGATTTCAATTGAATACGTCTTGTCATTGATTACTACATGTATCGGTCGGAGTTGTTTAGATTGAGTGATGTTTTGCTTTTTGGCGTGTCTTTAATAGTTAGTAAATTCTTCTACTATAAATCACAATACAAACGCCAAGATGACTGACATGCATTTCATGTATGGATTTGCTGATGGCAATTCATTACAAGCTAGACAATTGTACGTTGAACGGTTTCTTAGCCGTAATATCTCCGACTAAAAAATCTTTAAAAACATTCATCAACGTTTTTGTAAAACAGGCACATTGAAATAAAATAGAGGATTAGGAAAATCAATGAACAGAATGTGCTAGACATGATAGAAAAAGATCTAAATAGTTCTCGAAAAAATGCCAATCATTTGAATGTAAGTCATTGGAAAGTTTGGAAAATTCTTAAGGGCAATTTGTTGTACCACGTTCAGCGTGGTCAGGTACTACTACCTGCTGATTTTTCTTCTTGTATTGCGTTATGTCAATGGCTTTTGCAAACATTAGTTCTAATCTCTTAATTTCTGACACATATTCTTTTTACCGATAAAGCCAGTTTCTTAAGAAATGCAATAACAAAATTTCATAACAACCATGTAGCAGGTATGTGAATATTGTTTTCAACATTAGTTCTCCTTGAATGTTTATGTTAGAATTGTGTCTAATTGGACTAGTATTTCTACTAGGAAAACTTATCGGCAAAGTGTATTGTAACTTTTTGAAACACGTGCTGCCTCAGTTTTTGGATGATGTACTATTGGCAACAAGAATTGCAATGTGGTTTATGCACAATGATGCACCACCACGTTTCAGTTTGGTTGCTTGTAATTATTTAACAGCAACGTACGGAGATTGCTGGATTGGTTGAGGTGGGCTACACGCATGACCTTCTTAATTCCCAGACTTAAACTTCTTGAATGCCTTTTTAGAGGCTATCTGAAGTGATTAGTTTACGCTACTCCAGTGAAGAATACGACTTTTGAAATCGGATAATTGCTGGGTGTAACTCAATTAGAAACAATCCTTGTGTGTTTGAAAAAATTTGACACTTAATGACAAAAAGATTATATGCTTGTATCCAGGCTAGAGTAACTTTACATATATTTTTGATAATAAAATGTTGTAATTGTTGCAAGTTTTGTTAATTAAAGGATTTTTCAGAAATTATCATAAGACAAAATATTCTTAGAATATACCAAAAAATAACTTTTAAAGTTTTTGCCGCATGTTTACCTAGCACCCTGTATGATATTACAATAAAATATTATTTTTTTGAATGAGTTTGTTGGCACGCGCATTTTTATGGATATGGCATTATTTAATGTAAACAAAACATTTTGACGGTTTAAAAATTTTAAAATTGTTATGTCCCACTACTATTAATTTCATAGTGCGTTCGGTATATATATATATATATATATATACCAAAGTAACCGGCGGTTAGGTTACGGCTATGATTGTTTGCTATTATTCTCGGTTGATTTATGAAACGGCAGCAGTTATAAAAACGACAAAATTCAAAACTAAAATGTTAAACACATTATAGGCTCAAACTTATTGAATTTATTTATTATAATTTATAGTTTAATCTTTGTCATTAGCGCTAGTTATATTTTTTTAATTTCAGTGTTTAATCATAGATGATTGTATATATTTATCTACCTGGGATGCGATTCCGATAAAAAACGTTGCTAAAATTGTAGCAAGTTTGTTCAAATAAGCTTAAATTTAGAGAAAAAAACGACAAAAAATGTTAAATCAATGTGTAAGAATATGTACGACAATTTGGCAAGTGCAAGAGAGATGCTTTAAAAGTCATAAAAATTGGTGATGAGAAAAGCTAATATTTAGTTGTCAATTTATCTAAATGGTTAGTGCGTTTCGTATATCAACCAAAGTCACCGGCGGCAGTTATATTAAGGCTATAATCAATTGTTAAAATTTTAGTTGATTTATGGAACGGCAACGGTTACAAAAACGCCAAAACTCAAAATTGTGAAATGTTAAATTCGCTATAAGCAAAGATAACAATAATTAATTAATTTAGCAAAAGCCCAACGCCGTAAATCAAAAATAAAAATAAAATAAAAATTATATATATTTTAATTAGGAATTAAAACATTTTTGAAACTTTGCACTAGCAGCTAGCAAATATCTTAAGCCAATTTCAAAAAAACTTTGATTACAAATTTAGACAACTTTCTAGACCTCACCGGATAACTCTCTCAAATTAAAAAAAAAACAATTTTAATTTAAAATTAAAACATTTTTAAACTTTGCACTACGACCTGGAGAACATTTTTAACCAATTTCAACAAAACTTGGATTACAGGTAAAAACAACTTTCTAGACTTATTGAAAAACTTTTTTGAATAAAAAAAACATTTTTAAGATTTTGCACTAAGACCTGGAGAGCGGATTTCAACAAAACTTTAGTTATAGGCCAAGACAACATCAAAAAAGACATTTTTTAATACTTTTCAACCTACAAAATGAATTTCTTTTTAATTTGATTAAAATAAACATCAAAACATATTGTAAAACTACAAAAAAAACTGCAATTAATAATTTTAATAAAATTAATCAGTGTAATCAGTTTTTAAATTAGTACTGTTGTGGCCATATGCCACAACTCATTATTTTAGTTTATTACATTTAGCATAATTATGTTATAAACTCATTAGATGTAAAAGGCACTTTACACGATCAATATACTGTCAATATTCTAAAATATTGACAAAATTATTGATCGTGTAAGATCTAGTACTGATGAAATAATGAAAATACTGAAATATTTCCGGATAATCCGTAATCGAATCATCAGTATTTCAATATTATGGCCACGTCCACAAAGTGGTAGGAATACTGAAAGTCATACTGATATTGTAAGGTCATTTTACATCAGTACTTCAGTACAGGGTTGCAATTCCGATGCAAATGTTGCTGAATTTTATATAGTATTGTATAGTACAGTATAATACTGATTCAGTATATTGTAATACTGTCAGTATTATTGATCGTGTTAGGTGCCTTTAAAATCATATTATTTTCAGATAATATTAATCCTTGGAATAACCATCTTTTTAATCTTCATTTCCGGTAACATATTAAATAAATGTATTTTATTTTTATTATAGGTAATTAAAGTTTTGTAACTACCCTAATTATGCCGGGGTGTGGCAGCAAGTATATAAAGTAATATTATTTGTAAAATAAAGACAGTGCAGTTTTAAACTTTAAGAAAAGCACATTTATTTCTGAAACCTATTCACCTTAAACAAACTTTCATCAATATTATTAAACATATTTTTTGGTCTTACAAATAGTATATTCAAAGAGTTTTTTGAATAAAATCAGACATTAGTGCAGAGTAACATTGTTTACGTCAGTAAGTCGAACCACTTTGAGCCAGAAGCAGCCAGAGAGGACTTATCTGATTAGGCATTGCCGAGGCACATCCGAACGATCATCAACCAGCTCCACCCAGTTGTGGACATCTACGTCGGTGAGTCAAACCACTTTGAGCAACAAGCAGCCGGAGAGGACTTATCAAATTAAGCATCGCCGGAGCACATCCAGACAAACCAAATCAAAAGTACTCAGATGAGGAATCACTAGTAAACTCTCATTTTTTTAACCTTTTTTTCTTTTTTATTGATATTATTATGCCTGAAGACGCATCAAGTGAACCCGAATATCGAAAAAAACTAAAAAAAGCTATTACTACGCTAAATAAAGATCATGCGTACATTACTAGTAGGTTTAGAGTTTTAGAAAAGCAGTTAGAATTAAATGTTGTTGACAATATTAATGCCGGTCAAATTCTAGAAAATATTTACAAATTAATTGAAGATTATATTTAGACTGAAAGAAATTCCTTTGATTCGGACTTTACAAAATGTTTGTTGCTAATCAAAACTTATTGAATAAATTTCAGATATTAAAAAATAATGTAAAGTCAACTCATCAACAAAATAATGTAAAGTCAAATATGGAAGTCAAGTTACTATCAATTGATTTGCCTTTGTTTAATAGTAGTTATTGTGAGTGGTATTTTTTCTTAAACATTTTTAATTCTATAATCGGTAACAATAACGTATTATCTAACTTGCAATATCTGAAATCATTGCTAAAGGGCGATGATCAATTAATTGTTTAGAAGTCACAAACGAAAACTATTCAATCAAAAAAATACAGCTTTTAAAGGACAATTTTGGAAACCCGAGTCTTATCATTCAATGTCATATTTAGGCGCTGTTTGATTTGTCTATAATTAAAGCGGACGGCAGTAATGATTACCGGAACTTAGTTAATATGGCTTCACAACATTTACGCTTGCTGCAATCATTAAAACGACCGGTAGATACATGGGATGATTTAATTATTCACTAAATCATTTTAAAGATTCCTAAAAATACGCGGGTTGAATGGAAAAATAAATGTTCGCGGACAACAATGCCTACGTTTAACGAGTTGAAAGAGTTTTTATGCTAGAAAAATCAGACAATAAAGACTTGTCAAAATGTCGTAATTGATCAAAATACAGTTAATAAAACTATTATACAAAGTGCTAGGCGCGCTTGTTCAATGTGTAATAACTTTGGACATTTAATACATCAATGTAAAAAGTTTAAATTATTAGATCCCATAAAACGGAGTGAAACGTGTAAACAAAAACGGCTTTGCTTAAATTGTTTAAGAGCAAATCATAATACATTAGATTGTAATTTGGCGCAACGATGTAGACATTGTCAGAAACATCACCATTCAATGCTTCATTTTCCGAAATGAGTTAACAAATCTCAACCATCCACATCTAGTAGTTTTTACGAGTTTAACAAAGCACAATTACATGAAGTTCTGTTAGCTACGTGTGTAATTAATATGGGAAATATTACTGGAAAATTACACAGTATTAGGGCTGTTTTAGATACAAGATCAAAAATAAATTTAATTAGCATTCATGTCGTTAAAAAACTTAAATTAACCAAAAACGTTGCGACGGTAGGGATATCATGCGTAGGATCTCAATCAGTAGATTTACAATCATATGTGGAAACAAATATAATGTCAAAAAATTTAAACTTCAAATGTAATTTATCTTTATTTGTTCTTGGCCATGTCACAAACCGATTACCATCTTATCATATTGATTTTAAACTTATTAACTTGCCAAATGACATAATTCTTGCCAATCCTGAATTTTATAGTTTAGCAAATGAAGATGTGTTAATAGGAGCAGAACTAGCATACCGCATATTAGGCACTCAACGTAAATTTGTTCAAAATACAAAATTAATTCTGCAACATACAAAATTTGGGTAAGATGTTACGGAACCAGTTCCAAGACCTTCTAAAATAGTCACATGCATTTCCGTAACATTTAATCAAATTAACGAAAACCTTAAAAAAATTAAACAAGCTGAACCAATTATATTTTCAAAATCAATAAAGAAACGCAAATGCAAAGACCAATTCAGTGACACATTTTATCAAGATAATACCGGTCGTTTTATAGTAGCGTTACCTTTCAGAGAGGATCCTATGACGTTAGGTTTATCGTACCATCTTGCAAAGAAAAGATTTTTAAATTTGGAACGTAAGTTACATAAAAATTTAGAACTAAGTAAACAATATCATCATTTATAAAGGAATATATTCAATTAGGACATATGAAACAAGTATTCAGTTTATTGAACACACCAGAATATTTTGTTCCACACCATGACTTTATAAGAGAGTCTAGTTTAACAACAAAATTACGCGTTGTGTTTGATGCAAGTGCACGAACTGAGAATGACAAATCATTAAACGATATACTTATGATAAGGCCTACTCTACAGGACGACATGTTTATGATTTTGTGTAGATTATTACACATGAGTATGTCATTACGGCTGACATTCAGATGATGTACCGCCAAATTAATGTACAACAAAAACACACACCATATCAGCACATTTTATGGCAAAATTCACCATCAGATTGTATAGGTATATATGAACTTCAAACTGTAAAATATGGTACAAGTTCTGCACCATACCTTGCGGTTTGTTGTTTGCAGAAGCTTGCAAAAGATGTAAAAAATAAGCAAGTTGCTACGGTAATACTACGCGATTTCTATATGGATGACCTTCTTACAGGCGCTAACACTATAGAAAAAACACTACATTTAAGAGATTAGGTTAAATCTACGTTAGAATCAGCCGGATTTAATTTTTGCAAGTGGGCATCCAACAAACCCAAACTTTTAAAAGATTTTCACAATGACGAAATTGAAAATTACTTTCTTAGTTTATCTCCTGACTGTAAAATTAAAACGTTAGGCATACAGTAGAATCCGCATAAGGACACTATTGAATATAAATCTTTTAATTATGACACAACGTTAGCATGTACCAAACAAAACATATTAGCCGATATATCTCGATTTTTTGATCCAGTAGGATTGTTAGATTCAGTAACTGTTTTAGCAAAATTAATCTTGCAAAGAGTTTGGCAACGCAATTTTAACTAGGACAGAAAGGTTTTAAATGATATTAGCAGCTCTTGGAATAAATTACGTTATGAACTAAAAAATAGTCTTCCCATTGACCTTCCAAGAAAAGTTATACTTTCAGGTGTAACTAACATTGAGATTCATGCATTTGGAGACTCCAGCATTGCGGCAATATTTATCAAGTCTACGCAAGTCAATGGCAATGTATCTTGTCAGTTAATGTGCGTCAAGTCCAGAGGAGCACCACTTAAATCATTAAGTTTACCACGCCTTGAGTTATGCGCTGCGGTACTTACTGCACAGTTAGTAAACAGAATAAAAATTGCTATTTGAATAGAGGTATCACATACGTTTTATTATTCAGATTCAACTATAACACTGTCATGGATCCAATCAAATTCAAATAGATTTAAAACATTTATATCACATCGAATTGGCAAAATTCAAAATCTTAGTAATCCGTCTGATTGGCATCATGTCAATTCCAAAGAAAATCCGGCAGATATTAAATTACGCGGACAGTTACCTTTTGAATTAAGAAAAAATAAGATGTAGTGGCAAGGACCCAAGGGCATTTTTAGCCAACTAGTCTAGGGGGGTAATTAAAAAAAAAACAAATATATATTTTATTTCGTAAGTACAACAAACAAATAAGATATAAATATGAAATATGGAATATCGGTAATTTTTAAAAATAAAAATTGATAAGCAAAACATTCTTAGGGGGGGTAATTACCCAATTACTCCCTTTGAAACCGCCACTGTAAGGACCAGAGTTTATTAAATGTTAAATTCAACCAAAAATATTTTTGCCATCGTTATCAAATGAAATAGCAGATTTTTTTGTTTTAAATACATTAATTAAAAAAAAAAAACAGAAATCAATGTTACCATGGATTGATAAGTTTTCAAATTATAACAAATTAGTGCAAGTGATCGCCTGGATCAAAAGGTTTATAAATAATTATTTGACTAAAACAAAACTTATAGGCGAATTAACACCTACCGAATTAAATAATGCAGAAACTATAATTATAAAACATGTTCAAAACACAACATTTGAATTAGAAATACAAATGTTGCAAAATGAAAAAGATTTAAAACGTGATAGTACTTTGTTATCATTAAACCCTTTTATTGATCAGACAGACATCTTGCTTGTAGGTGGTAGGCTCAAACACTCAAAATTACAATTTGATTCAAAATTTCCAATTTTTGTGCCTAAAAATCACCATGTAACAAATATACTTATAACGTATTATCGCATAACATCATTGCATGCTGGACCTCAGGGAATTTTTGCAGCATTACAAACAAAACATTGGCCTATTTCTGGTAGAAATGTAGTACGAAAAAACATAAGGCAGTGTATACAATGTTTTAAGTTTGCACCAACATCTTCCAAACAGTTAATGGGTGATTTACCAAATTGTCGTTCTGAACAAATTCGGCCCTTTGTTAAAACCGGCTTGAATTACTGCGGCCCGTTCTTAATTAAAGATCGAAAACGTAAAGCGACTACAACTAAGACATATACTGCAATTTTTGTGTGTATGATGACAAAGGCAATTCACATAGAGGTTGTTAGTGACTTAACAACTGAATCATTTTTAGCTGCATTACACCGATTTACTGCTCGTCGTGGTATGGTTTCAGATATAACCAGCAATAATGCTACTAATTTTATAGGAGCTAATCATGAATTAAAAAATTGATATAGTTTTTTAAAAACTCAACTAACTGAATTAAATAGCAATTTAGCTTTAAATCAAATAGAGTGGCATTTTATACCCCCCCCCCCCCCAGAGCTCCGCATTTTGGTGGTTTATGGGAGGCTGCAGTAAAGAGTGCAAAACGGCATTTATATAAAATTGCAAACAGCGCTCATTTGTCATATGAAAAGTTTCAAACATTGTTGGTTCAAATTGAAGCGATTTTAAACTCTAGACCACTTTGTTCATTATCCAGTGACCCAAATGACCTATCCTTTCTATCTCCTGGTCATTTCCTTAAAGGAGACAGTTTAAGAGTACTCTCCAAACCCGGACTACAGCACCTTAAAATTGGAACCCTTTTGAGATGGCAGCACCTACAGTTGTTACAACACCACTTTTGAAAACGATGGCATGTCAAGTACTTGCAAAAGCTACAAGTCAGACGTCAATGGAAGCAGTCAAAAGAAGAACCACTTAAAGTTGGTCAATTGGTGCTTATTCGAAAAAACAATATCATCGTCTTGATGCCGTACCGGCCGTATTGAAGCAACACATCCAGGAAAGGATAATATAGTGCAAACAGTTTCTGTAAAAACTACAAATGGTGTAATGGTTTGTCCGTGTGTAAAATTATGAAGGTTTCCCAACGAAAAAGACATTGAGTAGCTTTAAGTCAAATTGTATTGTATATTGTTTAATAATTACTTATTTTTTTAAATTTTGAAATTAAGTAATTTCAAAGGAGGCAGAATGTTGTGACCATATTATTATTATTATTATTATTATTATATGTCTTTATTTACCCCAAAAAAAAAATACAGATTCAATATAACAATATAATCAGGCAAAGTTCAGTTTTACAGCAGAAACGGCAAACCTGCTCTTCCACTTAACCTGGAAAATTAAAAATAACAATACATATTTGAAATTAACAATAATCATTAAATAAACATAAAAACACACTTAAACACTAACAAAACTAATGTTAAAATGTATGCCAACAACACATTTTCAAAACATATATATCTATTGGTTTTCAAGAAAATATTTTTTAAAAACTTTCTTAAATTTTATTATTGGTAGAGCTTTAATCCATTGAGGTATTGCATTATACAACTTTGGAACATTATAAGAAAACGATCTTTCATAAAATGTTGTTTAATGAGCTGGTGGAATTATCATACTATGAAACCTTAAATTTAAGTTATGAATGTCAGTTCTAAAACGAATTTTGCAGTAAAGATATTGAGGCGTTTTGAGAGTTATAATTTTATAATAAAGTGTACAACAATGAAGTGAACGTCGATTAGCCATATTTAACCAGCCCAGCTTGTACATTCCTTCAGAAGTTCTGCATGATCTACGTAAGCCAAATATAAATCTAATACACGAGTTTTGTATTCGTTGAATTCTTTTCTTGGTTTTTCCATTAATGCACGTATTGTAGACAACGTCTGCGAAATTAAAATTACTTAACACAAGAGCCTCACAAAGTAATTTCTTAGTATTTATACTCAAAATATGTCTATTAGAAAATAACAATTGTAACATAAAATAACATATGCCGCAACGCATTATTTTATTTTATTACATTTAGCATAATTATGTTATAAACTCATTAGATGTCAGATTATATTATTTTCAGATAATATTAATCTTTGGAATAACCATCTATTTAATCTTCATTTCCGGTAACATATTAAATAAATGTATTTTATTTTTATTATAGGTAATTGGAGTTTTGTAACTAGCCTAATGCTGCCGGAGTGTGGCAGCAAGTATATAAAGTAATATTATTTGTAAAATAAAGACAGTACAGTTTTAAACTTTAACAAAAGCATATTTATTTCTGAAACCTAATTTATTTTCACTCCAAAATAAAAATATTAATAAACCAAATTTTATAATATTTTAAACATTTTCTAAATTAGTACGTGCAGTGTAAAATTTTATTCTAATCAATTCACAACAAAATACTGCAATTGCTGCACACATTCCAACTAAGTAAATATAAAACACAAGCTGCAGACTGTCCAATTTAAGAACTTCAGCTTGAGAATTATCAGACTCAAATACTATTTCTTTTTCTTCTTCAATCCATTTTTTAAGAATTCCTGCTTCAACTATTATAGAAATGTGTTTATTAAATAGATCTGTAAGAGGGCAAATGTGTTCCATTACCATACCAATATGCTTGATACCAACAGCAACCGGATAAAATTTCTTTTCAACATCATTATTGGTAATATAAAAATTAGCTTTAATCCTTTCTGTCAACCATCCAACCGTATCTTTACGTTGTAAAGCATGGACATATTTTTCTATATCAAATGTTACTACATTAAGAGGTAGCATTGGGAAATATTTGCAGTTATAATTCTTCGGAAAAAAATTACACATTCCTTTTTCATGAGTAATTATTGGCAAATTATATTCAAATACATCTTGAATAGATTTAATCTGGTAAGTATAAAATGGTGTTATAAAAGATGAAAGAATTAATCCACTGTAAGCGTTCATTATAATCAATGAATATAAAATCCAACTTAAAAAAATAATTCGTATTGCTGGTTTTTTAGGTTGTGATTTATTTTGTGATAAAAACATAGCAAAAGAATTAAAGTATACGTTGTAAAAGGTAATATAATTGTTAAATAATTTGTATATTATTGGAAATATCACCAACAAAACAATAACTGCTATCCATAATGCAAAATCAAATATGTATATCAAACCCAACCAAAGTGGTATTTCTCTTGCTAATGGCACCATAATTACATAATCATCTACATAATATGGATAAATTGCAGAAGCAGTATCTAATTTATCATTAATTCCTGTTGATAATATACCATTTCCATCTACAGAATATCCGCATTTAATGTTCACAATTTTAGTTAAAGTCCACAATAATTTAGATTCATATTCTAATTGATTATAATTATTGTAGAATAAGCAATAATTACTAAATTGAGTAATTTTATCTTCATACACTTCTAAAATCTTTGATTTGTTTACATTATCACAATTGAATAAATGTTGTTTGCTATCTATAAAGACTTTAGAAACGTTTCCGTCTTTGTCAATCAACAATGTATTAAATGTTGGGTTTTTCTTGCTTATCTCTATATCATTAGAGTTATTACCCATATAAATAATCAATTTGCGTTCGCATTTAAAAAATAAGGTTTGATATTTTGCAATATTGTTGCTGATTATTAAAATAATAAATGGATAATGAGTTTGATGACGAGAATCGGCCATTATGATTGAAGATTTTATAATATTTTTAGATATATAATTTGCCATTTGATTATAACCATTGTTATTAATAAAAACCGTTTGCATATCTTTATAATTGTTATGAATTGCTAATGCGCATTTAGCAATCTTCATTTCTGCTTGATTAGTCTGTAAAATAAAATGTATAAATTAATTTGATTAATTAATAGATCTAACAATGTTTATATTATATCAATTTTAGTATATTATTTGTAAAAAAATAGTCGGCTCAATTTGTTTCTAACATATTTTATTTAAAATTATTTTTACCTCCATCAAAATGTAAGCTAAATAACAATGCAAAAAGCTTTGGGAAAATAAAATTATAATAAACTACTTCATTCTAACAGTTACGGAGCACATTTAATTCTAAATATTAATAATTTGTTGCTTTTAAGTTTGATTGAAAATTACTAATTTAATTTTAGTATGATAATAAAATGATAATCAAAATTAATGGTAAATGAACAGTCAAAATATTTTTTTTTATAAGACTTGTTATTCAGACGCGTTCAACGCTTGAACTCTACTAATTGCTGTCTACAACAAAAATATCGACTTTAAGACCATACCGTTGATTGAAAGAGTATATAAAGATGCGCGACGTATATGCGAATTGCCGTCAACTAATGCCGACTTCAGTTGTAGGTGGCGCGAGTGGTCTCTTACTTGAACACTTTAGAGTTTATAAAATAATATTGCCGGTCAGTCAGTTGCCAGTTTTAACAAAAACGGCAACTTTGGCTTCATCGCTGCTTCTACAAATAATTTGATAATCAATTTATTTTTTTACAAATACATTTAGATGAGATTAAACTATGGATTAGATAATTGATTAGAATCTCAACCCTGCGTTTGCTCTGTTGTGCTCATGCTTTCGTCTATTAGAAGTTGGATATTAATGCTTTTAAGCTTATGTGAAGTTATAAAATTTTTAATGCATACAACGTCATAACAACTAGACACACAAAACACTAGGCTCTAGACGAGCAACATGTGAAGCTTTTGTTCACTTTTGTTTGCATTTCAAATGAGTAACTACGATTTATTAAAATTTACCGACGTTTGTTCATAGTGAGTACGGTCTAAGCCTTTATAACCTTTTTTAGGTAACCGCGTTCCGTATATTAACCTGTTTTAAGATAACCGGCATTCGGTCGCTTCGGTTGATATACGGAACGCACTAATAAATAATAATTGCTATTGGCAGCAGTTGCAAAATTAAATGTTGCGGTATGTTTTGCGTACGCAAAGTGATTACTTTGTTGCCTGTTTCACAAAAAAAGTTTTATAACTTAAAAGTATATTTAAGGCAAACAAAAAATAAAAAAAATGCCTCAATAGTTATTGAACGTAATTTTGTTTTATTTTTAAGATCTTGCTAATGAAGTATTGTAGAAATAATTGAAAGTAACTCTACAGTAGCTCAACGTAGCTTAACAATCACGTTGCCAGTCCCAAACCCGGATAAAAGAGGAAGGTTTTAAGGCAAGGCCAGCGACCTGCTTTATGTATAAAAAAGACTCACAGAACCAATACACCGCCTCGGAACAGGACTGATACAACAACAACAACTTATGCAATGAATGAGGACAAAAGAATAATAAGACCAAAACAACCCCTAAGACTGGCCACATGGAACATAAAGTTACTAAACAACCAAATCCTAGAACTGGAGAATCAGCTAAAGGTAAACAGAATAGACATATGTGCATTCCAGGAAACTAACAAAAAAGTAAAAGGGCAGGTAGTTTTGGTCAAATACCTACTCATATACAGCGGGATCAACAAAACTACAAAACCAAAAGAAGGTGTCGGAATAATGATCCACAAGAAATTTGCAGATGAAATCAATGACATAATATATGTCTCAGAGAAGATACTGACACTAAAAATTAAGACAAACAAGAACTAATATTATCTGTATATATAGCCCAGGAAACTGTAGGACAAAAGAAATCAGAGAAGAATTTTATAACCACTTACAGATAACACTAGACAATACAAAAAAGCACAAACCTGTAATTGTACTAGGAAGTTTCATTGCCAGAATCGGCAACCAGAAATTAAACAACGCTTTAATAAGATAACTGAAAACGAGAACGGGAAACTAGTGAGCATGTGCGCACTGAACAAACTCCGCATCAACAACACCTTCTTTGACCACAAATAAGAAATGTAAGATGTAAGATGTTTAACATGCAGATGAGAGCAGTGACCGCAACCTACTGATGTGCAAACTGAGATTAGACATAAGACCAATATCATAGTGAAAAGCTTGGCGGATAAATCAACTAGATACTTTACAAATCCAGGCTGCTAGAGAAGATACGGAACAACAGTATAAGAGAAGAAGATGACATTAAAAACTGCTGAAATAAGGTCAAAACAAACATATTGCAAGCAGCGGAGAAAGCGCTCGGAAGAAGGAAATTAAGTACCCACAATATCTTTTCTCGGAGAACACCATGGTTTACTGAGGAAGTCAAAGAAAAATGCAAAGCAAAAAAGCAAACAATACAGAACACTAAGAACTCAGCAAGCTTACAACCATTACAAAAGAATTGGAAACAAAACACAATAGACTGTTAGAAGAATAAAAACAAAACACTGAAAGAAATTCTCAAAGAGTCTAGAACATGACTTCTACGAAACCCAGGAAACTATATGGCGCTTTATAAAAGATCAAAGAAGCAAACTAAAAAAACTAGTTGAAACGAGGCATATCAATAAAGACACATAGATCAAGTATTTTAAAGCACTATATAACACAGATGCAGACAAAAAAACAATGACAAGAAATCACCATAACAACAGTTGCTGAGATGATTACCAACGAGACCAAGATTACGGAGGCTATAAAAAAACTGAAAAACCGTAAAGCAACGAGATCAAATAGAATCAGCAGTGAATTGCTGAAGTATAAAAACCCAACAAAATATTAACCAAACACACAATACCCAACGACTGGAGACTAAGCACTCTTATAATAATGTCTAAAAAGAGAGGTAAGAAGACAAGATTGGACAGAACCAGCAATGACAAAATAAGAAGATCATGCGGAGTGAACGACATCAATGAATGAACAAAAAACTGGAAAGTAGAATGCACATATTAAGAAGATGGATAGAAGGAGAATAGTGAGGATCGCAAGGAACAAGTTACCAGTAGGAAGGAGATATTTAGGATGGCTAAGAAAACGATGGAACGACAACCTCAGGGGAACGTATTGAAGGAGAACAGGCAAATTGCTTATGTAAAAGAAGAAGAAGAAAAAGAATTCTACTAGAACACTGCACTAAGAAAGAAAAAAGATTAAAACCTATTGATATTAATTGTAAAATGAAGCTACAATATAAAAATTTATGTTTGTGCATTTAAAAAGTATATGAATGATCAAGCTAATTGTGTTGTAACGCTTAACTTAACTTTGACAGTTAAAGTGAAAAAAAATTGTTTGGTTATCTTTTGTAAAATTGCTTAAACTTTGAATATGTGCCACAGTTTTGATTATTACATTACGTACGACAAGTTCCATAAAATTCCAGCAAACTTGGTGCCAAAGCAATTTTTATATGTTGCTAAGACAATGTAGTAATCACACTTAAATTTAATTTTGTTTTTTAATTTAGTATGGTTTACAAAATCACGCTTTGCAGTAGTATCATCATTTGCACATACTATGTGACTGACAGTGTTATACAGTTTTGTAGACGTCTGGCATCCAGTGGGCTAGTACTGTATTTGTAATTTTTAGCTGTCTGGTTTGGAATTTTTTTTTATAATAAAAATGATTGTTTTATTATTTGTTTCTAATGTTGTTTTTTTTTTCGTTTGTTTAAAATAAATGTAAATGTTTATAGAAAAATGTTTTTTATTTCAAGTTCAGTTTGAATAAATTGCATGTAACTCAAAATAATTTTAAAACTTAATAAAAAAAATATTTTTACAAAAAATTCTCAGAATTAATTTTAAAATAAAAAAATATTTATGTACAGTGTTCCATTTAAAAAAAAAATTACAATAAAATTAACACCCTGTATACTAAAAATAAATGTAAACAATAGTTTGTTTAAAACCAAAAAAAGTTTTTTACGTTTAGAGAACTATTTAAGTTTTTCGGTAATTTTGACTAACCTTGTATATCATATTATTTGTACTTTTTTAATACAATTTTTTTTAATTAAAACAAATTTTAACTTTTTGCAACAATTACATTTTTTAAATTTTTAATCATTTTTTCTTCTGTTTCTCCAGATGGATAGTTTTGTTTGAAAATGTTGGTTTTTTTTTTGGTTTTTTTTGTAGGGTCAACTAAATTTGTTTTGGTTGAATTATACCACAGGGTCTGCAGTAATATTGTAGCAATTCAAAAATTATTAAGCGTTTAATTAGTATAATATCATACTAAAAATAGGTTTATTATGCAGAGATCCATGAAAAAAATGACAATTAACATTTAAGTCGTAGTCTTATAGTGCAATGCAATTTTGCATGAAAAACCTAGTTTATGCCGGCAGATAGTGTAAAATCCATATGTTAAAATATCTATGTCTTTTCATAAAACTATTTACTGTGTAATTTATTTTTTTAATGTAAATCATTATTCTAGACTTGGTTAGGTTAGGTTAGCTAAAATAAGTTATATTAGATACACATAAATCAAATAAGGTTAACTATCGAATTTTACAATATCTGCCAGCATTTTGTAAACTGCTTAGGCATTTCATGTAAAGCCTTAAAGTCATATTTTGATTGATATTTTTTGTATGCGTTAAAAGCATAATGTATAATTATTAGCAAAATGTGTCTTGTGATTATTGTGATTAATGTTTATATCTGTAGAAATCATAATCATTTGATCAATACACTAGCAACGGTCAGAGTCCAGCACATACTTTACTATGTACCGTTATAAGCTATGAAGAACTAAACGTGTACGTTATATTATAAAAATCCGTTTGCATTCTAAATTTCTATGCTAAATTTACTGCAATGTAGAATTTTATAACAGTAGCCAAAAATAAATTTATGTATAATAGTAAATAAAGAATTATTCACTTATACTTTTGTATCAGTTTAAAGTGCAGCACAACACACAATTATTTGCCATTTGAACAAAGAGATTAGTTGTAATTCAGTACAGCACATTTCTAAACCATTTTCATTACAATGAATACGCAATTACATTGGCTACTTTGGTATTACTTATTTAAATGTATCCAATGAGTGCTTTCTTTCAGATTCAATTAGTTTTAAATGTATTGGGTATCCTAGAACTGATACCGCATGATTGTATAATTTTTTTAATTTTATTTTATATATTACGAGTAAAAAAATTACAGGTCAAGAAAATAATGTAGTTTTTAAGAGTGTAGTATTTGCTAAACAAATTACGTATGCTATTTGTTTTGTTAATAAAACAGAAAATATAGTTATTTAAATGTAATATTAATTATTTAAAATTACTTAGTGACTTGTAAGTTTAAAGTTTTATGTGACAAATAAAGTCTCAAATATAAATATTATTTTTGTGGTTTATTTTACGAATGGAAATTTAAACATTACACTTATTACAGTTTAAACATTTATTTCTTGATAATTTTTCCCAATTTGTTTTATTTTATTAACTATAGCCACTTTGAGTGTGTAATTTAAGTTATAGTTTTTTGTATACAATTACATACCGCAGAAAAGTACTTTTTTGCAACATTGCATTCTTGGAAGCGGCTTTTGTATCTTCTGTTGTTATGGATACAATAGGTCAGTAGAATTAACTTACTGTTGCAGTTTATCATGTTTTATTCAATATATAAAACAAAGGAGACAAACCGACGTTTGTAAGAAGAAGCTCAAAATCACATATTGACATCACCATAGCAACGTGGGAAATGGCAAAAATAATAAATGAATGGACCGTGACTGAAGAAGAATCACTGAGTCTACACAAACATATACAATACAATACAATACAAAGGAGAAAGGAAAACAGGAGCACACGAGAGAAGGTAAATGGACCGTAAGAAGAATGGACAAAGAAAAGATAAAGAGAGACATGGAAACAGAAGAAGTGACAGAAAACGAAAATATTGAGAAAAGATGCGAGAGGTACTCAGAAAAACTGAGAAAAGCGGCGGAGGAAGCAATTCCTAGGTACAGGGAAGGCGGACGAAAAGGACCATACTGGTGGTGTAAGGAAATAAAAAAATGCAGGAAAAACACAATACAAACAGGGAGGAAAATCAAAAGGCTGAGAAGAAGAAGAGAGAACACAGAGGAAATAGAAGAGAAACTAAAAAACGACAGAAAAATCTTAAAAAGGCAATTAAGGATAGCAGAAAAAGATGCTGGAAAGAAATGATAGAATCTATAGATGGGGATCCTTGGGGAAAACCGTACAAATTAGTGATGAACAAATTGGGTGGAAGAACAAAAGGAATCTGCTTAAAAGAAGACGAAGAAGAAGAAGTCATAATTAAAAAACTATTTCCCAAGGAAAAACCAGTAGAAGAATCAGAAACAAAAGAAGAAGAAGAAACAGTTATGGCAACAGTGGAAGAGATCAAAAAGATCATAAAAAAATTGCCTAACAACAAAGCACCAGGTCCGGACAAAAGAACAACAGAGATTGTTAAAGCAGCTTTAGACGGAAACAAGATAGAAATAACTCAAATAATCAACAGGTACCTAAAAGAAGAAACTTTCTCAAGATGTTGAAAAGAAGCCACTCTTGTACTGATTGAGAAAAAAAAAAGAAGCAGGAAAAGCAACGTCATACAGACCAATATGCTTAATCAACACACTGGCTAAAATAATGGAGAAAGTTATTGTACGGAGAATAGAACAAGAAATAGAAGAAAAAGGAGGATGGGAAAAAGAACAATACGGATTTATCAAAGGAAAAACAACCTTAAGAGCTATTGAAAAAGTGAAAACAATAGCAAAAGAAGCAAACAGCGGAACGCAAAGAAAAAGGCAACACTGTGTAATGATAGCGTTGGACATACAGAACGCGTTTAATAGCGTATCATGGGCAGCAATTATAGAGGCGGCAAAGAAGAAAGAACTGAACAGAAAAACAATCAAGATTATATGGAGTTACTTACAGGACAGAAACCTAGTGACCAAAAAAGGAAGATTCAAACTTACTAGAGGGGTACCGCAGGGCTCAGCACTGGGACCAAAACTGTGGAACCTTGTCTATAACTAGTTACTTCGAATGAAGATGCCGGAAGGCGTATCAATAACAGCATTTGCGGACGACATAGCAGTAGTAGGTAGAGACGTAGAAATAGAAGTACTAAAAGGAAGATTAGAGCTGGCAATTGATATGATACAAATATGGATGAGAAGTAAGAGCTTAAAACTAGCAACACAAAAAACTGAGGCGGCATGGCTATCGACTAAGAGGAATAATAGAGGAACAGGTAAGATACAGGTGGGATATCAAAAGATAACCATAGGAAAAAAAATCAAATACCTTGGAGTGGCACTCAAAGCAAAGGGATGGAATGAACAAGTTAAGGAAGCGGTCATTGGAACAAAGAAAATTGAGAAAAAGCTTGGTAAACTTATGCCAAACAACGGAGGTCCAGGAGAAGGAAGCAAAAGGCTAATAGCAACGGCAGCAAGAAGCAAATTGCTGTACGCCGCAGAAACATGGAGAGAAGCCGTGAAAACAAAAAAAAAAACAAAAAGGAAATAAGAGGAGCCACAAGAGCAAGCTCGCTAAGGATTTGTAGAGCTTACAGAACAGTGTCACAAGAAGCAGTAGAGGTAATTGCGGAAACACCTCTTGCGGATATGATGGTGGAGGAAAGAATAGAAATAAAAAAACTTGTAAAAGAAGGAACGAGTAAAAAAGAAGCAATGAGAGAAGACTATGGAAAGATGGCAGAAAAAATGGAATACAGGAGAAAAGGGGAAATGAACGAGAGAATTAATTCTAGACATAAAAGAATGGGTAGAGAAAAAACCCGAGACGTGCTATTATACAACACAAATACTGACCGGGCACGGAGCATTTGGAAAATTCTTGCAAAAAATTAAAAAAATAAATGAAGAAGAAAGGTGTACATTTTGTCAGAAAAAAACACACGATATCGCAGAACACACTCTAGTAGAATGCAGGAAGCAAAGTGGATAAAACAACAATCATTAACAAATGCTTAAAAGATGAAAATAAATGGAGGGCGCTAAAAAACTTTGCAACAAATGTACTAAAAAAAATTGAAGAGTTTGACAATAGAAGAATATAGAAAAACAAACAATGGAAACAAACATACAAACTAAAAGCCATAGAAGAGAAAGGAAAGAGATGAGAGAAGCTAACTGGAAACAAGAAAACAGAGAAAAAGATAAAAAAAATAAGAAAGGACATGACAATTGTGCATACCAAGAAACAGAAAAAAAAAGAAGAACATTTACAGAGACTACGGTACAAAACAAAATTGCAGAAATACGGAGAAGGAGAAAAGAAATATTGAAGGAAAGCAGAATAACAGAAATAACAAGGCAAATACCAAATGGTAGATATGCTATCTCGAGGATGACTGAGAACGCAACCTTTCAGATAGTCAGAATATACTTGGCATCGAGAGGACATGAAGAAGTAATTTCTGATGGAGATACAAAGATATCACTGGAAGTAAAACTTACAAATCTAGGACTACCAAAAGGAATACAACTGATGGAACTGCATAAATTATTCATGAAGTAGAGGAGTTACGATAAAGAAGAAGTGAACAAAGACCTTAGTAAGCTAAGAGCACATCTGAGAACAAATTATATAATTAGAGTAAATAACACAAAGATGGGAGAAAGAAGAGAATGCAGAGGTAGATGCCAGTGCAGATAAGAAAAGGCAAAATGACAAAAGAGGCAAACAAAGGTAGGGGCTATAGGGAGAGAGGGGCCGGAGACAGCATGCGTGCCGCAGATGATGCGTAAAAATCCGCGAAGCAAAAACCAGCCTGCCTCAAACTAGCACCAAATGTAGGTTAGTTTAGACAGGGACATTAAAACAACAGGATTTGCGCAGAGAAGAAAACCGAAAGGTATTACCATGCGTAAGTTATTCTTAAGGGCCACTTGTTGAGAGCCAACAACTCACTACGTCCTAAAAAAAAAAAAAAAAAAAAATACAATATATAAAAGTAAAATATAAAAAGAAATGATACAACATTTATTTATGTTAATTTCTTTTTAACTGCTAGGTTTATCTAAGCAATGTCAAACTTCTCACTACAAATTACTGTTAAAAAAAAATAAAACTTGCATCTATAACAATAATCAAAAATAATTAAACTTACAGGAAAGTTGCACAAATGTTTGACAAAAATTGATAAAAATCAACAATTTATTGTGTAATATAAGTTGAAGGCAGAATGGATTGTATGTAAAAAGACAAAATTAATGCAAAAAACATCAACTTTTGTTACAGATGATCAATTTATAGCGTTAAAAACAATCCGAAACAGTCGTCAAACGCTAATTTAAACAAGAAACATCCTGAAAAAAGTTTGTAAAACTATCATCAGGCGTTTGGTTAAAAAAACTTAAAAAAATTGGTTTAAAGTAGTATGTGCCAATAAAAACCCCAAAACTTTAGAAACGACATCAAGTAGCGCAACTAGATTTTGCTCAAAAATACCAGAATTAGAGTTATGATCAATATAATCAAGCCAAAAATTGTTTTAACGTTAAGAAAACAAACCGTACAATGTCTTTTTTAGTAGAAGTTCAGTAATGATGTGAAGCAGCATATGCTTAAGAATACTCACAGAGTTGGTAATAATAGAAGGTGTCAATTTAAATGCGTACTGTTTTAGACTAATGACATGCAAAATGAATTATTTTATTAAATGGGGACTATCATTTCTAGTTTATTTTTTTATAGGGTTGGAGTTACATTAATATAACAATAATTATATTTGAATATAAATATTTTTATTAATTTTAGAGATAAAAGGTTTATACTTAAATATGTTATATTTCAATTCAATGTTACAAAATTTAAATTTAATGTCAAGATAACTTAAAGATTTAATAATAATAATTTTTAAAACCATGACAACGTTTACTGCATTTTTTAAATATTCAATTTTTCTCTCAAAACATTAATACAGATCCAAACTTCTATCTTTTGCTCTACATATCAAGAATTTTTTTAAATTTAATGCAAGACAATACTCTTTCGCACGCCGCTTGCTATGTAATTGTTTTTATAAACCAAATAAGCATTACATAAATATACTAGCTAGCATGTACTGTTAACTTCAATCTGATTGAACGTGTCTGAGATATGCTGGGAAGACGACGTGGGTCAAAAATTTCTGCTGTCCAAAACACAGAAAATATAAAAACTTTTTTGAATAAATAAAACAGTTTGTTTTAATAAATGACTAAAAACGTTATCAAAAGTATGGCTTTTATTAATAAAATTTATATTTATTGATTCTAAAAAAATCTGATAACTTAAAAAAGCTAGATTATATTAACTTAGATAATTTAGTAAATATACAAACTACTGGTAATCTGATGTTGCTGCCAGCTACGGCTAATAATGCTAAAAATAACAACAACGATAGTAATAAAAATAATGATGACAATAAATATAATAATGAGGATAGCGATAAGTGTAGGGATCATGATGTTAATTTCAATACCTATAACAAAATTTATGCTAATAACGACAATATTAACAGTTCTTTTTTAGAACAAACAGTGATTTAATTATAATGCATTTAAATGCATTAGTAGTTTGCGCAATAAAATTTTAGAAGTGTAATTTGTGTTGAACATTTGCTATTGCCTAATGAATGCAATCTTATATCTATTTCGAATTTTAAAGTAGCTGCTTATTTTGATAGAACATTATCTACGCGTGGAGGTACAATGATACTAATAAAAAACGACATTAATTATAAAGAAATTGATATAAATATTAAAGAAATTCATTTTGAAACTTGTGCAATTTAGTTAACTGACTATAAAACCATTATTATATCATCCTATTGTACTCCAAAAAATGATTATAAATTTTATTTAACTGCTTTTGAAATTTTTTTAGAATCAATAAGTAATTGTAAAAATATAATTTTATGTTGTTAACTTTTTAGACAAAACTAAAGAAACAGACCAATTATGTACACTGTCATTTGCTCTTCAATTAAGAATACACAAACTTACTAGAAAAACAAAAACATCTCAGACCAACATTGGTAATATTGTAACGTTGTTAGAAGACTTTGATAGCATTGCTATTAATATGGAAACTGATTTCAGCGACTACGATGTTCAAATGCTTTATTTAAAATTAAAATTTAATAAAAACAAAGTTATTACAAAAAATAAACTTTATCGTATTAGAAGAGTATTTTCAAACAAAAATAATTTAAAGTTTTTAGAAATTCTTAAAATCATAAATTGGGATCAACTCAATCATTCAATAAGTAAAATAGAATGTTTTTATAAGCTCTTGTATGAAGTTGCAATATTAAATTGCATATCCTGAAAAAAAGATTAACTAATAATATAAATAAAAAACAATAAATAACTAAAGAAATTAAAAAAATTAGCAAAACAAAAAGAGAAATTAGTATGTTAATTAAATTGGTTCCTAATAACTCACTTTACGTAAATACTACAAAAAATATAAACGTATTTCTGGCAAAACTTTAAAATGGGCTAAATTTAAATACTTAAATAGAAAAATATTAAATTCTAACAATAAAATAAAAACGTGTTGGAACATTGTTAAAAACAAATGCAATAAAACCAAACCACAAATGAGTAACATTAATTTAAAAGTGAATAAAAAATTAATTGAACCAAAAACTGAAGTAGCAAATGAATTTAATCAACATTTTGCTAAACTTTCAATTTTTTCCTCTGTCAATAATTTAACTATTTTAAATTTGCAACAATCAACTACTGTCTTAAATTCAATTTTCTTTAATCCAGTTACTATTTAAAAAGTAGAAGAAATAATTGCATCTTTAAAATCAACAAAATCGGTTGGAACAGATGAAATACCTTTTCTAATATACAAAATAGGACAAACTTATTTATCAGAACCAATAACACATTTGACTAATTATTACTTTTCTATTGCAAGCTTTCCTTCATTGTTACGTTGTTCTAAAATTATGCCACTTTTCAAGAAAGGAAACAAAAAAAAATGTTAGAAACTATGGACCAATATCTTTAATAAACTAATAAAAAAATATTTAACTAATTATTATTTACACGTTTACAATATTTTTTAAATATGAATAATTGTTTAAACTCATTCCAGCATGGGTTCAGAGAGACTAAGCCAACAACAACTGCTTTACACAACAGCTTAACAAACATCTATAATAATATTAATAAAGCTTTTGACCTAGTAAGTCACAAAATACTATTTTATAAATTAGAAAAGCTAGGAATACGCGGACATTTTCTTCAGATTATCAAACCTTATTTGTCTGACAGAACATAATTTGTAGAGGTATTTTTGGACAAAAAAAGTTATATTTCTAATACTATAACTACTAACATATGTGTACCCCAAGGGTCTATTTTGGGTTGCTCTTTTTAATTAATATTAATGATTTAAGGGATTATATAAATTATTCTTTAACAATATACGCAGACGACATAAGTGCTTGTATAACAAGTAACTCTCCAAATGAGCTTCTTAATAAAATTAATAATTGCACAAACAAAATTAATAAATGGTGTGTTTGTAATAAACTAAAATTAAATACTGACAAAACTCAGATAATTTAATTTGGAAAAAATAATTCTTGTAAACACGGTAAAATTTTGGGTATCTATATTGATTCTAATTTAAACTAGTCAACTCATATTGACTATATTAAGCATAAATTAAATTCCGCTAGTTTTATACTTAGACGACTCAAATACTCAGTTGACTCAAAAACTTTGAAAACAGTTTATTTTTGTTATTTTGAGTCTATAATAAGATATAATATTATTTTTTGGGGAAACAGCACGCACCTCAATTAAATATTGTTGCAACAAAAAAGTTTATACGTATTATTAATAGATTAAAAAGATTGCAATCTTGTAGAGAAAGTTTTATTGAGTTGACTATTCTTACTGTGGTCAACTTATTTCTATATAAGAGTGTACTATTTTGTTTTAAAAATAAAAACTCAATTTAAAAAAATGGGTCTGTAGTGCATACATACAATACAAAAAGTCAAGATTCTCTAAGACGTAATAGTTCTAAAACATGTTTATATTCTAAATCTTATATTTTTAACATGTGTAAATTTTACAATAAACTGCTTGCTAATATAAAGACTTTATCAAATTTGAAAATTTTTAAACAAAAATCTAAAGAGTATTTTCTAAGTTCAGTATTTTATACATTTGAAGAGTATATGGCTGGTTAATTTTATTATTCTATTTTAAGTGATTTTTATGTTATTTGTTAGTATTATTTTATTTATGATATATCCACTTTTTATGTTTTGTATAAGTTATTATTATTTTAAATGCTAATGTCTACACTTTTTTAAAGTTTTGAATAAATATACATACTTGCAGTCATAAAGGCTTATGGCTACAATAAACGTTATAAAAAAAATGATCCGTGTAGTTTTTTATATTTATAAAATGCTTAAAACAAGTTAAAATCTATAAATTTTTCTATTGCAAAAACGTTTTATTATTCTTTTTAACAGGTTTTACAATTGCACCATATTTTGCAAAAAAAAAATTACAAAAAAAATGATAGTTTTTTCAATGTGTCGGTGTGTGTTGCATATTTAAATTTAGCAAATACTGATTCAATTTCAATATTTCTTTTAAATGTTTATATGTAATTAATAAGTAATTTATGCACAACAACTCTCTATTAAATTTTTAACAATAAATTTTCCGTAAGAATCTGTTTTAAGATATATGTTATATATGATGATTTTCTTCATATTTTAGACCAAATAATAAGTTCTTAAAAAACTACTGTAGTATTTTAATTTGGCAACTTACAATATTTTAGTCCATCTCGTGGGTACTACTTTGTGGTCGTGAGTAGCTTCTGCTTGAGTTTGAGTTTAAGTTCCTGGCAGGGCCACTTATGCCGGATGGGTCAATGAGCAAAAGCCAATCCAAATGTACCCAAAACCGTTTCTAGCTATTTTTCCTATTTTTATTTTCTTGTCATTACATTTCTACCCTTAATCTTATTTTTTTCCAATTTGGCGGTAAGTAAAACGCAAATTCTTTTTGTAATGTCAAACCTTCAATTACGCTCTTAGTCCGCGCTGTTAGATAAATCTGACAAGAAGTTTAAAATCATCATGGATGAGTCAACTACCGGAGTTAGAGAATACTGTTCCGGTAGCGCAACGACTAATTGTTTGGAAGTTGGAGTAGCTTATCGTATTAATCGTATTACACCAATAGATATGGTTACCCATCACCGCAGCATTCTCAAAGAAATGCACTCAAGCATAGTTGTATTAATAGAAGAACACTTTGATAAAGTAAGTTTTTTCTTTATTTTAAAATCCATGTACGGTGTTATCGGTGAAATTAAAACGGTTAAGCAGTCAAGAGGTGATTAAAATGCGTTGCATTTCTGTAAAACGTGACGGAGTTTCAATAGAAACTCCAAATCACGTTTGCACGTTTAGTACCCCAAAACTACAAATTTCAATAAAAAGCGTTATGTACAATCTGTCTGTCAGTACATATAATACTAGCACCATCTTACATGTCAAATGTTTAGGCATATTAGTGGTCGGTGTAAAAAACGCAAATTTGTATATGTAAAAAAGTATCACACAAAGGAAGCAAATGCGCAGAACCTATTACATGTACAAACTGTAATGGGTAACACTCTGCAAAGTCAAAAAACTGTTTTAAACAAAAACTAGTTCTACAAAAAATTAAAGTCAAAAAACAAATATCTAATATATCAAATATCAACCCCAAAAACAGGCGTTTCATACGCTTAAGCTGCATCTAACAAATCAATAGATAACGTTATAATTGGCAACATTATGCCTACTACAATAACGTAAATTATAAAAACTATTAAAGTTTAATAAAATTAAAAAAACGGCAACGGCAAATGTTATGTTTTCCCACACAAAAAAAATCCAAAAACTAAACCACAACTTTAAAAAAACCAAAAGATGTTGTTGTATTAATCCTGCAAAACAAAAAAAATCTGGAGATTCCTCTAGATTTTTCTTTTTAAGAGTTGTTGCCATACAATTCTTCTTTTTTTAGAGGAGTTAGAACAGCACATAGTTGGGTTTGTGCATCTACGGCAGCTGGTCCGGTTAATTTTCCGTCTTTTCTATAAAAAAGTAGCTGTTAAAAATATATAATCTAGTATAGAAACAAAGAGGCTACTTCAAATGTTGTTATCCTGCCACTATTAAAACAAGACTCAATCGAGGCTACCAGCTATTGACCAATCTTTCTAATTTGTTTTTTGGAAATTGTCGGAGAAAATGATCAACAACCGTTTGTTATAAATTTTAGAGACTTTTGATTTTCTGGAAAAACACCAAGCAGAGTTTAGAAAGTACCACAGTACAACTGACCAATTAGTACAATTTGAAAATTCTATTTAGAACAACTTCTTCTTGTAGCGGTGTTTTTTGATCTGTAGAAAGCTTAAAATACAACGTGGATTTTTTTTAAGTTAGACGCATGATGACTCGTTTGCCTTTGTTTGTTGAGTCTTTTGTGCAAGACCAAAAATTTAAAAATAAAGTGAAAACACCGTTTCTAAAACTTTATGTTTACAAAACTTTGTTTTCCAAGAGTCGACGATTAGCGTCACCTTCTTAGTTATAGCGGTCAACTTTGCAGTTTCGGAAGTTATACCGGTTAAAAAGCGTTTGTATGTTGATGATTTAGATAAAGTAAACCAAGATGCTAAGTTAAAAAGTTTTTGCTTTTTATTGACAAAAATGTCCTCCGTCCGTTTCTTAAGGCTTGTGTTTAATAAGATTTTTTTCTTTTGAACACATATAGAACAGCTAATCACGCAATTTAAACGGACTAGAAAACGCATAGAGAGGTGTTTTTGTAACTGTACAAAGCTCTTGGTTTATCTAAAATTGACTTTGGTTACACTGTATACTCATCTGCACAAAATTCTGAATTAAAAACCCTGGATGCTGTTCACCATGTAGGTATTACGGCATTACATTACATTACAAGAGCTGAAGGAAAGTTTAGATATTTTCTTCTTATGGTATACAAGGTTGGGTTTTGCAAGAATCCGTCCTGGCTTTTTTTAAAAGCAAGAGCACGTTTAGATCTGACCTAATAAAAAAACACAGTATTTTTCAAGTGTCTTTAGCTGCAAGTTCTTAAACTTACTTGTAAATATTCAAATGTTTCTTGATTGTATATGAACGACTACAAGACGGACCGCGGTGTAAAATGTATAAAACTCTGCGTTACTGTAAAATGTCCAATTGCAGTTTGTTCTTCATTTGTTTTGACATCCTCGTTGGTTCAAATCATACATGCTTCAATTTACAAGTTGATCCGGTCCTCCCAGAAAACAATTTTCTGAGTAGACGTCAAGTCATGTAGATATCAAAAGTTATAAACTGGCTAATAAAGCTGCTTATCTGGCGGCTGAAGCGGATCACACGGACAATAATTTTGTAAGGCCCAATGACCTAAAACGTTATGTAAATCTAAAAGTTACTGAATATTGGCAACAGGAGTGTAACAGCTTTGAGTGCAAGTTTAAAAAAATCAAGCTTTTTGTGACATGGAAGTCGTCGGTAAATTTTAGCAGGAAAAGAAGGCTGCCCTATGCCGCTTGCGCATAAGGTTTACCAAGTTGACATTCTTGTATCTCCTGACCGACGACAAACATTCTACATGCAAAACATGTCATGACCCTTTGAGGGTAAAACACATTCTGAAGAAATGCCGAGTCTACCTTCCTTGCCGTAATCGGCTTGAGTTCCCAGATAATGTAGTGTCCATTTTGTCAAATAAATGTAAACTGTTTGTTTTTACTGTTTTTTATGTTAATTTATTAATTTGTTTCTATTGACTAGTTTATGTTAGTTTTCGTATTTATTTAATTATTTTAAAATGTTGTGTTTTCTTAGGCCTTGACCTAAGATGTTTATTATTTTATATTAGCCAATAATCTTAGTAGTCAACGCTAAATTATATAATAAAATATCTTAATTATCTTATATAATATAATACACAATTACAATAAATAAACAGTAACGTGTAAAACAATAAAATATTTGATATTTTTTACACATTTTAGTTGAATTGAATATTATTTATGTTATTAAAAGCCACACATTTTTCACAACGTAACTGTGGTTCTCTTGAAGTATTGGATATCAAATTAGAATGTAATGTATTTAAAATACGCAATTAGTTACCTAACACAATACAATATATACTCATAAGTGCTATAAATACACAGTGTAACATCTAAAATAACATAACGCGGTTATTTGCGACATCAATATTTGAAATTAACCTTTTGATTGACTGCATAATACAATATCCTTTTACCTAGAAACTCTTCAAGAAAAGGAAATACAAGTACGGCAGACGTATGTGCAATAATTGCAATAAACCTGCTCACAAACACATGTGAATTGTTAATTATAGAAGGAATTCGTAAGGGATGGTGTAGTAAAGCAAATTATGTAGCTATTAGTAATATTTGATAAATTATTATTATTATCTGTAAATATTATAAATTTTTTAAATATAAGTAGTTATCAATAATAATGTAACTTTAAGAAAAGTATAAATAAAAACTGATTCAACTTTTATTTTAAAGTTAATAATAATAAAAAAATTAAAATAATTAATTAATTGTCAAAACTACTTCCAAACATGGGACGAATATAAGCTTTTAAATTGTAATTACATCTACAAACACTAAAATTTTTTAATTTAATTAGTAATATATGTAATATTAAATAAAAAAAATAAGTGAAGCTTTCTCTTTTGCACAATTATTATAGTAAAATGTACTTAACAATTTGTTAAAGTTAACATTTGGTGTTTACCAAAGAATAATCCTGTGTTGTTTTAATTATCCTGTCCTAAAAAATATACGAGTTACTGTTTCAGAATAATAAGTTCATAATTTTGTACTCGCGCTTTTATGGCAAAAATACGACAGTACAAATAAATCAAAATATTTTCCATTTGTAAAATTTATAGTGTTCTTACAATTACATGTAATGCTTACGGTAAATATTTATTTTACCAAAAATATATACAAATATACTTTAAGTAACATGTCAAAATCTGTTTACACAATTAAGTATCGCATTGCTTTAAAAATAATCTAATCCAATATTTGGTCATATAAAGAGTACTTTTAGCGAATTGAATAAAGCTATAATAAGCCCAGCACAGCGCAATTTATATAAAAAGCCGCATATTCACACACACATAGACAAACACATTAAATTCCGTGCACGTTTAAATTGCTACTCAAACAAATCAAAATCGAATAGTTAATAAATGGAACGAGCGAGTCGTGTAAAACGCATTCAGTATAATCGGGACAATCCGACAGATTTAAATACTTACAACACTTTCGCAATTGACATTTTAATTGTGTGATAATGTTTATGCGAAGCAATGAGGTATGACGTTCCGTAATTTCCATGCAAATTTATCACAATCCTATATCTATGAATGTTTTAAAGCAATCTTTACAATTTTCATCAACAATAATACATTTGATTTATTATTTCTTTATGGTTGTAATAAAGATGATAAGCGAATACTTTAGTTGTAATGAATTGAAAAGAACTTATATTAAGAAAGTTACCTGAAGGCTGGGAATTCTTTGAAGAATTCCAGTTGGAGCTTTTTCAGTTTGTCTTTGTTTCAATGTATCCCTTTGTAACTTTGAGGCTTTAAAATTTTACGATTATACAATAGCCTGGATTCGTCATCTCTTATTATTATGCATACATATTTATTAATTAAATTGTATCTTGATTTATATTTTAACCAATGATATATTTTTTAAACTTATGGGTTTGCAATTTTATTTCATGTCATATGGCATTAATCGGTTCTATGAACTATTGATTTTGTATTTCTACAGGTGATCCCTATAGGATTTATGTCACTGTTTAAGATCTGAAAGTTTCAACATACAGCGATATATAGAACAACTTGAATTTGTTTGCGTTGAGTGCTTTTAGTTTTTTAGATCAACCTGTGTTGTTAAAAACTAATATAATAAAACTTTTTTACAGTTAGTTTTTAATTAATTCAATATAAAAATATTGTAACTAACATTTAATACAGATCAAATTGGATGCATTTTAAAATTGTTGTATTGTAGTTTTTTTAATTTTTAAGTAAACATAATTTTAAAAATATATTATTTAATGAATTGCAACATTGATTTATAATAAACAAAAGCGTTATTTATGATATAAAAAAAAAGAGGAGATACGGAATATGGCATATAAAGTTTTCGACCTATTTAATGTCTTTGATTGCGTTGATATAAATATATTGTTGAGTGAATTTTATAAATAAGGTATTATAGACGTTATAACATCACGCTAACAATAAGTAAACACGATAGTTTTATATATTAAAAGTTTTGCAAGGAAGTAATGCAGGTTTTTTTTTGTTTTTGCTAACTCATCATTTCAAGCATTTTTGTATTTTCCAAAACAATTCAATTCAGAGTTGGGATTCCGATAGCTGTCAACCGGCCGCCGATTCGAAAAATATTTGCTTTTTAATGGTGGCGTTCACACATCATTCTATTATAATAGTAACCAATCACATCGTATTTATGCGTAGGCGTTCACAAACTGTAAACGCGGGAATTTTGAATTTCAGCAAAACTTAATGTAAAAAAGAACAAAACAATAATTAAAACATAATTATTAATTAAAAATTAACTCTATAAATAATTACTAAATATTAACACAGCTTTTTTGTTATTATAAATATGATGATTTTGAAATAATTATGTGTGATATATTTGATGTTTATTTTAACCTACAAATTAAATAATTGGTAGATAGATAACAATTTAAAATGGTCGATAAAAATATAACTCGCACAAAAAAGATAAATGCTAATAATCATAAATAGACATAACTTATTTCAAACGCTGGATGAATATAGTTTTAAAAATAAGAAACGCTTGATAAAATTTATAAACGTTTGATAAAAAAAGTAATTGTTTGATAAAAAGTAAAAGTTCAATAAAAAGTGCAAATGCTTATTAAAAATATGAATCGTTTAATAAAACTAGTAAATGCAAAGTTTAAAATAATAGATTCTTGCTATAAAATGATGAATAAAACAAAAACAGTATAAATATACTAGATGAACGATTAAAAAATATAAAATCATATTTTCTAACTAATAAATGCCTAGAACATATTGGTAACAGTAATAATAATTATAATAAATATATTAAAGAACTATGTTAAACTAAGCAATAATAATAATAATAAGAATGCTATGCTATGTACGGTAAACAGCATCGATAAAGTAATTGATGTTTCTAAGGCTTCTAGTGCAAATTTATCTAGCTGCTATTTTTCTACTATATTATTAAAATAATAACTTGCCATTTAAATAACAAACATTTGAATTCTTAGATTTCATGTTGTTTTTAAGCTACAAAATGTTTATCAATTTGTACGATACATTATTTCGATTAAAAATTGTAATTGCAGATTATTAAATGCTTATTAAAATTAAATTTTAGTTAAAAATGTTTGCCTACAAAAAAGAAACTAATAGTCTTAAATGGTTCATAAATGATTTTAAATGCTAAGTAACTGTTAATGCGTTTTAAAAATAAGGAACGCTTGATAAAATTTATAAACATTTGATACATATTATACTTTATATGTTTCATAGAAAGAGTAAATGTTCAATAAAAAATGCAAAAACTAAATGAAAACATGAAACGTATAAAAAATCACTAAAATGTTGGTAAAAATCATAGGTTCTTGCTACAAAATAAATATATTTAATAAACTATTAAAAAAAAAATCATATTTTTCTCACTAATAAAAACCTAGAATATAATAACAATATTTATAATAAATATATTAAAGAATGTACTATGTTAAACTAAACAATAAGAATAACCACAAGATTGCTATGAACGGTAGACAACATCGATGAATATATTGGTGTTTCTTTGAAACTGCTTTGGCTTCTATTACAAATTTATGAAGCTTTTCCTCTCTTTACTCTGCAAAACTGACTCAAATTTATCTGGCAGATATTTTTCCAACATGCTAATATTATTACATTAACAAGCGTTAATTGCGATTGAAATATGTAGTTTGTCGAGCATCACAAAACTTTAATTTTTCCAAATTGGGCTTCATTAAAATTGTAATATTATACAATAAGAACAAACCTTTTCTACTTATCTTAATTTTTCTCTTAATAAATTATAAAACCTAAATAAATAATAATAAAAAATAAACTATAGATTACTTATTAATAATAATAAATATATTCAAATAAGCAAAATATACAATTAATATAAAATATTTATGTATTACAAACACAATTCACATTTAACACTAGCATTACATTTAACACAATAGATACAACACATATAATGGTACACAACACAAAAGTCACTTTGACAAGTAGATAACCTAAAAATAATTAATGTCATCAAAAAGTAAATCACGATTTAGATGAATTGACGACTAAATTTTCGCTTCCCCCACCACCAATTTTTACGGCATTTAAAGTGATTTAAAGCATCTCTCTCGCACTTCCTAAATCGTCGTATATATTCTTACACATTGGTTTAACATTTTTTGTCGCTTTTTTCTCTGAATTTAAGCTTATTAGAACAAACTTGCTACAATTTTAGCACCGTTCTATCGGAATCGCACCTCAGATCATTTTGGAGAAGACTGATTATTTCAGCTGCAATGATAGACTTATATAAACATCGCGCTATAGTACATGTTTTGAGCTAAAGATAGATAAATGTTTGATGTGGCATCTTCATGATGATTTTTTCGTCGAGTAACGTAATATTTATGCTTTGTTTAAGGTTTATTTTTTTTAACTTTGTTGTACAAAAATAGCTTAAAGTATAATTAATTGTATGATATAATTAAAGTTGTAACGTATTTATTTAACACAAATTTTAATAGTCCATGCCTTATATACAAAAAAGTCTTAATAAACATATTTTTTTGACAAGTATTATTTGCATTATTATAATATTATATAACGTATGTAGTACAAAATCTATCTATAGTTTAACGGGTGGTTTGCTTAGATAATCAGTTGCTCAAATAGACATTTCTAAAGCAAACTTGGATAATTTGAAAGGCTTGTTTAAACGTAAGTTTATCCGTTTGTCAAACTAACTAATTATAACCTTCAAAAAGTAAGCAGTATGACAGTTAGTTTTACAGTGAACTCTGTTATCAGTTATATTGTGCTTAAAAACACTTTTCATTTTAATAAAACTTTGTAATGCTCTGCTTACAAAATTACAAAATATACAAACAACTCCATAAGTCTATTAGAAGATATTATGATAATATTAACAATTTTTATAATATAATTTTTTTAACGTAAGAACTATCCAGACTTAACACATTTAATTCAACGTTTTTGTAGTAATGTTATGTTTAAATTTTTTTTTAGTATTTCTGCATAATACAATTTACAGAGTTCACTAAATTGTCATTCAATAAAAAGTGACGCACAGTTTTTTAAGTTTAATAAAGATAATAGTCACAAAGAGTAAGGTTGGGACTGTGAGGTAGAACTTTTTATAACAGCATTCATTGACTACTTCTTAAACTAATCGTGTTTAAGAGCCGTCTTACACGAGACTGATTTTAATACAAGTGTCAGTACAATAATTTTGCGCGCCAATTTTTTAAATTTTTAGCAAGTTTTTAAGCAAGAAATTAGAACAGGTTCTAATGTCTTGGATGAAATTTTACTAAATAATTGACACATAAATCCGTCAATGTATATATAAGTCGCCAAGATCACTGGATTATAAAATTAAATTTTTAAATAATTGGCGCGCAAAATTATTGTACTGACACTTGTATTAAAATCAGTCTCGTGTAAGACGGCTCTAATGCACTTTGAAAACTTTTTTAAGCACAAATATATAAGGGTCTATTAGTTTTTGACTATATTTAAAAACTGAGTATCTCTAAATTAGCTGAAAATTAAATATGTGATAGTAGAGACCAAAAAAACATTTTTCTTAAATTTTTAGCTTTCTAAGTCATGATCTCAATTTTTTGAAGCCTCTTAAAATTTAGAAAAACTACAAAAAATTACATTTTTTAGTTACTAAAAAAATCTGCAAAAGCTTGCAGCCCCACATTAAAAATGACGTGACTATGTCAAATTTCAATAAAATCTGATCTAGTTTAGCTTAAATAGTTTGTTTTGAATTGCTTTTTAAAGTTTTGTTTTTTATCAAACATCTAAATTGTAATATGACTTTTCAAAGATTAATATTTTTCTATACATTAAAAAATTAAAAAATATTGATAAAATTTGTAGAATTTTTTTTTGATAATTACTTGAAACACTTCTGAAAGTTTAGTTTTTAGGAATAATATGGAGTCCGAGTTACAACACTTCTAAAACTTCATAAAAATTCTTATTTTTAGCTCTTGAACTTATTATTTCAGTATCTGAAGATTTTGAAAGATTAGAGAACGCCCAAAAATCACATTTTTGAATTATTTTTATCTTTTTTTTTCAGCGTAGAAACATTAAGCAAACTTTTATTGTTGTTTTTTTTTTGTAATTCTTAATTCCCTCAAGAATGAGCTGTTTTAAAAATAGCTTAAATATAACAAAAACAGTTTCATATTAAAAATGCTGTGACAATGTCAAGTTTCAAAAAAATTAAGTCTAATTTAGATTATTATTTTTGTTATAAATTACTTTTTAAAAACTTTTCCGTACGTATAGATTGTAAGATATCACTTCACAAAGATTGGTGTTTTGTCTAAAATGCTAATTTTTGTAGACCCGTTGTAACTTTGTTCTATATAAATAGTTTTTGTTAAAATTTTCAATGAACATTTTTCAATAATACCTAAAACACAGCTAAAAGATTGGTTTTAAAACCGTAAAAACAACAATAAAAATGAATAATTTTTATAATTAAAATAGTAAATAAAAAATTATTTTTTATTTATAAATATTAATTATTAAAAAAAACATTTTTTTGTTTTATATAATTTTTAGTATGGGTTCTACATTGTCAAATGTCAGTGTAGTAAAAAATAAATAAATTTTTATACGTATTTTATTATAAAAGGTGATCCATTTTTTAAAAAGTTAAAAAAAAACAAAAAAAAAACATTTTTATCGGGTAATCTTTATAACCATGCAAAAGAACCATTATGTACAGTTATTTTTTAGAGATTATTTTTTTCAAATGTTGGTTGTAACTACGGCTAACATGGTCTATTCAGAAGTTCCAATTTTTGATGACACGTTCATGCATTTTGAGTGGTATTTGACAAATGACAGAAGTAATGTTAGTCTCCAATTCCTTAACTGTAGTTGTCTTATCTATGTAGACTTTGTACTATACGTAGTCCCAAAAGAAAAAATCTAGGAGTGCAATATTACATGATCTAGGCGGCTAATTCACCGGTCTGAAGCGTAAAATTAAATGTTTATCAAATCGTTCTTGCAATAAAGCTATGGTTCCACAAGCTATGTGGCAAGTAGCGCCGTTTTGTTAGAACTTAATGTAGTCGAAATCACCGGTTTTAATTTTAGACAGTAAAAAATCTGTTCATCATTGTGCAATAACAAGCGCCAATTACAATTACGTTTCGGATGGTCTTATTTTTAAATAAATGTTAAACTAGCCATAAACCACACCAAACCGTTGTTTTGTTTGTATGTAATAGCAGCTTGAATTTCTTCTGGTTGCTTTTGAGCTCAAGCACGGCAGTTTTGCCTATTGACGTAGCAATTAAGCCAGAAATGGGCTGAACAAAATTTTGGTCAAAAACAGTAGATTTTCTTAAAGCTTTTCAAGAGTCTAAAGCCTAAAATTTTTCAATAGTACAGCAAATTGTAAGTTTGGTAGGCCGATTATGTAAACCATAAGTTGCTCTAAGCTTACAAAACACTTTCTTTATACAGCGCTGGTTTTTGTATTGTAGCTGATTAATTTGTAGACGGTGTGCCGGGCTAATTCTTTTCCTGATGAAATGTCAAACATAACTGGACAAAATTACTACAACAGTTTGACTCAATGCACGTTTTATCTAATATAAAATTTTTACTGAAAAAAGTACCTCTAAATGAATCACCCATTACATATATAACATATGCAATTAGATTTTGTAGAAAAAATTTTTACTATTACAATTTTTTTTTAAATTCTTTTAGGAATGTTTTAAGTGTTTATGAAAAGTGTTCTCTAAAAAGTTTAGCAAAAAATATTTATTTAGAACAAAGTTACACTTGCATACAAAAATTAGCATTTTTCACCAAAACATCAATCTTTGAAAAGTGATATCTTGCAATCAGTACGTTTGATCAGAAAAAACTTTTTAAATATAAGACTATTTTTGTTATTTTTAAGATACTTTCAAAACGGTTCACGCTCAAGAAATTTATAAAACTAAATAAAAAAAATTCTTTAAAATATAAAAAACTACAAAAAAATTAAGTGCTGTAAACCTTTTTCTAAACGCTGAAAAAATAGAAAATTTGTTTATTGGTAGTAAGCATTGCAATCCATACCCAATATATTTACGTAATAAGCATTGTTCTTACACATTTTTATGAAGTTTTGGAAATAATATGGTCCGTTATTAATTTTCACTCACAGTTGACTTTAAGCATGGTGGGATGTCTGTTGATTTTAAATAACTTCCGTCAAATAACTATGTGTTGAAATATTGAATTCTTCTATTAATTAAGATCATGGTATTAAAGAAATGAGTCCCAGTAGTCTACATTATAATTATACACTTAGTAAGCTATTTTAGATTGATATCTATAATATTTCATTCTGTAATTTGCTTTAAAATCAGTTTTTTTGTTTTTAATTGTTTAACAAAAAAAGGAAGTTTTTTATCGCAATTTTTCTATTATTTTTTTTTTATTGTTTTTAATAAATTTTGTAATATGTTATTTATATCTGCACGTTTTTATTGTTTAAGATATTGTTTTATAATTAATGTTGTTTCTAGCACTGATGAAGAGGTCAGATTTATCACAAAACGTTTGATTGTGTAAAAGTATTTCTCAAAAAAAATACTTAAAAAAAAATAAAAATTTTAATTTGTCTTATACGCCACCTTTAACCTACTCAGATATAAATTATTAGTAACTTTGTCAAAGGTGCTATTTATTTGTTTCAAACCTTTTAAGGCAAATTGAGATATTATATAAATTTAGTATAAAAAACATTTACTTAATCACTAGTACAGAAACGAGCTACTCAACAAAATTAAAAACTTATTGCCATCTAAAAAAATATTTACTTGTATTACAAAGCTTGCTAGAAATTTTAACAAATACTTATTGACAGTTCAGAGATGTTTCCGCGAGGCCACGAAATTGGTGCGTACCTCAAATAATATCAAAAGAGTACAGCAAAAATCCACAACGTTCGACAGTTTGCCAACCAAAAGCATTAAACATTTTGAACACTAGCTTCAAGCAAATTTTTTCAAGACGATTTGGGATTCTATTCCTATAAAATTCAAAATCACTAAATTTTGCAACAAGTGGCCAATTTTGAGCAGACTTTTTTGTTCTTTTTAGCAATTTCCCAAAACGGCGATGTTAATTAGCAAAACGATTGTCTCGTACGTTCTTTAGTGGATGGATTAATAAATATAGTACGTATAAAATATCACTTTGCAACCAGAATAGAGAAAAGCTCAACAATACGACAACAAAAGACAACATAGTTGTTGTAATAGATGCTTAAATTGAAAGTCAATTGCGTTAAACAAGGCTTACATCGTCTAACTAGAAATATATTTCTAAAGCCTCTATAAGGATCCAGTTTTGAGAGAGAAAAAATTGGTCTGAGAGATCAAACCAAAAATTTGCAAACCCTGGTTTGAGCAAAAGTTTAATCTTATGACGTGGGCCTTGCAGAGCTATATCATCATAAAAGTATGAAATTGTCTGGAGTTTGTGACACAAAACCCGGCAAAATAATATCCAAGAGCACAATAATTAAAGTTTCTTTTAAGCCCAGTATAGTAAAAGTAAAGTAATTTTTTTTAAATTTAAAGTTATTTTAGGTTTTACAATGGTGTTACCATTTTATGCTGTTTTAGAATATGTACCTTCAAACACAAATATACAGTGTGTCTTACAATGTAAAATCAAAACAAAGTGGCATTTTATTTCTAAATGGACAAAAGCAAATCATAATATTTTTAATAAAATTACAGCTTGTTTTTGTTAAATACTAAAACAACCAAAACAATTAAGTAGTATTTGATACAAACTGTCTACGTTATTATAAAAATATTTTCTTGTATGTCAAACTGTAAAACATTGTAAAGTTTATTTTTATGCTTGCTTTTATTAATGATCTTTGTGTTTACTTTTTAAAGCCAAAGTATGCCGAAATTTATTACATTTTTGTAAAACTCAGTAGCAGTGTCTCAAGATTTGAGTTGAGATTTCTAAACCTGCGACTACCTGACCAACAAATGCAAGACTACCTACGTGAATACAGAGTTTTTCCGAAACCGTTAACTGCTCATGAAATACAGCAAGTACTAGACAATCAAAACAAAATACTTCAATAATTTGATAATAATCTTGGTACCTCTGTGATTCAGCTAGTTCAATTTTTTTTACTTACAGATTTTACTAGTCGTATAAAATTTTGCCGCTAGATCATCCAAATTAACACTTACCAAATGTATTCACAAATAAGGCAACGTTTACAAAGAATGGATTAATAAACAAAGAGAACAACCACTATTGAAATTTAAAAAACTTACTCAAAATAACAGTGAAAATGTACTAGCATAGGTTTTCAGTAAATGTCTAAAACAATGTTTGAATAAATGTGTAATTGGTAGAGGAGAACAGCACCCCTGGCCTCCAAGATTTTGCATTTATCTTGCTTAGATTATTATTGTATATAAAAAATTTGGTATACCAATCATCAGAAACTGCTAAAAACCTTAAGAAACGCATTTTTAAAGAACTAATTCAAAATAACAATGATATATGACTTAAAAGCAAAGGTAGTCATTTTGAACAATTTTTATAGTAAATTTAAAATAAAACACAAATAAATATTAGCTTCAAAAATTGTAATTATTTAATTAATAATAATTAGACATTCTACTCTGTGTTTTAAAAACAGTTTACTTTAAGACATAACTTAATAACGTTACATTGTGAGACTCTGTTCACTATCAAATTTGTTAGTTGAAAGCATGAAGGCGCTGTAGATACTGACAAAGTATAGTATCTGACACACTCACACTCTTATATTAAACGTAATTAATTTTACATAAACTCTAATTTTGTATTAAACTAGTGTCCTGGACTAATAATTTCCAAAATTTCCTAAAATATTTTGCCGAAACTGGGGATTTGAGTTAAGCGCTTCACTCAATTATGTCACTAATTAAGTCACTCGTTATGGGCTATTTTATCTTGTTAATTACAAATCTAGAAAATTAATTTGGTTGTTAGTTTCAAATTTTAAGTAAACTGAATACGTTAATAAATATTGTTTATGACTTGTTAAATAAAACGTCATTTTCATATTTATACAAAAATTTTATGATTTTGTCGTAAAAATGTCGGTAAAAAGTAGCCTAAGTGGTAATTCCATAATAAAGCTAGAGTAAATGGTATAGTTTGGAATTAAATTTGAAATAATTTTGTTTAATGCATAAGTTTTAACTTCCCCATAGGGAAAAGGCAAAATCTAATCAAACACAAAACTGTTCTTCGTTCATAGATCGCAAACTTGCAGTGTTTCATTTTGAACGTGGTTAATGAGTCCAATCTGAAGAGAAATTTCCTCGTATTGGCAACAAGCTGCAAAGCAACAAAAAAAAAAACTCTAGACTAATTGCAATTATTCGGCAACGTAGAGTTGCGCTGTGGGTCTCACAACCGATCTTTTGCACTATATGTTGCCAGTAACAATTTTAGACGTCTCCAATTTGCGGGTTTTATGGCAAATATGAAGTCATAAAAATTAACGTTAATCTCTCAACTTTGTAGAAAAAAACTCAAAAACCTACCTATCGGGTACACCTTAGATACACCAAAAAACACAAACTCTTTGAGTGTGTTTACGGATACTTTATTGACGTGTATTTTGAACCACACCCCACAAACTGTTTGAAAAAAACACAGAATCAGCGGAGCTTAAGTTGAAAAGCAAACAAATCCTATTTCCGGCAAGGCAAATACCTCATGTACTAAGCCAGCAACTGCTAACCTAAAACAGAATGCGTTAAAGGTATACCAAAACCCAAAAAAAAAAAAACAAGGCCCAAAGCCTTTGAGCAGAGAAACACTTCCTCTAAATCTGGGAGCAACAAAGAAGAGAATTTGCTTATCTACATCTAACTTTCTAGAACAACCCACAAAGAAAACCAAAGACACGAAAAAAATACCCAAGATTTCTCTAGGAGAAAGAGGTTGCCTCATTGCATCTTCAAGTGGCGGTTACTAGCCACACCTTGGGGAAGTAGAACCGAATTTTTTAAGAAAGATTTTTTTAAACGTACTATTGTCAAATAGAATAAACTTTAAAACTCAATATTTTCCAAGACTTATAACCACAAATATTCAAAGTCAATGTTCACAGACTGCATAAACCTAGTTTTCAATGTAAAAGTTTCATCAAGTGTGGTTTTACTCGTTGATTTCAAAGGTATTTTTATGTTGTTGTGACATATAATATAACTCCTACATCACATTTAAAAATTACAAAAAAAAATTATGAAGTTTGAGGTTGTTATAAGTAAAAAATATATTTTTATATTTGGCGTCGCACAGTAGGGTAGTTACTCTAAAAGGTGGTATTAATTAAAAAAATAAAGTGCAATAAACATACTTGTTTTTTTAAGTGTAGACAACATTTAGACTTATAAAAATGCGCGTGTCTCAGAACCGATAATGCCTTTTTTGCCCTTACCAAAGTTACGAATAATACGTTTTAGAGATTGCGTTATAATTAAAATAATTTGTCTAATGAATTTTAAAAACTGTGTTTTGTTTTCTAAGTCGTTCTAAATTTAGCTTTTTTCTCATAAAACTGTCAACTTCAGATATGTAGTATATTTTCAGAAAATAAAAATTGTGAAAAAATAGTAACACTTAAGTTTAAAAATTAATGTAAATCGTTCTTCAAAATACAGTGTTTGCAGATATAAGTGTTTTACCTTTTAGTTGTGTATCGAGTCTAGTAGAATTAAAGCACATTTTAAAATGTTGCAATTTTAGTTTTAATAGTTAACTATACAGCGGTTTACTAATTATTATTTTTCATGGTTTAAACAACTTCTAGCAATAAATTTATAACTTTTTGCAAGGAGATTGGATCTGTCATTTAAAACCAAAATTTCATTTAAAGCTAGGATTTTAGATTTGAATAGACAGATCTAGTCATTAAAGAATAATGTTCTTGCATACCCAAACTCTTATTTGGTCCTCCTTATTTCTACCCATTCTACACGTACATAAAACTTACTCTTTAACCTAATTACTAACAATATTTACTAATCCCGACCTAGCGGTAGGTATAAAAATTTGTGCTAAATTTACAACACTGTGCTTAAAGTTTACTTTTTTCAAATTGGTGGCAAAAGCATAGCAACAAAACCAAACTTAGTGCCGCCCGCAGCATTGCCAAAACTATGGATTTTTTTCCCACTTCTGAAAACTTTTTTGTGTTACTGGGAAAAATTTGAAAACTTGGAAAAGTGGCTAATTTCCAAAAACTTTTTTTAATTATCATTTTATCATCATTATTTAGTGAAAAAATATGTAAATGTGACTAATTATTCAATTTGAAACAACTTTAAAGTTATGTTTTTCGACTGACATATATTTTTGCTTATTTGTACACAGATGTTTATTATAAATTTAGATAGAATAGTGCGCCATATATAAATATATTGATGACCGGTAATGTGAATTTGATCAAGCTAACGTGTTTTAAACACTTTAGTGTATCAGTGGTTACAGTGAAGGAAATATATTATGTAATAAAAGTGGCTTTTACAATATTTTTAAAATAATTATAGAGTTTTGTGATATAAGTGATACATATAGTTTAATCTAACGGTATTAAGAGGTTATTGAATATATATTGAATATATATATATATATATATATACATGTTACACGTGGTAAGACTAGTAAGTACAGCATACAATATTAAAATTATAATGGATTTATTATGTTTATTAACTTTAATGCATTTTCAGAAAATCAAGGTAGCATTTCTAAAAAGCTATGTAAATTATTATAAATATAAACAATTTATAATAATTTACATAGTTTAATGCATTTTTTTAGAATATGTATAATTGTAAAAATTTATACAAATGTTAGAATTTTGATAAAACTATAGAAAATTATTAGATTTAAAAAATACTAACATAAAACTTTAATGTTATTAACAGAATTTGATATAATTTTATAGAACTTTTCATTGAATTTTTATAAACAGCGTCTAAAAAATATTATATAAAACGCTAAACAGAAAACCGTAAAATGTTTATTTGGCTTTGCATGTTTATTATTTGGAAAGTTTAATAATTGCATTTCACAATTAGTCAATCCAGATTGTTATCTAATTGAAAAATATTGAATCTCAAATTTCCTGAACACAAAAATTCTAAAGAAATCAAAAATTTGTATATCTGTTGGAAAGAACTTGAGAGGCAATTAAAGTTACAATCAGAATTAACTCAGAATTTGAAAAAAAGAAATTCAAGTTGAGACAATTACAATAACAAAACATATTGAAAACAGTAATAAACTTTATTTAAGATTGGCTCGAGAAATTTAGACAAATTACAGACTAATAATAATAGTTATAATATAGCAGAAAAATATAAAAAAATGCAATTACGGATTATACAAGTAAATAAATTTGCATATTTTTTACCTTGTTCCATGCATTTTTTAAATCAAGATTATACGCTAACAGGGTATCGCCAAAAATGGTAACATTGTTTGGTATCATTCAAAACTAATTTGTTTTCTTTCCTTATTCTCTAATAGATTAAAAAAAAACAACATTGTAATACTAGGTGGTCATCATGTCTTAAATGCACTAGAAGACCTTGTCCATATTAAAAAAACTAAAAAAATAATCTCAAGTGCAAATAACTTTATAAGCAAAATAAAAGATTTCCACTTTATCTATAGTTTGGTAGTTTAAAATACCATAATAGAAAAAATAAACCTGGTAAATGTTTTATTACAGACAAAAACAATAACTGTTTCTACGGCTAGTAAATTAAATTTAATTTTTTTATCAAACTAGTGCAGATTTGGCTGAGTTTGTAGTTGTAGACCCAATATTTAAATAATAACAACAACAAAAAGTTGAAAAACATTTTGATTATGAAACTTCTGATAAAAACTATTTAAATAAAACTAAAATTTGTATAGAGGATATTGACATAGTTATCCAACAACTTGACTGGAGGTTTGAAAAACTTTAGAAATTGTCAGAATGTTTTGATTTTCTGACAAACTTTATAAAGTTTAAATAGACCATCTAGAAATACTAGAGTTAATAATTCAAAATAAAACAAATATTGACAAGTTTGCATCTTTAAAAGCAAAGAAGATATGTTTAAATTAGTTTTATATTGTTTTATTGTAAAAAAGAAAGCGTTTGAACCAAGTTTTGCCTCAAGCTCAACTTTTTCTTTGCACGGCCTTGCCCACAATGTCAAACATAGTTTATAATACAAGTAAATTGGAGGAACAAGGCTTTGCTAGTTCCACTAACCACTGACTTAGTTTGTGGCATAAAAACTAATTTTTCTAATATTTGTGGTCTAAAATAATTTAAATTTTGTTCATTAGCATCTTAAACATATTTTGAACATTTATTTGCTGACTAACAAAGTGTTTGTGACTACATCCACAAACAACAAGCATATTCTAGAATCTAGACTGACTACGTATAAAATTTAGGACATTGGCTATAATAGCATATTTCTTATCTTTAATCTTTCCGATAAGACTATTTTTTTAATAGGTACATACCGTACTGTAAATAAAACTCCAAACTTTTTTAAAGTAATTATAGAAAAGCTAAAACAATTTTGTTAAGTGATTTTAATGTACATAACACTGAATGGTTAAATCACTCATCTTCTACTACACTATTGGAACAACAAAATATGATTTTTGCTGCTTCTTATAATCTCACTCAACTTATTCAGCAACCCACATGTTTTAAAATAATCAAAATATAGTTACTAATACCTATATAAATATATTAATTTTCACATTGTCAAGTTCTTAGAACAAAATAACTTTATCTTAAAAACTCATTTTTTTAATCAAAACTTTTGACAACAAATATTTTTACATATGTTAGTAACAAACAAAATTGTTCTTTAAACAAACATAAAAAAATTGCAGTAGCTCTAAATATTTCTAAATTATTTGATAGAACATGGCAACTTAATCGTAGTTCTATTGTATAGGTCTTGATCACACATTTGTGAATCTTATCAATAGTTTTCTTAACAATAGAAAAAAATATAGTTAGACTGTTTTAGCTCTGACTTCAAAATCATGTAGGTGTTTTTCATGGGTTTGTTCTTTTGCTAACTTTATTTTTGATTTACATCAAAAACTTCTTTAAATAACTAAAAGTCTTGGTGCGTTTATGCTGCACATCGCCGGCGCTGCTCGCCAAGATTGGCGCTGGGATGTTGTGGCGATGATGAAACAAACCTATATAATCTTATGGGAGCATTTATGCTGCACCTCGCACATCGCCGCGCTGCTCGCCACATTCCTCGCCACTGCGATGTGAACAAAATAGTTTGTTCTTTATAATTGGACCATCGCCGTACATCTTCAAACTAGCGCTCTGATTGGTCCGTTTAGTGCCAGTTTTGTGAAACGTTAACATAATGTAATTTTTTATCGAACTTATTTAATTAGTTTAATTAATTTGTATGTTACTTCAAACCGTGTTGCGGTTATATGCAATTTAAAAGAATGAAGTTTTATTTGCATGTATTGTGTTCATTTATCAAAACTTTGTTGCGTTTACAATAATTTTATAAAGAATTTAATTAAAATAAATCCGCATTAAGCAGGAATTTGTTTAAGAAATGTTTGTATTTTTACTGAAGTGGCATAGTAATTAATTATTTTAATTTAATATTTTGACTTATATTAATAATTTCATTATAGTAATATTTTATTAAAACAAATACCGATCGATTTAAATTATGTTGTTCTTCTATTCAATTTATTTAAAGAAATGTTTTCTTGCGAACTGTTGTGTAATAATTTTGTTTGTTTGTTTGAGATCATACCGTCGCAAAAGCAAGAAGTTTACAAGCTATTACAATTCGTTTGGTAAAGATAATTTTTTTTAAACTGTTCTATGCACAAATGAACTACATGATGGTGCTACTGGAGCATTTACAAGCGTGTTCTATTAATTATTTGGTTTGTTTTTCGTCGACGAAAGGTCCAAAGGCGCCAGAAATTTACAATTTTTTTTGTTAATTAAGTTATTTTTTTATACTGCTTAATTCAAAAAATAATTTTAACTCAATAATATGACTTAATTATTACTTATATTAATCATTTTATTACAGTTATATTTGATTAGTAAAATCAAAGTCGACAGTAATTAAATAACGGCGTGGTGCGAGCAGCGCGGCGATGTGCATTTATGCTGCTGAATGGCGATGTGCGAGCAGCGGGCAGCGCCAATCTTGGCGAGCAGCGCCGGCGATGTGCAGCATAAACGCACCCTTATTTATAGTTTTGCAAATGATAGCATCCTTCGTACTAAATCTTTGAAAAGTATAAAATATAAATACCGAAAAAAATGTTTATTCTGCTCTACTGTGCGTCGGTGTAAACTTTATTTGAGATAATTATAATATATATGATAGCAATAAGTAGTAACATAAAATATATGCAGAAGATCATAACAACTTGTAAATGAGTTGTATTTACACTAATTAATGTTTATAAGTAGTAATACATAGTAATTTTATTAAATAATGATACGTAAGTTATCAATGAGATTTATTTATTTTGGTTATAACTGTAATTTCTATTTTATATAGACAAATTTCGGCGACAATGCTTGCTTACAATTGCTTACTTGCAATGCTTACAATGCGCCGGTTGTTATAGACTTGCTTATATTTTCTATATCAAAGCTATAATTACAAAATAATAAGCAAATAACATATTTAAAAAAACTTATTTGAAGTATGGCTTTGAAATGTGGGTTATTACGGTTTAATAATTAGTATATATTACCAGATCCGTCCATTGTTCAATTACATCCTGAATAATAGTTCTATAGCTCCACTCTTCTGCGGCTGCTTTTATAAACAAAAAAAAGGGCAGGTTCCCGCATGTGCATGTTTGCCAAACGCTACTAATTTAGTTGTTCAAACAACCTACACTACTACTGTATATGTTATAAAGCAATAATAAATTGAAAGCAATGTTACAAAATTGTTTTTTATTGATTATGTGTCTAACATAATACATTTCGATTAGTACAGATTTTAATGCTTTAATGCAAATATAATTAACTATTCATTTACAAAATTAAAATTTTAACAAACTGCAAAAACAATAGGAATATTGAGTAACATATAAATTGATTAATTTCACCTTTAAACTTTTGAAAATAGATATAATGGGTTCTATTAATTACAGGTCAATTATTTGGAAAATTAGTCCAATCAATCTAAGCTTAAAATACCTACGCAAGGTCTTTCACCCCTTTATTTTATCAAAACCAGTAACATTAATTAGTATAGATATCGTTTGCATACAATTATCAATAATTGCACGTAAATTAATACACAGGTAATACAATATTACCATTCAGCTCTGCTGTTATATGCATAATTGATTTTAGGAATCCAAGGCCCATCGGTTTTTCTAAAGTAATATAGAGAAAGATAATTTTTTGTAATATAGAATTATCTAAATATTAATCAATAATCTAGTAAGTTTATCTAGGCTTATCTTAGAACAATTATTTAAAAATTATTTTTAAATAATAGAAATCACAACCTCGAGTAACTATTTTATTATTTAAATTGAATAAGTAAATTACGTCTACATTTTTATTTGTATAAATTAGAATATATGATGATGTAAAAATCAAAGTATTTAAAACTTTTGTTTAGTAATGCTAAGATGAAGTAAAGTTTTAACTACGTACATCTATTTAACCTCTTCATATTTCATTAAGTAGAATGCAGATCGTTCTAAAATAACCACTGGATTTATTTCAATTTAGAATGATATTAACATTTTTATATCCTGTTTTGTATATCAATGGGCTCTTGTATTTTAATGTCGTTAAGTAATATGAGCTTTTAAAGTCACCCCTTGTTCATAGTCAATTTAATTTTGAATAAAGTTGATACATTTTAAAGCTGTTGCTGTGAATATTAAGAGGATTTATAAAAAACGCTATTCTAAAAATATTTTAATTATAGGAAAGTTTTCAACTAAAAAAATACGAAGAGAATAATGAAATAGCAATTAGAATTTTACCGGGTAACTGATAATTTCTATAGTAGAAATTTTGCAATAAATAAATAATGGCCATTTAAATAATTAAAAATGTTGATTAAATTTTAAATTAAAAATAAATCTAGCTAAGCTAATGTAATAAAAATGTATTTAATATAAATAATTTAACAACAAAATTAATAAAATTACGTGATAAGTTTGTGTTATATAATACTTAAGGGTGTTTTATTTATAGTAACATATCTGAAGGTGTTACTTATCAATGCTAGAACAATTAACACCTCCAATCTTAATTAGCGGTAATGTTAAAACTAATTACTTATGTAATTAAACTATTTTGCGCTTAATATTATTTCAGAATTACTTCCTATCTTTAGGGCCGTAATATCTACCTCCTAATAAAGTACCTAATAAACTATTAGCAGAATAAACTAACTTTTCATTTAATTTATTTTGTTAAAACCTATGAACAGCCAATTAAATATATGCTTAACATATACATTTATAACAAATAAAAACATTGAGCATATAATGTACTAGCTGCTCAGAAGTGTTAAGAAAATAATTGTAATTTAATTAAATTAAACGTTAGGTTATGTAGTTAATAGTTTATTGCTTACTTTATTAGAAGGTGGATATCACATCCCTTAATCTTTTTAACTCTGTGACTTTTTGGATAAAAGTGATTTTAAATCTACTTATAGTCAGCTTTTGAATAATACTGCACATGTCAAAACTTAAAGTTCAATTACTTGTGTAATTAGTTTCCGCACTGCCGCTAATTAAGTTTGGCATTTTTTTTTAAATTTAAATTTTAACAATTCTACGTGTTATGGGCTTTTTTTGATATTAAACATAACACTTTCTAAATAATTATATTTTAATTAACTTTATTATTGATTAATAATGCGCTTGCTTAGCACTTTTGGAATTTGATTCCATGTTGTTTTGTTTTTTTTTTCTAGTTTGCTTCCTAACAAAGTTATAAGTTTTTTTATATCAAAATACATAGTACTGCCAGGTGTTGCTAACTAAACAGCTTTTATTTATTAAAATCAAAAATACAAACTTTATATTGAAAAGTTAATTCACATAATAATATTAAACATTTCATAATGACCTTTTAAATATATAATAAGAAAACCAGTGGCTTAGCTGGGATAGTTGGGCCTTATCGCAAAATATTGAGAACAGCTTCCCCAGAAACGGTTTTGAAAAAGAAATACCAGTTTCTCATGTTTTTAATTTATTTTGTAAACCTAGTTTTAAAAATAAAAGTTGAGGTAGAGGCTGTGACTTGTAAGTTGTTCAACATTTCAGACTTTTGCTTACAAGTAGCAACGTCACTGTTCCAAGTTGCTTATGGTTAATATTGTTGCTTTAATGTGTACTGTCAATAGCTTTCAAAACTCACCAGTTGCACCTAAACTGTTCTAGATTGTACCTGAAGTGTTCTAAGTTGTTTATTAGTCTGGTAAGGTTGTTAACGTTTTAATAAGATATAAGTTGCATTCAAAAATTTCAAAGTGCATCTAAACTTTTTCAACTGTGCTTGAGATGATTAACAATTGCACGTAAACTGTTTCAAGCTGTTTCGATTAACATTGGTGATATGTTTTAAATAGAATTTTGAGTAACAGCTTAAGTATTCTCAATTGCACTTGAACTGCTTTCAAGTGTACCTAAAATGTTTAAAACTTTCCAAGATGCAGTAAAGATTTTCTCAACTGCACACAAATTTTCTAAACTTTTTCTAAATGTCATTAGTCATTTTTAATTTAAATATTAAGTGTTTTAATTAAATTTGAGTTACTTTCAAGAATTTTCAGTTGCTTTTGAACTGTTCCCAAGTTTAGTGCTAGAAATTGCCTAAAGTGTACTGAAACTGTTCCAAATTGCACCTACAGCGTTCTAAGCTGTTCCTAGGTTGTACTGAGTCATTTCAAGTCAAAATTAACCTGTTTTAATTTAATTGGTAACAATTTTCTTAAGAGTTCCTAGTTGCACTTAAAATGTTATTAAGTGTTTTTAAGTGCAAATTATAATTAGTTTTAAACTTATTCAATAACTTGTTCTAAAGTGTTCCAAAGTGTATAAAACTTGTTTCTAATTGCACTTAATGTGTTTCAAGCTGTTGCTAGATGTAGTAAGTGTATTTTATGTTAAAATAAATTTATTTTAATGTTTTTATATAAAGTAAGCTGTAAGGTATACCAAAACTATTCTAAACTGCAACTACCGTGCTTCAAACTGTTCCTGAGTGTTCTGAACTATTAATCTTTTACAATGTGTTTAAGTTTTTCAAGTGGTTCTAGTTGCAACTGAACTGTTTTCAACTGTGTCTTAAAATGTTCTAGCTATTCCAAAAAGTATTTAAACTATACTTAAATTATTCTTAAATATACTAAAGTGTTACTATGTAATAATGAGCTTTTCAATGTGTTATAAGTTATTCTCAAAAATTCCTACTTGCACTTAATTCTTTTTCAACTTAAATTAATGTTGTTCTATTTTAGTGCAATTTGTGTTGTTTTAAAGTATTTTTGTCTGCACTTTCTTTAAACTTCAATTTGAGTTGCTTTCAAGTGTTCTCAAATACACATAAACTATTTTCAAGTGTATTTAGCTGATTTTGAATCGTTCTAAACTCCGCAGTGTTTCTAGATTGTACTGAGCTATTTCAAGCAGTAGCGTGTCTAAAATTTATAAGCTATACTAAAAAAATATTAAAAATTAGTTTTGAAAAAAAACTTATTATTTTTTATGTAATTTTATAACCGCAAGTTTTGAATAAACAAATACATGGTCCTTACTAAACTTAAACCTTTTTGCAATTAGATTCCTGCTTACAGATAGCTACGGCACTAAACAATAGTAATCAGTTTATCTAATTAATTTAAATATTTAGTTTTTGAGGCCAAAACTTCTTGCATTAAATTTATAAACAAAAAATATCTGATGCATATATTATAATTTATTTTTACTTTATTTTAGACAACATAAAGAAAAATTAAAACTGACCTGTGGACTAGAGTCATCGTTTTGCTTGGAGATTGAGCCATCTTCAGGAGCGGCGATAATCAGTCCTGCTTGCAAAAAGCAAGCAATTAACGCTGCCCACATAAGCGTTTCAGCTTTGCATGATAGTGCATTCCTCATGGTTTCTGAAAAAAAGTATAAAAATCAAAAAAGTAATAAAAAAAGTATGCATATTTTTTTAAGTGTGGGTATACAACTTTTTTGATAAATGAACTACTTGAAATAGTAACTAGTAACCTATTTTAATCTTGCGTTCTAGAAAATAAATAAACGTTTTAATTAAAACAGTTCTTCATAACATTGTTGTCGGAAATAACACTCCTATATAACTTAAATTTAATTCATATAAATTAATAAATAAAATCTGTAAACCAACACGAATATGTTGTGACAAAATTGGAAAAATATTATTACTTGTTGCCTAGCAGATCACCTGGCACAACAAATATGTTATACACATCAACCAAATCATATTACTAATACATTTGGCAAAAAAGTACAAAAAGTACAAAACAAAAGTATAAGTGAACATAATTTAAGTAAGTGATACTTATATTTATTAAAACTGAATCAAAATAAATTTCAGATTACAGAATGTGTTGACAAATCTTTTCAAAACTTTATGGAGTATTTTTTAGACAATTTCGAAAACGCGTGTCCATTTATTACTAGAACACACGGTTAACTAATAATGTAAAATAGATTTTACAGGATCTAAAACAATCAAGCAAAAAACTTAAATTTTAATATGCAACCTTAAATAAGAGTCCAAGTCATGAAAAAAAAATGAGGCATATAAAATTAACAAAAATACACACAGACAGTTAGTAAAAACAACAAAAAGAAAATATTTTGAAAATACAATACATGCTTCTGAAAATAAAATAAAATCAATGTGGAAACTAGTTAACACCGACTTAAAAAACGTAATAAAGAGAAAAAGGATATTGTATTAAATATTAACGGAGTAATCACTAAAAACCAAAGTAAAGTAGCAAACGCATTTGGAATTCACTTTTCCACAAATGCGAGTAAAAAGATTAAAAACCAGTTTGGACAAAATATCGGTTTGCACTACCTCTGACTTCCATATACATATATGAACTTAGTGTATCAGAAGTAAAATCAATAATACATAATTTTTTAAATTATGTATTATTGATTTTACAAGCAATCGACCGACCCAGATGAAATATCGATTAAAGTCCTAAAATTTGTATGTAGCAAGCTTGAGGAACCACTAACACTATTAATTAACCAATCAATAGTGCAAGGAGTATTTCCTTCAGCACTAAAAACAGCACGTGTTATTTATAGAAAAATATAATTTACTTAATATTAACCAACATGGATTTGTAAAAGAAAAATCAACAAAAACTGCTACTTTTAGTATTATTAAACATATACACAAAACGGTCGACAGTAATTACATGTGTGCCGGATTATTCTTTGATTTGTCGAGTGCTTTTGATATTTTAAATATTAATTTAATTGAAAACAAACTCTGGACTTTAGGTATCAGGGGTCGGCATTAAATTCAATCAAGTCATATTCAACTCACCGTAAATTATATGTTAATGTATAAAAATGTAAGTCAAGTACAAATGACAATCCATTGAGTGTAGCGCAAAGATCCACTTTAGATCCGTTAATATTTATTTTATACATGAATGATCTTGTAAAGTTTATTACAACTGGTTTTATGATCAATTTTGCAGAAAATATTTTAATTATTGTAAAAAAAAAATTAGCTGATAAACTTCAAATTAAAATAGCATCTGCAGTAGAGGAAGTAAAAGAATGGGGCAAAAATAACAAACTAGTTTTAAACAGAGAAAAAACAATAATTGTTCAACACCGACAGTACTAAATTCTTGGGTTGCTACATTGACTCTGAACTTAAATGAATTAACCATATAGATTATATAAATAAAAAACTGAGCAGTGCATATTATGCAATTTCAAAAATAAAAAAAACACACTTTCCCATTATTATCTAATGCAAATGTATTATTCTTTAGCCTATCCTTACATGGCATACAATATTATTGCCAGGAGAAAATCTCAAGAGTCAACCAGAATACAAGCCGCACAAAAACGACTGGTTAGACTAATTTACAATATGGATTATCGCAAAACTTGCAGACTAGTTTTCAAAAATCAAAAAATACTTCCATTTTACTGTATTTATATTTATAAATGTGGAACCTACGTCTACAATAACCAGCTTATGTTTGAGAAAAACTCTCAAAACCATGACCACCTAACAAGGAACTGCAACAACCTAAGAGTTCCACTTCACAGAACATCAACATATAAGAAATCGCCATCTTTATCATGCATTGACATTTACAATAAAATCCCAAATATAAAAATGTGTAAAAGCAAGATTAATTTTAAATTTAAATTTAAAGAATACCTTTTGCAAAATTGTTTTTATACATTAGAAGAATATGTTTCTTCCTAATTTTTTAAATTTATTATCTAAAAATACTTTATTTTATTATTATATAACTATGCTATATTTATATTATTGCACTATATTTTAAAATTGTATTATTGTAATTTTTATTGTTTTAACTGACTTGACAAATGTCATAAACCTGTGTGTTCTTCGACAACGACGATAAATTAATCCTAGCGTTTGATTGTTAAATATTAATATTACATAATAAAATATTTAATTAATAATCTACTTAGTTGATTATAACAAAAAAATATACGCCAAGAATGCTTTATTTGCAATGTCGGCCGACTTTGTTTAATTAATTCGAACAAAAACAAATAGTAAAAGGCATCGAAACTTTTATTTTTTACACAGGTTTTATTTAATTACGAACGACGACCACAAGAGGCGGACTTGAACCGCAGGGATATTTTAAATGAGTGGGCGACCGAGGTTCGGGGATGCCGCATGCATTAATTTTCCAGTCAGAACATTACTGGCATTCTTGATATGATGAAGATATTTTTTTCCTGTATTCAACAGTACAAAAAGCTAACGTAGATTTATTAGATACTATTTAGAAAAATTAATTTACTTTTCACAAATGATTGTTATCCTCTTGAATTCTCAATTTATTCAATGCTGTATTGTTTTGTTAATGTAACCTAAATTTTATTATAAACTAGAGTGAACACCACAGAGATAATTTCAATTTAGTAGTGATTTTAGATACTAAATTGTTCTAATAGACATTGTTTTGATAGATTTAAGGTAAATAGAAAAAATAGTACGTTAGTATGAGAAAAAAATATTCAATGTGATCCATTCAATATTATTATAATTATTAAACTAATTTGAAATATGCATTTTAATCTACAAGTATATATCGGTTGGTTCTCGGCAAGCTTACAGTAAGAAGTTTTGTTTTAGTATTACTGCAATTTTGAAAGTTTGTTCACATTAAATTAGTGATACAAAGGAGTAAGTTGGGATTATTACTATCGTTGCTGGTTGATTAGACGTTGCACTTTTTGTAAATTTTTAAATAAAATATGTACCTAAATATTGTTAAGCCAGCATAAATAGCAGTTTGTTCTAATATAGTAGCGCGTTTGTGGTTTGACGTAAAATATCAAATTACAAACATATGTACATTGTATTAAAAAATGTAAAATACTATCAATTTGTAGTGTGCTTTTATTGCTTCTATTTTTAATATATGTAGATATAATTTAATATAATTAATTAAATAATTAATATAATTTATAACAATAAATACACATTTTATTAAAAAAGTTACAATTACTTACAAAATGTAAATATAAGTTTTATTAATAGTAATTAACTCAGGCGGCTTCTTAAAAGTACTGTTATTTACCGTTCAACTTTTATTGGAATTTATTTGTATAATATTAACATTTTTTTTTAAATTTTAGAACTGTAATTAACTAGTGGTTAGATACAGTAGCACAGTGACGTCTGTTTGTTTTGCATGATATCAACAAATTGCGTTTTAATTTTAGCTATTATGTTTATTTAACCAGTATAGACATATGAAGGTGTCTCGTGATTCTATGAGCAAAGCTTAAAAGCGTTTTCGTTGACAAAAGTTGAAAATGCAATATACATTTTTGTCCAAAACCCAATAGTTAGTTTCAAGCAGTAGTAACGTTAGCGTTTTAAGATTAATTTGATATGGTTACGTTTTCAAATCAAAAATATGCCAATATTTACTTTATTTATAGATACTGTTATGACAATCCAAAAACGTCAGTGCAAGAATATTAACGCAAGTTTATCAATATGCATTGTTATTTGATAGCAACAGGTAATTGTCTTAAAGCTAGAGCCGAACGTCCTGTATAACAAGAATTTGCCAAAAAAAAGCAATATTTAACATGATCAAAATAGTCTCTGTAATAGCATACAAAAATTATCTAATGCTCATGTTAGTTGAATGAAAATATAGAGAAAATTAGACAATTACAGTTTAAACAGATTTTATAATATAGGTAATTACAGAATCTGTTCAAAATTTACAACCTGCAGACTATGAAACGCGTGTTTTTTGTCGTTAGTTAATTTACATCAATAGCTTTGTTGACAAGTTTTGTTTACGGATGAAGTCACGTTTACTAAAGATAGAATTACAAATACCAGAAATTTACATTTATGGGCACGTTTGAAACTACAAATATGCATTTTTAATATTGTTGATTGGTAAATATTTGGTGTAGTGTTTTAAAAACGTTTAACATCTAAGCATTATTTAAATTTTTTACAAACATGTTGCAAGAATTAATAAAAATTGTTCTATCATTGCATATTTTGGTTTTGGTATAAATGTAAGAACATATCTAAATAACAACTTTGCTAACCGGTAAGTTGATAGAAAAGATTTTGTTTTTTAGCCTCCAAAGTCATCAGACCTGAAGTTTCTCAACTCTAATTTTTGGGTACACACAAAACACGTTTGGTGTATTCAAACAGATTTAAGAAGTACACAATGCCAAAAAAGATATGTAAGTATGTTTTTTAGTTACATACATTACAAATTAAAATACTTTAATAAGTTAATTATTTGTGTGCGTGTTTTGCATAATTAGTAAGTAAAAATAAATTATTATCAAAACTTAAATTCTTATGTAGCAGTTTATCAAATGTTAAAAAAGCAGGATCTTTGCCCGACTCTAAACAATAAGTGAAAGTTTTAAAATCAGACAACTTAAGTCCAAAGCTGTTGTTCTGTTGTTGGCTTCTTCAAAGTTGTAATATTTATAACAACTTTTAAAAAAATATTTTGTTTTTGGATAAAGCTTACTTCAAAAGTGACGAAGTATTTAATTCGTAAAAATAATCACCTGTGAGTTGACAAAAATTCCCCCGCACTATTTATTTGTGCACATCAACCACTTTTTCAGCATGATAAGGCACCGGCTTACACAATACAAAAAATAACCACATTGCTAAATTGAAAGTACTCAAATAAATTGAAAGTTTTTAGCACCGTAGTAGATAGAGAGCACCGTAGCAGAGAGAGGTACAAAGTTTTATTAATGTTTTACAAAATACATTTGCTTACACAGGTCATACATATTATATAAAATTAATAATAAAATAAATATTTGACTATATGGTTAAAAAAGTAATCAATAATTACAATTCAAAATTTAAATCATTATATAGTATGACCATAGATATAGTGTCTTTACAACATGAGCTTCATTTATCTCAACAAATTATTTCATTATAGTCTAGTCAAATATGCTCAAATATTGATCTCAACTCTAAAAAAATCCAAAAGATTTAAAACTTGGTACACTGATTTATAGGTACTTAATGAAGAATATACTAAAAGTCCTGACAAATATGACACAAGATTTAGCGGTAATGATCAAAAACAGGGCACTTTTTTCGGTTTTTTGTTAATATCTCAAGAACTGTAGGTAGAAGGTGAAAGTTGATTATATACATAATGAAAGCTGATAATATTTTCAAAAAAATAATCATATATATTTTTTGTATTTACAGCGGTTACTGAGTTATAAGGCGCTAAAAAACAGAAAAAAAAGTTTTTTGTATTGTTACGAACTAAGAAGCCGGTCTCTTTTGTTTGGTCCTCCGTTCATTTTGACAGTTTTCTTCCTTTTCCACAACCACCTGTCTTTTCTTCCATATAGCGTTCACGATATGCGTGGCATACGCGTCAAATTGTAGTGTTAGTGCAGTCTCTCTTTTATCTTCTTTGTTTATGAAGAAAGGTGGTAATCAACCTTTTAACAATTTTTCTAAAGAAAGCTATCAACAAGAAAAGTAATAAGGACTTAAACAACTACTTATAACATAAGCTTGCTCCTTACCTTTTACATTTATTTGAGAAAACTGGAATGCTGTACACAAACAAATCCGCCTTATACAATACCTTTTTTGTACTACAAAAAGAAACCAATCTTTTTGATTTTGACATCGTTTTGGATAGAGAATTACTGTTGCACAAGGTGGTGTAAAAAATCCTCAATCTCAACAATTTGCCAATGTAATGTCGATTATGTTCTTAAGCATTATGCCGGCAAGAGCTGTACCGTTGCGTTTGATAGCTATTCAGCGGCACCATCCAGAACGTAGACAGCTGAATAGAACCAAAGTACAAGCTAAAGAGGTCAGTTAACATAAACTTTGAACACAAAACACAAATCACAGTCAAACAGGATGGTTTTCTTTCAAACGAACACAATAAATCCAGACATATTTCATTCCTCTTAACTGCTCTTAACGACCATGGAATTAAAACAAAACAAGAATCTAGTAACGCTGGTAAATTGATCTTTTGCACAAGAGTCTTAAAATCTTTAACTAGTGACAAAGTAGCAATAGTTGGCAAAGATGTTGATCTTATTGTCCTCCTCATGATTTTAACCCCATCTGAAAGACAGATATTATTTGTTAAACCAAGCCACGGCAGAGTAGAAAAGAAGGTATATTTGAGTCAGCAATTGCAAACTATAAAAAAAAACTGCATTTTTCTTGTGAATGCATTTAGCAGAGTGATACGACATTAACTGCATGTCGAAAATGAAAACTTGTCTGTTTTAACTTGTTCAAAAAGCGAGCTACACTGCAAAGTATTACTGATGTAATAAAGCTGAAGCTGGAAACAAAATATTCATGGCATGGTACAATGCACCTCACAAGCAAACTTCCTTTAACATACATTGTTACTATAAATATATTGGATACCTGACTTGCGTTTATAAAGTGAAAAAAATATTTTACGTCGGCCATTTTGTGAGTGACTTGATAATACTAAATATGTATTAAAAACATTTTATATTTAATTGAATCCAAAGTTAAGACCAATAATGCGTTTGTGTTAAAAAAATAATATCTTCTGAACGAGTCTACTAACTTGAACCAATTTTTAAATTAACAATACTATACGTATTGCTTACGTTTTATTATCATAGTTAAACTTTGTATATACAATGGTTTTTGCGGTACAATAATTAAAAAAAAAAACTAAAAAATTCTTATGAAAAATTAAACCCGTATAACTTTTTTACGAAAAGCAATACAATAATTGGCAACAATTGTAAAGCATCACTAAACATAGGCCATTTACGTAGAGTATTTAGATTTTTATTTGTAAACTTTATGTGCGTGCCATCTGCAATGAAAGTGATTTTTTATATGTTAAATAAACTGAATTAATTTTCTAGCGTAATTACCAATTAAAATAAGTTTTAACATTGTATACATTATATGCCTTATGTATATAATGATAACGTTAAAGTTTTGTAAAAGTTTCAAGAAAATTGGTTTGTAAATAAATCAGTTAAATTTCAGAATATCAATTTTTGTTCTTTTGCACGTTACTGTTTTATTTGCAAATAATTATTTTGAAACTTTTACAGAACTTCAACGTTATTACTATATACGTAATGCCTATAATGTATACAATGTTAAAACTTATTTAGTTGATAATTACAATGGAAGAATTAATTCAGTATGCTGCGCATATAAAACATCACTTCCATTGTTACAATTCGGGTTCTTCGAATCGAGCCTCCGGTTCACCAGGAGTCCGCGCCTCGATTCCTTCTCACTGCCTCTCTACTCACCACGGCCCAGAGGAGGGTATTGTGTGGTAGGACGTAACCCTGCGCCGAAGCTAACACGGTCAGTGGCCCTACTGAATACTCTCTGGACCCCACACACACAAGCTACACAAGCTCTGGATTCTCACAAGAATCCTTACACACGCAATCACACAGATTGCCCAACCACACAGGTTGAATATTCCAGTTCTGCTAATTACTTACTATGTCACAGTGTGGCCGGAATTAACCAGGCCCTGTTGCACCGTTTATAGAAAGCAATCCAAGTTAATATGACTTACACTCGCACTCGAGCTGAGACTATGCCTCGGTTATAGATGATGAAACGCGCGCGGGTCTGCGTGTGCATGAATCGTGTGAACCGGGGAGCGAGCGGAGAGGGGTGCGCCCGCCTCGCGGAACGTAGTTGTTGCATTCCCTACTCGGCTGCATTGACCGTTCCTGTACGCGATCGGAACTCTGCGCGGCGCCGTCAGGTGTTATTATTCTCGCGCGGCCTTGCTATCTTTTAATAATAATTCATGGTTGGCAGTTTATATTGATTATTATTATTAACAATTGGTTAATAATAATAATTATGATCAAATTATAATTATTATGAATAATTATAATTACAATTATTAATCATAATTATGAATTATTATTATTCTTTCCATTTCCTTTGTTCCTTCCATTATTAATCTCTGCGTACGGATGTTGTTCTTTCTAATTAGTAATTAATTATGTTTTACTAATTAATTACTTAATTAGGTCAATGTGCTCCGGTAACAATCTCCCCCACTTACTCGACTGCGTTTCGCGTCTGGCGATCTTAGTGCTCAAGTCTGCTCAAGTCTATCTGATGTTGTTCTTACTTGGACTAGTTGTTCTCTTTTCTGAGGTCCAGGTAGAGATAGGCATCACTTGTCCCCTAGTGAAGCTACCCCTTCTTTTGTCGTCTTCTAAGGTTCTTCTTTGTCGACCGCTTCAGGTGGTGGAGCGGGTCGGAGGTCGTCAATGTGTGTTTTAACCGGGGGTTTCATCCAGTCATCTTCTACCCAGTAACAGTGTCCGCCGGCGTGCATGATGATGGTCTTAGGGCCAATCCATTTTGCTAACAGACCCTTCGCTCGGCATCTGACCATTACTTGTTCTCCTGGTTGAAAGGTGGCTTTAACGTTGTATCTTGGGTATCGTTTTTCGCGATAAGCCGCTTGCCTTTGACGTAGATCCCCTAGTCTATGTTCGCGTGCTTCTGGCGTGTTTGCTACTGGTCGCTGACCGGCTGGAGTGTCCCAGGTTCCTGGTCCGTGGATTGTAGCGCCAAGCAAGGCTTCGCTAGGAGTCATTTGGGTGGCGGCATTTTGTCGCTTATGGTTGTGAAATACGGCCATCGATACTAGGTCATCCCACTGTTTGCGTGGGTTTTCCTCTCGCAATATCCGCAAACTGGTCTTGAGGTCCGCGTGTCGTCTTTCAACGGGGTTTGCTTGCGGGTGGTACACGGCAGTTGTGAAGTGCTTACACTTCCAACGTCGTGTTGCATCTTTGAATGAGCGGCTAGTGAACTGTGCACCATTGTCCGACAGGATGATTCTAGGAAAGCCAAACCGATGAAAGACGTTTGTTTCTAATACTTTAATAGTGATTTCGCTCGTCGAATTAGGTAGCGGAAACGCTTCTGTCCAGCGGGTGCAGCTGTCCATTATCGTAAGAATGTACTTGTTGCCGCGGTCCGTCGTATCGTAAGGGCCCAGGTAGTCAATGGATACCTTTTCCCACGGTCGTTCGGTAGGTTGTGGGCGAAGTGGTACCTTTGCTTGCGGTACGCCTCGCTTTGCTCGCGCACATGGGTGACAATTTCTTACGAAACTCCGTACGTCTTTCTTCAAGCCTGGCCAATGGTAGTTAGTGAGTATTGCTCTTGCTGTCTCATCTCGTCCTGGATGTCCATCGGCTCCGTTTCCGTGGTGGGCTTTTAGAACTGCCTTTTTGATTGCTGGTGGGACTACGATCTGATCCCAGCCGTCTACAGTACGAAACAATTCACCGTTCTGGCCTACTCGAAAACCTAGATCGGCATCCTCTCCGTCCTCTTCTCTCGCCTCGAGGTATCTTGCTATTATTTGGCGGGTTTGCACACATTCTTGTTGTGCCCGCCGTACGGCTGTCGCTAGTGTTTCTTCGCCTAATTGTTGTATTGTGACGCCGGCGGTTTTGTTGTTTTGCCTTTGGAGTTTGCTGTACAACTTACCCATGCTAGTTTTTGGTTTGGTTGCTGTGGGTGGTAGCATCCTCTCTACATCATCTAAGCTAGAGTCGATAAAAACGTCTTCAGGATTTCTAGAGAGAGCGTCTGGTAGATAGTTGGTCTCACCGGGTACGTGCTCTACTTCGAAATCGTACTCTTGTAATTGTAATGACCACCTCGTAAATTTCGCCTTTGCATCAGTGGCGTTTGCTAGCCATACTAACGCGCGGTTGTCAGTGCGAAGTACAAAGTGCCCATCTTCCAGGTACTGCCGGTATCGTTTTATCGCCGTGAAGATAGCTAAGCATTCCAATTCATTGCTGTGGAATTTCCTCTGACGTTCGTCCAACCTATTGCTAGTGTAACTGATCACGCGTCTTTCCCCATTCTCTTCTTCTTGGAATAAAACTGCGGCAATGCCTTTGCAACTAGCATCGGTTTGAAGAACGTAGGGTAGATTTGGTTTTGGTCGATGTAGTTTAAGCGGACGATCAAATGCCACTTTGACATCTGTCATTGCTTGATCTGCTTCCGAATTCCACTTAAAAGGTTTCTTTGGACTTAGTAGGTCGGTGAGAGGCGCCGCTATTTGTGCAAAGTTAGGCACGTACTCTCTTAACCATGTGCATGTCCCTAAGAAACTCCTTAGTTGTTTTCGACTAGTAGGTATTGGGTATTCGTTTATCAATTTCCGATGGTGGTTTAATGGCATATTGCCGTCTGCGGATATTTGGTGACCCAGGTACTCAAGTGATGTTTTCGCGAACTCGCACTTAGCAGTGCCGCATCGTAGTCCATGCTCTTGTAAGCGCTCTAAAATTAATCTCAAATGTATCATGTGATCTTCATATGAGTTGGAGTACACTAAAATATCATCAAGATATACGAGCACACATTTCCCTAGTAATCCGGCTAGAACTTTTGCCATCAATTTTTGAAAGGTGGCCGGGGCGTTTTTTAGGCCAAAAGGCATCACCTTGAACTGATATGTTGCTCCATCAGGGGTGGCAAACGCGGTAAGATGTTTGCAGTCTTCTGCCATGGCGACTTGCCAGTAACCGGATTTTAAATCAAGTTTTGTAAAAATTTGGGCAGCTCCAAAGTCCTTAAGAGTCTCGTGGATCTTCGGCAAGGGTGCTGCTTCTGGTCGGGTTGCATCATTTAATCTTCTGTAATCAATACAGAACCGAGGTTTGTCATCCTTCTTCTTCTTAACTAAGACCACGGTCGTGCAGTACTCGCTGGAACTTCTTTCAATTTGCCCGTTTGCTAACATCTCTTCCACTTGCTGGTAGATTATTTGCTTTTTTGTAGCATTCATGGCATACGGACGAATCCGGATTGCTGCGTGGTTTGTAAGTTCAATTCTATGACAGACTGTTTTAGTCACATTTAGCGTTCCTGTCTCGCTAAATACGTCGGCAAATTGTTTGATTAAGTGTGCAAATTGGGTTTGGTCTGGGAATCCGTTATCAGGTGTTTCGATGTGACCAATAGGTTGAAGTTCGAGTTGTGTCTCCCAGTAAACCGTTGCTCTTTGTTGTCTTCCAAAGTGTAGACATCCGCGGGTGTAGTCTACTGTGGCGTTATTATCTTTCAGCCACGAGTACCCTAGTACTACGTCTTCGCCTAACTTCGGAGCCACCAGGAATTTGATGGGCATGGAACAATCGCCAATTTTAATCTCGGTGCATGCTTCTCCTGCAATTTGAAGTTGCGTGGCCGGGTCTGCTTGGGATACTGAACTTTTGAATGGTGTTGTGTTTGTTAATGACGCTTTAATAAAGTTGGTAGAAGCGCCGCTGTCAATTAAGGCTTGGTATGATTTGCCTTGTATATCTACCTTAATACGGGGGAGTTTGCTTGGTGTGGTGGTAGCAAACCCAATGTGATCGGGGATCACTCTTCGGTTGGGGACTAACCTTGGAGGACCCGATCGGCGTTTCCCGTCGGCTTCTTTGTGTTTTGTGAATATACGAACTTCTTTCTGTACTCTAGCTCGCCCTCTACTTGAGTTGCTGATTTGATGAGCTCCTCCAGCGTACCGAAGTGCATAGGGTCCAGGGATTGCTGTATCCTGGTATCCATAAGCCGTTTTAAGGCCCACAGCATGCGTTGTTCAGGCTCAAGCGGATTTAACCTCTTGTAAAGAGCGGCTTTCTTCAGCAGAAAGACTTCTACCAGTTCGTTTGGGTCGTGTCTGTCGTTGTACAATTTCTGCGTTAACTCGCCGGTATGTAGAGGAGAGTCAAATTTGTCTAATATTCTCCGTTGGGTAGTCGCATACGACGCTATTAAGCTAACATCGTATTTGTCGATAAACCTTTTCGCATCGCCAACTAGACTGTCTCGTAAGTATTTTTCCCACTTACGTTCAGGTACTTTATTCTCTCTCAACCACTCTTCGAGTCTTGCCATATGTACAAGCGGATCCTCGTGCGGCAACCCATGGAATTTAGGTAGCATATTTACATCTGGTACCCGTACTGGTGGTACATATGTCTCTAACATTTTTGCCATCATTCCAACAATAGTCTCGGTCTGAGGATCTGTCGTTAGACTCGGTTTCCTTTCTACTTCTGGCGGCTCAGGTGTTTTAACGCCAGTCTCATTCAACAAGTTCACCGACTCATTGTCGGACTGAATTCTCCCCGACTTCTTAGTCGCTTTTCGTACTTGTTTCTTCGGCATTTTGTTTGTATCGGTTTATTTAATGTTTTTATACAAAACTCGTCGGAGACGACCTCCAGGTGAGAGTCGACCCCACGTCTTATCTCCTGTCACGTTCGATTTGGGTGTGCAGCACAATCGCTACGATGTGCCCCACGTTGGGCGCCAATTGTTACAATTCGGGTTTTTCGAATCGAGCCTCCGGTTCACCAGGAGTCCGCCTCGATTCCTTCTCACTGCCTCTCTACTCACCACGGCCCAGAGGAGGGTATTGTGTGGTAGGACGTAACCCTGCGCCGAAGCTAACACGGTCAGTGGCCCTACTGAATACTCTCTGGACCCCACACACACAAGCAACACAAGCTCTGGATTCTCACAAGAATCCTTACACACGCAATCACACAGATTGCCCAACCACACAGGTTGAATATTCCAGTTCTGCTAATTACTTACTATGTCACAGTGTGGCCGGAATTAACCAGGCCCTGTTGCACCGTTTATAGAAAGCAATCCAAGTTAATATGACTTACACTCGCACTCGAGCTGAGACTATGCCTCGGTTATAGATGATGAAACGCGCGCGGGTCTGCGTGTGCATGAATCGTGTGAACCGGGGAGCGAGCGGAGAGGGGTGCGCCCGCCTCGCGGAACGTAGTTGTTGCATTCCCTACTCGGCTGCATTGACTGTTCCTGTACGCGATCGGAACTCTGCGCGGCGCCGTCAGGTGTTATTATTCTCGCGCGGCCTTGCTATCTTTTAATAATAATTCATGGTTGGCAGTTTATATTGATTATTATTATTAACAATTGGTTAATAATAATAATTATGATCAAATTATAATTATTATGAATAATTATAATTACAATTATTAATCATAATTATGAATTATTATTATTCTTTCCATTTCCTTTGTTCCTTCCATTATTAATCTCTGCGTACGGATGTTGTTCTTTCTAATTAGTAATTAATTATGTTTTACTAATTAATTACTTAATTAGGTCAATGTGCTCCGGTAACACCATTGCAGAAGGCACGCGCAGGAAGACTACAAATAAAAATCTAATTACACCATGTAAATGGCTTATATTTTGTGTTATTTTACGATTGTTGTTTGTTTTTGTACTATTTCTTATAAAAAAGTTTTGCGGGATTACATTATTTAGACATTTTTAAGTGTTTTTTTTTTCAAGTTACTGTACTGCAAAAAACACTGCATACACAAAGTTTAACTATGATAATAAAACATCAGTTATACGTGTAATAATGTCCAAAAATTTGGGTTAAGTTGGTAAGTCAATTTAAAAGATAATAATTGTTTATTAAAAATACAATTTTTCTCCGAATCATTTAAATAGTTTTTTGTTGCCGTTATTGACATATAATGAATGTTTTAAATGTATAGAACCCTAAAATAATAAAATGTAAGACGTTTTTAATATATATTTAGTATTACCAAGTTACCCACAAAATGACCGCCGTAAAATAATTTGCCTCACTATAGAAACGCATCAACATAAGGAGTTATATATATATATATATATCCATGATTGTTACAAACTTTTTACCAAACCAGTTTTAAAAGCTAAACCACAGAAAAAGCAGCAATGCAACATGCTTTTTGTGTATACCACCAAATACAAGTTGGGTTAAGAAATGATTTTCCTCCAGAACAGTGGGGTTGGAAGTTTGAGCCAGCCGATGATCCTAGTAACTACAGAAGACGCAGCAGATCCTGAGGCAGTTCTCAATCTCATTTCTTGCAACTGTATAACCTCCTTCCCACAATGATCCAACGTATCCAAAAGTGTAGGCAAAATATTGTATCTAACAAATGATGGTAAAAAGTACACTTATTTTTTTTTTGCTTTGGCATTTTCAATAAATTACATATTGTGCCATGCTAACTTTTTTTTTTAAGAAAAAACGCAATCATTAGTACTCTATAACTCTGCTAAGAACACTAGAAAAATGTACATGATCATTTTTATTGCAAATTTTATCAGCACTCATTGTGCATATAGTTAACTTTTACCTCCAACCTAATTCTCAAGATATTAACAAAAACCGAAAAAAGTGCCCTGTTTTTTGTGATTGCCGCTAGAGCTCGTGTCATAATTGTCAAGACTTTTAGTATATCCTTCACTAGGTCATCACTTAGAATTTTTTAGAGGTAAAAGTTACTTTGTCTGGACTATTAGCAACCAATTATGATTGTATTATATACCTGGAACCCGAGGTAATTTTTAAGTATGAAAATATTGTATATTTATATAATATTTTTACCCTTGAACATCGAGGTGTTATAAGCTATTTATGGTATATAATACAAACATAATTGTCTTTCCAAAGCGATTAGTAATAAAGTAATCCGCTGAGATAATTTAAGGCCATGTCGTAAAAACATTATATCTATGGGCATACTATACGTTTACACATTTATACAAACATGTACACAAAATGCATTTAAAAAATGTGGGTATTAGGTACAGTATAATTATTTAATAAATATATATATAAATAAATTTTTATTAAAAACCTCAGTGCTTACTTTAAAGAAATTGTTTTGTTTAGACAAGATTGATTAAAACTTTTTTCAACTTACTTTTAAACTAATTTAAGGAAGAGAAGGTCTCTTATTCTACATGGCATTTTATTAAAAAAAACTTGAATTTATTATAACCATTTTCAGTTCTATTTTTAAAAAACTGTATTGAAGTTTGACGAGATAATGACTAAGCTAACGATGTCTTCCGATTTTGTTGTAGTTTGATTTATGCTTTATAAATCTGCCTACAAATTACATTACATAATCACTTGCATCAGCTGAGTATCTCCAGACTAAAAAAGAGTATGAGTAGATAGATTGAAATAGAAAATAGTATGACATGCAATAAAATGCCATCTTTTTGAATTGCATCCACCAAATATTTCAATATAAAAACAGCTTTGCCATATGTTTAGATAATTGATCCACATAGCATTTCTATCTCAACCTCTAGTATAGTTCAAGAAGTTTGACAATTTCTAGGTTCTTGTTTTTATGATACTTTATTAATACTATATGCGTGGTTTTCTGTTTATTTAGACTTAGTTTATCAGTAAGATATTGAATTATATTAGATTTCTAACGCAATTTTTTTCTAGGTACCGCTCATCCTATATCTTTAAAGAATAGTACTTTTCAGTTTATTTCAAATTACCCCGCAAAATACCAAGCATAATAAAGCTGTACTGTAAATATTCTCTTCTATACTAACTTGTTAAGTATAATCTTACATATAATATGCAAGCTAAAGTCATGTCAAAGCTTTCGACTATGTAATCTACAACATCTTTTATAGAAGTGGTTGTTAACCAGCAATCCTTTACAAAAACTATATTGGTTATTATTAAAAAGATAATTGGTAGAGCCTCCAAAGTGTTTTTAATATATTTTAATAAATATCTTTAATATTGTTGTTTTTTAAGCAGTTAAGATGCATAATATTTGTAAAATAACATTGAATTCTTGTGCAGATATTTGAATTTGTTTTTTCAATGATAGCTTAAAAGTTTCTTGATGCCTTATTAGTATTACTTCAGAAAAATTTATATATCCTTTGTTTTTCAAATATCTAAAACATAATAACTTTTAATCGATTTAAATCTTTTAGCAAATTCAGAACTTCAGACCTTTATTAAACCAATTCAAGTAACTGCAGATAGAAGACAAGCTCAACTCAATCACAGAACTATTTAATGTGTGCATAAAATCATCTACCTTTTTATTGATGTCTATTAAATTATTCTTTTAAATCTCAGTCAACAACATAAAAATTGTCCATAAAATGTAAGGCGCTTCGAGTAATAGATCTAAAAATCTATTGGATAATATGCAAAGTTTGTATCAAAAGTTAAAAAAAAAATATATAAATGTAATGTTTTTAATAATAGTATTCTAATTTAATAAAACAATAATAGCAATTAATTACAGTATATTTTTATATGTAATATAATTTTCATACAAATATTAAAAGTCGGCCCTAATAGCAATTAATTTTAATCTTAGAAATTAAATATATTACAATATGTAAATCTTATAGTTATATAAACTGTTATACAATAAAGTAAATAATAAATAATCCCTACAAAATCTGAACTTAACACATTATTTTTAATGTGTAACTACAAAAAGGCTTGTTTAGTACTTGCTAAAAACATAACTGTGTGCTATGTATGTTCTGTAATTTAATTTCTACATGGCATATCAAGAAAAACTTTTTAACTAGTTATTACAATTGCTCCTACAGCATAATTTAATTAAATTTATATTAAGTTCCTCTGTTATGTTGATGTTATTTGATGATAACATCTTAAAAATATACGAATGCAGCAGAGACTGTGAGATATCAAAGAACACGTTTTGAAAAACAAAGACAGCGAGAGAACGTATAACAGTAAAGTCTCATGAAAAACGCGCTGCTACCATTCTGAGTAAGCCGTTTGTGAAATTAGACAAATGCCAGCATTGTTTATGCAATAATTTTTAATATAGGATATCATACAAAAGCAAATTTAATTATGATTGTAAAATAGCATCAACAATATTGCATCATATTTAATCAAATTGTATTCGACACATATATTAAACTCATATTATTCTGTGGCATTAATCTTATAATACAAGCGATTAGGAATTTAACACGAAATCACGTCTCATATATGTAAATAATAATTACATACATTACATGGTCATAGACAACTGAAACTAATGTGACAGGTGAGAATGAGGAAAATGGCCTCGAGTTGTTTCTATATTTGAAGATAATGATTATTAGAGACAATCCAATAATGTTGACTATGCTGTAATAATTACAATTGCATCAATTTAATCTTGGTTTATAAATTGTCCATAACTTCCATAAATAAACAAAATTTTACGTAAGAATTTCTTATTTAGTTTGATGAAAATGCTTAAATACAATATTTTGATATTGATTAAAAAATACTTCAAGCGATATAAAAGACAAATTTTAATATATGGGTTGTACAAGTATATATTTTTTTAAGGTGTTTTATTTATCAAATAAAAAAACTTTATCTAAAAAGTTTGTGCTTACTATTAAGTTTTAATCGTAGCCTCTTAATTCTTTACCTAATAAGACATGATGTCAGGTTTTTTAAAATTATAAAACGTATTATTTGAATATCAAAATTTGACTTTGAAAGTCAAAATGCGAACGTTGTCACTTGACAAAACATAACCTTAAAATAAATTTAATATATTTGACGTTTATATCAATTTATTAACTTCATTGCAATACGCTTTAAATAATAAATTTTTAATTTTTTTAAGCAAAATAGAAAGAAAAAAAATTAAATTTGCATAATTGATGCAAAATCTAATACCAATTCTAAAAAATCATAAATTGTGAGCAACTCACGGAATGCTACTAGAAAATAAATTGTTTTTTTTTAATAATTTGCGTTTATAATGATTTGATCAAAAAACGCTATTGGTTATTGTAATAAAGCTTATTAACGTATCGTAATGGAGTCATAACGCTAGGAAACATTTGGTTTTTATTTAATGGCTTTGTTTCTTAATCTTGAAGACATGCAATAAAAATGTTTTTTAGAATATTTTTTTTAATATACTATTTGCAGAACAAAACATATAAATAATTTAATTTTGTCAACAACCAAACTAAATTTTAACTTACATTATATATAATCATAGCTTTAACGTATAAGTAGTAAGCAATTTTAAACAAAAATGTTTTTTACATAACACTGGTTTTCTTAAAATATTTACAAAATTTACACGCTATAATCGTACATATAACATATTATACATGTATTGAAATTTAATTGCTTAGCTAAAAATATTAACTTTTAGGCCACTGACATGTAATTACAATTCTAATAAAACTACAAAAATAATACATGTTTTGTGATGCATGCCGTGATTTAAATTTAAAATGCACATTAAGAACTGCCAAACCGCTGTATTGCCATTGTTAAATGTTAAGTAAAAAAACAACAAATTAATTGAAAGTGTTGTGTAAAATTTGTATAGAATTTGGCTAGTTTGTTTAATCGTTATTAATTATTATAGATATAGTTTTAGTCTTAAATTGGTTCCCAACCATTGGCTAATATTTGTGCGGATAGTCTTAATTGGTTGTTTGACACCGAGAATTATGTTTTAAAAATTTAAAAAAAATATATTTAATGTATATTTTGGGCATAACCTAGTGAGCGGCGTAATGTACACGCTTAAAAAGAAAAAGACTGGTACTTAGTTGTATACACATAAAATGTTTTTTTATTATATCTACCTGGCTATAAAAATAATACAATACTGCAAAAATTGCTTAACTCAAGTTTCTGTAATATTTTATAGTGGCATATTCAAAATTAGTTTCAATTGCTCAACATTTGCCATTTTTATATCAGTTTAAAAAGGCCAACACAAAAACGTTACTTTTTTTTTATAAAAAAAAGCAGTAGCCCATAGAATGTTTAGAGACTGTATAGAGAAAATTTTCCGTTTTATTTTCAAGTCAAATATTAGTGCAAAAGTTTAAATGAAGCGTAAAATCTATTAATCAAATATTGAATATCTTGTGATGTTATAAGAATATCAGATACAAGTGATTTTAAAACTCTACATAAAGGTTTGAGAATGTGAAAAAGTGTTGGCACGATGTATTCTCAAGCTGCTCAATCTTAAATAAAATCTAGATCACAATTTTGAGAACAGAATTTGACCGCTGTATTCTAAAGTAAAAACATTTTTTATAGAATTTTAACTAAAGATGAAACCTGAGTACGCTACAGAAAATCTCTCACAAAACAAGAGTTTATACTAGTTTTCCACTAGTCAAAAAGACAAAAAAGTAATAACCACAATTTTCTGAGACGGTGAGAAAAGTTTTTTAATTGAGTATTTGCCAAAAGGCATCTAGAAACACAATAAAGCACTTACAAACGGTTATACAAAAAAAAACACAATTATGCTCTAAAAGCTTTGCTTCTGCACAACAACTTCATAGTATATAAACCACAAATTGTTTAAGAAGTAGTCAATAAATACGTTCCCTGTAGTTTATCTTTTAAAAAAATTAAAAAACGTTTAAAAATAAGTTGCTATTTATCAAATGACTTACTTAGAAAAGTGCAGTACTAGAAAAACGTTGGAAGTGTGTTAGTGTTGTTCTTACGATAAAAAATAAAATGTTTGTTTTGTAACTTGTTTTTATAACTAGGTAAATAACATAAAAACTCACCTAGTATTTGACTGAGTAATATAAAAAACAGATTTGTTTTTATTAATTGTTAAACTATTTCTATAATTTTTTAGTAATATGTTTAATATATATGTTGAGTAATAATACTAGTAATACATTTATCAAAATTATTTGCAATTATTAAAAATAAAGTAGGTCCAAGTACAGATCTTTGTAGTATAGTATACTCATAGATATGTGTTTTGACATAGGTTTAAATTATCTCAGCGTATTATTTTATTACCAAACAAAGGTAACGGTTTTTTATGTACTTATTAAACCAGTTGCCTGCTAGACCACTAATTCCATATCTTTTAAACTATATAATTAGTAAATTAAAATTGACAAAATTAAAATTCTTAAAAAATCAATACAAACATCATTTTTTATGAAAAGATGTTTTCAGTAAAAGTATTGTTTTTATTATCCTTGCCTAACGTGTTAACAAAACGCATTTTTTTACAGTTAAAAAGTTGTATAACTTTATCATTTATTTTTTCATATTATTACTTTGTTTTTAATTTCAATGGTGCTATTTTTGTCAAGTTTTTCTTTATTTTCTTTAGTGTTTTTTTAAATATTTTATTATCATGTTTTCTTTAAGTGCTATTTATACTTTTTATCAAACTTACATTAGTATTAAACGGTGAGATAGCTCAGTTATATTATATTATGCGGTGACTTAAATGTTGACAATTTAATAAATAGTACGAACATTAACATGGTTTATGATTTATTTAATTCACACAAATTAATAAAAAAAATTATGAACCAACACAAATATGCTGTGACAAAAAAGAAAAAATATCTTCAACAGGAATAGATTATATAGTTGCAAACTTAAGTATAGACAACTTTACGTGTACTGTTATTACTTGTTGACTAGCAGATCACCTGGCACAACAATACACATGCTATACACACCAACCAAATTATATTAATATTAAATTAGGCAAAAAAACACAAAAAGTACAAAACAGAACTATAAGTGAACATAATTTAAGTAAATTTCTACATTTGTTAAAACTGAATTAATATAAATTTCAGATTACAGGATGTGTTGACAAATCTTTTCAAAACTTTATAGAGTATTTTTTAGACAATTTTGAAAACGCGTGCTCACTCATTACTAGAAACACACAATTAACTAATAATAAAAAATAAATTTCACATAATTTAAAACAATCAAGCAAAAAACTTCAATACGCAGCCCTAAATAAAAATCCAAGTCTTGAAAAAAATGAGGCATATAAAATTAACAAAAATACACACAGACTGTTAGTAAAATCAACAACAAAAAATTGAAAATACAATAATAATAAATAAATAATAATACTTAAAATGTAATAAAGAAAAAAGAATATTGTATTAAATATTAACGGAGTTACTACTAAAGATTGATTTAAAAAACAAGCAATCAACTAGCCCAGATGAAATAGTTATAAAATTTGTATGTAGCGAGATTGAGGAACCACTAATACTATTAATCAATCAATCATTCAATAGTGCAAGAAGTTTTTCATTTAGTAAAAACAGCTTGTGTTGCTCTAATTCACAAAAAAAACGTGAAGATAATATCAAAAATTACAGACCGGTATCTATTCTTAATACTTTCTCAAAAGTATATGAACAAATATTTTTACAGAGGATATAAAACTTTTTAGAAAAACTTAATTTATTTAATATTAACCAACACGGATTCGTAAAAGAAAAATTAACAGAAACTGTTAGTTAGTTTTATCGAACATATACACAAAACCGTGGACGGTAATTATATGTGCGCCGGATTATTCTTTGATTTGTCAAGTGCCTTTGATGTTTTAAATATTAATTTAATTAAAAGCAAACTCTGGAGTTTAGGTATCAGAGGGTCGGCATTAAACTTAATCGTGTCATTTTTAACTCGACGTAAATTATATATTAATGTAGGAAAATATAAGTCAAGTACATATATTAATCTATTGGAAGTAGCGCAAAAATTCACTTTAGGTCCATTAATATTAATTTTATATATGAATAATTTTGTAAAGTTTATTACAACTGGTTTTATGATCAATTTTGGAGATTAGAAATTATTATAAAAGGAAAATCAGCTGATAAACTTCAAATTAAAGTAGCAACTGCAGTAGAGGAAGTTAAAGAATGGTGCAACAATAACAAACTGATTTTAAACAGAGAAAAGACAGTAAGTGTGCAATTTTTAAAAAATAAAACTTCAACAATAAACATCTCATTCAACACCGACAGTACTAAATTACTGAGCTGCTATATTAACTCTGAACTTAAATGGACTAACCATATAGATTATAAAAATAAAAAACTAAGCAGTACATATTATGCAATTTTAAAATTAAAAAACACACTTTCACATTATTATCTAATTCAAATGTATTATTCCTTAGCCTATCCTCATATGGCATACAATAGTATTGCTTGGAAAAATCTCAAGAGTCAACCAGAATACAAGTGGCACAAAAACTGGTTAGACTAATTTACAATATGGATTATCGCGAAACTTGAAAACTACTTTTTAAAAACAAAAAAATACTTTCATTTTACTGTATTTATATTCATAAATGTGGAATCTATGTCTTCAATAACCAGTTTATGTTTGAGAAAAACTTTCAAAACTACGACCACTTAACAAGGAACTGTAACAACTTGAGAATTCCACTTTGCAAATCGTCAACATATAAGAAGTTGCTACACTGATCATTTATTGACATTTACAATAAAATTCCAAATATCTAAAAAATTTGTAAAAGCAAGACTAATTTTAAATTCAATTTATTAAGGAATAACTTTTGCAAAATTGTTTTTATACATCAGAAGAATATTTTTCCGCTTATTTTTTTTAAATTTATTATCTAAAAATACTTTATTTATTATTATATTACTATACTATTATTTATAGTATTATACTATATTTTAAAATTGTATTATTGTAATTTTTATTGGTTTAATATTATGTACTGACTTGACAAATGTCATAGGCTTATGACATTTGTCATGTCAGACTTTTCAAATAAATTATTATTATTATTATTATTATTATTATTATTATTATTATTATTAAAATGATGATTATTACTATTATTATTATAAGGCGTTAGCCTAGTACGCTAACAATTCGGGGTTCAATTTTAAAAATATGATTAAAATGATAACTTTTCTCTAATTCACTGAGATAATTCAGAAGTTAATTAATAAACCGTTGGTCTTATAACCTCTTCAAACAAGTCTAAAAACTTCTGAAAAACGCACAATAAAAACTTGTTTCTTGAGTTTTTTGGCAATATTTAGGTTATTTTTAAGATATAACAAAACAAAATTGAACGCTATAATAGTTGTAAATTGCAGATATACTTTGTTTGCAAATAATTTGTTCAATTTGAATAAATTATTTTATTAAACCATTTGATCCAAATCAGCCCAAAAACAGTTTAAATTCAAATCAGCTTAAAATTATTTTTATGTTTTAATCCAAAACTGATTGGATTGCAAAATTCATCGGATAGATGTTAGTTTTGTCATATTTATCAGTATAATAAAAAAAATTTTTGTTTCTTCTTTAACATACATTAAAAAAATACTATGTACAAAAAAATACTCATTTTGCATATAGTTAACACGTATTTAAATTTATGTTTTGTTGACTTTTTTTAATTAAAATTAAACTAACAATGAATAATGATTAAAGACGTATTTATCTTAACAGAAAAACTGACTCATCACAACTTTCAACGTGTTTTCAACTTGTTGACAAAGAGTATTATCAGATTTATCAGCGTAAAAAAGAACTTTATGAGTTACTAAAATGTAAAAACGCGTTACCAAGTGTTTTTTGAATATAAAAGAATGTCTCTTACAGAAAATATTCTTATAAAATCACCTTTAACACTGTATTCTTAGAATAATTACATGTTTTTAAATTAAAACTTTAGCCAATGTTGGATTAAACTCAGTGCAAATGTATCAAATATCAATCAAAATTTACTATATATTGAATCTTGGCGCATAATTTGTTGCGAGTTTGAACACTATCTTTGGTAGAACATTTAAAGAAATTGCAGTCTTTATTAATTCAGAACATTAGTTCAATACATGATTTGTGTCCATGTAATCATGTAACTATAATTACATGTAATATAAAAGTGTGGGTGGACAGGTACTGGGCCTTATTAGCATCTGCAGCGTCTCTATTCTCTCAATTAACGGGTTTGATAGTATATATTTGTGCTTGCAGGCACATATTCATAAGTAGCTGTGACTAAATTAACTATGTAAACTAGTCTAATCTAGTATATTTAATCAAAAAATAACTAAATAAATAAATACTATCTTAGCAACACAGCAAGACTTTTTTTAACTACATATTTTTATGGTTGCACAAAAAATATTGTCCGCAAAACTTCTTAGCGATCTCAAAATTGACTTGCTTTTGCGCCAAATATTAATACTAATAATTAATAAATTAATATAAATAAATAATTTGTAAATTTATTATTGGCTGCAATGCAATAGCATTACCGTGATAATAGCTTAACACAAAATAATATGCTTGTTTATCATGCTTCAATAAATTCAAATACTCTAAGCGACCTTCTGTTTGTTTGAATAAAGTCAGTATAATACAAATACACAATTTCATTGATGTTCATTTATTCAACAATAATAAAACTTACCTTTTTGTGCACCTTTTAATTGATCATTATATTTTATCCAATTGAATTGTATCTTTGACTATTCGAAATGCATCATATTGAAATTATCAAAGATGAAATATATTCTGGCTCGTTTAATTAATATTATACATAGTTTCCAAATTCAATTTTACCAAAGTAAATGGAAATGAGTTGGCTCTCTACGAAGCGAGCACGTCCAAATATTACATAGCCTAAAGATGTTATTGGCCCATCTTGTATTCCGCATTAGAAAATCTATGCTAATAATATGTAAATTGTTTTGTGTATATTCAAAGATTCTAGAAGATTCGTAATTATTTCATTTAATTAAGACGGATAAATGGGCATTTGCACTTAGATGATTTCGACAAAGTACTTTTCTTGTCATGTAAACTATTAACACGTTATATTAAAAGAAATAATTAATCCGGTTTATTAATAAAGCAGACAAATGAATGAAATGTTAATTTGAAATAAATGGTTTATACGCATTTGTATATTTGTATAACAAATATTGTCATTCATAAAGCAACAGGTGATGATAGAAACAAAATAACTAAATTTCATTAGTTTCTCTACAATCCTATTTAAAATTTTATTATGTATTTGTAGATTTGTAAAAACATATTAGTATGCATGGTATATATTTACTTGGATGCAGTTTTTAAAACTTTTATTATTTTAATTACATCTGAATAATTCTTGAGTTAATACTCATCTAATAATCAAGTGTACTTTATTATATTTTAGAGACGCGCTTATTTTTAAAGTGTTTGTGTAAACTTTCAGTAGCTTTAATTTATAAATAGAACAATCTAGTTTAAAAATTAATTAAAAATTAGTTTATTTTAATTAGTTGGAAAAATCAAGAAGTAGAATCTTTATCTTTTACTACAGCTCCATTACGTAAAATTAAATAATATAAAGTTGTATTGAGCATTGTTTATATTGTTGCATGTTTTTTTTAAAGCTGTGACTAGGCTACAAACACATCATTATTGATTTATGTTAAAGTAATTAAGTTATTTTTCTCTATAAAAGTTAAAAAAATATATTAAATTAAACAACTTAGATAATTTAAAATCAACTTTAATTGTACAGTTGTACACTGAGAAAAATAAATCATGAAATCAAGAACTTTTATATTTAAGTTCAAGAAAAAACGCATATAGATTTTGCGCAAACGGGTTTTATCTTGTTTTTATATGAATGAACATTTTATTTTAAAATTGCATTAATATATTAAATCAAATGGAAATATTTGAAGTTAATAACAAAAAATATTATTTTAAGACATTTACAATTTACTACAAACTGTTAATATATTTGTAATAAAATGTGTCACTTTTGGCGTACATATTTATAGTTGTTAGTATAAAAGTTTTGCGTCTTTTCAACAAATACTATACATTTTATATTAATATTTTAAATTTTTTATACTAACCAAATTTACATTTTTTATAAATATGTAGCACCATTAAATTAAATGGTAGCACTATTATTGTAAAGGCTAGATGTAGTCGTACTAAGAAATCTGCTTGTCAATATAAAGGTTTCGTATTATTGCAACAAATGTTATACATTTTATATTAAAAGCTTTATGTTTTTAGCGTAATCATATTTAGTATTTGTTGTAAATATGTATCACTCTTGTCATAAAGACTCCATGCTGTTGTATCAAGAAACCTACATTTTGTTACAAAAGCATAAACCTTCTTATATTGAAGATTAAACCTTTTATTTATAAATAAGAATAATTATTGCAGAAATTGTTATCTTTATCAAAACAAATACCATTTTTAATTACATTTTTTTTATTAAAATTAAACAATTTGAATTCAAATAAACAATAAAGTAACTAAATGTTCTATATATTAAGATTATATAAACATTAATACAAAAATAAATAATATACACTATTCTTTACTAGTTATACATACAGTGTGTCCTCAGATGGGGTTACAATATATACAATATATATAAATAATGTTTTTTAATTCAATTTTTTTAAACATTTATACCTATAGTGAACCCATCTGGGGACTCACTGTATATATACTTTGTTATTATAGAATCCTTATATAATATAAACAACTACAAATAAATAATTAACAACAAGTATGTGTTATAACTTTCTCTCCGGTGCATAAGTAATAAAAATGGGTAGGAATACTGATATTTTCTTTTAAAGGTCTAATCACTACATCAACAATAGGAGTGGATGCAATTTTAAATGCCAAATAATGTTGTAAATACCCCAAAACTTCCCATTGAAAACATAAAAAGTAGCAATAGCCATCTTTATTTACAACAATTTCAAAAATTTCAAAAACATGTGGAAATTGACAAATTAAATTGTCATAAATAATGTAGCTTTTTTTATATAAACTTCCTTTAAATGTTAGTTTCTTTACAGCTTCAACTGTCTCAAGATTAATACCATGTGAATTGTTTCTGAAACTATCAAATTTACTGTGCTGCAAATCAACTTTTTTATCCAATTCGTAAGAAATTTCATCCGAAAAAAAGCTGTTGGTAAATACCATATTTGCAAATTCTAATTGTGATTTTATAGCCAAAGTTAATGGAATATTTAATCTCGATGTTACATTTCTTGCGTACTTTTTATGATTTTGGTGCATTGCTTCAAATCTAAAGCACCAAAGATTGCGCAAACATCCACTTTTTTTTATTATATGTGCATAGTGTACTAGAAAATGGTGTTTTGGTTTAAGAGTGTCTGAAAATAATGATGTGTATAACTGATTATGCCTTTTTATTAGTGCATCCAATTTAGTTATATCATTCTCACTAAAATGTATTTGTAAAATTAAATCTACAATTTGAATAAATATATTTAAAAATATGTAGACTCTATCAGTTTCTGGTATTAGATCACCTAGCATCAATAATATAAAATGTATAAAGCACTTCATTTCAGAAGCTGTCATCTTAAACGCCTTATTTTTAATGTGTTTCTGATCTATAGGTGGACTGATATTACCTATTTCAGTAGCACCATAGTTGAACATTTGCTTTCGGTAATTTAAGGTTTCAAGAGAAAAGAATTTTTTTTCGTAAAGAAAATAATTTAAAATATGTGACAAATTATATCTGCTAATTCCATTGAAAATGTCGTGCATTATATCACAACAAAAATTATCTGTTACATGAAATGACACAATACTATTAAAAATAGACTCTTCTTTAATACCAGATTTAGACGTATCTTTTAATAAAACATCACGGTTGTAACTAGTCCGATTTCTTAGATATTCATCAATTTGACAATCATCGCCTTCTGTATCTTGCTTGGACCGTTTTCAAAATCTACAAAAATAATTTGAAGCAAAAGATGTGGTAAATCCAAATATTTCATGTAAACCCAAATTGTCACCGAGCACCAGACCTAAATTAAAATATATACGCGTTTGTCCTTCACCTTTCAAGTCCAATAAAATACCTTGTGATTGTATATTGTTAATATCATCAACAAATTTAGTAAAACACTGTGTATTGCCAAATTCACGTCTATCGTTAGATTTTATAAATCCTAGTACCAGAATATTATTTAATTTTGAAAGTTGAAATTGTGGAACTGTAGGAAAGCAACAATATATTCCACATAATTTATGTAATCCTGAATGGGAACTTAGAAGATCGTTAATTTCAAAATCATCAAAGTAAAGAAAAAATGGAATAACAATATCCTTTGCAATATTGGCTCTTTTCTCTTTCCATTGAGAACCGTTTACAAAATTACATAACTTGTTACAGCTTTCAAGTCTTTTCATATTTTCAAGAGTCTGTTTTAAAATATTACCGCTTTCAAAGTATTTTTTGAACTGAAATTTAAGTGCAAGAAGACAACCCTGCACTGGATTTGTGCCAATCGTAGGTGTATTATTAACAATTATTTCTGAAATTTCATTATTTATTGTAAAACATCGAGGATGTTCATAAATTCCCAGTTCAGTAATGTATTTAAAAAATTTATGTTCTGTATTTACATTCTTAAAAGGATCTTCTAAGTTCAATACCAATGTTTCTAATTTGTTTCGAACATCAGTATTTTCAACCAAAGGTAAAATGTTACGAGAAATGTGTTCAGAAATTGGAGTTACAATTGAAGACTGCACATCACTTTGAATATTTAAAATATCCTTTCGGGTAAAATTCTTTCGCCCATGTAAATTTAAAATAAAAGCTGCACAATTCTTTTCAATATCAACTTGGATATTACAATTATTTCTATTAGGCAATTTTACGAAACTATTCTTGTTTAAATCATCAAAATGCATTATTTCTCTTATTTTGTCTGTACTATTAATATTTTTATCTGTTTGAGAATTTTCACCAAAATGATCTAATTCACATTTTTTTCTTCTATCATTATCAGGAATGACTGTATCAATTGAGCGTGGCTTTTCTTTGCTGATTTTTAGTAATTTTTCATGTTTTTGTAAATGAACTTTAAATTTATAAATATTTTGAAATTGTTGAGAACAGTGTCTTTGCATGCACTTAAATGTATATATAGAAGGAATCCCATGAAATTGTTTTAAATGATTTAATAATAAATTACTTGTTTCAAAATTGTGCGAAGTGCACATAAAACAGCCAAACATAATGAAAAAGCTTTATTGAACAAATACAAATTTAGATACTATTTATTTAATTTACTAATTAAACAATTAATGCTGGTATTTTCTTGAGGAATATCGTAAAATTGTTTAGCTAGAAAAATCCATACTAATTTGCTAATCGGCGAAAAATCTAAGTTTAATACATACAACAATTTAATTACCGAATCAACACATTTAAGCAAATTATTAAATTTATACTTAATAGAGTCGTTGTACACATAGAAAGCTTCTAGTTGTTCTTTAGTTGGCCCAACAACTACTACTCTTGGCTGCAGTCTAATTTTTTTCTCGCGGTATATATTCCTAATACTTTCTATTTTTGGAATAATATCATTAATAGTTGTTACATGAAGAATAAAATCTTCTTGTGAATCCGCTATGGTTGGTTTATATTTTCTGCTCAGTCGTCGAGGTTGTAATATTGAATGTAGCAGCAGTAAAATGAACAAGTTTCTTGAATCTAAAATTAAAGATTGTTGTGTAAACTCTTTTAAATAATAAACAATTCAATGTTACCATTTGATAGTTCGCCTAATTTTAGCAAATTAAGTTGTTGTAAGCTTAATTTATCCTTTATATCTGTTTCAAATATTCCCAATACTTTATTTGAAACATCCGAAAATTGATTTAATAAACAAAAGGATTTTTCTGGATATAGTGTTTCAAAATCAATGTTGATCTAAAAATAAAAATTTGTGAGTATTATTAAATTTATTATTTCATCCTATATTATACATTGCAAGATAAAAAAAACTTCTTACCAGTACATGACCTCTGGGATCATTATATTTTGGCCATATTTTTAATAGATCAGTAAGTGTGGCATCTTTATATTCTTTGAAGGTGTGAAGTCTGTAAGTTGACGTACGTTTCCAATAGTCCTCAATTCTCCCCCATAGTTGAGGATCGTTGTTGGTTGATAAAAATGCAATGTAATGTTCTATGTCTACAAGTAAGGATATAGTTAAATAAAATAGCATATTTTACAATATATGATTACCATCTTCTGGAGTAAAAGCTTCCAATTGCCCAAAATTACTTTTTGAAGTTTCGGGGTCTAATCTTAGTTTTTTTGTCTCAAATTTTAAATTGAAATATCTGTCATATAATTTTCCGGAAGGGTTATTTTTATTTTGTCTCGGAGAATAGTAAGTTAACTAAAAAATAGCGTAATTTATTAAGAAGTTCTAATTGATCATTTATTTTTAAAAACGCATATCATAAATATAAATATATACATACTGGACTTTCAGTTGGAAATTGCTCGGCAATTTTTTGACTATACAATTCAAAGTTATTGGGAGTAACTTTATTGTACTTTAGAATCATATAATCTATTATTATATGTACTAAATAGGATCTTGTTTTATTATCAAGACACTTATTTCTTTCATAATATTTTAGAACTGTTTGACCTTTAACAGTTTTTTCTAAAACTGATTGCAAGCAATGTTCTTCTATTTCATTGCAATTAGGTATTAGCAATAAATTTGATGGAACGGTATTCTAAAAGTATACAATAAATAATAATAATATATTTAAAAAATAATAATTGTTATTATGATTATTATTAATTATAAATAAATACTTAGTTCATCTGAGTGCCATATAACAAATGTCTCAAATAACATAATATTAATATACTTACAACATTAAAATTATTTGATGTCAGTATGTTTGAAGTTGATGCCTCATCATTTAATACAATTGGTACTGCATCCAACCAGCTTTCAATTTTGGAGTGAACTGATGACGCCAAAGGGGTAGAGCATGATGACGCCAAAGGGGTAGAGCAACCCTGATAAATTTAAATAAATGATGAAAATAAAGATTATATTAGTAATTATAATAATATATAGTAGTAGTAGTAGTACATACATTTGTATTTTTCCATGCAAATAGGCTTTTTCTAAATTTTATTCGAATGCCAAAATTTTCTAGAGGTATTAAATTGTCGATGTCACTTGAAGTGAGTTCCTTAAAGACTTCGATGTCTATACCTTTTGCTACAAAAAACATAAAAATGCTAATACTATTTTTACATTAATTATGCGTAAAAATTGAAATTGTAAAGTCATTTATCAGTTTTGACAAGCAACGTTATCAAATATATTTACAATTACATTTAAAAAGCCCTGCATTGATTTTATTTATTTATCTAAAGTCATCTATAAAATCATTACGACAAATACTACAGCATAAAGATCAATTTTAATTATATAATTGAGTAATGTTAGCTATCGTAATATTTTTGGATATGAATTTGATGAATTAATTTCAGGATAAATTAATAAATAAAAAAATTTGCTATAGCAACTGTAAAATGCATTTATTTACGTTTGCAGGCCCTTAAATGCGTTAGCAAACTTCAAGAAACGATAATCATTCACATAAATGATTCTGTAAAAAGCTGTTACTCAACACAGATTGCAAAAAAACGGCAATTTGCTTCACATATATGAATATCAGTTATAACTGCAATACAAATCCCCCGGTAACACAGTCAAAAACAAGGCATACGTTTTCATTGTTACAGTAAACAAAAGAACTCCATAAAGCATTCAGTCAATAATAAATACCTTGAAAGTCCTCTATTAATTCGTCTAACCCCCATTCGCTTAGTAACACCTTTATATCCATTTCTGTGTTGTATATAAATCTAGACGTGCACATATTATTAATATAGGTTATAAATATGAAACTATAATCAACTTACCTAACTCAGAACAAGCACAAGCACAAGCACACCGAACAATAATATTCAACAGGCAACACGTGAAACGGGAGAAGTAGATAAAGTAGATTCGACAGGTCTCGACGTGTTGGTCGATGATTGGTGCGTTTTGGCGCAATCTAACCGGCCATAAGTTTAAATACGAAACATTTTATTTTCAACATATTATATTTTAATAGAAATTTTTTTGTATTTAATTTTATAGTTTGCTATAGTTAAACTAAGATATTATCTTTTGTTATGAGATTTTAAAATATTAATTCAAATGAGCCTTCAGTTGTAAAATAAAGTCGTTTTGATTTGTATACAAATGCATTTATTCTTATTTTAACAAATATTGCACTTAACGTTAAAATGAGCCTTTTTAATTAAAATTGTTGAACAGTTTACACAAAGAAATACATTCTTATAAAATTAAATACGTATTCACTTACTGACGATGATAAAATCTTTTACTTTAAAAATGTTCATTGTTCGAATTAATTATTTCATTTTGACCGAAGAACTTTTAATCTTTAAATACAAGTAATTTCACAACATAATATTGAACGCGTGTCATTGTAGCTACAACTCCGTCAGTTATTAAAATAACAAAATATCTATTTCTTCTAAGAAATAACGACGTAAATTTAAGAATTTTTGGTCAACTGCGCTCCTCATTTGTTTTAAACAGTTATTTTTCTCTCAGTGTAGCAAGTAAAAGTTAACACTACAATTTTATGTTTTAGTTTTTCGACGGGAATATAAATTAATAAGTTATTTATGCACAATATTGTACATAGTATGAAGCTTTTTGAGTATTAAGTTAAAAAAAAAACTGAAGCATTGTATTCAATAATGGCCTTATTTCCTGTAGGTGACAAAACTAATAAGTTATTAGTAATATAACCATATTTTGTACAGAGAAAGTAATAAATTATTTAAAAAAAAAGTTGATTGTATTTGCAATAATACTAAAAACAATAGCGTAGCATGTATTACGGTTTTTGATTTATTCAAATTGTCTTAAAAAGAACAAAGTTATTCAGCTAAGCGATTTTTTGTTTATATATGCAAAAGTTAAAAAAATTTAGATTTCTAGATACTTATGAAGCTCAACAACATGGTTGTTTTAAAGAAAATTATTTGAGATTGTGACCTTAAAAAAACAAATTAAAAAAAAAAAAATAGATATAGATTTGTTATTTATTTTAATATTTATTTGATACGGCTGATATCAAGAAATTTGACTTTAATACAGCAGAAGTTAGGTTTTAAATTTGCTGCAGATTCTAACCTAAAAAATGTATGTATATTTGTTTGTCGATATGATCTATGATGAAGTATGAAGAAGGTTTTTATTTATTTAAAGAAATTTATTAACACAAATCAAAAATAGAGTAGTCAAAAAAGCAGAACATAGAAGAACTACAGCGCTTATAATTTTAGGACAAAGATCAATTCTGACTATAATTTTTGTGTTGACAAGAAAATTATTGATAACATTTATATGTTTATTTAAAGCTTTATATTTAAGTGTGTTAATAAAATTAAAATACTGTACTCTACCAAATGCTTTGAAAATATTTAGAGTTAATGCAAGATGTTTTTCATGTTTGTTTAAAGTAGAATTTAATCTGTAACAAACATATGTCATAAGATCTGTTTCTTCTATTTTTTAGATATATGTAGGTTGAACATTTTTTCAATATTTTGAAAATGTTTTTTTTTTATGATAAAGCAATTATGTTTGTTAAAATAAGAGCTAATTTATTTGCAAATGTTTTAATAATATTAAGTGAATTTTCATTTATACCAAATGCTTGACTGATACTTAATTTAAAAAATATTTTTGGACCTGTTGCTTAAAATAAATGTGACGTATTATTTTACTTCTAACCGGCATTGTCGGTACAACAATAAAAAGATTTAGAATAGTAGTTACAAATTAAAAACAAATTAGGTTGCAAAAATATCTGCTTTTTAATTTAATTTAGTAAGTTAATTTTTTGGGTTGTTTTAAAATGGAAGTATTAAAAATTAAAAAAAAAGAAGAAAAAGAAATTAAAAAAATAAAGACAGAAGCAGAAGCATAGAAATACATAAACAAAGAAATAAGAAAAAACAGAGAGATATTGAGGAAATACCAATGGAAGCGTGGAAGGAACACTTTTCAAGTTTGTTTGGAGCAGAAAAGAAAAAAGAAAAAAAAAACTAGAAAGACAAGAGCCAATCCACCAAGCGGAAGAAATTTCAAAAGAAGCAATATGGGAGAAGCTAAAAAAACTAAAGAAAAAAAAAGCGCCAGGTATGGATGGGGTTTAGAATGAAGCGTGGTTGTATGGTACGGAAGAATTGATTGAGAGATTGAGTGAGTTAATAAACATAGTATGGAAGGCAGAAGGGTTTCCGAGTCAATGGAGAAAAGATCTTGTATGCTCTATACACAAAAGTGGATTCAAAAAGCTAGTAAATAACTACAGGGAAATAATACTACTGGGTACGGCATACAAGATCTACGCCATGATATTAGAAGAAAAGTTGAATGAAGAACTAAGTATAAATGAGATAATTCCAGATGGAAAAGCCGGCTTTAGGAAGGGAAGAGGTACCATGGATAACGTATATATATTACATCATATTGTGGAAAAGGAAATAGCAGAGGGGAGGAAGTATATGCGTTATTCTTGTATCTAAAGGCGACATTTGATAGTGTGGATAGAGAAACTGTGGAAGTGTATGAGAGAGAAAGGAATTAGCAAGAACCTGGTAAGAAGAATGGAAGACGTGTATGAGAAGACAGCAAGTATGTGTTAACGGAAAAAAGAGTGAAAGATTTTAGACAACAAAAGGAGTAAGACAGGGCTGTTCATTGAGTCCTACTTTATTTGCAACCTTATTAGCAGATGTAGAAAAAAAATTGAGGTTGGCTCAAGCAGGAGGGGTAATAGTTGGTAGAAAAAAAAGTGTGGTGGAATGGGCAAGGTATTACGGAAGTAAAATCTTTTAAATATTTGGGATATGTTTTTTGTACCAGTAACTCCGAGAGCGAACACATTAAAGAGATGGCTCGAAAAGCAAATAAAGTATTGGGACAAGTTTGGGGAATAAGTGAAAGAAAATTTGAATGTATAAAAATAAAAGGGCTTATGTTTGATAATTTAGTTTAAAGTATGATATTGTATGAGTCAGAAATATGGGGATGGAAAGAACAAAAAAAATTAGAAGCAATACATGTAAAATATTAGAGATGGGTGCTAGGTTTAAATAGAGAAACTGCAGCATATATTGTGCTGAAAGAAGTCAAAAGATAAGTTAAGAGTAGAAGCAAGAAAAAGAGCAATGAAGTATGAAGAAAGAATGAGACAAAGACACGAATGCAAAATATTACAAGAATGCATAAAAGAGAAAATGAAAGCAAGAAATGAAAAGCTAGGGGAGATCAGGGAAAATTATTACAATAGAAATGGATATGCAAGCCAAGAAATTGAAAGAATGAGAGAATCTGGGAAAGAGACATGGTACAAAATTATGGAAAGAGATAGAGATATACAAAGGCAAGAAAGGAGAATGCGAGTGAAAGAGTCTAGGTACAACGCAAATTATGAACATATTATAGAAAGTGAATTGACAATGTACTTAGAGAGCAATAGATACAGTAAAGATGACAAAATGATGATTGCAAGATTCAGATGTGGTAATGAAGAGCAAGTGACAAGATTTTGGATGGAAGAGGATTTGAAAATGTGCAGAATGTGCGGAAAGACTAAGAAAACTATAAAACATATGTTGAAAGAGTGTAACAAAATGAGAGAAGAACAGACGGCAAAACTTTTAACAGAGATTTGTTCTAAATTAGCGGCAAATGTGGGGTTCTAGCTAATCCAACGTTGTTGGTTTATTGGAGTACACTTGCAACTTCATATATCTTTACAGAAAGTAATCCATAGGTATAATATCACACGACCGTAAAGGCAAATTCATGGGTGCGATACGCAAGATTATGCGGTCAGCAAATGTTTTCTAGTATAAATTGATTGTGTCGCGCGCTGGCTGGCATGTCTTGTTGTAACTAAAGCTCCTTCACATTAACGCCATTCAACTGGGAAACAAAAAAGTTAGTAATCATGGATTGATAGCGCTTTCCATTGATTGTCACGTGTTGTCCGGCATCATCTTTAAAGAAATATGAGCCAATGATTAAACCAGCTCATAAAGGTTTCCAAACAGTGTGTTTTTGTGGATGTAACAGCGTCTCAATAATGGTTTTTAGATTTTTTTTGCTCCAAATCCGGCAATTTTGTTTGTTTACGTGGCCATTAAGCAACAAATAAGCTTATACAATTTTTTTTGGTAAAAATGAAAACAAAAAACAATTTTGTTTTTGGCCCAAACGTACGACGCATATAATGGTCACGCGGCATCAACTCTTGCACGAGCTGTATCTTGTAAGCTCGTAAATCAAGATCTTTTTGCAAAATATTTCATAAGGCAGATGGACACAGCTCTAATTGCTTTGCACAATAGCAAATCGACTCATTCTAATCCTTCTCAATACTACGCTCCACAACTGCAACAGCTTCTTTGGTGCGCACTGTACGACGTCTCTGCGGATGCACATTATCAATCAGACTATGCGTAGTGCAAAAACGATCCATGGTTTTCCTAATAACTTGCTTGGATAGACAATTATGTTGACCGTAAAATAAACATAGTGCACTGTAAGTTTTGCAAACTGAGCTACAACTTTCAAAGTAAATTTGCACAATTTACAAGTGTTGTTCTGGCGTAAGTCTATTTATGATAAAATAGCATGACATACTGAGCAGAAATCAGCTGTCACCTATCAAATTGACTGTCACTAGAAAGTGTTGCCACGTCGAAAAACAAACCTCTAAAAGAAAACATCTTTTATAAATATAGTACGTTAAGTTATGTTTTATTAATTTTTTTAACTTTTATATGCTCTAGTTTTTATTAAATTTTATTCAAGCCGGTTTTGGCGGTTACGACATAGTGGGTGTTAACATATTTATGTATTATAACATATTTGACTGTGTAAGAAGTAGATTTGCCTAACATGTCCCACTACCTCTTACAGTAAAATATATTATAACATCAAAATATATTATCAGGTTTATTTTATTACTCTTATCAATTTTGTTACAATTGATAATCGTTGTAAACGATTAAGCCGCTATGATGTGATGTTGACGAGTAACTATGCAGCCAATAAAAAATGTCCATTTGACATATAACCCTTTTCATTATTAATAATAATAATAATATTAATAAATTTACTTATATTCTAATTTATATCATTAATAATTCTCTTACAAACAAAAAACATAAAATTAATAATAAAATCTTGTTGCAATTTGATAATCGTTACTGAACAAAAGGATTATAACTCGGTACTCGCTCTGCGAACACACGTTTTGTTACGGCCGACAAACAACTCGTAAATACGAGACTTATCGCCAAAACAAAACGGGATAAATCAATTTGATACTAACTCTAGTGTAAATGAAGTGCAGTGAGTAAACAAAATTTAAGTAAAAGTGATAATAATAATAAACACCAACAAATACCAATAAAATTGCCAGTCAGTGTGGAAGAGAGACCGACCCACAGCATGCGCGCCGCGCTAGAAAGAGAGAAAAGCGACTAGGGAACAGCTGCGACTCAACCAGACGACAAAAAAAGAAATCTGCTAAGTAAAAAATTATATTAAAACAAGAAATAAAAGTGAAATAAATTATATTAAATTTATTTAATTAATTGAAATAAGAAAACTAAATAAATAAAATAATAAGGATTATAAAATAGTAAGGTAACAAAGAACAGGCCCGTATTAAATAAAATTAAATAAATTAAATATATTTAAATATAAAAATAAATATATTCTGAATAACAAATAAATGAAGGAAGTTGAAGAAGATATAACTAAAAGGAAAAGAGAGGAAGAAATAATGAACAAAGAGGGAGAAAATCACTTTAGAAAATCTAAAAAGATACTGAGATCACCAGAGCAAAGAAAAAGAGAAGAGAATAAAAGTGTGGATTTTGGAAAGGATAATAAAGAAGTAAAAGTGGAAAATACAAATAAGGAAATGGATGAACTTAAAGAAATGATGAAAGAAATGATAAAGGAAGTCAAAAAAGGGACAGAAGAACTAAAAGAAGAGATACAAAGCGTGAAAAACGAGTTAAAACAAATGAAAAAAGAACATGAAGAGAAGGAAGAGGAATGGAAAACGGTGAAGATGGAAATGATGAGAAGAATTGATTTATTAGAAACAAAAGAAAACGAAAAAGAGAAAAGAGAGAGGAAGAATAATATAATAATAACAGGAAGAGAAGAACAGACAGAAAACACGATTGAAGACATTGAAAAGTTCATAAAAGAAGAGTTGAAAGTGAACGTGAAAATTAAGAAGGCATACAAGATAAATAAAGAAGGGAAGGTAAAAGTAGTGGTAGCTGAAATTGAAACATGGGAAAAAAAACAAGAAATCATGAAAGCAAAAAGCAACTTAAGAGGGAAAAAAATCTACATAGATAACGACCTAACAATAGAAGAAAGAAATGTTCAAAAACAAATAAGAAATATTGCCAAAGAAGAGAGAGAAAAGGGAAATAGAGTAAAAGCAGGATACAGAAAAATGGAAATGAATGGAATACAATACACATGGGACGAGAAAGAAAAAGGATTGATAGTAAGGGGGGAACAGGGTGCAAAACTATTAGAAGAAAAAAAGAAAAATATCGGCCAAAGAAAAAAAGAAACAGAGGAAATGCTATGGAAAAGGAAACGAAAAAGGATACTGAATACGAAAACAAAATTAGAATAGGAACATGGAATGTAAGAAGCGTTAAAGGAAAAGAGGAAGAAATAGTCGAAGAAATGATAAAACATAAAACAGCAATACTAGGAATTACGGAAACAAAAAAGAAAGGAAGGGGGATAAATACGATACACAAGGGTTACATGCTGATATGGTCAGGGACAGAAGATAAAAATAGAGCAAAAGGAGGAAGAATGAGTGAAGAAAGAAATACTAAGAAAATTTATGAGACAAGAGTAACAGGAGAACATAAAAGAGGAAGACCCAGAAAAGAATGGAACAGCGCAATAAAGGAAGAAGCTACAAGAAAAGGAAACACGTGGGAAGAAATAAAAGAGATAGCCAAGGATAGGAAGAAATGGAGAAAATATTACACAAACTAATAATGTATACGCCTGACACCGAAAGGTAAAAAAGGCAATTGAATAAATAATAAATAAAATACTGAACAATTAAGCCATTACGATTTGATCGTTAGCAGCAAACATTAATCGTTACAAAACGTCAATTTGACAAATAAATTATTTTCAATATTATTATTGTTTTAACTGCAAAGTGTAGTACTACAAAAGTATTGATGAATAAATAAACGTTACATTATTTTCAAAGTTTTAATTAAATTAATATGTTTGCTAGAAGTCTAAAACGTAATAATAGATATAGCTATAATTCTAAAATATATGTATTTATTTTTCGAACAAAAAATGTAATATAGATGATCACATTTTCTTAACGACTACCAGCATAAGTATAAAATTTCAATAAAACATAATCAAACCTCCTATACTAAATATTATAGTTTAACAATTTTAAAATATCATAATAAAAATGACACTTTTAAAATATTAAATAATATTACAAAATAATTGTTATTAAGAAATTTACTTACAAAATAATAGACATTATGCATGTTTTTAATTTTTATTTAATAAGTTTTCCATTTAGCATTTTTATATATTTTATTAATATTTTACAGTGAGCAAAAATATTCTTGACTACTTATACATTGCTTCAAACGACAAGGGATCACATAACTTTTAAAAATAATAATGTCAAATATTTTAACTGCTTTTTCAATTTTAACTTCTTTGTCTCTTAACTTATGTGTTAACGGATTGTCTTAAAATTTGAGTAATCAAACTAATATATAAAAATACCAATCCTGCAGATAAAAGAAACTATAAACCAGTTATTTTATTAAGTGTATTTTCTAAAGTTTTAGAACAAATAATTTCAACTAAATTTGTTGATTTTTTAATTGTTATAAACTATTTGATAATTTTTAAGTATAAATTTAAAGAAAAAAAAAGTAAACACTGAAGAAGACATTTAGGTCAAAACGTCTGTAAATCTAATGATTTGTAACAGAATTTAAAAACAACAAATTGAGTCTTTATTAGCATTTTAACCTTCAAACTTACAGATATATTATATAAAGAACGTCTATCTAAATACCAAACTAACAATTAATTATTTGGTAATTTATTTTTTTATGTTGCAAGTTTTGATTTTTGTATATTTATTATGAGCAATTCCATTTCTAACGGACCAGAGCAGGGGAAAGGGTGCATTAAGAAATTTGCTTTAGCATTGTTTTTTCCTTTTTTATAACTTATTAGTAGTCTTTTATTTTATGTTGTTTTAGTTTATGAATGTATAAAACCCGTAAAAATTACGTTTTTTTTTTTTAGTTTTTTGTCGTTTTTTAATTTCAATTTTAACGACAAAACTTAAAAAAACCGATATTTTGGTTTTAGTGGTCTGGACTGATAGGAGCATTTTTGTAATTTATTTTGATGTAAACTAGTTAAATAATATAAATTTAGTTCGTGTGTTCTAAAGGTCTAAAATAGGCATATTTTTGACATAAACTCTTACAAATACACATTTAGCAGCGTTCAGAAAAACTATACAAAAATTATTAAAAAATTGAGTTTTGCAAACAATTCTACAAAGAAAATAGTCAGTGTCGTGCTTATCGGCTATAGAAAAGTAACTATTTTTTATGTATATTTGTCCGCATAATTCATTTTTTTATAATATTTGGCCCATTGTTTCTCTAAGCGCTGCTAAACGTGTATTTCTAAGAGTTTATGTTGAAAATAAGCATTTTTTTTTTTTTGTTTTGCCGCCTATAACAAAGTTGTAGATTCAAAATGACGCCATAACTAGATTACACAAAAAAATTCTGATTAATTTAAAAAAAAAAATTTGCGTTAAAATTGCAACTTTAAAAAATTGTAAAATTTTTGTTTGAGTTTTTAAATTTTCTTAAACATATAAATAGACTACTAATAAGTTATAAAAACGAAAAAAAAAAATCTAAAGCAAGTTTTTCAACTCACCCCTTCCCCCTGCTCTGGTCAAGCTGTTAACAGCAATGTGTGAGACACGCTTTTGTGTACTTAAACTACCTCTACATCTACATTACAAAAGTAGTAATGTTGGGTTGTAAATTTAAATAGTTCATTTAGTTATTAAATTCAGAACAAACTAAATACAAATACAAATATAAAAGTGGCACGTGTAGTAATCCGTCTTATCGTTTGTAAACGTATAATTACTAAACGGGATGAGGAATAAGATACATTGTTTACATTTAAGTATCCATGGACGCAACAATTATTGTGCTTGTTAAATGAAACACTAGATTATCTTGTAATTGCAATCAAAACTTTACAATACCAATCCCTTTAGCAAGTTAATTCTATTTCTGCATTAGACATGTATTGTAGTTACTGAAATATATGTGGGTATTACTTAAATGACAGTATAATATGTATTTAGATCTTGAAAAAAATAATGCTCATTCCGATTCAATTTTAATTATATTTGATGAAAAAATATGTTAAAATTGTTAATAGTGCATTAATTCCCACAAAACAATATATTATAATAATACTAAACACATGACGTTTTTTACAAAAGAAGTTTTGTTTTAAATTTCATCAGTATGTTACAATTATTAAGTGACAGGCAAAAAAATGTTTTACTGAATAATACATTTATACAAATACTAACATTATTAGATTTGTTTATATTCTACACCAATAACATCACTATACTCGTATAGCAAATGATTTATTAAATAACTAGAATTAAACAATTAACCGCTAATACATTTTGATCGCAACGGCAAATGTAGGAGGTGGAATATATTTATAGCAAAGTCAAAGTGTTAATTGGCCCCGCTTTATTAGTCGTGTCGTCAGTCTGTTTAAGTGTAGTGTAGTCATTGAAAATAGATGAATTGAACTGTAGCCTGTTTTATTAGACCAAGTTTGCTTCGGGGCTCCACGTTATTGCGTGAGCTCGAGATGAGAAATAAATGGTTATATTGAATAACAATAAAATTGTTTTCATGAATAATATAACAGCATCTATTATTGTACAACAATTACCACTATTTACATTTATTATCTTAATTAATCGAAAAAGAAAATGCAAAATAAATATATGATATATTTTGATATGAATGTGATAAGTATCAATCAATTTAATGTATTATCATTAATTCAGTTAAAATAAATATTGATTTATTTAATTTCTGAAGGAGGATAATGTTATGTAGTAATTAAAGTACTTTATAAAATAAGTTAAAAGTTTGAGATTGCTTAAAAAATAAGTTATGTGTTGTTTGCGCCCAAACTCTTTTCAATAAAAATGTCAATTAAAAAAATGTTTTTTTATAAAAAGCAGTTGAAATAAAAACATTTTCTTTATAAACAGAGAAATACATATTTTAATAAAGTAGAATTTACAGCACAAAGGTTTTTTATGTTAATTTTGAGTCTAGTTTTAATAAAAGAAATTGAGAATGGAAATGTAAATATTTACTTCTTATGCCACTTCTTATTCAACGTAAAATAGTTTTAGATATAATTTCATATTATTAATAAACGTATTCCTTTAATATTCAACTTTAACATTGCGGTTTACAAATTTTAAATAATTATAATTTTGCAGCTTATTTAGTTGATAATAATAAAACAAAACTCTGGGATCTGGGTTCAAAATAAAAGAGCGTTACATCGAGATTGCACTCTTGTATAAGCAAGTCTAGAGCCTTATTCTGCAATTTATAACAACATTTCTATTAAAGTAAATAAAATCAACGTCATTTTGCCGGTAAGGCCTAATTGCTTCTAACAATAGCTCCTAAGGTATTAAATAACTTAACAATAAATGCTATTTTAATGAATTTTGTTAACATTTTTAAATGTTATCTTGTTATCAAAACAGTAAACAATGTCTTACTGCAGCGCTGAATAAAGCTGATGGGTGTATTAAAAATTATATGGTATATAAAATTGAAAGGACAACTTACTCATCATCCACAACACTACTTAGCTAACAATGATTTTTGCCTCATCTTATAATCTTACTCAACTTATTCAACGATTTAACTTTTTTTATTATGATTATTAGATTTATACTTGACTACTACTAACATTGCAATAATTTGATACAAACTGAAAGTAGGGTAGACAAAACTGACGTAATTTTTATAAAACAGTTAAAAAAAATGTAATGCTTTTACTACAAAATAACAAAATATTTGTGTTTATATAAAAAAAAAGTTGAAAATTTGAAAATGTTTAATTTATACCTTAAAAAGAGCAAACATCTGCTTGGCAGTATTCCCATCATAGTAAATTTTATTCGAAAATAAACTGAACTTAGCTTTAAAAGTTAGATACGTAAATATATAGATGAAAAAATTTATTTTGTGCAACTTTTTTATATACAGTAGTGATATGTTCCTGATAAGGGACAATATAGACAATATAATTAAGTCATGATGTTCTATTAGATACAATTATTAAATAAAATAAAATTGTGGTACAAAGTTTTTTAGAAAAAAAAGTTTATTTTATATTTTCTGTAATTAATTATTTGTGAAATATTATATAATACATTGAAAATGATAATTATTTATCGAAACATGTATGGTAAATAATTAAAATAAATATTTAAATAAAATCATTAACTTAAATAATATGAATAAAAAAAAGTTTAGTTTTATTAAACAAAAAAAAAAATTGTTAAAAGTATTTTTTTTAATCTGGGGGCTTAGTGTGGCACTTATTTTGTGTTACGTCATAAATTGTGTCTGCTCGAAGGAAAATATGACGTTTAATTTAAAAATGTGTAATTAATAATACATATTGACGTTTAAACATACAATTAATCAAAGTTTGTTGTTGAGTTTTTTTTCTAGGACGTAGTGAAGTGCTAACTCTCAACAAGTGGCCCTTAAGAATAACTTACGCATAGTAATTCTTTCCGGTTTTATTTTCTGCGCAAACACTATTGTTAATATGCCTTTGTTTAAACTAACCTACATTTGGCCTTAGTTTGAGATAGGCTAGTTTTTGCCTTGTGGATTTGTACGCATCATCTGCGGCACGCATGCTGTTTTCGGCCTCTCTCTCTTTATAGCTCTTACTTTTGTCTCTCTCTTTTGTCATTTTGCCATTTCTTATCTGCACTGGCATCGATCTCTGCATTCTCTTCTTTCTCTCATTCGTGTGTAATTTATTCCAATTATATAATTTGTTCTCAGATGTGCTCTTAGCTTACTAAAGTTCTTGTTCACATTTTCTTTATTGTATTCCCTCTTCTCTATAAATAGTTTATGCAGTTCTATTAGTTGTATTCTTTTTGGCATTCTTAGATTTGTAAGTTTCACCTCCAGTGATATCCTTGTATCTTCATCTGAAATTACTTCTCTATGTTCTCTCGTTGCCAGGTATATTTTGACTATCTGAAAGGTTGCGTTTTCAATCAACCTTAAAATAGCATATCTACCATTTAGTATTTGCCTTGATATTTCTGTTATTCTGCTTTCTTTCAATATTTCTTTTCTTTTTCTCCCTATCTCTGTAATTTTGTTTGGTATCTTTGTAAATGTTTTTCTTTTTTCTTCTGTTTCTTGGTATGCATAATTGTCTTGTCCTTTTTTCTTTCTTTCTTTTTGATTGTTTTCTTTGTTTTTTGTTTTTATTTAGTTTTTCTTATCTCTTTCCTTTCTCTTCTATGGCTTTTAGTTTGTGTGTTTGTTTCCATTGTTTGTTTTTCTATATTTTTCTATTGTCAAACTCTTCAATTTTTTTTTAGTACATTTGTTAAAAAGTTTTTTAGCGCCGTCTATTTATTTTCATATTTTAAGCGTTTGTTAATGATTGTTGATTTATTTACTTTGCTTCCTAGTATATTTTCTAGTTTTTTCTTTCTCCCACGCCTTGCATTCTACACAAGTGTGTTCTGCGTTATCGTGTGTTTGTTCCTGACAAAATATACACTTTTTTCTTTCTTAATTTTTTTAAATTTTTTTAAGAGTTTTCCAAATAAGGAGCATTAGGCCTGGTTAGTATTTATGTCTTATAATAGCACGTCTCGGGTTTCTTCTATACCCATTCTTTTATCTCCGGGATTAGTTCTTTTGTCAATTTTTCCTTTTCTGCTCTATCTCATTGTCTCTGCTATCTTTCCATAGTCTTCTCTCTTGATCTTATTTTTGATATTGAGTTTATATAAAGTTTTCCAATAAGAGGTTTCATTTTGATATAAAAAAACGGGTATTTTTTTAAGAAAAATCAATAAATGTTTATTTCATTGTAAAGAGAAAGGTATGCCAAGAACATTTTAAAACGATTACCACATTCTTTTCATAAAATTTTTTAAGACCAATTTGCACATTTGCGGTTGTATGTCCTCGGTAACTTCACAAATTTCGTCTTTAAGGACTTTATTCGATTGTGGAGCATTGGCATAGACCTTATCTTTCACGTGGCTCCAAAGATAAAAATTTAAAGATGTTAAATTACAAGATCTCGGTGGCTAATTGTAATCACCTCGTCAAGAAATAACACGGTCAGGAAACTTTTCTTGCAAAATTGCGATTGTTTTGTTGCTTGTGTGGCACGTAGCGCCGTCTTGCTGAAAATAAACGTTGTCCACATTAATATCTTTCAATTCCGGCCATAAAAAATCATTAATCATAGCTCGGTAGCGCCATCCATTCACCGTAACAGTTGCACTAGCTTCATTTTCAAAAAAGTAGGGCCCAATCACACCGTCATCCCAAAAACCGCACCTAACAGTGACACGTTGAGGATGCAAAGACTTTTCAGCAATTATTCTTGGTATTTTTAAGCCCCAAATGCAACAATTCTGCTTATTAACGTAGCCTCCGAGGTAAAAATGAGCTTCATCACTGAAGATGATTTTTCGATAAAATTCCAAATCATTTTGATGCATTTGAAGGACCCAATCAGAGAAGATACGACAATTATGGTAATCGACCGGCTTGAGTTCTTGTGTTAACTGAAGTTTAAAAGCCTTTATGCATAATACGGTGTAATGTCGTTTGTGGAATGTTTTATTCCAAAGATCGACGAGGAATTGACAAACCTGGGTTTTCTTCAACACTACGGGCTACATCAGCAATATTTTCATGTATTCTTGATTGATGCACACGGTTTCGATTCTACACATCACAAACTTGTCCCAACAGCTCAAATTTTTCCACCAGGTTTACTATTGCCGGCCTAGAAGGTGCTCTACGACAACCAAAAAGGGCTTTAGTTGTGCGAACTGTGACTGAAAAATTTTCACCATTTTTGTACTAAATTTTAATAATTTCAATGCGTTGTTGAAGCGTGTATTGTTCCATTTTTAATAATGGCGTAGTTTTTACTTGTCAAATGTCAAAAAATAATAACTTCAAAATTGACAGCTGTCCAAATAGCCTGCTATTCAAAATAAAATTTCTTATTGGAAAACTCTTTGTTACTAGATAATCCCGTAGTACAAAAAAAATTGCCAGCAGATTTTTTGAATCAACGTCATCAGAATAACCTCCCTGGTGTATATAAAAAATACATATGTATAAATTCTAGTTAATTAACTCGTGTACGTTATTAAAAGCTTCAAGTCAATCAGTTTTGTTGCACGTTTAATGTTAGAAGACACGGAGCAAGATTTTGAAATTAAAAGGAATGTTGGCTCAAAGTTTACTGGAGGCGTACGTATAACAAAAACACTCAATAATATTGAACGATTCAGACAAGCTGTAGGAAAAAGTCTATTGCAAGTTTCTAAAAAAAAATTACTAAATAACTTGTATTCTAATTTGAACTTCTATTCATTAAACATTTAAATTAGAGATGCAAGTTTTCGATACTTTTTGATACTTGTAACTATTTGTTACTTTTAAGTACAATACTCGTTACAAGTAATTGTTTATTTTACGTCAATTACGTAATAATCGTGACATAAGAAGACCATTCCTGCCCAGTGCTCATTATAATCATATAAAAATGTAACAAAAACTCATTATAAAGATTAGTTATTTTTATTTTGTTAGCAATAAGAAGGTATATTACTAGTATTATTAATTGGTACCTGTAACTACAATTAGTACAAAATATAAATTATTATAGATAAGTAATAGTAAATAAAGAAATATTAAAATCAAATTAGATTCTGATTACAATGTAAAAATAATATTGTTTGTACATTTTTGCCTTTTAGCCTATTTCGCCTATCTGAGAGCAACTGACCAGCTTAATTAAATCAATATAATAATGATTAAAGAATAAAAGAAAAAGAACTAAATTAATTTTAGTTTTGTATTTCATAATAATAATAAACTACTATATGTAGTATAGGTACTATAAGTAGTAGGTACTTTCGATTACTTTCAATTCTTTCGAATACGAAATATCCAACAGTTACTCCGGTACCGTGCTCGGTAAATATATCGAATCGAATACGGGCAGACACGGAGTAACTGTTTGTAAAAAGTAACGATTATTTATTTATTTGGTTATTCGTTATGTTTCCACTAATTCTAAACATTACATTTTTATGCTGATAATATTTGAAAAGAATCCTCAAACAAAACAATACCTTAAAATGCGCATTTTAAAAGACTTAGATAATATTGAAGCAGAATTGTTGAAAAAAATTATAAAAAAAAACTTTAGACAAAAATTGCAGTACTGCATCGTAGTTCAGAGAAGTCGTTTAAATAAAGTAATTTCTAAAAACTTAAACTGCACAATAAAGTTTATATTCATGTCAATTTGTTTTAATCCATTACTTTTTGTTGTTAGAGCAGGTTTTAGAAAATAAATAATATCAGCTACCAAGTTAAACTGTTACGGTATTTTTGACATTTTAACATGAAAAGACCGGCACAGCGTCTACAAATTATTCAGATGTATTACAAAAATTAACACCCTGCAAGAAATGTGTTTTGTGCGTTTAGAAAAACTTATGGTTTACATGTTTGGCTTACCAAACGCGCAATTTGCTGTACCATCAAAAAGTGTGAAATTTAGTTTAAAAGCATACAAAAATCAACCCTTGCCAGAATAGAAATGTTTGAAGAAGACCCACTTTTTTTTACTAATATTTTTTTAGCAATGAGGCCTACTTTCAGTTTAATGTCTACGTCAATAGGCAAAATTGTCATACTTGAGCTGAAGAGCAACCAGTAGAAGTTCAAAAACTGCCATTACATTTAGACAAATAACGGTTTAGTATAGTTTATTGGCTAGTAAGATTATAAGTTCTATTAAAAAAAAAAAAATAGGCCGGCAAGAACGTAATTGTGAATGGCGCTCATTATTTCAATATAATAACAGATTATTTGCTGCTTAAAATTGAGCAGTTATTTTACGATTTGGACCGGTCTAGATCATGTGATATCCCACCTTTAAACTTTTTTTTTTTTTTGAAGTTATGTAAAGTTTAATGTCTACATGGATAAGCCGGTTACGATTGAGAAATTAGAAGTTAACATTATTTGCGGCATTTGCCAAATACCAGTTCAAATGCGTCATCAAAAATCGGTACTTCAAAATAGACCATGTTAGTCTCAGTTACAGTCTACATGTAAAAAATGGTTCTTTGATATGGTAACAAAGATTACCCGATAAAATTAATTTTGTTGATTAATTTTAATTTTTGAAAAAAGTACCTTAACTTAAATCACCCGTTATATTAAATATCAAGAGCAAAACAAACGAAACAATTGTGACACTCAATGTAATAATAAAAAACCATTTTTTAGAAATTAAATAAAAAAAAAACATTTTAATTAAAAAAATAGTTGCAACATTTGTAATACACTATATATTAAACTAAAAAAAACATACAGGGTGTTTCAATAGATGAAGAATAGAAGTCCGAGTCTTAGTAATTAGGAAAAAACTTTACAGATAAAAGTTTTTGTTTTTTTATTTGAAAGATTTGTGATCTTATACAATAAAACTTGTTAATAAAATTAAAATACCATACTCTATCAAATACTTTAAAAACGTCTAAAGTTACTTCAAGATTTTCTCCATGTTTATCTAAAGTAAAATTTCAATTGTAACTAACATATGTCAGAAAATTTATTGTTAAACGATTGTTTAAAATTTAAGTATCTATATCTAATATATTGAACAGTTTGAACGGTATGCAATTTGTCTTTAATTTGCAATTTTCCAAAAAAATTTTTTTTGTATAATAAGGCAAATATTTTAGTCAAAATAGCAGTTAGTTTATTTATGTACATTATTTATAACCGATGCTTTTCTAGTATTTAATTTAAAAATATATTTGTTGACAACCTATTGCTTAAAGTGAATTGGACTTATTATGTTACTAATAACTGGCAATGTAAGTACAACAATAAGAAGGTTTGGAATAGTAGAGTCAGATTCAGAAAGTTTATAATAGTATTAAAAAAATAGCAGTTTATAAAGACCAATACCGTTGCGAGAGCGTCATTTTGCGCCTTCTAAACTCAAAAATTTCTGCGCCTCAACTAAGCTGCGTCCGGTGCGGGGGCACCGACGGCACCGCTCTAGTTACGGTACTAATAAAGGCGAAACCGACCTATAGCAAACTGATACCGATGTATCAGTCCGCTTTTACCTTCTGGATGCCCTTACCCAATAAAAAATTGTTGAATTAGTTATTATTTTTTTTTTTTTAATGTTTAAATCTATTTGTTTAATTATCTTGCAGGTTAATCGTTACTGAGACAATGTAGTCTCTTGTTAAAATTTACTACTATGTAGATCGATTTTGCAGTCGCAACAACATTTAAAAAAAAATTATAAAGTCAAGGGATTTGATACTATCTGTATAATTTGTCTTGTTTTAAATCCAAATAATATGTAATTATAACCGTGTGTTATTTACGACCAATAATTTTGTCCATTCATAACTATCAATATTAATTTTGTATAAAATAATAATAACAACACGCTTTCTATTATTGAAATATTGCATGCGTGTATTATTACATATGACATTTATAAAATACGAACAAACAAGCAGGTGCAAAATATTGTTTATTATTAATGAATAATGTAATAAATTACATGAACTGTAAAGAAGGTATAACGTAGTAAATTACATGTTATGTAAAATATAATAAACTGTAACAATTTTATGATAATAAACTACTATATTGTTTTAGCTAATATTTATATTTTTTTATTATAGATTATGATTATCGCAATAAATGTATCTTAATGTTTAGAATAATGTTTAGTATTTATATGTACCTACCTAATGTAGCATTTAATGACTGATAGTAGTAATAACTATTAATATTGAATTATGATTGCTTAATTATAACATCATTTATTGGTACTTAATGTATCATTAGTAGTTAATAATTAATGGTGTAGTTAATTTTATCTATTTAAACATTAGCTTTAAATTTAAACTATCATTTATTTATCTCAATAAAATAATTAATACAAAGAGTATTTATTCAACTTTCTGCCCTGAAATTAAAAAATCTTATTGTTTGTAAAGTTACTTTCAAACCACAAACATTAGAGCTAATAAAAACCTAAAATGAACTCGGAGCCAACTAAAGTTGCCATTTAAGAAAAAGCAAGTTTGGTTTATATCTCAAAAATCAAAAATGCTATGAGTTTTTTGTTAATTTAGTTGAATTGTACACAAAAATATTTATAAAATACATTTTTTATTTTTGCTTTAGAGTAAATAAACAAAAAGTTATTTAAGTTTGAAAAAACTTTTTATTTTTTTTGAAATATTTAAAAAAAGTTGAAGACCTGACCTGAGTTGACAAATTTGCTAATTTAACCAACTCTGTAACATTTAAAATAACGAAGTTACCCATAGATCACAGGTAGATTATTGACACCTTGTATATCAGTCTACCAATGGCGATTTTATGCAATTTAAAAAAATATAAATGCATTATTGATCGAACTTAGTGACAAATATAATAATATAATTATTACAAGGAATTTGAATGTAGATTTTCTTATACCAAGTTCTAAAAAAAATTACTGTTTAATATAAGGTCTGTTCCAACATACGATTTGGACAGTTTGCAAACCGTTCAAACTATGCACACAAACAAATTACTGTGTATAAAAGATTGCCTAAGGTTGACAAATATTTGTTTGTGTGCACAGTTTGAACGGTTTGCAAACCGTCCAAATCGTATGTTGGAACAGACCTATATTAAACTCTTTTTATACAAAATTGATTAATGCGCTTCTTACTAGAATAGAAACTAACAAAAATAACGTCACACGCATTAGTGGTATTGATTATATGATAATAAATATTGATTCAGAGTATTTATATTGCAAAACTATAAATCCATTACTGGGCGATCATTTATCATTCATTTTGGATATTAAAATTTCAATAAATACCTGTACACAAAAGCAAACAAAAATATTCACAAAGCGTAAATATAACTAGGATACATTTGCATAATCAGAATTGGAAAGTATGTTGTGCGAAAGAAACAACTTAATGATAATTTTAGTAAGTTTATAAAAACAATTGAATTCTTATTAGAATAAAATAGCTGTAGTATAACAACACATACTACGCCTTGGTTTGCTCATACTTTTCATGATCAACAATTAATAAAAACTTTTGACTCACATAAGAAACTACACGAACAAAATATATAAATAAGACAATAAAAGTAAAGCAACCTGGCAAATAGTAAGAGAACAAATAAATACTAAAAAATGTGATAAATCTAAGCGTTAAAACTGAATTACATTTTAATAGAAGATTACAATTTTATTGCAACATTTGTCAATTAATGTTCCAATTTAACTAAGATACAAATTAATAAACATTTCAACATGATTCTTAAACAGGCATATACTTTTTCAACTGTAAAACTTCCTAATACGTTTTTCATTTTAAAAACAATATCTTACTTTAACAACAAAAGTTTATGCAATTTTGATAATATAAATATTATATTGATTAAACATGTTGCTTTGGACATTATTGATATTTTAAACGCATTATTTAATTTTGCAATTTAAAGCAGCATCCAGGTTTTGAAAACAGCCTTAATTACTCCTCTTTTTAAAAAGAGAGACTCTTTGATATTAACTAACTGCAGAGACATTGCAATTGTATCCACCATATCTAAAGTTTTTGAGAAAATAATTTGTGAACAAATGCTTATTTTTCTTGACAAATATCAAATAAACTACATCTATCGCAACATGGTTATAGAAAAAATTACTCAGTCAAAACAGCGGTAATTGCATTTTCAAAGTAATTGTATGAACAATTAGACCAAAACGCACATGTTTACGGTTTCTTTTTCGATATGAGTGCAGCTTATGATATATTAAACATAAATTTATTAATAGGGAAATTAAATAATATAGGTTTAGAAGTTTGTTTATAAAATTTATAGACTCGTAGAAGGATTGCAAAATTAGAGTCAAATTAAACAATTGCATATCGTTAGAAAAAACCGTAAATTACGCCCTGCCAGGGAACAGTATTAGGTTCTCTTTTTTTTAACTTTTTGTTAATGAGTTATCATCTCTAATTGATGATTGTAAACTAATAATGTATGCGGACAATATAAAAACGGGATAACAAACATATTACTAGTCAATCATAATTACAAAAACAGCAATGTTCCAGTTGAAGATTAAAATTGAAGTGTGACGCAACGGACTGAGTTCGCAACACAGCAACTAAACTAAATCACAACAACAGCCCCATTATTGAATTGTCTAACAAAAGTAATAGAAATTACCTGCACATTAACAAACGCCTAACTCTCATGCCAAAAAACGGTTCAATACTACCACGTGGCTTACACGCGCTTAGCGGCAATTCTACACTTGCAGAACATCTCTAAAACGTTGCTCAAGACCACCCGGTAGAGAACAAAATACAGAAAGTTTAAGAAGTCTACGCGCATAAAGGTTAAGATTTTATGTATCAACAGCATCATTTCTGGAGTGTTTTTTCTTATTAATCATTGTAATATTATAGATCATTGTATGTTCAAAAGCAAATAAATAATTTTTTTTAACTTGTAATTGCAGTAAGTTACAGAAAAAAATCTGTTTTTTCAATAATATAATGCAAATGTAAATCATAGCGGGTCATGATAATTGTTTAGCAAAAAATATAGTCAGTTACTTTGCATTTCCAAGAATACACAACATTGTGGTTAATTTGCCGGTTTTAAATCTTGAGTCAGTTGAGTATTAAGAAGTAAAATTTGTTGTAAACTGTTTCTTAAAACGTTTACATGTTAAAAACGCCTAGGCATTGATATGCCTTGATTATTAACAACACTTTTTAATTGCAAGCAAACTTTTAGTTGATTTGCTTGTAACAGTCCCGGTTTGCTCAAATTTCTTGATTATTTGTAGAATTTCACTAAATTGTCTTTTGTGAAGTTTTGTTTTTTTCTTACAAATACAGTTTCTTTTTTAAGCCGTTTATTAATTTGTAATTTGTGAGTCACAAAAAAAATTGTGCAACGAAAAAAACTTTATTAATTTGATTCAGACACAACCGAAGAGAGTACGGTCATTTGTTATTCTCATTGATAGTTCCATTCCAATAATGAATCTTTACTATAATGGCATCAATTTTGTTCAACTCACAGTTTGCATAATACATACATACATAACACTATTTAAAATTTAGGCAATACTCTACAATTTACAATTTATTATATCAATTATATATTGTTTTTAATAAACATTTACTTAAACAGTGACAAACATCTCTAAAAATTAAAGTAAGTTTATCTATTTATCAAAACTAATAAAAAACACATTTTAGTAAAAGAAATGAATGTTGAATTTTTCTTTATTTTTAAGACAAATAAAAATTTATTTCACGATATAATCTAAATATGTTAAAGATTTACATAATTCAAACATTTTAGTCTTAAATTAAAAAAATCACGTTGTGAGTGCAGTAGTGGAAAAAGTATTTGGAAAAAATCAATTCTTAGATATAATTTATATTAAATAAATAGAAGTGTAATCAGCCAATTGATAAATATAATTAAAATGATGGTTTAAATTAGTTTTTATATTAAAATAAGAAATGAAAAACATCAGACAAAAAGTCTTTAATCAATAATCTTTTTATACTAATTATTTTCCCTTTCGATGCAATATTATTGTTTAAAACGTGTTTGAGTACAAATTACGAAATAAATACATGTAGTACATGTATTTATTTAACGGATTATAAACTTATTATAAGTTTATTTTAATAAAGTTTTTTTCTAGAAGGATGTTATTATACATATATATTATATTAAGTATAATGATGCAATTAAAAACACAATATTATTCTAGTATGCTTAGTCTGCACTATATTTATTGTTTGTGATAAATTTTCTTAATTATAGGAAAATATTTGAAAAATGTTAAAACAACAATAAGATTCAGAACACATACACGACGCTCTAATATTTTTTTTTAATGCATTATAAACAATATTCAATATTTGTGAATATTTAATAAAATTGAAAATCATACATTCATTGTTTTTTTTTTCTGTAATGAAATCTACAAAATTCTTTACAATGGCTTTAAGTACAAATTAAGCACATCCTGTGTAACTGTGTTGTCATATAATATTAATTCCTAATAATTTTTCTCTGCATGTAGTGCCGGTAAAAACAACGTTTTTTTTTTATAAAAACTTTATTTTGCAAATATTTTGATTTGCCACTAACAACTTCTTTCTAGCTTTCACAAAACCTTAAACCGGCAATGATTTTCTTAGCACTTTCTTCGTGAAAAAATCAATGTGCCGTAATTATATTTTAAAAGTCTGAATACAGCAAACGGGCTATATTGATTTCACACTTAACTTGGTTAAAATAAGTCTTCATGATTTAAATCACAAGGAAGTAGCAATGTGCATTTGTTTGACCAAAGAACTTCAAATAATGCGAGTCGCACATGACTCGCATTTGCAATAGTAAACTACAGTGGCTCTCAAACGTACAGCGTCCGACGACAATAACAGCCCAATTCAGTCGGTCAGTAGGCTGCTGTCTTAGTTACATATTATAATATATTATCATAACATACAAAATGTTTTTTAATGTTTAAATTAAATGCAAAATCTCTAGTACACTAGTAATGAACGATACTTTTGAGAAATTGAGAATTGAGAATTTCTTCTTAGACTTAACGGATTTTACAATTGTCGCATTTAAAACAATAACAATATGTTTAGTGTGTTTAAAAATAAATTGTGTACTCAATAAATTATAATAATAATATATATAATGTGATAAGGAGATCAAGCGGTACTTTAAATCTGAAGAGATATCGCTATAAGATCTCCGAAGATTTACATGTAGCTTGATCTCCAAATTGCATATATTATTTTATTTTATTTCGTATTTCTAAGCTAATTTATTATGTTTAAAATTTGTTTGTATTTAAATTTATAAATAAGTAAAGTTGCTTTGTGTATCATAACCATGGAAACTTGTTTACAATTTTTCAATTGACAGTATAAAAAGTGTTCGCAGCAAAAATGGTCAACTTTGCAGAAGAAAAGCAATTTGTGTTCGTTCCAGAGGAAATTATAAAGGAAGCGCGTCTTTTGGATAGTGCGTTGTTACCAATAAAATCAAAAGCGAGAAAGAATACATGAAATTCAACGAATGCTGACTTTCCAAAAATGTAAATATAACTTTACATCTCCGTCGTCGTTGACAACGGAGATAAAGTGATACAGTATCTACTATATTTAGTTATATAAACATAAGTATAAAATACAATATGAAATAAAATGTATTATTAGTATTAGTATTAATCTTTATTTTATTAAATAGTTATAACAAATGAAAAAAGTCAAAGTTCAGCACAATTGCTGCTCTTTACGATCAATTTAAATAGAAAACAAATATTATGTTTTTTAAATTTATCAAAAAATGTTGTTATAAAAGTATATTATTATTTTACATGGTTGTATTAAGAATGTCATATAGATTCCAACATAGCAACTATACTAAAAATAAAAACATTTAAAATGGTTTTTGAACTATGTAAATCGATTAAAAAATAACGAGATTATTCAGCCGTTTTTTGTCTAACACATATATTATAAAAAAATTGGTTTTTATCTTTTCTTTCAAATTTATTAAGCGGCTTTTATGCCGTTATAGCTTGGCAGCGTTGTTATCCATAAAACATTATAACTTTGTTATTTTAAACGTTACCAAGTTAGTTAAATTAGCAAAGTTGAACATAATTTCTAGGAAAATGTAATACATTTTTAAATTTGACATTTTTTTAAATATTCTAAAAAACTAAATTTAAATATTTTATTTACTCTAGAACAAAAATAAAAAATGCATTCTATAGATATTTTTGTGTAGAATTTAAATAAATTAACATAAAAATAATGACATTTTGAATTTTTAAATTTTGTTTTTTTTTTTTAAATTACAATCTTTGTTGAATCACTGATAGCCCATGTTAATATGTGGTAGTTGCTAATCTAGTGTATAATAGGACATTTTTAAAAAATAAAAATAATTGTTTACTTAAAAAGTAAAGTTAGTATAAATTACTGACTTAATATCATTTCACTAAAAAAAAGTTGAATCCCTACTTTGTAACAACAGTTATGCCCAATTTTTATGCCTTATCCAAAGTCTAACATACAGACATCTTACTTACTTACTTTTTATCAAGCAGTTAGAACATTTTTATCGTACTGTTGCAACTGTTGAAGTTGATATATTTCACAAACAACCGTTTTCAACAACTAAAAGTTTAACTCCAAGGATCGAGAAATTTCAACTTCTTATTGAACTCTTATCCAAGGACTGAAAAAATTCAACTTTTTATTGGAAAATTGCAACTAATGGATATAAAACTAATTTTAATTTTACTGTAAGTGCAAATTAGTAATGTTTTTATAATCCCATCAATCATTCAATTAATTACAATTGACAAATCAATAAATTAACAATAAAATTTATTTTGCATAATTAATTTTTTTTATAAATATACAGGGTGTCCGAAAAATACGTGTACAACGTTTGACGACAGACTCCTGACGTCAAAATAGGTCGATCTAAGCCGACTTAGTTATATCCAAAATTGTCTCGTTTGGCCGGTAGAGGGCGTCAAAAAAAACAAAAGTATAACAAAGTTGAAAGTATCTATTGTAAGAAACTAAGTAAAACAAAAACATTACTTAAGCAAATGTGTAAAATGACCGCCATCTTGCTGAATACACTTATTAACACTTTTTAAAAAATGATATTGGACCCTATTTAATGTCTCGGGATTATTAAAATGGTTGCCTGCATTTAAAATCCGCTGCAATAAATCATCGCGTGTGTTTACCGGAGTCTTGTAAACTTCTGTTTTAATAGCGCCCCACAAAAAGAAGTCACACATATTTAACTCAGGAGAACGTGGTGGCCATTTTACTGGTGCATCATTGCCTCTTCCAATCCATCGGTTGGGATATTGATGATGTAAGTATTTCCGAACGGCAACGGAAAAATGGGGCAGGGCACCATCATGCATATACCACATTTCCCTCCGAAGTAAAAGCGGCAAAGTCTCCAGAAGAATTGGTAATGTGTCTTGCAAAAAATTTAAATAAATATTTTTATCTAACCTGTCTGGAATAACAATGGGACCAATAAGGTAGTGATCAATAATACCTGCCCAAATATTAATTTTAAATTGATGCTTATGATGTGCAACTTTAATGACATGTGGATTTTCATCGGAATAAATATGTTCGTTGTGCAGATTGGTTACCCCAGATCTTGTTAAGTATGCCTCGTCAGTAAACATAATATTTCTACAAAAATTTGGAACAAAGATTCTTTTGTTTCTAATAAATTGACAAAATGTAAGCCGCATGGGGGGATCAGTCGGTAAAAGTTCCTGGACTTTTTGTATGTGGTAAGGATGTAACAACTGTTCTCTTAAAACCTCATTGACAATCGTTTTAGGAACATTTAACTCACGTTCTAAGAGACGGGTACTGGTACTTGGTTCTTCTTCAACTCTTTCCAGAATCATCTCTTCTGTTTCCACAGTTCGAGTTGTTTGCATACGACCCCTGCCTTCAAACTTTTTCTCAAAACTGCCCGTTTCCCGAAGATGACGCTCAATATTGGAAAATGTTTGGTGGTTTGGTATTCGACGGTTAGGAAACCTCTCCATGTAAACCCTAACACTTTGACGCCCATTTCCTTGACAAAACCCGTATACCAGGAGCATGTCAACTTTCTGAGAGTTTGTATAATTTTCCATTTTTAATGGTAAAATGAACTTGTAATTCAAGAATGTTGATCGTATATTTGAGTAAATTTCATAGACTGGTGACAATTTGTCAATAATTGTCAAATTATTAAACGCCATAGCAACAAGGTCACTTAAAAAATTATTGTTACAGGTAATTTCTTTTTAATATTTAAAATTTTTGACGCCCTCTACCGGCTAAACGAGACAATGTTGGATATAACTAAGTCGGCTTAGATCGACCTATTTTGACGTCAGGAGTCTGTCGTCAAACGTTGTACACGTTTTTTTCGGATAAAAATTGTTTTAGTAAGTTTATAAAACAATAAATTTATTAATGCAAAACGATTTCGATAAAATTATTAAATTTCTGGCCGACCTAAACATAATATGCCAAAATTTCTAAACGTTCTTCTGTTACGTTATACTGATAATGCTTGATAACGTAACATAATTTGACGGTAATATAAAATATCTAAACTATTTTATAAATGCAATTGAGCATTTTTTAATGATATTCCAAAACGTAAATAATGCCAATGACTCACTTATTATTGTTTTAATTGACACAATTTAAAGCAAACTAAGAAACAGAGCAACAAATCTCATAAGATCTATAGCTGATTAAATACATAGGCAAAAATAAAAGATTAATTAAATTGGACATTTTCAGACCAGACATTTTTAGATAAGTAAACTACTTATCTTAAAATTAAATAACGAAAAATGATAACTAATGATAAAAAACTTTATATTATTTATTAATGATTTACCTTATAATACGCAATTAGTAATTAGATTAAAAAAACCAGATCATTTAAAAGAGGCATTATCATTGGTTACTAAAAAAAAAAAATTTTACTCAATTCAGTGAAAGAGAAAAACAAAACTTGCAACCTACTTATAAAGCACAAACAAAATAATTTAATAATAATAACCCGTTTTACAAACCACCTATTCAACATTTTGCAAAATACTAATTTGTTTTGTTTACATTTTAATTATCCAACATTAAACACCAATATTCAACATCCAAATAATTATATTCCTCAACCAGCTTTCAAACAATAACCCTTTATATAATGCAAACTCTAATAATAATTCAATAACTTCATTTAATAATTACAATAATTATAAGAAAAATAATCTAAATAATTCACAAAAATCAAATAATTCACATTTTAATCAAATTTTAAACCTAATATGAACAGCAATATTACTAGAAATAAGCAAAGTAAATGAACTTCAGAACTAATGGAAACTGGCACTTGTAACACCAACTTGCAAGTAAACAATTTCTTTAAAATAAGTTATTGTGATAATTAAATATATAACAACCAAACACATGATAAACAAATATATAATAACCAAATATATGATAAACAGATGTATTATAACAGCCAAAGTTTATTTCAATTAAAGCATGATCAAAATTTTTCACTGACTTGTCAACCACAACAATTTACTCCACATTTATATTCTTAAATTTAACATAACTTTCTTAATTGATACTAAAAGCTCTAAAAGTTTAATTAATCCAGAAATATGATACAAACTTTTTCCAAATATTATTGATTGCAAACTTTTTAATATAAATACTGCACATGCTATGCCATCACACAATGACATTGATTATATTCTTATTTTAGCATTGATATAGTTCAAAAATTTTAATTATTTAAACTTTTGAATAAGTTTGATGGATTCATAAGAACTGAGCCAAAAGCATTAGTAAATATTGACTACTATTTTGCAATTAGTACTATAGGGTTTTCCATTAAGAAGTGTCATTTATTTGTAAAGATATTAATGTTTTTTTTTTTGACAGTTAAACAGTAAAAACTATCTCATTTACAAAAATGGTACAATATACGCTTCAACAAAGATTAAAAATAGTGTAAATTCTCTACAGATATGGTGCAAATTTAGCGAAGGCAGTTCGTAAAGTTTGTGGTGTATTGGGTCGGAATAAAACACCGTCACAAACAGCAATTGTAAAGATAATTGAAAAATTTGAGACATTTGGCCAAGTCTGTAAGGTTTAATTGTTGAGAAACCACTTTATCCAAAACGAGTTACAGTTTGGTGCGGTATTTGGACCGATGATGTAGGTCATATTTTTTTGAAAATAATAAAAGTGAAACTGTTAATCATTGCGCAGCGTTACCGTACGATACTTTTTGTGGCCAATATTGCTAAGATGAAAGTAGGTGATGTCTATTTTTAGCAGGACGGGGTTACATGCCACACAAGTAGAGAAACAATAACACTATTGCGTCAGCAATTTCCCCGACATGTTATTTTGCTCAACTGGCCGCCTAAGTCGTGTGATATAACACCGGTAGACTTTTTTCTCTAGGGCTACTTTAAATACAAAGTTTACGTCAATAATCTCACAATAATCGAAAAGCTTAATAATAATATTTGGGCTGTTATTTGCAAAATAGAACAACCAATGTGAGGCAGAGTGATGCAGCATTTCTTCAAAAAAATTAGAATTTGTAACCGCAGCCGTGGCAGCCATTTAAGTAATATCGTGTTCCACACGTAGTTTCTCCTTGAAATTAAATCACAAATATAGTTACATGTTATTATTATTATTATTATTGTTATGTGTTTTTTTATAAAACAAAAATGACACAAAACCCTGTATTATATATATTGAATAAAAACCTACAAAAATCGACTTTAATCAGAAATTAGATACTGAGTTATTAAATTTTCATAAACTATTTTTATAATTTAGTTACTACAAACACAAAACAACATTTTAAAAACTAACCTAAAACATTGTAACCCTAAAGAGAATAGCTTGATCAGAAAATTTTCTTATAGCTACTGCAATATTTTTTTATTCTGAATAAATAACTTTTACAAATCAAATTAAACACTAAATTAAATTAACTAACAATTTCTCCGTTTTCACAAATACATATCTTTACCTACATGTTCATGAAGAAGAAGTTTATTTACAAGTTTAGTTTTTAAAATGTTAGAAACAATTATAATCAAAAATTCAAAATTTCCTTAGTCTAGTCTAATTTGCATTGTTTTAAATTTTTTTTATTAGTTGTCAATAATTAATTAATATGACAATAAACAAAAAAATCCACTTCTCAATATTTTGAATGTTTTAGACAAACTTGGGATAAGCTAATATTTTACTACTTTAGGATTGGCAAATGAATTGACACTAGTCAATATCGATTTTAATCTGCTTTTTAGTCTTAAAAACATTCCTTCGATTTTTCAAAAAGTAATAAATAATATTTTATGTAACTATCAAAATAAATTTTGTTTTGTGTACTTAGACATTTAGAAACTTTTGACCCATTGCTTGAAAAAATATAAAAAAGTTATCAATTTTACTACTTTTATCAAAACTTTTGAACATCTAAATATAAATCTTATCATAAATTTTCTAATGTTTTAATATCCGGACCTTTCTAAACCGTTTGTTCTTAACACATACACTTCTAATTTTGCGTTTAGAGCCGTTTTTCTTAAGGTATTGTTATCAAAAACAGACTAGGTTACGCATCACGTGCATTAAATTGTACTAAACAAAGATACAGTACAATAAAAGAAAAGTTGAGTTAAGAATTGTTAGATTTGCAAATATTTTAGACCTTACATTTTTTGGTAAAATATTTACTATCTATGCTGATTACAAGCTTCTTGCTCGGTTTTTTAAATAAAAAAAAAACTACTAAAAACTTGTCAGATGGCGACTAAAACTTGAGGAGTACTAACTATAACATTATTTATAAAAAAATCAAAACATTTGGATACATGCTTTAGACTCTAAATAAGTCAATCAAAATCTATTTAAACAATAAATTAATCAAAATTAATCTGATAAATTTAATCTTTTAAAAAACCACAAATTATTGAAGAAACTTTATCTACAGCTTGAAATTATTGATTATAAACTTTATCAAATAATGATATCTAACAAGTTAATTAACAAAATTCAAGTTTAAATTCATAATTTTGAAAATAATAAAATCATAATTATTAAAATTCTAAAAGCTAACAGAGATTTCTTTTGTAATTTTTAAAAGATTATACTACAGAAATTAAACACTTTTATGTTTATTTCTTTGATGGTGCTATATACAGAGATTCTGTATATGCAACGTTTTTTTATAAAACTGAGCTGAAATTTATTAAGTGTAAAGTAATTAGTTGTATTTAAAATCAATTGATGCTTATAATATTAACACAAAGAAAAATGCTAAAACATAAAAACACTTCAAAAAATTATTATTAGCTTACAATGAAAAAGGACATAACAAATTATATAATTAATTGTAATATCTCTCAAAAAGTCAAATTCTTGATTGACCATTTCAATAACTTTATATATGTAGATATTTTTTGATTTGAAAATTAAAAATGCTTTACAATAATCAACGCATTTCCTAAATTAGCAATGCATTTATTCTTTATTTTTTATATTAGAAAAAAATAACTTCAGATAACAAAATTACGAAATAGAATTTTAAAATAAAATTGTCCAGACTTTTTAAAACTACATAAAATCAAAACTTGTTATCACTACAAATCCAATTATCTATTATATATAGAACGTCTTTACTTTTCTTTAATTAAAAATTTAAAAATTCTTAATCTAACATATATATATATATATATATATATATATATATATATATAATACAAAAAGTTGTTTGATTTTAATGAAATATGCATTGATTGGATATAACAACTCAATCCATTTTTAATAAATTTTTTACTATCAGAATTATCACTTGGGCATACCGAAAGACAAAATCTTTTTGATTTAACAAACAGAATAGATTTTTATGAATATGTTGTTAACCATAAAGACAAAATTGATTCAACGTATAAACTTGTTTTTGATAAATCAGATTCCAATAAAATGATAGTTTTGGATTAACAAAATAAATAGACCAGAACAATAATCTATATCCGAGCCTAAGAATATTTCTTAAAATTTTAAATCTCAGATAGAAACATGTTGTCATTAAAACTAAGAGTTTTCAAAAATATATTTGGCTATTGGTCATTTGTGCAAGTATATGACGTGATTGATTAATGAATTCCAATTACATAAACAACATTTTAAATTTTTTTAAGACATTATTGATATATCAGTACCTCATAAAGAAAAACTTTACAACTCTTTAAATTTAATAATAATATTGGAAAACAAAATTCAAAAATCACATTTTTAAAGAAATCCAGTTAATAACAGAACAAATGCTATACGTGATGCTATGATAAAGCTATTAATGCTCTCTTTACTAAAAAACACATTTCTTTGCTATGTAATTATGTGGTTTAATTCAGAATTTTAATAATATTACGAAAAATCATTCCTTACCATCTACGTTAGAACTCAAATCAAAAACAAAACAAAAAACTATCAAAAAACTCAATATTAGAAATAGACGGACTTAAACAGATTCACATACTCTTATTCCAAACTACAATCAAATTTTAAATGATTTATACTACTCTACCTAACCTAACCTAAACATGGCTATATCGTTCTCAAAAATAAATACGTTACATAACTCTATAATAGAGCTTAATAATGCTAAAAGAATTAAATGATCAGTTTACATTGATAGGTTAATAGACTAAAGTACTTTAAAAATTGTCAATACCTGTTGGCTGATTCTGTGCATACATTTATAAATAGATAAATAATTATTATTTTATTATACTAACATCATTCAAATTTTATTTTATAAAATCTTAGATTAGAATTACATAGTAAGCACACTGACGAGGTTTATAAAAACAAAACAGTTGTATGTATCAATGCATTATTTATTTATTTCATTAAAAAAATGTAATTCAATATTGTACACAGTAGATTTTAAACCCGAAACAAATTGCTGTTGATTCAAATTTTATAGTAAAATGTATTTGCCACAAAGTTGAGTACAATATGTCAATTTTATCGCATTATTCATTTTAATGGGGTCCGTGGCGTTGAAATTTCTCGCAAGGACGATTCCACAAACAAAAATTGACAAGCCAATAAGTCGCTTTGTTGGAAATCTACGTCGAGCGAAGAAGGGATTGTAGTAAAATATAAGAAAGTTTTTCTCCCCTCGTTTATTGCTCCGTGACACATTTATCAAGCACGTACAACATTTGAAAACATCATTATTATAATATATAATTTGTATAACTAGTTTATAATAAAATAATACCTATATTTACAATAATAAATTATTATCAATTTTTTAATTAAAGTTACAATGACCTCAGAATGTATTTCCTTCAAGTCTTATGTATCCCTTTCAAGTTTATAATGCCTTAACTAACTTAAAGGTATTATAACTTGTTTGGAGATTATCCTTGGGTATTGTTTAGGCACGAAAATTTAGCATAATAATTCTCTGGCGCGTGCATCTGTCAATCTCTATTTAATTCGCCCACAAAGTGATATTTAAGAATAGCATTTTCTCCACGCAAAGTTTTTTATTCAAAAAATCTTTACATTCGCGCCAACAATGCAAAAATATTATGTAAAGTTTCGGGCAACAGATAACTTGGCAAACTGAATAGTTTCTTGTGTTATACATGCACGTGTGATATAACCTGCATACATATATACATAAGGTGAAATTGCTTATTTGTTTGCATTAATGCAGGCTCATGTTTAACTTCTATGTGGTTGTTAGAGGCATCATCATTCAGTGTTTGTTATTGTTGATTGTTAATTGTTAATTGAGTGTTTGTTTAAATATGAGTTTAATTTGCTTATGGAATCTAATGATACATGTTTAACTCATGTTACACACACATTTAAAATGTAGAACACCGGCGTGTTTAAAAAGTTAAAAAAAAAATGTCAAAATATAATAAAATATTGCATCTATAAATATTTAATTAATCTATTGCGCAATAAATACTGTTGGTTTAATAAAACCATTTCTTTCGTTACGATATTTGTGTTGTATTTCATTTATTGCTTTTATTGTACAAACTGAATCCACAAATTGAAAATATATATCGCCTTACACGCGTATAGCAGTTTTTTCTGTGAGTGTGAGTGACATGAGAAAGTTCACATATTGTATATAAAGCTCTTCATTTATGTAAGAATCAATTTTAATTCATTTTCCTTTTTGTTACGATGAAAGTATAGAATTTCTTTTCTTAATTACTAATATTATATTTTTCATATCATATTTTGTAGCAATATCAATAACCGGTAATCAATATTAATGTAAAAATGTTATAAATGCAAAACAAAAATGTTGCCGTTTATAAAAATACATTGTATGTAATTAGCAATGTGCAGTTTAGTCGAAACAATAATCTGAGTAAACATTGTATGTTTAATGTATAGCAACATTTATAAACGCGTGTGAACATAATGGCACCACTTAGTAATCTTGCATTTATGTCATTGCAAATTATAGCAGTCAAAATGATTTTTTTAAATTCTACTACTACAGTCTACAGATAATCAAATATATTTTGTAATATAAGTATTTTAATTTTATGTATTTAGTTTAATTAAATTTTAAATACTAAAAAGTAGGTTGTTAGTAGTGAAGCAAAGAGAGTTCTACGCCAAATTTGTCGTTTGATTTACTAAGGCTTGAAATTTTCAATATTTCCGCCATCTTGGATTTTATTTTGGAGTGGGGGGGGGCAAGCGCCATCTTGGATTTTATTATTTTTCCGCCATCTTGGATTTTATTATATTTCCGCCATCTTGGATTTTATTTTAGAGTGGGGAGCAAGTTTTTATTTTAAAAAATGTATGCCGATGCCGGGGTTCGTTCCGAGGACCCTTGGTGTAGAATCCAACAATCTAAACAACTAGACCACGAAGCCTAATTATTTGAATGAGTTTATTGATGGTATATATAATATAGATAATATTTAACGTATGCTTAAATGTAAATAGAGTTGCCTATACGGAGAATTAAATATAAGAAATTATTTTATATTTTAATAATTATTATTTTATTAAAAAATGTTGCCGGTGCCGGGGTTCGTTCCGAAGACCCTTGGTGTAGAAACTAACAATCTAAACAACTAGACCATGAAGCCTAATTATATGAATAAGTTTATTGATGGTATAATTAATAATTAAATTATGATTAAGTGTAAATAGTGTTGCCTATACGAAGAATTTAAGAAAATATTTTATATTAACTTAGTATATGCATAATATAATAATAAAGTTTTTAGCAAATCTAGTAATCTATTTTAAATCTAATAAGGTACTTGTTTGAATTTATTATCTATTGTAATGGAGCTCTTTTATGTTGTATATAATGTTAAAAAAATATTGATAGGTCAATGACATCGTTTGCTAAATATGTATAGGTGAATTTGCAGATTTAAGTAAATACACAAGCAGAAATTATAATCTATTGACGATTAAGCAGTTTAAAATGACATTAATTAATTACGTACACACAACTAAAATAATATCGACATAATCAATATATAAGCTATGGTTAAGAATTTACTGTTGAAACGTTGACATACAATAAATAAATAAATAAATAAATAAATAAATAAATAAATAAATAAATAAATAAATAAATAAATAAATAAATAAATAAATAAATTAATTAATTAGTTATTAAATTAATCTTATGACATAAGAATTTTTGTCGATATATACTATCTATTGTAGTGGTGCTCGTTTTTTTTTTTTTTAGTATAATATATATATACAGTTGAGAGATGCTGAGAAGCACTTAGAGACATTTTCAATAATTAGTATGGTTAGAATGATAATGAACAGTGTTAAACTGCAAAAAAAGTCTACATATAATAATAATAAATATTATTAATCTATTCAATGTTTTCTTTATTTATTCTATGAATGTCGTTTATATTTATTATTATTATACTCATATTGTTTCATATGTTTATTATTATTTTTATTAATTAATATATTATTTTTTAAACATGTTGTAAAATAATATATTAATTAATAAAAATAATAATAAACATATGAAACAATATGAGTATAATAACAGTAAATATTATTAATCTGTTGTTTTATACAGCTACTAAAATCAAACTACGTATTTAAATTGACCTAAAGAGGTTTTTTATCTCTCCTTCCCTATGTAATAAATTGTATAAATAGATCAATTAAAGAATATATAAATTAGTTTTACTCCAGCTATAATATAATGGAGAATCAACAATCTAAATATTACATTTCTGCATACTCACAAGCAATTGGTGAAGAGATTCAATTGTCAGAACGAGAATTGATTATATTAGGTTGTGATTATTTAGTCAAAGATGCTTTAAATATCTTAATGAAATTAAGGAAAAATCAGCAGAGCATTATAACGATTTTGGAGAAAAACATGTTATTTTCACGGATGATTATGATTTCATTAATGAGCCAGATGTACCTCTACAAGTAATATGTAAAATAGATTATCCAATGGTTTATTATTGTATAGAGACTGGAAGTAAGTGGAATGAAGACGTATATTACGTACTGTATGAAGGCAATACTTCAATCACACAAACTTGTAAAAAGTTGCAAGAAAATAATTACATCATCGAGAATCCATCTAATACTAGGAATAAATTATTAAAAATGGTGGATAATGCAATAACTGCGTACTTTGATTGCACACTTGAAGAAAACACAAAATTAGTATTTACCTACGGAATATATCAATATGCTGCAAGGTCTTGAGCTGGAAAAAGTGCACCATTTACTTTCCTTTTACGAGAAACAAAATAGCAGACATCGTCTACCCTGTCATATACATTACAATCCACCCCATCATGGGCCACCACCACCAATGTATTTGTGTTATTCATGTAACACTAATCAACATAAGTTAAGTGAAGAAGTCTAATTGTAAAAAATAATAATTAAAAACATTTGCAATAAAACAATATAATAATATAAACGACTTTTATTTAAAATACTTTATAATACATTTAATTTATCTATCCAACTATTTTGCGATATATCTAATCCCAACCATTTGACACACACTTTATCTCCTTTTTTACGCAATACTTTTCAACTAAATATACATCATGATGTTTGGCCTTTTGTAGTTCCTCAAGCAAATATGTTGTTGGAGACGTAATCTTTTTTTAACTATTTTGAAAAGTTCTGTAGACCAATTGGGGGTATATCCTTTTGCAAAAAATGTTTTTTGTTTGCTTATACGAACTATGTCGCCGAGTTTAAATTTACTATTAGCTTTTATTTTTATGTGTGAATAGACAGTAGTATGTAGATTTCTATTTGTATAGAAACTGGAAGTAAGTGGAATGAAGACGTATATTACGTACTGTATGAAGGCAATCACACAAACTTGTAAAAAGTTGCAAGAAAATAATTACATCGGCCAGAATCCATCTAATACTACGAATAAAATATTTCAGCTGTGGAATTAAAATTAATTAAAATATAATTCGACTGGACCAGGATTCGAGAACCAGAGCTGGTAGTGATATCCAAACTAAGCACATCGCCTGTAGCAAGTGCGCCACAGAGAGTTCTTAAAAGTGTAAAGTTTTTAGTAGTAGAGATAATATTAAGTTTCGAATTTATTTAATTAAATCATAGAAATAGTGTGTACATTGAGTTGCATATGCGTAAGACTTAATAGCGGCCTCTATACTAAATCCAAAAAGTAAAATTTATATAGCAATCGCCCTCTATAATAAGATTAGTGAAGTAAAATAATTTCAAATTAAAAAATTATAAAATGTAAAGCCAGCAGCGAGGCTCAAACCAGAGATCTAGCAAACTTGGTCGGGCGCCTTAAACCACTAGGCCATGAAGCCAGTATGGCAAACATACATTTTAATGGTTAATATAAAATAGGTTTGTAAGAATTCTATTAACAGGCATTGAAAAACAATTTTGTTTATCTCTACATTTATCTCTTACGAAAGCCCACTAATAAATATAGTTAAAACACGTAAAATTAATGAAAATATATTAATTGCTTAATCTTTTGAACTGTATTTTATTTTTAACTTTATCTAATTTAATGCTCAATAAAAGTCCGATTTTATAACATATTTGATAAAATGTGTAGAACCATATAGGCGGGAAAACTAAAAAATATATAAAGAAGTCCAAGAATAATAATATAATCAATTAAAAAAACTAAATCAGAACAATATTCTGTTTGGAAGACAGACGCAATTGCAATTTAATTCATTTATTAAATTAGGTATTAAAACAATAATTTAAAAATACAACAACAAAGACCACCTTACTTGATGTCGACAAAAGATAATAAGCCGGTAATGAAATCATTTCATAACTTAAGAATTTTCAACAATTAATGAGGATAATATAAAAAATAAATTTAACAAGTTTGGTAAAACATTATACGCTAATGATTCATTCACTCACAGATTCATTCTTCTTTCACTCACACAATCATGCATCATTCATACAGATTAAAACATTTTAAAAATTATTATGATTAATAAAACAATACAAGGTCCGCAGAAATGTCGGAATCATGTTTACAGAAATTTTGTTTTGAGCTTAAAACTAACTAACCTAATTTAACTATTTACAATATTATAAACAAAAATTAATCTAACCTAACCCTAATATATACAATATATACAATAATATGTACACAGTTTGTACAAAAAAACAATAATTTTAATCCAAAAAGAAAAGTTAACAGGGAAGGTAATATTAAATCAATCGTTTTGGTTGAAGATAGGCAAGCACTGGTTGCTGAGCTTATGTTTTATTCTAAGACAGACGCTTTAGACCACTAGATTATCGAGCTGAGTTGATAAAAAGCATTTTAATAGTTAATATAAAATAGGTTTGAAAGAAAAACATTGAGATAAGTAAAATGATTAAATAACAATTTCGCTATCATATCTTGACATAGTATATAATTTTATTAGCAAATTATTAACTTGATGGGAAAATAATTATAAGATTATTAATTCGTCCGTATTTAATATTCAGACATTAAACAATTAATACTTTTAAGCCCGAGAAGGCCAATTAGGGTATAAAACAATAATATAGAAAATAATTAATTATAAATTACTAATGTTTAAAGCGGTAAACATGATATCTGAAAATAGTCGTAAGTATTTTTGCAAATAAAATATAGTGCGTTTTATTAATTATATAATTCAACAGTTGCAATCTCTATGGCGTTTCTAGATGCTTCTCTTAAAAAATATGATGAAAAATTAAAGAAAAAAGATATCTGGTTGGAATAAACACATACTCTATTAATCACTCTTCTACAAAATATAAATTTCTCTGCTTAAGTCCTGCTATATGTTTTACTCCAATAACTAAGATATAGGTGGAAGAAGGTGAATAATTTTTAGTCATAAAGAATGACAAGAATTTCTTGCAGTCGATGTGACAAATTTAACCTTACAGCATAGCATTGCAGCGGATCATAAAATAACCGTGGGATGTTACAACGAGCATGAAACAATCAGTATTGAATGCAGAAGTTTCAGCATAATTATAACAGTTAAAACTCTATATAATCTGTATAAATTAAGTGGCATTGTACATTATAAACTAGCATTATTATAATTAAAATCGCTAATTTTTTTGGGATTTTCATCACAGCATCTTATATACCTGTACAAAAAAGATAGAAGGTGATCTGTATAGTAATATTAATCTAGCACTTGCATCGTACGGTATATCTGAAAAAAAACCTATGCATGTATGAGGTGCTAAATTTATCATTTAATAAAATTGTTGAAGATTTCAAACTAATGAAATAAATAAATACTAATAATAAAAATGTTTTACTTAATATACCTACATATGCAGTAAGCAATATTATCTATGCTAAAATAATTGTAATCTACGCTTAATGGAATTCCGATTAATTAATTAATAACAAATTAACATTGACCTCGAATATGTTTAGATAAGCAGAAACATGAATACCGAGCAAATTATGTAACAATTAAGCAATATAAGATAATTCATACAATGTAAAAATTGTATCTTCGGGAGCACACTTTTTTGAATAAAAAATATGAGATAAGTAAAATAATTAAATAACAATTCCGCTATCATATCTTGACATTTGATCTCTCTCAGATTCTACTAATAAATATAGGTATTGAGAAAATATAACGTAATTCTAAATAAATTATTTTAATTTAAGAAAATAAATATTTATTATTATTAAATTGATAATAAGAAAAAAAAAAATTTATAACTTTAAATTTGTAGTTTATCGATGTGGAAATTGGATATCCGCTAGCACACTTTTTTTCAAAAGTTATCTAATTTTATTATATAATTGAACTAATATTTTTGCGGTATATAAGTGGAAAATATTCGATTTATAGAGTCAGTTCATCAATCAAACAGTAAAATGGATTTTGCCTTATTGAATAACGCTTGTGGGTTAAACAAACTAAAAGGCTGGTGGAACTGAATATCAACGTACAATATACGATATATGCAGTTAAAAAAATGACTATGTACGGAAGAGCAATCTTGTTTACATTAGAAGATTGTGAAGTATGGATGCCGAAGAAAATTAACTCGGCATTCACAAAAGAGGCGATAGAAGATTTCAATAAAAGTTTTGCTGGAAGGAAAGCTCTTTTCGTAATAGAGCATAAAAAGATGTATGGGCAATCAATCCCAATTTTTGAATTTCAAGATGGTGAGTTTTAACAAATGATTAATTTATTTAAATTAATTTTTAGTTTTTTATGTTACAGACGACTCAAACAACAGCCAGTTCCTTTTGTCGTGATTTGTAAGCGCCACATTATAGATTTAATAATAATAATGATATGTAATAAAATAAAATAAAATAAATGTGCTGTAACATAATTTTATAGTTTTATATAACATTTATAATACATTTGATTTAGCTATCCAACTGTTTATGCTGTAAATCTGTATTATCTATAGGGTAATTTATATATTTAATTTGTTTATTATTTAAATTATAGTTCCCATCAGATGTCAATGAAAACCCACGAGTAGTTTTTGTAGTTGCAGCGTTAATCAATATCTACCAAACTTATCGATGCTTATATCTCAAAGACGCTTAATTTGCAAAAGAAAAGAGATTACGATCAAAGTTATTCAATTCAATTCCTCAATTATTGATAATATTTCGTTTTTATGTAAATTGTTACCAGCCATTTTAGATGCGTACAATAATTTTAATCTTTCAACTAGTTCCGAAAAAATATTTTCTTACAAATAAATCTCATCTTAGTTTTCTATTACTTGCTGTTATTATCAATTGAAATAAATATTCAATTTTAATGATGCTTCAATACCAGAATTACAATACATATAGTTGCTGGCATTTATGCTTAAAATTTTTATATAAATAATAAACACATTTTAATGTTGTAATTTTCTAGAAAGTTTAATAAGCTGTAAGATTGATAATTATGATTAATGCGACCACTTGCACATAATAGAAATAATGAAAACAAAATTTTTTATTATTCACTTCATCATTATTTATTGCTTTCAACATTTGTGTGATGTTTTTCTGTTACTTTGATTGATTTTATCCATCACATCTTCATCTTTGTGTTTATAAACATCCTCATTAGAATTAGAATCCCTATTGAAGTTTTCATTGAGGATTTTTTCATTATTACCATGCTTCTTCTTCAAATGTCTACTATAAGCATCACTACGTGAAAATGTACTTATGCAATAAGCACATTCAACTTGAGCGCGTTTGCAATGAGTTCTCTCATGTCTTTTTAGTATTTGAAAGCTTGAAACTTTCTTTTTGCATACTGTACAAACAAATACTGCGTATGCTTGTGTGTTTATATCGGATGGCACATCATCAAATTCTTTCAGACACTTAGGAAATATTTTGAGTAATGGCAAATTTGCAGAATAATTTATAATTGGATCAGATTTTACATGATAGGTTTCATTAGGAGTGTTGAAGCAACTATTCCCTGATCTCGCGTTGTACAGAATTCCCATCTTGAGAGTAAAACGTTTGTTTAATACTGAACTTTTAATGCTTGATTCTATTTAGATCTTTTTTTAACACTACATTAGCAGGTGCCGGTAAGCATCGATCAGCCACTGTAACTTTAGCCGCCGATTAACTGCTGATGAGCCACCAATTAGACACCGTTAGCCACAGAGTAGCAAACGTTTCCACTTTCCATCCACTCTTTGTCTACTTTCCATCCACCCTCTGTCCACTTATCACTGCTAATCGGTGGCTATTGGTGGCTAACAGTGGCTAATCGGTGGCTACTCGGTGGCTAACGGTGGCTAATCGGAAGCTAATCGGTAGCTAACGGTGGCTAATCGGTGCCTAATTAAGAGCTCCATCCACTTGCATTCACTTTTTCAATCTACTTGCATCCACTTTTCATCCACTCTCTGTCCACTTATTACTGCTAATCGGTGGCTATTGCTGGCTAACAGTGGCTAATCGGTGGCTACTCGGTGGCTACTCGGTGGCTAACGGTGGCTAACGGTGGCTAATTGGAAGCTAATCGGTAGCTAACGGTGCCTAATTGAGAGTTTCCATCCACTTGCATTCACTTTTTCAATCTACTTGCATCCACTTTTCATCCACTCTCTGTCCACTTATTACTGCTAATCGGTGGCTATTGGTGTCTAACAGTGGCTAATCGGTGGCTACTCGGTGGCTAACGGTGGCTAATTGGAAGCTAATCGGTAGCTAACGGTGCCTAATTGAGAGTTCCATCCACTTGCATTCACTTTTTCAATCTACTTGCATCCACTTTTCATCCACTCTCTGTCCACTTATTACTGCTAATCGGTGGCTATTGGTGGCTAACAGTGGCTAATCGGTGGCTACTCGGTGGCTACTCGGTGGCTAACGGTGGCTAATTGGAAGCTAATCGGTAGCTAACGGTGCCTAATTGAGAGTTCCATCCACTTGCATTCACTTTTTCAATCTACTTGCATCCACTTTTCATCCACTCTCTGTCCACTTATTACTGCTAATCGGTGGCTATTGGTGGCTAACAGTGGCTAATCGGTGGCTACTCGGTGGCTACTCGGTAGCTAACGGTGGCTAACGGTGGCTAACGGTGGCTAATTGGAAGCTAATCGGTAGCTAACGGTGCCTATATGAGAGTTCCATCCACTTGCATTCACTTTTTCAATCTACTTGCATCCACTTTTCATCCACTCTCTGTCCACTTATTACTGCTAATCGGTGGCTATTGGTGGCTAACGGTGTCTAATTGGTGGCTCATCAGCAGTTAATCGGCGGCTAAAGTTACAGTGGCTGATCGATGCTTACCGGCACCTGCTAATGTAGTGTTAAAAAAAGATCTAAATAGAATCAAGCATTAAAAGTTTAGTATTAAACAAACGTTTTACTCTCAAGATGGGAATTCTGTACAACGCGAGATCAGGGAATAGTTGCTTCAACACTCCTAATGAAACCTATCATGTAAAATCTGATCCAATTATAAATTATTCTGCAAATTTGCCATTACTCAAAATATTTCCTAAGTGTCTGAAAGAATTTGATGATGTGCCATCCGATATAAACACACAAGCATACGCAGTATTTGTTTGTACAGTATGCAAAAAGAAAGTTTCAAGCTTTCAAATACTAAAAAGACATGAGAGAACTCATTGCAAACGCGCTCAAGTTGAATGTGCTTATTGCATAAGTACATTTTCACGTAGTGATGCTTATAGTAGACATTTGAAGAAGAAGCATGGTAATAATGAAAAAATCCTCAATGAAAACTTCAATAGGGATTCTAATTCTAATGAGGATGTTTATAAACACAAAGATGAAGATGTGATGGATAAAATCAATCAAAGTAACAGAAAAACATCACACAAATGTTGAAAGCAATAAATAATGATGAAGTGAATAATAAAAAATTTTGTTTTCATTATTTCTATTATGTGCAAGTGGTCGCATTAATCATAATTATCAATCTTACAGCTTATTAAACTTTCTAGAAAATTACAACATTAAAATGTGTTTATTATTTATATAAAAATTTTAAGCATAAATGCCAGCAACTATATGTATTGTAATTCTGGTATTGAAGCATCATTAAAATTGAATATTTATTTCAATTGATAATAACAGCAAGTAATAGAAAACTAAGATGAGATTTATTTGTAAGAAAATATTTTTTCGGAACTAGTTGAAAGATTAAAATTATTGTACGCATCTAAAATGGCTGGTAACAATTTACATAAAAACGAAATATTATCAATAATTGAGGAATTGAATTGAATAACTTTGATCGTAATCTCTTTTCTTTTGCAAATTAAGCGTCTTTGAGATATAAGCATCGATAAGTTTGGTAGATATTGATTAACGCTGCAACTACAAAAACTACTCGTGGGTTTTCATTGACATCTGATGGGAACTATAATTTAAATAATAAACAAATTAAATATATAAATTATCCTATAGATAATACAGATTTACAGCATAAACAGTTGGATAGCTAAATCAAATGTATTATAAATGTTATATAAAACTATAAAATTATGTTACAGCACATTTATTTTATTTTATTTTATTACATATCATTATTATTATTAAATCTATAATGTGGCGCTTACAAATCACGACAAAAGGAACTGGCTGTTGTTTGAGTCGTCTGTAACATAAAAAACTAAAAATTAATTTAAATAAATTAATCATTTGTTAAAACTCACCATCTTGAAATTCAAAAATTGGGATTGATTGCCCATACATCTTTTTATGCTCTATTACGAAAAGAGCTTTCCTTCCAGCAAAACTTTTATTGAAATCTTCTATCGCCTCTTTTGTGAATGCCGAGTTAATTTTCTTCGGCATCCATACTTCACAATCTTCTAATGTAAACAAGATTGCTCTTCCGTACATAGTCATTTTTTTAACTGCATATATCGTATATTGTACGTTGATATTCAGTTCCACCAGCCTTTTAGTTTGTTTAACCCACAAGCGTTATTCAATAAGGCAAAATCCATTTTACTGTTTGATTGATGAACTGACTCTATAAATCGAATATTTTCCACTTATATACCGCAAAAATATTAGTTCAATTATATAATAAAATTAGATAACTTTTGAAAAAAAGTGTGCTAGCGGATATCCAATTTCCACATCGATAAACTACAAATTTAAAGTTATAAATTTTTTTTTTTCTTATTATCAATTTAATAATAATAAATATTTATTTTCTTAAATTAAAATAATTTATTTAGAATTACGTTATATTTTCTCAATACCTATATTTATTAGTAGAATCTGAGAGAGATCAAATGTCAAGATATGATAGCGGAATTGTTATTTAATTATTTTACTTATCTCATATTTTTTATTCAAAAAAGTGTGCTCCCGAAGATACAATTTTTACATTGTATGAATTATCTTATATTGCTTAATTGTTACATAATTTGCTCGGTATTCATGTTTCTGCTTATCTAAACATATTCGAGGTCAATGTTAATTTGTTATTAATTAATTAATCGGAATTCCATTAAGCGTAGATTACAATTATTTTAGCATAGATAATATTGCTTACTGCATATGTAGGTATATTAAGTAAAACATTTTTATTATTAGTATTTATTTATTTCATTAGTTTGAAATCTTCAACAATTTTATTAAATGATAAATTTAGCACCTCATACATGCATAGGTTTTTTTTCAGATATACCGTACGATGCAAGTGCTAGATTAATATTACTATACAGATCACCTTCTATCTTTTTTGTACAGGTATATAAGATGCTGTGATGAAAATCCCAAAAAAAATTAGCGATTTTAATTATAATAATGCTAGTTTATAATGTACAATGCCACTTAATTTATACAGATTATATAGAGTTTTAACTGTTATAATTATGCTGAAACTTCTGCATTCAATACTGATTGTTTCATGCTCGTTGTAACATCCCACGGTTATTTTATGATCCGCTGCAATGCTATGCTGTAAGGTTAAATTTGTCACATCGACTGCAAGAAATTCTTGTCATTCTTTATGACTAAAAATTATTCACCTTCTTCCACCTATATCTTAGTTATTGGAGTAAAACATATAGCAGGACTTAAGCAGAGAAATTTATATTTTGTAGAAGAGTGATTAATAGAGTATGTGTTTATTCCAACCAGATATCTTTTTTCTTTAATTTTTCATCATATTTTTTAAGAGAAGCATCTAGAAACGCCATAGAGATTGCAACTGTTGAATTATATAATTAATAAAACGCACTATATTTTATTTGCAAAAATACTTACGACTATTTTCAGATATCATGTTTACCGCTTTAAACATTAGTAATTTATAATTAATTATTTTCTATATTATTGTTTTATACCCTAATTGGCCTTCTCGGGCTTAAAAGTATTAATTGTTTAATGTCTGAATATTAAATACGGACGAATTAATAATCTTATAATTATTTTCCCATCAAGTTAATAATTTGCTAATAAAATTATATACTATGTCAAGATATGATAGCGAAATTGTTATTTAATCATTTTACTTATCTCAATGTTTTTCTTTCAAACCTATTTTATATTAACTATTAAAATGCTTTTTATCAACTCAGCTCGATAATCTAGTGGTCTAAAGCGTCTGTCTTAGAATAAAACATAAGCTCAGCAACCAGTGCTTGCCTATCTTCAACCAAAACGATTGATTTAATATTACCTTCCCTGTTAACTTTTCTTTTTGGATTAAAATTATTGTTTTTTTGTACAAACTGTGTACATATTATTGTATATATTGTATATATTAGGGTTAGGTTAGATTAATTTTTGTTTATAATATTGTAAATAGTTAAATTAGGTTAGTTAGTTTTAAGCTCAAAACAAAATTTCTGTAAACATGATTCCGACATTTCTGCGGACCTTGTATTGTTTTATTAATCATAATAATTTTTAAAATGTTTTAATCTGTATGAATGATGCATGATTGTGTGAGTGAAAGAAGAATGAATCTGTGAGTGAATGAATCATTAGCGTATAATGTTTTACCAAACTTGTTAAATTTATTTTTTATATTATCCTCATTAATTGTTGAAAATTCTTAAGTTATGAAATGATTTCATTACCGGCTTATTATCTTTTGTCGACATCAAGTAAGGTGGTCTTTGTTGTTGTATTTTTAAATTATTGTTTTAATACCTAATTTAATAAATGAATTAAATTGCAATTGCGTCTGTCTTCCAAACAGAATATTGTTCTGATTTAGTTTTTTTAATTGATTATATTATTATTCTTGGACTTCTTTATATATTTTTTAGTTTTCCCGCCTATATGGTTCTACACATTTTATCAAATATGTTATAAAATCGGACTTTTATTGAGCATTAAATTAGATAAAGTTAAAAATAAAATACAGTTCAAAAGATTAAGCAATTAATATATTTTCATTAATTTTACGTGTTTTAACTATATTTATTAGTGGGCTTTCGTAAGAGATAAATGTAGAGATAAACAAAATTGTTTTTCAATGCCTGTTAATAGAATTCTTACAAACCTATTTTATATTAACCATTAAAATGTATGTTTGCCATACTGGCTTCATGGCCTAGTGGTTTAAGGCGCCCGACCAAGTTTGCTAGATCTCTGGTTTGAGCCTCGCTGCTGGCTTTACATTTTATAATTTTTTAATTTGAAATTATTTTACTTCACTAATCTTATTATAGAGGGCGATTGCTATATAAATTTTACTTTTTGGATTTAGTATAGAGGCCGCTATTAAGTCTTACGCATATGCAACTCAATGTACACACTATTTCTATGATTTAATTAAATAAATTCGAAACTTAATATTATCTCTACTACTAAAAACTTTACACTTTTAAGAACTCTCTGTGGCGCACTTGCTACAGGCGATGTGCTTAGTTTGGATATCACTACCAGCTCTGGTTCTCGAATCCTGGTCCAGTCGAATTATATTTTAATTAATTTTAATTCCACAGCTGAAATATTTTATTCGTAGTATTAGATGGATTCTGGCCGATGTAATTATTTTCTTGCAACTTTTTACAAGTTTGTGTGATTGCCTTCATACAGTACGTAATATACGTCTTCATTCCACTTACTTCCAGTTTCTATACAAATAGAAATCTACATACTACTGTCTATTCACACATAAAAATAAAAGCTAATAGTAAATTTAAACTCGGCGACATAGTTCGTATAAGCAAACAAAAAACATTTTTTGCAAAAGGATATACCCCCAATTGGTCTACAGAACTTTTCAAAATAGTTAAAAAAAGATTACGTCTCCAACAACATATTTGCTTGAGGAACTACAAAAGGCCAAACATCATGATGTATATTTAGTTGAAAAGTATTGCGTAAAAAAGGAGATAAAGTGTGTGTCAAATGGTTGGGATTAGATATATCGCAAAATAGTTGGATAGATAAATTAAATGTATTATAAAGTATTTTAAATAAAAGTCGTTTATATTATTATATTGTTTTATTGCAAATGTTTTTAATTATTATTTTTTACAATTAGACTTCTTCACTTAACTTATGTTGATTAGTGTTACATGAATAACACAAATACATTGGTGGTGGTGGCCCATGATGGGGTGGATTGTAATGTATATGACAGGGTAGACGATGTCTGCTATTTTGTTTCTCGTAAAAGGAAAGTAAATGGTGCACTTTTTCCAGCTCAAGACCTTGCAGCATATTGATATATTCCGTAGGTAAATACTAATTTTGTGTTTTCTTCAAGTGTGCAATCAAAGTACGCAGTTATTGCATTATCCACCATTTTTAATAATTTATTCCTAGTATTAGATGGATTCTCGATGATGTAATTATTTTCTTGCAACTTTTTACAAGTTTGTGTGATTGAAGTATTGCCTTCATACAGTACGTAATATACGTCTTCATTCCACTTACTTCCAGTCTCTATACAATAATAAACCATTGGATAATCTATTTTACATATTACTTGTAGAGGTACATCTGGCTCATTAATGAAATCATAATCATCCGTGAAAATAACATGTTTTTCTCCAAAATCGTTATAATGCTCTGCTGATTTTTCCTTAATTTCATTAAGATATTTAAAGCATCTTTGACTAAATAATCACAACCTAATATAATCAATTCTCGTTCTGACAATTGAATCTCTTCACCAATTGCTTGTGAGTATGCAGAAATGTAATATTTAGATTGTTGATTCTCCATTATATTATAGCTGGAGTAAAACTAATTTATATATTCTTTAATTGATCTATTTATACAATTTATTACATAGGGAAGGAGAGATAAAAAACCTCTTTAGGTCAATTTAAATACGTAGTTTGATTTTAGTAGCTGTATAAAACAACAGATTAATAATATTTACTGTTATTATACTCATATTGTTTCATATGTTTATTATTATTTTTATTAATTAATATATTATTTTACAACATGTTTAAAAAATAATATATTAATTAATAAAAATAATAATAAACATATGAAACAATATGAGTATAATAATAATAAATATAAACGACATTCATAGAATAAATAAAGAAAACATTGAATAGATTAATAATATTTATTATTATTATATGTAGACTTTTTTTGCAGTTTAACACTGTTCATTATCATTCTAACCATACTAATTATTGAAAATGTCTCTAAGTGCTTCTCAGCATCTCTCAACTGTATATATATATTATACTAAAAAAAAAAAAACGAGCACCACTACAATAGATAGTATATATCGACAAAAATTCTTATGTCATAAGATTAATTTAATAACTAATTAATTAATTTATTTATTTATTTATTTATTTATTTATTTATTTATTTATTTATTTATTTATTTATTTATTTATTTATTTATTTATTTATTGTATGTCAACGTTTCAACAGTAAATTCTTAACCATAGCTTATATATTGATTATGTCGATATTATTTTAGTTGTGTGTACGTAATTAATTAATGTCATTTTAAACTGCTTAATCGTCAATAGATTATAATTTCTGCTTGTGTATTTACTTAAATCTGCAAATTCACCTATACATATTTAGCAAACGATGTCATTGACCTATCAATATTTTTTTAACATTATATACAACATAAAAGAGCTCCATTACAATAGATAATAAATTCAAACAAGTACCTTATTAGATTTAAAATAGATTACTAGATTTGCTAAAAACTTTATTATTATATTATGCATATACTAAGTTAATATAAAATATTTTCTTAAATTCTTCGTATAGGCAACACTATTTACACTTAATCATAATTTAATTATTAATTATACCATCAATAAACTTATTCATATAATTAGGCTTCATGGTCTAGTTGTTTAGATTGTTAGTTTCTACACCAAGGGTCTTCGGAACGAACCCCGGCACCGGCAACATTTTTTAATAAAATAATAATTATTAAAATATAAAATAATTTCTTATATTTAATTCTCCGTATAGGCAACTCTATTTACATTTAAGCATACGTTAAATATTATCTATATTATATATACCATCAATAAACTCATTCAAATAATTAGGCTTCGTGGTCTAGTTGTTTAGATTGTTGGATTCTACACCAAGGGTCCTCGGAACGAACCCCGGCATCGGCATACATTTTTTAAAATAAAAACTTGCTCCCCACTTTAAAATAAAATCCAAGATGGCGGAAATATAATAAAATCCAAGATGGCGGAAAAATAATAAAATCCAAGATGGCGCTTGCCCCCCCCACTCCAAAATAAAATCCAAGATGGCGGAAATATTGAAAATTTCAAGCCTTAGTAAATCAAACGACAAATTTGGCGTAGAACTCTCTTTGCTTCACTACTGTTGTTTGAATAAAATTTTGTAAATATTAAGAAAAAGTAATGTATAAAAGACAAATTTAACATATTTCCCATAATTCTATAATATTTAAAATATGATCGTAATTAATAGCATGTTTTTAAATATCAGCGCTAACGAGGTATAGATAAATTATTTTTAAAATTCAATAAATTTAAATAAAATTATATAAAATGATGTATATATTAGAGTAAAACCTACATCTACAAAATAACTGCGCTTCCTTGAATGTAGGTCAGTTTTTATATGAGAAATCATTATTTTAATATGGTCTATTGATTGCTTAAAACATAGATGCTTTCGGATTTCATAGATTTATTTATATTCTCTTTTTCACACTAAAAGACTTTGATAGTATTATATCTATTAACTTAGATGTTTTGCAAAATGTTTTTAAACTTTGAACTTTTTTAAATGTAAAAAATACATTTTTCAAATTTTATTTCTATTGTTTTAAATTTAATATAAATTAATTGTTGTGTTAAAGATACAATAAACTGTATATAACGTTATATATTATATTATTTATATTAACAGCGCCCATTTATATGTTATCGCTTCAGTATTGTACAATTTTCAATTTAGTTTAAGGGTTTTCAGCAAGCCAACTAGTATATAACCAGATAATAAAGCAGAAAACGACCGCGCAGTTAAAAGTTGTAGATTATTATTTCTAGAGATAACACTTTACTGTTCGTATAGGTGTAAAATTTCAATACACTATGTTCAGAATAGCAGCATTGGTCAATTATATTTCAGCGTATCGATAAAAATGATTAGATTTTTTAGCGTAATAAAATTTGCACGTATACACGAAAAATAAAATAATAATAGAACAAGTCATCAGTTTTTAATAAAGCATTTGAATTCGCTAAAAGTATGCAACTTTTTATTGAATAAAATAATAATTAAATAATAAATACTTACTACATACTACTTTATTTATAAATTTTATTTTATAAAGTAAAAAAATATTTGGTACAGAAAGATTAATAAACATTGTAGGTAAAAATATAATAAGCTGCTAAAATGGATAATCAAAAAAGCTGAGTCTTCTTTGAATTCTATACCACGTATTACTCTAATCTCTCTTTTTTGTACATTGGCAAGTGTTGCAATATGACTCCTGCTTAAAATTCCATAGCAAATATTAGATTGATAATAATGTTTTAGAAAATTTCAACTAGATTCTATGAAAGATATATAAACTTAGGTATTTTATTTCTTACATATAGCGTATGATTGTGCAAATAAGTTTGCTATCCGCTGTTTATATTTTACGTGCCTGTTTTATACATAGAAACAATTATATGTTATATACTGTTTAAACTCAGTTTATTTGTCAAAAATCACTGAGAAGCGTTTGTGTATGAACCATATTCTCTGTAAGACTATTAATATTTTTCAGTTTTTAAAACCGCTCTTGTGATACCTTTGCACAAAAAGGATTGTAAATTAAATATTAGTAACTACCGAACAATACCTATTCTATCGTATGTTTCAAATGTTTTTGAAAAACTGATAGCTCAACGAGTTTTTTGTTTGTTTTTAGAAAAGTATAAACTTCTTCATCCTGCACAGCATGGGTATAGGGTTGATAAGTCAGTAGAAACAGCGTCGATTGAATACTTTTGTTTCATATATAGTAAACTTCATAAAGGTCAATATGTAGTTACACTTTACTTTGATATGACAGCTGCATTTGACACGTTAAACTTAAATTCATCATTAAAAAACTAAACGTTTTAGGTTTTCACACTGTTGGCAGTTTATAATACTATATTATAACATACAGGTATTATATTGGTGTTTAACAATATATAAAAGACCTGAAAAAGTATTTCTAACTTTAAATCACACATTGATGTAAATAGTTTGGCAGTTTTAGCAACTTTTGAAATGTTTAGTAACTTGTTGACAAAAGTAGTAAATTTATTGAAAGTTTAAAATACATAATATTATAGTAGTTTTTTGACAGATTAGAACACAATTTGACATAGTATGCATTTTAGTAAATTACTGTAAATTGTTAACAGTTGTAGTAACAGTTTAAAATCTTGTTTGACAGATCTGGAAAATTTATGCAAACTTATTATATTGCTAAAACCTATTTGACAGTTTTAGTAACTTTGACAGATGTAGTTATATTTTTGACACTTTAGTATTTTTTTGACAAATGTAGTTTGACAGTATTTTAGGGATTTGAAGTATTATTTTACACGTTAGGTTAGGTTAGCTAGATTTTTGTCAACATAAATTATTATTGTAAAATGTAATCTTTTGACGTTTGTTAGTCAAAAATATTTTGAAATCTTAAAATAAAAGTAAATTTGTTGCATTAAACTTATTTATTGCATCAACCGAGTTGCTGCCGGTATAAGCAGCACCCTCTTGCCAGCCAACAGCTTTGGGTAAAGGAGCTGGCAGAAGTAGAGCAATTCCTTGCCTCAAGAGTGAGAAATTACTCCCAAAGACGAATGAACCGACAAACTGGTCAATGGCGTAGTAATGCAAAAAGAAACGGGAAACTACTGCATTAAAGGTCTCTAAGACATCCTTAGTACAATCATCATTATGACGGACAAAACTAAAAACGGCCTCGATTGGCGTCTTTTAAATGGGACAAGGGTGCAAAGAATCTTTGAGTCCAGATTAGAAAAAAACAGTACACTACAGCGCAAAAACGCAACAAAAAAGACTAAACCAACAAAAATAGACACGTGGAACGTGCAAAGTGCATATGAAGATAAAAAAATTCACAACACTATGCAAGAAATGGATAAGATAAATATAGAAATTAGAGGGATAAGTATAAGTACTAGACCATTGCATATACTTTGCAGGTAACGACGAAAAACAACATCAAAATGGGGTAGCCATCATAGTAACCCGAGATGTCAAAAGCTCAGTCAAAAATGTAATATTTCATTCAGAATTCAGACAAAATCATAATGGTTCAACTGGAAGCAAAGCCATTTAACATAAACATCGTACAGGTATACTTTCCAACTACAAAGATGACACAGAAGTAGAAAAACTGTATGAACAGATAGAACATGTCCTAAAATTAACCAAAGAAAACGAGGTTACACTAGTAATGAGAGATGTTAATGCTAAGGTTAGGCAAGAAATAGAATAGTTGGACCTTATAAACTTAGGTCACGGAATGATAGAAGGGACAGGTTTGTCTAATTCTGTAGTAAAAAAAAACTTGTTATAACAAATACGTTTTATAAACTTCCCAAAAAGCGTCTATATATTTGAACATCACCAGCAAATACAACTCAAAAAGTAGTCAGAAACCAAATTGACTATATAACTATCATGCAGAGATTTCAAAACAGCATACAATCTGCAAAAACATATCTAGGAGCAGATGCAAACTCTGATCACAACCCTCTTGTGGCATCATTTAAGACCTAAAAAGATAACAAAGAAACAGCAATTACAAGACCCAATATACGACTTAAGGAAGGTGAGAGAAGACGTTAATCTCAGAAGAGATATAACCAACTCAATAACCAAAAGTTTTGAAACAATAAACACAGGAGATCTAAACGTAGAGCAAAAATAGGAAAACATCAGAAACGTATGTGGTGCTATAATTAAAAAAACATGTTCTAAAAAAGAGATGCAAAAAACATAAAAAGTGGATGACAAGTGACATTTTAGAAATAATAAATAATAGAAGGATGCTTAAAGGAAAAAACCAAAAAAAAAATACAATAAACTAAATAAAAAAATACAAAAAAAAATCAGGAATGCTAAGGAAAAACTGATAAGAGCTGAATGTCTAAAAATAGAAGAACTACAAAAGAAACATGATTACTTTAATATGCATTTAAAGATAGAGAAAGCCGCGAGTACTGGAAGAAAAGGAGTACATAAAAGACTTGTTGATAAAAGTGAAAATAAAATTACGGACACCAAAAAAAAATCAATGTGAAAAGACTATATACACAAGCTTTTTAAAGATGCATGTCTGGAGAATCATGGTATAAAGAACGCTTACACTGGATTTCTTAAAATTATACACTGCCGTATATACCAACCATGCAAAGACCATATTGACGAAACGCAATTTGGTTTCAGGAATGCGTTGGGTACCAGGGAGGCACTGTTTGCACTTAATGTATTAATCCAGAGATGCAGAGACGTTAACTACTAAAGAGACTAAAGCACGGGAAATATGAGGCAACATTGTTTAACATATACTCAGAAGAAATATTTAAGGAGGCGCTGGATGAAGTGGAGGAAAGAATATCGATCAACGGCGAGATAATTAACAACTTAAGGTATGCGGACGACTACAGCTCAAGGACTTCAGCTAATGATGCATAAGATCAAATTAGTCAGCAAAAAGTACGAAATCGATCTCAATCTCAAAAAAACTAAATAAATGTTTGTCAGTAAAGATAATCCATTACAACGGACAATACTTCTCAACAACAAAACCATAGACCAAGTGAACAAATACACATATCTAGCCACATGCGTGAATAAACTCTGGAATCATTTAGTAGAAATCAAATGCAGAATAGAAAAAGCAAAAACAACATTTATCCAGATAAAAAAAATTCAACAAATAATAATAAAATACTTGAGTATCAAAATGTTGCGCTGCTACGCTTTCTCAACACTAATGTACGGCGTCAAATCTTAAACCCTATTAAAGAATACAGAAAAAAACTGGAAGTTTTCAAACTATGTACATATCGTTGTACCCTAAATATCTCAGGTTCTGCAGAGAATGGGCAAGGAACAGGAAGTATTTAAGCTGTGAAGGTTAGGAAATTGGAATATCTCGGGCAGTAATGAAGCATAATGATAGATACAGAATACTCTAACTGATTCTGGAAGAAAAGGTGATGGGAAGAAAAGGCCCTGGGAGACGCGGAATTTTATGGCATAAAAATCTACGCCAGTAGTTTGACTTGACATTGCTGCTACTTTTTTGCAGTGCAGTGGACAAGAAGAAAATTGTGATGATGATTGCTAATATCTGGAGCGGATGAAGCACATAAAGAAAAAAAGAAAATGTTTGACAGATAAAGTAATTTTTTGACAATGTTACTACATACATTATTATTAATTTATAATAAAGTTTGACATATCAGGCAAATGATAGGCATTTTAGTACATTGCTGTAAATTGTTTGACTGTTTTAGTAACTTTTTGAACTTTTGAGTAACTTTTTGACAGATGTCAGTTTAAAAAAGAATTTGACAATTACATTATTTATTGTTTGCTTCTAAATAAGCTTTTTTCAATATTACTAGTTCCGCTACTAGATGTAAATATACATACAAACATTAGGTTAATAATATTGGTAAATACATATAGTATATATAAAAAAATTATAACATGCACCTTATATTTGCATACAAAAAATTATAAACTATTTTAGTTTTAAATTGAAAGTTGTTATTGTTGTTATATATAATAATAAATGTGGTAGTCTTAACCTCTGGCGTCTGTAATAGAATTTAAAAACTGTAGTAAGTTTTAAGAATGTATATAATATTTTTGATCAATAATTCATATAATTAAGTTAAAGAATTATTGATTTTTTTAAATGCAAATTGCCGTTGTAGTATAAATTAATTATTATAGTGCTTTAATAATTACATATTAGTATTATTATAAATTTATAAGCTGAAATTTCTTATTTAAGCATTTCCTTTTTTTATAAAAGTATCTAATTAAAACAAAGAGTTAGGTTATGTTTACATTTAATAAAATTATTATTAAGTTATTAATAAAACAAACATAGTTGTACATTAAAATTAATCTTCTATTTGTTGCTAATGTTACATTATTTGTTGTTATAAAATCTATTTGTTGTTAATTATTTGAACTAAATTAGAAAATATTATATAATTATCTTCAAGAAACTGTTAACTTTATCAAAATGTTATAAAATCTTAAATGATAAATTTTAAACAAGTAATTTATTAGCTTGTGTAGTTATTATTTATTAGAGCAATAATACAAGTATTGCAAATACGATAAGCTGTTTCTAAAATACCAACAAATAAACTCAGTTTAAAAAAATTAAATATGCAACAAGAATGAAAAAATATAACTTGTGAAGTAGTCAATAATTTTTTTAAGACAGTATGTTCTTAATCGCTACTTTCTTGCACCTACACCTACATATTTTATTATTGAAACTATTCTGCTATTATTTTATGTCATACTAATGTACATTTACGCGAGGTATGAGTCTTTACTTTAAAATAAATATAGCTTGCTTTTTACTAGAATTGAAATACGTAATCATTGTATAAACAGCACATTTAAATAGTTTAAAATTTTTAACAGATTAATAAAATATTTTTGTATGAATAATATTAATAGAAAAGTAGTTTAGATTAAAAATAACTAAAATTATTAAATCTATTTAGCTAAACAATAAGACGTTTTTATTTTTTTTTGTTAATTTAGACATCTTTTTAGTTCTTATGCAAGTAAGATTCAAACATAAATTATGTTTTGATAAATAAAAGCTATTGTAATTATACTAATATAAGATAGTTGATTATCATGTTGTGTATTTGATCTACTAAAAAATAAAAAATAATAAACGATTTATTTAGTACCTAATCAATTTGCACATGTGATAACCATTCTTCCATTACGGCACACTGATAAGCATGGCACATTATCGTGTTCACTTCACTAACGTATATAGGTATCAATGAACCAGGAATTAAGCTCAAGACCAAAATCTCTGCGCGTTCATTGAGTGTGTATACATTCGGTATCCGTTCTGAATCGAAAATACCATTCCGTTAAAGTATTATGTACACAGGAAGATTATTTACTGCAACGTTATATATCACTTTGCATGTAGAAATGTGGAGTATTCAGCTGCATTGGAAACTGTATAAATATTTACAGGCAAGATTAGTCCGTAATAGTCACAAATAAGCTGCTAATACTTATGTGAATTATTTATAAGCTTCGTGTACATTTCAATATATTCTACAATTTAATTATGTACACAGTTAACCTACATGTTATTTACACTTTGTATCATCAATAAATATTTTATGATTATTTCTTAATAAAATTATAAAAATATGTGCTTTACGTTAAACAGTAGTTGTTATTTATTTAAAATAATTTAAAAACTTTTTTTTTTCAGTTATTTTATAAATTAGTAATTGTTAAAAAGATTATGATTGTACTTTTTATGTTAAAAACTTATTAAAAATATGTATTATACACTTTATGATAACTTTAATGAATGTTTTAACATTAAAAGCAAGTTAATCATTTCTCATTGTATTCATGTTATATGTGTAACAAATATGTTCATAATAAATTAAATTAAATAAATGATTTAGTCAATTAAATAACTAAGGTATGTACCTACGGTGTAAAAGATGATCATTTAAGTCGATGTAGTATTTATGCTTTTCAAATAAATCGGTAATAGCATCCTTGATTGGATTGCCTTCTAATATACACATCTTGTATTACGTTGCAAAGTCAACCAATCCTCTCAATTGATTTTCTTAAACATAGTGACATAATATTGACAAGTCGTTTACGGAATTGCTGTTGGCATTTATTGATTGCCGTCATATATGTATATATCAATAAATTTTTATACATCGTATTAGTCAATTTTTAATATAATTAAATACTGATATGCCAAAAACATAAACTAGCAAAATTTTTGTTAATTATTATTATTAAAGTAAGCTTTGGCAGTCAATCAAATAAAGAATTATGTTTACTGTCAGAGAAATGTCACAGTTATTTAAAGCTTTGGTAATACTAAATATAGTGTTGTTTATAATCGATGTACACTTATTTGCTGAAATTATGCTGCGCCTATTCTACAATTTGTGTCCAAAATATATGTTTGAGTACTAATTATGGATATAAGCGGAAAATTTTAAGCATAAAATATTCATGTTTTAGTTACTTTGTTTAATAAAATGATACATTATATTGTAATAATAAATTGTTAATTAAATATATTTACTAGTTTGTTAGATTTAGTTATTTCAAATTGCATTTAATATGCAACTTTTAATTAGTTAGCACATTAATCATAAATAATATGATGTACATGATTCTGATTTAATTAATAGCGTTAAACCAAACTGATTTATTTAGTGTCATTATAGATAGCAGCATAACCAACGCTTTAACTACGTAGGAAAGCATGCATAATTCTCAGCCATAAAATTAACTACTTGTTGAAACTATTTGCTCTCTACTTACTCAAATACTCTTCACACCTTCGCAATTACAAACTTTTCCACCAAAAAGGTTAATTGACTATTTTTTCTTCATTGATCAATATATTCAATAAAAATTAAATATTTTAAAACACTTTACTGTAGTACACTCTTTTATTGCATTTAGATTTAATTTTATCATTTTATATTTTGTTATGCTGAACGAGTATTCAAAGTCCAATTAGAGTTAATGCAGTAATTACTTTTCTATATGGGAAGAATTTTTATTTCTTGTCGTGAACATTGAATAAACTTCTATATGGTATTATTAATTTTTATTACAGAAATTCGCAAACCTAATAATCTCCACGATGTTGCGAACCTTCTAGAGACATTAATGAATGTTATTGTCCTTCCAGTGAGAATAAAAGGAGCTTATAAGAAAGGCTTCGATATGTGAAAGATAAGAAGCTTAAAAAACTGAAATTGAAAATTTAAATTGATTTTATACTTACAATAGAAAATTCTTATTAATGAAAAATTATTATTATTAGTAAAAAAAGACATTGTTTTATTTTATTTTTCTCTAGAAATTTCAAGTTAATAAAAGCTTTTTCCATTAAGAAAATTAAGTTTTTAAATGCCAAGAAGGTTATTTATGTTTTTAAGGAGTATTTCATTTTGTAATGGATTTATTAGACTTTATATTAAATAATTAAACAAAATGCCGTGTACCATCTGCTGTAGCATTAAATGCGAACTCGGCTTGTGCAATACAGTATCTATGAAATTTATATGCAAATAGAAAATAAAGACAAAAGCAAAAAAAAAAACGCTCAAAATAAGACGACGCAATTTCTATTTCTATTTTCATTTTATTGTCACATTTAATTTAATTTTTAAAACAATTAAAAATTTAAATACAGTTTCAACTTGATATATTCATATTTAAATCTAACATTAATAAATAAATGGTAGAATTAAAAAACTTAATTAGAAAACGGGGTATGTTAAAAAGAATGTGTTTGAGAATGAGACTGCAATAATAGAACTAAAAATTAGATTAACGCGCTTTACAAATATTATTGATCATTACAAATTAGTTTATCAAAATAAATTAATCACGGAGAACGCAACATTAAAAGATGTCTAGAATTACTGCAAAACACTTGAGGTTGCATACTATAAAGCTATTGCAAAGGTAATAGTATTTATAAAAAGTATATCAACGTTTTCATTAACATCAGCGCCAAGTGAAACTCTCAACATTCTTAGCACAAATCAAACTGCTTGCTATTGTGTGCCAAAACTCAAAAGCAATTACTAGACCTGGTATAAGTTTTAAGACGCATTTCATGCAACAAAAATTTATTATTTAATAGCGGTCTTAGAAAGCAACGCTGCTAACTGGTAATAAGTAAAAGTTTGGACTAGCTTAAAAACTCAATTAAAACAATAAACTAGTGTTGCTTATAACACAAAACAATGTAATTGATGTTTAGTTTGCAATTTTGCCTTTAATTCTTAGAATGCCGTCAAAATAAGAACTTGTAGAACAATTTTAGAATACAATTAAAAATAGATGAAGCATTACCTAAAGTATTTTGAATAAACAGACAACTGTTAGGAAGGTTGGTAGCCTCAGAGAAGATTCAAAAATTTGTAAACAAAAAATGGCGAAGACAATTTAACAACCAAGACCAAATTAGCCAGCACAAAGCCGCAAAAAATTGAACTGCTTACAACCGTGTCTGTCAAACATTTAAAACAGTTGGTATTAGGTGCATAATAGTTAAAACTCAACGTCGGTAAATACTTAAAAATCATCAAAAAAAAGTTTAATTTTGAAAAACAAAAGTATTTCCCATTTAATCGTTTGCAAATGCCTAGAAATATCATATTTTACACAATCAACATTTTGAAGACAAGTTCTGATGTAAAATATAAGCAAAACAAAATATTAAAATGTTGCACATTGTGATGTCCAAAAATGGCATTGCTCAATCCCAGTTTAAATCAAGTGATCTTGCCATTAACCAATAAATGTATAAAAACATTGATTGAGGAAAGTCTTGTTTCCATTTATTGAAAAACATCATTCTGACGGTCAAAACTTTTTTTAGCCAACAAGGCGTCTAAAAAAATACTGAAATTTCTGACGAATAACAATATACTTTTTGTGAAATTAAAAATTTGCAACGTTGTGTAATTGAATTTTTTTTGAGAAATGATCATAATTATTGAACTATATCTATTCCAAATAAGGAATTGCAGATAGTAAATTAGTAATAACTGTTGCCCCTCAAAATGATATTTGACTTCATAGAAGTACATATCATATTGCTTATTTATTGTGAATATTCATTGTAAACAGTCGCAGTTTCTGTGTCGCAAAATAAATCTATTACAAAGTTGGTTTTTAGTGAAATTTAATTATCAAGTTTAACATCAATGTAATCGCAAGAATGTGCTGTATCTGCACAAATAAAGAAAAACTGTTTTCATAAACAGCAATCTGAAATGTTTAACAAAATGTGTTAAATTTATAACAACATTAGTGAATGACATTCATAGTTAGATAAAAATAATTTATTAACAAAACTAATGGAAATGCAGAAACCTGATAAACTTAAAAATCCCGTCAAGTATAAAGTGTCATATGCTGAAACTACAAAATTTATTTAAGAAACTTTAGCTTGTATTATTGTTAAGCCAAATAATAAAGATTCAAAAAATACAAAACAAGATATAATAAATAAAATAAACCCAAAAAATCTGTTTGCTGGCATACAATTTATTAAGGAGGTTAAAGAAGGAGGAGTAATTTTACAAAGCGACAGTAAAATGTCAACAGAGAAAATATTACAAGAAGTCTAGCAAAAACTACCAAATTACCAAGTATCAACAACAACACCTAAAAACCCTCAAATTAAACTGGTCAAATTAAAGGAACACATTGATAAGCAAGAGTTAATTGAATGCATAATAGCACAAAATATAATATTATCGTCTGAAGACAACACTCAGGTAAAAATAATAAAACAAAAAAGAATTAATACATTTGCCATACTAGAAATGAAACCGGAAATATATCACAAAATTATATTAGAAAAACATTTATATGTAGGACATAATAGATGTCGTGTTTACGATCATGTAGATTTAGTGCGATGTTATAAATGCTACCTACGGTTTTAATCATTTTGCAGGAAAATGCACGGGAAAGAAATGTTGCTCAGTATGTGCAGTAGAAAATCACATTTATACTGATTGCAAAGCTGATTTTATGAAATGTGTCAACTGTGCTAAAGATAAAACTATAAATGATATCAACCACTCGGCGATGGATCCAAAATGTCCGACATTTAAAAAAAGTCTTCAAATGCAAAAACAGCAGATTAATTACTACACAGAATAACAATTACAAGATGAACAACAAAACAAAAAACCTACTTTACATATCAATAAAATGTAAGTAACTCTAAACTTCAAACAATCACTCTATACAATCAAAATATATAATATCTTTTGACACTCTTCTCAGCATAGTTTAAAATGATAAAACGTGCAATATTATTACTCTCTGTGAACATTGGCAGTCTGATGAACAATTAATTAATTATAATATCCCTGGTTTCAAAATGATTTCAAGCTTACTGTCGACAAAAAAAATGAGCATGGTGGAGTTGCGGTTTATGCCCGTCAACACTTATCCAACATCATCAGAATGGACGTAAATAAATTGTCTTCCCAATATGTGATTGAACTAGCTGGAGCAGACGTAATAGTAAACATATTTTAAATAACAATTATCTCTGTATATCGCCCATCGAGTGGCAATGTTGCGTATTTTATAGAAATATTTCATGAAATGTTAATTAGGCTGTTTCAAATAATTCAAGTTACTTTATCTGTGGTGATTTTAATATTAATTTTAAAGAAACTGTAAAAACACAGCTGATTTTATTTCACTCTTAAATTCATTCAACGCCACACCATTAATTAACAAATACACTCGAGTTACTAGCACATCCAAAACATGTATAGATAACATTATATCAAACTTACCTTACAATGTTAATAGTAACAACATAAGATCACACATTGGAAATCATTATATGCAAAAAGCAAGTTTTTGTATTAAGTATTTAGAATGCAACATTTTTTTTTACAAACGAATCATAAATGAAACAACTTTAAAAAGTTTTGTAAACCAACTTAGTGCCAAAAATTGGCAGAGCGTTGAGAAGATTACTGATGCAGGTATACAATGGTCAGCATTTACAAATATATTTTTATTGTATTATAATAGTTCTTTCCCTAAAAGGAAAATTAAATTTAACCACAATAATTTTAATTTTAATGATATTCTTGAAGTAGCAATACTTAAAGATGAGTTAATGTTAACCAAATGTTATGTCTGAATATGATAAAAGTTATCTAAAACCTATAATTTAAAAAAGAATAAGTATAACAACCTTATACAGACACTCAAAAAACAGTCATACTGTAATGAGATCTTAAATAGTGACAACAAATCCAAAATTACCTGGAAAATTATTCATGAGCATACTACAAACAAAAATGATGTAAACTGCTTTGACTGTTTTGGAAGTAACTATAAACAGACAGCAAATAACTTTATTAACTATTTCTCTACAGCTCCACAAATAATATTAAACAAAATTTCAACTATTTCTTGTGATTTGAGTACAATATCACAAAACAACTAATTCAGCTGAACTAATTTAAATTGTGAATGATCTAAAAAACACAAATACTGTTAGTATTGATGACATTTCTGTTAATGTAATTAAGATTGCAATACCTGTTATTGCTGGTATTTTATGTAAAATAATTAACAACTGTTTTGAACAATTACATTTTTCTAATGAACTTAAATATTCCATAGTTAAACCAATATTTAAAAAAGGAAACAAAAACATGTATAAAAATTATCGACCAATAAGTATTTTAACAAATTTTTCAAAAATTATAGAGAAAGCATTATCTAATAGAATTGTAACTTTTTTAATTCTAATAATATTATAGATTTGAATCAGCATGGTTTTGTTAAATCTAGATCAACTGATACAGCAGTATTTCAATTTAGAACTCAAATTCGTACGGCCTTAGACAATCATGAAATGCCATTGGGCATTTTTCTTGACTTGTCTAAGGCATTTGATATCATATCACATGATATACTACTTGCCAAAATATATAAATATGGAATACAAAGTGTGGGATACAATCTTATAAAATCATATATAACTAGACAAAAACAAAAAGTAGTTATTTAAAATAAAACTGGAATCTCTTTTGAATTAAAATACTCCGAAATGAATATTGGGGTGCCGCAAGGGAGCATTATGGGACCGCTTCTGTTTTTGGTGTACTTTAATGATATTAAAAACATTTTTAAATAACATAAAATAATTATTTACGCGGATGACACAAATATTCTTATATGCAGCAAAAAATTACCTGATTTAATAACTAAAACCACTATTTTGTACTCACATTTAAAGATTGGCTTATCCAAAATAAATTATTTTTAAATGAAAATAAAACAAAATTATTGATTTTTAGAACTTTTAGAAGCAATACAACCTTACCCGAACTGCTAACAGTTGGTAATAATACTTATAATGTAAACTCTGACTGCAAGATGTTAGGCCTACAACTTGATCAACATCTAACCTAGAAGCTACATCTTAAAGAATTAAATAAAAAATTAAACAAGACAATATACATGATGCGATCTATAAAATGTCAATCAAAACACAATGCGCATACTTTATTATAGTAACTTCTATCTTCTAAGTTCAGAGATTCTTGCAGAAATATCTTTAGACATAATAGTATATTGACACTACCTGGAATATTTATAAACAAGTGTCTCAAGTTTATATTCAAAAATAAACTGTATTTCTCCAATGAAGAGATAAATCATACCTGCAATACTCGATTTAAAAAAAATACTTACAAATACCCCAAGCATAACTTAAGCTTAACAAAAAAATTGGCATTGTATACCTGCATCAGTTTTTTTAACGCACTTCCATCAAAATATTGTAATATTAATAATTTGCTCTGTTTTAACAGAGAAATAAAACAACTTTTAATTAATATAGAACCATATGATGTAAACAAATGTATGGAATACTTGATAAAATTGTGATCAATTGTATTTTACTATTTTTTATACAATTATTTTAATCTGTACGTATATTGTTTATATTAATCTGTAATACATCTGTATTTTTTAAACTTATGTTGATAAACTAATGTAAATGTAATGTAATGTAATTGTACCTAAATGTTTAATTAATGTATTTGTTTCATTTGACTTTTATACATTATTGTCATGTTGTATGTAGCATTACCCATGTGAAATAAATGATTATTATTATTATTATTATGTGTCTGTCACAGGACAAAACAAATTAATAAAATGCAATCAATGTTTTGCTAAATTTTGGGTTGCAGAGTAACTTCATAACTAGTTGCAGTCAAAAACCTAAAAGAGAACATAAATCCAATTAGCATTAAGCGTAATAGAAATTAACAAATATTAAACAAGTATATATAAAAAAAAATGCAAATTCTTAATCAATTAGATATAATTTTTTTTCAAAAGTTATTTCAAATTAATACTAACCCGTAAGAATTTACCAACAAAATATTTCTAACTAAATCAAATATTAATTAATCAAAGAAGGTACATTGATAAATGCTAGTAAATTTTTGATCACAAATTTCAATAATACAAACTAAATTAAGTAAAAAAACCTATTTTAAAAAATTACAAAAAAAAAAAAATTGGATAGTAGCAACGCCAATAAAGAGTATTGCATCCAACCATGTACTATGTAACTTTAATAAAAACGTTTTGGTGATTAGATTAAAAAAATGTTCACTATTAGAAAAGGTGTACGGTGAAAGTATTATATATTATTATGTTTTAAACATGTAGGCCTAAAAATTGCATCAAATTTGTTATTCATTTTATTGCAATTTAGACAACATGCAATTAAATTATTACCTGATATTAGTAAAATGTATTTGTTTATAAATTAAATGCATTAATGTACAGTAGCATAACGTTAGTTTTTTTAGCCAAGACGTGTTTAAATAATTATCAATAGAAAACTTTCATAGATAATTTTTATATAGATTGATTTTTTTATCGAGTTGCAATAATAAAAAAGAAGCATTTATAATTTGTAATCAAGTTTTAAAAATATTAATGGAAAAATGCTTGTCATATACACCAGAAGTATTAAAAAAGTCACAAATGATAAAAACAAATTTAAACAAAATGCTTATTGGCAAGAATAATACTATAAACGATAGGTTTATTTTGGAAATCAAATCAAGATAATTTAAGATTTTGCGTGCATAATAACAATAATAAGCACAAGGCTACTACTAACTAAAGAAAATATTCTATCAATTATTAGTCAGTCAACTTGGGTTAGAGGCATGTACCATTAAAATTAATATATAAGAAAAGATTTAATTGAGACAATGTCATTTCAAGTTGTATATTAAACTAGTATACAGATTTGCATAATCAGTTGCAAGAAATTAGCAACTTAAAAAATACCAAGACGCGTTTTAATTTGTAACTGCATAAAAGTAGAATTGTATGGTTTTTCATATGCGTCTGAGAAAATCAAAAGCAGCTTCGTTAAAATTTACAACAATTCCAAAGTTATGTGCTGCACTAATATTAACAAAATAATAATTAAGTTTAAAATTTGATCAAATTATGTTTTCAACTAGCCGTTATTTGCATTTATTTTAATGTAAGTACATTAAAAGTTTTTGTTGCAAATCGAGTGTCCTAAATTCTAGAATTAACAAATCAATCTCAGTAGAGTTAAGTGTCAACAAGCAGTTCTCTAGTAGCACTAGTATCAAGGGGTATTACACTAGTTGACGTATTTTAATGTAAATTTGTTAAAAAATATAAATTTGATCTGTACATTTGGGTTTTAGGAGTCTAAAACTCAAAAAATCTGCATAAGTAAGCTTATTTTTCATCTCTTACAAATATACATTTAGCAGCGTTCAAAAGAATTATATGCCAAATATTATTAAAAATTTGAGTTTTGGAAACAATTCTACGTAAAAAATATTCAGTGTTGTGTTTATCTGGCATAAAAAAACTTATCTAAAAAAAAAATTTGAATATTTTTACTTTACTTAAAAAATAAATCTTTTTAAAAGATTATTTGGCTTATTTTTTTTTAAGCTTGTTTCAGAAGACATTTTTTGTTGCTTCAACCAAATTTGGGCAATTTTATTCTTTGTTTGATAGTTTTTGCGGCACAAATTTAGACTAGATCTACCGGCGTCAAATCTTGAGAATATTATTATTTTTGGCATTCAAACATAAATACGCCCGGCGCTCATCAAAATTTAATAAAAAAGTTTTAAACCACACCGTAGTGTGTTTATAATATTTTTTGTGAATATGAAAAAATAATTAATTTTTAACGCATTTTTTGCCTAAAAATTTTGTAAAAATTTTGTTTTAGATAGACTTTTCTACGGCCGATGAGCACTACTCTAATTATTTTCTCTGTAGAATTGTCTTCAAAATTAAAATTTTTAATATTTGGTGTATTGTTCCTCTAAACGCGGCTAAACGTGCATTTGTAAGAGATAATCTGAAGAATAGGCTTACTTTTGCAGATTTTTTGAGTTTAAGATCACTAAACCTCAAATAATAAAAAGCTAAAAAATGTTCCTTTTTGTTCTGCTTGAGACTGAGAACAAAAAAAATAGTTTTATGGCTTTTGCGGCTTATAGAAAAGGTATAGACTTGAAATAGCGCCAAATTTGGATTCTTAGGAAAATTTCTGATTGATTTTACTAGTAATTTTTTTTGTTGAGTTTTGTTGCGATTTTTAAACAAAAATTGCAATTTTTCAAAATCAAAGTTAGAAAACGTCAAAAAAACTAAAAAAAATCCTAGATTTTTTATATTTGATAACTTCATGAACCGATAAAAAAACTACTACTACGTAGTACACTGTTTTTGACAAGCATATTAGACTAACTTATAAAGACGCGCTAATGTCGTACCCTAAATAGGCAACTTAGCTAAAACGTGAGTATACCAAGCATATTTTTTAAAACTTAGTGAAGTAGATTTTGTTTTTTTTTTCTAAACTAAAAATGGTGCTAAAACAAATGTTATAAAATGTTATTTAGCTGTATTTATGTTTTGCAACCAGGACAGTTCACATAGAAATTGGGCCAGATAGCACAACAAATGTTTTTATCGATAGATTAAGACGTTTCATAGCTTGGGAAATTAATTTAGAAGCATGCTCTTTAGTGGTAGAGCAAGGATTTTTGGGCCCCACCGCAAAACATTAAAAAGGGCCCATAAACATAGACAATTAAAAAAAAAAGTACCATTTTGTCATTTATTTAACTTTTATTTTGTAAATTTTGTATTTTGGGGGCAGGTTTTAAAATAATTGTCGGAGAGCCCCCTATGTTTGTGGGCTTTTCCGCATTGCAGACTCTTACTTACAGGTAGCTCCGCCCCTAATGCACTTGCAATTGACGGTATAACTTGGCAGTTTAATTTTTCAAAGTCTCCACATTTTGGTGACTTTTGGGAGACATGGGTGCGCACGGCAAAATTTTACTTAGAACGGGTTATGGAGAACAGTAGGTATTTACTTACAAAGTTTTTAATAAGCTTTGTTGTTAAGTTAATGTTTTTTTTTTAATATTACTTCTCCTAACAAACAATCCAAATAGTTTAAATACTTAGTTTTTTATTTTTTTTTTTATTAGAAAAATATAATCTAAATTAGTAGGTTGAGTAATTATCAACTCATAAAAAAAAAATTTAGCAATATTAGACTCGTTGGAAAAAAAAATTATATCAACTACAACCAAGACAAAAATAAAAATCAGAACAAGCAACTCACTTAGTAGTAGGGTTAATTTCTGGGTCGAATAGTAAAACTGTGTCGTGTTGCAGACGTCCTCACACGGTGAGCAAATTTTTTAAAAAGTTTTTTCAGTTGCCGGTGGAAGAATAAAGATTGTGAAGTATGCGGTCTTTTAATTTGTTAGTATTCTAGTTAGAATTAAATATTGGCTTAAATAATCTCTTAAAAATAATGGCGGCGAGACGCCACTTTATATGTAAAAAAATCAAGTAAACAGTAAAAAAAAATATTCTGTTTATTAATATTTAATGTGCTAAAAGTGTATTTTTTGCTAGAGACATGTCTCGATGTCACAACGATATCATAATTATGAAAATGTAATAATTTTAATATATTATATTTGTTATTTAAAGTCAAATGTAATTTGTTTTGTTTTCAAAATACATATTTTATTAACTAAACTTTATAATTTTTATAATTTTTAAATGATCATCATATCAATAATAATATTTAAATTTTAAAAACTTTTTGTTACTATTATTTTTTACTAAATAATAGACATATTTCTTGTACTTACTTTGATATATGACAACCGATTACAACAACTTTATTTTGATTTATTTGTTTAGGACGGTTATTTAGGGTTTAGGGTTGTCATTTCTTAAAGAAATTTATTACTATTAACTGAAACAAAAAACATTCAGATACGATTTAATCAATAAATCGTTTTTTTTGTTAAGTGGCCGGCTTATTCTAAATCGAGGAAATAAAAAAAACAACTGCGAACGCTCGGCGATGATCTATTTGATATTCAGCAAATCCAGGCATGCAAAAATCCTCATGTTCCAACTTACCCTACATATTTTAAATTTCAGCCGGACGCTTTATGGAAACACGTCTCTGTGTTATTTCGACGCAGATTTTGCGCTAATGTTTGATAACAATAGTGTTCGTGGATTTGTGTTATCACACGTACGTCTTGTGCATACAATGTGTACAAAATTTGATTAAAAATTGAGAACAGAACATTGAGCGCAGTTTTATTTTAATAAAATCCTCATTTCAATTAAATTGAATTGCAAATAACGTTACACAAACAAAAATTATTGATCAAATAGGATTATGATTCATTTATTTGAATGAAATTATTTAATTAATTAACTCAAATATTTAAACATATTAAAACATACTGTATATTAATACCGTAATAACATTTAATAAATTTATATTTTATTATCTGTATTGAATGTTCGTTATTATATGCTATGATCAAGTTCATTTAAAAACATTAAACTAGTTACCTACACGATGTGTTTGAAAGTGAAACAAGTAGGCATATTATATCATTGTACTACTAATGTTATTTATGCTAGTGCCTTAATTTATAAACAATTTTAAGCAAAAGATTTAGTCTTACAAGTTAAAAATATATCTTATTCGTTGTAGTGCAAATTATTAATTATTACAAATAAAATATATATTATAAACTAACTAATGTTTTGCTATCCACAGTAAATTGGTGTTTATCGTTTATCAATTAATGCTTTTAAATTAATAGTGTAGCAGTAGTTTCCACGTAAATGACAAAAGTTTCACACCCAAGGTAACTTAAAAACGTATTTGTGTGCAGGCGGGATGTGTATTTAAAGTTTTGCGTGTATGGAACTGCAAACGCGCTTCGAGTTCCTTTTATCAACTTATAACTCACAATATTCCGTAAAATGCTCAATTTGTTGGTAAACTTTCTTATTATTCCAATTGAAATGAAACTTCTCTCACTGTTTCTTCTAAACGTGACACGAAACCGAGATGTTTAATGCGCCGCAACGGCATTCAACAGATTGCATTGGATAAACAACCCTTTAAGTTTCTATTCATCTATGTAACTATTCTGTCTATTTAATAATCGGTATTAATTTGCTCTAAGACAAAAATTGAATAAGAAACTGTAAATTTGAATCATAATTAAAATTTAATTGGCAACAAATTGAGTGAATGTAATGGCAATTAAAACCAAGTACTCTTTTAAAGTGTACGTGGTAATTAACATTGTTAATTTTATTGTATGATGTAAACGCTGAAATAACTAATTGATTCATTTCAAACGTTGTTTACATAAATATTATTATATATTTCATAAGAAAAGATTGATGATCAATAATTATGTTTTGGTATATAAATAAAGATGAAAATATATAGTTACTTAAGAAGTATACAATGCCGTTAAGGTTAATGGTAAAAGCCCCTGTCGTGTATCGTAGCAGAATAATTCACATGCTGATGTAAATATAACACATTGCCAATGTTCGGTGTAATGGCACAATGTTGTATTGCATTGGTGTAGGTCGCGTATGTGGTCGATTTTTGTATTCAATTTATTTTACAATGAAAACATAATAAAAATGAAAAGTCATTCATCACAAAAAAATGTATTGGTTGAAATTGTATTCTGTCATTTCTATGAATATTCACAATAATAAAAATACGTCGTTATCACTTATTTTACTCATGATACTTTTAGGTACGCTTGCTTGCTAACAAAGCAATATAGTTGCTAAGATAGGTGTACGTTTGTTTTCAAGTTAAATTTGAAAAAAATTATATAAAAAAAGTTATACAGTAAATAATTTCATAAAAAGCTTAAGCAGATTGTGTAACATATAGTTTTTACATAATTTGTCTACGTTTCAAGACAACGTAACGACTTTATAGTAAAAATACAACATATATAACTGAAACAATCACACTTATATTAAAAAACTTAAAAACAATGTTATTTTGTCGTAAGATATCTCTATTTTTCCAAATGTGAAATTTTAAGAAGATAACGGTATAAGTTGTATCACTAAAATATTGCAAATATTACCGGACAAATCAGAACAAAATAATTTAACTAAAAAAAAAATCTTGCAGGAAACAGTATTAACACGCAGAGACAAAAAAATGAATAGCAAGTTCAATATCTCACAACAATATTAAAAAAAAATTGATTATCTCATCTCAAAGAAATCTAATACTTGCTTTTATTTATTAAAAGACGCAAGAGGCAGTAAGCAAAACGTATGCAAAGTATTTTTTCTTAAAACTTTAAGATATGAAAGTAAAAATTACAGAGTTGTAAGAATTGCACTAAACAAAACAAATTGGAATGTAATAGTTAAACTCAATCAACAAGAACTTTGATAAAGATTTAATAATTTAACATATAGAGTCATCCAAGCTAAATATGGCTCAATACCGTCGTAAACATGCGCCAGAGAAGCGATATCCTTGAATATTAATATTACAATGAAAATCACTTTTGATTAACCTAAAATCTAAACATTAAATTTTTATATTATTTATACAGAGAAGTGGCCAGCAGCTTGTAAATATCCTTTGTAAAACTGGGACACAAAAAATACTGTGTTTGTAAGTTTTTTTTTCTCATTAAAAGGATGTGTTGGACAAAAGCTGCAATGTAAAATGCAAAAAATTTGATGTTATAAGAAAAAGTACACTTCAGCTAGAAAACACTACCAAAAAGATTCTTTTACCACTATAGATAAACAAGTAATTGGATTTGCAGATCTACAAAAATTTATGCTAATCTAATAATTTAAGAAGTTAATTTAACTAAAAAAATAATTATTTTATTATTGTAGGTCATTATAATTCCAAAAATAAAAATGTTTAAGAAGGTAATTTCTACACCTAAATAACAGCTGTTGTTTAGCATAAAACAATATTTACCCAAGATATTACTATAACGTTCTATTCTTGGATAATTGCTCTTCTCAAAATAAAAACTGAACACTATTTCTTAAAAAAAAAAACAAAAACAAATGTCGTATTTATCAAAATTCTAGTTTCTGCTTATGTGTGCTCTGTTTTATTATACTCTGCTCTTAGTAAATGTTAGTTTTAATTTTTATTAAAATATTTCAATTTAGTGGCATACCATATTTTACAAATGTAGAATATCTCAAAACTATGAATTTGTCAGTTACAACTTCTATGATTAGCAAAATATAGGTTTGTAATAAAATCTAGCGTCAACATTGATGAAAGTAAATTCAGTGCAACAATAACGTAAGTATCTATTAAGTCGTATTAGAATAGTCTGTAGACACATCTAAATAAATTTGATATTAATTCCAGAATGTATATCCACTTCACACGAATTGACAAAAAAATATCAGAAAATAACAAACGATATTTATAAAGCTTGTTACAAGCAAACTATATTGTCAAATATTATTAATCTTTCTTTAATTCTTTGTTGTAAACATAAAAATTTAAAAAAACAAAAATTGATAAAATAATAATATTTCAGCTTTGTTACTTTAACATTATTTTAATTTTATAATAATATGTTTTATATTTAAAATGTTATTTATTCTCCTAATACCATTTGTTGAGTTGTGATAATTACACAACTTTCTAAAAAAAAAAAAAAAACAATGACATAACTGTTATTATTTATTATCAATATGTTTATTTCTTGCCTTTTAGCCTTAAAAATTACATTTACTAATATATTTATAAGTTTCCAAAATAATAAATCATAATCCTTATACAATTAACACAATTAATTTTTTTCTTCTTTGTTTGTTTACTTTTTTTAACTGCTTTTATCCATTCTATCCCATTTCCGTCTCTATTTAATATCTCATTTTTCTCACCTATTACCTATTCTTTTCTTATTTTGTTACACTTTTTTAACATATGTTCCATAGCTTCCTTAGTCTCTCCGCACCTTTTGCACATTTTTAAATCCTCTTCCATCCAAAACCTTGTAACTTGCTCTTTATTACCACATCTGAATCTTGCAATCATATTTATTATTGCTCTCAGGTACATTAACAGTTCATTTTCTATAACATGTTCATAATTTGCGTTGTACCTTGATTCTATCACTTGAATTCTTTTTTCTTACTTTTCTATATCTTTATTTTTTTTCATAATTTTGAGCCATGTATCTATCCTAGATTTTTGGTTAGCATATCCATTTCTGTTGTAATATATTTTTTTGATCTCTCCAAGTTTTCCATTTTTTCTTTCATTTTCTTTTTTGTGCATTCTTGTAAGATTTTACATTCGTATCTCTGTCTCATTTTTTCTTCATACTTCATTGCTTTGTTTTTTGTTCCTACTCTTAACTTATCTTTTTTTATTTTTTCCAGTACAATGCATGCTAGAGTTTTTTTGTTTAAACTTAACACCCATCTCAAATATTTCACATGTATTGCTTCTATTTTTTTTTATTTTTCTATCGTCATATTTCTGACCTATACAACATCATACTCCTAACTAAACTATGAAAGAATAGTTTTTTTATTTTGTTTCATTACTTGCATTTTGAGCTATCTTTTTAATATACTCGCTCTCGCTGTTATTTGTGCAAATTTTTCTATTTTTTTCTTCCACCCCTCTTTCTGAACACCATAATTTTTGTTTTTTCTACAATAACTTTCAATTGTTTTTTGTAAAATATTTTTCTAAATTTATATTTTGCTTCTTTTGACAGTATTACTTTGTCGTCGGCATATGCTAGCAACCACACTTTTTCTCTACCAATTACAGCGTCTCTTGCTTAAGCCAACCTCAGTTTATTTTTTACATCTAATATGTAGGTTGCAAACGAAATGGGATTTAATAGACAGCGTCTTACTCCTTTTGTTGTCCAAAATTTTTTACTTATTTTCCCGTTAACCTACACCCTATCTACTGTCTCTTCATACAATTCATCCATATTTCTTACTAGGTGTTTTCGGTAATTCCTTTCTTTCTCATACATTTTTTTTTCTGTTATTTCTTTTTCAACAATATTTTGTAAAATATGTAAGTTATCCACAGTACCTCTTCCCTTTCTAAAGCCGGCAGAAACTATTTCATTCATACCTAGTTTCTCATTCAACTTTTCTTCTATCATGACGTAGATTTTGTATGCCGTACCCAGTAGTTATTTTCCGGTAGTTTTTTTATCTACTCTTGTGTATCGGGCATACAAAACTTTCTCTCTATAACTTGAAACTCTTCTCTTTACCATACTCACTCAATCACGCTTTATTTTGTATCTTATCCATACCTAGCACTATCCTCTTCTTTAATTTTTTTTTTTTTTATTGTTTTCTTTGAAATTTTTTTCACTTGCTGGATGGGCTCTGACCTGTCTAGTTTTTTTTTTTTTTTTTTTTTTTTCTTTTTTTATTTTAACAAACTTGAAAAGTGTTCATTTCACGTTTCCATTGGTATTGCTTCAATATAACTCACCTCATAGGTACACTATTTATTTCTAAATTATAAATTCAAAGCTTTTAGAAAATGTTTTTTTTATTTTCTAATTGCGTTTTCTGAATAATTACATATTTACACATATACAGATCAACTTTATTGTTAAGTTTAAATTTAATAAATAATGTATTTTATGTAAAATGTCTCTCCACTCAATGTGAGACACATACACTAGTGTTTCAATAAAGTTATTTATTTAATTTAAATGATAAATTTGTTTTTGTTGTCTGATTTAAATAAAACGCTCTAAAAATGTCGTTGCTTGACCGTGCTTTAACTGTACTGTAGACTCGTCACGTTTGTATGTTTATACAAAACAACTTTTTGTATATAAAAAACACAAATGCTCTGGAAAAAGTGCAGAAAAGATTTCTAAAATACTTATACATCAGGAAATACAAAGTATATCCAGATGGAAATGTTTTTCATGATTAATTATTAAAAAAATTTGCTATGACATCGATCTACAATAGGAACAGATTTTTATTTATTAATAAGTTGTATAAGATCATTTATAATCACGTAGAGAATAGCAAGTTTTTTACACGATAAGAAAATATCATGAAGTGCAATATGGTGTAGACATATTTAGCAATGACAGAAGCAAAAAAGAATTAAAATTCTGTTTGCTTTAATTTGTAATTTGTTTTTAAATGTATTATAGATCAGAATTATTATTTTTTACATTGACTATTTTATTGTTATTTTCTTGTATTTTTACTGTTTTTACTTCTAAGTTGTTATTGAATTTTGAATTAATTTGTATTAGTTGAATTGTTTTTCTTTTCTATATTCAATGTTTTCTTTATTTATTGTTATTAAACTCATATTGTTTCATATGTTTACTATTATTTTTATTAATTAATATATTATTTTACAACATGTTTTGTTTTCTTATAACATTTTCAAGTTTATAATATATTAATTTTTTTTAATAGATTTATAAATAAATTAAATTTTTGTTTCTCCCGCATTCCCTGATATTCGTTTTTTTTAATCCTTTGAAGTTTGATACATATACGATAGAGGTTATATTTGTTTATAAAAAGATACCAACATTCTAATAATTATTTTGAATTTTGAAATTTTATTTATTTTTCATTTTATTAAAATATCCATTAAAGGTGAATCGTATAACATTAATTGTTCATTTATAACTTCATAATTTTGATTTTTAATGTGTTTTTTAATTTCTAAGTCTTCCAAAAATATAAGATTTTTATCCGAAATGTGTAAAACTACAAGTGTGTTGTACTGTGAATTTGGTTTATGTTTATTTAATAATAGATGTTTTGCAAAATTTGATTTATCTAAATATTTGTTTTTAAAATCTCAAATGTGTTCATTATACCTAATATTAAAACTTATTTTTGTTTGCCCAATATATACTCCATTGCAGTCATTACATTTTAATTTATATATACCATTTTTATTCCAAATATCTGTGCTTTTTTTTGCATTTAATAATTTAGATTTTAAAGAATTTTGTGTTTTGAAAGTTACCATAATATTAAATTTTTTGTTTAAATATTTAGATAATTTTTTCTGAAATTTGGCCAAAATATGTTATAGAATAGAATTTTTTATTATTAAAAGGAAACAATTGTTTAATTGTTTTTTTTTAATTTTTATTTTTTAATTAAGTTGTAACCTGTTTAGGAAATTAAACATATTATTATTATTATTATTATTATTATTATTATTGAGCTACCACTTCTTAATTATATGATTTGCATTTATGTCTTTCGGAGATGCAATATAATAACCCGTTACTTATTTAATAATTTATGCAAAATTTCACATGTATTCAATACAAGATGAGGAGACACAAATAATAATTTTAATTTAACAGAATAACGTTTTATTGCTACTGGTATAACTCGTTGCTTTAAATTTTTTCTGAGAATTGTGATACAAAAGAAAGTTTGTAGTTAATTTAAAAGAAATTATCATAAATTATGCTACAAAATATAGTTAGTAATTATTTTAAAGGAAACACAATAAATTGTGCTACATAATAAAGTTTTTAGTCAATTTAAAAGGAGTTATTATTAATAACGCTAGAAAGTAAAGTTAGTAATTATTATACAAAACAATTTATTTGTTTTTAAGCAGTGTTTAGTAATATATATCTAAACCAAAGATTTAAATTAATCAGATCAGAAAAATCCTTGTTTTTTGTTTTGTTGGATGTTTTTTAAAGCAAAAATAGAGAGATTAATATACCAGGTACAAAAATCATCAGATTAAAAAAAACCCTTGTTTTATTAGATGCGCAATAATTAAAACAGTTTTTAGGATGTCTGAAAAACTAATATTGAGTAAAAAAAATTCTTTTTTATTGGTAGTGCAATAATTGAAACAGTGTTGGTGTTTTCTAATGCAGTGTAAAATACCGGAAAATTTGTTAATAATTGAGAAATATGACAATTGAATTGAAATAGTTGAGAGAGTACAAAGATTGGAATAAAAATAATAAGTATTAAAAGTCGTGTCCTGTTGATTATAGTATCAAAAGTGGAGACAGTATTTAGGTTTTACGTACAGTGTTTTCCAGTTTGCGGATGCGGATGTGGAACCAAAAACTTTTAGAACCAATATAATTTTTGGAGTCAGACCACCTCCGATTAACCAGTTGTCAGTGCGCGGATTTTTTCAAACTTAAACAATATAGAAGAGCAGAAAGACTTAGGTTTTGCATATTTGTTGCAGTTTCAAATTTTGAAGGAAAAAACCATTTTAAACAATTTTTTTACATGATTTAGAAATACCTATTATCTGCTTATTCTAAATATTTTTTATATATATTTTCAACAACATTCTTTATATATCCTCACAAATAAAAAAAACAGTACAACTCTTTAATACTTCTACTACGTTCAGGAGGGAGTGAACAGATCCTTTCTTTTTGAAGCGGTACTTGTTGCTCCTGGCAATAAACAACAAATTCTTAGTTACTTTACCGCTACAAATTTGTGACAAAACGTTGTTATTTTGAAGAACTTTTTTTTTCCTTTTGTTTGGTAGTGGCGAGAATTAGGTGCTAATTTAAAATTGACAACAGTAATTGTCACGTCAAAATAGTTTTTTTGCAAGAAAATTTAAATAATATTATTGAATTATCTTATACATATTATATAATATAATATATAATCTAGTGGATAGTAGGTAAATTTACCTAAAATTACAAGATAAATTTTATTATATAAACATTATTTATTGTCTGTTTACATAGTTTGCAATATTGCAAATAAAACCGTTTAGAAAAGCAAAACCGATTGGAAGCGGACCGCTTTCTAAAAAGCAAAAACTGCTAAAAAATACGGGTCTGCTCACGCGTTACTGTTTGCTTCCATTAGTGCAACGCACAGTGGTTCAGATATCAAAATACCTAATCAAAGTTTATATTTTGTAAATAAATTGCATTTTTTAATTTAAACTTTGTGATTTTCGGCAACCAATACAGATTAATGCTTTGATGATATTAATATTATTATTATTAATAATAATAATAATGTTGCAAAAGGTTTTAACGTTTGAATATTTAATACTACAAAATAACAATTACATAGTTTTTAAGTTTTATTATATAAAACATTAAGTTATTGAAATGCAAATTAATGATCAAAATATTAAGATTGTAAAATAAAATAATAACATTTAAGAATACTTTAAAAAATTATCTTCTTTAAGATCATCTTTGTCAGAACTATATTTGTTTTCGTTGGAAATATTGATTAATAAAAATTTGATTTAGTTTGCCTTAACAAAAAAGATTAATTGAGGATCTAAACCTAAAATTTATTGGTAAAAAACTTTTCAATGCACTAATTTTTCCAGTGTGGAGTTCTTTGTATTGCCAAAAATCGTTAAGTTTTGTTTTTTTTGTGCATTTTTGGATAGTTCTCCATTCTGCAATACTGCGTTTTCTATAACAATTGCTTAATAAAGTGAGATTTTATGAACAAAAGTGGGCGTGTAGTACCACCCATACAAACTTATAAACTTTTCTGCTGTTTTTACAAAATAGTTTTAAAATTTCTTTACGTTATAATCTGTAATTCATTTTGATTTAATTTATTTTATAATGTAATAATTTTTATAATTTTTTTGTATAAAAAAAACTCGCAAGTAAACAAAACATACAAAAATACACAAATTACAGATTTACCACAGTACTTAATATCAAAAAACTGAATAACAGCCATTAAATATGCAATCAACAATAATGCGCAAAAATATCAAAAACACATGTGCGGTGCACCAAACATTACAAGAGGTAGGGCAAACAATAGCAACCGAATGAGGTGTTTTTGTTTACCTAAGACCGTAACCAAATGAGTAGACACATTGAACAAATTTGATAACATTTATTATAAAGTTATTTTTACTTGTTATAATACACCTTGTATAATGATATAATACTTTATAACAGGAAACAACAAATAAATTTTACAGTAAGCACAACTTTTTATTAAATACAAAATATTTTTTTTTAGTTTAAAATGTTTAAGAAGTATTAATTCAAAGTACATAGCATATTTGTTTGTTTATTTGTAAATGTTCAAACACATTTAAGATAAAAAAACTATAAAATAAATACTGTAGTTGAGTATGTAAAATAATAAATAATAATGTAAATTTTTTTATTTAAATAAGTGAAATGTGTCTATTAAAAATTTTTAATACATTTAAAATTATAAACAAAATTTTTGGTTAATGCTGTCAGTGATGGATTCATTTTTTTATGCCTAAACTTCTGCAAACAAAATTTTAGTAAACTTATAAACATGTTTTTTTTTTTAATTAATAATTGTTTTTTTTATGTATAGTAATAAATTTAAAACTTACTTTTCAACTTTAATTACGTCTTTTAAAAACTTTATTCAAACAACTTAAAATATTATATCTAACTTGTACTTGTAGAAAATATCTTAGAAACTGTTCTAATCTTAGAATCAAAACTTTTACGAATGTTAATAAAATATCCGTTAGAATAGACAATATTATATTTTAATTATATTATATTTCTTACAAAAAAAAAACAAATAAACAAAATGTTATTATTACGTAAGGAAAATGTGTTTTTTTAATAGACACAAAATCTTTGCTTTTTATTTAAATAATCTATAAATGCAATCAATAACTTCTTTACACTTTTAATATAAAGTAATGTCAAATAAAAAGTCATATTCAAAACAGATGTGAGTACATACTTTAAACCTCTTATAATAATATAGTTGATTTATATCTAATCTATAATACATACTATGATTAGTAAGATATAATCAAGTTATAATACTAAACAAATTCATAAACAAATAATATTGTTATATTATTGACATTCTAATTTAAACCGGCAATGGCTTGTAAGCATGTCAGATCATTACAACATATTAGTTTAAAAAAACTGTTTCGCATTTTTACATATTAGTACAAGACACTTTGTATAGCCAATATTTTTAGAATAAATAATAAACAAATGTTGAGTGTAAAAAAAATTGAATATGGTTCGAATTCAATACTCCCAGTAGAAATGAATTTATTAATAAACGATATCACTACATATCAAATGAATGGTGAAAGTGCCGGGCTGTACAATTGCAATCATAAATATGAACACTTCATTTATTAGTGATAGATGTTTGGAACAAAATAATTGGCAAAACTTCTTAAAGCTCAAAACAGTGTTTAAATTTCTAATACATTTCATAAGTTATTAACTCGTTATGCTACACAAGCAAATAACTGTAACTTTGAACGTGTATTGCTTTTGAATATTGCATCTTTTTATTTACAGAAAACTGATATTTCTCAAAGTGAATTTACTTAAATGTATATCAATTATATATTTTCGATAATTTTTATTTGTGGTTGTTTAATTTAAGACTTGATATATAATTTTTTTATGTGTGTAATATAAATCGTATCAATAATACGGTTGATAGGCACGGAGAGAGACAGATAACATAGTTTATTCACCATTTATATAAAGTCTATTAATGAATTAAAAATAATATTAACTGATAAATTATTGAATATTACATTAAAATTAAAAAAAAAAAAACAGCAAGATAACTATTTTTTAAGATCTAGGGCAAGATATTTTTCTTGTAACAACAATTAATAAAATTAATATTGTCTTTAGTAACTTTGTAAAGTATCTTTATATTATTGTTATTTATTAATAATTACTTCTACTTTAATATATTTTTTTATTTAAGGCAAACTAATTTTGCAAACTAAATTTGCATTTTCAATGCCATTTATAATATTATTATCAATTACATATAAATGGCATTAAAATGTAAATTTAATTTGCAAAACTATTTTGCCTTAAATTAAAAAAATATATTAAAGTAGAATATTTTAATTATTAATAAATTAAATAAACAATATATAAAAATTTATTAAAAAAACTATTATTTTTTATGTTTAAAATTAAGTTATAAAATTTATATAACATATTAAATTATTACAGCATTGCACAACAAGTTTTCTATGCTTTCCATCTTTTTATTAATATTATTTTCTGTGCTCAGTTAGTTTCACAATTGCTCGAGTTTTTAAGTTATGTACTATTATTTATGTAGTTTTTAATTTATAACTTTTTTTATTATAATGTTTGGTCAATTATTACCACACTCTGGTGCAAAAAACGAACACTCTAAATTTTCAGCAATACTGGCTACATTGCAACACTTGTATTGAAAGAAAAGAATGAAAGAGCATTAAGTGTAAAACAATATGTGTATTGCAAAACAACTTCAAAAATTTAGTTGAAACATTTTTATTTTTATGCAATATAAAATTTAGACCAAATTTAAAATAACTTACTTTTTTTAATTGTTAAATGATTTATTATTAAATGTTAATTACAGTGCTGATTGCTGAAGATAGTGCTAAAGTTGTACTTTTTATAATTTTACAAGACAAAGTTATGTGTCCAGATTTTTTTAATTTAAGTAGTTTTGCTATTTAATAAATATTTTAGCGGTTTATAGAGACTGATAAAATATTTGTAAGATTTGGCAAGAAAAAAAAAACACTTGCAGCACCAAAATGACCAAAATGTTTTAATAAACTAAAATTAAAATAAAATGCTTAAAGCAGAAAAATATAATATTGTTTCTTTTTTAATAGTTAAAAAACTGTAAATACGAACAATCAGACGTTTATCTAAATTATCAATTAAAAATAATTTTCTGCGGTGTGTCAATATCTGCTTGTACGCGAAAAAGCTTTATTCTACATCAACTAATATAGTAAGAGCATATTTAAATTTGCATAAAGGATTTATTTCAAAAGTTTATTTGTTGTTCCTTTCCAACACGCCGAAGATTTTCTTTAGTTATTTAAAACCTTAATTTTTTATTAAATCAATATATTTTTACAAATGATTTACTCAAAAATAATTTAAAATTATAAAAATATGCACCAAATCTGCAAAAATGCATCAAATATGCACCGATAAGCTATAATTAAAATATGCAAAATATACAAAAAAAAAATTGACTTTTGCCAGTTGTTTTCTTCCAATTTGTGTAGATACAAAATTATTTAATTGTCTTATAAATATTATAGAATATGCAAATGCATAAAATCCCTGCTTTAATATTGACACAAAATTATTTTTTTGATGTTCAAAGTATAGACAGGCAAAGAAGGCAATGATTGTCCCAAATCTCAAAATGGCTAACTACTACTTGTGACTGTTTAGAAAAAACTTGCAAACCATAACAAGAATTTTAAAAAATTACTCTCAATTAAGAAAACACATGCATACTATAAGCATTGTAGATAGATCAATATGCAAAAGATGTAAACTGAAAGACAAAATTACCGAATCCGTACCATAGTACCTGCCTAGCGCTCTTCTATGCAAGAAAGTTATAAAAGAAATCTTTCCAAGCAATGTATTAGTATACATCAACCACATAAGTTGCCTGTGTGTCAGACCAAAAAGTTATTACTAAAAAAAAAAAAAAGAAAAAGTCCAATGAGGTTAGTATTAGATGGTTAGATAGATAGATATTAGATCTAGAATATTATTATTATAAATATCTTATGAATATACTGAATACCTGACTCGCGTTTATAAAGTGAAGCAAAATATTTTACGGCGGCCATTTTAATAATACTAATAATAATATTAATAATAATAATAATAATAATAATAATAATAATAATAATAATAATAATAATAATAATAATAATAATAATAATAATAATAATAATAATAATAATAATAATAATAATAATAATAATAATAATAATAATAATAATAATAATAATAATAATAATAATAATAATAATAATAATAATAATAATAATAATAATAATAATAATAATAATAATAATAATAATAATAATAATAATAATAATAATAATCCCCCTCGTGGGTACTACCTTGTCGTGGTGAGGGGGCTGAGTAACTTCTGCTCGAGCTATGCCGGCGGGAGTTTAAACTCCTGGCAGGGCCACTCATGCCGGATGGGTCAATGAGCAGAAGCCAAACCAAATGTACTCAAAGCCATTCCTGGCTACCTTCCCTATTTATCCTGTCATTTTCATTTCTACCCCTAACCTTCTTTTCCTTTCATTCCCAACCTGGCGGTAGGTAAAACGCAAACTTTTTTTTAATGATGTCAAAATCAAAATCACGCCCCCAGTCCGTGCCGTCAGTTGAATCTGACAGGGGCTTCATAATCGGCACGGGTTTGGCAACTACCGGAGTGGGAGAACAATGCTCCGGTAGCGCAGTAGTCAATTGTTCGGAAGTTGGTGCAACTGATCGGGTTGTGCCAGCGGATAATGCTACCCGGTCCCCTTCCGATGACAAATCGGACCCTCCAGCTTCTTCTTCGACAAAAGGGAAGAAGTCTGGCAAAGCTATTTTGTCAAACAGTGCCAGTGATGAGAAGGCGGGACCTGTCCCTCGGTTCATCCTGGTCACTAGAGAAGAGGGCAACTTTGAAAAAGTTAGCCCCTTCTTAATAAGTAAATGTTTGTACGGACTGATCGGTGATACTAAATCTATTAAGAAGGTCAGAGATGGCCTTCTTGTAGAAACGGTTTCAGCCGCTCAGTCATCGAAATTGCTAAAATGTAACCGTATATCAGATATGAACGTGACAGTCTCAGCTCACAAAACATTGAATTCCTGTAAGGGAATTGTCTACTGCAGAGACTTTTTAAATTGCACGTTAGAGGAAATTGTAGAGAACATGAGTGGTCAGGGGGTTATCGAAGCGCGTCGCATTTCTAGCATGCGCGACGGAAAACGCGAAGAAACCCCTAATCATATATTGACGTTCAACCGCCCTCAACTTCCCACCAACGTAAAAGGAGCCTTTTATAGTCTCCCAGTCAGGGCATATATTCCGGCACCAATGCGTTGCTTCAAATGTCAGAGGTTTGGACACACAGCTGCTCGTTGCTCCAAAGAGCAGATTTGCGCGTGTGGAAAACCTCTGCATGAAGGTAGCGAATGTCAACAGCCAATTACGTGTATCAATTGCGAAGGAGAACACTCCGCAAGATCACGTAATTGTCCAAAATATAAAGAAGAATTTGCTATCAAAGAAATCATGACTAAGAACAAATTATCCTATTTTGAAGCACGTAAATTGGTATTAGTCCATACACCAATTGCCGGAATATCATACGCCAAAGCGGCGACTGCATCTAAAAGCCCTGTAGACGTAAACGACTTTATAAGTAAACTGTTGCCCCCCCTTATTGCTGCATTAAGTGGGCACAATCAACTTCTTGCAGCAAAAAGACCGCTTATACCGGTCATTAAACCAAATATGCCCCCACCAAAACCTCCGGGGCAACAACGGTTAAGGAAAACTTCGGTTTCTTTAACCAAAAACGTGGGGGATGTACCCCCCACACATTCTCAGGTTGGTTTTGAAACTGACCTGACCAAACTTGTTTTGGCAGAAACGCCAAAACAAATAGATATGGATCTGTTTGATCCGGGTAAACGGAAGCGGGATGACCCCTCTTCCAGCAACGGTGACGACGGATCCAGTACGGCATCAGAAGTTTCTGTTGTCGACACTGGCAGTACCAGAGGCAGAAGAAGAAGGAAACCTGGCTGGAAAAAGGGCAGATCACGCTCCCAACAGCTGTAGGCCTTCTATTATGTTTTTTAATTATGTGTTGTTATGTATCGGCACTGCAGTCTTTTACAACTGCGGTGTCATTTGTGTACTTGTATTGTCTTTTCCATTTTACGGTTCTGGCATTAAAGATTTTTTTGTCTTTGATGTCATCTGTGATATTAGTTTTAAGTTTTATTTGTTTTATGGTTCTGGCATCGAAGTCTTTTACAACTCCGATGCCATCTGTGATATTAGTTTTAAGTTTTATGTATTTTATGGTTCTGACATTGGAGTATTTTACAACTTCGATGTCATCTGTGATATTAGCTTTAAGAATGTATCTTTTGCCTTGTCTATGTCCAAACATCAAAGTCCCTTTACAACTTTGGTGTTTTATTTGTTTTGTGTTAACTTATTTTAATAGCTGTCCGTCTATTACGTGTTATTTATTTCTTAATTTATTTTATTTATTTAATAGTCATCTAAAATTATGGAGACGATAATACAGTGGAACTGCAACGGTTGCAAACGCAGCTATTGTGAGCTGAAAATGATCCTGGTAAAGCACATGCCCTTTTGCGTGTGCTTACAGGAAACGCACTTCAAGCCTCAAGAAAATTTCAATCTTCGGGGCTTTACGTGCACAAGAAGTGACGTTTTGCCGGGTGCCCGAGCCAAAGGTGGAGTCGCTATTTTTCTGAGGGAAAATTTGCCGTTTACGGAAATAACCCTCAGAACTAGACTCCAGGCAATCGCAATCCGGCTTACCATCCCGATAAAAGCCACAATATGCAACCTGTATCTTCCGGAGTTCGACTGGACTCTGGAAGATATACAAGAACTTACTTCGCAGCTTCCACAGCCCTACCTCCTAGTGGGCGATTTTAACGCCCACAATCCGCTGTGGGGTTCCCTGAGGAAAGACACGCGAGGTCGTTTGATTGAGGATTATCTCGATCAAAGCGACGCTGTCCTCCTCAACACGGGTTCCGCCACACACTTTGGAGGTAGGGGTACAAACTTTTCGGCAATTGATTTGTCTCTATCGTCCCCACGTTTAGCCACACGTCTATCGTGGAATGTATTAGAAGACCTTCACGGTAGCGATCACTTTCCCATCGTTATTAAAACCATCGTCAAACGGGTCAGACAGTCCGTCCCCCGTAGATGGTGTCTCGACCGCGCAGACTGGCAAGGTTTCCAAGCCAGTCTGGTCCCACCAGAGTCAAATGGTGAGGATGTCGAGACCGCCGTGAAGGTTTTCACTAATTGTATTGTCCGAGCAGCAGATGTGTTTGTCCCAAAGTCCAGCGGTCAGCTGGCCGGTCCGTCGGTTCCTTGGTGGAACGACGATATACGAGTAGCTGTGGAAGAGAAAAAGAAAGCTTTCAATTGTTTCAAAAGATCTCCGACGCAGGAAAACATGATCGCTTTCAAGAAGAAGCGAGCCGTTGCGCGCCGCAAAATTCTTGAAAGCAAGCAACGATCATGGGAGAGCTACGTATCGACGATCACGCCGACCACTTCGGTCGGCGAAGTGTGGAAAAAGGTGGGAGCCGTGTCGGGAAAGAAATTTCCCTCTGTGGCTCCCATCCTAATTGTCGACGGACGCGAAGTCACCGAAGCGGCCAACATTGCAGACGCATTGGCAACTCAATTTGCGTCTGCCAGTAGCTCTCAAAATTATAGTGAGCAATTCCTGCGTCAAAAAGATCAATTAGAAACTCAGCTAAATTTCTCTTCCCCGGACTTTTTGCCCTACAACTCTTTATTTTCCTTAAAAGAGTTGGAAACGGCAATTAACGGTATGGGTACCTCCTCCGCACCGGGACCAGACGACGTGCCTTATCAGGTTATCCGGCAGCTTCCCTCCCGCATGACGGAGCGGTTGCTGGAAATATACAACCTGATATGGAAAAACGGCGTCTACCCGGATTGTTGGAGAGAGGCCATAATCCTGCCGTTGTTGAAGCCGGGCAAGGATCCAAACAACGTCAACAGCTACAGACCGATTTCACTTACCTGCTGCCTCAGTAAAATTTTAGAAAAAATGGTCAACAACCGTCTGGTGTGGATGCTGGAAAGTAACGGTCTTTTAGCTAAATACCAGGCGGGTTTTAGACGAAATCACAGTACCGTTGATCATTTAATTTGTTTAGAAAATTCCATCCAAGACGCCTTCCTAGCAAGAAAACACCTCGTAGCGGTGTTTTTCGACCTGGAGAAGGCGTATGACATGACTTGGCGTTATGGAATTTTGCAGAAGCTGCACGCATGGGGATTCAGGGGCCGTATGCCTCTTTTTCTTGAATCTTTCATGTGCGATCGCACATTTAAAGTAAGGGTGGGAACCACTAACTCGAAGACAGTATGTCTAGAGAACGGTGTTCCCCAAGGGTCAACAATTAGCGTTACCCTTTTTGCGATCGCGGTAAACGATATTGCAGCTTCTGTGGTTACACCTGTAAAACAATGCCTGTACGTCGACGATTTGGTGATCTACATGGCGGGAGATACCATCCCTGCCATAACACGTCAACTCCAGATCACCATAGACGAAGTGGACAGAGAGGCAGAGGCGAGAGGTTTTCGTTTCTCTACGACGAAAACCTCGTGCGTGCATTTTTGCCGCCTCAGAAGACCTCACCGGGACCCCGCGCTTGTCTTGCGAGGTTCCAGAATCACGTGCGTCGAAACAGTCCGTTTCTTAGGGCTCGTGCTCGATAGGACCTTATCTTTTCGGGCACATATTGATGAATTGGTCACAAAGTGCAAAAAAGCCTTGAACGTGATCAAGTGCTTGGCCAACATCAACTGGGGTGCGCGGAGAGAGGTACTGTTGCGGCTGTACAAAGCTCTGGTTTTATCCAGGGTCGACTACGGCTGCGCGGTATACTCATCCGCCAGAAAATCCCGGTTGAAAGCCCTAGACGCAGTCCACAACGCAGGCATTAGATACGCCACGGGAGCATTCCGGACGAGTCCCGCACCGAGTCTTTGCTGCGAGTCGGGTGTACTCCCTCTAGCTGCTCGTCGCAGTCGCTTTGTACTCACGTACGCCGCGGCGATGCGAGCAAAGAGGGGTCACAACAACCGACTTATATTTACCGCCAACGAAACGCAGCAACGTAAATACAGACTCAGGCCTACCGTCAGTAGGCCGGTGTGCGTCCGAGCGCAGGAGCTAGAGGAGAGTCTCAACGTTAATTATCCGATGGTATTCGAGGTCGGTTCTGGCGAGTTTCCACCTTGGCTATTGCCGAGGGTTATAACTCGTCTTGATCTGACCTCCAAGAGCAAACGAGAAACTTGCCCCGACGTCTTGAGGAGCAAGTTTCTTGAAATCGTTGCCGAATACCCAGACTCTCCGCGGTTGTATACGGACGGTTTGAAAACGGATCGGGGAGTGGGAAGTGCCTTCGTTTTAGACGGTACGGCCCATTCATGGTCTCTCCCTAAAGAGGCTTCCGTGTACACCGCAGAATTACATGCTTTGCATAAAGCCCTGCTAAACTGTGAGACGTCATCTCACAGTTCGTTCCTCCTTTGTTCCGACTCGCTGAGTGCCATCCTGAGTATACAATCTATGTACTCGGTCGATCCGCTAGTCCAGCTCGTACAAACTTCGATATTCCGCCTGGCCGGGTTTGAACAGAGAGCTATCTTTGTCTGGACACCGGGTCATGTGGGTATCGAGGGCAACGAGCTGGCCGACAAAGCCGCCCGTCAGGCGGCTGACGCGGATCCTACGGACAACATACCCGTAAGACCCGATGATCTCAAAGGTTACGTCATATCGAAGGTCATCGAGGATTGGCAAAGAGTATGGAACGGCTTCGAGAGCAAATTAAAGGAAATCAAGCTCTCCGTGACGGCATGGAAGTCGCCGGTAGATCTCAACAGGAGAGAGGAGGTCGCCCTATGTCGCTTGCGCATAGGTCATTCCAACTTGACCTCTTCGTATCTCCTGACCGGCGACGAACAACCAGAATGCCAAACATGTCACGACCCTCTAACGGTGAAGCACATTTTGGAGGAATGCCGAGCCTACCTTCCCCACCGTAATCGGCTCGAGCTCCCTAACAACGTGGCGTCTATTTTATCAAATAGAGAAGAGTCCATGGGAAGGTGCGTCCAGTTCTTGAAAGACGCAGGACTCCTCAAACAGGTGTAACCAAGTTTTTGTGTTGTCTTATAATGATTTTGGTGTTAACTTATTTATTTATTTCTATTGATCAGTTGTGTTGTTGAGTTGTTTAAAGCATCGTAGTCTTTTACAACTTCGGTGCAATCTGTGATATTAGGTTTAGTTAGTTTTTAGGGTCTGGCATCGAAGCATTTTACAGCTTTGATGTCATCTGTGATATTAAGTTAGGTTGTGATATTAGGTTAAGTTGTGATATTAGGTTTAGTTACTTTAGTTTTTAGGGTCTGGCATCGAAGCATTTTACAGCTTCGGTGTCATCTGTGATATTAGGTTAGGTTAAATAGTAAGTTTTGTGATATTAGTTTTTTAATTTAAGCAACTGTGATATTAGATTTAGTTTTTATTTATTTATTTAACCATTTTAATGTGTTGTTTTGTCTCCTCAGGTTTATAACCTGAGGTTATTATTATTAAAATAAATAGCTAATGACCTTAGTAGTCGACGCTAAAACACAAAAAAAAAAAAAAAAAAAAAAAAATAATAATAATAATAATAATAATAATAATAATAATAATAATAATAATCTTTATTTCAAAAGTACATATACACAACATACATAATATAAAGTATACATATAGTAAAGAAAATGCGTCAAAAGTATTCACTCATGTTCTATGGTTCCAGTTTGCACAAGTAATCATACAACTTTAATTTAAACTGTTTTAAGTTATTAATTTTTTTAAATATTTTTGGAAGTTTATTGTACATTTTACTAGCCGCATATAATGGACCTCGTTCACTTATATTAAGCCTGTGTATAGGATAGGAATAATTTTGGTGGTTTCTCGTATTAAAGTTATGTTTAGTTGTGTTTGAGATTGTTTATATTTAAAATTGTTTATAAGCAATTCATAAATATAGAGACCAGTTAATGTCAAAATGTTAAGTCGACTAAAATAAGTTCGACAAGAGTCGGTGTATCTAATACCGGAAATAATGCGGATTACTTTTTTTTGAGTTTTAAACAAATGATTTGAAGAAGAACTATTTCCAAAAAAGATTATACCATATCTCAGCAAAGATTCAAAGTGAGCGTGGTAGACTGTTTTTAAATTTAATGGATCAACAAGATGGCTTAAAATTCTACACATATAACAGGCCGTGTTTAACCTATTATTTTGTGAATGACTTGATAATACTAAATATTAAAAACATCTTACATTTTATAACTTTAGATTTTTAAACATTTAAAACATGCACAATATGCTACTAACATTGTAAACTAACTATTAAAATGTTCCATACAACAATTGGTTAATTGGATCAAAAGTGAAGACCAATAATGCGTGTGTGATAAAAAATTAATATCTTCTAAACGAGTCTACCAACTTGAACCAAATTTTAAATCAACATTACTACACTTATTGCTGACGTTTTACTATCATAGTTAAACTTTGTATATACAATTGTTTTTGCGGTACAGTAATTAAAAAAAAAAAACATAAAAATTCTTTTGAAAAATTAAACCCGTATAACTTTTTTACGAAAAACAATACAAATATCGACAAAAATTATTGTAAAGCATCACAAAACATAGGCCATATACGTAGAGCAATTAGATTTTTATTTGAAAACTTTATGTGAGTGCCATCTGTAATAGAAGTGATTTATTAAATATGTTAAATAAACTGAATTATTTTACCAATTACCAATTAAAATAGGTTTTAACATAATATACACTATATGCATTATTTCAACGTTATCATTATATAGATAATGTTGAAATTTTGTAAAAGTTTCAAGAAAATTGGTTTGTAAATAAATCAGTGGCATGCAAAAGATCAAAATAAGATTTAAGTTTTAGAATAACAATTTTTGTTCTTTTGCACGTTACTGTTTTATTTGCAAAACAATTATTTGGAAATTTTTACAGAGCTTTATCGTGATTACTATATACATAATGCATATGATGTAAACAATGTTAAAACTTATTTTAGTTGATAATTACGCTAGAAGAATTAATTCAGTATGCTGCGCATATAAAATATCACTTCCATTGCAGATGGCACGCGCAGAAATTCTACAAATAAAAATCTAACTACATCATGTAAATGGCTTATATTTTGTGCTAATTTACGATTGTTGTCGGTTTTTGTACTATTGCTCATAAAAAAGTTGTGCAGGTTTATCTTATTTAAAAAAAATTTATTGCTTTTTTTAAGTTACTGTCCTGCAAAAACCACTGCATATACAAAGTTAAATAATAAAACGTCAGTAATACGAGTAATAATGTTATCCAAAAATTTGTCTTAAGTTGGTAAATCAATTTAAAAGATATTTATTAAAAATACATTTTTTGTCTTAACTTCGGATCCATTAACCAATTTTTGTCAGGAAAATTTAAATAGTTTTTTGTTACTGTTAGTGAGATATAATGTATGTTTTAAATGTATAGAACTCTAAAATAATAAAATGTAAAATGTTTTTAATATTTACTTTGTATTACTAAGTCACACATAAAATGGCCGCCGTAATATAAGTTGCTTCACTATAGAAACGCGTGAACATAGGGAGTCAGATATCCAATTTTATATATATATATATTCATAAAATATCTACAGCAAATGTGCTAATTTATAAATGTCAGATTACACATAAAAATAATGTTTATATATTTTTTCTTATATACGGTACTGACAATCTTTGCTATTGTAAGTGAAGTGGATAAATTTAATAAAAAATATTCCAAAATAAAATTTTTCCATGGAACAGCCCAAAAATTAGTAAAAAAATGTTAAAGCGGTGCAATTTAAAAAAATACAAAAATCTATTTTTTTGCAAACAAAATTTATTTTTAAACGTTTTGTAACTGATTAATTCTAATAAAAATCAAACTAAACTTTATAAAAGTAAATTAACATTTTTGAAATTTTGCATAAATCAATAAATTTTTAATTGCAGATTTGTTTTCTTAATGACGCTTTTCCATTAATATAAAAAAAGCGGTTTTAACAAAATACAAAATACATTTTTATATAGTACTAAGGCTTTTTTGATTTGAAATCATTAAAAACATACTCAAAATTAGTTTTAAGCTAAACTGAGTTTAATCTATAAATATAAAATTTAATTAAATTTTTTTTTTTTTTATTAATCACACTTCTTTATAACTCAATCCAAAGACATAATATTTTACTAATTTTGTTACGCAAGCGCATAATGAGCACAAAACGTTTATAACAAAATGGGTATAGTTAATACAAATACAGTACCAACATTAATTGACGGACAGAACAAAGTATTTGCTGACAACGACAAAACGGAATTGCTAACAGACAAGTTTGAATCTGTGTACCATATATCACAACAAAACTCCCTTTATCAACAAGACATAATTAATAATGTTAACACTTTTATTAATATGCATCATTCATCTACATTTTACAAAACTTTACGTTACCATCAGAAACTACAAATTATTAATTAAGTGCATCTGGTAAAGATATAATTGACAATATTTTAATTAAAAAATTATTAAAGAAATGTTTTGCCCAGTTAGTAAACTTGGCCATCTTCTATAAAAAAAAGCAAAAACACTAAAAAAAACTAGACATTTATAGACCCATTAGCTTATTAAATACCTTGAGTAAACTGACAAAAAAAGTTATTCACAGTCGCCTGCTGAAGCACATTAGGTGCAAACAAATTTTTACCAATTAGCAGTTTAGCTCTAGGCTAAAACATAATACTGACCAGTAGGTAACTTGAATAGCAAACGATATATCTGTCAATTTTAATAAAGAAAACGTCACGCAGATAGCGATACTAAATATTGAAAAAACGTTTTATGTCTGAACTGAGACTCTTGTTTATTTTTAATTTAATAACATATCATTTTGTTAGCAATCTTATAAAACTTATTCATTTATACATTGCTAATTAAAAATTTATTGGTAAAGTTAATAATGAGCATTCATTGTAAAGGGTGTTTTTTTAAGAGCTTGAGAACTTTAAATAATAATACAAAACAGAAATATTGTTAGAATGAATTTTTTATTATTATAATCTGGTACATAATTGTATGGCATTTATTTTTTAAATATGATTTCCGACATATGTCCGCCGCGGCTACGAGTTACATGGTCTATTTGATCAGTCTAATTTTTCACTACTTTTTCTTATAAATTTGGCCGCATGGGGTCAATGGTGCCTTGAATATTGGCTTCCAATGCTTTAAGAGTTGTTGGTTTGTTGGCACTAACCAATGACTTAACATAGCCCCACAAAAAGTAATCGAGAAGCGTTAAATCGCACAAATAGAGAACCAGTTGACAGGACCACTTCTGGAAATAAAATTGTTACCAAATTGATTTTTCAATGAATTGATGTTTAAACGCGCTGTATAGCAAATTGCTTTGTTTTGTTGGAACCAAATGTTGTCGATGTTTAGCTGATTAATTATTGGCAACAAAAAATCAGTCAGCATGGCTCAATAGAGTTTGCCATTCACAGTAAAAGCAGTTCCTTTTTCATTTTGAAAGAAATAAGAACAGATGATGCCGCCAGCGTGTAAACCGCACCAAACAGTCAATTTTAATGGATGTAATGTTGTTTTGCTAATGGCTTGAGGATTGTCTTTGCTCCATATCAAGCAATTTTGCTTATTAACAAAGTCATTTAACCAGAAATGAGCTTCATCTCTAAACACAATTCTACGATAAAATTTTAAAAAAATGCCAGTTTTAAATTAGCCCAACCAGCAAAAATGCAACGTAATGATGCAAGGGTGCCAGATTGTGCCTAGAGAAAATTGTAAAATCGGTCGCAAAAAAATGTGAGAAATCGTGAAACATTGGAAAAAGCGGGAATTTAAAGCTTTCAATATGAAAATAAGAGGAAATTAAATTTTCAACAAATATAAGTCAATTTAATTTAGTTTATGTTAATGTAAAGTAATAAAATTTAATCACAAAAACAAATATTTTTAGAAATATTAGAATAAACATTAAAAACTTAAATATAACATTCTACAAAAAATAAAAAAAATACAAAACCTTAAAAATTCTAAAGCAAAGCTATATAACATGATTACATTTATCCTAATTAATACTTAATCTTTTTTTTGAGTTTATATTGCTATTTAAATCTTTAATTAATTTTGAAGTTAGAACAATTTCCGGTAGTAGCTATTAAATTTTTTGTTAAAAGATTACCTTCGAACGTTTCTGTTTTTAAAGAATTTCTGATATTTGTTTTGTGTTAAGGTTTACTTGAGAAAATACTCTTTCCACATTTGCACTGGAATATTCATCATAGCCACAGCGGTATATTTACAGTCGTCCAACTTAAATAAAAAGATGCTACAATCGACCAAATAATTTTTATTTTATATAATATTATTTTTTTATTAATATAATTTTTTAACTTTTGCTCAAACTTTATCAAGATTTAAAAAAATCGTAAAATCTTGTATACATATTGTAAGATTCGAAGCAAAATCGTGAGAAATTACGATAAATCGTAAAATCTGGCACCCCTGGTTAGTTGCCTTTAATTGTTGCACGAGCTGTATTTTATAAGCACGTAATCCAAGATTCTTACTTGACATTTTTTACGTAATCGAAGGACAAAGGCCAACAAGTTGAGAACGGCGACAAATTGACATTTTGGCGTCTTCTTTAACACTTCGCGCTACAACAGCAATACTCTCTTTGGTACACACTTTTTTATCTTGTTGATGGTTTTGAATTGAGATGAGTAAAATTAGTGCGAAAGCCATCAATAACTGCACGAATTGTTTGCTCACTAGGCCGATTATATTGACCGTAAAATGGACAAAGTGCTCTATGAACTTTGCAAACAGATTTATTTGTTTGATAGTAAATTTCTACTATTTGGAAGCGTTGTTGTGGCGTTAAACAATTCATGATAAATTGCCTAACCTTACTTAACAGAAATGTCAAAACAGTTTGACCTTCTCGTTGAGTATAGATAGACAACTACCATTGAAACTTCTCATGCAACTAAAAAAACACCCTTTATTATAGCTACGCATATTCTTTTGACGCTAACATAGCAAATAAACAGTTGCAAATTTATGTTGGTATCTTAGAAAAGTATTATAACAAGTCAAAAATTAAACTGAACTCAAAACTGACAGTATTATCGTTAGCAAAAAGTTTATACATAGTAAAGTTTTTTAGGAATTAAAAATAAACAACATGCCGGCAAAAATCAATAATGTAGTAACATATCTTGGGCGTTCATCTAGATTTAAAACTGACATACTTTATTCTTTATTGACAAAAAACAGTCATTGACATTTTAGACAACATCTGCTTAATACATCAATCATTTGCCCAATCATAACATATGCTTGTCCAGTCTGGTGCAATCAAAAGCCAAATGTTCATACTAGTAGAAAATAGACTCTTTGTGTGCGCTTGTATAATATACTTATTATTTATGTAAAATATTCCTTTTGAAATTTTATAGCATAAAATAATTTATTGTAAGATTTTTGGCACTCATTTACACTTATTATGCGTGCGTAACTTATAAAATAACATACTTTTCTTTAGCAATACTAGTTGAATAGTTGACATGTTTTAATAAAACAAAAAATATATATTGTGGTGTTTTTATGTTTAAAACTAGAAGAACTAATTATTTTTTTGATTAAGTTAAAAGATTGCTCAAAATTATGTTACATAAGATAATATCATAGCGCAAATAATAACACTACCAATTTAAAGTTTAAAAGCAAACTTCAAGAATTAAAAAAAAAACTGTGAAGATTTACTTAAACAAGTGTGCTATATTTTTTTAATATTTGAAAGATTAATACATAAAATTAATTATTTCACAGAGGACACTAATAAATTATTTTTTAATGTTAAAACAAATAAGGTTATGTTGTATAATAATTTTATTATATTGTTAAAAACTAAAACTATTGGTTTTGTATTTTATTTACAAAACAATAAAACTATTGTTTTGTAATTAAATTATAAATTGTGCTCTTTAACATTCTTAATTTAATGTTTTATTAATATATCAAATGATATAAACATCCGGCAATAAACCAACAAAAGCACATATGTCCCAAACTAACAAAAATGATAATTGATAATATGCAATTATTAGTGTAATTCGATTGCTATTTACCAATATTTAAGTTTTGTTTGCTTTTAATAAAATGTAAATAAACAGCAAACCACAAATCAATTTCAAATAATAATAACAATATTTGTTATTACAAAAATAAAAAATAAATTATTTTTATTTATATTTCTAAATTATATATTGTTTTTATGTATAAACTCATACTCATAGTAGAAATAAATATATTTATATCATATTTATATACATGCAATGGTTTTACATATAAGCTATCATCCAATATATTTCTGCGCTGCTATCATATTTACACGAATACTAACAATCTTATTGAATAAAAGATATATTATGTCTGACAAAATACAACTTAATTGATTTTATAAAGCAACAAAGTACTCTTTAAGACTTCTTTATTATGCCCACTATAAACACAGGTAAGTAAAGAATTTTATCTGGTTTGATTGTAGAGATAAATTGAAGAGATACTTAACATTTTAATTAAGAAAATTTTATTGTTTGTCTTTTCTACAAGAGATAAAGAAAGAATTTATTTTATATTAAACAAGTGGAATAATAAGTTCAAGACGTTGTAAAACATAATTATATGTATATTAAAAAAAGACAAACGAAAAAAAGCAAATATATATTATAATTTTATACACACATTTATGAATGTTTAGAGGCTTACATTTAAATTAATTTTGTAATAATTAAATTATTTTACTTGTAATTATGCTTTTTATTTAACAAATTGTTAGTACAGAAAATTACAATTAAATGTTTTTATAATTTCTCATGCCGGTGCACCTTGACACCTGAATAAGAGGTTGTAGATTGGATAATTTCTCAAAATGTTTTTAAACTTTTATTTTATCATATTAAATTGATGCTGCGGATACATATTGAAATTTCATATTATATTAATAATTAAAACACAAAAAGTTTTGGGTTTTAAAGATTTATTTTAAAATTTACTAAAATCTAAAAGTATTAAGTAGGTGGGGTTACATGTGTGGTGAAATATGTCGCAGTTTTTCAAATCAATTTTTGAAGCTCAAAACTTCGTATGTTTAAATTATTACCTAATATAATATGGAGTTTACTAATAACTTAGAATATATTTTTTTAACTAGTTGTTTATACGTTAAGGCAAAGATTTATTATCTATAATTAACTATACTTACTGTGCGCAATATAAAGAAATTCAACTCAGCTCTTATCTGAGCTTTGAATGTAAGAATGTTTTACAAACGATTCGTTAAACGGTGCAATAGTTTTATCTGGTAAAGCAACAAGACTTTTGGAATAAATTGTTACATACAAAACAACCATATCATATGAGAAGCGCTAAATTAACAAATGTTTTATTATGCATGTCGCTTATTTATCTAATGCCATTACACATGAAACGGCACAAAAGAGCAATCGTCATGTAGAAGAGGCCAGCCGTAATCAGTGCGGAGTAAATGGCCGGAGATGATATTGTCATTCGTTTAACAGAAAAAATAACCAGGGTCAACGAACACAGCATTGCACCCGTGATGGAAATACACACAAAAATAAATGCGATTACATTTGTATCCTTGAAAAAAACAACATTGTTGAGGATCTCGACAATCTGTATTAAGTTGTAAAACTTTATGCTGCAATTTAAGTCAATGTGCAATGTACAGGCTGCTGATTGCATTAATCTCTGCAAATAAAAATCAATTTATGTTATTAGGGACGATTTCAACAAGCGCATTTGCGCAAGAGTGATTACAGGAAACAAGAGCGTCAGCACAAAGATAAATACTCATTTTGAGATTTTCATTTGCATAATTAATAAGGCAATTAAATGCTATAAGGCAATTTTACACTTGGTCTAATTACTTTTTATTTAAAACATTTTGTAAGCAATAATAAATAGAATTAGATTGTCATTAATTAATAAATTTCTATTATTTCTTAATAATGTTATCATTATCATTATAGTTTTACAAATTCAATTAAATAATACAAATTTAATTTAATTAAAACAAAAATGCAAAAAATTAATGTTTATAGTTTATATAATGTTTTATGAACATTATATAAATACATGTCACGTTGTAGATGAATTACATTCATTCCAATAAATTTATTTAGAATAAACATATTTTCTATGTAGGATGTGTCTTTCCACGTACGTTTTGTTTGAAACATTATGGATATTGACATGAATAAATACATCGTAGTTAGTGCGTGGTTGCATGCAAATTTCTAACGCTTCGTGTCCGTACATCTGCTACACGATTTATTGGCGTATTTGCTATTGAGTGGTTACATTTCTGCAGTTTTGAGATTGATATTGTAAATTGATGCATTTTATCAATAAATTATAACAGAAAGTTAATTTCATTTATAACTTTCCACTACATATATCACCGCATGAAATGTATAATAGTTTCGATAGAGTGTGAACATTTTATGGTCTTTGAATCCGCAATATTCTCTGACACGTATATCGTATGTGTACACAATATATAGATAATGCATGAAATGGTTTTTATGAAAAATTCTGTATAGATATAGACATCAATTGAGTTTTTAGTTTTCTCTGTTACTGTTAGTAAAGTTATCATTAATCGCGTTTGTTTTGCATTATCACTGAAAATGTTATCACTTAACACGATAACATCAAATATCAATTTGTTAATGTATAAATCGCCGCAGCTTTTAAATTAGATAACAACATTTGAGTTTTTTTTTTACATTATTTTTATGTGTAGAATACACTCTCGGAGTTTGGTCCGTTCCTCCCGACTCACCCTGTAGAATATTGTGAGTAGGAAAATACAATCAACATACTGCCTACTTTAAAATAATAAATTTCAATGCAATTGATAAATTGGTAATACACATAAATTTCTAAAGAGATTATTGCCAGTCACTCGTTTTAAGTGGTGTTTGGTACTTTTGACTGCGGCTTCTCACAAGCTGCCAAAGTGTGGAGATTTTGGTGAAATAACATTCCATTGTATTCCATCTTGGGCACTCTGAGTCTCAACTGCCAATTTGATTTTGTTGATCAGTCGTTGAAGTTCATTATTTGTTCCGACAAAATTAGACCCTCTGTCCGAATATGTGGAATGTTGTTATCTTTTTTGTGCAGTGAATCTCTAGTTTAAGAATGCTTCTGTTGTGAGGCTAGTGACTATTTCCAAATGTACGTCTTTTGTACAAAATATAGCTATGTATCCTTTTTGTCTTTGTATCCTTTTTGTCTTTGTTGAAAAGGGCGAGATACCGTTACTCTTTTTTTGGGTAAGTGGCCCATTATTTGTTGTGCAAAAACTGGTTTAGCCCGACTAGAATTTACACACTCTGGCAGTATCTTTTTTGCTGATAATCTCCCATCAATTGGCCAGAATTTAGAACGCAAAGTGTTTAACAGTAAATTTACCTCACCGTGTAGTGGTTCAAGATGAGCGTGATTTATGATCATCTTAGTTATAATGTGGTTTTTTGGCAAAATTATTAGATGTTGTTGATTATATGCTAGCTCTGAATGTAACAAACGGAGGACATTCAAAACTAGCAATATGTTATTACTATCCAGAAATAGATTTTATCTAATCAATTTGCTTGATTTTTTTATTGTGGTTTATGTTTTCAAATCTATGTTACTGGCAAATTCGGATGTGTGTGCCAGTCAAATCAGTTGAAATAGTGCCCTTTCTACTTTTTCAACCAATAAAGCTTAAATTTAAACTTAAACTAAAATTGCAGTTTGAAGCAAATCGTAGACAATAAGCCATAGTGCGTTTTAGACAAATCAATGACGTTATTCAGTTAAAAATATTTTGTGTAATAGTGATAGTGGCTATTGTACTTTATTTTTGTTAAAAATTCTGGTTTGTGCCACCATAAAAAAAAGAAATTAGTTAAATTAGATTTGTTTTTCTCAAGATTGCATCTGCTGGATTGTTTAGAGATGCCACATAATGATTTGCCAAAGTTAATGATTGTATTTTGCTAATTCTATTTGCTACAAATGTATTATAAAATTTTGATTAAAATTTGATCTAATCTAAAACTATTGTAAAGTTTGTCCAAAAATATTTATTTGTGATGTTTTTATGTAGTGCATCTTTTGTAGGTGCAATAAGTTAAACTAGTAACAAAGCACCGCACAGCTCAAAGCGAAGAAGTGACTGCACTTTTAGCGGTGCTACTCTTGATTTCAAGCAGGGTAAATGTAGTTTGTAGTTGCCATTTTCTGACTTTGTTCTGATGTACACGCTTCATATGTCCTCTCCAAAGCATCAAAAGCCGTGCAATTTAATCTGGTTCCCTCCATTGCTTTTATTTGGTATCTTGATTTGATCCAGCCTTTTTTTTTATATGTTATCCACCTTAAATAGAGATTTATCAGAACTAATTTGTCCCAATCAAGTTTTAACTCTTATAAGTTTTGTATGATTATTTTAGCAGTGACGATGACTAGTCCAAGTAATCCTAATGAGTCAAATATTTGCGACAATTTTGATAAAATTACACGTTTTGTAATTTTTCCATGGTTTTTGATCACTGATGGGTGAGGAAACTAAACCGTGTCTTCATTACTGTTCCATAATAATTCCAATGTTTTTAATGTTGACTTGTTATTAAACAACAGTTTTTTGTCTTTTGGAGCATCTTTTGAAGTGTCATCTAATATTTTGTTTAAATTTGAACGTCATTTTCTTAAATGGAATCTACCCTTTTCAAGTAGTTGTTGCAACTTCTCTTGTATTAGACTTAGCATGTCTTTAAAATTTGCTTCAGTAACGTAATTATCTACGTAGAAATCTTTTTTCAAAGATTCCCTTGCATATGAATATTTGCCTTTTTTAAAACTTGATAATTGATGTAAACATCTGATAGCTTGAAACGGAATTAATGATGTTTCATATGTAATGATTGTTAGTTTGTACGTGTTTATTGCATCAGTTTCATTGTATCGCCATAAGATTTTTTGATATTGTTAATCGTCTGAATGCATCTTGATTTAACAGTACATTTTTTCAATGTCTTCCGTGAGTACTAATTGATGCTTTTGAAATTGCACAATAATTGCAAACAGGTCATCCTGGATGGTAGGTGTGTCGTTTAATGACACACCGGTAGATGTTCTTGAGGAACCGTCAAAAACAACTCGAATCTTTGTTGTACTATTGTCGGTCTTGAGAATGCAATGGTGTGGTAGATAGCATCTGTTTGTGTTATTGCATTCCATTTTTATCATGTGACCTATGTTTTCATACTTAGTCATAAAATTACGATAATCTTGTTGTAACAACTGATTGTTTGTTAATTTTTTCTTAATTGACAATAGTCGGTTAGTAGCCTCAAAAATCCCAGTATTTGTGTGTTGCTGTTAAATAGCAATCTTACAATAAAACGTCCATTCTTGTCACGGTTTATTGTATTTGTGAAATGTTTTTTACATTTTTTTTGTTTTGGTGTAAGATAACTGTAAGGTATAGAAGTGAACTTTATAATATAAACCTTTTGAATATAAAATCTTGTTCAACAATCTGTCGATCATATTCTATTATAAACTCTGTATCTATTTGATCTTTTATGTATAAAATTCAATTCTTCTAGCATCAATAAAAACTCAGAATATCCATTACAAAAAGCTTTTCATGTATTATAAAATATTCAATTTTTCTAACAGCAATAATAATCCAGAATATCAATTACAAAAAGACTCTCCATGTATATATATATATATATATATATATATAAAATATTCCATTCTTCTAAAAGCAATAATAATTCAAAATATTCATTACAAAAAGCTTTCTATTTATATATTTGAAATCAAATAATATTGATAAAATTGGTGTGTCCAAATAAAACTTTTAAAAATTGATTGATTCACATTAATAGGGTAACGAATCAAAATAAATATTTTTGTCACACTTATAATAACGTTTTGAGTCACTTGTTCTTACTCCCAAAATTGTTGTAATTGTTTGTCAATTTGTAGTGTGCTGATGTGACAGGTTGTATTATGATTGGTACTATATGTGCCGCCAGACACAATTTATCTTAATCTTGTTTTTTGTAGTATTGGATCTTGCGTGCTCTTTGTTAATAGCAACTGGCTAATAAAAAGTAGTTTCCAGAATATATTTGCTTCTAATACCAAGTCAATCCTTTTAGACTTGTCAATGTTTAGATCGTCTAATAGTGTATTCTTGAGAATTGTGTATTTTGATGTGTCTAATGGTATTGATGGTTGATCAGACAAAATATCCACTATTACAAGAAATTCCAATTTTTTTTTAAATGATTAGTCTTTGGAGTTCATTGTTGATGTTGTTCTGTGCAATATGTTAGTCTTCAAGTTGCCAATTTCTTTGACTGGAATATTGATAAGCACTTAATTCAGACGTAACCTTTGACACAATTGTTTAGCAATTAAGTTGGATTGTGATCCATTGTCTAGGAGTGTATGGCAGACATGTTGTTTGTCGTTTTCGTTATTAATATAAACACTGGCTTTAACAAAAATGATGCATTAGTGCCTGTTTTCGTTAATTGCAGCGCACGATGTAACTGGTGTTACGCTTGCTGAGCGATTGTAAAACTAGCTATTGTGCTTTTCATTGCAAGTTTTGCACCGTCTCAATTTGCATTGATCCAACAAGTGACCCTTTTCTAGACAGTTTATGCATAGCATATAATTTGCAGATGTGGTCAATAGAAGCGCTATTACTTGTTGAGCTTCATCTGTCAAACATGATCGGAGATACATGAGTTTTTGAATGTCACTTAATGCCTCGTTTGTGTCCACCAATGAATTGAACACATTAATAAATAAAATTCATTTTTCAACTGCGCCATTCAATTTGGGCAGTGAGATTGTTGGCAATTTCACGGATGTTTTGAGCAATGAATGACTTGTGTTTAAAAATGCAGAAGCCATTAAACAATATGACTTCTCAAAGTTTACCATCTCCTGGCATTGGTATTCATTGAGATTGACTAACTCTTCTGTTTTAATAATTTTGATCTCGGATTAAATTGCTTTAAAAGTAATTGCTGTGTCTTTTAGCTTGTCAACTTGCAACTGAATTTTGTTCGGACAGGTTGTTTCGTCTACTGAAGAAGCAAATTGATGAATTCAAATGAATGTTGAAAACTCCACGTTTGAGTTTTTACTGTTTCAATGTTATCTTAAAACTTTATTTTGAAAAACAAATCACAGAAAGATTTGGTTCGAATGTTGATAAAAAATCTGTTGTCATCCAATTTCTTCTTTAGGTTCGATTTTTTATTTTGAATATCTCTGTTTTGAAATCTTCAAGAACAGACTCAAGCTCACAGATGTAATTATCTGAAATACCATGCAAATGCACCGTGTAAATGAAACAAAATAATATTGTCTTGGATGTTTATTTGTAAGATTGATTTATACAATACTGATTACTCAACAATGCAAAAAAAAATTTTTCAGTGATATGAATTTGAGAGATTGACGGTTTAAATGGCATTTAGTTACACTAAAAATAATTAAAATATTGTTGAAATATAACCTTTACGACTTTTTACGGTTGGAGAATTATTAAGATGTTTCGGTAATTTTGACTAATCCTGTATATTAAAATCTTTTATGTTCTGCACTTAGATAGCAATTGGTTACCAAGATTTTGCAGTAATTAAATTGAAAATGTGACAAATTATAGTATGCCCATAGATATAGTGTCTTTACCACATAGGCTTAACGTATTATTTTATTAGCAACCAATTATGATTGTATTATATACCTAAAACCCGAAATAGTATTTAAGGGTGACAATATTGTATAGTTATATAATATTTTTACCCTTGAACATAAAGGTGTTATAATATTATATATAATATTATATTTTACAATCAATATTATTGATAAATGTTAAAAAAATGAAGTAAAAGTTTTATAATAAGCAAGATAATAAATTATAAAGTTTCTGGAAAATTAAAATTTATTACTTGAAAAACTCGATGTGCCATTAAAATAATAAAAATGTAGTAAAGCTTTTAATAAACTAATTATCAAAATAATTAACAAATAACAAAAATGCATAATTATTAGAACATTTAATATCATAATAAATGCTCAAAATTATTTCCTTTATTTTCCAAACACATCTGCGCTCGCCAAAGCCATGTTGCGCTACATGCACGTTGAAATCTCGGTGGTTGCCAAATTGTGTCAGCGGCAGCTAGTATGCGATGTCGCAACTCTTCAACACTGTGAATTTTGGTATCGTATACCAAATGTTTCATATGCCCCCCAACATAAAAGTCTATGGGATTTAGGTCAGGTGATTTAAAAGGCCAGGTAGTTGGACCTTCTCGACCAATCTACGTCCTCGGAAACACATTGTTCAAATGTTGTCGCACATCTATTGCAAAGTATGGTGGAGCTCCGTCGTAAAGATACTACATGCGCTGTCTAACATTAATTGAAACTTCTTCCAGTAGTGCTGGTAGGGTCTCTTGTAAAAAAATTAAATCTCTCGGAATAAAGGCGAGCTGCAGCCACTGAGTTTTGATAAACTTCTCTATACACCCATATCATATTCACAAATTCTGCATTAGTCATATTATGTTGCGCCATAATTTAATTTTATTACACACTGACAGGCGCCAACTAGTTTTTTTTTCAATTTTTCGGCAACAACCGGCGAGACTTCAACGTGCGTTATTTTAATTTTGGCATGGCACACCAATTTTTTTCAAGAAATACATTTTAATTTTCCAGAAACTTTATAATTTATTATCTCGCTTATTATAAAACTTTTACTACATTTTTTAACATTTATTAATAATATTGATTGTAAACTATAATTCTTTGAGTTTATGCGCATAGGTTAAAAATCACCCTGTATAATACAAACCTAATTGTCTCTACAATGAAGTTAGTAATAAAGTAATCCGCTAAAATAATTCAAGTCTATGTTGTAAAGACACTATATCTATGAACATACTATAACTACCTTTAAAACAAAAATAAGTAATTTTATGTGTTATGAAAATGTAAAATAAATTTTCCAATAAGACAAACTAAAGAATTTGTTGACAAAGTGTAATTTTATATTTAGTCATAATTATATGCTTCCAGGTCAATAAACATTGTTACAAAGTGTTTTTACTCAAGCACTTTTTTAATTCTAAATAGACCAGATAATCATTAGTACTACGGTTACTTTCTAAAACTCGTCTGCTGTTTAGCTAGACTAATGATCGCTTTTTATATCAGGTTGTAGATGTGAGAGAAAACTGCTAAATAATTGATTGGAGGAGTTGAACTCGTACTTTTTTTAAATTTTAAATTTTTAAATTTCAAGCCGTTTATCTCTGTTACTAACAACATGGGTCGTGTACTTGGTTTGGTACTTTCTAACTTAAACTGTATTGTTGAATTAGATACATATTCATTAATAAAAATTGACAATTATTTTCTATCTCTACTAATCATAATTTTTAATATTTTACAATATCATAATCATTCATTTCCTATAAAGTTTTTCAGAAAGCAAAGCATCATTTATTGTATGGAAAAGTTTAAAACAATTTTTTTAAGATAACAACCTTGGTTAAACATTGTTTTTATTTTTAATTTTTAGTTTTTGGAAAATATGTAGCAATTAAATAGCATTTTGATATTTGTTTTGATATGATTTGAAAATTTTAGCTTAGCTGAGATTTTTTAATCAGATTTATAAAAGATACCACCAACAATCTAATAATTAATTTTTAATTTAATTTTTTTTTTAATATTTATATTTTTATAATTTGTAAGTCTTCTAAAAATATAAGATTTTTATCCAAAATATGTAAAATTTCAAGTGTGTTATACTGTAAATTTAGTTTATGTTTATTTAATAATAGATGTTTTGCAAAAACTGATTTATCTAAAGTTTTAAACGTGTTTAATATACCTAATATTAAAGCTTCTTTTTGTTATAACAAAACTACAGTTGACAAAATTATAAAAAAAAACAATTAAATAATTGTTTTAAACAAATTTTTTTTTTTGATAATAAAAAAGATAATAAAAAAAATCTGTTCTTTAACACATTTTGGCCAAATTTCAAAAAAATTATTTAAATACTTAAATAAAAAAATTAATATTATAGTAGCCTTTAAAACGTAAAATTCTTTAAAATCTAAATTATTAAATGCAAAAGAACGCATAGGTAATTAGAATAAAAGTGGTATATATAAATTAAAATGTAATGACTGCAATGGAGTATATATTAAGCAAACCAAAAGAAGCTTTAATATTAAGTGTTGCACCTCTTTCGTGCGCAAAATTTTTGAGACGCCGCATTGTTAAACACAATCGTACGTTTGGTAACGCGATGATTGAATGATAAACGGTCAGATACAAATTAAATATTAATTCAATAATAATGATAATTAATTGTTATTACAGATATTATACATTACTTACGCTTTGTGACGATCATTATTTTTCTTGGAAACGCGGTTACTACTGAAATTAATCACATTTGATCGTTGATAATTATAAATAATTTAAATAGATTGTTTTAATTTTTAGATTACATTGGTAATTTTTGTCAGTTAGATTAGTTTGTAGCTTTTCATCACAAAAGCTGCTTTTTGACTTACAAAAATTGCTAGCAACATTCCGACCACTGTGTAAAAATAAATTATTATAATTTGTTATAAAATTAAATTAACTGGAGTTTTTCAATATTTCTAATAAATTTTTGAAACAAATCTTTTTATATGAGCTGGTTCACCACAAGTTTAAAGAAGTTTTTTTCTGAGAGTACGCAATAAAAACTGGAATATCTAAACGTTTATATTATGAATAAAGTTTATACGCTGCAATTCAAAACGTGGCGCTTAAACGTAACATAATTGCATATTTTCCTCTTGTTGGCAGTTTTAATTTATATACGAATGCTGGCTCCATGAAAGTATGGCATTAATTTTCCACTATTCATTAAGAGAAAATTCATTATTTATGATTAAGTTTAAAACTTTTGAAAATTAAATGTTACCAGGTCAATTAATTCATAAATGTTTATTCGCATAACTTTTTTCTTCGTTTATGTAAATTGCATGGATAATCTTAACGAAGTGATTAATTCGAGTATGATATGCAGATTGCAAGGGGAGTATTTTTAAGCTGAGCGCAAATTTAAATTAGAGTAATTGGTAATTAAGTCATAATGTAAATATTTCTCTCGGTGTCGTGACGACGACGCTACGTTATTTACAGCTTCCACTCGTGTTACCTCTATCGGTTACAAATTCCATTAAAAATATAATTTATTTGTTAACCGAATTAGTGCTATTAATATTATGTCTACAACTTTAGTTCCCATTATTTATTAATGTTACTGATACATTATTAACAACATCCTTTGCATCAAACTAAATATTTTTTTAAATTCATTTATATTTAAAAATCATATCACTACTGCTACATCCAATATGATATGTCAATTTTATTATAAATTATATTTATAATGAAAACGACATAGTGCATCAGTGTAATAAAAATAATGTACTATACAGTTTACTCGCCAATGTACAATTCAATTTATTTTTGTTCAATAAAAATAATTCATTATGATTGTAAATTTTATGTATCTATTCGTTTTTTTTTTTGCATAAATATTAATAGTCTGTCATCATCCATAAAAGTTTAGTTTGTTTATAACAGTATAAAAAAAAACATTTGAACGTGTTAGTAACAATAATGTTGGGATAAATTTGCTTTGTTTGAGGATCAATTTTTCAGATCTGTTGTGTACGATACATAGCAAATAACAAATCCACTTTACGTTCATTTGCTTTTAATAAATACACATTCATTCCGTCCATTGAAGTGATTAAGTATGCACATCCAATAAATTATCAATTATTAAATGATTATGTACAGAATATTTAACTTTTACCATACACTGTTAATTTTTAAATCGTTTGCACACAAAGCAATTTATAATAAAATGTATAAAAAAGTAAATATTTTCAGCATATTTGGATTAAAGCAATTTGATTAATTTTTTTATTTTATTTATGTTTAAAAAAATAATTAATTATAGAGTAAAAATTTTTAATTTTTTACTTGCAGTCCGAAGTTGGTGCCAGATTGATTTCTCTGATTAGTTCAAATTGTGAGCAATGACATAGAGCACATCTAGTACAGCACAAGCATACTTTTTTTAAATAAAACCCCAAAAAGTTAGTTTAATCAAATTTTAACTTGTATGTTCCTTCATTTCCAGCTTTCTAACAAAAATAGCAACTTTGGCGTTCCTATTTCTACATATAATTTGATAATCGATTTATTTTCACATTATGTCAAAATATTTTAGTGAAATATATATGTAGTTAGAAATAACTGCTGTTTTATGTACTTTTGAAAGCATTTTAAAGCTACTTGCAAATATAATTTGTCTAAAATAATTAGAAAAAACATAGTTTAAAATTTAAAAAATAATAATTTTACACGATAATATAACAAGTGGTTTGATTGTTATCTTAAATTACAACAAGTTTTATGATACCAACAACAAAAATTATATTTGTTTTTTAATGATTAGCAATAAAACAAATAAATAGCTATTGATTATTGATTAAACAAATTATATTTAGAAAAACATATACATCATATGTATATAAATAATTAAATTTCTATAAAATTGTTTTCATCGATGTTTTTGTTAGGTTTGTAAAAAGTGATTTATTTTAATTTTTTTTTCAATTTTACTCAGCGTTGTGCTTCAACAAATTTAGTCAGAAATGAAATTCTCTATAAAATAGTAATCACAGATACTTACCAGTGCAATTACTTGAAAATTAAATTAATGTTCTACTGGTAATGGCACATATTTTTGTTCTATCAACAAAGTGTAATTAAAATAAAAAAAAAAAAATTCTAATTATGTATAAATTTACAATTTTGTGCTTGCTTTCCGACTCTATTGATATAAACCCTTTTTTAAATAAAACATTTAGCAAAGAAAAAGTTTATAAACGATATCTACTCACTCGACAACAAATTAAAAATTCAATTCAAGATAAAGTTTTATCAAAAGGTCTCAAGAGTGTCTAAATTATAAAGCGCCTAATTGAAAGATGGAATTTAAATTAATAATAAGCATTTTCTAAGCTGTTTTTCTTCAATAATATTTCTCATTATTAACACTTAACTAATAAAATAATAATTACACAATATAAAATTAAAATTAAATAATAAAAAATAAATTGCTTAAATTTTGTCTTTCATGTGATAGTTTAAGCAAGTATAGTTTCACTTGAAAATCAGTTTTTTTTATAAAGAAACTTCAAAACTCATATTTATTAAATTAAATTCTACTATATTAGAGCAGACACACACTGATTTCATTATGTAGATATGCTAGAAAACAATGCATGTCCATTTAGAATGCCCGGCAGCATTTCATACCTTGTTCTAAACATGATACGAAAATTAATTAATAATGAATAATTTTATTTTTTAATATTTTACTAATTACTATTGTATTTGTTTTTAAACTAATCACACCTAATAATACTAAAATTAAATAAAATTTAAAATACATTGTTTATTAATAACTTTAAAAAGGTTAAATATAGCTTACAATGAATAACAGCAACTTTGGCGTCATTACTTATTCTACATATAATTTCATAAAACAATTAGTTTTTTACCAGTACATTCCAAAAACATCAAATTATAGTTTGTCAAATTATATTTGCAAACAGCATTTATTTTTATTTTTGGAATTTTTTTTTTGCTACTTTTAACTATAATATGACTAAAAATAACAGTTAAAGATATTTATAATTATTAAATTAATATTGTTTCATATGTTAAATTTTATTTTTATTAATTAATATATTATTATTACAACTAGTTTCATTAATTATATAACATTTTTAAGTTTATAATATATTAATTTATATCTATATAGTGAAAAGAAGTGAAGAGGCGAGATTGTTTAGTTACGCAGCGTTACCGTAGCAAGCTAATAGCTTCGAACTGTTGGAGTGCTCAAACTTAGAAGTTATACAAAAAGCTGTTGATTCCATCAACCTCCTTCAATTAACACTTTTGAGGCAATGTAAAATAGCTGTAAAACGCGCAATAAAGAATAAGTCAAAATTAAAATGTGATAAATTTTTCTAAATACATTAGTTTTATTTAAAAACTAAAACAGGCAAAACAATAAATAATATTAAGTGGTATTTTATACAAACTATCTACGTTGCTATAAAAATATTTACTTGTATGTCAAACAGTAAAGCACCTTAAAGTTCATTTCTTTGTTTGTGTTTATTCAGTGTTAATGTTTACGTTTACAACAAGAAAGTACGGTATTTACGGTTTTTGTAATAAAAACTCAGTAGCAGCTGCTTGAAAATATAGATTAAAACTTCTAAAATGACAAGAAGTGCACAACTACCTACATGAACACGGAACATTGCCGTCGACTAAGCATTCAGTACAGCAAGTACTAGACAATAAAGACAACATACTGCAAGAGTTTGATAAAAATTTTAGTATCAATGTATGTACCACAAATGAAAATTAAAATACAAACAAATTCATTTACAACACTTAAAAACTATATATTATTTGTTTTTTCAGTCGGTATATATAAATAAAATGTTTATACAACAAAAATAGGCTTAGAATTTTATTCAATATACTACTAAAAAAATCTTGCAAAAATTCTTTTAAGCAAAACAATATTCAAACTTAATCTAACAATCACAGTGGCCAAGGGTATTAAATTGGACTCATTTGTTTCATTGTTTAATATATAGATTGTTTATTTATAAAACACTTTTATTTAATCACAAACATAAAGTCAAATTTGAAAGTTTAAAAAACCATAAACATAAAACAAGATCAAATAGATTTTACTACCCTAAACATATATTACAGAAAAAAGTTCTACTTATATATCAATAACATTATTATCAACCAGCTAAAATTAAATCTTTGACAAACTACAAAACGTTTGAGTGTGCTTTAGATATATTTTTTGCAATTGGTGTTATTCAATAACCATAATTTTAGTTGACGTGTTTTATTTTATTTACTTATATGTTTATATATTATGTACTATACTCTGTAAATCTTGTTAAAATAAATATGTTATTATTATTATTAAGGATCAAACACAAACTGTTAACTAGCTAAAGTAACGCTTTATAATTAAGCCATCTTATTATTTATTAAAAGTAGTATTGGCAGATAGCTATTATAAAACACAATATTGCTCTTACAATGATTGACGTTGCAATTTTGATCAAATCAACATTGATGTGCTATTTTTAAGGTGCAACATCAAAAAACTTTAATGACGTATGCAAAACAAATAACATATTCAAAGACTTATTGAAATTTGGATTATCACTTTTGCACGAAAGAATAAGATTCTTTAAAAATCTACTCCATTTAGCCTAAAACCTGACAACAAATTTGCGAATAAAACTAAGAGTCTGATTTTAGATGTTCTCAAAACTGAGTTTAAAGACACTAATTATGACAATACCAGCAGGAGATTTTTTATAAACCCAGAACTGGCTAACAAAATAACTGACATATACTTTATCTTGCATTGTTTAAAAGTAATACATCATAAACACCGCAAAACTTTATGTTAAAAAATGCTAATGACATCCAAAGACACATAGATTGTTGTTTTAGTCCATAAACCCGTTATTGTGGCACTCCGGCAAAAAGTTAATCCAGTGCAGCAAACTAACCGCTAAAAAAATTAAAAATTCAAAAATTTAAGAAAAAAAACTAGTAATACAAATTATTTAAAAAAAGCATTTTTGCTAGAAGCACAAATTGGTATCTGTTTGCTACCTTATTTTGTATTTTAAAGACTCTGAGTATTAAACAACAAAGATAACAGTATAAAATAACAAATTTTAAATCAGCAACAACAAAAAACTTACTTAAAAATTCTGTAAAAAAAAGTACTTACAGAAACTTCAACATTTATAAATTAAATATCTTATATAACGATCGGCTCAAAATCAAGCAAAAATTAATGTTGTAGTTTAACAATCTTTGCAAGTGTGTTTGAATAACTACAGCATTGCTTGATAACCAATTAAAAATTTAAATAAATAATTTTCATATTTATTATTTAATTGCATTTTTATAATAATAATTTTTTTTTTCTTAAACTAAATAAAAAATATTTTTTAAGACAAACAAGCAAATTCCTACGTTCAAAAATTTTAACTTTAAATGACAAGACGTTGTATTGCAAAATAAGCGTATCAAACTTTAGGGTAATTCCACGATAGTTCGGACAAACGTTTCCGATTTTGCTCAAATTTTGTACACATGTTTGGGGTACCCAAATATGACGATTTCTTAAACTTTAGATTTCTAGGTGCAATGCAGTGTAAATTTCAACTATTTTATTTTTTTAAGAATATTTTGTCTCTTTTTAGTTTTTGTACTGTAAATAAGCAAACAAATAGTCAAAAATCATATTCAAAAAGGTGTATCTTATAAGAAATGTTTTGTAAAACATAATCCCGTTCTTGGTTTTTTAAAATATCTTGCAAAAAATAAGAAAAATACCATTTTATAGAAAATTTTATAACTTTGATTCTGTTACACTTGGAGACTTAAAATTTAAATATGAAACTCCTGAAATATAGTACTTTTGATCGCAAAAATAAAAAAACTGGATTTGCTTGCCATAAGGTGAAATATAACACATAATTGCTAAAAATAGGTTACTTGTAAACGATTTTTTTTTTGATTTTTTGTAATTTTCCGGTTTTTTAGGAAAATATTTAAAAACGGGCATAAAGATTCCGTTCTACAATTTTTTTTTTTAATTATACTAATTCAATTTTTTTCAATTTTTTTGAAAATTTATAAAATACTAAAATAATTATTTTTTTAAAAATTATGATATACAGGGTAGTGTCTCAGACCACCCGTACCAGCCTTTTATTTCGACAACGCTTGGTCGAATGTGACTGGGACAAAAAAAATTATTACCAAGGAATCCAATTATGAATTTATTTTTTACCGGAATAATCCGGAAGTACCCGGAACCGGAAGTAACTATAAAATTTTAAATGGCAACATAGATCGAGTATGGTATTAATTAATAGGTTTTAAAAAAAAAATAACTTTTATTAAAATGTTTTTTTTTTATATTTTGCATATTTACAAAAATAAACAAAAAAAACTAAATTGAAAATTAGTTATCCATTCAACACTCAATTACCTAAAATTGGTGAATATTTGAAGTAAAATAAATTATTATTATCAAAGTATTAAATGTGTCAACATGGTTTTTACAAACCTCGAAGATTTTGATATGCTGATGATATTAGGTGAATGCGGCAAAAACTATTGTGCTGCTGAGCAAATTTATTCTGAGCGATACCTTCAACAAGCCAATCAGTCAAAAAATGTTTTTCGGCGCCTTGCAGAACGAGTTAAGACAACTGGTAAGCTACTGCCCAGCCACAACAAATGTCAAAGTATCGGAAAACGTGTACAAGATAAAAGAACACCAGATATTCTTGCAACAATTGCTCTGGACCCAAACATCTCGACTAAAAGAATTGAAATCGATGCTGGATTAAGTCGCTCCACTGCTTGGAGAATTTTTAAAACAAACAAACTCTATCCATACCAAATCTCTCTACACCAGAAACTTGTAGAGCGGGATTTTCAAGAGAGGTTAAATTTGTGTAAATGGTTGTCTCATAAAATTTATAATTTCCATCACAAAATTTTATGAACAGATGAGTCGACATTTAAAAGCAACGGAGTTGTTAATTTACATAATGTAATGAAAACCCTCATTGGTTAAGAAAAATTGATAACCAACACGTGTTTAGTGTTGTATTTTAGGAAACCAAATAATTGGTCCGCATTTTTTTGATGGTTCATTAAATCGAGCTAAATAAATTGATTTTTTAGAAAATAATTTTATTGACCTTTAAGATGACGTTCCATATGCGACACGTTTAACAATGTATTTGCAACAGGATGGTTGTCCAGCTCATTACGCAAGAGTTTCTCGTCAAACCGTTAATCGCCTTTTTCCTAGTCGATGGATTGGAAGGCTAGGACCATTTCCATGACCACCTCGTTCTCCTGACATAACGCCTTTTGACTTCTTCTTGTCGGAACGTATCAAAGACTTAGTCTATAAAAAGCTTCCAACTACAAGAGGTAATATGAAAGAGAGTCAACAACGTTCAAAATCGACTACAAAGATGAATTGAACAAGAAGGAAGGCAATTTGAACATAACATAAGTAATTGAATAATTATTTTAATTATCATTTTCTTTACTTTCACATTATTATTTGAATTGTTAAATAAAATACTATCAAACAATTAGTATTTTTTAATTTTCGTAAATATGCAAAATATTAAAAACATTTTTGGAAAAGTTGTTTCTTTTAAAAAGACCATCAATTAATACCATACTCGACCTATGTTGCCATTTGAATTTTTAAAGTTACTTTCGGTTCCAGGTACTTTTGGATTATTCCAGTAAAAAATAAATTCATTAGTGGATTCCTTAAGTTCACTTTGGTAATAGATTTTTTTGTCCCAGTCACATTTGACTAAAAGTTGTCGAAATAAAAGGCTAGTACGGGTGGTCTGAGACACCCTGTATACAAGGTGTTAAAAAAAATGTAAAATATTTTAGAAGTGGTAGTGCAAACCACAACAAACAAAAAAGTTTTTATAACATGGGTTGTCTAGCAACGTTTTTGGAGATATAGAACATTATTTATTTTTATTATTCTTTTTCCTTTCATTATTTATTTTGCAAAAACGTGCATTTTCTTATTATAGTTGGCAGACGTTTTGTGAAATAAACATTCAGTATTTGACAGTTGTTGTTAGTGTACAAGTTTTCATTGCTATGGCTGATTACTCTAACGCTGAACTAGCCGACATGCATTTTATGTATGGTCGTGCTAATGGGATTGCCACCAAAACGCAATGCTTTTATGTAGGAGCTTATCCAAATAGCCAGATTTCTTTACTACGTATGTTTAGAAAAATTTACCAGATATTAAGAGATACTAAAAATGCTGTTTTTCTGGCAGAACAAAGTCGGTATCTACTCCTAGAGCAGAACAAAAGATTATAGCACAGATAAAGCATAATCGAAGGACAAAGTGTGCGGAGAATATCAGCCGAGGTAAGAATTAGTGCTATTCTTGTTTGAAAAACTTTCCACCTTCTATACTATGTACATATCTTAAATTTAACTGATCATTTAGCACGTTTGGTTTTTTGTTGCTAGTTTCTACTCAAAGATGCTGACCGCGGATTTTTGCCAAAATTCTTTTTTATATGAAGCCGAGTTTGCACAAAATGGAGTTGTTAATTTTCATAATGCAAATCTCCATGCTGTAATTGAATGTGGACATGAGACACGTTTTTCATTAAACATTAGGTTAGGTATTGTAGGCGACAGGTTTCTAGATCTTGCTGTTTTACCAAACCCATTAAAAGGCGCTGCTTACTTTAACTTTTTGCAGAACACAATGTATGATCTTTTAGATGACATTCTTTTGACCCACAGGCAACAAATGTGGTTCTAGCATAATGGTGCTCTAGCTCATTTTTCAATTGCCGTTAGAAAGCAGTTAGACCAAATTTTTCTACATAGGTTGGTAGGAAGAGACGGACCAGTTTTACGGCCAGCAAGATTGCCTGATTTAACCCTTTTGATTTTTGTTTTTAAGGATATTTGAAATTATTAGTGTATGCTACTTCTTTAAATAACCTCGAGAAACTGCAGTTAAAATTAATAAAAAGTGCTAAAAAAATCACAGCCAATGAGGTGGTTTTAGAAAGAGTACAATTGTCTTTCAGACAAAGATATCGTGCCTGTTTGGAAATAGAAAGAGAGCACTTTGAACATCTTCTATAACTCTGTGCTTTATAAAAATATATAATTTGTTATTATATTCATATTATTTCATATAATATTATTATTTATTTATTAATGTATTATTTACAACATGTTTCGTTATTTTTTAATAACATTTTCAAGTATTAATATAATATAATAAAATTTTTTGATTGATTTATATATAAATTAAATTTTTGTTTCTCCCGCATTCCCTGATATCCGGTTTTTTTAATTCCTTTGAAGTTTGATACATATAATTTAGAGGTTATATTTGTTTATAAAAAGATACCAACATTCTAATAATTATTCTGAATTTTGAAATTTTTTATAGTTTTTATTTTATTAAAATATCCATTAAAGGTGAATCATATAGCATTAATTGTTCATTTATAACTTCATAATTTTGATTTTTAATATGTTTTTTAATTTCTAAGTCTTCCAAAAATATAAGGTTTTTATCCGAAATGTGTAAAATTACAAGTGTGTTGTACTGTAAATTTGGTTTATGTTTATTTAATAATAGATGTTTTGCAAAGTTTGATTTATCTAAATATTTGTTTTTAAAATCGCGAATGTGTTCATTATACCTAATATTAAAACTTCTTTTTGTTTGCCCAATATATACTCCATTGCAGTAATTACACTTTAATTTATATATACCACTTTTATTCCAAATATCTGTTTTTTCTTTTGCATTTAGTAATTTAGATTTTAAAGAATTTTGTGTTTTGAAAGCTACCATAATATTAAACTTTTTGTTTAAATATTTAGATAATTTTTCTGAAATTTGGCCAAAATATGTTATAGAACAGAATTTTTTAAAGACAATAAAAAATTCTGTAGAACAGACTTTGCAAAAATAGGTAAAAAAAAAAATTAATTATGTTCGTATTTTTAAATTCTTCTGAAAAAGGCCGGAAAGTTACAAAAAATCTTTTAAAAGTACTATGTTTCAGAAGTATTATATTCAAATTTTAAGGCTCCAGGTGTAGCAGATTCAAAGATATCAAGTTTTCAATAAATTGGTATTTTTCTTATTTTTTGCTGGAAATTGTAAAAATTCAAAAACGGAATTTTATTTTTCAAAACATTTTTTGTAAGATACACTTTTTTGAATATGATTTTAACTATTTTTTGCTTATTTACAGCACAAAAACAAAAAGGGAGACAAAATATTTTTAAAAAAATATTATTGCACATAAAGATCTAAAATTTCAAGAATCGTCATATTTTGGTACCCCAAACATGTGTACAAAATTTGAGCAAAATCGGAGATGTCAATGTGGGGACGATTGTCCGAACTATCGTGGAATTACCTATTAAAGAAATTTAAATTTTAATGTCTAGTATTATGTTCATGATGAGTTAAAAATACTAGAATCTATAACCTGTGTTAATGTTGTCATAAATAAATAATATACAATAAAAAATATATAAACCAAGAAAAGTAAGTATCTTTGTTTTAACAAAAAGTAGTTTACAGTCATCTTTATACTTTGCATTGTATATGATTACGTGCTACTTTTACAACACACCTTTGCTACGACTACAATAAATAAAAAAAGAATTAATAATTTATTAATGCTACAATCGTTGTATGTAAACATTAGAGTGTAGAATTCATAAAAGCAAAAACTCTGTAAATTTGTTTTATTATACATGCATAAATGCGTGCGAAAAGTGAATGTTACGCACAGAGCTACCAAAAAGTGACAGATCACCTGTTAAATGTCATATAACATTTAATAAATAATTTAGTTCTTTTTGTAACCGTAAAAAGTATTTTAAATTAAGAAAAATAATGGTATAAAGTTTGCACAAAGTTTCAATTTTGTAATAAAATATATAAGTTGCACCACTCTCCAAAACAAGCAACGTTTATAATATTGATAGAGTTGTGGAACATAATTATATGTTAATTTTTTTTTTATTCATTCATACTTGCGCGTAATTCTAATTTTGCACTTGCACCAGAGGTTCATGCAACAACGTTTATACTCGGAAAAAATAGGTATCATTATAGTATACCCATAGATATAGTGTTTTTACGACATTGGCTTAATTTATCTCAGCGGATTATTTTATTACCAATCGCTTTATAGAACAATTATGTTAGTATTATACTTACATAGATTATAACACCTTTTTGTTCAAGGGTGAAAATATTATATACATAAGTATAGAATACTTTTACTCTTGAATACTACTTTCGGGTTCCAAGTATATAATACAAACATAATTAGCTGGTAATGAAATAACCTGCCTAGGTAATTTAAGTCCATGTCATAAAAACACTATATCTATGGGCATACTATACGTTGTAGTTGTAAAAACAATATAGAAAGTTTCCTAGTTTATCATTTGAATAATATAAGTAAGTATAATAAAAATAATGTTTTTTTCTTCTTTAAAAAAAAAGGGTTGATGGGACCAACGGCTTATTAGGTGATTTCCGAATACTAGTAATGCCATAAATCAATTCTTTTGAATGTCATCTAAGATTAGAAACAGAAAAAGTAATATTTTACAAACAAAATTCTTAAACAGTTTACTAAAGTAAACTACTTTACTATAAAAAAAAGAAGCTATACACAAAAATTTAAATTAAATGTTGTTTATATTTTAGCAAAACGCTACATAAAAAAGTTCACATTTAAACCTTGTTTTTACTTTTTACGTTAAAGTAACAGAAAAAAAAAATGCAAAAATTTTAATGAAACCACGACAATTAATGGAAGTATTTTTTCTACTTCTTAAAAGTGCATGTTTAATAAACGGTTGTGAATTTGTCATTTGATATTAAACTTTATATAATATAATAAATTTAAAAGCATTTACAATTAAATTGAGTTAATTAACATAGACTTTATTATAACGTCAATTCCCATTGAGAACGTTTCCATTCTTGCTAAACTCATTTGATAAACAACATTCATATTTAATTACAAAAAAACACATACATAATGTTTAAATCGGAAATCTGCAAGTCTGACAATTACGTTTTATATTAATAAGTAACTCAATTATTATAAAATATTTTACACATCCAATGATTGCTGCAAAGTTTTACTTGGTACTTTATATTTGATGTTTCCATTCCACGACATATTATTTTCAAACCATCAGATTTTTACAGCCGCCAATGGAGATGTGGAAATATTAGAAAATAAACTACAAAACAAAGTTTGAGATTTATGTTTTTTTATAAATAAGTATACCATCGTCAAACATTGTATTACTAAACAAAATATATACTGCCCTAGAGCTTTTCGGTCTTACATAAACAAGAATGAGTGCGATATTTGTCACAAAAATAACAATAGACACGTGCTTATTTTGCTTGGTGACAAACGTAGCTTTATAGCTTTTATACTAGCAATTACCATTCAGTCTTAATATAATCTGGTTATTGCAAAATGTTACGTATATTTTTATAGTTATATGTTCCTCAGAACTAATAATTGACGCTCTAAATCTAATCTTCCAATCGGATTACAATAAACGATTATGGATTTGCTCGATGGGAATGTAAATTTATCGAAATGGAAATCTGTACCTGTTGAAAAGGAAAGCGTCTGTGTAAAAATAAAGGAGAAATCAAGATTTATGCGTAAGCTTGTCCCTAGCTAAAAAGAATGCGTTTTAAATCGTTTTGATTTCCTTTTGTAGAAAACTATGGGATTAAGTTTTCTTACGTTTCTAACCATAAGACATAAACAAATGGATTTACTTACTTCATAATATAATAATAAATTATGCTGAATGCTATAAAATAAAGGATAATAAATTTATTCCACTATATGTGAGTATCATGAATTGTAATTGCATATTCTTTAATAATCATTATTTTATTAAGTATGTTATTTTATATTGTTGTGTTATTTAAAAATACTGTTTAATGCAGTTGCATGCTTTGTAAATTAATACTACTGGAAATAAACAATGACAAGAGAAATATGATTATTCTTTTCCAATCAATAATGCCATCAATTTGCATATAGGCTATGTGGTACTAATAAAAAGTAACATAGTACATTACATTAATGCATATTTTATAAAAAACAAATTTATTCATAATGTTTTTTAGTTATGTATGTTTTATTGTTATAAATAGAATTGAATGAACAATCACATTTTAATATCTATTTACTATTGAGTTTATAATAACAATTTTCTGTTAAAACATCTCTTTTAAAAGTTTTACTCCTATATTTCTGAACTGTCATTAAAAATGTGTTAGAATTTTTATCAAGCGAGTAACGAGTACATATATTTTTAGGTGGCAAAATTTTTCATTTATTTAATGTGCTTTTTGTATGTAGATATACTTTTGTATTACGTTCGTATATTGAGGAACTTTTTGATTCAAATGAGGTTGATTCTATAAGTTTTAAGCTATAGGTCAACACGTCGTACTGTATACTTGACACAATTACAAAAGATTTGATAAAATTTATTAAATACTTTTTCAAAAAAATTTATTGTTATCATAGATGTTTTTAAAAATTATAGTTTTGTTGTAAGAGACTGCACAAAAATTTTATTAGAATAACAATCAAGCTACAGTTTTTTCTGTAGGATATTACAAGTCAGAGAAGAAAACTTTTTACATTATTACCTCTGACAATTTGACACACAACAATGTTGCTGTTTACACACTTATGAAGATTATAATTTAAAAACTAAAAACAATTTTAAAAGTATTAAAAAAGATCATTATAAAATTTAAAAATTATAAAAATGTTTTTAATATGTTTAAACATAAGAAAAACTGCAAAATGGCATTTTTTTAACAACGGCTCATAGCAAAAAAAACAAGCTACGTAGAACCGCTCAGAGTACTGCAGCAGCTGCAATTACCTGCTAATAATTAAATCTTGTGTTGTCTGAACGGATAAAAGTTTTTATTTTATCCGGCATTTGATTTTACTCTCATTGAAAAAATAACTTTCTAAGCGATTTGCTCATAAAAAACAAATTAATCATATTCAGTAAAAACGTAATCTCATTGGGACAGAAAATAGTATGTATTTAAGAACATAATTAAGAATTAATAAAAACATTAAATTTAGAAATCGACTCATTATTAAAATGGCTTAGTATCAATAATCTATCACTAAATTTTACAAAAACAATAGCAATGGTTATTAATATAAAAAACAAATTGATAAAAGTAGTATACAAATCAAAATTAACAATCAAGTATAAGAATGTGTTACGGAAATAAATATCTAAGAGTTGAAATTGACAAAAATCTGAGTTTTAATAAACATTTTAAAACTTTAATTGGTAAAAGTAGTATAAAATGTACAGCTGAAGAAACGTATTTAATACTATAGTTAGACTGCGTTTTCAATATTGTTGCACAATATTGTATATGCTAAATAAACAGCAAAAAAATAAATTGCAAATTTTACAAAACAAAGCCTCATGGCTCTTAATATGTAATAGATATACACCAATAAAAGTTGTTGTGTATAACTGTGGGCTGTATTTTTTTAATTATAATTTACAAATTGTAATAGTTACAGTTGATAGATTTTTGTTAATTTATTATTGTTTCTTGTGCATTTATTCGAGAAAAATTACAATTTTGTTTTGCTCTTTGTGGTCATTTCGGCTAAACACTCTTCTTGTCCTCTTGCTTATTTATTAAGTAAAATGATTAAATTCTAAGAAAAATTACTATTTTGTTCTGCTCCTTGTGGTCATTTCAGCTAAATACTCTTCTTATCTTTTTGCTTATTTATTATGTAAAATAATTAAATTCTCTTCCTGTCTTCTTGTGAAAGCAATTGTTTGTAAAATGATATAAAAACATCAACAGTTGTTTAATTTAAAAACATTTATTGAAAAGGAATAAATTTCGACTGTATAACATCGATTTAAAATTCAAACTGTATCTTTTCATTACCACAGTAACAAAGTTTTTAAATAAAAATACAGGGAGTTTATAAATGAATGGGATTATGTAATCACTTTAAATATGCCGCCTTTTTAAAATCGTCCACTATTGATGCGTTCGTTTATTCTACTCTACGTGCTCCTTTAATTCAAATTGCTCTTTACGCGTTCGGTAATGTCAAACAGAACAAAACGAGCACGTTCTTAGGCGTTCGGATATGATGGAGTATAGATGATAGTGTTCACTTCTCATGCACAACCTCGAGAGAGTGTGTGAGACAGAGTGACCGCCGTATTTAAATTTTATTACATTTATTTAATCGTGAAACTCGCTTATATTTTTGTAAACATTGATAAATAAATAGAATGTTGCAAAAATGTAAAAACCTAATTTGATTATAAATTCATGTTGATTATATGTTTAAAATATAAGAAATAACTATGTTTTTGTACAATGTTTATCTAAATGTCAGCTTTAAGGTTATAATTTCTAAACGACGTCGAATCAAATTACAACATTGCGTTCGGATATATGTATTTACTCTAACAACAATCCACACCACTCCAGTCTGTTCTACTCCAACTCCACTTTTCTTAAACGAACGCACTATATACTACATATGTTTTCATATGTTTGCTTGACTGCTGTCAAAATTGATCTGTCATAACAAATAGTTTAGTGAACAATTTAACAAAAGCGGCTCATTTAAAGTGATTACATAATCCCATTCATTTATAAACTCCTTGTACTTTTGTCACACAAATACAAACTGCTAACTTTTTTTTAATAATAAACAAAAGTAATGCTGTTCTTTCTAAAGTGGATATTAAACAAAGATCATATAACTTACAAACATGTTTATTTATTTTTTAAATAAAAATAGATTTTTTTCTAGATTACTTACTATTAAATGGTGAATTTTATAATTACTCAACCCGTACAAATAACTTTTTTAGGCCTAATTTTGTATTTAAGTCACAAGTAAAAAATAAATCTGTAGGAGTTTTTAAGCAATAGTATTTGCAATTTTTGACGGCTGAAACTACTACTAATTTGAAAGCAATTTAAAAAGTACTTTACGTTTTTTAAATTTTAAAAAGTTAATTTTAACTTACTATATTATGCATAATAACATAAAAACATTTTAGAAATTAAACATTAGTTATTTTTTCTGCCAGCTATTTAATTACTATCATTTTAAATAGAAAACAAATAGAATGTTTTTAAAATTTTATATAAAAGTACACTATTATTTTATATGATTAAACTAAAAATATTAAAAAAATACTAAAAAAATATATATATGTTGCCATTTAAAAACATTAAGATGGTTGCATACTAAAAATAAAAACAAACAAACCTGCTTAACGGGGTTATTTAACAGATCTTGTTTTAATTAAGTACAACTTCAAAGTGTGTATAAATCTAACAGAATCTCAGATACACAACAAATGTTTTAGTGATTACGCCTTCTTTTCAATGAATTGTTTTTTCATACGCTTCTACCTACCATAAACGATTTCGACCACTTATTTATGTTTAATTACATTCACACGTTATTTTTTAAATTTTACTTTGAGTCGGCTTGTATTAAAGGTATTTTATATATATAGACTATGAAACTAATCTTCTTATGTAATATAATCTAACTGTAAAAAGTTTTGACTAGCATATTTGATTACTTTATTCAATTCGATGATAAAAGTATGAGTTGTTTGATATATTTTTGCATATAGAATTGCATTGTTGGTTATAATAATTTTTACTACGTACATTGCAACTGTGTAAACAAATATTGAATCTGCTCTAACTGTAAATATAATTTTAATAATTCATCAATCATTTATAAAAAAATATACGTTTTGTAAACATATAGCAATATATATTATAATTGTATTAAATTGATAAGCTTATAAAGTTGTATTTGTTTGTTTGGTACGAGGATGGAATACGATATTGTCAGAAAAATACATTTATTAAGATGGAGCAGAAAGACTTTAGTAAATAAATTCTTGGATATTCATGCGCTTATGCATGATCACTCTAGATAATAATGTGTTATATTTGTATATTGAATGTATATTATTTGAGAAACAGGACAAATAATTTGAGTAATTACTTTTTAAAGTTTAATGATTAATAAATGTTAATGTAAAGTAGTTGCTATTAAAAAAGATTATATTAAAATATATATATTTTTAAATGATATATTTTTTATCTTCACTTAAATGTGATGTTTACAAATTATTTGATGTCATAACTTAATATATTGTAGTAGTAGTATTATTATCAATATTTTTTTTTTTTTACTATTTAAAACATTATTTAATAGAATTTTAAATAAAATTTGACATATCTGGTATTTGCCAGATGTGTCAAATGTATGCGTTTTAATTGTTGACAATTTTTTAAACTTTTTAGTAACAGTTCAGAATACAGTTGGTCAAATCTGGAAACTTATAGTATATTTACACATTGCTTATAATTGTTTGGCAGTTTTTGTATTTTTTTTTTATTTTTATCATTTGTTTTTAAATTTTTAAAAGTTTAAATTAGAATGTAGTAATTTTTGTAATATATTGAAATACAATTTGACATATCTGGCAGATTGTATACATTTTATTACTTTGCTGTAAACTGTTTGACAGTATTAGAAGCTTTTTAAGTTTTCAGTAACATTTTGACAGTTGTAATAACAGTTTAAAATCTTGTTTGACAGATATGGCAAATTTATGCCAGTTTATTACATTGCTAAAAACTTATATTTTTTACAAGTCAGCAACTTTTTAATAAATGTAGATATTTTTTAATAGTTTTTTTTTGCAAACTTTAAACTATTCTATTCTATTCCATTGCATTCCATTCCATTCCATTCCATTCCATTCCATTCCATTCCATTCCATTCTATTCTATTCTATTCTATTCTATTCTAACTTTTTGACCGATTTAGTAACATTTTTGACAGTTGCCAACTTAGTACATTGTTAAAAACTATTTGACAGTCATTGTAACTTTTAGTAATTTTTTTGCAAATGTATTTACGTTTTTTAACAGTATATAATACAGTTTTTAAAAGATATAGTACATTTGACCAACTTATACCATTTGTACATACTGTTTTAATGAAATCTGTAACAATAATTAAAAAAAAGTAATTTTTTGTTAAAAGTTCAACAAATAATTTGACAATTTTTTTATATGTTTGTCAAAATAAATTATATTAATACCTTGTTTGACAGTCTTAACAACTTTTGGTATAGTAGTTTTTTACAGTTTAGTATAATTTTTTTTTAATTGGTACAGATTTGATAACCTATAAGATTTTTACACATACCTGTAAAACTGCAAAGTTGTATGATGTTTTCTAAAACCGTTTCTAAATGGGCCCTTCTCAATATTGTGCTGTGGAGCTCAAAAAACCTAGTATAGAATAGCTTTAAAATGTAACGTATTTGTAGTTAGTTGTTTTGTTACTTGTTAGTATTATGTATTAATTTTAAAAACAATCCAGTTTTGTTTTAAATATTAATAATTGTACTTAAACATAATACAATTTTGTATAATAAAGTTTTGACTATGGTTGTAACAAATGTAACAAATGTAACAAATTTGCAGAGTTTTTAACATTACTCATTATTGATGACCATCTTAAGGTAACTCAAACAAGTCGTTGTAACAAATTGACTTGTAAAAGTTGATTATCATTATTATTATTATTATTATTATTATTAATCTATAACCTCTTAATACCGTTAGGTGTCGAGGTGTCGGACACACCGAGCCACAGAGAAGACATGTGTATGTTTCGATGCCTATATGAGGTAACGGACCCATATTGGGAAGAGCGCTACGCTCGGCATCACTTTGGGGTTACTCATCCAAGTTGTAACCAGAGCGGCCGATGCTTAACTTTCGTTAGCGCTGATATTCGTACATGCCCTCTCTGCCGTACTGCCGACTATCATTACAATTTAGAATTATTTAAATAAAATTGTAAATATTATGTACCAAAAAAGCACTTTTTAATAATGTTTAACATTGACATAATGGTGAAATAACTTAGAGATGGGCGGCATCCCAAAAACATGACTAAATTTAGTCTTTATCTACTAGAGTAATTTGAAAGTTACCTAATAAGCCGTTGGTCTCATCAACTCTTTTCAAGCAAGTTGTAAGACTTACAAGGCAATTTAAATTAGCTGTAAAACGCACAATAAATAAATAAATAAAACATAAGTGTAATCCCCTCTCTGCGTTGTCCGTATCTATAACTACTAAAAGTATAGTTTATAGGCCGTAAATATTGCTGTAAAAAATTATTGACGCAAAAAGTAAGCCAAAAAAAAAAACAAATGGGTGGTTTATGAGGCACAAACGTTGTAGATGCATTTCTATGGAATGATTTATTTGTAGTTATTGTCAGCAATCGTCAAAAACAGTTCGTTTTTTTTTTTTTAATTTTTGTTGTTTGTATTTATTACTAAGAGGTATAATTGTACAATCATCATTTCATCATATTGATAAACGCCACTTTTGTAACATTCTGTTATTAATGCTAAATAATAAATGTCAAGTAACCGCCTAGGTGATGTCGTTGTTAGCGTACTTGATTGCTACACAGGTCTTGAACTTGAGTCTCTATTTGGAAGGTTAGTTTCGGAAACTGAGAAGTGCTGCAAAAGCTTTCTTGCCCGTGCTGCTTACGACTCTTTATTTTTTAATCAAATTGTATTGCTTTAACGAGCTGCAAAAGATTGTTCTGCTCTAGGTTTGCTGCAAAAAATTTCACAGATGTAATATGTATAATTTGAATTATATTAATCATTATGGCAATATTTAACAATATTTTATAACCCATTAAGTAAACTAGTATTTTGTAGGTACAAACATTGGTAAAACACAATAATTAAAACTAAATGTGAATAAAATATCATAGATCGAATTGAATTTGTCGTATGAATAGTTTATACTATAATTATTGTTGATCGATTGAACGCATAAAAAATAATTTTATGCCAATAATTTTAATTAAAAAATACGTCAATAATCTAGATGCAATAAACCATGCCACGCAATTACGGAACACAGAATATGTTTTAATATGTAATATCGCGTTTGTCACATCAGCAAGTTTTACGATAAATTTGATTGAAACTGTGTTCATTAGATTATAATAGCTGTACATGCAAACCATTTCCCAATATATCTTGTTGAATTAACATACTATTATTATATATATATTATAAAATTGTTTGATTTATTCGTATTAGTACCATGTTTAAATTGTTTACAAAATCAAAGATTATCCTTATCTAAATGGAAAAAATTCTGTGTGATTATGCAGGTGGTACTTATATTGAAGTTTATTTAAGCCTTTGTATGCTTACATGTAATTATCAAGTATATTGATAATAAGTGATTTTATGATTATATTGTATTAGATATATAATATATTCATTTTACGCAGTTTCACAGTTGAATCAATTGTTAAAAAACAGTCAATTTGTAAAAATATATAAAAATCTTGTTTGGATCAAAACTTTAAGATGGTGAATACAATACCAGCAAAACTAGATAAAATAATACAATTTATGTTCTCAATCAATCAATTCCCATGCCGTTTCGACAAATTCCAACACAGCTAGTTCAGAGTTAACTTGGTTATATAAGTAAAAATGAATCGTCATTCTAGAATAAAGTATATTGGATTTCTGGAATAATTTCAATTTACTATATAATTATATTAATTAATATAATAATTTGATTATAAGTAAAATTAAAAATTATTATCTAGAAATGTAATTAATACATTTGTTTGTATTGATTACATTATAGTATTAAAGAAACTATCTATTTAGTTGTGATGTTTTTTTAATGAATATTTATTACATTTGTATTTTTTTTTTTAATTTGCTGCTCTGGTAATGTAATAAATAGATTGCCAGTTACTTGCAAAGTGTTGTTCATCAAAACGTCAGTTTTACGTCACACACTTAATTATATTTGCTCTTATAATTAAGTTATAAAATTTACTTAACTGTTATTATTATATTATGAAAGATTAATTAATATATTACATATTGAAATATTGTTATAATATTTATTTTGCTTATACTACTATTATAAGAATAATAATACAATCCTTATCTAAAACTAAATATGTGTTGATGAAACTAATTTTAAAACTCTGCGTTTAAGAGCAATAAAATCTTTAACTGCCAAAATAATTAGAAAGGGTATTAGGTAAGGTGTTATGTATGTGGTTGAAATGTAATATCAGATAATGTTAGGGACAAAATATATATTTTAATAGAAGGTTGACTTAATTATTATCGCATCACAACGTGTGAATAAGAACAATGCCTGCGTTAATTAAAATCTTATTCAATTTACTGTAAAGTTTAAAACAAAATAATAGCATAAAAATAGAGTTAATGTTTTTAAGGTAAAGTACATAATAACAATTTAAGAAAAAGAAATAAATATAAATATGTTTAATCACAATGCAATAGTTTTGTGTCAAATGCGTTTTTTCTCTCTGACAATATTGTACAATACAATACAAAAACCAAATGATGTCTAATAAATATAGTCTTTTCACTTTTTTATTGAGGTAGAAATCTGCAAGCCATACTTAAAATAGTGCATTGTGCAGTATTTCAAATCAAACAATCAGAGAAGGTTAAAAAATAGATGCAGATATATTAAATAAAACCAAAATTGCATCTAAAAATTTAATAGCAAAAAAAAGTAATTATTCTTTTAATTGACAAATGTCATAGTTTTCATAAATGATATAAAATGATTAAAATAGTATACTTCTTCTCATACTTCATAAATTATTCTATAATAATGTTAACATCAATTTAAAATTAAAGTCTAATTCAGTTTTAAAATAATGTGTTGTGTTTGTGTTGGTCACACGTATATCCACCATTGCATAGTATAGCATGGTTGATGCACAATGCTCGGATGTTTAATGCTGCCATGGTAGTATTGCAATTTACATGAAAACTATGTGGATTTGTCTTTCCGCACTCTTTGTATTAACTAAACTGTAACTATGTTACATTTTTTATTTTTTTTTTAATTTCATTAATAATACGATAGCTCAATGGTAGAGCACTTGCATATCATGCGAGCAGTTCGGGGTTCGATCCCCAAAATATGACTGAAATGATAACTTGCTCTTTATCCACCAGCGCGGTTCGGAAGTCACGTATTAAGCTGTTGGTCCCATCAAACCACTTTAAACAAGTCGTAGACTTACTGTGGCGATGTAAAATAGCCGTAAAAAGCATAATAATAATAATAATATTTGATTCTAATTTTTTTTTTGTCATTTTCATCTTCAGTTTAATAGTATTTACGTAACTTTGCAAAATGTTACAACTAGTACTTTCTAAAATTTATATTAAAGCAGTTATATAAAATTTTGTTTTCAAAATAACGATCTATTAAACTTGAAATATCTAACAATGATTTGTTTTAGAAAATACATTTTAATAAGAATAATTTTACTATTATTTATGGTTTTTCAGCAAGCGCGCTAAATTTTAAAACATTGGTAGGCCAGCTAATGGCCAGATGGCAAAATTCATACTTAATTTAATTATTAAAAAAAAACTTTTGTTTAACCTTATGTTATATCTGATTAAATACATTTTTGTTTATTTTGTCAAGTTTTACTTTGTAAGTAAAAATAACGTTAGTATATATATATAAACGTGATCAAACGGCTAATATTTACATATTGGACAAAAAATATGTTATGTATTATTGTTTAAGCAACATATACATAAAACGGCGCAACACGGTAAAATCATGTTCAAAATATTAATAAAGTTTTTGTTAACAGGTCTGTGAGACCGTAACGCACCCACTGGAAAACTGTTAAAAAAAACTAAAACCTCTCTATAAACTGTCAAAAAATGCCAAATTTTATTTACAAAATTTCAAAAATAACAAAAAAAATGATTATTCAAGTGTTTAAACAGACGTAAGACACTGTATGCTTGTAAACTTTTTCCCATTGCAGACCCTTTTACATATAACTTTGCTCTTGTTTGTGAAACTTGTTTTAGCAAATCTTTTTTTTATAATACTCCTCCACCTTGCATTTTAAACAAGATGTTTTGTAATCCATCTAAATCATGTTCAACACTCATTACTATCTATCTACTTCAAGTGGGTTTCTAACTCAACTATATTTCTCGATATGGACATTTTGTTTTTAAATAATTTAAAAAAAAACAGTTAAAATATTGCTGCCATTAAGGTCTTCTAAAAACGCTCCTAATTGACGTCTTGCAATTTTCCCATGCGTATGTCGTCTACAGTATGGCTTATAAAATGGCAATAAATTTAAGTGGTAAAAAATATTACTTAAATATGCCAATAGATGGAAGATCCACTTGTTGTCATTAAAGCAATTAGCAAATTTTTGTTTTTTATCTGTAAAAAATATTTCTATTTCTGTTTTAAGAAAAAAAGTTTTAAACTTGCTAAATGTCAAAAAATAGTAGTGACAACATTAAAATACTGGATACCTGACTCGCGTTTATAAAGTGACGCAAAATATTTTTTGACGGCCATTTTGTGAGTGACTTGATAATATTAAATATGTATTAAAAACATCTTACATTTTATTATTTTAGTTTTTTAAACATTTAAAACATGCATTATATGCTACTAACATTGTAAACTAACTATTAAAATGTTTCTGACAACAATTGATTAATTGGATCCAAACTTAAGACCAATAATGCGTTTGTCATAAAACATTAATATCTTCTATACAAGTCTACCAACTTGAGCCAAATTTTAAATCAACATTACAACACGTATTGCTGACGTTTTACTATCATAGTTAATATAATAGTTTGTATATATAGAAGAGTTTTTGCTGTACAGTAATTAAAAAAAAAGCTTAATTTTTTTTTTTTAATTAAACTCGTATAACTTTTTTATAAAAAACAATACAAAAATCGGCAACAATTGTAAAGCATCACTAAACATAGGCCATTTACGTAGAGTATTTAAATTTTTATTTGTAAACTTTATGTGCGTGCCATCTGCAATGAAAGTAATTTTTTATATGTTAAATAAATTGAATTAACTTTTATAGCGTAATTACCAATTAAAATAAATTTTAACATTGTATACATTATATGCATTATGTTTATGATGATTAAGTTAAAGTTTTGTAAAAGTTTCCAAAAGATTGGTTTGTAAATAAACCAGTGGCGTGCAAAAGATCAAAGTAAGATTTAAATTTCAGAATAACAATTTTTGTTCTTTTGCACGTAATTGTTTTATTTGCTAAACAATTATTTTGAAATGTTTACAGAATTTCAACGTTATATGAAACTTATTTTAGTTGATAATTACACTGGAGGAACTGATCCAGTATGCTGCGCATATAAAACTGTCTACAAACAAAAATTTAATTACACCATGTAAATTGCTTATATTTTGTGCTAATTTACAAATGTTGCCGGTTTTTGTACTATTGCTCATACAAAAGATGTGCAGGTTTACATTATTGAGGAATTTTTAAGTGTTTTTTTTTTTCAACTTACTGTACTGCAAAAATATTACTGCATATGCAAAGTTTGACTATGATAATAAAACGTCTGTAATACTTGTAATAATGTTGTCTAAAAATTTGGCTTAAGTTGGTAAGACAATTTAAAAGATATTAATTGTTTATTAAAAACACATTTTTTGTCTTAACTTTGGATCCAATTCACCAATTTTTGACTGCATCATTTAAATTGTTTGTTGTTAATGATAGTGACATATAATGTGTGTTTTATTGTTATTTTTTATAAAACTGTTCGCTTATAATAAAACCGTCAATAAACATAAAACTTTTATTATAAACATTAAAAGTACTTATAAATTATTTCATATAAATAAAAATGTTTTACGTTATTTTATGTTTTAAATAAAGAAATGCTTTAAAGTTTTTTTTTAATTTTGAAAACTTGGCTTATTTTTTAGTGTTTATTTATTACGACTTTGTTTTTTTTTTTTTGGTTAAAAATGTACTGTATTTTCCTCTTTTTCAAGCTAGATTTTGCTATTTTTAAGGTTTTTTAAACATGTTTAAACTTTTTGAGAGTTAGTAGCCACGTTTTGGTGCTTTTTGATAATTGATTAAAATTCTGACCATGAAATTTTTTGCACTTTTTAACAGTTTATGCTGGATTTTGTTTTTTTCTAACAATATTTCAAAGCTGGATTTTATATTTTATTTAAAAGTTTAAGCAGAAATTGCTATTTTAACACATTTTACTGTTTTTGATTTATTATCATTTTAATCGTTTATGACAAAATTTCTTTGCTTTTTTACAATATTTTATCATTTGACAACAGTATTTTAATATGTTAAACATTATTTTGATACTTTATAGCAGGATTTTGTTAATTTTAAGATTTTATAATTAAAATGTTGCATTTTCAACAATTTTTGGCTCAATTTTGATACTTTGACTAGGTTTTGTTGTTTTTGACATTTTATTACTTAAATTTTGCATTTTTTGTCAGTTCTAGACCGGATTTTGTTTCATTCTGACCTCATTGAAATATTTCATTACCAGATTTTGCAATTTTTATAAATAAAATCTTGCACATTTTAATAGTTAGCAATCAAATTTTGCCAATTCAAATAATATTTTATTACTTTATGGCTAGATTTTGCTGGTTTTGGTATTTGTTTACAGTTTATGAGCAAATTGTTGTACTAACAATATTTTGATGTTTAAAAACAAGATTCTGCCATATTTGAGTTTTATAAATAAAATGTTGCACTTTTAAATTTTTTTTTGCCAGGTTTTAATTTTATTTAAAAATATTTTAATATTTTATGACCGGATTTTTAGTTGTTTTTGACTTTTTGTAATTAGAAATTTGCATTTTAAATAATTTAGGACCATATTACGTTTTTTAAAATTATTTTAATGTATTAAAACTAGATTTTGCTATTTTGGAGTTTTATAAATAAAATTTTGCATTTCAACCTTGACAGTTTATAGCCAGATTTTAGTGTTTTTAAAAGTTAGATATTTCTTTATTTTTTATTAATAGAATTTTGAATTTTTTAAATGCTTTTTAACATTATTTATATGTTTCAAGGCTGGATTAAGCTAACGTTGATATTTTATAAGTAAAATTTTACAATTTTCAACAATTTTTTGTCTGGACTTTGGTACATTTTTACATTTTTTTAATATTTTTTTACCAAATGTTTTTTTTTAATTTTTAATATTTTACAATTTTCTTTGCATTTTTCAACAGTTTATGACCCAATGTTGGTGTTTTTTAACAGTTTTTTAATTTTTATAAACTGTTTTGTTATTTTTGACATTTTTTAAATAAAATTATATATTTTGAACAGATTCTAATGCTTCCTAACAATATATTCATATTTTATAGTCTTATTTTGTTATTTTTGAGATTTTATGATCATTTTACGCCGGATTTTGTTTATTTTGACATTTTATAAATAAAGTTTTGCACTCTTAACTGTTGATGGTTGGATTTTGGTTCTTTCTCTCTTATATTTTAATACTTTATGACCAAGTTTTGTTCTTTTTATCAAAAAGGTTAAGAACTGCTGTGTTAACGAATCAAATAAATAAAAGTTACACATAATATGATGTTGTATAAACAAAACATTATAAGACGACTATGTGGCTAGTCAACTATCATTTTTGTTAATTAATTTAAAAAACATTTTGCTTGTGATTATATCCACAAGTATTTATTATTGAAATTACTTTTTAAACTGTCAGCGTCATGATGGCTAAAATATCTATGCCTGTTTGTATCAACTGAACAGTTTGATATAAACTGGATGTAACGTTGCCATCAAATGAACGTACAAGCCATACAAACAGAATATATCCAAATTAAAACAGTTGACATTTTAGACATTCTTAAAACAGTAAATAATATTAAAGTTATTTTATGAGAACGTAAAAATAAATAAACTTATTATAATAATATAAAGCGTCGATTGTCATCTCATAAAGGAATATTAAACACATTTATGTACACAACATGTATATTATATTTTATTTTATTTTTTGTATCGTTTTTTTATGAATAAAGATGTTATATATTTTTAATATAAAGCTATTTTAAAAATTGGTATGTTTAACAAACAGAACCGTTGTAAGCGCTGAGTCAACCATTTTTTTAATGTATGGTTGATAAAATTTAGATTGTTAAAGTAAAAGTAGTATTATAAAACCTTCAAAATTATTGTTTAAATATACTTTTTTACTTTGACAATAAAATATCAGTATCTAAAGTTTTTTCAATACTCGCTTTCAACAGTTGCATTGTAAAATTAAATACGTTTAAAATTTAGCAATAATAATAATAATACTTAATTACATTATATCTATTGAGTACATAAGCTACGTTTTGTGGAGCAAATCCATCAACTTTTTGTAAATAAACCCTTCTTTTTTGTTTTCTTCTTTTTTGTTTTTTTAACTGCTTATATGGTTAAGACAAAATTACCTTATAATACGTCATACATTAATGTCTATAAAATAATCTATAGGTTGTTTTATTTATCAAATGAAGACAATTTACGTGATGTTTTCAACTATTAAGACTAGGCCGTTGTCTGTCACTCTTTACTTATTGGGATATCCATACCCAGTATGTGCTTCTTGTTTGACCACCACATGTCAAACAATTATATAATAAAATTTAGCCTTCCTGTATATAAAATTTTAATTTTCATAATGCCATGTTAATTGAAGATGGTGTGAATACGTATTTATTTATTGAATTGATGTGGCAGACACATGTTGAAACTTCATATTATAATAATAATTAAAACACAGGTGATTCTGGGTTTTAAAAATTTATTTGAAAAAATGTTTCACTATACAGTGTAAGCATAATCAGGTAATGATTGATGATTAATTGTCATCTGCCTCATGATGGTGAAACATGCCGCATTATTTAAACAAATCTTTAAATCCCAAGAGAACCTGTGTTTTAATTAATACAAATTTATTTATTTAATGTGGATGTAAATATATGTATTTACTGCTTTTACTACTTTATTATAGATGTAATAAATTATGCGTAAAACATGTAATGTTAAATTGTAAAGAATAATATCAAATTAGTGATAAAAATGTATACTTAAATGAAATAAGTTGATATAGATATTTTAGTTAAAGGAAAACTTTGCTACCACATTTCACAAATATGCGGTATAAGATAATTAATGTTAAATCTGATATACGCCAAATTAAATGTCAGAATACATTGCTATCATAACTGAAGTGTGTTCTGATGTATACTCCTACTTAAAACTTACCCAAACCACAATTCAATGAACGGAAAACTCACCTGTAACAATATAAAAAAAGTCAGCCAAGTATATACAATAAAAATAATTATTTTAATTTTTATAAATAAGTTGTAAAATGTACTATATACTTATATTTTGTATAAATAATATAATACAAGAAATTATTATTTATGTCATATTAAATTCTTTATATTTGCATTATATTTGTATCAACGGCATAAAAAAACTAAAACCGATGATTGAAGAAATATTAGAAAAAGGAGCAAGGTTAATGTTGATACATTAAAATATTGATACGTAGTGTATGCCGCTCCTATAAACGTATGAGTATTGTTCACACACAAGCTAGCGACTATCCGCTATCTACAAATCGCAAGAACATTTTGAAATGGTTTCCCAGATTTGAAAATTGACAAATAGTGAAAACTAAGAAATTATTTTAATTTAATCACATACAACAAACAATAAGAAAATATAGAGCAGATATAACATTTTATTTTGTATTTTGGTTGTTTTATAGAAAGATTGCAAAACAATTACTGCGGCGTGTTTTTCTCAATTCTTAAACCGCAACAAATGTTTCAGTTGTAAATGGTTTTTTAATCACTATTTCACAATGTTGTGTGGATTTACAGTAAACACATGACTAATTATAGTTACAGTATCATGCAGTAAACAGGCATGACGCATCTCATCAGTTTATAATACTATATTAATATTAAATAATAATATATGTTTTGCTATGTACATCAAATAACTATTAATTCTTAAAAAAAAATACGTTTTAAAAATATAAACTATAGTCTCAAAACATTGGTTCTTTGATTTTTTTTGTGCCAAAACGTAGGACTTTTAAAGCTGCTTGGTCTTGAATAACCAAACACAATCAATCAACCAGTACCTCAAGTATGCAGCAGCATTTAATGTGGGCTTATAAATTCGGGCAATAAAAAAAACATTGTTGAAAAAATCATATCCCAATTAAAGAGAGTAACTAAGCGATTAAAACACAAATTCATTGTGACATTTTCATGGAAAAAAATCCATTAGCATTAGGAAATTCACATCAACCAGCTCTAAAAAGGTTCTACTTATTGAAACAAAAACTAACAAGAGATAAAAACTTAAAAACAAAGTATACTTTTATCTATTACTTAGCCATATGCAATTAATAGAACCAATAAATTGTAAAAGAAGCAATATTACCTGTCATATCAAATAAAAAATCTTTAAACAATATTGTAAAAGTTAGTTTAGCAATCCAAAATAATTTATTTAATATTTTATGTCGACATGGAACACATGAATATGTAATATTAGCAGATATACAAAAAATGTATCGACAAATACAGGTTCGAAAAGATAATGCAAGTTACCAATAAAAATTATAGCAAAACAGTATAGAGGAAATAGTTCAACTACATATCGACTAAACACGTTAACATATTGAACCGCACTTGCATCATACCTGGCTACAAGTTGGCTACAAGTTGACTACAAGAATTTGCTAAAAAAAACAAAGATAACTATCTCACAGCTGATAGATGATATGATCACCAAAACCAAGAATACTAAATAAGGCTTCCATAAACGGGCTCCCACTAAAACCAACACACACCAAAAAAGTGCTTTAGACTTTAGACCAGGCAAATCAACGGTTCTCACTTTAGAGAAACCGGATATGGTAAAAACGTTGGAAATCTAAGTTAAACCTAAGGATGCATTAGCAATTTTTTATACATCTATACATAGGACGGATCCGTCAAACCTTTTGTAAAATAATGCAGTTAAAATGATTTAAATATTTATTTATTTATAAACTTTTGTACTACATTTTATATTATATAAACAAATATTACAAAAAAATTTTATTATGACAATAAATAGCTTTTAGTATGTTTGGATAAAGCATTCTTTGACGGAAATAATTAAATTAAACGGAATATAAAAATAGCATAACAATGAACACAGATAAGGGTTCATAAGTCCCCACCGATGCATCCAAAGGTTAATGTAGAAAAGCAAACAACAATAAAAGTTCTTCTAGTTTAAGAATATCTTAAATGTTTGACCTACTTGGCTTAATAAACCTAATAGTATTAAAAAAAAATTATGCAAAGACTCTAACAGAAAAAGATTAATTAAGATGAGTTCGTACCAGCGCATATATGCACAAAATGAAACAATTTCCTGATTCAGTTAACGGATATTCACAAAATCAGCATACCAAGGTACTTGGCAACATATGCACTAAGTCAAAGATAACTCTAGTAAAAACAATAAGTTTTTTTTGTCTAAAAATATGTGCAGCAGACTTAACTGCACAAATTGTTAACAAAATACGAAAAGCTTTAAATTTCCAATTTAAAAAATACAATATTACTCTGACACAATAATAACTTTGGCATTGTCAAACAAGTAAAAGATCTTTGTTGCCAATTGCGTCAGCAAAATTAAGTCAATATCTAAAATTCAAGAATTGGCACTATGTAAACACTAACAAAACCCAGTGGATTTGATACCCCATGGAAATACCATTAAGAGGCTAAGAAAGTTGAACCAATAATGCCATAGGTCTCAATTTTATTTGTAAAACCAATCTGTCACCTTTGCCCAAAGTTAAATAAAAAAACTTAGACATACCTGAAGGAAAATTACTAATACTACAATCCAAAACTACGCGGTTTAGAATGGCTTGAAAAATACTCTTTATCACCAGGTCCGTCAAAATCGCGGCGTGGTGCTTAAGATTTATTAACTCATGCCAATCAAAAATCAAACTTAAGAATGTTGTACTGTCAAATATTATAGAAAATTGAGTTTGCCAATAAGTTACAATATATGCAGGAAGGATGTTAATAAGCAAAGTAAGATTGTATGTTTGAATCCGTTTATTGATGACGATGGGCTAATGCCTGTAGGAAAAAGATAAAGCAATGTCTAATAATAATACCATCAAAGCATCTCTATCTTTACAAAATTAATTATACGATACAAGCATGAAAAAAACTTGCGTTCCGGATCCCAGAAAGCAGAAATCAATATTTGTCATTAGCTACCAAAAGATGAAAAACAAATTTTGAAAATTGTTTAAGCTAGTCACTGTTACACAAATATTGAATTTTAGCAAATAACATTCACTCAAAAAGAATTATTAATATTATTTCACAATAAGAAGTGTAACTGTTGTATGATAAAAAGTTAATATAATAATAATAATAATAAGTTAAATAATAAATATTAAATCTTAAAATTAAATATAATCTAATAAAATGCAAACATTAGAAAATGTTATTGTCCATTAATAAAATACAGAAAAAAGTGAATGCACTTATTTTATTTACTATCTTAATATATTTTTTCACTGTCTACGGTTTTCTAGAAATAGTTTTTTTTATTATTATTGTTAAGTTAGTAATCAAAAACATTCTACAATGTATCTATATACATACTATAAGAGTAAGCATTTACTACATAAAGATATTACTTTTTCATTTTATTTTCTTATAATAAATAACATAATTAAAAAATATCAAATAAATCTGTTTATCAAACAAATTGCTTTAGCATTTGTACAGAAAAGTTTCAATAAATGTGACAACTTTTAACACATTTAATGGATTATACATACCATTTTATAATATTTTAATAATGAAATATTGTCTGTCAGTGTGATAATGCTTGTTTGAGACAGATTTCGTATTAGAAATGATTAATTTATTTCTTTTTATTTCATAAAAGATTATTAAAAATACATGTTTATGAATATATTTTCAACTTATTATAGAAATTATTATTTTTAAATACTATTTTGTATTATTATACATTATTAGAACCAAATACATCCATAGATTGAAATGCAGTTGTGCAAATTTACAGCTAAGTATTTTACATACCAAATAGAAAACTTTCTAATTATCGATGTAAAAGTAAATTGGCTTAATATAATAAGAGTAATATTTAAATAATCAGTCAGTTTATAAATTACATTTATTGCATTATATATTTATTATTGATGTTAAAAATATTCAAGGTAAACGCAAAATTAAAAAAAAAAAACTAGCCTTCATTTGCATCAGACAGACTTTACAGAATATCCTTTTTTGTTACAACCAGCTCAATTTAACACTGAATGACCTATTTTACCCCGTGTGTATTACAATCATATTGTATTTTAATGCTGTTGTATAATTATAATTTAACATTCCACTAGTTCTTTTTAGAAAAATTCTTATTAATATAATATTGGTAATATAGTTTAATAAAATGCAATCATTAAAATTGCATTGAATACATATTTTTATAACTTGATTATATTTATCAATTGGAAATATTCGCCAAGGAGTGCATATAAATAAGAATGATTTCTTTTCTAAAAAGAAATTCAATAGTGCAATCAAAGTTGTATAGCTTTTCTCTGTAAATGTAATTAGCATAAAGAATTATATATTCTCAAACGCATACTGCATAACAACTTTTAAATAGGACTGTAAGAACTTTTCAGTTATTGACTACAGATTTTTTACAAAAGTTACGATATATATATTTAAGTTTGAATTATTTATTTGAAGTAAGTTTACTTGTTTAATTTTATACAATACAATTTATATACATAATATTTATATATATATATTTAGAAAACCAGCCAGCGTTAAATGAACATTATTTTTATGTGTAATCTAACATTAATAAATTACTTAAGCACATTTGCTGTAGGTATTTATAATAATAATATTCTAATTATACTGCACTTAGGCTTCATTAGACTTTTTGTACTTTGTCCAGTGGTAATTACTTTTTCGTTCCAATACACAGCCAACTTATGTGGTTGATGTATAATAAGACATTGCTTGGAAAGGTTTCTCTTATATTTGTTTGCGTAGAAAAGAGCCGGACAAGTACATAGTACGTTACGTTTCGTCTGCATATTTATCTTTTTAGAATGCTCATAGTATGCATGTGTTTTCTTAATTATGAGTGTTTTATAAAGATTCCTAATATAGTTTGCAAATTCTTTCTAAACAGTCTCAAGTAGTAGTTGGCCATTTTAAGATTTGGAGCAATCATTGCTTTCTTTGCATGTTTATAACTCGGATGGTTATACTATTGTGTTTTAAATAAACACATTTTTAGGGTTAATTCTTTACATTCTAATCTATTAATCTTAACAGTACCTATTGTGTTGGAGTGCCTTTTCATCCAGCACAGCTTAATGCTATAGCCTTTTTTAGAAGAGAACATTGTTTGCCAGCCATTCCAGCAGTGTACCAAAATCCGGTTGTATTTAAACACAGTGCTACTGATGTTGCTATTTTTTTACCATAAATGTCAAAGTATGGCAGATACAGCATTGCTTCCGTTGCTGCAGTCGGCGGTGTTTGCATACCGCTTGCTGCACTTAAGTATGCCATTTGTTGCAACTGAATGATTTGCTGACATTTTTGATTGGTTTTTGGTTACTAACCTAATGCCCTATAAATGAACATAAGTCTTATAACAGCTGTGTATAACCAGAATACTATTTTTGACAGTTTTCATGTCTTGCCATCAGCTTGTCTGCATTACCAAAATAACATATACACCTTTTTACATCTCATATTCAAGTGTGAGTAAAAGAAGTTTGAAAGTTTTGGTAAATTTAGTTAACCATTTTTTTTTTTATTTAAAATTTAATTAATAATAAATAGCATCAAAACACAATTTTTCACATTTGAAGACGCAAGTGGATGAAGGGTTCATGTAACAATTTCTTAAAAATTGAGATTGTTTAATAGATAAAGGTTTAAAGTCACTGGAATTTGTTTGGGCTATGTCTCGTTTGTCTATTGTAAAAAATATAAAAGTTAGTAGTTGCTAAAAGGGTGTATAGACAACTATTTCTCTTAATGCATAAGATAAAATAATTGTTTTTTTTTAATGCATAAGTTTGTTTCCTATTTTATGTATCTAGATATAATTCTACAATAAATGTTTATTTAACTCTACCAAACTTGTTTTAGTAAATCTAACCCCAAAACAGTGCGAATAAAAAAAACTTTAAACGGCAATCCACTTGCGTCTTCATTTATCCAAAAGTTTTCAATTTAAACAAAATTTTATTTACAACATTATCTTATTTTATATGGTATTGAGATAAAATAAAAAAACTTATTTAGAGAAAATCACAGTAAACTAACAAACATTATTTAAAAACAAAATTAACAAACTGTTTTTAGATAAAGTTGTAAATTATCAAATGTATTATTTAACGCTAAAGATAAAATTAATCCCATCAATTCAATTTTTATATTATTTTTTCTGAATAAATAATTTTTTTTTGTTAATTTGTTTTCACTTGACAATAGCTTTTAAGAGTTAAAACTCAGTTTTAAACTTTTGTTTGTATTAATACATATTCTTTAGTAATACTAATATAATTTATTTCATAAAAGTACTTGTATAAAAAACATAGTTGCTGTTTTATTTAATCATTATGTTAATTTTTGTACTAGTTAAGTAAGTTTGAAATAAACGGCATTCTATAATCTTCGTTATATTTTATCCAGAACGACTAGATGTTCTACGGTGCTACAAAAAAAATTATTATTAAAAGTTTAAGCTATTTTTATTGTTTTGGCCTTGCGTACCGGGTTTGCAAAATAAGTGTCTTGCTTGTTTATCAAATTTAGAAATCAATCATTATGACACTAATGTTAATATATAAAACAAATGACAAATATAATTTTGAGCTATGCATACCTTAACACAACTGACAATCGGTTAGCTACTGACAATTTGGATGAGATGCATATTTAAAATAACTATTGATTGCAAAACAACAGATTATATGCAATATTGTTGTAAAGCTACTTTTCTTACACATTTTTTTTTTTCAAAACGCCATATTGTAGGACAGACAAATCTGCACCGGCAAAGAGTAATATCCGTTTACGTCATAATTCTCAATTGTTATCAACATTTGTTAGTTATATTCGAAACAAAGATGAAATTAATTTAATGCAAGAAAGAAATTGTGCGTACTTCAACTCAGCGGTTAAATGCCAAGCATTAAATAAAATGGTTAGTACACTTAGTTGTAATATGAAAAATTATTGCATTTTTAGATTATGTACGTACAGTATATGTCAAAAATAGGTTATGTACGCTTTATGACTTATTGTGAAATAAAAAAATATATGTAATTTTTATTAAATTATGTTAATGTTATAATCAATCCTAAGTTACTAAACTGTTGTAGTTTTTAAGCAATGTATCTTTTATTATTAACAACTGAGGTTTTGTTATTAGTGTTAAAAATATTTTTTAAAACTGATGGCTTTTTGCAATTGTACTACTGGTTGCATATTAAATGATAGCCTAAGAAAGTATCTGTTTGATTATTTATAAACTGCAAATATCAACATTCAAACACTAAAATTTTTAATTTAGTAAATATTTTTAATATTTTAAGTTTTAATTTAAAGTATTAGTTAAAATAAATATTTCTTAAACTAATTTTTTTACTATCTTTGTAGTTGGCATATTAATTAGAAAGTGACTTGGGTGACGAGCCTATTAAAACCTTAAAGCATAATTTGTCCTTTAAACGGTTGCATTTATTAATTGAGAGTACTAATACATGACTAGAGTTTATGTAACCATAAATATATTTATTATAAAAGTACGCATAAATCAAATACTAGACCTTGTGAGTATTTACATTGCCTCTTTTGTTTTTTAATTAACAAGTCAAATTAACAAGTTTGAGAAAATACATAAACCTGCACAAAAAAACGGAGAAAGCTGTAAAGTGATTAATTATTAACCTATGTATCAAATTGTTATTTAATTAAAAAGACGATGATTTGACTACAACATTTTTGTTAAACGTTACTAATTTTTTTTAATGGCATTATATATCTTTTTATTCATTTTATTTAATCAAGTATTCTTCTATACGCTAGTAGAAAAATATCATTACGATACATAACGCAACATTAGAGTAACAATGTTTCAAAGTTATTCATTTTAATTAAATTAATTTAAAAAATATTATTGAAAAAAAAATAGTACTTTTTGTCAATAGAAACATAATAAATTTGCAAAAAAATAATAACAAAAAAAAGTCTATAACAAATTAAATTGACTACCATTTTGTTTCATTTATAATTGAGATGAGATGCTACATGTAGAAATATTCAAATAAATTTGCTGTACGTTAACGTTTTAAACATTTTTGTGGAGTTATCTTTAAGATATTTTTAGTGGAAAAAGTCTAAAAGTGTCAAATTGAGACTGCAAAATAGTCTTAAACAGATTTTTCTTTTTTTCAAATTGTGTATGTTCAGAAAATTGTGTAACTTATCAGAGAATCAAAATAATTGTACTAATTCAAACAGTCGTTGATAAAAAATGAAACAATCAATCTATTATTAAAAATTTTATACCATTCTTATAAGCCTGATGTTTTTTTTTTTAAATTTGCTTTCATAACAACGTAAACATTCTTTTAAAATCAATATTTCTGGTTTCTTCTATAGACATTTTTTTGCATTCTTAACAAACTAATTTTTTTGTAAAATGCATATTATTTCCAGATTTTATTCTCTGTAATTGTTGTCACCCTATGCATGTATTTTTACAAGAAATGTATGACTTGTATTTATGTTTTTTTCTAATGTGGAATTTTTTTACAGACATTCTTCTTGTACGTTTAGTAAAATAATTAAGTTATCAGGAATTTTTGCTATAGTGTTTTTAACTATTAAAAAGCGCTATAGTATTATAAATTAGATTCTAATCTACACTGGCAAGCAAAAAATTATTATTTAGTTTTAGATTTTTTTATTTTTAACCTTATGTTAGCAATTAGTAAACAATTCAATGTTAAATTGTAAATCATATTTATTGTTTTTATTGCTTTTTTTGGAAATACATATTACAAATTTACAGTTCAGACAAAGTTTGAATTTTTGTTCCTAAGACTAATATGAAACAAAAAATACAAAAAAAAACTTATTACTAATAACGAGTATTGCCTCTTCTTGCACTAATGACTGCTTGAAATCGACAAAAAACACTTTAAATTAAATTAAGAATTACATTTTAGTCGATATATTTTATTCCTGCTATAGCAATTGTCTTAGCTCCTGAGCAGTTTTTGGAGCAGGTGTAATCTTTCAAATACGTATCTCAACTCATCCCAGACATGTTCTATAAAACTCACAATCGGCTTGAGAGCTGGTCAATTAAACCGCAAAATTTTCACTTCATCCAGCTAATCTCTGACAACTATTGTTATGATAAGCATAACATAATTTTTGAAAACCTCCATAATGTATCTGGTAAAAGTTTTAGCCCAAACCATAACCGACCCACCGCTAAATAGAAGTCGCGTATTTTTTTCCGCGTCTTTTCTACACTTTCCGACGTCCGTCTGATCCATTGAGGCAAAAGCGCGACTTATCTGAAAACAATACCTTGCTCCAATCCTTATTATTGCATGCCCGGTTATTTTGGGCAAAAGCCAATCTTGCAACACGGTGATGGCGTTGTTAAGGCGGACCTATAGCCATATTTCTACAAGACAATCCAGCAGCCCAAAGCATTACATTTACATTTACATCTCTAACTTCATAGAGTTGATTTTGTAGATAAACTGCAAAAGCTGTTCTATTCTGCAAACTTGTGGACATAAAAAATGGTCATCTTTGTGTGTAGTAATTTTTTATTGTCCGGATCTTGATCTTTTAGTTATCAGGCTAGTATCCAAGTAACGTTGATGCACTTTTTGTACAATACAAAAACTTTTACCAACAATTCTTGCAGTTTCACGTTTTCTTTGCCCATCTTCAATTGACGCTATAATTCTTACCACAACAATAAGGCTTAAAGGCATTATCACCTATTAAGTACAGTAGATCGTGTAAATGACAAGTTTTACAGAAAAAATTCAACACTAAGTAAAAAAACCACAACAAAATGTAAGTTTTCAATTACAGCAAAATAGATGCTGTTTCATAAAAATCTGTAACACAGTAATAATAACTGACAGATAGATAACATTTGTCAGGAATTGAATTATTAAACGCTTACTTTAGTTTACAGTTTGCATAAAGTTAAAAGAGCAAACCTAAAGTTGAAACAAAAAATTTCAAAAATAAGTTATAATTTTAAAGTGACCTCTGTTTGTTGCTCGCCAGTGTAGTAGAATATCTTTCCCTGTATCCACAAACAGATTGTTTAAATAATTACTGCATAATATTTTTTTTTACCAGCGTATGGAGTAAAACTTGATTAATTTAATTTTTTTTTAATGTTATTTAAAATATTTTTTACAATTTATTAATAAATATGTACGTTACAGCTTTTTTTTTGTTTTTTACGCAAAGCTCTGTATATCTGTGTTTGCAGGTACATATTCAAAAGCTGGCAGGTGGCAAAAAAAACAATTGTAAAATTTAAAATATTTGTTTTCTGTAAGAAAAAAACATAAATTGCTCTTCAATTTTTTTTTTCTAAAAAATTTTATACCTTTAAAAAATCTAAATTATTTTATTAAAAAAATTTAAGATACATTTAATGGCTAACTCATAGTCTTACTAAACTTATTCAGTAACCTAATAAATTTAATATAAACAATCAAAAAAACGCCTTAGTAACAAACAAGTGTTTTAAAAATTCTAGGTTAAAAACCTAACCTAACCTAACCTAACCTAACCTAACCTAACCTAACCTTACCTAACCTAACCTAATAAATTTAATATAAACAAACAAAAAAACGCTTTATTAAGGGGGCAGTTTGATGAGTGTCATAAAACTACGAGCAGAACTCACGTAATTTAACTCCTTTTTAAAAATTTTGCAACGTGTAGAGAATGAAATTTCTAATCTAATGAAATATATACAAATCTAAAACCTTCAATTGTTTATTAAATTTTGAAATTAATTTGTAATTTTTTTGTTGAAATATTTGCTTAAACTTTAAGAGCTATACTTCATTGAACATTAAACTTAATAGTCTTTTTATTGTGCTATACGTTATTTTTTTTAAATAACAATTGTTACAGTTCTGCTCGTAGTTGTGAATAAATGATAAAATGTGAAATTTGAAATTCCCGCGTGTGTTAATTTTTCTAACAGTTTGGTACTGCTGCCACATTAATTAAAATCCTAATGAATGAATATAGTCATATTATAAACAGATTATGGCGAACGGTAACTTGATATTATTGTAATCACAATTAAATTATATTATCAAACCACCATCTGTTATAACCTATAAATTTATAATATTTATTATTATTCATAACTACGAGCAGAACTGTAACAATTGTTATTTTAGAAAAATAACTTATAGCACCATAGAAAGACTACTAAGTTTAATGTTCAATGAAGTATAACTCTTAAAGTTTAAGCAAATATTTGGACAAAAAAATTGCAAATTAATTTCAAAATTTAATAAACAATTGAAGGTTTTGGATTTTTATATATTTTATTAGATTTGAAATTTCATTCTCAACACGTTGCAAAAAACCAATTTTAAAAAGAAGTTAAATTGCGTGAGTTCTGCTTGTAGTTTTACGACACTCATCAAACTGCCCCCTTAACAAATATTCCAAGTGTTTTAAAAATTCTAGGTTAAAAACTGTAGCATCTATAAAAAATATCTCAAAACAATATCTGACTGAGGTACTTTTACATGGTAATTTTTATTTAAAAAAAAACAACTTTTTACTGTTTTAAAATTTAAAACTTGAGTATCAATTAATAAACTGAACAATTTATGTCTATTTTTTTTTTTCAATTTGTCTTATTGGGATTACAATCAAATACATGCAAATTTTTTTTTCAAAGCATCTTTTGCATACCGTTCACTAAATACGCTGCAGAAATTAAATGATATGTTTTAGTTATTTAAAAAAAAATGTTTTTAGATAAATTTTGAAAAAAAAATAAAGAAAAAAGTATTAATTACAAAATTTGGTAAAAATTACTACTACCAGCTATAGTTATTTTCAAACTCGATTTTTTTGATTGCATTACACAAATCATTTATTCAATTTCTTTTTGATACTTGTCAAAATTGATTTAGTTTAATATGTATACGTATTGCATTTTATCAATTTTTGAATATTTTAATTTAAACCTCTCAATTACTAATGCTGATTATTATTACCAATAAATCAGATTTCTTAAAAAAGTTAAAAAAATTACAATAACTTTGTGTAGGCTGATAAAATTCTACATGCGGTACTTGAAGATCGTTTTTTATTAAACGTTTGGGTTGAAATTGTGAGCTAATTGAACCGGTATTGTTTACCAGTAAAAGATATTTTGTTGTTGTTGAAAGAATTATGATACATGCTCCATGCAACTAAAAATGTAAAAATGTAATATAGTTTATGCATGCTTACCCATACTTTAGCCATAAATTTCTCTATCAAACTATTTTTTGTCTTGATTTGTCTCAGCTATTTCCCTCCTTTATTATCTTTGCTTAATAATTTGAAATGTTTTTAAACTTCTAGCAATATGTTGCTTTAAATTAAAATATATATAATTACATTGAAGAAAGTATGTATACTAATGTTTTTGTTTACGTAGTTTTATATTTGTTGCTTGCATTTTTAAACTGTAATAAACTTTTTTAGTTTCATAATCATTTTTTACTTTTTCTAACTTTTTCTAATGTTTTGTTTGTATTAACAATACATATAGTTTTGGGTAGTATTAAATCTTGTTCAAATTATTTTTATTCTAAATGAACCGTTAGTTGGAGTTGATAAGCCCTCAATATATAAATATATACAAGATGTAGATTAATTGGCGGACAAATGCCAGGTAACTTTGTAGACCGTGTCAAATGAAAACAAAAATTTTAATTCCAAAATGCTAAGAAACTCTTTGTTTGGCCTCACGAGGTCCTTAAAGTTTCAATTTTGTCAATACAAATATTGTTTTAATTGCGTATTTTATGTACCAAGTTGCTTTTTTTAGTATAATGAAAGTTACGAGCTTTATTAAAAATTAATAATAAAAAAATATTGAAAAAGTGCAAATTACTTTCCAAGAGTAAATCAAATTTAAATTAAAAATACCCTTGGCAACGTAGCAAATTTGAAATAAAATTCAAATTATAACGTAGGCTATGCAATAAATCTCAGTTTATATTTCTGTTTTATTATGACTTTTACTTTGAATGAATATGCAAATTACGCCGGTGATGCTTGAGAATGTCATTAATTTGATATCGTATAGTGTTTAAAAGTAAACGGTGGCCAATATGAACATTTGTAGTTTATATCAGCCTACATTATAGGTTTGAATATAGAAATAGAAATTTTGCTACGTTGCCAAGCGTAACAAAGATTTTCTCAGCATTTTGAAATTAAGATTTTTGTTTTCTTTTAGCACGGTCTACAAAGTTACTTGGCGTTTGTCCGCCAATTAATTTACATTTTGTATATGGTCATGTATAAGTTTAGACAAATTTGAAGAAAAAAATGTGTAATATTTTTTTCCTAAAAATGCAATCCTGAGAAGTTACGAAAAATCAAAAAATGTAAAATTAAGATTTAAACCTTTTTTGCTATTTTTAAGTATTTTTGTAGATACATTGTAAGATATTTTGGAAAGTAAGCACACGGCACTTCCTAAAATTTTTAAGGTAGCTAAATAACTCCGTTATTTTTTAACTAATTTATTTAATTCAAAAATCATTTTAGATGTTTTCTTGAGTATTATAAAAGTAAGTACGCACATGTATGTTTTTATTTTTAGTATAGTTGCTATGACAACCAACTTTATTTTTTAAATGGTAACATCCATTTTTTATTATTTTTTTTTTTATTTTTATGATATTTTTAATACAACCATGTAAAATAATTAAAAAAATTTATAACAAAATTTTTTGATAAATTTAAAAAACATAATACTTGTTGTTTATTTAAAATGATTGTAATTAAACAGTTATCATTAAAAATAACTAATGTTTATTTTTTTTTTTTGATGTTATTATGCATAATATAGTAATTTAAAAAAAATCATTTTTAAAAATAAAATAAAAAATTCTAGTTTTTTAATTTTTTTTTAATTTTTAAAAATGAAATTTTTTAAATTACTAAATTATGCATAATAACATAAAAAAAAATAAACATTAGTTATTTTTAATGATAACTGTTTAATTACTATCATTTTAAATAAACAACAAGTATTATGTTTTTTAAATTTATCAAAAAATTTTGTTATAAATGTATATTATTATTTTACATGGTCGTATTAAAAATATCATAGATAAAATTTAAAAAATAAAATAAAAAATGTATGTTGCCATTTAAAAAATTAAGTTGGTTGCCATAGCAACTATACTAAAAATAAAAACATGCATGTGTGCACCTGCTTTTATAATACTCAAAAAAAAAACTAGTTAAAATGGTTTTTAAATTATATAAAAGCACGTTTTTATACAAAATTTGAAAAAAAAATTTAAAAAAAATTGGCTATAAAAACTTAATTGGACAATTTTGAATTTTTTTTAAATTTTTTTTTTTTTTAAATGCAATCTTGAGAAGTTACAAATGATCAAGAAATGTACACTTGACTCACACTCACACATGGCCATATAATATACAATATCTTTTCAAAAGTTTTTTTTTTTGTTGTTGTGTTTTAAACTAAATCTTCACTATCAAGAACTATATAGCCTAACATCTTTTATTTTGATTCTCATTTGTTGAATGATGTTCCTTCTATTTGCACTTATTATTGTGTAATTAAATCCTTCCATATAAGTTAGTACTTCTTTTTAGTGTTCACATCAAAAATTTCTATATAATTTTCTTGCATTTAATTGATCCACTTTAAAGTTAGAAAATAAAAAATCCTTTTTTTTAATTTTTGACGATTAAGTTATTTTTGTAGTAAGTTGGTCCAGTGCCTTACACTCTGTTTTTAAATAAGTGTAAACAAATTTACTGGGTTAAGCTGTTTTTACATTTGTCAATTTATTGTACAATTTTAATGACTTACTAAACTTGAAGTCCCAATCAGATTAAATTATCACTTTACATCTATCAATTTATTAACTTATTTCTAGTCAGATAAAAATATCAGATTAAAACATGTTCAATTTTGCTACACTTTATTGACAAAGTTAAGTGTTTCCAACTTCTGCTATATAACCTCAATTTATTTAACAATAATTTAAAGTGTTTTATATTGATTCAGTCTATGTTTTGTGTTAATAAGTACATCCTTATACATATACACACAGAAAGAAAGATTGTGTTGGAACGTATTATATTACGCAGTTATTTAATCAAACAACAATATTACTGATCAAGTTGATTGTTAATAAGTAATAATTTATAAATCCACATACATAATATGTGAAGGTGTTTTAACATGTAATAATCTATAATGACAACGGCAATAAAGCATATACACTAAGCAGTATTAAAAATTTGCTATGAACCGGAATTAGTTGACAGTAACAGCTAAGCAAAAATTAAATTTGTTTTAAAATGATTTGCCAATACTGCAGGAAAATATTTCATTCCAGATCCGAAACTAAAAGTGGTTTATACATGTTTTTTAAATATTTTTTTTTTAAGTTTCAAAATGTGATATTTAGATGATGGATGCACTAACACATTTTAGACAAACTGCACGTATGCATTTGGATGTTGTTTGCCTCAATTGTTGGATAAGACCTATCCAACAATTGAGGCAGAAGCACAACCTTAGCCTTTATTCCTGAAAACTTTGGTTTATTCCAGCCCAATTAAAAATATCAAAAATTTGGGGAATCGCATAAATGCATAACAATCTAGAACATACACACCTGATGATTTGATGATTTTTGAACTTGTTTGACAATCAATGAGAAAAAAAACAGAGTCATGTATCACCGCCGAGAACGATTATTTTCAACAATTACTATAATTATGTATAATTGTTTCTGCAAATAAATTTGTTTAATTTTTGGCTTATAAATATCTTTAACACCCTTTAACTCTGTTACCAAACAGTTTCAAGCTTATCTTCATAAGATAACCCATTTGCATTTATTTAAAAATAGTTTAATAGCTCTTTTCCATTTACTGTTTTGTCTTTTCCTGATCAATTATTTATTCTTTGACTAACATTTTTACTTATCAGTCCGCAAAATAAAATTTAAGTACATGAAAAATTAAGAAAACATTAATTAATTTTGTCTATCAAAAGTATTTGAAAAACAATTTAATTTATAAGACGTACCGCTGTAACACTAGAGTGCCATCATACAAAAAAATTTTAATTAGATTAAATAAACAAAAAATGTTACATTTATCTATTATTACAACCTGTAAAATTAAAATTTGAACTAAAAAATAAAATAACTGATATAAAGTACTTAATTTATTTTAATAAATTTGCAATTTTTTTCTAATCCTTGAAATTATAATTCAATATAATCTTAACATAAAAATAAAACAAGATAAAATTGGATATTCTTATCCATATTTATTTATTTTTAAACGGAAATTGAAAATTAATTTATTTTTCATACACCATCAAAAAAAATTTGTATAATTTTCAGTATAAACTAACAAATCTCAGTCTAGTTAATATTAAATTAAATATTCAACGGCAGACAAAGCAGATTTTATGGATTAAAATACAAGCAATCAATATAATATGTTTTCAATAAATTGTTTGAAAATTTCTAATGAGATTGCTAATTTTATTCTCTTTCATGATTAATTGTGGGGCAATTCCATGTCAGTTAAATAAAGACTCTTTGAACAAAGCATGTTCAATAGAATTTAAATAAAATTGATTTTATACATACGTTATAGTTTAAATAATACAAGTATTCAATTTAACGTAATAATCTAATAAATTATATCAAAATTTAATTAATAGAAGGATTCATGTTTTAATAAAAAGAATGAATCTATATTGATTTATTGAATATTAGATAATTTTGTTATAATATTAAAGATATAAGAATTTTATTAATTAATAATAGATAAATTTCTAATAGGAACTGTTATTATTAAAGTATTAGTAATATTATAAACTAATCTATATAATTAAAATTACATTATTTGCATAATTATAATAGCACATAAATTAAATATTTTGGAATAAACTTGTTGGTGAATGAATATATTTTATGAAATGTTTTGAAATAAAAAAAAAACAGAAAGTCAATTTAATATTTTAATAAAAAAAACTTTGTCGATATACAGTATAGAATAAAAATCAAACGTTCAATTTATGATTACAACAAAGAATGTTACAGTTTTTTGGTATTGCGGATTGAATTTCTTTTTATATTATAAAAACACAATATTTAATAATACCTGTACCTAGTATTTTTTATATGTATGTCTATGAATACAATTTGTAGTTAATACAAATTAAAAAAAAAAATTGTAAAGTTAGTGCTGTTAGTTCCTTTATTTGGTTCCAGAGACACACGTATTTTATTATTTGATTATCCGTGGCTCAATATATTAATATATTGCTCACGGGAATCAAGCTCTTTTTTATATTGAACGAGTACTTAAATTCAATGAAATATATGTCATTCATATATATTTTCCGACTAACTTTTAATCACTTTCCATATGTAATATTGGTGGAAAAATAATAACAATTTTATTATGTTGACTAATAGTTTAAAAATAATTCTTTATGCATAAAATTCAATATAATTTTTTTCATAACAGTTTTTTATGTATAGTTTAAAATTATATTTATAAAAATTATATATATTTGTATATGCTTTATTGTCTTTCAAATAGACCGGTTTCGGTTGTTAAACCATATTTGGTATCTATAAATTGTATATTTATTATATTTAACTTACATTAATTTTTTTTTATGTCTTACAATCAATTTTTATTATCGAAAAGTATAACATTGCACTGATACCATAATCTGTCTGACTATACTTTAGTAATTCAATAAGATCAAAATATTTTTAATTTAGTTATGGAAAAAGATTAAAAACAACTCAACATTTGGAATTATATTTAATATAACTACACAACTTACAAATAAAAAGTCTTTATAAATATAGTTAATTTGTATAGATTGTGGTATTCATTTATCATTCTTGTAAAAAAGAAAAAATATTAAGATTAGTGTGTAAAGAACATAACTTAACGTAGTTTTGCATACAGTTTACATTTGTTATATTAACTACAAGTCGTTTTACTAGCTTTTCAATTACAAGCTTTTGTAAACCTAATAATAAGCGCATCTTTCTTCAACTATTTTTTTAACCTGTGCCCGATTGACAGCTATCCGAACGCCTGTCTACTTTTTTATCCTTCTACTGAAAGGTATTATTAATTATAAAAAAAACTATTAGTTGGGGAACAAATTATATTACGCAGTTATTTACTTAAACAACGATATTACTGATCAAGCTGGTTGTTAATAAGTAATAATTTATAAATTCATATATACATAATATGTGATTTAATAAACGCTTAATTAATGTATAAAAATATTATAAGTTGTAAAAAAAAGTACTAAATCTGTCTTTTATTCTAAACTGTCATACAAAAAGTGACTACATTTGTTAATAAGTCTTAGTAACTTTCAACGCAATTCAAAAACTCTTTAAAAATCCACAGTAATGTGTATTAACATTGTTAAAAGTTAGAAAAAAATAGTTGATGTGTTAAAAAAATAAAAATATAAAAATACATTTTTTGAAACTATTATTATATTATATAATTTTTTAGACGATTTAATACTACTAAGTTAAAAAACATTTTTGATAATCATAAAAGATTTTTGACAATTTTTGTACATTTTAACAACTTAAGAATATTTTTGACATTTGGTAACCATTTTTATTTGTTTGTGATATACATATGTTTGACAAGTAAATATTTTTACAATTGTGAAACATTTTCAACAATTGTAGAATATATAAACCAAACTTTAAGAATGTTTTTTACACCTACCTGATCAGTTCTTACATTTGTAGAACATTTTAACAATTTTAGAATTAGAATATTTTCGACACTTTTATAACGTTTTAACAGAAGATTTGAAAAATATGTTTGAAAGTTTTAGAATATTTATGACATTTGTTACACATATTTACATGTTTGACTTCTGAACAGAGAACAGAAAGTTGTTTGTATTTTTTAACTTAAATCATTCAAATCAGTAATTAGAGTTTTTAAAAAGTATTAAAATTGTAAAATCAACTGATTTGTATACGAAAGTTAGCAGTAATGTATTAAAATTAACAGGTTCTAATCTAAAACTTATAAAAGTTACTAAAATTATTAACTAATAAACCAAAACTTGAAAATTTGTTGTTGAAATGATTGTTTTGTTATTATATAATATGTTGTTTTTCTATCTGTTTGGTTAAAATAAATGTGTATGTTTGTAGGAAAATGTTCTTAATTTGATGATAAAGAGTTTAAAATAATGGCTTAATAACTTAAAAATTATGCATTTTATAAAAAAAATATTTTTACAAAAAACTCTTAGAAAAATACCAAATGTTTCATTTAAAAAAAATAACCAAAATTAATATAACTTACAAACATAAAATCTTTATTGTTTTAAAAAATAGTGATGTGTTTTCTGCAACTAATTTTGATTCTTTTTGGCTCAGTTTTATGATCTTGTCTTGATCCCAAACAGCTTGGTTTGCAAAATACATTGGATAGATGTTAACAATATTGCTACCAAAATAGTAACTAGCGTTGTAAGTCTATTTTACATATCATGTACTATTCTTTTATTAAATATACTTAAATAGAATAGATTAAAGTAGTTTATTTGTGTTAGAACCATAGGTATACATATATATAGTTGTTATAATAGAAACATATATATAAATACATATGTACACACACACTTAAAAATATAAAACATAGATACATGTAGGTTATTAAAATAAAGAATTTTTTTTAACAATTTAATTAAAATTGTATCTAAAATAATTGACGTTTAGTATTAGAACATACTGCAACAATTTTAAAGCTATTTTAAGTTCTGTTGGTTTTAATTTTTTGTAGCAATTTGTTTATAAACTTGGCACAATAATAATTTGCACTGATTTGACTTTTTTGTCCAATTGTTGATCATTTTAGAGATACTTTATGCAGTGATATATGTACAGAAAAAAATAAAATACTGACTTACAGCATTCTCTATATTGCAGATGAGCAAGTATGTGTCCCCATACATTAATGCCATAGGTAAGGTGACTCTAGCATAGAGCAAAATATGTTGTTCTGAGACAATTACTAGAAACAGAGCCCCGTAAGCAACGAAGAATGAAAATAGATTGGCTAATTTTGTTTGAGACGTAGTTGCTGTGTGCGCCTCAGTTTAATTTGGAGTTTTTAAATCAAAAGCAATATACAGGATTAGGTAAAAGTATCGGAACGCCTAATTTTTGCCTCTATTTTTAATTTATTTCAAATATAATTTTTATAAAAGTTTTGTATATTTTTTAATCTTTATTGTGACGTATTTTAATTTTCAACGCGTGTTTTGTTTTGTATGATATGACGTCATTATCAGTTTTTTTTAAATAGAACACCCTGTATTAAAAAATTAGCAATAAAAGAAAACACAATGCCTTCTATTTAAATAATTGATAATGGCGTCATATCACGCAAAACATGGTACGCATTCAAAATCAAAATACGTCACTAAATAGATTTAAAAATATGCAAAAACTGTTTCCACACATTTACCCTACTCTGTATATAACCTAACAAATGGTTCACCATGGCAAAAGAAAGGTTTTTATCACTATTGTACATATAAGATCTTAAAATTTTTGCAGCATATAAAACAATTTAACTCTAGAAGATTTATAATTCTAAAACGTTGAATCGTAGTTATTGTTTTGGAATTAAAAGCATCTTTGCAAATTATGTTTTTGCCAAAATTGCTGCAAACTTAATTTATCATAACTTTTTTATTACCGTAAAAAATTTTAAACACTGTTTTTATTAGATATAGTAACATTGTTATATACCAACATAAAAAATAAATATTCATTGTTTTAATTTTAATCTAGTGGCGTAAGAGTGATATTAAGCAAAGTTATATAAACTGCAAATAATTCTTTTACTGTTATTTATACAAAATTTTGTAAATTTATGTCATAATTCTACTTACAATAAGTGAGTTGTCTATTTTTTTTTTAATTAGCCGTTAAATAATATATCTGTAATAAAGCAAGTATTTCTGTTTTAATTAATTTGACAAACTTAACATAGAATACTTTTGGTTTTTGTTATTTTATTTAATATTTGGTAAAATTTGAACAAACTATTTTTATTTACCGGCCAATGTAAAAAATAAAAACAATAAACACACTCATTATAAGTAGAATAGTGACATAAAATTAAAATTACAAAGTTTCCTTTGAACAACAGTGAAAAATTTATTTGCTATTTGCATAATTTTACTCCCAAGCCACTGAACTAAAAGTAATGCATTGAATATTTTTTTAAGCTTAATATGTACAAATTTTATATTTTCTAATGTAAATCGTGTCCGCTTAAAATCATAATGTTAAAAAAGTTATGAATTTTCAACAATGTTTGCAAAAATACAATTTGCAAAGGAACTACCTTTCATGTTTTAAAAATCAAAAACAACAATTCAACATACAAAAACTGTGAATTTTAGGAGTTTGAATGATTTTATATGTGACTATTTCAAAATAGACTTATATGTAATTTACAAGATAATAAATTTATTTATATATTTTGTATGCATTAATTGATTTTTGCCGTTATTAAATGAAAGAAAGTTGTAAGTATAAAACTAAAATTTATATTTTTAACAAAGTTTTTAAAAGTATAATAAATGAATGATGGTATTGAGTCTGAGATAAAGATTTGTCTATGTATTCAGCTCTAACTAAATAAACTAAAGTAATGCAACTGTTACAAATTTATTTTAAATTGTTAATGCACACTCTAATAAAACAAACTTGGAGAAAACTATATTTTAGTTTATAGATTTTATTTATAATATGTCATTTATAAAACTTTTATTGTCAAAGAACCAATAATGTTTTATTTTTCACTCATATAAATTGCACCACTTCTCTTTTGTTACTAGATCACTTTCCAGCTCTAAGCATTTTCACAGTGAGGTTAATGATTATTTTTTACTAAAAACGCAATTTAATTAAAAAAATACATATTTTTAATTATTATACACAGTATCGGATAATTTAATCTAAACCCTAAGATTTAAATTGTGTTTTATTATTTAGTTTTTTACACAAATTTTTCTGTTTTTTACTTCTAATAAAACTAAATAATTTGACTATGCATAATTTTTATTAATTTTTAATTACACATACCTTTGCCGTATCAGTAATAATTGAATATTTTATGCTGCAAAAACGTTGTGTTACCATGATCTAAATTAGACATTGACATAGCTTATAAAATGACTCAAATTATATTACGGCGGCCATTTTGTTGTAGACTTGGTAATACTAAACGTGTATTAAATTATCATACACTTTATTATTTTAATTTTTTAAACATTTAACACATGCCGTTGTATGCTATTAATATTGTAAAGTAACTATTAAAATTACAATAATTGGTTAATTGGATCCAAAGTTAAGACCTTAAATGCGTTTGTGATAAACAATTAATATTTTCTAAATAGACTTACCAACTTAAATCAAAATTTAAGTCAACATTATGCTGACTTTTTACTATCTTAGTTAAACTTTGTATATGCAATGGATTTTTGGTAAGTAAGTAAGTTAAAAAACACAAAACTTAAAAATTCTTTTAAAAAATTGAACCCATATAACTATTTTTCAAAAAAAAAATACAAAAATTGTTAACAATCGTAAAGCATCACAAAACATAAGTCATTTACTTAGTGCATTTAGATTTTTATTAGTAAACTGTATGTGCTTGCCATCTAGATTGCAAGTGATTTTTCATATGTGCAATAAACTGAATTAAATTTTCCATTATAATTATTAAGTAAACCAGTAGCGTGCAAAAGAAGAAATAATATTTAATCTTTAGAAAACATTTTTTTTTTAATTTATAAAACTATTTTCTTCATTTTTTTACAAAATTTCAGCGTTGTTACCATATACGTAATGCATATAATGCATACAATGTTATATTTTATTTTTGTTGGTAATTACACTAGAAGAATTAAGTAAGTACTTATTTTTTGTGCTGCTTCATAATTGTTGCCAATTGTTGTACTATTGCTTTTAAAAAAGTTGTGCAAATTTACTTTGTTTAAGAATTTTCAAGTTAAAATTACTGTACCGCAAAAATAATTGCATATGCACAGTTTGACTAAGAAATAAAAACGTCAGTAACACGTGTATTAATATTGTCTACAAATTTGGTTTAAGTTTGTTTAAAAGATAGCAATTATTTATTAAAAACACATTTTTTGTTTTAGTTTTGTATCTAATTAACCAGTTCCGGATTATTTAAATCATTTATTTATTGTTAATAAGATACAATGTATGTTTTAAATATTTATAACTCTAAAATAATAAAATGTTAGATGTTTTTAATATTTATTTTGTATTACTAAGTCACAAACAAAACGGTCGCCGTAAAATAGTTTGCTTCACTATAGAAAAGCATGAGTATATAGAGTCGGGTGTATATATCCACGCTTCTAGAAAGGTATCTATCAAGTTTTAAATATTGTTTAAATCTGATTTTTGACGTTTGATTATTAAATAAATTACTTTTTTTTTTTGAATGCTTTTTACTAGTGTTAACTGCAATTATAGCCTTGTTAATTTACTTGTCTTGTTTTAACGAGCTTGTTTTGTGGTGTATTATTTCAGTCATAAATGTTTTGCTGCCGGTCTAGTATCGTAAATATCTATTTTAGTTCTAAGTTTGAATGCAACAGTTACGACATACATAGTTTGAAGTATTTATGCTCTACTTACTGGTTATTGCCAAAAAGCATTCATTAAAGAAGTATTGATAATTAAATTCTTAAAAAGAATTAATAAATCGAAATTGCATAAATACGCTTTTTAATATTTCAAATTTTGCTACAATAAAACCGCCGGATAAATAAATTACCAAATAAATTATATAACTTCTTTGAATCTAAAAGTAAAACTCAATTTATATTTTACATTTTTTTAATTTAATTTTAATTTATTGATTATATAAATAAAATAAAAATGATTTTACTTTTATATTATTGTTTTGCACGTTATTAGTATAACATTAATACGAGTATCAAAACTAGTCTGTAATAATGTATTAAATAATAATATAAAAGTAAAATCATATCTAATTTATTTATATAATAAATACTTTTGCTATATTTCGAATGCAATTTATTACAATTCAACATAGCTTATTAATCAGACCTTATTGTTAGATTTTGCATTTAGTATAATGTACATTTTATTTTCACTAAAACCAGATTTTGATGTTTTTCTATAGTTTGTTTAAAAACTAAGAGGCATTGTTTTCTTCCAACGTTAATTTTTTAAATTAAACTTTTTGTGATTTTATAAATTTTTTGACAAAAAATTACACAAATTTTTAACATTTTGCTTGTATATCAAATAATAAAAATTATTGATTTCCAAGCCCGCAATATACTTTTCAATATGTATAATACGTAATTATGTAATTAAAATATAAATTCAATTGATTTGCATAACTTGTTCAGACTTAAAATCTAAAAATTAAGCTTAAATATAACTATTTTGATGCAAACTGTTTTTATTAATTTAATTTTTATCAAACAAAACCTAAAATATTTATAGAAATATGGGGTCTGCTTTACTTTTTATTTACCTATTTATAAAATATTTATAACCGAATTATTTCAAATATTTGTGAATAAGATATTTGCTTTATAATAAGTTTTTAAACTAAACAAATATTATATTAAATTAATCAAATATTTTTAAGGTAAGATTTGTTATTCAGTAATAAGCTGAATAACAAATCCAGCAATAAGCTGGATTTAAAATTAAAATTTTTAATAAAAGCTTGTTGTAAACATTTTAAATGCTTTGTAATAACAAATTCCATATCGTTATCGCATAGAAAATTAAAAAAGTATTGAATATTTAATATTGAATATTTTAGGATAAATAATAATTTATAAGTATTGAATATACATAAGTTGTTATAATTCCTGTAAAACAATATATGCACATATATTTTTTTTTTAATTTACCACATAACGGTTTTATTAAATTAAAAAATTTATTTTAATAATAATTAAAGAAAACACTCTAAACATTAGTTGTGCAAAATGTATATTTGCCAATAAGTTGGTTACAAATAATGAAAAATAATTTAATAAAACAGTTGCATCTTTTAAATGACAAATTATTTTTAATAAAATGTTATATAAATGTTTTCACAAAAATTTCATTGTGACTATAATAACTTAAATAAAAAAATGTAGATTTAATAAAATAATTTTGACTAAGTAACATTAAACTAAAATTATTTTAGTGGCATTAAAAGTCGCAAACTTAAATAAATAAAATAACTTGAAACATAAGTTTAAAATAAACTTTCTTTTTAATTTAATTTAATAATATCAACGCAGTTTAAAAATAATTTTAAAATGCTAGAATTTTAATTTAGCATAGACATTTTTATTATTTAACTTCTTTTAAAAAATGTTTGTACATTGCTAGATTTATTTATTAAATATTTTTTGTTTCTCAAATTTATATAAAAATTGGATATTATTCATTTATAATTGAATAAATTTAATGTATAAAATAAATATAATATATATCGATTTATTTATATACAATAAAAACATTATTAAAAAAAAACTAACCTTGATAAATAATTTTCAGTATTAGAAACGAAGTGTAGAGACCGCGTGGTGAGCTCTCGCTGCAGCTGTTGCTTGTAACCGTGAATATCGTGCCTTTGGGATGAAGTTGGTGGAGGCGCCGGGTGTTTAACGCGACGCGTCGCAGGATAGTGACTTGTAGGAATAGAAGTGGAGAATACCCAGTTCGGTCGGTCTATCAATTCTATCCTGTCTGCGCGTACCGGCACACACCACACCGGTTATATAGCTGCATGAAGAACCTCCCACTATAAACCAACCCCATCACTGTTAAATCGCGTGGGTGCTTGCAGCATACAAGACAAGCTTCATGGACATTAGGAAAAATCTGTTGGAGACGGAATATGAGTTATCGCCTTTTTAATAAATTTGCAATCCCGACGGTGCGTTTAGCACCAGCAGGACAGAAAGTTTAATCCGGCAACGGGACCTTAATACCTGTTGCCTCGAGTACATTTTATATTAATTCAATAATAATTTATATGTCCATAAAATATTATTTATTAGTTTAATAAAAAACAACACAAAAAAGGAATTTTCAATAGATTTTAATTATTTTATATCAAATGAAAGATTAATATCATTATTATTATTATTAACACACATCATTATTGCAATTAAATAATTTATGCTATGTGTGCAAAATAACAATATTAATTATAATTAAATTCATAAACCTATAAAATAATTGAAATGAATTAAAACTGTTTGCCGTAACTCTTAAAATATTTTAATGGAGTATATACATACTATTTACAATTAAATAACTGTTTTTAGGTATTACTTAAGAAACGTTATAAATTATTGCTATAAATTTATTTGTCAGTACTTTTTTAATAGTTTTAATACAATTATTTAATGTTATCTGCAAAAGTTTTAAATGTTTATAACTTATTAAAAAATGCAATTTAGACTTTTTTGTTTGAAATGACATTTCTGATAAGCTCGTTTTTATATCTAACTTCACTGTTTCTTTGCCAATTAACTTTACTCATTTTATTCTTTTTATAAACATATTTCAATTTATTCTTTTATTTTTATCAGAACTAATTGTAGCGTTATTCGCAACAATAGATTTTGCACTAGCTAAATTCGTATATGCGGTTTTAAATAAAAAGTTATCAGTTTCAATTCTTTGAGCTTTTGCTATTGTGACTCTGATAAAATAAAATTGAATCTAATTTGTTATTATATAAATAATAAAGCAAAAGACTTTAGTTTCATCTAGTTCAATTTAATGATCCCATTTGACATTTATGCATTTTGCAGCAATTTAGCAGGTTTTTATTAGTTTTTAGTCGTCAATAAATAAATAATATATTTATTTTATAAAAATTATTAATTTTTTGTTTCAATACAGATTTTACAACACTAATAAATAGTGTCGTTATAAAAGCATTTTAAAATAAAAAATTTGTATAATGCCAAAGTGTGAATAATTTTATTACAATAAACGCAATATATATTTATAGTTGTATTTCTAATGAGGATACAGTCTAATATGTATATATATATATATAAAAGCATTTTAAAATAAAAAAATTGTATAATGCCAAAGTGTGAATAATTTTATTACAATAAACGCAATATATATTTATAGTTGTATTTCTAATGAGGATACAGTCTAATATGTATATATATATATATATATATATATATATATATATAATTATATGTAAGAAGCATGAAACGAAAAAAAATATTATAACATACTAAAATTAAGATTTTACTAGATTGTTACAAACTACATTACATGTATTTATGTAAAAAAAAAATCGTTTTTTTAGTATTTTCCCACATCACAAAAACAACATTTACTAATGCAATTTTTTATTTGAGAATTACTGATGTCAGTTTGCAAGATTGCTTACGGTGATTAACTAGTAAATAGGAAAAGAGGATTATGACATTAGCAAAAATATATCAAAAATCTTTATCCCATAAAATTTGTACAACACATAAACTTTAGTTAATTGTTATTTTAATTGCAAAAGTATTAGAATATTATTTGAGTTTTAGCCTAATTTGCATCTTACAGAGTTTAAGCAATATTTTGGACATACACCATACTATAACTTTTGTATATTATTGTATAATAGTTCACGGTTTGCTAATTTAGATAAATTTTAATATTAATTTTTTTGTAAACTTTTAAGCGCATTTTAATGTTTTATATTCAGTTGCCTTTGACATAAAATAAATGTTTTTTTCTATTTTTAAATAAATTAAGTACATAAAAAAACTTAAAAAGATTATTCATTGATTAACTGTAACATAAAATGTCAAAATATGAATTTATTTGTTCAAAACTATCAACAGTTTGACAGTTGTTTAAATTTGTTAAAAAAGTAGTTATTTTTAATTGTCTGATAATGTAACAAGTAGATTTATTTAACTGTGGTTTGTATAAAATAGTTGATTTCACTAACAACAAAATTACAGGCATTCACTTTTTGTATAAAATGACTCAAGGTATTGCTTGCGCCAACAGATTTCCACATTGTCCTGTGGCAAACAGAGAAACTTTGTACTCTACAATATTCAACGTGTGCAAACTTTTTTGCTTAAAGATTTGCTATAGCAATTACTTTTTTACACTTGGTTACAAAATTTAATAGCAACAAATCCAAGGTTTTTATGCAAGGTGTTGTTTACGGATAATGCAAGCTTTGTTCAAAATAAAATTACAAACATTTACAATTATCACATATAGACTAAAGTAAAAGCTATAGTTGAGTTGACATATCATATTCATAACATCAAATATTTGTAATTACAATTTTACACCAAAGATGGCCTAACAGCCAAAACCGGTCTGTACAATATAATAAACAATTACACAGCATATAAAAGTATATTAATACACCCACATAACCTATATAAAGTAAAAGCAATCAGATTTCTGTACATGTTTGGACTAGAATTATAGGCAACTTTTAGTAGGTTTTTATCTTTCTTCCTGCTAGACTTTATATCAACCAATATAAACAATGTTTAAAAGACGGTTTACTTGAACTCTTCAAAGATTTTTTTTATAAAAAAGCTATGGTTAATGCATAACTTTTGCTTAGTTCAGACAAAATGTGTTCCTAGCTAAATAAGACACGCCAAACTACATTTATGACTGTCTTTGCCGCCCAATATGAATCTTTTGGCTTTGTTATTGTTTTGGGGGCACCTAGACTTGTCAATGTACACAACTTTAATTTTTAATGTAAAAGATAAACAAATTGTATTTATGTGCCATTATTAAAAATATTCTTAATACACTTTAACAAATCCGCAAACTGATGCTAAAGTGTACAAACGCATAATGTAAGGTTAAAAGTGGTAATTTTTATCAGTTGCTCAATGCTCGTTTGTTAGTTATTTCTATGTCGTTAAAGCATTAAAGTATTTTATCTGTGGCAAGATTGTTTGTTATTAAATTAATTAAAAAAAACTTTTTTTTTAAACTGTATTTTATAAATGAAGACGTTAGGACTTCATATTTGTATACACTTTTTATATTAGAATTGAACAATTGTATACTACCAACGTTCCCAGACTAAAATAGACGTTCTTAGACTTGATTTTAAATCAGACTACGTTATCTAGCATTTTTTGTTATATTTGAGCATATTTTAGTGGTAGACAAAATAACTTAGTCTTTTGGTCTTATGGTAAATTTTTTCAATATTTTTTAATATTTTTTGCATACTACTAATTTTAATTTTGTAAGTTAAAATTTACTATCTATTTCCTAATTATTATTTTTTCAGTAAAAATAACTTTTTGCAATTCTGAACTATAATATTGACTTTTCAGTTGCCATTTTCGATGTTATAACTACTTACTTTTTTTCACTAGTGAAAAAAAGTATGCACTTTTTTTCACTACTAATAAAATTTAATTATTTTTAAAATAGCAAATGATATGTTTTTTTATTATTTTTTATCAACAAATTAAGCGAATATTAAATATATAAAAATGAACAATTATTTATTTAATATAAATATGAACGGTACAATTTGTTAAATCATTTAACTGAACAGAACCTAATGTTCCGGTTGTACTACTATTATTAACTTCTCTTGAGGTTGCAGTACAATTAACAACTGATAAATTATTTTCTCCGCAGTCTTTTAAAATCGTAGGTTCTCCTAAAATTTTTGCCGCAATTTGTTTTTTATTTTCAAGCGAGTTCTCCACATAACCTTCAGCAACGCTGCTAGATTTCCATCCTCCATGGCGTTTGAGAATTGACGTATCTACCCCGGAATCAGCTAACAAAGAAGCTGAAGATCTTCTGAAAGCGTGACCAGTATACTGATCACTATTGGGCAAAGCAAAAAAATTAGCAATTATTTTTGGAAAGCTTCCCATTGTGTTTATTCCTACTGGTTGAGTGATGCATTTCCCGTTTCGTAACTCAACAAAAAAGCGGTTGATAGATTGTGGTCGTAGGTTTATATATTTCCTAACTATTTCAAGCAAGTTGACGCCTTGGATTTTTCCCTCTGTTACAACAAACTGTCTTGAAACTTTTGTTTTACTATCTGGCACAGAAACTTTTATGCATCCTCCAATATCTTCAATATCTGATACAGTCATCTTAGTTAGTTCATCTCGGCGACATGCACCAAATATACCCATAATTTAAGCCACCTAAGAAATATAATCGAAAAATTAAATTTAATTGAAAACATGTTAATATATTTTTACCTTCACTAGTAGATATATGTTTCGTCATTCGCTTGCTTCAAAAATGCATCAATTTGATTTTTCGTAAATATTTTGGATTTTTTAGGTTTATATCCTTCTGACTTTCGTTTCAAAAAAGCTATCACATTAGTAAATTTGCTGATATCTATGTTCTTTTTCATATTCAACGTAGCTCTTAACATTGAATACTGGGTCCAAGTTGTTGAAGCTTTTTGATTCGTCATTTTTTGTGCAAAATAAGCAAGTATTACCTTCTCCGTGATTATTTTAATATTTTTCAGTATGCACCATTTCTCAAATTTCTTGTATGCGGCTTCATATAAATGTTTTGATTTTGTTGGCAGCAAGGTTGATATAGCAGCTTGTGCAGCTGCTTCTATGTCTGCAGGTATATCGTCGTCGGATTCACTCATATTTAATAATTGTTAATTCACAATGGGGTTGACAGCATCCACTATACTTTTTTATCGGTTTGTTTATGTGTGTATGGCAACGCAAAATAAAGTACGCTCAAAACTTGACGCAATATGTTAACTAGATTGTAATAACATCCATAAAAAAACAATAATTATCAGAAACTTGCGGATTATACTCCAAAATTGCAAAAAATAGTGTATGTTACACGTGTAAAATGCGTGTTTTTTTACTCGTCGCATTATAGATCTCGTTCTTCGAACTCGATCTATAATTTGCGACTCGTTAAAAAAACACTATCATTTTACAACTTGTAACATAAATAACTATTAAAAGTAAGTTTTTAAGTTTTTTTTACGTAAAATAATCTCTAATTTTTAAAAATAATAATAATAATAATAATAAAAACTTTATTTGCTTTACCACATTAAAATACATAGATACAAACGTCAAATAAAATATACAAACAATATGTTTACAATTAAATACACATATAACATAAACATAAATAATTATCATTTACTTGGTAATTAGATGAGCTATTTGCATAAAATTGTTGACTGAGTAAAATGCTTGATTGCTTAAAAAACTTGTAGTTCTGTTTTTAAAAACAGAACTACAAGTTTGCTTATAATTTATATTTTGAAATTCCACGGGTAGTTTATTAAACATTTTTTTAGCTAAATATATATTATTTTCATTGTACTTCTTTGTTTTATGTTGATCAAGCATTAATGTGTTACCGCTTCTTGTAAAGTAATTATGATGATGAGATAAATTTTGAAATGATGACAGATTTAATCTGATGAAACATAACGCTTTATAAATAAAAATTGAAGAAAATGTTAAAATATTATTGTTTACAAATGTTCTTTGCATAAACACCCATATTGTATGTCAAAAATTAAACGTATAGTTTTTTTTTTGAGAAACAAATACTCTATGAGCTTGATGAGAAACAATATTAAAAGACATGAGAGTAGGCCAAAGCGTAGTACATGTTTAACAAAGCAGATTTAGTTAAATCATTCTTTAACTCAAATATTGCAAAGTAGGATTTATTAATGTTATTACATGTAGCATCTATATGGGATTGCCATGTTAGTTTAGCGTCTACAACGGTGCCTAAAAATTTTGTTTCTTTGGAAAAAGTATATTCACAACTAACAGTTAACTCATTTATTATTTTATTACCAAATCTCATACAAATAGTTTTGTTTTTATTAAGTATTAACTGATTTTTATTCATCGACAATTTTAATTTTGTTACTATTGAGTTAACTTTTGTATTTATTTCTTTCAACGCACTAACAAAATATGAAATTGTTATGTCTTCTGCATACATTACAATGTACAACAGTCAGCGTCATTTAAAAACATTTCTAGCAAATCGTTTACAAATAGTAGGAATATTAACGGCTTTAAGTTTGATCCTTGCTGTATGTCACAATTAATACATTTTCCTTGAGATAACTTATTGCTAATATTAACTTTAATTTTTCTGTCTGTTATATACGATCAAATTAGTTTAGAAAATATACCACAAAAACCTAAAACGTTTAGTTTTTAATAATGAATTCTAAGTTTAAAGTGTCAAATGCAGCTGTTATATCAAAGTAAAGTAAAACTACATATTGACCTTTATCAAGTTTACTATATATGAAACAAATGTATGTTTCTACTGACATACATTATAGTCATGTTGTGCGGGATGAAGAAGTTTACACTGTAACTTGTTTGGCTATCAGTTTTTCAAAAAAATTTGATAAAATAAATATTGGTCGGTAGTTACTAATATTTAATTTACAATCTTTTTTGTGAAATGTATCACAAAAGCAGTTTTAAAAACTGAAAGATAAATACCTTCTTGAATAACTTTATTAAAAAAATTAGTTAAAACTCTACTAATATATGGAAATATTTCTTTTAAAAGTTTTGTTGAAATATCATCTAAACCCGACGAAGTCTTTGATGCCATTTCATGAAGCGTGTTAATTGCTTCTACCTTTTCTATAAGATTCATAATAAATGATTTATTTGGCAAGTTAAAGTTAGTTGAGGTTGTACAAGATGCCAGTTTACCAAAATGTTGATTTAATTTGTTTTGCGCTAAATTAAAAAAATATGATCAAAACTCATCATTCATTGTTAATTTAATGCAGTAGCGTCATTTTAGTATAAATAGTATCTATATACATTATCTGCAAGCATCGTTCATTTTTTTAACATTATTTAAATAATAACTTTTTGATCGTTTTTTGTGTCGCGTTGGAATATCAACATTTATATAAAGCATAGAAGCGCACAATGGTTAAGATATCAAAGTATCTGATCAAAATTAAACTTTCTAACAAAAAATACAGACCAATGCATTGGTAATAATATTAATCTTAACATAAATTTAATTAATTTTTTGCTTTTTTCTTGAGGTGGAATCTTTTACGGCCGTGGTGTGAGTCTCGAAAACCGGGATTAATCATAAAAATACTGGTTTTTCAATATTATTATTTTTATTGATGGGTTAGCATTGGCAAGTTTATTTTGGAAAATTCAGTAGTTGAGGTAAGGTGAGTATTTCTAACAAGTGTTGAATTAGAACACGCATTTTCAGCTGTTTTTCAGATCAGCACTAAAATAAAATCTAGACAAAACACTAGATATAATTGTTTTTTAAAATTATATTTTACCACCAAAAAATAAAATTAAAATAGTCATTAATAAATTTAGAAATTACTTTTTTGTAATTTATAAAAAATCAATATAAAAATCATAATTTAATCTTCCATAATTTAATATTCAATATCTTTTATATTAAAAAGCAATATCTCCGATTTGATTAGTTAAAGCTGTTAACATACTAGCATTATAAGATTTAATATTTTGATAATAAATAACTATACAATACTACATAGACATTTATTTCGGCCGGATGTCAAATGACAAAGCCCTCAGTTTATTTCCTTTTTATGTATATACAAATTATTTATATGTAAAGAATAAATTAAAAAATTAAATTAAAAAAAAAACTATACAATAAAAAATAACTCTAGTCCATCAATTTTATTTATTAGTGGTGCAAAGTAATTCTAGCTCAATCGTGTTGTTTCAACCAAAAGAACCAAATTACTAACGATAACCTTAAGCATAGTAACTGGCAACCAAACTGCAATGTCTAAATAGGTAAACAATCAAATATAATTTTAAAAATTTTGGTAGCCAGCGCTGAAGTTTATTGATAGTATTTGGTTTCTTAGTCAAAACAACATGACAGAGTTACAATTACTTTGCACCACTAATTATTATCTATAACTTGTGTTAAGAGCAAGTAAATCAATTATGTAAATTTGTCCTTTACCATAAAGCAATTTTTACCACTAAGACATACTGATAAAGTTTGGTTAGCCGCTTTAAAGTTGAATTGGGTTTGAGTAATTGATTTCAAACTATTGTTAATCATTAAAAAAAAATCCAAAAATATTTTCTTTAACTTAATTTGACTTTCACTTTAACACATTCATAATTACTTATATACCATATAATATATTTATATATCCTAGTATTTTTTTAAAATAAAAAATACCAGTATTCTTGGTTTTTAATACAAAAACACCAAAAACCCGGTATTCATTTTTTTCCTTGATATTGCATTTTCTAGGTGTGAGACTCTTTCTCTTATTTAATAAAGGCCCTATCCACTAAACCACCGTCAAAACTAAACATTTTAAAAATTAAGCTTAAGGCTTGTCAGTGGCAATGGTGGTGTGTTATTCATATAGTCTACTTTTAATTTTGACTATTGAAATGTTTACTGTTGAAGTTAAAGTTAAAGTATAATATAAATAATAATAATTAAAAAAACACTTACAATAAATGATCACAAAGAATCATACAGGGTCATTATAAAAGTTTGAAATTATGTAATCATCTAATGTACGTTTGTGCTACTCTCTTGAAATAGTGAAACTAATTGTCAAAACAAAGCAAATAGTTTGGTGCAAATTTTAAAAAAGCAGCATTTAAAGTGATTACATAATTCCTGACATTTATAAAAACCTTGTATTACTTATATAAGACAAAACCAATTATAAAAAAATACACCATACTATGGGATCTACCAGTTCAGACAGACAAAACAATAATAAATAATAGACTAATAATATCTTCAAAAATTAAAAAATGTTATACATACCTAAAAATCTAAAGAAAAAAAAAAGCCAAAACTTGTCATATAAAATTTAAAAAGTATGACAGCAGAACAAGGTAAATATTATTTTATTATAAATAAATGTAAGTAAATGTATAAATATACTAGAATAAAGAAACTAAAAGAAAGGAACGCTTGTTTGGTCAATTAGAAAACAGCATTGTTAGTATTAGCCACATAGCTAAATCTATTCGAATTCTAACTAAGACGCCGTTTGGTCAATTAAAAAACAACATTGTTAGTATTAGCCACATAGCTAAATCTATTCAAATTCTAACCAAGACGCTGTTTCTAAATGCATGGTGCAACGCAAATTAAACATAAGCAGTTTAAGTTAAGAATTTTTTACTTAGTGTTGATTTTTTTTTGCAAAACTTGTCATTCACACGGTGTGCTGTACTTAACAGGTGTCCTTAGACCCTAATGTTGTGGCAAGAATTATAGCCTCAATTGAAAATGACCGTTTTTATGATGCTTTTGCAGTTTATGATGTAAATGTTAGTGAATAGACCGTTAGGAGAAGGCTTTGGGCTGCTGAGTTATCTTGTAGAAAGATTTGCAAAATTTGCTTTTGCCCAAAATCACTGGGCATGGATAATGAGGACTGAAGCAAAGTACTGTTTTCAGATAAGTCGCGCTTTTGCCTCAATGGATTAGACGGACGTCAAAAAATGCGGAGAAGACGCAGAAAATAATACGCTTTAATTTATATCAATGAGCAACTTCCAGAACTGGTCTTTATAGAGAATGGGTTCTTGACAGATTATGTTATGCCCTTCATGAGTATTATGAGCAAGCGCGGCATTTTTATGCAAAATAATGCTTGACTTTACGTAGTCAGAGTTGTCAAAGATTATCTGAATAAAGTGAGAATTTTGCGGTTTGATTGGCCAGCTTTTAGCTCAGACAAAAATTCCATAAAACATATCTGGGATGAGTTGGGACAACGTATCCAGAAGCATACACCTGCTCCAAGAACTGTTCAGAAGCTTAAACAGTTGATATTGCTGAAATGTCATAATATCAACCAAAATGTGATTCTTAATTTAATGTTCCATATTAGTCCTAGGAACAAATATTCAAACTTTGTCTAAATTAATAATTAGTGATATTTCCAAAATACGCAATAAAAACAATAAATATGCTTTAATGATGCTGATGGTAATGACATGAGCAAGAATTGAAAAAGGAAATTTGAAAATTACAAATAAAATAAATTTTTTGCATAAATTATAACTTTACAACTGTTTCATTAGAGAACATTGCGTCTCTTCTTTATATATTTTATATATGTTCTGATATACACGAAATTGTATAATAGTAATTATAATATAATTTATGCAAAAAATTTATTTTGTTTTTAATTTTCAAATTTCCTTTTTTAATTCTTGCTCATGTCATTACCGTCAGGTAAATATCACAAACAAATTTGTTCATTCTCAGAATGTTATTAACCAAAGCCATTAAATAAAGTCATTAAGTCAGTTAGTATAAATAGTCAATACACCCTTTAAAATATTCACTTTGAATTGTGGTGGTAAACGATGTTGATGAAGTAAGTTACAAATCAGTTATTAAGTTTAAATAAATATAGCCATACTGATGAGAGGTAAAACCTAAAATGCGTCTATGGATGTTTTTAGTTTAGGATAATTTTTTTCATAAATTTGATTTTTTAATCTCTTTACTTAACTTATTTAGACTATTATTTATAAATTCATATAAAATATCTGGTATAATACTATCAGAGACTGTTGAAGATTTTAGAAACCGCATTTTTCAGGCGAAAAAACTAATTTAGAATTACAATAATACGTAAAGCAAATAAATCTTTCTTAAAAATAGCTAGAATATGGCTTAGGTTGTTAATACAAGTGGCTCCTGTACATGAGCTTTTGCTGTCTGTTTACACATACTGTTGATTTAATATAAAATCTAAAAAAACGCTTTTACAAGAATTAAAAAAAACTGTTTGAGTTTTATATAATTAAATACTAGTTTACCATATTTGGTAGCTTATTTTCAAAAACGTTTCTAAAGGGGCCCTTTTCAATATTGTGCGGTGGGGCCCAAAAATCCTAGCTCTGCCACTGCACAGGATGCTGCCTAAACACTGTCAAACATGCCATCAACAAAATCACTTAGTAAAATAAAAAGGTTGGAAGAGCAAAGGCTACTGCTGACGTATTTTCTAAGGTATACATTAGCAAAAACTTAAAAAAAAGAAAAAAAAAATGTTTAATAATATTAATTTTTTTGAATAATGTAATTTGGAAGTATACATATATTATACAATTTATTATACAAATAATTACTATAAAGGCCCAATTACAGAGTGGGCTTAATGGTTATAAAATAATATTAATTATAATGTAGTTATAATCATGTATAAATATGTTCTCGGCATAGTTGTTTGCAAAAGGTTAACAATGGTTATGAATAATAATTTTATTACAATAAGGTCTCTTTGTAATTCCGTTCATAAGTCGTTTGTTTTGAATAAAAATATTACAATTGAATAAGTAAAAATGCAAAAGGTATATAGTTACATATATTAATAAATAATAATAATGTTGCTTCAATACTTATATATTATAAAAATAAAATAGATTGTGTTGCAACCCAAACAACAGCACATACAACTTGGTGGTGTTTAATTTAATACTTTATTAATAAAACTACAATGTTTATTTGTATACATTTCGAGTCTAATCTAGCACCCATCCTCAGCGATACGCTTTCAAAAGTACAAACAAATTAATACAAGCAAATTACAGTTTTATCTAATATATGTATCTTTTTTTTATATAAATCAAAACATATAAGAAATAATTCTCACTTTTATATGTATGGAGAAAAAATTGTTTTTTTCTTTGAGTACTGTCATTATAATAATTATTTTATTTTCAGTTAACGAAGAACAAAACTTATAATTAATAAGGAATAATAACAATTCAATGATTAAGTTAAAACACTATACAAACGTTTAATATAAAATAGTACATAGTTTTTATAAAAAGAAAAACTGGTCTGTCTTCGTTATTTAAAACATTTTTTTTTTCTTTTATTCAAGTTTTTCCATTACATTTGTATTATACGAGTATTATAATATATTTTACTTAGACTATACTTATCTAATTGAAAAGTGTTTTTTTTTGTATAACATATTACTAATTATTCTTTCATTGTGATTCAGTTCAGTCTAAAATACTAGTATTATAAACATTAAAAAAAGTCTTTCAGTCAAAGAATGGTTATACTGAACTGTTTATTATATGAATCTCTCTTGTATGAAGAATGAGTTCTGGCAGTTTTTAGAAAAATTGACCAATATATTTAAGTGAACAAACTACATGAATCGAATATACGGTTTTTTACATTTACCCACTTTTTTGAGGTTTAAAGATAATGTTAGTATGGTTAGTGTAAACTTTCAATACTAATACTATTTAGTAAAAACCAGTGTTTTTTATTTGTTTAATATTATTGTCAGTAATTAAAGTCTAATTTGGTCTCGATTGATTATTATTTAAGACTGCATCAATAAATGTCAAACTTCTAACCGATGTGAAGACATCTACAAACCCCACCAACAAAATTAGATTGACTAAAAACGCATTTGATCGGTTATTAATGATAAAAAAATAAATAAATAAGCACACCATTCCATATAGTAATAATAATAAAAACGATCTACAAAAGAAAAAAAATTTAAACACCACTGGTGTGCGTACTATAACTAATTGAAAATTGATTAAAAAAATTAATGAAAAATTAATTACTCTAGAACCGTAAGTCGCAGAAAACTAATAAATACATTAAAATATAGCAAACTAAAATCCACGTTTAGTGTTATATAACAAGTTCTTTTTAAATCAAATAATTAAGAAACTTAAATAATTGCAAATATGGTGTAACCGCACTAAAATAAATTTAAAAAAAAAAACAAAAAACAACTATCCTATCATGTTGTTTTTTGTTTTTTTTTATACCTAGAACAACTTCCAACAAAAAAATTACAATTTTTTTAACTATACATGTTATGTATCACCAGATCAGAAATTTCAAGAGCTAGTGAATGATGTACTTATTTTTCTTTTTAAATTATTAATAACTGAACAAATGCAATTTTAGTCAACCTAGTTTTGTTGGTGGGGTTTGTTGGTGTCTTTACATCGGTACTTCTACTTGGATTTTTATAAAACTAATTGCTGAACTTAATAATCTTATTTTTATTCATTTTTATTATATTTGTTTTCTGTAATAAATGATGGTTTAAGTTAAAGTTTATGGCGTTTTTGGCTGTGTCACTTGTTATGCACTAGAGTGCTCTCGATGCATATTTTTTTGTTTGGCCTTTTTTCAGAACGCTATATTGTTTGGATAGAGGAAGACAAATATTTACCAGCAAAGAGCAATATCCTCTTACGTCAAATTTTAAGGCGCCCTTAGGCGACCTCAAAAGTCATTGCCAAAAAAACGCCATTAGTGTTTTGTCAATATCTGGCGGTTTTTTATACAAATCAAATAAAAAAGTTTTTTATGTGTTTTAAAAAATTAAAAAATTAAATTTGTATAATGATTATTAAAATTGTTCTAAAATTTTTAAATTTTTGAGGTTGCAAAACAATTAGTATCAATATTGACAAAACACTTAAGAAGGCACTTTGATGAGTGTCATAAAACTACGAGCTTAACTCATGCAATTTAACTTCTTCTTAAAATCGGTTTTTTACAACGTGTAGAGAATGAAATTTCAAATCTAATAAAATATTTAAAAACCCAAAATTTTCAACTGTCTATTAAATTTTGAAAATAATTTTCATGAATCCGAGATTGATTTTGTTAATCGTTGATTGGCTCTAATTCAATTTACGGATACTTTGATGGTAAATATAATTGGGTGGACCCAAGATTATTTGAATCTAAGATTATATTGACGATTGCATAGTTTTCAATTCAATCCGAGAATTAAGCAAGGAATGCATTGGTCGATCGCGACTAATGAAATCCGTGAATTGACTTAGAGCCAATCAACAATTAGCAAAATGAATCCCGGATTCATGAATCTAGGATTAATCCGAGATTTAATCTCCAACTATTAGTTCGGGCATAAGAGTTATACTTTATGAACAGTAAACTTAGTAGACTTTTTATTGTGCTATAAGATATTTTTCTAAAATAACAATTGTTACAGTTCTGCTCGTAGTTGTGAATGTATATTAAAATGTGAAATTTAAAATTTCCGCGTAAAAAATAAAACAAATTTTAAATAATATTATTAATCATATAAATGGCATTGAAAATGCAAATAAATTTGTGAAACATGTTTGCCATAAATAAAATAATTTCAAAGTAGAATATTTTATTTATAATTAAAAAATGTTAAATATACTTTATACACTATTTGGACAATTTTACTTCATTTTGACAAGCTACTTACATATATACTTTTTACAAATTGATTGAGACAACTGCTTGACAACCACTCTTACAATAATAATAATAATAATAATACGTTTATTTCTTGCCTTTCGGCCTTGAAAATTACATTTACAAATACAATTACAACTTCCCAAAATAATAAAACTTAATCCTTATAAAATTAACACAATTAAGAAAATTTGCTTCTCTGTTCGTATATTTCTTTTCTTCGTTTTTTAACTGCCCTCATCCATTCTACCTCTCTTCCGTCCCCTTTCAATATCTCATTTTTTCCCATCTGTTCTTCTCTCATTTCGTTACACTCTTTCAACATATGTTCTATAGTTTCCTTAGTCTCTCCGCACATTCTGCACATTTTCAAATCCTCTTCCATCCAAAATCTTGTCACTTGCTCTTCATTACCACATTTGAATCTTGCAATCATCTTTTTGTCATCTTTACTATATCTATCGCTCTCTAAGTACATTGGCAATTCACTTTCTATAATATGTTCATAATTTGCGTTGTACCTAGACTCTTTCACTCGCATTCTCCTTTCTTGCCTTTGTATATCTCTATCTCTTTCCATAATTTCGTACCATGTCTCTCTCCCAGATTCTCTCATTCTTTCAATTTCTTGGCTCGCATATCTATTTCTATTGTAATAATTTTCCCTGATCTCCCCTAGCTTTTCATTCCTTGCTCTCATTTTCTCTTTCATGCATTCTTGTAATATTTTGCATTCGTGTCTCTGTCTCATTCTTTCTTCCTACTTCATTGCTCTTTTTCCTGCTTCTACTCTTAACTTATCTTTTTTGACTTCCTCCAGCACAATATATGCTGAAATTTCTCTATTTAAACCTAACACCCATCTCCAATATTTTACATGTATTGCTTCTAATTTTTCTTGTTCCTTCCATCCCCATATTTCTGACCCATACAATATCATACTCCTAACTAAACTATCAAACATAAGCCCTTTTATTCTCATACATTCAAATTTTCTTTCACTTATTCCCCAAACTTGTCCCACTACTTTATTTGCTTTTCGAGCCATTTCTTTAATGTGCTCGCTCTCAGTGTTACTCGTACAAAAAACATATCCCAAATACTTAAAAGATTTTACTTCCGTAATACCTTGCCCATTCCATTTCCAGTCCTCCACCTTTTTTCTCCCACCCCCCTTTCTGAACACCATAATTTTTGTTTTTTCTACATTAACTTCTAAACATTTTTTTCTAAAATATTTTTCTAAGCTTTTCATCATCTCTTTCATTTCCTTCGCTTCTTTTGCTAGAATTACCATGTCGTCTGCATATGCTAGCAACCACACTTTTTCTCTACCAACTATTACCCCTCCTGCTTGAGCCAACCTCAATTTTTTTTCTACATCTGCTATGTAGATTGCAAATAAAGTAGGACTAAATGGACAACCCTGTCTTACTCCTTTTGTTGTCCAAAATCTTTCACTCATTTTTCCGTTAACACATACCCTACTTGCTGTCTCCTCATACACGTCTTCCATTCATCTTACCAGGTGCTCGCTAATTCCTTTCTCTCTCATACACTTCCACAGTTTCTCTCTATCCACACTATCAAATGCCGCCTTTAGATCCAGGAATAACGCATATACTTTCCCCCCTTTCTCTGCTATTTCCTTTTCCACAATATGATGTAAAATATATACGTTATCCATGGTACCTCTTCTTTTTCTAAAGCCGGCTTGCCCATCTGGAATTATCTCATTCATACTTAGTTCCTCATTCAACTTTTCTTCTAATATCATCGCGTAGATCTTGTATGCCGTACCCAGTAGTGTTATTCCCCTGTAGTTATTTACTAGCTTTTTAGATCCACTTTTGTGTATAGGGCATACAAGACCTTCTCTCCATTGACTCGGAAACCCTTCTCCCTTCCATACTCTGTTTATAAACTCACTCAATCTCTCAATCAGTTCTTCCGTACCATACAACCACGCTTCATTCTGTATCCCATCCATACCTGGCGCTTTATTTTTCCTTAGTTTTTTTATCTTCTCCCATATTGTCTCCTTTGAAATTTCTTCCGCTTGGTGGATTGGCTCTTGTCTCTCTAGTTTATTTTCTTTTTTCTTTTCTCCTCCAAACAAACTTGAAAAATGTTTCTTCCACGCTTCCATTGGTATTTCCTCAATATCTCCCTGTTTTCTTCTTCTTTCTTTGTTTATGTATTTCCATGCTTCTGCTTCTGTCTTTATTTTTTTAATTTCCATTTCATCTTTTTTTATAAATTCACTTTTAGCTTTTTTTAATTGATTTTTGTAAGCCTTTTGTTTTTTCATATATTCTTCTTTTGTGCTTTTGTTGTTTCTCCAGTGTCTTAACATCTTTCTGGCTTTTTGTTTTTTCTTAGTACATTCGCTGTTCCACCATTTGCTCTTTTTCATTTTTTCTTCTTTTCTTCTATATGGTTTTTTTACTACCGCATCTCCAATTGTTTTCTCTAATTCCCTCATTATATCTTCGACATTTCTTCCGTTTTCTCTAATTTTCCTCAGATTTTTTTTGTACTTTATCACACTTTCTTCCGTCCATGTTATCCTTTCTTCACTTTTTTCTTCATTTTCCTGCCTTCTTACAGTTTCCCAGTTAAGTTAAGTTCTAATGGCTGGTGGTCTGATTCAACTCTTATTCCTACTTTAAGATTGTCTATCTCTTCACACGCCTCCTCATTTACAACTACGTAGTCTATTACTGATTGCCCGTTTGTCCCTATATAAGTAAATTCTCCCTCTTCATCTCCTGTGATGTTTCCATTTAAAATGTCCCAACCTCTCTCTTCTATCATTTCTATCATTTCTTTTCCTTCTCTATTTTCTGTGGTATCTTTTGATTCTCTGTTTCTTGAGTCTTCGTGTTTGATTTTTTCTCCCTTCTTTCCAATTCTTGCGTTGAAGTCCCCTCCTATAATCAATTTTCTTTCTTCAGTTTCTGGTATTAGCGTATCTAACTTTTGTCTCGTGTTTTTCATGCCTCTACTATACACTGTTATTGCTTTATATTTTTTTCCTCCCCTCAAAAAGTTTCGTTCTTGTATTCCCTCCATTTCAATAACGTCATCTTCTTTTTGACTTATTTCTTTTTTTATGCCGGTAATTATGCCTCCTTTGGCTCTTCCTTTTTTTTCTCTTTTATAGCTGGTTGGCATTTCCAGAAGTATTCGGCTGGCATGTTGAGCTTTAACTTTTCCCATTTCTTGTCATCTATCCACGTCTCTACCATTCCAATTATGTCAAAAGTTTTTATGTACTCCCAGAACTCGTAATCTTTGTTGTCTATCCCAGCTACGTTCCAAAACAAAATTCGGCTTGTTTGTTTTTTTGCACTGTCTTTATTTTTTACTATTTTTTGTTTTTTTTAATTTTCTGTATCTAAGTCATGTCCTTGGTCCTTGCATGCGTTGTCTACTTTTTTTGTGTTGATGCTACAAATTACTTTTTTGATTTGCGTTTGCTCTCTTTTGAAACTCCTTGATCTTGATCACTCCAATTGTATATTTCTCCATCTATTTCCAATTTTCTGTACCATACCCATACTCTTTTGCCCTTTGATTTTTCGTCCCTTGCTATATCTCTTAATTCTTTCTGAACTCGTCTTTCTTCCAAGGTCAAGTCATTTTCAATGTATATGTTTGTGCCTCTCAGTTTGTTTTTGTTCTTCATAATATACTGTTTTTGTACCCATGATTCTGTTTCTGCTATTATTGTTTGTTTTTCTTCATTTCTCACAGAGTAGGCAGAAATTATTTCCGTGTCTATTTTTAAGTTTTTTTGTATCATTTTTTCGATTGTTTCTTTTTCTTTTCCTGCCTGTACCTCTACTCCCCTTACTACAAACTTGTTTCTTCTCTCTTCTCTTTCTTTTCGTTCCAGCTTGTCTTCAATTGCTTTTATTTTACTCTTTAGTTCTTTTTTCTCTACTTCCCACTTTTCTTCTTTTTTTATCATTTCTTCCTTCATATTTCTCATTTCCATTTTTATTTCTTCTGTGTTTTTTCTCATTTCCACTATCATCTGTTGCATCATTTCTTTTATTTCCTCCATTTCCTTATCTTCTCCGGGACAATGTTTTTCTGGCTCGTTAGTGCTTACTTTTCTTATCACTTCTATTTTTCTTTGCTCCGGTGACCTGAGAACTTTCTTGCTTCTTTGAAATATTTCCGGTTTTTCAGCACTATCTCTATTTCGTTTTCCTTCTCTGTCCATTTAATTTAGTTGAATTAAATGAACTAATTAAATTAAATAATTAAACCAGCTAATTAAATTAACTTAGCCAGCTAATTAAATTAATTTACAGCTTTTAAATTTAAAAACACAAACAAACAAAAAAAAAAAGTTTAATTGTTCTCGGGGCTCGAACCTACGACGCGACTTGCCGGTTGTTGAGTTCCCGCGCACTGCCCGCTACACCACGGAGTACTGTTTATTTGGTAGCTCTTACGTTCGTCTCTTTTTCACTATTGTTTTAGTTTATTATTGTCCTCGTGTTAGACTTGTTAGGTTAATGTGCACAATATATAATTTCAATATAACTGTTCGTTTTTCACACACCAATCATTCCGCGGCTATACTGCACTTTTCCCCACACACCGCACCTCTTTCAACCTAAAGTTTATTTATTATAATCACTTTTTAAACACGCAAAATAAATACACACTGTTTGCTGATTCTATCTCTCTCTCAATCTTACAAACTCTTTAAACAATAAAACCTGAATTCCTATAACGTGTTTTAAATAAAATATAAAAATAATTTTACTTTTGCTTCTCACAAACCACTAAGGTTTTGTGCATACTGTAAAAAAAACAAAGTTCAGCATATGTCAAAGCATAACCTAAATCACTATAACTAAACATCCTATAATAGTCAGAGATTAATGCCCGTACTAATAGTCAGAGATTAAATTTCATGAATCCAAGATTCATTTTGCTAATTGTTGATTGGTTCTAAGTCAATTCACGGATATCGTGATAGTAAACATAGTTGCAATCGGCCAATATATTTTATTACCAAATGTCAGAATTAATATATGACACACTAATAAACAATCTTGGGTGGACCCAAGATTATTTGAATCTATGATTATATTGATGGTTGAATAGTTTTCATTTTGGTTCGAGAATTAGCGAGCAATGCATTGGCGACTAATGACTGTGTATTAGCTTAGAGCCAATCAACGGTTAACAAAATGAATCTTGGATTCATGAATCCAGGATTAATTCAAGATTTAATCTCTGACTATTACGCTTAAAGCTAATCAACAATTAGCAAAATGAATCTCGGATTTATGAATTTAGGATCAATCCGAGATTTTATCTCCAACTATTAGTACGGGCATAAGAGTCGTCTGACACAAGACTGATTTTAATACAAGTGTGTACAAGTGTCAGTACAATAGTTTTTCGCGCCAATTATTTAAGAATTTAATTTAATAATCCAGTGTTCTTGGCGACATATACATATATACATTGACGAATTTATGTGTCAATTATTTAGTAAGATTTTATCTAAAATTAGAACTTTTCTAATTTTTAAAAAAATTTGCTAAATATTAAAAAAAATGGCGTGCAAAATTATTGTACTGAGATTTGTATTAAAATCAGACGGCTCTTAGATTGTAGTCTATATGAAGTTAAACTTACAAAAATATACTTATAAAACTTCCTGCAAAAGAATCCTAACATTTACAATAAAGTAATGACTGTGTCAGCAAAAAACCACCATGTCCAGAAGCAATATGCAAATGATCTATTAAAAGAATAGCCAATATTATTGATAATTAAGTTAGGATAAACACTTCAGGATTCAGTTAAAATTACCATAAAAAAACTTATTTTGTTAAAAAATGATGACAAAGATTAAAAACTGTTTAGAAAAATAATGCAAAACATTTTGTTTAAAAATGAAAAAAATGAAAAAGCAACAACAAAAATTAAAAACAAATAAAAAAATTGAAAAAAAAAACAAAATAAAAAAATTATAACATAAAACTTTAGGAGAGAATAGATAGAATGTAAAAAAAATAATATGAATGTATATAGAAACATGGAATAGTAAGATACTCAAAGAATAGATGGAGAACTTTATAGAAAAAGAACTAAAAGTAAAAGTAAAAATAAAAAATGTCAAGAAAATAGTGAGAAACATGCGTTATCAAAACAGAAAATTTTACAGACAAAATTAAGATATTAAATATTAAAAACTTAAAAATTACAAAGATCTAGAATTAACAAGAAAAAAAAAATAAAACACAGAATATACGCAGTAAGAACAACTAAAACAAAGAAGAAAGAATTTTGGTTGTTCTGGTCAATAATAGATAAAAAAAGCAAAAAAAGTAGGCCTAATAATAACACCAAGCAGAATAAAAAACCTTATAAAAGAAACATACATAAGTGAAAGAATCATGTCGGAGTAAATAAAGTTATATGAAAAGGAAATATGAGCAGTTTAACAATGGAAGAATATAGACAAAAACAAACAATGAAAACAAATATACAAAATAAAAGCAATCAAAGAAAAAAAGAAACTAAAAAAAAACAAAAGAAACAAAATAGAAAAAAAAAAAAAAAAAAAAAAAGAAATGACAGGACAATTAAGCATACCAAACAAGAAAGAAAAAACAATACAAAAACTTACGCAACTTTTGAGTGGTCAAAATATACCTGTCAACAAAAAGACACAAAAAAATATTCTCAGATAAAGACGCAAGGATATCACTGGATGTAAAACTAACAAATTTAAGACTGCCAAAAGAAAAACAACTAATGAAATGTATAAACTATTTATGAAAGAGAGAGAATACAATTAAAAAAAAGTAAACAAAGACCTAAAAAAACTAAGAACGCAAATAATTAAAATAATAAACACAAAGATTTGAGAAAGAAGAGAGAACGCAGAGCTAGATATTAGTGCAAATAAATAAAAAAGGCAAAAAAAACAGTCAAAAGTAAGGGCTATAGAAATAAAGGGCCGGAAAAAGTATGCGTGCCGCAAACTCTGGGTAAAAATCCGCGAGACAATAACTAACTCACCTCAAACTACTGCCAAATCTAGACTAGTTTGACAAAAAAATTATAACAACAAGATTTACGCAAAGCAGAAAACCGGAAGGTATTGCCATGCGTAAATTATTCTTAAAAGCCATTTGTTGAAGCTAACACTTCACTACGTCCAACAAAATATATGTATATAAAAAAAACATGAACTATAATAGCCTACAGAGGAAACAAAGATGCAAAAAAGAAAGATAAAGTTGCATTTTTTTAAACTTACAATAGATAAGAAACTAGAAAATGTAAAAATCATAAAAGACTTAAACGGAAGTAGAAATTCAAAATGCAAAAATAGAAAAACACAAGAAAATAGAGAGAAGAATCCAAAAATAAAACAAATAAATTATAGAACTGTGCATGGAAAACAATCTTATAATAACAAACACAAAATTTAAACATATGTTGATAAGTACTTATGTTTACAAAAGATGAACCGACTAAAAACAAAAAATTAATATTAAACTATTTTATAGTAAGCAAACAAAAATGTAGATTAGAAAAAATGTATGAAAAATGAAAAAAAGAAAAACATAACGTAGAAGAAGAAATAACTACAAACTTAAAAATAATACAAAAAGATAAAAAAAATGCAATTAAAAAAAATTTAAAAAAAAACGGTAAACGTTTAAAAATATCATACTAAAAATAGAAAACAAAAAAAAAGAAGGACTAAAAAAGTACAAAATTAATCAAAATAAAGTAAATAATAAAGTCCAAAAAGCTAAAAAAAATAATAATAATAATAATAATTAACATCATTATTTTATTTGTGTTAAAATAAGCTGTAGTTCTTACAAATGTCAAACATCAATATTAAGTAAATATAATAAATAATAATATACAAAAGGTATAACAGTAAAATGTTAAAAACAGTACATAATAGATTATAAGACCTAATAAAATATATATAATGCTAAATACAGTAATAGATTAATTTAAAAATCTACAAACCAATATCTTGAAACTTATTGGATATACATTTGTTTATACTATAAAAAAGTTTTTTTAAGAAAATAGCTTTTTATAGTTTTTTTAAAGCATATATTAGAAAGTGACTTTGACTTACAAAAAATATAATATGATAAACATAAAAAAAATATATATATAATCACAGAGAAGGATAAAATAATAAAAAAATTAAAATAATATTTGAAAAAACCGCCAGAAACAGACAACCTTATCCGGAAGAATCAAGAAAATGATGATAGACGCCATAAAAAATAAGATAAACGCTTATCATGATAAAAAAAAAAGAAAAAACTCACATAACTACTAAATGACATAGATAGTTAAAAGTTATAAAATACTAGCAACATAAGAATAATATTACTCATATACAGAAAAGAAAAAACTGCAATAATTATAAGAAAATAACAATCAACAGCATACCAAAAAACAATCAAATAAGATCTATTTAAAAAAAAGATACAATATAAGACACGCACTAAAAAAAAGAAGCACTCAAAACCTTATTGTAATATTAAGCAAATAAGAAGATATTCATATCTGCTTCATTGACCTAGAAAAAGCATTTGATTAGATAAGAAAATATATATATATATATATATATATATATATATATATATATATATATATAGATAGATTTGTTAATCCGCCTATACAGACCCAATTTGCTATATATTACCGACGATCCCAGACCAAATCCGACGCTCTCAGGCCCGGCCTTGGATCTGACAACGTTTTCATGTGTTTTTCGTTATTTTTTGGCATAATATAGCAGTAGACAAAACAACACCAAAATTATTTTGGAACTGGAAACGTATATCAAGTATGCCAACACATACAAATTTAGTTCACTGAATATGGCAGACGAGGGCGCGCTTGTCGTATTTGTATACACACTGCATGATGTTATCAGACCAGCTATGCCATACCGACGTTTTCAAACCAAACATTGGCAACGTCGTAATAAGCTATAATATACTTATACATCTTAAAAACTAAAACAAGCAAATGCAATTGAATGATCAGAACCTCGCAGCTGACTTGGCTTTGTGCCCGGCCAGAGTTTTAGGTACGCAACAAAACTTAAAAAACAGCACGCATTGCAATAAAACCTGCGGGCTGGCGCGGATATAACAGAAACAAAACTTGTGAGCGGGCACTGCAACTCAAGTATCTCAGGTCCGTAAACTTTTTTTAGTTTGCTAACAGTGCATCAAATTACTTACTTGATTTAATTGTTGCTAATATGCTAATATGCACCTGTGATTGTATAGAAAATTTTGTTTTTTTTTTATTAATGCATGTTTTTGCGTTTTTTATTATAGGTCATAGCCGCTTTTAATTTTCTTTTTATGCAATAACTATTCCTTTGGATAAAAAATTAAATAAAACAGATATTGTGTTTTATTTTATTTTTATTATAAATTATCACGTAGTAACGGTCAACTCTATTCCTTTAGATGTATATTACTTATAACTAATAATTTTAAAATAAGAGTTTAGTTTTAGTTTTATACGTTTATTAGAAACTGTTATTAATAGTTATTACACAAGATTGGGAAAATGAATGAAAACACCCAATTTCTGACTGCGTTTTCAATTTATTTCAAAAATTACCTTAATAAAAGTTTTTCTATATTTTTTAATCTATATAGTGACGTATTTTAATTTTTTTGCGTGATATAACGTCATCATCAGTTCTTTTTAATGGAACACCCAGTATTTTTTATTATTTTTAGAAAAAGAAAATTTAACATTTACATTGATATAAGGTATTTTGGGTCTACGACTTATGATTTTAGAAATATTCATTAATAAAATAACACAAAATGTAGTACGTTTTAAATGATTTATAGTAATAATAATAATCATATTTAATTGTAGTTGACTTTTTGCTACAAATATTCACTTATTTTGACGTTTTTTATTTATTGTATTGAGAATAACAGAAGAACAATAATTGTTTTTACTTGTTGCTATAGTAATTGGAGCATAACCTACTACATTTTGGTTTATTGTTTTAATGAATATTTTAAAAACCGTAAGTCGTAGACCCATAAAATCTTATATCATTGTAATTGTTAAAAAATTCTTTTTCTAAAAATAAAAAAAAATACATTTAAAAAAACTGATGATGACGTCATATCTTGTAAAACAGGGCTTGTATTAAAAATATAAATTCATCTCTATGTAGATTAAAATTTCCACAAAAACTGTTATTAAAGTCATTTTTTACATAAATCAAATGCAGCCAATAATCGGGTGTTTCCATACATTTACCCAACCCTGTATATTTTATTAATATACTTAGCTTTGAGCCGCCCGAGCTGGGATTTGAGCCGGGCCCAGATTTTAAGCCTGGCATTGAGCTGAATTTTGAGCCGGATTGGGTTTTAATAAAATATTTTGTTAATAATAACTTCAGGCCGAGTCGTGTTGGGCGTTGGGCAGAGTTTTAGACCAGGCCGGGTTTTGACAAAATTGAAAACGCCGACTTCTAATCTCATCACTTATAAAATTAATAACATTGATGCTTTTTATATTATATGCAATATACATACTATAAATTTATTATTTCTTTATCCCAATGCGGCTATAGCATTCCGAGTGACACGGAAGCAAGACTACCGTTTGATTTTTGAACCGTGCATAATATTACTTAGGGCCGCTTTTACAATTGTCAGATAACTTATACCAATAATAAATTTATTTACAGTATATACCTGGTATAGCATTAGTTATGCCTTTGTTGAAGTCTAGATAACCTATTTAAACGTCAATGATGACTTATAAACTGACGCATAAATCATTTATACGCAAATTTGATGTGCGCGTTACTTGGTTACTATACTAAAGTTATCTGCTGCTCCAAGCACCGAATAAGTTATCCCTGGTTTATTTTCTTCAAAACATACAATTAAAATTAAAATATAATAAAATTACCGGGACTCCTAAAGTGATCGGGGCCATTGTAAAATTTCAATCATCCACATACTCGAGTAGAATCTTTATTCAATAAATCCCAAATTAGAACTAAAAATAAAAACGAACCACTTGAAGATCCCAATGATTAAGTCAATCAAGAAATTAATGCGTTTTTACATTTTCTAAAAAATCATTTATTACAAAGATGGCCGTTTCTGAAACTGTTTTATAAATTGACGTATACGTTGTTCATACGCTAATTTGTTGTGCGCGTTACTTAGTTACAATACTAGAGATAAGTTATAAGGGATTGTAAAAGCGTATTTTTATATACTCCTTAGATAGCGCTACTCCTTGTTTAACCGACGATTGTAAAAGCGACCCTTACTCAATTTAATCGTTGATAATATGCTAAATTTCTTTAATAGATCACATGCGCTGTATTGGTGCCTAAATATTCGATGAAACAAGGGACATCTGTGATTGTATAGAAAATATTGTTCCTATTTCAATAGTTCTAGTTTTTGAATTTTTTATTTTGTCTAGCTACTTTTATTTTTTTAATTAATTAAAACTTTTAAAACATTTGTTTTTTTTTAGTTTAATCTATATGCTTATTAGGAACTGTTACTAAAAACTGTTATTATATATTTTTTTAATAATATACTCGTAGAAACGCCAATAACTTAAAAAAAACATGTAGTTTAAGTTTGAAAGTTGCATTTGACAAATTGCAACATATTTTACTGTACAGTGTCAGCATTAGGCGGCAGATAACCAATAAAAAAGCTCAAAAACTAATAAGTTAAAAAGTTTAAAACGTTTTTAAAGTATTACAAAAAAGTTTAATCATTAAATTATTAAATATTAATAGTAGTAAAAGAAGGTGCGCGCTAGGGCACCTCCCATCACTTTTTTCAAGGTCAAGGCCATTGCCATGGCCACGCCTCCTCAAGCCATTACGCCCCTCTAAGGTCAAGGCCATTGCCATGGCCACGCCTTCTCAGTGCCATTACACCCCTCTAAGGTCATGACTACACCCTTCCAAGGTCAACAGCACTTTTTTCAAGGCCAACCCCATTTTTCATGGCCACACGTGTTCAATTTTACTTATATAATGTTACTCAGCTGCATTTTAACTATTGAATGTAACTTCAATTATAAAAGGTAGTAGTAATGGATGTCATTAATTATTTTTATAAAATTAATATCTAAATTAATAAACATTAATGTAATTAAGAATGAAGATATAAATATTTTAAATCAAGTTCTTAAATTAATGAAGTGTTTATCCGGGTATTGGTGTATTTGTGGAGGATTTGCATCATATTTATTAAACCGAACAAATTCCTATAAAGATATTGATATATTTACTAACACAAAAGAAGCACATTTAGTTATACAAAATGCAAAGAGTATAGGATTTAACTTTACACCAATTGAAAAAAAATTATATTCTGGAGGAGATCAAATGAATAACTTTTATTTACAATGCAATGGACACATTGTATTCAATATAATAGTTAAAACAAATATGGAGTTTGGATCACGTGAATCATTTTCAAATTCAATTATACGAGAATTTGATATGGGTATATGTATGAGTGCTATTTATTTTGAAAATCGGAAATGGTGGTCCATATGTCGTAAAAATTTGTTACACAACAACAAATTTATTAAGAAAATGCGCATTCAGAAATATTATAATAGGATTATTGAGAAACAATTCCAACCACTTTCCCTTCGTATGTTGTGTTTAGACAAAATTATTATGTGATTTTTGTGTGAAACACATTATTCTTGTAATCCGACCTCTTACAAACCAATCGGTTAGAACTCCTATAAGTTTTAAAGTAAATTTTATACTATTCAGTTCAACGTTAAGCATCACTACATCAATGTCTTTCGAAGAAGTTGCATATTTACCTCCTGTAGAGGTTCTTATTATAAACAATGGTGTAAAAATTCCAATGCTCCCCAATATTGCAACGAAATATTTTCAACAAAAAGCATACATTTTGCTTGGTATGATGAACGTGGATTTACAAGCCTACGAAGAAATTATTGTGGAATTTACTGATGAAGACTTGAACAATTTGGAACTAGACCCTAATCTTATTGTGTATAATCATAATTTAAAAATATTACGATTAAAACTGTATGATAAGTGTTATAAAATCCACATTGTAATAATATTAGATGATTTTGAGAAAGATATATTAAATGAATATATTTAAGAATAAATAGTTTTATTTTTATTATTAGATCTATAAACCATATTGTAAAATGAAACGTGTACACTTTGTAGACAAAAACAAAATAAAATATATGTATGTTTGGAACTTTGCACATCAACAAGCTAGAAAGGGGGTTTGGATGCTTAAAGCAATAGATAGAAGTAGATTTGCACAACGTATTGAAAAAATAGATAAAATCATATCATCTGTTTTGGATGAAGGACACAGGAACAGAATTTACCTTGAACGATGTAGTGGTAGTGAAAAGTGTAATTAACGTTTTGATGGTGGGGGAATATAGATATAAATGAGTAGTATTACCTGAATTTCTAGAGTTTCAACCATGTGGGCTGCATACGCTGAGATGAACTTACCAACACCAACAGATTTAAAAAGTGCAATAAAAACTTTACATAATCGGTTTTACATTTTCTGTAAGGATGCTTGTCGTGCCCAAAATCGACTTGATAGTTTTGAAAGTGATGAAGTTTATCAAATGAGAGAAACAAAGTATGGTTTGGGGATGAAGATTTGTTACGATTATCATCTCGGTATAATTTCATTAGAAGAGTTTTGTGAACAATTATTAAAAATTGACATTTTATATGATTTTATCTATGATATAGAAGAGTTTTTACCAAACCACATAAAATGCAACATTCGTCAAAAAAATGAATTAACACCAATGGATTCATTTTCGTCAATTACTAGAGTAATGCATATATTAAAAAAACTTTCTGAAGATTGTGATCGAATGCGAAGAAGTATAGAAAATGAAGATTTGAAAATGGATTTAAGAAAAATTGATGATATGTATACACATGGGGTGGAATTGTGTCAAAAAGTTTTAGAACATTATATTACATTAAAACAATTTTGTCAAAAATTTGAAAAATCCAGTGTTTTATTTAAATATTTAAAAGAAATAAAAAAATTTCTTCCAGATGATATTTTAAATTAACCCAACATGATAGAAGTAAACAATACCATTGAAAACATACATAAAAAACTTGAGAATTTATCCAAGGATGCTGGTCGGTTTAATAATAGGATTATACACCCATTTTTTGAACAAGATGTAAAAACTCTAATGAAAAAATATGAATATGGGATAAATATTTGCACAGATTTTTTAAATGAATTTATTTCATTGAATTGTCTATACACCAGATTTTAAGAAGTAGATGTATTATTTAATTTTGCTGCTGATATTAAACTTTACCTGTAATTTATGTATTGATGTTTTAATAAAAAAATATATATTAAAAAAATGTTTTATTAATTCATTACAAAATTATTATACAATTGATAAACATTTGATAATGCACACATAGAGACATGTTTTGAGTGATATAAACATTTTGATTCCGTTAGAGTTAAAGCTGGATGTTCATCAAATTCTTGTATAGGTATGGTTGTAAATTTTTGTAAAAAAATAACTTTTTCTCTTCCCTTAACATAAATTGTATCATCTTTGATGTCTTGTAGTATATTTTTAAATTGATGTTGTGGTGTAAATCCTTGACTCCAATTGATGCAATGATGCTTATTGATTAACCATATAGCTTGCTTTTTAAATTCTGCTTCCAATAAGTGGAATGGAAAGGGAGGTTTGAATGCGTAGTGGGCTATTTGAGTGCCATTAAAAATTGCCAATTCTTTCGGTGAAAACTCTTTAGAACCAATATTAAATCCTTGGACGTCAATAACTAACATTTTATTTTCAATTTAGAAAACTCTTTATGCATTTACAACTGTCTGACCGCTTTGGTGAATGGATTGTAACTGATCATCTTATCGTGAAGAATGAGGCATACAGCAGAAGTGTTGGCTTTTGTAGGTACACTTGTGTCAAATTCAATTCTAATTTCAACAGCATTTGATTGTAATGTTTCGTTTTGATTACTACAATCGATGAGTACTATTGGTGTTGTTTCCTTAAATTCTTTGCGATTAAAAATAGGTTCAATTTCTTTGTGATAATAAGATTGTTGAAAATTTGCATACATTTCATATAATTGAGCAATTTGATTTGTTTTGAAATTTAAATTTAAATTATCATAAAGATATCTTTCAGAATTTAAATAAACTCGAAGATTTGTGAGTTCATTATCATCAAATTGACTCATATACTTAAGTTTTTTGTTTTTACGATCAGTCTGTAACCCAAAAATTATATATCTTGGTGTTTCTAATTGAGTAGCGGTTTTCACAGCCCATGTATGTCTTGTTGTTTCTGGCAACGCAGAATATTTATGTAATTCCCAAGATCTGAAAGCTATAGATAAATCCTCATTTTTTCTTAACAATTTTGTCAATCTAAGTTGTTTAGCCAATCCTACAGAAATGTGAGGAACTTTCCAATTGATTTTATTAATTGTCACCTTAACAGCTTCGTCTTCAGTAGATACAAGTGCATCAAGATCGGTATTACTGCGTATTAAAACCAGTTCTTGTTTGGTATTTATTATAATTTTCTTATAACCCTCAGCAAAGCCTAATAACATTTTAAATGGTATGCAAACATTGAAATTTCCATCCGTATCTACCATGTCATCTTGTTCTGTAGCAGTTTTTAAAAACCATCCAGCGTTTTGTAATTTTTGATTAGAATTGAAGGATAAGTAACCTTTCAATGTTGATGTTAAACCAACATTTCTAGTAGAGTCAATAACAACACCATTTAATTCATAGCGAAGTTCACTAAATAAGTACGCAATACCGTTGTTAATAAACTTTGTTTTTTTTGGTTTCTTAGAATCATCAGTTTGCAATTTGCCTTCTATGTAAATGTAACTTTCACTTGGCAATGTGTACATATCTTGTTGTTGAATCGGAATTCTGATTTCATCATTGTTGTTGAAACTTGTTGATGCATATAGTTGATGAGTGTGAAATTGAGAATTTGCGATTGAGTTGTCGATAAAGACATTTTCTTTAACATTAAGTATACTCATTATTTAATATAATTTAAATCCTAAAGACTTTAAAAATATAATGTTTTCTGATGTTAATCTACTGCGTGCGGATTGTCTAATGATGGAATTAATTGTTGTAGTCAAGTTATATTACAAGTTTTTGTAACCATAATTACGCATACTATGATATTGCACTACCATATTTAAGAATTTTTTTAAATGAAGTTCTACTGTGATGGTCTCTCCTCTGAAATTGACTATATTTCCGTCTTGATCCACTATTTTAAGTGTTATGTTATTAATAGTTGATGTATTAATTGGTAAATATATAACCGTCTCAGGGGACTGTACAATTTTATAACCTTGAAACCATTGAAACAATGTATGACCCAATCTTCCGTTTCTATAAGAGCTGGTTGTTATACTACAATCCACACATAAAGAATTTATTTTTAAAATATCTGTTGAAAAGTCTGATTCATTGGAAATATCTTTTGGTAAAATTCTTTTACTAAAACCCAACAATGTTCCAATTGAATTTTCTTTAGTAAAATCAATAGGTTTTGTACATTTTATATGCACTTTTAATGTATTATTATTTCCTCTAATTTTGATATCTTCGTCATGCTTTTGAAGTTGTTTTTGTAAATATGTGTTTAAATCAGTAATTTCATAAGATCCTACAGGAATTGTAATTTCTTTATTGTCACCAGAGTAAAATTTGTTATTGCTTTCATCTATGTTTGCAATTGAATAAAATGATTCAAAATTTGTTAGGCCCAAGACAAAATTTTCATCTTGTTTTAAATATAAAGGTGGGTTGAAATCTGCCTCTAGGATTGAACTTTTGCCAGTAAAAGTAATATTATAAGACATACTCGTTTGACATCAAACATACGAATGATGGATTTTTCATAATGTATTTTCATATAAAAATATTAAACATAAATGTCCACAATTATAAGTGTTATACTTTTGAAAAGCATCATGATTATATAAAATATTCTTTTTACCATTTTTATAAAAATATCTTACTAATTCTAAAGGTGGTTTTAAATTACCAAAACTGTCAAAATATTTAATATTATTATCATTTCTAATATAAGCTACCCAATGAGAACCAATTTTTGATTTTGTTTCTAAATTTACAATACCACATTCTTTTGCATTCATTTTAGTTGGTAATTCATCTAGCATGTATACACCTCTAAAATATGGAATGTTTTTTGCATATTTATACAAGTCAATATTGGTTAATGCTCTTTGTGGTAGCTTTCTTATTAGTTTTTTTTTTTTTATAAGGATAAATGTAAAGACCGTGACCACGTTTATATGGTTTCACATATAAACCATCACCAATTTTATAACCCTCTTTGCTATTTACTTTAGATTTTAATACATCTTCTTCCACTTTGTTATGTCGTTGTTGTTCTTCTAGTTGTCTTTTTAATGCTCTTTTCTTTATTATAGCTTTTGCAATTCCGATAGCGCCAGAAACTATAGCTCCTAAGAAATCCCCGCTTTGTGGTATTTTAATAATCCTTGAAAGTATTTTTCTTTTTCTTATATATTTTGTTTTACGTTCACCACCTTTACCTAATTTAATTTTTGCTGACATTACATTAGACTTTGATTTTGAAATTTTTCTTTTTGAAGTTTTATGTCGTCTTATACTCATACTTAATTTGGTTTTTACGCGCATAACACCAGACACACCTAGTGCAGCAAACTTTTCACCAAAACTAGCGTCAGGTGCTTTTAATCTTATTGCAGCTTGTCTGGCTAGTAATCTATCCGCTTCGTGTCGTTTAGAAATATCAGAATATTTTGAATATGCAATATCGTGTTGTTTGCAGTGATCGTCTAATACGTTTATACCTTTATCACCTCTTTTGAGTCTTTTTTCTAATTTTGTTCCTGGACCACAAAAATTGTATCCCGGAATATGAAATTCCCGTGTAGTTTTATTAATTAATTTGTTGACAAATCCACGTCCGTTAATTTTTTTGGTACGTTTAGTCTTTCTTTTACGAGTTAACATAATATACTAAATAACAATACAGAATGTAGGTGTACTTATATATTCTATGAAGTATTGACAAATTGATCAGTTTAACTTCAGATTTAGAAGCATAATGAGAGTTGTAAAACAAACTCAATCTTTACCAATTAACAATCAAGATATAAATTGTTCTGAGAATACGTTTCAACGCCATAGTGAGTTGCTTGGTAGTGGTTGTAAAAGAGGATTAATTATTGGTTGTTCTGGGTGTGGAAAAACAAATATTATAATTAGTTTATTTTTGCATCCAAATGGTTTAAGATTTTAAAATGCTTATATTTACTCAAAAACATTACATCAATCAAAGTATCAATATTTAAAAACAGTCATTAAACCTATAAAGGGTATGGGCTATTTTGAATATGATAACAGTGATCAGATTACATCACCACAAGATACTATAGAAAATTCAGTTTTTATATTTGACAATGTTGTATGTTGCAATCAAAACATAATGAGGGATTACTTTAGTTTTGGTGGACACAATAACATAGATTACTTTTATATTTGTCAAACATACACTAAAATACCAAAACAACAAGCAATTAGTCAAGCAGTTATTAAAAACTCGACGTATTGTAAAAAATTAGTTTCAAGATTTGAAATCTGATTATGCACAGTCGCAGTCACATATGCTATCAACCAATAACCAAACCAATAGAAGACCTTATTGCAAATCTCAAAGTTAAATTGGAACCAAAATTTGAAAAAATTGAGGAAACTGAAGAAATTAAAAATGAAACACCAAAAAAGAAAAAGTATGGTAAAAGGTCATCTCCTATTAAAATGGAAGAATTTGTAACACCAACTAATACTACCATTGATACAAGTATTCTTCCACAAGTTTACGAGCACACCCCTTCTACATCCAATACACAGCCAATAGTCGAAGACCTATATGTTGCTGATAATGATGATGATGATGATGATGATGAATATGCAAATGTTGAAGTCCAAACTAAAAAGATGAGTGATTTGGATGAATATGTAAAACAATTTTCCACATTACCTAAAGCCTACATTTACGACATGATATCTGATACAACGAGGGCTATGGATCACACATATGGAATAAGAGTGGTACCAACTGAAGATAGAGACAAACATAATTATGCTATTGGTAATGGAGTTGTTACCTTCAGAGGTGATGATGTAGTTATTAAAACAGTTATAAATGGGCAAACTTTTGAACGCATATATACAGGTACACCGGGTTTGTATGAGTTATTATTCAAGAAGGTACCAACAGGATTTAAGAGTGTGGATGTAACTAATTATATGGGAATTGTTAATAAAACAAATGCAGCAAAACATGGTTATATACCAACCGGAAAATTAATAGGAACTAAACTACCAAAATATAATAACATAATTGCACCTTTGCTTGATAGGCGAAAAGCAATTCCGGTTAGACTCACACCTCAATCATTTCGTACAGGTAAAGCACTACTTGAATACGACAATAAGCCATTAGAATTTATATATTGGGATAATCCTAATGAATTAGTTAATCGTCTGCGCCTTCTAATTTCTTCCAAAGCTGCTGGGCATACTGGACATAATAATGAAATTACTTCAATAATTGAAGAGTTGCGAGAAGCAAAAATTATTAAATAACGGTAACATAGATGTAAACTCTCATTAACTGATTGAGTTTTAAGAAATAAACATGACCATTGATAAATTTGGAAGAACACTTTATTCGAAACATAACGATATCGACATAATACTTCAATCAACATCACCAAAAAAATACAGTTATACAATTACACTAAATTTTTTTAGTGATACAACGCTCAACAATAGATATCTTTTATATAATACTTTATCAAATTACATTTTTCCACACAAATCGGCTACAATTGTATCGGCTTTCATTAGTAATAATTCTCAAATAAGAATAAACGGTTCACCATTTTATGAGAATGCTTTACGTAATTTACCTTTAAAAAGGGGGGATATTATAGAATTTCCAGAACAATATGTTGGTGGAAATATGGTAACGTTATATGCTGAGTTAGTACTTAAATGTCCTGTGGAAGAAGAATATAGTCCAGTTGTTGAAGAAAATGGTTAAGAATAAGATAACAAATGTTAAACAAGAAATTGTTGAAAAAATTCACAAACCAGCTCGTAAAAATTTCAAGCGAAGACATGTTATAGTAAAAGGTCTTAAAGATTTAATTCAAGCAGATTTAGTAGAAATGATACCTTATGCTAAATTCAATAAAGGATTTAGATATATTTTAGTAGTTATTAATGTATTTTCAAAATTTGTTTGGGCATTTCCAGTAAAAAGAAAGACTGGAAAAGATGTATCATCTGCCATGGAAAAGATATTTCTAATTAAAAAAAATGTTGTAAAAAATGTTCAAACAGATATGGGTACGGAATTTTACAATAAAGACTTTCAAACGTTAATGAAAAAATACAACATAAATCACTATAGCACATATTCAATTCAAAAGGCGTCCGTTGTAGAAAGAGTTAATCGAACTTTAAAAAATAACATGTGGAAACAGTTTAGTTTACAAGGAAATTATAAATGGTTAGATATTTTACAAGAAATTGTTAACAAATACAATAATACCAAACACAACACTATTGGTATGAAACCCATTAATGTTGACAATAAAACAGAAAAAGCTGTCTTACAAAATTCATACAATCATATAAAATTAGTTGACTCTAAAACTAAGAAATTTCGTGTCGGTGACAACGTACGTATAAGTAAATATAGAAGTGAATTTGCTAAAGGATATACTCCTAACTGGTCAAATGAAATATTTACTATACATAAAATTCAATCAACATATCCAGTAACATATTTATTAATCGATCAAAGTAAACAAGAGATTAAGGGTGGTTTCTATGAATATGAACTACAGAAAGTAAAATATCCAGATATTTATTTGGTTGAAAAAGTAATAAAAAAAAAAGGAAATAAAGTATTTGTTAAGTGGTTAGAATTTGACTCATCACACAACTCTTGGATTTCAAAGAATAATGTTCAATAAACATCTTTTCCCATATCTAGCATATAAAAGATTTCAAACGTACACAACCTTAGTGTTCGATAAATTGTCTTTAGATGATGGTGTTTCTCCTACAAGGTTTTCAATATTTGAAGAACGGTTGCTAACATTTAAGAATTGGGTTGGAGTTATAACACCCAAATCACTTGCCGAAGCTGGTTTTGTCTACTTACAACACATCGACCACGTTCGTTGCTTTTGCTGTGGAGTCAGTATTGTAAGTACAGGAAACCAACCGATACAGCTATTTGAGAACATATAAGATTGTCACCAAATTGTTAATTTGTGAAATTACTTAGCAAAGGAGAAGAAAAAAAAGAAGATCGAAAAAAGTTTAAGAAAACATCAGAACAGATTTATCATTTATTATTACTTAATGTATTACAACAATTACAAGAATAAATTTTTTTTTCTATTACTTATCTTTCCAAAATGATTCAAAATAATTAAATAAACTACATATTACAAAATTAAACATTTATTTATAAAACTAAAAATACAAAAAAATATAAAATTAAACCTATAAATAAAAATATAATTTCTTTAATCTTTTGCTGCTGGTGGTGCTCCACGGGTCCTCAGTATAAAGTGGGGTATTGCCCAACTCATCTATTGCTGTTGCAGAAAGTGTATTGTTGCCAATAAGGAAGGACTCACAAAATAATTAAATAAACTGCATATTACAAAATTAAACATTTATTTATAAAAGTAAAAATACAAAAAAATTAAATTAAACCTATAAAATATAAAAATATAAAAATACAAAAAAAAATATAAAAATACAAAAATAAAAATATATAAAATTAAACCTATAAATACATATATAAAAATATAAATACATTTTATTCATCTGCTGGTGGTGGTGGTGAAAAACTTTCTGCTGCTGGTGGTGGTGTAGTGCTCCAGGGGTCCACGGGAGTACTCGACAACTCAGCAATTAATGTTTCAGGAAGTGGATTGTTTCCAACCAAAAACGAATCCAACTCCCATGAAGCCATTGGAAAATCATCGAATTCATGCATCCCTACCAATCTTAAAATTTGGTCAGGAATGTATCTGACTGCCCTTGATAAAAATGGCCGGATCATCGGATACACGCTCACTTGGCTTACAAACTGCATCATTCAGATGTCTTCTTCAAGAAACTCGCGACAAAAAATTGTCGCAAGTTTAAATGTTTTTAGTTGGTTGTTGGTCCACTGCAACACATAAAAAAACATATATGTTAAAAACAAAAATAAACAAAAAAAAAACGTAAATAAAGAAAATTAACAAAAAAAAGTAACAATAAAATATACTTACATCGTTAGCTAATTCTGGAATGAGTCTTCTCTCCTCTTCCCATAAAGTAATTTTTATATCCAAATAGTTGAGGAGATAACCAATCTCAGCAACAAATTGGAGGCTATCATTGAAGCACGGCATTTTTATTTAATTCTTATATGTTTTACTTGAACTTGCACTTGAACTTGCACTTGCACTGTTTGCAGATAAAATGCATACTGGTAGTGCAAGTATTTATACTATATCAATCCCACTATTTTTCTTAGTAGTAGGGAAAACAAAGTTGATGACCATGAACAAGTGCAGAAGTGCAGTTCAAGGTCACAACATATATTTTACGCACAAAAAAAAAAAATGCAGTCACAAATTTATTAAAACAAAATTACAAATTATCAATTGCTTCGGAAATAATTTCATTTACATTAATAGATAATTTACGCTTTTTAACATCTTGCTCCAATAAATCAGGAAAAATATATAAAAGTTCGGGGCGGCGGGGGTAGCAGGGGGTGGGGGCGGCCGGAGGCGGTGGGGGTGGGGGCGGCAAGGGGCATGGACTGTGAGTTGACGCAGGGAGCTGTGAGTTGGCGGCTGGGGGCAAGGTGGTGTTTTACAAGGTGATCTAGTCTGCAAATGCATGCAATTAAAACCACATTCCAATACTTTTTTTTATTTATTGCTTTACTACCTATCTGTATAAAAGCAAAACCACATTCCAATACTTTTATATTTCTTATTTTACTTGTATAAAACCGTGTGTATTTTCAATCTTTGAGATAGTTGCAAAATGAATTCTCAAGAAGCACCTAACTCCATCTTACGGGGATTGTTGGAAACTCCGTTGAGGCGCGATGGGTGCGACTACGAGTTGAACGTTGATGATCAACCTCAACTTTATGAATTCTTTTTTGGGCCACCCCCTTTGCCTGAAATTTTAAATATTTCAAGTGCTGTAACTGTTAACAACAATTTAACAAATATAGTTTTAACCCCCTGTCCACAAAGTGTAGTGAGTGTGTGTATGGATCAAGAAGCCATCAATCCAACATCTATTCTTCAAGAGGGATTAATGGATTGTTCATATAGTGTTGACAGCATTATTATGAATGTCATTAATCCCAATGACGGTTTTTCTTCCCGTGCCTCTTCAAATTTTAGTGTAACAATAATTGACAATTTCATGTGTGATAGTGATGATAGTGACAATTATAGCAATTTTGAAAATGGAGTTAAACGTTGTTCAACTCCATATCAAAGGGACAACATTTACGGTACGACTAGTTCTTGGTGCGGAAGTGATTTTTCAAACAATAAACTTAAGTGTAGTGAGTCTCTCCTCGCAATTACAATAGACAATTCTTCGTATAGTGACTCGGAGATTATCCCCGAAGTCATATTAATTAACAATTCTTCGTGTGGAAGTAACTTTCCTCTAAATAAATTAATGTGTAGTGAGTCGGAGATTCCCCCCCCCAAATTTAAATCCAAATACTATCGATTTGGATAAACAATGCAATGGACACAGCTATAGTGCGTGCGTTTAGTGATATTGATCGAGAATTGCATGCTCTCGAAAATTCAATAGACAACCGAATAAATAGATTTCAAGAACTATTCGATTTAAAAGCGCGGTTAATTAAAAAGTAGTTATTTATAGTAACCCCCCCCCCTTCCATCAACCCTTTCCATTATTTCCTATCATTCCTGACAATGTGCTGACACCTCCCCGTGGTATTGTTAGGTAACGCCAAGATCAGCTTCCTTTAATTAAAATTCTCCGAAGAAAATAGAAACATTCAGTGTGCATCTTTCAAACATAATACACATCATGAACTGCTCTAAGTGTAATAAATTATACAAAAGTAAAAGGTCGCTAAAAAGACACTATAAAGAGAGTTGTGGTTTAAACAATAATTCACCTCCGAGCAAACAACAAAAAACAAATCCAGGTAAGTTTATTCTTTTAAATATTTTTAAATCTATTAAGTTATAATATTTTTCAGATAAGTTTTGCAATGATTGGAAAACTATCATTCCGTCACGTTCATATAACAGTCATCTAAAAAGATTTCACCATAAGAAGAATTGTTGTCTGGCTATAGATGATGGTGTAGAGTTAATAACAACTGCATTTAAAAGCAGAATTGTTACATATAGAGTCAAATCAAACCGCGACTATTTAAATTTAACTGATTTTATGAATGAAATTAAAGATAAAGTAAATAAATTAACAAACAAAGTTGTAAATAAATTTTGTGCTGTTAAAATAAGTTTTGAATTATTTGGTATGTACACAATTAGTGAAAAAGAATTATTTGAAATAAAATCGTTCAATACTGCTAACAAAGTTGCAACTATCTCTACATCATTTGAAGAGTTGTATGATACTTTTAGACAAATTATCGACACAAAAATGTCTGAATTTCAAAAACGTGATTTAGGTAAGTGCTAAGTTGTAAGTTATATATTATTTAACTTAATAAATATATTATTATAGGTTGGGCGTTAGAAAAAATACTGTTTTTAGAAGTCAACTTCAACAAGTATAATCCTCTCCGTGCTTCATCATATATTCCACTGCCTACAGAAATTAAAAGAAAGCAAGCAATTGTAAACATTCAAAATGAAGATGATTGCTGTTTTGCATGGAGTGTTGTTGCAGCAGTACGCCAACCGACTGGAAACCCCAGTAAAACTTCATCATATGAACATTATAGTGAGGTATTTAATTTTAATGATATAAATTTTCCAATTAAGTTAACTGATATCAAAAAATTTGAAAAAAGTAATAATGTGTCAATTAATGTTTATGGTTTAGAGTATTACTTTAAAGATGGAATCAGGAAATATGAAATTGTTGGTCCTATGCATTACACAAAATTAAAAAAACCTATTCACATAAATTTGCTATTATTCAGTGATGATGATGGTATTAATCACTACTGCTACATTAAAAACTAAATTAGTTTCAACTCAAATTTCTAATCATCATCAAGCAAAACACTTTTGTGATGGAGTCTACAATACTTTAAAACTAATTTTAAAAAATTAAGACATTTAGAAAATGATTGCAATTACTTGTATACACAAATTCCTTGCACGGAAACAAAAATTAATAAATTTGGAAAATCAGTGCCAGAAAATATATTAGAATTTGAAAATTTCCAAAAACAATTATCGGTACCATTTGTTGTTTACGCTGACTTTGAATGTGCTTTAAAATCAATGTTAACTTGCTCTCCTGATCCAACAAAGTCTTTCAGTACTAAAACATATGAACATGAACCATATTCTTTTGCATACTATATTAAATGTAATTATGATGATTCATTATCAAAATTAGAAATTTATCGTGGTCCCAACCCCGAACTAATATTTATTGAGAAATTAGAAACTGATTTAAAAAATATATATCACAAACATTTGAAACCAATAAAGTTGATGATAATGACAATGCAAGACAAAAATGAATATCTAAATTTAACAGTTTGTCATATTTGTGATACAACCTTTTCTGATAAAGATATAAAAGTAAGAGATCATTGTCATTTGACCGGAAAATTCAGAGGTGCCGCTCACTCCAACTGTAATTTACAATATAAAAATCCAAATCATATACCTATATTTTTTCACAATTTAAATTATGACTCTCATTTGTTTATTAGAAATTTGGCTTTAAATAATGAAAAAATTAATGTTATTGCACAAACAAAAGAAAAATATATATCCTTTACAAAACAAGTTCTGGTTGATGTAATTAATAAGGAAAACGTACACATTCAAATGAGGTTCTTAGACTCTTTTAAATTTATGCCACAATCATTAAAAAAATTATCAAAAAATTTAAGTCCTCAAGAATGTATTGAAGTAAAAAAATATTTTAAAGATTCAAAACAATTCAATTTTATAAGACAAAAAGGTGTATTTCCTTACTCCTACATTGATAATTGTTTAAAATTAAATGAAAGAAAACTGCCTGCAATTGAAGAATTTTATGATAAATTAAGAAAAGAAAATATTTCGATAGAAGATTACCAACGAGCTTGAGATGTATGGGATTTATTCAAATGTCAAACTATTGGTGATTATGCTGACATATATTTAAAATCAGATGTTCTAATTTTAGCAGACGTTTTTGAAAATTTTCGTAAAATTTGTTTGAAAAATTATAAACTAGACCCGGCACATTACTTTACTGCCCCTGGTTTAAGTTGGGATGCTATGCTAAAATTTACCAAGGTAAAATTAGAACTACTAACTGACATTGTTATGTTACATTTTTTCAAAAAGGGTATCCGTGGTGGTGTTAGTACATGTGTTGGTAGACAAGCTGAAGCAAACAACAAATTTTTACCAAACTATGATCCCACTAAACTAATCTCATTTTTAATGTACCTAGATGCAACTAACTTATATGGTGGTTCTATGTCTGAATATTTACCCGAAAAAGATTTTAATTGGTTAACATCTGAAGAAATAGAACAGTTAAATGTATTTGATATATCTGATACATCCGATATAGATTATGATTTGGAAGTTGACTTAGAATATCCATCTGAATTACATGATACTCATAATGATTTTCCATTTTGTCCAGAAAACATAATTCCACCAAACAGTAAATTTGCAAAATTGATTCCAAATTTATATGATAAAAATAAATACATTATTCATTACAGGAACTTAAAGCAATGTTTAAATAATGGTTTAAAATTGAAAAAAATTCATTCATTCAAACAATCACATTGGCTTAAAGGATATATTGATTTAAATACTAAGATGCGAAATGCATCAAAAAATGATTTTGAGAAATTATTCTTTAAACTTATGAACAATAGCGTATTTGGGAAAACAATGGAAAATTTAGACAATCGAATTGATATCAAACTTGTTAGCCATTGGAGTAAGTTAGGTAAACAATTCGGAGCAGAAGTATTTATAGCCAAACCAAATTTTAAAAATTGTTCAATATTTTCGGAAAATTTAGTTGCAATTCAGATGAATAAAGTAAAAGTGTATTATAATAAACCAATATATGTTGGATTTTCTATATTAGATTTATCAAAGACAGTTATGTATGATTTTTATTATAACTATTTAAAACCAATGTATAATGAAAACGTGTCATTATTATATACGGATACCGATTCACTAATATTAGATGTAAAAACTGATAATTTTTATGATGATATGAAACAAAATTTAAATTATTTTGACACATCCAATTACAAGGATGGTAATATTCATGACATACAAAGAAATAAATCTATTTTGGGTAAAATGAAAGATGAATATGTTGGTGAACCTATTCAAAGTTTCTATGGTACCGGAGCAAAGGCATATTGTGTAGTAACACCGACATCAGTAACAAAAAAAGCAAAAGGGGTTAAAAAGTGTGCTATTGATAAACAATTAACGGTGCATGATTTCCAAAATATTCTAAAAGGTAATAACAAGTTATGTAGAATGTTTATTTTTAGGTCACATTTACACAATATGTACACTAAATTAAAAAATAAAGTAGCATTGACCAACTTTGATGATAAAAGATATATAATTCCTGATTCCATGAAAACATTAGCTTGGGGGCATAAATTATTATATAGTGACCCTTGGAAACAAAATATTGATATGTTTTTTGAAGTAGCAGAAGAAATTGAAAAAGAAGAATCTGAACAAAATGTAGAGACATTATTTAGTGTAAATAATAAATCACTTTGGCAAAGTAATATAGATCTATTATGAAAAGTGGTTGAGAATGAAGCACTCGTAACTTTTTAAAAATATTTATTAATAAGTAATATATTTAGTATACATTTTATTTGTAATAAAATATAATATATAAGTAAGAAACAATGTTAGAATAATAATTGATAATATGTTAACAAAATTGTACAATGTTGAATTATTAAAACTAATGGTATTTTGAAAACTTGCTGTTATGTTTGTATTATTTTTTAACCTATAAATGATGTTGTATCCTAAATGGTTGTTGGCATTTATCGAGGTTTTGCATGTTTTTGGATGGTAAATATAGTCCATATCCATTTGTTTCCATGTTGAATTTTTAATTGAAATATAACATTCGTTTGTATTTTTTGGTTTTGACACATACAATGTGTTGTTTAAAATTGTAGAGAGTAAAATAAAAGTTGTTACATTCATGGCGACGGCAAAAGATACAATAATCAATGTTGTTGTGTAACATTATATAAGTAAATGTTTTAGCCTGAGAATCAAATTGATCTAAAAAAAAAAAGTGGTGACTATGACAGGTGTAGCTTTAGAAAAGTGGCATTGAAGAAGTGTGCCAAGTTGGCCTCGGAAGGGTGTGGCCATGGCAATGGCCTTGACCTTGGAGGGGCGTGATGGTTTTGAGGAAGCGTGCCCATGGCCTTGACCATGGAGGGGCGTGATGGTCTTGACCTTGGAGGGGCGTGATGGCCTTGACCTTGGAGGGGCGTGATGGCCTTGACCTTGGAGGGGCGTGTTGGCCTTGAGGAGGCGTGGCAATGGCCTTGACCATGGAGGGGCGTGATGGCCTTGAGGAGGCGTGGCCATGGCAATGGCCTTGACCTTGAAAAAAGTGGTGGGAGGTGCCCTAGCGCGCACCTTCTTTTACTACTATTAAGAATAGTAAAATGTTTATTAAATTTATTAATTTTTGTTTTTCATTTATTACATTTATATAAAATCTTTAATTTTATCAATATTTGACTGAATTAAATGACATAACATATATTATGTAAATGTTATAATATTTTGTTTATTTTTTTTGGTTTGTTGACAAGTAGTAATTAAAAATTAGTATGCTAGTAAAATAAAAAAAACTTTAACAAGGGAATAAGTAAATACAAAACTGAAATAAACTTGCATTTACATTTCAAAATTTCTTAAATTTTTCTATAGGTTGTTCAAGCTTTTATTACGTTTATTTATTACATGCAATTGACACATAAAAAATAAATAATCAAACGAAAGACTGGTTTGATTCAAAATCGTTATAGCCGCGAAATGACTGCCAATTGCAAAAATGCAAAAATGATACCGATTAATGCGGACATTTTAGTATTAAAAATTGCAACTAGATGGCAAACCAGTCTTTCGTTTGATTATTTATAATATCAATTGTGTTCATAAGCACAGAAATATTTATTCAAAATTGTCTTCGCTATCATGCGATGCCGTGGTCGTACAAGGCATACTGACGAGGTTTGTAGAACCGAAACAATTGTCTATGCTTGACCCTTGGCCGCTGTGATTCGATTGACTGATTTTGAATAAATTATTAATTCATTACATAAAAAATAGACATACACAAAGAATATGTGCTACATACCTATCTTTTTCTTTTTTTTTTTTTGCTGAGGAGGTGGAAATCTTTCATAAAACACCCCGAGGGGTAGTGTCAGATTCTTACTGACTAAAACTCCCTCTCTTCTTGCGGAAATGACGATCTTTTTCCACCTCGGGATTGCATTTAAGTATTTCATCAAGGTGGAGAGTCCCGCGCGACCGGCTTCAGGTGCGCACACAGTTCATTAACAACACAACATTTTTCATGTAACACCATTTTTTTTTGTGGTACAATTTGCATGTTTACTCAATTTTTTTTACATTTTTATGACAATAACAGTCTACAAAACATACAAAAGAAAACAAAAATTTACATAAATCCACAAAACATTTATAAACAGCTACGGCCCCACCCCCTCCCTACTTTATTCACACCACACCATGGAGCAAGCTCCCTCTCTTCTTCTTTTATACGTAGCATGGACCCTATCATAGTGGCCACAATGTCTCAATTGGACACTGAAGACAACATTACTACCAACATCCGGGTTCAAGGTCTCTCCAATCAGTTTTATTCTTTCTCTTTCACGCGTCTCCAACCATCTCTCGCAATGGAACACGGTGTGCTCAACCGTATCCCTTTGCCCACAGTACAGACATTCATCACTTTCAATCAATTTCATCTAATGCAGGTACGCCCAAAAGCAACCATGTCTCGTTAGTACCTGCTTGAGGTAGTAGTTTACTTCACCAAGGCCCCGACCCACCCAACGCCTCAAATCTGCGATGAGCCGTCTGGACCATGCCGGTTCTCTACCACCACTCGACACGCATTCCTCCCAACTCTTCTGCCATTCTCCCCACATCCATTCTTCCGCTTCACACTTTGTAAGGCGCCGTCTTCACTTGCACCACAAGATCTAACGGCTTTGTGCCTGCCACAACCAAAAGGCCCGCCGTCGGCGCTGTCCTGTATGCGCTGCAGACCCTTTGGCAACACCTCATCTGAGTCCGCAGAACTAATTCTTTATGCCTTCCGTTGTTGCACACGGCATCCCCCCATATTTCGGCCCCATAGAGCACTATGGAGGAGACTACCGAGCACATCAGGCGCCTGGTGGAAGATCTCGCTCCTCTCAGGTTCGGCATTAGCCCTACTAAGGACCCAGCCTCCTTCTCCGCTTTCTCACACACTTCTCTCACATGCATTCCCCATGCTAGGTTAGTACTTAGCGTCACACCCAAGTACTTTAACTGACTTTGCGACTTGACGGTAATTCCCGATACGGTCATTTCTACTTGTGGCACTCTTCTTGAACAGGAGAGCACCACAAGTTCCGTTTTTTCTGGGGCCAATTCAAAGCCCAGCACGTTAATTTTACGCTCTATGAGGGCAAAAGCGCGGTTTCCCGTTTCCTCCAGTTCCCCCCTAGAGCGTTTTGTAATTATCACCGCCAAGTCGTCAGCGTAAGCTACCCTTTCAACACCCAGGGGCAATTCCAGACCTACCACGTCGTCGTAGAGGACGTTCCACAACGTGGGGCCTAGAACTAATCCCTGTGGCACCTCCCCTGTTAAAATTACTTCCTCCCTTTCCCGACCCTCTCCCACTAGCAAAACCTTGTCCCACAAATAGCTGCTAATGATATTTAGCAGGTATTTGGGAACACCCTTGCCCTCCAAAACCCTCAAAATCCCTCCCCAGTTTGCCGTGTTGAAGGCGTTCTTTACGTCCAAGGCAACCAAGACGCATGCTTTCCGAATTTCTGAAAGGCATCCCCTGACTTCCTTCCCTGCTCTCCCATACCCTCCCATATAGCGGCAATCAAAACTGCCTCCTCCGCTTCTTTCTGCACTCTTTTTTCATTTGCTCTATCATTCGCACTGCGTTCACACATACCCACGCATCTACACCCCTCGCAACGTGCTCTCACCTGCCGTAGCTCCTCCATACATACTTTGTCATGCACGCTTGACGCTCCGTCTTCTTCTCCAGTTTCTGCATTTTCCTCCCTTTTCTTCTCCTCTGAAATTTCCCATTTGTGTTCCTCTAGCCAAGCCTTTGATGCATCATTTCTGCTTACGGCGGTGCACCTTCCAAGCTTGGCAATGAGATCCTTAAGGTCCGTTTTGGTGTTGCTAATGACCTTCTCGATTAACTCCATTGATATTCCGTTGATGGCATCTACCGCCTCAATAAGCCTTTTTGCAACTGAGTCAATCTTCCTATCTTCCTTCTCCTCTTTGAAGGAAGTATCTTGCACCTTTCTCTTTTTTGTTCCAGTTGGTGGTGGCGTCCTCTGGACCTTTCCTCTTCGTCCGAAACCGTCTTTGCTAGCTTCATCTGCAACATTTTTCTCTGGGTCTTACATTTAAAAAAAAAAAAAAATAATTGGTGGATGCGCCGGGTTTCAAAAAATTCTTGTGTTCAAAAATGTCAGTTTTGGACAAAAATTTTCGGCAGTTTTTTTTCCGCTGCTGATTTTGCGAGGAATCGCAAATAAAGTTTTCAACTTTTTTATAATATGCCCGCGAAATACGCGAACAACAAAAAAGGGGCGGTTCTGCCACTCCTCAAAAGTTCGCGCGCACTTCAACTCTCCCACTTTCCAAAATAATTCGCGCGCAAAGGGGGTTCTCCCACTTTACACACTAACAATAAACAAAAACGTCACAAAAGTGCCATACATCAACTTTTTGTTTTCTTAATAATTGTTTACCCCTCTTTCATTGCTCTTAGAGTTCTTAATTAATAAGTCAAAATTACTTAATTTACACACATTTACAACAAAGATTTCTAGTGAGTATGTGGTTGCCTGTTAAACGTAGCGGGTCTAAAAACGACGGTTAGATATATATATATATATATATATATATATCAAAAATACTACAAAAACAAGAAATAGAAAAGATAACTACAGAACTATTTAAAAAACCGTGTAAAAAAAACAACAAGATCGTTAGAACAAATAAAGACTAATATTATTTACAATAGTGATAAAATATAAAGGTAAAACCATAAAAAAGCAAAAAAAAATATGAATAATCTAAAAATAAGACATTGAAAAATAGTAGCAATGCAGGTAAAGAAAAGCAAGGGTCTGCAATGCAAAAGGGCCTACAAGCATAAGGAGCCTTATTTCAAAACCTGGGGCTCCCTCAAAGTTCAAAATTTACAAAATAAAAGTTAAATAAATGACAAAATTGTACTTTTTTTGAAAGTTGTCTATGTCTATGGGCTTTTTTCAATGTTTTGCGGTGGGGCCCAAAAATCATAGCTCCGCTACTGAGAAAATGCTATTTGCAAATGATATATCAATAGTGGTGGAAACAGAAGATAACTTACAACACATTATCAACATAATAGAAAAGAAATTAACAGAAATAGACATAAAGATATATAGACAAATCTGAAGTTTCAATAAAACAATAATTGAAAAAAAAAATACAAAAAATAAACAAGAGATTAGAAAAGACAAGGAAAATATTTAACATAATAAAAAATACATTTAAAAAAAAAAAAAAAGAAATACCAAAAAACAAAAAAAAGTTAAAAAAACTCACCATTAATAACGTATTTTTGCAAAAAAATATAAAGTTAAAAAACATCTAAAAAGACCAAAAAAACTTCGAGTAACAATTTAAAAAAAATAGCAAAGAAAAAAGAAAGAACATGGAAAGAAGTCAAACAAGTAACACAAGACAGAAAAAAATGGAAAGATTTGTATTAAATAAAATAATATTAAAACAAAAGCATTATACCAAAAAATAGGATGTTTTATGATTAAATAATAATAATCAAATAAATTAAAGCAAATATTAGATCTTAAGGCAACAAACTTAAATGGAACGTTTGTACACCTTGCACATATTTCCAAAGTGTTTGTTTTTTAAAATTTGCGCTGCAGTAGAATCGGTAAAAAATATTAACCTTCAATTTAATATTACTGAATAAGTGTTTAAAACAATTTAGACATCAATCATGCTGCTCCAAGTTCAAGTTTTGGAATTGTATAAGTTTTTAAAAGCATTACCTAAAATTTTACAGCTGTTAAACTAACTAAAAAACTAAATGACTACATTCCCAAATTACTTGCATCCAAAAAACAAGAGAAACCTTTTTTTAAGTTAAATAATTTATTTAAAAATCAATATTATTATAAGTTTAAAATAATATCTAAAATTAAAATCCATTAATTTGTTATACAAAAAAAAAGTTTACTAAACAGATACTTTGCTGGTTATGCTTTGCAGAGACAACCGCATTAAAATATATTTGACAAAATTAGATAATGCGGCTGCCTGCTTACTAAAGTATTGCTCAAATGTTGTTTTTGTATTATTTGATGATGCCAATTGACTTAAGTTAAAACTCTCAAGTTTCAAAAATTTGATAAAATAATTCCGAAACCTGATTGCAGTTGTAACATCATTACCACTTTAAAAACTATCATTAACGTATATTTTTGTGATCAAAACTTTTGTAGTGAGAGAAGTTTTATTTTCATCTTTCACTAATTGCATACAAAATTTTGTAGACATTTGTTGATATTTACATTTTGTAGACGTTTTGTGTTAAAACAATTTGTGATTGACAAAAGCAATTAATAATTGATTTATTACCAGAAGCTTTTGTTTGTTTGCCAATATATTATTAAGATTAATACAATTAAGGTTAGGGTATTTCAATAAAAAATATATATACTTTATTGTGCTAATTTTTTTTTGGCTGTTAAGCCATCATCAGTTTTTTTTCACAGGTTTTGTTGTGTGTTGCGGGTGGTGTGAATTCACACCACCCGCAACACACAACAATAAAGTATATAAATTTTTTATTAAAATACCCTAACCTCAATTATTTTAAACTGTGCAATAATCAGAAACAAATACTATAAGATTAATATAGTTTAAATCTTTTTCTGCAGAACTAAAAACATCTCTAATTAATGTTTTAGCGCCTTATCACTGAGTCAAAATATCTAAGAAGTAGTAATAAATTTCCTTTAATCTATATAATTTTGAATAGTATCTGCATAAAGTTTCTAAATAACAAAATTTTGTTTAAATCTTGCTTCTAATTTATAGAATCTACTAAGCGCTTGTTTCTGATTGAAACTTAAAGTTCAAAAAAGATTGTTTTTAAAACGCAGTTAAGTAATTTACTGTTTCACAAGTAATGGTTTTTATAATATTTTTTTGCGTATGTTATCTTCCAGTTTTTTTTTTTTTTTCAGTTGCAAAGTCCAATATATTAAGGCTTACGTTTGTGTTACTACCGCACAAGCTGCATTTGAATATGTACCTAAAATTAATGACAAATATATATTATTAAACCCGCGAGTTAAGAGAATGAAGGTACTGTAGATACTAACGAGGCTTATATAGTATCTGTTCCACCTACACTCTTATATTAAATGTAGTTATAGTTACATAGACACTAATTATACAGGGTAATTAGTGAGAAAACGGTCATACTCAAGGAACCTATTCAGAGATATAAATAAACATCAATGGTCATGTGTCCAATTTTTTAACCGTTACTGATATATTAATTATTAAAAGTAAGCTGTTATTGTTAGAAATAATATTTGGAATTTTTTGTGTGGTTGTAACATCTAGTTTTATTGTTAGTTAGTCAGTGCTACACATTTCCACAATGCCGACGATATTTACACATCAAGAATATGCCGATATGATTTTCATTTATGGATACTGCAACGGGAACGCTAGACAGGCGTTGCTGAATACAAACACCGCTATCCTAACCCTCCACAGAAATGTATTTCAATCAATTTTTGTCACTTTCCGCAAAACCGGCATGTTTCCCAGAGCAAGAATCACATTGGAACGAGAAAATGGTTGCACATCAAGCGTATGGAAGAAGAAATTCTTGATGTTGCACAACGTAGTTTAAGTGTAAGTTTAAGGCGCATTGCAACTCGCTTTTAAATTAATTTAACAACTTTTTGCAGGAATGAGCTGCACTTTTTCTATGTTCAGCGGGTTCAAAATCTTTAAAATTTCCAATTGGGTAAATCAAAATCGTAGGCTATACCGTTACATTTTGATTACGGATAAATCCTAATTAACATGCAATAGAATTAACAAGAGGAGAACGCGTGGCGAGAGCGTGGCGAGAGCGAGGCAAGAGCGTGGCAAGGAGATAGCGTGGCGCAGTGGTCTAGGCATTCGGCCGCTGTACCGAAGATTGTGGGTTCGATTCCAATGTACCGTGATACACTTTTCACTTTCTATACGCTATAGTGATGAATTCTCTCCAGTGGTTTAGAATCCACTTAAAACTGTAGTCCCCTTGTAATGTAAGTTGCCAGCATTACAAGCAGTGAAGAGGCTAAGACGCCAAGAGTGGCGTATAAATGGTTTACAAAGAAGAAAAAAAAGAATTAACAACCATTATAATAAATATTGATATATTAATGTATAGTGCAAAATGATCAACAATTAACTTCTTGGCCTAATTGTGTTAGATGGTCGTTTGACAGCAAACATTTATCTAAAATTTTAACAAAATTGTTTAACAGACTTACTGACCTATATGATGTACTTTTAGATATACGCTAAATTTTTTCTTCCAACATGACAAGGCCTTTGGTCATTTTAGTAATTTTGTACAAAACTACTTAGATAATCACTTTCCTGGACGCTGGATTGGACAAGGAGGTATACAAAATTGGCGCCAAGGTCTCCGCACTTCAATCCTCTTGATTACTGTCTATAAGGGAAGCTAAAATGTTTAGTTTATGCTACAAAAGTTTAAACAAGAGAAGAATTATTAGTCCACATTGTCACATCTACCGATGTTATAAAAAATGATCAAAGATTACTCCAAAAACCACTCTAAAGAACCACACGTGTAATTCTCAAGCGAGCTAGTAAATGCATCAAAGTTTTTTAAAAATATTTTACATTGCATTGTTTTTTTTTCACATTTATAGCATTATAATAAATAATTTGTTTCATCATTGAAGTGCTGCTTTTAATATTTTTTTAAGTAATATCTCAGTAATGGTTAAGAATTGCACTTATGTTTAGATGTATTTTTTTGTTTATTTTGATCTTTTGAACACGTTCCTTCCTTGAGTATGGACGTTTCCTTGCCAATCACTTTGTATATTAGACTAATGTTTTAAATTTATAATAACTATATTTAATAATAATAATTTTCTGCCAAAGTTGGGGCTCGAACTTGCGACAAATTATGCGCCAAAATCCAAGTTAAGCGCTTCACCTAATTGAGCTATGATTTGCAAAAACCGTTTTTATTTTTCAAAAGTATTTTTAGACTATTATCTGAAAATGTAAAGATAATTTCAAAAAAATAAAATTTTGCATAAAAACAAAACCCAACCTTCAGCTGCGCCAATGTCATATTTTCAATGACTATGCGTAATAACTAACATTTTGCATGTTGACTCTATTACACTGATAGTACTAAAAATCTTTTATGTGTCTTATTTCTAAACGATTAATGTGATGCTATTTTAAATTCTTTGTCTGTTGTATGCAGATGATTTAAAAGTTTATTGAAGTATTAAATAGGTGAAAAAATATTTAATTACATTGCTCAACTTTATTTTTTATTGAAAAAGGTTAGGTTAGGTTAGGTTGAGCTCTGTTGGCTATCAAAACTCTGTCCAATACGTGGCTTTAATACTTGTACTGTTGAGCATTATAAATAAAAATTCAGTTGAATTGTAATCAAGGTTTCGAGCCAGTCACGCTATTGGTATTTTTTTTTTTTTTTATTTCAGTTAAGCATTAATGATATATTAATATGTAGTTTTAACCCTTTATTTCATACGGTTGCAAATTTGCAGATATATGACACTGTATTTTAAAAGTTTGATTTGAATGAGGCGTGGTTACGTGACATTGCATGTATGCAACATATCTTACTATTAAAATTTAGTATTATTTGTGTTCAAAAGATGTCGCACTTATTGAGATTAGGGGTTAAATTAAGCTTGACGTTTATAAATTATATAGGCATTGCAAATACATGCCAAATAAACCAAAATACTTTTGTAGTAAAATATTTGCATGGTTTTCTTGTTTTATAAAAGGCACATAAAAGGTATGTATAAATGTGTTTTTACACAAAAATTGAAATATTTTGTTTGTTAGATATTGTATAAACTGACATTAGAACTAAGTTGCAAATTTGCAACATTATGAACATAACGTATAAATATTATAATTTTTATAGAAAATGTCTTACTAAAAAAAAGTCCTAAAGAACCACTTACAGACCAAAAATTAACAGATATTTGAAAAGATTGGAATAGTGAGAGTGAGGATGATTTTGTCGATTTCTCAGATACCGATAGTATAACAGATCCAACTTTTGAACCCGCTTTTGAATCCGAAGGTAGTGATATTAAACTTTCATTTGAAAATAATTTGATAGAAAATGAAGAAGCCAATAGAGAGCAGCCAGAAGATCCAGTTGAAGAAATTACATCTAGAGCATCTACATCAAGTAAGAAAAAAGTCAAAGAAAATATTTAATGGCACAAAAAACATTTGATAATTGACGATGATGCTATAAGGTTCAAAGGTAATGCATATCTTCCAAATAACATTTTAGTCATAGATACGCCATATAATTTTTTCAAATACTTCTTTACTGACGAGCTGCTTACAATAATAGTAAACAAAACTAATTTATACATTGTTCAAAAAAATCCAAACCGTCCAGCTCATATAAACGCAAAAGATATAGAAAAATTTATGGGAATTTGTATATATATGTCTGTATCAAAACTGACAAGAAATCGTTGTTATTGGAGGTCGGGCATAGGCATTTTAAACATCAGAAATGCAATGAGTATAAATGAGTTTGAGCGAATGAAAAGCATAATTCATTTTAATGACAACAATAAAATGCTTGAAAAAGAAAACCCTCGTTATGACAATCTTTATAAAATTAGACCACTGTTGACTCATCTCAATCAACAATTTTCTACAATACCCATAAAGTCTAAATTATCTGTAGATAAACAAATTTGTTCCACAAAAACGAGGCATCACTCGAAGCAATACAACCTGATGAAACCTCATAAATGGGGTTTCAAGGTTTTTATGATGTGTGATACTTTTGGTTTTTCCTACTGCTTTGAGATTTATAGTGGTGCATCTAATCATTTTACCCAAGTAAATGCTGATGAATCAGATTTAGGTGCCAGTGCTAACGTTGTAGTTCGCTTAGCAAGAATAATACCAAGACATATAAACTACCAATTGTATTGTGACAACTATTATTCATCAATACCTTTGTTTTCATATTTGTCAAACCAAGGAATACATATGTTAGGAACTATACGACGAAATAGAATTCCATGTAATAAACTAACCAATGAAAAAAAAATCAAAAAAACTCCAAGAAGAACGGAAGAATTTGTTAGTAATATTGATGGCGTTGACCTCAGTGTTGTAGGTTGGAATGACAACAAAGTAGTAACATTGTTATCGTCTTGTTTTGGCAAATTGCCACATCATCCTGTCAACAGATATGATGACTGATTGACTGTCCTAACGTTATCCGGCAGTACAATATACATATGGGGGGTGTGGATATGCTTGACAGTCATGTTGGGCGTCACAAGATACGTATAAAATCTAAAAAATGGTACATGAGATTATTTTACCATTTGCTGGATGTTGCAGTAATCAATTCATGGCTCTTATCTAAAAGAACAAAAAGAAAAATAATCTTGCTAATGAGCTAACTTTATGGCAATATCGCTTGGAACTTGCAGAAACTTTGTGTCTTATTGATACTCAAGAAAGTAAATAACGAGGTAAAGCAAGTAATGAGATTGAGTTAGCAATAAATGCTAAACGATGTAAAGGGCCTGCAGTGTACGCTCCTCCTAAAAATGTCCGAATGGACCAAGTAGCACATTGGACTCAGTACGATGAAACAAGACAAAGATGCAAACTGCCATGTTGCAAAGGATATACGCATTTCAAATGTGAAAAATGTAGTGTTCATCTTTGTCTAACAAAGGATAAGAACTGTTTTTATAGATTTCATTTAAATTAATCTCTGTTTAGGTTTAGTTACATAATACATACATTTGCAACATACTGTATTTTTTTTGTAAGTTGTAATAAATTTTTTTTTCTTGAAAACTAATTTTATTTTGACTTTAGGTTCCTAAAAAATCATTAAAATAATTTTTAATTTTGATATTTTAAAAATCATGAAATGAAGGGTTAAAGGATTTAAAAGAGGAGAAATAAACTTATTATTATTACATCCATTAAAACGATCACTATTTTTTAGTTAAGTTATAGATAAGAATTGCAAAAAAAAATTACCAAATATAGAAATAAAATTACTTTTGAATACATTTTAATGCTATTTGCAATTATAATTTGACTAAGTAACAAAATATAATTTAAAAAACAAATTGATTATTAAAGTATTTGTTGAACGGGCAATAAAAGATGCTGTTTTTGTTATAATACTACAAACCAAATTAGCGGTCGGAATAGTCGTAAAGGTGGTCTTAAATTTATGAAGTAGCATACGTTTTCTCAGCATTAATATTATATTATAAGTGACATAACATTTCAGTAAAGAGTGGAAAATATAATTTTATAAAAAAATGTATAAAATAGTTTTGAAATTCAGTGTGCAAATATATAAACTTTTTAAATAACAATGCACTACTAATGAATACACTTCAAAGCATCTGCTTATTGAATGTTATATAATTATTTACAAAAAAAAAACATATCGTTTACCTTTACTTAAAAAGTTTTGATGATAACGTTAAACTTTTCTGCAGCACATAATTATAATTATATCTTTTACAAGTTTAATAAGATAAGCAACATAAAAACCTGTATGTAAACTATATATTAGATAAAAAATTATAAAGTATTTATTATTAAGTCTGCTTTACATTTTATAATCTCTATTTATTCCATTGTCTCTTTACAATAATTGTGTCGTTATGAAGAAATTGATATTTTTAAAATAATTGGAACAAACAAAACAAAACAAATAAAAAAAATAAAAAAATTTGAGTTGAAGAACTACTAACATGAAAAAAAGAACTATTCTACAAAATGTAATAATAATGTAGAAAGAGAAGTAAATAAACCGTGTGTGCCAACAGAAACTTACCATCAAATAAATTTTAATTGCGACCAAAAAATTAAGCTTATATTGATTCTGCCGTTTAACAATATGAAAAAAATGAACTTCTAAGCTAGAAAAAAAGTATTCTATAACTAGTATAATCAAACCAATTGCCAAATTTGAAAACATTGTAGAAAACATGAACATACTTATCATTGATTACACTAAAGATAATACTGTAATTATTTAAGGTAAATCTACAAATGCTATTAAAAGTTTCAGTATTGACCAAAAATACAAAAAAAATTAAAAATATTTTTAACTCAAATCAATAAAATTGTAATATCTACATCATATTAGGAACATCGATTTGTACTCAATCTTTTTATTTATGCAATAATAAAATTTATGATTTATAATGTGTAATGAATATTACAAATTAATTTCCTAATAACAAAATATATATCTAATGTATAATTTATATTTAATACTTACCTATAGTTTGTTTGCAATAAGCCTGCAGTAATAGTTTGTTATGGCAACAATGCTCTGGTTGGCTTAGAAGCCTGCCCAATTTACAATAGAATATCTACCAGATTAAAACAAAACTACTTGTAATTGAATAAAATTAGTTAACAATTTTTACTGTTTAATATTTATTGATTTTTTGCGTTATTGTACCTAGGTTAGCGCATTTGTAAATAATTATATGTATTTCAACTTTAAATTACAATTTTTTGTTGCTGACGTACAGTATAACCTCAACATGTTTACGTTAAACATGTTTAAAATGTTTTTAATAAATTTTAGTATTAAAAATGTCTATTATACATTTCTATTAAACATTATAATATTTAATTAAAAAGCAATAAACTATTATATTGTTTCTGCTTTAAAGTTTTTAAATAATTTAAAATCATTTTATTGTTTTATTATTATAATACCGACAAGGACATGTTGCAATTACAGTTGTGTGACACTGACTTTATAAACCACTCCTATCACTGCAGTATTAACGCAGACAAACTATAGTAGCAAATCTAAACATATTGGCAAAGTCGTAAACATAGTTTTATATAAAGTCAACTTAAAAACATTACCCAATAGTAATTTTATTAGAAACAGTAACATTATTTGCATTATTTTAGCATCATATAATAATTTCATCAACAAAAGGTCTAATAAGATAAAAAAGAAACAAGATGAAACAAATTAACTAATCGATATTAGCCATGAAACAACAGCGAATGAACTATCACAATTTTTTTTTAGACATTTTGACTTGAAGGTATTTAACTAAATTTTGATTATCAAGTTTTTTTAGACAGGATAAAAAACCATTTAATCAGCATGTAATTAAAAATATTATTATGTACATAAATGCACAAAGTTACATAACGCACAAATCAGAGTATAAAGTTAGTAGCAACTTTGAACCACTTGTTTTATAGTAATTGTATTATGTCTATCTGAAACACCAGTAACGAAAGATGTATTTGATGTAATATTAGATATTTTTAAATATAAAATGTGTAGTAAATTTTGTTAGCCAAGATGTTAAATTTAATAAACATGTCAGTTTATTTAATGTGAGCACAACTAATAAACAATAAAATTAGATAATAAGCTTAAAAACTGCTGCCAAATCAATGCAATACAGAAAGCAAAAAATATTAATAAATCAAATTTATCAAGTAATATATTGAACAGCCCAAATCACATATTTGAAAATCACAGCAATTGCTTAAATTATTTTTGTAATGCTTTGGGAGTTTGAGAAAAAAAAACTTGGTATCAGCATAAAAGTATTTTTCAAGATGTTTTGACGTGCGTGCATATACAGAATAACGCACAATTTACAAAGTTTGTTTCTGAATATAACCAACAAAAATGCCAAACGTTATAATGCAATACTTACTTTATATCAAACACGGTGCAAAGCAACTTTGTCTATTAATGCAAATCATGATTACTACGCATTAGTACACAAAGCCTAACTATAATCCAGTTAAAGTGATATAAAAATAAAATCAAAACATAAATTAACTTAAAGGATATTTAAAAAAAATAAAAGACAAAAATTGCATTGTCTGATAGTGATTACAGAGATGTTAAGTTAATAAAAAAAAAAAACTAGATGATACAAATCTATTTACTTTTAATATATTAATAACAGCTATGAAGGCGCTTTTAAAGTTTTAAACTATTTACTCCAAATCAATTCGTGTAATTTGCTGTATATCTACTATCAAATAATTTAGCGTCTAAAACTTCACGCTTACGCCATGTCTCACTAAGAAGTATAATGGGATATCCCTCAGAGATCACGGAACATTAAAAATCTATTAATTTTGTTTAAAGGCTTGTCGTTTTAATAGTAAAAAAATTGATACTTTTTTTGATTTAGTACATTTAGTTTGAAATAATTTCTAAATAAAGTTGGTTTAGGTCTACAACAAACAAAATTAATAGCTAGCTTTACAAGCTATATCGTAGAGTTAAAAGTTTTTTGACATATGATTTTTTAATTCCTAAGTTATAGAAACAAATATTTTTGTTTCTTATATGTTTAAAACATTTCACATTGTTGGTATTCAGAACATTTTGAACATAGTTTGTAAATGATTCAGCTGAAAAATCATAACGACATCTTTTAATGTAAGTATACTAACGCCTTTCAGCATATATAAATTTGTATTTGTTCCTTCTTTAAATGTTAAAAAAAACTTGTAGTAAGGCTTTTAGTTTGTGAGAGATTATCTAAATTAATAACTGTTGTGAGACTGTCTGTTCTGCTATAAAGTCATGTAACTGATAGTATTTTCTGTTTTTTTTAATATATATTTATATTAATAAAGTATGTGTGGTGAAAAACTTAGAAAGTGTTTTATTTTATTATTGTAAATTATTATTTTATGGCGCAATATGTGCAAATCTAAAGAAAACTGTTTGTTAGCCATAACTTGAGGGTTTATATTATTGGATCTCCAAATCTTGTAATGAAAATTCATCTTATTTTTTACAAAGCTTTTGTTAGATCTTGCCTTGATTTTGCTTCTAATTTTCTATTTTTTTGCAGTAAATTTAACTTAAAAGTTTTGGACAGAATTCAAAACAGGGCAATCAGAATCTGTATGGGAGCTATGAATTCGACTTCTATTAACTTCATGGAAGTAGAAGCCGGTATTATGCCACTGCAAATAAGAGGAAATCTACTTACCAAGAGATATATTGCCAACCTTTTTGGCATGGGTGGGGCATAAAATTTGATGTCTTGTCACAAGCATGTAACATTTTTGGCAGCTATCTTTTTTGACCAGCAGAAGGTTGTTTTCTTATAATTTTGGTTTTTATTGAAATTTCTCAATATGACCGCGTGATTAATAAAAGCTCCTTTTCCAAATTATTTGTATCTCCTAGCCAATCCCTATACATACAAGTTAGTCCGTGATTAATGCAGTGTTTAAGTCATTTTTATCTCAACGCTGGCCTAATTACATCACAATTTTTAATGACGGTTTAGTTTAACTTAACCCACGATCAGCCGCGTTTGGAGTATGGATTCCGTCATTAAAGTTGAAAGAAACAAAACAACTTTCTAACCTCTCATCTGTTTTTACCATTGAACTATAAGCTATTTATAGGGCTCTGTTCTTGATCTTGGTTGATAATTGAGATAAAATTATAATATTTTCTGACTTCCAAAGTTCCCTTGATGCTATATGTTCCTATGCATCTAGCATCAAAAGCAACATTTGGATCTTGCACATTAAGAACATGATCTTTAAATTACAAAACAAAGGTCTTGTAACTCAATTTTGTTGGGTGCCAAGCCACAAAGGCATACGTAGCAATAAACAGGCAGATTATGTAGGGGGACTGGGACATGAGAGGTAGTGTAATGATATCACTATCAATTACACCAACCTCTATGCCAGTTTTGTGCAAGACAGCTTAAATTCTTGGCAACAGCAACTCAATATCATCAGTCAAAGCAAAGAAACTACTTACTTCAATCAGATAAATCAGCAACCAAAAGCCTTGGTTTAAGAAATTTTTATTTTACTCTAAAATAGATGTATGATTTTGAGTCGACTTATATTTGGACATTTGCAATGCCCTTGGCATCTATTCAAAATCGATATTGTGGATAACTCACTCTGCGTCTGTGGTGAAGTAGGTACTACCGATCAGTTATTTTTTGAATGTTCTCGATTCACTAATGCTCAATCTATTCTATGGCAAAACCATATCTTAACGGACATTCACTTACCGACGAGTATGGCTCTACTCATTTCTTCTAAAATCGTCAAAATATACTGTTGTATACTTTAGTACATAAAACACACTAATATAGTTCTGTAATATTTTACGTTTATCCTTGTCACTTATCCTAAAATTTAATAACTATTAACTCATCCCGACCGAGGCTCCTCTCATGTGTTGTGACAGAGTCGCTGAAGCTCCAACTTAAGAAAAGTACTCATCCTATGTTTTTTCTTTCCTTGGTATTAATGTATAATAATAATTATTATTATTATATTCATGTTTTCAAAAAATACATTTTTTACATATGTCAAACTTAATAGTAATAGTTGAATAAAATAAGTTACAAATAAAAAGTACTTGTAAATGTAGTCACTGGCCTTTGCACATGTACGTAATTGTATATGTGGCAGTAACCAGTGATAATTATTTTCTTAGTGTATAGTAAAGACAATTTTGACAACAGTGTACGGAAACGTGAAGCAACTTACAAGCTAAGATAAGTGAAAGCTCACTCACAATAGAGCTGTCACTCCTGAGTTTAACAACAACAGCAATGCCACATGCTATACAGCCCGTGAAACAATTCAATTACTGCATGAGATATTTCCTGATCGTCTACTTTCTTGTTTTGGAGATCAGAATTGACCCTCTAGATCGTGTGATTTGACACCATTAGATTTCTTTTTATGAAGTTATTTGAAGTCAAAAGGTTATGTCAACAAGCCCAACAACCACCCGTGCATTACACAAGAAAATTAAACGGTGCATCAACAACATTTAGTCACATTTATGCAGAACGGTCATGAAAATTTCGACACAAATGTATGTGCCAGCAAAGCCGTGGAAGTCATTTGCCCGATGTGTAATTCCATAAATAACCTTATCCTAAAAACTTTATATTCAATAAAAAATAACAATCTAAAGACTAAAATCAGTGATTTTTATTTAATTCAAATCTTGTGTTAATTTTGGGACACCCTTTATTTACTTTAACGTTTAACATTAACCACAATATTTTTGGCTAGTTTATAGCTAATCAAGCACGGTGGTTATTTTAATAGAAATTTTACATTTTACTAAAATAACCAGCAACATAAACTCTAATAAAAGTAAATAAAACAACCAGACCATGGATGTTTTGTTTACTTTGATTGTGTTTTTTATACATTAACCATGTATCATGACTAGTTATAAACTAGCTAGTTAGTTTATAAAATAACCAACAACTGTGTTTATTTTAATAAAAACTTTACTTTCTACTAATATAACAATCCTGATGGTTAGTTTATATACAATTCAAGTAGTTTATAACTACTGAGATGTCATAATATATAAAAATAGCATGCGTTTGCCCATAGTTGTCATGAAAGGCATAACATAATTTTTGAGAACCTCCAAAATGTATCTGTAAGCTGTCAGAGAAGAGACCAGCTCTGTGCGTGTTTTGGTAGAAATTTCTGCCCAAACCATAACCAACCCTCCGCCAAATGAAAATTGCTCATCAATACGAATTGAAGCGTATCTTTCTCTGCGTCTTCTCCACACTTTTCGACGTCCATCTAATTATATGCCCGGTAATTTTGGGCAAATATCGGCATTGTAAAGATAGACCTGTAGCCATCTTTCTACAAAACAATCCAACAGCAGCCCAAAGTTTTCTCCTAACAGTTCATTCACTAACATTTACATCTCTAACTTCATGAAATTGATTTCGTAGATAAACTGCAGAAGCTGTTCTATTTTACAAACTTGTGAACACCAAAAAACGGTAATCTCTGTTTGTGGTGACTTAAAATTTGCCCAAATTCTGATCTTCTGGTTATCAGGCCAGTATTCAAGTAACGCTGATACACCTTTTGTACAGCACAAAGGCTTTTACCAACAATCCTTGCAGTTTCACGTTTTTCTTGTCCATCTTTAATCAACGCTATAATTTTTGCTACAACAATTGGTTTTAAACGCATTATGACCTATTAAGTTTAGTACACCGTGTGAATGACAAATTTTGCTAAGCAAAATCAACACTAAGTAAAAAAACTACAACAAAATGGTTTTTAATTAGAGCAAAATGGATGCTGTTTCATATAAGCCTGTAACACGGTGGTAATAACTGACAGATAGATAACATTTGTCAGAAAAAGAACTATTAAAAGCTTACTTTTAGTTACAATTTGCAAACATAAAGTTAAAACAAAAAAGTCCAAAAATAAGAAATAATTTTAAAATTACCTCTATGTTTTGGTCGTCAGTGTATATAAAGTTATTATTATAGTGCATTTATTAATGAAAACGCCATGTTTTAAAACAAATGAAAAAATTTTAACAGTTACACAAAAGAAACATTAAGTTTGATTAACTTCTAAGTTTTTATTATTTTAAATTTAATATTATTAGCTAAACCATTATCATCATATATTTTTATTTTAATAATTTTATGTTTATAAACTTATTTTGATATTTTGAATTTAGTTTTAATAAATTGCAATTTTTATTTGGAACTTGTATTCTTTCCAAAGTATGATGTAATGTTCTATATTTGCTTGTAGACGCATAAATGTTATTGTATTTAATTTATTTGAGGTTGTGTTTATTATGTACACAACCAAACCTCACATTTTTAATAACTAATAATGGCTTAACACCCGAAACCGGTTTTAATAAAAACTTAAAAGTCATACATATGTATTTCACTAGTTATAAACATAACTTCAAAACTCAGCAAGTCAGAACATAGGAAAAACAAGCTGTGTGAAGACGTCTCACTGTTTAGCAGTGTAATGTGTATATATGGAAGTTTCTTTAGGAAAAAACCATAAATGGGCCTTACGGTCTAAAACAAAAACACTTTTCACTTTTTGATCTGTTTTTGAACCAGCCATATACAACCACGGAGAGTCTGGGTATTTGTCAAATTTAAGAAACTTGTTTCTCAAGACGTCGGGGCAAGTTTTTTGTTTGTTCTATGAGGTCAGATCAAGACGAGCTTTTACTTCTGGCATCAGCCAAGGTAAAAACTTGCCAAATCCAACCTAGAATTTCATAGTTAAGATATTAAAACTTCTGAGTCTGTATTTGCGTTTGTACATTTTGATAACGCTAAATATAAATCAATTGTTGTGACTTTTTTGCTTGTTTGTTAAAAATGCTGTCGTAGCGTACCTAATATGTACAAAAAAATGTATTTAGCATGAGCTCTACAACTGTCTTAACGCGCTTGATTTTAAAATCTTGCATAACAAGAGGGGGTGCCGATAAACACGCACAAAATTTTTGTTGTGGAAAATTAAAAACCTTTTGTTTTTGCTTCGCTGTTAACTTTGTCTAAAGTGAGGTAATCTGGATTTGACGTCTTATGACGGTTATTTTCCGCTATGTAAATTATGAGTCGAGGCATGGACGTTAACAGAAGCAACTCTTAAGAAGTTAGAAGCATTTGAAATGTGGTGCTATAGACGCATGCTTCGTATCAGCTGGGTGGATAGAGTCCGCAACGATACAGTGATGAATAGGATGAACAAAGAGGTAGAACTTGTCAAGACCATCAAGACCAGAAAACTCTCCTACTTCGCCCATGTAATGCTACACCCCGACACATACAATACCCTACATCTTATCATTCAAGGGAAGATAAATGGAAAGCGTAGCGCAGGAAGACGCAGAACATCGTGGCTGAAGAACCTGAGGCAATGGTTCGGCCAAACCACAGAATCACTGTTCCGATCAGCAGTGAATAAGATAATGATAGCCAACATGAAAGCCAACGTTCGCTAAGCGGATATGGCACGCAAAGAAGGAAGAAATTATGAAATCGTCAAAGTAGAGGCATTTATGTACAAGTGTAATTATTAAAACTGCAATATTATTTAACACTATCGTAAAAAAATGACTGTAGTTGTCAACTCTTTAGAGTCTTTGAGTTAGTGGTTCTTACGTTTATTTTAAGTTTGCAATCTTGCATAAAAGATTAAAAAAATAAATATACGGTTTCTCCATGCGTAAAGTTTCTATAACGCCAAGTCATGCTATATGCCTTCTCAACAATATTATGGTTTTGTGCACTACACCAGATAGTCGTTAATCATTTTTTCCAAAATTTTATTTAGGCAACAGGTTATCAAGATTGGTCTGTAACTGTTGACGTAGTTTGGATCTCTGCCCAGATTTAGCAACGGCATGATAATGACCTTTCTCCAATAGATTGTAAATGTTTCAAAACCGCTCTATCATGCCAGAGAGAAGATGCTGGATAACCCAATAAAGCCCGTTGTTTAGTCCTAGTACAAAAAAGTCTCTATGTTATTGATAACCGTTTCCAACTTTGATAAAAGAGAAAAAGTTGTATGACAAAATCTCCGGAGAATATAAATCTAACGGAGTTTCAAATTGTTTATTTTACGCAAAAATTCTGTACTATAAGTTTGAAAACTACTAGCAAACGCAAATTGAATTGGCAATGCGTCTTCAATTTTGTGACTTAGCGTTTATAGAAGCTATGACATAAATTTTTGTATACTATTCAAAGTCCAACCAAACTCTGGAAAATACAAGTTAAAAATTGTTGTTTTTATTGAAACGGTATTGTGATGGCCTAGAATTTAGTTCTGAAAGTCGTTTCATTAAGCAGTAATTTTTTTCTAAAAACTAACAAATTCTCCAAAAACCCGGCAAAATGTCATTTCTCCTGCAAATAAAACCTCAAAAGTTGTCATTTTAAACTTACAACGACTGCGTTTGCAACCGTTAAAATTTTATTGTTTTATCGTTTTCATAATTATAAACAATTGATAAATAAATAAAACAAATATAAAATGTTTGAGCATAGACAAGATAGAAAATAAATTTTTAAAACTAATATTACAGATAATATTGGAGTTGTAAAGTACTCCGATGCCAAAACTATAAAATAAATAGAACTTAAAACATATTACATCTGAGATTGAAAATTTGGCAGAATCTTAAAATGAATGAAACAATGCAAATACACAAATGACACCATAGTAAAAACAACATTTAATAATAAACTTTAATTTAAGATTTAGTGCTAAAACCAAGTTCAGGTTTGATGAGCTTGAGGTTGATTTGAGTGTGTGTAGAAGTTTTTCCTTATGTTTTAAGTTAACAAGACTAACGTTTTTTTCAACAGTTATTGCCACAAAAAATTTAGCAAATGCAAGTTAGATTTAGTGAACAAGATTTGCTGTATTTTTGTTGCAGGAGGCTGAGTGTCCGCTCACTACTGCAACAAAACAAAACAAAAAATTGTTAAATTGTTTCCGGCTATTAATGTAAAGATTTATTAAATTTGCGTCTTTCAAAATACATTAGTTTATTTTTTGTTATTATTTCTTTGATAGCAAATTTGTTTTTACGTGAACTTGCGGAGTTTTTTTAAATTTTTGCAAATTCTCGTAACAGAACAATTATCCATGCTTTACCCGGGATTCGAACCTAGGACCTTCAGTACCGTAACTAGCCTCGCAACCGTTGCGCCATCAAGGTCGACGACTGCAAGACTATAAAAGCTAAAAGGCTCTTTTCACGTTGGTAGAAAGCTGTAGACAGTTAAATTTTCTTCCATGTTAGAGATGCAACAAACATTGATTACCCCTTAACTACTTATTTTTTTTACAGTTTTATCTAACTTGCAGTTTAAAAAGTTTTTTTAATAAACAATCTTCTTACATGAGTTTAACGTCTTATATTGAAACTATCACGTTTATATCTGCAATACATTACGTACAAAAAAACCATCTTTGACCTTTTCTACTGATTATAAAGGAGTTAACTTTGTCAAAGACGCCTTCCTCTCTACTGACCAAAATAAACCGAGACAAAATAGTTTGCCTGACTTCTTTCTGTTTGCATAGAAGAAGTTGATAAGTTCGATTTGTTGTCGGATAGCAATTGGATAGCTATATCCATTGGCAAAACTTAATCAGTTGCACTTTCAATCAGTTAGTCCCACCGCTATTGTTTTACAACTGTATTTGACATACACGTTCAGATTATGAAGCTTTTGTCACAATTAGTTATCCGCATCGCAACTAACAGAAATTGCTTTGTAAAACCGTTGAGTGAGGGAATATTAATATTCCCTCACTCAACGGTAAAACTGTAACACATTATAATAGCATTATACATTAAATAGAAACACAGTTTTTAATCAATCATTTTGATAATTTATTTCTGTCTACATGGTGTTATTTACTTCCGACAAAAACAAACGTTTTTTTTTTATTGTATTATTTATTGTAACTGGACACCCCTTTATTACTATATAAAGCAAAACATGCAAATCAGAAATATAGTGCTAATTCTATTTTAAAACAAATAGACATAGGGTTATTTTCCTTCGAGGCACAGATATATAAAAAAACATTTGAAAAATTTTTATTTTAAATTTTCAAAAAAACTGTATAAGAAAGTTGTTGCAAAGAATTTTTATTTAAAAACTTTAGCGCAATATAATTAGACAAAAAATTAAAATGTTGTTTTCAGTAATTACCTATAAAACGCTAAACATTTTTTTTCACTGCCAGGTTTTATTACACTTGAATTAAGTTTCTTTATTGTGCATTTTACAAATATTTTACATTGCCCCAAAAGTTTTACAACTTGTTTGATAGTTTATAAATCAAACCTTGTACTATTAGCTGCTACGCCAACGCTCTATAACTGAGCTATCATCTGAAGCCAGTGTGTTTTTAGTATTTTCTAGAAAATCCGGTATATATTTGAGTTTATTTGTTTAGAACGGTTAGTTATAAACTAACTCTTAGTAAGTAAATTTTGTAATGCTTTTTTGTAACTTTTGCGGCTTGTTTATCTGCAGTTACTTTGATTTTTAAATTCCATAATCATCTGCAATTGTACAATTCTAATTTTATTGCTTTTCTACTTGCTATTAAATAAATAAGTTCTAGAATATGACTGTAAAATATATAATTTAAAAATTAAATGTTAACCAAATCAATAAATTATACTGTTCTCTAATTATCATATTATATTATATTATACTAAATTAATTGCTTTGTAATAATTACTGAAAGTTAATTTATAGAAATAACAAACATCGTAATATAACAAACTCGGCATTAACAGCCTTCTTAAGCTAATATGCCAAAAATATAAACTAACTCCGAACGATTATAGTTAGGAAACAAAGCGTACTATAACTATGTTTTATAAAATAGGCCCGTTAGTCTATAGCGTAATACTAAAAGTATTAATAATAAGTGATTTTTTTAACATTTCCTAAATAATAATTAAATTTTAATACTAAATATTATTGTCATTGACTTTTTAGTTTATTAAATTGATCTTTTTGGTAATATACAATCGGTAGTGAATGCGTCATTTGTTAAAAAGTTACGTACTATAGTTCAATTTTAACAAATTGGCTACAACTATTAATAAAGTAGGTTGTAGCTTAGATTAAATTGAGATCAATTGGTATTATTTATGGAAGAACATAAAATATTATGTACGATAAAAGACAGTAAGATCCTTGGCTACAAGCGTAAATGAAACAGAATATTGAAAACTTATGCTCGCTTTGAAGTATCTATTTACAAATTGATTCATATGTTATGAGATTATAAAAAAAATAAAAATATATAACTTAAAATTGAACCCGCATTACAGAATCAAATATTTTGTTTATATTTTTAAACAGACAAATACACATGTCTTTAAGAATTGCAGTAGTATAAATTATAAGAAAATTTACTTCCAATGAATAACAAAAATAATCTATCTATAATTTCAGTTTTCTTTTAAATTTCCTTTATCTTTATTTAATTTCCCCAGACACCGTTGTTTAAAGTTCTTAAAACTTTCATCAGTGGTTCTAGTAAATACAGCAGGTTTCATAATAATTCAAGATTGTAAATTTGAAAAACTTATATTCTACAATGTTTAATTATTTACTTTATTAAAAACCAAAACTTCTTTGTCATGTAAATTTGTTAAATATATAAGCATTTATTTTTTAATTTTATATAAATTATTTTTTTATTAAGTTTAAACTAATTAATTCATGTTTTTTAATAAATAAAAATATATATATTTTTTTAATAATAGATATTTATGCACCAAGTGCATTACAATTATAATAATAGACGTCACCAATGAGCATTATTATCTAGTAATGTTTGTCATACATACGAATATACAGAGTGGCTCATAGATTGTGTTATAATTTTAACTATTAATAACTTTCTCAATTTTTATTTTTTATTACAAAACTGTCTAGTGCATTTGTAATGGCACTTTTAAAGATAGACGGTTCTATAACTCAAAATTTGTTATAAATATACAAGGTGTTTTAAAACATGTATCGGAAAATAAAGGGTAGAATTTCTTGTCTAATTATAAAAAAAAGTTCCTATTAACATGGTTCTGCAAACGCACCGCTTTTGAGATACAGGGTGTAAAAAAAATATATTTTTTTTTATTTCGACAATATCTCAAGAACGAAAAGAAAAAATAGCAACATGATCACAAAACCTTTATTTCACAAAACAAAGCAATAACATAAAAAACAAGAAAAATCATTAACGAAAAATGTTTGTTGATGATGGCCTTCCATTATGGATCCATGATTCCATGTGAATTTTTGTTGGCCCATACATGATTATTATAAAAGTTCATAATTGCATTGCAAGAAAAAAATGCTTTGTCCGTAAATAAAACTTGTTCTAAGAATCGAGACCAATCTTTGCGGAAAATTTGCTGGTAAAAGGGTTTGTATTTGCTATATGTGATAAGGATATAACATCTGGCTTTTTATTATCATCCACACTGTAACGTGACTAAGGTTTAGGTTTAAAGCTATTTTTCTAGTGCTAGTTGATGGATTGTCTTCGATTTCTTAAAGAACATCTTTTTCAATTTGCGGAGGTAGCAGGCGAGGTCTCCCATTTCCTGCATCTCTTTTATGTACACTTCCAGTTTGATTTAGACGTTTGTGAGTACAAATGAATGTTCTTTTATTTGATACCTGTCGGTTTGGAAACCTTTCTTGATCAATTCGATGAGCTTTTGCTGCATTTCCATCGGCAACGCCATAAACAAAAAGCATATTGCACATCTTGCTATCACTAAAGTTATTCATTTTGCTATCACCACGCAAACAAAATACTAAAAATGAGCAAATTAATTGGGTAACAAAGATAATAAGTTCCCGCTATATTGACTCTTTTTGAAAAAAGGTTATTAAACAACTAAACGACAATTGTCAATAACTGAAATGCATAAAACAAATGCATAAACGCTGACCACTAGATCAAAAACAAATGTTTTTATCAACAACAAAACATGTTGCTACTTTTTTTATGTTTTACATCATTAAATGCCGTATTTCTCTAAAACGGTTTACGTTAGAGCTTTTGACTAGAAGTACTTTTTTTGTGTAGAAAATATTAGTGGTTTACAATGTGCTTTCAAAATGCCAATTTCCCAAGTGTCATAGAAATTAGAGCCATAAAAACCTTACGCAATTTTAAAATCTCCGTCAATAGCCCATGAAAAAAATTAAATAAGCGTTTAAAAAGTAGCTAATATTAATGCTAAGATGTGTACATAGCTGAGTTTTGTATCTCAAACGGTTCCTGATATCATATAAAAATTTAAAAAAAATAATTTTTTTTACACCCTGTATCTTGAAAACGGTGCGTTTACAGAACCATGTTAATGGGAACTTTTTTTCTTTTGATTAGCCAACCAATCCCACGCTATATTTTCCAACACATGTTTTGAAACATCATGCAAATCTTTAACTGGAAAATTCATAAAAACTCTTCATTTCAAGTATCAAAGCCAGTTAAAGACTACGTTGCTGAAAATAATAAGTTGCCACAGTAGATTTCAACGACAAGTCTTAAAAAAATGTAGACTAATAATTTTTTCTGTTATATTTTTGCATTAAATAATACACTTTAGTGAGTAAAATTATTGCTGTTAAGTAATTTATGAGTTTTTGGCTGCTCATATTCTGCTATTTTGTTTATTAATAAATCTATTAAGTTGAAAATGAAATTTGTTGCTTGATTAGGTCGTAAACTAAATGTTTGTCAGCAGCAAGTTGTTGAAAACCTTCATAATTAAAGCAAACTGTTTCTTCTATCTTATCAAGAACATTATATAAATGGGTGAAATTAATATGTTAGTTTTGCATGTGCTACTTTAATGTATGTTTCAATTGCGATACTTTTTTGATACAAAGCTTTAATTTTGTCTACTAATTGATATCTTTCCGCAGTTTTTTTAGTTTTATTTGCTGCTACTGATTGTAATGAAAATTAGAATTTGATAAAATTTAGTATTAACAAAACTAAAATAAAAAGATTATTAAAAAAAAACTTATTTTGTTTTTGGGATATAATTCCTTTACCATTAGTACCGCATGCTAATTACAGGTAATCTCTGAGTCATTTTCTTTCCAGTCACTTTATTAACTCTCTCCCTGTTTTCAGTTTAGATAGATATTATTATGTTTTTGCTCATTTCCAAAAACAGAAATCTGAAAACTTGGTAGTTGATAGGCTAATACGCATGTGCTTATTCAGGCCAATGTGTCCGGTTATTAGTCCTGTAAGTCTTTTTAATTTGATTTAACTTATATGTGATACTTTTTTGTACTTTGTGATAGTCTAGTTAAGAATAACTTTGTATGTTTTTAAATGATTTTTTTCGGTTTCGTATAAGATCCTTAAAGCCAGTTTATATTCGATATGTCACTGTTTTTTGTAAACTAATCTGCTGTAAAATTTGCTTATATAACCTTCCAGACTAGGTGTACTCTGTAATTTATTGCCAATGTTTTCAGACTGCTTATATAAGTTATATTCAGTTATAACTTGTAAAAATTAAAAAAAAAATATTTTTTAAAGACCTGTAAAAAAAAACTTTTTAAAAAGTATTGGTCTTACATCTCTAAACTGTCATGTAAATTATTATTAAAATTTCTAGCAAACCTTGCAATACAAACAAATATTTGTTAAAATGTCAATATGTTTTGTATTTCTTTTAAACAATGTTCATAAAAATATTTATAAAAAAATGTTCTTAGTCAATTAGATCATAAGTTTGCAAAAAAGGGTAAACAAAATGTTGAATTAGTGTAACCAAAAAGAAATTTTTCCTAAAACGCAATCTATATGTCCGTTTTTTTTTTAATTCTCTTGAAATAAGCCGGCAAATTAGTAACATTACAGAAAATTCAAGAAAAATCTTTTAAAAAAAACCCATTATTAGCAACTATGTGTTATTTTACACTAAGGCAAGCAAATTCAGTTTTTTTTAGTTTTTGCAATCAATCGTACTATGTTTCAGGAGTATCATATTCAAATTTTAAGTCTCCAGGTGTAGCGAAATCAAAGATATTAAATTTTGTGTTTTACGGAAAATTTCTTATAAGATACACCGTTTTAAATATAATTTTTGCTTATTTACAGCACAAAAACTGAAAGAAAACAAAATATTCCTAAAAAACGAAAATGGCCGTTGTCATATACATATGCAAATTTTTGTGGAATTACACAAAATCAATTTAAATTTTTACAAAAAAATTTGAGAAAAAGTATTTCTTGTCAAAACTAAAAAAAAAATTCAAATATATCTGTGAAACTTTACTACCTACCAAAAGTAAAAAAACACCAAAAACCCGTAGCTCAATTTTTATCAAAATTTTAGTTAATATGTAGTAAGTCAGAGTAAAAAATCATGATAAGTTTTTGATCAATTTAATTATGTTATGTTTTTAGATTAACTGTGCAGTGACATTACAATTGTATAGTTTAAAATAGTTAATTTGTTTCTTAATTAAATAAAATTATGTTCCAAGTTTGTAGGCGTGCCGTTTTTCAACAATTAATACCAAACGCTGAGATCTATGGGGTTAAAAAAAAAAGGTTTGTTAATTTGTAATATTTTACAACAAATTGGCACAACTGTTGGTATAATAGCTTCATGTTAGCGTAGATAAATAGAAGAACTAAAACAACGGCAAAAATTACAATCTAGACGCTTTAAAAACACTACAAAACGTAAAAATTGAGTTCTTTGGCTTGTCGCTCTCTTGCACTGATTTTCAACAACTACAGCAATTAGAAATGTATGTAATATTCACTGGAGAGCAAAAAAAAAGAAGTCACTTTAAAATTATTAATTTTTTGTTTTAATCTTATGTTAGCAAACTGTAAACAATTGTACTGTATTTTGCACATTAAATTAAAAATTCAATGTTGAATAGTAAGAAATATTTATTGACTATTTAGGACTAATATAAAACACAAAATATGAAAAAAAACTTATCACTAATAACAAATATTACCCTCTCTTGCATTAATAACAGCTTGAAGTCGAAGAGGAACACTTTGAATTAAATTAAATATCACATTTTGGTTAATTTTATTTTATTCTTGCAATAGCACCTGTCTAACAAGTGTATGTTTTCGGATACGACGTCCCTGTTGGTTATTGCAACATCTAATTAATTATTTTTATATATAAGCACAAAAATGTAAACCGTGCCTTAAAATGTATTTTGTCATTTGAGTAATAATAAATTAATATAAAATTGTTAAACACATAAAACGTATTTTTGTTTGACTATTCAGTAAAGTCCAATTCATCTGACTTAACCAACAAGTTATGGGCCCAAGACGATAGCCATTGTAATAAAATAAAGACGTGCACGAGTATACCAAAACATCATGGCAGATTTAGCAATGAAAGTGCATATAATAAAATTAAATAATGATAACTATAGAGTTTGGAAATATAAACTCAAACTTATTAATCAAAGAAGACTTATAGACAGTTATCGAAAATATTGTACCTGCTTCGACTGACGCAAATGCATTAGCAGCATAAAATAAAAAATATGGTAAAGCACGAACATGTATTGGTTTATTTGTTGATGACAATCAAATCATTCATATAAGAAATCATACGACAGCCAAAGCATTGTCAAAACGAAAAGTCAACTTTATCTTATAAAGTTTGATATTTAAGGCGGCTATGTCGGCTGATATTATCTGAATGTAGAAATATGCAAACACATTTAAATGCAATGGATGAGTGTATGGATGAATTAACAACTTTAGGTAAACCAATAGCTAAAGCTCTTTCTGTTGCGTTATATTTGTCTACCTTACCAGAAATTTATGACGTATTAATTACAGCACTAGTCACGTCCAGAAGCTGATTTAACTAAATCACTGGTGAAAAACAAACTAATTGAAGAATATCAACAATATAACAAAAACCAGAGAAAGTAAAAAAAGTGTTCTTGAAGTGAAAGTTTTTTGTAATAAAAAAGGTCACATTAAAAATAATTGTCAAACATTTGCTGCATGGGAAAAAAAAAAACTTTAAAAACATGAGCCAAATCAAGCTAATGCAGTACAAATAAATGCAAATGACAATGAACCGTTTGTATGCATAATGGTAAATAAAAGTAAATCAAATAATATAGAATGGTGTGTAGACTCTGGTGCATCTGATCAACGATGAAACACTATTCAAACATTTATTAACTAATTCAAATTTAGAAACAGTTACATTAGCAGATAGAAAACTACTTCCAATTGACGGACATGGACTGGTAGAAATAAAATCTGGCAAAAACAAATTATCAATTTTTATGAAGGACGTTAGGTTAGCAAATTTGCAAAAAATGACTGTACCGTAATATTCAAAGGTGAAACTGCCATATAATCAAGAATAAAATTACTATAATAAAAGCAAAGTGCAATTCTTGTGTATAAAATAACGCCGCGGCATACTGCCTTACAACCGACAAACACAATTCATTTTAAATGCATACATGAATGACATAAGGTACACCGTAATTTAATCAATATTCGAAAAATGACTGAACTGTCAACTAATATGAAAATAATTTATCTAAATTGTAATCACGATGATGTTTGTGAGACATGTATCCAATGCAAGAAAACTCGAGATCCTTTTCCTAAAAAGTCAATAAATAAATACTAATAAATTAGATTTAATCCACACAGATGTATGCAGATCAATTGAGCCACAGACGCCGAGAGATAATTGTTATATTTTAACTCTCATTAATAATTATAGTCGTTATTCGCATATCTATCTACTGAAGAAAAAATCTGATGCCTATGAAAGTACGGTTAATATCATAGAAATGATAAAGACTCAACACGGTAAAATTCAAAAAGCAATTAGATTTGATCGAGGTTTCTCCACCTCGATCAAACATAGATGAACAACTACAAAGTTTTTTTTAAAATCAAACGGTATCAAAACTTAGTTAACCGTACCAAAAACTCTACAGCAAAATGGCATAGCTAAACGTAAAAATTGCACACTAATCAAAATGACAAAGTGTATGTTATCAAGTTCAGGTCTTTATAATCAATTTTGGGGTGAAGCAATAAGCACAGCAAATCACATTATGAATTGTTTATCTACTAAAAATGTAAAATTGACTCTATATAAAGTATGGCACAATAAACAACCAAATTTAAAGTATTTGGATCACCTGTGTATGCGTACATTCATAAAGATTAACGCAAAAAGTTAGATAATACTGCTGAAAAATTATTATTTGTTGGATATGAATTTGGTACAAAAAGTTATAGACTTTTGGATGTTGACACACAAAATCAAAATTAATCGTAATGTCAAACTCATCAAAACAGAAGTTAATAAACAATCAGTAACATCTGAAGTACAAAACGAAATAGATGATAAAAATTAAATAATTCTAACATCATTTGATGCAGTTTCAGAAAAAGCCAAAATTGTTGAAAAACAACAAACTGTTCGACGTTCAAACAGATTGAATAAAGGCATACCGCCAAATCGTTTGATTATGGAAACGTATAAAGTGAGACATAATATTAATCAAGATCCTATTACATATGATAAAGCTATAAACGGGCCAGATTCTGTTAACTGGAAAATAGCTATGGATAAAAAAATTCAGTCTTTAAGTAAATGTGGTACTTGAAAATTAACAAAATTGCCTACTACCAGTGCAATTGGATGCAAATAAATATACAAAACAAAAACTGACTAAGAAAGAAACATAATCAAATATAAAGCACTTCTAGTTGCCCAAGGATATTCCCAAAAAAATGGTCGTGATTACGATAAAGTTTTTGCACTTGTGATAAATCCAACAGCACTAAAAAATATTTTGACTGTGCCCAGTAAACACAAGTTTAGATAATATAAGTTTATTACACGTATATATGGTGTAAAAAGCGTATATGGTATATGTGTATACGTATAATATACATTTCTTGTACACGTAAGATATGAATATCTGTATATTATACGTTAATATTTTCCTTTTTTTCTACCGTTGATTAATATACGTATATTATCCATTAGAATACTTGTATAAATAACCTGCATAATATATCTACGTATATTTAACGTTTACTATTTCTGGGTTTAGTTTGCCGATCAATGTTGTCTTAGATATTCGTTCGTCCGAGGCTACCCGAGCGCGTGAATATAGTTTGCAAAGTGTATGTTGAGATGCATGATTCATCTTTTTTTTTTAAATTTTTTATCAACCATAATGTGCACTTGCTATTAGTTGCAATATCCGATACAGTCTTAAGTTGTTTGTTGTTACACAACAGTGCTGAAGTGTTGTTTAATTGAACTGGAAGCGCAGGTTTAGGAGTACTAATATGAAATATCTAATTTGTGCTAAGTCTGAAAATATGCAATGACATTTTTGTTTCAAATAATTTGTTTTTATAGCCATTACAGTAACATTAATATCAATTCATCGATTTTTTAATTTTTTTAAATTTAAATTTAATATTATTAATTGCTATTGTTATATATAGTATTATAAATACAAATAGCAAACTAGTCAAGTTATTTAAAATAAAGGTTACCATATGTGTGTCATATGAGGTTGTGGAAATACACACAGTATATTTTTCAGATGTCACCAAAAGACTGGTTGAAAAATCAAAATGAGTCTTTAATTTAATTGTAATGTTCTTAAATATCTATGTTAAATATCATAATGTTTTATTTATTTAGATGTAATACTTTGTATTTTATCTTAAAATGATATACATATTTTACATTATTATATATCCGAGAAAGTAGGCAGTACGGCAGAGAGGGCATGTACAAATACCAGCGTTAACAAAAGTTAAGCAACGTCCGCTCCGGTCACGACTTGGAGGGGTGACCCAATTCTTCACAATATAAGTCCGTTATCTCGTATAGGCATCCAAACATACACATGTCTTCTCGCCGAATAAAGTTTAACCTATAATACACGTGTATTTCAATTGAAAAAATTACAAATATATTTATTATATTTTAACGCATTTTTTACGTTGATAGTACGTGTAATTTACACGTTTAAAATACATATAACCTATACGTATATTACACACTAAATATACGAGATATATCCGTTTAGTTGCCGGACATTTTTCCGAATAATATACTTAACAAATAAACAAATATTACACTTAGGTGTAATACCAAAAATAAACGTATCTTAAACGTAACTGTGTTTACTGGGTGGTTGAAAAACGAAAAATTACCGTTTGACATTTTGATATCCAAACAGCGTATTTGAATGGCAACTTATCACATGAAGTTTACATGAAGCAGCCAAAAAGTTAAAAGGCTAGTAAATAGAATAAAAAGTTTGACAAGATCATAAAACAAAACGATTATATACAGAGTAATAATGATCCATGTCTATACTCAAAACAAACAGATAGACATATAGTATATATTTTGAATCATGTTGATGACATTGTTGCATGTGCAACTGATTCAAAAATGATTAAAATTTTTGAATCATTAATGAATACCAAATTAATCATTAAAAATCTTGGTAATTTGAAATATTATCTTTGTCTACATATTAGTCGTGATGACAAAGGTATATTTTACATTATTCAAGAAAAATACATTATGAATAAACTATCAAAATTTAATTTGACTGATGTAAAGGATTCAGTGACTCCAATAAACCCAGGTTATATGAGTCAAGAATGAATCAAGATTTATTTAAATCGCAAGAGATATACAAGTGCAATTGGGTCATTGTTATATCTATCTACTAACACAAGACCAGATATTTCTGTTGCTACATCTATACTAGCAAGGCAAGTAAGTGAACCAAGAATATGTGATTGGAATGAGGTAAAACATGTCTTCGGGTATTTAAAAGCAACGAAATCATTTAAATTGAAACTTGATAACAAAGACAACGATAGATGTTTTATATGTTATGTTGATGCAGATTAGGGTAGTCATCATGTTGACAGAAAATCAAATACAAGATATGGTTTTATTTTTAATAAAGCATTATATCTTTATCTTCAACAAGTCTAGTATTATCTTGCATAAAAATGCTGCGCTTGATCATAGTTGTCATAAAGGGCATAATATGATCTTCAAAAACCTCCATAATGTATCTGTGAGTTGTCAAAGAGCCATTTTCTATAAAAACCAACTCTGTAAATGCTTGAGAAAAAATTCCTGCCCAAACCATAACTAACCCACCGCCAAATAAAAGTCGAAAAAGCGCAACTCATCTGAAAACAGTATCCTGCTTCAGTCCTTATTATTTCATGCCCGGTAATTTTGAGCAGAAGCTAATCTTGCAACACGATGTCAGCGTTGTAAAGGTGAGATATTTCTACAAGACAATCTAGCATCCCAAAGCTTTCTCCTAAAAGTCCATTCACTAACATTTACATCTCTAACTTTATAGAGTTGATTTTAGAAAAAAACTTCAAAAACTGTTCTTTTCCGCAATCTTGTGGACACCAAAAAACGGTCATCTCTGTTTGTGGTGACTGTTTTTTGCCCAAATTTTAATTTTCTGGTTATCAAGCCAGTATCCAAGTAACGCTATTACACTTTTTGTACAGCGCACAAAAGTTTTTACCAACAATCCTTGCAGTTTCACGTTTTCTTTGTTCATCTTTAATTGATGCCATAATTCTTGCCACAACAACAAGGCTTAAAGGCATTATGACCTGTTATGTACAGTTTACCGTGTAAATGCCAAGTTTTGCAAAGAAAAATCAACACTAAATAAAAAAACCACTACAAAATGTAGGTTTTCAATTAAAGCAAATTATAACACGGTGATAATGACAGATAAATAACATTTGTCAAGAAATGAATTATTAAACGCCTACTTTGGTTAACAATTTGCAAACATAAAGTTAATACAAAAAATTCCAAAAATAATTTTAAAATAACTTCAATACGTGTATATAATACGTTTATTTCTTGCATTTTAACCTCAAAAATTACATTTACAAATACGTTTAAAACTTCCCAAAATAATAAAACATCATTCTTTTCTTTTTCTTTGTTTTTTTTAACGGCTCTTATCTATTTTATTTTCTCATTTTGTTACACTCTTTCAATATATGTTCCATAGTTTCGTAAGTCTCTCCGCACATTCTGAACATTTTTAAAATCTCTTTTATCCAAAATCTTGTCACTCGCTCTTCATTACCACATCTGTATCTTGCAATTATCTTTTTATAATCTTTACTATATCAATTGCTCTATAAGTACATTAGCAGTTTATTTTCTATAATATGTTAATAATTTGCGTTGTACCTAGACTATTTCACTTGTATTCTTCTTTCTTGATTTTGTATATCTCTATCTTTTTCAATAATTTTGAGCCATGTCTCATTCTTTCAATTTCTTGGCTAGCATAACCATTTTTATTGTAATAATTGTCCCTAATCTCTAATAGCTCTCATTTTTTATTTATGCATGCTTGTAAGATTTTACATTTGTGTCTCTGTCTCATTCTTTCTTCATACTTCATTGCTCTTTTAACTTTTTAATTTCTTCCAGCACAATAAATGCTGGGGTTTCTCTCTTTAAACCTATCACCTACCTCTAATATTTCTGATCCATACAATATCATACTCTTAAGTAAACTATAAAAAAAAGTCTTTTTATTCTCATTTATTCAAATATTCTTTCACGTATAAATAATATAATCTTTTGGTGGTCAGTACTGATATTATTTATTTTAGATTACTTTTGATTTCACACTATTTAATTTAATTTAGTTTATTTACACCTAGTTTTAATATATAATTATCATTTTTAAGTATAATAGATACCAGAGCATTATAATATTAAATTTTAAATTTTAAAACCTAATCAATCATATAAAACTAATTGTTATCTATAACTTTATAGTTTTGATATATTAATATACGTTTTTTTTAATTTCATTTGTGTTGTATTGTGTATTTAGTTTATGTTTATTTATTAACAGTATTTGATTGATCTAAATATTTATTTTTAAATAATGTAAAAATATTATAATTGTAGATAATGTGTTGTACCATTCCTAAATTTAACAATTGTTACTCTACTAAATAGAAACAAATTTAATTACATTATTTACTTAAAAATAACTTAAAACTATTCAATAAAACCTAACTAAACTATTTAATGCAAAATAGTTAATTAGATAAAGTTTGCCTTGTAATTAAACGTTTTTAGATCAAAATTATTTGATTATAAAAGTATTTTAATAGATGCACCTCATATATTGTGACGCCTACTTATATTTGCGATGCATTTTGATGGATAGTTAAAATGACAAATATGTGAAATAATATGTGTCAGTATATAAATATTTGAAATATTCTACCTTCATAAAATATATTGATTGATTGATGTTATGCTATCTATTTATGAATGTATTTATAACATTAATAGTATAATTTGATTTTTTTTAATCAAATTTGAACAATAACAAAAAAAAAATTATTAATAGTACTGTAAATAAAACACAATTAAAAACAAGATTCATTTTCTTCAATATTAAATGTAACAAATATCTATTTACAATTCAATAAATAATGTTTTCATATATATATATATATATATATATATATCATATTTATTTAACAAAGAATTGAATACAAAACAAAAGTGTATAAAACTGGTAGTTACAAAAGAAAGATAATACAGTAGCACTCTTGTTAAACTGGCTATCGACCGTAGTCTTTCAGCCAATAATGTTTTATTTACTATAAATGTCTATATTAGGCATATATTTAATTAACTGTGTATAGGATTTAATAAAATACATTACTTTTAATTTTTTATTTTTTTTTGATATGCCACAACAACATAAAAATACCTTTCATAAAGTGAAATCACTTTTGCTGAAAGTATCACATTAAAGACTAGATTTAAACAGTCTGTAAACATTGATCTTGATTATTTCCGGATTATAAGTTGGAAAGTACTGAATTTAGAAGTTTACATCATATGTCGATAGCACGGTTAAAAAATCTCTCTTTAAATTTTTGGTCCTACATCTCAGAAGTGTCAGTTAGTATTTGTTAGAATTGATTACAAGCCTTGCACTATGATTAAATATTTGTTTAGATAACAATATGTTTTATGTATTGTTTGAACAATGTCTATAAAAATATCTATAAAAATTTAAAGGTCTGCAAGTAAAAAACTGTTTGAATATATTAAAAAATTTAGTTTTCTAGATAGTTTCAAAGTTATATCAACAATATAATTATTTAAAAAAAAATTAAAATTGTAACTCTTATGCCCGTACTATTAGTCAGAGATTAATAATAATAATAATAATAGTTTATTCATTACATGTTACAACGTATAGAAAAAAAAATACAATATGTTGTACGTAATAAGTCAATAAATATATAGTCAAATTAAGCATACAATACAATAATTTGCATATAAATATTTGATACAAAAAAAAATAAAATTTAATTAAAAGTACAATCAAAAAAATCCTTTATGGAGTAAAAAGATTTGCTATTTGTTTTTTGAATAATTTTAAATTCAAAGCTTTAAAGCGTTCCGGTAGATGGTTGTATAATTTGATACAAGAATCATTTTTTTTGCTTTTAGATAGTTTGTAAAAAAGTTCTAAAAGTTTTTCTTTATTTCTTGTTTGGTAAGGATGATCATGTTTTGGGTAATAACGTTGCTTTTTGTGAACATAAATAATATTTGACAATATGTAAGCTGACGAGAATGTCAGAATGCCACATTTTTTTAAAACTTTCCCTGCACGATGCAGTTATATTTAATCCCAGTATTGCCATTACTGCCTTTTTTTGCAATATAAAAACTCTGCTGGCTGTACTTGCGTTGCCCTAAGCTTGAATAGCATAAACCATAATCGAGTGAAATAAAGTGAAATACACTACTCGAGCTGCATCTTCTCCAGCTATTAACCGTGTTTTCCGTATGGCATATATTGCTTTTCCTAACTTAGCGCAGACATTATTTATATGGATATCCCAACGAAGATTAGAATCTACAGTAACTCCCAAAAATTTAACATTTTGGCTTTCTTTACTATTTGAACCTGAGAAAAAAACATGACGAGTTTTGGATTGGTTTAAAACTAGTTTGTGAGACCCAAACCATTCATCAGCTTTGGTTTCAATTTCGATTACATGTGTCTTTAAATCATCTAAGCTTCTGCTCCAAGCAAGAATGCTTGTATCGTCTGCGTATAATATTGTGTGACCTGGCAAGTGCAAAGGAATGTCATTAACAAAAATTATGAACAACAACGGCCCCAAAATTGACCCTTGAGGTACCCCTACGTTCATAACGGATATACTACTAAATGTATTATTGTGGAACACAGTCTGTGATCTGTCCAAAAGATATGAAGTAAGTAGATTAAAAGGAATTCCTCTAATTCCATAAAAATCTAATTTTGATAAAAGTAGATCGTGATTTATACAATCAAAAGCTTTGGATAGATCACAGAATATGCTCATTATTTTTTTTGATTTTTCAAGCTCTTTTATAAGTTTATAACAGAAATCCATTATAGCATCTGTTGTACCAAGATTTTTCCTAAAACCAAATTGATTTTTTAAAAAATAGTTATATTTGTCAAAATAAATTACTAGGCGGTTAAAAATAAGTTTTTCTAAGATTTTAGAAAAAACTAGTAATATAGCAATTGGTCTGTAATTACCACAAACTTCTTTATCACCAGACTTGTAAATGGGTATGATTTTAGCTAACTTCAGTTTTGATGGAAATATGCCAAAAGTAAAACAGGAATTAAAAATATGTTGAAGGTATTTAGCAATTATTGTAATTATTTGTTTTATAATACACATGTTAATGTCATACACATCCATTGTTTTTGTGGTTTTAAGAGAATTGGTTACATCTACTATTTCGATCTCTGTTATATCGCTTATAAAAAAAGAAGAAGATCTTGCATTTATGTTTTGACTGAGAAAAATCATAGGGTCAATTGTATTTGTGTTTATATTGCTTAAAGTAGAGGTACCAAAATTAGAAAAATAATTATTGAAAAGTTCTGAATCAATTTCAGTACTAACTTTTGGTTTGACATTTCTATTACAACTTTCGTTAATAACATTCCAAAGCTTTTTTAAGTTATTTCTAGCATTTTTTATTTTAAATTCATTTTGTTTCAGTTTACATAAAATTTGTGTCTCATTGTAGTTTTTCTTCAATGTTTGGTAGGTATTGAAAGTTTCTTTATCTCCGCTGAGTTTATACATATCATGGGCCAAATCTACTTTCTCCTTTAGTTTAATACATTCAACATTTGCTTCTGGGTATTTTTTGCTCTTATATTTAAACAATTTTAAATGTTTGGGAAAGCATTGATTATATTGTTCAAGAAAAGTTTCAAAAAATGTATCAAACTTTTCTTTTGGGTTTGTACAACCATATATTAAATTAAAATTTACACTTGAAAGATTGAATTTAAAATCATTCAAATTGCTATCACAGAAAGTTCTTGAGTGGCACTCCTTTTTTAAAAGTTCAGAGCCATTAATTAAAAAACTTGCAACTTGTGGTTCATGATCTGATAAATGGCTATTTTTTATAAATAAATCTTGGATTCATGTACCCAAGATTCATTTTGTTAATCGTTGATTGACTCTAATCCAATTCACGGATACCGTGATGGTGAACATATTTGCGATCGGTCAATGTAATTTATTACCAAACGTCAGAATTAATATATGACACAAAAAGTTCAATAACTAGAGATTTCAAGCCAGCTTTTTGCCGTACAATTTGGTATCTGTGTTCTTGTCGCACAACACTATACCCTCTCCCTGTCTCTACTAATGATCGAGCGGCTATACGTTGTAGTTGATAGAGATACGTCATGGTGCGACAAAGACGGAGATACCAAATTATACGGCAAAACGCTGGCTTGGAATCTCTAGTTATAGAACTCTTTGATATAACACACTAATAAACAATCTTGGGTAGACCCAAAATTATTTGAATCTAGGATTATATTGACGGTTGCATAGTTTTCAACTCGATCCGAGAATTAAGCAACGAAAGCATTGGTCGATCGCAACCAAAAATATCCGTGAATTGACTTAGAGCCAATTAACAATTAGCAAAATAAATTTCGGATTCATAAATCTAGGATCAATCCAGATTTAATCTAAAACTATTAGTACGGGCATAAGAAGACAAATTAAAGTAGATTTAGATATGATGTTGTTGTTTAGATTAATATTTGGTGTAGTACCTCATTCAAATATTGTTTCAAGATCTTTGTTTATAAATGCTACAAGTTCTAACTTTTCAAAATTTCATCAGCAAAACTATAAATAGGACTTTTAGTTATTTAAAGAATTGATGTAAATCAAAAATAAAGTTGGCAAATGAGCAGAACTTCAAAAAGCATCAACATTTATAATTTTGAAGTCAGAGTTAAAACCATCAATTTTAACTATATTTTTTTTATTTTCAAAACAATTATAGATAAGGTTAACAGATTTGTGATCAAAACTTCTATAATAAAACTTATTAATAAAATTCAATAATGCCATACCTTATCAAATGTTTTGAAAATGTCTAGAGGTACTGCAAAATATTTGTTTAAAGTAGAATATTATTTGTAAGTAAATCAGAAAATCTGTTATCTAACGTTTTGATCAAAATTTATATTGATCTAAAAACTAGACAATGTAGAAATTAAAATGTTTTTTTAAATTTTTTTGACAGGTTGCATAATAATGCAATTGGTCTATAATTAAAAAAAACAGGTCATTTTGCTAATAGTTTATTAGAAGTTGGACATTACAAGCTTAAATCTATGACAAAAAATAGCAGTAAAAATTAAAATTAAAAAAAAGTACTAAAAGAAATAAAAACGAAACTAAAAATATAACAATCAATGCAATTCATGTCAGAGCAATATAAAAATAAAAACAAAAAACGTAATCAGTATATATAAAAAAACATAATATTAAAAAAAATATTACAAACTGATAATTTACATTAATAACTAAAAAAATTTTTAATAGTTTTGCAAATGATGCATCTATAAACAAACATCTTAAAACAACATCTGAATAGGGTACTACTTACTAACATGTGGTCAAATTAAACTCAACTTCTTACTGTTTAAAAATCAAAATCCGAGGTATTATTAGTACTAAATATTAAACAGGAGGTTAAAATTTTATATAATCTTTTTCAGAAAGAGTATGTTGTTGACATAACTTTAAAAGTAACTAGAAAACTAAGATTACTTTATTCTTTTAAATATTGTTTTTAAGTATGAAAAAAAACATCTAAAAATACAATATCTTTTTTAATTTTTATTCAAAAACAAACTATTTGGATTATATAAGTATTTCAGTAAACGAGTACAAAGCATATTGCCATCTAAACAAATAAATACTCGTAGTTCAAAGCTTGCTAAAAATTCTAACAAATATTCACTGACAGTTCAAAGATGTAAGAGATATGTTATTAACCATTCTATCAACACATGGAATAACCTTTCAAATTCAATGTTTTCCAAAATTTATAAAAGTGTAGTTTCACTTGCTGAAATTCAAGGGTATTTAAGGTAATTTCTAAATATTATATTTAAAATTTAAAAAAAAGATTTAGATTTGGCAAACTTAAACAATTTTTTTTTTATTAAATGCTAATTATTTAATTTTATTGGATGGATTTCCATTAGATCATGTAAATTTGTTTAGCAAGTTTTGCCAACTGATGCATTTGTTAGAAAATGAAGCGGAACAGAAAGAAACGGATGCAAAAGAGATAAATCATAGAAAACCGGCTTTATAAATAATAGTAAATTAATTTTATATGTAAACATTAATTTTTTAATTATATTAAAAAGTGGCGCAGTAACGGTATAATTTTTGCAAGCTTCCCAAAAACGCAAATTTATAATTTAAAAAAAAAAACTATTTAAATAAACGTAACCAGTTGGTTCTTTGCAGGATATTGTGTTTTAGCTGTTTATGTAAGCAAACAAAAAATGTACGCTAAGCAAACTGATACTATTAAAACTGAAGTTTACTAAAGTAAAATAAAAAAATCAATCAAAACGTTAAACCAAACACGGAAGAGATCTGGCAGCGCTGCCTGTAGTGACGCCAATCTATTAAACTGACATATAATATATACGCTATACATATATAATGACTACTCAATTTGATTGATTTGATTTAATTTACATGTATTATGTTTAACAAAAATGTGATAATTTTAATGAAAGTCGGAGTTAGTAATAATCCAGCCAACTGTATAAAGCGTTAGACGTCAGGCGCTGCCAGTTTTATATGTTATCACTAGGTGTGACTTAACACATTATTTAAAAATTGTAATTTTGTTTTAAAAACATACATTATGTATTAAAAAAACAACGATAGATTCCGTTTGCCAAAAAACAATGTTGACGACACAAAGTTATGTACAACTGATTACTGCTGAAAAAAAAACAATAAATTTGTCTTTAAATGGTTTAAAAAACAGTTACTGTCTTTTAATAAAGATATAACCATTCAACAAGTTATAAAAAATACTAAAGATAACAATAGTTTTTTTTATACAATTTATTATATAAATGCAGTTTTTTTATCAATTTTGTTTTTAATTTATATTAAACGTTTACATGTAATTATTTTGTATGTATATTTGAGTATATTAATTATTATATATGTTTACAGAAAATAATGAAGAGATGTCAATTTGCAACAATAATTGCAGAGATCACAAAAGCAACAATAAGTTTGAGACCAATGATAAACTTACACAGTGTCTTTTAGATAAAAATGAATCAACCAGATTCTTTTTACGTATTTTCTACCTCATAAAAGTAAACATACGTTTTTATCTAAATAATTGTTACATATATAATACGTTTCTTGTATTTTGGCCTTAAAAATTACATTTACAAATACGTTTATAAAATTCCAAAATAATAAAACCTAATCATTATAAAGTTTTTGTCTACGTTTGTCTACTTTGTTTTTTAACTGCCCTCATCCGTTCTATCTCTCTTCTGTCCCCTTTTTATATATTATTTTTCCCATCTGTTTTTTTCTTATTTTGTTACACTCTTTCAACATATGTTTTATAGTTTTCTTAGTTTCTCCGCACATTCTGCACGTTTTCAAATTCTATTTTATTGAAAATTTTGTCACTTGCTTTTCATTACTAAATCTGAATCTTGCAATAATATTTTTTATCATCTTTACTACATCTATCGCTTTCTAGGTACATTGGCAGTTCACTTTCTATAATATTTTCATAATTTGAATTGTACCTAAATTTTTCACTTGAATTTTTTTTTGTCTTTGTATATCTCTATATTTTTCTATAATTTTGTATCATGTTCCCTTTCAGATTTTCTTATTTTTTCAATTTTTTGCTAAATTATTGCTTTTAATTTTTCTTGTTCCTTTCATTTCCATAATTCTGACTTATACAATATTATACTCCAAACTAAAGTATCAAACGTAAGTCCTGTTTTCATACATTCAAATTTTCTTTTACTTATTCCCCAAACTTGTTTTACTACTTTTTTGCTTTTTGAACCATCTCTCGGTGTTATTTGTGCAAAAAACATATTTCAAATATTTAAAAATATTTACTTTTGTAATACCTCATTCCATTTCCAGTCCTCAATTTATTTTTTCCCACCCTCTTTTTTGAACATCATAATTTTTGTTTTGTTTACATTAACTTCTAAACTTTTTTTTCAAAAATATTTTTCTAAACTTTTTATCATAACACACTTTTTCTATCAACTACTACCCCTCCTGTTTAAGTCAACTTTATTTTCTTTCTACATCTGCTAATGGACAGCCCTATTTTACTTAATTTGTTGTCCAAAATCTTTCACTTATTTTTCTGTTAAACCACACCCTGCTTGCGGTCTTCTTATACACGTCTTTTATTCTTTCTACAAGATGCTTGCTAATTTCTTTCTCTCTCATACACTTCCACAGGGTTTCTATCCACACTATCAAACGCCGTCTTAGATCCAAGAATAACGCATATACATACTTTTTCTCTTTTCTTTGCTATTTTATTTTACACAATATAGTGTAAAATATATACGTTATCCATGGTACCTCTTCTTTTCCTTAAGCCGGCTTGCTTGTCTAGAATTATCTCATTCATACCTAGTTCCTCATTCAACTTTTTTTCTAATATCATGGCGTAGATCTTGTATGCCGTATCTAGTAGTAGAAATAATCCCTGTAGTTTTTTTAATTATTTTCTCTATTGACTCGAAAACTGTTCTCCCTTTCATATTCTGTTTATTAACTCACTCAATCTCTGAATCAGTTTTTCCACGCTTCATTCTGTATCCCATCCATACCTGGCGCTTTTCTTTTTTTTATCTTCTCCTATATTGTTTTGTTTAATTTTTATTTTGCTTGCTGGATTGGTTTGTTTTTGTTTGTCTAGTTTTTCTTCTTTTTTTTTCTTTTCCAAACAAACTCCAAAAGTGTTTTTTTTTACGCTTTCATTGGTATAGCTTCAATATCTCCCTGTTTCTTCTTATTTTTTTGTTTATGTATTTTTATGCTTCTGTCTTTTTTTTTTAATTTCTTTATCTTTTTTTTATAAACTCACTTTTAGCTTATTCACAATGATTATTGTAAAATTTTGTTGTTTTTCCAGTGCCTTAACATCTTTCTGGTTTCCAGTTTTTTTTTTAGTATATTTGCTGTTCTACCATTTGCTCCTTCTTATTTTTTCTTCTTTTCTTCTATATGTTTTTTTTACTGCCGCTTTTCTAATTGTTGCTTTTAATTTCCTCATTATCTCTTCGACGTTTCTATCGTTTTCTTTAATTCTTCTCAGATTTTTTTTGTATGTTATCACACTTTCTTCCGTCCATATTATCTTCATTTTACTTTTTTTAAATTTTTCTGTTTTCTTACAGTTTCTCCAGTTAAGTTGAGTTCTAATGGCTGATTCAACTCTTATTTCTACTTAAAAATTGTCTATCTTTTCCCACGCCTCCTTATTTACAACTGCGTAGTCTATTACTGATTGCCTATTTGTTTCTATATAAGTAATTTTTTTTTCTTTATATCTTGTGATGTTTTCATTTAAAAATGTCATACCTCTTTCTTCTATCATTTCTTTTTCTTCTCTATTTTTTGTGGTATTTTTTGATTCTCTGTTTTTCGTGTAATCTTGTTTGATTTTTTTCTCTTTTTTTTTAAATTTTTTTCTTCAGTTTCTGGTATTAGCGTTTCTAACTTTTGCTTGGTGTATTCCATGCTTCTGTTATATACTGTTATTGTTTTTTATTTAAAAAGTTTTGTTTTTGTATTCCTTCTTTTTCAATAACCTCATTCTTTTTTTGAATTATTTCTTTTTTCATGCCGGTAATTATGACTCCTTTGGTTCTTCTTTTTTTTTATAGCAGGTTGGCATTTCCAGATGTGTTTGGCATGTTGAACTTCAACTTTGCCCATATCTTGTCATCTATCTACGTCTCTACCATTCTAATTATGTCAAAAGTTTGTATGTACTCCCAGAACTCGTAATCTTTGTTGTCTTTTACGTTCCAAAACAAAATTTATTTACTGTCTCTATTTTTTGCTATTTTTTGTTTTTTTCAATTAATCTAAATCATGTCTTTGGTTCTTGCATGCGTTGTCTACTTTTTTTGTGTTTATACTATTAATTACTTTTTTGCTTTGCGTTTGCTCTCTTTTGAAACTTTTTGATCTTGATCTCTCCATCTATTTCTAATTTTCTGTACCGTACCCATACTCTTCTGCCCTTTGACTTTTTGTCCCTCGCTATATCTTTTAATTCCTTCTTAACTTTTCTTTCTTTAATGTATATGCAGTATATTTTTGTGCTCTTCAGTTTGTTTTTGTTTTTCATAATATTCTGTTTTTGTACTCATGACTTTGTTTCTGCTATTATTGTTTGTTTTTTTTTTCCTTTTCTACTAAATATGCAGAAATTATTTCAGTCTCTATTTTTAAGTTTTCTGTATTATTTTTTCTGTTTTTTTTCCTGTGTGTACCTCTATTTTTTTATTACAAACTTGTTTCTTAGTTCTTTTCTTTCTTTTTGTTCCAGCTTGTCTTCAATTGCTCTTATTTTGCTTTTTAGTTTGTTTTTCTCTATTTCCTTTTTTTTTCTCTTTTTATCATCTCATTGTTCAAATTTCTCTTTTTCATTTTTATTTCTTCTGTGTTTTTTTTTTCATTTCCACTATTATCTGTTGCATAATTTTTTTTAATTTTTTTCACATCTTTATCTTCGCCGAGACAAAGTTTTTCTGGCTCCTTAAATAATTGTTACATGTTTTTGACATAATTAATAATAAAACTAAATTTTTCATAGTTTTTCATATATCAATATTTTGCAAAAAAAAATAACTGAAAAAAACTAGATATTTGTAAGCCTGCAAAAAGTCATTTTTAATTATGCAATTAAAAAATTAGTAAAAAAAAAAACACTGTCAAGTTCTTTGCAGAGTCTAAGTGCTCAGTGGCATCGGTATATCTTATAACTACGTCATCTAAGAATTTATTCATTATTAAACACTTACGATTATCATTACCAAATTTTAGATTTACTGGTTTTAGTTTACTTAGCGTATATTTTTTAATTAAGTACATGTTGCTTTACCCCGGAATTACGTTTTTTGCTTGATTATAAATCTTATAAACACGAACAAAATTATCAGCTTTAAATTAAACCTTTTTTTTTAAGTTTACACTCATCACAAACGCGCCAGCAAGTCATTTTTTTACTTAACTAATAACCAATCGTGTAAAAAAAATTGCGGTGGTACTATTGATCATCAAAAACGGTTGTAAGTAAAAAAACTAAAAAATCTTTAAAAAATATATTGGTTTAAAATAAATTATATAAACTTGATTAAAACACCAACTTATTAGAGTGTTAAAAAACACGTGCAAAAAACTATTTGGTTTTAATTTTGATTGTAAATATATTAATTAACAACTTAGAAGTTGGAAACAAGTACTCTGAAGAGTCGAGCTTCTTTTTAAAGTGTTTACAGACGACGTAAGACTATTTATAGATTTATTTATTTTATTTTATTTATTCCATTGTCTTTCTATCTTTCGGTGTAAGACGTATGGCGTATTATTAATTTATATAATATTTACGCCATTTCTTCCTATCCTTGGCTATCTCCTTTATTTGTTTCCAAGTGTTTCTTTTTTTTTTGTTTTCCTGTTACTTTTGTCTCATATATTTTTTTGGTGTTTCTATCTTCACTCATTCTTCTGATATGTCTTTACAATCTTATTTGGTCTTCCGTAATTTTTTTTTTTTAATTGGTTTTATTTGTTTATTTATACTGAAAATAACAATGCGCTTAGTACGCATCCTTGCATCATCCCTTTCTTTGTTATGAATTCTTTTAATTTCTTGTTTTTTATTCTTACTATTTATAAATAGCTATTTAAAATTTAAAAAAAATGTTGTTTTTAATAAAAATATAGCTAACTAACAACAACTAAGTTAACATAAGCAACAAGCAACCATCTATACATGCTCTTGTTCGTTCACTATTAGTTTATGTTATAACTACTTGGGGAATTAATTTATAAAGTTTTTTTAGATAATTATTATAAATCCTTAATAGAACAACTTTATAAACAAACAAAGATACTAAATATAAATTATACATAAAGACATAAATTATTTTATATATAAAAGAATCTGAAAAATAAACCATACCACAACGTCGGGTCACCACTTACGTATAAGAGAGATAAAAAACATCAATTTATAAGATAATTTTTAGTCAAAGTTGGACTAAACCTAAAAGCTTGGGCACGGCGGTCTTGTTGTATAAAACCTTAGGTTTTCTACTTTTATTTAGACGCATGCCTTTATGGTTTTCTATAGCTCTATAAAAAGAGCATTTTGAAAAAAAAATCAAAAACATATTTTCTTAACCAGGTACAAAGCTTCAAGAAGCTTAAGTATAGTGCAACCTGCCTGCGTAGATATTGTACGTTGAATAGGGTTCTTTAAAGGTGGTATTCTTAGACAAATCTAGGTCTCAGACTCAACGCGGTCTTATAAAAATACGCACCACAAAAAAATGTCTTTATATTGCTCACTTTCAAAGTGTAGTAACTCCTGTATTGTATTAGCAACTAATAATTCAACGTTTACACGTAACGCCATATTATTTATTTATTTATTTATTTATTTAATTATGAGCCATTCTACTTTATGATTTATAGTTTATGGCACAAATAACTCATAATACTAATATCTTAGCGGTCAAAAATGCACATGTTGTTTGTCGTAATCATTTCCAGCTCAGATTTTTAATGAATTTTGGGCCAGACTAATAAAAAAAAATTTTCTTTGTGCTTCCAAATCGATTGGCTGAAAACAATTTTTTTTTCTCTTCGCACCATCATTTGGAAAAACTCTTAAAAATTTTGATTGTTTGCCGACAAATGTAGTTTTTGCAAGATGCAGCACGTTTTGATTGTTTAATTTGCCAACACACATAGTTTAGTCAAAATGGCTCTTTTCAATAGCTTTCTTGATCACTCAACTTTACATCACAATTTATTTATAGGGCTTTATAAAAATTATGGTATACAGTAATTGAATAATTGACTTCCAAGATCTTTGTTGAAACAGCTACCTTGAAAGTTATGCCGATTTATCGTACACTAGGTAAATCAGTGTTCATCATTTTGTAACAGTGTTTGCACAATTTTCAAAATTTTATTCAAGTTTTATTAAATTTTATCCAAATATAATTAAACTTTTTTAGAGTTAATGACTTAAGACCGTAAACATCCCGTATAAATAAACAGTATGTTTATTATTATTTCACTTTGTTTGATTTATTAATTTTTAAATAATAAAATATAAAGCTTTATTTAAATTTTAGTTCATTGGATATTATTAAAATATATACATACAATTGTATTTAATATTTTTTGAATTAACTGTGTATAAATTTAATATTATGTATGTATGTGTTTATTCAAACCAATCGTATAATTCTAAAATCGTGTTATTTGTCAAATTAATAAACGCAAATTATTAATTATGTTTAATTTCAAATATGCATATTTTTTGCCAGTGAATACATTTTGTATATGTATAAATTTATAATATTTTTATGACATACATTAATCTAATTTTATTTTTTATTATTATAATTTTTATAACAAATTTAAGCCAGCATAATACATACTCAGAACAAAAACTTATATATTTGGAGTATTTGTTTCTGATTATTGCAGTTTGCAATGAAATTCACACCACCCGCAACACACAACAACACCTGTGAAAAGAAAAGAAAAAACTGATGATGGCCTAACAGCCGAAACCGGTCTTAATATATAAAAATAAAATCAGCACAATAAAGTATAAACATTTTATTAAAATACCCTAACCTCAATTATATATTTGGTTTATTATTTATTTTTATATTAATATGTATCTTGTAACATAGTAACAATAAATTAAAATAGTAACGTAATACGTTGTATTATTTAATAATGTTATGCCTTGTTTTATTTAAAAAAATATTACTATATTCAACAATACATCTTGTTTGGAAGAAATGCTTTTACAAGTTATGAGTGTTATGTGACATTCACTGCGAGTAAGTTGCATGCAATTTCACAGATATTCAAGTCCGTTATTTTGCTGCTTTATTTGTTTAATTTCAAAAACTAAAAAAGTAAATATGAACGTAATTTATGTCAATTAAAACTTGTATATTTCGTGTACCTACTGGTAATAATTCAGAGGTACACAGATGTGTTACACAGATCTCGTAAAGGCAGAGAATGGATTAGTCCATAGCGAGAGTAATAAGTTGTCGAGAGAGAAATGTGCCTGGAATATAATGTCTTCTACCATTTGCGTACAATACAAACTTTAGAACTAAAAATATAAAACTAATATCAATTGTTCCAACATATTCAGTTATATTAAAAACGTTTAAATGAAAAATAATATGATCTGAGTAAATATATTAAATTCACAAAATAATAATTCTTTCATTTTATTTAATTTAGATATTAAATTTGACCCACTTGTAAACTCGATGATATTTTCATAACGAGTGCTCAACTGTATAAATAGAAATAAAACATTTATTTTCGCCTACAAGAAACATTCGCAAACGTGTGGGATTGGATGGATTAGTTCTGAATCACTAAACAACCACCAATACTGCACTATTCCGTAAACAAATATTGTGATGTAATATTTGGCTAGTGCAATTCAATTTTTCTGAAATTATTTAGTTTTTAAATTTGTTTGTTTTCAATTTGTTCATAAATAAAAAATAAATAAATGCATTTCAGTTGATAAAAATAAAAATGTTAAAATTAATTAATAAACAATTTATTATAAAAAATTGCTATTTTATATTATTATCAAATCAATAATGCAAGTATTGCATTACAGAAAACTAGCATAACATTGTTCTTCTTCTTTGAGTTTGGCTCTTGACGGAAATTAGAAACCATTCATGACTATGCGGACTTTGTTAGGAGATTTAAATGAACATAATAATGTTTTTAGTTTTAAAATGTGACATATACACTTTGAACAGTTATAGATTTTAAAAAATAATAAAATTAACAGCAAAATCCATTTGTCAATAGTCCAACTAAAAAAAATCTCTTAATTTAACACCAATTTTTTTTAATTATATTCAAAAGGTTAAATGGAAGACCAGCCTTAAGCTAAACTTTGTCATTTTCTTGTAATAAATACAGAGAAATAAAGACGCTATTATTATTATTATTATTATTATTATTATTATTAATATTAAGATGTCAAATTTCTAAACAGTCAGTAAAAATGTCTTAAGATGGTTCATAGAAATATTTATAGAAGTGTAGAAATAAGCAATTATCTAAGTCGGTATGTTTTAGATCAGATCAGACATATTAAATATTTTGGGTTAAAATCAAATTTAAAAAAATCAGTTTTAGAGATTTATCATATACAATTTTCTTTAGTGTGCATCTACTAAAATATAATAAGGAGCTGATTTCTTGGTGTCAGAAAAATAAATAACTATGTATAAATGTGCACAGTCCAAAAATAAAAATAGAAAAGGGAAGGATTTCTAGTTATCCGTATCTATGAATAACTGTATACCTAACTCTCTATAATAATGCGTTTCTGTAATGAAGCAAATTATTCTACGACGGTCATTTTGAGTGTGACTAGTAATACAAAACAAAAATTAAAAATATCTTACATTTTATAATTTTAATGTTTTAAACAATTAAAGCGTACATCGTATATTATTAATAATTAAAAGAAACTATTTAAATAAATCGGACAAAAATTGGTTAATTTGATTTAAAGCTAAAAGGGCAGTTATTTGAGTCATAAAACTTTGAGCATAACTCGCGCAATTTAACTCTTTTTTAAAATTGGTTTTTTGCAACTTGTGGTTTTAGTGTCATAAAATATTCGAAAATCCAAAATCTTCAATTGTTTATTAAAGTTTGAAATTAAATCGATTTTTTGTCAAAATATATGCTTAAACTTTAAGATTATTACTTCATCACCTCCTAAACATAGTAGACTTTTTATTGTGCTATAAGTTTTTTTTTTCTAAAATAACAATTGTTATAGTTTTTCCGTTTTGTAGAAAATCTATAATAAAATGTAAAATTTAAAATTCCCGCGTGTATTAATTTTTCTAACAGTTTGGTACTCATATTGAATAAATATACAAGGTGTTTCAAAACATGTGTCAAAAAATAAAAGGTGGGATTGGTTGGCTAATTATAAGAAAAAAAGTTAAAAATGATTATTTTTTTATTTTTTGACGATATCTCAGGAACCGTTTAAGATACAAAACTCAGCTTTTGTACACATCTTAGCATTAAATTAAGCTACTTTTTAAGCGCTTATTCAATATTTTTTTATGTGCCATTGACGGAAAATTTAAGGTTGCGTGAGGTTTTTATGGCTCTAATTTCTATGACACTTGGGAAATTGGCATTCTGAAAGCACATTGTGAACCACCAATATTTTCTACACAAAAAAGGTACTCCTAGTCAAAAGCTTTAACGTAAACCGTTTTAGAGAAATACGGCATTTTATGATGGAAAGAAACCATGAAAAAAAGTAGCAACATGTTTTGTTGTTGATAAAAACATTTGTTTTTAATCTAGTTGTCAGCGTTTATGCATTTGTTTTATGCATTTGTTTTATGCATTTGAGTTATTAACAATTGTCGTTTAGTTGTTAAATAATTTTTTTTTAAGAAGTAAATATCGCGGGAACTTATTATCTTTATTACCCAATTAATTTGCCCATTCTTAGTATTTTGCTTGCGAGGTGATAGCAAAATAAATAATTACAGTGATAGCGAGATGTGCAATATGTATTTTGTTTATGGCGTTGCCAATAGAAATGCAGCAAAAACTCGTCGAATTTATTAAGAACGGTTTCCAAACCGACAGGTACCAAATGAAAGAAGATTCATTTGTATTCATAAACGTCTACATTAAATTGGAGATGTACATATAAGAACTGCAAGAAATGGGAGACCTCGCCTGCTACCTCCGCAAATTGAATAAGATGTTCTTTAAAAAACCGAAGACACGTTACAGTGTGGAGGATAATAAAAAGCCAGATGTTATATCCTTATCACATACAGCAAGTACAAGCCTTTTTACTAGCGGATTTACTGCAAAGATTGGCTATGTGTCAATGATTTAAAGAAAGAATTGCGCAAAATTCTCGATTCTTAGAACAAGTTTTATTTACAAACAAAGCATTTTTTTCTTGCGATGCGATTATAAACTTCCATAATAATCATGTATGGGCCAACAAAAATCTACATGCCATAATGAAAGGCCATCATCACCAAACATTTTCCGTTAATGTTTGGGCAGGTGTTGTAGGAGACCATTTAATAAGTCCATTTTGTTTGCCGTTTAGGCTAAATAGTCAATCATGTTGTAATTTTTATAAAGATGAGCTGCCAGGTCTTTTAGAGTACGTTTCGGTTCAATAAAGAAACAAAATGTGGTTTATGCACAATGGTGCTCCTGCACATTTTAGTTTAGTTGCGCGTCAATTCTTAAATGAACAGTATAGGAACCGATGGATAGGTCGAGGAGGCCCACAGGCTTGGTCTTCTCGGTCTCCAGATCTAAAAGTTTTGGATTTTTTTTTTGTGAAGTCATTTAAAATTTTTATTTTACACTACATCAGTTAATACTGACAAAGAACTAAGAATCGCATTATTGCATTTTGCAATACGATACGAAACACTTGAACAATAAATTACAAATATTTTTCGAATGCAAAGGAATACGTCGTTAGCAACTTGTCTTGTTTCAACAAAGTCTCTGACATCAACACATTTAATAATGCAGAGAAGTACGTCCTTAAGGACTCGTCTTGTTTCAACAAGGCTTCTGACATCAACACGTTTAAAGATACAGACGAGTACGTCCTTAAGGACTTGTTCAACAAGGCTTCCAACATCAAATTCACATCTTTTTTGAATGCAGGTGAGTACGTCTATAAAGACTTGTCTTGTTTCGACAAAGTCTTTGACATCAATCTTGGTTTGTCGTCTTTGAAAAAACATTGTTCAAGCACTTTACTTTCGGATAAGGTTATTAGAACTAAGTTGGCCTTGAATGTTTGGTCATGAATCTGAAATTTGTTTGTCTTTTTCTTTAACAATTGATTCGAGTTTTTTGGAAAATAGACAAACCTCTTTTACTATTTTTTTTTATCATCAGACAAAAATTTGTGTGAAGATTACTTTGTAAACACTGTTTTAGAGATAAAAATAAGTGCTACATTAATTGGTTATCTTTTAAAGCAATTGTTTGTCCTGTTTTAGGTAACAATAGAGAACATGCTTTAAAACGTTTTTTTCAATTGAAGGCTCGTTTTAAACAAGATAATTTTTTTTTTAAATTATATTTTAAAAACATACAAATTTACATTAATCAAGGTCATTTGGTGCTTACAAAACAATCAGTTTTATATATTTTGACACATCGCGGAGTCAAAAAAGAAAAGCCGTCTGGTGTAGCTGTAAGAGTAGTTTTTAATCTAGCAGAGAAGGACTTTAACGGTATTTCTTTAAATGATACCTTTTCCTCTGGTAAAAAGCTGCAGACAGACATTGGTCAAATATTGTTCAAGTTATATCAAGTGGCTTTAACTTGTGATATTTGTCAAATGTTTTGAAAAGTGGGTTTGCATAAAGAAGATTGTGCTTTCCAACATATCTTTTGGCGCTTTAATTCTAACAATGCTATTTAAAAATTTGGACATACTAGAGTAATTTTTGGGGCTACATCTAGTCTTTATATAGCTCAAAGGTCCATTTTTCAGTTAGTTGAAGAAAAAAGATTTTTTTTTATTATCAGCAGAAGATTTGATGAATGGAATTTATGTCAATGACAATTTATAGAAATCTTCTGATAAGGATAAAGCTTTAGAATTAAAAGTTAACTGGTATGATCCGGTGCCAGCAGATATTTTTAATATATGGACACAAATCATAAATGAAATAACTGATTTAAAAAAAATTTAGATACCACAATGCATTATTCCATAAGGTTTTTTTAAACTTTTGTAATTTTAAGGTTAATTTTAGTTAATATCTTATTTGTTGCATACTGTATTAGTACGTTTTACAAATTGTCGGAGGTCTTCTATGTTAGTGGTCAAAATAACCGTACAGTTGGCCAAGCAACTGTTGTTTAGTAGTTTGGCCATTTATGACTATCACTGCTTCTTTTTCTTCTAGAGCTTTATAAGATTATCTTACTGTAAGTTAAATAACAGTAGGGACAAGTCACACTTTTTTCATACTTTCCTCTGCATATTTTGATGGCGGATTTTATCAAACACTTTTCCAAAGTTTATAAAACATATGTATACGTCAACATTCTAGACAGGTGATAAGTTTTTTAGATGCTACTGTTCGAGGAATGGGAGCAGTAATCCATCTGCAAATTGAAACTATTGTTTTTTAGTTTAATTTGTCATTGCATTTTTTAGTGTTTAAAGGCAATGCCTATTCAGCCAGTCATGGCAAAGTTACTAGCATATCAATTAGAACCGGCAAAGACTTTTAATCATGTTGGTATTAAGCGGGTCTTTTTTCTATTATAGCTTTTTTAGATGTAATAAGGCAGTAAAATGTTATTTGGTGTTGTTAGTTTGCATGATGACTAAAGCAATACATTTAAAATGTGTGACCAGTCTTTTATCTAAAGGATGTTGAGAGCTTTGGATAGATTTTTAACTCAAAGAGGTTTCTTATTGAAAGTTTTTTCAGATCAAGGTAGTAATTTTTGTGGAGCAGCAGGCATTTTTGAACGGGTACGTCAATTACTAAGACGTAGGTTGGAATGCGTTACAGTAGGAATAGGAGGATTTTTCTTGTTTTTTATGTTATTGCTTAGTTTTGTAAAATAAAGGTTATTCAAAAAATGTTAATAGAAACTTTTTTTCTTATAATTAGCCAAGAAATCCCATTCTTTATTTTCCGACACATGTTTTGAAACACCCTGTATAGGTATTATAAACTGACAACTAATGAGGGCCAGTGGCTTGATAATATTGTAAATTAAATAATAACAAATAGTATTTTATTTGCCAGATCCTTATTAAAATTAAATTTTAGCCAATGAAAAGTTGTTCTAGTAAAGTAAATAAACAATAAAAACTAGTATATAATAGGTCTGTTCCAACCTACAATTTAGACAGTTTGCAAACCGTTCAAACTATGCACACAAACAAATGACTGTGTATAAAAAATTGCCTAAGAATGAATCATATTTGTTTGTGTGCACAGTTGCCAACTGTCCAAACCGTAGGTTAGAACAAACCTTATATATCACAAGTATATTATATTTCGTGCGTTTGTTTGTGTGATAATATCACTTAAAGTGATAAATGTTACTAATATTGTGCGTTTGGCGTGCTATATCACTTCTCACATGAATCACATCAGCCACTTCGATCACGTCGCATCAGTTGTTGCGTTCGTTTGACTGATGTTTTCACTTTAAATAATTTAAAAAGTGATTCATATTTGTAAAATTGCACGTGCGGCGTTGTCATATCATCTATGAAATGGAAATAATCATGCTACCAGTCACGTCGCAACTGCACTACCTCCAAACACTAATAAAACAAGCAGCAAATTTAAAATGTATATTAAAATCAATAAAAGTTGGTTGCTTATGTAGATGGATGATGCACAACAGGTTATGTTATAAAATATTTTCTGACAGCTGACTTGAAATACTTTTATAATTTATAGCTGGATTTTTGCTATTTTTAAGATTTTATAAATAATTTTTTTTGCCTTTTTGGCAGATTATAATAAAATTTTGCTATTTCTAACAATATTTTAATATTTTGTAGGCAAATATTGCTATTTTTAAGATTTTAAATTTTTTTTAATATATTTTAACAGTTTATGGTCGGATTTTAGTGCTTTCTCTTATTATTTTGATGTTTCAAGGCCAAGTTCTTCTGTTTTTGCACTTTTTAACTGTTTTTAGTCGGGTTTTGATTCTTTTTGAAAATATTTTATTACTGGATTTTGTTATTTTTGACTTTTTAAGAATAGTTTTGCACTAAAAAAATGACATAATAATACAATTGTTTCCATTTTCAATTTCACGTTATGGATATAAATTTTGGGAATTGGTCTACTTGCTGTCCCTCTCTTTAAATGCAACAAATTATGTTTTATTGGTTTCTATATGTGTTCATTTTAAAAAAATTACTAATGTTTTACGTCACGTGACCTGACCTTGCCTTACATAACCTAAAAAAAAAAAAGTTTTCAACTTGACGAAAAAATAAAACAATTTTGAGGTTATGTAAGGTAAAGTGGATTGTCGTATAATTTTGACTTTTTATGCACGCGGCGTCTAAATAAAATGTGTGCTAATACGCTGTGTGCATATATCAGATTTTTGTTTATAGTAAATTAAAAACCTTGTTTTAGTGATTGTGTATAAGTATTTGAATAAAGCAAATAGTGTACTAAAATATCAAATAAACTTTCTTATATTTAAATTTTTTAAAAATGTGATAAAAATTAGAAAAAAATAAAAAAAAACTCCAGGTCATTTGAATATGTTGTAATCCTGCGCCAGTACAATACGTACAGCATTTAAAATACACGCTAAGAGCGCATAGGTGCTCAAGGTTGTTTATTGGCTTTGCCTAAACCAATTGATTTATGTGTCGTCACACATAAAAGTTCAATAAATTTAGATCAGGAGATTTTGTAGGCCAGTTCACTGGACCTCTTGTACCAACGCACCTATCATTAAAATTATTGTTGAGCCACCGAACTACATATTGTCCGAAAACTGTATTACTCCCACCAGGTTCACAGAAACCTTTATGGACTCCACCTAATTCGCATCATAATTTTAATTAAATAATCACTTTACACCAATCCATGGTCACTATTGGTTGCAACAATATTCCTCAACTAAACCAGTTGCTATCAAACCAAACCATGCATTGAAAAATTCCTCAAAGATTACAGCACCCCTCAACAAGTTTTACAATCAAAACCTTAAGATTTAGAAAAATATTTTGATAAAATCGGATTGAAAAAACGCAGCATTCAGATGTGGAGAATGAGCTATGGTTTTCTGCACAAATCTTGGAATAAAGCTGGAGAATTACACGGTATTGGGAAGTATGGTGAAGATGCCTTCGAGATGTTTTATAGAGGTAATATAAATGTAGAACCTAATGTTCGTTTTCTTAAAATCTACAAGGCTTGGAATTTGATGAAAAGTAACAGCTGTCACTGCTCTAAATAATAAATGTGTTGTTAAAAATAATATCTAAAGATGATAAAGAGAAGCAATATATTGAAGTGCTACGCAAGAGGCAGAAGGAAATTAAAAAAATGTTTGGAATCAATGCTCAGAGAATGTATCATGAAATATGTGCAGAATCGCTACAGTCCGGAACAGAAATAGTGAGTATGCGCAGCTGCTTCAATTAGCGTATATAAACATTAAATAACATTCCAGGTATTAATAAAAATCGTCAATATTTACAATAATAAATCGTGCTAATAATAAACCCATTTAATCTAATCGTTTGCGATTCCGGTACAATAGCTGATATTATTTGAACCTGGTGAGAGTAATACAGTTTTTGGACAATATGTAGTTAGGTGGCCCAACAATAATTTTAATGATAGGTGGATTGGTACAAGAGGTCCAGTGAACTGGCATACAAAATCTCTTGATCTAAATATATTGAACTTTTATGTGTGAGGACACATAAAACAATTGGTTTAGGCAAAGCCAATAAACAACCTAGAGCACCTATGCGCTCTTAGCGTGTATTTTAAATGCTGTACGTATTGTACTGGCGCAGGAATACAACATATTCAAATGACCTGGAGTTTTTTTTATTTTTTGCTAATTTTTATCACATTTTTTAAAAATTTAAATAAAGAAAGTTTATTTGATATTTTAGTACACTATTTGCTTTATTCAAATACTTATACACAATCACTAAAACAAAGTTTTTAATTTACTACAAAAATCTAATATATGCACACAGCGTATTAGCACACATTTTATTTAGACGCCGCGTGCATATACAGGGTGTCCGGAAAATACGTGTACAACGTTTGACGACAGACTCCTGACGTCAAAATAGGTCGATCTAAGCCGACTTAGTTATATCCAAAATTGTCTCGTTTAGCCGGTAGAGGGCGTCAAAAATTTGTAAATATTAAAAAGAAATTACCTGTAGCAATAATTTTTTAAGTGACCTTGTTGCTATGGCGTTTAATAATTTGACAATTATTGACAAATTGTCACCAGTCTATGAAATTTACTCAAGTATACGATCAACATTCTTGAATTACAAGTTCATTTTACCATTAAAAATGGAAAATTATACAAACTCTCAGAAAGTTGACATGCTCTTGGTATACGGGTTTTGTCAAGGAAATGGGCGTCAGAGTGTTAGGGTTTACATGGAGAGGTTTCCTAACCGTCGAATACCAAACCACCAAACATTTGCCAATATTGAGCGTCATCTTCGGGAAACGGGCAGTTTTGAGAAAAAGTTTGAAGGCTGTGGAAACAGAAGAGATGATTCTGGAAAGAGTTGAAGAAGAACCAAGTACCAGTACCCGTCTCTTAGAACGTGAGTGAAATGTTCCTAAAACAATTGTCAATGAGGTTTTAAGAGAACAGTTGTTACATCCTTACCACATACAAAAATTCCAGGAACTTTTACCGACTGATCCCCCCATGCGGCTTACATTTTGTCAATTTATTAGAAACAAAAGAATCCTTGTTTCAAATTTTTGTAGAAAAATTATGTTTACTGACGAGGCATGCTTTACAAAATCTGGGGTAACCAATCTGCACAACGAACATATTTATTCCGATGAAAATCCACATGCCATTAAAGTTGCACATCATCAGCATCAATTTAAAATTAATATTTGGGCAGGTATTATTGATCACTACCTTATTGGTCCCATTGTTATTCCAGACAGGTTAGATGGAAATATTTATTTAAATTTTTTGCAAGACACATTTCCAATTCTTCTGAAGAATTTGCCTCTTTTACTTCGGAGGGAAATGTGGTATATGCATGATGGTGCCCCGCCCCATTTTTCCGTTGCCGTTCGGCAATACTTACATCATCAATATCCCAACCGATGGATTGGAAGAGGCAATGATGCACCAGTAAAATGGCCACCACGTTCTCCTGAGTTAAATATGTGTGACTTCTTTTTGTGGGGCGCTATTAAAACAGAAGTTTACAAGGTTCCGGTAAACACACGCGATGATTTATTGCAGCGGATTTTAAATGCAGGCAACCATTTTAATAATCCCGAGACATTAGATAGGGTCCAATATCATTTTTTAAAGAGTGTTAATAAGTGTATTCAGCAAGATGGCGGTCATTTTACACATTTGCTTAAGTAATGTTTTTGTTTTACTTAGTTTCTTACAATAGATACTTTCAACTTTGTTATACTTTTGTTTTTTTTGACGCCCTCTACCGGCTAAACGAGACAATTTTGGATATAACTAAGTCGGCTTAGATCGACCTATTTTGACGTCAGGAGTCTGTCGTCAAACGTTGTACACGTATTTTCCGGACACCCTGTATATTATACACATAGTTAGTTAATCAAACAAAGTTATCAATTAAAAGACAAAATATATTGTTTTGTATGTATAAATCAGTAATGAATTGAAATAAAAAACATATGGCGCACAGGACCCAACCGTAAAATTTAGACCGGCCCTCATAAAAAGTCAAAATTATTATACGACAATCCACTTTACCTTACATAACCTCAAAATTGTTTTATTTAAACTTTTTTTTTTTTTAGGTTATGTATGGCAAGGTCAAGTCACGTGACGTAAAATCGAGCCGGCCCGATTTTACGTCACGTTACCTCAAAATTGTTTATTATTTCTTCAAATTAAAAACTTTTTTTTACCGTTATAAGGCGCGCGCGCGCTCGCTTGACCAAACATCACGTGACCTCACACTGGCCCATGCTAATACCACGTGACTTCTTATTTTTCACGGGCCAGTGTGAGGTCACGTGGTTCCTCATTTGTTTCACGGGCCAGTGTGAGGTCACGTGATGTTTGGTCACGCGCGCGCCTGACCAAACATCACGTAACCTCACACTGGCCCGTTTTAACGGTCCAGTGTGAGGTCACGTAATGTTTGGTCAGATACCACGTGACTCCTCATTTTATTCACGGGCAAGTGTGAGGTCACGTGATTGTTGGCCAGAAACGCGCCCGACCAAACATCACGTGACCTCACACTTTCCTAAACTGGTACCGCGTGACACCACACTTTTTTGATAAACATTTTTGACAAAGTGTTGCCACAATATTTTTTTTACGATCTCGTAACATAAATTATTAAATCCAAGCTTACCATGCACTACGACTTATTATGTCAACAGAAAGGTCAATGAACTTTGCATCAAATAATTTTATATTATTATTTAACTATAATAATATGAAATTAAATCACTTAAAATTAATCAATAAACAATAAAATAGATCAAAACGTGTGTAGTATAACATAATTGTGCATGCAAACCTAACCAATATTACATAAAACTGTGCAATAATTAGTATTAATTAGTCACCCATAATCAAATTTGCTGTAAAATGTTAATATAATTGTTGCAAACTGACATTTAATAAATTAATTAAAATATTTATTCAATTTAATAAAACAGAATTTAAATGAGACTTACTCGTTTATTCCTGTTATTTTAGTAATCAGCTTGTTTCTTGCTATGTTATTATTACTTATAGTATTCTGATAAAACCAGCACGCTCACACAACACTTACAAAACGTTTTAAATGTGTTTGGTCAGGCGCGCGCCTCAGAACTCAGAAAAAGTTAAATTTTCAGAGGTTAGCAAAAATAAACTACCAAAAACAAAATCTAAATATAAACAAACTTAGATTATGCAGTATAATCAGGGGTTTTGTTATATATATTATATATTTTATACTGTACAAAAATTAATGAAGACAATCCGGTTGTTCAAAATTGGCAGCTCACCTCTGAGTATAATCCTGATTCCTGATTATTAAAAAACGGATTTTTGATTAAATCTGGCATAAAAACTAAACTTATCACACAGTGTGTTACTTGTTTGGAATGTTTATGAAACGAGAGTATAAAACCTTTTCTTTTGAAAAGACATTTATTAACCATACATTCAAATTTAAAGATAAACAACCGGTTGTTATTTTTTTTTTCAAGAAAACGTTCTAAACTTTGCACTCAAACGGCCGTTATAATTTCCTTTAGTAACGTAAACACTAATTGTGTACGCGCATCATATTTAGCAAGTTTGTGTATAGCCAAGTGTAGGAAAACACACAATTAGAGAAACATTGTTGCTTCCTGCAAATAAGAGTATTGTCAAGTTTGTGCTTGGAAATAAGACAACTAAAGAAATTGACAAAATTTCCTTGTCTAATAACACAGTCAAACGGCAAACAAATAATATAGCATCACAGATTGAAAACGTTTTAACCACGAGATTGAAAAAAAAATTATTCTTTGCAACAAGACGAAAGATCAGTCGTCTCCAATTTAGCACAATTATTTGTGTATGTTCAATTTGATTTTGACAATAAAATACACAAAGAAATATTATTTTGCAAACCGTTACCTGCAAAAACAATATTAAACAAAACTTTTAAACTAATATTGATTATTAACAGTATACATGGTTTTGTATTCATAATTACAGCAGCACATGTTTCCGGTGACTCTATGACATTATTAGCAAGTTTAATTATATCTTGTTCTATTCGACATTTTTTTGCAGATACTTATATGAACAGTAACAAGAAATGCACTAATTTGACAACAAAACATACGGTGGTATTATAACAACAAACTAAACAAGTTTCAACCTGCGTATGACACATGCATTATCATTTTACTAACAAAGAACTAGCGTACCTACTAAATATTTTTTCTCAACTAAATAATTTAAATATAAAAATCTAAAAATTTTGACTTTAGCATTAAAGTTTTAGCATTTAAAAAAAAATTGCAGTAAATAATTCTACAAACTAAAAGAGAAATATTAGTATGTTGTCTTCTCTCTGAAATTTTGGTAAAAAAAAACAATTTATCTACATCAAACGCTGTAAATATTTAGCAAAATCTAAATTTGATGCTAGAATTGTTTGCAAAGTATTTTCCAGAAACTTTTATTTTTATAAATTGTATTTGCAATTTCTTCACATTCAATTTAGAAGTTCCAGATGATGTTATTTGAAAGATGTGATATTATAAGTGACTGTGATTAGAAATTTAAGTTTCGGAACACCAATTCATTTTTGTTTTGACTTTCTTTTGTGCAAAATACATAGAACTTTTTTGCAAAATTCTCAAATTTGTAATGTTTTTCAAATCTTGAAAACATTGACATTAACATTTTTACATTTGTTGCATATGCTTTTCTTCAAAATTGGTATAAATTTAAAAATAAAACTTAAAAAAATATTTTGCATTCTACTTTTACTCATCTTTTTATATTTGGTGGGAAGTGCCTTTGTTATAGACGGTACAGCTCATTTATTGTCTCTCCCTAAAGAAGCCTTCTTATACACCGCAGAATTACATGCTTTGCATAAAGCCCTGCTAAACTGTGAGACGTCATCTCACAGTTTGTTCCTTCTTTGTTCCGACTTGTTGAGTGCCATCCTGAGTATACAGTCTATGTACTCGGTCAACCTGCTGGTCCAGCTCGTACACACTTCAATATTCCGCCTGGCCGGGTTTGGACAGAGAGCTATCTTTGTCTGGACACCGGCTCATGTGGGTATTAAGGGCAACGAGCTGACCGATAAAGCCGCCCGTCAGGCGGCTGACGCGGATCCTACGGACAACATTCTCGTAAAACCCGATGATCTCAAAGAATACGTTATATCAAAAGTCATCAAAGAATGGCAAAGAGTATGGAACGGCTTTAAGAGCAAATTAAAGGAAATCAAGCTCTCTGTGACAGCATAGAAGTTGCCGGTAGATCTCAACAGGAGAGAGGAGGTCGCCCTCTTTGTATCTCCTGACCGGCGACAAACAACCAGCATGCCAAACATGTCACGACCTTTAACAGAGGAGCACATTTTGGAGGAATGCCGAGCCTACCTTCCCCACCGTAATTAGCTCGAGCTCCCTAACAACGTAGCGTCTATTTTATCAAATAGAGAGGAGTCCATGGGAAGGTGCGTCCAGTTTTTGAAAGACGCAAGATTCCTCAAACAGGTGTAACTAAGTTTGGTGTTGTCTTGTAATGATTTTGGAGTTAATTTATTTTTTTATTTTTATTGATCAGTTTGTGTTGTTGAGTTGTGTAAAGCATCGTAGTCTTTTACAACTTCAGTGCAATCTGTGATATTAGGTTTAGTTAGTTTTTAGGGTCTGTCATTGAAGCATTTTACAGATTTGATGTCATCTGTGATATTAGGTTAGGTTGTGATATTAGGTTTAGTTAGTTTTTAGTTTTTAGGCTCTGGCTTCGAAGCATTTTACAGCTTCGGTGTCATCTGGGATATTAGGTTAGGTTAATGTATAAGTACTGGCATCAAAGTGTTTTACAACTTTGTTGTCAGTTGTGATAGTAGGTTGTGTGATAATAATTTTTTTTTAATTTAGTTTATAATTTAAGCAACTGTGATATTAGATTTAGTATTTATTTATTTATTTATTTAAACATTTTAATGTGTTGTTTTGTCTTATCAAGTTTATAACCTGAGGTTATTATTATTAAAATAAAATAAATAGCTAATGACCTTAGTAGTCGACGCTAAAATACAAGTAAAAAAAATAATTTTTTTTTTTTTTAATGTCATTTATAATACGTAACAGTTTATAGAAATGCTACCAATTTTCTATACAAATGTTAAAAAAAAAGTAAAATATTTAAGGAAGTGGTACAAACTACAACCAACAAAAAAGTCTTAATAAGCAGGAGTTGTCATAGTAACGATTTTTAGTTAGCTGATGTTTTGTAAAATAAACATTCCGAATTTGACAGTTGTTGTTAGTGCACAAGTTTTTATTGCTATGACTGATTACTCTAATGCAGAACTAACTGACATGTATTTCATGTATAGTCGTGCTAATGGAAATGCCACTAAAGCGCGACGTTTTTTTTGTAGAAGCTTATCTAAATTGCCAAATTTCTCCACATCGTATGTTTAGAAACATTCACCAGAGATTGAGAGATACCGTTTCACTTTAAAAACAGTTCTATCTTTCCGTCAGACCAAAGTCGGTATCTACTCCTAAATAAGAACAAGAAATTATAGCACGGATAAAGCATATTCCAGGAACAAGTGTGCGGTGAATATCAGCCGAAGTAGGAACTGGTGCTACTTTTGTGTGGAGAACCCTCTACAAGCAGCTGCTCTATCCATACCATGTACACAGGCTTTAAATTTGACTGATCATGAAGCACGTTTAGTTTTTGTTGCTTGTTTATACGCAAAGATGCTGAAGACCCGCAGTTTTTTGCCAAAATTCTTTTTACAGATGAAGCCAGGCTTACACAAAAGGGAGTTGTTAATTTTCATAATGCACATTAATGGGCCGACAAAAATCCACATGCTGTAATTGAATGTGGACATCAGACACGTTTTTTATTAAACAAATGGATGGGTATTGCATGCAACAGGTTTCTAGGCCCTGTTGTTTTACCAAACCGATTAACAAGCGCTGCTTACCTCAACTTTTTGCAGAACACAATGTATGATCATTTGGATAACATTCCTTTGACCCACAAGCAACAAATGTGGTTCCAGCATAATGGTGCTTCAGCTCATTTTTTGATTGCTGTTAGATTTTGATTTATTTTAGACCAAACTTTTCCACATAGGTGGGTAGGAAGAATCGGACTAGTTTTATGGTTAGCAAGATTGCCTAATTTAAACCCTCTTGATATTTTTCTTTAGAGATATTTGAAATGATTAGTATATGTTACTTCTGTAAATAGCCTTAAAGAGCTGCAGTTAAAAATTAATAAAAAGTGCCAACAAATCCGAGCCAATGAAAAGGCTTTAGAAAGAGTACGAATGTCTTTTAGACAATGATGTCGTGCCTGTTTGGAAATAAAAAGAGGATATTTTGGACATCTTTTATAACTCTGTATAAATATTTAAAAATAAATAATGTTCTATATCTCCAAAACCGTTGCTATGACAGCCCATGTATATTAAAACTTTTTGTTTGTTGTGGTTTGTACTACCACTCCTTAAATATTTTACATTTTTTTAACACCCTGTATATGTATACAACGTATTGTTGTAAGTGGCATATATTAAACGTTTTAGTTATAAGATATAAATAATCATTTTGAATGTGCAATATAATTACCTTAATCTTTTTTTATTAGGTCGTTGCCTTTTAGTTTGCTCAATTTATTAAAAGGACTGACATATTTCAAAGCCTTGGATTTGCAGATCATTATATTCCACAAAGCAGCACGAGTCCATGTAATGCTCCAACGGAAATTTTACTGTTTCTCTTTAATGTACTATTTTATATTATTTTTATTATTGCCAATTGATGTAAATTAGTAATATTTTTTTAAATAATATACTTAGACATGTATAATGTTTTATAATGCCAACGTTCGTTTATTTTCTTTTATAAATATTATTTAGTTTAGTGTTGTTATATTTATCTTAATTTTCAAAAAAGCTGTAATTATAGTCAAACTGTATTAATCAACATAAAATAAATTATGTATACTATCTTTAACAATTTAAAACATATACAGACAATTTAATTTATTTTTTTAACTAATTTATTGATAAATTTCTTCTTTTATTAAAAATAGTATTAAAATAAATGTAAAAAAAAAACTGATAATATATTTTATCACATAAAGCAATGTAATATCAGAATATGAATGAAAAAACACACCCATTTCTTTAGAAACCATTGAAATCGATATTTTTTATATTTCAAACACCTGAACAATGCGCGTTGATTTCATACTTTCACTGTCAATAGAGAACTTTTACAGATCTTTTATGAAACTAACTTAAAAAATGGTTTGTTATTAATAAAATCACAGGAGCAAAATATAATCAAAAAATATTCGGGCAATAAACTTTGTATATTTTTATTGATTCTTACATTTTTTATAAAAAAGCTGTAATGTTATTTATATAAAGGATTTTCATTTTATGGTACATAGAAGCGTTGAGATAGATTCTATTCCTTCACTCAACGATAAAAATATGTACATACATCATCTAGTGTCAAATACTATTCTCTTAAGGTGTAACAAATTCTTAATTATATTCCATGTAGTGCAATTGAATATTTTTGTCTTACAATATAATTTGTTATTTGTATTTAATACAATGCTGTCATAAGTCAAAAATATATAATATTGCAAACTTATGGCAGTTTTACAACATTCAAAAATATATATTTACAGTCTATCAACTTCTTGACAGTTTTTATTTAAAAGCTTTTCTTTAAATTTTGTAGCAGCATAATTTTTTCATTAACATTAATAATTTTTGCTTTGTTGTTGACATATTATTATAACATTTTATATTTGGCTATAGTCTCTGGTATTTAAAATACCAAATACGTATAAATTATTGTTACTAACCAAATTGGATCGATTTGTCAATAATGTTTTAACATCATAACTAAATAGTACGTACAGAAACACACATGTTATATATTGATGATAAAAATAATTTGATGTCAAAAGCGCGGTTTAAAGAGGGTCGTAAAACTTTTTTAAAATCGGTTTTTTGCAACTTGTAGAAAATAAAATTTTCAGTATAAAAAAATAAATAAAAATTCAAAACCTTAATTGTCTATTAAATTTTGAAATTAAATTGTAATTTTATTGTCAAAATATTTGCTTAAACTTTAAGAGTCACAATTCATTGAAAATTAAATTTAGTAGACTTTTAATTGTGCAGCACCAAATACATATCATACATTTACAATTACAAGCAGAACTACAACAATTGTTATTTTAGAAAAATAACACCAAATATTATTAAAAAATTAAATTCTGCGCATACTCTACATGAAAAAATGTTGATGTTATGCTCATCGGTCGTAGAAAAGTCTATCTAAAAAGAAATTTTTACAAAAATGTTCCTATAATTAATTCTTTACAAGATTATTTGGCTTATATCTTTTATTAAACTCGATTCAAAAGTATTACAAAGACATCTTTTGTCCTTTGAACCAATTTTGGGCAATTTTATTTTTTGTATAATAGTTTTTGTGCTTGCGGCACTATTTAGACTCAATCTAACGGCGCTAAAATATAAGAATATTATTATTTTTGGAAGTGATGCCGAGCGTAGCGTTCTTCCCAATATGGGTCCGTTATCTCATATAGGCATCCAAACACATGTCTTCTCTGTAACTTGGTGTATCCAACAAAAGTTTTAGATTATAGATTATTTTTGGCATTCAAACATAATAAAGACCAGCGTTTATCAAAATTTGACTTCAAAAAAATTTAAAAAATCTAGGGTAGGGCCCTAGAGTGTATAGAATATTTTTTGTGAATATGAAACAATAATTAATATTTAACGCATTTTTTGCATAAAACATTTTGAAAATATTTCATTAGTAAAACGCTTTGATGCCAGACCATAAAAACTAATTGAACCTAATACCACAGATTGCACCAACGTTGTAAAGAACTACGTGCTTTTTAAACAACTTAACAACACAAACTGATCAATAAAAACAAATAAATAAATTAACATCAATATTATTAAAAGATAACACAAAAACTCAGTTACACCTGTTTCAGGAGTCCTGCCTGCGTCTTTCAAAAATTAGACGCATTTTCTTATGGTTTTTTTTTTATTTGATGAAACAGACGAGATAGAGAGCTCAAGCCAATTACAGTGAAAAATGTTGGCTCGGCGTTCCTGAAAATGTGCTTTTCTATTAGAGAGCGATACGTTTAGCATGTAGATTGTTTGTTACCAGTTAAAAGATACAAAAAGGTTAAGTTAATGTCTTATGCGCAAGCGTCGTAGGGCAACCTTTTCTTTTCTGCCGAGATCTATACTCAGAACGACACTCAACAAATCGGAACAAAAAAAAAAAACAATATGTGAGATGACAACTCACAATTTAGCAAAGCAATACATATAATTCTGCGGTGTATACAAAAATATTTTTTTTAAGAAAGACCATACTGTTTAAAAGAAAAGCATTTTTTATTTCATAATCCGTTTTTGAACCGTCCGAATACAACCGTAAAAAGTCTGTGTATTTGATACAATTTAGTCACCCCTGGACAAAACCTGGGCATTGTACAGCCGCAACAGTTAGTCTGTCAATCTAACAGTTTATGAAAAATATTGTTTAAAAGGTCATTAATAAGTGTAATTAAATGAATTAAATCCGACACAACAATAGGAAACTTTTTGGCAAATTTACCTAAACTAAAAGGCAGAGAAAACTACAGTAAGTGGGCGTTTGCAATAGAAAAATGCATGGTGCTACATAGTGTAAAAAAACGTCCGACAAAGAATCAAATGCAAATGAAATGCAAAGGCTAAATCAAAGTTAATCTTGACAATAAAACTTGCAAACTAAATTCATGTGAGAAATGAATCGTCAGCAAAAAACGTATGAGACAAGCTAAAGATAATTTATGATGACTCAGGTTTCACCAGGCAAATATATATATTTATTGCGTCAACTGATAAATACAAGCATAGAAAACTGTAATTTGATGGAGTCATATATCAATCAGGTAATTGACACCGGACTCAAATTAACCTGACACGGGATTTAATAGGTGCGATTCCGATAGAACAGTGCTAAAATTGTAGCAACTTTGTTCAAATAAGCTTAAATTCAGAGAAAAAAGCGACAAAAAATGTTAAATCAATGTGTTATGCCCGTATGACACTGATCTATAATTCTTTATTGAATTATATATATAAAAATATTTAAATCTTAAAAAGTCTGTAAAATGCACAAATAATCATCAATCTTATTGTAGATTGAAACTTTAAGAATATTTTCAGTTTTTCTTTAGAATTAACACAAAAAATGTACAAATTAACAGTTTTTAAAAAATAGTTAGGTTATATTATAAATGCTCTTACTCACATGTTATGTGTTAATTATAAAGAAAACCTAAAAATATTTTTAAAATTTCAATCTACAATAAGATTGATGATATTTTGTGCATTTTATAAACTTTTTAAGATTTAAATATTTTTATATATATAATTCAAGATATAATTATTGACAGTGTAATACGGGCATAAGAATATATACGACAATTTAGCAAGTGCGAGAGAGATGCTTTAAATGCCGTAAAAATTGGTGGTGGGGGAAGCAAAAATTTAGTCGTCAATTCATCTAAATCGTGAATTACATTTTGATGACATTAATTATTTTTAGGTTATCTACTTGTCAAAGTGACTTTTGTGTTGTGTACAAATTAAAGTGTTGTGGATGATGTGTTGTATCTATTGTGTTACATACATTAAAATTTTTATATTAATTGTATGTTTTGCTTATTTGAATATATTTATTATTAATAAGTAATCTATAGTTTATTTTTTATTACTATTTATTTAAGTTTATAATTTATTAAGAGAAAAATTAAGATAAGTAGAAAAGGTTTGTTCTTATTGTATAATATTACAATTTTAATGAAGCCCAATTTGGAAAAATTAAAATTTTGTGATGCTTGACAAACTACATATTTCAAACGCAATTAACGCTTGTTAATGTAATAATATTAGCATGTTGGAAAAATATCTGCCAGATAAATTTGAGTCAGTTTTGCAGAGTAAAGATAGGAAAAGCTTCATAAATTTGTAATAGAAGCCAAAGCAGTTTCAAAGAAACACCAATATATTCATCGATGCTGTCTACCGTTCATAGCAATCTTGTGGTTATTTTTATTGTTTAGTTTAACATAGTTCATTCTTTAATATATTTATTATAAATATTGTTATTATATTCTAGGCTTTTATTAGTGAGAAAAATATGGTTTTTTTTTAATAGTTTATTAAATATATTTATTTTATAACAAGAACCTATGATTTTTACCAACATTTTACTGATTTTTTATACGTTTCATGTTTTCATTTAGTTTTTGCATTTTTTATTGAACATTTACTTTTTTTATGAAATATATAAAGTATAATATGTATCAAATGTTTATAAATTTTATCAAGCGTTCCTTATTTTTACAACGCATTAACAGTTACTTAGCATTTAAAATAATTTATGAACCATTTAAGACTATTAGTTTCTTTTTTGCAGGCAAACATTTTTAACTAAAATTTAATTTTAATAATCTGCAATTACAATTTTTAATCGAAATAATGTATCGTACAAATTGATAAACATTTTGTAGCTTAAAAACAACATGAAATCTAAGAGTTCAAATGTTTGTTATTTAAATAACAAGTTATTATTTTAATAATATAGTAGAAAAATAGCAGCTAGATAAATTTGCACTAGAAGCCTTAGAAACACCAATTACTTTATCGATGCTGTTTACCGTACATAGCATAGCATTCTTATTATTATTATTATTGCTTAGTTTAACCTAGTTTATTCTTTGATATATTTATTATAATTATTATTACTGTTACCGATATGTTCTAGGCATTTATTAGTTAGAAAATATAATTTTATATTTTTTAATCGTTCATCCAGTATATTTATACTGTTTTTGTTTTATTCATCATTTTATAGCAAGAATCTATTTTAGACCTTGCATTTACTAGTTTTCTTAAACGATTCATATTTTTAATAAGCATTTGAACTTTTATTGAACTTTTACTTTTTATCGAACCATTACATTTTTTATCAAACGTTTATAAATTTTATCAAGCGTTTCTTATTTTTAAAACTATATTTATCCAGCGTTTGAAATAAGTTATGTCTATTTATGATTACTAGCATTTATCTTTTTTGTGCAAGTTATACAGGGAGTTTATAAATGAATGGGATTATGTAATCACTTTAAATGTGCCGCTTTTGTTAAATTGTTCACTAAACTATTTGTTTTGACAGATCAACTATGACAGCTGTCAAGCAAACATATGAAAACATATGTAGTATAGTGGACAATTTTAAAAAGGCGGCATATTTAAAGTGATTACATAATCCCATTCATTTATAAACTCCCTGTATTTTTACCGACCATTTTAAATTGATATTTATCTACCAAACATTTAATTTGTAAGTTAAAATAAACATCAAATATATCACACATAATTATTTCAAAATCATCATATTTATAATAACAAAGAAGCTGTGTTAATATGAAGTAATTATTTATTTAGTTAATTTTTAATTAATATTTATATTTTAATTATGGTTTTGTTGTTTATTACATTAAGTTTTGCTCAAATTCAAAATTCCCGCGTTTACAGTTTGTGGACGCCTACGCATAAATACGATGTGATTGGTTACTACTATAATAGAATGTGTGAACGCCACCATTAAAAAGCAAATATTTTTCGAATCGGCGGCCGGTTGACAGCTATCGTAATCCCAACTCTGGTTGAGTAAAATAAAAAATGGTATAGTAGTTGGAATTCAATACAATAATTAAGGAAATAAAAATGTGTTATGTAAACCATGTTGCCAAGGAAAACAAACAAGGTTTCCGTTTAAAAACAGTTATGAAAACAACGTTAGAAATTATTCATTCAGATATATGCGGTCCGATGGAAAATAAATCTTTAATCAAAAAACTAATTCATATTCTCCAGAACAAAATGGTACCAGCAAAAGAATAAACAGAACAATAATTGAGAAGGCAAAGTGTATGTTAGCAGATGCCAAATTAAATGTGAAATTATGAACAGAAACAATCAATATAGCTGCATATCTAGTAAATCGTTTATATACAACAAATCTGAAAACTAAAAAACCAAATTTGGAACTTTGGTTTCGGATTAAAGGTTATGGCGCATGTTTTAAAACAAAAACGAACTAAATGAAACACTAAGACAACTAAAATCATTTTTGTTGGTTATAGTAAAAATAAAGTCTTATTTAGTTGTGATGTAAGATTTATGAAAACTAAGTCAAATTAACCTGAAATAATTCAAGAACAAGGTCTGAACTCAGTTTCAGTGGGGAATACAACAAAACATCATCCTAAAGAATTAGATAAAAGGGATACATACAACTGTAAATCAAATAATTCCTAAAGAATTGGATGAAGCTGAACAAGAAAAAGTATTCGATAAATCGTATTTGAATAATTAAGACAAAGAAAATAAAATAGAAGTTGAACCGTTAAGAAGAAAAACAAATAAAATAGCAAAGAAAAAGAAGTTTAAAAACTATGTGACTTTTCTGAGCAATAACAATGTTAAAATAAAAACTAACTCAAGCACAGTTGACAGCAACATCAAGTGTAAATAGTGAGAACTGAAAACAAGCAATGTATGAAGAATACAACTCCTTAATAGAAAACAGTGCATGGACACTAGTTGAAAGACCTGACAATTGTAATGTTAATAAATCCAAGTAAAACAAACAATAACAAAAATTAAATAGATTTAAAGCAAGATTAGTGGCAAAAGGTTGTGGCCAGAAAAAAAGAATCAACTACCAAGAAACATTTTTACCAGTTGTGAGGTATAGTTCAATAGATACCTACTAATGTTGATAGCGGCTGAATATAACATTGAGATTACAAAAATAAATGCAGTCACCGCATTCTTTCAAGAGGACGTGCAAGAAAACATCTATATGTATCAACCAGAAAAGTTTGATAATAGGACCAAACAAGTATGTAAACTCAACAAATCCATAAATGATTTAAAACAATCAAGTCGTCATTAAAAAAAAAATTGATGAATCAATTTAATATAAAAGACTTGAGAAAAGCAAGCAGTTGTGTTGGTCTTTAAATCAGTCAAGACATTAAAAAGAGTAAAGTTTTCCTAGATCAACCAAAATACGTGAGAAAGATGTTGGAAAAAATTAATATGTTTAACTGCAAATCAGCAGTAACACCGTTTGATACAAACCAAAAATTAACAAAAAAGTGAGTTTTCTAAAACAAAAGAAAAGATTGAAGAAATAAAAACAATTCAAGTTCAATAATAATTATGAAAAAGCTTATTGAACAGCTGTAAAAATAATATTTTGTTACTTAAAAGCAACAATGGATACAAGACTAGAATACAATAATAAAAAGCACAATCAATTCTTCTTCTTGAAGTGCCGTATCCGCTTAGCGGACGTTGGCTATCATGTTAGCTATAATAATTTTGTTGACAGCGGCGCAAAAGAGTTCGGTTGATGTTTTTCCAAACCATTGTCTTAAGTTTTTCAACGACGATGTTCGTCTCCTTCCGGACCCTCTTTTACTATTTATTTTACCCTGCATTATTAAATGCAAGATACCGTATTTTTCGGGATGTCTCATGACGTGACCAAAATATTGTAATTTTCTTATTATGATGTTTGGGATTACTTCTAGATCTTTGTTCATCCTTCTCATCACGTCTTCGTTACGTATGTGGTCTATCCAGCTGATTTTTAGCATACGCCTGTACACCCACATTTCGAATGCTTGTAGTTTTTTGAGTGCGGCTTCCGTGAGAGTCCAGGATTCAACCCCGTAAAGAAGAACCGAAAAGACATAACAACGCACCAACCGCATTCTGAGACTCAGGTTTAAGTCATGCCCGCACAGTATTCTCTTCATCTGATTGAACGCCGCTCTTGCTCTTTCTATGCGGCATCTGATTTCGAGAGTATGATCCCATTGTTCATCAAGCGTGTGCCCAAGGTAGGTGAATTTCTTAACGCGTTCCATCTGTATTCCGTTGACTTGAATACCGGTATCGATTATTTGTTGTTTGCTGATAATCATGTACTTCGTCTTTTTTGTATTTAACTAGATATTCGTATCAAAAGTGGTGGTAAAATAACATAAAAAAGTCAACGTCAGAAGACTGTAGCACTTTCATAAACAGAAAACTAAGGTTTGGCAAAAGAATTAACCATTACCAATACACTACATAGGCAGCTCTGTAATGTTATATATAATAAACTAGTCTGTCAATCTAACAGTTTTCTTGCTAAAAAGGTGTTTTGAATTAAATTTTATAAACAGATTTAATAATCAACGCTGCTAAAGTTTTGGCTTAAGCCCGCCTGGTATTTAGTAAGAGATTGCAAGTTTCCAGCATCTACTCCAGACGGTTGTTGATCATTTTTTCTAAACATTAAGTTAACAAAATAGTCTGTAGCTGTTTACGTGGCTAGGATATTTGCCCGGCTTTAACAACGGCAAGACAATGACCTCTCTCCAACATTCCGGGTTTTTCCATATCAAGTACTAAATTTTTAGCAATCGCTTTATCATGTTAGAGAAAAGCTGCTAAATAACCCGACAAAAGACGTTGTTCGGTCGTGATGCAGAATAAATACACATGCAGTTTCCAACTTTTTAAAGTAAAACAAAAGCTGTAGGGTAACGAAAAATCTAGCTGAGTATCTAATTGTTCATGTTGACGCATAAATTCTTAACTATAAATTTAAAAGCTACTGGAAACACAAATTGAGTTGCCAATGCATCTGCAAATTTTGACCGTTTTGGTGACTTTGCGTCCATTGGCAATTAGGATGAAAACCTCAAAAAGTAATCATTTTTCTAATACGGTTCCCATCTTTTTTACACTTTGCCAAAGTGATTGGCGTGATCGTCAACACGTAGCTTTCTAATTGAGCTACACAAATATTGTCGTTCTACCAACATAACGGCCAGCTGACCACTGGATTTTAAAACAAACACTTCTGCTAATTGAAAAATACAATTAGTATTAGACATTATCACTATTTGGTTCTGGTAGGACTAGACTAGCTTGAAAATGTTGTCCGTCTGCGCAGTCAAGACACTATCTACGAGGAACATACTGTCTGACAATAGTTTCAACTACAATAATAAAAGAATTGCTGTTGTAAAGGTCCTTTAAGACATGCTACAATAAATGTGTGACTAGGCATGTAAACAACAAATCAATTGTTAAAAAGCACTGTATTTCTACCTCTAAAGTATGTGGGAAAACTCGTGTTAAAATGGTCAGCGTCGCTTAAATCAAAAAAGTTTTTTATTAAACAACTTAGCGTGTTTTTTCGCAGAAAAAGTGCAAAATAAATTCGTGTATATCTTCTAGAGTCCAATCAAACTTCGAAAGATACAGGCTGCATATTGTGGCTTTTATTAGAACGGTAAGCCGGATTGCAAGTTGCCTAAAGTCAAGTTCTGAAATTAAAATTACATTACACTTCTATATTTAATCCTAAACTGATTTATGGGCAAAGTTTTAAAAGTGTTTAAAACATTGTTATAAATATAAGAAATTCTATATCTAAAACTGTTTTTGAAAAACTCAGTTTTATGTTGTGGAGGTGTTAATATGCCCTTAAATCGATTATTTACATTATGAACGTCCGTTCGATATGTAATTTTATTATACAAGTATGCTGGTTTTTGAGTACAAATGATTTTATGGTAAAAACATGCAGCGTATAGTTTGCGACGCTCATTCATGTTTAACTAATTAATGCTGACGACACATGTATTATATATCACGAAAAAAACAAAAAAGCAATAGAAAGTAACATAAATGAAGACGTTAAGAAATTAACTAAATGATACGACGAAAACATACAAACAATAAATGAAGAAAAAACGACGTATATGGTATTAAGACAAAATAATACAAAAGATATTGACATAAAAATTGAAATAAATAACATACCAATTACCAGAACAAAACATCCAAAATACTTGGGAATAATAATATCAGAGAAACTAACATAGGATACACAAATTTTACAAAATATTAAAAGAAAGTGCAGCAACAATAAGAGCTGTCTATAGAGCCAGGAAATGCATACTAAAAGAAACTGCAATAAGTATATACAACTCACTATATTTATCAAAAATTAACTATTTATTAAATATATGGGGTGAGACAACAAAAACAAATATACAAAAAATACAAAGACAACAAAACAAAATACTTAAAATAATACATAAACTCCCAAAGCTAACACCAACAGAAGAAGTATACAAAATAATCAACGAAACAAACATTAACAAAAAAATAAAAATAGAAAAATGCAAACTAATATATAAAATTAAAAATAAAGAAATTAAAACAAATCTACAAATAATATTAAACAAAAAAATTCACGGACATAACACGAGAAAAAGAAGTAATATTCATGTACACACAACAAGGACAGAAAAAGCAAAAAAAAACAATATTAAGCAATGGACTAATCTAAAATATTAAAAAAACAAAAACTTATAAAGAATTTAAAACAAAAATAAAAGAACACTACATAATAACAAGACCAAAACAAACAAATAAATAAACAAACATGATAATACACACAAAATAAGATAAATGGAAAGAGAAAATAAAAATGGTGCCCCAAATACGAAGCTTTGCAGCCTACCATATATGGAAACGGTGTAAAGCAGCAAGTGGGAAGAAAAAAAAATAATGTTGTAAATATGTAAATATATTATAATAAATTTAGTTAATAAAAAAAAAAAAACTTTGATAAGTTTGTGAGAGATCCTATCAAATTTTCTTATTCCAAAAATTAACCGTAAACAAGAGTTTTGCATTTTTTGATTTTTTTTTTTTGACAACTACATCCAAAAATAGGCCGTACAAACTATTGCAAAAATTAAAATGTGACAATACAAGTAAGGCGTTGTATGCTTTTTGAAGACATTTGTTAATATGCAAATTAAAACGAAGATTTACGTCTAATATTAAACTAAAATTTTTTGCATGATCTTTAAATTGTATGATTTTATCTTTGATTTTGATTACAGGATTTAGTTGCAAAAATTTAATTCTTTGCTGTTTTGGTCCAAAAAGCAAAAGTTTGGTTTTAAAGCTGTTGATAATTAAGTTGTGTATTTCTGAGTTATTAACCATAGATTAAAGATTGGCAGTGTCGGAGTGAATTTTTTAAATTACTAGCGTAAATACTATAAAGTGGCGGCCCTAATATTGACTCTTGTGAAACCTCACAATGTAATTCTAAGGATATGTAAATGTTTCATCAACTTTGACTGTTAGATAAGTAATTAGAAAAGAAACCAATTGTATTTTCTGTAAGATTGAGAACAAAATGTTGTGATTAAGTGTGTCAAATGCCTTACTGTAATCTAATAAAACTAAAATTGTTAATTTGTTAGCATCAATATTACTTATACTATCATCTATGATAGTAGTTAATGCAGTTTTGCAGCTATAACCCTTTCTAAAGCCAGATTGTGTTTTTGGTAAGATTTTGTTTTGTAACAAATATTCTTGCAATTGCTTATCAACAACTTTTTTTAAATTTTTGAAAGCACAGGTAGCAAGCTTATGGAGCGCAAATCTTTATAGAATGTGGGATTGGATTTTTTAGGCAATGGGATTACGATAGAATGCTTACAACAAGATGGGTAAGCTCTCTCTAATAAACACGTGTTAACAATATGCGTAACTTTGGGATAACATATAAACTGGCTAGTTTTATTAGATTAATGCTAATTCCGTCTGATTCTTCCGCTTGAGATTTTATATTATTAATAATTTTTACAATATCCACGTTGTTGACAAAGCAAAACAAAACAAAACTATTACATAGTTTGTTAGATTTGTAATAATCTAAAAGTACATTACTATTAGTATTAATATTAAAAACGGATTTAAAAAATATATATTAATTTCATTAACATTTTTCAAAACTTATATGCGGAATATCTATTGTTGTTGTTGATAGTATGTTAGCTTTTCTTAAAACATTAAACATGTTATTAGAATTGTTATTAATAGTATGTTCTATATAAGCTTTCTTTTCTTTCTTTATTGCCGAAGTGGTGATGTTACGCAGTTGTTTATAATAGTTCCAATGGCTTAGTTTATGAGTTCTTTTAAATTTGTTATAAACTTTGTCACGTTGTGACTGCATTAATCTGATGTTGTCCGTAACTCATGGCGTGGGAGGATTAGTAATCCGACACTGAATAAACAAAATATGCTTACTGGCCAGATTTAATAAATTGCTATTAAAGAAATTTAGTTTATTGTTTATTTCAGACATATGAATCATATTGTGAAAGAGTATAGCATAAAGATCAGCATTAAATAAGGTAATATCTAGGTTTTATAAAATCGGTATGTGTGAAAAAAATGTGTTGCTGGCTAATAGTAGTGTGCAACATATTAATTTGTGATCTGCATTATTTTCTACGCTGACTACATTTGCCCCAACAACTATGTTTGGATTATTAGTAAAAATTAAATCAATTAATGTGGAGGATTTATCTGTTGTCCTAATTGGTTGATCTATAAGCTGCTTCATGTTAAATCCATCAACCATATCTAATAACTGTAGTGTACTACATGCATCTAACTTCAGCATATCAATATTAAAATCACCCAAAAGAACAACCATTTCATATGATGGTACAATAATTGATAAAGTATTTTCAAGTTTGTCTATGAAATATTTGTAAGTAGCTGACTGAAGTTTATAACACACCCCAAAAGCTTAATTTTTCTTTTCAATTAGTATAGTGATCTAGCATTGTTCAATAGTGATTGAGGTTTAATTTTTTAAAATTTTAATTTATTACATATATAGAAACAAGTACCTCTACCCAGTGCCGCTGCTAGATGATTTGGCGCCGTTGTGCAAACACGACTTCTGCGCCTCTGTCAAAGCAAACGCTTAATTAGGTTATATTATAGGAATATTAAGCGACAAAATAATTTGACATATATAAATTATAATAGTTAGTAAATTTACATTTTGTTCTAAAAATATTATTATAAGTTAACAAACTTGCACTTTTCTTGCTTTTTTGGTCGTAAATTCTTCAATCGGGTCTTTCATTGGTAAATTATCAAATATTTGATTTTTAATTGTTATCATTGATAATGAACTCAACCTGTTCTGTAACATTGTTGACCTGAGGTAATTTTTAATAGTTGTTAGTTTAGAAAACGACCTCTCTCCTGATGCTACTGACACCTCTAAAGTTAGGTATATTCTAATAGTTATTAATAAATTTGGCAAATAGGCAATTATCTCATTTTCATATAGATATTGAATAATGCTTTGTGGTTCAAATTTAATGTCGGACTGCTCTGATGAAATTGATTGTAAGTGTAATTTTATAGCTTTTAATTTATTGAAAAGATTAACACCATAAATATCAGCTTCTCCTAGGCTATCGTCTTTTAATTTTATATGCAAATCTTTGCAGCATTTCAAAAGTTTATCTTCTGTTATGGAACAATTAAAAATTCACTTAAAAAGCTAAAAACATCACCAAACGTGGTTAACTCTTCAAATCTATTTTGCAAAGATGTTAATGTTTGGTCTAAAATTAGATAAAAGAAATTAACTTTATAATGTTTTTTTTTTGGGTCTAGTAAAGCAACTTCATCATTATGTTCATATGAAACATTTTAGGTTTTTTTTGTGGGCAAATTGACTGAATTGATAGAAAATCAGAATCAACGTTAACACTTCTTTAAAATATTTATCGGAGCGGTAATTTTGAAACTTGGTAATTAAATTTTTAAGATTATTTTTTGTTTAAAATGTCAAACCAAGAAATAGTAGAGCAAATGAATTTATAACTTTGAATGTTTAATGCCAATGTATTAGCTTTGTGAGTTGTTATAACCAAAGTTAAAAAATCGTTAGCAATTTCCAGAAGAGCATCAAAGATTTTGCCTATATTATATATCTTAACGGTTTTACAGTATCAACTCCGCTAGACCAGCGAGTGTCACTTAAAAACTTTAAATCAAGATTAGGTTCATGTTTTTAAATAAAAGCCCATCTTTTGATAGGTTCCGAAAAAACAACTTCCTGAATTTAATATATATTAATAAAATTTGCTGTTTTATGACTGATATTGGCAGCATTATTAACGACCAAATTCAAAGTATGAGCGTAACATGGTACAAAAAATTGTTATTTTAGAAAAAAAACTTATGGCACAATAAAAAAATTACTAAATTTGGGAGGTAATGAAGTAATAATCTTAAAGCTTAAGCAAATATTTGGACAAAAAATTCACGATTTAATTTCAAACTTTAACAAACAATTGAATTTTTTGTATTCTCATATATTTTGTATTCTCTCAACGCACGCCTTGCACACCCGCTTACGGCGGCCCTGCTTCTACCTTTACCAAAGCGGTCTTTGCGTATTATAGTGAAACCAGTAATATTAAACGTAATTGAATTTATATTACCTGTTAACCAGGTTTCACTAATTGCAAATATTTCATACTGTGTAGATAGTAATAGTTCTACAATGTGAACAAAATGTGAAGGTAATGAACGGACGTTCAAATGTGCAAATCTTATTTCTTTAGCATTCATTTTTAAATCATTTTAAAATGTAATAATTGAATAATTCTACAGTAAATAACTAATAAATAAGTAATGAAAAGCGATAAAAAATTTTAACTAAATAAATACAAAAACAAATCAAAAATAAGTAAAAAAATATTTTTAAATAATATATAATTATATTCCTGCAAGTATATGTTAACAATCAAATTAGCTGAAATTACTTAAGTATACAAAAGTGCGTGTGCGTAAACAGAAAATTTATAAAAAGCAAAATGAGTATTAGTAGCAATGTGAATATTTGCTTCCTAAAAAAAATTACAATAATAAATGTAAAAAAAAAAATTTAATACATCAAATAAATAAAACAAATAAAACGTATCAATAATTTTTTAGAGTATAAAAAAAATATGAATCATTTAATACGCATTATTTATAGCAGATAATTATTGAAATTCTTACTTTGATTTTAGTTTTTATTATATTCTTTTTGCGATGATATTTTAAATAATTTATTATTAATGCTTGTGCAGATTTTTCCACCAGTCGTCCAAACCTTCTGCCTACCAAGTTGCTCACACATATTTTTATATAGCTCAGCTCTATACTTAGTTAAATCTTCAGCAATAAACCAATTGGTACCTTTTAACATTCTTTTGTTATTATATACTAGATGTCGTTGTTCCTCATTCCTGAAAGATACCATCACTTGTCGATGCTACGGTTTTTCAATATTAACTGGATTTTTCACAGTGCCAATTCGATATATTTTTTTAACATATTTAATATCAACATTTATTTTTAGTTGTGTTTTAAATAAATTTGAAACAGTATTTATTATGTTTTCATCTGTTGTCTCACATAAGCCAAATAATCTTAAGTTTTTTCTACGCGTGTACTGTTCAAATGGCGCTCTAACTTATTGTTATAGAACTTTTAGGATTTGTTAATAAATTCACCATCACTTAAAAATTCGTGCATCGCCAATTTGACCGCATTGCTTATGTGAGCATTTTCTGTGTCAGGCACTCTATCACGTAACTTTGGACCCATTTTAGATTATAGATTTAATTAGTAGACACTATTTTATTAAGCACAGTTGTAAATGTTACTTTTATTCACTGATTAGTATTATAATATACACTTTTAATGGGAGCGATCGAACACACAACTACTCTGACATACTCGTACCCTCTCTAAATTTCCCTCAGAAAAATAGCAGCTCCACCTTTGACTCAAAGGCCCGGCTGAACCTCATTTTTTGTATATGTATAGCTCCAAAAATAGAAGTTTTTTGGCATACGCAAAAAGACATGTATTATACCAAGATCATTTTCACCTTACAATAGCTGCGTTTGCAACCGTTCTAATTCCACTGTATTATTGTTTCTATAATTAAAAAAAAAAAAATTAAAACATCCAAGTTTTAAAGAGACTTTGTTGTTTAGACTTAGGTAAAAGATAAATTTTTAAAATTAATAAAAATTAAAACTAGTATCACGTGACGTTGGTGTTGAAAAGTACTCCAATGCCAGAACCATAAAATTAATAAAACTTAAAACTACTAGCAAAGATAACAAGATTCAAAATTCTTTGAAATTCTCAGAACCATAAATTAAAAAAAACAATGCAAGTACACCACAGTTGTAAAAGATTGCAGTGCCGATACAAAACAACACTTAATAATAAAAATTAATAGAAAGCCTAATGCTGGGAGCGTATTCTGCCTCTTTTCCACTATAGAAAATTATGATGCCAAATTAGATCTGTCGTCATCGTTGCTGAAAGAAGTATCATCCCGTTTCCGATTATCCGGATCCTACTAATCCACATCTAACTGTTAATTTAGATTATAACAACTGATGCGTCTGCTTTAATCTAGTGTAAAACGTACTTTCAGTCAATCATATAAGTATTAACGTTTAATTTAGATGCTAAATTTTGTGTAGCCTCACTAGTTAATGTTTCTTGTCCTAACGGGCTTACTATAATCGTAAATGTTTAATAAACAATTAGTATTTTTTCTAATACACATTAATATTTAGTTTAATTTTATTGTTATATAATATGTAATTATATTTAAATAAACATATTTTTTTGTGAATTTTATAGCAATATTTGTAATGTTTTGTGTTATTTTAATAATACAATTAAAATTAAGATAAACAAAACACATTAATTATGTAGTATACCACAAATATATTTAAAAACGGTAACATGTTTCAACTTTCTACAAGGTTATTATCGGACGGTGATACAAACAAGCATAAACATTAAAAAAAATTACAAAGCATATATACGACAGTAAAACATAAAAGAGATGGAAAATTACATTGAAGTTATTATGAAATTACTTTATTAATTGCGTGGGTTCTACATAACAAGAGATAGAGAACAAAATTTTAGCACACTATTTTAACCAAATATAACATAAAAAATTACAACTTTTCTCCTTTTTTTTAAATTATTTTACAATTAACCTATAAGATTTTTTAATTGCTTTTTTTGAGCAAAATTTGTTTGCTAACCGCAGGAACAACAACCGCATATTGTTCCATAATATTTTTGTTTGCAGTACTATTCTTTGCTTAAATGCTACTCGTCCTGTTATTGATACCATCTAAACTATTGTAATGACAATAATTGCATCAATTAAATTTGTATTCAAATCACCATTCCAATTTGATTTAATTGTCTTTTCAAAATAATATTTAATTTTAAAATTTTAACAAAGTATACTTTCTATTTGTCTAATTATATTACTTAAGATACATGAAGGATGGTTTACATTTCTATATATAATCTCTAACCCAGATATTTTCTCTTTAAAACGTAATATTGCGTTTACAACTGTAATATTTTATTTGGTTTTAATTATTATAAACCATTAAATGTTGGTGTGCTACCCCTGTCTACGGTACAATAAATAATAAAATGTTCAATGTCCTTGGCAAATCCTGGCTTCCAAAAAGATGACCTTGCTAAACATTTTTTTTTACTACAGTAAAGTGTAATTTATGTAAGTCACTGTTCTAAAGTATACAATTATTATTCGTTGAGAGTTCATGTCTAATGCCCGGTTTCACTAACGTCTAATGAATTGTGAAATAACTCTTTATCAAATAAAATGTATTCATCAAATGAGTAACTTTATGTTTCACCAATGTAACTCAGTGATTAAATATTTATTTTATAATTAGTATCAAGTTGATAATATAATTGACATAAAATGCGCTAAATAAGTTCAACTGAACCATTATGTATGCAAACATAACCTTGAATTATTTGTGAAGTAAGAATATACAGAACTGACAACACAAAGAATTTGTTGTAAGACTAGAAGATTAATAGATTGATAATTTACAGGTATTTAAATGTATGTGGAAAGTAATTCAGCAAGTTTTCTAGTAATTAGTGACACTATGTGACATAGCTTAGATTTTGAAATGTTAAAATAATCACGAATGTCTGTAGCATAATACCGTTAAGTTACTATATATATATATATATATAAATCCTTTATTGGCATAGTTACTACATAAATTACATGTTTGTACATTTCAGTTAATGATAAAATAAAAGTTTTTTAGTGTTACATCCCTCCAAAAATTAAACAATTATGTATTCTTCCCATTTATAATAAAAATGGCAGTTGTTGCCATTTCCTCCTTTTGTCCTTTTTGCATAATAATGTACCCGGGCGTATTTCTGTAAACTTCTAATGTTCATCTAATAAATTTATGGTGCAGTTTTTCTACTGGGTCTTTTTTTTCCAACCCCATATTTTTTTTTTTCATAGGTTAAAATACTTCTTACACCATAAGTTACTAAAAGCTAATTCAAAGGTGATACAAGATTGTTTCACTGATTTTGAGCATCCAAATAGTAATTATTAATTTTCAATAGTGATTGCACCTAGCACAGATTCTTTGTTTAATCGAAAACCATTTTTGAGTTCAACATTATTAGAATTATTAAACTAATTGATTATTTGCCGAATAATGCAAGGTTTTCTAATTTAAAAATTGTTTTTGTCTTCGGTCAAAAAAGAATATTAAATCACCTAGCCTTTTTTAGGTTAGGTTATTTGATGTTTTTTGATCGATGTTATTTGTCGTCATTTTTTATTAATTCAAAGTTTATTGAATTGTTAGTACTTCATAGAAAATTAAATATTATCTATTTCAGTTAAATCAATATCTTCTGATTTATCATTATAATTAAGTGGTAATCTAGATAATAAATCAGCAGTATTTATATTAGTTTTCACAAACTCCATATCGTATTAATTATTACATAAAATTAATGCTCATCCATTTAATCGATTTGCTAAGTACTGAGTTGTGCCTTTATTTAGACTAAAAATAGTTAATAGGAAATTGTGATAACTAAAATAAACTTTAAGCCATATAAATATTGATAAAATTTCTGAATTCCAAAAATGATACTCAATGCTTTTTTGTCTGGTAATTTTTTTTTTCGGATTGTGACAATGTCCTTGACTCGTACGTTTTTGCTCCTACCCCTTATACGCTTGCATCTTTTTATTTTTAACTCCGAATTAAAATGTACCAATGCTTTTGATAAATCTAAAACATTTTTAACTTTATTAAATGCAATTTTACATTTTTTTATTCCGTTATCTTACATACATCTTCTAAAGTAGAAGATTTTTTTTTTTAACGACCATCTTAATAATAATAATAATAATAAAGCTTTATTTCAATTGCCAAAAAGGATATGAAACGTTAAAATAAATTACAATAAAATTGTGATTAACACAAAGTACAATTAATTTACAAACATTTAAATAAAATATAAAAAACGTACACAGAAATTCTAATTGTAAACAAACATAGGTTTAACAAATAAACATAAATGTTGCTAAAATTCACGTATATTATACAGACTTTTTTGACTAGATAGGTTTTTAATGTAGCCTTGAATACTTTTTGGTCTGATATTTTTTTGATATTGTTTGGCAATTTGTTATAAAATATAATAGCATTGTAATGAGGTGATTTTTTGTAAAGAGAAGATTTATGTGGATCTGCTCAAAATGCCTCTTTATTTCTGGTATTATAAGAGTAAATTTTATCATTTTTGGTGTAAGTAGAAAAATGGTTTCTTGCATGTATTATTAGTTTAGAAATATAAATTGCCGGTTCTGTTAATAGTGAGTATTTTGTAAAGTAAGGTTTACAAGAGTCGCTTGAACTTATACCAAACATAAGTCTTATTACCCATTTTTGTTGAATAAGAACTCTTTTTATATTGTTTGCTTTTCCATAGACCACTATATTGTAGGAAATATATGAATATACCATATCATAATACTCATTTAATAGTGAAGTTATGTTGAGGTATCGTTTCATGTTTAGTATAGCAAAATATGACTTGTTAAGTTTATTACATATTGATTCAACATTTTCGTTCCATAAAAGTTTGCTGTCGATTATAGTTCCTAAGTATTTAGTTTTTTCGGACCTGGCATTGATTTTATCTTGAACTTCAACATTAGCAATCATACTTGGAACTTTGCGGTTGTAAAATTGGATAATTACTGTTTTTTTCTGGGTTTAATATAAGCCTATTTATTTTGCACCAATTTGCAAAATCTGAAACGGTTTGCTTTATTTTTGTTTGTAGGTCTTCTAGCGTTGCTGCTGACACAAGTACTGTAGAGTCATCGGCAAACATTATCAATAAGCCTGTTTTGATAAAGACAAGAAGATCATTTGTGAATAACAAAAACATTAGTGGACCTAATACTGATCCTTGTAAAATCCCTATATTTGAATCGAATGCTTTAGACTTTACGTTATTTGTTGTCACAACAAGTTTTCTATTTTTACAATACGAATACGAATCTATCCAACTTAGTAAAGGTTCTCGAATACCCATGTTTTTTTAATTTTTCCAAGAGAAATGATAATTCTATGCTATACTAAGATCGAAAAATAAACCAGATACGTGTTTATGTTGGTCTGTTTCTTTGTGAATAAAATCAACACATACTATACTTGCTGTTTCAGTTGATCTATGTGGTATAAATCCATGCTGTGAATCTGTTAATAATTTAAACTTACTTACATAACTAATAATACGATCACAGATTATACGTTCTAACGTTTTTAAAAAAACACTTAACATTGATATGGGTCTGTAATTATTTGGATCATAAACATTATTGTTTTTATACAATGGAATCACTGATAAAATTTTCATTATGGCGGGAAACTCTCCACAGAATACCGATTTATTAAAAAATATAGTAAGGATTGGCATTCTTATATTGGTTCTTTTTGAAATCCAACGATAAATATGTCTCTTAAGAGCAATTTTAATTCTGCTTCTCTGAAATCGCACTGTGCTGCTAAACTTCTTAATCTTGCCACCAAAACTCACCGCAAACACACTTTTTATTGGTTTAAAATTCTTCCGGTTTTAGAATAATAAATTATATAATAACTTGTACGCGTCTTCACTTAACACGTTTAACGGAATTGCACGTTTTATCTTATTTGCCAAAAACAGTTTTTTTATTCACACTTCACGTAGATATCCTACAATTCCGTTTCAAAATTTAATACTCGCTCACGTTACGATAATAATAATAGTTAATAACCCTCTCGCCACTGTAATGTTTTGCGTTAATTTAATAATACAATTAAATACATTGAAATTACTTTATTAATTGCGTGGGTTCTATATAACAGTTCTATTTATAGTGTTATTATAGAAACGCCCTTTAATACATAACAAAATTTTAGCACACTAATTTAAACAAATATAATAAAATACATTACAATGTTGGTGTATAAATCTGCTCACAATACAATTGTAAAAAAATCTTTTATTATAACATGTCATCTTTTGTTCATTTTCTTGTAAAATATGCTACATATTACGCTGTTTTTGAATAAGCGTGTAAAACCACAAAATATATTATTATGTTAAATGACGTTTGAAACACTGACATGAAGAAAAATTGTGATTTACATTTGTAAGCATTTATTTTCATCAGTATTAATGTCACGGGTTGAGCAAATTATTTCTACAAGTAAACTTATTGAATTCATTTATCTTTTACTTCTTCTATAACAATTATTAATGAAACTTAGACATATACTGTTTTTAATGTGAAAATTTTAACAGCCAATTACTTTTTATTTAGCAGAGAAATTGTCAATCGTAACTTGTTTTAGTAGCATTAATATTCTCTCATAGTTTATTTAAGATTAACTTTCTAGTCGAGCAAGTATTTTAAACTTATTTCAAACTTTAAGATGCAGATTAATTTTATAAATTTTTATCTAATATATTTGATTATAATTAATATTTGTACTGTTCATATGATGAATATCATTTATATTATTTTTTATACCTAATTATAGATATTATATATTTCACAATTATTTATTAATATAATCTGTATATATTTTTTACTAGAATAAAAATTGCCGAATAAAGTTTTTATTATTCAATATCTTGTGTTTCGGTAGAATGTCACTTGAAAGAGTTATGATAGAAACATTATATTTAGGTCAGATATTATGTAATATTAACACATCTACAAAATGTATTATGTAATTAGTTGTGTGTGGTGTGTACACAGTCGATTCCGCTTAATCGAACAACATTGGGACCCGAAGGTTTTGGTTCGATTAACCGGCTGGTCCAATCATAAAAAGTTGAAAAAAATACACATAACATTTAAAAAAAATAGTTAATTTTGCAGATCAACGACGATAATTTTATTTAAAAATATTAATTCATCACATTTCATTAAACGCGGCGTATTGACCCTTAATGAATGCTTGTGTTAGTTCGATCACATCAATAATGTATTTCCGATAATCTTAAACAGCGTCACAAAAAAAAAAACAGATACAGTTTTCAGTTTATAAACAAAAAATGTTTGATGATTAACCGGGGTCCGATTAAGCAGAATTATTGTATATATCTGGAATTCTACTTTAGACAATCATGGATAAAATCTTGCAGTAGCTCTAGATTTTTCTAAAGCATTTGATAAGGTATAGCATCTTATTAACAAGCTCTATTCTATAAATCTTGATCATAAATCTGTAAATCTTATCAATAGTATTCTGGACAATAGAAAAATTATAGTTAAAATTGATGGTTTTAACTCTGACCCTAAAATTATAAATGTTGGTGTTCCTCAAGGGTCTGCTTTTGTGTCGACTTTATTTTTGATTTGGATTAATAAACAAATAACTAAAAGTTCCATTCATAGTTTTGCAAATAATAGCACACTTTATACTTTACACTTTCCAATGGCCATATCGACAAATATGGCAGAACATTTTTAAGTTAAAATCTGTAGCATCTATAAACAAAGACCTCAAAACAATATCTAAATAAAATAATCCCATGACCAATTTTTACTCTAAAAAACTCACTTTCTTATTGTTTCAAAATCAATATCCAAAGTATCAACAGTACTAAATATTAAACTAAATAACAAAACCTTATCTAAATCTTTTTCAATATGTTTTAGCTTAGAAAGTATATAAAAAACTAGAATTTCTTAGTAGATATGAAGAGTTTTTACTAGTGTTCAATTTTTGCATATGTATTTTATGTTTTAAGTACTCATTGTATTAAAAATAAAAATATAAAATAATATTATAATTTTAACGAGTAAATTATGGTTGAGTTAAGAAATAAAACTAAGACTAAATTAACAAAGATTTACTTATATACTAAACAAAATTGTTAACAAATTTTTTGTTAGTTGCGATCACAGACACACACACACTTTTTACAAAGTTGCATTTAGTTACAAAGTAACTGTGAGAAACGTTTCCATAACATCTCCTTCCTTAAGAATTTTTAATATTAAAAATGTTATATAATAGAGATAATCAATAAAGCTTTTTCCTGGACAACATTTGCAGACTTTCCAGATTACATGTTAACATATTACTGTAATTGTAAAATAGGTTATTATATTTTAATGTTGCATCGTAAATAGTTCGTTGATCATCTTATTGAGATTGTTGTCGTACTTTCCGAGTTTATCGTTAGCCATGTTTAATTTGTTCATATTTAAATAATTATTTTTTAGGAATATGTAAGTGTATCTGAGTTGTATCATTTTTGTCAGAGTCAGCAAAAATTGTTGTGCCAACAAACGAACTACATCTTGATTCAAAAGTTAACAATAAATTTTAATATTTAATTTTTGGACGTTGTAGTCATCAATTGCGGTGATAATCTTTTCACAATGAATTGGTACTTTGAAGTCCATATAGATAACAACTTCACAAGGCAAATTTTCAAACATTGTTCTTAGGAAATGGTTATAACATAGTTGAATTTTATTTTTTATTTATTGCCACAAACTTATATATTAGGATGATTGTATAAAACAATTGAGTTCTTTGATCTCTAGTTGGTATTGAAACAACATGACAAACGTTATATTCATTAGTTTGAAATAATTTAATTTTAATAAAACTCATTAGTTTAGACAAATGTTTATAGTTAGGCAGAAAAGATAAATTTCCAAGTAACATATTTTGATAAAATTTTATTTATCTGTGAGAAAAGTAGGTTTAGATCAATTACAGATGGAAAAATAATCTTTAAACTTGCAAATGTTATGCAATTTATTATATTATTTAAAATGTCTGTTCAATCATTGAAAGGGCTTTGAGTTGTATTTTATAGTAATACTTAGATTTTTTATTCAACATTTTTTGAATGGTTTTAATATTCTCGTTAAATACCAATTTGTTGTTAAAGTTTTTTTTTTATAGTACTAGAAATAATTTGAATTTGGTTTTTCATTAATAGTTGCAATTTTTTATCATTTTTTTCAATTTTGTTTATGCATTTGTCATAGTATTTGCCGTCTAAAGCATCTAGACTTCCAGTTATAACTTTCCATGCGGTACCAATACCATTTATAATTCCGCGTTTTTGTCTATTGTTAGTTGTTTAATGTGATCTTTTCTTTAATTTGATTAATAATTGTTTTTAGAAAAGATAAATGAGTTATACCTCTTGTATAGTAAATGTTGTACATGCGTTAACTTTATCTAACATTGTTTCAATATAATGTAATAATATGGGCTATTAAATTTTGTTTTAAATTTATTTCAACTTTGGCAGTGTTTTTATTTGTTAGCCTTAGTTTAAAAAGACTATATTTATAATATATTTATTTTTCATTTTATTTTCGATTTGTAACTCTTTAACGTACACAAGATCGCATACGTTGTATTAAATTTTAATGGGTCTTATGTGCTTATTAAAGTTAACTTATAATTTTTCTTTTGACTTGTCACTATTTGTTTTACTGATTTGCCAAAAATCTAAACTAATTAACTAATTATTTGTTTTAACTTTATCATAAACAAAAATAGCTGTTTGCTTAGTATCATTACGTAGTTAGTTTGGAGTTGATCTTTATTATATAATTCTTCATTATCTTTATTTCTTATGAGACCAAATACAATTTCTTTTGGCGTAAATTTAGTTAAACTTGATCTACTACAGTTATATGATTTTATAGCACATGACAACCCATCTAGTATAGACCTGTTTAAATTTTATGCTCTTAATGAATCTAAAAGAGTTGCATAAAATCTTACTACAGAGTTGGATCTTGCAAATTTATTATTGGATTTTGTTCCTGAATTTGTATGAATTCTATTAGGAATACAAAAAAGCTAAAAGTAATGTAAAAATTTATCAATGACTAGAGTAGCTCTTTTACTGGCTACGATATAAGCTTGTGCATACTTTAAAAAATTATCGAATATTGTTAATAATATGTTATTCCAATTTATTTTTAATAAATCAATATTGATATGTTCAAATAGTTTACTAGGAATTTCTGTAATAACTAAAGAGTTCTTTAAGTTTTGCTTATTGGTCTTTGTTTTATTACAAGTATCGCATGATCGTATAAAATCATTTTTTTTTTTTTTAATGAGTCAAAGATTCTTTTTTCGTATTCTTCTACATGTTTCAGTTATGCCTTTATGTACGGATGTTTTACTAAAATTAAGGTTCTCTATAATTTGATTTTGTTCGTTTTCTGGAACTTCTTGAACAATATTTAGTTATATTATAATTTTTATAAATATAACTCAAAATAATATATAAAATAATTTGTTTTTTAACAAATATAAAATTTTGAAACAGTTTTTTATTACTTAATGCTTCTACTCGGAAAGTTGGAATGTGAATGAGAACATAATTTTGATTTGGATATTTAATACTTTTCTTAACTGTCATTAAATTTGACAAATTTAATTCTTTATGCATCAGAACATAATTCTTCAAGTAAAAGTTTATATTGTTATAAGTAGCATATAAAATTTTGTCATTAGTTTATTTAATTGTATCGGTATTGACAAAAGATTTAAGTTTTATCCATATCATCATTTGTACAACCTTGATTTTCAATGTTAATAACGGATGTTTATCTATTTTATGATAACCACATACTTTAATATCTGAATCGTCAAAGATATAATTTAAATTATGTTTTACTTGTTTTTATTCTAATTGATCAAGTGCGCATCCTAATCTCGGGTTTGCTAATCTTGTATTTTTTTTTATTGGACAAAAATGTTTTAATTTGAAAAGTGCATTAAATAAACCTTTGTATGAAAGTTTTTGTAACGATAGTCTTTTGTAACTAAATAGATTAAATATCTATTATCTTCTTCTAAGTAACACACAGAATATAATGATAGAATTTACTTTTTTAATTTATCTACTTTTTGAAATCTTTCTTTAAATTGTTTGGCAATTCTTGAATTTATTGCTAGGTTTGCACATACACAGTGTGCCAATAAATAATCTGCAGGTGCATTAAAAATATCATCATATTTATTAGTTACATGCTTTAACTCTAAATTGTTTGCATAATTTTTTTTTTTATAATTATTATATGTGAGATCAGTTTTTTTATGGTCTAAAATGAGTGGCTTACCAAACAATAGACAACATTTTTTTCTCTATTGTAAAATAGTTCACTTCAGCACTATTCAATGTTCTGGAAGTAAAAGTTTTTAGAAGATCTTTTCAATAAAGCTTTGTGACAAGATAGATTCAATTGCAAAATTACTAGCGTCAGTTGTCAACAAAAACGTTTTATTAAAATCTGGATACTTTAGTATAGTAGTAATGCCATTTTGCAAATTTCATTAAAATTGAAATCATTTGTTTTCTTTAATAATCTAGTTAAGGGTTTAGTATGTTCTGTTTAGTTATTGATAACCCGTCAATAGTAACAAGTTAATCTTACAAATAAATTTATATTTTTTTCATTTTTTGGTGCAGAAAACAGTTCAATAGTGCATTTTTTAGACCGAATGGCATTTGCAGATATTTGTAATGACTATTTTCAACGGTAAACGCGATTTTTTAAACATCTTTTTTTATTGCCCTCTATTTAATAAAAACCTAAAGTCAGGTCTAAAGTAGTAAAGTATTAACATTTACCAAGTTAATCTAGTAAATTTTTAATATTTGGTAGAGAATATTTATCACCGACAGTTAAATCGTTCAACTTGCGGTAGTCAATAATTACCTTTCATTTTTAGATTCCACAAGCATTTTTTTGCCCGATAGATTCTTGAAATATAGGTTTTGCATTACTTGTACTTTTGATTTCTAAAGCTTCTTCTTGATTTAAATGTTGAAGCCTGAGTGAGTTTAAAATATTATTATCTCTATTATTATAATTTGAGGAACTTCTATTTGTTGATCGTTTATTGAAGTGTTAGCAATAACGGTAATTATTTTTCCGTTATTAATTTTTACTAAACAATTTAGAATTTTAATTTTGTCATTAATTGACAGTTCTTTACAAATACCTTCAGTTATATCTTTGGAATTGTAATCGTTTTATTTGTAATTATATTTTTATAAATATTTTTGTTGTAAGTAAATAATAGAAGTTCTTTAAAATTTTGTTTTTTTAATAATATCAATAGTTGCTTCATATTTTCCAAGAAAATCTAATCCAACTAAACCGTCAAATAAGAAACCAAAACTTTAAATAAAATTTGTGTCTAGTACTTATAAATACATGTAACATAGCACTTTTAGTTATTTTAGTATCATTTATTCTTGAAATACTTAAATTTTCATTTTGAGCAATTTTAAATTATAAGCAATATCAGTTTTTAAAACATAAATAGAAAAACCGGTGTCCACTAAAAATGTGAGACTACCTTATTTTTTATATAAAATAACTTACTAAGTACATTTAAAATTGTTCCGAGTCGTCGGAATTTGACTGATTTTTGTTTAAATGATTGAATTGAGTGAGTGGGTTCTGTTGTCATATGAAACAGAAAACCCGAAGCGTTCTGCTCCTCAAATTATTCAAACGTCTATCATTATAATATGTTACCTTTGTTTGTGAACTACCAAGGACAGGTTGTTCATTATTATATATTTGTTTTTATTTCTTTTAAATTAATCATTTATGACATGGCCTGTCGTCTTACAATAGTTACAAAGTTTTCCTTGCAAAAAAAATTATTTGATTGGTGTGTATTGTTAAATTGATTATAATTGTAATTATAATTTGCATTTGATTTTTTGTAATTATGTTTTGGAAATATTTTATTATTATTATTTAGTTGCCCAACCAATTGTTTTTGAGTTTTAAAACTTTTTAAATATGCAGTATTTTCCTCTTCGATAAGAAATTTCTTGGCTTCATCGAGCGATTGCGGTTTTTGTGATCTTATTATCGATCCGAAAGGTTCCTTTAAACCTGATAAGAACGTCGATAGCGCAATTTTTTCATAGGATGCATTTAAAACTAGCCAACGTAGAGTTTCATTTAATTTTTGAGTTGAAGTTTTAAGATCACAAAGTAAGAAAGCCTTCAATGATTCTGCAATCTCCATAATGGCCAATTAACAATACTTTAATTTGAGCCTATGTTTGTAGTTGTCTAGTGCCCGGTTTCAGCAACGTCTAATAAAATTTATTTGTCCAATAAACACCTTATTTGCCCAATAAACGTTTCACCAATGATAAATAGCGTTATTCGTCGAATAAATCTCCTAATAAACTAACCGCTGAAAATGCATTGAATAATCAAACAAATAAAAACATCTAAATCTGTAGATTTTATTTACTAACCAAGTAAATTATTTTAATTGGCTGATTTCGGTATAATAAACGTCAAATAATAAAAGTAGGTAACTAAATCTATGGAATAAATTAATCATCCAAAATCTAGGGATTAAAATTTATTCAATGAATAACTTGACACATGTCATGTTTTTAGATTATTTTTAATGTGGAGCAATGGCTGCGTTCAGGACGACTCATCGCTGTCAATCATTCAAACTGAACGGGCGGCGGGAATCATCGTTTGCTAACTGCTTTCTAATACCGGAATACGTTTATTCGTCGAATATATTTAATTTGAGATTTGTTATTTGGTGATTTATTTTGTCTTTATAATACCGGCCCTAAGTGACATTTATATATTGTAAATAATGAATGTCATGTTCAATTCATTTGATAATGTTTTTAATTAAACAAAGAATCTATGCAATCACTATTGGAAGTAATTACAATTTAGATTCTAAAAATCAGCGGAACAATCTCATTTAAAAGTATGTAAAATTCACAAATGGTTATCAATTTTATTGTAGATTTAAACTTTAAGAACAAGTTTAAGTTTTTCTATATAATCGACTCAAAAAATGTACGCATTAGCAGTTTTTACAAAATAGTTGGGATATATTATAAATGCTTTTCTTTATAAAGAAAAACAAAAAATGTATTTAAAATTTCAATCTACAATAAAATTGATGACCATTTGTGCATTGAAAAATAAACCGTTTCGCCTTTCTAACTAATTTACTTTTTATTATGAAAATTAAAGCATTTGCTTGATCATCTTCGATTTGGTTAAAAACAAAAATGCTTCTATGAAGTCATTTAAAGTGGTTTGATCACTACCATATTCAAGAATCATGTCTTGTAATTCTTTTTATAAGATTTGTGACAATTACCATAAGAAACAACCAAGACAATATAAATAATATTACTCATAAAGCTAATAGTGTGATAATCCTTAATTGCATTGTTCACGATGCTGATGCTGATCTGGTGTAGTTTTCTTCTATGTCAATTAATGACTGAATTCCAGAGGTTTGTGAAATGCCGTGACCGCCACTGAGACTGGACCACGAGAAATTGCTGTGGTATTTGCAGGTTTCTTTCGGATAAATGTATTTTAATACAAAAATCCTTATTTAACAAAAAACTATTTTTACTGATAATTGTTCACTTTTTTAAATTTGATTGAAGGATCTTTCGGAATCCTACCGACTGCGCCAATATTATGTTTTGAATACTCATTTTATTAAAAATAAAAATATATAATAAAGATTATTATTTTAACAAGTACATTATGGTTGAGTTAAGAAATAAGACTAAGACTAAATTAACAAAGATTTACTTATATACTGAATAAAATTGTTAACAAAGCAATATCTTTTGTTAGTTTCGATATAATCACGTCACTTGCAACACGTGCATACAAAGGGTTTTTTCTTTTCTTCAAATATGCAATCACACGCACTTCTTACAAAGTTGCATTTAGTTAAAAAGTAACTCTGAGAAACTTTTCCATAACATGTATATAAAACTTATATTTGTCCTTGAATTGAATATTCTTTCCAACTATGTAAAGGAGCATTCAAAACTACACTACGTTAACTAAACTCTTCAAAATTAGCTATTTGGATCATTGCCGATCCAAAATTGACTAATGATTTAGACACTTTAAAACACCGGCGTAATATTATAAATATTACCATAAACATTGTTCAAACAAAATACAAGACATGTTGCTATCTAAACAAATATATAGGCGTAATACAAGGTTTGCTAGAAACAAATATTTACTGACAGGTCAGAGATATAGATCCAAAACTTTTAAAAAAGATATTTTTAACTGTACTATCAACATATGTATTATACTTCTAAACTCAGTATTTCCTAAAACGTATAAGCCACAAATGACAATGTTGACAGATTCCTTAAACCTAGTCTTCAATGTGATAGTTTTATCAAGTGTGATTTCACTCGTTAAAATTTATTAAAGATATTTTTATGATGTTGTAACAAAATAAGTAATTCCTAAATATTGCATTTTAAAATTAAAAAAAAAAAATGTAAATATATACATACACTATTAATTTACTTCTAACATACTTAGATAAATTTTTTTTGTTCATTAAACTTATTAACAACTTTAGACAAATTCTACGCAATTCATCTCAACATTGATTAAACCATTATTTTTCAGTTATCTTTTTTAAAATTTCCAAATTAAATCTTGTTTTTCTAAAGCTGACAAAAGCAATTGCTTAGTGATTATCAAAAAATCTAATTACATTTGTTGTTCCCTTCAGTTCTTAAGTTCAAATGTTTTCCTCCCTTTAAATATCGATCTTTCTATTAAATTTATAATAATAATAATAATAACATTTATTTATTTCAATAATATACATAAAAAAAATGTGTGAAAAACGTCCAAAAAGTATAAATGCTAATATAATCAATACATGGTTTCATCCTAATTTAGATATTCTATTAAGTTATACGGTTCAGTTAAACAAAGAAAGTTATAACATAATAATTTAAATCTTTTAAAATTGCAGTTCTGTTTTAATGTCATTTAGCAGTCTATTATAGAAAGTCATCTACACTCAGAATATGCTTTCATCATATCTATCATATCATAATTGTGGCTTTCAAAATACTTTGGAAAAGTATTGTAATTTTTTGAAATATAACAAAGACATTTGTATATATATATACATATATATATACCATGCAAAGTTAATAAGCGTTTTTTTCTAAATATTCTTCGACAAGAGTCTAAAAACTTTATTTTGTATATTATTCAAATTATTTGTTTTTGAATTATAAATAAATCATTTAATTTAAATGATGTTCCCCAAGTTACAATTCAATATTGCATTACTCAGTACGCATTAGCATAGTAAAATGACAAAACTACATGTTAATTCAATAAACAATTACCTGGACAAATTTAAAAATAGTATGTTTTATGTATAGGTTTTTCAATATGTCTTCTTACGGCAAAAGTATGGGTAATTTGGAAAAAATCAATTTATGTTTTGTCCGTTCATTTAATTAAAAAGATTTTATGTTGAAATGACATGCAAGCAGTTAAAATAAATTACATAAACTTGACTTATATGAATGAAAAAAGAAATTATTATATATTATAAAATTATAATTGTCTAAATTTATGGTAAACATTTACAACTTTAATTTCTATTAAACAAAGTAAAATTAAACTAATGATAAATCTAGCTTTGTTTACGGTTTCTTGGAAACACACTATTATTAGATGGTAAGCGTCTTTCACGACGAAGTTTTGCTTTATATATGGGCAATTCCATTTCAAACGGACCAGAACAGAAAGGGGGTGCATTGAGAAATTTGCTTTGGTATTTTTTTCAGTTACTATAACTTATTAGTAGTCTTTTGATCGGTTTATTAGGGTATGAAACCCTTAAAAAAAGTTTGATCATTTTTTTTAGTTTTTTGTTGTTTTTTAACTGAATCGCATTTTTGTTTAAAAATCGCAAATTTGACTCAAAAAAAAAAAAAAAAAATTACTAGTGAAATTAATCAGAATTTTTTCGTTCAAATTTGGTGCCATTTCAAGTCTATACCTTATCTATAAGCCGCAAAAGCCTGGGGACCACTTTACATAGAAAACAGTCAGTGTTCTACTCATTGGGCGTAGAAAAGTCCATCTAGAAAAAAATGTTTACAAAATTTTTAGACAAAAAATGCGTTAAAAATTAATTATTTTTTCATATTTACAAAAAATATTATAAGCACACTAGGGTGTAGTTTAAAACTTTATTTTATCAAATTTTGATAAGCGCCGGGCGGATTTATGAGTGAATGCCAAAAACAATACTATTCTCAAATTTTGGCGCCGATAGATTGAGTCTAAGTTTGTGCCGCAAGCGCAAAAACGATAGTTATTTTACTCTTTGTTTGATAAAACTTTTTCCGTGTAAAATTGTTTGCAAAACTTAAATTATTAATAATATTTAGTGTATAGTTTTTTTTGAAAACTGCTAAATGTGTGTTTGTAAGAGTTTATGTTAAAAAACAAGCTAATTTTGGTAGTTTTTTTGAGTTTTAGACCGCTACAACCCAAATACACAAAACAAAATTATATTTTCTAATTAATTTACATTAAAATACGTTAAATTGGCGGTTAAGAAAATTTTTAAAAATGCTTCTTCTTGCCCAGCTCACTGAGAAGAAAAACATAGTGTTGTGGCTTATAGACAAGCTATAGACTTAAAATGGCGCCAGATTTGGATTCTACTAAAAATTTTTGATTGATTTCAATAGTATTTTTTTTTTATTTGCTATTTTTAAACAAGAAATGCGATTAAGTTAAAAAACGACAAAAAAACAAAAAAAATTGCAAATTTTTTTTAGGGTTTCATACCCACATGAACCGATTAAAAGACTACTAATAAGTATGCACCCTCTCCCCCCCCCCCCCCGCTCTGGTCTGTTTGAAATAAAATTGCCCATATAATCTTATAGAAATTTCTTTTTTTAACCAACAGAGTTAATTCTATACAAGTCTGCAATGTTAAAAAAACATTGTCAAGAGTCTCTTTTTCTAAATTGCCAAAAGTTTTTTAACACATTTAATCAATTTGTCAACTGTGTTTGCTAAAACTTTATACAAAATATGTTTAAATCGGGACTGTTTGGTAGTTGTAATTTAAACTAAATACACCAATTATCTATAGAACCATGAGCCAGAAATTTTGCATCGTTGTCATAAGCATGAGGTTTGGCATTATCCTGTTGTACATATTATACCGGTTTTTGTTTATGTTATGAGAAACTTACTTGATCGCTGGAATGATGTTCTTAAGAATCATTTTTTGACAACTTGAATTGACGTAGTCCACATTTGTTTGTACTAAAGTTTCCTAAGGTTTATTTTTCAAGTTTTGCTTAGCAGGATTTTGATATTTAAAGAATCATATTACAATTAAATTGTAACGTATTTCCGTTTGCGTGTTCAATTGGGAACCGCACCATCTTGAAATAAATACAGTTTTGTAATGTAATTTTCTCTTCCAAACCAGTGTTTATTACGGCACCGCTTGCTTTTGAATCATGCGTTGTAAACGTCATGCTTAATTTACATCTCAAAACGTTAAATAATAAAATGTGTTATCAATCGCGAGAAATAAGAAAAAAAACTTTGATGTAATAAATAATAAATTTATTTTGGCCTAAACAAAAATTGATTTCTATCTATAATTCTAATAAACTCACCTTTAAAATATTTATTTAAAAGTAGCCCAATTATTAAAATATTTATTTAAAAGTAGGCCAATTATTCGGTTCAGAAACGATTTTTTTTCTTCAGACAAGTGTTGATATTTATTGTTTAAAATAAGTATATTAAAGATAACTTAAAAACTTTTGGATTAAATAATATTTAATATTGACATAACTATTAAAAGAATACTAGTAAATTTACAGTCTTTTTAAAATTGCATGTGTTACAATAATATAATAAACTAAAATAAAACATCACATATTCAATTTTAACACAATTTAATGTTTTTTTGAAACTGGTTTGTTATTATTAATGTTGGATAAAATATTATGAACACTTTAGGTTGAACGTGAATTTTTTGATCTTCTGTTTGTATTGTTTTCAGAAAGAAAAGATATTACGTATTAAGTTTGACAAATAAGAAGTAAATGTTGTAAGAACGTTGATATTTAATGAATTAAGTTTTCTAGAATACTATTAACAACTCAGTGTTAAGATTTCTAACAACGTTTTTATAGTTTTCATCTATACTTGTTGTATCAATAATTGGTTTAATTGCTATAGGATTCATTAAAACTTCCAATAAGTTTGAAGTTGCATCATTTGTAGTATTTTATCTGCAATAAAATCTGCGTGACTGCTTTCTAGGTTTTTGCAAATATCATCAAAGAAGAAGTCAAGCAAAATTTTGGTGATTAGATTAAGCCAATAATAAAGAAGTTTTCAATACTGTTTTCTTTTAACTGCACATAGATGTTTACAGAATTTACTACTTGCACCATATTTGCAGTTGCATATGACCATTTTACAATCAACAACGTACAAAATTGATGTTTTAATTTTACAAAATATTTATTATCATCATTTTGTTAAATTTTGTTAATATTTTTACTTTTTATTCAAATTTTTTTATCTGCTAATGTCAGATTTCTAGCTCTTTCATTTGCAAACTGATTAAGTCTTGTACAATGTCTTTAAATATTCTTATAGACGCCTCGCAATAATTATTTGTGTTGGTTTTCTCTTTCGATATGGTAAGTTCTATTCATTACGGCGAGTCCATAAGTTATTTAAATGCTTATCTATTTTTTTTGTTTTGTTTTGTCCGTTTATTATTTAACAGTTTAAAAATAGTAATTTCTGCCTCAAGTACTGTTTTTGCAAACATCACACTACAAAATTGCTTCATAATCGGTTGACGATCTTTTTTAGATATTTTATTATTGCTTTGCCATAGCCAACGCCACATTGCTTTACATAAAATATGTATAGTAATAGGCTAGTATTTAAAAATACTTTTTGAAATGCATTTCTCTCGGCACTACTGCCATCAGGCATAATAACAACTGGCTGAAATAATTTGTTGTAACTTTTTTAAAGAAAATCGTTTGTGGTTTGAAAAGCATAATAATGTATAATATGTATAATTATCTTGTGATTAGTATTAAAATGACAACAATGAGCAGTGCACCAATCTTTGTGTCGGCAAATATAAAACGATACACGCTTCAACAACACATTGAAATTATTAAAATTCACTACAAAAATGGTGAACATTTTCAGTTACAGTTTGCAAAACTAAAGCACTTTTTGTTCGTCGTAAAGCATTTTTTCGAATGGCAATAGTAAACCTGGTAAAAAAATTTGAGCTGTAAAAAATTGAAACAGTGTGCATCGCTCAAGAACACATGAAAATATTGCTGATGCAGCCTGTAGTGTTGAAGAAAACCCTGGTTTGTCGACTCCTTGTTGATCTTTAGAATTAAACATTCCACAAACGACATTACACCGTATTTTGCATAAAAACTTAAGTCTAAAGGCTATTAAAGTTTAGTTAACACAAGAACTTAAGCCGGTCAATCACCATAAACGTCGTATCTTTGCTGATTTAGTCCTTCAAATGCATCAAAATGATCCGGAATTTTATCGAATAATTATCTTCAGTGATGAGGCCCATTTTCACCTCGGAGGCTACGTTAATAAGCAGAATTGTCGCATTTGGGGCTCAGAAAATCCAAGGACGATTGTTAAAAAGTCTTTGAATCCTCAACGTGTCACTGTTTGGTGCGTTTTTTGGGCTGGCGGTGTGATTGGACCCTATTTTCTTGAAAATAAAGCTAGTGCCTGTTACGGTGAATAGATGGCGCTACCGAGCTATGATTAATAATTTTTTATGATTGGAATTGGAAAACATTGATGTGGACGACTTTTATTTTCAGCAAGACGGCGCTACGTGCCACACAAGCAATCGCAATTTTGCAAGAAAAGTTTTCTGACCGTGTTATTTCTCGAAGAGGTGATCACAATTGGCCACCAAGATCTTGTGACTTTTTTCTTTGGGGCCACGTAAAATATATAAAAATGCTCCACAATCGATTCAAGACCTTAAAGATAGAATTCGTGAAGTTATCGAGGACATACAGCAGCAAATGTGCAAATTGGTCATAAAAAAAATCATGAAAATAATGTGGTACTGTAATCGTAACCGTAGCGGCCATTTGACTGATATTGTTTTCAAATGTTAATAGCATACCTTCCTCTTTACAATGAAATAAACATTTATTGATTTTTCTTAAAAAATACCCGTTTTTATTATATCAAAATGAAACTTCTTATTGGAAAAACATAAAAAATACTAGATTTAATTGTTTTAACTTGATGATAGTCTTTGACCAAAACTAGTAGCAAATTATATTTAAAAAAAATAAAATAAGAATTTATTACTTTATTATCATACCTATCTAAATCATTGTAAAACTTTTATATAAATATATATGTTTGTTATTGTTCAATTTAAGAAAAAGTTGCATGATAAAAAGTGCTCTATATTTGTGTGTGACCTTAACATTTTTTACGTTATTCTGCGTCGTGTGTAAATAAAACTTAAATTTTACAAATGACAACGTATGTGTTTTTTAACATTTTTGGAATCATATTTTTACTTTTGGCACTATAAAGCTGTTATAGCTGTTGTAATTTTTAAACCGTTAAACATATTTTTTTTAAGATTTTTATATACCCCAAACCAGACAGCCCGTAAAACGTTCCGGGAGGTTAGTGATAGTCACGACAGATTTTACAGACAGAACGACTCATCAAGCAAACTGAATGTGCTTGATGACAACCACTGAGTCATCGTTTGCTAGCAGCGTTTGTCATTTTACTCATCAACATTTAGGTTCACTTGTTTGTTGTCAAATGAACTCAGCAGTTAATCGGCGCATTTAAATTTACCATATTATTAAAAAAATCGAGAAAGACGTCAATATAGGTAGTTAATAAATATATGGGATTACAACGTACAACACTTGAGTGGAAGAATAAATAAATATTAAAAAAATGATAAAAATAATTAAATCTAAAAACATTACAAAGTGGGATTGAATGACATTACATATTGAGAATATATTATATCTCGTTAAGTAGCGGCTTCATATTATACTAATTAAATCATTTATTTAAATTTAAAACTTATGAGCAACCAATTATTAATTAAATTTTAATCACAGATTTATTGCTGTGATTTATTGATTACAATTATATTTATATTTTCATCAGTTATTGTTATTTTCAAATATTTAAATAATGCCTTTTTATTAAAATTATTTAAATAATAGAAAATAACAATAACTAATAAAAATATAATTGTAAATAATCTTATAAAATCATTCATTTTAAAGTCTAAATTTTCCGCGTATATGATTTATTTCAAAAGTTTAAATTTCCCGTTCTTACCACAGTTCTTACTGCTCAAGTATTATCATTAGCGCTCCGTGCTGAAGAAACGCACTAATTAACAAGCTACATACTACACATAAATGCAAGAGAACAACATTGTTTTAACAAATGGCGTCTTTTTGCAAAGCTTCTAAAAAACAGCTTTTTATTTTTATCATTCTTCTGTATTAAAATGAAACAGCAATTAATCCAACTTTTAGATGTATTCAAATATTTAGAAATAGAGAGCGATACTAAACTCATATTCTTACTTCCAATCCGTTAAACTAAAAAAAAAATTGTAAAATTTCACTCATAAAGATCTTATTAAATATTGATTTATTCCATGCCCAATAACTTGTGTAATATAATAATCAAATCAAATAAATAATGTAATTTTGCTTCCAGAAACATTATTTGAATAAAAATGCGAATATAAGTCCGCGATTGCTATTACGTATTAATTTATCAAGGTGATTGTGGCTATTATTATTGTTATAAGAAACACTACAAGTGTTTACATTTAGAAAAATATCACGCAATATTGTTTGATATTTTTAAAGTACATAAAAAGTTCCCTGAGTTATTTTTAATTCTGACATTAATTGCGGTGTTCTCAAAACATTTTTAACTCTTGGTAAAGTTGCTCATTTTCAGCACAGGATATTTTATGTATTTTACTTATACATTTAAATTCATTTGTGATGTCTTTGTATTCTGGTTTTCTTATAACATTTTTATAAACTTGATGCCTGATTAGCTAATAAATGTATAAATAATTAACGATTAATTGCAAATAGTATCTAGCTTTTCAACAATTAATAATATTGAATTAACTTCTCAAGTAAAAATTATTTTTTCTTCTCGTTTGTATATTAAAAAATAAAATGTAATAAAGAAAACCACAACAATAAAATTGAAGCCAAACAACCCATTAATTTAATATAATTTAAACGAGGGGGAAAATACTGTTGATTCCGATATCGCGCTTCATCAAATACATCACAAAGATGATAGTGTGTATTATAGAAGTACATAAATCAAGGTAAATCTGATATATAAATAGAACTTATTGTTGAAAACTGGACAACGCGTGATAAAAACAGATTCAGATCGAATTTAGTGTATTGAATATGAGACGATTCGGCCAACCGGAAAATGACGATGGATCAAACGTTTATTCCAAACGACTTTCTTCGAATATATGGCTACAACACTTGCACTTTTATCATATTTGTTACATTTGGATTTTTATATAACTGGGTGGCTTCTCTGTATTTTTATATATTTATACAATTCACACTAGATTAACAAACCGTATGTATCGGAAGGGTGTACTATAACTCATTGTATGTAAAATAGTATTTAACTGTACCCGACGTCAAAATTATATACATTTTTGACAATAATGTCATGTTAACCACATGTCATTTATATTAAATTAACTTTCAATTATATAACGTTTTATTAATTTAAATATTATACATTTCAAAATAGTTCATGTTCAATAAAAAATGATTATTTTACATGAAATAAAAGTATAATGTTATGCAAACTGAGATGAAACAAATAACACAAAATCGCACGTTTTCTTCAATCATATTTAAATATTCGCAACGTTGTAGGTATACATTAAATTTTAACTTGCATGTATCACTCATTTAACTTTGAAAAAATCCATGGTCTATGTCTATTGTATCCATACTAGTCACATGGAATATGTTGCAACAGAAGTTTAAAGCGTATCATATATTTAAGTACTGCCAATTTCTAAAACAAAAATTAATGTAGTAATTAAAAAAAATAACTCAATCAACCTTTAAATAAATTAAAAATTATGACATCCACCTTCTAATAAAGGTTTTTATAGAATAGAATAGAATAAAATAGATTTATTTACTTAGGCCAATACAAATACAAATAAATATATAACATGGATGTGAAGTTCAAATAAAAGTACATAAAACAGTTGTAATGAAATCATAACAAATACAAATTAACACTCACAATATAAATTAAAAATTGTTATAAAATTACACGAATAGTGCGTCACTTAAAATTTCATTAATATTATTTAACAAATAACATATTTTTTACTCAATGTTGAGACTTTTACATTCAGAACTCAATTTATTGAAAATTTATTCCAAATATACCTATACAAAAATAGGTGTTATGGAAAGTATTAGTTTTATGTAATTTATTGGATAGTAGATGACGTGTGTAAAGTGTGTAAAATTAAAAACAATGTTTAAATACAAGGTATAAGTGGAAGAGCAGCATCAGTCTAAGGAAAGATGCTGAACTTCACCTTGAAGTTTTTCTTAATTTTGTTTTCAATTTAATTTATTTATATTATAATGTATTTGTTTATTGGGGAAAATAAAGACAATTTATTATTATTATTATTATTATGACCATTTTTAGTAAAATAATTGTGTTTGTTTTGATGTTGCACAATGTTTTCAAAATATACAGACATAGAAATGTTAAAACTTTATTTTGTTTAAAGATAGGCTTGCAAAATTGTTGAAATTGAAGATTGAAAATTAACTTATTAATTTTTTTTTGCATAATAAAAACTCTATAAATATCAGGAGCAGTTCCCCATAAAAGTTCATTTAACGAAAAGTGCGAATATGCTAATGCGTAATATATATTTAATACAGCATCGATATTTAAAACGTTTTTTAATTGAAGAATAGAAAAATATGCCACATTCTCTTTTTTGCAAACATAATCAATATGTCCAGACCACGAAAGATCAGCATGAAAATATGTTCCAAAGTACTTAACTGATTTAGACAGTTTATATTCAAATTTATTTAAATTTATGTTAAAATCAGTTGGTAAAATTCGTCGTTTCAAAAAGTATATACTCTCTGTTTTGTTGTGATTGATTACCAAGACATTACTTTTACACCAAGAAATGAACTGCTAAAGTTTGCGGAAATGTAAAGCAAAACACAAATTACGTTATGTAAATCGATTTATAGCATTTCAAAATATTTTTCTTTAAAATCTATACACTTTTGCATCTGATGAAACCAATCTTCAAAACAATTTTGCCACTCTAAGCAAGGTACCTCCAAAACAAGTGATTAAAATGCTTCAACGGCCTCTTTAGGCGATGAAAAACGCTCGCCACGCATTTTATTTTTTGATATGTCAAAATAGGAAAAAGTCATTAGGCGATAAATCAGGCAAATATGAGCAATGAGTCATTAATTAGTCAAAAACTCTACAGTTCGCCGTGCTGTGTGAATGCTTGCTTTGTCATGATGAACAATAATTTGCCGGTTTATGTTGTTCCTCCTGATTTCAGCGATAACTTCCGGCAAACAAATTGAAGTATACCAGTCAGCATTAACTGTCCCTTAATTATCTAATGCAACAGTTGCAACATGACCCGATTTTCCAAAAAAACAAGCAATCATTTTTTTCAAAACGCTTTGTGAACGCACCACTTTTGTGGGTTTAGGTTCATTTTAAAACACCCATACAGTTGATTGCTGTTTAGTTTCAGGCTCATATAAATATATCTAAAATTTGTCACCTGTTACGATGTTATATACCAAATTTAAACAACTCTTTTCAAATTTCTTTAGTATTTCTTTGCACCACTTGACACGTGCCTGTTTTTGTTCTTCTTTCAAATTGTGTGAGATCCAACAACCGCAAAGCTTTTTGACTCGCAAATGATTGTGCAAAATTGTATGTATTTGTTTTTCTGCAATGCCTAAGGATGCTTCTATCTTACTATAGGTCACATGCTAATCTGACAAAATTATTTCACGCACAGCATTAATATTTTTTGCGACAACAGAGGTGCATGGACAACCTTTGCAAAGATCGTCATCAATAGTTAGTCTTCCACGCTTGAATTCTGCAAACCATTTGTAAACCATAGTTTTGGATAGTGCTTTATCCCCAAATAACAAACTAAGTTTTTTCACACATTGCTGCGGTGTTAAACCGTATCAAAAATCATAAAAAATTATCACTCGGAAATCACGATTCGAAATTTCCATTTTTCACACAATTATTACTCTTGTTAAATTTTGTTGAAACAAAACCGAGCAGTTTAAAATTGAACTGTCAACTGAACAACAACGCTGGCAGTGCCCCTCGTATGTAGCCTTTCCTTCTTTTCTTCATACTCCTGCATCATTCTTTTATGTTCACTTTCATTGCCAGTATTTACAATTTTAATTTTAAACAAAATTGATTTGCCATTGCTTATGGTTTTGTATTTATCTATAAATATATTATCTACAGATTTCCTATTTTTATTTTTTTATTGTTTATTGCATTTGTACAGACGTTTACTACGTGACGGTGTAAAAGATTTTGCTGTTGGTGTGGTTGGCGATGTAGATGTTGATGTCATAGGTATTGTGAATGGTGATGCAAAATGCCGAGACTGAACGTCTGATGATGCCTCAGCAATATCAACTAATCCTGTAATATTAAGAAATTATTAAACTAATATAAGTAGGTACATTGTAATACACAGTTATGCCTAATAACGTTTCCATTTATAGAATTTATTTATCTGATTTTTTTGCATTTTATTTTAATTTGTTTTTTTTTTTAATTTACTAAAACTGGTTTCAGCTGTTAAGCCAGTATCAGTTCTTACATACATTAGCTTAATAATAAAACTTACTTTACTTTCACAGGTGTTGTTGTGTATTGCATGTAGTGTGACTACAGCAAATGTGGTTGTTAATAATAATGATAATATATTTATTTTCTAAAATTAGGATAGAATAAGGTTCTAGGTTTATTGAATACTGCTTTAAATTGTATTTTAACATTTTTAAATTTGTAATTTTTTGAATATACCTACGTTGGAAGTTTGTTGAAACATCGAATTGCTGCATACATCGGTACTTTCTCACTGTTGAAATTAAATATAATTAATACATATAAACCGTAGATAATTAGAATATTAGCTTTTTAAAGTAGTTTTTGCAGGAATCTTTGTATTGTAGATTAAAAATGATACACATAGCTTTTTTGACATTTAAAAACTTGTTTAGTTTGCCCAGCTCTGCTATAGAACATAATTCCATATCTAACTATTGATTCAAAATTAGATATTATGTAAATCAATTTCAACGTATTAAAGTCTGTAATTGGCTTTTTAATATCTTTATTGCCTAACATGCTCTACTTAGACGACTCATTAGGTTTTTGCATCATTTAAGTATACGTTTGACAATTTTACCTATTTTTATCGTCTTAAGAAATATTTTGTTTGAATATAATTTGTTAGTTTTTATCGTTAAATATTTTGTGATTGCAACAAACGTGTTTAACAAGTATTTCACAATTTTATGACTCTTTGTGTTTTTTTCTGTTTCGTGGATTTGTTTCTACTGTTTCTACTAACTCGTTTTATTTAATTAAAAACAAGAAATAGGTGTTTAAAAAGTTGGATAGTTACTTAAATTATGCGGGTGGCTCATTTTCTCTGACGCGCAGTGTATTATAAAAAATATGTCTCAGGCGCACACTTAAAATATTTACGCTGCTTAATTATTAGCTTTTTTTTAATTGCATTTTTGTTTAATAGAATAATACATTTTTCATCAAAACCCCAGCGTTTTATGAGTTTATTAATATAGAAACTCAAAAAACGCTGGGGTTTTGATAAAACTTATAACGTTTCCTGTTATAATAATAAAAAAAAATAATAATTATAGACATCTAAACTTGTTATTTAAAGTCTGAATTAATGAACTTAAACTTAATTAATATTTTTATTAATGAATTAATTAATAACATTATTTTCATTATAAATTATACAAATTTAATGTTACATTAACATGATAACAGATCCCAGTATAACGCAAGGTATAATAAATGACAATAAAACAATAGCTGGGAAGTTGTTACACATTGAGTTGAATAGTAGTTGAACAGTGCGCGGTTAGTAGAGAGCGAGCGCCTTTGTTTGTAGTTGTTGATTTGATTTAGTTCCAGTGCATTTACAAATTGATCTGAATAATGATTAAGTTAATTGTCGGAATTTAACGCACACTATAAATGACAAGACATCCACAAAACCACAACATGCAACAGTGGCCTGAATATGTTCAACTCTATTAAGCTGATCGTATCAATACGTTGTGGAATAGATATTTAAACACATTCTACCAATCAAATATATTGAGTTTTAAAATAGTATTAAGCTATAGAGTAAGATAGACCGGTAGTTTGATTTAAACATAAAGTAATGAGACATTTTAAAATTTAAAAAAATTCATGCTGTGAGTAAACTTTTGAAACACTGGCTAATATGAATGCTGTGCACCAAAATCTAATGTTGCCGGATGTATATTATTTCACAAATGTTAGAAAATGTAGACGTATTTATGAAATGTTTTTATAATTGTGATTAATAATAAGTATATAAAAAACATTATTTGATATACATACTTATTATTGATTTTAAAATTTATTAAATATATTATTTTATCATTGATTTTTAAAGTAATTTAAATATAACATTATTTGCAATTAATAAAAAATGCCATTGACATGTCCAAAATGATTTACATTCAGTGAATAAGTAGTATAATTGGCTCATTATATGATGGGTTGGTGATTTAAGCTTCATACTTAAGCTTTTCACATTTATATAACAATGCACTATTTTAAAGAACAAATGCAATAAACATAATGTTATGGTTCATTCAGTTTATTTGTTAATTCACTTGTCAAAACAACATTTATTTGTGTATACTATTAATTGTATAATAAATTTAATAAAAATGTACTTGTTTTGATTATTTAAAATTTTTATTTTAATTTTTTACTAAATCTTTAAACTCAATTTTTTCATAAACTTTGTTTTGTGACTAACGACCACTTGCATCAATAATACTAATTTTAAACAAAAAAGGTTTATCTAATTGCATCACATAGTTTTTACGGTTTATGTTCAAATAGTTAGTATCTGTCATAAATTGACATGAAAAACTATAAAAAAAATACTTAAAAATATAAATAATAAAAATTTACTTAAATAAGGTGGCCTAAGTGCAGCTAGTGCTGTCATTTTAAAGCTTAATACCAAAGAAAATTTTTATATTATTAAATTAAAATTTTCATTGTTTGTACGTATAAGATTTTTTAATAGAAAGCCTTGAATTCTTGACATTTTTTATTATTAATTAAAAACTATTCAACTTAACAAAATGGTTAATACACGCTACATATGCAACAACGTAAAAAATTAATAAAAATTCATTATTGACACAGTAAAAATTTTGCGAACACAGTTTTATGATGTTTTTGATCGGTATAATTTACGCAAAACCATTGTAACGTTAATTGCAAAATTTAAGCAAAATGACCAAGATACTGATATAAAATTGCCAGTTCAAACTCGTACTATCAAGTTAGAAACTCAGGTTTGTCTAAAATGTTCACACCAATTAAACTAATAGATGAAAGAACAATTAGAGTAGATATAAACATAAATATTGAAACTCAATAATAAGAATAATGCTGTAAATAGTTTAAATTTGTTAATAAATTGAACAAAACCATAAAGAAATTGGAACGTCAAGAAAGATCATTCTGCTAGGAGACCTTAGAAGCAGCACTAATAAAAAAACAATGACCCCAATAATAAGAAAGTACGAAGAAGATGACATAAATGACAATGGCACAAGATAAGTTAATGTATACCAGCAAAATAGACTACAAGTAACCAACGGGTATTATGACTATACGATAAGCCATAAATTTACATGAACCAAAGAAACACGTGTATTAAAGTCAAGTCCATAACAAAGTACGGCATTATCAAACAAAAAAGACAAACTTAATGTGCAAAACGCTGCTTACTGGGCATAAAAATTGCATTTCCATAAATAAACACAACAATACTATATTAAAAAAAATGTAAAAAAAATAAAAAATATAAAAAAAATAAAGTTTTACCTTAAAGGCTTTGAGAACAAAAGCACAAACTTTTTGTGCGCTTAAATCAAAAACTAAAAGAAGCTAATTAGAAAACCACACAGCAATACTACGTAGAAGAAAACCCAAACAAAAACGTCCTCTACTGGTAAAACAAAGAAATCGACAGCAAAATAGATAGAAAGCAAAACACCTACCTTAAGAACTTTACCACAAAAGACGACAAAAATAAATAAATAAACGTAAAAAAACATCTAGAAAATTTGACTTTTATAAGTGGGAGAAGATGTACAGAGAGCTAAAAGGTACTAAAAAGACTAAGAGCAGAATCAAAAGAGTCTATAATATTATCATAACTGTAAACAAATGGCAAAAATATTATAAAACCCTAAATAAAAGTAGGCTGGTAAGATCTCATCCAAACTACTAAAAAACTAATCGAAAAAGCTTTTCAAGCAGCTAAAAAACTATTCTTAAAATGCCTAAATAAAGAAGAAATCCCAAATGATTGGAACGTGGCATATATATCTAACATACACACAAAGTCTGCGGCACAAATGCTGTCCTTGGTATCTCTCTTTTTATAACCCCTATCTTTGTTTCTTTTTTTTGCTTTTTTGTATATTTTTTATCTGCATTGACATCTAGTTTTTCTATTTTCTCCGTTCCTTGTGTTATTTATTCTAGTTATTTGATTTGTCCTCAAATACGTTCTTAGTTTTCTTAGGTCTTCGTTCACTTCTTCTTCATTGTATCCTCTCTCTTTCATGAATAGTTTATGCAGTTCTATTAGTTGTATTTTTTTGTCAGTTTTAGATTTGTTAGTTTTACCGCCAGTGATATCCTTGTGTCATCACCTGGGATTACTTCTTTGTGTCTTCTCGTTGTCAAGTATATTCTGGCCATCTCAAAAGTTGCGTTATCAGTCAACTTTGAAATAGCGTAACTATTTAGTATTTGTCTTGTTATTTCTATTGTTCTGCATTCCTTCAACATTATTTTTTTCCTTTTGCAATTTTGTTTGGTATTAAAGTCTCTATAAATGTTCTTCTGTTTTTTTCTATGTTTTGGTATGCATAGTTGTTTTGTTCTTTCTTATTTTTTTCATTTTGTTTTTTTTTTTCTGTTTATTTGTTTTCATTTTGCATCTCTCGTTTCTCTACTCTTTCTTCTATGGTTTTTATTTCATCTCTTAATCAATTTTTAATGATTGTTGTTTTATCCACTTTTCTATTCAGTATTTTTTCTAATTCTTTTCTATCTTCCTCTTTGCATTATCGTGTGTTTCTTCCTGACAGAATATACATTTTTTGTCTTTGTTAATTTTTTTTAATTTTTTGCAAAAATTTTTATAAGCTCTATGTACGGTCAGTATTTGTTTTGTATAATAGCACGTCTCGGGTTTGTTATCTACCCATTCTTTTATCTCCAAAATTAGTTTTCTCGTCCATTCTCCCTTTTCTCTTTTATTCCACTGTCTCTGCCATCTTCTCATCGTATTTTCTCTTGCTCTTAACTTTGTTTCTTTTTCACTAGTTCCTTCTTTTATTAATTTTTTTTATTTCTATTTTTTCTTTCACTATTATATCCGCTATTATATCCGCAATTAATTCTACTGCCTCTTGTGACACCGTTTTGTAAGACCTGCTGATCCGTAACAAGCTGGTTCTTGTAGTTCTTCTATTTCATTTTTTCTTTGTTTTCTTGGCTTCTCCCCATGTTTCTTTGGCGTATAACAATTTGTTTCTTGCTGCTGTTGCTATTAGCCTTCTGGTGTCTTCTCTTAGACCTCTATTGTTTGGCATAATCTACCAAGCTTTCTCTCCATTTCCTTTTTTCCCATGACTGCTTCCTTAACCTTTTCATTTTATCCTCTTGCTTCAAGTTTCACTCCAAAGTATTTGATTTTTTTCTTTATTGTTATCACTTATTTTCTTACTTGTATCTTACCTGTTCCTCTATTAGTCTTTTTAGTCAATAACCATGTTACTTCTGTTTTCTGGGTTGCTAATTTTAAACCCTTTTTTTTTATCCATAACTGTATCATATCTATTGTCAATCTTTCTTTTAGTACTTCTATTTTTACGTCTCTACCTACTAGTGTTACGATGTCCGCAAATGCCGTTATTGTCACGCCTTCCGGCAACCTCATTTAAAGTAACTCATTATAAACAAGGTTCCATAATTTTGGTCCTAGTGCTGAGCCCTGTAGTACCCCTCTGGTAAGTTTAAATATTCCTTTCGTGGACACTAGGTTTCTACCCTGTAAGTAGCTCAATATGATCTTGATTGTTTTCCTGTTCAATTCTCTTTTTTTGCCGCCTCTATAATTGCTTCCCATAACACGCTATTAAACGCGTTCTGTATATTCAACGCTATCATTACACAGTGTTGTCTTTTCTTTTGCGTTGTGCTGTTTGCTTCTTTTGCTATTGCGTTCGTTTTTTCTATAGCTACAAAAAAAAATTTCTTTGGTAAAACCGTATTGTTTCTTTTTCCATTCTTCTTTTTTTTTCTATTTCTTGTTCTATTCTCATAACAATAACTTTTTTCATATTTTAGCTAGTGTGTTTATTAAGCATATTGGCCTGTATGACGTTAGTTTTCTTACTTTTTCTTTTTTTCAATCAATACTTGGGTGGCTTCTTTCCAACATTCTGGAAAAATTTCTTTTTTCAGACATCTGTTGATTATTTGAGTTATTTCTACCTCGTTCCCGTCTAGAGCTGCTTTAACAGTCTCGGTAGTTATTTTGTCCGGACCTGGACCTTTGTTGTTAGGCAATTCTTTTATGATCTCTTTTATCTTTTCCACTGATGCCATAACTGTTTCTTTATTTGGTTCTTCTACCTTTGGAAAACAGTTTCTTAATTATGATTTCTTCTCCTTTGTCTTCTTTTAAGTAGACTCCTTTTGTTCTTCCACCCAATTTATTCATTACTATTTTGTACGGCTTTCCCCTAGGTCACCGTCTATAAATTCTTTCAAACTTCTTCTTCTGCTATCTTTAATTGTCTTTTTTAAATTTTTCTGTCGTTTTTTAGTTTTCTTTGTATTTTATCCTTTTTCCGTCTTTTGATTTTCTTCCTTGTTTGTAGTTTATTTTCTGCATTCCCTTTGTACCTGGGAATTGCTTTATCCACCGTTTCTCTCAGCTTTTCTGAGTATCTTTTGCATATTTTCTATATGTTTTTGTTTTCTGTCACTTCTTTTGTTTTCATGGCTCTCTTTATCTTTTCTTTGTTCATTCTTCTTACGTTCCATCTACCTTCTTTTGTGTACTTTTGTTTGGGTAAACTCAGTAATTTTTCTTCTGTCACGGTCCATTCATTCACTGTGATTTTGAGCTTCCTCTTAGGAACGTCTGTTTGTGTCCTTAGTAAAGTTTAACCCCGTTATCATTTTCTTTAAGTTTTTTTTCTTAAATCACTCTTGTATCCTTCCCATCTCGTTGATTTTGCTTTGAAATCCCCTCTTACTATGATTTGTTTGCTTTTTTGATTTCTTAAACTGCTTTCTAATTTTTCTATCCACTCCTAATAGTATTCCAGTCCGCAGTTTGTACTGATATAGCAGCTGTATACTATCATACTTGCTACTTTAGCCTACACTATTCCCTTTTTTGGTGTTCTTTCCACTTTGTCTCTACACTTTCACCTAGCCAAAACAGCCGCATCTGTTTTATTGTCTCTTAACCACTTACCATTTAATTTTTTTATATTTGGTTCACTTACTATCACTAAGTCTATTTCCTCTCTCTTTGTTGTTGTTATTAGTATATAGTGCGCTTCTTTGATCAGCACTAGTTCTGTGAGTTTGTTATAGTAACGCTCTATTCTATTTTTTTTATTTTTTCCATTTCTATTTCGGTATCATTTCCCTTTGTTATTAGTAAGGACTCCTTTTTTTTGTTTTTCTTATCTCCTTAAATGTAGATCCTTTTATCTGTAGTTTTGCCTGTTTCCGCAAGTCTGCATATGTTACGCCTTGTTTGCTTATTATTATAGCTCTTGTTTTTGTTCTTGATCTTCTTTCTCCATTTATCTCTAATATTTGTACTTGTGTTGGCACAATCTTACATTTGTATGAATTCTTCTTTTTGCCATCTTCATAAATTGTTTTGCCTTTCTTGGCGCTATTCCAGTTAGTATTGGTATATTTATTTTATTAATATTTAATGAATTTGCTTTGTTAAGCATTTTTTGATAGATATTAAAATATAACTCCCTTTTCTCTGTTGTCGAGAGTCGAACTCGAGAGTCAAACTCTCTGTTTAATAATGTGCATTTTTTTTCACATTTTTTACGCTTAAATTTTTTTAAATTTTTACATATGAAGTTCTTCTTCCTCCAGTAACTCTGGGTACTTTACTTTGGCTTGAAGTAGAATACCCAATTTTTTTCCTATTTTATCATCATTTATCAATACTCTAGAATTATTCTCTTTTCTCATTATTGAGTTCCATTTTTTACATTATTACAAATTTGTAAAATTTGTAGTCTGTTACTTTCCATTCTTTGTTAATAATTTTTTGTATGTCATCTTCATTAACCATTTCTGTTATCTCTTGGTCCGAGATAAAATAGTTTTTGATATTTTCTTCTGTATTGTCTCCACTCTCTATTATTTGTGTCGACATTTCTCTCCCTATTTTTTTAATTGTTTGTCTCTTGTTCTGTTTTTTGCACTTTTTCAAACTCCAGTCTTTCCATATTTATCTCAAGCAGCTATTTTACTTTTTTTTAATTTTCAGTTCACTGGTTAAATCTCTAAGCTTCCTAATTAATTCCTTCATTATTTCAATTGATGTAGGTTTATTTACTCTTTTGGTCTCGTTGGTATTGCCTGGCGAGTTTACATCTCTTCTTCTTTTTGTGGTTTGACCCGAGTTCATATTTGTTTCCACCCCGGTGGTGTTTTTTGTAACTTCCCGCTTTTTAAAAATGCATCCATACCGCGTTTTTTGACCTTCCCGTCTTGGTCTAGTTTTGCGCTTAATTTGTTGTTACCACGGTTAATGTTCTATTGCGTAAACACTAAACGTGTTGCACGTCACGACACAAGTGTGTTTTTAAAACACGACCTCACCTTTTTTAATGTGTCCTTATTAGGGTTTTTACACTTTTTGCATTTTGACAAAAGTTTCCTTGCACTTTTTATCACTATTAGTATTAATTCACAGTCCTTTATTTTTTAAATTCCATAGATAATCATCTGCTAATCACTTAAACTAGAAAAAGATATAAAAAACACTAAAAAAAAAAACAAACGGGATTTTGCGCTAGCAGGTCGACAACTGACAATCTATTTTGTGTGACACAACTAATAGAAAAGTAAATACCACTATCTCAAAAAGGACCAGACCATTTCAAAAGAGGCAAGTTTGTACAAGGAGTAGATAAATGAATGGGATTATGTAATCACTTTAAATATGCGGACAATTTAAAAAAAGCGGCATATTTAAAGTGATTACATAATCCCATTTATTTATAAACTTCCTGTATATATAACTTATTGTTAAAACCATAACCACATATGGCTCTGAAGTCTGAAAAGGTTACTAAAATGTTTCTTTTTTTTAAGAGATTGGAGAAGAGAAATATTGTAGAAAAAATAAACAGCGCCAGAATAAGAAAAACATAATGCATGTAGAAAAAACAATTACAGAAGATGTAAAATCAAAACAAGACTACAAAAAAAAAAATTTTGGAAATCTAGCTACAAAAACGTGAAAAACCATTTATACTAACAGATTATTTTTTCTAGTAACATCATGCTTTAAACAAATTTTTTAGTTACCATTTTATAAAAACAAAAAATAATAGTCACAGCGGACAAGGTATAAAAACGTATTTATTGACAACTTCTTAAACAATTTATGCTTTTTGCACATTGCAGTTGTTGTTGTGGGGTCTTTTTTTGAGCAATGCCGCAACTTTTTATTACGGCATATACTCAATTATAAGAATCCTCTCAGCGTACCTCTTTGCTTTTTTAGATAATAAAGAGCTTTTATAAAACGATTGCATGAGCTCTTGTTTTGTGGGAGAATTACTTACAATGGTTTACCCAGATCTCATTCCCAGTTACAACAAAAAGACTTTATCTTGAAATAAAGCAGGCAAATTTTTCTTGCAAATTTTGTTTAGAATTTGCAGCTTGGAAATCCAACGTACTAAAACTTGTTCCCAAATCTTTATGTAAAATTTTAAAAACACTTGTTTTTGATATTTCTATTGCTATAGAAATAACTAAAGTTTTCTACACATTAGGTCACCATGGATAGATTTTCTGCTCAATTTGAACTGCTTGTACCAATGTTTGACTTGAAAATAAAACAAGCTATTTTTTTTATACACTGCTGCCATTTTTTTATTACTTTCTTTAAATATTTTTTTTATGACGCTCAGCAATCACTTTAAATTAATATAAAAATGACAAATGTTAAGCAATTAAAACTAAATTTAGAAATACTAATACGCATTTCCCTACCTTAGGTTTGAAAAATACACAATACTATTTATCAATATTTACTTAGAAATACGCCAGTAACAACTAGTTGACATTGTTTGTAGTAGCACTTAAACAAGAACAAGATAAAAAGAGCAATGCCGGTGCGGAGCCAGGTATTTATACATAATTAGTTGCTAGTTCAGCATAAGTAAAACATTAAGTATGCGGTATAAGCATAAAATGTCAACAAAAACTTTAAAAAAATTTGCTTTAGCATATTGTTTGCATACTTAGGTATTTTTCTTGTATAAAACATATCTAAAAAAATTGGTTAAATATTTAAGTTATTCCAACCTTGCAACGCAACTCAAGAACTTAGTGTGACAGCCCGATAGTTTGCTTAAGTTAAGTTGATGTACAGTAATAATAATAATAATAATAATATTTATTGATGTCAATATGCAGTTCTGCATTTACACACGTCAAAGAACAAAAATATAATGTATAGCAATATAAAATAGGAGATAAAATATAATATACATAATAACAAAACAATTAAGAAATAAAATTAAAATTTAAAAACTCATCTACAGAGTAAAAAGCATTGGCTAGTAACAAAGATTTTACATTAGTTATATACTCTTTTGGAGGCAACATTCTAACGCGATGAAGTAGTTTATTATAAAAAAGGATGGCGTAGTAGTTTTTACCGCATCTAAACTTATTTATTCGTTGAAAGTCTGGCAATATGTTTGATGCATGTCGTGTAGAGTATGTATGCACAGAGGAATGCAAAGTATAGTCAGCATCGTTGTTTTATATATATATATATATCAGACACTCTTTGATGTATTCAGATGGTAGTGCCAGGACTCCTAATTTAGTGAATTCAGTTCTACAGGGGTCCCTAAAATTTAGACCAGAAATAATTCGGATGCAACGTCGTTGCATTTTAAATACATTTTGCGCCGTTGCGGAATGTCCCCAATTAAATATACAATAAACCATATTAGAGTGTATGTGCGCAAAATAAAGAGACAATAGTAATCTTGTTGGTGTTATTTTAAATAGTTTTCGTAACAAAAATGTATATTTAGATATTTTATTTGAGATTGATGTAGTATGATTACTCCAGCAGAGTTTTGAATCAATGTTAACACCAAGAAACTTAACATTATCTGTGAGATTTGGTGAATCTTTTTTTAAAGAAAACATAACATTATTTGTTTTGCTATCATTTAAGGTAAGAGAATTAGCCAGAAACCATTCATCGGCCATATAATGACTGATATCTATTTGATCACGCAATGTATGTAAGTCATTACTTGTTGTTATTATGGTCGTATCATCAGCAAACAATACAAAGTTTGCGTTTTTGTAACAGTTTGGTAGATCATTATTATATACCAGAAACAATAGAGGGCCAAGGACTGATCCTTGTGGCACCCCCATTGTTACTATTTCTTTTGTAGTATTAGAGGTTGTGATTTTGATCCCCACTCAAACCGTTATTTTTAAATAATTTTAACATAACAATAATTTTCTCAATATTACATAACATGAAGTATTGACAAAACATTTATATAATATAAATAATGAAACGAAAGACTAGTGTCGCCATCTAGTTGCATTTTCATAATTTATATAATTATTAAAAATATTTACATCAAATTAATTAATACATTAGTTAAAACTTTATCAATTAAAAAATATATAATTAATTTATACATTTAGTAGTGATACAAAGACATTAATAAATTAATCATCCATTAAGTACAAAAATGCGATGCAACAAATTAATTATATTACAATACTTAATTATATAAAGACAAATAATAGTACTTATAATTAGAAAGCGGATTCCTAGCTATTATGCTTACGCTAAATAGTTAAAGCATCAAAAATATGTGAAAAATGTAATCATTTGGCACTAAGTTTTTTATGCTTTTTTTGCTTTATTAATAATTTTTTTGATTTTTTTAATTTGGTGCTTATTTTAAGATTTTGTGCTTATTTTTAAGCTTTTGCTTCAGCTTTGGTGCATTTTTTGTAATAATTCAGTTCTTTTGTAAAATTTAGTGAATTGAAATGTACATAAAAAAGAAACGTAAATTTTAAGTGATCAAAGGCAAAATTTTTCAGTTGTATACTTAGAGCAACATTTAATTATTAACTGTTTTTGTAGATAGTTTTTTATTTAGTTATTTAAAAGTTTTTTTTTGTATTATTTTTGAAACATTTATTAAAATATTTTATAGTTTTGGATTTTTTGGGTTTTCTTTTTTTTTTTCAATTGTTTCATGTTTTTTAATGCTTTTTTTTACATGGTGCTGTTTTAATGCTTTTTTAGTAACATTTTTTTCTTTTTTAAGCGCTTTTTTTCGTGTTTTTAATGCTTTTTAATCCGCTCTCTACTTATAATCAATAATTCCAACAAAATAAATATAACACTATAAATATATACCTGTAACTTATCTTACTTGTTGTGTTCTAAACGGCAGATCGGGTTGATACTAAAGAAGAAACAATTTAGAAAATTTCTTCCGATTGATGATAATGATATGTATACAATGATCACGCCTTGCTATTTTTACCTCGCCGGCTACTAGTCATATTTTTATATTTGTTCCCGGAATAAAACGTAAAAAGGCTAAAGTTTAAAAGAAATAATACTGATCGTAGATCAACACCATTACCTTTCAAATTTGCACAAAAAGAAAATCAAATTAAAATTAAAAGCAAAACTCGTCTTATCCACTTTTAGTGTTAAATGAGTTACATACGTCATTGTGTAGATCTTTTAATTTTCTATTTGTCATATACATTATTGTACTACAAAATTCGATTTATCTCATTTAAAATAAATGGTGAAATATCTATGTAGTTGAAAAACGTGTCTTATCCACCTGACGTTGCATATCAAAACTAGTCTTATCCATGCAGCCAATGAGAGGACGCGGTTCCTGAGCACTATTGCGTTGCGTGCGACATTGACACAACAGCAGTCACAATTTTAAAAACCATGGCATTGTAACAGAATTAGGTAAAGATTGCTCTGTAAGAGATTGAAAAACCCGAGTTAGAGAATTTTTTAAACACGTCTCAATATGGCATTTTAGATTTTCTAATGCTAAAAGATTTATCAGTGAATTATAATTTTGCTCCCGATACAATTCCAATTGGAATTTCAGTTATTCCTAAAAAGTTGACCGATGTCAAAAATTTATTGGAAAACGTTTTGAAAATGAATGGCAATCTAAAAGTGAGTTGCCCTTTCTATAAATCCGTACTCTTTCTTGACGTACCAATACAAAAAAGAGTACAAGAAGAATAGATTCCTGAACATTATTGTGAAGGCAACAATGACAAAAATGTAGATTTAAAGATTTAATAAAATTATAATATTTTTTTAATTGTATTTTTTTGTAAATAAATACAAAATAAATACAAAATTTGTCTTATTCATATTTAATTATAATTATTATCAATAACCTTATAAATATTGTTTAAATAAAATTCTGTTGACAGTTTTTATCAATGTTTTACACAGGGATATTCCATTATTCATAATAATTACTAAGTAATATATTGTGCTCACGTTTTTTTTATCTCGGAATCGATTGAAGTGGATAATACGAGTTTTGCTTTTACACGCCTCAATTATTTAATATACAAATACACTGTTATTATGATGCGTAATAGATGTAGATTAGACTATGATCCATAAAATACACAACTTAACAATGCCGACGATTGTTCAGAAACAAACAACCGCTCTACAGATAAAAATCCAATTAAAATACTATACTAATTTCTGCATCAATAGACTACTTTTCAAAAAGAGACCAACATTATTTGTTTCTCTAGTTTTACGCAACAATAAAAACGTCAAAGGCATCATAAATCTAATAAGAATAATGCCAGTTTTACTTACAATATTTTGTGATATATTTAAATATAATTCAATATTGGTGTAATCAAAATAGTCTTGCCTTAAATATTAGTAAATGCACAGTGGTTTCATTTACTAAAAAAAAATGCAGGTTTTAACGTACAATTATAACATTGCAGGAATATTAATTGATCGTTGTTTTAAGTCTTTTTGCTCACTAGGAATTCTTAATCGAAATACTACTGATTTTACAAATATTAAGGCAATTAAGATGTTATATTTTACTATAATTAGATTGAAACTAGAATGGTTTCCCATTTACAATGTGCACCTTAATATTTTAGAAAAGCCACACAAAAGGTTTTTAAAATATCTATCTTTTAAAAGCACCGGCATCTATCCACCACTTCATTGTAATTACAGCATCATTGCACGGGAGTTTAATATTGTATCAGTACACAGCACTCTATTCAGAGTATCAAATTTATATGTAAATTACTAAACAATCAAATAGACAGTTGCTTAAAATGTAAACTTCTATATTCCTGGGTATTCAATTAGATCTTTCGCAATGTTTAAAATTTCTTTTTCCCATACGAATACTTTAAATAATTCTCCTATCTTAAGTATGCAATCAATTTTTAACTCCCTTCCTTCCTATTTAGATATCCATCATAATCATGCCAATACTCTTATAAATTCATTACCTAATATAGTTTTGATTATATTTGTTGAATTATTGTTAATTTTATTTTTAGTTTTATTTTTTATTGTATTTTATTTTTATATTTTAAATGTTTATTACTTTATAACTTTGATCTGTAATTGGAATTTTCTTTCTGTTGATCAATAAATATGTATTATTATTATTTTTGTCCGGCGTACGTACTAGAAATAGCAATACAACAATTGGGTGAATAAAACTATTTTATTTTATTTTATTTTATCAGACAACTTGCAATGGTATTTTCAAACACATATAATATATACATCATTTAAATATGGTTCTTTATTGATATTACAGTTACAAATATATCAAGACAAAATTTCATATTATAATACCTTGAGAGGTTCATACCTTTAAATAAAAAAAATGAAATTAAATGTAGTATTACGATCACACTTATTTTATTTATCCAGAAAATATACTCTTTAAAATGCTTTTAAAATGTCACAAGCAAAACTCTTGTTCATGGTAAAAATGTTTAAATTCCATTTGCGACTATAGTCCATAGTCCGTTGTTGAAATGTATATCCGTATATGTTGATTTGTGTTGGGCTCTCATTGATTCGAAGTAGGATGATGTTTGATGATGACATATTATTAATAAATTCCCTCATTAGTTGATTAAAAAACGTCTTCATGTCCATATTTATAAAAATATTTTACTCAAAAAAACGTCACAGTTTTTAATATAATAATTAAATTTTTTATTGCATTCAAACTAGACACGACACTTTAGTAAAAAAGTAAAAAACTCTAATTGAGTTTAAGAAAATATTATAATACATACATGCAACAACCAAATACTTAATAGTATTTAAAATTATATCGCAATTAATGACGTCATCATTAATTTAAAAAATCTGCCGGTAATCTCTTTTCATACTACAAGACCATCTAGTAATATAAATTCAATACCAAGCTTTATGTTAATTGTATTTTTTAAAGTCCATATGTATTATTAATTACAAATTTATGATTTAAATGTCACACTGCCCCTCCATTAATTGCGATAAGCAATATGCGATACATGCCAGAATAACCGCCCAGAATAGGGGTCCTGTTCTAACAACCTTTTATTAAACCAAGTTTACAAGACAGATAAATTTCACAGATCACTTTGGCCCGCTGGTAAATGACAAAAAAACATAACCTCGGGCTGTTTTGATTGACATTAATGTAACCACAAACAAAATATAACAAACCGCATTACTAAAAAGTTGGTGTATCGGGTGTGTTTTTAAAGTGCTCTTGCTGATCGAACAATTTTTGCACGAACAACTTTTTTGTTTGTTCGTGCAGGGTAATTTAAAAACAGCATATAGCACTCAAACGTCAAAAACATGTTTTCTAAGGTTATGTTGTTTGTTTTGCTTACATGCCCAGTGTTGTCAATTAATACAATTCAAATCTGCATCAAGTAAAATATTTAAAATCTTATTATTCTAGATTCACACATATTTTGTATGAGCGCATATTTCTTGTATACCTTATATTTTTATAATGTGTATAAAACCGTACCCATATTCTGATATAACCATGATAAATATATTATTTTATTTTTGCTATGTGGCAACACTGTACATGCCCGTCATGCACCACCTCTTGACTAGGTGCGTGCAAATGTTGTTCGAACACTTGTTCGGGTTGTATTTAAAAACGCCCATTTTATTGTTCGAGTGCTCGAACCGCTGTTCGCGTCATTTAAAAACGCACCTTTTGGGTGCGTTTTTAAAGTGCTCTTGCTGTTCGAACAATTTTTGCACGAACAACTTTTTTGTTTGTTCGTGCAGGGTAATTTAAAAACAGCATATAGCACTCAAACGTCAAAAACATGTTTTCTAAGGTTATGTTGTTTGTTTTGCTTAACCCAATGGGTGCGTTTTTAAATGACGCGAACAGCGGTTCGAGCACTCGAACAATAAAATGGGCGTTTTTAAATACAACCCGAACAAGTGTTCGAACAACATTTGCACGCACCTAGTCAAGAGGTGGTGCATGACGGGCATGTACAGTGTTGCCACATAGCAAAAATAAAATAGTATATTTATCATGGTTATATCAGAACATGGGTACGGTTTTATATACATTATAAAAATATAAGGTATACAAGAAATATGCGCTCATACAAAATATGTGTGAATCTAGAATAATAAGATTTTAAATATTTTACTTGATGCAGATTTGAATTGTATTAATTGACAACACTGGGCATGTACGCAAAACAAACAACATAACCTTAGAAAACATGTTTTTGACGTTTGAGTGCTATATGCTGTTTTTAAATTACCCTGCACGAACAAACAAAAAAGTTGTTCGTGCAAAAATTGTTCGAACAGCAAGAGCACTTTAAAAACGCACCCATAGTCTCACATAAATATATACAGTGTGTTCAACAAAGAATAAGGTTTTTCAAATATTTTTGGGAAATTTTTTAGAGACTTTAGTGTTTATCAGTTTCTTAGCCTTCTTCTCCTGAACAAAATAATTCAAAAAATTATCAGAATAAACGTCAATTTTTATAAACGTTTGTCACTTTTTAAGTAAGGTTAATGGCTGCGTTCAGAACGACTCATCGTGCAAACTGTATGCGCTTGATGACCGCTGAGTCATAGTTTGCTGGCAGCGCTGGTCATTTTACTCATCATTCATTTAGGTTTGCTTGTTTGCTCAACTGCAGTTAATCAGTGCACATAAGATTACATATTATTTAAAAAATCAAGAAAGAATGCAATTATAGGTAATTAATAAATATATGGCATTACAACGTACAACACTTAAAAGAATGAATAAATATAAAAAAATGATAAAAATAATCAAACCTAAAAACATTACAAAGTGGGATTAAATGACATTACATATTTGGGCAATTCCAAGTCAAGTGAGCAGATCATTTCACGCGACCCTCTCCGATTTAGCTCAAATTTTGTACACTTATTTGAGTACCCAAAATATGACTTCATGCCAAATTTCAGACCTGTAAGGCACATAGTTCGCTTCGTAGAGACAATTGAATTTTACGGCAATTTTTAAGTTCAACTTTTAACTTTATGTATCTTAATTGCATTTCAACCTGGAAAAACTTTGGAATAGTCATAACCAATAGAAAATTTCTCAAGGAATCGAATGCAGCAGTCAAATTTTTGTTATCTTGTCTCGCACGCGCAGAAAACTCAAAAAACAGTTTTTTTTCAAAAATTCATTTCTCAAAAGTTGCCACCGATTAAGACAGCCAATAGTATGTACTTTAAGATGCTTAAATAAAAATTTCCCACACTAGTGGTGGTTTTTGCTCTAGAGTTTCTTGAACGCACAAAACCATTTTTTAATCAAAATATATTGATTAATATACAGGGTGTTAATGAATAGGGGTAACAAACTTTTAGGGTGGGTAGGGGGGTTTATTTGAGACACTTTTTAATCATAAACTTATAAGCAAACATGTTCACCCTAGAAGCTGCACGTCAAAATTTTTTTGGTTTTTTTTTTAACAATATTTGAAATATCTCTTTTAAAAGTCTAAATAAAAAAAACAATAGAATATAAAAATTATAGGCAATTAAATAGTCCATATTTTTTGAACAGCATTACTGGATCAATCTCTAACCGTACTTATGTCAAAAATTAAAGAATGATTTTAAAATATTTTTTTTGTTGTTTTTGTTAAAAATTATGTTTAAAAGTCAAAAATTTAAATAAAAATTCAAACTCGAAATTAAAGGCCATTCAATTGCGCATTTTTCACCTAACAACATGTTTTAATGTAACTCCTACCGATTGTGTGCTATTAAAGAAAAACATTTTTTAACCTTGCTTAAAAAAACATTAATAGAATGTTACAAATTTGACAAAATAAAAAAAATATGTACAATACGTCATTTTAAAAGTTTTTTAAATTAAAAAAAAATTATAAACCTAAACCTTATTAAATTCTAATCATTTTAGTTTACGAGTCTAATTTTATGGTCAAAATTTAAAATATAATAAAAATATTATAATTTAAAAAATATATATAGTACAGAGTATATTGATGTAAAGTTTCATGTGGAACCTAATTAGCAAGTACTCATTTGTTTTTTTGCTGACCCAAAGTATGCATCTGACTCAAATCTGGAAGCTAATGATACTTATTAAGTATATTAATTTTAAAAATTCAATGGTAGTGCGACACGAGTTCTTTTGAATCTTAAGGTCTGAAATTTCTCATGGCATACTTTTTTTGTATAAAAATCACTTTTTGAGGGTGCACACAAAGAAATTACACAAAAAAAATTAAAAAACCAGTCTAATATCAAAAATTTTAATTAAAAAATGGTTTTGTGCGTTCAAGAGGCTCTAGAGCAAAAACTACCACTAGTGTGGGAAAATTTTATTTAAGCATCTTAAAGTACATACTTTTAGCTGCCTTTGCCCAAAATTTGGAGTCTTAATCGGTGGCAACTTTTGAGAAATGAATTTTTGAAAAAAAACTGTTTTTTGAGTTTTCTGCGCGTGCGGGACAAAATAACAAAAATCTGACTGCTGCATTCGATTCCTTGAGAAATTTCACATCGGTTATGACTATTCTAAAAATTTTCCAGGCTGAAATGCAATTAAGATAAATAAAGTTAAAAGTTGAACTTAAAAATTGCCGTAAAATTCAATTGGCTCTACGAGGCAAACTATGTGACCTAGAGATCTGAAATTTGGCATGAAGTTATATTTTGGGTACTCAAATAAGTGTACAAAATTTGAGCTAAATCGGAGAGGGTCGCGTGAAATGGACTGCTCACTTGACGTGGAATTGCCCATTTAGAATATATATTATTTCGTTAAGTAGAGGCTTCATATACTAATTAATCCATTTATTTAAATTCAAAACTTATGAGCTTTATGTTTATGTCGTTGATAAAAGTTGACACGGTTAAAAACAGTCTAAAATATAACGTTCAGACGAGCTCAGCGCTTATTGATTGATTGATAAGTCAGCGCTAGAAACTGATGAGTCGTTCTGAACGCAACCAATGTCAAATATAATTTACTAATGTTAATGTTTATTAAAAATTTGTTTAGGTCAATTTATTAATAAATTATAAATTGAACAGTACAGTAAACGAAGAGTGTCTTAGCATTTTCGAATTAAGATATTTGTTTTCTTTTGGCACGGTCTACAAAATTACCTGGTTTTTGTCTGCCAATTAATCTACACCCTGTATATATGATCATGTCTAAATCAAGTGTACAAAATGAAAATTTGTTTTTGCTCAAACTACTAAAATGCCTTATTGTACATGAATCCTGATTATGTGATTTTTTTCAGATTTTTTAGTGAGCCATCTTCGAGTTATTAGTTAAATTTAAAAAATCAAGGTTTTTGAGTTTTTTTACATTTTTTAATCATTTGTAACTTCTCAGGATTGCGTTTTTAGAAAAAAATTATAAGAAACATTTTTTTTCAAAATTGTTTAAAAAAAAAGTTTTTATAGCCAAAAAATATGATTTCTTAAGTTTTGAAAATTTTGCAGAACCTTAATAGTTTTTCTTAAAAAAAGAAAAACGGGTAATTTTTTTTTCAAATATGGATAAAAACGTGCTTTTATATGTGCAAAACATACCCTGAAGATTTCAGGAAGTGCCGTGTGCTACGCTCCAAGATATCTTACAATGTATCCACAGAAATACTTAAAAATAGCGAAAAAGACTTGAATTTTTTCAGAATTTTATTTAAAAAAAAAATAAAATAAAATTTTATTATATTATATAAAGAAAATACTCATCATCTCTTTTAAGTATTTTTGTGGATACATTGTAAGATATCTCGGAACGTAGCACACGGCATTTCCTGAAATTTTCAAGGTATCTTTTGCACATATAATAGCACGTTTTTATCTATATTTAAAAAAAAAATACCCGTCATTAAAAAAAAACTGTCTATTAAAGTTCAGCAAAATTATCAAAACTTAAGGAAAACAAAATTTGGTCTTAAAAACTTATTTTTTGGACAATTTTGAAAAAAAAAGTTTTTAATAATTTTTTTCTAAAAATGCAACCTGAGAAGTTACAAATGATTAAAAAATGTAAAAACACTCAAAAACCTCGATTTTTCAAATTTTGATTGTTAATTACTCGGAAATAGCTCACTAAAAAAACCTGAAAAATTCACTCAGGATTCACATAGAGGAAAGCATTTTCAGTAGTTTGAGCAAAAACAAATTTTCATTCCGTACACTTGACTATAATTGATATAATTATAGAAATTGTTTTTTTTTAAGTTTTAAAATAGTTCATTGTTGATTATTATGTACTTTGTATATATTTTAATTGTTTATAATTACATTAATTACCAAAAAATTATGTATTTATTTTAATTTTAACGATGCCACAAATAACCTTTTTGTTCTTGTGTACAAATAATTTAATAATTCAATTCACAATCCTGTACAGTTACCTGTTATGATTATAAATCTTATTATGTTTATACTGAATACTAATTTTTCAATAATGATTAACCCTATAAATTTTAAGTTAAGTTGCCAATTAAAAAATAAAAACATTTTATTTAAGTGTATTTAATTATTCAAATAAATAAATATTATTTTTATACTCATTAAAATTGTTATTTTTTTTTTTAAATAAAGTTTTAAAATCATCATCATTGTTTATTATGTATTTTGTATATATTTTAATTGTTTATAATTACATTAATTACTACAAAAACAAAATTTGTGTTACGCCTATGGTGATGGTCAGGGGCAGTCTAGGGATATATTTTTTAATATTTACAATAAGGGTATATTTGGTTGCGTACATTGTAAACCTTGGGCATTCTCGCCCACCCTGTAAAGTGAGAGCAAAAATGATTGACCTGTTTAAGCTGAGTATGTGCCGCCTCGTTCATACGGTCTCGTATAGTGTAAATAACTTCACTTGGTTTTCAATATGATAAAAACCTAGAAATCTGTCATTAACGCTGAAATTCAAACTTTTTAAAATAAAAATGAGGATTGGGTACATTAAAAGAGTTTCTTATGCCGGGCTTCCACAGGGTAGCCCATTAAGCCCACTTCTTTCAACATATATATAGCTAGCATTAATACATACCTCGCAGACAACTTAGTAGTATACACAAGCCATAAGGACCCGCTCCAGGCACCAGTCCAATTAAATGCTGCTATGAGGCTGCTGAGCTTTTTTGAGTGAGAGAAGGGCTTGACACTGTAGGGAAACAAATGTAAAACTATGATCTATTCAAGAAGAAAGACTCCATATTTACCAACCATCTATCTTAACTACAGTAGATTAAAAGTAGTAAATTCATACATATATCTGGACTTTAAAATAAATTGAAAGGCAAGTAAACAGTATGGCAAAAGCATAAAATCAAGGGCTCAATATGTTGAGAGTCATTAGGAGAACAGCTTGAGGAAGCAATTCAGTGACCATTGCAGTATTTTATAAGACATTTATAAAATCTAGGTTAGAATACATTCCGTTTATTACTTCATTAAGGCCCGTTTGCACCATGTTGGCTTAAATCGACGCTTAATTAAACTCTAGTTAATTTTAAAAGTAGTTATAATTTTCATTGCATTGCACCAACACGTTTTAAGCGTAGTTTAGCAAACTGAAGTTTAAAATAGATTACACATGGCAACATTGCACATTTTTAGTTATTTTACGAAAACTGTTGGTATTTGTGTCTATTTCTATAATAAAAATGCTTAAATAACATAAAACCTAACCTTTAATAGCGTATGTCAGTGTAGATTATAATAAATTTGGACGTTTTTAATAATATTGTTGCATAGTAACGGAAATAAAGCCAAAATATCAATGCAAAAAAATAAATTTTGACGTTCAATTATATTTTTAGGTTAAGTTTTTACTAAGCCGACAATATTGACCGCTTAAGTTAAGGGTCCCTTACCGCTGGGCCACGAGCCTTGACGCTCTGAGCGAAAACGCTCGGCGCTGCAAAAAGGAGCGTCAAGCGTCCAATTCAAATGCATGAGTTTATATGTACAAGGCCACGAAATAGCGCTGCAAGATGCAGCGTCGTTGGCTTCTAGCGAAACAAACACGAGCGTCCGTTGCGCTTGACGCTCATCTTATATGCCTCTTAAAAACAAATTAATACAAATAATCAAGTACGTACACAAAAATATTTGACTGTTTATACAGTTGGAGCGTATTATTTGAGCATCAGCGTCTGAAACAAATCGGTTTGTTTCAAACGCTCCTAAATTTGGACGCCAAAACGTTTTTTTTTTTTATTATTATAATTTAACTTATTTAACTATATTGAATTAAATAAATTATTATTAAACTTTTTTTTTGTAAAATTATTAGTTTGTATAAGTTTTGCACTACATAAAACACATTTTGTCAGTTTTCAAAATATTATATTAATAGTACTGGCAGATGAAAAATTTAAACTGGCATAATTTTTAAATGGATAAAACCTACATTGTTTGGTAGATTATATTCAATTATCAAGTTTAATTTGCCAAAACAAATTCTGCAAAATTTTGAGTTTTTAGTTATTAAATTTGAAGAAATGAAATTTAATTTAAAATTTTATTATTTTTTATCAGTAACGTGAAAAGATGGGAGAACAAAGCTAAATAGTAACAAAAATCACATAGTTTTACATGTCATATTTCAATATGTCAAATGACAAATACGTAAATATAATTATTTTAAAAATTAATTAATTTAGTTTTTAAAATAAATTTAGTTTTCCCGCGTTTTGTAGTTGTCTATTTGTATATATACTTTTTATATATTTAAAATTTTGTATATACATATTATCTTAAAAAGTAAGATTAATATAATTTACCTTTAAATAGTTTATTGGTAAAATAATAAAATGTTTATATAAACAAATATAAATGTATCATAACCTTAAATAGAAATGTCAAATATAATACGAATTGAGCTACTCGTGTTTAGACTATTATCTATGGTTTAGACGCTATAAGCGGCAAGATAATTTTTGTTTTTTTTCCGCATTCTATGATTTTTTGTTTATGTAAATAATTTACATTTTTAAAATTTTGTATATATTGAAAAGTAACATTAATATAATTTATCTTTAATGAATATATTGGCAGAATGAATATTTAAAAATAAAAGAAAGTGTGAAAAAGTTTATATAAACAAATATAAATGTATCATAACCCTAAATAGAAATGTCAAAATAAACGCTGCAACAAAAATTGACAAGCTCGTGGCCTTGATTTTGACGCTGCTAAAATACGCTCCCAGCGTCCTTGACGCTACAAGCGGCGCGTTTGTTTCGTGGCCCAGCGGTTAGGCCCGTTTGCACCATGTTGGCTTAAATCTACACTTAATTAAACTCTAGTTAATTTTAAAGGTAGTTTTAATTTTTATTGCATTGCACCAACACGTTTTAAGCGTAGTTTAGCAAACTGAAGTTTAAAATAGATTACACATGGCAACATTGCACATATAATAAAAATGCTTAAATAACATAAAACCTAAGCTTTAATAACGTATGTCAGTGTAGATTATATTAAATTTAGACGTTTTTATAAATATTGTTGCATAGTAACGGAAATAAAACCAGAATATCACTGCAAAAAAATAAATGTTGACGTTAAGTTATATTTTAAGGTTAAGTTTTTACTAAGCCAACAATATTGACCGCTTAAGTTAAGGGTCCCTTAAAGTCATAAACTCCCTTAAATATGTAGTGCAACGCAATAAGCCACCCTTAACGTTTTAAGGGCAGTTTAAGATTTAAGCGACGTTGGTGCAATCGGGCCTTAAAGACATAAACTCCCTTAAATATGTGGTGCAACGCAATAAGCCACCCTTAACGTTTTAAGGGCAGTTTAAGATTTAAGCAACGTTGGTGCAAACGGGCCTTAGTAGCAAACAAAACATCGCCAAACTTGACAAAATCCAATATACAGCAATTAGAAGCGTCATTGGCGCAATGAGATCAACTCCAACTTACATTCTGGAAAAAGAAGCTTCCTTAGCGCCTCTACTAGCTTCGTAAGCAAATGCTATTGAAAAGACAGCTTTGTAAAATGATGGCAATGGGGATAAACGGCATTAATACGATTAAACGTATGGCAGGAACATTTAGGGATAAACCTTTCAGGGTTAGCAAAGGTACTCCATCTTTGGTACTGGCCGTAGAACAGGTAGCATAGAACGAGAACCTAATAGAAAAAACTAAAGTACACCAAACATCAAAGAACATCCACACTACTGTCTACACGTGTTTTTCAGTAAAAGTAAAGACAAAGTATCAATCCAAACCTATTTCAGGGAATTTCGAATAAACAAATGGACAGAGTTTCACAAAATATTTACAGATCCCATATTTTCAAGACAAAGAATGGGGCAAATTACCTAAGAAGTGTCTATTTTCTAAGCGAAATTGTTTGCAGTACTTAAAATTGAACATAAAGCACTGAAAAAAGTTGTAATCTGCTCAGACTCTAAAAATGTAGTGAAGGCAATGGGAAGTAAAATTGTTAGTATCAAAATTAATCACCTTGTAGCACTAATTAGACTCAAAATATTGGCATTACAAGACCAGGGCTATAAAGTAGATATATCCTGGACTCCAAACCATGTTGGTATTTTAGAAAATGAAAAGGCTGATAGTTTGGCAGAATTAAGGCATGGGAGGCACCTTAATAACAAAAAACTAAGCCATACAGACCCCACATTTTGGCATAAACACAGCAAAATGAAACAGTGGCAATTGTTCTACAAAAATAAATCCTTTCATAAAGAAAAAAAATATTTTGCAAATTTTAGCAATGTTAATAACAAACCTTGGTACAGCAAAATATTTACTAGCAGGGAAATAGTCGTTCTAATGTGTAGACTTAGGTCTGGGCACAACAAATTACCTAGACATCTTTTTCGTTTATTCCAAGAATCTTGAAAGACTATGGAACATCTAAGACGTTTCTATGACAAAGTGTTAATCCAAAGCTGTCAACTTTGGTCCCACCTAAACATCTACATAAAATTAAAATAACTGATAATGATTCCTGTGAGTGTGGTATGAAAGATAGTCTAAATCATATTTTCTTTAAATGCTTCTTACATAATTCAAGGAGTGTATACTTTCGCCCGTAGTGTGAGTATGTAGGTGTAGCAATGCGCATAATTTTATTTATCTCTCTTTAAACCGTGACGTCAAGGATGGTGGTAAGCAGTGTTGCCAATGTGCGGGTAATTACCCAAAAAGAGGAAATCAAAAATATTTAATGTCAGTTCCTTTGGTTTTTTGTGTATGGTTTGTGCACCCATACACAGAACAAGATCGCATAATAAAGTTTTTGATAATTATAATTTGTTTGGTCTTTTATTTTTAAAGAAAAGCATATATTTTATAATTCATTGACAACGCCAATAACACACTAATCTAGGGCAATTTTAATAATAGGTGTGTAAATTGCGCGTTGCTATAGTTTTTATCACTCACCTGACGTTATGCGCAAACTGGATGAAAATGCGTTCCGAGAAGGACACACCATTATACTCACACCATGCTTTCACCTGATCTAATAGGGGGAGATAGCACCTTTAGCATTTCTTTCTGTATTATCCTCACAGAGTATGGAAAGTTACAGTGTATTATTCAGATAGATTAGACAAAACGGTATTACCTTATAATAAAGCTAAAAAGGAAGTGACTGCCTGTGCGTACCTACGGCTGCATGCTACTTTTAGGGGTATGCTGGTGGGGTACAATTCGGGTGGTTACTTTTTAAAGTATTGTTTTGTATTGTCTTTTTATAAAAAAAAATTGTAGTTTTTATTTGTATTTTGTTTCATTTTTTTTGTTTTTTTTTTTGTTTTGCTTTTTTTTTGTTTTGCTTTTTTTTGTTGTTTTGTTTGTTTTTTGGGGTTAATTTGTTTTGGGTAGGTTATACATTAAATTTATTTTTGAAAATATTCACTAAGTATATATTGTACATAAATGTAAATAAGCAGGGCAAAAAGACTAGAGATTGAGTTAGTTTATAGTAGAACTATTAAAATAAGTTGTGTTGTTTGTAATATAAGTATCTGTAGAAAGTGTATGTTAAACAGACTGACATGACAGCTAATCAAAAATTAAAAAAAAATAAAAATAAATAACAAATAACAAATAAAAAAGTACCATGGTTAAATTGCAGATAAATTCGTGCTTTACAGAACAACAGAAGTTGCCCAGAGATTAAAGAAGAAGAAGATGTCAATAACGGTTACACCCTCGGTTACACCATTGTGCGTATATGCGCAAAATTTTACTAAAACTCCGTTTGATGAGAGCGGACAGGTCAGTCATTTTTGATCTCACAGTATTATATAAGTTTTATTTCTTTGGAATTAAGATAAATTAGAAAATCAATTATATTTTATTTTAACTGTTATTAGCTAACGTTTCAATGTATTTTCACATCTTCTTTGGAGCTATAAGAAAACAAAAGATAAGTTATAAAATATTAAATACATAAATTTAAAAAAAATAAAATTAATTATATAAAATATAGATAATTAAAAATTATAAAGTTTTACATTTAAATTAATTAAATTATTTCACTATACCTTTTAAAATCTTAGTAATATATAATTTGTAAATATGTAGTTAAAATAATAATTTAAAAAATATTTAAAATTATGAACATAAATAAATAAATAGACACTTTATAAATAAATAAGTATTTTTTTATATACGATAATAAAAAACATAAAAAATAATTTATCTGATAAATCGGTACCTTTGTCTCAATAAATACATTAATCAAGTATGTATCTATATTGAAATGATACGTGTATAGATAATGTATTTACAAACTATGATAAAATGTATAATTATTGTAATGCTCTAAAAAATAATATTATAGATATCTGATCACAAGCTTCAAATTCGAATTCGAAATTTTTTTATTAACAAAACAAAACAAAATAAACAATACTTGAAAACATCGTTTGTGATAATAATGCAACTGTCACCAAAATATTCCAAAATTTTATGCTATATTTTTGTTAAGCTATAAATTGTAAAATTACCACTTTGAGCAATAGAGCACCTTTTGCTTTGTTTTTATAGTTTATAAAGTTGTACAGATTTTGTAAACATCAAACGGTCGATTATTGTATATACATCATGTCAATTTCCTTATTTATAAATTATTAAAAATATAACATATATAATCTTGTAAATGTAAATAAGTCTGAACAAAATATTAAACTCTAAATTTGTTTATTTATTAACATTAGGTATCAGTGTTCTAAACTGACTTGGTGAAATAAATTTAAAAAAGATGTAATTTTTGTTATACAAAAAAAATACTTTAAATTAAAAATAGCAATATACCGTATGGGTGTAATTTCATAAGGTACAATCTCCACTTTTTGAAATTATTGAGTTACTGATGCCATCTTGTAGCTAATTACTTACTCTACAACGTTGTACTAATTTTTTTTTATACAATACAATAAAATTGAGTTTTGTTTATTTATTTTTTTAATTTAGTTTTTACTTAAGAAAAGATTTTGGCAAGATTCAGTTTAAAAAGGCATTATGCAACCTGTAATTTGATTAATTTTGAAAATTTATTACAATGTCATTGTAAATAACTCAAAACGCACAGAAATTAGTTTTAAGAATTACTTTAGTTGTGACAGTTTTTTTAAGTTTCTGAAAATTGATTACGGTGGAGATTGTACCTTTTGAAACTACACCCCTTGTATGTCCTACTTTTGAAAACCTATTTTAGTTGAAAAACAACAATAACATGGAAAAAATGAATAATAATAATAATAATAATATATATTTGTAATAACTAATATGTTTTACACAATTCAAAGATACATAGATATGACATAAAATACATGTAGGAAATAATAATGTTCAGCGGCAAATAAAACAGTCCCACTCTATTTAATTCACCTGTAGGTTTATTGTAATCAGGGTTTTTTATATGACAAATTAATTCATTACCTATTACATCTACACTCTTGATACATTTCCTTATAAATTAACTAATACATGTAACAGTAATTAGTATCGGTATAATATAAACGTACAAAACAATTAATAGCGCAATCCTTACTTCTTAACTCTTGTACGTGACGTTCGTCTTGTCGGTTCAGTTTCGACTCTCTCGGGTCGGGCGGTTCCAAGCGTCTTGTATCGTACAGGGGCGTCCGGTCCTACAACTCGGCTATCCGTACTTTCAATCTCGTCCTCGTGGTCGACGCCGGTTGCCTCATCCTCGGATTCGTCATCTTCTCCACGGTCGCCTTCGGAACAGAGTGCCCACGGTTTCACGAAGTCGGCTGCAGTGGATGTCTTCTTGGGACCCTCTTCTGGACCAACTCGTTCCACGTCGTATCGGTCGTGTCTTTTCACTCTGGTTACTCTGTATGGACCTAAAAATTTACGTTTTAATTTGCCCAAATTGGTGAACTGGGTTCGCTTTATGGCGATGAGGTCACCAATCTGGTAAGTTCTGGCCAGCTTCCGTCGTTTGTTGTAGGTTCTTCGGTTCTCTTCCTGCAATTTCAAAATTTGCTCTTTAGCAGCCTTTCGGACTTCTTCTCGATCTTCCAGGAACGTTCGACAGTACTCCTTTTGTATTAACTCTTCCAAACCAGGATCACTGGGATGACGCATCTGCACTCCAAACAACAGTTCGAATGGGGTTGTGTCGATGCTCCTTTGGTGAGTCCTGTTCAGTGCCCTTTGTACGTCTTCTACATTTCGGTACCATTTTGCCTCGTCTTCCAGTGACAATTTCGTAAGGATGGGAATTATGGTTTTGTTCATTCGTTCTACCTGACCGTTCGCACGAGCAACTCCCGTGGTGATGTGGGTCAGATCGATTCTTTCAGTTCTGCAGTAATCTTCAAAGGCTGTAGACGTGAAGGCGGTCCCTCTGTCTGCAATAATGCGCTTTGGATTCCCAAAGGTGTGCTTTTGGACCTCAAGCTTTGCAATGGCTTCTTGACTTGTCACCGTTTTCGTAGGGTACAACCAGACAAATTTGCTAAATCCATCAATGATTACAAACAGGTACTTGTATCCCTTGCCTGTGGCTCCCATAGGACCAAGGTGATCGATATGGTAGGTAGTAAGTGGTAGCTCATTCTTGCTAATAGGATTCAGGAACCCTTCGGCCTTTCCCGTCTTCTTTTCGGATAGGATGCATGGGATGCAGTTCCTCACGCATTCCTCAATCCTTTCTTGCATCCTTGGAAACCAAAATTCTCTGAGAACCAGGTCCTTGGTCTTCTTGATAGCAAAGTGACCATTGTTCGTTCCTCAACACGTACTCTTTGTATGTTCGACCAGTGAATAGAAGTTGCCTAATGGCGCATAGATGCTCATCTCGTGATTGAACAGACTCCACGGACGCAATCAGTTCATTCTTGACGACTAACATCACACTGTTTCGGGATAGAGCGTCAGCATGTTTTATCCTGGTGCCAGGTCGGTGCTCGATGGAATAATTGAACTCGCTTAACAGCATGGCCCATCGTGCGACTCTAGTACATAAGTCTTGTTTCTTCATCGTTAACGTAAAGGCTGAGCAATCAGTTGCAATTTTGAATGTCAACCCGAGTAGGTATACTCTGAATTTTCGTAAAGCGTATATGACGGCGAGAACCTCCAGTTCGTAGCTGCTGTACTTTCGTTCGGCCTCTGAGGTTTTTCTGCTCATATAGAAGATGGGTGAAGTTCACCGGAGTCGTTCTTTTGTAACAAGATCGCCCCGAATCCGTCTATACAGGCGTCTGTATGCAGTTCGGTGACCGCGTTTACATCGTACATCCCCAGAACTGGTTCTGTCGACAGTATTCGCTTCAACTTCTCAAAGGCTAGATTTTCTTCGTCGCCAAAGGTAAAAGGAACATTCTGTCTTGTTAAGTTGCTAAGGGGTCTTGCGATTATCGAATAATCCTTAACAAACTTCCTGAAGTACCCCGTCAAGCCTAGAAAGCTTTGTACCTGCTTCACCGTAACGGGTTTGGGAAATTTCATCACGGCATTCACTTTCGCTGACGATGGCCTTATCTTTCCGTCTTCGATCCGATGTCCCAAATAATCGATGGTATTCGTTAGGAACTGACACTTCTTCCATTGAATTTGGAGACCATACTGTTCAGCCGTCTTTAAAACTATGGCCAATCTCCTCACTGCTTCTTCTTCGTTTTTGGCGAGCACTACCAAGTCGTTCATGTAGGTTAGTAAGATTCCACCTTTGATGTGTTCTCTGAATATTTTGTTGATGAATCTCTGGAACATGGCCGGCGAGTTGCACAAACCAAATGGCGTCTTTATGAACTCGTACTGGGCTGTTGGCGTGACAAAAGATGTATATTTTCGACTTTCTTCATCAATTGACACGTGGAAGAATCCGTTTTTCAAATCCAATGTACTAAAGATACGGTATCCTTGCAGACGATCTAATTGGTCCTCGATCAAGGGCAGAGGGTATCTGTCATTGACGACTTGTTCATTCAGTCGTCTGTAGTCTTGGCAAATTCGTACTGCTCCGTCCTTCTTCTTCACCAAAACGATCGGACTCGCGAATTCTGACTGGCTAGGTCTGATTATGCCTTCTTGTAGCCATTTTTCCATCTGTCTGTCCACTTCGATTTTTTCCGCATGTGCCAACCTTCTGGGTCTGTGATAAATGGGAACTTCGCTCTTCAAAATGATCTTCATCTTCAACGAACTCTCCTTTGTCTTCTTAGTTGGATCGTAAGTCTTGTGTAACTGGTTGATCTCGTCTCTCAGGTCAGCGTTGATGATGTGACCTAGATCTAGTACAGGTGCTTCACATACAATGTTTAACATCTGTGCTTCGTCATCGGAAAAGTCGTCGCACACTTTCTTCGTCACCATTATCCCATTTGCGTCCATCTTGATGACAGCGTTCTTCAAAAATTCTTATACATGTAACAGTAATTAGTATCGGTATAATATAAACGTACGAAACAATTAATAGCGCAATCCTTACTTCTTAACTCTTGTACGTGACGTTCGTCTTGTCGGTTCCAAGCGTCTTGTATCGTACAGGGGCGTCCGGTCCTACATACGTGTACACACAACTATTTTAAGATTTAATTTAAACATACTTAGAACTAAAACTAGCAAGTTTCCTTCATTAAACATATACAAGCATTAAAAACATTATATTTACATAGTAATTTGACTACATTGATAGATAAAATCTTAGTTATACATATCAAACAGCTAAAAATACATACTAGCAACTACTAAAAGACAATTCAACACATTAAAATTTAATAAGTTAATTAAAACGTATAGCTACACCTCAGCAATAAATTGTAGTTAAAATACTCGTTAAAATTATAAAAAAAACATTAGAAAGTAAAATAGTTTTTATTTTACATCTAAAATCATTGAGCGGCAATTGTTTTAAATTCAAAGACAGTTTGTTAAAAAACTTAGATGCATAGTAGTTTTGACAGTTTTGTGATTTTGACAAATTTAAAATTTAGGGCATATGTTGCTCTTATTCCTAGTATTGTATTCATTATTAGTTGAGAGTTGAGCATATAATGTGTAGTTTTTTTTAGATATACTAAACATTCATAAATGTAGACACAAGGTAGAGTTAAAATTCTAAGATATTTGAATTGCTCTCTACAATCTTCTTGATAACCTATATTTGCTATTATCCTTACAGCTCATCGTTGAAGTTTAAATACTCTTTCTTTAATGTTGGAATAGCCCCAAGCTAAAAGACTATAAGATATGTGGCTATAACACATAGCAAAATAGGCAGTTTTGAGTACATTTTTAGAAGCAGCACAACTGAGATTTCTAAGCAAAAATATGTTAATGCTTAACTTATTAGCAATAGCGTGACCTTGACACAACCATGTTAGTTTATTATCTAGATAACTTGCTATTGTTTAAACACAACCTGTTGCTCAAAAACTATTCTGAAGCTTTCGATTCAGCATGTTCTTGCTTAGAAACAACTTTGCTCAACGTTTTTCCGTTGTTAGTGGTTGTGGTATCATCTGCAAAAAGTATAATTTTTGCCATAAGATCACAATTTGGTAAATCATTAATATAAATTAAGAATAAGAGTGGTCTTTGGGTTGAGCCTTGTGAAAATTAGTTAATGTGTTACCACGATGAATAACGATTTGAGTCTTATTTGTCAAGTAAGACATTAATAACCTACAACTTTTAGAGCAAATGTTGTATGCATATAATTTTCTTTATCAGTATGTCATGTGATATACAATCAAATGCCTTAGACAAACCCATAAACGTTGATACCGATTATAAACCATTTTCAAAGCATTCAATAGTATTTTCTATAAAATCTAAAATTGCATTAAAAGTACATTTATTTTTTCTAAAACCATATTGTTTTTGGCTCAACAAACTACGATCTTTAAGATACTAAATTAGTGACAAATTATTTTTTTTAGTTCTTAAGAAAAGATTGGTAGTAAAGCGATTGGTCTGTAATTGCTGAGATTATTTACATTACCTTTTTTGTATATTGATATTACATTTGCAGCATCAGGGAAAATGCTATTTCTGATACAATTATTTATCAGCGTTGTTAGAGGCTGAGCAATTAAACTAACAACGTCTTTCACAACTTCTGAGTTTATTTCATAAATATTTTTACCATTGGAGTCTTTTAAACTACTAATAATATTACAGACATGTTTACAATTAATTTCCACAAAATAAAATAAAATAGTAGTTGCTAGTACTGCGTGACTCAGAGTAGATTTCAGTTTTTAACACGTTATAATAACAGTATAAAAAGTGTTGGAATAATTTTAATATTAAATTAAGAAAGTACAGAGATGCGGATTTCATTTTTTAAACACAATGTTGTCCAAATGTCGACCATCCTTCTCATAGCACTTCTCCAATACTGCTCTTAAATGTTTAATTCTGTACAACTTTTTATAGTTATTTCTTTGTACTAATAAATTAAGATCTTTTGTTTGTGTGTAATTATCAGAGATGAGATATAGATTATTTCTCATGGTACGTAATATATCATTAAACCATAAAATGTGTTGTGCTATATTATTTTTGAAGTTTTAATGAAAAGCTTACATTATAATGTATTAAAAACTCTTTTATTAACACATTACAGCATGTATTTGAGTTGGAAAAATCGTCTAAATCCCAAAGAAAGTTAGTTTACCTTGCACTGTTATGAAACGTGTAATTACTGATTGACACGTTTGCTTCATATGAGGAATATTAAAACAAGCATTTATTCCTATATGATTTGGCATGCTATTATTTAAAGGTAACATTGTATGTTTTTGATGTTGGTAAATACGTTATCAATACAGTTGTTTAGACGCGTTTGTTCCAATCCAAATTCTTTTAACAGGTCAATCAAATCAATTTTTCTAGTATCATTATCATTAAACCTAACCTTAAATTCACCTGCTAGAATTAGGTTTTTTGTTTGAAATTCAAGATAATTTAACATATTATTTAAAATATTTAAAACAAATTAAAATTACAACTAGGCAAACAATACACGCTATCAATTAAACACTTATATTTAGTAAGATTTATACCTGCTAGTTCAATGTTTTTTTTGTGAAAATTTGTAAGAAGTCCAAGGATGGTTTTAGCAGAACCAGTATTCTGCAACGTTTATAAATTGTCCTTGAGGAAGATTCTGCCAAAACAAACTTGTGAAGCTTTAAGACATTTGTTTCATTGTTTTTCAACCAATGTTCACTAATGCAAATTACATCAAAACTTGTTTTGTCTATAATACCTTCCAACTGGTTTAATTTAATCAAAGTTGTTAGATCTATGTTAGGTTAAAATTGGAGCAGTTACAAGAAAAAATTGCAAACAGATTTTAAAGCAGTTTATCATTTTCTTTTAGTGCGTTGTCGAGCTTGCTTCAACCATTTTGAAAACTTATTAAAGTAATATTGTTTCGTTTGTTGTTACCATTGTTACAAATGTTTTTTTTTTGCTCAAATTTTGCTAAACAAAAAGTTTTCTAAATAATGTGTATTTTTTTATTATCTCAAAAACAAAACAAGATAAACAAAAAAGTTATTTAGATTTTCTTTTTGAAATTAAAAATGTACTTAAAGTTTTATTTTTTGCCTCCAGTTAGGAAACACTCTGTATAAATAGGCAAATAACTAAATAAAGTTAATGAATTATTTAAAATATTTAATAAAATTGTCAGTAAATATTTGTTTAGATGGCAATATATCTTGTATTTTGCTTGAACAGTGCCCATTGTAGAAATTTCAAACATCTGCAACATTACGCTAATGTTGTGATGTTTCTAAGTCATTAGTCAATTTTGAATAAGCAATAATTTGAATAAAATTTATAAGGGATAGTGTAGTTTCAGATGTTTGTTCCCATACTTATTACAAGGACTTATCTAAATTATATAAAAAAGTTGTACAGAAGTAAAAAACTGTTTAGCTTTTTAAATACTTTTGAAGGTACGTAAACAACATTGTGATTCCAGAAACGATTATTTGAGATTATAACCCTTAGAAAACAAATACCCCGTTCAAATATTGTTTTAAGGTCTATGTTTATAAATGCTACAGATTCTAAACTAAAAATTTGAGATGTTCTGCCATATTTAATATATGAGCCGTTGAAAACCAGAATGATGTAAGTCACAAAAATGTTTTTTTTGCCTATGTGGTAAATTTGCAAAACATAAATAATTAATTTTTATAAAAATTTAAATTGGTTTAATTTAAAAACATACATATATTGCATACAAATTTTGTCTTTTTATTTCACGATTTTTCAGTAACGTTTGAGTTTTAGGATTTTGTATTTCAAAACACATTTTTTTTTACTTACACCACTCTGGTTTTCAACGGCTCATATAGTTTTTAGTATGAACTATAAAAGATAATATCATCTGTAAAACTAAAAATAGATTTTTTAGTTATTTGAAGCAGTTTATTAATGTAAATTAAAAATAATATTAGTAAAAGAGCAGAACCTTAAGTTTTTCTGTCCCAAACATTATAAATCCTAGTGTTATTTATAATTTTATACTACAGTTTTTCTACTGTCAAGAAATGTATTAATAAGACTTTGATATTTGTGATTAAGATCTATACTATATTCAAAACTTGTTAAATACCTGATAAAAAATGCTTTAAAAATGTCTAGAGGTATTGTAAGATTTTCTCCATGTTTGTCTAAAATAAATTTCTGTTTGTAGCTAACATATATCAAAAAATCTTTTGTCGAACGTTTTGATCAAAATTCATATTGAGCATGAGATAAAGATATTTTGTTTTAAGAACTTGACTATGTGAAAATTAATATATTTTTTAAACTTTTTATTTACAAACTAAACAATAAGGCAATTGGTCAATAACTTAAAGAATCTGATTTGTCTTTATTTTTAGGTGTAAGTTAAAGAATTGCAATTTTCCAACAATTCAAGAGTGTTTCTTTTTTGTATGATAAAATATTTTAGTCATATTTTAGGACTAATTCATTAAGAAGAAAATGCCTTTCTAGTATTTATTCAACCTATTATTTTACTATTAGCCGGCATTGTAAGTACACTGTTGTACTTACAATGGCTTTAGAATAGTATAGTTAGATAAAAAATATCTGTTTTCTTTTTTTTTTTAATTAAAAACTTAAATATTTCAAAAAAATGATATTGAAAATTTTGAATTACTTAGCAATGAGTTTATTGCTATATTATTTATATAAGTTGTTTATAGAAAGCTGAAAAAAAATTATTAGTTTTGTTTTTGTCAATCTTATCTTTTTCAATTTGTACTAGATTGTTACAATATTTACAAGCTTTTTTTATAATCTTAATTAATCTACAAGTACTTTTGTTTTGGATTAATTACAAAGAATATAACAAATTTTTACATAACATTTTTGTTGTTATATATTGCAGCAGTAGGTTTATGAAGAAATAAGATATTGGGAGATTAAAGTTATTATGTACAACTTTATTTAATTAACTGACAAATATTATTTATATATCACTACAACCTTAATTGATACTAACTAGATTATAAAATATTACATATTTCAACACTCTCACTTAATGTTTACATTTCATAAAAAAATATTAAACACTACATTTCGTAATACCTAACATATACCTTAATTTCTGAAAGGTATCTTTAATTAATGATTTTGTAAAAATAACTGCTATCTGATCTTTTGTATTAACGTAATCCAAATTATATAAACCATCTTCAAATCTTTCACAAATAAAATGATATTTAATATCAATGTGCTTTGTTCTTGTTTTGTGAAACTTTGGAATTTTAATTAATCTTATTGCACTTTGATTGTCTAAATATAATACTGGTGTTTCTTTTTTATCAATTAACTCTTCTTCTAATCTTTTAAACCAAATTAATTCTTTTACTGCTTGACTAGCCGGCACATACTCAGATTCTGTAGTTGATAGAGCAACGCATCGTTGCTTCTGTGAACTCCATGACACAGATCCACTTCCTTGAAAAAAACCCATGTCTTGTCTTGTCAATTATCTTAAAATTCCATCGCCTGCAAAATCTGCATCACTATAGCATGTAAGTCTTTGATTTCCTCCTGGTTCATAGAACGCACCATACATAATAGTTTCTTTCAAATATTTCAGTACTCTTATCACAGCATTGTAATGTACTTGCTTTGGATTTGTCAAATATTGACTCAAAGTACTTACAGCATATGCAATGTCTAGTCTTGTTGCAACTGAAAAAGATACATCAAACTACCAATCATTTCTTGATATGTTGATTCTCTCACTACTTTTCTACTAATATTATCAGAATTTTCTTCTTCATTTAAAGTTATATCTTTATCCATTGGTATTGATACAGAATGACAATCTATAATATTAAAGTTTTTAAGAAGTTTATTGGTATATGCACTTTGATGAACAAATATTGATCCATCAATTTCTTTATAAATTTGAAGACCTATGTATACTTCTAAATTACTCGTCTTTATTTCAAATTAATTTTTCAAATATTTTAAAAGATTTTCTGCTTCAACCTGACTTGAAGCTGCAATTAATTCATTGTCTACATAATTAGCTAATACAAGAATATTTTCTTCATCCCTTTTATAATATACACAATTATCTGATGTGATTTCTTTAAAGTTATATTTCATCAAAAACATTTTAAGTCTTATATTTCAGTTCCTTAGAGCTTGTTTGAGACCATAAAGACTTTTCTGAAGTTTCCACACTATTGTTTTGTCATGTTCAAATCATTTGAGCTGTTTTATAAATATCTCCTCATCTAAATATCCATACAAGAATGCTGTTTTAACATCAAATTGAAATAAACTTAATTGCTTTTTAGCAGCAATTGATAAAATCATTCTTATTGAATCAATTTTTACCACTAAGCTAAATGTTTCTTGATAATCTGTACCATATTCCTGAGCATATTCCTTGATTACTACTTTTGCCTTATATTGTTCTATTTGACCTTTTGCATTAGTTTTTATTCTAAAGACCCACTTACTAGGTAAAACCTTCCTATCTTTTGGAATATCTATTAAGATCCAAGTATTATTTTGCTTTAATGAATCAATTTCTTCTTTTATAGATTTATGCCAATTTGTAGCTTCTTTTGATTCAATAGCTTCTTCATAGCTTATTGGTTCTTGGTTATCTGATGTTAGTGCATAAATACCTGATTATGATTGTGCAAAATCTACAAAACTGTCAGGTTTCCTTAATATACTTCTATTTCTCAATACAATAGAATTTGGCACAATCCCGGTTTGGTTTTCAGTTTACTGATTCTTCGATTTATGTTTGACACTAACATTTGGCATATTTGTTACATCTGGCTTATATGTCACATCTGGCATATTTGTTACAATATCAGCTGCTTCATTTATGAGATGACTATCTGATGTATTTGTCAGAGTATCAGCTGTTTTATTCCGATCATAAGTGTCTAACACATAAATTGTCACACTATCAGTTGATTTATTTCTTTGACAAACAACTATCATCTTATCGACATTCCTGTCACAAACATCTGCTTCTAAATGAAAAATTACATTTCTTTTTACTTTGATCTTATTTTCACATTTTTACCTTTTCTAGCACTCTCCATATCCTACAAATATTCCTGGTTTACTCTTTTATCCCATTTTATTCGTAACTGCTTCGGAATATGTACATACTTCTTTGCACCAAACACTCTCAAATAATTTATAGAAGGAAGTCCTTGTTCTGTTGAGAACATAAATTGCTGCAGCAACAGCTTTAGCCCACAATTTCACGTTGAGTTCTCTCGTATGAACTAAAATACTGGCTGCTTCAACAATTGGTCTCATATCTTGTTCTGCACTTCCATTCTGCTCCGGATTATATAGAATACTTGTTTTATGCCAAATATTGTTATCTGCCAAAATCTTCTTAGCACTTTTATCTTAAAATCAATTTCTCTTGCAACAAAATCTAAATACTCTTGTAATTTCTTATGAACTTCATTCTTGTTTTTCAAAAAATAGACAGTTTTGAAGTGTGAATTTCCATCCTTAAATAGCAGAAAATACTTAGAACCACTAATAGAAATATTATGCATTGGGCCACATAAATCAGTGTGAATAACTTCACCAGGATTGAATGTTCTACTATCACTTGGTTTAAAATGCATTCTGTGTTGCTTGCCAAGCATGCAACCATCTCAAAAAAATATACCTTAACTTTTGTTCACTAAGATGTCTCTCTCTCTTTCAAAACTTTCAACACATGATTTACATTTTGATGTCCCAAGCGTTCATGCCATAACCTCAAGCTGTCTATGGTATAACATTCCGCATTTTCTTGGCAATTCATTTTGGAAAGTTTTTGGAAAGTTGACCTGTTGCAACTATTTTTCCTTTATTATTATGAATGGTACAAAGTTTATTATTACAATTTAACTTGTATCCTTGTATCTAAAACTGATCCAGCAGAGAAAAGATTTAACTTCAATTGTGGCACATATAAAACATCTTTCAAAACTTTTGGTTTCCACCTATTCCAAGAGCTGAAATTCCAACACCTTTGCCAACTTTAACCATAATTCGCTGAGAATCAGCATATTCCTTATAGTTTTCACACCAATCTAATGTTTAAACATGTGATCACTAGCTCCTGAATCTAAGTACCAGTTATCATCTGATATTTTAGTTATACAGGGTGTCCGGAAAATACGTGTACAACGTTTGACGACAGACTCCTGACGTCAAAATAGGTCGATCTAAGCCGACTTAGTTATATCCAAAATTGTCTCGTTTAGCCGGTAGAGGGCGTCAAAAAAAACAAAAGTATAACAAAGTTGAAAGTATCTATTGTAAGAAACAAAGTAAAACAAAAACATTACTTAAGCAAATGTGTAAAATGACCGCCATCTTGCTGAATACACTTATTAACACTCTTTAAAAAATGATATTGTTTACCGGAGTCTTGTAAACTTCTGTTTTAATAGCGCCCCACAAAAAGAAGTCACACATATTTAACTCAGGAGAACGTGGTGGCCATTTTACTGGTGCATCATTGCCTTTTCCAATCCATCGGTTGGGATATTGATGATGTAAGTATTGCCGAACGGCAACGGAAAAATGGGGCGGGGCACCATCATGCATATACCACATTTCCCTCCGAAGTAAAAGGAGCAAATTCTCCAGAAGAATTGGTAATGTGTCTTGCAAAAAATTTAAATAAATATTTCCATCTAAACTGTCTGGAATAACAATGGGACCAATAAGGTAGTGATCAATAATACCTGCCCAAATATTAATTTTAAATTGATGCTGATAATGTGCAACTTTAATGGCATGTGGATTTTCATCGGAATAAATATGTTCGTTGTGCAGATTGGTTACCCCAGATCTTGTAAAGCATGCCTCGTCAGTAAACATAATTTTTCTACAAAAATTTGGAACAAAGATTCTTTTGTTTCTAATAAATTGACAAAATGTAAACCGCATGGGGGGATCAGTCGGTAAAAGTTCCTGGACTTTTTGTATGTGGTAAGGATGTAACAACTGTTCTCTTAAAACCTCATTGACAATCGTTTTAGGAACATTTAACTCACGTTCTAAGAGACGGGTACTGGTACTTGGTTCTTTTTCAACTCTTTCCAGAATCATCTCTTCTGTTTCCACAGTTCGAGTTGTCGCATACGACCCCTGCTTTCAAACTTTTTCTCAAAACTGCTCGTTTCCCGAAGATGACGCTCAATATTGGCAAATGTTTGGTGGTTTGGTATTCGACGGTTAGGAAACCTCTCCATGTAAACCCTAACACTCTGACGCCCATTTCCTTGACAAAACCCGTATACCAGGAGCATGTCAACTTTCTGAGAGTTTATATAATTTTCCATTTTTAATGGTAAAATGAACTTGTAATTCAAGAATGTTGATCGTATACTTGAGTAAATTTCATAGACTGGTGACAATTTGTCAATAATTGTTAAATTATTAATCGCCATAGCAACAAGGTCACTTAAAAAATTATTGTTACAGGTAATTTCTTTTTAATATTTACAAATTTTTGACGCCCTCTACCGGCTAAACGAGACAATTTTGGATATAACTAAGTCGGCTTAGATCGACCTATTTTGACGTCAGGAGTCTGTCGTCAAACGTTGTACACGTATTTTCCGGACACCCTGTATAAGCTCCATTAAGAAATGTATGTTTCTTTTCTTTGTTTATTTGCAACATTTGCTTTCTTGTCTTTAATTGTTTTTTTTTTTAAATAATCTACAAATATTTTTCCAATGACCTTGTTTCTTGCAGAAATAACATTTACCAAACTTCTTTTCATTACCCGGTAATTTAAATCTTTTTAATCTTGCTGCCAATGCACCACTTGTATCTGATTGCTCTGGCTTGTTTGCAATTTGTACTTGTAATCTTGATTCCTCAATAAGTAGTCTACTTTTAAATTTGACAAAGTTCTCTTGTCTTCTGCTACCGATTCCCATGCACTATAAAAATGATTATACATATCTGGTAAAGTCATTATAATTTTTGTTATAATCTTTGATTCCGAAACTGGTTTTCCAAGCTGTTTCAACCGCTCATTAATTTTTTCTTACTTAGATATATATGATACGCAATATCATGATAAGGATTCATTGTGAACTTGTAGAAACTCTGTTGCATCAAATGTAAACTTGCTTATGATTTTTACTCAAAAATTGGGTGCAGCTTGTCCCACATTTCTTTAGCAGTTTCTGAATTCATAATATATAAAAGCACTTTCTGACTTATAGTAGTTGCAATTATTCTTTGTGTTTTAGCATCAGCTTTTAACCATTTCGAGTTGTCAACTTCAATGTCAGAACTTTGCAGCTCTCCAGTAACAACACCCTATAGTTCACAAAGATGTACTTTTATCAAAAACTTCCTTCCATGGTAAACGTAAATTTATATTTGCAGACACTCTTTCTTTCTGTATGTGTTACTCTTGGCCAATGACCTGCTGTTATATATTGCAGCAGTAGGTTTATGAAGAAATAAGATATTGGGAGATTAAGGTTATTGTGTACAATTTTATTTAACTAACTGATAATTATTATTTATATATCAACATAACAACCTTAATTGATACTAACTAGATCATACAAACATTACATATTTCAACAATTTTGATTAATTTTTGTGAGATTTTTAGCTGCAATATGTGGATTCTCCGAATATAAGCAATAAGTATCAAAATAAAAATTATTGTAAAAATTTATTTATTTTTTTACTTTTTTTTTAATTTATTTTATTAATTAAATATAATTTATAAAAATTAATTAAAATTAGATTATTAAAAGTTATAATTTTTCTAATTTAATTTTGTTTAAATTTAATTTATTCATTTAAATAATAAATTAATGTAATATTAATAAAATTGGTATAATATAATATATAATTAATTAATTTTAGGTTAAATAAAAAAATTTGGGAAATATATTTCTTGTCTGTTTATGTCTTTAAATATAAATAAATAATTGCTGTAATTTTTTTTTTTTTTATTGAGCTTACTAGAATATTAGTTTACTATAACATTTAACTTGCATTTAAAAATTATTAAATTTATCAACTTATCTGCTACTCAAAAGTTAGTTTTTATTACCAATATATTCATATTATCCATTCATACACTGTTAACGTCTTCACTATGTTTGATTTAATGTCAAATGTAAACATCACATACAAAGTTTCACAAATGTTTTTAAAGTGTCTGTATACGTAATTATAAATAATAATAATTTTTAATAGTTGACTATTATAACCACTTTTTAAAGTTATGATGAAGGTAACGACTTAGCGGAAACGTTAGCAATAAAACACTAATTATAAGCTAATTATTTTAAATATCCTATTTCCAAACTAATTAATCTTAAACCAATTAAAAATGATAAAACAACAAAAACAAAGTTACTAGTTATAAAATAATTATATTTATACTCTATTATTCCACTCCGTAACGGCAAAAAATTGACTGTTTACTCTAAAAGCTAAACCCGAACGGTTGTAGAGTGACAAAAGTAAAAATTTAGATTTCAAAATAAACCAAAATAGATAAACTTAGAAAAGAAACAAATTTTTACTTCAGAGTATTTATTAAACATTGCTACGGCTAGTATGGCGGCATTTGGTCAAATAGTCTGCATGAAATTCCCGCTACATAATTTTTAAGACAAGCGCACCACAAAGAGCGGCTTTATAAATATTATTTTTTTTAATATTCATCATATATAGGGTTTTCCAATAAGAGGTTCAATTTGATATTAAAAAAAAACGGGTATTTAAAAAAAAAACAATAAATGTTTATTTCATTGTAAAGAGGAAGGTATGCCATTAACATTTGAAAACGACCAATCAAATGGCCGCCACGGTTACGGTTGCAGTACCACATTCTTTTTATAAAATTTTCCATGACCAATTTGAACATTTGCGGCAGTATGTTCTCGAAAACTTCACAAACTCCATCTTTAAGGTCTTGAATCGATTGTGGAGCATTGGCACCTTATCTTTCACATGGCCCCAAAAAAAAAGTCTAAAGATGTTAAATCACAAGATCTCGGTGGCCAATTGTGATCACCTTTACGAGAAATAACACGGTCAGGAAACTTTTCTTGCAAAATTGCGTTTATTTCGTTGCTTGTGTGGCACGTAGCGCCGTCTTGCTGAAAATAAACGTCGTCCACATCAATATCTTCCAATTCCGGCCATAAAATATCATTAATCATAGCTCGGTATCGCCATCCATTCACCGTAACAGTTGCACCAGCCTCATTTTCAAAAAAAGCTTAAAAACCTCATTACTAAAGATAATTTTTCGATAAAATTCCGGATCATTTTGATGCATTTGAAGGACCTAATCAGCGAAGATACGACATTTATAGTGATCGACCGGCTTGAGTTTTTGTGTTAACTAAACTTTAAAAGTATTAAGACTTAAGTCTTTATGCAAAATACGGTGTAATGGCGTTTGTGGAATGTCTAATTCCAAAGATCGACAAGGAATCGACAAACCTGGGTTTTCTTCAACACTACGGGTTACATCAGCAATATTCTCATGTGTTCTTGAGCGATGCATACGGTTTTAATTCTTTACATCATAAACTTGTCCCAACAGCTCCAATGTTTCTACCAGGTTTACTATTGCCGGTCGAGAAGTTGCTTTACGACGACCAAAAAGTGCTTTAGTTTTGCGAACTGTTTTTCACTATTTTTGTAGTGAATTTTAATAATTTCAATGCGTTGTTGAAGCGTGTATCGTTCCATTTTTAATAATGGCGTAGTTTTTACTTGTCAAATGTCAACAGATAATAGCTTCAAAATTGACTGCTGCCCAAATAGCCTGCTATTCAAAATTAAACTTCTTATTGAAAAACCCTTTACAACGGTAGGTAAATGTACTGTGTGCGGACAAAAAAAATTTTAAAGATAAATGTTTATATCGCGATCGGAATTATCGCATTTGCAATATAAAACAATATTTAGCAGTAATGTGCAAATTAGAAATAAATTTAAAAATAATTATAATTATATGGACATTGACAATAATAAAATAAATGTTACAAATTAATTATCTAATAGAAATAATTCAAGTGCAGATTCACTAATTTATATTGATCTTAAAATTGATAATATTCCGCTGACATTTCAACTTGATATAGTAGAATTTTAGCTATTTCTGATAAGATAAAAAAGAATCAATTTATGAATTATGAAATTTTTACAACTAATAAAACAATATATTTTTATCATAGAGATCAAATTAATCTTTGCGGGTATTGCAAATTTATTACCACTTATAAAAATATTTAGCAAATTGATATTATATTTGTTTCTCCAACGTTGGCATAAAGTAGTAAAAAGTAAAATCGTTTTTTTGCAAAAGAAAAAAACGCCCTTTCTTCAACAAAAGTGACAAAACTTAAATCTTTTTTCAGATTAGTTAACTATTATGGAAGATTTGGTCAGAACCTTTCAACAATTCTTTATTTTGTTTATGGCATGTTAAAAGCAAACTGACAATAAGAATAGGATAAAAAATGTGAGATTGCATTTAGTAAAATAAAAAATGTTTTAAATTTAACAAAAGTGTTGGCACATTTTAATCTGGAGTTAAAAGTGAGTTTGATAAAAGATGCAACAAGGTTCTACAAAACGACATTGTCAAAATTTAAATAAAGTTCATAAATAGACAAAAAAGCACTAAAATTCACAAAATTTATTAATAGTTATGTGGCTTAAAGTTTATATTAGTTACAGATCACAAACTGCTATTAATTAACTATTTTTAGTCCAAATAAAGGCACACTTCGGTACTTTGCAAACTGTATGTTTTATGTGACCATCAATACGATATGGAGATTGTAAGATTTATTTCCTAGATTATCAGTTAATTATGATAATAAAGCAGAAAATATTAATTCAACTATAACAAATAGTATTAGTTTTTTATATAGTAAAAACAATTCAATTAATTTTATATTAATAAAAAATGAGACTAAAAATGACAAATTAATTCAATTAGTAATGCAAAAAGTTAAAAGTCCAAATCCTAATTTGTTAAGTAAATATTTTCCGGTTAGATATAAACTCTCATGAATAATAGTTGTATATTTTAAAACAGAATTCTGATTTCTGAAAATTTTAAAAGTAAAGTCTTAGAAGATGTAAATTACATCTTAATGGGATTAAAATTAGTTTTTTTTCAAAAAATTAAAAAAATTAAAAAATTAATTTTAGCAAGTTTATTTTTATTATACAAAAAACCATTCTATACATTTATTTATAAAAGATTATTATTTTCAAATGTTGGCTAACATGGTCTATTCTAAAGTTATAAGTTGTGATGATGTGTTCGAGTAATGTTGATTTCTAATTCTGCAATTGAAACCAGCTTATCTATGTAGACGTTGAACTTTACGTAACCCAAAAAAAAAAATCAAAATTTGTGATATCACATGATCTAAGCGGCTAATTCACCGGTCTAAAGGTAAAATTAACTATTCAACAAACTTTTCTTGCAATATCGTCATGGTTTCACAAGCTGTGTGGCAAGTTTCAATTTCGGGCAGCAAATAGTCCGTTATCGGGTGTCATTTACAGTTACTTTCCGGCCGGTTTCTATTTTAGAGAAATATGAACCACCAGCCCATAAACCACTCTAACCCGTTGTATTGTATGGATGTAATGGCAGCTCCTGAACCTCTTCTGGTTGCTTTTCTCTAATACGACAGTTTTGCCTATTGAAGTAGCCATTAAACCAGAAATAAGACTCATTGCTAAACAAACTTTTCAAGAGCTCTACGACTGAAACAGTAACAATTTGGAATGCTTTTAAACTAAGATTTTTACGTAAAATATTCCAAATTGTTCTATACAACAAGCAAAACAGTTTAACTTTGCGCACGTTTGATCTGTGATAAAATCACTACAGAAAAAAGTACTTCTAAATAAATCACCCGTTACTTTTAGGGCCGAAATTACAATAGTGGTTTAACTCACTCATACGTGGATTAATGCTAACTGTGGATTAAAATATCCGAATAGCTAACTGGCGGAAATGAGCGATTAACGATTTAACTAGCAGTTTAAATAACCTTAAATTATGTGAGTTATTACTTATAAAAAATGGGTGTATTATATTAATAGTGATTACTGGAAATTTACTATTGTTTATAAGGAGTTATCCATTTTTATTAATTTGCAATTTTGTTGTTGTTAGATATTTAATATATTTATTAAATAAAATTTTAATGTCAATTTTTTGACGCGTCAATTTATAGGTTAAGATTTAAAATATTTTGTTGACATAAAATATAGGGACGATTGTAATACGCATTCGTACTAACAATAGATTTAAATTTTAACTAGCAGTTAGTAAACTTGCAGTTTAAACTACTATTGTAATATTGGCACTTAGAGGCTAGGACTTGACAAGAACAAAAACTTTATTAAATTATGTCGGATGTAACGTGGACAAGTCTAGTCACCCAAAAACGCTTTTAAATAACTGGATATGACTAGAAAAGCCTTGGTTCAAAATACATTCTTTGTCTAATGTCTAATATGACAACACTTGTTACATTGCAAGCACTAAAAAATTTATTTTTAATATTTGTGTTGCCTTGAACGTTGGTGTTGGATAATAAACCACAATTTACATTCTATAATTTAGAAAAACAAATTATAATTGATTTAAATTATTTATATTACTATACCACCATCAAATCCATAATCAAATTAAGCAGCTAAAAATGTTAAATTTATTAAAAATAAATTAAAATGTTTATTGATAAAATAACTTTAAATGATTTTTAAACTTTAATTTTAAATTATTCATTTATTGATTACCAAATTACTCTACATATAACTTCTAGGCTCAAGCTACCCTAATGTTTAGAAAAGAAATTTTTGAATAAGATTTTAAAATGTATAAACATGAACATTTTAAAACTAAATATTACATGAAAAAAACATTCAAATCGAATCAACAAATATTCATTAGATAGTAATGTATTAGTATGATAAGGTTTTGCTCTGTATACACGGTGTTCCTATTACAACAATACAAATAGAACTGTCATGTTATTAATAAAGTTATTTCAAGTTATTTAATTATAAAATTATTTTTTATTAAAACTTTCTATTTAAATTTGAATGTAATATTAATTATTTAAAATAATTAAGTGAATTGTAAATAAACTTTTGAATTTTTATCTAACAAATAAATTAAAATGTCAAATATTAGTTATGATTTTAGCTAAATTTGTACATTGCAAGCACTAAAAAATTTATTTTTAATATTTGTGTTGCCTTGAACGTTGGTGTTGGATAATAAACCACAATTTACATTCTATAATTTAGAAAAACAAATTATAATTGATTTAAATTATTTATATTACTATACCACCATCAAATCCATAATCAAATTAAGCAGCTAAAAATGTTAAATAATCAATATGAAAGATAGTCTGTTAAAAAAATTCTCTTAAAGATTTTGGTCTTATTGATATAATTGATAGAGTTTTTAGCAAACATTGTACTACGACTAAATATTTGTTTAGATGGCAATATATTTTGAATTTCTTTTGAAAGATGACACTAATTTTATTTCAATATGCTATAAACAAATTATATTAACTTATTTTAGAATCGATCCAAATTTTATTCAATCATTGAGTTTTAGCGTAGCAGCTTCAAAACGATAACCGCTGGGCCACGAAACAAACGCGCCGCTTGTAGCGTCAAGGACGCTGGGAGCGTATTTTAGCAGCGTCAAAATCAAGGCCACGAGCTTGTCAATTTTTGTTGCAGCGTTTATTTTGACATTTCTATTTAGGGTTATGATACATTTATATTTGTTTATATAAACTTTTTCACACTTTCTTTTATTTTTAAATATTCATTCTGCCAATATATTCATTAAAGATAAATTATATTAATGTTACTTTTCAATATATACAAAATTTTAAAAATGTAAATTATTTACATAAACAAAAAATCATAGAATGCGGAAAAAAAACAAAAATTATCTTGCCGCTTATAGCGTCTAAACCATAGATAATAGTCTAAACACGAGTAGCTCAATTCGTATTATATTTGACATTTCTATTTAAGGTTATGATACATTTATATTTGTTTATATAAACATTTTATTATTTTACCAATAAACTATTTAAAGGTAAATTATATTAATCTTACTTTTTAAGATAATATGTATATACAAAATTTTAAATATATAAAAAGTATATATACAAATAGACAACTACAAAACGCGGGAAAACTAAATTTATTTTAAAAACTAAATTAATTAATTTTTAAAATAATTATATTTACGTATTTGTCATTTGACATATTGAAATATGACATGTAAAACTATGTGATTTTTGTTACTATTTAGCTTTGTTCTCCCATCTTTTCACGTTACTGATAAAAAATAATAAAATTTTAAATTAAATTTCATTTCTTCAAATTTAATAACTAAAAACTCAAAATTTTGCAGAATTTGTTTTGGCAAATTAAACTTGATAATTGAATATAATCTACCAAACAATGTAGGTTTTATCCATTTAAAAATTATGCCAGTTTAAATTTTTCATCTGCCAGTACTATTAATATAATATTTTGAAAACTGACAAAATGTGTTTTATGTAGTGCAAAACTTATACAAACTAATAATTTTACAAAAAAAAAGTTTAATAATAATTTATTTAATTCAATATAGTTAAATAAGTTAAATTATAATAATAAAAAAAAAAAACGTTTTGGCGTCCAAATTTAGGAGCGTTTGAAACAAACCGATTTGTTTCAGACGCTGATGCTCAAATAATACGCTCCAACTGTATAAACAGTCAAATATTTTTGTGTACGTACTTGATTATTTGTATTAATTTGTTTTTAAGAGGCATATAAGATGAGCGTCAAGCGCAACGGACGCTCGTGTTTGTTTCGCTAGAAGCCAACGACGCTGCATCTTGCAGCGCTATTTCGTGGCCTTGTACATATAAACTCATGCATTTGAATTGGACGCTTGACGCTCCTTTTTGCAGCGCCGAGCGTTTTCGCTCAGAGCGTCAAGGCTCGTGGCCCAGCGGTAATAGCGCATAATGTTCTGATCTAAACGCCATTGTACAATTTAAAAGATAATTCACACTGTCTACAGTTAAAATAAAATGTACACTATTTAAATTTACTAGTCCTACAATTTACAATGTATTTATTCTGTATACTTTTTTTTAAGATTAACATAAGACAATACATTTAATTATTAAAAAATTAAATATATTATTTATTAATATATTGTATAATTATTAAATATGTTATTTTTCACATATAAAGTTATAAAATAATTTAGTTAATCATCATAACATAACATTTCTATGGATTTTTTAAGTTTATATCAATAGGCTACATAGTAAACCTCAATATTTCTTGCTTACTTTGTATAACATAATACAGAAAATTATTAAGTTTTGTATCAATCTTTTACTTTTTGATTTTAAATATTCTAAAAATAATAATAGTATATTAAAACATTTTATAAAATTTTAGTTTTAAAAACTGAAGCCGAAGACAAAAACAAAAATGATTAATACAAATATTTGTTTATACCTTTTTTTTCAAATTGTTTATTTTATATATTATATAAGAAAAAAAAATCATTTTTATTAGAAAACAAACTAGAAACTACTAATAAATAATATTATAAACTAATCATATAATTAAATCAAAACATATTAATTATTTCAATGCTATCAATTATATGTAATGGATATATTACATTTAGTTGATAGTATTAAATTAGTTAATACGTTGCAAATCCTATTTCATATGCAAACTGATATTGATGCTTGTTTCTAATTTCCGGATCCTATTAAAATTTTAACACATATATGCCTATGAGTACATCTAAACTAAATATCAAAATGTAACGCTTCGATTAAAATTATTTTCTATAAAACCATTAATCAAATTTTAAATCTAATGAAAACGCTCGCTAAATTCGATGATTGTTATGTACATTAGTTGAAGCATATAATTAATAGTGTCCCAGGTCTCAGGAAGTTTATGAAATGAAGGTAAATAATGTAAAATTTATATGCTTAGGTTTTTTATAAAATTATTTACTCTATATTTCATTATATATGGTGCAATAAATTAGTATAGACTAGATTAAGTTGGGTGAGGCCTGGCTACGCTAAAATCAATTATACTAGATAAACACACAAATACACAAATGACAGATATACTGGATACTCGATTCTCAATTATAAGGTCACGCAAATTAGTATTAGTAGTATTAGAAACATGATACATTAAATTATTTTAGTTTTTTAAACATTTGATTTCATTCATATGTTACAAACATAGAAAAACTAAAATAATTTGATCAACAATTAGTTAATTTGACTTGATTATTATTAGCTTATGACACTTACGATAATTATATCTATATAATTATAGATGAAACTTTAAAAGTCTGTAAAATGCACAAATGATTATCAATTTTATTGTAGATTAAAATTTTAAGAACATATTCGAGTTTTTCTGTATAATCGACTCAAAAAATATACTCATTAGCCGTTTAAATAAAATAGTTGGTTTATACAGAGTGTCCAGAAAGGGTCAACATTTGGACAACATAATCTTTAACACTTAATTTTCCAAAACTTTGCCTAAAAAAATTATTTAAAAAATATATTTCTGACTTTTATTTTTGTTTTTATTGAATTTACAAATACCCCCTACCCTTTCTAGACACAATGTATTATAAATGTTATATTTAATTTAAAAAAACTAAAAATGTACTTAAAATATTAATCTGCAATCAAATAGATAATCATTTGTGCATTTTTCAGACTTTTAAAGTTTCATCCAATATTATGTATATATATATAATTCAATAAAGAATTATAGATAGTGTCACACGGGTATAAGATACAAAGTATGTAAAAGTAACCCTTAACAACATGGGCATTATATCGGCGTGTTCTAATTAGTAAAAGTTTGAAGATGTTTTGATATTTAAGAATGACTTAATATGTCACAACAACATAAAAATACCTTTGAATTTAAACGAGTAAAACCACACTCGCTGACTCGCTAAGCAGTCTGTGAACATTGACCTTAAATATTTGCAGCTTATAAATTTTAGAAAATACTGAATGTGAAATTTTATTCGATGTGTCGATAAAACTGTTAAAAAAATCTTTCTTAAAAGTTTTGGTCTTACATCTCTAAATTGTCATTTGTTAGAACTCCTATCAAGCCTTCTACTAAAAGTATATATTTGTTTGGTTAGAGTATAAAAACAAATAAAAGTTCCTCTTAAGAAGGATTTTCTATATTTCTAGTAACTTTTTTTAATTTGTTTTAATTTTTTTAAACTTGACACAATTTTGCTAATCATTTATAGATGACAATTTACAAAACACATCATAAATTTTATATCAAACTTATTCTTTGAAAAGTGTATCCGAGCTGATTTTTCTATATTTAATAAGAATAATAATAATAATAGTAATAATAATTTATTTGTGTTAATAATACAAAGATTTTTACACATGTCAAAATAAAAAATATTACAAGTTACTAAGAACTAACGCATACATAATAATAATAAAAAACAATGATATTGGCAACCGCCATTACAAAAAATGATAACAATCAATAAGAAAAGAGTACGTACATTCAACTATATATTAAAATTTATGTTATTTAAAAACTCATTGAAGCTATAATAAGCTTTTTCAAGTAGATGTTTTTTAATTCTAGTTTTGAACATTGCTAACGGCAATTCTTTAATATTATTTGGCAATACATTAAAAAATTTGTAAAAATAATAATTAAAGCAATCTTTAGTTTTTTGTAATCTAAGAGCCGGTGGATAAATATTATTCCTATGTCGTGTGTTATGCAGATGAATTGATGCATATGTATTAAAGTTTGCCAAGTTAATTTTTATATAGAGAAGACAATTTAAAATATACAAAAAAGGTAGAGTTAGTACATTGTAGGTTCTAAAACTATCTTTGCATTCTTGTCGGTAAGGTACGTGATTTAATACGCGTATAGTAATTCTTTGTAGCGAAAAAACTCGCTGCATAGCAGATGAATGCCCCCAAATTATCAAGCCATATTCAAGATGTGTTTGAACAAGTGCAAAATAAGCAGATCTTGCTATATTATAGGACACTGAATTAATTAGATTGCGCAGTGCAAATATACCCGAGCATAATTTATTTGCGATCAAATCAGCATGGTCTTTCCATATCAGTTTGGTATCTAAATTTAAGCCCAAAAACTTTGTACATCGGGGTGTATCTGTAATTGCACGTAAAGTAAAAACCATGTCAGTATATTCAAGCGTTCGATTGTGTGTCAGCATTACTTCTAAATTTGCACAGCTATTAAAAATGATAGTATTGTCAGCAAAAAGTACACTTTTTGACAATAATGAAATACAATATGGTAAATCATTAATGTAGATTAAAAATAGTAGAGGGCTAAGAACAGATCCTTGTGGTACCTCATGAACTATTGGTAGGAGATCTGAAAAACCACTATTGCTAATGACGCATTGTTTGCGCATAGACAGATAGGATATTATGAGACAACAACTTGCTGGACTAAGCCCATGCACATATAATTTTCTTAGGAGAATTTCATGTGAAACTCAATCGAACGCCTTACTTAGATCTAAGAAAGATGTTGAAGTATATTCTCCCTTCTCAAAACAAACTGTTATTTCTTTGACAAGCAAAACTATGGCTGCTATTGTTAACTTGCCTTCTCTAAAGCCAAATTGGTTTACTGAAATAATATTATTGTTTTCAAAGTGATTCAACAATTGAGTTTTAAGAACTTTCTTAAATACCTTTGATATTATGGGTAGCAACAATATTGGCTTATAATTATTTACATATAATTGATCATCTTTTTTGTGAATATTGAAAATTTGATTGTTTTATGCATTTATTGAGGAATTTTATAAAGAGCAAATAATAATATCTGCCACCAGTTTCAACAAAATAACATTAAAACCATAAATGTCTTTGGATTTAGAATTATTAATTGACGTTATAACATCTCTAACAAATATTTCCGACACTTCTACAAAATTAAAATATGGTACATTTACCGACGACACATTTTCACACATTAAAAGTATTGGATCATCTCGTGTGGACGGAATATCATTAATAATATCCTTTGCAACATTCACAAAAAACTTATTAAGATTATTAGGTGTAATATCACAGTCTTTCTTAAAGCTTTTTTTATTAATTTTGTACGAGTTTATCAAGTTCCACATTGATTGAACTGAATTGTTATTTGAACTCAATTGATTATTATTAGCTGCCACACGTTTAGTTTTGATAGCTTGTAAGTATTTATTCCTATAATTCTTTATTGCATTATTTGTAGCACTAATATACGGTTTGCGGTTCGCTTTTTAATCTTCTCTTTGCTTGTATTTTTTTATGCACTAACTTTTTGTTTCCTCTTTTTCTTAAAATAATACTAAAAAAATAGAAGAGCCATCTAAACTGTTTGAGTCATCTTCAAGTTGTTCTGTATTAGAATCTGTACTTTACCATCTGAAGTTTTGAAATAATTAATGTTTTGGCTTGTATTACAATACGGTTGTGACAATTGTGACATTCAACGCAATAACGAATGCGGCAAATGATATTTTAAAGTATAAGCGTTGATTGACAAATACACTAAAATATGCAGCACGGGATAATATATTGTTCAAGACATGCAGATGGCGTATACACGTCAAAATATTAATTATACTATTAATAAAACTATGATAGCATTTATTCTGCAATTGGTATAAACATTTTATTTTTACATATCTTCATTATTTACTATAATATCATAATATAACATTTATAATTTATTTGTGTGAATGCCATCTATATCTTGTAAACAGTATTTTATCCCAGGTTACGTATTTTAGTAAATTTATCAATCAACTGTATAAGTGAACACATGTGCTTGCAATTAAGCTAATGCTTTTAAAACCATAAATAGGTTTAACATTTTTAAATTTTGCGCATGTTTGATATTAGGTACGTAATTGTTGTAGCTTTGAATGTCACGTTGTAAAGTACATAATCTGTCACTAAGCGCTAAAGATAAAAATAGGTTGACTTCGCAGAAGTTGGAAGATGCATACAAAAAAGAGTACAACCAATTTATGAAATAGATAGAAGAAAAAAAACGGCTAGTGTAGCCAAACAAGTTATGCTTGCATATTTGCAAGATTTGTCAGAGAAAAACAAATCATCGACAATGTGGAAGATAAAGTTAAAAAAAGATAAAATGATGACGTTATAAATTAAAGACATAAACAACTAAACAAAATATTGTTGAGCTAACAAAAAATTACAAAGAAATAATTAAATTAGTTAAGTTCAACATACAGGTATTATAAATAAATTATATTATAAAGTAGGAGCAATCCCAACACAGATGCAAAACGGCCAAAACAACTCATTGTACGACGGATTTGTATGACTTAGCACAATCAAAATATAAAAAAATTGTTTTTTTTTAAATTTTGTAAATTTATTTTATTTTATTTTTAAAACTTCAGAAAACTTGTCAAGAATCATAAAATGTTTAAAAAATAAGAATTATTATATTCATTTATTTTAACAATTTATCAGAAAGTTTAAAAGAATATTGCAAAGATCGTAGAAAACAGTAAGAACTACTAGAAACTTTCTGAACAATATGTAACCAGACACTATGTTGATTTTGCCTCAGGCGTAAATGGCGGAGAACATACGCAAGAAAGAACGTCCTTCCTACCAGGTTTATGATATTTTAAATCAAAAGTTCAAATTTTATTTTTGGTTTGTGGCTCATAAGAGTATAAAGAATGACTTTTAAATTATTTAATTTTGGATATACACAGAAATTACCTTTTGAAATAAAATCCCAATAGAAAATGAAGCATTCCCAGCCTTGTATTCCATATGCCATCAAAATTAAACAATAAAAAGTAAACAACAAAAACTGCATTTCTGCCTTACAGTTGTTTGTATAACAAAAATGATCCAGCCAACCAAGCTTAGCACATACGCAATATACCTGTGTATCTTAAATTGTACCTAAATTTTAAACCATTTAGTTGTCCCTAAGAAGTCAACACAAGTAATAGTAATAAAATTTTGTACAACAAAATCAACTTTTTTTGTTTTTGTTTTATATAGTATTAACTTATTTGCAAAAAGAAAAACAAATTGAAGCATGTTTTTTAAGTACTTTCTTATTTAAAGCAGATTTATAAAACCTTATTCTAAAACACTGGTATCATCAACATATAAACAGTACGCCCAAGTATATTATTTCGGTTTAATTACGGAGAATAGAATAATTTGTTTGATGACATTTTTAATAGTTTTTGTGGATCTTCAGAATATAAACAATAATTATTAAAATCAAAATTATTAATAAATTGTTCATTTTAGAATAATAATAATAGATGAGACGCTGTTTAAGTTTGGTAGCAATAAAAAGAGAAGGTTTTACAACAGAAGTAATAATTAAATGATCAGAATTTCTTAAAACAGCATCAACATTAGCTGTAATCTTTGGAATAGTTAAAAAATACAAATCAGTTTCTTATGATGTATTGTTAAATATGTATGAGTTAAAAACTTTAGCTTCTCGTAGAAGTACTGCATCTAGTATCTGTTTGTATAATATTGTAAATGACCGAATTGATAAACTAATCATAGACAATAAGTGTATTATTGTCTGATTGATTATGATTAGTTTTAATATACCGCGGTTATCTAGTCGTAGTGAAATTACATTCATATGCAAACGTTATCAATCAAATATTGGATACTACTCACAAATTAATAGTATGTGTCGCAATTATAATAATACTATTTAATGTGTTGATATTTTTTGTAATTTATTTAACGTTTTTATTTTAAGAAAATTTAAATTTATTTTTTTTTATATTTCTTTTAAATTTGTAATAATTGTTTAAAAACAATTTTTATGTATATATATATATATATATATATATATATATATATATTCCTATTATTGGATTATGTCTGTTGGGAAATAAAAAATTTTTATTATTATTATTATTATAAGGATTTATTATTATTATTATTACAAAAAAAAATATGTCAGTTGCTAAACAAGTTGGGTAAGGTTGTAAGAGCAGCAAAAATCATAACTTGTTGTCTGAATAGTGTTGTAGAAGTGACTTAACCATTCAGTATTATGTACATTAAAATCTTATAACAAAGTTATCTCAGTTTTCTTTATGATTACGATGAGAAAGCTAGTCAAAACTTTCAAAAAGGTCATCCACAAAGTTTGGAGTTGCCTTATTTAGAGAACGGCATATGCCTATTACAAAAATAGTCGTTTTAAGAAAATTTTGTTAAAAAAATATTATAAACAAAGCCTTAAATTCCGTTCGTCGTCAGTATAGAATATGCTTGTTGTTTAAGATGATAATTGAAATGTACTAGATTAAACGATCTAAATCTTTATTGTTTACTTTAGTTTCAGTCAAAAAAAGAATATAAAGTTTTCTACGTTTGAGATGCTAACCAACAAAATTTAAATTTTTTTTAGACCACAAATATTACAAAAATTTACTTTTAAGCCACAAATTAGGTCAATGTTTTGTTAATTAAATTGATTAGTGAAAGTAACGAGTCTTTGTTCTGCAAATTTAATCGTATTATTCATGTCCAAAAATAATGCTGTGTTGTTTACAGGTGAACCCTGTACTTTTGACCTCAGTTGTCCATTATCGCTTTGGTCACCTGAAGCAATTGCACATGTATTTTTTACAGTACTTAACTAATGGAGTAAACTTTTTTTTTAAAACGTAGTGAGGTGTTAGTCTCAACAAGTGGCCCTTGAAAATAACTAACGCATGACAATACCTTTCGGTTTTTTTTCTCTGCATAAGTCCTGCTGTTAATTTGTCCTTGTCATTGTCTTTAATGTGATATTAGTTTGAAGTGGGCTAGTTTTGGCAGTCTGCTGCGGCAACACATGCTGTCCCCGGCTCATCTCTCCCATCACCCTATTTTTCTACCCAATTTCCTACACTGGCATTCTCCTCTCCTTTCTCCCATTCTTGTGTTATTCAGCCTAGATATTTACATTGTTTTTAGGTATCTTCTTAGTTATTTCTGTTTTCTTCCATTTTGGTTTACCTAAATCTCAATTTTTTTCTTCAGTACTGTTGTTGCATAGTTTCTTAGTGCTTTCCATTTGTTTTCGTCACTCAGACATATTTTAATGATTGTAGATTTGTCTACTTTGTTTTCTAATTCCTTTTCTAGCGTTTTCCCATTTTCCTCCCACGCTTTGCACTCTACTAGAGTATGTTCTGTGTCGTCATGCGTGTGTTCTTGACAAAATATACATTTTTCCTCTTTCTCCACCTTATTTATTTTAATAATTTTTTTTAATAATATATTGTAAGCACTTTCCAAAGGTTCCATGTCCGGTAAATAGTTGTGATGTATAGTAACACGTCTCCGGTTATTTTTCTACCCATTCTTTTATTTCTGTTATTAGTTCCCTTGTCCATTCTCTCTTTTCTTCTTCTTTCTACTGTCTTTGCCATCTTTCCGTCATATTGTTTCTCGCTTGTCTCTTTGCTTCTTTCTTACCAGTTCTTTCATTTACCATTTTTTTTATACCTAATCTTTTTTCTACCATCAGATCTGCGGGTAGTGTTCCCACAATTATTTATAGTGCCTCCTGCAACACCGTCCTGTAGGCCCTGCAAATCCTTAACAAACTTGTTCTCATAGCTGCTCTTACTTCATTTCTGTTTTTTTTTTGTCTTTAAAGCTTTTCCCCATGATTCTGCGGCGTACAATAGTTTACTTCTAGCCGCAGTTGCTATTAGCCTTCTTGTCCCTTTTCCTGGTCTTCCCTTGTTTGGCATAAGCCTACTAAGCATTTCTTCCATTTTTTTTGTTCCTTTTACCGCTTCCGTAACCTGTTCATTCCATCCCTTGGCTTCAAGTGTAACTCGCAGGTATTTATTATTTTTTTTCTATGGTTATTATTTGTTCTCATACCTGTATTTTTCCACTTCCCCTGTTTGTCCTCTTTGTCATTAGCCATGCCGCTTCGGTTTTCTGCGGAGCCAGATCTAATTCTTTATTTCTCATTTAACTCTTTATCATCTCTATTTTCCATTTTTGGTCAGTAGATTTCTCTCCTAAATATAGATCCATGTTTTCTTGGTAGTTTTATTTGTTAGTTCTCTTTTTTTTTGCTGCTTTAATAATTGTTTCCCATAGTATGCTGTTGAACGCATTTTGTATATCTAGCGCTATTATAACACAGTGTTGTCTTTTTCTGTATGGTCTACTGTTTGCTTCTTCTGCTATGGCTTTTACCTTTTTAATGGTTCCTGGAGTCGTTCTTCCCTTTTTAAATCCATATTGCTTTTGTTCCCATTCTCCTTTTTTTTCTATTTCTTGTTCAATTCTCCTCACAATAACTGTTTCCATAATTTTTGCTAATGTGTTGATCAGACATATTGGTCTATACGTTGTTGTTTTGCCTGCTTTCTTCTTTTTCTCAATTAGTACTATGTTTGCATCCTTCCAGCAAGCCGGACAAACTCCTTCTTTCAGACATCTGTTTATTATTTGTGTTATTTCTATCTCATTTCCCTCTAGCGCGCCTTCACTATTTCCGTTGTTATCTCATCTTTACCTAGTGCTTTATTATTAGGTAGTTCCCTTATAATTTGTTTTATTTTTTGAACTGTTGCAGGGACTGCTTCTGTTTTGCCAGCCATTTCTGCTGGTTCTTCTGCCACTCTTCCAGTGAGAAACATTTTTTTAATGATTACTATTTCATTTTCTTTTTCCATTAAGCACACTGCTTTCATTCCTCCTAGTTTATTTATTACTATTTTGTATGGTTTGCCTCAGAGATCCCTGTCTATGGATTCTAACATTACTTTACAGCTTCCTTTAAAGCCTTTCTGTCATTTTTTAATTCTTCTTTAGTTTCATCAGAATCTTCTTCTCTTCTTCTTTGTCTTTTGACTTTTCTTGCTGTTTGTATTGCTTTCTTCCTGCTTTCCTTGACCTCTTCGCACCACAAGTATGGTTTTATTCTTCCTCCTTCTCTGTATCTGGGAATTGATTCTTCTGCTGCTTTCCTCAACTTTTCCGAGTACCTTTTGCATCTTTCCTCATCATGTTCTCGTTTTCTGTCACTTCCTCTGCTTTCATAGCTCTATTTATCCTTTCTCTGTTCATTCTTTTTATATTCCATTTTCCTTCTCTTTTGTCTTCCTTTTCCCATTTTCCGTTTGTGCTGTATTGTATGTACTTATGTAAACTCAGCGATTCTTTTTCTGTCACTGTCCAGCCCCTTACTACTCAAGCCGTTTCCCATGTTGCTATGGTAATGTCAATGTATAATTTAGATCTTCCTCTTACAAAAGTTGGTTTATTTCCTTAGTTGCACATTGTAAGATTTACGGCTGCTATCATCTCCTTAAGAACTTGGCCTCTCCTGTCGCACTTGGTCCCTCCCCTTCTTGCCAATTTTGCGTTGAAATCGCGTATTATCAAAATTTGTTTGCTCTTTTGTTTCCTTAAGCTGTGTTCTAGTTCTTCTATCCACTTCTATTAATACTCTATATTGCAGTTTGGACTGATGTAACAACTGTATACTTTCAGACCATCTATATCGGCCCACACTATTCCCTCCTTGGGTGTTGCCCATCTTTCTACTTTATCTCTACACTTACCCTTTGGATTCAGACGCAACTATGCTAGATAGCTGAATTTATCCACTCCCCACTTAGTTTGTTTTTATTTGGTTCACTCACCATTACTATGTCTATTTTTTCTCTTAACGCTGTTGACATCAATATTTGTTTGGATGATATTATACATTTTTGTTTGTGTTCTCATTCTCGTGTTGTCTTCAATTATCTGTATTTTTGTCTTCTACGTTCTTTCTTGGTCTTCTCATTTCTCTTTTGTATGTGAGTGGGCATCTTTTTGCTCCTGTTCTGTGTCCTGTTACTTTACACTCTATACAATATTCCCTGGTACTGCATTTGGCTATCTGATGCTTCTTTTCTTCAAATCATATGCATAATTTTGATCTGTTTTTCTCTGTACAGTCCGACGCTAGGTGGCCTTTCATCCAGCATTTATAACACTTGCTTTCCTTATCCGTTACACTTCCTGTTATGCATCTCATAACCCTTATATTTATGCTTTCTTCTCTTATTAATTTTCCCGATGTTTTCTTGTTTGATCTGATTATAGCGGTTTGTATATTTTTGTACTCTTTTCTTATAGATATAATTGTGATATCTTTGTTGCCTACTCTACCACCGGTTTCTTCAATCAATTCCTGTCGGTTTGTCTCCGGGCTTATACCTTTGATCAAAACTAGTTCTCCTGTGGGGTCATTATTTGCTCTTCTTACATTAAAACCCTCCATTCCGTCTCTTACTTTTTTTATTTCTTTTTCCGTCTCCAACCCTTTTGTTACTAGTAATAGCGCTCCTTTTCTAGTTTCTTTTATCTCTTTAAAGATCGTTCATTTCATCTGGATTTTGGCCTGTTTTAATAAGTCGGGTTAAGTTCCACCCTCTTTGCTTACCACAATCGCTCCTGTTTTAGGCCTCCTTTCTCTGTTTGATGTTGTTTGCAGTTGTAACGGGACACACAATGTCATCTTCATTTGTAGTCGCATTCCAGCTACCTTCATAATTTTCTTTGCTTCCCTTGGTGCAATTCCTGTCGGAATAATGCGTCTAGAATATTTTTCTTTCCAGTTTCAAACTTCTGTTTGATAATGTGTATTTTTCCATTTTTTTTATCACTTGTGTTTTTAATTATTTCTACGTCTGGCGTTTCATCCTCCTCTTCTTCTTCCATTAGTTTTGAGTATTTATCCTTAGCCTGTTTTAAGATACCCAATTCCTTTCCAACTTTTTCTATATTTATTAAAATTACAGTATCCGATCCCTTCCCCATCATCGGGTTTTTCTTTTCTATTGTTACGTATTTAAAATCTGTTTCTCACCATTCTTTATTAATTATTAATTTCAGATTTTCGTTTTCATTTCTATCATCTCCTTTTTAAAATTATCTAATTATCTTATTATTTCTTCAATATCTTCCGTCTGTGTTGACATTTCATTACCTGCTTTACTACTAGTGTTATTTAATTCTTCTTTTTGCGTTTCTTCAAACTCTAGTCTCTTTAAGACTGCCACTAGTTTATTAGCAGCTTTTTTAATTTCTATTTTTGTGTTTAGACATGCATGGGTCTCTTAATTCTTTAATCAAAACTTATTAGCGTTGTTGAGGCGTTTGTTCTCTTAGCCTCATTATTTCTTCCTAGGGAATTAATTTTTCTTCCCCTTTTGGTACTGTTACTCTCCTCCTCCTCTTTGGTTTGTTTCACCATGTTTTGTTTCTCCATATTTATAGGGAGCGAATGCTCTATTTTTCCCATTTTTTTATTTTAATTTAATAGAGTAGACTTAGTACTAGCCTAATCGCACCCGCCTCCCATACAGTTTTCTCTGCTAACGGTAAGGGTGCAATACCGTCCGATGTTGGCACAATTTAGCTAACATACCACAAATGCAATCATTGTTCAGTCTTATCGTGTCGAGCATGCTTGCACTATTCGAGACAAGCCAGCATCCCTAATAATATTAGCGACTTTTGCCTTGTAGGCCAGTAAACCGTTGCCAGTGTCGTTACCACTAGAAGGTAATACGATTTACCAGAATATTGCCAATTAAGTGATTATCTCAAAAGAATTTAAACACTCAGCATCTATTGAGCAAAATGATTAATGCTAAAGTATTTATCAAAAAGATAGATAAATGTCAAAATTTTGTTTTCTTGATCAAAATCCAGGTTATTTTAGAATTAATGAAACCATTTGATAGATCATATTCTAGATCAGGGGTGGCCAACTCAAATAATCTTGCGGGCCACTTTGGAAATGTATTATAACTCTGCGGGCTGCATATCAAATTATATTCATTTATTCATTATAAAAGTTTGGAATTATTTAATCATCTAATGTACGTTTGTGACGCTCTAGTGAAATAGTTCGGTCAAAACAAAGTAAATAATATGATAAACATTTTAAAAAAGCGGCACATTTAAAGTGATTACATAATCCCAGCTATTTATAAAAACCCTGTACATATTAGATTTAGACCCATTATAGACATTTTTTTGGAGTGAAAAATTGAAACGTAATGAATTATTATTATTGCGTTTACTATTATTCTTACTGTAAACATAGATAGTATAATAATAATGATACTAGACGCAGTTCTACAGTTAATTTTTGAATATATGGGTGCACAAATAATGTATTTCTTTAATACTACTTTAGGCATTATAAATTAAATACACTCAGATGCAAAAAACCGGGTTATTAGATAATATTTTTTGCAAAAAAACCGGATATTTTTTTTATAAAATTTTTAATGTTTTACAATCAAAAAGACCATCAGGATGTAGAAAAAAACATCATGTACTTATCAGTTAATTTAATGATCATTAATAAGCAAAAATAAAATTTATAGGTATGCGTTTTTCACTACCTATTGTTCATTCAACATTATGCACAGAGGATAAGGTAGCTACTGGGTTGACTTGTTTGTTTTTGATTAACTGTCATTCAGGGCAGATTGGTGTGTTAATTATGGTTCTAAATGCTGTTGCTCTTGTTGCTGATGGAAGAAGCCACCGGTATGTGTCCAAAATCCTTCATGTCAGTCTTTCTACCGTCTAAAAAGCACTTGAGCAGTTTAGAGAGACCCGCAGAAATACTCGGAAGCCGAAATCTTTTAGAAAACAAAAAACGACTGCTATCGATGACCGATTTATAGTTCGTACTACTCTACGAAATGGTCATGTGACTTCAGTAGAGATCAGAAACCAACTTCGTGAGGTTTGTAGTACAACTGTGTTTGTGTGGACAGTTTGTCAAAGGTTGTAAGAAACTGGCTTAAAATCTTGTAGACCTGCAGCTGGACCAAAATTACTCCAACGTCACCGAGTAGCCAGACTCTAATTTTTTTGCAAACATTTAAATTGGACACTAGCACAATGGAGGACTGTACTGTTTACTGACAAATCTAGATTCTGCTTACATTTGCTAAATAGAAGAAAACGAGTATGGAGACAACCAAAAAAACAATTTGCGGAGTGCACTTTAAAACACCGGTTTAGCCATGGTGGAAGTTTCCTGATGGTATAGACAGGAATATCAATGGATGCCTTCACCAAATTGATTGTCATTGATGGAGGATCGCTGACCGCTCAGCGGTATATTGGGGAGGTTTTAGAAAACTACGTAGTCCCATTTGCTCCATTTATCGGCAATGACTTTATTCTAATGCACGATAACGCAAGACCGCATTCTGCAAAGTGCGTTACAGAATACTTGGTTGCAATAAAAAAAAATTGGCTGGCCTGCATGTACCCCAGATGGAAATCTTATAGAACATGTTTGGGACATGCTGGGCAGGCCTAAAGTTGCACCAACCACAATAAATGAGCTTTGTGTTGCACTTTAGAAAGAATGGCAGAATTCTCCACAAAATAATATTTGTGAGCTTATTAGTAGCATGAGCCGCCGTATGCAGGCAATAGTTAGAGCTCGAAGAAGCAATAAGTATTGAAATCTTATTCAACTAAAATTTTCATTATTAATCTCTGTTAAATTTATTTTGCATAAATGCATTTTGTGTATACGTACATCATTGTTCTTGCTTATTAATGTTTTTTGATTGTAAAACACTAAAATTTTATTAAAAAAAAAATACCCGATTTTTTGCAAAAAATTACCAAATGACACGATGTTTTTGCATCTGAGTGTATATTTTGTAAAAGTCTGATAAACCTCGCGGACCAGAAAAATGTTCAAGGCGGCCCGCGGGTTAGCCACCCCTGTTCTAGATATTATTAGGATTAATTTGCCAAAGCCAATTTTGCGGCAATTTTGAGTTATTACTTGTAACGGTCTGTACAATAATAGAAAATGAAAATACCCTCCCAGGTACGTAGCATGTAAACTATTTTCACAATTTCACCAACAGTAAAGAATAATATATTTAGTTCGTTCTTTATTTCCATAAAATAAAATTAAGTTAAATTTAAATTGTACAAAGTTGACATTTATTATAATCAATAGCTTACACAAAAGCATTGTCTAATTTAAACTAAAAATAATTATTCAAAATGTACCTAGAACATATATTATATTATTTTCATCATTTTTAAACTAGAAACGCAAATACAGATATTAAAGCGTGTGACACGTTCCGCAGAATACTGCGAAAATTAATTCTCATAATTAAATTACGAAACCGTGTAATTTACGCTCCTTGGTGTCAAAGCAATTTAAATACACATTTGTATTAGGACTTTTTGGAGCGACGCTAACAGAGGTAGCTCTGCATATTTTCATTGCACATCGCTCTCAATTCAATTATATCCCATGCGAAGATTTCAAGTAAATGCATACATATTTCGTTTTATTTTATTATGAGAAGTGCCAACTTGCATATTGTACTTTAGTATTAATTAACATTGTTTTGGTCTAATGTTTTAAATAACTTATTTAAAAATAGTCATACTTCAAATATTGATATTAAAATTCTATATTTCTCCAGACCAAGATCTTCTGTGAATATATACGTACCAATGAAGTTAAATTTTTCAACTGTTTAAATATTCAAATACCTTTCACGACACAAAACTTTACGACTGAAAAGTTGCATCGCAATAAAAATTCGTTTCAAAAAATTTAATATTGAAATTAATTCAATTACTAATTGCAACAGAATACTATATTTCGATTAGTACTAATTAAACCTGCATTTACCTAACTGTGTTCATTTTAATGATATTATAATATAAATTGCATATTGAGCATAAACCGTGGGTAACTTGTTAAATATTATTTTGAACTACACGCGTTAATATATTTGAGTGTTATTTCGCGTTTTGTACTGACAATAAATTCATTATTCGATAAAAGCCGCACACTCACGTTTAATATGCATTAATTTAATGTTAGTTATTGGAAAATCACGGCTGTTGGGCGACTATAGCTTTAATTAGCATAATTTTGCAAATTTGAAAACCATCCAAACTGACGTATCTTAAACAATGGTGCACGCATATGTATTATACATCGTATTATGATATTAGCATGCATTATCATTAATTTAGCAAAGTTATAAACATAACAAACTAAAGAATGATCAAACAGAGTATACTTTTATCTATCTTATCTCACATGTATATATTTATGTGTTATACTAAACTACTTTGAAAACTATTTTAAAAAGCACAGGATTGTCTGGTTTATTTAATGTTAAATAGTGCATTAAAAACAAATACCTACACTAAAAAAATACTTCAAAGTATATTTGAAGTATTACATTCAATATAGCAATAGAATTCGCTCGTTTGCTCCAATAATGATAAAACTCAATATTAGTAATTGTTCAGTATATGAGTTTGAACATTTTAAATTACTTTAACTATGTATTGTTGCATAAATCATATTGATATAATGTGGTTGACTAAAGTTTTGTATTACAGTGAATGATATTATAATACAACAAATATATTCTATATCTTATTTTACCTGTAAATCAAAACCAATTTTTAGTTTTGTTTCTCTTGCAGCAAATTGTATTGTTTACATTTATTTAAAAAAATTAAAGTATTTCTAGTTCTGTCTATTTAACAGAAATCAACTAACATAAAAATATTAAAAATACAACAATTTAAGAAATTATTTATTAATAACATTTTATGTATGTAAAAGAATATGACAAGTTTTGCGAGTGACGGTGCGCAAAACATGTGGTCAACAATTGAATAAAAAACTCTTGATGGCATATTTGTCTGAAATGGTAAAAACATGTATTTAAAATAATTATATTTAGTAAATTGTGCTTCTTATTCTGTAGTCAAAAGTTTACAATTACATTATATTGCTTTGTACAACAAATATGTTGCTTTACGACCTAAAAACATCAAAATTGACAATTTGTTTTTGTCTTATCAAAATGGTAAATGTAGTTCAAATCCGGTAGAAAAAATACTTTCAAGAAAATACCTAGAATGATTGCTAAATTTCATAAATTGCCAAATGCAAATAAATTAGATGGATGGCAATCTAACAAAGTAGTAGTAAAAAATCTATGCAGAACAAACATCTGTGGAATAACTTTGATAAGCATACCACAAAGAAATTAAAGACCTGTCAGCTTTCATTTGTGTAATTTTTTACATAATATTGTATAATTTTTCTTAACGTTGATAAATGTTTAATACCAAAGCTTAACAACTAATTCAATCGTTGATTAAATTGTTTGATAAATCTGTGCCATAAAAACTAATTTATGCACGCATTTGGATGCTTATAAACAAGATTGTAATTCTAAAATAGAATAAACATATACATTTTTATACTTTTATAAAAATATGTATAAAGTAAAAAATGTACTTTTTCATACGATCTCTTTTTTTCTATTTTAAAATACCTGATTTTAAAAATAAAACAAATTTTAACTCAATATTTATTTTTTTTATATTAGCATTAAAATCAGTTATTATTTTGTACATAGATATTATGTAAAAACTAAAATTTAAAAGTTACCAAAGATACTCCTACCTTCAGATCAAAATAGTTTTGGAAGCTTAATTCATAAACTTTAAATTCTTTTTCCGCCCGCACATTGTTGCTACGAGTATAAATGCTTCCATGCACCGTTTTTAAGTTGTTGCCTTGTTTGCCTTAATCAAGGAGTGTTCTAATTTTTTTTTCTTTTGTGTATAGCTCTTAATGTTAATGGCTATACACAAAATAAAAGATAATTGTGTGTATTGTTTGCATACATAGTTTTTTTTCCGTCTAGCACAATTATATTAGTAAAAATTTACTTCTAAATTTTCATCATTTGAGCTCTAACTCAAAAAAATAATTACACACGTCCCTAACTCGTTTACAACCCAATACAAATGTGAGTCGTCACATATGTAACACTTACACTTGTCTTAAATAGTCAAGTTTAAAACGTTTAAAATTGATTTGTAATTAAAAAAAACAACATTATAGTTTGCAAACCGTAAATAGCTACTATTGCTTATACTTTACTTTATCTTTATTTTTTTTAGCCCTTGATTAGTTTCTTATGTAAGTTTGTTCATAAAAAATTAAACCTATATTAAAGAAAGCTTCTAAAATAAAAGTAAAAAATTATATATGTATACAACACTATTTCTAAGATATTTGAACAAGCAGTTACAAATCGTTTAACAAAGTTTTTGAAAGTTTGCAATTTATTTATTTATAACTAATTTGGTTAATAATTCAGTTTTTAGAAAAGCTATATACGCATAAAGATTTAAAAAAAAACTGTGCCTTGTAGTATTTTCAGATCTTTCAAAGGCGTTTGATTTTGTTGACCATGAACACCTGTTAACAAAACTTGAATCATAGAAAATTACAGGTTTGACATAAAACTAGTTTTGTAGCTACATTAGCAACAGGTCGCATTATGTAGAGTTGGAAAGTGTAGTATCAGATATGATAGTTATGAATACAGGAATTTTGATAACGCCTTTTGGAGATGGTTTTTTAAAAAACAATTTTATTACAATTTAAATGAATTATAATTTTAATATTTCAATCTGGAGCTCTGAACATACACTGAGCTAAATAATGTGTTACAAATCTTTATATAAACTAAAACTGATTACTAAGCTTAATCCATATAAGGAGTGCAGCTGCACTATGAATAATGTTTCCTTGTCTATAATGCTGAGCTTTGCGTCTCCGATGCACGTGTTAATGATGCTGACCTAGCGTCTGCTATGGGGACCCATTGTTCAGTGATTTATAACTCCTCCATCCTTAAATTAGAATCCTGGGGTTTGAAACAAGATTTGGCATGGTCACGTTTGGACGTGGTGTTGGTCCTTGAAGTTGCATTGTAGCTCTATATCTTTTAACATAGTAATTTACATAAAATAAAATAATAAAAATGATTATAATATAGATTATGATTGTCCAGACACTTATGTTGTTGTAGTGTATTGGAACTTCTGAAATTGATTCGATTTTCTGGTTTTGCATAATTAATGCATTACAAATGTGTTTAGTTTCATCCAGATTTATCGAATTAAGTACCAATGGTTTGAATTTGATCATTGGACTTGTTTTGGCAATTGAAAAGTTTAATTCAGGTAATTCAATTATTTTGAATTTGCTGAACGAATTTTTGTAACTTGGAATTGAAATGTTTCCAACTTTCACTTTACACGATGAACTTAGTTCTAAAACATACGTTCCGAAAAGTGGTATTTTGTCTTTATTAGAGCCACATATTTGTGTAGCCACATTTTTTTCTGGTAAGATGACAATCCACGTGTTGTATTTTTCTAGCTTTTGGATTTTTTCATTCATTATTTGGACTGGCACCTGTTGGCAATTGGTAATACTTTTGGAGTAGCGTAGCATTTGGACTTCGCATGGGGCTTCTTCTTCTTTAATTTTTGTTAGATATACATTATTCCAAATGTACTCTTCAGGAGTAATTTCTTGGCATTTTGTGTCGAGAAACATAAAGTTTTGTTCATTTAGGATTAGGTACTTGGATTGTGGTAATATGGTTTTAAATGTATTATTTCTGGTTGGAGTTGGTAAGGAATATAAATGAAAATAATTATAATTTTCATTTTCGACAATCGGAATTTCAATAATAAATATAACTTTATTTCCTTTACTGTAACTTTTAATATTAATGACCTTTTCAAATAGTAATATATCTTCTAATCTAGGTTCGAAAGGTAACTTATTTGTGACTAACTGTTCTTTAATTAGTTTAATTTCTAATAAAAGCTCATTTGGTTCAATCATAGAGTTGTGAAAGATATTTAATTTAGAAAACATTCTATTCTTTCTAGGACGTCATAGATTACTTGATATGACGTGGTCATTTGGGATGTTATGGTATGTGCTAGAAAGTAATGATAATTTTCAATATTTTTTAAATCAACCGTTTTGATAACGTTTTCAATTTGAAGAACACGAGATTGAAGATTTAATTGGTTGTGTGCCAAGGTTTCAATGCTTTCTTTGAAAGTTTGTATAGATCCTTGAAAAAAGGTGATTTGATCTTTAATTAATGTTTTAACTTTAAGTTGGTTGTTAGAAAGAGATGTGATAGCCCTATCATATTTTTCTGCATCGTTATAATCTAAATTACCTGTTAATGATTTAATTATAACTCCTAATCCGTTTATAAGTCCACGTTTTGTTCTTCTGTTGGTTGCACTATTTAAAGGATTTAATTGATTTATTAATGTTGTTATTTTCTTTTCTAATATTTCAACTAAGCGATATGAATTAAAATACTCTCTATTATAATATGGTTTAGAATTGTTACTTTGGAATGCAGATTTTAGTGTATAGAAATTTGCTTGAAGGGAATGAAATTCTTTTATTACATTCGTTATATCAAATATTTGTATGAATGACCAATGGTCAGTTTTGATTTGTGCATTGCCAATTTTAAGTAGTAATAGCCCTGGATTGGAATTTAAGTCTTAGAATTTTGGAACGTTTGATTCACCATGGTTGTAGTTGATGAATCTGCAACAAGAGTAGGTTTTCTTAATTCTTTTATGTGAATTATCTGTTTCTTGTTTTTATTGTGTTCATTAGTAATTTCAACTCGATTTTTTTCTAAAACCTCGGTTATTTTATAAGGTCCTAAAAATTTGTTACTCTTTTTATTCCTACCTTTTGAATTCTGTTTATAAACTATTTGTCCTAAACTAAATTCAACAGTAGATTCTCCCTGTTTGTTGGTTTTTGATATAGTTTTTTGTTTGTCAAGTATTAGTTTTTCATTTACTTGTTGGTAAACATGTTTCAATTTCTCCTTATGATTTTGGGTATAGTCGGTGTAAAATGAATTTGGTATAAAAATTTCATTAGGGTCTCTGGATTGGGTATGACCGAATGTTAGTTCAAAAGGCGTAAAATTTGTAGCGCTGTGTATTGAACTGTTATATCCTAGAATGGCATAATCCATTAGATTATCATCTTCCGGGTAGTTATCTTGTAGAATACGAAGGTGTTCAATAATAGTCGAATGAAATTGTTCAACTATACTGTTTGACTCGTGATGAGCTGGTGTTGTGAAATGTACATTGACTTGATGTAATTTTAACATTTCTTTTACCATTTCATTGTTAAATTCTTTTCCATTGTCTACTACTATTTTTTCGGGTACTCCGAATGATGTGAAATATTTCATTAAAGCTTTGCTAATATGAATGGCTGTTTTTCCAGTAACTTGGAAAGCCTGTGCAAATTTTGTAAAAGAATCTACTAATGTTAAATAGTTTTCATTGTCGTATGTGAATATGTCAATGTGAACTATTTGAAATGGTTTTGAGGCCGTTTCAGTGAGCATCAGTGGCACATATGGCGTTTTTCTTGCATATTTTGTTTGTTGGCAAATACGACATGCGTTAATAAAATTCGATATTGTTAATTTCATGTTAATCCAATAATAATTTTTTTTAAGATATTCAAGAGTTTTGCTTATCCCTCTATGGTTTACTTTTTCTTCATGATGGTTTCTTACTAATAGGATTTGCTCTTCTTTGTCAATGATTCTGTTTACCTTTCTTGAACATCTAATTAATGTCGGACCTCTTTCGGAGAAGTGTTCTAAATATACTTTGTTAAAATCATGATATGATTCATCTGTATGAAAGTGTAAATAGTATGTTTTTCCGAAAACGGTATAATTTTTTAAGAATTGTAAAATTAAATTTGAGTTATTAGTATTAGGAATTTTGATAGTGATTATTTTGTGATGTTCGTAGTTTTCTTGGCTAATATCTAGTTTATTATAAATTTGCGGTAAAATTAAGATTTGATTTTGTTTGTTGTTAATAACTTCGTCTAATATCTTTATTCCATCATTTGTGGTTTTATTAAAACATTGACATTATAGTATGTTTTTTAGGTTCCATAATTTCTGTTGGTGGTTTTATTAGGATATCTGACAGTATATCAATTTGTGGATTTGGTGTAATCAAACTAGTTGATTGCATCGGGTTTTCAGTTAGATATCGTAGATATTCGAGTGTTTCATTATCAATTTCACCTGGGTGATTAATCATCGATTCATTTTCTAAGGCATTAATTGTGACTTTTGAGTTTATATCATATATGTGAATGTGGAAATTTACATTAAATATGTAATGTATCATTTCATGAACTTTTGAATAAGTTAATTGGTCTAATCCACATCTTAATTTTGGCATGGCAATTTTGCTTATATTGTTATTTAAGCAAAACAGTTTTAAACTGGTTTTTTGTTATTAAATAAAATATATATCTGTCATTAGTTTTAAAATAGACAAAGGAATTTAATTTAGGGTTTTGGGCTTTTAAATTCAAAACGTTATTATATTTAGTCTTAAACTGTTCTGCTATGCCACTACCCATGTGTAAATCTTTGCTCACACAGTGACATAAAACAAAATCCTTAAATGATTCGAACAAGTCTCCAAATTTGTTTATAACAGTTGGAGATTTTTTATTTGATTATTCTTAAAAACTTGTTTAAAATTATCATAGTTCATTATGATTTCATTTGTTGGGCAAATTCTGCTTAAAGCGTTTGCGTTAGTGTTTAATTTGCCTTTCTTATAAATTATATCATAGTCAAACTCCTCTAGTTTGAGTCGCCATCTGATTAATTTTGAATTCGGTTCTTTTATTTTGAATAACCAAATTAATGGTCTATGATCAGTAAAGATGGTAAACTTTCTTCCAAATAAATATGGGCGAAAGTACTTACAAGCGCAAACTATGACTAGTAGTTCTTTTTCTATCGTGCTATATCGTTGTTCTGATTCATTTAATGTTTGCGATGCAAATGCGATTGGTTTGTCTGACCCGATAGGACCTTGCAAAAGGATTGCTCCTAAAGCGATGTTGGATGCATCTGTGGTCAAGATAAATGTTTTCGAAAAATCGGGGTACTGCAGAATCGAGGCGTTTATTAATAAGTTCTTACAGGTGTTAAAAGCTGAAATGAAATTTTGATCGTGAATAATTTTAGCGTTTTTTTTTTTTTTTTTTTGGTTTAATGGTTTTGTTATTTTAGCAAAGTCTTCTATAAATTTCCTGTAATAGCCCACTTGGCCTAAGAAGCTTTTAATCTCCTTTGTTGTTTTAGGAATAGGAAATTTTTTTATTACATAGTTATTTGATGTCCTAAGTAGCTGACTTCGTTTCTTAGATACTCTGTTTTGTCAAGTTGAATCTTAAAATTTGATTTTCTTAAACGTTCAAAAACAGAACTTAATCTGTTTATATGTTCTTGCAATGAAGTACTAAAAACTACAATGTCGTCTAAATAGACAAGACATATTTTGATTTGGAGACCTCTCAGAATGTTATCCATGACACGTTGAAACGTGGATGGAGCGTTTTTTAGTCCAAAGGGCATTCGTTTAAATTTGTAGTGCCCGTTTTTGGTCGAAAAAGCTGTTTTCTGCACGTCCTCCGGATTCATCTGAATCTGATAAAATCCATTAGCTAAGTTGAGAGTCGTAAAATACTGACTTCTTCCTAGTTTATCAAGAATTTCAGTAATTAATGGTAAGGGGTATTTATCGTCAATTGTGCGCTCATTTAACTTCCGATAATCAATGACTATCCTCCATTTTTTCTTTCCTGAAGCGTCACATTTCTTTGGAACAATCCAGATTTGACTGGACCAGGGTGATACTGAATCTTGTATGATGTTTTGGTCTAAGAGTTTTTTGATTTGTGTTTTTACTTCGACCTTGTGGATTTCAGGATAGCGATAAGTTTTCGTGAATGTTGGGGATTCATCGGTCACATTAATTTTATGTTGAACTTGGTTGGTAAATGTCAGCGGTAATTGATCATTGTAGAATATGTCACGGTATTTGTGGTCTAATTTCCTGATCGCTTGCTTTTCTTCTAGGTTGCAATGTTCTAACCAAAGGTTTTTTAGGTTTGATTTCAGGATGTTATCTTGTTCTTGGTTTAAGTTTATATCTGTTTCCATTGTTTCAATGAAATTTAATTCGTTAGTATTTATGCTCTCAATTGAAAATGGTGCATTGATTTCTATATCGACTGTTTTAGTATTAGAATTAATAATGGTGGTTATTGCAAAAATGGTTTTTTACATTTACAACAGCACGGGGCGATTCTACTTGATGTTCGAATTGTATATAATATAGAATTCCTAATCCTTCGTTGTAATTTACTGGCAATTTTACAATCTGTTGAGTTCTTGCAGGTATAGTTAAAGTATAATTTTTGTTTTGCAAATTATTTTTTAATTTTGTTAATTCTTCAGTTTCATAAATTATGGGGATTTTAGCATATGGGGTAATTATAAGTTTTGAGTCAAGATTTACTGAAGCTTTTAATTGTTTAAGTAAATCTATTCCGATGAGTCCATCGTATTTTTCGCTAAACTTAAATAAATAGAATTGATGCGTTTCGCAAGTTTTAAAAATTTTAAAAATCGGTACAATCATGACTTTATCATGGTAGCTTGTGTCATGAGCAGTTTTAATATTAAAGTTTTCTTTAAAAATATATCGTTTATAGAATTTATGAGCTAATTTTGGATCAATAAGGCTTCGTGAACTGCCTGTATCGATAAGAAAATTTGCATTTATTTCTGGAATAAAAATGTACAGTAAATTAGCTTTAACTAAGTTTAAAATTATTATGTCGGGTTGCTTGTAAAGTTGACTTGACGAAAATTTACATTAGCATTATTTGGTGGAAAATAGTTGTTACTGTTTGGTAATGGTTGTTCTAATAATTCGTTGTATTCGCAATAATTTTCTTGCGGATATAAATAATTTTCATTGTACTCATTATAGGCATCATCTTCTCTCTGTGTGTTTTGTTGAGAATATTCGAGATTTTCAGTAAATTCTGTTTCATCATATAAATTTTCTTGTAGTTGCTCAGATTGATTAACATCTTGCAAAAATAATTTTGTATGCGTAAAGTTTCTATTTGGTTGAATTGGGTGTCGTCTAGTATTACCAGATGACGTGTCCATAGGTTCAGGATTAATTCTTTTTTGAAAATTTTGGTTTTCAAACTGTTTATTTTGATTATTATTTTGGGTCAAATATTGATTAGGCCTTTGTGAAAAGTGCGGGTGTTTTTGAGTTGGGAAATTATTGTTTGGTTTCCATTGCATTTGGGGCCTTTGAATGTAATTTGGTTGTTAAAAATTACTTGGAAAAATTGTCTTTGATTAAACGATTGAAAATTTGGTTGTCTAAACTGTTGTTTTTGAAATTTCGGTTGGAAGTTTCAGGGTTGTTGTATTTTTTTAATGTTTTGGTTAATTGGATTTATTCGCTGAAAAGGTTTAAACGTATTTTGGGAATTGAGAGCATTGCCTCTATTCTGGCTGTAAAGAAAGTTTTCTTCCTCTATCACCAAAGCCATAGCTCTTTCTAAAGTATCAGGGTTTCTTAAACGTACATTGTTTTGAATAGGACCTGATAATCCTCTTATAAAAGATGTTAATGCAAGGTTATCATAATTCTGTAGTATAATAAGACTTCTTGCGTCTTGGCAGCGCATGCCAAAAGTATAAGGTGTTTCGCTTTTAAAAGGGTGTAGTGTAATTAGATCTTGTATCAAGCAATCTATGTTGCGTTGATCACCGAAACTTAAATTTAAAGACTGTTTGATTTCAAGCCAAGTTCTCAACTCTGTTCTTGAACCAATTAAACTTAAGGCTTGTCCTGTTAGTTTGCCAATAATAGCTCGCAAAATAAAATTATCTAGTGGCAAGTTATTTTCATCAGAGAATTCATTTATTACATTCTCACAGCTATCAATAAAAATTCCCAAAATGTGGGGATTTTCTTCATAACTAGATATTGTATCGATGTACAATTTTAATAATTGGTAATTGACTGGTCGTGCCATTTCAATTAATTAATAAAATTATTTTAATTTTAATAAAGTTACGTATAATTACTAATTAGTATTTAATATAGACTTTCCAAATATTATATATATATATATATATATATATATATATATATTTTATATTGATTTTTCCTTATTGCAATTTGGGGAAATGAAAATATAGGAAAATGTTTTGACTTACAGTAGCAATATAATAAGTATCTTCATCGTAGTTAAGTATTTCTTATTTTACTTTGTTCCAGTGGGATGTCGGCGATTGTTGTCCTCTATCTCTGGTGTGGTTGGAATTGGCTATTTTTGTCCTCCTCCAATGGTGTTGTTAGAAGTGGCTATGTTGTTCTCTTCTACTCGTGTTGATGGAATCGGCTATGTAGTCCTCTTCCAGTGGTGATGTAGTTCTCCAGTACTTTTTGTAATTTGTTTTTCTCTCCGGTGGGTGCACTTTGTTCTTTTTGTTTTCACCAATAAACCGTAAAACGGACCGATTTCGCGATTTATAGACAATATCGTTTGGTCATCCTACCGACTGCGCCAATTTTGATAACGCCCTTTGGAGATGGTTTTTAAAAAAACAATTTTATTACAATTTAAATGAATTATAATTTTAATATTTCAATCTGGAAATACACTGAGTTAAATAATGTGTTACAAATCTTTATATAAACTAAAACTGATTACTAAGCTTAATCCATATAAGGAGTGCAGCTGCACTATGAATAATGTTTCTTTGTCTATAATGCTAAACTTTGCGTCTCCGATGCACGTATTACTGATGCTGACCTAGCGTCTGCTATGGGGACCCATTGTTCAGTGATTTATAACTCAGGGATTCCAAAAGCTCTGTACTTAGGCAACGCAGAAAACACTTTTCTCTTTGCTGATAATACTTTGCTTTTTGGTTTCTTCTTTCCGTTACCGCCATCATCTATTTTATTCTTCCTCCATCTTCTTTCAATACTTCCTTTCTCCTAATTTGCTCTTCACTCATCTCATTGCATTTTAACATGTGTTTTATGTTTTCCCTAGCTTTTCCACACATCCTACACATTTTCTATTTCTCGTCTATCCAAAATTTTCACTTTTTTTTCATTTCCACATTTGAATTTTGCAATCATTCTTTTTTTCATTTTTTCATACTTTACATTTTCTAGGTATTTTGGTAGTGCATCCGTTATAATATATTCATAATTTAAATTGTACCTAGATTCATTTATCCGTGTTCTACGCTCTTGCACTTGTATATCTCTAGCTCCATAATTTCATTCCACATACTTTTATCTATTCTCAATCTATCTACTTCCTCACTAGCATATCCATTCATGTTAAAATATGTTTTTTTTGATGTTGCTATTTATCCGCATTTTCCTTTCATTTTCTCCTTTAGACACTCTTGTAATATTTCACATTCGTTATATTTTTCTCATTCTTTCTTCATACCTCATTGCACGCTTTCCTGCTTCTACTCTTAGTTTATTTATTTTAACTTCATCCTTTACAATGTATGCTGGGGTCTCTTTGTTTACTCTTAATACCTGTCTCCAGTATTTTATTTATATAGCCTCTAGTTTTTCCTGCTTTTTCCACCTCCAAATTTCCGCTCCGTACAATAACATACTTTTTACCTTGCTTTTTACTAAACGATCAAACATCATTTCTTTTATTCTCATACATTCAAATTTTCTTTCACTAATTTATTTCTTTATTTCATATTTTTTATGTGTTCATTTTCATTATCGTTTGTACAAAAAACATATCGTAGATATTTAAATATTTTTACTTCTTCAATTTCTTTTCCGACCCATTTTCAATTTTCTACTCTACGTCTTCCTCCCTGTTTTCTAAAAATCATCATTTTCATATTTATACAGACTAATCATTTTGTTCATTTCATTTGCTTGTTTCGCTACAATCACCATATCGTCTGCATAAGCTAGCGACCACACTTTCTCTCTTTATTTTTAATTATGTTTGTTTATATTTCTGTTTTTATTTTGATATTGTAAAACTTATCCTATATCCACACATTACATCAACTGGATTAAATAAATTATTATATTATTGTTATAATTATTAGTAAAGTTGTTTACCGTGTTTGCCTCGTTGATCCTCTTTAATTAAAACGTCGGCAACTTTATTATGTTTTACTGTGTGGATAGAACTATTAATGTTTAACGTCCTTTAAAACTTGTTTTGGTTAAAATAAAATGCCTGTGCATCACCAATATTTTAGTAGCACAACCTGCATACTAATGAGTACCAATTAAAATTAGTTCATTTTTTTTCATTTTTTTTTTTTTGTATTTGGGTGACATTACTTTGGTGATAGCGTCAGTTTTGGTGTGGACGGTAAAATACGGATCAATGTATTTATTGAATTTACTTTAAATTATATGTATATGTTATAATGTATATAACACAATCATATAATATGACAACATTTTTTTTTATCAAGTTTATGTGAAATTTTATAGTCTCATATTATCCAAGTTTGGTTCCAATCGCAACATTTATATCAAAAAAAGCTAATGGCACAAAAAATATTTGTGGCAGTGTATGGAAAAAATAATCCGTTTTATTTTCGAGTCAAATATTGAAACAAACAGTTCAAATTAGGCCGAAAATCTATTTATGATGATTTAAAATGCAAAAAAACTCTGAAGACACAAACTGATAAAATCATCAAGAAAGTTGATGAAAACTTGGTGTTGATTAACCGCTGCGCTGAGTAAAAGTTCTAGTTATTGCTGAAAAAATAATAATATCAAACACAAGTATTTTTAAGATTTTACATAAAAACTTGAGAATGAGCAAAGTGTCGGCATAATAGAATGGAATAAAACCTGGGTAGACCACTGAGATCTTTCAACAAAACAAGAGTCTATGCAATAGGTTTATAAAGGCTCTCTACTACCCAAGAAGGCAAAGACACAATTTTCTGCGGAAAAAGTAATTGTCTCAGTTTTCTGGGAAGAAAAGTACTTCCTTAATAATTTTTTGTCTTCCATGGGCAACTATCTAAATTCTTTTAAATTATGGAAGTTTGATAAACTTACAAATTCCATAAACAAACTTGAGACAAAAATTTTAAACTTGCTGAATGAATTTAAAAGTATCTACATCAATTGTTTTCATAGTTGGGTAAATAACATAAGAAACTGTCTTAAACTTTTATGTATTAGATGTAAGAGTTTTACAATCTGTAACTGAATTGTCCGTTGATTGTAAATAATTAACGAATAAATAAATAAACAAATAATATTTTTTAGGGAGAATAATAGAATCAAATTTTCGACTATCACACCAGGGGCCTCGAATCAAGTCCCTTATTTAGAGAGTGCAGTTTTTCTGCTTAAAAAAATGTTTTGTGATGAGTACGCCTTTTTTCGGATAAAAAAATAAACTTTAGTGCATTCCCTGTACTGTCTCGATGTGGCGTGAACGTTGAAGAACCCAATAATTTAAGTTGGAATTCTTGAATTTGCTGCAGAACTCACAGATGTGGTAGTCTTAACCTCTGGCGTTGGTAATTAGCCTTGGCAGCAGAAATAGACAGACGTTAAACAAATAAAATTAAAAAAAAAAACAAATCTAACGGAAAGATCTTACCGTTGATTGAAAAAATAAGATACGCAAACTGGAATAAAATACCGTACACGAGATATAGTCACTGACACAAAAATTTATTAACGTTTATATTACGTAAATTCTGTTTACAATTGCAATCATATATAGTAAACAATACAGATATGTATAAGTAAAATATTTATAGTATTTGCAAAATAAATATTTTGACGTGTATACTACATCTACATGTCATGAACATAGTATTATCCCGAGCGTATCTTAGTATATTTGTCAATCAAAGATCATACATAAATTAAATCAGACTTATTACGTAATTAGCAACTTAAACCAAATCGAGTTTTTAGTATTATTTATTAGTACATTAGCACACTTTATTCTAAATTATAGAATTACTGTTTGGAGAAGTATTTTCTATTCAAATTAACAGCTTATAGCTATTGCCATCGACAAGGTTTTCTTAAGAGCATATCGACCGCTACCTTGATTTGCAGTATTTTAGTGAAAACAGCCACTTCCTATTTCCACATATAATATAATAATAAATTTATTATTTTACCGGTACATTCAGGAAAGATTAATCTATATTGGGTCAAAGTATTTTAGTCAAATAATAATTAAAAATAGTCAAAAAATAAATTCAAATATTGAAATAAATGCGTTTTTAGGTACTTTTAAATGCATTTTAAATCTACTTGCAAATATAAGTTAACTACAATCTTATGGCAAAATATATGCTCTTAAGACCATACCGACCGCTACCTTGATTTGTAGTATTTTAACAAAAACGGTAACTTCCCCTTCATCGCTGTTTCTACAAATAGTTTGATAATCGATTTATTTTTTTACCAGTACATTTAGAAAGGATTAAACAATGATATGTCGAAGTCTTTTTTGTAAAATTATATTTGAAAATAGCAACAAAATGCATTCAAACATACAGAAAAACGCATTTATTTCTATATTTGATGGGTTTTTTCGGCTATTTCCTAACTATTATTTCACTAAAAGACTTCGACATTTCATAGTTTAATCCTTTCTAAATGTACTGGTAAAAAATAATATGATTATCAAATTATTTGTAGAAGCAGCAATGAAGGGGAAGATGCCGTTTTTGTTAAAATACTACAAATCCAGGTAGCGGTCGGTAAAAACAACACACAATGGTAATTTACATTGCTGTACTCGCATAAAAATAGAAAAATAGAATTATAATAGTAAAAATAAGAATGTATATTATACAACAAACTACCTACACAAACTAAGTTATTGAACTAACAAAGAGTGTTTTTTAGAAGAGGTGAACTTGATAGATCTCGGTTGTTTTGAGATTAGTTTGGTTTGGTAATTTATCATAAATAAACTCAGGACGGAGCAACGTTTGCAAATTGTTCAAATTTATTTTGAAAAACATGGTTTAGTTTGAGAAACTCATCAGGAATTACGTTCACGTTTATTGTTTGGTGCTCATAATTGTCTATTTGATAAACTATGCATCGTTTTTGCAATACGTTTAATCTAAACGATAATAAGCATCCAGTACGACGTCGTACAGTGCGCACAATGGAAGCAACTGATAGTGTGGAGCGTAATGATGATCCAAATGTGACAATTTGCCATCGTGCTCAACAATTAAACTTGTGTCCATCTACTTTATAAAAAAATGTGAAAAAAGATCTTGGTTTACGAGCTTACAAGATTCAACTTGTACAGGAATTTAAGCCACACAATCATCGTTTGCGCCGTACAATTGGTAAATGAGCCGAGGAAAACATTGAAAATTTTGTTCAGTGATAGAGCACACTTTTGGTTAAATGGCTATGTCAACAAACAAAATTGTCGCATTTGGAGCAATAATAATCCACAAGCCATTGTCGAAACACATTACTTATTCAATTCAAAATAATAATTGCACGTTGCTATTTTCAACAACCTAATTTGAGATTAAATCTAACACGTGCTAACATCTATTTGAGAAACTTCATAGTCATCCATACCTTATATAGTGTGAACAACAAAGAATTAGGTTTTTCAAATATTTCTGGAATAATTTTCAGTGAATTTTGTGTTTATAGGTTAAACAGAATAAACGTCAATTTCCATAGACGTTCTACACTTTTTAAGTAAGGTTAATGATGAAATTAAAAATAATGTAAAGGTTAATTTACTGTAATTAAATGTGAATCGTGAAATATTGAATAAATTTTAACTAGTGTGAAGTGTGTTATTCACAAACTGTAATTGAACAGAATTGTTAATTGAATATTTAAATTATATAATGATATTAATTTTTATTAAAAATGTGTTTAGGTCAATTTAATAATGAATTATAAATTGTTAAGTGTAGTGTAAATTTGAAATAGTGTAAATTATGTGTTATACAAACTATGAATTAGATGATTAAGTTATATGTATAATAATGTTTATACAAGAACAGAATGCCTTTATAGTCGCAGTAAAACTATCAATAAGGATGGCACCTAGTCGTATTCAGTCTCCAGAATTTCTTTTAAAATGCTTGTAAATCACAAATTACAAATTACGCACCTGTAAAAAAAAGTTGTTTATTGTAACTTGTAAGAAGTTATTTACGATATAAACAATAATGAAATGTTGGATAAAACCTTTTTACCGATGAAGCTTGATAATTGTTGTCAATCTCTATAATTTACACAAAACAAATTAATTGGCATTTGGGTTACAATTTTAAAGCAAAGAATAAATAAATTTATATTTTTTGATAAAACAATGCAGAACAGTACCGCATTATAATTTTAGATGTAATTCTTCAACAATTACATTACGATCAATTGTAGACTGGTTATTTTTATTCAACAAGACAAATATCGTATCCAATATTTCATCATTATTTAAATCGTTGTTATACGGGTGCAAATGCTTGATTTTTATTGCAACTTTCATATAAAACTTCAGTTTGGGCAGATATATTTTTCATTAATTTTTGTGGACTTTGCTCTAGTCGATGAACAACCTCTTCAGTTAAAGTGATTTCTTTCTTCTTTAAACCGTTCAATAGTTCGTAATTTATTAAAAATTCTTGTATTGGGAAAAACTTTATTAAATTGATTCAGCCATGACTAATGATAGTACAACTTGTGCCGTCTTTATTGATTAACTGCAATAATAAGTTTTTACTATAAAAGCATTTAGTTATTGTGTAAACAATATTTTTACATATAATTTAATCGTTCAATTGTTATGTTAAATACTGAGTATTAATATTTTCAATAATAATCATAATGGTTAAGTTGCCAATTAAAACATAAAAACATTTTATTTAAGTACTTATTTATTCAAATATTATTTCTAACCATTGAAATTGTTGTTTTTTCTTTTTAAATAAAATTTTAAAATAATTCATCATTGTGTATTATGTACTTGTATTGTGTGTGTTTAAATATTTTTTAAACTGTTTATAATTACATTAGTTGCTACAAAAAAATGTGTGCACCTAGACGATCAATATTATCATCAATAATATCAATCATTTTCGGTCTTTTTTTTACTCTAGTTAAAAAATATTCAAAAAAAAAACAATCCGTCAAGAAACTTAATGCAGTATGATATTATAAAAAGCATAATTACAAAAACAAAAATAAATTAGGAAGAAGATATTACGTAAACAACTCTTTCATATCATAATGTTAATTAAATACTTTAACGTCAATTTTGAACTTTTGACAAACTGACATTTTTTTAGTGATATTTCTTATCATATTTTCCAAACCAACTTAAATCATAAAAACGTTCAGACACGTGTTGTAAAATATTTGACAAACTTCAAACATTGAGTGCGTTCATTAAACGCAACCGTTGTAAGCGCCGAGTCAGCAAAAAAACTATAGCAATTAAAATTTTAGGTTTCAATGCAAAAAAGTATTTCCAGTAAGATTATTTTTTACAAATTACATTAAAAGTTAAAAGGAAATAGAGAAAGAATATAATATATACAAGTGCAGATACGATAAAATCAATGAAGGAGATTAAGAGAAACAAAGTGGTGGGTCGCGAAAAGGCAAGGTAATTAGAAAGTAGTAAATTAACTTAACCTATAAGCATACCGTATAGGAAAATAAAATTGAAAGAGAAAAGGAATTATTAAAGTATTGAATACAAAAATTAATACATTAATATAAAGACCGCTTGGTAGTCGAGTGGGTAGAGCCGTAGACTGTGAATGCAAAGGTTGGCAGATCGAGGCTCGAGCGGAGAACAAAATTTTTATTAAATAAATAATAAAAACATATTCAAATAAATTCAATAATGCCTTCAGAAGACAAAACCGTATTTAAGAGAGGCAGTAAAACTGAAAGAACACCCGAACAAGACAAGAAAAAAAGAAGAAGAGAAAAACTGATATGGCTACAACAGAAGCAAGTAAAAGTGGAATAAACCAGCAATTAGCAGAAACAATTTTAAAACAATTACAAATAATGAACAAGACGCAAACTACAATCCTGCAAGAACTAGCGAAATTAAAGGAAGAAAACAAAAAATTAAACAATAGAATCAATGTAATGGAAACAACAAAAATAAATATCTTACAAAATTATATCGCCGAATTAAAACAAAAATTAGAAAAACAAGAAAGAAGTGAACAAAAAAATAATGTAATTATACAGGGATTAAATGATGAATTATGAGAAGGCATAATTGATGGAGCTTCGTTAAAAGAAAAAGTTGTAAACTGGACTAGAACTAAATTAAAAGAAGGTGTAAATGTGAAAAAAGCATATAAAATAAAAAACAATAATAAAATAGAAAGCATTTTTGTACAATTAGAGAGTTGGGAAGATAAACGAAAAATTATGATGAAGAAAAACGGAAGCGACATATTTATTGACAATGAGATCACAAGGAAAGAAAGAGAAATACAAAAGGAACTAAGAATTATCGCAAAATAAGAGTAAACAAAAGGCAAGACGGCGATTGTTGGATATATGAAGATAGTGGTAAATGGAGAGAAACGTTGTTACAACAAAAAAAATGGCAGAGTAAAAGTCTCAAAAAACGAGTAGCAGTAATAAATGGGGGAGAAGAAAATAAGAACAAACAACAAAGAACTAATCTAAACATCGTTAATGGAGAAAATGGGAAAAGAAAAGCGTTAAACAAATCAGAAAATAACAGACATGATCTAAAAATAACAGATACTAGCAATAAAATAAATATATTATTTTGGAATGTAGCAGGTTTAAATAACAAGGATGAAGATTTTTGAAAATACATAATAAAATTTGATATAATTGGAATGGTGGAAACATGGATAGATGAAACAAGGTGGAGAAACATGGAAGATCAATTGCCTAAAAAGTTTAGATGAAAATGCCAACCAACTATTATAGAAAAAAAATATGGAAAGAGCAAAAGTAGGCATCATAACAGGAATAAAAAGGAAATACCACAAAAAGATAATGAAGAATTGTAAATGGAAGAGATGGTGCAGCAAAATTTTATACTGGAAACTACAAAATACAAGATGGTTACGTTGTATAGCAGAGGAATGAAAAAAATTAGAACATAAATTAAAAACTCAATACAAGAAACTAAAGATAGAAAACTAATAGTAGGAGGAGATTTCAACGCGAGGATCGGACTAAACGGAGAAAGAATGAAAAGCGGACAAAAAAATCAAAAGAGCATCATAAAACAAAATAGAAAGTAAAGAAGGAAAAGAAATTATGGAAATGATTGAAGAAAATAGGTGGGACATACTGAACGGAAATATGCAAGGAGATGAAGAGGGAAAATATACTTACATAGGAGCAAAAGAGCAATTGGTAATTGATTACGTAATGATGAATGAAGAAGCTTGGCAAGATATAGACACATTTAAGGTTAGAAAAAGAGTAGAGTCGGACCATCAGCCAAGAGAAGTGTATCTAAAAGCTTAAAAAAAAACAAAAAAAAAGAAATAGTAACAAAAATAGTATGGACACAAGAGAGCGTAGAAACGTAAAGACAAAATCTATATAAATGACATTTTGAAAAAAAAAGCGTAGAACAAAAAATGGCAAAATTAGAAAATTTAATTGCAGACGCAACAATAAAAAAAAAACGTTTTTACAAACAGAAGAATCATTTGCAAAAAGCAAATGGTGCAGCACAGAATGCACACAGGAAAAAAGATAAGCTAAAAAAGTACTCCGAAATTGGAAAAAAGACAAGAATATCAGAGTGCTCAAAAGTTATGCAAGAATAAATGCAAAGAAGTTAAGGCAATATATAAAAGAAAAGAAAAAACAGAGATAAATGAAATACGTTCGAAAAAAGTAGCATAGAAATACATTAACAAAGAAAGAAACAGCAGAAGACAAAAAAACAAACATATTTTGATGGAAGACTGGAGGATACACTTCTTAAACCTATATGAAGTATCGGATAGAAAAACTGTTAGACAGCCAATGACAACGCAAGAACTAAAACAAGATGTGGATGAAATAACAAGAGAAATGATATGGAAGCAAATAAAAAGACTAAAAAAACAAAAAGCGCCTGGTGTGAATAGAATACAAAATAAAGCATGGGTGTAAGGTACGGAAGATCTGATTGAAAGACTGACTGAGATAATAAATTATGTATGTCCTATACACAAAAAAGGAAACAAAAAGCTTGCAGAAAATTACAGAGGTATAACGTTACTAAGTACAGCATACAAGATCTACGCCATGGTACTAGAAGAAAAACTGAATGGAGAACTAGAGATGAATGGGATATTGCCAGACGGACAGGCCGGGTTTAGAAAAGGAAGAGGGACTACAGATAAGGTATTATTCTTGGACTTAAAAGCGGCGTTTGACAGTGTGAGTAGAGAGAAATTGTGGATGCATTTGAGAAAAAATGGAATAAATAAGCACCTAGTAAAAAGAATGAAAGAAGTACACGTGGAAACAGTTAGCAGGGTCAGTATGAATAGCAAAATGAGTGATAAGTTTTGGACTATAAAAGGTGTGAGACAGGGATGCCCACTCAGCTACTAGTTTGTTTGTGGCATACATAGCAAATGTGGGGTAGTAGTGAGCAGAGAGAAAGTGTGGTCGCTAGCTTATGCAAACGACATGGTTATGGTAGCAGAAAAGAAATTGAAAAAGTTAAAACATTTAAATACTTAGGATATGTTTTTTGTACAACCAATAATGAAAATAAACACATAAAAATATGACAAAAAAAGCAAATAAAATGGTAAGACAAGTATGGGGAATTAGTAAAAAAAAATTTGAATGTATGAAAATAAAAGGTATGATGTTTGAAAGTTTAGTAAAAAATATGTTATTGTACGGAGCGGAAATTTGGGGATAAAAAGAGCAAGAAAAGTTAGAGGCTATCCAAACAAAATACTGGAGATGGGTATTAAAGATCAACAGATAAATTAAGAGTAGAAGCAAGAAAGCGTGCAATGAGGTATGAAGAAAGAGAAAGAGAAAAGAATGAATGTAAAATATTACAATAGTGCCTGAAGGAGAAAATGAAGAGAAAATTTGAAAAAATAGGAACATGCAGAGAAAAATATTTTAACAAGAATGGATATGCTAGTGAAGAAGTAGAAAGATTAAAAATTGATAGAAGTATGTGGAAGGAAATTATGATGAGAGATAGAGATATACAAGTGCAAGAACAAAGAACACGAATAAATGAGTCTAGGTACAATTCAAATTATAAACACATTATAACGAATGCACTACCAAACTACCTAAAAAATGTAAACTATGGAAACACAGAAAAACGAATGATTGCAAGATTTAGATGTGGAAATGAGGAGAAAGTGTGCAAATTTTCGATGAAAGAGGAAAAGAAAATGTGTAGAATGTGTGGAGAAGTTAGGGAAACCATAGAACATAGGCTAAAATGCAATGAGATGAAAGAAGAGCAAATGGGAAGAAATGAGGTATTGAAAGAAGAAATGAAAAGGATGATGGCGGTAACAAAAAGAAGAAAGAAAAGATTGAAACAGAATTAACAAATAATTAATTAAAAACAAGGTTTAAGGTTATTAAAATTATATATTATATTTGTAGTGAAATAAGTTATATGGTAAAAGTTATGTTAAGTTGTAAAATTTTCAACGCCAAAAGGCAAGAAGTAAACGATTATAGTTATGGTTATGGATTATTTTTTAAATATTTTGAAATACTTTTTAATTTTGGCAACTTAACGTGGAAAAACTTTAGATGGTAAAATCATCTAAAGTTTTTCCACTAACTTAAAATGACAAACGTGTATGCGTAAGTATCTTACAATGTGCAAAAATTTTGAATTTATTCATATAAAAAAAAAGGAAGATATTACAAAATAAATAATAATTATAATTGTGACGTGTATTTGATGTTTGTTTTACGCTACGAATTAAATGTTTGATAATTAATCAATTTGAAAGATACATTAGTTTAGTTAAAAATTGTAGTTGCAGAACATAATATTCTTATAAGCGTTTTACTTAACAAAATATTTAATTTTAAATAGAAGTTTGAAACGTTTGATAAAAATAATATTTATCAAAACAAACAAAAACTCATCTATATATAATAACCATAAATAGTTCATAAATGTTTCAAATGTTTAATAAAATTTATGAACGTTTGTTAAAAAGAGTAAACGTTCAATAAAAAGTGCAAGAACTCAATACAAATATGAAACGTATGATAAAATGATCAAATCTTTGGTAAAAATAATAGTTTCTTGCTAGAAAATGATAAAAAAAATTACCAATGTAAAAGTTTTTTTTTTAAATCGGCACAACTATAACAATTAATATTTTAGAAAAATGACTTATAGCACAATAAGTAGTCTACTAAATTTGCGATGCAATAAAAAAGTAGTATTGACAAAAATGTCAACCATAAATTTACAATTTAATAAACTTTTAAAGAATTCATACGTTGCAAATTTTTTTTTAAATTTTTAAGTCACAAAAATTATAAATAGCTCTTAAAACAACAAATACAGTGATGTAAAATCTTGTAATAAATAGCTTAATTAGGCTTACACAAGTAAAAACAATCCATAAAATAATCTTTCTGGCCACTAATTGTGAACCTACTACTACATTTTTAACTTTACATTCACACTTTTAAACTTACAACCCCTGTGTAAAATACCTTTGAATTATAAACGAATAAAACCACACTCGCTGAAATTATCACAATGAAAACGAGAATTGAGAAACATTTTTTTACTTTGATCATTTCCAAGGTAATGAAGATATTGTATTACCTTGCAATAAATTTATTATAAAGTTTTTTATAACCCAGATTAGTTTGATCGGAACGATTACTGATAAATTTATTCAATACTGTTTACTTTTTAGTTATATTTTAATTTAATAATAGAATAGTACACATTTTTTGATAACTTTTTAAATAGTCTGTTGTAGTATGTGAATCATCAAAACTTAAGCAATCAAAATTGAAATGATTGAAACATGGTTTCATTTTTGCATGTCTATCTTAGAATAATGATAAACAATTTATGTTTGATAGTATCAGATTGTATTCTATACGATTAGCACATACAATGACTAATTTTTAGATCGGTTACTCATTTCAATAAAACTTCAAAAATAACTACAAATAATGTAAGAAAGTTTAAATCTTAAAAAAAACGCAGTACTATTATTATATTAACAGATTCAGCAAACCTTGTTTAGTTGTTATTTGTTAGTCATTTTACTATGCAAATTTTAGTTGGTGACTAACAAATCAGTGACCGCGTTTAACTAACTAATGATTATAATTATTAGTCGTTAATAAAAAATAACTTATTTATAATTATTAGTTTTTATTCGTTACTCGTGATATTGATTTGCTAGTTATTATCTTTTTATTATGGTCTATACCGCGTTAGTCTTTTTTATTTGTGTATCTGTTTCTATTCTCATTTTTCTTTTAATTCTCTGATGCTCTTGGTTTATTTACGACCTAGGTCCCTAAGCCATACGGATTGAGATTTTTAGATTAAAAATTTGATTAAAATAATTTAAGAAAAAGATATTAGTATTGGTGTTTTAACTCATCGGTGTTAAATATCGTTATTATTTTTAATGTAGCTTAATGAGGTCTTCTCTTTATTACGGGGCTAACTACAAAACATTATAGTTATTATTATATGCAAGATAAAAATTTATGTTAGTATTGTGTTATAATTGGCATTATACTACATATTTATGTATACGTATATAAAACAGATGCAGTTTGTTTGTTTTACAAACTGTGCTCCATAAAATAGATAATATGAAATAAAGTGTTAAATAATATTTTAAATCCAATAACCAATAGTACAAAGTTTGAATATATAAAAATATTTTCATTTCTGTTTGAACCTATAATACGTCTTATATATTTTTAGTATTAATTAGATGGTCGAAATCAATTAATTATACTTCTTTGATTTAAAAACCAGATCAAAGTCTTTCATTCCCATCTTCTCCCTATTTGATATATTTTTAAACAAAAAAAAAACGTAATATTAACATTTAAATATTATTTGAATGATAATTAAGAGCACTTTTTATCAAGTACTTTACATATAACTCAAAGCGATTACGGATTTTCCCAGTACAAACATGAGAATGTGTCTGGGAATATTAAATTTATAAAAATATTGAAACGTATTAACACTTCAAATATATTTAATCTTATGTTACAAAATTAATTGTTTAACTCAAACACGAATTATAGATTTTACTTGATAGTTATGTCGATAGAGTATATTGATTTATTTTTCGTATGCTATAGAAAATAGATAATACTAATTTCTGTAAAATGAATCTCAGAAATAATGAGTTTCAAATTTATAATTTATTAAATTCATTTAATAAACATTGTTAGAAGACAATTCGCTACAAATATATAAGTAATTTATATATTTCATAATTATTATTTGTTGTGGATATGTTTTCTTATATTTACTATAATAATAATCATCCAATCGTCCTTGAGAATTAATTAATACCGCTACTTAACTTTAAATTTTTTTTTAGTTTTAAATTATGTATTTCCTAGGAACAATTAATGTGATAAATTCATTAAATTTTTATCATAAATAATCTATTAATATTTAAAATTTACAATTGTTTCTAATTACGAAAAAGATAACACTCAGTTCAGGAAGTATCGACAAAATGTAGATAAAGTTGTTAGCTACAATATAAATTCGATCGCAATGCTTCGTGTAAGCAGTGTCCGTCGGGCAATTACTCTGATAACATTACCCAATTTAATTTTCATTAGTTATTAAACATGACTACATATTATAAACACGAAGAAATCTCAACACATAATGGCAAAAATGGAAATAAAACATGGATCGTTGTTTCTAACATTGTTTACGACGTTACAGAGTATTTAGAAGAGGTAATTAATATTTATGCAAAGAAAACTTAATTTATTTAAATTTGTCTGTTTATTTTATGTTATTATAGGAACAAACAATATAAGCCATTATTAATTTTAATTTCATTAAAACCTTTTCATACTGTTCTTTAAAATGATAATAATAGAACTCGCATAGTTACAACTAGTTTGCTCAATTAAATTTTATTTTTTTAATTTACATAATTTGTTTGAGCAAACCATTATAATAGTTAATAATTATTATTATTTTAGCATCCCGGTGGTCCAGAATTGATCTTAGAATGGGGAGGAAAAGAATGCACTAAAGCTTTCAACGATGCTGGTCATTCGTCAGATGCCAAAAGCCAACTTAAACAATACAAAATTGGAGAATTACATGTGGTAAATATATTTATATTTATAACTAAATAATTTCACTAAAAACATTAGAAAAGCTTGTTAAAACTATTGTATAAATATTACAGTTTCCTTATCCAAATTATAGTTAAATATTCATAACTTATTTATATAATTACTATTATAATGAATATACCTTAATTTTGCTATAGTTAGTATATTTAGTACTAATAGCAGGAAGCATTTTTGCAGAACGCCGTTGGCTAGCAAAAAAATTCTGAAAATGCTTCTTCGCTTCTATTTTTTATTAGTTTAAAGGAAACTATAATATTAATACATATTCTTCTTTAAAATACATGCAGGTTAAAAAATTTAATTGTCAAGTATTTTTATGTTGTGATCAATGTTATAATAGAAATTATAGTCCGTTGCATGTATATCTCATACGTAAGACAATCACTTTCCACTATAGTTTAAGAGTACTCTCTTTGTTATACAATTTTATCAAATTAAATATCATTAATAAATCATGTAATAAATTAATTTAATTCTTATTTACTGTTAATTTAGTTTATTTAAATCAAGTGTTATGTTCAATAAGTTATAATTTTTATCGTAAGTTTATTATTAGGAATACATTACTAGTTTTGGCTCGACAAGACTAATGTAATTCGTAAGAATAAACGTCTGATAAAAACTTAGTAAATTGTTTTATTATTGCGTAATAGAGATTTATCAATAATACTATTATTATTTCAAAACCAAAACACGAGCAATAAGCTGTTTATTTAAGTGAGTATTTTTAATTGTTAAATTTGCTCATTTTGCTTCTATTAATATATTAATTATAATTTCAATTAGTTGTAATTAATGCAATAATAACATAAACAAAGTTATCAGTATTTGTATCTATTGTTGTTTTTGATCATAACTAGAGATGTCTACACGTAAAGAGTCATTTGTTAATATTTTAAGTAATGCTTATACCTATTTATATTGTAATCTATACGTGAATCTTATTGTTACTTGATTATAATCAAATTCGCATTAACAAATTAGTCATACAATTTAGTTCAAAATTTACTAAAATTGCTCAACACTTGTACTTGAAATATCATTATTTTTATCTATTGTGATAATGTATTAAGATTGTATTTTTGCACTCAACATTTCAAAGTCAAGTTAAGATAAGGTTTTATACACTTGAATATTATAATTTAAAGAGATTGTAGATAACTACATTTCTTGGTTAGATATTGGGCTAATGATTGTATCAGATCGATCAGACCTTGTATGTGTAATGTTTAATAAAATTTACTTATTTACGGTATTTTGAAGTTGACGTCGGAATAAAGAGTTTACTACAGTTATATCTTTACAACCATGTTTGTGATTATGCCGCAAAATTAAAATAATTATGTGATTGATAACATTGAGTCCAAAAAAATGTTTCAAATTTTTGAAACTACTTGAATGTTTAATAAAAAATTATTACAAAAAATACATATACAATACGGCTTAGCATTTTACACTGATGATTTGGATGTATTGAGTCATAAATCTGTAGACATTTTGCATTGTGTATGTTCATCAGAACCAGTATAATAATAATAGTTTTATATAAAACTAAATTAATAATAGTTAGAATTTGCAGTTTTATAAAATTATCTCTATTTGGTTCATTCATTTTTCATAAAACTAACAACAAAAATATAACAAACGATTATTAAAACTATTTTTTTTACAATTTAACATATTTGTATAATTTCGTCATCAGTGAAGTAACATTTTACAAAAAACAAACCGCAATCATTAAATAAATTTGATATATAATAAAGTAGTTCCCATTATTTAGCTGATTGTTTATTTACTTAGAATGACTTTTAGAAAACTTATTTAATGTATAAGGATCTAGCAAATAAAATACCATTTGTTAATATTTAATTTAAGTAGTAATATCAAAACATCGTCCGCCATAACCTAATAATTAATAATACTATATTCATTGTGATTTTAGTGTAGCAGCAGTCCCAAACATTTATTATAAAAATTATTACACGCGGAAATTTCACATTTTTTCACTTTGAGAACTGTTATAATTAATTATTTTAGAAAAATAACTTCTAGCACAATAAAAAGTCTACTAAATTTGAAGTGTAATAAAGTAATACTCTTAAAGTTTAAACAATTTACAATTAAATTTCAAAATTTAAACAATTGAAGATTTTGGTTTCTCATGTATTTCATAAAGTTAAATTGCGCGAGTTGTGCTCGAAGTTGTAAAACACTTAAAAAACCCGCAATTCTGTACAAATCAACAGTTTGTGCAATAAACTATTTAAAATTGACACACTGCAATTCATTATTTATTATGTAAACAGTCACAAAATGTCACATTTGTATTAGTAGCATTTAAGAATATTTGTTGGGTCCTTTTCTATAAAAATCTGAAAACATTTAACATTTTTGCCAAAAATGTTTGTTGTTCAGTTTTTTGATAATTTTTTCAGAAAGATATTTATATTCTGTAAGGAAAAAAACAAAAAGAGAAAAAGATAGAGAAAGAAACTGGCAGCTGCTTGTATGCATCGCGCCGTTCTAGATACCATGAATAATACAGATTTAAAAATTCAACAGTTATGTTTGTATCAGTTTTAGAAACACTTTATTATTTTAAGAATAATAACACATTTTTTTAATTTTTTTCTTGGTTTTTTAACTAAATTTAATATAATGCTAATAGGTATTAAACACAGTAATTGCTAGATAGACATGTATAATATTAACGCTCAGAATCTTCATTTTTCGATATATTTCCGTTTTCTCTTCTTTGAAGTGAATCAAATGCAAAATAATAAAGCTAATTTTGTTTAAAATAAATTTGTTTATTATTATATTATATTATTATAGTAATATAAACGTATTCACTAACAAAAATAAATAAATTAATCATCTTCGTCTTCTTCCTCCTCCTCTTCCTCTCCCAGTTCTTCTTCACCAATTTCGCCCTTTTCTTCCTTAATAACAGGTAAATGTGCAATCCTCCAAATTTCTTCGTCGGCACCGGTCGGATCATCCATTTCCATAATTTCTGGACCCAATGGATAATCTTGCTGCACCGGTGGTAAAGGCAATGGAGAAAAATTATGAGCTATATATTTCAACCCATTCCCAAGATATATATTTGAAAATAACTTCCCTTGATTGGTAAAACAAAAAGCACCAGGCCATAAATTAGAACGGACTATTGCAATCGCAAAATCGTGCATAATATTCGAAGATAACCGTACCGACCACGGTGGAATAGTATCCATTGATGAATCCTCAGAGAGAGGTGTTAATAATGGTGGCCCAGTTTCCGGTTCAGGTCCTAAACAAATTAAATTTACAAACATAAATTATAAAATGCTAATATTTACCGGCTCGCTTATTCCTGTCTTCATCTTCTTCACCTTCACCTAATTCTTCCTCTCCGCCCATACCAGAATCAGGAAACGGATTCCACCATGTTGTTCTACCTTGTGGAAGTATATATTGAGTATGATGAACCCAAAACGACATACTTCCGTCTATTAAATCTCGAATGGGAACCGGATCATATCTTAAATTTTCATTGTAGCTTGTTTTGAGAGCTGCTGCACCACCACCACCTTCTTCATCTTCTTCTTCCTCTTCCTCCTCTTCTTCTTCTTCTCCACCTTCACCACCAAACGTATAATACCCCAAAGGGGATATTTGCGTACCTATATAATATCATTTTTAATCATTTTTATAACATAATAAAACATTACCTGCTGCAATTCTAGCAATTTGTGCTCTAAGGTAATGTATTTCTTTTCCAGGAAATGATGGATATACATTAATATCCTGACTTAAATTACCAGTAAAAGCTTTAACAATTAATCTAGCAACTCTAATTTGTTTTGCAGTAACCTCAGGCAATTGTATCCATTCGTCGCCTGCTTCATTGCAAACGTAATAAACTTTTTTATTTACTCCTACACCAGCCTGCTCATCTGGTGGATCAGGAATTTCTTCAAATTGAATTTCCGGAATAGGAGGTAGCGGTCTTGGTATACCGCTTGTATTTGGTGGTTCTTCTGGTTGTAACTCCTGCTGAACTAATGCATCCATGGTTGCCTTCTCCAATTCTTTTGCTTCTTCTTGTAATCTAAGTTCTTCTACAATAGCAATTCTATATATTTTTTTAATTATTTTAACTCAATATTACCTTCTATAGCATTTTGTACAGCTTCATTTTTCTTAGCGTACTCCTCTTCTTTAAGATCAGCTTCTATTACTAAATAATTTCTATAGGTACCATAAATTTTACCCCAAAACTTTATAGATGCTAAAGGTTCTTTTTTAATCAATCGCATCATTGATAACATTATAGCAAACATTTCTGTTTTTGGCAAGCCGACGCCTGCATGTTCAAAATAGTAAAGTAATTGTAGCATATCATTTCTACTCATATCAGCTATTTCAATGTCAGCTGGATCGACTGTGGATGGCTCGTCTGGTATCATTGGTCTGAGCAATAATTGCCATTTTTTAGCAAGAGCATATCTCATGGGTGGTACATATATATCTTCCAAATGATCGGTCAATGGCTTAAAACGTTTTTCTTTAATTTTTCTGCTGTATTCTTCAAAAAAATCAATTACATTTTCAGGACGTTCTTCTAAAATCTTATTAAGCACATCTGTTAAATGGTCGTAAAGATTTTCTCCTGTAACGGTGCTCCCAGTTTGTAGAAAAGTTTTTGCCCTAATAAACTCATTCTCATAATCGGGTACCTCAACAATTTTTGTATTCTCTTCATCTTCCGGCTTCATTTCATAATCGTCGTATTCTTTAATCATTTTTAACGTTTATTTTTAATTTATCAATCGAATTAATTAATTGCAAATGACAAGTGTGACGTTTATGACGATAACTTAGATTATTTGCATAAAATCACAAAATATAATTTGATAAGATTATTACTAAGAGGCATTCGAGTACGTTGTTGTAAACTTTAAGGATGTCCCTTTTAGTTCAAAGCCGTATCAAGATACAAAGCTAAGATGAAGGCCAGTATGCTATGCATTCTTGAAATAATTACCTCCGGTATTTAATTATAAGTTATTGTATTTATATAATTTTTCTTTGTAACTAAATAAACTATACAGTAAAATTATTACAAAAAAAAAATCATCCAATTTTACATAAATTATTTTTTCTTTAATTATCTGATTAATTAAATATTTATTATTAATTAAACAACATAATAAATATTGTATACCAATTTCGCTGCGTATTAATAACAACATTTAATAAACTTATTAAATGCTACGATAAGCTTCAATTTGTTAGATTAATTGTTACCGCCATACTTTTGTTTACCTATTTTATTGTATTTTATATAATGAACAGATAGAAATTCATAAATACACGCTCGTTCGTGCTATAGATTAGTTAAGATATAAATACTTTTTTCATGAACATCAATATTTTTATGCTTAGTTCAATTATTAATTAAACCCAACTAAAACATATTTATTTGTTTCTAAATAATTATTGCTCGCTTCAAATATAACTTATCATAAATGTATTCTATTATTAGAATTCAAGACAAATATCTTAACAAATTGTTGCTTTTTGTACATTTTGTTTCACATGAATATTTAATAATGAAATATTAAAGAAAGAGTGACTTTTCTTGTTAAAATTATGCATTTAAACGCGTTTTGCAATAGAAAACTCAGTTTGAAATTAGTATTCAAAGCGTCATTTATAAAATTTTGTGTAATTTATTAATTTTTATTAAAAACATATTTACAAATTTTATTGCGGGTTGTTATTTAATAATAATTTATTTACCCATCAGCATTTACAAAAAAATGTATACATAAAAAACATTTACTATACTGTAGGAAAAAAATACATTTGTTATATTATACAGGGTGTCCGGAAAATACGTGTACAACGTTTGACGACAGACTCCTGACGTCAAAATAGGTCGATCTAAGCCGACTTAGTTATATCCAAAATTGTCTCGTTTAGCCGGTAGAGGGCGTCAAAAAAAAACAAAAGTATAACAAAGTTGATAGTATCTATTGTAAGAAACTAAGTAAAACAAAAACATTACTTAAGCAAATGTGTAAAATGACCGCCATCTTGCTGAATACACTTATTAACACTCTTTAAAAAATGATATTGGACCCTATCTAATGTCTCGGGATTATTAAAATGGTTGCCTGCATTTAAAATCCGCTGCAATAAATCATCGCGTGTGTTAACCGGAGTCTTGTAAACTTCTGTTTTAATAGCGCCCCACAAAAAGAAGTCACACATATTTAACTCAGGAGAACGTGGTGGCCATTTTACTGGTGCATCATTGCCTCTTCCAATCCATCGGATGGGATATTGATGATGTAAGAACGGCAACGGAAAAATGGGGCGGGGCACCATCATGCATATACCACATTTCTCTCCGAAGTAAAAGGGGCAAATTCTCCAGAAGAATTGGTAATGTGTCTTGCAAAAAATTTAAATAAATATTTCCATCTAACCTGTCTGGAATAACAATGGGACCAATAAGGTAGTGATCAATAATACCTGCCCAAATATTAATTTTAAATTGATGCTGATGATGTGCAACTTTAATGGCATGTGGATTTTCATCGGAATAAATATGTTCGTTGTGCAGATTGGTTACCCCAGATCTTGTAAAGCATGCCTCGTCAGTAAACATAATTTTTCTACAAAAATTTGGAACAAGGATTTTTTTGTTTCTAATAAATTGACAAAATGTAAGCCGCATGGGGGGATCAGTCGGTAAAAGTTCCTGGACTTTTTGTATGTGGTAAGGATGTAACAACTGTTCTCTTAAAACCTCATTGACAATCGTTTTAGGAACATTTAACTCACGTTCTAAGAGACGGGTACTGGTACTTGGTTCTTCTTCAACTCTTTCCAGAATCATCTCTTCTGTTTCCACAGTTCGAGTTATTCGCATACGACCCCTGCCTTCAAACTTTTTCTCAAAACTGCCCGTTTCCCGAAGATGACGCTCAATATTGGCAAATGTTTGGTGGTTTGGTATTCGACGGTTAGGAAACCTCTCCATGTAAACCCTAACACTCTGACGCCCATTTCCTTGACAAAACCCGTATACCAGGAGCATGTTAACTTTCTGAGAGTTTGTATAATTTTCCATTTTTAATGGTAAAATAAACTTGTAATTCAAGAATGTTGATCGTATGCTTGAGAAAATTTCATAGACTGGTGACAATTTGTCAATAATTGTCAAATTATTAAACGCCATAGCAACAAGGTCACTTAAAAAATTATTGTTACAGGTAATTTCTTTTTAATATTTACAAATTTTTGACGCCCTCTACCGGCTAAACGAGACAATTTTGGATATAACTAAGTCGGCTTAGATCGACCTATTTTGACGTCAGGAGTCTGTCGTCAAACGTTGTACACGTATTTTCCGGACACCCTGTATAAATAAAACAAACATAATAAAGAGGGTGTGTTATTTCTGAAAAACCCTTTTGTTTTGAAGATACAGGGTGAACAAAATTTGCGAGAGTTACAATATTTTATTATCAAAAAGTACATGTAAAGTTGCTGAATCTACAAGCATTCAATCTTCTCATCATTGAGTGATAAACTCTTTCAAACCCACCAAAGTTGTTTCTAATTGAGTTACACCCAGCAATTATCTGATTTTGCAAGCCATCCAAATTCTCCACTAGAGTAGCGTAAACTAATAACTTCAGATAACCCTATACAAAATAATTCAGGAGGTTTAAGTCTGGGGATCGAGCAGGACATGCGTGTGGCCCACCTTGACTAATTCAGCAATCTCCGTATGTTGCTGTTAAATAATCACAAGCAACCAAACTGAAATGTGGTGATGCATCATCGTGCTTAAACCACATTGCAATTCTTCAAAAGTATGTTGCAAATTTTTAATTGAATCAATAACAGTTTTAGTAAATAAGTCGATTGAACAAAACGTGTTTCTCAATAATCTAAAAAGATTATTTCATTGCACAAAAAATTACCTACTTGTAACATTGATAATTACAGACCAATCTTTTTACTCCCAAGGTATTTGAAAAAAATAGCAAATCGTATTACTAATTTCTTTGAAAGCTATCAAAAAAATCAGTTTGTTTTGTGGAAAAAATCAACAATAGATTTATAGACTTTTGATAGTGCAAACTTCAACCATGATAAATTATTAAAAAAGTAGAAATAAATGGATCAAAAACAAACAAAATAGATTACGTCTTGTTTGCTGTCAAGAAACCACTAAGTTGAAATCGATTTTATGCAGTCGACCATATTAGAAGTCAAACAAGATATACTGCAGGGTTCCATGCTAGGTTCATTAATGTATATTATTTACTACAATGATTTAAACTGTGTTATACCATGCAAAGAGTTGAATAGTTTTGCTGACGATATATTTTTAGTGCACATACTGACAAGACGCGGTAGCAAAACGTTTATGGCTAAGCTAGTACATCTATTAGCATGGTTATATATGCATCTAAAAGCCAGGTGTCGTAATATACTTTTATGTATGATAAATATTTTTAAAACGTTTATTTATTTTTATATTATTTATTTTATATTAGAACTGAAATTCAACGTCTATTATTTGTTGTGTAATGTATTATATTGTTGTGAAATGTATTATATTGTTGTAGATTGCATTATTTTGGCGTCATAAAATTAATTTGATTGAGCATTGCATTTTTTTGTCGTTGCAACACTTTTGTTTTGTCATTAATTAAAATTATATGGTCCTGCAATATTAATATTAATTTTGAAAATTCAAAAGTTGTGCGACACGTGTTCTTTTGAATCTTAACAGCTGAAATTTGACATGGCTTACTTTTTTTGCATAAAGTTTACTTTCTGAGCATGCACACACAAAAATTGAACAAAATTTTTCTTAAGAACCAGTCTAGTGTCCACAGATAGACTTAACTATACGTGAACACATTTTTATTAAACATTTAAAAAAAAATTCATTCTTCATGTTTTCTGCTTGTCATAATAATACGAACTATGTTAAAAAATTCAAAACAATTTTGTTGTGCTTAAAAAATAAAAAAATGCAATACTGAAAATTTAAGTATTGTAAGAAGATATCGACATGCTAAAATTTTTTTTTTTTCATGGAAGTTATTGTTAGCAAGTTATATTTGATATTAAGAATAAAATCTCATTTTGTTGATGGAAATCAAGATTGTTGCTGTCAAGTAATGCTTATGTAACATTACTACAATTATTTCTTAATATTTGAATTAATATCTTCAGAAAGATGCTGACCTTTTAACAGCGCATTTATTTGATCAAATGTTACTGTATTGGAGAGGTGTCTCATAAATACGCAATTGAAGTTTTCCACCAGAAATTTTCCGGTGTACAAGTATCTGTAAAAGCTTTAAGACATTTGGTACATAAATTCGATGTTAATGGTGATATTGGAAACGTAAAAAAAGCAAAAAAGATGAAAATTATGCTGCAACAATTTTAATGTTAGAATCGGCTAACAATAATCACTTTCTTTAAGAGCAAAAGCAAATCAGCTGGGTGGTATATCTAAAAGTCACGTACTAGAATTCTCTTTATTAATTAGTGAACGCGTAATTTTCATATTCAGTGACAAATCGACGTTCACAACAAATGGGATACCTTCTAGTCAAAATTGTCGCTTTTGAGCAGTATTTGTACAAACAGTTAGAAATTTAAGAAAGTTAACGTATTATGTGCATGCATTAACCTACAATAAAGTAACTGATCCATCTTTCCTGGAAAAAAAGCTAAACGCAAATTATTATTTGAAAATTCTTAGTAGATACTTTTGGCGTAAATTAAATGAAAAAATTTAGAAGAAATATGATATTCCAGCATAATGGCTGCCCAGCGCATAGTGCTTTGATTATTACAAATTGGCTTAATAAACTTTTTTTTTTCAAATTAGATGGGACGCAATAGACCAATACACTGACCAGCTCGGTCTCCAGACCTAACCGTAATGAATTATTTTCTGTGAAGTTATCTTAAATCTATAGTGTATGCCACGAGCATGCAAGATAATATTAAAAATTTGAAAAATATAATTACTAATGCTATTGCTACAACAGAGATTAGTCACAATGTTTATAATAAATTTCAAAAAAGAATAAAAAAATGTGTTGAAGTAGGAGGGTTTCATGTTGAATAAAACTTTGCTGATTGTAATTTAGCCTACATTATCATTTAAGTTAAATAAATACCATTTTTTTCTCAGGACATTCAATTTAAAATTTAAAAAATTTTATCATAGTATTTAACTTTTTTGTATTATCGATTTTTCATTATAATTACACATACAAATTTTTGCTTTATAAAATTTTCGTTTTGCAAAACTGCTTTTTTATATATTTTAAACACCCTGTACAACACAATTAAAGTTTCTCATCGTGAATCGTATGTATGTATGACTTTTTTCAAAAAAAGTCTATCCGTGAACACACTGTATATAATAACTTTTTTTTAAGTTATAATTTTAAAATTATTGGAGTTTTTTGTCTCAAATTAAATATTTAAACGCATTATAATTTATTTTAGATGAAAAAATCTGATTTTAAAAAATCATCAAAGTTTAATTTTATTATTTATCACAAAAATTCTTATAATTTTTGTCAAGCGTCGTTTTGTTGTTTAAATTTGGCGTTTAACTGACTTTTATCATAATATAATTCTTTAACACAGATAGTTGATTAACAAAAAAAATTTCGGCAAAAAAATCAATATTCGGATTTTAATAACCAGGTTCTTCTTGTGGCTGCAAAAAGAACAAAAGTTGCACCACCAGAACACTGACTGAAAACTTCAACATCAATCAGTCATTGTTTGCCATCTCAAAAAACTCGGCAAAGTGTGGAAATTGTCCGAATGTGTCCCTCTTGAGTTTTAAGTTTTAGAGTTTTCCAATAAGAGGTTTCATTTTGATATTTAAAAAAAACGGGTATTTTTTAATAAAAATCAATAAATGTTGCAGTACCACATTCTTATCATGAAATTTCCCATGACCAATTCGCACATTTGCGGCTGTATGTCTTCGATAACTTTACGAATTCCATCTTTAAGATCTTGAATCGATTGTGGAACATTGGCATAGACCTTATCTTTCACGTGGCCCCAAAGAAAAAAGTCTAAAAGTGTTAAATCAAAGATCTCGGTGGCCAATTGTGATCACCTCAAATAACACGGTCAAGAAACTTTTCTTGCAAAATTGCAATTGTTTCGTTGCTTGTGTGGCACGTAGCACCGTCATCAATATCTTCCAGTTCCGGCCATAAAAAATCATTAATCATAACTCGGTAGCGCCGTTATTATTCACCGTAACAGTTCACACCGCCAGCCCAAAAACCGCACCAAACGGTGACAAGTTAAGGATGCAAAAACTTTTCAGTAACCATTCTTGGATTTTCTGAGCCCCAAATGCGACAATTCTGCTTATTAACGTAGCCTCTAAGGTGAAAATGGGCGTCATCACTAAAGATGATTTTTCTATGAAATTCCGGATAATTTTGATACATTTGAAGGACCCAATCAGCAAAGATACGACGTTTATGGTAATCGACCGGCTTGAGTTCTTGTGTTAACTGAACTTTAAAAGCCTTAAGACTTAAGTCTATATGCAAAATACGGTGTAATGTCGTTTTGTAGAATGTCTAATTCCAAAGATCGACGAAGAATTGACAAACCTGGGTTTTCTTCAACACTTCGGGCTACATCAGCAATATTCTCATGTGTTCTTAAGCAATGCACACGGTTTCGAGTCTTCACATCACAAACTTGTCCCAACAGCTCAAATTTTTCCACCAGTTTTACTATTGCCGGCCGAGAAGATGCTTTACGACAACCAAAAAGTGCTTAGTTTTGCGAACTGTGACTGAAATTTTTTTACTATTTTTGTAGTAAAATTGTTCCATTTTTAATATTAAAAAAATAATAGGTTCAAAATTGACAGCTGCCCAAATAGCCTGCTATTCAAAATGAAACTTCTTATTGAAAAACCCTTTATAATAATTATGCATCATCTTAATACTATCGTTGTTTGCATTTCATATGTTCAAAAAATGAGCATTTGTTTAACAACGTTGTCCACTTCTGAAATTTACAGCCAACAACATCGTTGCCTGGAACCCACAACTAAAAAAAATTGATCGTAAAAAAATAAAGTTTTGCAGCATAATAATATCCATCAGCAACTATATAACATTACAAAAAAAAATTAAGCTCTATCAGATTTCCATCTTTATCGCTTTCTCTTCAATAGCTTACTAAAAAAAAAAACTTTAATAACAACAAATATAAACTTCAAAATTTTTTTCTTCTAAACTACTGAATTTTTTCATAAATAAAGAAAATGCCAAAATGTTTGTCATAAAATCATAAACAATGCACTAGAATACACTATTGATTAGTTTATGTTTTTTAGTATTAAAACAACCAAATTTAATTTAACGCTTTTTCGTACGGTGTTGTCTTAATTGAAAGTTGGCAATCGTCATTGCAAGGTCAGTTGATGTTTGTCTAAATCGTTGTCGTAGGTTTTTCAACTACGACGTTCTGCGGCTTATAGATTTTTCATTTTATTTTATCTTGCATAATTAGATTTAATCGGATAATATGACCAAAAACTCAAACTTTCGTTTTTTTTTTAGTAAAACGTAATTCCTTTTCTTTATGCATTCTACACATAACTTCTTCATTAGCTACAATGTCCGTCCGAGGTATTTTGAGCAGTCGGCGCTAAACCCAAAAAACGTGATATTTAAGAATTACTTAATATGTCACAACATAAAAATCAACTAATAAATCCACACTCACTGAAACTATTACATTGAAGACAAGATTTAAGCAATCTGTAAACCTTGAATATTTGCGGCTTATAAGTCTCGGAAAATACTGAGTGTGAAGTTTATTTCATGTGTCGATAGTACTGTTAAAAAATCTCTCTTAAAAGTTTCGTTCCTACATCTCTGAATTTAGACTTGCCAAGTAGAAATTCAACACTGACTTTCTTAAGTTAAGTTAACAACTGCGTTATAAATAACAATAATAATTTATCGTTAACTAAAACATACTATATTACAAAAACATCTAAATCTTTAAATACCTTAAATCCTTTTTGTTATTAAATTTACTTAAAAAAATATTTGCAAAATATCATTTTCATACGTGAGCAATTTCATTTTAAGCGAATCAGAGCTAGGGGGTGCGTTGAGAATCTTGCTTTAGTATTTTTTTTATTTGTATAACTTATTAGTACTTTATTTATCAGTTCATGAAAATATAAAACTTTCAAAAAAAATTGTACAATTTTTTAAGTTTTTTTGTCGTTTTTTAACTTTGACTTAAAAATATTTTTCGTTTAAATTTTAACGCAAAATAACTATATTTTGGACCCAGTGGTCTGGACAAAAAGGAGCATATTTTGATGTAAATTAGTTAAAAAATATAAATTTGTTCTGTGTATTTGGGTTTTAGAGATTTAAAACCTGCAAAAACTGCAAAAATGTGCCGCAAAAACTATCAAACAAAGAGTAAAATAACTTAAACTTTCAAATCGATTTCACCAGCAAATTTTTTTTGTGTTAAAATTGCAATTTTTAAAGAAAAATTACAATTTTTTTAAGTCAACGTTAAAAAACAACAAAAAAAAACTAAAAAAGTTGTAAATTTTTTTTTCGGGTTTCATATCTTGAACCGATCAAAAGAAACTAATAAAAAATACTAAAGCAAATGCACCCCCTGTTTAAAATGGAATTGCCCACGTAATACACATAGAAAAAGTTTAAACAAATGATAAAAGAGAGCCTTAATAAATAATATCCATTACGTTTCAATCAAATACAATGAAAGTATTCAACTGAATTTCATGTTATAATATGATACAAACTTTTATCTTGTAAGTAAGTTTAACATACGATTAAATTTATTAAAGTAGTTTGCCATTAACATTTTACCCATGCATGCATGCTGTATAAAAAGATCCCACACTACAATCTAGAACTGCATTTCGTGTTAAAACATTCCTAACCCTACTTTTACCACACATACAGTAAAGTTCGGTAATAATGAACCCTAAGTTCCTATTATAATATAAGTTTTCTTTTCCTATTATAACAAACTTTTAGAAAATTTTTCTCTGGGATTCCCCGAATTATCAACCTATACAGAATTTTTATGTTAAAACAATTTAAAGATAAATTTTGAATTTTTATACTGTAATACAATATTTCCAAATTTTGAGTTGTGCCACTATTGCCACCGGTGAACGATATATATGTACATTAGACTATGCACCCTCAGAAAGTATCTTTATGCACTTTTTTTTATTACCGATCATAACAAACTTTGGAAATAACAAACTTGTTTTGGTACATTTTGCTAGTACGTTATAACCGGATTTTACTGTATGTAGATTTTTGTCAGTGTCTAAGACGCACAATTTTTGATTTCTAAAATAAAAATAGCTATGATTGAATTAAATTTTAAATAAATAGTACAGCAATTTTGTTACCTTTTTACTTAATATTATTAATATAAGTAATATGTACAAACAAACTTAAAACAATAACTTAATATAAACGGTTAAAACAGCCATGCAGCTTTTGTATGTGTTAAAGCAAAGCTTAACGGTGGGGGAGATATGGTAAAGAGACATCCTAAAACAATACACACGGGACATAATACACACACCCACCTACCAATTTAATAAAGATATATGTATGTATTAGGAAGTATTGTATTCATGTTATTTTGTTGTTTTTATAACAAGGGTAAAGAAATATTTGATGAAATGACAAAGCGTGATGTAAAACTATCAATTCATGTTTGTTGTGAATGTATGCTTCAGATAATTATGCCTCGAAGACATATATCATTTTCGATGATTTGTTTCAGGACGATCGCGGAGGAAAACAGAGCGCAAAGACGACAAACACTAAAGTAAATTCAGACACACCTAAACCACAAACAAGGTAAATATCATCATGCGTCTTCTAACCTAATTAATTAAATAATTTTTTCTTTCAGAAGCTGCATATCTATAATTACATGTGGATTGTGCGGTTAATTAATTTATATTTATATTGTTTAGAATAAGTCTATTAAATAATTCCTATTATTTGGCAGTCACATTCATTGTAGAAAGTCCGACAGTGTGTCCAATGCAGCAACGATATTGATTCACTGAAAAGTAATCGCATTCAGCAATGTTGACCCAACACTATTACAATTTCAAGTCATTTCAATCAGTTTCCAATAGATTACATTCGATACATCTTAGAGTGAGTGAGTTGTTTGCTTTCCATTGCAGCTAAATTAAGCACAATTTTGTATACATTGTCTAAACATACACTCCTAAAATGCAGTTACTACCTGAAAATTTTAATTAAAAGAATTTAACCAAATTTGTATTGTATAATTCCTAGTCACATTATATTAAAATTGTATGTTTATTATTTCATATCTCACCAAAATTTATAGTATAAACACATTAAAGCAATAAAATTTGTGATAAAAAATAAAATAATGTTATTATTTTTTATAACCAGATTCAAATAACATTAATATCTTTATTTATTTATTTTTTTAATATTGTGTCGTTATAAGGATGTTCAACCCCAATACACGATGGAAAAGCAAATCATTGGTTATCCTTGATACCCACAGAGATGTGAACACAACACGATGGCTGCAAATAAAAATAGCAAATATCTGATGGAATTTTTATGTTTCGCGTGCAATCAACGATCGCTTAAGCTCTCCCTACACATATATAAATTCAAAATAATACTTTACGTCAATGCCAATGGAAATTTTAAATGTGTAATTCGTTTTCCTTGTGTACCCAAGTCGTTGCCGATAAATGTCCGGAAATCAGCGATCAATCAGAATGTAATAACGGTTTTGTTTACCTGTCTACATACATTTTGATCGAATTTGAATTTATTACATTCTGACATATCATTTGTATTATTGTAAAACAATCATTGCAATAGATTTGTATGATACTATGTTTGTTTGCATCAATTAATATTTTTACGCAGAACGGTGCGACAGGGTCGGAAACAATATAACAATCACACCCTTAAATGTTTTTTTTCTTCATAATATGTGTGTACCTAAATTGACTTCAAGATAAGTGGATATAATTTTAACATAAACAAACATTTTAAGTAAAATTTTAATATTTGTTTAGCACCAGTCCAATCCGACGTGACTTTACACATTTCTATATCTAAATATTAAAAAGAAATTACCTGTAACAATAATTTTTTAAGTGACCTTGTTGCTATGGCGTTTAATAATTTGACAATTATTGACAAATTGTCACCAGTCTATGAAATTTACTCAAGTATACGATCAACATTCTTGAATTACAAGTTCATTTTACCATTAAAAATGGAAAATTATACAAACTCTCAGAAAGTTGACATGCTCCTGGTATACGGATTTTGTCAAGGAAATGGGCGTCAAAGTGTTAGGGTTTACATGGAGAGGTTTCCTAACCGTCGAATACCAAACCACCAAACATTTGCCAATATTGAGCGTCATCTTCGGGAAACGGGCTGTTTTGAGAAAAAGTTTGAAGGCAGGGGTCGTATGCGAACAACTCGAACTGTGGAAACAGAAGAGATGATTATGGAAAGAGTTGAAGAAGAACCAAGTACCAGTACCCGTCTCTTAGAACGTGAGTTAAATGTTCCTAAAACGATTGTCAATGAGGTTTTAAGAGAACAGTTGTTACATCCTTACCACATACAAAAAGTCCAGGAACTTTTACCGACTGATCCCCCCATGCGGCTTACATTTTGTCAATTTATTAGAAACAAAAAAATCCTTGTTCCAAATTTTTGTAGAAAAATTATGTTTACTGACGAGGCATGCTTTACAAGATCTGGGGTAACCAATCTGCACAACGAACATATTTATTCCGATGAAAATCCACATGCCATTAAAGTTGCACATCATCAGCATCAATTTAAAATTAATATTTGGGCAGGTATTATTGATCACTACCTTATTGGTCCCATTGTTATTCCAGACAGGTTAGATGGAAATATTTATTTAAATTTTTTGCAAGACACATTACCAATTCTTCTGGAGAATTTGCCCCTTTTACTTCGGAGAGAAATGTGGTATATGCATGATGGTGCCCCGCCCCATTTTTCCGTTGCCGTTCTTACATCATCAATATCCCATCCGATGGATTGGAAGAGGCAATGATGCACCAGTAAAATGGCCACCACGTTCTCCTGAGTTAAATATGTGTGACTTCTTTTTGTGGGGCGCTATTAAAACAGAAGTTTACAAGACTCCGGTTAACACACGCGATGATTTATTGCAGCGGATTTTAAATGCAGGCAACCATTTTAATAATCCCGAGACATTAGATAGGGTCCAATATCATTTTTTAAAGAGTGTTAATAAGTGTATTCAGCAAGATGGCGGTCATTTTACACATTTGCTTAAGTAATGTTTTTGTTTTACTTAGTTTCTTACAATAGATACTATCAACTTTGTTATACTTTTGTTTTTTTTTGACGCCCTCTACCGGCTAAACGAGACAATTTTGGATATAACTAAGTCGGCTTAGATCGACCTATTTTGACGTCAGGAGTCTGTCGTCAAACGTTGTACACGTATTTTTCGGACACCCTGTATAATTCAAGACATAATTAAAGACAGTGTCATACAGGTTTAACATAAGTCAGAAGACCTGTTTTCAAAAGTACTTTGTTGTATGTAAAAATTAATATATTTTTCAAATATTTTTTACAGATGGGACAATAATGCAATTGGTCTATAATTTAAAAAATCAGACTTTTTAGGTATAGGTATAGATATAGGTATAGAACATTTGCAATTTTTCAACAATTTTAAAATGTTATCGTCGTACAAAAAGGGTGCGATAAGACAAATGTTTTAAGAATAATAGATAGAATTTCATCTATACCTGATGCCTTTCTGGTATTTAATTTAAAAAGATATCTTTTGACAACCCGTTGCTTAAAATAAATTGAACCCATTAATTTACCACTAACCGGCATTGTAAACACAGCAATAGAAAGATTTATAATAGTAGAATTAGATGTAAATTGGTTTGCAAAAATATCTGCTTTTTAGATTCGTAACTAGATTGTTTTGATCATTTCGAAAAAAAAAAAATTAAAGATCTGGAGTTGTAAGAGATTGAAACAACAGCTTATCAACCCAAACGTCATCTTCACCTGCACGCGGTGCACCCTGCTACAGAACTAACAAGGCTCTGACAACTGAGTTACGGCGGAATAACCGTTTAACCGAGAATTACGGAAATGTAAAACTCAAACTTTCCAACAAGGAATTGGCCAGCGTGGAAAGATATGGATTTCTAACCTAACCCTTCAAAATCAGAACAAAAATGAACAACAAAACATGGCCCTCAGTCCCCAGCGCCTTTAATGGCACCAATCACGGCAGCGGTTGGTCACTAGAATGGGAGAAGGTGCTAAGAATACCTGGGCAAAATCAGGCTGCCAAACAATGACTACATCTGCAAAATTATGGATAGAAACCTACAATATTTGAACACTAAAAACAGACAATAAACTCTACTAACTAACAAACAAATTAGAGAAGTTAAAATATGATATCGTGGGATTAAGCAAAATTAAACAAATAGGCTGCAAATAAATAAAACTCAACTCAGAAAACCACTTTATGTACTCCGGAGCAAAGAACAGCAAAGTTGCATTCATCGCCAATAAAAAAAATTGCCAATACATAAGAACATTCAATGCTATATCAGACAGAGTGACATACATTACATTATACTATACTAAGCTTAACCAAGAGGAATCTTATGAAAATAATCCAAGTATATGCACCAACTTCAAATCACCCGGATAAAGAGATAGAACAATTTTATACCAAACTGAATACCGTAATTGAACAAAAACCAACCACTTACAAGATGATAATAGGCAACTTCAATGCCAAAATAGGACCCAGAGCTGAACAAACTAAAACTCAAATTGGAGAATTCGATACTGGTAGCAGAAACAAAAGAGGTTCTACAGTCGTTAACTTCATAACGGAACATAACTTATACCTAATGAACTCATTCTTTAAAAAAGAATTGCAACCGAAGATAAACATGGACAAATCAAACGCGAAATCGACTTCATTTTAACAGATCAAAAAAACATTGTACAACACGTGACCGTACTCAACTCATTCGATGCAGGAAGTGACCATCGCTTGGTGAGAGCAAGAGTAGTCATGGACAAAAAACTTGAAAGGTGACTACTATTCCGGAAAAAAATCAAACGTATCCAACGAATCAAACCACAATCAGTCAAAAATAAATAGCAGAATATGCTGAACCAACAATTAGAAAGAATAGATCAAAACACATACAGTCTTAATGAACAAATAACAACAATAAAAAATTGTATCGGAACTATAAATAAACAATTACCGAAGAGTCAACCAAAACCGGAGATTGACTCGTTGTCAGAAACTAAGAAACTAATAGAACAACAAAGGGAACTAAACAAACAGCAAAAAAGAAGCACGGCAGAGTACAGAAAACTCAACAAAATAGTGAAAAGAAAAATATGAAAATAGAAAGAGAAAAAGAACAAAGATCTGATACAAAAAAACATCAAAAAGAACAAAAACATAAAATGCCTAAGACCCAGCATAGATAATAAAAAAATATATTCCCTAGTTAATTCAGCGGGAGAAACAATTACAAATAGAAAGTCTACTAAAAATTGTGAAGAAGTACTATGCCCACCTCTATACATCAAAAACACCTGAGATAGCACCAAATCGGCACCACGAACAAAGAGTAGTAAACAGTGGCTCAGAAGAATTGCCTGAAATAGACAAAGATGAGGTAATAAACGCTATGCGACAGATGAAACCCAATAAAGCATCAGAGAAAGATGAAATAACAATTGACATGATAATACTAGGTAGTGAAAGACTGTTATTTATGATAACCAAATTACTAAATGAGTGCATACGACAAGGTAAAATTCCGGCAACCTGGAATAACGCACTAGTTATCCTACTCCTGTTAGATAGCTACAGACCAATAAGTCTTCTATCACACTTATACACGTATAAATTGCTTACTAAAATAATTACAGACTTACAAAGAAACTGGACGGCTACCAACCAGAGGAACAAGCTGGTACAGCTGACCACCTGCTAACAATCACAATACTCCTGGAAAAGTTAACCGAGTACAAAATCCTCATATATCTAGCATTCATTTATTTCAAAAAAGCATTCGACTCGATCAAATCGTGGGCAGTCATACATGCATTAACAAACTGTAGAATTGATTACAGATACACCACCCTTTTGCATAACATAGCAAAACAAACCACAGTGACATACAAACTGCACACAAACTCAGAGGTAAGGATACAAAGAGAAGTAAGACAAGAGAACAGTCTATCACCAAAACTTTTTAATCTTGCTCTTAAAAACGTTTTCAAAAAACTTAACTGGTATTAATATCAACGGCAAAAACCTGTACAATTTACGACACACAGACGACGTAGCCATAATATCAAGAAGCCTAGAAGATTTAGTGAATATAAACTGGGAAAAATCAAAAGGAATGTACCCAGATGACCGTAAAATCACTATCAAGAATAACAACATAGAGAAGATAGAGGAATTTATATACCTCAAAAAAAGCATACACCTTGGAAAGAAGAACAAATCATATGAGGAGAAAAGATTCAACAATCATGGGCGGCGTTTAACAAACTCAGATACATATTTAAAAACAAAAAAATACCTGTTCATCTTAAAACCAAGATATTTAAACAATTTACGATACGCAGACGACGTAGCCATAATATCAAGAAACCTAGAAGATTTGAAGGAAATGCTAACTAAATTCTACAAAGAATCCCAGAAAGTGAATTTAAACTGGAAAAAATCAAAAGTAATATACCCAGATGACCGTAAAATCACTATCAAGAATATCAACATAGAGAAGGTAGAGGAATTTATATACCTCAAAAGAAGCATACACCTTGGAAAGGAGAACAAATCATATGAGAAGAAAAGATTCAACAATGATGGGCGGCGTTTAACAAACTCAAATTCATATTTAAAAACAAAAAAAATACCTGTTCATCTTTAAACCAAGATATTTAACTCATGCACTCTATTAGTAATATGCTATGGAGCAGAAAACTAGGTAATGTCTATCAAAACATCTATAAACTAAGAGTAACCCAACGTGCAATAGAAAAAGTCATTATGGGAATATCTTTTAAGAATAGAAAATCAAATGAGTACATCAGGCAGACAACTAAAGTAATAAACGTAGCAAAAAAAACGGCTTCCCTTAAATGGAAATATGCTGAGCACGTAGCTAGAACTGAAGGAAATTGATAGAACAAGATCATCCTTCAATGACGCCCCTATGAATACACTAGACCAAAAAGCAGACCACACACCAGATTGGTAGACAACCTAAAATTAACAACAGGATTCAACCAGATGCAGAAACCAGGGATCAATGAAAAACAATTCTCAAAGAAGCATACATCCAAAAATAGATATAAAAACGCTAAAAAAAAAGATCAACAATTTTGTTCTACCTTGCAATGAATTTATTGTTTAAAAAAAATGTTTGTTTATGAAAAGCTGAAAAATTCGATTAGCTTTGTTTCTGTCAATCCTATCTATCTTTTTTAGATTGTATTAGATTGTCTCAGTACATGCCCATACAAGTAATATATTACTCGAACAGAAATCAACATTCAAAGTAACCCTAAACACTTTTGGAAATTTGTTAGAGACACTAGAAAAACTAATGATTTTCCAGCTACAATCTATTATAAACAAAAAACTTGCAGTAATGAAGATGACTATGTTAATAGTTTTGCTGAATTCTTTTCCTCTGTTTACGTTACACAAACTCATCCAACGCATTGTTTGACATTATGCCTTTACGTAAGTCTGAAGCTAAGGAAAATATTACTAATTACAGAGGTATATGCATCCAGTCTGCTATTCCTAAGTTGTTTGATCAAATTGTAACTGGTCAAATACAATGAATGTGCAAAAGCATTTTAGTGGAACAGGAACATGGGTTTCGTGAGGGTCGTTCTACTCTTACAAATTTTCTTTGTTACAAAAGTGATCTTTGAATGCCTTTCAATCAAGAGTTCAAGTAGATTCTATTTACATAGATTTTTCAAAGGCTTTTGATCGCGTTAATCATAGAACTTTGATTGCTAAGCTTTAGGCTTTGGGTTTTCATAAATCTGTTGTTGCGTGGTTGTCAGGCTTTTTGAAAAATCATACACAGTGTGTGAAAATTAATAACTTTTTATCACAACCAATTGTTGTCCCTTCTGAGGTTCCTCAAGGATTTCATTGTGGACCAGTTCTGTTTTTACTATTTATAATGATCTTGTTTATTCTATTAATTCTTCGTCTTATCTTTTATTTGCTGACGATCTTAAAATTTATAAAAGAACATCATCTATCAATTACTGCATTAATTTGCAAAATGATTTAGATTCTGTTCATTCATTGTGTCTTATTAATAACATGTTGTTTAACGCAAATAAATGTTTTTCGATAAGCTTCAACAGAACTTAAAGTAAAGTATGGTGTGACTATACCATCGATAATAATGTTTTAGAACATGTTACACAAATAAAAGATTTGGGCGTAATTTTTGACTCAAAACTAATTTTTGTTGAGCATATAAAGTATATGTGCAACCGTGCTATAAAAATGTTAGGGTTTGTGTACAGAATGTCAACTGAACTATCTCCAAGCACACTCAAACTACTTTATTGCGCCTTGGTACGTTCTCATTATCTCATAGAGTACGCTCAGTTTGGTGCCCATTCTACAGCATTCATATATACAATATAGAACGTATTCAAAACAATTTTTTTCGTTTATTATCGCATTTTATCCAAAAATTACGATTTTAACCTCATTGCATTGCAATATAATCTTCCGTCGCTGAAAATTCGGCGCAAAAGAGCCGATTTTTCATTTTTACGTGGACTAATAATGTCTGAGATTGATTGACAAGAGCTAGTAGTAACTCTTCCATTTCAAGTCCCCAACAATAATCGCCAAACTAGACAGTCTCCATTATTTAGAGAATCTATACATTCTACCAATTATGGATTTAATAATCCAATTGATAGAATGTGTAGAATTGCAAATAGTTTTTCTAATAATATTGATTTATTATGTGTTTCAAAATGTAGTTTTTAGAGTCAATTCAAATGTGTTGATAAATAATTTTATATTTTGTTTATATATATGTATATTTTTTGCCATACTTTTATTATTCAATATTCGTTCATATATTTTTGTGTAACTGTAATATTGCTTGTAATTCATCGTTATTTATGTAGATAATAATGTAGATGTAAATGGTTTTGTATATACCGTGAATATAGTATTATTATAATTATTAACATTTACAAGCTTTTTCTTTTGGTTTTGTAACTATGTAGATTGTTTTGATCATTTCGAAGAAGGAGTATTAAAGATTTTGTACTACCTGGCAATAAATTATTTTTTTTATATTTTTATCTTTCTTCTTTATGGAAAGCTAAGAAATTCCATCAGCTTCAATTCCGTCATTTTTTTTCACATTGTAGTAGATTGTCACAATATTTACAAGCTTTCTTATAACCCTGTTTAGTCTGTTCGGAACGATTCCTGATGTGTTTCTTAAATGCTTTTTGCTTCTTATAGTTAATAATAATAACTGCTTGCTTTGTTGAATTAAAAACAAGTACATTTGTTTTAGTTTAATATTTTTTCAATAACATTCTAAATAATTTTGTGAAGTTTTCTGCAATATGTAGATCCTTAGAATATAAGCAATGAGTATGTTCATCTTAGAATAATGATAGATGATGCGCCGTTTATGCTTTTCTAAAACAGCGCCAACAGTGGTTGCAATCTTTAAAATTGTAGAAAGATACAAAATTTATAATCTTAATTCACCAAGAAGTTCATTACAAGGAATATATGTAGGTTGCTGAATAAGATAGGTAAAATGATAAAAAGAAGCAAAAATCATAGCTTGTTGTCTGGATAGTGTTAGAAGGTGAGTGTCTTCTTAACCATTCAGTATTATGTACAAATTATTCCAGCTTTTCTATGATTACCTTGAAAAACCTTGTTAAATCTTTCATAAAAGTCATCAAAAAAAAATTGGAAATAAATATATGCCAATTACAAAAATAATCTTATCGGGAAGATTTAGTTAAAAAATGCTATTATAACTAATGCCTTAAGTTTCGTACGTCGTCGTTATTCTAGAGCAGGGGTGGCCAACCCAAATGATCTTGCGGGCCACTTTGGAAATGCTTTATAACTCCGCGGGCCGCATATAAAATTATATATCTATATATTAGATTTAGACTCACTATAGACATTTTTTTGAAGTGGAAAATTGAAACAGAATATAATTTAACTGTTCAGCAAACTCTAAGCCCTATACTCTTTGCAACATTAATAGAAGCTATAAAAAAAGTCAAAAAGAGCCAAAGACACAAGGATAGGATACAGAAAAATGGAACAAATTGGTATTCAAATCCTAATGTTTGCAAATGACATGATATTAATAGCAGACAAAAAAGAGAAACTACAAAAAAAACAAAAGAATATACAAAGAAAAACTAAAACGATAGGCATGAAAATATACACAAGCAAAACAATTTTTGAATATATGGATGCACAAATAATGTATTTTTTAAATAAATTGGTTTTCACTACTTTGGCCATTATTAAACAAATATATTTTGTAAAAATGTTATAAATATCGCGGGCCGCAAAAATGTTCTAGGCGGGCCCCATGCGGCCCGCGGGCCGCGGTTTGGCCACCCCTGTTTTTTTCTCTATTATAATATTCCATAAGCTTAGTCCTTTCTATTTTATACTTATTCTGGCAAATTGTCGTCAAAGGAGTTCTATATTAAAAAAGATAGGGGAGAGAAACAATTAGCTTAGGTAGAAAAATATAAAAACAAACAAAATAATTTGGACCTGGGTCAAGAAGTTTCAGTACGAAAATGCATCCAATAGTCGATATAACCCTAGATTCACAAATCCAAAATTGCAAATAATCCTTTCTCAAACAATCTTGCTTCTACCCAATATTCAAAACGGAATCTTTTTATTTAATAGCAATATAAATCACAAAATTAATACAATTGAACCCGAAGACAGTTTTTTTAAGAATTTTTAATAATTTTGAATTGAATAATGAAAGGTTGCCCAAAAAGTATGTTTATGTCCAAATTTTTTCATAATTAATTAATAAAAATTAAAATAGAAATTTTTGTTCATGAAAATATGAAAAATTCGTTTAGCTTTGTTTCCCTGTCAATCCTATCTTTTTCAGATTGTATTAGATTGTCACAATATTTACAATCTTTTTATAATCTTGATAAGTATGATCGGAACAACTACTGATGTATTTGTTAAATGCTTTTTGTTTCTTATTAACTGCATGTTTTGTCTAAAATGAGTACAAGTAAAGTTTATTAACAGAAAATAAAACTAATTTTTAATGATGTTCTGAATATTTTTTGAGAGATTTTCTGCTGCTATATGTAAATCCTCTGAATATATAAGTATCACAATCAAAATTATTACATTTTTTTTTTCATTTTTACTATTTTCATCTTTAAATAATGATATATGAGACGCAGTTTAATTTTAGTAAAAATAGGAAAAGAAACTTAAACAACAGAAATAATAAGTGAATGATCAGAATTTACTAAAGCAAATTCAACAATAGTTGTTGTAATCTCTGAAATAGTTGAAAGATACAGATCTAATAATCTTGGTCCCCAAAAAGTCCATCACGAGGTTGCTGAATAAGTTGAATAAGATTGTGAGAAGCAACAAAAAATCATAGTTTGTTGTCCAAATAGTGTTGTAAGAGATGAGTGACTTAACCATTCAGTATTATGTACATTAAAATCTCCTAACAACATTATTTCAGCATTTCTATGAACTTCCAGCAAGGTTATCAAAAAATTTTAGAGTTGCCTTATTTGGAAAACAGTATATGCAATATACATATTACAAAAATAGTCTTATCAAGAAAATTTAGTTTAAGAAATATGCTATTATATAACATAGACTGACAAGAATTTCGAACCTTGTCAGTCTATATTATAGACTTGTTGTTTGTAAAATAATAAATTTGATCAGCAAATGAATGTTTAAGATGATAATCTACTAGATTAAAGTAACCTGGATCTTTATTGTTTACTTTAGGTTTAGTCAAACTGAGAATATAGGGTTTTCTATGTTTGAGATGCTAATGAAAAATCCAAGTCAATATTTGGTTGATTAAATACGTTAGTGGAAGGGGCAAGGCCTTGTTAAGCCAATTTAATCGTATTATTCAATTCCAAAAATATTGCTAAGTCGTCTACAGATAACGATAGATAACGGTGCAAAATGTTGGCACAATTTATCCAATATACCACAAATGCAACCATTGCTCAGTCCTATAGTGTCAAACAAGCTTGCACTATTCCACTGCCACTAGTAGTCAATTCACCAAACACCAGAACAATTGCCTATTTATATGCACAATACTCACTTGTTCATAAAACAATAAATAAAACTATTTTATATAATTACTACTTATAAAACATTAACACTAATTCAATTTTTTTTTACCCTTTTTGCAAAAAAATGAAATACAAAAAAATAATTATTTTTTATCATATCATATAATTAAAAAAAAAATTTTTTTTTTTTTAATTTTTAAATAGGTCAATTTTTATGTTACTATATTACGCATAACAACATAAAAATAAACATTATTTATTTTCAAGACAACTATTCAATTACAATCATTTTAAATAAAAACAAATGTTTATGTTTGCTAAATTTATCAGAAAATTTTGTTATAAAAGTATATTGTTATTTTACATGGTTGTATTAAGAATACCATTTCAAAAAAATTATAAAAAATGTATGTTTAATAATATTTAATATTTAAAAAAATTAAAAGTGGTTGCCATAGCAACTATACTAAAACTAAAAACATACGAGTGTGTACCTGCCTTTATAATACTAAAAAAAAAACATTTAAAATAGTTTTTGAATCATATAAAACGGTTAAAAAATAACGGAGTAATTGAGTACGTTTTTTGTCTAACACCCTGTATACAGGGTGTAGATTAATTGGCGGACAGACGCCAGATAACTTTGTAGACCAAGCCAAAAAAAAACAAACATTTTAATTTCAAAATGCTGAGAAACTCTTCGTTTGGCCTCACGAAGTCTTCAAAGTTTTGTCAATACAAATATTGTTTTAATTGCGTATTTTCTTTCTTTTTTAGTATAATAAAAGTTACAAAATTTATTAAAAATTAATAATAAAAAATATTGAAAATGTGCAAATTACTTTCGAAAAATAAATCAAAATTAAATTAAAAATACGCTTGGCAACCTAGCAAAATGTTTTAATAAAATTCCAATTATAACGTAAGCAATGCAATAAATGATATTTCTATTTTATTATAGCTTTTACTTTGAATAAATATGCAAATTACGCTGTTGATGCTTGAGAACGTCATAAATTTGATACCGATACGTGCCGTTAAGTGTTTAGAAGTAAATGGTATCCAATTTGATCATTTGTAGTTTATAATAAAAAATAACATTTGATATGTGTATTAAGTTGCCTACATTATAGGCACGACCTACAAAGTAACCTGGCGTTTGTCCGCCAATTAATCTACACCTTGTATATATAGCCATGTCTGAGTCAAGTGCACGAAACAAAAATTAGATTTTGCTCAAACCACTGAAAATGCTTTTCTCTGCATGAGTCCTGATATTGTAATTTTTTTTAGATTTTTTCAATAATAAGTCATTTTCGAGTAATAAGCAATCAAAATTTTAAAAAATTGATTTTTTTTGCATTTTTTTACACTTTTTGATCGTTTGTAACTTTTCAGAGGTGCATTTTTAGGAAAAAAGTGTAATGAATTATTTGTTTCAAAATTATTCAAAGAATCATGTTTTACAGCTAAAAATTATTTTCTTAAATTTTGAAAATTTTGCAAAACTTTAAAAAACTTTTTTTTTTAAGATAACGGGTATTTTTTTAATATGGATAAAAACGTGCTTATACAGGGTGTTAATTAATTAGCGAATAATCGGTAACTTTGTAGACCTTGCCAAAAGAAAACGAAAATCTTAATTCCAAAATGCTGAGAAACTCTTCGTTTGGCCTCACGAGATCCTCAAAGTTTTGTTACGTTTGACAACGTAGCAAAATTTCTTATTCTAAATTAAAACCTATAATGTAGGCAACTTAATACACACATCAAATATTATTTAGTATAAGCTACAAATTTTCATATTGGCCACCGTTTACTTCTTAACACTTTACGGCACGTATCGGTATCATCGGCATATTCATTCAAAGTAAAAGTCATAATAAAATAAATATATCAACATCCATTGCATCGCCTACGTTACAATTTGAATTTTAATAAAAATTTTGCTACGTTGCCAAGAGTATTTTTAATTTAAATTTGATTTATTCTTAGAAAGTAATTTGCACATTTTCCAATATTTTTTTATTATTAATTTTTAATAAACCTCGTAACTTTTATTATACTAAAAATGAAAGCAAATTGTTACATAAAATACGCAATTAAAACAGTATTTGTATTGACCAAATTGAAACTTTGAGAACCTCGTGAGACCAAACGAAAAGAAACTTTTCAGCATTTTGAAATTAAGATTTTCGTTTTCTTTTGGCAAGGTCTACAAAGTTATCGATTATTCGCTAATTAATTTACACCCTGTATAAGCACGTTTTTATCGTTAAGTGTTTAGAAGTAAATGATAGCAAATTTGATCATTTGTAGTTTATAATAAAAAATAACATTTGATATGTGTATTGAGTTACCTACATTATAGGCACGGCCTACAAAGTTACCTGGCGTTTGTCCGCCAATTAATCTACACCTTGTATATGTGCAAAAGATCTTATCTTAAACCTATTTTAATTTTATTAAAAAATGATTCTTACAAAATATTCTTAAAACTGATCTTAGAATTAAAAAATGTAAAAATATACAGAATGTTCCGTTTGAAAGAAATAATAAACACCTTGTATATTAAAAATTTATTTAAACAAAAGCTTGTTTACAACAAAATGAGTGAAGCGCTCAAACTCAAATCTCTACGCATAAATTGTCACAGATTCAAGCCTCAGCTCCAACAGAGCATTTTAAGAAATTGTGGCATTTATTAATTCAGGACATTAGTCTAATACATGATTAGTGTCCATGTAACCATAATTACACTTAATATGAGTGTAGGTGGACCAGATAGTAAACCTCGGCAATATAAACAGTGCCTTCATTCCTTCAATTAACGGGTTCGGTAGTATAAATTAGATAATTAATTTAAGTATTTAAGTATAGTAACACAAGCATAAGCCTGTAAATAGAAATTTTTGCACTAAAACTTTGGTCTCTTATGAGTTTCCTAGAAAATGCATAGTTTTAGTTGAAAATCCAAAAAATCAGCAAAAGGTCACAATTTGCAACATTTTTCAACATTCTTTAGCGGAAAATGCTTTCACTATCGGGGAATCCAAACAACCAATTTCAATCGAAAATTTTTCGCTCTACAACTTTAATCTCTTGTAATTTTTCACCAAAATGCATAATGCTCCAAGTGCAAAAAATAAAAATATATACTTTATTTTCCGCGACTTCTAGCAGAAAAACGAAAACCACCCTTTTTCATGCGTGCGCTAGGTGAAAATAAGTCATCAGGCAGTCCAAATACACTTAAGTATACGGGTCGCTAAGCTGTGGGTAAAATTTCTCTGAAAAATATCTAATTTGAAGGGACTATATGTATATAATTATACACTATTTTAAAATAGTGTAAAATACTCAAATACTCAAATAATCTTTATTTTTTTATTGTAAATCAAAAATTTAAAAACAAGATTTAGTTTTCTTTATAATTCACGCATACAATGCGAGCAATAGCATTTGTAACAAGACCCAATTATTTATTATATATGTTTTCAATTCAATAAAATTTATAGCTATTTGTGCATTTTACAGACTCTTAAAGTTTCATCTATAATTATATACAGGGTTAGTCAAAATTACCGGATCACCTAAATAATTCACCAACCGTAAACAATTTAAAAAAAAAAAAATTTCAAACAAAAGTTGTTTGGTTTTAAACAAATTATTGATTGAAAATATTTTCAATATGCAAGATGTTTATTTTGTTGTAGAAATTTGGTCATTTTTTTTAATATAACACCCTGTATATTTTTATGTTTTTTGATTTTAAGATCAATCCCAAGTATTTTTTGTGAACATATTTTTTTATAAAATGCATCATTTTTAAGTTATAGACAAAAAAAAATTTATTTGTTTGGTTAAAATAAATGTGTATGTTTGTGGGAAAATGTTTTTTATTTGAAGTTTAAGAGCTTGCTTATAACTCAAAAATGGTGCATTTAATAAAAAAAATCTTTTTACAAAAATACTCAGAACTCATCTTAGAATAAAAAAATGTAAAAATATACAAGTGATAAATTTAAAAAAAAAGTTTAGCAAATTTCCACAATAAAATGAACCCCCTGTATATTGAAAATATTTTTAGTCAATAGTTAGTTTAACACCAAACAACTTTTGTTTGAAACTTTTTTTGATTTTTTTTACGGTTGAAGAATTATTTAGGTAACCACATCATAAAATTGCTATAAAATCATAAACCAATAATTTTTTTTAAATTATCTGATTTTAAAAAGAAACAAATAAATATGAATAAAATTAATAGTTTTAAATTAAACAACTTTGTTGACAAATTTTAATTTTTTTCTATAAAATTACGTTTTTACTTTTATATTGTTTATCTAATAATAAAATGTAATTAACAAATTATATTGTGTACCTACTAAGCATCAATTTAGAAATGTATATTATAATTAAAATAACTAGTGCCGATTTATACATCTTTCCGTAAAGTGTTTAATAGCCTTACTAATAAGAATGCCATGAATAAACGTTTATTCATCTGTCAATAGTAACAATTTGTCATCAAATAAAATTTACAAAGACAAATAAATTATACAGACCAGTGACCACTATGGTGACAACTTTGGCCCGCTAGTAAGAAAATAACTAAAATAACATAACCTCAAGCTGTTTTGTTTGATACCCACAAACAAATAATAACAAGCAGTAGTGCCACAATTGTTTTGTTTTTAGTTAGTCTATCTCTATTTTTCTTACAGAAATATATATGAAATATTACTTCTGTACAATTCTCAAAAACCTCAATGTCTCAGATATGCGCCAAATTTTAGTACATGAAAGTATGTAACAAAATAAGAAGATTCCCAAAGTTTTAGCCCTTTAGACCCTTTTTTGCCGTTTTTAGACCCTTAAAAGAGCCAAAAAATTACTTTAAAAAGGCTATTTTTTAATTTCCGTTTTCTCAGCCCTGGAAATAAGTACTGATACGTACCCGCCGGCAAATGATTTGTTATTTTATGTACTTTGATCGGCAAATTTCGCATAATGAGATATCTTGTAGATACATTGATATACAGAGTGTAGATTAATTGGCGGACAAACGCCAGGTAAATTTGTAGACAGTGCCAAAAGAAAACGAAAATATTAATTCCAAATGATGAGAAAATCTTCGTTTGGCCTCACGAGATCCTCAAAGTTTTAATTTTGTCAATACAAATATTGATTTAATTGCGTATTTTATGTACCAAGTTGCTTTATTTTTTAGTATAATAAAAGTTACGAGGTTTATTAAAAATTAATAACAAAAAATATTGAAAAATGTGCAAATTACTTTCGAAGAATAAATCAAATTTAAATTAAAAATACACTTGGCAACGTAGCAATTTTTTTAATAAAATTCAAATTATAACGTAGGCTATGCAATGAATATCAGTTGATTTTTCTATTTTATCATGAATTCGATACCGTATAGTGTGTAGAAGTAAACGGTGGCCAATATGAACATTTGTAGTTTATAATAAATAATATTTGATGTGTGTAATAAGTTGCCTACATTTTAGGTATGAATATAGAAATAGAAATTTTGCTGCGTTGCCAAGCGTAACGAAACTTTGAGGAACTCGTGAGGCCAAACAAAGAGTTATAAGTCTACAAAGTTACCTGGCGTTTGTCCGCCAATTAATCTACACCCTGTATACGGCTCAGATTGTGAACAAATTTGACCTGACTTCAAAGTGGTGCCACATTGCAAATTCACAATATAATTAGATACACAAAGTCTCAAAATGTTCTTTATTTAATACCCTATCCAAATTTTTAAGGTTTTTATAATCACTCAAGTACTTCCGGAGGTCATTTTTGACGAAAAACGCAAAAATTGACGTTTACAAAAATGCGTAAAATTTTTCTATCAAAATGAAACTTGAAATTCTGGGAAAATATTCTTCAAACATGTATAAATAAATTTTGAAAGTTTGAATATGGAACTCGGAGTTTGAAGTAGCTAAAATAAGCTATAAAAATTTTAAAAATTTGTTTCTTCATCACATTGTTTTACAAAGTTTTGATCAAAAAGTATTTCCTGTCGATATAAACTGATGTTTTTTTTTCAAATTCTGCGTAGTTATATAGCTAGAGGGCACACAGAAAAACTACAAATTTGACTGAAAGATTACGATAACTTTCATAATTAATGTTTAATTAATTAATTAAATTGTTCAATAATTCAGATGACAGATGACAGATGACAGATGACAGATGACAGATGACAGATGACAGATGACAGATGACAGATGACAGATGACAGATGACAGATGACAGATGACAGATGACAGATGACAGATGACAGATGACAGATGACAGATGACAGATGACAGATGACAGATGACAGATGACAGATGACAGATGACAGATGACAGATGACAGATGACAGATGACAGATGACAGATGACAGATGACAGATGACAGATGACAGATGACAGATGACAGATGACAGATGACAGATGACAGATGACAGATGACAGATGACAGATGACAGATGACAGATGACAGATGACAGATGACAGATGACAGATGACAGATGACAGATGACAGATGACAGATGACAGATGACAGATGACAGATGACAGATGACAGATGACAGATGACAGATGACAGATGACAGATGACAGATGACAGATGACAGATGACAGATGACAGATGACAGATGACAGATGACAGATGACAGATGACAGATGACAGATGACAGATGACAGATGACAGATGACAGATGACAGATGACAGATGACAGATGACAGATGACAGATGACAGATGACAGATGACAGATGACAGATGACAGATGACAGATGACAGATGACAGATGACAGATGACAGATGACAGATGACAGATGACAGATGACAGATGACAGATGACAGATGACAGATGACAGATGACAGATGACAGATGACAGATGACAGATGACAGATGACAGATGACAGATGACAGATGACAGATGACAGATGACAGATGACAGATGACAGATGACAGATGACAGATGACAGATGACAGATGACAGATGACAGATGACAGATGACAGATGACAGATGACAGATGACAGATGACAGATGACAGATGACAGATGACAGATGACAGATGACAGATGACAGATGACAGATGACAGATGACAGATGACAGATGACAGATGACAGATGACAGATGACAGATGACAGATGACAGATGACAGATGACAGATGACAGATGACAGATGACAGATGACAGATGACAGATGACAGATGACAGATGACAGATGACAGATGACAGATGACAGATGACAGATGACAGATGACAGATGACAGATGACAGATGACAGATGACAGATGACAGATGACAGATGACAGATGACAGATGACAGATGACAGATGACAGATGACAGATGACAGATGACAGATGACAGATGACAGATGACAGATGACAGATGACAGATGACAGATGACAGATGACAGATGACAGATGACAGATGACAGATGACAGATGACAGATGACAGATGACAGATGACAGATGACAGATGACAGATGACAGATGACAGATGACAGATGACAGATGACAGATGACAGATGACAGATGACAGATGACAGATGACAGATGACAGATGACAGATGACAGATGACAGATGACAGATGACAGATGACAGATGACAGATGACAGATGACAGATGACAGATGACAGATGACAGATGACAGATGACAGATGACAGATGACAGATGACAGATGACAGATGACAGATGACAGATGACAGATGACAGATGACAGATGACAGATGACAGATGACAGATGACAGATGACAGATGACAGATGACAGATGACAGATGACAGATGACAGATGACAGATGACAGATGACAGATGACAGATGACAGATGACAGATGACAGATGACAGATGACAGATGACAGATGACAGATGACAGATGACAGATGACAGATGACAGATGACAGATGACAGATGACAGATGACAGATGACAGATGACAGATGACAGATGACAGATGACAGATGACAGATGACAGATGACAGATGACAGATGACAGATGACAGATGACAGATGACAGATGACAGATGACAGATGACAGATGACAGATGACAGATGACAGATGACAGATGACAGATGACAGATGACAGATGACAGATGACAGATGACAGATGACAGATGACAGATGACAGATGACAGATGACAGATGACAGATGACAGATGACAGATGACAGATGACAGATGACAGATGACAGATGACAGATGACAGATGACAGATGACAGATGACAGATGACAGATGACAGATGACAGATGACAGATGACAGATGACAGATGACAGATGACAGATGACAGATGACAGATGACAGATGACAGATGACAGATGACAGATGACAGATGACAGATGACAGATGACAGATGACAGATGACAGATGACAGATGACAGATGACAGATGACAGATGACAGATGACAGATGACAGATGACAGATGACAGATGACAGATGACAGATGACAGATGACAGATGACAGATGACAGATGACAGATGACAGATGACAGATGACAGATGACAGATGACAGATGACAGATGACAGATGACAGATGACAGATGACAGATGACAGATGACAGATGACAGATGACAGATGACAGATGACAGATGACAGATGACAGATGACAGATGACAGATGACAGATGACAGATGACAGATGACAGATGACAGATGACAGATGACAGATGACAGATGACAGATGACAGATGACAGATGACAGATGACAGATGACAGATGACAGATGACAGATGACAGATGACAGATGACAGATGACAGATGAAAATACAAAAAGTCACTTGAGAATTTTACAACCATATTCATCCTTATTTTCTCAACTTTTTTATGTGATACGTGAAATTTTAATTCTTCTTGTTTGAATTATTGAACTATTCAATTTATAAATATGTATAGATTATCGTTATCTTTTAGTCAAATTTGTAGTTTTTTCTCTGCGAGTCCCTTTAGCGATAAAACTCCGCAGAATTTGAAAAAAAAAACATCAGTTCATATCGACATGAAATTTTCAGGTTTACAACTTTGTTTTCTTATAAATTTTTAAAAAAATGCATGCTTCTTGATCAAAACCTCAAAAAACAACGTGATGCAGAAACGAATTTTTAAAATATTTAGACCTCATTTTAGCTACTTCAAACTCCGAGTTCCATATCCAAACTTTCAGCACTTATTTATACATGTTTGAAGAATATTTTCCCAAAATTTCAAGTGGCATTTTGATAGAAAAATTTTACGCCTGTTTGTATGTCAATTTTTGCGTTTTTCGTCAAAAATTGCCAATTTCAAAACACTATATCTCCTGAAGTACTTAAGTGATCATTAAAAAACCTTAAACATTCGAAAAGAGTATTAAATTTAAATTAATTATATTAAGCGTTTTGCCGTGAGATACCGTTGATGTTGTGGTATCAAATGGTTTTAAACCGTTGCGTTGTCGCGACTTACCGGTTGTTAACTTTTGACTCCGAATGTACCAACCAGCGAGGTGAATTTAAAACCGAGTTGAAAGTAGTTTAGCTAGCGGTATGTTTTGTTCGGTATGTCAAATGAACGTCAACAAACAAACAAATCAAAACAACTTATAACCTCAAACTCGTAATTAAACCTGCAAACTAATTATTAAACATGTGTGAAGAAGAGGTGGACATGGTGGACATTAGTTTAAGTTTAAATTATAAAGGAGTAGATGTCCCAGTTAGAGTTAACCTCTCTACTGTCAATATTTTATTAAATATTAAGTAGTATATTACATTTATTTTTATTAATTTTAATCTAAGATTTTGATTATGTAATTACCTCTGAATCCCTAATATAATTGATTAATAAACATCAATCATGAAAAATAAGTATTTTTTATAAACTTTTAGGTAAAAATATTTAAAATTGACCTTTTGACAGATCCTACCACAACAGTTTATAACCGATACGTTTTCGTGAGTTTCAGCTAACAACCAAAAATAGAGAGAGATGGAAATATAACCGCTAGTTGATCGCTGGTATGTACGGGTTTCTCACGGCAAAATGCTTATTGTGATTTCGCAATGTGGCACCACTTTGAAGTCAAGTCAAATTTCATAAAATGTGTTCACAATCGGAGCGGTATATATCAATGTATCTACAAGATACCTCAATATGCAAAATTTTCAAATCAAAGTACATAAAATAACAAATCATTTGCCGCCGGGTACGTATCGGAACCTATTTCAAGGGCTGAGAAAATTTAAAATAAAAAAGTCTTTTTTATGCCATTTTTTGTCTAAAAAGACAAAAAAAGTCTGGAGGGCTAAAACTTTGAGAATTCTGAGACATCGACTTTTTGAGAATTGTACAAAAGTAATGGAATTACCCATATACATATCCTTTTCTACTAAACTGTACTAGCCGTATAAAAACGTTGTAAGCGTTCAGTAATTACGTGACATATAAACTGACATGAATACAACTAAAATTCTTACTCTTGTAGACCGTTAGGTTCAATGAGCTCGTAACTAATCAATAACTTACACAACAGATGAACAAACCGACCCTGTACTATGAAGTAATATAATATGCCCATAGATATAGTGTCTTTACAACATGGGCTTAATTTATCTCAACGGATTATTTTATCATCAACCAATTATGATTGTATTATATACCTGGAACCCGAGGTAATTTTTAAGGGGGAAAATATTGTATATTTATATCATATTTTCACCCTTGAACATCGAGGTGTTATAATTTATTTATGGTATATAATACAAACATAATTACCTTCTCAAGACGATTAGTAATGAAGTAAAAATGACACTATATCTATGGGCATACTACAATATCAGACAACCGAACACACATGTATCAGACAACCGAACGCACATAGTGTCAAACGGGCATTAAATTAAAACGATAAATGTATTTCAGGTTGCTGGTAAAAAATGTAAAAATCTCATTCTGACAAATGTTCGCAGCCAAATGCCAAAATAAACAATTTAAACTACATTACTACGTTTTTGAAAAAAAAAAATTAATCAAATATAAAGCACAATATTATTAAGCAACAATACATATTATCACAATTTTGCCAAAATTTATTTTAAATTTAAATGTCCCACTTTTTCCTGCAAATAATAAGCATTTTGCCGTGAGAAACCCGTACATAACAGCGATCAACTAGCGGTTATATTTCCATCTCTTTCTATTTTTGGTTGTTTGTTGAAACTCACGAAAACGTATCGGTTATATACTGTTATGGTAGGATCTGTCAAAACGGTAAATTTTAAATATTTTAACCTAAAAGTTTATAAAAATTACTTATTTTTGTTGATTGATGTTTATTAATCAATTATATGAGGGGTTCAGACGTAATTACATAATCAAAATCTTAGATAATAATAAAAATTAATAAAAATAAATGTAATATACTATTTAATATTTAATAAAATATTGGCAGTAAATATATATAATTCATTTTATAATTTAAACTAATGTCCACCTTGTCCACCTCTTCTTCACACATGTTTAATAATTAATTTGCAGGTTTAAATACGAATTTGAGGTTATAAGTTGTTTTGATTTGTTTGTTTGTTGACGTTCATTTGACATACCGAACAAAACATACCGCTAGCTAAACTGCTTTCAACTCGGTTTTAAATTCACCTCGCTGGTTGGTACATTCGGAGTCAAAGTTAATAACCGGTAAGTCGCGACAACGTAACGGTTTAAAACCATTTGATACCACAATATCAACGGTATCTCACGGCAAAACGCTTATTGTGTTACGACAGATTACGACCCGTTTAAAAATCTACGTTTGAACTGTCAAATTTTTAATTAAACAACACAAAATTGATTTGAACTAAGCTTAAACAGACCGACCGGGTTTTAGAGGAGAAGTGTCTACGACTTCTGGCAACACTGATCGACCCTAGTCGTAAACATGTCAGCTGTCAGCTACCATGACGTTAACTACTTAAAAAGTGTTCCCAATTTCCAATAAATGCATTCCTAAGAATATATGTAAAAGTGATAAAATAGTGACACATTGCTTCTGACAATTGACAAGCATTAAAAGTCAACTATCCTACATACTTTTTGGGACGCTAAAATATGTTTTGACGTCGCAAAAAGTCTACAAGAAGTTACTCGCTAGAAAACAAAAAGTAACCACTGCTTTGTTTACAATTACAAACGACAATTTTAAAACCAATACTTTTCAATATAATTGATGGTTGTGACCTCTACTACGTGATAATTCATGTTTATGAAATAATCAAACAAGTTACTACTAAACTCATTTAACTTACATCTGTAGAAGTAGTAGAGCCGAAACTAGTAATGTATTCATAAGAATAAATGTGTTTGTTTTAATATTTCATAATACTTTTCAACATATGATTAAATCTTTTAACCTATTTTATGATTTTACAGAGAAGAATCTTGTAGATTACTTACTTTTTTCACATACGGAGGTTCAGATCTTCGTAAGAGCGTACTCGAGTAAGGTGTGACGTCATCAAGAAGGTCGCCAGAAAACGACTCATATGATTTTTGTAGCTCCGCCTCCCGAATTTTTAGTGCAACCAATACAAAAAATTAACTCCGACATAAATGTAACTCTCATTACACATGGATATTTTGATGCAGCCGAGCATTAGATATGCAAAAAATTTACATTTCCAATAAGAATTAATCACTATTTGACCGTTGCGTTGTCGCGACATACCGGTTATTTACTTTTGACTCCAAATGTACCAACCAGCAAGGTAAATTTAGAGATGAATTGTCAAGAATGATTATGAAAATAATTAGTAAAAATTACTATTAAGTATAAAAAATTAATATTCTAAATAAGTAAATGTTTATATAGCAAATAGTTTTTTTAAAAAATAGAGAGTTGGAAATATAACCACTGTTTGATCGATGGTATGTACGGTTTCTCACGGCAAAACGCTTATTGTTTCAGGAGAATACAGAAAATTTGAAGACTGGACATGAACCTACTTTTGCAACCCCATACAAGACCGGAAAACTTAATAAGGCTTACAATACACAGCGTAGAGCCTTCTTCGGCAAGCACAAACTAACCAAAGAACATCTCAAAACAAACCCTTGACAAAAGTTTCTGAACTTCATTAAAGAAATGTAACTAATAGAAGATTTAACAACCAGAGGTGCACAATAAAAAGCCCAGTGTTAATGCCAGACTTTAATTATTTATTTATTATTAAAGATAGATAAAAAATCATACCCATTAGTAAGAGAATAAAAGTATGTATGTGGTATGTGGTATATTAATTTTAAAAAAAGAAGATATATTTGATAAGTGCTAACTTTTATTAGACAAAAATAATATATAATACACATTTTTATAAATATTTAACTAAAACTAGTCTCTAATTGAACCAATACAACACAAAGATAAAATAGGTGAAGTTATAGTAGAAATAATATTTAAAATAAACCAAATTAACTGGCATCAATAGTATTAAAGCCCCTATAATTATCTTTTGGAATTTCTTAATTTTTAATTAATTAAATAGTATTTTCCCTGCATGTATTATTAAAATACTATAACATATACAAAACATAGTAAAAAACATTAAAATCAAGAACGAAAACAATTTATTTATAACTTTATTGATTTGAACTATCTAATTATCTATAATAATTCTGTTAAGTTAATGATTGGGATTGAAAATATTCTCAAGGCACATTTTTAAACAAATGCATAAAAAAGAAATGTTGTAAAAAATGTGCGAAGAGTTTTGTATATATAATGTAACATGTTCATCAAATATAAAATACAATGTAAACCGCCAAATACTCATTTAAGTAGCAAGATAAATGTATAAAAATGATACACACCATCACATCATTGTTTTAAAATTGCACACACCTAAATTATTACTAAATTATTATGAACATGTTAACTATATTTTCAGATATAATCAAAATCAAACTAAATAGTTTTTGTAAATGCTAGTAACCATATTTGTCCTGTAAAGAGAAAATAATATGTTAGTATTGTAATAAATAATAAATAAATGTTTATTACCTGTAAAGAAGACATCACACCATTGGCTAGTGAACTTAGTTTACCTGCTACTTTAGTAACTCCTTGTCGCACACTTTCTCTAACATCTTCAAGATCGGGTGTTTGGAATGAAGCGGCTTGTTGATTATTTGCTAAAAAAATTAAATTGTTAATTTTATGTAATGTTTCCTAAATTATTAATTAAAGTACTTTGCCCGTTCCCGAAGAAATCTGAAGATGATATACTGGAAGAACCTTGGAATCTATTCAATGTAGCCTGAGTTTCATAATCTTTCCTTCCATCATCAAAAAACTGGTCAGATGAAATACCTTTGGCATTACCAAATTTCTTTTGAGCCGTGTCTGTAGTTGGCGTATTATCATAGCTTCTAGTTGGTGTCCTTTCATCTAAAATTATTTATATAGTTTTTGTGCTATTCTAACAAACATATTGAAATACTTTAGAGTTTAGAAGATGCAACATAAATATTCACTTACATGATTTTTCTGAATACTTGTTATTTCTATTTGCTGGTGGGTCATCAACAATAACCCAAGAATCTTTTGTATTATTGGAGTCTGAATTAAATGTGTCCTTGCTTAAATAATTACTATTTGCGTTTCTGTTCATGCTGAATGTCGATGAAAATGAATAGTCATCAAAGAAATTGTCAGTATCAGATAATCGAAGTTTACCCAATGTTGTCAGCGTGCTTGGTGATGAGTGTAAATTTTCCTGTTCAATTGTCTTCATATCACTAAGCATTGAATGACTAACACCCCTAAAATGAAACATTTTCAAATAGTGAACTCAGTGTATTGTAAAAGTTTTAAAAAAAATTTATCAGTACTATCCGAGCAAGTCAACATTTTTAAATCATATATTTTCTAATGCATGTCACAAAAAAACTGCTAAAGCAAAATATATAAAAAACATCCATCTCTTTTTTATATATTCCTAGTTACAGAAACCTTTGAATTCATGAAGCAATTATAAAAACATTGCTGGCACGACAATCCACTAATATAATAAAAAGCACATAATTACAAAATGCATAACTTCAAAAAAATAATATTTCAAATTATTTTTATGGCATTCTAAGAATACGCGCACGCCATCTGTCAACTATAAATTTGGGTATCACCTCTAACAATGCAGTTAATCATCTTCCCAAAATGTCAATTATTTAATCAATAAAAAAATAAAGAGTTTTTAAATTAAAGTTTTTGATTTTTTATCAGGGTTTAAGTAATAAGTTGACTGATCCCAACAACCTAAAACGTCTATGAATAAATTACTGGTTCTCAGATGTGTAATAGATAGAAAAGGTTATCCGCTAATCTACAGGTCTCATCAGATTACAAACTGTGATGGCTAGACAGGTAAACCAACCATTTAATTTAAATCTCAGTAACAGTAGTCAATAAGTTTGATTAGTTATTTATTATGTACTTACATTCTAGTATTCATTCCAGCACCCATTCCTAATCTTTCAAACTGTTCCGCTTTTTTCGGATCACTTCTCTTCATTTGCTCCTCTCTTTTCTGCTGTTGCACACTTAAATCTTTATAAGCTAATCTCATTGCAGCATCCCTTTCCACCTTCTCCAGTTCCGACATGGCAGCTGCTTTGGCTGATTCCTCAATGACTCTTTGTTTTGATTCTTCTGCCAATTCAGCTTCACGTTCTAAATCGGCAAAATTCGTTTTCACTTTCGTTGCACCCATACCACCTTTCTTAGCTCCTAACTGAGAAATATGATTATTAAAAATAATATTAATTATTGTATTAACATACACCAGATTTTTTAGGTTGCATTTTCCTAACTCCTATTGTGGATTTTCTTATTTCATCAATGGCAGATTGTTTAATTGAGAAATCCACTTTAGGACCATCCTCTAATTGGGCACTCTGGTCAATTACTTCTTCCTTTGGTATAGGCTTAAATAATAAGTTAATTTAAACAACTTTTCAGAGTTTAACAAATTATAAGCCATTCATTATATTAATACATAAAATGAAAATTGTACCTACCTTTTGAGGTTTTATTATGGGTACATCCGGACATGTAAAATTTTCATGCTCACTGAAAAAGTCCACCTCCTTCTCTTCCTCTTTCTCTTCCACATGTGAATTAATGTGAAGCTGTGTAATGTTAATTGAATTAATTTATTATTTATTATCTAGTTTAATTATTCAAATAATCCAAAATCAAATTTTTTTTTTTCCAAAAAGTATTTTCAAAAACATTTCTATAAAAACCACACTCAATAAAAAAATCATAGATATTTTATCTTTGATTTGTTCAGTATTAGTATAAAAAAACACACATAAAATAAAATTAGTTACACTTAACCCCAGAACACTAAACCATAACAAATAATATAAAATTTGTATAATTTTGTCATTATTTATTTATTTTTTTGCTACACCTTAAAACAACTGTTTTTATTTTAATTAGAATTAGTTATTATATATACACAGGGTGTTTACACGGATAAGTATAATAAGAGAAAAAAAAAGTATATTTGTGAGTTTTGAGAATTCTTTAAAATAAAAAAACTTGCTTTTGACAACATAAGATTCTTTATATAATATAGTGTTTAGAAACCTACATAATAAAATAGCAATTAGCAAATGAAGGCTAATTTCTACATAAATTTTATAACACCACGCATTTCAAACCTACAAAAAAAAACATACTAGGTGTTTCAATAAGTTTCAGACAAAACTAAAGTCTCTTTGATAAATAAAACAATATAAAAACATTTTTATTTATACGTGATGACATTCATAGGCAATAAATCACATATTTTTATATTTTTTAAACAAGGATATGTTTATTGGTAGTACAAGCAACCAATTTTATACAGAACGTTTTTATCAAAAATCTTTTTTTATATACGATTTACATACTAATGTATAAACATATACATATATTACCCTGTATACATAAAAATGTTTTTACGGTGTCTTATTTATTATTTATAATAAACTTTTTATAACTATTAAGCTCTACATTTATTGAATCGCCCTGTATGTTTTTCTAGATTGAAATGGGTTGTATTAAAAATTTCTAAATAAAAATCACAATATTAATATCCTTCCTTTTTCATTTAAGAATAAAATAATTATACAATATTTTTTATCCTAAAACTTGTATATGATATCTGACAAAACATCACAAGTAGTCGGTTTCATCCAAATTGTACATAATATACACAATGCCAAGTAATAAATAATATTATTTTTCTACTCCCTTCTATATATTGTCACTTTTATTCACGCCTAACTGAATGGATATGTATCATATATCCACTCTAGTGTGGATATGATATGCCGTACCAACCATAGAAACAAAAAATACAAATCAAAATGTTTATTTGATTACTTCGCTAAATACAAATGGTTTTTTTATTTGAAAAATGTCCTGAATTTGATAATTATGCGAAACGTCAGATGTCAAACATAACCTGAATTTATTTCAATATAAAATAATGTTAAATGATTAATTGAAAAGTTTTAAAATAATTTTTATATTTTTATCAGTCGTAGAAAAAGTAAGCTGTACAACTCGAGTGGAATGCCCATATCGCACTTAGATGTTTGGAGCACTCCGCCTGCAGCGTCGTGCTCCAAATTCGTCTTCGTGCGATATAGGCATACTATCCACTCTTGTTATACAAAATACTATTTTTAAAGTTTTAGTAAAGATTATAAAATTATAAAATAATTTATGTATTCTATAAGCGTGTTATTATTTCAATTTTTTTTCAAAAATGAGCATGCTGTTATTTATAGCAATTAATTCGTGAATGCTTGTTTCTGATTGGCTTATACAACGTCTCTTGACATGTAAATTATATTCCCTCTAAAACTTCAAATGTATTTCATACAAATATATTATAAAACCATGTTTGTTTACCACTGAAGTGACCAACCCAAGCTCACAGACTCAGTGTCAAAAACTCCAAATCAGGCAACATGACATGATAAAACATAATTTTCTGATTAGTAGCACTAAACACGTTAGAGTCGCTGCAGTTTATAAGCGTCAGTTGATGTAATGTGCAAGTGGCACCGTCGCTTATTAGCCAGTTTATGATTATTGTTAACCAACTCTATAGTCATTAATAACCAAGCTTATAAGCATCATTTTTTTTTGGTATACATATATATAAGTATAAACAAGTTTAAGTAACTAAATTAAATGGATTAATTATTATTATTCCCTACCATGCAAGATTAATGTACAAAAACTAATTATGCTTATTTTCATTGATAATTCAACAAGCTTTAAAAGCAGTTTTGTGTCTCTCATATAAAATTTTAAACAGTCATTTTACAGGTGCTGAGATAGCAAAATGTACAACAATTTAGTGTTCTTTCTTGTAGACCAGTTTTTAGTAGTCTAGGGTTAATGACTTTCAATCCCACAATTAATTTCATTTTACATATGGAAAACAACAATCAAAACAAATAGGCTGGCTTATTATGCCTACCTTATTGGCATTTGACTGAACAGTCGTTGAACTGCTCAACTGGAAGGACAAAATTGAAAAACAAAATTTTACTTCATATATAATTACAAGTGATTAATTATGAGATCATAAACTATATTAATGTGATAATTATATTCATCAAAATATTTATTTATCTCAAACATTTTTTTTTCATTTTATGTAATAAATTGTACCCTGGCATCATCACTGAATTTGCCAACCAACCAAATAGATTATTAGATGTCTTATTAGGAGTTGGATATTACGACCCTAATAGTTTATTTGTATATGAATTTTATAACATGTTTAGACAGAAAAATGTTGTCAATAAGTAGATAATTATACGCTTTTATTTTTGAAAGTACCTGCCATGTGGGTAATAATTAAGAAATAAGATACAAGTCGGCATAATAAAATCCCATTTTCTTGGCAATACCCAATAGTATTTCTTGATCACTTCATTATGAATGCAATATTCAGTTTATTCACTAGTAGAATTAGTTAAAATATGTTGTTTTAAATAAATACATACCTCCAGATTATTCTTAATTGCATTTAGTGCTGATTGATGCAACTTATCTCTATACAGTTGAGCAGCTCTTGAATTGTATTTCTTTTGGGCATCAGATGTGACGCAATTATGTTGGGAGAAATATTGTTGCTGAAATGGAAATAAAATATAATCAATTGTATAAAAATAATTCATTATTTATTTATTATTTAATCAACAATTACTTACTGCATTTGCATTCCCTCCAAGTTGCATCTGGCGTAATTGCACCCATGTCCAATTTGTATCTAGCTGCGTTGATCTAACAAAAGTTAGATGAACGCCCAAGTTTCGATGTACAGCCGAACAGTCAATGCAGATAAATACTCCATATGTGACGGATGACCAGGTAGGATTTTTTGCATTGCAATCAAAACATGTCTGAAAATTAAATTATTAAATACCATCATTAAACAATAAATTAATAAACTAATATTGATCAAAAAAGTCCATAACATTAATTATTAGTACTACAATTTAGGTTGATTTAAAATATTCAATTAATTGCCATCAAAAAAGTTTCCTAATCCTACTTAGTTTGCATCGCATGCATACATTTTATCTAGGATTTATAACTTAACAATAAATGACATTTCACAATGTTACTGAATCTTGGGATTTATAATTTTTTTAACTTAGTTGATCAAATTCGGTGTTATCTCATTTTAACACGTTCACTGCAATTCATACCCAGTGGGATTAGTACCGTGTATAACTCATGTGCGATGGTAATATTTTGAAAACAATATACAATTTTTAATATATTTAACATGTAGCTATTTGAAGCTAATTTGCTTCATCTTATACGTGATATATTGATACAATTTACATACTCTAGCAAAAAATTCGAGGAAATTCTAGTACATTTTTCTATATAAGAATTTAATCATAAAATTTTTTTAAATATTTAATAGCCCCCGAGAGTATGTACCGCACATGAGTAATAAACAATTACATACCACCAAAGATACGTAATGCAGTCAAAGACAAAGTATAAATTTTGCTGCCGCAATGAATATGTTAAACAATGTCAACAAAAAATACTTAACAATTTATAAATTATCAATTTATTGAAACTCAATCCAACAACCACAACGACCAAGAGTCAAGCACAGTAAATTGTTTTGATTTTACAAACCTTATTAGTGTGTCTACAACATTATGATAGCAAAAAACAAATTTGAATCATTAATTTTGAGCTTATAAACACAATTAATGATGTAAATAATGAGACAAATGACCATCTAGTGCAATTTAAAACTAAATGTACGCACAAATCAGTATCATCTACCAAAATGCCTAACTATTGCATAAATGGTCACAGTAATTCATCTCATTATTTAATTTTAATGTCACAAAAATTGTGTCATCAAATTCTTGTTTGTACTGAATAAGTATTTGTATCTATCAGAGAGTCAATCATGCAATACTTTCCAACACCAATAATCTTATCAATTGGTATTAAACATAATAATAATATAAAAAACGCCACAAAAAAATCTAGATAAAAATGTAACAAATCCTTCATTAAATTATTTCTTCAATATTAGATTAAATAATTCAAGAAAATTATGCCTGCACTGTTTTTAAATTAAATTCTTATTATAAAAGTACCACAGCCAGCATCATATCCTTCTTTGTTTATCTAAATAATATTCAGTAAAAGCATTGCGTAAACTTATTGGAATTGTAATGTTGAACTAATTGAGCAACTATTGAATCAAGGACATCAGCACAGATAATAGAATATGTAGATATGTTTGTTCATAAGTTCTAAAAAACTTTTAATTCATTTCAAAAACCTATTTATAATATTCATAAAATCAAATAAATTGACAAAATTTTAAGATTGTAAAAGAATCTATTGTTATGCTTATCTTTGACTTAATGTGTTCATTTGGTTGGCAACTTTGGACTTCGATTGGGATTGATTTTTTAACTATTAAATATGGTGGTTTTGAATCTCTACTACTCTACTAGGAGAATTAAATATAATTTCTTTTGCACAAGTCATTAATTTTTTACAAATTTAATAATATAGTAAGTTTTCCAATCACTAGTTTGAATTAATGATTAGCATTGCAGTTACATTAAATTTATAAACATATCTAGGTCATGGAAAAAATTCGATAGTATAATGTATATACATATATATACATTATTTATAAAGCACTCATGCCTCAACAGATGCAATAGCATAGTTATGTATGTAATGTGCCACTCATTTTAGAACAACATTATTCGTTGGCCTATTCTAAGAATATTTTGTCTTATGATGATTTCTGAAAAACCCCTTTGTTTCAAAGATACAGTATGAGTTGATATACTACAAAAATTAATGAGTTTATCAAGTACAAAAAATTGTTAACGGTAACTTGGAACAACTATTTTATCTACTAATGTACAAGTGGATTTCAATTCAATAAGTCTCTTCATTAATCATCACATGTGTTGTTTAGATTGAGTGACGTTTGAACGGTTTCCTGGCCGTAATATCCAAAACATCTTCGAAAATATTCATCAACGTTTTCGTGAAACAGGCACATTGAAACAAATTGGAGAGCCAGGAAGATCAATAACAGTAAGAACAGTACAACTGGAACAGAACGTGCTAGACATGATAGAGAAAGATACTAGTAGTTCTATGCAAAAAATTGCCAATGCTTTTAGGCATTGGACAATTTGGAAAATTCTTAAAGACAATTTGTTGTATCCATACCACATTCAGCGTGTTCAATGGCTTTTGCAAACATTAGTTCTAATCCCTCAATTCCCTGACATATTCTTTTCACCAATAAACCATTTTCAACATCAGTTCTCCTTGAATGTTTGTTTTGGTTGGAATTGTGTGCAACTGTCTAATTTGACCAGTATTTCTACCAGGAAGACTTACCAGTGAGGTGTATCACAACTTTTTGGAACACATGCTACCTCAGTTTCTGGATGATGTACCATTGGCAACAAGAATTGCAATGTGGTTTACGCACAATGGTGCACCACCACATTTCAGTTTTGGTTGCTCGTGATTATTTAACAACATACAGAGATCGCTGGATTGGTCGCAGTGGGCCACACGCATAACCTGCTCAATCCCCAGACTTAAACCCGCTGGATTATTTCTTATGGGGCTACCTGAAGTCATTAGTTTACGCTACTCCAGTGGTGAATTTGGACAACTTGCAAAATCGGAAAATTACTGAGTGTAACTCAATTAGAAACAACCCTGGTGTGTTTGAAAGAGTTCGGCACTCAATGACGAGAAGATTGAATGCATTTAATATTGTGTAATCTACCTCCTAGTTTTGTTTGGCAATACTCAAAAGACCTCTACTTCTAACATTGATAATACGCACCCTAGATACAAGTATAGAAGAATTTTATTATTAATGACCAAATAACAACCTTGAACAAGAATTGAAATAGGCTATCATAAACAATATCACAAAAACTGTTTCATAAAATTACACTTTATAATTGAATACAATTTTTGATTAAGAAATGTTTTTCTTATGCAATTAGTACAACTCAACACTTCATTATCAATCCAAAAAAATAAGCATTAAATGTCTGATGAATTCTCAAATATCTCTATTAATTTGTCTTCCGCAGCAATAGATTTACTTAGATCAAATAACAGATTTACTTTACGTCATGCATGTATGTCCGACCCAAAATTTTTCTTCCGCCAAAAGCCAATAATGTGTATACTCAGACCTCCTAGAAAGCAAACACAACTACATACATGTATAACCCGTACAACAGCCCGCATTAGATATGAAATAAGTAAATAATATTAGAGTGTGACAATTCTTATCAAATGCCTTACTGCAATCCCAACAACATCTAGATTGTACATCCAACAGGATATAATAACGCTGAACATGTTCACGCAACTGCATTTCTAAAACTTTCTCAAATACCCCTGACATGATATCAAGAAGACTAATAAGAATCAGGTAATTAATTATGAACGGATACTAGTTAGCTTGATTGATTGATTATATAGATGATAATTTCAATTAGCTTATCTGAGCAAATGTTTATTATTTTTGAGTTGATGTTATCAGCTCCTGTAGCATACAATTTTGCCTTTATATGCTTGCTATCTATGTACCAGTAGTTGTTACAAACTTTAATTTTGTTAAAAACTTTTGTTGAATTTTCCAGAATATCATTATTTAGGGGATTTACTACAGAGTTTAAGAAATTATCAAATTTAAAACATTGATGTATATAAATTCTAAATAAACTTTTTGCTCCAAATAGATTTTGCCAAATTTTGCTTTTTTATAGAAATTGAAATGTTAATGCTGTATGTAAATAAATTAATTGCTTCATTTTTATAAAATCGAGAGCATAAAGTAGTTCCAAGTAAAGTAAATAAAAAATAGCAATTGAATATCACTTAATGTTCCAGTACCTCAAAGAAGCACACTGCGGCCTTTAATTTTTATTATATATATATATGAATGATATTATTCAGCGTCTTATACCACATATTTATAATGCTAATATTGTACATTATGCTGATAATTGAAGACGCTAGTGGATAAAGAGTTCATGTCGCATAAACTTCATTCGGAGATATTGCCGTTTAAAGTTCTTTTATCTGCAGTGTGTTTTGGGGTTAGATTTACTAAAACAAGTTTGGAGGAGTTAAATAATCATTTATTGTAGAATTATATCTAGATACATAAAATCGAAAACAAACTTATGCATTTAAAAAAACAATTATTTTATCTTATGCATTAAGAGAAATAGTTGTCTATACACCTTTTAGCAACTACTAACTTCTATTTTTCTTACAATAGATAAACGAAACATAGCCCAAAGAAATTCCAGTAACTTAAAACCTTTATCTATTGAACAATCTCATTTTTTAAGAAATTGTTACATAAACCCTTCATCCACTTGCGTCTTCAATTCTAACATTAACATTCACAGTAAGATATGGATGAAGTAATGCAGATTGGCAATATTATTAACAATACGATAACCTGGTTCAATGGTAACAACCTTATTGTTAGTGAGAGTAAGTCTACATGTGATGATATTAGTGACAAACAACTGTTCAGAAAATTCATCCTCAACCATCTGTGTTAACAATACCAGCTCTTCAAATTTTGACTAGCTGGATTGTGTTTTTACAACATCATGTTGGTTTATTAACACCATTTTAACTAACAAACAATTATTGTTATTTTAAAAAGCCAGAAGATGATGCATGTATGCATTGAAACCGGTCGCTGAATAAACATTTTTTATATTTTTTGGATGAAAGTTTATTATTCCCCATATTGACTCCAAATCATCGCAGGTTATCTTTCAGCAATTAGAATTGTTTTCAAAATGAAATATTTAGATTCATCTTTTGACAGAATATGGATTATATATTATAAATATTTAAATAATCTAGCTAATCAGTCCCAGTATATTTAATTAATATAAAATAAGTGACTCTTATAACACCAGGAAAGATGTCTATTATGTATATACAAAGCATAGATTAACATTAACCAAAAAAAAAAGTATTAAAAATTTTTTGTTTGATAAGTTTTTACATTTATATGTGAAATTGAACTGTATTGTATAAACAAGTTTTCCAATCAGATATTTTCATTATAACCTGTTTCAAACATGTGTAGTAAACCCTTTTTATGTATGTATGTAATATATGTATGTATATAATTTCTACTGAAATAAAGGTTTTCTAGGATAACCCAAGCAACCAACCCTCTTTTAGATTTATTTAAACTCTTGTCAACTTCCTTAAAATGTTCAATGTTTTCAAAAGCTTATAGTGTGGCACTTTCCCAGGCTTATTAGGTTCTTCTAGACCTAACTACGCTTTCTTAAACTCTTATTTCAATATTCCTATTAGCTCACAAGGTATTGCAAAAACATTAAATTTGGACAAAATTATTTATTTACTACCCTACCATCAAAATTAAAAGTCCAAATCATCGCATGTTAACTTTCTTATTGCCAAACTATTCTTAATTTCTAATATTAACTAATATTATATTATTAATATAATATTATAAGTTATCCTAAATTCTTCCGTAAACTCCCTAGTCTTTCAAGCCCTTTCAAAGACTTTTGAGGCTGATCCCTAGATATTTTTAGACTTAACCAAGCTTTCCTAAACCCAGAAAATATTGTTTTCCTTTTAAAAATGTTGCATATGCAGCAGACTAATTTCAAAGTAAAGAATGTGATCCTAAAATCATTTTAAAGTTTTTACCAAGTATTACAAAAATTAAAAAGTTTTTAATTTTTATCAATCTTTATTAATACCCTGCTGATAGAATAAATAATAATATAAAAAATACAAAAAACTGTTGTGAATCATAGATAAAGCTATTTTCTCATGATTAACTAAAAGTTTATCAAATGACAGAGGCATTATCAATTAAAATATTGTATAAAATATAATCTAGAATGAGATATTAAAATGTTTTATATTTCCCCACCAGATGGAACTTAACCTTTCAATAAGCTATGTTGTTTTTAATATTTTACATATCAATAAATTAATAATAATTTCTTATGATTGGATATAAATCTACCATTTTACTATCATATCTTATTAACTGCATTCCGTAGACTGCAGATAATTTATATACACCATGACCATACCTATACACAGTTTACTGCCAGTTTATGTCAGTTCTTTGCTGATTAAAAAGACTGGATTTTTACTTTATTGTCATCAGTGACTTGTCTCATAGAAATGGCATAATGTCAGGGAAATAAAATCAAATATTTAGATTTCACTGAAAAACGTAATTTCAATGACAAAAGTCACTGAGATCAGAATCGAGTAATTTTTGAATTTCATTGCAGACTGACAGTTAAACAGCCACTTAGCAAGAAGAAGAAGTTAGAAGAACTAGAAATTTCTGTAAAAGCAATAAGACAGAAAGATCCCTAGAACAAGTAACTGAAAAAAGAAAGTCAGCAACACCTCATTTGAAACAAAAAAAAGAACAAGCTAGAAATAAGCGGCAACGGTAATTGCACTGGGAACTGCAAAGAGATCAGAAAAGAACAAAAGATATGGCTGGTAGATATAAACAAAGCCAGGGAGATGTGAAGAAACAAACTAAACAAAATCAAAAAATCAAAGTTAGAAGAAAAGAAGATAAAAAAAAGAAAGAATTGGAAAAAAGAGATAAGAAACAACATTGTTATAAAGAGAAAAAAAAATCAAAATAAAAAAAGAATAAATTCTAAATCCTAAAAGAATCAGTAGATGACGAAGCAGAAATTATGGACTCTTTTAACATCGACTGGATTAAAATAATAAAGTTCAAGCAACACAAAAACAAGAAGAAATTAAAAAAACAAAAAAAAAGCTAATAAAGCTACAAGAAAGAATATTTATAAATGACACAAAAATAAAAAAGTGATACAGAAATACCCCTAACAAGAGAGAAAAGGGATATCAGACAAAAATTGGCCATCGATGAGAAAGTATGAAAGTGAAATAAAACAAACAAAAGAAAAACCATTAGAATAAGCAAATAATTAGAAAGCAATGAATTGGAAATTAAAAAATATAATGACAATAAGCCACAAGAAAAAAACAAAAAACTAAAAACAGAAAAAAATAAAGCCACCTGAACAAAATGAATATACAAGAGAAAGTACCAAAACAATAACAGAGAACAAAGAGATAAATAACCAAAGTAAAAAAATATATTGAAAGATGAAAGACAGCAAAACACAAAGCAACAAAAAAGAAGAAATAGAACAAAAATTTTATGAGAAAAGCGAGGCTTAAAAAAGGTAAAATTAGTAACAGATTTTATTATAATCAGAATAGTAGAAACGTGAGTAGACAAAAACCAATAGTTAAAAATGAAAAACAAAACACCTAAAGAACTTTGTTGCTACTGTCAACCAGCAACAAAAGAAACGAAAATGGGCAAAACAAAAAGAAAAATAATAATAAAAATACAAAAAGAGAAAGTGAATAGATAAAAAAAAAAAAATAGAAAAATAATAATTTTTGGATAGAAGAAAAAAAATACAAGATGATTGCAGTGTGCAGCAGAGTATTAAAAACAGTCAGAATGTTACTAGAAAATACTGTAATAAAGCCAAATGTAATAGTAGAAGGATGCTTCAATGCAAGAACTAGAATAGAAGAAGTTTAAAATAAAACAACAAACAAAAAATCAAAAGTGAGAATGAATGAGGCAGAAATCTGAGGATGAAAAAACAACTAGAGAGCATACAAGCAAAGTACTGAAGGTGGGTGTTAGGTCTAAATATGGAAACACCTGCATACATAGTACTAGAAGAAGCAAAGAAAGATATTAGAGTTTAGGCAAAAAATGAGCAATGAAATACAAAAAAAAACTAGAAAGAATGCAGAATTCTGCAAGAGTATATGAAAGAAAAGATGAATGAAAAATATAGAAATAGAAAAATAGGTGAACAGAGAAAGAAATTTTATAACAGGAATGGATATGCTAGTAAAAAAGTAGAAAGAAGGAGAATGCAACAAAGAGAGGTATAAATATAAATAATAACAAGACAGAAATATACAGATACAAGAACAAGTAAATAAATCTAGATACAATAGAAGTTACGACCATAAACCTACCTAAAAAATACAAGTTTAATAGAATGATGATTGCAAGATTTAGATGCAGAAATGAGAACAAAATTGAATGGATAAAGATAAGAAAATGTGTAGGATGTGTGCAGAAGCTAAAGACAACATAGCAAAAGCAAATGGAAAGAGGGTTGGAATAGATAAAGGCAATAACAAAAAGAAAAAGAAATCAAAACAGAAATTGAAATAATTAATTAAAAAAAAGAAGGGAAATTTACATTATAAAATTAGTTGAGTATTGAATGGAAGTTATAATATAAATGTTAAATTATAAGATTTTCAAGGCCAAAAGGCAATAAATAAACAATTATTATTGTATTATTCTACTATTGAAACAAATCCGTACATGGCATACACATAAGGTCTGACACAATTTGGACAGCTCAAATCATATTTGTAATACATAGGCAACCTTTTATGTTCAGTAATTTGTTGTATGTATAGTTTGAACAATTTGTATTGTGTTGAAACAGACCTATAATAATAAATTACTTCTATTACTGAAACATTGCTTAAATTTTACTTATTACTTCATTACTATTCAAATTTTATGTATGTAGATAATATTTTTGAATAAATAACGTATTTGTTTATAATATACCTACATTTATATGCATATTATTGAATAAAAAAGTATATATGTACTTCCAATGTTTTGTCAAGGCCATTTTAGTGAGAGCACCATTCACTTGTGAGTTTAACTGCAGTCCGCAAACACTCCATCTGAACTAAAAATTAAAACGGCTATGAACCACACTATTTCAAACTGTCGACTAGCTGTTTATGTGTGTGGTCATAGTGGACAGCAATTAATTTATCCAGTGCGCAGACTGCAGTGAATGAGAACTCTTAGAATGCTTATTATATTTTAAAATATAATATTTAAAGAAACAGAAATTTATAGTTTGTTAGAGATTTGATGAATAATAATGCTTAAGACAACCTGTATATATTATAAATATTAATCATAATTTTAGAAACTGAAACTTAGTAATTAAGAATCTGGTCAATTATCGAATAACAAAACTTGGGTTCTGCACAGAGGAATGAGTCTACAGAATGCGAATACAAAAGCCTTCATTATTGCAGCAATAATGAAGACTTTTGCAATTTATATTTAATACATTATACTGCAGCTCAAACAGTAACAACGTAACAACTTCCACTCTAAATTTATTAATTTACTGCTTAATAATTGCTCAAATGTATGACAAACTACATACGTATATTATGAAAATAATCAAAATGAGCTGAATTTATAGTTTTATAAATAACGTATAAAATTAAATTAAATATTAACACGTGTATTAGAAAATATTAAAATATACATTGATAAAAACATATGGAATATAGATGATTATTAAAACAAATGTATAAATGTTAATAGAAATTTCAATTACTTTTACAGTAATGCTATTTTCTTCAACAAATAATGAATCATCTGGTCGAATTTGATCTAATTATTAAATAAAACTAATAGGTATAAATAATAACCTTAATGATGTATCTTTTATTATTAAATTAGTGGTTGGGTTCTTTTGTAGTTAAAACATTGTAATGACTCACTTTATTGGTGGCGATAGCCCTAAGACGATGAAAAACAGCTTCTATATCACTTTTACTAGGTTTCGAATCCATTTTTGCATGAGTTTTGACGTTTCTGTGACACTATGACAGATTTTTCACGAAATAAAATTGAGGACACGTTGTCAAGTGTCATCGATTGGAAGATTCCTGTAATTTAAATCTGTTTTTGGTTTTTTGACGAAACAGGTGCACCAAACTTGCAACATGAAATACCGCTTTACAACAAATTTCTTTTTTCATTTATGCATAGGCGGATGATGCGGCCCCACATGTTTCTAAGGTCCACCAAAGAACTAGTGATAAAAATAGTATTACTGTAATATTTTTAATAATAAATAATTACTAATATTAATTTTTCAAATTTGATTTGGATTCAATAAATTTAATATTATTTAATTAATTATTGGGAGTCAACAGTCGATTACAATCAATTAATTTCGTTTTTTGTTTATGCATTTTCAAAATTTTGCGCAAAAACTTTTTTAGTTGCAGACTGCAGCTACATCTTTACGCGTGTGTGTAAACTTATTGCTTCTTTTTTAATTTACCAGCGTGTGCACCTCTGTTAATTATTATTTTGAATATTAATTTCTATATAGTGGTTTTAGAAAAAATCTTTAACACATGGCGTTCTATAACAGGTAGAAAAATGAAATGTTATATCCTATATTAAATTCTGAGGCCAATATAGATAGATAGAATTCGATTAGAAAGGTTTTTTTTGCTGCATTCAATATCTAGCAAGATTTTTTTTTTTTTAATCAGTTAGAGAGTAAATTATCTCATAGAACATGTATCAAATTCATAAATTTAATGACAGTTGATGTAAAACAGCAATTAATTTTGAACGTAGTTTATTTTTTTTCATTATAGTTTATTTAACACCACATTAATCAATTAACTTTTGTTTTACGATACGTTAATAAAAAGAGAGATTTTTTTGGATTTCTGGAAACTACTTACTCAAAAAATTTAAGGTGCGTTTCGATTTAGAGAGTGTAATTTGGGCAAACGTCCTGACGTAATGCGGTAAAAGTGCTTTCTCCTTTAAAAAAGAACTCGTTTGTCAATTTTTATTTTTTGTCATCCATCAACTGAAGTGCTCTCCGATTTAGAGAGTGTAGTTTGGGCAAACGTCCAGACGTAAAGGTGCTCCTAAACTATCAATATTATCATCAATAATATTAAACAATCTATTGATCAATATATTGCTGGACCACCTACATGTTGCAATATAATTGCGCAAACTTTTTGTTAGTTACTTACACTTCTGCAGGCAACATGTGAAAAAAAAAAAAATAACAACAAGTTGTGTGACTATTACTTTAGTTATATTTAAAAGAAAAAATGGCGCAGATAGATGAAAGAATCGTTTAAAAAAATAAATACTTTTAAGTTAGATTGTACAATAAAAATCAAACTTTTTTTGATTGACTCAATATATTGTGCAAGCAATCAGTCAATATTATTGTATAATATCAATAATTGTGCAATGTATTGACTATAATATAGGCCGCGTTCAGAACGACTCATCATGCGTACTGAACGCGCTCGCTGACTACCGATGAGCATTGTTTGCTGGCACCGCTTGTCATTTTACTCATCATACATTGGTTGCTGACCAAGTAACTTATCAATCAGTGATTGATTGATGAGTTGTTCTGAACGCAAACATTGAACGTCTAGGGGCCGCTTTACACGTACCTTTTGACATGTCAATTGACACAACTTAACCTTCAACTTCAAAATTGAATTTAAAATTTATTTTTCATTTTAGTATTGTAGTTAAAATAGAAAACCTAATTTTTATATGTTTACGTCGCCTACTTATCAAAATAGACTAAGGGCCGATTTATTCACCTATCTATAATGTGCTCTGTAGCATTACTGATAAGATTGCCATGAATAAATGTTTATTCATCTGTCAATAGTGACAACCTGTCATCAAATTAAATTTACAAGACAGATAAATTATATAGATCACTTTGGCCTGTCAGTAAAAAAATTACTAAAAAAACATAACCTTATGCCGTTTTGTTTCACATGAATGTAACCACAAACAAATAACAACAAGCAGTAGTACCACAATCGTTTTTTTTAGTAAGTCTATCTCTGTCTTTCTTACAGATATGTATATAGATATCTTTTTCTATTAAGTTGTACTAACCGTATAAAAACATTATAAGCGTTCAGTAATTACTTGTCATATAAAATGGGATGAATACAACCAAATTTTATATAAGTGACCTATAAGTTTATTGAACACGTACCTAATCAATAACTTACAGAACAGATGAATAAACCGGCCCTTAGACCACCAAAGTCCAAAAAAACTGGACTGAGATCATATTTGAAAATTCTCTATAAACAAAATAAAAAAATATTGCTTTATAATTCTAGCGCAATGCTTCTAATAATTGTTATTGCAAAGTACACCAAAAGCTTGTTAATATTATACAAGTAAAACTATCAGACAACAAGAATTATTTACAGAATAAAACCTAGATTAATGCTCAGTCCACACAAATTAGAAATATGTGTAGGATCTATATTAACAATGGTTAGAGAACCTACACACAATTTCGTGGTGTAATCAGAATGACTATCGGTTAATACCATTGTCGTTAACTCTTATTTAGTTTACAAAAATGGCACAAAAACCGTTTTATCGACAACGTTAAACGAAAAGTTTGGTGTCTTGTAACAATTTGCAAAACAAAAATTTCAAAAAAAAAATTTGTTTAAACGTACTATTATGCAATATTGTGCCAGTATTGTCTAAAATTTTTATCAAAAATAAAATTAAACAACGGCAATATACTGCTTAGGGGAAAAAGTGTTTTTAGACAAATCTAAATTGCGCAATAATCAATCACTATTACTGCTTTCCTTTCAAGAGCAACACGCTCCCGGGGCTTGACGAACAGAACCGTTCTGAACTATTCTGAAAGGAACATTATTTACTGGCATATATTATGATGCGTTGACTAACGACATAACCAACAAATAATTATTTACTCAACTTGATATTTTGTTAATTGTATAATTAAAAAACGTTTTATTACATTATTTTTATGATGCACAATATAGATTCTAAATTACAAAATATTTCTATATTTTAAAATTAAATTTATTACTGGCGACAAATGAAAATACTAGTAACTTTGTTAATAAGTTGGTAGTAAATATTAGATATATTTAGTTATTTGGTGTTGGCACTTGAAAAGGGCTTGATGCACCGTTGTCGATGGTGGTGCATGAGGGGAGAGGGGAAGGACACTCAGAACAAGTTTTGGCGTCGCGCTTTCTGTGAAAGGTACATGGGGCGTCACGCACAGAATTGTTCGGAACCGTCCAGAACAGTGAAAGGAAAGCATCTTATATTGATAATGCCACTAAGATGTATCCAACAGTAACAACACTCATTTAACTGAAGAAACCTACACAATTTTGTTGGTAACGACGGCAACCTATAAGTTGAACAAGAAACCTAACGACTTGTTATTTTTGTTTTCTTCAAAAAATACATCAGCCTAAACGTATCAGGTTGCAACGTAGTGCCAGTATTGGATAAGATTTTTATCAAAGATAGAATTAAACAAAGATAACCAAGAAACTGCTCACCAACAAATGTATCCATTGACAATGCTACCAAGATGTGTCCAACTGTAACTACTCTTTACATTACAAAACATTAGCTTAATGTAACAGAATGCAACATAATGCTAGTAACTGTTTTATTAAAGATGGAAGTGAACAACGGTTATTGAGCAACTGCCCACCGACGGATATGTCTACGGACAAATCTAAACTGCGCAATTATTAATAATTGTATTAACAATGCCTTCAAACTTTCAAAATCATTTACTAGACAGATATTATTTGTGAAGAAATAACCCAAAGCAATATTCAAGAAAATAAAGGACTAATGTAATCTTTAAAATTTCTATCTGCTCAATATAAGGTTTGTTATTGCACAATCTAGTGCAACGTGCCAATACGCTTGATCGCATATTACAATAACGAGTAAGATTTCTTAGCGTTGATATCAATTGCAATGACGTATATACTCACAAAAATTAGTAAACCTGAAACAAGACTACGTCAACATGTCAAAGTTACTGCAAACAACACAAACACAATTTTCTTCAATAAACAAATTAAAGAATGTCAGCAACTATGTATTTTATAGTTGAATTAAGTTTCCACCTACCAACTGTGCTTTTTATATACAGGGAGATTATAAATAAATAGGATTATGTAATCACTTTAAATATGGCGCCTTTTTAAAATTATCTACTATACTATTTGTTTTGACAGTTTAACTTTGATAGCTGTCAAGCAAGCAAGGTTATAAGAATGTATACAAACAAAGAAAATATTTTTATTATTGAATCCTACTTTAGGAATGGGCGGTTTAATAATGGGGAATGGCTCTATTCTATTCCGGATTGTGTTTTGTTGTGTTATTATTTTGTTTAAAAGTGATATTTATAAACATGTAAACAATGTAAACATGAAAATATTTTTATTGTTGAATCCTAGATAGGCAATTTTATTTACGCAAACAACAAACGTACATTAAATGGTTACATAATCCCTAACATTTATAATCACCCTGTAATTTCCTTCAAATAATAAATCAAAAAGAAACACACCTCTGCGCAATATTGTCTTTAGCTAACATAATGCAGGTACCTTTTTTTATAGAGGAGGGAAAATGCTTTATGCACTGCGGTGGCTTGGATGTGTAGCCACTAGTGTGGGACTCTGTTTGTGTACCCACTAAAAACCCTTCAACCTCTTTTCGCTTTCATCCTCATCCGGTTTGCCTCTCAGCATTCCTTCAGATAAAGTAGCGGTTTTTTGTCGCAATCATTAGATTTTTTTCCGTTCTCTCTTAGCTGGTCTTTTTTAATTAAGATTTTCTCTAAAACCTTTTTTGCCATTTTCCAATTTTCTACACTTACTAGCATTACCTCGACTATATTGTCTTTTGTTATTGTAGTACCTGTTAAATTTTTAGTTTTTTTCATCTCCGGCTTTCAGTTTAATACTGTCTGCATCTTTAAACTTTTTTATGTTAAACTCCGGAACACCTTTAACCTCTACTTTTGGCCACTAATTTATTTTTCTCTGTGGGAATAAGATGTTGTATATTTTTTTCAACTTTTCCAATTCCATCCTCTCGGGTTCGTCTCATAGTCGGTTTATGACAATCTTGTACTCAAGACCCCATACGTTCTCTTCGTCTTTTTTGCATACTTTCTGCCATTTTTTCTCCTTACTTTTTCTGATTTCTTTAATTTTTTTTTGCACTGCTTATAACTTGTGTTGGCACTTTCTCTGTCTGTTGTTGTTTTTGCTCTTGCATATTTTCTGCGATTTTGAATGCATTGCCTCCTGTTTTCCGCTATCTCGTCTGTCCACCAGTACACAGTTTTTTTTTAAATTTTTATTTTGCCATCTTTTTGGCATCAACTTTTCGCAGCAGTGTGTAACTATGTCTAGAAGTTTTTTGGCGTTTTCAACGTTTCTATTTTTTGTTTTTTCCTTCGGTGCACTGTCAAAGACCGTGTTGTCTGTTTTGTTAAAATTTCATCCTCCTGTAGTTGAGTTTCTGTTGGATTTACTGATTGCTTGTCCATGGATTCTACAGAACAGATACTTGTGATGGCTAAGTGAGTTTCCTCTTCTAGTACTTTCCAGTTTTTAATTCTGGTAGCCAACTTTGCTGTGCTGAGTGTAATGACTATTATAAACTTACTATCTTTCCTCTCGAACGCTGGCTTGTGTCCTTCATTGTTGACTACTAGTTTGTTAGCAGCTATCCAAAGTTGTAACGTTTGCCTTCTGCGGTCTTCTCTGTTTATTCGTGGATGTCCAGAATCAGGAAGGCTTTTGTTGCCTTTATTTTTTCTGTCCTTGTTTCTTTGCCCATTTTGTTTTCTATTGTCTCTTGGAATCTATTCCTTTCCTCCTTTTTGCCGGAAACTTAATTCTGACGTGCCCTTCTTTGATTTTATCTATTTTTTTATTTGTATGTCTATTTTGTCTAGGCTGATCTTTCCCTTTATAGCTTTGAGAGTGTTTGCATACGAACTCTCAACATCCTCGGAAGGTTTGATAATAATAGTGTCATTATTTCTTGTTTTTTTTATTCCTTCTCTGGAACTCCCACCTGCCATCCTCATCTTCTTAAAAAGTTTTTTTTATCTCTTTTTGTTGAAGCCATTTCTATGTCGTGGTTCTTAAATGTGCATTCTATTATTTTTCTAAATGGTTCTTTTTTTCCCTCCATATTAACTATGTCTATTATTTCGCTGTTTTTGCTTCTTTCCCGAATTGTTTTTAGTTTGTTATATGTCATTTCCCCAAACTCATCCCGGGTAATTTTCTCCCCACCACCGATAATATATTGGTTTCTCATTGTTTGTCCTACCATTTCGTTTCCTTCTATATATATATCTCCTGCTTGTTTTCTACTCTAATATTTTTCCTACTTTAATTTTGTTAAGAGTAGGTTTAAACTGCGGTAGCCTGTTTAGAAGCAACATATTTCTAGGTCCTTCTGTTTTAAGCGCATCAGTCACTATAATTGTATCAGTGTCTTTTTTTTTCTGCTACCGTGGCAATTTTCTTGCTTGTATACGTATTAGCTGGCCATTTTACACTCATGGTTTTCTTTAGACCGTCAAAGCTCTCCTCAAAACTCATAATCTGCTTTATTTTTTTTTTCGTTTTCTACCTTTTCTTTCTGTACTTTGCTTTTTTCGGTTTCTTGTTTTAGGTTACAAACCTCACTTTTGAGTTTGTAGTTCTCTTTTTCCAGTACGTCTACTCTGTCTCTCAGTTCTTTCTTGTCTTGACTTACAGAGTCCTCCGTTTGAGTTCCTATCTTTGTCATGTTATTTCCCGTTTGTTCTTTTGGTTCAGGGCTTTGTTGTATTGCATCTATCAGTTCCTCTATAAATGCTGCTGTATTTTCTTCTCAAGTTTTCTTTGCTATCGTCTCTAGAAAGTGTGTTGTTTCCTTTTTTGCTTTGTTATTTTCAGCTACTAGAGTGCCCAACCTTGCAATGTTCTTAAGCAGTTTTTCTGTCAGGTTTTTTGTCGTGTCAAGCTTTTTTGTGCAGTCTTAACTATCGGTTTAATTAGGTTTATTAGCGTCGTGTCAGGTGTCTGTGTTACAGTTTTTTTTGCTTTGTCCGTTTGCATGTTGTTATCTGTTTGGGGCTGGAGATCTTCACCGGAGATAACCTCTCCTACCGGCATTTTTTTTGTCTTTGTTTTTGATTTGATTTATTGTTGTTTAGTTTCCATTTTTACCGGCTTCTGGAGCAGCCTATAGGGTGTATACACTCTCAACGGCAGAACCCTATTGAGTTTTGCTCAGGAAAAAAGGTAAAAAAGAAAAAAGATAGAAAGATGTTTGGTTACCTAACCCTCGATACCTAATAGCATTGGTTAACAAAAAGTGATCAAGATCAAAGAGTTTAGCCAAGAGAGGCCGATAGTTCAAGGCTACCGTGCAATGGTGTTGGTCTGCGTGTGCAATCCTCTATCCGCCACCCGGCGACGCGTCTAAAATAGGTTTTACCTTCCCTTGCCCCTAAAATCTGGGAGTACCTAACCAAACTGTAGTAGCTATGATGTCCATCAAACACCAAAATAAACAGTAAGAGTTAAACGTTGCATATTTTGATAAACCTAAACAGTGTAGCGAGTAAAAAGTGACCAACAAGAACAGTAGCAACAGCCGCAGAAATCTACTACGTCAGAATGTTAACAACGTTATTAAAAATGTGTCTATTGGTATACTATCATTAGGTTATTCTTGGAAACTGAGTCACGTCTACATTATCTAATCAATTTTAGTCAAATGTGTTCTTAATGTAGTAGTAGTAGTAACAATCTAGTTTAATTATTAAGCCAAATTAGTTAGTTTAAGTTCTTGACATATATAACATAAAAATACTATTAAAAGACTACAACATATCAAGCACAAAATAGCACAAGCAATATTTTGATAAAGCTATCTATCTATGCCACATAAACAATGGCAGACATAATTTAGTTACAGGTACAAATGACACCACCTTTATCAACAGACGCAACTTTATCAGCTTTTAGAAATGTCGACAAGACAACCAGTTTGAAATCATAAGCAGCCTTGGTAATTTTTTTGTTTGTTTTTTTACATTTTAAACGAAACCAGTTCTACAATTTTTTAAGTTTATTTTTGGGCGATCACAAGTAACTGGGATTTTTAAACCAAAATGGTTAATAGTGATTACTGTAAACAATATTCAAAAAAGAATTAAAATATATGTAGTTAGGTTAGGTTATTGGAAGGGTATCCAAAAGATTAAAAACTAAAAACTACAAATAAAGGCATACAATTTAAAATGCTTTGTTTATTGTATTTACTGATTTTTTTTTTATTCTAGAAAATTAAGCTTGTTGTTGAATGACTTATGATAGCTTTGTTGTAAATTGAGCTGCATCCCACTTGGCGCGTAAGCTCGCTTTACGTACTTTGTGATCATTGTCGCCTTTTTTTAACTATAAGATTTATTGTACACTTACCCGCATACCCACCAGTTAGTAATGTGTTCCGCAACTAGCGGCAAAACTTAAAGAAAAAAAAACATAAAAACAAAGATAAACCTTTTCTCATGGCAAAACTCCGGCACTGTCACAGCACATGAGGAGCGTCGGTTAAAAGGTGTTAGTAGTAGTTGTTTAGTTGGCTTGGTACTTAATATAAATGTACCACATATCTCTTGTTTTGCAGAAAAAATAATAGGTTTTCAAATGGGAGATTTAGATGTTTCTTTAATTGTTACTCTGGATAAATTGTTAAACAAGATCAAAATTAAGGCTCTATAGATTTCATACAGTTTATCTGTAAATACCAAAAACTGTAAGAGAAGTGTTATAGATTCTTTCAAGTTTTGCATAGTAATGTAGATACTATAGGCAGCCAAATAAAAACTTAGTTTCAATAATCTGCTTATAAGTATGTAATCAAACTCTAGCCAAAGTTCAGAAATAAAACTCTGAAGCACTCTTGTTAGTTATTTTTTTTAAATTTATTATTTTATTGATAACACATCTAATTATAGGACATGCCATTGATGGCTTGCCAAACATATCAGTAGTTCAAGCAATGGTCATACATCTTCCCATGCCAAACAGTTTTGCTAGTTATTTTTTGTTGCTAAAACCTGTCGTTTTATACGCATTACGCTATTTTTTACTTATTTTTATTTTATATTGATAGGCATGATGTTTGTTGCTTATATACAGATTCTTATACTTTTATTTTAACTTTGATCCAATATAGCTGTTGTAAAAAAATGAGATGCAAAGTCTAAATCTGAAGAAACATTTGTTTTGTAAAAGAATAACAAAGTCTTGTTTTTAATAACGGACACATTTAAGTATGTTAATTTAAAACATATTTTTTGCAGTCTAAGAATGAAGTTTTGGGGCTTTTTTCTAGAGACGTAAAATTAAGCAATCAAACTGGAATAGTAGCTAATCATTACACTACATGAAGCATCAATGTTCTCTAATAAAACTTGAATAAAATAATATTAAGTTAAAAAAAATCGATTTTTGTTTTCATTAGAACAGACGGTTATTTTTTCAATCCGACTCCGACTGTTCAGTTTACAAGAAACAAGCCTATCAAAAGTTATAAGGTGATCTGTGGTTATTCCTAAATATTTAATAAAAACAATATAGATGTTTTAGCTTATTTAGAATTTAAATAAAAGTTTATAACTTTAGATTTCAAACGATTTATACGTAATTTTTATTTTTTTTAAATATTTTGAAAAGAGTTATGTTGAATGGTTATAGTAATATAAATAAATGATTATAAATCACTCTGTATTGCTGTAGTACTGAATGAATCACCATTCATGCCAACTTTCTAAACATGTAACTAACTAGTGACTAGTGTGTGTTTAGTGTTTACCTAGATTTACTACTGAATGTATTTTATGTCATTCACCTGGATTCGTCTTTGTTTTTAAATGTTTAATTAAAAACGATATTGAGTTATTTTAATAGATTAGTGTTAAGTTCAACTAGATAAGATGGGTAAGCAATCTATATACTTAATTCATTATCTAGGAGATAATCAAGATTAATTATGGCGTAGGTGTGGTTTAATGATAACATATTTTATAACAAACAACTAATATGAGTCATATGAGTATTTGTTTAATTATAAATTAGTTGTTTGAAAAATATGGCTGCAAATGGCAGGCAACTCCAGGAGACGCATTTCGTGTCGACTTCTCGGTATAGTTTAGCTCGGAGTGACATGATCTTTGAGAATGAAGATGAGGAATATGTTGAGGAAAAGAAAGGTCTCTATAAAATGTGTGCAAGTTTATGTTTTTGTTGGGGCTTAAAAATTAATCACAGCAGGCTATATAGTATAGATTCAACTGTTTCACAATTTAATAATATTGTTAAATAACATTATATAAGTAGAAACTGCTTTGATCTGAAATTTTCTTTTTATGTTTTGCATGTAATTTAGGTAAATAAAGACGAAATTATATTACAGAGTGATGGTATCATACGCTTTGACGTCTATTTGAATGTTGCTTTTTGTTCAACATTATTATATTATGTATGCATTTGTTTTATTATTATTATATTTACTAACATAACATATTAATAGTTACATACATTATACAAATTTCATTTTTATTACTCACCAATTAAGTATATTATTACTGTGAAGTATTTTTCAAATGAATGAATCATTGACTCAACCAGTTCATTGCTATAGTTAATTAAAAACCCAAAGGTTAAGACTTTCATAAAATGGGCGATAACACCTATAAAATCATAACTTCTTTTTAAAATTGGTCTTTTGCAATTAGAATTCAAATTTTCAATTGTTTATTAAATTGTTTGTGTTAATAGTTAGAGATTAAATCTAAAATTAATTTTGAATAGATTTATTTTGCTAATTGTTTATTGGCTCTGAACCAATTCACAGATATTGTGATGGCTATTTTATTTGCAATCTATGGAAACAACAATATAATCGTAGATTCAAATAAACCTGGGATCACCCAAGATCAATCTTGGATTGTTTATTAGTATGTCAGATAACATGTTCTAATTTATAATGAGTTTATAATATATTATGATCAATGACAGTTATGTTTTACAAGTACGAACAGGGTCTATGGAGTATATGTATATTAATATATACTCTACAAACTTTGTCATAAATCCAAATAAATAAATCTCGGATTCACAAATCCAGGATTAATCTAAGATTTAATCTTTGATTATTACTACGGGCATAAGAGAATTATCTCATTACGTCGCAAAATTAGTAAACTTTTATTGTGCTTTAAGTTGTTTTTCTAAAATAGCAATTGTCATAGTTCTGCTTGAAGATGTGAACATATAATAAAAAGTTCAATTCAAAATTTTTGTTTTTATTTAACGTTTTGGTACTGCTACATTTATTAAAAATATTTATTGTGAAAGTAGCAATTGATAGGTGGTCTTGATACAATTATGTAAAATATTTATTTTGTTTTACAATTAAATAAAAATTATTTTAGTATTTGCTGGTTTTTATTTTGAATACTAGAAAAATCTTTGCTAAAAAATTAGTTTATAATATGGCTGCGTTCATGTATATTGCTTTGAAAAGTGTTGCAAATTATTAATGTCCTTGGGAATTTTACATTTTATCATACATTTACAACTTCGAGCAGAACTATAACTTTTATTACTTTAGAAAAATAACTTATAACACAATAAAAACTGTACTAAATTTGCAGTGTAATGAAGTAATACTAGAGTTTAGACAAAAATTTCAACAAAAAGTTTACAGTTTAATTTTAAAATTTAGGACACAATTGAAAACTCATTTATTTCATTCTCTACATGTTGCAAAAAATTGATTTTAAAAATGAGTTAAATTGCACAAGTTGTGCTAGAAGTTTTATGACTCTCAAAATATCGCGCTCTTAATACAAAAATGTTTTAATGTTGCGCAATGTGGTTCTAAAAACCAGCCAAACATGAAAATAAACTTCAGTGTGCAACTTGTGGCACAGCCAAAAACACTACATGTGTTTATTTGATTTGATAGTTTTTTATTTTAAATATACTATTCATAGTATTTCAAAAAAGGTTCAGTTTTGCCATTGATTGTGAATTAGTTGTGGTACAATGCACAATATTTTTTTCTAACCTAACCTAATATTAATGAGGCAACAACTTATTTATAATGACAGGGACACAATTATTTGGTTCTTATTTATATAAAAATCGTAACTTTTTTGTATTTTATCCCAAGTTTTTTATTTTATAATACACAATTATGTAATTATAATAAACAATGGATATTTTATTCTATGAATTATCTCATCAACTGTATTATTAAAATTCTTTTATAATAATAATTCTTTATTGACAGCATAATAAACCATATACAACTGCATCACATAATTATATAAAAAAATATGACAAACAGTACAGCAATGTATACAAAAATAATGTTAATATTAAAAATAATTACACACAAAAAGATTTAAAAAAACTACAATTAGCAAAAACAGAAAATAACAGAACACTGTTTACAACTTATCCATTTGAGTTCTACAATTACTTTTAGAACAAAAAAGATTAAAATAAATTTCAAAAGACACTTTATTAGCATACATACTACACATTCTACTAAGTGGATGATTAAACCCATAATTAATAGAATGCGTAGGTTTTCTAATTAATGGCATTTGTCAAGTATGCCTACTATTTGAGGAATCGTAAAAAGGTAATATTTTTAGTAGAATTCGACAATCAATCTTCAAGAATAGATCTGATTTTCTGTGCCAAAGTTAAAATGAAGCAAAATTAAATTGCAGCGAAATAAAACTTCTGTCAAAGTTTTACGACAGATCTCTAATTTAAAAGACAGTCTAAAAAAAATTGTTTTGAATACGTTTGATATTATATGTATGTATTTCATAAAATGGACACCATACTGATGGAACATATGCTTGTGCACTAGATTACAATAAAGTATTTTGAGTGTGTGTTGGGGTATAAATCAGATGACATTCTAAAAACAAATCGTAATATTTTTGTGGTACGTGAATGTAAGTTTCTGGTTAGAAATTACATCTAAATCTTTTATCTGAGTTACTTGCTTAAGTGCTACATTATTAATGGTATAATCGTAGGTTATATGATTATGATTTCTGTCAAAACTTATCTGAAAACATTTTTGTGCATTAAATAATAATGAACTATTATTAACGCAGTCATTCTGTAAAAGATGACAATTCTCAAGAGATGATATGTTTTTATAAATTTTAAGATTCTCAGCAAATAAAAGAAATGAAGATGAATGAATACAACACACCTGATGGGACAGTAATGATTTGTGACAGAAAGTTATTAATTTTTACACACTGTGTATGTTATTTCCAAATAGCTTGTTAACCAACGTCATGGTAACCAAATTAATACGGTCAAGTGCTTTTGAAAATTAGTGTACATAAAGTCAGTTTGCAACTTTGATTTGAAGGCATTTATTAAGTTGTTTTCATAGCAGAGCAGATTTGTCAGTGGCAGTCCGCCCCTCACAAATCATGTTGCTCCTCTGCTAAAATATTTTTGGTTATTCATTGTATTTTATCAAATAATTTAGGTATGGCAGATTGACTTCCTCAGGTCCAGTTTTATGCAATGGCTTGATGTAGCTTTGTTTCAATACATTAGGGAACTTCACTGTTTAAAGACTCTTTTAAAACAAAACACAACGGCTTTAAAATTGAATAAATGCAATTCTTTAGTAGGTCACCTGTAAGGCTTACAATGGAGTACTTGTTAGTCGTATTTATGCACAGATAGAACATGTCTATGCAAATCATAAACTGAACCAAAAAAATCAGCAAACAAATCATTATTACATGTAATCATTATATTTTATTATGTAATCAAAGTAATCAATCAAAATGATTATTACCCAAACTACACAATTTTTAATTTTATTGAAATTGTAGTTTGCTTAGGTATTGTCAAGATTATTTACATGTTGTAATCATGATTACACAAAATTGTTATTCTAAAAAATGAGACATAATTTTTTAATATGTAATTGCATGTCATCATTTGGAATCAAAGTGGTGTAAATAAATATAAATAAGACGATTAATAATACGAGTAATCATTACTCTAATTAAAGTAATCATCTAAACTTATTTTGCATGATATTCTAAACAAGTTACATATTAAACTCATTCATTAAGCTTTATTAAAATTTCATAATTGTTATGCAATATCAAAGTTTTTGGCTGCGCTTTGGGTTTAGTTGATCTTACAACGTTGCTGAGTATGGGAACAATAGTTGAATAGTTTGGAGCAAATTAACCACTTCACTTCACTATTAGGTATCACCTTTTTTTTTTTTTTTTTTTTTTTTTTTTTAAATGTGGGGGGAAAATGCCTTACGCACTTTGTGTGGGGCTCCCGGTTACCCGTATACCCACTAAAAACCCTAACCTCTAAGCCCTCCAAGCCTTGCGGGATTACCGTTGTGGTATTACTTCGCAAAGTCTGGACACCTTCTATTTATCCTACTATCCTTGACTTCCTGCTCTTGCTTTCTCCTCTTCTTCTTTTGTTGCCATTATTCTCCATATGCCATCATCTATGGCCCTCCAGTTGTATGCACTTTCAAGCATGAGTGTGGTCAGGTTGTTTACGGTTATCTCTTTACCGACTCTTAGCTGCATCTCTTCTCTGGTGCTTCTCCAGCGAGGGCACTTTACCATTGTGTGCTCCGGGGTATCTTTCTCTCCACAATAGGGGCATTCGTCCTGTTCTGCTAGGCACATTCTTTTTAGATATGACCCAAAACAACAATGACCTGTTAGGATCTGTGTGAGGTGGTAGTTCAGGTTACCATGTTTTCTGTTTACCCACGGTGTCACCAAGGGTATGAGGGTCTGTGTCCATCTGGCGACGTCACCCTTGCACTGCCATTCTGCTTCCCATTTTTTCATTGTTTCCACTCTCTTGTCTTTGCTGTGCCCCTTTGGTTGATTCCCTTTACCTTCGGCCCGCTCTTTGGCGAGAAGGTGTATGGGGATTGTGCCCGTTATTGCTTGTATGGCCTTGGACGAAACTGTTCTGTAGGCACTGGCTATTCAAATTGCCATTTTTCTTCTGGCCCGCTCTAGTATTATTCTGTATTTTTTTTTCTCGCAGCTTTCTATCCAGATGGGTACGGCGTACAACAGTATTGAGTCCACCGTTGCACCCATAACTTTACGTTTCTCCGCCCTTGGATCCCCTACATTCGGCATGATACGTGCCAGGGCCATTACAAGTTTCTCTGCTTTTTGCTTTACCTCTGTTATATGAGGGCTCATATTCCAGTTTTTACCTATCCTCATCCCTAGGTATTTGATGCTGCCTTGGGATGTGATTGTTGTATCCCCTAGATTGATTTTAACTGTGATGTCCTTCCTTCTACCCACCAGGACAACAGCTTCCGTTTTATGGGTTGCCAGTTCTAGACCCATTTTTTTGATCCACCTTTTTATCTTGTAGGACGCCCACTCTGCCTCCTCTTCTATTTCCCTTATATTGTTACCCCTGACAACCATAGCTAGATCATCAGCATATGCTATTGTGGTAATCCCCTGTGTCATCTGCTCTCTCAGCAGACCATCATAATATATATTCCACAAGGTGGGACCCAGGACAGACCCCTGAGGCACCCCGCAAGTCATTTCCAAAGTTGCTCCGGAGCTGCATTCTATGATTCTATCCTGTAGATAGTGACATAGGATTTTTCTGAGGTATGTTGAAATTCCCCTTCTCTCTAATTCTTCTATTAGTCCCCTCCAGGGCACCGAGTTGAAAGCATTCTTTATATCAAAGGTGATCAACACCGCCAGTTTGTGTGTAGGATGTTCAGCTACCTGCCCCACTGCTTCCCTAGCATGTCTAAGTGCATCCAGTGTGGAGTGGCCACCTCTGAACCCGTGTTGGTTTTTACTCAGGCCACCATTCCTGTCTAGTTCCTCTGTAAGTCTCGTGTTGAGGACGTGCTCATACAGCTTTCCCAGTGGGTTCAGTAGACATATAGGTCGGTATGCCTTGTCTTCGTTTTTTTGGTAGGTTTCTCGATTAGTACTAATTTTGCCCTTTTCCAGTCCTTGGGGAAGATGCCTTGCTTTATGAGTTTGTCAAGGACCTTCGCGCAGAGTTGAGGTCTTTTTGTTGCTATCGCTCTGATCACCTCCGGCGGTATCATGTCTGTCCCGTGTGCTTTTTTTCTTTTAATTTTACCACCTGCCTTAAGTATTTCTTCTTCTGTACATTCCGGTATCATATCCATATCTGTTCTTATCTCTAACCACGTTGTTCTGCCTAGGTTCGGAAAGAGTTTCTTGGCTTCAGCCGTTATCTCCTCCCCTGACAGTGTTATTGGGGATCTTTGTCCTATTTTATTTGTGACAATTTTATATCCTTTGCCCCATATATCCCCATTTAGTTCCTCGCACAGTTTCTTCCAGGCCATCTTCTTGGATTCCATTATTGCCTTCTTCAGGTCTTTTCTCTCACCTGCGTATGCCTCTTGTGCTTGTTGCAGAAGGTATATGTCTCTTGGGTTTTTTCCGTTTAATCTTGTCACAATCCTTTTAGTTTTTATACATCTCCTTCTCATGTTTGCAATATCATCACTCCACCAATACATTGGTTTGTAGTTTACCCTGCCCCCTTTTTTCTTTAAAGTCTTTTTGCAGGTTTTTATTATAGATTCTTTTAGCTTCTCAGCAGTGTGTTCCATTCCCATTGTGTTTAGGTCCAGGTTTGAGAGGAATTTTGCCTCTTGCTCATTGCGGAAAGACCATCCGGTGATTTCTCTTGTCTTCTCCCAAGTCTTTACCTTCCCCTGCCTGACTTCGAAGTGTATGTTCATGTGGTCACTCAGATTCTCTTCCTCGCCCACATGCCAGTTGCTAATTTTTGTTACCATCTTAGAGGTGCACAGGGTCACATCTATGAAGGATTTTGCTCCGTTTTTTTGGAACGTAGGTACTCCCCCTCTATTCAGGTTGCAGAGTTCGTTTTCGTTTGCCCATTCCGCCAACATGTCACCTTTCCGGTCGTCTTTGGGAGACCCCCATATGCCTGACTTGGCGTTGAAGTCCCCGCCAATGATCTTATCTTTCTTGTGTTTTTTTTGGTCCTTACTTAGTTCTGTTAGCCACTTTTCGAAATGCTCAATGCTTTCATTTGGGGAGAAGTAGCAGGCATACATCACTGTCCCGGTCCTCCACCCAGGTGTAGCCTACCCCACTTCCTGATTTTAATGCCGGAGATTTAGTATTGTCCGGGATGTATATTGCCGCGTCTTCATTTTTATCCATAATCCATCTTTTCCTAGTTGCTGCTATTTTCTTATTTGGTTCCGAGACTAGGGCATAATCTGCTCCTGCTTTTTGACAGTTCCATTCTAGTAGATCCATAGCCGCTCTACATCTGTTTAGGTTAACCTGTATAACCTTCAACAGTTCCTGCAGGACTCGCCATACGTACTTTTACAGTCCATTGCCTTGTGACCTATTCTATGGCATTTGTAGCATTTTGGCGGAGCAAATACCTCCATCACCCTCCATCTATTCCAGCCTGAGCCTATTTTCCTTTTCCTTATAAGGTGCTCTGCTGCCTTTTCCTGCATGTTCACGAAGGCATATCTTACTCCATTCTGGTTGACCTTTTCTGATAGTTTCACCGAATCTACCTTGGCGCTCAGGTTGTCACTCAGGAGTTCCATGTTGATTTCATCCTTCACCTCATCTTCATTGAAGTCTCCGTCCACGTCTAGAAGCCGTATTGTCTTTTTTCTTTCATTTAGTTCAATGTTGGCTACCTTGTTGATTTTCTCATCGAGTGTTTTCCTGAACTCCTTCCTTACTTCTTCCTTATTATTTTTAACCACAAGTTTAATGTTGCCATCTTTCGTTTTATTTATCCCTGCGATGATGATCTCGCCCGTGTTCACTTCATTCTTCATACATTTCATTACTTCTGCATAGCTGCAGCCCTCTTTTGGTTTGATTAGAATCAATCTGTCTTATCCCAGCGCTTCTTTGGCATCTCGTTTTTTCTTCCTTGCGTTGGTTTTCTTTTGCCATGGATAGTCATTTTAAGCTCCTCATTTTTAAGACAGTATTCCATCACTTTCCTGGCCATATCTGGTTCTGCATCCGTGATACAGGCTAGTCTCGATTTTCCCTTTTCCATTGTCATTGCCTTTACTTCCTGCATTGCGTTGATTATTCCTCTACTTCCTTCTAGTGTTCCCGTCCCCTTCATGGTTTTCACTACATACGTGAGTCTTTCATTTTCCTCTTCTGCTTTGCATTTTGGGCAATTATGGAGCTTTTTGTAACCCCACACCACCATTTAGTTTCTTGTTGATCCTCCGTCATTGCTGCTATCAATTCCGGGTGTCTCTCCGCTATTATTTTTTCAGGGTATCCCTTTGTGCTCTCGCTACTACTTAATATTACTACTAAGTCTTTCTTACTGTCAGCTTTAAAGGTATCACTCGTCTGCTCGCAATTCGTGAATAGGTCTTCTGTCCAGTCTACTTCCATCAGCTCATGTAGTGCTTCGACCCCTTTTTTGCGTGAAAGGCATTCGTTGATCCTGTCTCGTTGATTCCTTTCCTCCGCTGTCTCATTGTTTCTGTTTGCTCCGCCTTATCCACTAGGCTTATACATTTCGGGAGCTGTCCTATAACGAACCCCTGACCCTCCTGTTTTTCTAACATTTTTTCTAGGAAGTTAATCCCTCCATCCTCTCTCAGCCTTGATGAGTAGCCATACAACCTGTTGGCTGCATCTCTAGCTTCCGGTTTCATTCTATTGCTTACCAGCGCAATGTTTCTCAGATTTGAGCTCTCTGCTATTATTCTCTTTAGAAGATCCTTCAGCTTTCTATAGTCCATTTTAAAGTCCTCTAGATCTGCTTCCCTCTTCTGGGGAGAGTCAGCCATCCTCATTCTTTTATTGCTTTGGAGCAGGGTTTCCTCCGCTTTTATTCCTGTTTCCTTGGATGGAGTAGCGGGAAGTTCACTTAGGTTTCCCAAGACTATGTGATCAGGTTTCCCATCCTTGTTCTCTGTTTGAGCAGCCGGTGTTTCTTTCTTTGCATCCGGGATCCTCCTGATAGGTGACCTGCTCAGGCTACCCCGTTTGCCCTGTTCCTTCAAAAGCTCCAGTTCAAATCTTCTCGTTTCCTCTTCTTTCTCCCTTGCCGGGTCGTCATCACCCTTGTTGTAGTGATTTGCCGATTGAGGTGCGCCCTCTTGATCGCGCTTTTCATCTTCCTCAACCGAGTTTTTTATTGTTTTGGCGTAGTCATTGGCTGACGATCGTAAGTGGTCTACTACCTCGCCACTATCGACCGGTTCTGGGGATCCGACCCCTGTCCCGTAAACGTTTGTTTTTTGCGTTGTATCTTCCATATTACCAAAAAATCTTGTCCTTGTCCATTCTTTTACACCTATCTGGACTGAAAGGTGGTCGTCGTTGGGGGTCCAAATTGGGAGGGGTTTTTGGAGATAGGGGATGTCGGGTTAGGGACTATTTTTTTAATAGGTTATCCTCCTATGTAGGGTACGAGAGATTGCTTTTTTGGTTCCCTAGCCCTCGATATCTAATAGCGTCGGGAACCGAAAGGTGGTCTAGAGTAGACCGAAGGGTTTGACCAAGGGAGGTCGACAGATCATAGCGGAAAATGAAGAGAAAGTGTTTGCCAGAGCCCCTTTAGTTTCCATGCAGCGGGCACCGCTCGCAGGCGAGGTTGACTTGAGATGGGCTTATCATCTTGCCATCTCCTTACCCGCAGGTATCACCTTAGTAATTGTAGGGTTAGGCTCAATAACATGCTTTAGTATTGCTGATCACAGCTAAGGAATACTATATATGTTCACATAAGTCGCGTCTGCACAATGTTTATACATATCAATTTTATTGACATTTGAATGACACATAAGATATTTACTTGACATTTAATATAATCTAATTTAAACAAAAAATTAAGTAAAATACAGAATTATCATATTAATGGCGTTGCGGCACATAGGATAGTTATCATTGTACTCACAGTGGTGGTAACAACTTAAAAAGTAATCCCAATATGTATTTCATTATCTTATTGAATGATCTTTTCTTCAATACAAGAAATTTTATCTAGAAGCAGTTTATTGAACTTTGCCTAACAATATTTTGTAAAATGAAATATTTTCTTTATACAGTCTTGACCCTTGACAGTTATCCAGCTGAAAAAGTGTACTACAGTGACACTTCTTGTGTCAAATAGCATATAGATTCTGCTGATGTTTGCTTTATCCAAAAAAGGATATTTATCATAATAAAAATGATAATTATTAAAGATTTTACAAATAAGATAAGAAAATGCAGAGCTAAAAGATAAATTGGTAGAAATGGAACAATTATGGACAGTTTCTAATTTGAATTCAACTAAGAGAGGAAGATAATAGAAAAGAAACAATTTTATTATTGGGGATTAGTATTTGGCTGCACTTTGTTAATAACAGAAACTTGGATTATTATGCAGTGTGTGTTACTCATGAACTTAACAACAAAACTTTAAAGTACATTATTGCCCATTTGCAGAGCATTATTAAAGCTATATAGTTTAATTGCTCAAACAAGGCTTAATAGAGACTTAATTTTTAAATTGTGTCAGTTTGATACAGTGTTGGTCATTCTTGTTCTATTATGTAATAATTTATATTTTTCAGTAACTAGAGCATGTTGCCTATATCTCAATTATTGGTTTGCTAGTGTTTTTATGAGTTGTCTAGTTTTTTGATATTTGTGAGCTACAAATGCATGCTTTAAACTGTGTAGTGTACTGTATGAAAGTGTCGGAAAGTATAATATCAGTAAAGTAAAACTGCTCTAATAAATCGGGATTTGATTGACATTTCTAATCTGATTTTTGATGACAAATGATGAAATTAACCTAAAAGCAATCTTTGGTTATTTTTTAAAACCAGATTTTAACAACCTAAGTTAAAATAAATCTTTTAAAAATTTTGCAATGTTGTCAGATGTCTTTTATCTTTAACTCAGGGGCGGAGCTATCTATAAGGAAGGATCTGCTCACTAGCACGGGAGGTTCCTCCAACGTTTATTTTAAAACCTGCAAAAATGCAAAGTGAGAGGGTCTTAAATAAAGAAGAAAGATTTGCCAGAATGAGTCTCACAAACAGTGGCGTACATATCTGTAAGTTAGGGTCTGCAATGCGGAAGGGCCTAGAAGCATACCAAATTTTACTATTTTTTGACATTCCTTGAATAAAGTTTGGCATTTTTGATAGTTTATGGCCAGATTTTGGTTCTTTTTGACAATCCTTTCAAATTTTATAGCTGGATTTTTCTATTTTTGAGATTTCTTGGAGATTTTTACACTTTTTAAGAGTTTATGGTACTTCTAACAATTGTTTAAAATTTTACGATTAGATTTTGCACTTTTCAACAGTTTATGCCGAATTTTGGTTCTTTCTAAAAATATTTTTGATATTTCAAGACTAGATTTTGCTGTTTTTAGAATATTATAAAAGAAAATTACACTTTAAAAAAATTTATGGGGATTTTGGTGCTTTCTGACAATTGTTTAAAATTTCAAGGCTGGATTTTGCAGTTTTGAAATTTTATGAGCAGAATTTTGGAGTTTTTAATAGTTTTTTGTCAGTTTTTGTTCTTTTTAAGTTTTTTTTTATATTTCATGACCGGGTTTTACTATTTTTGACTATAAATAAAGTTTTGTATGTTTAACAGTTTATGACTAAATTTTGATGCTTTCTTACAATTTTTTTATACTTTATAGTCGAATTTTGCTATTAACATTTTATAAGTAGAATTTTGCACTTTTTAACAAATTATGACCGGATTTTGGTGCTTCCTGATAACAAGATATTTTTTATTAATAAAATTTTGCATGTTTCAATTATTTTTGGCCAGATTTTGGTTTTTTGTGACATTATTTAATGATCCGATTTTGTCATTTTTAACATTTTATAAACATAACTTTAAACTTTGCAACAGTTTATAACTGGATTTTGGTGTTTTCTAACAATATTTTAAGGTTTTATAGCCGCATTTTGTTAATTTTGTCATTTTATGAGTAGAATTTTACATTTTTTAACTGTGGCCAGATTTTGATACATTTTTACAATATTTTGATATTTTGGTATTTCATGGCTGGATTTTGTTATATTTGACATTTTATGAATAGAATTTTACAGTTTTATGAGATTTCATGAAAAGCTTTACACTTTTTAACAGTTTTTAGGACTGGGTTTTCTAAACTATTCAATAGTTTGACTGGACTATTCTGTACAGTTTTCCAAAACCAATGGGTGAACCTTTCTCAATATTTTGCGGTGAATTTTAGCAGGTCTTGGGCAGAACTATCTGGAAATTCCTGTTGTCATTTCCAACTACTTATTTGTGTAAAGTAGCATTTTCCTGTTTTGCTATCATGATAAATAAGTACAGGAATATAGTGGAGTCTCAGTACACTTTCTATAAACTAAACACTTCAAATAAGTCTTCATCGCTCAAAAATACAACAACAGGGTAGTCACTAATTAATGGTGCTGTGATGCTGATGATACAATTTTAAAACTTTTATTTTTTTTTTTTTTCAAAATACTTGGCAGCGTAAGATGCTTTCTAAATCACAGAGACATGATATTTCATTTTGTCTATCCTACATGGTTATTTATAGGGTGTTAATAAAAAAGAAATTTGAAGCTTTGACAGGTGATAGTAGACATCAAAACAAACCCTAATAAATCCTGTTGTAATAATACTTTTTGAAATTTTGAGTTTTTAGGTGGACTTTCACCTTCTTGTAAACTCTCTAATTTTAAAGAAAAAGTCATTTTTTATACCTTTTGGTAAATAGGATAGATAGATCTTGACAACACTTATATTATTTTATAAAAAACTACTTTTCCCTAAATTTTGTTGCAACATTAATTTAAGTTTAGGGAAGCTAAATCTAGCTTCAACTTCAAACTATTTCTCCTTAATGTAGATAGTCTAGAAAGAGCAATAATCCACGGGGCACACAGCACACAAGGTTGAATATGTCTTATGATATGATGAAATTGGCAGAACAAGGCTTAGACTGTTTTACAAACCAATTTAATCATTGGAACGTTGAACTAATTTATGGTTTAGAGTTTAAATTCTGTTCATCAGCATCTTGAACATAGAAAACTCTATATCGAAACAAAGTAAACAATACAGATCCAGATTGCTTTAATCTAGTAGATTCTGATTATTATATTGAACATTCATTTGCTGACCAACCGGCTGTTTGTGCCTACATCCACAAACAACAAGCATATTTTAAATCCTGATAAGACTATTTTTGTAATAGGCATATATTGTTCTCCAAATAAAGCAACTACCAAACTGTCTTTTTCTGAAAGTTTAGACAAGCTTCTTCAAGGTAATAATAGAATAGCTGAAATAATTTTGTTAGTAAATTTTATTGTACTGAATGGCTAAGTCACTCATCTTCTACAACACTATCAATCTATGATTTTTGCTGCTTCACACAATCTTACTCTACTTATTTAGCAACCCACATATTTTCCTCGTGATGGACTTCTTGGTGAACCAAGATTATTAGATATTATTTCAATTATTCCAGAGATTACAACAACTACTGTTGAAGCTGCTTTAGAAAATGTTGATCATTCACTTATTACTTCTGTTGTTAAAACTTCTCTTCCTATTACTACCAAACTTAAACTGCACCTCATCTATCATGATTCTAAGATAACATAGTAAAAATGAAACAATGTTTTAATAATAGGTTTGTTCCAACCGACACCAAACGCGGTTTGGGACCGTCAGGATTGTGCGCAGTTGAACTTTCGCGTTCCAACCGTACACAAACCATGACTCTGACTAGAAGTCGGGCGTTCCAACCTGACCCCAAATTATCACAAATTAGTGATAAAAGACGTAGTAAATTGTTTTATTATTTCATATTTGAATTTAGTCAAAAACTTGGTTGTGGTGCGTTCCAACCGACGAGCAATTTGTATTCAGTCGGAGACCAGTACAAAGTCGGCGCTTGCGCAAAAATAATCCATGTATTAGTCGCAACCAGTTTGCAAACTGCCGAGCGACCTAATGTTGATTTCGATAGTCATTGCTTATATTCAGAGGATACATATCTTGCTTAAGAAGCGAACAGCATTTAAGAAATATGCCAGTAGTTGTTCCCATCAGACTTATCAAGATTATAAAAAGCTCGTAAACATTGTGACAATCTAATACAATCTGAAAAAGATAGGATTAATAAAAACAAAGCTAATCAAAAACAAAAACTTCTATCCAACATTCTATCATTTTAGGCAAAGGATTGTTAAGATATTTTTTTAAATTAAATATTAGAAAGGCATCAGGTTTAGATAAAATTTCACCTATAATTCTTAAAACATTTGCAAATGAATTACCTCCTATTTTGACAAATATTTGCCTTATCATATTCTTCAAATTATAGACAAATTGCATTATTGTCCAACCTTTCAAAAAAATATTAAATTGCTACCATAATGGTAAAGTGTTTGTTATTAATAAGACATTTCAAAACTAAGTCTCTAGGCTCTAATTTCATATAAGATTATAAATTGAACAAACGTCATTACTGTTTTGTTAGTATGAATGTACTATGGAGAAATATTATAAGCTATTCAAAAATAAAATGCTTGTCTACTTCAGCACATTTTTATAATGTTCCTGTTTTTTTTTTTACATTTGCTTATGGGCTTTTTTTGTTATTAATCAATGTGTATGTGCATATATTTGGTAACTTTATATTTGTTTTAGGTGTGTGTGACGCATGTATGACTAGGATTCCCTATGCCACTTTAATAGCCACCATCATGTGTGTGCTTGGAGTGATTGTATTTTGCGGAACTATGTATCGAGGGTCCACATTAGCACTACTAATGTTTGAGCAAGTTTTCAAATTACGATTATTTTGGTAAGTTTTTTTATGCAAATATTTATTCAAAAAATGCTGATAGTTTTTAATATAATTTTTTATGTAATAGATAATAATTTTCTTATTTTTAATCCATTGAAGTAAACATTTTTAAAGTAATAAAAATACTATTTATATTTTATTAAAATAATATTATAATAGTATTTATAAGGTGTTATATTTAAAATATAAGTTGTATATTATAAAGTTCTTATTGTGGGAACAGTTGTTTGTAACACTTCGTTGAATTGATTAAGTCAGGTCATGTTTTAATAGCTGTATTCTCATGCATACATTACTACTGTTATAGCAGCTTATTATATATGTTCATTAAAAACTGAAAGTAATGTCATATTGTTATTAATTATTTTTAACATAATCTTACAAAAAAAATAAATTAAAACTGGTTTATAATTGATTGTGCTATAAAAATGTAGAAATAGATCTAAATTATTAGAAGCATAAGTTTTTAACAAAATTAAATTTTAAATTTAGTCAAATACATATAATTTTAAAATACATGAACTAATCAGTAGGTAATATATTATCTTGTAATGTTTACCATAAGACTCCCAACATTCTAGTAGTTGTTTTATTTTATGTTTCTGTTGGTTTTGAAGGTCTTCAAGAAGTTGTTGAAGAACATCATTGTTATTATAGGAGATTTCTCTGAATTTGTCAGATAGAGATCAGAAAAGATGAAAATCTGATGAACAAGGATCAGGATAATAGCAATCAATGTTATCACAATCTGAACAAGCATAATGATGCTGCAAAATCACTTGATGTCATCTAAGTGATGATTATATTTCTTGCAAGCAATTCATAGTAGATAATGCTTTCTTTTGTAGCAGCAGATAAACAACATGTTTTGTCACTAGTAACAATTTGGAACACAAACTGTTGATATTGTTGACGAGCAAGTAAAGAAGTACAATTGATAAAACTTTAATTTTTGTATTTTTGCTCATAACATATGGTACCTAGCACTCAATTTTTAAACTTTGATTATTGAATGCAATTGTACAATAAGGCCGCTTCTGTAACTTTTCTAGTTAAAGATATTGTTCAGTATTATTAATTTTATTTAAAACAATGATGGAATGTATAATAAAAATATTTAGAAGTTACAGATGCTGATACATGAGTGAATTAAAATTGTAATGAAATTATTAAATTACTAACAAATGTAGAAATTATTTTATATAAAATAATAAATTGCATAAACTCAGATATATGATATAATTGAACTTGTAATATAATTATTTAATAAATATGTTTATATTAATTTAATAATTAAATTACGAATTTTATTAGATTTGATTGAAAATATTCATTTTATTGCGTAATATTTTTGTACTGATTTGCAATAGGAGGATATATTAATATAAGCATGTTTCCCACTTGAAATATATAAAATATATTATAATAATTCTTATTTTGGACATTTATAGAAGTAAATTGTTAGGTTAAGGATATCTTTAAGGCTTAACAATCACAGTGAGCGTGATTGTTAACTTAAAGTCTGTTTATAACCACAAATCATTAATTTGACAATCAAAATATTTAGCGGACGTGTTACTGAATATGGATTCATTTCGATGTTGTTAACTTAACAATTGTCCTTGAAATAACAATTTCATACATATTTAACTTTTAAAGATTTGCTTACAGAATAGGCATGGATGGCTGTTGATCACAATTTTTGAGTTGATTACCATAATTTTCTTGTTCTATTTGTAAACCGAACAAATAGTTTTAGTCGCTTTTGATGACTTAACTTTAAACAACATGAAAATGTCATCATCTATATTCATGTTGTCAATTCATGACATGACAACTTAATGCACCTATATTTTCTTCTATAAGATTTCTGAGATGTGGATTTATTATTAACACTTTTGACTAATGTGCACATGTTATAATTTTTTTTTAAATTGTAGTAACAATTATAAACTGTAAAATGGGTATTAGGTATCCAAACTAACTATGAACCCAAAAATCATACGAACTTATGCACTTGACAAAGTAAAACACCAATTTTCATATAATCTTAATACATCTCTAGTTCTACTTTAGGCGCATATAAGTTTTTTGCTTAATAGTCTAAGATAGCATAGATGACGTGAATGGTTTTTTTTTGCTGTCAATTTGTAAGTAAGTACAGAAAAGGGAGTTGGAGAGGATGAGAGAACGGGTTATGCTATGTGGTGTCAGGGCGGTGTTTGAATTAAAGTTGAATTTTCAAGTGCAGTTTTTGTCGAGTTTTTTTGTTGTTAACACTGGAACTATGTTTTTATATGTCCCAACAAATTACATGGACAGCAAAGTCTTTTTTGACTTATATAATCTAATAATTTGGATATGAAGAATCTAGAAGAAGCTATACTACATTTTGTATATGTTTTCAATCACTCTTCATAATTTGTCTAATATACAGTGTAAAATAATAACTTTTAGCGTTTTGTATCTTGCAGAATACAATACAAAGGCATGAGTTTAACCACATTCAACATAATTTTTGTGTATACTAAGTTGCCTATTATACAGGCCACACTATTCGTGTCTAGCTGTAGTTACTTTTAATCTGATTTGATAATAATATTATGGATTTATTAACTTTGAACCATTTTAAACGCAAACATTATAAATGCCTACCTCGAAAGACAACAGCGTGACTAGGTATACAAGTATGCATTATAAATGTGTAGAGCGTATATCGCAGTTAATAAGCCTTTTTCTATAAATAAGAGACTTTCATGAAATAATATTTTTTTTAGTAACTATTTATTTGTCTTTTTAGGATTGAAGCAGTGCAAATGACATTTGTTGTAATAGGAGGATGTATGGGCGCACTAGGATTTATGATCTTAACAGTTGGTATTTTAACAACTGGAGCAACAAGATATAAAGTATACAGAGCGTGGGGTTCAAGAGTAGGAGGAAGAATCAGCTGTGCAGTGGTAATTATATTTATTAGATTTTTAATTTTTTTTTAAATAAAGAAAAATTAAATACATTGTTTGTCAATTGTCAATTAAGAAATTTCTTGTAATAATTTTGACTTGAAAGTGGGTGCCACTTCAAAGACTCATTCAGTATACTTTAAAAGAAATTATATAAGTGTAGTTGCTAAATTATGTTACACCACTGTAGGGAGACGAAGCACACGGTGCTACTTAACGACTATATTATGGTATCTTACTTAAAGCAGTTTTACTATACAAAAATTGTTGACTTAGTTTTATTAAAAAAAAAATTAACACAAGATTATAGATTAGAATATCTTTTATATTTTAAATTTTCAATAAATGGTTTAATAAAATGTTTTTTTCACATAATTTTTTTTATGTAGTTTTGCTTTAGAACGGGGCAGCAAATTATTCTATTTGATTAAGTGTAAATTTTGCTAATGAGAAAATGATTATATAATACATTGTATTATTTTTAATTATATATACCAATAAATATAGAGTAATAAATAATAAAAAATATGTTTTACAGTTTATGATCATCACATACATATTACAAATTGCATGGGTGTTGATGTTTGTCTTCTTGGTGATAGTTACATTTACATTCACAACCTTTTGGTGTATGTGCGCGAATCCAAGGGTAGCAAGTAAACAGGACTGCATAGATTTTACACAATTTTGTAAGGTTTTAAATACATTAGAACAGAATTCTGTATTTATTAAAAATGTTAATTACAGATTTCTTTTTTCCCAATGATCACAAACAAGAACATATGAAAGTTTGTGGAGACCAAGATGTAAAATTATTCTGCAAGGATTATGTGGAGAAGGCGGAGGTGATGTTTATTTTGGCTACTGTTGCTTGCATATTAATAATATTAAGTTTGGTAAGTTATATTTGAATTGCTATTATTATTAATATTATAATATATTTTTTATGGTGGATCTGAAAACATTGGTTTAATTTAAATCTGTTTACATGGGCATTTATAATTTTTTTTATCATTGGTAGATTATTGAGGGGAAATCTACATACAAGTTTAGGAATTTTAAAATTCATAATTTAACTTGTAATATTACATTATTTAAGATGATAAATTTATTCACTTTTCAGACATTTTAAAGAAGTTCAGAGTTACTTATTATTATATTTATATATAACAACAAATTTTGTAATTTTTAAGAATTTGCACAACTATATGACTGTGCTATGTTTTATAATAAAACAATTAATTCATTCATTTTTAAACAAGTAACGAGTTTTGAAAATTGATATTAAAATGAGTGATCAGTATAGATTTGTTGCTTATTTCTTTATTGATGTTGATAGCATTGACATTATGTAGCTGATAATTTTAAACACTAATTGACAAAAAAAACAAAAAAAATTGTCTACTTGCACAGTTGCATTATTTTGAAAACTGAAATAATAAAAAATCCTAATTTTAAAAAATAAGGGAATATGCATTCTAAGAATATTGTGTGGTTATTTGTGCTTTAAAGAAGTTATTTTTATTTGTATTTTAGTAATCATTCATTTTTTTATTTTAAGTTGAGTTTTGTTTAACTTTTTTTCAGGTGCATTATTTAATGTGTTTATCAGCAAATTATGCACACATTCGAGATCACGAAAAGATGCAGGAAATCCAAGATCTTCATTACCTCAATGACCCCGACCTGGGACAGAAAGATAGATTCTAGGATACGGCCCAGGAAATACACACACCACGAATGTCCACAAGGTGGAGAGAGAGCTTCCAATAAAATCATATCGGCACCAAATATGAAATAACATTTTAGAAACGTACTAGCTTTTTTAAATCAGTTTTATCGGATAATTGGAAGATGTTTGTAATATTTTTCAATTTGTGTATTTCCTGGGTACATTGATATTAGTAATAAGTTGAAATTATTTATTAGGTATAACAATTGGCAGGTTAGCAAATATTAAATAGCATTTTACACTGGACAGCTAGTAACACTACAATCATTTTTGGGATAATGTTGTCAATTTCAGAAATATATCAGGTTAATGTTGATGAGATAACAATTATTGTCTGGTAATCTGAGTTAACTTATTTTTGGACTATTATTCTGCTGATTTTTATATTGAGGCAAAATATTGACTTTAAAGTGGAATTTTCCTGCAAATTGCACTACTTACTATAGATGGTGTAATAAAAGGTCTCTTCCAACTGACCCTCATCCATTTAATTAAAATAATTTATTTAGAAAATCTTGTATAAACATTATTTGTTTGATTGGTTTGCAGGGTTTGAGAAAAAAGCAAATGGCAGGTGAAACAAACCTATAAGTTAAAAGTAAAATTGCAGAATTTTAAAAAGCAAATTCCATTATGTAACAATTGAATCGAATAATGATTTTCTTATAAAATTAAAAGTCAATATGATGTTACATAAAAATAAAGGTTTACAAATCACAAATAGAGTTTTTACACAAATGAATAGAAGACTGTAATTATTCTTGTAAAAACATATGTTCTAACAAAAGCAAAGTATGGTACACAAATTATACACTGAATCAATGTTATGCCATCTATGATTGTACACAATATGTATTTTTCCGTCCTTGGCACAACTTAATAATAGCTTTATTTTACAGTTGATAAGAACAAATGTTTATAATATTTATTTAGAGTAAGTCATCATTCCAATCATTCATTCCATTTTTTTTATCGTACTAAATAATCATATTTTTATATCCACATTTTTTGTATGTAATTATCCAAATTTAAGATTAGGTTATTTTTATAATAAAACATATCTAAAAAAGGCTCAAATATCAAACTGCCTTTATGTATTATATTTTATACTATAATATAACTTAGTTTATAGGATATTTATATTTTGTTGAATATAATTCCATTTTATATTGCATCAATCCACATATAATGTATGTATATATTTTAGACAATATTAAATATAAGTAAAAATGTATTTTATTATATAATGGTAATATGCAAGAACACTATATGCGGATGGTTGCAAAATTATTGAATGTTGTTAAATGTGCACAAATTGTTAGTATATTTAGGACTGTTTTGTACATCGAAATTATATAAGATATTTTCACATAATTGTTGTATATTTTTTGATGTTCTGTACTACCAGCCAAGAAATTGGCTTTTTCTTTTTAATTGTACAGTCAAGGATTGGATTTATCACCTGGATAAAGTAGGACAAACGTTTTAAAAAGATTATTTGAGTAGTAGAAGGACAATTAAAAAGTACTTTACTCAAAAAAGACATTAAAACATGTAACATTAAATGTAAGTACTTTCATAACCAGCGTTTGATCTGACGACAGACAGGTGAACATGTGATATGGCTTCTACTGCGTTCTAAAAATGAGTGACATTAATTTTGAGCAACGATGTGCTTTCAGGTTTTGCTTCAGGCTTAGGCTTGGGATTCCGTCGATTTTTTAGAAGAAATAAGGTGTCTTCCATTTGAGCGCTTCTAGCACCCGGAGCATTAGAGAATTTTTAAATTTTGCTGGGAAGATCGTCTCACGCTTGATAAACTAGAACTAGAAAATATTTAGCGTTTGTAGGACGTTTTCTACATCAAAAACAAATCAAAAATGTAAGACGCGTTTGACAAATAAATTCAAAAATTACTAAATTAGTGCCACCAAGTGCGAGTATTTTGTCAAATGGAACACAGCTATAGTGTAGTTTCGGATGCTCCTCCCCATACTTGAGAACAATGAACGCATACAGGATATTGTCTTTAAGAGCGGTTTTTTATGTGCAGTTTCCGGTTTTTAGGTTGCAGTAGTTACCAACCATGTAAACAATCACCAACATAAATCATAAACATAAATCTCCAAAATCTGACGTTTGATTATAATCAGCAATTATAACATATTTGTTGTGCTGTTTATGTGATTTGTGTAAGTCGAGTATTAAATATCTTTATTATAAAAAATAAGTAATAAAAACTCATAACAAACAAATTTGAATAACAATTACTGTTGTCAATTTTAAATTAAAAGCCAATTGCTCTTCGAAATGGCGACTTTGCGTCACAAATCGGCAATAGTAAGCTGCTATTTTATTGTTTATTTCCGTAAGCAACAAGTTCCTGAAGGCACCCCTATAACCCCTAAAAAATAAATAGAAGAAGATTTACATATGGATTCGTTGTTTAGTTTAATATTTGGTACTGATGATACTTTGGATTTTGAATATACCAGGTATATTAAAGTAAAAAACGTTTTACGAATTTTTGTGGAGTTTTGAAAGTCTGACTCAATATTATTCCCAAAAACCAATCTTTCAGGGTTGTTTCATATAAGAAATGTTTTCTGAAAATAATTATATAGAAAAAAGTTACAGCAGCTTTTACGTATACAAAACTGAGCATTTTTGACCAAAAAGTCAATTTTTAAGAAGTGGTATTTCACAATATAGATGTTTGATTGGAAAAAACTTTGCAAAACTTTAAAGAGCAATTCAAAACAAAAAAATTAAGTTAGATTGTCACGACATATAAACCCATATTTATAACAATATGAATAAATGATATTTTGTTTTTAATTCCAAGGCACTCTTATAATATGTCGTAATAATTGTTCTATCAATTTATTCTTGTTTTTTGTAAATTCTGAAAAACTAATTAAATGAAATATAGCAAATTATACATTTTTGAAATCAGAAGAAAATAAGTTTTTTGAATGAACTCATAGCCAACTAAAGTTGCCATTTAAAAAAAAGGCAAGTTTGGTTTATGTCTCAAAAATGCCATGACTTTTTTGTTAGTTTATTTGAATTCTACACAAAAATATTTACAGAATACATTTTTTTATTTTTGCTCTAGAGTAAATAGACAAAAAGTAATTTAAGTTTGAAAAAAACTACCGTTTTTAGTTTTTTTGGAATATTCAAAAAAGTTAAAGACTTATGACAAATTTAAAAATGGCATTACGTTTTTCTGGAAATTCTGCCCAACTTTGCTAATTTAACAAACTCAGTAACATTTAAAATAACGAAGTTACCCATAGAACACACTTAGATTATTGACACCTTGTATATAAAACAGAAATAAAACTATATATGAAATAAATATATGCTCTTGTATTAAATATTGTTTCCAAGTATGGGTAGGATCTCTTCTAAACTCTATTAAAAAAACAAGCTATTCAAATAATTGCTAATCTAAAATTAACTTATGACTTGGATACTTTACAACATAGGCATAATGTTTGAGATCTTTGCATTACGTTCAGGCTGTGTGTGCATTTAATCCTGTGTGACCCCAACAGAGCTTTCACTCAACATTTTGATCTCATGTGAAGCAATGAACCGACCAGGAACACGTTTTAACATGACATCAAAAGTTTTTCGTGCTAGACCGCAATTTGGCTAATGTGCTACAGGAGGGCCTGCTGTTGTTTTACCAGTTTTGCTAGTGTTCCTAAAGATTATTTTGATGCTAGGTGTTTTACTGGTTACTGCATTTCATTGTGCAGCAAAGAGAGTGTGGTAAAATGCGAGAAAATCAAGTTGAGCGTTAACGTCATGCTACCGTATGTTGTAATAGGTATTCCTTTGACAGCTGCAAGTTTGTATGATGATTTGACTCACTCATAGTCATCCAATTTAAGAACGAGAAAACAAAAATCAGTGGCAGTGTCTACGGTGTCCACCAGAAATTGTCGCCATTGTTCTCTCAACAAGCAGGATTTTTTATAAAACTGACTTCTTTGAAAAATTTTCTTAGGTCCTGGAACATTTGCAGAAGCGTTTAATTACTATAATGCAATTAAGTAAATGTGGAATATATATTCCAAAAAACATAAATACATATAATGATATATTTTTATATAGCAACCAATCTACTGTATCTTGTCATAGACATTTGTATATAATCAAAGATTATTGTTGTCTGTGCTTTCTCACTACACCACCTTTTTTTCATGGGTCCATTTTCGTATTACTTTGGATAAATATAACAAATTATCAATTATCGCTTATAACCTGAAGTCTCGTATATAGTAGTTCCTTTTGTTCGAATTTAGTGGAAATTTCTAAGGTAATCCCTTTAGTGAAATATAGCATTAAAAAACGTTTTTTTAATTAAAATATAATTTAATTTTTTTTTTTAATTCAACACAATAGTTGCGCTTATATAAAAAATAAATTATATATAAATATAATATTTCATACTTAAAACAATATTACACTTAAAATAATAGAAGTAATAATTTCATTCTATATGCTTAATAAATCAATTCAATTCATAGACCAACATTTTTTCATTTGATATGTATTACCAATAATAAAAAAGTTGATGAAACAATTTACATTAACAATAATGATGAGCAATTTAAAAAGGCAATAGCCCTTTTCAATTTCACTACATATATGTATTGAGGGTAAATTAAAACAAACTATTTCATAATTAAACAATGAACATCTGTATTAACAATAATTAATATCAAACAAAATGTAATTATACTTAATCTTATTAATTTGTACACAGCTCAATCTAATGAATACATAAAAATCACAAATCGGTATACAATATGTACAGAAATATATCTTATTTGATTTTTCAACCATTGTAAATATGAAATTACAAAAATTCACAATATTTTTATTTACTTATTCTCCATATTTATTAATGCTTGTATGTGTTCCTCAAGTAAATTGGCTAAATGCTGGCGTTTGAATCTCAACGACTCTTTAATAATTAATTTCACTACATTGACTTGCACTTCCGTGTTACCTTTCAAAGTTTTTAGATTATTAAACAGTTCTACATAATTTTTGCCTGGACGACGCACCAATTTATTTAAAGTTTTTCTAATCTCAAAGTTTTGACTATCAATTTCATGTTTATTTTCTACCACAATCTGGAAGAAAATATATTTATAATTTCATTTTTATGTAACAATAAACAAAAAGTACCTTAATTTCCTTTTTGTTATCCTGAGCAACAATTCCATTATTATTGGTATTTTGTATACTGTTATTATTTACCATATTATTAGCTTCCTTTAATATTTGAGATATTTGTTTGTCATCTGGTGAATAATTAAAGTAACTGTCATTAGAATTACTCTCCGATGTGGAATATGTACGCTGTTGTCCAATATTGCTCTCAATAGGATTGTAATATGGCACTTCTAGTGTGGGAGAGGGCGAACGAGATCTTTCATTAACTGGAGTGTCATTGCCATTGACAGAAATATTATTTAATGGTGGAGGAGATTCATCAAATTGAGGTAACTTTTCTGTAAAATTCATCCTAAAAAAAAAAAAATTATTACAAATAAGTAAAATTTGATTAAATTAAATTGTAAATACCAAGGAACAGGTGAAGGTAGTGGTAAATGAACAGGACTTGCAGGTGGTGTTGCATCAACACTAGGCCTTCTTATTATTAAATAATCTCTTGGAAGCGGACCAGGTTTCCGTTTAGTTGGAATTCTTGCCATGGCATCTGTGGAATTTGGATTAGCTCTTTTACTGCTTCTGTTAGTACCAGGGGAACCTGATCCCACTAAATCTATATCAGCCTCATCAACCTAAAACAAGTGTATTAATATACAAATTTCGATTTCAATCATGTACCAATAGTTACCATCATTCTTTTATCTATTTTGAATGGATTTCCAAACATGTGCTGTCTAACTGGTGCAGACTCTATCTCCCTCAATTGTGGTGTTTGTCGTTTTAGATATTCCTGATAGTTTCCCATTTGAGAGATTGGTAATGCATGCGCACTGTCTTGATCTTGAACAACCCAATCAGATTGAAGAAAATTGTTTCGCATTCTTGCAACCTGGAAAATATTAATTTCAAAAAATGTAACTTCTCAGCAATCGCAAAATATTTTAAGAGTGGCAAATTGTAACTTAGAAATGTAATAATAAATACTTAAAATACCAACATAAAATTGACACTTTTTTCATTTTTAGAGTTTAATCTTCTTCATTGTATAAAAATACGGCTGAAAAAAAGAATACAGTTTGTAAGTGCGATATATAAAAAAAGTAAACTCAACATTATTTCTGGTGATTGGGGCACAACCTTAACTTCGCTGAGCAATGCAAAGATAGTCATCGTTTTTGCAGTACTCACGCCACTGCTAGCGCATTAGTCTCTGAATGTTGTCAACTTACGAGTGGACTTACACTTTTAAGTGGATTCCAAAACACTAGAGAGAATATTAATCTACTCCGGACCAGAGAAGGTTCTTAGTCATAAAACGGCACCTTGACAAGACGGGTTGGGGACTGGGAGAGCGTATACATGTTTGAAATTGATTTCAGTTGAAATTATCAAGATTTTTGATTAATTTTGGAGACTAGTTAGCTATGATTTGCATAATTTCTATTTATCTAATCATAAAAAAGGCCTAGTAGTATCTTGCAGCTCCTGGACTATGCAGTATTTGTAAACAATGTAGAATATAATATTTGACTTAATGCCGTAATATTGGATATCCTCATAAAGCACCTAACAAACCATTAGCTGAAGCCCCATTATTTTTAAATTTAATAGGGGTTAATAAATTATACACTTGTTATAAATGTACATGTTAAGCATATATTTAATTGGCTGTCCATAGGTTTTATTAAAATAAATTAAATTAAAAGTTAGGTTATTCAGCTAATAGTTTATTAAGGGCCGGTATTATAAACCATTAAAATCTGTAGATTTTATTTACTAACCAAGTAAATTATTTTAATTGGTTGATTTCGGTATTATAAACGTCAAATAATAAAAGTAGGTAACTAAATCTATGGAGTAAATTAATCATCCAAAATCTAGGGATTAAAATTTATTCAATGAATAACTTGACATATGTCATGTTTTTTAGGTTATTTTTAATGTGGAGCAATTTCTGTTGAAAATCAGCTTTTGATTGCTCTACGATGTTATGCAACTGACTTTCAATATGTTGTATGGGATTATTGTAATATAACAAAGGCTACAATATAACACATCGATAACTACAATATTAAAATAACATATAAATGCGGCGTTGCAACTTCTTATTTTACGAATAGTTAATTTAGTTTTATAATACCGAAATACGTTTATTCGTCGAATATATTTAATTTGAGATTTGTTATTTGGTGATTTATTTTGTCTTTATAATACCGGCCCTAAGAGTTGGATATTACAGCCCTTACTGCATTTTATAATAAACTATGATTTCAGAAAAAAATGTGTGAATATTGATAAAACTAGCTCCACTAAAACTGTCACTCATTGAAAGGAGAGAAAATCATTGGGTCACAAAATACTTGTTTAAAATAAACTAAATTTTTTTAAAAAATTTTTACAATAAATTCGTCGTCTCAACGCAAATGACCGTTTTTGTAACATATGGCATGCGGCCAGTTAAAAAACGTGCTTTTTGAAACATATATTTTAATTAATAAAATTTTACTGTTTAGAGCAACCAGTATTATAGGAAGAAGAGAACTACGAAGAAAGTAATTACTGAAGGAAACCCGGCAGTAAGTTATGGATCTTCTTCCGGGTCGCAATATAGATAGCTCTTTAGTGTTATTAGAATCTAATTTTATAAACAGTGGATAGCAATGCAAAGTGAATATCATAAGCTTGGACGTGTAAGATCCTAAAAACAAACTGAAGCTTAAACCTAAACGTCAGATTTCAGAACCTCAGATAAATATCAATTTAAAGCTCAACACAAAACACACAAGTTCTCATGGCAATAAAAGTACTATGATGAAGCATGGTGTGATGATATTGTAGCAATATTTGTAAGTGTATATGAATATTACAAAGTTACTACAATTGCATTTTGTTGCAAAAGAGATTATTTATCATTATCATCATTTAATTATTATTATTATTATAGACGAACAGAGAAGAAAATATTCTTAATTGTGTTAATTTTATAAGGATTAAGTTTTATTATTTTGGGAAGTTGTAAATGTATTTGTAAATGTAATTTTCAAGGCCGAAAGACAAGAAATAAACGTATTATTATTATTATTATATGTCAAATGAATATATTTAATTTTGCATCACAATCCTGCGACTAGACGCCACTGGTTTATTCTGCGGAGATATGTAAAGAGTTTGATGTATGCTAATAATCCAGCGGGGTTGAACCATTTGGAGGTTAACATTGTGCGTGTTATCGGCAAAATCAGACAACTAATGCTTAAAAAAGTGATCAAAAAGTGGACCTCCAAGTTCTAAGTTAATATTAGAATCTACTATTAATAATCAATCATTGTTATTCTTATTAAACTCATATGGAATTAAAATTTCTTTGCCGATTTAATTAGGCTTATTAATTAACATGTTGAAAATATCTTCAACAAAGTACCCTGTACTAATTTACGAATTGCTAAGTAATTGATATAAATTGTATAAATAATAAATTTAAACATGACTATATAATATATTATACTAATTATTTTACAACCTACACATGTAGATAAAAGCACTTTATTATACCAAATGTTGTACAATTTTATTGTACGAGTACATAACAAATATTTTATTAATAATTTTATTCTTACCTGTTCTATTAATCGTTGTCTTGGAATATCAAATGGATTTCGGAAACTAACAATATTTCTTTCTTTATCCATGGTGCCAACAAACAATGTGCCTTGCTCCACAATTTGCTCTTTCTGGGCATTAAATTTATCAATTAATAATGGATGGCTTATGAGTTCTTTTTTAATAGAAACCCTTGGCACAACCCTTATTTGTTCTGGTGTATTAAATTGATTTTTTAAAATTGATATCTGAAAAAATAATATTATTTTAAAACTTACCTAATAATTAATGAAATTTTATTAAAATTTGAGTAGAATCCAATCAAGATATTGAGAATAATTTAATCACCACTATAAATACTTACACCAGATTGTCTTTGAATGATATCATTACAAAGTCTATCATATTCAACCTTGGCTAGGTTTTTCAACTTTTTTAAATAATTCATCACTGAATAACTCAAACAATTCTCTGCATTTTCAGGTATTAGTGTTTGAGCTAAAGGTATTGGAGTGCCCATTCTAGTTAAAGCTCGCCGCATTGGACTCGCATAATAAGCCGGTAATGTGCGCATATAATTTTGAAATTGCGTACGCCATTCAGGTGTAGGTTTACATCGATGTATCTAAAATGAAACATTAATATTCAAAATTAAATAAATATTGGTAACTTACTTTGAATAACTCATCTAAAAGTGGCAGTAATACTGGGTAATTGTAAGGCATCACAAATAAATTAACGCAACTTAAGTTGGTACTTGCTTTAAGATAACCAAACGGATGGCCAACTTCTGAATTCTTATAACTATTTGCAACAAAAACCTATAATGATAAACTGTTAATATCACAAAAAATTACAAATATATTTCATTACCTGCCAGCAAATAGTTGGTTGCTTTCTAGCAAGTATAAATTGTGTAAGCGGTGATGGTTCCAACTCATATTTATCAAATGGTAAATTTTCAATGACCATTGGATCAGAACTGGTACAAGTAAATTTTACATTAGGATGTGCAGTACGTGGTGGCAGTACAGATGCTGTGACTTCAGGCCAAAAGGACTCCGGTATAGGCCAAAAACCTGTGAAAACAGTTGTACTACAAAAATTTGATCTTATCGTAAAATGACTCAACACAAATTGTTAATTAATGTAAAGTAATGGTAAGTAATTTAAGTAATTACCAATAGGGTATCCTTTTTGTGAAGAAGTACGTGGTACATATATCATTTTTCTACAACTGTACCATGAGGTATTTGCAGGTTGGTTTAAAGCCATAGCTGTACGCTCATTCAAGTTAGTTGGTTCATTGTTGCAGTCCAGATCACGAATGTCATTTGTTAAGTCATCCTTTGAGGGCAAATCTTCTCCTTTATCATTTGTCATGGGAGGGTCAGGTCCAATTTTCTCAAAATTAATAACTACTCCATTTTGTACCTGAAATTAATTTAAAATTATATTTTAAACATTAATCAGATTCTCCTAAAGAAATATTGAAAAAAAATGTAAAGAAAAGTAAAGAGTTTGAATTGCCAGTATTGCTTTACCAACAGATAAATTGGGATATTATAAAAGAATAAAATATGTACACAAAACATTAAAAATTAAATATTCATTAATAAAAATTACCTTTTGTACTAAACTGTCGATGCATTGATTGAGCATCCTATGTGATGTTATGCAGTATGATCTACCTCCTGTTACTTCACACATTGCATCAATTGGACTGCTATCACTTGGAACTAAACCTGTATCACGTTCTACAGCAGGAGTGCCTAGAATATTAAATAATTAATTTCAATAATATATAATGAAAATTATAATACTGTACCTGTTAGCCTTAGTACCAGTGCAAATAGTCTTTGGTCCCAACGAAATGGTTCTCTAGTCATTTCTGAGCCAGGAAGTGGAGAATTCATTGGTAAATTAAAATCATCGTGAACTCCATTCACTGCAAAAATAATAGTTCCGATATACAATCTACTCAAAATAAAATTATCAAGATTGTTCATTCAAGATCATAAAAATACTTTTGTCAATAATAATTTGTCTTATTTTTACCGGCATATTTGAACTATTTTTTTAAATTTCCAATTAGTAATGCAAAGCTCAGTTAGTTATTAAAAATATTAATAATACAACCAGATTAATCAACACTAACATTAATTAAGATTTTTTCTTAATACAAATTAAGTATTTAAATATTGTTATGACATTAAAACTACAGAGTAGTTTAAAATCTGTGAACTTGTTCATTTTAGATCTTAAAAGTATTTTTGTTAATAACAGCTTAAAGGTTAGTTACCTGTAGATAATTTTCCACCATCAGTAATTAATACAATTACAGCTGTTTCAAGAAAAAACGGACATCTTCCTTGGCCATATGTGTCTATACCAGATGTCATACGATTGATGTTGAGAATGTCGAATGCCTGCTTTACAGCCACTCCCATTGTTGTCATGGAGTAGCATTGAAGATTTTTTAATTCGTTCATAAAGGTTGCTAAATTTTCTTTCCATCCTAAATAGAAAAAAATATTTCATATAGAAAAGATATTAGTTTCCAAACAATTAATTTTTATTAATAACAAAACACATAATTTTTATTTTTTATTACCATAACAAAGTTTCAACTCTTTCATTTTGCAGTCTGCAAATAGCAGGCAATGCTGAGTTGTGTATTGCCAGCGAGAAAGGAGCAAATTCATTATATACATATTTATTTATAACAATAAGTAAAGATAATGAGCATGACAAATCATCAAATTATATTTGAAATAGCAAATATAACTGCACAAATAATTTAATTGTGTCTGCCAATTAATTTTATTATTTTATTTAATTTTAATTCAGTTTTTTTTAACTTTTTTAAGAAGATAAGTGCCATGCTCATTCGCCCCGTATAAAATAGATGGTGTTTTAAGCTCTTAAGAAAATAATATACCTTGCGGAAAGAAAAGATAATTTTGCATCACCACCAATATGTATGTTTTATAAAATTTCATAATAAAAATTTTAATTATAGTAATTACTTTAAATAAGAACAATCTATATCTCTGGTTGCAACTGACAAATGTAGCCATTTTGTTCATTAGACATTTGACAACTATAAATTGAACCCAGTTTATGAAACCATAAGCATCTGTCAGTGCCGCCATTTTGTTATAATTGACATTGTTACAATTGTTAAAATTATCAATTTGAAATCTTTTTGATTGATTGATTGATTTTGATATGATCCGTGGCTTAGCTAGGATTTTTGGGCCAAACTACAAAACATTGAGAAGGATTCCCTTACAGTTTTATTACACATTTTTTTTTTTTAATCAAAAAGTGCAAAACTTCCGGTCATAACATATTAAAATATCTTCAGAAAACCAAATTCCAGCCAAAAACGGTTGAAAAATATAAAATTCTATTTATATAATAACAAAATTTCCTAAACTGCAAACTCCGGCTAAAAAATATCAGAATATTGTTAGAAATAGGAAAAATCCGGCCAAAAATTGTTAAAAAGTGCAAAATTCTATTCATAAAAAGTCAAAAATAACTAAATCCAGTCATAAAATGTAAAAAGTATTTTTAGATAATCAAAATTCGACCAACAACAGTTAAAATGTGCAAATATCTATTAGTAAAAGTCAAAAATAGTAAAATAAATATAAAAATTATGTTAAAAAAAACATTAACTTTTGAAAAATGGAAACTTTTATTTAAAAAAAGTCAAAAACAGTAATTTCCAGTCTTGAAACATTAAAATATTGTTAGAGAGCACTAAAATTGCTAAAAAGTGTAAACTATTTATAAAATATCAAAAATAGCTAAATCATAAACTACTAAAAAGTGAAAACTTTTATAAAATCTCAGAAGTAACAAAACATCAAAATATTGTCTGAAAGCACCAAAATCCGGTCATAAACTGTCAAAAAAATGCATTTTTTTATAGAAATCCAACCATTAAAAAAAATAGAAATCCGGCTATAAAATTTCAAAATATTCTTCACGGCAAAATCCATCCATATTTTGTCAAAAAGTGCAAAATTCTATTCATAAATGTCAAAAATAGCAAATCTTTTTATGAACTACAAAAATATTGTCACAAAACAAACAAACAATATTTGGTCATAAGCTGTTAAAAAATGCAAAATTTATTTATTGAAAGTAGAAAATAGTAAAATCCGGTAAAAAATATTTAAATATTTTTAAAAAGAACAATTTTGATCATAAAATGTCAAAAATTGCAAAATCCTGATTTAAATTTTAAAAAAATCTTAAAAAGCACCAAAATTTGGCCACAAACTTTTAAAAAGTGTAATTTTTTTATGAAACCTTAAAAATAGCAAAATCCAGCAACAAAAATATTGATAGAAAGAAGCAAAAAACTGTTTAAAAGTACAAAATTTTAAACAATTCTCAGAAAGCACTAAAATCCGGCCATAAAAGTGCAAAATTCTTCATGAAACCCCAAAAATATCAAAATCCACCTATAAGATTAAAAAAAAAAGAACACTAAAATGCTGCAACAATTATCGTTTTTCTTTTATTTGATCTGTATTTTGCTGGATTCTAGAGTTACAGAAAAAATATAAAAATAAGATAAAGATGATTTTATAATCTTATAAATGCAATAAATATGACTAAAAGCTTTTAAATTATAAAATAAACCGAAATAGAGTTTTTGGCATTTAAATTCCATTTTGTTCCATTATTTTGTTATTTATCTATTTTATTAGTTGTCCTATGAAAATAAACAATAATAAGTTTTTCAATCAACTGTTATTTTAAAATATAAAGTGCATACGTGCATTCAAGCAAATTAAAAATTATGCTTAATTTGTAAATAGATAATTATACGAAATAAAAATTCTAGGTTTTTAAAAATGATCTACATAACTAATAGTCACTGAAAAATTAAAAAAAAAATTAATGTATAGGTGAGACTTTCTTCTATAATATTTCAAAATTTGGTTTAATAATATTCAGCTGTTTTTTCGGTGGACTGTTTTTAGCAAAGCACTATAAAATAATTCTCCAGCCTTAAGGAAAGTATAATATGAAGCTTAATATTGATTCAGACAACCAAATTCCATCTGTCGATAGAATATAAAAGAAGAATACGAGAAAAACCAGATATTTACACATTTGCAGTTTAAAATTTATTTTCAATATTTTAGTGTAACTAATCATAAAACTCTAATTTCTGAAAATAATCTAGAGATTACATTAAGTATGTATTAAAATGTATGGAGACAAGTTTTAAACAGTTACATACTTACATATTTTTCTAATATAAAAAAAATATATATAATTAATATTAAATATGTATAATTTTAAGTATACTTAACTATTTATATGAATTACCCCATGCAGATTCAAATTTTGAATATAAAAATAAATAAATTACCTGCTTTTATATTATTTGGTGGTTCCTCAAATGTTAATAACATATATCTATCAATCCTACTTTCAGGGCTCCTTTGCCTAATTTTAACAAAAGTTTCCACCGCCGATTTAGCGACATCTAACAGTGAAGTACGACCGCCGACGTAAGTCCTAAAACAACATAATGTATAACCTTATTTTAATGCATATCGACAAAAAAAAAATCGCATACCTTTGGAACATAGACGCGGATGTATCAATTAAAAACACTATGATAGTCATCTCAGACTAACTTGCATGTACAAACCAACCCCAATTCACATTTATTTATAGGTTTGCCCATAAATATATGTCTGGAGTCGTGGAGTAAACATAAGATAAAAGATGGTGAAGTTGACAGCCGACCTCGTCGGCCATATTGTATATACCTGTAAATAAAAAACTTCTTATTTTTACCGGTTTATTTGAACTATTTTTTATTATCAATTAGCAATGCGAACCTCTGTAGAGTTATTAATATTTTTATATTAATAATACATCCAAATTAATCGACACTAAAAAATAATTAAGATTTCTTCTTTATACAAATTAAGTATTTAAATACTGTTATTATGACGTTGGAACTACAAAGTAGTTTTAAAATCTGTGAACATGCATCCTTGAATTGCGCGATTGCGCCACAGAACAGTCAGGTGGTTTACTACTGGTGCTTAGTATATAACCAATAACCTCTTTGTTGTGTTTTCAACGATTTAGGATTTATTATTAGTTTTACTGTGAAGTTGTGATGTGATTCATGATACTTTTTATCAGAACAAAAATGTTGGTTGTGATCGAGTTTTGTGTTAGATGATAATTAAAGATTAACACTAAGTGATAATTAAATGGGAAGTTTTTTTTTTAAATTACCCATTAATAATAAATGCTTTAGTTAATTTATAATAAAATGACTGTGACATACACCGCGGAAGTAGCCACCTGTAGGGGGTTGGGGTGCTTCTTAAAATTATTAAAAAGGTAATAAACATTTTTTAAATTATTTACTAATTATAGAGTTCAAAATTTTGTTTATTTATAACAGTTAAAATACTTGTTTAAATGATAGGTAACAAAAAACTACTTTAAAAATGAATGAGTTATGTTAATTATATTAGCATGCCATTATAGTTGAATACATAATTGATTGTTGGAATTCTAACAAAAAATATTCAGGATGATGATTCATTTACTTTTTCTTCCGGACGTGGGGTTCGATTAAGCAACAAATAATATAATGGGTTTTATTGAACCAATTTGATTTGGTTCAATATTTATGTACCTACTATTGCATTATGTGCAAATTGCGTGACTTGCTGCGAGCCAGTTATTATGCAAGCTACAATTTAATAATTATCTCTCCCTAATTTTGTTTAATAATTAACTTTTATATATTGAATCAATACAAAAGAACTTGTGCGTTACTTACGATTTTAAAATATTCCGCTCAATTTATTCTTATTGTGTAGTTAATTATTACAAAAATCAATTGGATAGTCAGTATTTTTAAGATAAGTTTAATTTTGATAGAATCAAATTGCTACTCAATTTAGTTAATATAATTTAAGATATTACCCAATACTCGGCAATAATATTTTATTTGTTTACAATAATATAAAAATTAAAATTGTTGATTTTATAATGACGATAGTATCAATGCTAATTATTATACTGATAGATAAAAATTATAATGGCCTTCTACAGGTGATGGCATAATGGAGTAATGACAACTTAAAATCATAAAAATAATATAAATAATAAAGCTTCTGAGATGAATTATTGTATGTTTTTTAGCTGCCGGTCTAGAAAAAAAATCTTTAATTATTGACAAATATGAAAGTTAAATGTAAGTATAGTTGCACAAATTAAAAAAAAAACTTAATTATGTCTAAGGGAGTTGATGCTTTATGTATAAATAAGTAGTATTATAATGAGAAATTTCGGATCAAATTAGTTGTCTATCCCGCGCCAAACTGAAGAAACTTCATAGTAATTAGGCTGGGCCGCAGGATGGTGTACGGCTGGTTGCTTGTGTGTGAAAATAATATGCTCTATCAATACTCTGTAGAGAGGACAGAAGAAAATTTACACTATTACTCTTTTACATAGTTATTACAATCTCAGGCGCTAACCAAAATCGACTGGAAACCTTTCTTAGAAACCTGCTTCTTGAGATTGAGATTCATACTGCTATTGCTGAGATCCATGTAATCTCGAGAAATGGTCCGGTCGAATGGCCACCTCGCTCATGCGATTTGACACCGTTGGGATTTCTTTTTATGGGCTCACGTTAAGTCGTTTGGTTTATGCCAACAAGCCAATAACGTTAGAGTAACTCAGAGGAACAATATCGAACGCGAAATTGCCAACGTTCCTGGCCGATATGTGTGGAAGAGTGGTGGAAAATTGGCTCCAAAGAATTGATCGATGCCATTGTGCGTTTTAAAATTGTGGTATTTCTGTTTTTTTTTATGGTTTTGGTTGATCTTTTTCCTACTGAGAATATTTCTTGAGATGGTGAGATTTTTTAATCATATTTTCTTGGATAGTAGAATCACTCTCATCGTCTGATTTCTTGTTATGGAGCAGGACGTTGACTTTTGCGACGTTGTTGCATGTTTGTTCACTGTAATGTAGACAAATAATGGAACACACAATACTTTTCTGCACGCGCAGGCAGCTTCGCATTTTTTTTGCACTTACACGATATACGCTTTAAAAGCTCGGAAGATGCGCATTTAGCAGTGTTGGCAATCGGTTTCAGTAGTCCATAATTTGTTTCTTGTCTGCTCCATTCCTTCGGATCCTTGTAAAATCCGAGCAAAGATTGTACCTGGTGATACGGACGAAATATATGCTGCCGTGCTGCGATTTTTGTTGGTAGTTGTTGTTTAGGATTAAGAAATAATTAATCAGCCTGTTCGTGATGACATTCGTAATGATATATAAAAAAATAAACAAATGCCATTAAAAAACAATCCAAGTTTCAATCAAAATAAAAACCGCGATCAAAAAGCTGATCGTGTCGAAACATTGGTCTTTCGAACCGGATCGGTTGTGAAAAACCGAACAACAATAATCAGTAATTTGCCTTCATCAATTCGGGCATTAAAGAAAACATGGCTGAAAAAAATCATATCCCAATGAAGGGAGCAAGTACGCGATTAAAATTAAAGCGTCTCTCGAATACGCTCAAAACAGATCTGAAGCCGGCAGCACGCAGCATTAGAAATTGTCTCGATTTATGTGAAAACACCATGAAAACACTAGCACAACTTTATATGAAATTGACGAAGAAACCGAATAAATTTTAGATGAGGAATTAGATGCGAGATACCACAACGTGCTAGCTGAAGCCTGGAAGCGGAATTACGTCATTAATCAAATTGCCGGCTTTAAATGGGAAGATGGGGGCTAGCTCTGTCTTCGTGGAGTGGGTCGGGACGTCGTTGGCGATCCAGGCATCAGGTTTAGGGCGCCACTTTACTTTTTAATATCATGGGGAGGAAGTAAAGGAAACCCAGATAATTATATATGATATATTTAATTAAACTAAACACTATGACTTATAATGGTACTTGTTAACTTTAAGATCCGCCACGCGGTTTTTACGAGCTTAGATCCGCTTCTCTTATTCTCACCGGACATCTCATGATGGGATACGTGTTTATTTTATTTTCTGGTTTTTAAATTAACGCGCGCATTTGCGCCGTTACAATACACTATTGCATATTGCTAGCGACATTAAGGAAGAAGGAGAAGAAAATTCAAATACAGCGATAATCGGATGTATGAATCAGCAGAAACGGCAATTTTCAACTGAAGCTATATTGTCCACATGTGAGGTATATTTGGATGATTGCTGGGGAAACAAGCATTTGGTTACAGTTTTATTATTTTCAGGTTCTCAGGTGCATCTTCTACGAACAGAAGTGACAAGTAAATTGGGATTAAACAGGCAATCAACTTCTTTATCTGTATCGGGGATTAGCGAGTTAATTACAAATACCTACATGCAGACAACTACAACAATGTACAGGGTCATTATAAAAATTGGGGATTATGTATCTATCTAATGTACGGTTGTGACACTCTAGTGAAATAGTGAATTCACATTAGGTGTGCGTAAATACAGGGGTGCGTTCCAATTTAGAGAGTGTAGTTTGGGCGAACGTCCTGACAGTCTGTCAGTTTTTACCTTTTGACATCTGTCAACTGACTCAACTTATTTTGACTATAAAACTGAATTTATAGTAACTATTAAAATAAATTTATTGTAATAATTTATAATTTTATTTAATATAAAAAACTTAGTTTTTATAATAATATTACTTCATGACACACTAAAGAAACATATTTTAAATCTTCCGCGCTTAGTAGTCTTTACCCATCTCTGAGAGACGGGTAAAGTTTTTTACCCGGGCGTCTTTCTCCTGTATTTACGAACGACTTGGACGAACTTCCTCGGACGAACGTCCTGCATTTATGAACGAGCTGTGGTAAAAAAAATAACGCCCGGACGCGTTTCTCCTCTAAATTGGAACGCACCCCAGGGGTGCGTTCCAATTTAGAGAGTGTAGTTTGGGCGAACGTCCTGACGTAAGACGTCAGAAGTACGCCTTTTCTCTTTTAAAAGAGAACGCGTCTGTCAGTTTTTACCTTTTGACATCTGTCAACTGACTCAACTTATTTTGACTTTATAAAACTAAATTTATAGTAACTATTAAAATAAATTTATTGTAATAGTTTATAATTTTATTTAATATAAAAAACTTAGTTCTTATAATAATATTATTTCATCACACACTAAAGAAACATATTTTTAATCTTCCGCGCCTAGTAGTCTTTACCCATCTCTGAGAGACTGGTAAACTTTTTTTACCCGGGCGTCTTTCTCCTGTATTTACGAACGACTTGGACGAACTTCCTTGGACGAACGTCCTGCATTTATGAACGAGCTGTGGTAAAAAAATAACACCCGGACGCGTTTCTCCTCTAAATTGGAACGCACCCCAGCTGAAGTTGAACTGTCAAAACAAAGTAAATAGTTGATGCACAATTTAAAAAGGCGGCATATTTAAAGTGATTACATAATCCTAGACATTTATAAATATTTATTTTGGATAAAATCACCTCAATGTCAAATATTTGATTGAAATTTCAAGAAATATTAAATTAGCAGATCCCAAATTTAATGAATGCAAATAGATCTTCTTATTGGCGTGGATATATTTTACAAGCCATTATGCGTATGACAAATATGTACCACAAACGATAAAGTGCTGTTTTAAAAACATTGCAGGGATGGATTATATTAGGAACTACGTCACAACATGGATAATGTAAAATACCACATAAACAATCTAAGGTTGGATATTGAAATTCTGAAAAGTGGAGGAACTTCTGCTAAGAAAGCTACGCTCACATAAAAAAAACGAAATCGAATAATAATAACACCCATCAGCGTACACCAGATGGTCGGTTCATTTGTTTTGTTCACATTTCGCGATTTACATCAACTAGCTTTAAAGCAGTTCTATTTATTGGAACGAAAACTAGCATTGGATGGAGATTTAAAAACAAAAGTATACCAACTTCATCTCAGAATATAAATCACTTGGCCATATGCAACTAATGAAATAGAATGTAAACAAAGGTATATTACCTACCCCACCAAGCTGTCAAAAATGAAGCAATCAAACCACTAAATTACGGGTGGTATTTGATGCTTCAATGAAAACAACGAATGGGAAATCTTTAAACAATATTTTAAGAGTTACTTCAGCGTTCCAAGATGATTTATTTAACATTCTGTCTCGATTTAGAACACATAAATATGTAATATCGGCAGATATACAGAAATTGTATTGGCAAATAAAGGTTTTTGAGGATGATGCAACTTTTCCTCGAATATTATAGCGGAACAATATAGAGGAAATGGTTCAAACATATCGACTAAATACGTTAACATAAACCGCAACTGCAACTTACCTGTCTGCTAGATGCCTACAGGAATTAGCTGAAGGAAACAGGGATGATTACCGGAGCAGAGAATATTGACGACTTTTAAAAGGTGTTTCAAAATAAAGTCTATGCGTTTGTACAAGGTTATTTTTGTTTGTGTCTTTTGCAAGAAAATTTTTGGCTAACTTTTGGAGCTGTAGTTTCATCGAATGTAAATTCAGGCGGTTTGTACTTCTTCAAACGTCGTATTATTTCCGAAGTTTTGTTCTTGAAATTCTTATGTCGTTTGGGTAGTTGAATATAATTGTGACGTTTTTTTCAAAATATTGTTGCACGTATTTTTTGCATATCAGGTCAAATGTTTTAATATGACCCCAAACTACTCTGTACAAAAGAAAACCACCGTCAATTGCCCAAGTTGTATTTTTCTTCCAAAGGCTTGAAGCATTGTATAACAATGACTGTGTTTTTTGCATTTTTTCTTCAGTAAATAAAGACAATCTTCGGAATTCGGAATTCTTCGTTTTCAATTAAGTATTGAACAATTAAAATGAAAATTGAACAGTATTTTAATTGGGAATATAATTCATATATATTTGTATCAATCCTAACATGATATTCACGTATTAATTACTGATAATGCAACCCGTTTTCTATGTTTGTTTTGATTTGTCACTTATAAATACAACGTCAAACAAAATTTGTCATAAAAAATAGTTAATGTAAACGACTTATCAATTATAGTATATATATAGTGTATCAAGTGCCGAAAATAGGCTTTAGCAGCTCACCTCTTTTAAAAGCGAAGGAGGGCATTTTGTTTTTGCCTGTCCTAAATAAAAACGTTGTTTCAGAAAATTACAAAGTTTATTGTAATCTGTCACTACTGTCAGATTTAAGGTATGACGTCATTTGGCCAGCATTTTAGGACTAAAATAGATGGTTTAGGTAGAGGCAGGCGACAAAAGCATTTTGGAACGAGCTACACTTAATATTTTTTTGCCTGCCTCTAATAAAAACATTGTTTCCTGAAATTTTAAAGTTTAATATAATCAGTCACTAATGTCAGGTTTTAAGGTATTTACAACCAGTTATATGTGCGCACATGATTTAGAGGCCCTAGGGTCTCTTATGGACTGCATTTGTACTTTCCATTTTTATGTCTTCTTCTTACTTCACTTTACCGTACCCGCTGACTAGAATGGAGCAACAAAAGAGCAAACTGGGCTCAAATTGTGTTTGTTTCTATCTTTCCATTTCAATCTTAGTTTAAGCGGAATGAAACACATAAAAATAAGCTACGATTGAAATACCTTTCTTAAGAAAAGCAAAAATGACCATACCAAAATTACACACTGACAGTGACAACGAATAATTATGAATAATATTTTATGGCAATGATGCAATTATATAAAACGGGCAATTTTGGTTTTGTAATTAATTGGTGTGAAGAACCGGAAAGCGATTGGGTACCGTTTTTTCAAAGCATAGTAATTTTTGCGTGTTTTTTTTTGCTTTTCTCACGTATTATGTGTATTATGCTCTAAAATGAGCATTTTGCAATTTTTTAAATTAGTACAGGTGTGCTAGATCCGGTCTAGATGAAGGACTGGTAGATGCGACTCGGTGTGAGTGCCATAAGATTGTATAACGGTTAGGTACTTTTACAGCATACTTTCCATTAACATCTGTTTTCTCAGGTATGTTAACTGAAGAGACAAAGAAGAGTTTCTGGAGCAATAGGTAGGTATTTGGTTTTCTGATGAAATTTATTTATTCTATAAATACTGGGTTTGATTGAAATCTGGGTTAAGAGAGGTGGCTAGAATTTTTGTATCTGATACATGCGGTCTTACATTAAGACTATAAATTTGAAATAGGCTTTAAAGGCTTTATCTAGTACCGCTTGCTTTACAAGAGTGGTGTATCGTACAACACTTATAGTATACTTACAGTCTGTTATATTAGATTAGTTATCTTCTTAACCAGTTCTTTGCAGTTTGGTTTACTTATCCAAACTGGAAGGAAGAATATTACAATCTGCTAACTATTACTAGTTTTATTGCTGAAAAGCACTGAGAGCTATTGCTTTATATTTATGTGTTGGAGCGAACGTCAGGTTATTTTGTAAAATTGGTTTTTTTTTTTTAATTTTGCAAACTTTTTTTTTTCTTTTGGTGTTTTAGTACTTGAATTTTATTAATGAGATTATTTTGAAGGTTTCTAGCACTAGATGTGCATTCTATGAGTTTACAATTGCGCTGTTTAAAAATTTTATGTCCCAAATACAGTTTATAGTTTTTAAAACGAAATAATAATAGGCGGGGAATATACTATACTCACATTTTTTTAACTGGATTATATTTACTTAACTTGAAAGTATACAAATGGTTACAAAGTAAAAAAAATGTTAAAAACAGAGTGGCCAAATTTTATATTATCTACGCAAATTTATCAAAAATATTCTACAATGTGCCGATAAACAGTTTGATCAGAACTGGTTTTGTTACCCACAATTTAACCGCAAATTTTGTTTGGCGACAAATCTCATTTTTTGGATAAAAAAAGGTTAATAAACAGAACTGTTGCTTTTGGAGTGACGTCATGCAGAAAAATGCAATGTATGGTGCGGATTGTACGCCGGTGGTATCATTACTGGTAATGGGCACAGAGCGATGACCAACAATGGTTTAATTCCTAATTTAAATGGTATTGATCTGGAAACGATGTCACACAGCTAACACAACAACGGAATTATTTAGGAAACAATTAGGTGAGAAAATTATTTCGAGGAACTGATCTATTAACTAGGGTTGTGTGATTTAACTCTTCTGATTATTTGATTTGGGGTTACGTTGAATCTTTTGTCTATTTCGATAAACCAGCAATTATTGACTCCAATTGCTTGGAAAAGTAGTCGGAAATTGGATTGACAGACTGCACTTTATCAAAATAACCGCAGCGGGCGTTTTATTGAAATTATTTTCAAAAGTTAATGCCATTGATAATTAATTTATATAAAATTAATAGTTTCAAGATATCTATTTTAATAGTTGTTTAATTTGAATTTAAAGAATTTAAAGGACGCACTAAAAAATCACCTTTTATATTGCGGAATTACCGATTAAATGATAATAATTGGGCTACGATTAAAGCTATTTAATTGCCTTATTATTTACACGTTGACGTAATCTTGTAATTGATCAGAAAGCAGTAATGAATAAAAACTTTTAAGAATTACTGATTGCTATTCTGATTTTTTAATTTAAAATAACAATGAAATGATTGATTTTGTAAAATTATTACTTTGTGGTGTTATAATAATAGATAACACGTATATAATAATAGACAACACGCATATGGCATATATGCATGAAATATTTTGCGTGGCCGAATGAGGCAAAAAATATATTGCTACATTACACATAACAATTATTTAAAAGCGGAAAAACTTCTCGATAGTCACGCTAGATTTTGCAATTATTGTGGAACACGGTATTAAAAATTATGAGCCTTTCCTGAGCCGAGGCGTAAAGATTTATATCATGCTACGGAATATAATAAAATGTTTAAATTTTCAAAATCACTTTTAAAGTAATTATTATCTTAAATGTTTTATTTTTATCTTTTGTATCCTCATTTATTAGAAAATAATGTGAATTTTTTTTATACTTTTTATGAGAAATAAATAATAGTAATATTATTGGCATATAAAATTATGTTGATAAAAAAGTTTTCGTATTAGCTATTACTAAGTTCAGCTTAGAGCTGTTCTTTTTTATTTTTATAAACAAATTTCAGTTAAAAATATTAATATTGGTATCATTCCAATATTTGTATCAAATTATAGTGATGCCCGTATTTATAAAACGTCATTAAACATATTTGTTAAAAATATAACGGAACGTTTAATCAAATTTTTGTATTCAGTCATTTACCAACAATTCACTTTAAAAACGATATAGCGTGTTACATAATCTCATCAAAGTTATACGTCAATTGGTTATCAAGATCTTGTGTGTCATATTTTTGTAGATCTAATTTGATATAGGTATACAAAAAATTATCCATCTTTTAAATGTTAATTTTTTTCAATTCTATTTAAATTAATGAATTATGTGTTTATAGATCTACTTCTGGTGATTGTTTAACTTTTGTAAGTGTTTTAGAGGCTGCGCTTCTTAGCATACATTACAAAAACAGTTTTATGTTTCTATGTGCAGATATGAATATTGACTTTTTAAAAGCCACAGAATAAAAAAAAATATATTAATAGATTTGTTTCTATCTTTTCAGTTAAACGTAACTAACAATAAACCGACTAGAATCTTTAGCAATGTAAATTTTCACATTAAATTTTTTATTTCTATTTCACTTAAAATATTTCCAATGATTTTCTTCTCATACTAAAATACAAAGTATTTTAGGATATATTTTACGTTATATTTGAAAGTCCAAGGTGAATCCTGCTAATACAATATTTGGATCATTATCAAATTTAGAGAATCAAAATGCAATAAAATTTAATTGTGAAGATTACTCAAGCACAATATTTGTTGAGTAATGTTATTTTACAATTAGAAAATGGACATTTATGCTCAAAGAAATATCGTAAACTTTTATCTTTTATTAATAGCCAAGGTTTTGTCATAGTAGGGGGTCGATTGCAACATTCTTCTTTGCATTTGAATAGTTGACATCCTATTTTGATCAAATGTAAGAGTCGTTTTGCTACTTCATTAGTGGATTATTTACATTTCTATTCTGGACATGGTTCACAATTAGTACAATCTTTATTGCATTGTAAGTATTGGATACTATCAGCTAGAAATTTGATTAGACACCGATTTTTTTGTTAATGTTACTGTTTTAAAGCAGAACCAATACAGCCACAAATGGCCGATCTTTCATTATTTGAAGTACAACCATCTCGAACTTTTTTTCATACAGGGATAGATTTTGCAGGGTCTTTCATTTTAAAAATTGAATGTTATTTGGCATTGTTTGTTTCTATGGTTAAATTCAATACATTTAGAACCTGTTATGAGTTTGTCATCACAGGGTTGTTTGGCTTATTTTGATCGTCATGTTGTTTCACGAGGTATACCTCATGCCTTATATTTACACCAAAGAAGTAGTTTCCGAAGAGCCGCTAGAGAAATATGTAATATTTCTTAATTTTTTGAATGAAATTATTGCTAATTTTTTGGCAATGGAAGTATTAAATAACCATTTGCTCTAAATTTTGGAGGATTGCGGGAAGCAGGAGTGGAATCTGTTAAGCATAATTTTAGTTGTAACCCTTATAGAGGGTGTTAGGATTTAACTAAAATTTATATATAATTAAAATTATTGTAGGATTACCGAAAGGGTGCATGATTAGAGAGGATTAGGAAATACCCGAAATACAGCTGTTATTATTAAATTTAAGTGCATCTATAAAGGGATTACTGTAATTCCGCAAAGATGATAATGACTATATTTACCCAGATAATAAATCTATGTAAATTCCCCCACTTTTTACCTCTCGTTATTTGTAAATATCTTTTTAGTTTTAAATCAATTATTATTTCGAACTTGTAAGAGTAACATCTAATAAACATTTTATATATATATATATATTAAAGTCGTATTTTATTCTGTCGGTAACATTCAATTACTATTGGTCGTAACAACCAAGTTTCTTTACGCGAAACAAATAGTATAGCCAATTATCAAGGCTAAGATACAAAATTATACATGGTCCTTCGAAACCGGATTTAAAGTTATTTTATCCCGTGACCAAAGTTGTGATTGTTTGCCGTAATCATCGGCACAGAAGCTGTCCAAGTCCTGTCCATCGCCAATTCTGACGAAGAACAGCAGCCGTATTGGAGCAGTCCACGTCGTGATCAATATCAACAGCCCAGCAGACGTTTATAAGGAGGAATTCGTGAGTCTCTGACATTCAAATCAATACCTATCATTGTCCTGGCCATTTTTTAGTGTATATAATTCATAAGTCTTAATTGCAAATCAGTAAAAGTAACTAATTTAAACTAAAATAAAAATGGATTTAAAAACATTAATTCAAGAACGCGCTACTATAAAACGAAAATTAACAAGATGTAGAAATGCAATTTCCGCTATAGATAAAAGTACAATTGATTATGTAGAATTAACTAAAAGGCTAAGTAAAGTCAAAGAGTTGTATGACCCGTTTCAAATAAAATAGCAATACTTAGCGAGAAAGATGATGATGAGGAAGAATCAATTGCGTTCGAATCTTCATACTTTTCGGTTATAAGTCTAATACAAAATTTATTATTGCAAGCCCCAATTGAAAATCATTCATTGCTATCGAATACATCTTCGGACATAAAATTACCAAAATTAAACATTCCTACATTTTCGGGAAATTTATTAAATTGGATTGGTTTTAAAGAAACATTCGAATCAATGATTCATGATAATGGAGACCTCACTTCATTGCAAAAGCACCGTTACTTAAATTCAGCACTTGAAGGCGAAGCCGCGAGCCTATTAAAAGGAATTAGTTTGTCGGAAAATAATTATAAAGAAGCATGGGAAGCACTCAATGAAAGATATAATAATCCGCGTAAAATTATACAAAATCACGTCAAATCTATACTAGACATCCCAACTATAAATAGAGAATCTTGTTCCGAAATTAGGAAAGCTATAGATGAAACATCGCTTAATATTCGTGCGTTGCGTGCATTGAATCGTCCGGTAGATAATTGGGATGATATATTAGTATTTCTTACATTAACTAAAGTCGATACAAATACAGTTCGAGAATGGGACCGAACACTTAAGCGCAATGAATTGCCAACCTTCAAAGAGTTATGCAATTTCTTAAATCAAAAATGCGATTCTTTGGAGACATCAATTGTTAAAATACACAAACCTAAAATGTCAAGTCATGTAAGCCAAACAAATAAAAAGTGTATGTGTTGTGAAGGTTCTCACCCAATATTTAAATGCGAAACTTTATTAAAGTTGAGCGTAAAAGATCGTGTTTCTAAAATAAAAGAATTAAACTGTTGCATAAATTGTCTTCGTCCCGCTAATCATCCCATTCAAAGTTGCTATTTGCGCCCTTGTTATATTTGCAAGAAAATGCATAACTCAATATTGCACATACACAAAACCGAAAACAATAATAATCAGGATTTATCCGCAATCACGTCCGCGCATAGCAATAGTGAGGATAATTTGGAAATCTTGTTGTCCACCGCAGTTATTAATGTGTATGACAAATTTAAAAAAGAACATACGTGCAGGGTTTTATTGGACAGCGGATCTCAATCTAATTTTATAACAAAAGAATTTGTCGATAAATTAAAGTTAAAACGTGAACATGTCAATATTACAATCGGCGGCGTAAACGAATCCGTGTCAACAGTCACAGAGAATACAGATATAAAAATTAAATCAAAATTAAATAGCTTTTCCTCAGAAATTTCATGCTTGGTCATTCCAAAAATAACGAACCCTTTGCCACACCAAACTTTTCGAAAAAGATTTGTAAAGATCCCGCACAACGTAAAATTAGCGGACCCTCAATTCAACGTATCTCGGTCCGTCGACATGTTAAGACCATACCGACCGCTACCTTGATTTGTAGTATTTTAACAAAAACGGCAACTTCCCCTTCATTGCTGCTTCTACAAATAATTTAATAATTGATTTATTTTTTTACCAGTACATTTAGAAAGGATTAAAGTATGATATGTCGAAGTCTTTTTTGTGAAATTATATTTGCAAATAGCAACAAAATGTATTCCAAAATACAGAAAAACGCATTTATTTCTATATTTGATGGGTTTTTTCGGCTATTTCCTAACTATTATTTGACTAAAAGACTTCGACATATCATAGTTTAATCCTTTCTAAATGTAATGGTAAAAAAATTAATCGATTATCAAATTATTTGTAGAAACAGCGATGAAGGGGAAGTTGCCGTTTTTGTTAAAATACTACAAATCAAGGTAGTGGTCGGTATGCTCTTAATCGGAGCCGATTTATTCTGGCGAATAATATGTGCCGGACAAATTGATCTGGGAAAGGAACAACCTATATTACAAAAAACACATTTTGGGTGGATTTTTGGAGGCGGAAAGACAACACTAGCAAATAAATCATGTAATTTGTCAGTAAATTTGCACGTGTTTAATTTAGAACGATTTTGGGAAATTGAAAACGTGGATGAGGATAAAAAGTCACTAAATCCAGCAGAAATTAAATGTGAAAAGCATTTTGTTGATAACGTCTCACGTGACAAGTCAGTAGCGCTCCCATTTATAGATAATAATGCAATTTTAGGCGAATCGCGAAGTATAGCATTAAAAAGATTTTCTAATTTAGAATCTAAACTATCAAAAAATGCAAGTCTTAAACTAAAATACGTGGAATTCATGCAAGAATATTTAAATCTAGGTCACATGAAGTTATCTGATACAGCAAAATTAATAATTCAACAATTATGGAAAGCTCAATTGAATTGGGACGAAAGTGTACCCTTAAATATATACAGGGTGTAGATTAATTGGCGGATAAACTCCAGGTAACTTTATAGATCGTGCCAAAAGAAAACGAAAATCTTAATTCCAAAATGCTGAAAAACTTTTCGTTTGGCCTCACGAGGTCCTCAAAGTTTTGTTACGCTTGGCAACGTTGCAAACTTTCTAAATTCAAACCTATAATGTAGGCAACTTAATACACATAAAATAGGCAATTTAATACACACATCAAATTTTATTTTTTATTATAAACTATGTTCAAATTGGCCACCGTTTACTTCTAAACACTTTACAGCACGTATCGATATCGAATTTATGACGTTCTCAAGCATCGTCGGCGTTAAATGTTAAATCTGTCCGAGTTGCTATATTCATGTCAATTATTTTAAATATATTTTCAAACAATTGTGCATTAAAATAATTAATATTTTTATTTATGAGAGAATCTAATAATTTATAATAGTTGTATCAGCTGCAATGTATAAATTGTTCTATAATTCAATAATAGTTATAGTACCTATTTGCTGGATTCACACATTTATTTTGAAATTGCATTTTAGCCGCATGGTGAAACGACAAAAGTCACCGATGGTTTTTGTCAAGGGTGGTCATGGGATTTATATGGCAACGTAGTAGTTGTTAATCCGAGACAGACATAAGGCAGACCGCCGCATACTAGACGAACGCAACATAATATATTTCGCAAATGCATCAAAACACCATTCATAATTTAATAATGCGGTATGTGTCGTCAATGTGCAACCTCACACAATTTTAAATTAATGATTATCAAAAGAATAAAGTATATCATAATATTTAAATTGAAATTAAAAGTCACTGATGACAAAAGTCACCGGAGATCAGAATTGACATCTGACATTTATTGCATTGCCTACTTCATAATTTGAATTTTATTAACAATTTTGCTACGTTGCCAAGCGTGTTTTTAATTTAAATTTGATTTATTCTTCAAAAGTAATTTGCACATTTTTTAATGTTTTTTAATATTAAGTTTTAATAAACCTCGTCATTTTTATTATACTAAAAAAGAAAGCAAATTGGTACATAATATACGCAATTAAAACAATATTTGTATTGACAAAATTGAAACTTTGAGGACCTCGTGAGGCCAAACGAAGAGATTTTCAGCATTTTGGAATTAAGATTTTCATTTTCTTTTGGCACGATCTATAAAGTTACCTGGCGTTTATCCGCCAATTAATCTACACCCTGTATACTGCTTGGAAAACATTTAGAAACAATTTAGAAGTAATTAATAAAGTAAAAATTGCACGCCACATTAATTGTAAAGCGAATGACTTTGAAATTCATGGTTTTTGTGATGCGAGCGAAGCTGCATATGGAGCTTGTGTATATACGCGTTTCAAAAACGATGAAAGAGATTGGTGTGTGCGATTAATAGCGTCAAAATCACGTGTCGCTCCTTTAAAAACACAAACATTACCTAGATTGGAGTTATGTGGAGCCTTATTGCTTTCCCGTTTAATCAATAGAATAGATGCATCATTATCTTCAAAAGGGTTAAAATATAATAAAACTCTGTGGTGCGATTCAACCATTGTTATATCCTGGATAAGATCTGAATATTTAAAATTTAAAACATTTGTGTCAAATTGAGTAGCGGAAATTTGCGAATTAACAGAGTCAACCGCTTGGACACATATCTCAAGCGAAGATAATCCTGCGGACATATTATCGCGAGGCATAATGCCACATCAAATATTAAATATGGACATATGGTGGAGTGGTCCACCTTGGCTTGTCAAAAATAAGTCGTCATGGCCCGAATCAAAATTTAAATTTACCAAAGATCTTTCTGAAATTCGCAATGTTTCGATTGCTAATATTGTTCAAAATAATTGGAACATTTGGGAAAAGTTCTCTAGTTTGTTCAAATTAATAAGAGTGACTGCATATTGCTTACGATTTATTAATAATTGCAAACTCAAATATAAACGTAAATTTAATTTACTTTCAGTTGTAGAACTGAACAAGGCAAATATAACATAAGTTCAAAGAGTACAAATGCAATAATTTCCAGATTAATTTAAAAAACTCAAAGCAAATCAAGCCATTGACAAAAATAGCAAACTATTAACGTTAAGTCCATTTTTTGATGACACTGACCAAATCATTAGAGTTGGAGGTAGATTAAAAAATGCTTGCATTTCATTTGGTAAAAAGCATCCTATAATATTGCCGGGAAAACATGCTTTAACTAAATTAATAATCAATTATGAACATATAAAAAATTTACATTAAAACTCCACACTCGCTGCCATAAGATCTAGATATTGGCCATTGGCCGCAAAAAATAACATTAAAGGGATTATTAGAAAATGCGTTACCTGCTTTAGGGTAAAACCAATATTTACTAACCCAATGATGGGCGAATTGCCAGAATCAAGAGTAACGGTACAAAAACCTTTTAATTCAACCGGAATTGGTTTTTGCGGACCGTTTCTCATAAAAGAAGGAATTAGAAAACAAGTTTTCCGAAAGGCATATGGTTGCATATTTGTTTGTTTTGCCACTAAGGCCGTTCATTTAGAAGTAGTTAGCGATTTGTCAACCAAAGCTTTTATCGCTGCTTTACGTCGATTTATTTCTCGACGCGGAAAAATATCACATATTTACTGCGACAATGCCACGAATTTTACGGGTTTGAATTAAAGAGAAAACTGAATTTTTTGTGTTTTAATAAGGACTCGAGATATAAGAAAGATAAGAAAGATAAAGTGATTGTCTTGACAATGCTGTTATTGTTGAACGTAAAAAATATAGATACAGAAGAATATTTGTCAAAAGTAGACATAATAATCATTTTATGTAATATTATTATGTATGAATATTTAAAAAATCTATTAAAATATTAAAATAATCTGGAGACTGCTTACTTTGGAATGTTTAAATATTGTATATAATTATAGGAGTTTAATTTATATACAATATTAAAATATTAATACAAAAAATGTTATTTTATCTAAATTGCGATGATATTGCGGCATGGTTCTACTAGCAAATATCTTTAATAAAACAAGAAAAAAAAAGACGAATATAATTAGTTGAAGAAATTTTCTTCAACTAATTATATTCGTCTTCGAGCTCGAAGACGGATTATAGGAACTAGTAGATAAAAATGAGGTACTAAAAACTATTAATGACTTAAGCAATAAAAAATCATTGGGGACTGATGATATAACTTCTCAAATACTAAAATCAATAATAGCCGTTGTATTGAATCTTCTTCTTCATTTACTTAATGAATCTTTAGAGCTTGGGGTATTTTCAAAAATTTTATAAAGAGGCCAGGTAACTCCGTTGTTGAAATCTCTTAAATTATATATTTTAGCCTACTTTATACAACGTTTGGGTCTTTATGTGTGGAAAGTATTATGGTATCGTCTGCATACAAAAAGTATCTGCAATGTTTAAAACGGTTAGTTATCTACATATAATATGTATAAAAGAGGTCCAAGTACACTTTCTTGTGGGACACCGGTTTTCACATTGCTTGAACTACTGTAGCACTTACCGAACATTTACTTTGTATTTTTTATCAGATAGCTGGAAAAAACCAGTCTCAACTTTTTCTCGAAACCCGACTTCTGATAAAGTTATTAGATTAATGTTAATCAAATTATTGTTTATAAATGCTCGTCAATAATTAAATTAGTGTTTTACAATACATGTAATTATTAACATCTTTCTTAACAGTAGGTTTGATCCGACTCATTTTGTATGTACTTAATTATTATTTTGATGCTAAACCATGTTCAAAGTTAAATAAAGTTAATTTACCATTCTCTCACATAAATTTCAAAATATTTTAAATTAACATAAATAGTTGAAAGACAATTATTGTAATATATATTATATTAATATCTACAAATACATATTACCATCAAGGTTATAGTAATCATGTATAAGTACTACACTAGTTGTTATCCATTGGAAAATTGCGCTAGTTGTAAAATTATATGTTTTCATACTAGCAATTAGTTAATTAATTCCGCGGCATTTGAATTATTATGAAAATTGGTCACTATACTATATATATGCACGTTTTATGCCTCTTAACATATAGCTTTTATGCATTAGTAAATTGTTAATAAACATAATAGAATTAATTACTTTGCTCGTTGTCTTGAATATCTTAATTTCACAGATGTGTGCACATGTAACACTAATGTAATAATAACTATAGAATGATCTTGATTAACTTTATTTACTACTTTTTTGTTATGGTCATTGTTCTGTAATTAATATCCTAAACATATTCTTTCTACATACATGCCACATACATTGTATTTGGCAGTTATAGCTAGCGTATTAATTAACTTAACGCTATTTATGAATTACTTTAGATGTTATAACATAAAAAAAACTTTGAATTTCAACGAATGAAAACACACCTGCTGAAAATATCAAATGGAAGACGAGATTTAAGCATTCTGTAGATATTTAAATTCATAGTTGTCGATTATAATTTTCGGGAAATAATGAATTTGGAATTTTAATCCATTTGTCGATAGTCCGGTTGAAAATTTTCTTTTACATCTTTGTTTATCTTAAAGTAATAATAGATTGAGTTGCGATTTAGGTTTACTAGTAGTAAGAAGAGAAGTAACAACAGAACTAATAAGAGAATGATTAGAATTTCTTAATGCAGGATCAACAATAGTTCTGGAATAGTTGAAAGGTATAAATAAATAAAACACATTTACTATGTACTATAGTTTATCAATATCTGGAAATATGTTACTATTTTCTAAAATATGATTTGCAAAAGTACTATCTGAATGTCCTAATCAGAAATAGTGATGATGTTTTTGAATCTAGTTTCGAAATTTCTTCCTGTTTGTCCTATATATTGTGCATTACATGTGGACAACTTAACTCGTACACTCCTGATGTTAAAATTGTATTTGAACGCTCTTTAGCGTTGAATAAAATGTTTGATAACTTATTTTGACTTTTAAACGCTACTTTAAAATTAAATTTACTGAGAATGTTTTATTTTCTCGGATATGTTACCAACATATGCTATTGAAATGTATTTTATGGCTTATGACTTTTATCTTAGGATAAATGAACTGTATAGTAATAATATTTTTAGTTGTGTTTTTTAGAAACTTATTGTTAGGGTGTGTACAGAGTCAAACGGAATGGTTGAGTCTGGATACTGGGATGAATACTATTGATGTAAGTTAGAAAAATATTTAATTGGTGTGAAGTACTTTTAAAGCAAGCTAAGATATCATCAACATTTTGATATCAAAAGGAAATATGTTTCTTAGTAAGGTTTGAATTGAAAATCTTTTTTTTTTTAAAGAAGCCATCAGTATTTTGGGGGACTTAGGGGTTAGCCCATAGCTAGGCTTGTGTTTTGTTTGAAGAACTTACTGTTGAATTAAAAAAAAATTGAACAAGTCATTATTTTATAGCTAAGGTTAATATTTATATTTTCAAATAAGTTTGAGACTAACTACTGAACTCAAAGGAAACTAGTTTTTATATTGTTAGCAAGTTCTAACGAATTAACTACATTAATTTTTGAAGAAAAATGTGTATATTTGTTGTGCTGTTAATGTATGATACCACGGGGAGTAATGGAGCATCTGGTTGCTGGTTTCTTATAAGGCATATAGTTTTGGTGCTAATGGATTACAGTTAAATTATTTGGGAGAGGAAATAAAAGTTTACTATTGGAAAGAAGAGATTTGAGTTTGATTTCAATTTTCTTAGTCGGGTCTGAACGTTATGTTATAGGATTTTCACCGTTAATAAATTGCTGAACTTTTGACAGAATTACTATAGCATTTGATTTGTCAGCTTTTATGATTTTTAATTTTAAGTTGAAGTTACTCAATGGTAGTTATGTCGGAAGTATCTGAACCTGGTTGATTCTTATGAATTTTAGCTATTTTGGATTTTGAAAAAAATGCATCTGGGGATTTATTATACTGAACTGCTGAACAACAAGTGTTTCTATAGCATTGCTGTTATCTACATGTGGTGAGTATTTTGTGCTCTTACTTAAAACGACAATTCTTTTTTGTGAAAACAAATCATCTGACATATTAATAGTTGTAAGTGTGGGAGTTTAAGTACTTTGATTCTTTACCGTTTTCAGGTCGGTTATTTTGGAACGGATTTAGCTGAGGGTTTTGGTCCAAAAAAATCTGAACACTTGATTTTAAATCATTTGCTTTTAGTACAGTATCTTTCACCCATCTAACAGAGCAAATACGTAATACATATTTACAATAGTTCTATTTATTTGTAGTAATATTGAAATTGCATTCTACTTTACTAATAACTCCTCTTCTTCTTTTTCGGTCGGAATAGGCTAAGAAGCAAAAATGCTTTTATGTTTAATCATTGATTTAGCTATTTCATTTTTCAGCTAATTTGTTCGACTCTTTTATTTACAACATTACTGATTGTTAGTTTATTTCTGTCATACTCTCTTGTTTTTGGCATTGTTGAATACTAATTTCTAATTTAAAATAAAGTTTACTAAATAATGTTATCACTTTCCTATATCTAGAGAGAGAAATCAGGCATATTTAAAATTTACAGTTATTTCACATGCGACGCTTGCTTTTAGGTTATAATTTACAATATCAATGAAACACAAGTACTTCTCGTAATCTGCGTATTGTTATTATTTTATTGACATATTTATTGCTGGATTATATAAACCAATTGGGACTTTTTAACAAAGTATTTATAAATGTACCTCAGTTGAACACTCTGCATCAAGGTCAACATAAAATAAGTAGTAAACGTCTATTTTATTTTCGCGCGCGTTACCCTCATCACACAATGTAATCATTCAATGTAGCTGTTATCTATGAAACACTAGATCACATAGCATTAATAGGAATCTTATTTTTGAGATGTTTAATTTCTATGTATTATCCATATTTGCTTTAATACTTGTAATAAAATTTGAAAAAAGTAATATTACATTTTTTCTATACATTATTTTTGTGTGAGCATAATGCATATTTTTTTACGTTTTTCAGCACGCTATGTCATATAATCAATGTACAATGTGGAACTTATTGTACGCTTGAAGAAAAATATTATTATTTTGAAAACGCTGCGGGATACAACGCCTGTGAGTGGGCTGACACCTAACATATTTGTGTTTGCTGCAAGTTATAAAAGGGTGAATTTTGTTTACAATATTCAGTTGTGCTTTACTTGACAAATTGTATATAAACTGGGAAAAGGGGAATGCATTAACTTGGAAGTAGAAGTCGGAAGTTTTAAGCAGGCGACTATAAAAGCCGAGTTCTTTTGCTCTATTAAAATGGATCGAAAAGTGTGTCAACATAAAATAGTTTTAATAACGTAGTATGATTATATAAAACTTGCACGGATTCTATTTGTATGTTGTTTATGAGTTTATTTTGAACTTTTGAGGTCATTTCCAGCTTACTCCAAACTGTTCTGTTCAGATCATGATGAAATCTATAGATTGATTATTTTATCTATATCTATCAAAACATTGCTTGAAGTGCAGACTTCTAGTACTGTAAGCAACCAAGTCTATAAATATTATTTTAGTAGATGCAGCAATTTTGTTTGATATAAGAATTGCTCTCTCATGACGCATGACCTTCAGTAGTATAATCTAAACCCCTCATATTTGAAAATGATTTTGATATTGTGAAAACTGTTGTAAATTTGCTGGATAGTCAACACTTCTGATTGATGCTGAATATTATCAACTCTTTTATTATAAAAATCAATGAGTGTCACCGGTGAATCATTTGATGGGTTGTTTACGATTTTATGCGTTTGCTAGGCTAGACATTTGTTTTCATTATAGACAAATTTGCTGATCTGTTTTTTCTTATGTTGATCATACGGTTTTTTAATATTTATTTTTGTTTATTTTTTGTATTTCACCTAATTATAATTGATTGTTTAGGTAAACGTTGAAGTGCTAATTTATAATTCACTTGTGAACTATCACATGGCATATTCATAGGACATAAATATATAATGTTTCAATACTCTGCTCGCACTTACGTAATTATAATATCTAGCCTACCAAATGAGGAAAAAATGTCTCCAGAGTTTATAAATGATTTTTTTCAACTGCCTCCAATTATATTAGTAATAATAGAGCACTTATTACAAAATTGCACAAAAATTTAAATACCTAGCTTATATGCTAGTTTTTATAATAACGGTATAAATAAATAATAAGTTGATTTGTTACAAATATATGTGGAGTCACCGTGTATTTATAAAATGAATTCAAACTATGATTTGGCAAGACATCTTTAATAAGGCTAGGTCACTTTAAATTTGTTACCACAAAAATAAATACAAGAAGGAATTTAATTTATTCAAAAACTGGTTGACAGAAAACAAAATTATTTAGATTTAGCTTTGGCTTTTTCAAAGAAGTCCAAAACGTTAAAATCATTGATGATTTGGAGTAAATAATGAACAATCCTAATGATCAGAGAAAATATTGACACTAAGTATCCGAAAGTTATAGCTCTTTTGAAACATCATCATCGTCTAGACGTAAAGCCAAAAAGGTAAAAACACCTGAGTACATTATCTGTTAATGGTAATTTAAATATCTATTTTTTTAATGTTTATTTGTTAGACTGAATGAATTTGTTAAAATGGCACTTAATGATATGCAAGATATTTTGATGATAAAATTTTTGGATTTTAGAAACAAATGTTTAAAAAATGTTTACGATTCCTAATGAAAAGATTAAAGGGGTTAACATTATTAATATTTATAGAAAATATGTCTTGCAACGAAACATTCCAGATTTTATGTGTGGTGGTTATTACTCAATGGCACAAGTTTTCTTCTTTTTTAGTCATTGGTTGTTCACTTCTGGACGTAGGCTTCTTTTATTCTTTTTTATGTTTCCCTGTCTTGTGCTGCTTTGAACCTTCTACTAACTTTATATTGTCCAGCCATCTTTTTATTGGTTTTCCTTTGCGACGTTTTGTTTGTTTTGGTCTCCAGTATGTTAGTTTTGATGTCTATTTATTTGGGTTTGCTTAGTCACGTGGCCTACCCATTGTCACTTGAGTTCTGCGACACGTGTTGTTGTGTCAATGATCTTGGTTTTTTGTCTGGTTTCTTCATTTTATCTCGGAGGTTAAAACCCAGCATAGCGCGTTCTTGCGCTCTTTTCATGACATTAGTTAGTCCGTTAGTTATATCTTAGTTAGGAGTCTGGTATTTTACTTTCAACGAGGCATCTGTTAAGAAGCAGGTGTAATGGGTCCTCGATAATGGTTTCTTCTTTTTTCAGTATCTTGCTAGTAATTTTGTTCTCTCTTGTTTTTTATTTGTTTTAGCGCTGTTTTTATTTTTTGTTTTGTTATCTCTGGTATATCTTCTGATCTTACATTTTGGATAAGCGTTTCTGATGTACTCGGGTCTGGTATCGTTGAAGAGTATAGTAGGGTATAGAAATTTTTAATATGCTACACAATGGCTTCATTGTTTGGTGATTATTGCATTTTGTTGATCCTTTATTTTTGTAATCTTATGTCTGCCAGTTCTCGGTACTCTTGTGTCTCTTGCTGTTTTTCTTCTTTGTTTTATAAGCTTTAGCGTAACTGGTAGTAATTTGCGATCTGTTTTGAGTCTAATTTTGCTGCAAATTGCCTGGTAGCATATTGAATATCCGTGGTGATTTTTTTATTTAGTTTGTTTATCTTCATTGTACTCAGGGCGCCTGATTGACCCTAATTTCTTTCTTAATTCTTTCTGGTAATTTTCTTTATTTTGATCTAGTTTTTTCAAGACAAGTCTCCGTCTTTGTGTATTAGTTTTTTTTTTGCCAGTATCTAGTCGGTTTTGTTCTTTGTTTTTTTTTTGCCAGTATCTAGTCGGTTTTGTTTTTTGTTTTTTTTTACCGTACTTGCTCATGTTCATTTCATTTTTCAGTGTTTTTTTAAGAAAATGTTAAGACAGGACAAATTTTCTTTGTTTAATTAGTTTACTAGCATGTCTCCCCTTTTGCCCAAATCCAAGTTTTTAATATTCTCAGGATCTGTTTTCTCTGCCTGGTCAATCTTGGTATTTAGGTCTTCGCTGTTGGTTTTGTATTGGCATTTCTCTGATTCTATTGCTTTGGATATGTCCTTGAAGAATGTTTCAAATTCTTTGTCTTCCGTTTTACTTGTGGGTGCGCATTCTTGAATGAACTGTGCACAAGTACCTTGCAAAATTGCAAAATATTTACAATTGTCCAATCTTCAAGCATATATGGAACTGAGGGTATAAACACTGAAAGAAAATTTGTTCTAAAAAAAATTATAAGAAATTTACAAAATTTCTTATAATTAAAAAAAAAATCAAAATTTTACAAAATTTTATATAATTATGAAATTGTATGATGAAAAAATTTCGACAAACATCCAAAAAATATATGTTTTATACTATTTTATGCAATTTTGTGAAAATTTCATAAATTTTCTATAATTGCATTAAATTTTATTTCAAAAAAATTAAATTAAAAATGTATTTTCTTTCTCAATTAGAGGACATGTGTGTATCTCCGTCTTAACAGCGGGATCAAAATTGCATACGATTGCATAAATCAAAATTGCCATATATATATATATATATATATATATACAGGGTGTCCGGAAAATACGTGTACAACGTTTGACGACAGACTCCTGACGTCAAAATAGGTCGATCTAAGCCGACTTAGTTATATCCAAAATTGTCTCGTTTAGCCGGTAGAGGGCGTCAAAAATTTGTAAATATTAAAAAGAAATTACCTGTAACAATAATTTTTTAAGTGACCTTGTTGCTATGGCGTTTAATAATTTGACAATTATTGACAAATTGTCACCAGTTTATGAAATTTACTCAAGTATACGATCAACATTCTTGAATTACAAGTTCATTTTACCATTAAAAATGGAAAATTATACAAACTCTCAGAAAGTTGACATGCTCCTGGTATACGGGTTTTGTCAAGGAAATGGGCGTCAGAGTGTTAGGGTTTACATGGAGAGGTTTCCTAACCGTCGAATACCAAACCACCATACATTTGCCAATATTGAGCGTCATCTTCGGGAAACGGGCAGTTTTGAGAAAAAGTTTGAAGGCAGGGGTCGTATGCGAATAACTCGAACTGTGGAAACAGAAGAGATGATTCTGGAAAGAGTTGAAGAAGAACCAAGTACCAGTACCCGTCTCTTAGAACGTGAGTTAAATGTTCCTAAAACGATTGTCAATGAGGTTTTAAGAGAACAGTTGTTACATCTTTACCACATACAAAAAGTCCAGGAACTTTTACCGACTGATCCCCCCATGCGGCTTACATTTTGTCAATTTATTAGAAACAAAAGAATCCTTGTTCCAAATTTTTGTAGAAAAATTATGTTTACTGACGAGGCATGCTTTACAAGATCTGGGGTAACTAATCTGCACATCGAACATATTTATTCCGATGAAAATCCACATGCCATTAAAGTTGCACATCATCAGCATCAATTTAAAATTAATATTTGGGCAGGTATTATTGATCACTACCTTATTGGTCCCATTGTTATTCCAGACAGGTTAGATGGAAATATTTATTTAAATTTTTTGCAAGACACATTACCAATTCTTCTGGAGAATTTGCCCCTTTTACTTCGGAGGGAAATGTGGTATATGCTTGATGGTGCCCCGCCCCATTTTTCCGTTGCCGTTCGGCAATACTTACATCATTAATATCCTAACCGATGGATTGGAAGAGGCAATGATGCACCAGTAAAATGGCCACCACGTTCTCCTGAGTTAAATATGTGTGACTTCTTTTTGTGGGGCGCTATTAAAACAGAAGTTTACAAGACTCCGGTAAACACACGCGATGATTTATTGCAGCGGATTTTAAATGCAGGCAACCATTTTAATAATCCCGAGACATTAGATAGGGTCCAATATCATTTTTTAAAGAGTGTTAATAAGTGTATTCAGCAAGATGGCGGTCATTTTACACATTTGCTTAAGTAATGTTTTTGTTTTACTTAGTTTCTTACAATAGATACTTTCAACTTTGTTATACTTTTGTTTTTTTTTACGCCCTCTACCGGCTAAACGAGACAATTTTGGATATAACTAAGTCGGCTTAGATCGACCTATTTTGACGTCAGGAGTCTGTCGTCAAACGTTGTACAAGTATTTTTCGGACACGCTGTATATATATATATATATATATATATGGGTAATTCCATTACTTTTCGACCAATTTGAAAAAGTCGACCTCATTGATTTTGCTCAAATTTTCAGGGATCAAAATATAGATGAGAAAAATGAGATTTCCAAAATTTTAGACCTTAGAATATTGCCTGATCAAAATGACACACATTTGAAGGTCAGAAATTTTATAATAAAACGTCATTTTTAGCTTATTTTGTATTTCAATTTTTGGGCTTCTGGAAAATGATAATAAGGTATACGATAGCTAAAATTATTCCTTATTACATGTACTTTAAAACCCATATTATTAAGTTGAAAATCGTGGCAGTCATTTTGATATATTAAGCTTTAAACATTATTCCAAAAAAAACCGTAAATTTAGCAAAATCGCAAAACTTTGCTTTCTTTAAACCGTTTTAACTTTGTCAAATCTTAACAAAATTTGATTTGCAAGGTCTAGATTTCCTCGTGTTTAATCTCTTTTTGAAGTGATCACACAATACTTATAGAATCAATACGTATACACCATTATTTTGATGCAGGAAGTTGCACATGTTTTCGCAATCTTTAAAACTTGTAATTTTCAGGTCCCAAAAAAGCGCTGTCACCCTATGTCGATTTTAGTCAAAATTTCAGTAAATACTCTTTAGAACACAAGAAAAAAGGTTATTCATATGAGAAATGGTATATCGGGCATTATCAAGAAATTTTTAATATTCAAAAATTGTCAAAATCGGCAAACCGCACATTTTTGTATCTCAATTTTTGGGCCTCTGGAAAAAGATAAGAAGGTCTACGTTGGCTTAAAATATTTCTTATTGCATGTACTTTAAAACCCATATTCGTATATTTAATGTTGGGGCAGTCATTTTGATATATCAAGCTTTTAACATTATTTAAAAAAAAAGGTAAATTTTGAAAAATTGCTAAATTATGTTTTGTTTAAACCATTCTAACTTTGTCAAATCTTAAAAAAAATTGATCCACAAGGTCTAGATTTCTTCGTGTTCAATCTTTCTTTAAAGTAATTACACTAGACTTATAGAATCAATTTATATTCACAACTATTTTGATGCAGAAAGTTGCACATGTTTTCGCTATTTTCAAAACTTGTAATTTTCAGGTCCCAAAAAAACGCTGTCACTCTATGTCGATTTTAGTCAAAATTTCAGTAAACACTCTTCAGACTACAAGAAAAAAGGTTATTTATATGAAAAATGGTATATTAGGTATTATCAAGAAGCCATTGAGAAAATGCAAGTCGTTGTGCTGCGTCGCCTGGTTGTAGGTGTTTTACTTTTGATAATAATATGGGTGAACATTTTCACTAAAAAACGAGTCAAAAAAGTTGTTTTCTGTCAGGAAACCTCAATTGCTAGGGCATTACCATTACAGAGTCCGTAAACAAAAATGATATCTGCGTATTCTCTATGTTGAACAGCATTTTTATCAAATTTTACTAACCGAACCAAAGAAAACTGTTTTAACAAGTATCAAAAGCTTGCATCAATGCACGCTTGTTAAAGTAATGTTGTTTTGTTTGTGTTTTTTTGCTAAATAAAAAGTTTTTTAAATATTTTGTCTTTGTTGACTATCTCAAAAACAAAGCAAGATAGACATAGGCAAGATTAGATTTTCTGAATTTTGACGATTTTTGAATATAAAAAATTCTTGATAATACCCAATATACCATTTTTCATATAAATAACCTTTTATTTGTGGTCTGAAGAGTATTTACTGAAAATTTGACTGAAATCGACATAAAGTGACAGCGGTTTTTCGAGACCTAAAAATTACAAGTTTTGATGATCGCAAAAACATGTGCAACTTCCTGCATCAAATTAGTGGTGAATATGTATAGATTTTATAAGTCTTATGTAATCATTTTAAAGAAAGATTGAACACAAAGAAATATAGACCTCGTGGATCAAATTTCTTTAAAATTTAACAAAATTAGAACGGTTTAAACAAAGCATAATTTTGCAGTTTTGCTTAGTTTACGGTTTTTTTCTGAATAATGTTTGAAGCTTGATGTATCAAAATGACTGGCCTAATATTAAATAGACAAATATGGGTTTTAAAGTACATGTAATAAGGAATATTTTGAGCCATCGTGGACCTTCTAATCTTTTTCTAAAGGCCCAAAAACTGAGATACAAAAATGTGTGGTTTGCCAATTTTGCCAATTTTTAAATATTAAAATTTTTTTGATAATGCCCGATATACCATTTCTCATGTATATACCCTTTTTTCTTGTGCTCCAAAGAGTATTTACTGAAATTTTAACAAAAATCGACATAGGGTGACAGCGCTTTTTTGGGACCTAAAAATTACAAGTTTTGAAGATCGCGAAAATATGTGCAACTTCCTGCATCAAAATAGTGGTGTATACGTATTGATTCTATAAGTCTTGTGTGATTACTTTAAAAAGAGATTAAACACAAAGAAATCTAGACCTTGTGGATTAAGTTTTGTAAAGATTTGACAAAGTTAGAACGGTTTAAAGAAAGCAAAGTTTTGCGATTCTGCTAAATTTACGGGTTTTTTTGGAATAATGTTTAAAGCTTAATATATCAAAATGACTGCCACGATTTCAAACTTAATAATATGGGATTTAAAGTACATGTAATAAGGAATAATTTGAGCTATCGTAGACCTTTTTATCATTTTCCAGAAGCCCAAAAATTGAGATACAAAATAAGCTAAAAATGACGTTTTATTGTAAAATTTCTGACCTTTAAATGTGTGTCATTTTGATCAGGCAATATTCTAAGGTCTAAAATTTTGGAAATCTCATTTTTTTCATCTATATTTTGATCCCTGAAAGTTTGAGCAAAATCAAAGAGGTCGACTTTTTCAAATTGGTCGAAAAGTAATGGATTTACCCATATATATGTGACTTATAAAAAATGTCAATCCTCTGACATAACCATAAATTAAATAAACGTCACATCTGACATTTAAATTGAAGATGAAGAAAACTACAACTTTGTGTTGTCAATATTTTTAATGATAATAAAACTGCTTATATGGTCGGTATGGTATTTTGTCATCAAAGTTATTTGCTTTAAATAACTGTTGTAGGTTAATTATAGTTTAAGTAGAATATTGATAAAAATAATGATTTATTTGTTATCATTGTGGGTATATTAAGGCATATAGATACTTAAATACATATATCAATATTATGTTCAAATTAATTAAACAGTGTAAAGCGATTAAATCAAAAATCAAAAATGTAAAACATCAGCAGCTATATTATTTCTATTATTGGAGTTTGACATATTTATACTTTCAAACCTGTACTGTCGTATGATTAATATAATTAACGGTTGCAGCTATTCTTATAGGTCCAATACCGTATCGAATTATCACTTTCGCTTGACATGAATATTGCGTAAAAATTTTGTACATGTTAAATGAAACTCAAAAGAAAAAACTCGAAGTATTACATATTGGAGCAATGAGTACTAGTAATAAATGCAATATGTACACTCCAGTTTATGTAGTACATTAAATTGTCTGTCAATATCAGAAATAATTTGTATTCACAAATTCGGCATATTATTTAATTTTGAAATAAAAAATTGAATGTTACATGAATACTTTAATACTGATATGAACACATTTATGAGCACCCGTCTAGAAATAAAGATTATTTTAGAGTAATTAGAGTAATATATTGTTGGTCGTAGATAATAAAAGACAATTAATTAATTATTAATATTTATGTTTTTACATGTTTTATATTAACATTACAATATTTTAAAATGTGTTTATTTATATTTACTGTAATTTGTATGACTTATTATTATTATTATTATTATTATTATTATTATGAATGGGGGTTTTAAAGATAATTTATTTTAAAATTAGGTTTACAAGATCGGGTTTTGTTATTATTCGTAAATATTTTTAACTACCTAACGTTGTTATTTTGGGCAATCTACTAAATAGTATATAAAATATTTGCAAATCAATAAATTATGCAATTTAAATGTTAGTCTTTATTCAACATAAATAATGAAAATATGTCTTATTCAAACCTACTATCAAAATAGCCAGTGAAGTCCAGACAGTGATCATTGTGCTGTGTGCTTAATGTGTATTTTAGCAAATATACATTACTTACGTTACCTTACCACAAAACCTGTAGATCGTCCTTGGCATAACTACGGCATCTGTGTATACAGTGCGATTAAAAAATATGCAGAAATTCAGTAAAATTAATTTAGTTTATTATTTCATAAATTGCTCATGCTTATGTGTGTTTTATAATGCATGGACTGTTACTCCTTACGCGAAAAAACTGAACTTTTTTCTAATTATTTCAGTAATAATACACATATATTATGACGTAGACTAGTAATTTGGGCTCATTGTTATTGATTGTATTTACTTAATCCATTTCATACAGTGTCAATTTAAAATTATTCTGGAGTAAATGTATTCTGTCTAAAAGATATTTCTTCTTGCTTTTTTTCTGACATGGGCGTATTCTGTATCAACTCAGTTAATTTGTGAAATGTGTGATTTATATAAAACTTAATAAATGTTTAACATTTTAGCGTTGTTGTATATTTAACTGTGTAAATGATAAGGAAATCTAAAGACAAAATTAAAAATTGCGATTAAAAGAAATTGTTAGAATGCGTAGATGAAAAAAGGGACATACTAAAGGGGGTAAAAAAGGAAAGTTAACCTATATTGGTGTAAGTCATTGATTATGTGATAGTAAACGAAGAAGCTAGACCAACGCTACAAAGTATGGAGGTAGGACAGAGAGTAGAATCTGATGATACGAGGGTTGCCATTTATGTATTGAGAACTGGCAACACTAGTATTGTCAGGTGAAATCTGACATTGCCATCGTAAAGTTTGACATTTTTGACATTATACGTACTCAGAACGTTTTGACGTGCGAGCACTATTTGTGTTGTTTACAGTAAGTTGAAAATTTCATCTCGACCAAAAGATGAAATTAAGTCGCGAAAATGTTCGAGCTATGATTTATTATGACTTTTGACTTGGTCGTACTCAAGAACAGTGTTTCAATCAACTGAATTCAACTTTTGGCGATGAAGCGCTATCCACAGCCACTGTATATTGCTGGTACACTGAATTCAAACTTGGCCTTAATTTGCTCACGGACGAACATATCGCAAATTGAGACATGTTTAAGCATTAGTATGACCAGCATACATAAGATTTTGCACGAACATTTGGGTGTTCGGAAGTTGTGTGCACGTTGGATTCCACATTTGTTCACAGATGCTAAAAAAAATGCTCGTGTCGATTGATGCCGTAAAATGATTGCAAAATACAACTGTGATGCATCCAAAGCCGTATACAGCATCGTCACAGAAAAGGCTAATCGGCATGTTTTAATGTGAAGAAAAGCCAACAAAAGTTGGTTGTTCTCGAAGCGTTAAGAAGCACATGATGGCGAGTTTCTTCACGAAAGCCGGGCATGTGGCAACTGTGTATACGACCATTTGTTTGCCTGAAGTTTTTGGTAAATTGAGATACAACAACCCAAATCGACGAATCATTTTGCATCAAGACAATGCGAGCTCACACACATTACATAAAACAAACGAGTATTTGGACACACAAAAGATCGAATTGATACCCATTAATTCGATCTTTTGTGTCATCTGTCTTAAAGCCCCGACCTGGCACCTAATGACTTTTTTTTGTTCCCTGTAACTAAAGATAAACTGCGTGGACAAAGATTTTCATTGCCTGAAGAAGCGGCTGAGGCCTTCAAAACGCATGTTTTATAGCTATCATCTTCTGACTGGACAAAGTGCTTTGAAGGGTGGTTCAATCGCATGCAAAAGTGTATACATCTTAAAGGCGATTATTTTGAACAGAAATAAAAATATTTTTGATAAAATTCATTTATTTGTTCTTTCTATTCTCAATACATAAATAGCAACCCTCGTAACAGTACAGAGCTTAACAACAGGAACATAGACAACATTATATCAGTAATGAAGTTAAGTGAAAGAATGAAGGGAGCAATGAAAAAAAAAAATATTAGCGTAAATCGAAACAAAACAAAAATATAGGAAAATAGAAGAGTTGAATAAAGGGAGCAAAATAAAAGTAAAAAATACGGGTGGAAATACATTAAGAACAACAATGAAAGCTAGAAGGCGACATCTGAAAAGATGTAACCGAAAATTTGTTAAACAGGGACAACAATGGAACCAAAGTAATATACAAAAAAATTAAAAGTTTTAGAAGAGATTATTTTGAAGAAAAATAAAAAAAAAATGGGGAAAGTGGGAGGGCCGGATGGCATACCAAATGAAGCTCCTGCTGGAGTGAAGGACAAATTATACAGCAAATGTAACTAAATATGACCCGGGGCATTACGTTGATGGATGCTTCCTACAAAATATTTGCAAAAATGGTAGAGAGAATTAGATGTAGATGATAAGCAAATTATTCCAAATCATTCTAGAAGTACAGTCGGGTTTTAGAAAAAAAAGAGGGACAGCCAATCATCTTATGGTGCTAAAATATGTAGTGGATAAAGAGTTAGGATAAAGAGAATAAAAAAAAGACATAAGGAAATTTGATGTTGAGTGAAAGTAAGTGAATGTAGAAGTGAAAGGTTTAGAGTGACTACAGGGTTACGATAGGGAGCCCCTTACTGTTTAATATGTATGTCTGTTAGAAATGGGTCAAGCTAGCGGAATAGTAATTGTGAAAAAAGTGTGGTCGCTAGCATACGTTGATGGTGTTGTGATTCTGGCACCAACAAGTAGTAGCATGAAACAAATGATTGAAAGAGTAAGAAAGTAAATGTTGATAAATCAAAATGTATGCTGTTTAGAAAAAAAAAGGAAGAACAAGCAAAACAGAAGAGTTTAAAATGAATGGTCAATTTATTGAACAGGTGAAAGTGTTTAAGTATTTAAGAGGTATGTTTGCCAGTGTTGGGTCTAATAGAGAGCATGTACGATATGTAAGTAAAAAAGCAATGATAGTTTAGAATGCATGTATTAGAAGTATTATGTTATATGGAGCAGAAGTAAGGAGTGTGAAAGACGAGCTATATAGTTAGTTAAAAGTGTAGATGAAGAGTTAGTGAACAGACTAGAAGAGGTAGGATTATAAGATAGGCAAGGAAAAATGGATAGTAGCAGATACAATGTAATATAAATGTATCAAAAATATAGTAAACTACCAGCTTACTTGCAGGAAAACTAATAGAGGATGCTTAATAATTGATTGCAAGCTTTAGGTATGGCAGTCAAGAAAATGGTAATAAACATTGGACGAATAAAGAATATGGAATGTGTGAGGTTTGTAAAAATGGACTAAAGTGGGATAATAATGAGCAAATGTAGGTAAAGAAAAGGAATGAAAATGTTTAAGAAGATTAAAGAGGGCAAAGTTAATCCAAAATTGTAAAGTTTTTAGATTTTTTTTAACATTAGACCATTTTTGTTTAGTCCAAAGAAGTATGTTGCTTATTTATTTTTTGATTATTATTACTATCGATGTATTTATGATTATGCCAATAAAGATCTTTATTATTACAGAAAACACTGGAAAATAATGATATTAATAATTGTAGTCTATTAAGTTCAATACGTGGAATTGTCAAATTGACAATGATAGATACTTCTAACACATCTTATCCAACATCAATTCTGCGTTTAGTTTTTTTAATAATAATTCTCTGATAACGAATAAAAATTATTTTATGCTCAATATGAAATTTATATATTATTATTTTTTTACGCTAAATAGTATTGAATATCGTGTTTTTGTCTCTCTTGTCATTTTTCATTTGTTTTATTCAAGTTACTTATTGGTTGGCGGTTCGAGCCTCGAGCGGAGAAAAATATTTTTATTAAATAAATAATTAAAATAAAATTCGTCAGACGACGAAACAGTATTTAACAGAGGGAATAAAACAGAAAGAACACCCGAACAAGATGAATAAAGACGAAGAGAAACAATGGAAACCAAAGAAGCAAGCGGAAGTGAAATAAATCAAAAAGTAGCAGAAACTATCTTAAAACAATAACAAATAATAAATGAAACTCAAACTGTTATCCTGAAAGAATTAGAAAAATTGAGAAAAGAAAATAAAAAATTAGGATGAACGCAATAGCAGAAACTGAAATAGATAGTTTACAAAATGATGTAGCCGAACTAAAACAGAAATTAGAAAATCGATAAAGAAATGAACGAAAAAATAATGTAATTATTCAGGGATTGAATGAAGGTGTAATGGAAGGAACGACGATAAAAGATAAAGTAAAAAACTGGATTAGAACTAAATTAAAAGAAAGTATAAATGTGAAAAAATCATATAAAATAAAAAAAACAAAAGTAAACTAAAAAGTATTTTTGTACAGTTAGATAACTGGGAAGATAAACGAAATATTATGATGAAAAACGCGTATTAAAGGAAAGCGATATATTTATTGATAATGACCTCACAAGGAAAGGAAGAGGAATTGAAAAAAAAACTGAGAAATATGACGAAAGAAAAGAAAAGGCAAGACGGGGGGAAGGTAAGTAAAAACAAACAACAAAGAGAAAAGAACTAAACCAAACTTTGTTAATGGTAAAAGTTGGGAAGAAAAAGCGATTAACAAATTGGAAGCTAACAATGATGGACCAAAAATAGAAGATACCAGCAATAAAATAAACATAGTATTTTGGAATGTATCAGGATTAAATTACAAAGATAAATATTTTTGGAAATATATAAGAAAATTTGATTTAATTAGAATAGTGGAAACATGGATAGATGAAAAGAGGTGGAGAGACATAATGGGTCAAATGCCTAATGAATTTAGATGGAAATGCCAGCCAGCTATTAAAAAAAACATGAGAAGAGCAAAAGGAGGTATCATAACAGGAAAAAGAAATGAAATACCACAAGAAGATGATGTAAAATTGTAAATGGAGGGTTTAGTGCAACAAAATTTTATACTCAGTAGAACAAAATACAAGATGGTGTACAGCAGAGGGATAAAAACACCGTACAGCAGAGGGATAAAAAAAATTGAACAACGCTAGAAAACTCAGTACAAGAAACAGAAGACAGAAAACTGATAGTAGGAGGAGACAGAAAAGCAAAAGAGAATCAAAAGATAAACTATAAAATAAAGATGGAAATGATTGAAGAAAATGGCTGGGACATATTAAACGGAAATATGGAAGGAGGTGAAGAGGGAGAATATACCTCTACATAATAGCAAAGGGGCAATCGGTAATTGGTTACGTAATGGTTAATAATGAAGCGTGGCATGAGATAGGCAAATTTAGGATTAGAGAAAAAGTAGAGTCGGATCACCAGCTACTAGAAGTGTATATAAATGGAAGTATAAACAGAGAACCAAAAAAAAGAAAAGGATATAGTAACAAAATTAGTATGGACACAAGAATGCGCAGAAATGTACAAGCAAAATTTATATAAAAGACATTTTTGAGAAAAAGGCGTAAAACAACAAATGGCAGAATTAGAAAACACAATTGCAGACGCAACAATAAAGAAAACGTTTATACAAACATAAGAAACATTTAGAAAATGCAAATGGTGGAACACAGAATGCACACAGAAAAAAAGAGAAGTTAGAAAAGTACTACAATATTGGAAAAATGATAAAACAAGTAAACAAAAATATCAGAAGGCGAAGGAAAAATACAAAAAAGTTTAGACAATTTATAAAAATAGAGGAATTAGAGGTCAAAGAAATACGTTCTGAGGAAGAAGTATGGAAATACATAAACAAAGAAAGAAAAAGAAGAGAAAACAAACAAATTTTAATGGAAAACTGGAGAATGCACTTTTTAAAATTGTATGAAGGATCGAACAAAACAAGATGTAGATAAAATAACGAAAGAAACGATATGAAAGCAAATAAAAAGACTAAAAAAACAATATTGCCAGGTGTGGATGGAATACAAATTGAAGTATGGATGTATGGTACGGAAGATCTGATTGAGAAACTGAGTGAGATAATAAATGAAGTATGGAAAGGAAAAGAGTTTTCTAGTCAGTGGAGAGTAGGTCTTGTATGTCCGATACACAAAAAAGGAAATAAAGAGTTACTAAGTACGGCATACAAGATCTACGCCATGGTAATAGAAAAAAAAAACTGAGTGAAGAACTATAGATGAATGGGATATTGCCAGATGGATGGGCCGGGTTTAGAAAAGGAAGAGGGACCATGGATAATGTATACATACTACACCATATAGTAGAAAAAGGAAATAACAGAAATGGGAGGAAAGTTGTATGCATAATTATTGGACCTAAAACTGGCATTTGACAGTGTAAGTAGAGAGAAATTTTGGATGTATTTGAGAAAAAGAGGAATAAATGAGCATGTAGTAAAAAGAATGTTGAATGGCAAAATGAGTGATAAATTTTAGACTAGGAAAGGTGTGAGACAGGGACGCTCACTCAGCCCTAGTTTGTTTGCGGCATACATTGCAGATGTAGAAGAGATGCTATGTAGGGCACAGACGGGTGGGGTGGTGGTGGGCAGAGAGAAAGTGTGGTCGCTGGCTTATGCTGACGACAGGGTGAGCATCATCAAAACAAGCAAATGAAATGAACGAAATGATTAGATGTTTGGATAAATATTTTAGTAAAAAAGAGTTGGAAGTAAATGTAAATAAAACAAAAATGATGAATTTTAGAAAGGGGGGAGGAAGACGCAAAGTAGAAAACTGGAAATGGGATGGAAAAGAAATTGAAGAAGTAAAATCATTTAAATATCTAGGATATGTTTTTTGTACGAACAATAATGAAAATGAACACATAAAAAATATGACAAAAAAGGCTGATGAAGCGGTAGGACAAGTAATTGGTGATAGAAAATTTGAATGTATGAGAATAAAACGAATGATATTTAAAAGATTAGTAAAAAGTATTGTCCGGAGCGGAAATTTGGGGGTGGAAAAAGCAGCAAAAAATAGAGGCTATTCAAACAAAATACTGGATATGGGTATTAGGAGTAAACAAAGAGACCCCAGCATACATTGTAATGTAAGAAGTTAAAATATACAAATTGAGAGTATAAGCGGGAAAGCGTGCAATGAGAAAGAGTGAGAGAAAGAAATGAATGTAAAATATTACAAGAGTGCTTGGAGGAGAAAATGAGGAAAAATTGGAACATGCAGAGAAAAATATTTTAACAGGATGGACATGCTAGTGACAAAGTAGATATATTGAGAATAGATAGAAGTATGTGGCATGAAATTATGATAAGAGATAGGGATATACAAGTGCAAGAGCGTAGAACACGAATAAATGAATCTACATACAATTCAAATTATGTACATATTATAAAGGATGCACTACCAAAGTACCTAGAAAGTGTAAAATATGAAAAAATTGAAAAAAGAATGATTGCAAGATTCAGATGTAGAATTGAAGAGGAGAAAGTGTTAAAATTTTGGATGGACGAGGAAAAGAAAATGTGTAGGGTGTGTGGAGAAGCGAGGGAAAACTTAGAACACATGCTAAAATGCAATGAGATGAGAGAAGAGCAAATGAGGCAAAATGAGGTACTGAAAGAAGATGGAGGAGGAATAAAATGGATGATGGCGGTAACAAAAAGAAGAAAACAAATTGAAACGGAACTAATAATTAATTAATTAAAAACAGGGTTTAGGGTAATTAAGATTATATGTTATATTAGAAGTGAATTAAGTATATATGGTAAATGTTATGTTAAGTTGTAGAATTTTCAATGCCGAAAGGCAAGAAATAAACGTTTATTATTAAGTTACTGTCTTTATTATAATATTTCTAATGATTGTGAACAAAATATTAGTCTCATCACAACTAACTTTATAAATGCCCGTTCCATTCTTTACCTACATTTAACGACTATCTAACTATGTTGACTTTGAAAAACATTTCATAAATCGAGCTGGTTTATCTATTTTTTTTCTTATAGCCTTGTAGTTTGTTTAGTAACATGAAAGATGAATATCGGCATAGTTGTCGCATAATTGCAATTTATGTTTTATACTGTGTGCTGTTGATAGATTTGAAATAAAAGTTTTATCTGGATATTAACATTTGAGCGACATTTTTTAAATATTTATTACCTTGGACTCTTTAGAGGTGACATAAACCCGATTACAACTTTTTATTAAAAAGTCTCAATCACATTTTCATTGACATTGGCATTAATATTTTAAACCCCACATTTGGTATATAAGTTCAGTTAATAATAAACATAACATAAAAATAATAAATAAATAAAAAATATTGCATGTTCTAAAATAAATATTTAGGAAGTATATTCTTCAAGATTGCAAAACATTGACATTATGTTCCAATTATATTTTTTTATAAAACAATTTCATATACAATTAACCTTGACAAAAATAATTATTGACATAGTTGTATATTGTGGAAATAAATAGTGCGACGTCCTCAAGTATGTTTTCTCGTTTCTACTTTCGTACGTGCAAAAATAAAATTCTTATTGGACGCCGTATTGCTTTCAATTTCACGAAGGATACGGATACTTTTGTAATCAATCACTTTATTTGCCGTCTTAAGTAGATTGGTGAGCATGTAATAATAATACCTATTCAATCATAATATGAAGTCAATTTTCAATTTTTCATATTCTACGAACATAATTATTAAATTTATTATCAATACAAGTTCTATCTATCTATGATATTTAAAATGTAATTAGTTTTAGGATTTTTTTTTAAATCAAATTACATTAGATTATGCTTAATTTTAAATTGAATATTTCAAGAGCATTATTTAATTATCTTAATGGTAATAATCCCGGAAATGTGTAAACATAATTATAATTGATAAGATAATATTACCAAGCAATTCAATTATTAAATACCAAAACAAATCTTATGATATTAAACGTCACAATTATCTTCTAACATCCGTACAATTAAAATTTGTTTAGGTGTTGCGGCTAATAATAAAAAAGTAGGTTTAAAAATGAAAAATTAGTCAGAATGATTATTATTTCGTTGTCCTTGTTAATGAATTCAATTAGCAGTTAAATCACTACTAGTCATTACTCCGAAATTATTTATATGCTATAAATAAATTAATTTTTTTATTGCTACTTTAGCCTGTGTAATTAAATTAGAATGTTATAAAAAAAGTTTCTCAGTAATTACTGTAAATATATTGCTTTACAAGCTATAGTAATATGATTCAATCCACATATTTGTAATTTTTTTAAATATTGAGGAATTACTTAATATGTCACAACAATATAAAAATACCTATGAATTTCAACAATTGAAACCATACTCACTCACTGAAACACTCTGAAACTAATACATTGAAGCAAGATTAGAGCAGTCTCTAAAGATTGACTTCGAATGTTTGCGAATTATAAGTCTCGGGAAATAATGAATTTGGAAGTTTATTTCATATGCCACTCGGGGTTAAAAATGTCTAAAATTTACATATACTATAAGTAAATAGCTGTTTAGTGGCAATATGTCTCGTATTTCGTTTGGACAACGACTTATTTTAATATCTATAGAAAATGCAAAGATCTGCAACATTACACCGATGTTGTAATCTAAGTCATTAATCAATTTTAGATCGGCAATGATTTGAATTGCTTGATTTTGGATATAATTCAGCAGAGATAGTGTAGTTTCAGATGATCATCATGCTCATACTTGAGAACAATATTCAATAAACGGCAAAATAAGATTGATATAAAGAGTTTCTTAGTAATAAGTTTTATTTTAAATTTTGCAGCGTTTTTGATCTGTTGAGTAGCAAGCCTTGAATAACTGTGAAAATGTTGCAGAGTTTGTGGTGTTTTTGGTCGGCAAATCACGTATCTCTAAAGATATGGTAAAGCTTATTGCAAAATTTGAGCAAAATGATCAAATTACTGATCTAAAGTTGCCAGTTCGAACTCGTACTGTCAGGTTAGCCCAAAGCATTGCCACTGTCGCTAACAATGTCGCAGAAAACTCATGTTTTTCTATTTCAAGACGTTCACAGCAGTTAAGATTCTTACAGTCCAGGCGTCATTGCATACTGCATAAAGATCTTAGCCTACATGCTTATAAAGTGCAGCTATTGTAGGAATTGAAGCCGGCTGATCATGAACAACGCTGAAGTTTTGTTTTTTGAGTGCTCGAAATACAGATAGGGAATCCAGACTTTTTTAGAAAAAATATTTTTAGCGACGAAGCTTATTTTTATCTCAGTGGGTTTGTCAATATACAGAACTGCCGCAACTAGGGTTCCGAAAATTGTAGAACAATAGTTGAGATACTTCTTTATTACAAACGAGTTACTGTTTGATTTGAGAACGACGAATGTGCTGCGATTATAGTCAATGCGGATCGCTACTTTAGTATGCTAACTGATTTTTTTGGGGTTATGTTGGACAATTTGAGCATAGACAATTTACGAGCCACACAAGCCGTGAAACATTTGCTGTGCTGTACGAGAAATTTTCTTGGCGCATTATTTTATTACTTATTGTAATAACATACATCTTGGTTTACTATTTATAATATTTTACATTATATGACTCCGGAAGGAAGGTAGCTATTGCGCCATTACAACGCTAATCCCCTGCAAACAATTTCAGCCTTCAAAAACAATATGTGAGCTGTTATTTGCTAGATAGAGCCTCAGTTGTGCGAAAATACCTTGAAAAACTTCCTCAAAAGAATGACCCTTTATAGACAGAGTCGAGCTAGGCACTTTCTGGGTATCGTTCTCTACAAGTAATCGAAAATTTGTATTTTGAATTTAAATTAAAAAAATGTGAACTACTTAACTATAAATAAATGTTTATTTTATAACTAAAATCCTATAAATGGAAAAGTTGTACAGAAGTAAAAACTGTTTACATAAATTAAGACATATTAGTTTTCTAGATACTTTTGAAGCTATATCAACAAGCTGGTCGTTCCAGAGACGATTATGTGAGATAGTAACCTCTAGAAGACAACGTTAGGAGTAGTAGGTCTTTGTTTATAGATGATACAGATTTTAACATAGAAATTTCAAGATGCTTTGTCATATTTGGTGATATGGTCTTTGGTAAGTATGAAGGGTGCTGTCATTATCAAATTTGTGATTAAGACCATACAATGGAACTAGTTACGATTAGGATGCTATAGATTAAACTTTTAAGTCTTAATTTAAGTCAATGTTTGGTTGATTAAATTGGTTTGTGAAACAAACTAGGCCTTGTTCCTCCAATTTAATCATATTATAAGCCATGTTTGATTTTGTGGGCGGTTTGCTCTGTGGGTTAGTGCCACTTGCTTTACAATTTAAGCATCTAATGAAACTTTTGTGTTAGTAGTCTTGTTGACTACTTTATCTCAAATTTACTTTCTTTACTTGCATATCCGAATGAAAGGCTGTTAAAGTGCGGAGTTATTATATTCAGAAGTACAAAGTGTTAAGGTCTCGGGCAGGGAGTTTGGGTTTGCGAGGTTACCACTTCTTTTTTTGCGGTTACCGGGGCCGATATTTTAAGGCTTATGCTTGAATAACTACCTCACAGCTGCTTTTGAATATGTACCTGTAAATTAATTATATAATACCATATATACTACCAAACTCGTTAATTGAGAAAATGGAGGAGCAGTCTTGGAATGTTTAATTTGTCGGGGTTATCTTATCAAAGTTAGTTTTATATTAAGTTTTTTCCTGAGAAGCATACTTCAAGTTTCTGGTATCAGTAACTTTCCGTATTTTAAGACGAATACTGTATAGCCTAGAGGTAAAATAAAAGTAAATATTTAGTTAGGTTTAGGGCTAATAGTTGACTTATCTTTGCAATAATGGTCTATTTTACATATAATTAATACATGTTTATTAATTATATGTGAGCAATTATTACTGTTAAATGTCACTGTCAAATGTTTTATCTAGGAGGTTTAACAGTTTTTAAATCAAAAATAATATATTTTGAATGAAACCGTTTGTTACGTCATATATACAGGGTGTTAATGAATAGGGGTAACAAACTTCTAGGGTGGGTAGGGGGGTTTATTTGAGACACTTTTTATTTATAAACTCATAGGCAACCATGTTTACACCAGAAGCTGCACGCCAAAAACTTTTTTTTTAAGTTGGCTATGTTTTATGTCTTAAATTGCTTATGATTTTGACGTATGAAATAGTTGAATTTATGTTACTTGTTACTTAAATTATGAATCAGCATACTTTTCAAGATTATTCTAATAATAATGGTAATGGTAGACTTGCGACACGCCTATATACAGCCCGATTTTTAAATTGTTCAATACCTTTCAATAGTGTTTGCAAAAGTTTATCAGCGGTTGCGAGATACAGGAGTCTTTGCAGTCAACAAGGTAAACTGCGGAGTTGCAAAAAATTGTCGAACTTTACGATTTGAAGAAGATGTGCTTCATAAGACAGAGCAGAACCCATCCAGCATCACTCGAAGCATTGCACGTGACATTGGTGCTAATCATGTAAGTGTTTGGCAAGTTTTGAAAGAACATCAACTTCACCCCTATCATCTGCAAAAAGTTCAAGCTTCAAGTCTAATCGATTTTCTACCATGTATTAACTTTTCTCGTTGGTTTGATGAAGCAATATTTAACAGAGAAGGCATTCTTAACTTTCGCAACAACCATATTTGGGCCAACGAAAACTCTCATACTATTCGACAATCCAAATTCCAACACAAGTTCGGAATCAACGGGATGGCATTGTTGACGGTCGTTTGATTGTGCCATACCTTCTTCCACCTCATCTCGCCGGTCTCATTTACAAGGTCTTTTTAGAAGAAGTTTTCCCAGAATTGTTGGAGGAAGTACCAATGGGGGCTTCCCGACAGATGTGGTTGCAGCATGACTGTACGCCGGCACATTTTTTGCTTGCTGTTCGGGACTACCTCAACAAACAGATTGGTAGATTTGGCGAGAGAGGCCAGTAACGTGGCCGCCACGATCCCGGATCTAACGCCCTTAGATTTTTTTGTGGGGTTACATGAAAAGTCTGGTGTACGAGACGCCAGTCGAATCTGAAGAAGATTTTTTTGCGCGTATTAAGGCAGCTGCTGCAGGATATTCAAGAAACGTCTGGAAATTTTGAGAGGGTTTATGAAAATATGCTGCGAAGGTGCAATGTTTGCATTGAAGTTGGTGTCTATTGAGCAATTATTGTGACTAGTTTAGATATAAAATAAATTAATAATTTATTCAAAATCAGTCAATCGATTTACAGCGGCCAAGGGTCAAGCATAGACATAGTTTTGTTTCTACAAACCTCGTCAGTATGCCTTGTATGACTACGGCATCGCATGATAGCGAAGACAATTTTGAATAAATATTTTTGTCCTTAGTTGCAATTTAATACTAAAATGTCCGCATTAATACCAGTCTTTTGTTTTATTATTTATATTATCAGTTTAGATATCTTATTAAAGTTTTAAAAAATGTTCCCATTGAAGTTTTTTTTAATAGCACACAATTGGTAGGAGCCACATTGAAACATGTTATTAGGTGAAAGAAGCGCAATTGAACGACCTTTAATTTCGAGTTTCAATTTTTTTTTAAATTTTTGACTTAAACAAAAAAAAATCATTCTTTGATTTATGACATGAGTACGGTTAGAGATAGATCCAGATATGAGATTCAAAAAAGATGGACAACTTAATTGCCTACCCCGCTACCCATTCTAGAAGTTTGTTACCCCTATTCATTAACGGTAAATGGTATATACGGGCCAAATTGAACGAATCATTTTATTGATCCGATTAGAATGAAACGGATCACACGAACGAAAGTTTCTATCACTAGTACAAAGTACCAATACTAACGTAATTTTTGTCCCGCTCACTGACTTTGCAGTTAAAGATACATTTTTTTTTCTTTCAGGGTAGATCTCATAGAGTTGTGTTAATAACTTAATGCTCTGCTCTAAAAATAAGTGTTTTTTGTATAATGCGAGAGTAGTTTTGGAAGATTGTCATAGAATATATAGCGTAGACAGAAACATAGCTTTGCACACTGGAAACTAAAAGTTATTTGTTTTAAGAAATTAACATAAAACTATGGGATATTCTAGAATTTGGATCATTAGTGTAGCGCCGTTTGGTTCTACGACATTTCTGACCATAAAATCTTAAACAAAACACTTTTGCAAGATATACTATTTACTACAGACTGACAACGTTGGCCTATTTTTCTTTTATCCTTAGGTTGGTTTTGTACAACAGTATTACACACTCTAGTAAAACCGAACAAGCGTTGTCGTTCCTTCCTTAGTTTTTTGTTGACTTTTTTTTATAGTTTCTAACTTGGCTGCATTATTGTTTTTTAACGTTTTTGTTATTATAATGTCAGTGCCTTTATAGTTTACACATTGATCTTGATGTTTTTTTATCTCTTGTCATTTCTTTCTTCAGTTTAAAAGTCATTGTGGTGAATTTTACTTTCTTGATCATTATTATTCTCTAAGTCGCTTCCATTATTACGTTTCCAGTCACTCCCACTTTTGATATCAGTATTGTCTAAAGTAGTATATAGTGTATCAAGGGCCGAAAATAGGCTTTAGCAGTCCGCCCCAAATAAAATTTTATAGATTATTATAGTTTGACACTTCTGTCAGATTTCAAACGTCAATGTCAAATGTTATATGGGTAACATCCTTTGCAGCTCTCTAAAAAACATAATATAACAAAAGGGTTTTTTTAATTCTTATTTTGTCTGATTCAAAAAATTAATTTAATTTTTTTTTACAAATTTTTTTAATAATTTTATATTGCTTGATTAAAAAAATATATTTTTTAATTTTTGGTTGTTTTTTTTTTCATATTTACGGGGTGCATGAAAAAATTGTCGTGGGCATGAAAGTATTTGCAGCACTTCCGATGTCTGCCGCCATCGTTAGGCTCAAGCGTATATTCGTATTATTCATAATTTTATTTAATGAAGCATTTATTATAATTAAATTATATAATTGACTTTTATGAATTAATATAATTGGCCGATAAATATAATAAACTGGCTTTCATGAATTCGACCATTTCCTATCAACGAGTGGGCGGGCGTAACTTTTGTAACATCTAGTGTGGTTAAGTTAGACATGCTTTATTTATAATGTGTGCTAGAATAATTTGTTTCTATAGAAACAAGAATTTACTTATTAAATATTTGATAAAATCTTAATTCCGAGATATACATGCATGCATATAGTTTCGATACTGGAATACATTTGTTAAATCAAACAGTTACTTGCGCGTTTCTTATGCAAAATTAAACAAGATAAGATTAGAATACATGTTTGGTGTTAATTTATAATTAAATAAAAAATGATGGTATATTTACAAATACATTTAAATTGAGAAACTTTTAAAATTTTAAGAAAAAAAGTTTTCTTGGAATGAGGAAAGAGTTTCTAATTATTTCTCAGAGATATTAGTCAGATTTGATGACTCATTTTGTGGAATTTTACAAAATAATTATAAAGAAAGAATTGTGTTACGTTTGAATCCACTATCTCCAATTTGCTATGTTGTTTTGAATGAATTTATGATAAACTTATCAATGATTTAAAATTTATGATGCTCATGCTTTTCTAGTTTTAATAAGAGTGTTAGGAAGGCGATGTAAGTAAGAATTCTAATATGTCTATGTCTCGTATTCTGTCTGCGATAGGTCTCGAGACAAAAGATAACTGTTGTGTAAAAAACATTACAAAATGGAGTTTACATATGGCACCGCAAAATGTTTTCAATATATCGATTGGCGTTTAACTTTGTTTCTACATAAACTAGAGCAGATCGACTATATGTTATATTGCTCACACAATAATAAGGTAATGGCGTTATGTTTTTTTATCTTCTTTATCATGGGGTTTTTCTAAATAATCTTAGAAGAGTGAATTCAGTGACAAAATTCAAATCGTAAGAGACATATCTGCATAAAACACAAACAGGTTTGTTTGTAATAACAATTGCATGCCATTAAAAAATTGCAGCAATTGTTGACAATTTGTGTTAACTTGGTACTAATTATCGTTAAGGAATATGCCATTTGGGGGCAAATCTGTCAACATGTCTTAAAGGCACATGTCAAGCAACTATCATGTTTGACGTTTAATTTTGTTTGCATACGTTGTAAGATATTGTAGTCGTACAAAATGCGTGGAATATGGATCATACCGTGCTGTTTCAGAATATATCATCAATAAATTGTTTATTATTTTTTATTTTTTGTAGTTGTGGTAAAAGTTATTTCCATTTATATTTATATATACTAGTGGGAAACGGGCATTATTACGTAATAGTTGTACATACTATTGCATACGACATATGCATAAATGCAAGTACACATAATACATTAGACAATATTTATCTCCCACATCAATATATACTGTTTTTCAATTTTAGTTCATCCGTCATCGAGCGTGCCTGATTGCAGAAAACTCGCGGAAACGTACTGGTCATAAACGGTTACATCTGTTATTGATATTTGTAAATTGATTTAGTAAAATATTTCTTATATATACATTTACATGGAATGTTTATTATTTCATATTTAATGGAAGTATCTACTAATTATTTTCGTAATTATTCTTGACAATATATCTCATAAATCTTATTATAGCGAACAAATTCAAAAAGTATTTCCAATAATACACACATCACAAAAATTGTTAAAGTTTTTTTAAGTTTTTTTTAACTTGATAACTTAATATAAAATAAGTTTTACTAAGGGTGGTATTCATAGACAAAACTCAAACTCCGACTCGGCGCGATCTCCAAAAAAAAAACGCGTACAGATAAACTAATTTTTTTCAATACTACCTTCTTGTTGATACAAAAAAGTCATACGTCTAACCCATATGTTTTTTTGAAGCCCTTGCTAAGATGTAAATTTTGGATCCACACCCACATCTTTCCTTCCCTTAATAACGGAGAAAATCAATAAAATGTAAAAAAAATAATTATCTTTATCTCGCAAAGTACATATAAGATCATCTTGAAATTCTTACAGCATATAGACAAATCCAATCGCTTTTGTTTCTGAATAATAACTATCTTCAAAAATTGCGATTTTTACCACCGTGTCGATTTTAAGCGGGCACACACGATTTCCATTAAAAAACATAGAATTTTTATACACCAACCTCAAAAAAATTATCCAATGCATTAATTTTGATCTAGTGATCCTGGGAAGTAATTTTGGTTTACAATGACTTGTCTAATATTACCACACACATGCTCAATTGGATTTATCTCTTATGAGTTTTTCTGGATAGGTTTGATGTTTGTTTTTTAAAAACAATCTTTGTACACAATGTAAGACAAAATACATATACGGTTTTCTCTTTCATCGGTCACTCTAAACTTAAAAAAAAAACGATATAGTTGCATTTTTAATATATTTTGAACAGAAATAAAAATATTTTTGCCAAATAAAAACACAAATGTGCTAATCGCTTCAATGACAACAAGTGAATGGCAAAATTGGCTTATTATAGTGATATTTTCTTTTCCTTAAATAGTTTAAACATGCAAGGTCAAAGTCGTACTGTAGTAGACATAAGCAAGAAATGGGAGACATCAATTGGCAGCGTTTTCAATATTGAACTTGTTTTTGGAAGATCTTAATGACAACAATATTCTTGTAGGGATCATATGCCTATTTTTTAAAAACTTTGAAAATGAAATAGAAAGATATATACCACAAAATTTCTATATGGAAAAATATAGTTGGGTTAGAAACTCTGAAGTAGATGTAATGGATGTTGAAAATGATTCAGATGAATAACAAGAAAAAATGTCTAACAAGTTTTAATAAGAGTGTTAGGTTAGGTTAGAGTGTTAGATGATGTAGTATTTAAAAAAAAGATTTTTCAGAATGTGTCTCGCGAACAGTGGCGTAGCTATCTGTAAGCAAGGATCTGCAATGGATCTATATGGTTGGACCTTAAAATTGTCTATTGGCAACAATCAATCAATCAATCAATCAATCAATCAATCAATTCATTTATTCATGTAATATACTAGAAGTTTTACATACTTCAGGAGTTTACATATTAAAATTTAAAAAATATTTAAAAACAAGTAAATAATAATAATAATAAATAGAATCAAAATAATCAAGCTCTATATAGTAAGCAAATATAAAATATAAGTTTACAGGTAAACAAAACAATTGCTGATAAATAACACATTAAAATTAAAGTACAAATAAAAACTGAAATCACTATAACTAATCACGGTTTGTAAAACAGCCGAATGAATTAGTTGATATAAGCATTCTTCAATACTGTAAAATGCTTTTAGTATAAAATAAGATTTTAAAGCTTGTTTAAAATTGTTTGCTGTAAGAGTTTTCATATTTACAGGTAATAGATTAAATAATTTATGCCCGTAGAAATTGATACCGTTTTGAGACTTAGTTAGACGTAGACGAATAGGATATGGATGGTTATTGTGTCTAGTATTGTATTGATGGTTTAGATCAGGGGTGGCCAACCCGCGGCCCGCGGGCCGCTTGCGGCCCGCCTAGAACATTTTTGCGGCCCGCGATATTTATAACACTTTTCAAAATATATTTATTTAATAATGACCAAAGTTATTTAAAAAATACATTATTTGTGCATCCATATATTCAAAAATATATATAGAAATTGTGACAAAAAATTAGCTTTGATTTTAAAATAATATTCTTGCGCATATATGACAGATATGTGTGTCGGACTTTATAATTTCTTTATTATTTTTTTCAAGCTTGTCTATCTTGGACCATTTTCGCTATTTCGCTCCACTCTATTTCTTTTTTTTCTGCGGCTTTGTGAGCCATTTATATATTTTTTTTGTTATTCTGGTTCTATTTAGTCTGTGTATGTGTCCTAGTCTCCTAGCTGTCTCTCCTTTATTAATGTTTCTATAAATTTAATTTTTAGTTTATTTCTTACTTCCGAGCTCTTTATTTAATCTCTTTTCGTTATTTATTTAATTATCATTAAAAATATAATCTCCATTGCATTAATTTTGCTTTCATTTTTTTTTGTTGTTGTCCAAGATTTGCTCGAGTATATTAGGGTTGCACTTACTACCTTTTGTATTTGTTTTTATTGTCTTCGTTATTATTTAAGGTTTGTCTTTTCAATGCATTGAATATTCTTCCTCCTTTTTCAGTACTTGCACCTATTTCCATGTCTATATTCCTTGTTTCTTCTATTATTGTACCAAGGTAGTAATATTTTACTTGTTCAATTATTTGTCGATCCAATTCTTTCTTGTGTCTCTTAGGTTTTGTCGCTACTACCATTGTCTTTGTTTTGCTTGTGTATATTTCCATGCCTATCTTTTTTAGTTATTCTTCGTATATTTTTTTGTTTTTTTGTAGTTTTTCTTCTTTGTCTGCTATTAATATCATGTCATCCGCAAACATTAAGATTTGAATACCAATTTGTTTCATTTTTCTGTATCCTATCCTTGAGTCTTTGGCTTATTTTTAACTCTTTCTTTATAGCCTCTATTAATGTTGCAAAGAGTATAGAGCTTAGAGTTTACAAAATAATTAAATTATATTGTGTTTCAATTTTTCACTTAAAAAAAATGTCTATAGTGAGTCTAAATCTAATATATGGATATATAATTTTATATGCGGCCCGCGGAGTTATAAAGCATTTTCAAAGTGGCCCGCAAGATCATTTGGGTTGGCCACCCCTGGTTTAGATTGTATTTATTGTAAGAGTTAATGTTGTTGAATACGTGCATAAGACACTCAAGAGCGTACAGACAAGGGAGAGTTATAATTTTCTAATTAGTAAATGAGTTCCGACAATCATCCCTATAGTCAACCGAGTCTAATATCCTAATTGCCTGTCGTTGAAGACTAAAAAGTCTCTTTAAAGGGCTAGAATGACCCCATGATAATAATCCATAACTTAGATGAGCTTGAATCATTGCAAAATAAACTGTTTTTAAGACATCTCTGAGGAGTTGATATTTCAACTGTCTTAAAAGAAATATGTTTTTGGATATTTTGTTAGACAGTTAATTTTCATGTATATGCCAATTTAATTTCGTATCCAGGTACACACCTAAGAATTTAGCGCTATTTACTACAATGTCAGATTTTAAGGAAAACATTACACTAGTAGATTTTTCTGGGTTAACTGTTAGTTTATTTGCAGCAAACTAAAGAGAAGCTGCTTCTACTGCACTATTATTGTTTGAAATAGCTGTTTGTTTAGAAAACGGGCAATTTAGCAGTGTGGTATTGTCAGCAAATAAAGTTGTGGTTATATCAAAGTTATGATTTGGCAAGTCATTAATATATCATACAAAGAGCAAAGGGTCCAAAACAGACCCTTAGCAATTAAGCACAGGGTTCCGCCGTGCTTAATTGCTAATTCTGATGATAACTTTCTATTAGCGCATATCTTTTTGTATCTGTTCAATAAATAAGAATGAATCATACGACAGCTACTTGGGTAAAAATTGTAGCAGTATAGCTTTTGCAGAAGGATGTCATGAGATGCGCAATCAAAAGCCTTGGACAGGTCCATGAAAGTTGCAACAGAGTATTCTCCTTTTTCAAAACTGTCATATACTGTCTGAGTAAAAGAATTGATTGCGTCCCCTGTATGCTTCCCTCTGCAAAAGCCATACTGTTGGTTAGATAAAAGTTTGTTGTTTTCCAGAAAATTGAGCGTTTGTTCCAATAGAATTCTTCCTATAATTTTAGAAAATATAGGCAGAATAGAGATTGGCCTATAATTATTTTTGTCATTTATGTCACCTTTTTTGTGAACTGTAATGACACACGCTTTTTGTAAACAAGCTGGAAAGATGCTAGATGTTATGCATGCGTTTATCAGCGTAGTTAATGGTTTTAATATAGGATTGATAACACATTTTAATAAATGTGTATTCATACCATAAATGTCTTTACTATGAGTTGGTTTCAATTTGAGTATTGTATCAATAATATTTAATGAACTAACCTCTTGAAATTTAAAGTAAGTACTAGGAATAGTTGTGTGTACCTGATTAAGAAGAGATATTGGATCAGTATTTGTATTTGGTAAAACTTTTACTAAGTCTTCAGCAACTTGGCTAAAATATGTGTTAAACTCATCTGGATTTATGGCACATAAGGTGCTGTTAGAAGGTGTATGTTGTTTAATTAGAGACCAGATAACTTTTGGGTTATTGCCGGATTCTGACCAGATTTCGGCTCTTTTTAACAACATTTTTCATATTTTATAGCTGGATTTTGGTATTTTTGAGATTTTATGAAGATTTTTACACTTTTTAAGAGTTTATGGTACTTTCTGACAATTATTAAAAATTTTATAGTTGGATTTTACACTTTTCAACAGTTTGTGTTGGATTTTGTTTTTTTCTAACAATATTTTTGATATTTCAAAGTGATTAATTTTTATTTTTGGGATTATAGACTTTACACTTTTTAAAAATTTTACCGGATTTTGGTGCTTTTTGACAATTGTTTTGACATTTTATGAACAATATTTTGCTGTTTTTAATTGTTTTTGGCAAAATTTTTGTTTTTGTAAATATCTTAATATTTTATGACCGGATTTTACTATTTTTGACACTCTAAATAGAATTTTGCACTTTTTGACAGATTATGGCCGGATTTTGATATTTTATGGCCAAATTTTATAAATAGAATTTTGCTTTTTAACACTTGATTTTGTCGGGTTTTGGTGCTTTTGGCAGTTTTTGATTTTTTATTAATAGAATTTTGCACGTTTCAACTGTTTTTGGCCGGGTTTTTGTTATTTTCTGAGATAATTTTAATATTATATGATCGAATTTTGTTATTTTTGACAAATTATAATTAGAACTTTGCAGTTTTTAAGAGTATGGCCGGATTTTTAACAATATTTTGAAGTTTCAATTTTTGGCCGGGTTTTAGTACATTTTTACAATATTTTGAAATTTATGATTAATATTTGGTATTTTTAATGACTCGTTAACAGTTTATGACTAAATTTTAGTGCTTTCTGATAATGTTTAAATATACGCTCTTTTCCAAAACTGGGAGGGGGCTCTTTTCAATGTTTGCAAAGAGGTCCAAAAATCTTAGCTATGCTACTGCTTACTAAATTTTTGGCAGAGCTATCTGGAAAGCCTTGATGCTATTTTCAACTACTTATTTGTGTGAAGCAGGATTTTCTTGTTTTGGCGTCATGATAAATAACTACAGACTGGACTTTCAGTATGACATGCGGTGTAAACTTTCTATAAAAGCAAGACACTTTGGCAGATTATAAACAGTCTGCAGGGTAAAGTTAATACAAAAAGTAAACAATCAATTAAAATTTGGCATAACAACAAGCTGATGACAGATGATAAAGAGATAGCTGGTATATTTCTAGAGCACTTTAGTAATGCTGATGCCAAGATAAGTCAACACATCAGTCAGCACTTGCAGCATAATTGCGCTACGCATACTTTGTACGTTATGCACAGTATGTTTGTAACTTCTGTCTGCGATAGAGACATTGACAGAATAATAACAAGTATGTCAAACAAAAAATGTACTGGACTCGACGGTGTGGATATAGTTTTCTTAAAATCTTGTATAGATACCATCTCGGAGAGTCTTGCCTTTCTAATCAATAAATTAATAGGGGAATTTCCTTCTGCACCGTAACTGGGAAATATCATTCTCTTGCACAAAAAAGAGGATTCAACACTGGCTATTAACTATAGACCTATTACCATATTAAGTACTTTCTCAAAAATATTTGAGAGAGTAATGGTTGATAAAGTAAACGATTATCCACACCAAAATATCTGTTATCAAAGTGTCAGCATGGTTTCAGACAGGGACGATCTACGGAAACTGCGTCAATAAGTCTTATCCAAACCATCTACAATAAGCTAAATTGGCAGGAGAAGGTTATTGGGCTATTCTTTGATCTAACAAGCGCTTTTGACTGTGTGAGTGCTGACATCCTAATTAACAAACTAGATAAACTAGGTATCAGAGGCAACATACAAACATGGATCAAATCTTACATGACAAAACGTAAAATATATATACATTTTTACACTTTAAATGTTCTGAGTGTTGTATATGTTATGCATTAGACTGATATTATTTATTTTAATTAGATGCAATTTTAATATGTAACTTTGTTATATTTTAAATGCTTTGTATTTTTGATGTGATAATATTTATGTTGTGCACTAAACTGCTACTATTAATTAATTGATGTAATTTCTTTGACATGTTACAACTGACCTATATCTAGCATACGTAATAAAGATCTATTCTATTCTATTCTATAAACTTAACAAATTAAAAATTATTGTTTTTATTTTTAATTTCACATTATGGATGTAAATTTTATACCCTACTTACCTGTTTTGTGTTATACTATAGGTCTGTTCCAACCTTATATTTGTCATTCTTAGGCAATCTTTTATATACAGTAATTTGTTTGTGTGCATAGTTTGAACGGTTTGCAAACTGTTGAAATCGTAGGTTGGAACAGACTTTATATAATAAAAAAGTAGGGTCGCGGGCTTTAAGTATATTTGCACTTTAGGTTGCCAGCCAAAAAGGTTAAGAACCGCTGATCTAGAAAACAGGTCCTGCGCCTTCAGTCAATATTGTCTGTTTGTTGATATAAAATTTTTGAATAACTGAATTTAATTATTTGATATTCCCTCAGCATTTAATACAATTACAATTTTTTTGGCATTTTTAACTAGAACGTTGCAATTTTCGTTACCATGTTTTTGAGTCAATACTGTACTGACATGTTTTTAAAAATTGTTCACTGCGCCGTTGGGGTTGCTTGGTTACAAAGTTTGTGGTCGGTTAGATAAAGAACGTTAACTTTGGGTAACGTAAGTGTGTTCCATGCTGTTTTTAAATAACAGAGTTCGATCAATTAGTTAATCAAACAAATGTTTGTTCCTGACAAAAACTGTTTGAACAGCCTATGCATTTTAAAAACGCGCCCAATGCCAAAAACACTCCAGAAAAATTAGCTACATCAAAGATTTTATTTTATATTAAACTGCTTCCAACAGCGGTTTTAAATTCAACTTGCTGGTTAAAAGTTAATACCGTTAAATCGCGACAACGAAACGGTTTAAAACTATTTGATACCATAACATCAACGGTATATAACGGCAAAATGCTTAATATAAAACCATAAACCATTGTAATGAAACTATTTATAATTATATTTTGAATTATATATATAATTATAGATGAAACTTTAGAAAACTGTAAAATACACAAATTACAAATGGTCATCAATTTTGTTGTAGATTACAAAATTAAGAACATGTTTAAGTTTTATTGTATGATTGATAAAAAATAAATGCATTAGCAGTTTTAACAAAGTTGAGATATATTACAAATGCTATTGTTCATATTTTATGCATCAAATAAAACTGTATTAGATGCATGGACTGAGTCTAACGTGTACGAAGCCCAGTCTGTTGTAGATTGTGGAGCAAGTGGTTCTAATCCACGGGACAAACCGCCTACAATGTCAAAATGGCTTATGATACGATTAAATTGGCGGAAGAAGACCTTGCCACTTCCAAACACTGACTTAGTGTGTGGCTTAAAAGTTAATTTCTCTAATATTTGTGGTCTAAAAAAGAATTTAAATTCTGTTTATCATCATTTTAAACATAGAAAACCCCATATCTTCTTTTTGACTGAAGCCAAAGTAAATAATAAAGATCTAGATTGCTTTAATCTAGTAGAATCTATCTTGAACATGTATTTGCTGACTAACAGGGTGTTTGTACCTACATCTACAAACAACAATCATATTCTAGACCGACGACGTACGGAATTTAAGGCATTGGTATAATAGCATATTTTTTAAACTAAATCTTTCCGATAAGACTATTTTTGTAATTGGCATATACCGTTCTACAAGTAAGACAACTCCAAACTTTTTTGATGATCTTTCTGAAAGTTTTGACAATAATCAAATATTTACTTGTAGCACAAGGGTTGCTAGGAATTCTAACAAATATTCACTGACTATAGACACATGAGGCGTTTTTGAATCGTCTTGGGTAGTGGCACCAGACATACCAAAAGTAAACTAATCCTATTTCAGTGGGAAACAATGACGTCACGGTAATTAAACGCTGTAAACTTGCCGTACCGTGCTTCAGAGCAGAGCATAGTTGGGCTGATTTGAATCAATGCATCTCTCTTTCTAATTGTCGTTTCTCACTCTAGCAAATCAACTTGGCGGTAAATAAATAATATTTTATAATTAATTCTTAATCATTTGAATGTTTCTTAAAGGTCAATTAAATTTAAAAATAAAATTTATAAAGTTTGCTGCGCACAGAACTGTAAAATAAGTTAAAATCAAACTAAAAATACATTCTTTACTTTATTTAAATTAGTTTCTTATTTATTAGGATTGAAATTGCTGATGCTATTCTATAATAATAATGAATATTATAATTAAAAATTAACAATTTTTATTAAAAATGTAAACAAACAAATTTTATGATCACAAACTTGACATTCATTCATTTCCCGCCGTATTTTTTTTTATTTACACTACCACAAGGGTACCAAATGTATCATTCAAATACGTCTATGGAATAAACTTTTCAATGTGATATTTTCAGCAAGTGTGGTTTAACTCGTTGAAATTCAAAGGTATTTATGTTGTTGTGGCATATTAAGTAATTCTTAAATATCACAGTTTGAAGTTAAAAAAAAAATATAAAAACATTAAAACATGTTTTTAAATTTTCAATCTACAATCAAATTGATGACACTTGTTCATTTTACACTTTCAAATTTTTATCTATATATGTATATATTATATATATATTAAGCAAGACTTTGTTTTAAAAATTACTTTTTTATTCAAATTATTGCTTTGTCAGTTATTTCTTTATAAAATACAGGATTTTCTAGATATTTCTGTATCAAATATAATGTTTTCTGGTTATTTTTTTATAAAATATTGTGTTTTTTAGTTATTTTTATCAATTATCAGGTTTTCTAGTTACTTCTCTATCAAATATCATGTTTACATTTTTTATCGTGTTTTCTAGTAAGTTTTTAGTTTCCAAAAACCGACAAACGGGTTTTTGAGTTAGTTATTGAGTAATTATTAGAATTAGAATTTCATAATTATAAGCTGCTAATTGAATTTATGTTTAGTTGATTAGATATTAAATCCTACATAGTTCAAGGACCAGTGGCTCTGATTTTTAATTAATTAAAATCAATATTGTACTACTTTAATTACAATAATTTTAGTATCTACTTCAAATTTATGTATGTATTTTTTATAGAGCCATATACGTCTTTAATCAGCATGCGAAATTTTATAAAAATGATCAGTATAATGTATTCGGTATTATTCCGAATTTCACGAGCAGAATTGTAATGACCATTTGATGTTTATCTTAGTTTATTGTTTGCGTTACATATTGTGGTTAGGAGTTAAATAAAATATTTATAGTTATAGTATTAGCAACAACATGCTTTGGTTATTTTATTTCTTGTTAGCATCCAGTGCTGTGTGTGTGTGAAATAGGCACGCTGTGTGAAATTACTAGATATTCGGATATGTCTGAAGAAGGGAGGCCGATTGGAGAGAACCACATTAAATCCTTTTTATTACGGTATAATACAAATCACATCACCAACCCTAACGTTTCTAAAAATCACCATAATTGTATAGCTGGTTTTATTTTCACATGTCATAATCTATTATTAGCACAAGAGTTTTTCATTTCCTTGTTAATATTATGTATTTCTTTCTAGAAGAAAATATATTCCAACAATGAGTTTCTGATTTATACTACATAGTGTACTACATACTAAAATTAATTGATTTGTTCTATTATTTTGATTTAAAGTGATAATAAATTATTTAAATTTGTTTAAAATCTTATCTTAAAAATGCCGATACCAAAGTATTTGTCAAAATAAATATTCAATATTTGTTTGTGGCTAATATTACAAATATTTTAGCATTTTGCTATTATTAATTATTACGTACTTCCAGGCTTTTCAGTAGCTTCTAACACATGTTATAATATTTTGAATTTATGTTCTCATATCATTGTAAAATATGTAATAGGTGTTAATGAAACTTACTATGTCGTCCGGTGATGTCATCCATGTGGATAATAGAATTAAAAATCTACTACCGCGTTGTTATGTAAATCATTCACCATGCGTTGACATTCATTAATTTATATGCGTAAAGCAAGGTAGTTTGCCGATTGAGAATATTGCAACAGGTTTTATTTATTTTATTTATTTATTCAATTGCCTTTTTTACCTTTCGGTGTCAGGCGTATACATTATTAGTTTGTGTAATATTTTCTCCATTTCTTCCTATCCTTGGCTATCTCTTTTGTTTCTTCCCACGTGTTTCCTTTTCTTGTAGCTTCTTCCTTTATTGCGCTGTTCCATTCTTTTCTGGGTCTTCCTCTTTTTTGTTCTCCTGTTACTCTTGTCTCATAAATTTTCTTAGTATTTCTTTCTTCACTCATTCATTCCTCCTTTTGCTCTATTTTTATCTTCTGTCCCTGACCATATCAGCATGTAACCCTTGTGTATCGTATTTATCCCCCTTCCTTTCTTTTTTGTTTCCGTAATTCCTAGTATTGCTGTTTTATGTTTTATCATTTCTTCGACTATTTCTTCCTCTTTTCCTTTTACGCTTCTTACATTCCATGTTCCTATTCTAATTTTGTTTTCGTATTCAGTATCCTTTTTCGTTTCCTTTTCCATAGCATTTCCTCTGTTTCTTTTTTTTTCTTTGTCCGATATTTTTCTTTTTTTTTCTTCTAATAGTTTTTTGAATTTTTTGCACCCTGTTCCCCCCTTTCTATCAATCTTTTTTCTTTCTCGTCCCATGTGTATTGTATTCCATTCATTTCCATTTTTCTGTATCCTGCTTTTACTCTATTTCCCTTTTCTCTCTCTTCTTTGGCAATATTTCTTATTTGTTTTTGAACATTTCTTTCTTCTATTGTTAGGTCGTTATCTATGTAGATTTTTTTCCCTCTTAAGTTTCTTTTTGCTTTCATGATTTCTTGTTTTTTTTCCCATGTTTCAATTTCAGCTACCACTACTTTTACCTTCCCTTCTTTATTTATCTTGTATGCCTTCTTAATTTTCACGTTCACTTTCAACTCTTCTTTTATGAACTTTTCAATGTCTTCAATCGTGTTTTCTGTCTGTTCTTCTCTTCCTGTTATTATTATATTATTCTTCCTCTCTCTTTTCTCTTTTTCGTTTTCTTTTGTTTCTAATAAATCAATTCTTCTCATCATTTCCATCTTCACCGTTTTCCATTCCTCTTCCTTCTCTTCATGTTCTTTTTTCATTTGTTTTAGCTCGTTTTTCACGCTTTGTATCTCTTCTTTTAGTTCTTCTGTCCCTTTTTTGACTTCCTTTATCATTTCTTTCATCATTTCTTTCATCATTTCTTTAAGTTCATCCATTTCCTTATTTGTATTTTCCACTTTTACTTCTTTATTATCCTTTCCAAAATCCACACTTTTATTCTCTTCTCTTTTTCTTTGCTCTGGTGATCTCAGTATCTTTTTAGATTTTCTAAAGTGATTTTCTCCCTCTTTGTTCATTATTTCTTCCTCTCTTTTCCTTTTAGTTATATCTTCTTCAACTTCCTTCATTTATTTGTTATTCGTTATATCTAATGATGTGTTTTAATTGTCTAATTTATATTCTGTTTTTATTTGCAATTTCACTATTATCAATTGTTTGTTAAGTTTCAGTAATTATTTAGATTATTTTATTTACTTTATACTATTTTTTGATTTGTACTAGTTTGTTTTGTTTACATATATTAATAAAAGTTTTTCTCCTTCGCTGATACAGAGCGATGTTGCGGGTTGATTGTGACGCAGCTGGTTGTTTCGATGTCACACCTATCTTCCTCTAACGCACGTAGTTCTTCACTGTAACTCCGTCTCACTTCCACACAGACAGTCGCTTTTATACGTTGGAATTTGTTTGCGTTATCTTTGTCCATACACTTTTCTTATGAATATACCTCACTGCACTATGTCAATCTATAATTATTATTCACTTTTTAGTTCTCGTTTTTGATTCTAGCGATAATTCTCGTATGTAACGTGATTTTTATCGGCCGCACCAAAAACACATGTACTCGCATTCACAGTCTCTTTAATACTACAACAGGTTTTAATTATATTAAATTGGCAATTGGATATGAACAAGCGGAGTTTTATATTATCTACCTAGCTATGAAAACATTATATTGCAAAAAAATTTCTATGTCAAGTTTCTGTGATATTTTATAGTGTCAAATTGAAGAATTTGTTTCCAGTCGCTTAACGTTTGTCATTTTTATATCAGTTTAAAGAGGTGTTGTAACTCTTGTAGTGATGGTAGATAATAGATATTATTATATAAAACTCTTTTATTACTTTACTATTTTAATATTATTTATTAATAATTATTTCTTCACTTGAGCCTTGCGGCCCAAGCTCAGATCTACCGCTCTTTACAGTGTTTAAAATATAACTAACTTAAAACTATTCCTCTTGCATATTTATATTGGTAGATAGGGATGAAACCGACCCTTGACCATAAACAGATGGTTTATAATCTTAATGGGTTTTTACAGTCATAAAATCGGGTTGGGACACAACATAGGTGAAAATAGTGATTTTCAACATACACACAAAAGCATAATGAAATTTGTCAAAAATATCCCATCTTATTTTTTTTTAAGTCAAATATTGGTTAAAGCAGTTCAAATGGGGCAGCGAATCCATTCACGGCGACCTATAAAGTGGAAGAGTTTTGAAGGCACAAACTGACGAAATCATCAACAAAGTTGAAGATTTGGTGTTGATTGACCGCCCAGTAAATGTTTCAGCTATTGCTAGAGAAATAGGATGATTAGAAAACAAATTTTACGTGATGGTTTGGGAATTAGAATTAGAAGTATCGGTTGGCACGATATATTTTCCAGCTGCTCATTTTTAGTAGACTTATGTAGAACATTATTAAAAATTGTGATGAACCTGATAATTTTGCGGCCCCACGTATGTTTTTGTTGACAATACCTCCGAAAAACGCGACTCAATTCCCGAATAACGCTTTGTACAGGGTTTCCGTGTGGGTGCCAGACAGAAAAAAACATTAATTGCATCTGTTTGTTGCGTAAATCTCCGCATTGTACAAACGTGAGAGCACCAAATTCAGTTATTGAACGTGCTTCTCAAAAGTAGACGAGGTAATCAATAAATCGTCAATACAGGCATGAACAAATTTTTCATAAGATGGTTCTAAAATTTGATCCATACATCTCGTTAATGAACTCAACGCTGTTTTATGCTAAAAGGCAATACTTTGAAGTGGTAAGCCAACATAAAGGGTCTATGTTTCTGTAAAATCGGTATTTGTCAATAGGAGGCGGTGAGCTCAAGGGACGATGTATGTACTAGGTAGGCCATGAAATAGATTTTCTATCGATCGCGGAAGCTTGGAGTGCGGCTTAGTCACACTCCTTGGTATCGAGCCGGGATATAATGCTCAGCGTTTCATTTTTTCAATCTCTGTCTGTACCGCAGCCCTGCTTTACGGTTTGCTAGATTGGTAAGGTGAATCTCATGCTGATAAGCCGTTATCGGACTCGGTTTCTCAGAAGTAATAAACTGTTTACATCTATTAAGAAATCCTAGTTTTCTAGATTTTCGAAGCTATGTCAACAACATTTATTTGAAGAAGTTTATTAATGTAGATCAAAAAGCTATCTATAACAATATTTGTGTGCAATATTTAAACTTCAATTACATTGGCGCTAATTAAGTTTTTAGCATTTTTTTGTTAATACGCGCGTATACTTATGATTACATACATGCAAAATTGTGATGTACTCATGGAAAGCCACTAATATTGCTAATTAATTTGATTGATGATTAATTGAGCAATCACTTTATTATTTTTTGTATTAAATGAAGTTTTTGTAAATAAACGAAATAGAGACAGCTTATTAATAATAAAATTAAAATACCTTACTTTTATTACTAATAGTCTAAACTAATATTTATATTTAAGTATGTATGTTATTCTTTTCAACTATTACTATCAATATATTGTTGTATATGGTTTTTTATTAATATTTTAAAAGTTTTGGTAAGTTGAGTCATTGTTATGTATAATATCGATATGCCTAAACCATTAATGATGTTATAAAATATTATATGTAAGTAAATTGATATGATATAATATAAACGAGTAATATATTCGAATATGTAGATTATTAAATCGAGTATGTATTTATATGCACTGTAGAAAGTTACTACCAGTATTGACATAACATTTACCATATCTCAGGTGCTTATCATGTTTGACATTGACCCTCTTCATGCACTGTGTAATTAATTATGAAAGCCATGCACTTTAAGACATGAAATAATATTCACTTAATATAATAAATATGTTTTTTGGCCATAAAAACTGCTCCAGGTCATTGTTTACGCTTTTATCGTTTGTACAAAAACCTATTACATTCCTAATGTTTAGTTCAGAATATGTACTTAATTTGATTATGATTGTAATACTGTATATTTTTTAAATGGTTTGTTATTATTTTTTTATTCACAGTAACATTTTAAAAATTGAAATAAATTATTATTAAATTTGTGGTACATCAAAATAAATATCATTCAAAAACTCTGAATTATTATTCTGAATAATTTTAAGCATTTGGTGTCGCGTTTTCAGAGGTTTTGTATCAAATTCTTTTAGTAATGCATTATAACTGTAGCCTCTGAGTGGAAACCATAGATACCGTGTTATCGATAAAATAAATATTTTAAAAATTGTTTTTGGGCTCCTATTATATTTACATATTTAACATGCACCGGTGACCACACAACAGAACAGTAGTCCAATATGCTTAAAATATATGACCGATACAAAGTTATTGATGGCGCTTCCGTTCATTACAGCCGTATACGATTTAGGTATTTTGTCACCTCAATACCCAAACCTCATTTATGCAGAATGGTGGATCGACCGTAGTGGTCTCATCAATTGGTTAACTAGGTTTCCGGACTTAATATCATTGGATTATGGACTATGGAGATGGTGGGAGGTGAAGTTTGTCGAAGAAAAAGTGTGCTGAATTGCTTTTATTATGGCTAGTGCTGCACAAATAATGTGGCGTCATAAAAAACACCAAAATTTTAGTAGAACAGCGGCATGTGTTGAGTTTAGCGTTGGATTTTTTAACCATTTTTATATGCAATATTAATCACATACATTTGTGTGTTTTAATCTTATTGTTAATAGACTGCACGTTTAGATGAATATTTTTTAAATGAAGAAATTGTGTTAACTTCAAACTAAGATTTACCACATGCGTAATGCAGGGGAGCTGGATCTGGCATTTGAGGCCAGGATTCTTGCATTTTGGGTTTGAGTAGACAGATACAGTTTTCGAGGAGTAATGTCTTTGCGTAACTGAATCTCCGTGTCTAGGATCTAAAATTTCTTATTCCTACCTATTCTAACACAGGGAAACTAAATCTAGCTTTTGAGGACTAATAACCTTGCGTGCGTACTCGAACTCCTTGCCACAGGACCATAATACTTTGTCATTTATAAAACTTACTCTATAACCTAACTACTAAAACATATACATGTCATCTTAGCCGTCGTAGTGCTTTCAGGCAATCTAAAAAAGAAGCACCGGTAGGGGGGAATGATACGATTAAATTGGCGCAACAAGGCCTAGTCTGTTTCACTAACCAATTTAATCAATCAAACAATTAGTTTTTCTAATATCTTTTCTTCTTCTTTGTCAGCCATTTATACGCCACTGCTGGCGTCTTAGCCTCTTCTCTGCTTGTAATGCTGGCAACTTATTTTACAAGGGACTTACAGTTTTAAGTGGATTCTGAACCACTGGAGAGAATTCATCACTCCATCAAAGAAGGTTTTAGCTGTAAAACCCCACGCTGGCAAGGCGGCTTGGGGAGTGGGAGAGCGTATAGAAAGTGGAAAGTATATCACGGTATATGGGAATCGAACTCACGATCTTTGGTACAGCGGTCGGATGCCTAGACCACTGCGCCACGCTCTCTCTTTTCTAACATATGTGGTCTAAAAAAGAATTTAAAGTCTGTTCATCAGCATCTTGAACATAGAAAACTATATATTCTCTTTTTGGCTGAATAAGTAAAAAATAAAGCATTAAAAAATTGAATTTATGAAAAAATGATCTTAAACTAAAAACATCCATATACGCGTTTTGAGGTTTTACCTCTCATCAGTATGGCTTTATTTATTTATTTAACATTTTTTATTCAGAAATAATAAAATATTCTACTATATAATTATTTTTTAATGGCAAACATGTTTCGCAAAATGATTTGCATTTTCAATGCCATATTTATGATTAATAAATTATTTAAAAATTTGTTTTTCCCGCTACCCAGATTTCCTGTTTTAAATTTAAATTTGTTTTTTCCCGCTAACCAAGATTTCCGTTTTTTTGTTGACATTTTTAATTTAATTTTTAATTTTAAGGTTAGAAATATGTCATATCTTGAATATTAAATATTTACACTTGAAGTTAGTGTTGATATAATACATTTATTTTAATAACATGTCTAATATTGGTGAGTTGTATAAGTCTAATTGTTCGTTAATTACTTTATAATTTGGATTTTTTAAATTTTTTTTAATTTCTAAGTCTTCCATAAATATTAAATTTTTATCCGAAATATGTAATATTTTTAAAGTAAAAACTTGTGTTGAAATTTTGTGGTTGTTTAAAATTAAATGTTTTGCAAAATTAGATTTTTCTATATCTTTATTTCTAAATGCTCTAATATGGTCTTTATATCTAATATTGAAATTTCGAATGGTTTGTCCAATATATATAGAATTGCAATCACTAAATATGGCATTGAAAATGCAAATCATTTTGCGAAACATGTTTGCCATTAAAAAATAATTATATAGTAGAATATTTTATTATTTCTGAATAAAAAATGTTAAATATAAAAAATTTCTACAAAATAAAAGAAGAAAATATTAATTTATTTATTTAAACTTAATAATTGATTTGTAACTTACTTTGTCAACATCGTTCACCACCACAATTCAAAGTGAATATTTTAAAGGGTGTATTGACTATTTATACTAACAGACTTAGGGCCGGTATTATAAACCATTAAAATCTGTAGATTTTATTTACTAACCAAGTAAATTATTTTAATTGGCTGATTTCGGTATTATAAACGTCAAATAATAAAAGTAGGTAACTAAATCTATGGAGTAAATTAATCATCCAAAATCTAGGGATTAAAATTTATTCAACGTATAACAACGTATAACTTGACATATGTCATGTTTCTTAGGTTATTTTTAATGTGGAGCAATTTCTGTTGAAAATCAGCTTTTGATTGCTCTACGATGTTATGCAACTGACTTTCAATATGTTGTAGGGGATTATTCTAATATAACATAGGCTACAATATAACACATCAATAACTACAATATTAAAATAACATATAAATGCGGCGTTGCAATTTCTTATTTTACGAATAGTCAATTCAGATTTATAATACCGAAATACGTTTATTCGTCGAATATATTTAATTTGAGATTTGTTATTCGGTGATTTATTTTGTCTTTATAATACCGGCCCTTAATGACTTTATTTAATTGCTTTACAACTGTCTCATTAGCGGACATTGCGTCTCTTCTTTATATATTTAAAAAAATAAAGATCCACAGTAGATTTTGATTATCATCTCGAACATTTATTTGCTGACCAACAGCGTCCACAAACAACAAGCACATTCTAGACTGACAACGTGCCAAGATTAGGGCATTTGTTATAATAGCATATTTCTTTTGACTCAATCTTCTCGATAATACTATTTTTGTAATAGGCCTATACTGTTCTACAAATAAGGCAACTCTAAACTTTGTTGATGACCTTTCTGAAAGTTTTTACCCGCTTCTTTAAGGTAATCATAGAAAAGCTAAAATAGTTTTAAAGTTAAGAGGTTTTAATGTACATAATACTGAATGGTTAAGCCACTTATTTTTTTTTAAGACTATCCAGTCAACTAGCACATACTGATGGACTTTTTGGTGAATCAAGATTATTAGATTTGTATCAACAACTATTGTTGATGCTTTATTAGGAAATTCTGGCCGTTCACTTATTACTTGTGTTGTTAAAACGAGTTCTTATTAGTACCAAACTTAAAACCGCGCTTATCATTATCCTAAGATGAATGAGTAAAAAATGAAACAATTTCTTAATAGTTTTGATTTTGATACTCATTGCTTATATTCCGAGGATCCACATATTGCGGCAGAAAATCTCGCAAATACTATTCAGAATGTCATCAAAATTTTTTTTCTTTTGTTATTAAACTAAAACAAAAGTACTTGTACTCAATTTAGACCAAACAGGCAGTTAACAAGAAGCGACAAGCATTTAACAAATACATCAGTAATCGTTTTGATTAGACTAATCTAGAATAAAAAATAGCTCGCAATTATTGTGACAAACTAAAGTAATCTGAAAAAGATAGGATTGACAGAAACAAAGCTAATTGAATTTTTTATCTTTCCATAAATAACAAAAATGTCTATAAAACAATAATTTCGAAATGATCAAAACAATTTAGTTACTAATCCAAAGGAAAAACCTCTACTATTCTAAATCTTCTTACTGTTGTATCTACAATGCCGGCTAGTGGCACAATGGGCAACGGGTTGTTAAAAGATATTTATTTCAGTTTATTCAGATTTTACTCTATTTGCACATTTAAAAGTTTGTGTTAATGACAAATACTAGTGAAGCTGTTCTTTTCTTAAAGATGAATAGAATTAAATCTTTGAAAGTGGCTGATCTGCAATAACTACATATGGATTATTTGGGCAAGAAAGAAGTTCTTCAAAGAAGTTTCAGAAATCCAGTAAATTTCAAATTAATCGATGATGATGATGTATATGGAGATTTATCTATTATAGAAAACATTGAAATATTTTGTATGTTTCAAAACTAAACAAAATAATATTTTTAAAATTAATAATGATTTGCACCATTTACCTCGTACAGTGAAAACTCTGGAACAACGTATGTATAGTCAAGTTACAGTCGGTATTTGATATCTATAAAATTTCTTATTTCTTATTAGGTAAACTTTCTGATACATCACGAATGATAGTGATTTAATAATCAAAGATGACATAACTATGTTGATTAGAATTTATCAAATCACTCTAAAATTAGTTTTAATAAAAAGCATGTTAAGCCAAAATTTATAATTTTAGCTGACAACGGAAAAGATTTTATTCATTTATTTAAAAAAAATTTACTCAAACTATTTTACCTAATGTTTATTTAAACTGATTGCCTGTACAATAATAATTATGCTAAATCTTGCACAAGAGCAGATAATTTTTGGCGGTTGTAATACTTGTAATGAAGCTCTTAATAATAATGTTTTTTATAAACCATTATTATCTAATCCTTTTGCTAAAATTTCACACACTAATATAACATTAATAAGGGAAGCTTATATTAAAAATAATTATTTGTATAATAATGTTATTTTTAATAAAATAAATAAAAAATAATTTATTTAACTTACAAAAAAATATGATCATATTTCATACATCAACTCTAATGTTGTATTAAATAGTATTTGTAATTTTTAAAAAGTGGACTATGGTTATCCAAATTAGGAAAATTAAAATTGTTGAGCCAAAACGTTTTTATTTTAGTTTTACTTGTCTGTAATAGTTTGTGCTATTTCTGGAACTATCTAAACGAAGTGCACATGGTCTTAAATCACTCCGGCGCCGAGTATTGTGGTTATGATATTCTTTGTTTACATTATAACTATCTTTATGTTTATGAACATGCATTAGATATTCTAAAATATACAGATATGGCACAGTTAAAATTTGATGTTTCACAAAACTTAGCCTATAATCATCTCGGTATTTTATGCCTGAAATAATCTGTATAGCACGTCGTTGCAATGCAAATATGCGATGTCTAGATGTAGAGTGGCCCCAGGTTATTAAGCCATATTCTATGCAATATTGACAAAGTGCTAAGTATACAGATTTTAAAGCGGGTTCTGCTATAATATTTGCAAGGTTACGAAACAAATATATATTTTTATTTAGATTATGGGAAACTTTATCTCCTTGAGTTTGCCATTGTAATCTGTGATCTAGATGTAGTTCTAAAAAACTTCATCTCTATAGTATCGTCTACAGCATCGGCTGGTCTGTTGGTGAATATAGCTTGGTTTTAGTTGGTTCAAACACAATTGATTGCAGGTAAACCATTCAGTGGATTTTAATAGTGTCTTACTATTTTGTTCTAAGGTTTCAATGAGATTTACTTCTTTTTAATATTGTTGTATCATCAGCATATAACACCAATTTATCAGCTTTCAGATAATTAGGATAGTTATTAATATATATTAAGAACAATAATGGTCTTAGTATGGATTCCTGAGGTACCACAATATCAACATTAAGTAGCTTGTTGTTGATCTTCCGTGTCGAAAACCGTTTTGGCAATTTGTGTTATTGTTATTCTCAAAAAATTGGGTAGTGATTGTTTTGCTAAAATATATTCATAGACTTTTGAGTAAAACTGGAAGAAGCAATATTGGATGATAATTATCTGGTAAGTTTTTCTTTCTTTTTTTGTAAAAGGGGAAAAATACCTGATTTTATGCAGTCGTTTATTACGTTTATAAGCGGCTCGATAATTATGTTTTTGATACATTTTATTATGTTTGACAATATACCATAGTAGTCACGGCTATTATTATTTTTTAAGCTATCAATCGCATCTCCAGCATCTGTGTAAGAAACTTTATATTATAGTTATTATTATCACAGGAAGTTTGTTTTTGAGAGTTTACTAGACTTCATAAAGCTCTGGGTTTGTTTTTTTAGAAACAACGTTTTGTGTATGTGCATTAATTTTAGTTTCTTTTATGCAGTTTTATATATATTTCTGTATGACTTGTATTGAGTTTCCGTGTGCGTATTTGCAGCATTTTGATACTCTTCATAATATAAATGAAGAACTTTTTTCATTCTACGTAAGTCATCATTAAACCAAGTAATAGTTTTTTTTATTATTTACAGATATGTACTCTTTTAAAAGAAATGAACGGTTAAATTCCTGAACAATATGTTCATGAAAATTATTCTATTTAACTTTAGGTGCAATTTGGTTTGTTTTTGTAAATCATATCTGTATGACTGCATCGACAGAAAAAAACTGTAATTCTAGATCAGCTATATAATGTTTATAGTTCTAACGATTCTGGTAGTGATAGTGATATTTCTGACAATTTTTTTACACAACAAACTAATTATTTTTCGATTTTAACATTTACTCACTGCGATATAAAGTAGACAATTTAATTTAATTAAAACAATCAATTTTTCTTAACGTTTTTAAACTTGCAACAGTGATCCCTATTCATAAAAACAGTGATCAATTAGATGTAAATAATTATAGACTAATGTCGTTGCTACCTATAATATCAAAGTAATCAATTTGGCTTTAGAGAAGGTAAAACTCAACAATAACAGCTTATTAGGAAAATATCAGTTTTGAGAATGAAGAATATACTTCTACATCTTTCTTAGAAGTTTACTGCCAGTCATAGTGTGCACATGTGTTCCCTTTTAATCTGTGTTTTAGTGCTGTTAAGAGCATACCGATCGCTACCTTGATTTGTAGTATTTAAACTTTGGATTTATCGCTGCTTCTACAAATAATTTGATAATCGATTTATTTTTTTACCAGTACATTTAGAACGAATTAAACTATGATATGTCGAAGTCAAAAAATATTTTATTGTTAGCCAATAAGCTGGGAAAAAACTGTATTAATGTTTTAAAAGATATCCCAGCATTCAAAAAATACAACATATGCTGCTTCTTTAAACCATCAGCTTTATACAATGAGATAACAGAACAAGGTGTTAAATTAGCTACCAATTTTATCAAAAAGGGTTATGTTATTATCTTTGCTAGATCTCTCGAAGCAGTTAAAGGAACGTTGATCAAAGACTGCATTATAGAACACACTTGCGTTTCTCTTCAACATTCCAATACTATAATTTTAGGCCTACTTTATATTAACATCGCTTCTATTTAAATAATTTTATATATAATATCAACAAATCTACTAGTACTATAGTAGCAAAGTTATCTAAATCAGTGTAAAATATCTTGATACAAATACTATTTTGAATTACTACAATAAATCTATTTTAAAACATATAAGCCTTGCATCAAAACAAGTATTATTTGATGCTGTATCAGTAGTGTTTAACTCCACATCTAGTAAAACAAGTTCTACTGGTTATGTGAGTTTTGATAATTTGTTACAATTAAATACACAATCTTTAAATAAATTTAATCAAACAATAGTAAAGACACAATCACCGATCAGCAAATGTAATACTCATAAAGAACAGCTTATAGTCGACATTCATAATAACAATCGCCAAAAAACCTGTAAAAAAGCAACAATTATTAATACGTCTCCTAATAATGCAACCACAAACTTATATCCTGCACTTCCAACTTCTGATTCTGAATTGCAGTATATATTACTATCGGAAGTAAACCAAGCCCCGCCACAAAATAATTGTTTTTTTTTGAAAATTCTGCTCCGCAAAAACAATACAATTTAATATAATTTACATGAATGTACAGTCTAATACCAATAAAATCGATCTTTTTGAATTGATTCTTTATCAAAATAAACCTGCTATTTTTTGTTTAACTGAGCATATGTTGAACTCTCATGAGCAGCCAGTTTTTTAACAATTTTAAGTGTGTTAGTAAATATTCTAGAATTAATATTAAATGTGGTGGCACAGCTGTTTATGCCTCAAATGTTATTTCATGTAGGGAAATTGTACCTAAAATTTCTATTATCGAACAAGAATTTGAATGTAGTATTTGTGAATGTGTTTATATTAATGTTATTTTTATTACTGTATGTTCATATCGGTCACCTTGTAGTGATATCAATATATTTTTTGAAAAAATAGAACAAATCTTAAATCAAGTGTCAAAAATAAAAATTGGTAATATTGTTGTTTGTGGTGATTTTAACGTAAATTCTTCTATGTCCAGTAATCATTGTAACAATCTGATAGATATAATGAATTCGTTTAACCTAACAGGTGTTATTAATGATTTTACTCGAATCACGCCGTCATCAAAGACTCAGTTAGACAATTTTTTAATCACAAATTTTTTTATGTAAACAGAAGGCATTGTCATAATTCCTGGTTTCTCTGACCACTGTGCTATTATCGCTAATATTTTTTTACCAAACACAATCTAATGATAAAATGACTAGAAAATATTTATCGCATAATAAGTCTACTTTTAGTGAGTTTCTAGCAAATGAAAAATGGCTGAACATTAAAAATATAAATGATCCAAACAAAAAAATTGATTATTTTCACGACATAGTAGTATTTTATTTTAATCGTGCATTTCTATTATGTCAACAAAAATCTAATCAAAATAATAAAAACTGAGTAACTACATTGCAAAACTAAAAGACCATTTAAAAACCAATTTGATGATTATAATTAGAAAGAATATAAAAAATATTACAAGCACTTAATCGCAGAAACAAAAAGCAAGTATTATGGCAATATTATAAACACATCAAATAAATCAAGAGTCTAAAAATGCACCAAATAAAAATATTATTCTGAAGGACGCTGAAGGCTTACTTAACGATGATCTTAGTTTAATTTGTGACGTGTTTAGTAGATTGTTTAACGAAGAACATTTTACTACAAATACTAGTAATAAAAAAACGGCCTCTATTGTTACTCAATCACCTTATACCATGTTTCTATCAGACGTGACCGAATCCGAAGTATTCAATTGCATTGTAAAATTTAGCGCCAAAGGTTCTACCGGTATAGACGATATTCCTGGTTCTTTGCTTTTAGATGTTGTTGATTTAATTACTCCTCCGCTGACACTGTTAGTCAATAACTCATTTGAAAAAGGTATTTTTCCTTCAAGACTAAAAGTTGCAAAATTAATTCCTGTTTTTAAAAAAGGTGATAGATTTTTAGCTGAAAACTACAGACCCATATCACTTTTTAATTTTTTCTAAAATTTTTGATAAATGTTACTGTGATAAACTTTTTGATTTTAACATCTTGTCACCTAGCCAATTTTGTTTTTTACCAAACAAATCAACAAACATGGTTATATTTAAATTTTTAAATGATATAATAATATTGACAAACATTTTTCAACGGCAGGTATATTTTTTGACTTTAGCAAAGCGTTTGATACTGCTAATCACGAGTTTCTTTTAAATAAAATGGAACAATATGGTATTAGAGGTCTTGCTTATAACTGGATTGAATCTTATTTATGTAATAGAACTCAATTGGTTTGCATCAAAAACATACATTCTAATTTAGTTCTAATAAAGAATGGGGTACCTCAAGGATCAATCCTTGGCCCTATTTTGTTTGTTTTATATGCTAATAATCTGTGTCATTCCGTTAATACTGAGTCGTTGGTGCAATATGCCGATGATATCTCGATTGCTCTAAAAGGAGAATCTATTGCTGTTGATGAGAGGTGTTTAACCTTTCATCAATAGCAACTGACTTTGGCAATGCTATGCTTGATTGGAGTAACTCACATTACCTAACTTTGAATCACACGAAGACGTCCGTAGTGCAATTTAAAGCATCCACATCAACTAATATTATGTTGGTATCTGTACACCACAATTCTATTGCGCAACTTAAATGTACTGAATATCTTGGTATCTACATTGACGAGTACTTAAAGTTCAACGAACACATAGATTATCTTGCAAAAAAGAAATCAGTGCACTTGGTTACCTTGTGTTTAAACTGCGTTTGTTTACTAATATAAATTATTTAAAATGATTTTATTATGCAAATGTAGAGTCAAGATTGCGATATGGAATAATATTTTGGGGAAATGCTTCTCAGTCTTTACGCATTTTTACTATACAAAAGCGTATTATCCGCAATATCTGGAGCTAAATTTAATACTCATTGCGAACCTTTATTTCAACGTCTAAATGTTATGTCTCTTTACTCTATCCTTATTTATGAATGTGTAAAGTATATTAAATTTAATCCTAATCTTTTTACTTCCAATTATGACATGCATCATAAGTATCCCAACAAGAAACATTATTATTTGTACCCTAAACATAAATTATCACTATGTGAGAAGGGCCTTTATTATTTATGTATTAAAATATATAATCATCTACCTTCAGATATTATGACATTAAGTACATCAAAAAATGTGTTTAAGAAAACATTAAGAGAATTCTTAATTAATAAATGTTTTTACTCGCTTAGCGAATATTTTAATATGTACTAGAATGTATGTTTTTTTTTTAAATTTTATTTTATTGTGTATTTTATAATTTTATTGTGTATATGTGTGCGTATGATTGTAGTATCTAGATTTAGCACCAATAAACTACTTTACTTTAGATCTAAGTAAGGCGTTCGATTGTGTTTCACATGAAATTTTCCTAAAGAAATTATATGTGTATGGGCTTAGTCTTGCTAGTTGTCGTCTTATGATATCTGTCAATGCGCAAACAATGCATCATTAGCAACAATAGTTTTCAGATCTCCTACCAATAGTGCATGGGGTGCTACAAGGATTTTTTCTTGACTCTCTACTATTTTTAATTTACATTAATGGTTTACCTAATTGCATTTCATTATTATCAAAAAGTGTAATTTTTGCTGATGATACTATCATTTTTAATAGGGGTGCAAATTTAGAAGAAGTATTGCTGAGGCACAATAAAACGCTTGAAAATTCTGAAAACTGGTTTGCAACTAACAAATTAAAGCTGAACAGCGATAAATTTGTTAAAATGGTTTTTACTTTACGAGCAAATATAGATACACTTCAATGTACAAAGTATTAGGCTTAGATACAAAACTGATATGGAAAGACTATGGTAATATGGTTACAAATAAACTATGCTTTGGCATATTTGCACTGCACAATCTAGTTAATTCAACATAATATAGCAAGATCTGCTTATTTTGCACTTTTTCAAACACATCTTGATAATTTGAGGCCATTCATATTCTATGCAGCAATTTGTTTATGTACGTAAGTGCCTGCAAAGAAAGTTTCAGAATCTGTAGTATACTATCTCTACCTTCTTTGTATATTTTAAAATATATTTCTATATAAAATCTAACTCTTTAACTTTAATACATATGCATCAATTCACCTGCATAACACGCGATATAGGAATAATATTTATTCACCGACTCTTAAAGCTGTTTAAAACTAAAGTTAAAAATCATTTACTTGAAAAAGCTTTCTATAGCAATGAGTTATAAATAACAATAATTTTAATATATAATTTAATGTACTTAATGTTTTTATATTGATTGTTATCATTTGTTTTTTGAAATGGCGGTTGCCAAAACATTATTTTTTATTATTAGTATATGTTATTTTTTAGTTCTAATTATACTGTCATATTTTTCATTTTAAAACTTATGAAAACTTTTGTAATATTAACACGAATAAATTATTATTAGTAATATTATTATTATAGTACATTAAATTCAATCAATTTGTTGTGTATATTTGGCAAAATTTATAGAAATTTTATTAAGTTAGCTAAATCTATTTTCTATAGAAATTCTAATAATCAAGACAAAGAAGCATGGCAAATAATTAATGAACAAAATAATAGAAAACATTTAAATATAGATGCTACTATTTCTCCTGATAAATTTAACAACTACTTTACAATATCCGGGAAATTTACAGTTTCAGCGGACGATACGAACATTGTTTGGTCTAGTAAAAATATTGCAAACTTCTATCATGGAACAAGATCCGTAAAAAGTTGGTGTACAGCTAATTTACTGAGCTTTAACATCAAAAAGTTTCAATTTATTTAATTTTTTCATTTTTAAATATAGTAGATAACGAAATACTGTAATCCAATCAGGTAGTTGTTTTGATTTAAAATTAGATTATAAATTAAAATGGTGTGATCAAATAGATTATTTATCTGCAAAGTTGGCAGCTGGTTGTTATGTTATTAAAAGAACTTTTAAACAATTGGGTTTTGATGTTGTTAAACAAGTATACATTTCTTTTATAGAATAGTATTTACTATAAGATTCTTCATTCTGGAGTTATTCGTCAAAAGATCAGGTTAATAAAATTTTTACCTTACAAAAAATGTCGTTAAGAATTTTATGTTCAATAAAAAGTAATTTAGTTTCTTGTAGAGCATTTTTTTAAAACATAGTATTAACTTTTTCTCCTTAATTATTCAAGAAACAGTCTATCTCATTATAAAAAACTTTAAATCTAGTCCTTCAAGTTTTTATGTGAACAGATCAAATAACGACGATTTTAAAGTTTTAAACTTCTTATCTCTCACTCTACTCTTTGATAGAATTCTTTTTTTTATAACGGGAAAAAGATGTTTAATGCTTTTTTCATGTGAATATTATATTACTCTTGCAATTCACTGTATTGTTTTATATTGTATTTTTTTTATCCTTTATTAATTAAGTTAGTTTTAAAATTCTTCAAATTATAGACCAAAAAAATATATTATTTTCCACATTGTCAAGTTCTTAGAACAAAATAACATTATCTCAGATATTCAATATGGATTTCGATTAAAACGTTTGTTGACAAATCTTCTGACATATGTTAGTCACAAATAAAAATCTACTTTAGACAACGAAGGAGAAAATCTTGCAGTAGCTTTAGAAGTTTCCATTTCTTATTAACAAGTTCCATATTATAGGTTTTGATCACAAATCTGTAAGTTTTATCAATAGCGTTCTTAACAATAGAAAATATATAGTTAGAATTGATGGTTTTAACTCTGACTTCAAAATAAATGCTGATGTTTTTCAAGGTTTTGTTTTTTTGTCAACTTTATTTTTGATCTACATTAATGAACTTTATAGTTATAGATGCACATTTTCAAAGACCACATCGACAAATATGATAGAGCGACTTAAAAAATTTAAGTTAGAATCTGTAGAATCTATAAACAAAGATATTGAAGCAATATCTGAATAGGAGGGTACGCCAACTTGGCCAATTTCAACTCTAAAAAAACTCAACTTTTTACTGTTTCAAAATTAAAATCCGGGGAATTATTAGTACTAAATATTAAACTAAACAACGAATCTGTATATAAATCTTCTTCAATTAGTCTTCTAGATTGTTGATAAAGCTTTGAATCTATCTAGAATACTAGGATTTCTTAATAGATGTTTTTTACTTCTGTATAAATTTTGCATATGTATATATGTCCTTGAATTGATTATATTCCCAAGTATGGGGAGGAGCATATGAAGCTACACTATCTCTTCTAAAACTTTTCCCAAAAACAAGCAATTCTAATCATTTCCTATCCAAAATTGACTAATGACTTAGATACTTTACATTAGATCTTTGCATTTTCATTTTTATGGATATTGTTTAAACAAAATGTCAAACAGATATTTGCTGATAGTTCTATCGACACATGGAATAAACTTTCAAATTTAGTATTTTTTATAAGAAAATATCTTGCACAAATAACGGCACTGCCAATTTAAAAGGTTTTTACGAGCATGATATTTTATTGTTTTTTATTGGCGACCGCAACTAAGAAATATCTGGCGACAGATTTGTAAAAATGCTCATGTCTGCAGAGAGAAGATCGGCCATAAGTCAGGCACAAACAATTGTTTCGGATCTACAAACCTCGTCAATTAAATAATGTGGAATTAGCAAATAACACTTGTATTAATTGAAGATTTGCAGAGGGCTTTTATTTCGCCTATGGGAATGCATTTGATGAATGGCACAAATCAAGCTTTTAAAAACAATTGTGTCTCACAAGAAAGTTTTATTAAATAACACATTACAGTAAAATAATAAAATATATTTATTTATTATGTTGGCGCATCTCACTCAATTATAAATGTTTAAATACCTTTCGGATTTGCAGAAGAAAAAATAGTAGTCGAAGTATTGTTTTACACGATGCAAGAGTGCGATACGACTCATTAAATAAATATTATTCGGTTGCCTTTAGAAGATAATTTATCATAAATACATCGTAGATAGTAGATAGTTTATTTCACGTTTCACTTAAATCTAATAATAATTTAATTGTTACATTGCCAATTTAATTTAAATACAAAAAAACGAAAGCAATTATTCTGTTACGCTACATATATTAAAATGACGAATGTCACGAATGCCAAAAAATTACATAACTTAAAGTGCAGCAACTATAAACACACTTTTTACATTTTTATTATCTGCCATGTGCTAAAGTGCTCTTGAATAAGTACGTAGTTAAAATTCAGAAACCCTTAACAAATAAAAAAAAAAAAATTTTATGCGTATAAATAGCATGTTTATTTAGCAATAACAGTTTTATAAATTACACATTACATTTAGGAGTAGAAAGTAGTGTATTGTAATTTTTGTGTAAAGACCACGAAATAAATCCATTTCCAAGAGGCTTGGCGAGTGCTGCAATTCACACGTGGTAAATGGGTTTTGTTCGAATTGTATAGTATAATTTTTCTGTCACTTTATTACTGTCTATAAACAGAACTTAATAAATGTAATGTCTTCTCAATTTTAAATTAAACATAAATTTCTCGCTGAAATTGGAAAAGAGAGTAGTACAGAAAAAGGTTTGAGAAAAACACTAATGTGGATAAAGTGGTCTTTCTTACTGTTCATTCAAATCATTATTGATGTTAATATGAATGAAACAACTCATTATATTAACACTAACTGACACACATCCATCCACCAAAATTGCAATATACCTACTACTATTGTTACTTTTTTTTTAAATGATTGATTTGGTTATTTCGCGATTATTTTATAATTTGCAAAATGATAAATAATATTGCGTAAATAAATAAAAATGTAAACTTGTCACCAAGATAAATATAATATCGTTTTTCTTTGTTACAGATGGCGAGGAAGTATTTACAAACTAGTATGGCTGGATCTACTATGTTTTTTAATTATTTATTACTGTATAAATTTAACATATAGATTTTTATTGAGTGATCCGCATAAAAGGTAAAAGGTAATATTATTATTTTATTTTTGAGAAATCTATAGTTTACTAATCGTTTGTAGAATATTCGAAAATGTAGTTACATATTGCAAGGAATACAGTGATCTGATTCCACTATCGTTTGTGCTTGGTTTTTATGTATCTATTGTAATGACAAGATGGTGGAACCAATACACAACTATTCCTTTTCCGGATCCATTAGCTGTATTTGTTAGTGCCACAATACATGGACAAGTAAGTATATGTATTTGTATGTTAGTTAGATAAATATTATTAATCAGCAATTTCATTAGAGTTGTCATATAGTTATAAATATTGCAATGACATTTCGGATAAATTGAAAAAAAAAATGAATAAAATATCATTATTGTAACCTTAATCAACTAAATAGAAATTGCTCATAATGATACAAACTAAATAACTCAGTTCTAATATTATAAATCTGTCCAATAATTAAAAATTTGGCCAAATTGAAATTATATTGATTAAATATCACGCAGAAGAATCTTGACATGAAAATTTGGCTTTAATAACCAAAAGTCTGCAAATAAATACATTACAATACAGTACAAAATCCGGCCAATACGTTACAGAATCCGGCAAAGGTATAATAAATCTAATCAATATAATTATAAAAAGAAAAAATAACGATTAATTTTTGGCACTTTTCTAAGGAACTAAATCATGTGTGTGTTCAGTGTGCTGCACGACAATAGATAGTCTAATTTGCAAGCGGCGCGCATAGTAAGTAATTACTAATATTATACGTCATAAAACATATCTCATTTTTATCGCGCTGTACTTCCTTTGTATGTTTTTTGTTATGCGATGTGTATTAGGTATAAATAGTAAAGTAGATGGTTAGTTAAGTTAATCCTATTTTAAATGTAAAACGGGCGTAAGCTTCTGGATTGTGCCGAAATGTCGCCCCATCTCTTTCTTCCGATATGACGTAACAGGATCTGTTTTTTTATAGGTTGTTTACCAATTTTAAAATGGTTTGGTGCAATGTATTTAATTGTAATTTTAATAAAAAAACACTGCAAAATGAAAAAAAAAAATGAATTTTATACTTTTCCGAACGATAAAAACATTAGGAAGCAGTGGATGAGTAAATACTAAAAAAACTTTTATCCGGATGCATGAGTATGTTTTGCACATTTTATTGATAAGTATTATTTATTAAAGTATAAGCTAGATTATTCTATTTTTTTTATATAAAATATATTTTAAAATTTGAAATTTGAACAAAAAATTTTCGAAGAAGTAAAAAAAATTGTTAATTACCAATTAGAATGTATTATCGAATTTAATACATTCTTATAAAACAGAAATTATTTTATTTATTAGCACCAAAACTATTTAAACAATACTCAAACAAGTCTTGGTAAAACTACCGTATTATTTATAAACTATTCTCAAATATGGTAATTGCAAATAAACAAAATTTATCTATGTTCTAACCACTTGGATGGAACGCTGTTATTTAGAAACCGGACGGAACACTCTTACTCTTACTTCAATTACGTCAAACCAATAATCCTCAACACAATAATAAGATATTTTATTAAAATATTGAATTTAGAGATACGTGTGATAAAGCAAAATTAAATAATAAATTAATAGGCAAACATACACCTGTAGAAGAAACAACTGTCACGCCATCCATTTTAACTGAAAAAGTTGTTCACTATATACAGCATCGACTCCACAAAAATCAATGAGAAAACTAACTACCCAAACTGGAGATTCATATAAATTTGAAAAGAAAATTATGCATTTGCACCCGTATAAGGAATTGTTAGATAAATCCGTAATTATTTAAGAAATCTATTTTATATTATAATGCGGTACCATTCTGCATTGTTTTATCAAAAAATGTAGGTTCATTTATTCTTTGCGAAAAATTGCAACCCAAATATCAATTTTAATTGAGTGCAATGTTGTTTTGTGTAAGTTATGAGGATTGGCAACTATCAAGCTTTATCGGTAAAAAGGTCTTATCCAATATACCTTTTATAAAGTAGGCCGCACAATAAAGATACAGATGTAGTCGCCACATTTGCATACCACAAAAATGTGGTGATATATTGTATTACCACAAATGTAAAGAGACTCATTTATGGCGATAATATGCACACAGGTACCACCTTAGTTGCGCGGTTTTCACTTCATTTGCGAACATGTCATCGTCATCCGACGAAGACGTTTTATTAGTGTGGCAATTAATTAGAAATAATAATGATCGGATGTGATAGTTTTAGGCATTTTTGAGAGAATTGAAACATGATGAAGAAAAGTTTTATTCTTATCATCAAATGTGTAGCGTTTGAACCACAATAATAGCCCGTGCTCTATCGAGGAAACATGTGGCGTGTCTGCTGACTTGCCACAAATGTAACAGGCCACAGGCCACATTGGTTGTCTAGATGTACAAGATGAAAACCGCACAACAAATGTGGTGCACCATAGACGTATTATTGCCACAAATGAGTTTCCACGTTTGTGGTAATACAAATGTTTCTCCACATTTGTCAGTATTTGTGTTGTATAATAGCACGTCTCGGGTTTGTTCTCTACCCACTGTTTTATTTGTTTTTTGTGTTGCTAATTTTAAACCCTTATTTTTCATCCATAACTGTATCATATCTATTGCTAGCTCTAGTCTTCCTTTTAGTACTTCTATTTCTACTTCCCTACCTACTAGTGCTACGTCATCTGCAAATGTCGTTATTGTCACACCTTCCGGCAACCTCATTCAAAGTAACTCATTATAAACAAGGTTCCATACGTTTGGTCATAGTGCTGAGCCCTGTGGTACCTTTCTGTTAAGTTAAATCTTTTTTTTGTCACTACGTTTTTACCCTGTAAGTAGCTCCATATGATCTTGATAGTTTTTCTGTTCAGTTCTCTTTTCTTTGCCGCCTCTATAAATGCTTCTCATAACACGCTGTTAAACGCGTTTTGTATGTCCAACGCTATCTTTTCCTCTGCGTTCCGCTGTTTGCTTCTTTTACTATTGCTTTCACGTTTTCTATAGCTTCTAAGGCTGTTCTTCCTTTTAGTAAATCCACATTGTTCCCTTTCCCATCCTCCTTTTTCTTTTCTTTTTTGTTCTATTCTCCGTACAATGTTTTTTTCCATTAATTTAGCTATTGTGTTTATTTAGCATATTGGCCTGTATGACGTTGCTTTTCCTACTTCTTTTTTTTTTTCTCAATCAGTACTAGGGGTGCCTCTTTTCAACATTCTGGAAAAATTCCGTCTTTCAGGCATCTGTTGATTATTTGAGTTATTTCTACCTTGTTCCCGTCTAGAGCTGCTTTAACAATCTCTGGTGTTATTTTGTCCGGACCTGGTGCTTTGTTTTTAGGTAATTCTTTTATGATCTCCTTTATCTGTTCCACTGTTGCCATGACGGTTTCTTTTCCTTCTTCTTCTTTTTTTTCTGGTTTTTCTACCGGTTTTTCTTGGGAAACAATTTCTTAATTATGACTTTTTCTCCTTTGTCTTCTTTTAGGTAGACTCCCTTTGCTCTTCCTCCCAGTTTGTTTATCACTATTTTCTACGGTTTTTCACAATGATCACCGTCTATAGATTCTATCATTTTTTTCCAACTTCTTCTTCTGCTATCCTTAATTGCTTTTTTTTATATTGTTGTTTTTTAGTTTCTCCTTTGTTTCCTCTGTATTTTTTCCCCCTTTTCTCTGTCTTTTGATTTTCTCCTTGTTTGTATTTTTTTTCTGGATTTTTTTGTTTCTTTGCTCCACCAGTATGGTCCTTTTCGACCTCCTTCTCTGTACCTGGGAATTGCTTCATCCGCCGCTTTTCTCAGCTTTTCTCTTCTCTATGTTTTTTGTTTTCTGTAACTTCTTTTGTTTCCATGGCTCTCTTTATCTTCTCTTTGTCATTCATCTTACGTTCCATCTACCGTCTCTCGTGTACTCCTGTTTTAATTTCTCTTTTGTATTATATTGTATATGTTTGAGTAAACTCAGTAATTCTTCTTCTGTCACGGTCCATTCATTTACTATAGCTGTCATTATCTATGTTGCTATGGTAATGTCAATATGTGATTTTGAGCTTTCTCTTATGAACGTAGGTTTGTCTCCTTTGTTGCAAATGGTAAGGTTTAACCCAGCTGTCATCTTTTCTAAGATTTTTTTCTCTTAAATCCTTCTTGTATCCTCCCCATCTCGGTGATTTTGCATTGAAATCTCCTACTACTAAGATTTTTTGCTTTTTTGTTTTCTTAAAGTGCTTATTAATTCTTTTATCCACTTCCGATAGTATTCCATTCCGCAGTTTGGACTGACATAACAGCTGTATACTATCATACTTTCTACTTCAGCCCACACTATTTCTTCTTTTGGTGTTTATTATCTCTTATCCACTTACTATTTAGTTTGTTTTTATTTGGTTCACTCACTATCACTAGGTCTATTTCATCTCACTATGCTGTTGCTATCAGTATATCGTGCGTCTCTCTTCCCTTCATTATGTTTGTTTGTATAAACTTATACATTTTGGTTTATTATCTACTCCTCGTGTTGTCTCCAGTTATTGGGGTCGGTGTCCTCGATATTCTTCTTCGTTTTCTTCGTTTTTTTTTGTAGCCGAACATCTTTTCTCTCCCGTTCTGTGTCCTAACGTTCTGCATTCTATGCAGTATTCTCTGTTTTTCCATTCGGCAACCTGGTGTCCCTCTTTTCCGCATTTTATGCATAGCAATGACCTATCTTCTTTTTTGCGTTCCGCTGCTACATGTCCTTTCATCCAGCTTTTGTAACATTTTTTCTCGTTTGTTGTTACTTTCTCTACTTTGCATCTTATGAGTCCTATGTTTATTTTTCTTTCTCTTATAATCTTTTCCGCTGCTTTTTTGTTCATCTTGACTATAGCTGTTTGTTTTTCTCTATACCTTTTCTTTATGGATATTACCGTACTTCCTTCTGTGTTTGCTTTGTTCATAATTTCTTCCAATATGTCTCTCCTGGTAGTCTCCGTAGTTCTGTGAGTAAGTTGTTGGCTTTTTTTACATTGTAACCCTCCATTCCATTTCTTATTTTTTTTCATTTTTTTCGGTCTCATTTCCCTTTGTTATTAGTTTTTTGTTTCTCTTATCTCCTTGAATGTAGATGCTTTTATCTGTAGTTTTGTCTGTTTTAGCAAGTCTGCATATGTTACGCCCTGTTTGCTCACTATTATAGCTACTGTTTCTGTTCCTGGTCTTCTTTCTCCATTAGTCTCTAATACCTGTTCTTCTACCTGCCATATTCATAAATTGTTTTGTATTGTATTGTATTGGTATATTTATTTCATTAATATTCAATACTTTTGCTTTGTTTAGAATATTTATCTTTCTTTTTCCTACTGTTTCGACTCTCTTTAGTAATGTGTACTTTTCTCACATTTTTCCCGCTTACATTTCTTAAAATTGCAACTTATTATACAATAAATAGTAAGGGCTCTAAAACACTTCTTTGTGGTATCCCTTAAGCCGTGAACATTTAATGTGTCTTCAAAACTATTGGCAATACAAATGTTGCGACAATATTTGTATCTCTGGTGAGAAATTCCTGCATCGGTAAAAGCTTTATTTTTATTTTTTTTATTTTAGTATGAGATATATAGGAATTACTTAATATGTCATAACAACATAAAAATACTTTTGAATTTCAACGAGTGAAACCACATTGACCTTGAATATTTGTGGCTTATAAATAAGTCTCGGGAAATAAAGTTATGTCGGTGGTACGGTTAAAAATTCTCTTAAAAGTTTTGGTCCTACATCTCTGAACTGTCGGTGAATATTTGTTAGATCCGAATAGCTCGTTTTTTAATATAATTTAGAAGAGATAGGGATGTTCCTCCCTAGCCTTGGGAATAATATTCAATACAAGGACGGGACGAATATTGGTTTTATATATGGCCATATATGAGTCAAGTGAATGAAAATTTGTTTTTGCTTAAACTACTGAATAATGCCTTTCTCTACATTCCTGATTATGTGAATTTTTTAGATTTTTTCAGTGAGCCATTTCCGAGTAATAATCAATCAAAATTTGAAAAAATCAAGGTTTTTGACTTTTTTTACATTTTTTGATCGTTTGTAACTTCTCAGGATTGCATTTTTAGGAAAAAATTATGAGATATTTTTTTCTTCAAAATTATCCAAAGAATAAGTTTTCATAGCCAACAATTTTGAAAATTTTGCATTACTTTAAAAGACAGTTTTTCTTAAAAAAAGATTACGGGTATTTTTATTTTTTTTTCTCAAATATGGATAAAAATGTGCTTTTATATGTGCAAAAGATATCCTGAAAATTTCAGGAAGTGCCGTGTGCTACGCTTCGAGATATCTTACAATGTATCCACAGAAAAAACTTAAAAATTGCGAAAAATGCTTAAATTTTAAATTTACATTATTTTATCGTTTGTAACTTTTCAGGATTGCATTTTTAGGAAAAAATTATAACGAATTTTTTTCTTCAAAATTATCTAAATAACAAGTTTTTACAGATAAACATTTTTTTCTTTGAATTTTGAAAATTTTGCATAACATGTGACAGTCTTTTTCAAGTTCTTGAGTTAATTTGATCTTGTTAGGGTATAGGCTGTAGGCAAAGGTCTTTAGGCAAAATTTGCCATAATGTGGACTGAGATATTTCCAATTCCTGTGAACTGAAGTACTTGCGGCTGCGATATTTTCTGTGTTTTGACCAGTGAGTTGTCCACTATACCCCGCACAGCCTATCAGGTGGGACGAATATTACGACCGAAAGTTGGAGTAAGCGCTCTTAAAGTTGCGACCACAGACTAATAATTTCATAACGTTCGTTTGTGAACTCACTGTTGAAAATGTAAGCCTTGACTGACGTTTTGCCAATAACAAAGCAGAAAAAAGTTTAAGGGTGACGGGACGCACCCTTAAACTTTTTTCTGATTAAATACAAAATTGTTATGTCTATTGTACAGGGTACATGGTGTTAATAAAAATCTTCCACGCTTCGGCAGTATAGTAGAGATTATATAAGAAAAATCCAAGTACAATACTATACTAGCTTTGATGAGGGAATAAGAAAGATGATTCTAATATCATTATAAGATCAGATAAAAATATTAATGAACATTTTTATATGTACCATATTAGATGAATATAAAGAAAATTGATTAACATATTAAACAATATTTTTCAGACATTTATGTAATTTTTTTTTATAGAATTCATTTATAAATTCCATAAAAAAATTAAATGTTGAATGTAAATTTGTTCTTTGTTCATTTATTTATTTCTATTTTAATGTAATAAAAATGATTTATTTTCATTTTGAAACTTAACACAAAGTAAGTTAAGTTCTTCTGTCATCTGTAGTAAGTAAAACAATTTCAATAAACCGTTTCTATTTTTTATAAGATTAGGTAAGTTGATTTGCTCACATTACTTTCAAATGGCTTACCTCACTTGGCAAAAGGAAGCATGTATTTACCCCTCCACCAAGCGAGGCAGTAAGAATAACTGAGAAATTGAATAACCTTTTCGTGTATAATACAAAATGTTTACAACATACGATAAGAATTGCAAAACATTTACAATTTACATGCAATTAACTTTTTAATTGCACAACCCCCGCGCGATTATTAAGAGTGGGAGTAAATTTCCCACTCAGATGACTCAGAAATCAGAAATAATTACTAATTAAATTAAATTTTAACATGTACAGTATACACTAACTAAAAAATAAAAGAACTTAGGTGTACAAGCAAATTAAACTAAATGTTTTTATTTTCAGGATGAAAGAGGAAGAGTAATGAGGCGGACAATCATGAGATACGTTTGTCTGTGTGTAACAATGATGTTTACTATGATATCTCCAAGGGTGAAGAAACGTTTCCCGACATTAGACCATTTTGTGGAGGCTGGTTTATTGCAGCAAAGTGAAAAAACAATTATTGCCGATCTGGATGCTAAATTTCCAAAGTATTCAAAACATTGGTATGCGTTTTTATGATATTATACAGGGTGCTGCAATAATAGTGATGTTGGGAGATACTGATCACACCGGTTTTAGATAAAGCCTGATTAAAAATTTAATCCTATTTAGTTTGTAGCACATACACATATCTAGGATTTTTAAAGTATGAGATAAATGACATTTGCCAATGTTGTAAAATCTTAAGAACTAATTTATCTTAGCTTAGGTTGGTGGAATTTGTTGAAACAGAGTCATCAAAGGTCTGAAATGTCATTTATAATATAACTCAACTATTTTGTTATAACGGCTAATACGTACATTTTTTGCGTCGATAATACAGAAAAACTGAAATATATTCTTGAAATTCCAATCTACAATAATTACGTTTTCGGTTGTGACATTTGAGGTCGCCCTTGAGCGCCCCGAGTTTTGGCGTAAGAGCAATATCAACTTTGCCGGTGCATATCCGTCTATCCTACAATGTGGCGGTTTTGAAAACGAGATTTGTCAGCTAATCACAAAAATATGCACCATATTAAAAAATAGACAACAAATATTTTTTAAATTAATGGAAATACAGGAAAGGTAGGGGAGCTCGCTCCTGATCGGTAGTACTCGCTCCTGATTGGTTCCGATTTACAAAGTTCCGAAAATAAACAATAAAATGTCACCTCCTTGCTGCCGATTTACAAAGCGGAACCAATCGGAAGCAAGCTCTTCCGATTAGAAGCGAGTGTTCTCACTTTCCTGTACGCACCCATTGTTTTTATACATTGCGTTAATACGCCACTTTTGCAGCACTCAAATTTTATTATTATATAAATTAACTTTAATACTATGGATGTATTGTGGTCGAAAATAAATATGAAAGAAATGTAGTAGATCATGGTCAATATCTTATCTGACAAAGTTTTTAATGGCTTCGGGCTTCAGGCTTCTTTCACTTCTTCCAACACTATTATTTTACCATCAACCATGTTTACTAAATACCAAAATTATATTAAATTTATCAGGTTACCTATTGTATGGGCATCCAGTATAATAACACGGGCAAGAAAAGAAGGTAGAATTCGCGATGACTTTGCCGTTAAAACCATTATAGATGAATTGAACAAATTTAGAGGACAGTGTGGTCTTTTACTCAGTTATGATACTATTAGCGTTCCACTTGTGTATACTCAGGTAAAAATAGTGATAATCATTAGATATTACTTAACAATTATATTTCAGACTGTTACATTGGCTGTGTATAGTTACTTCTTAACAACCTTAATGGGCCATCAATGGGTTGAAAGAAGCTCTTATAAATTTGATCTCTATTTGCCAGTATTTACTTTACTTCAATTCTTTTTTTACATGGGTTGGTTGAAAGTAGCAGAATCTCTTATAAATCCATTTGGAGATGATGACGATGATTTTGAAATCAATTGGATGATTGACCGAAATCTTCAGGTATTTATATGATCACAGTTCATCTGAATATAATCTTAGTATTTTTATTTTCTTATTTGTGTTTTGCATTATATAAGTAATTGTAATTGTAATTTGAAATTGAAAATTTATTATTATTATTATACATACAGGGTTGGTCAAAATTACCGGAACACCTAAATAATTCTTCAAGTGTAAAAAAAATCAAAAAAAGTTTCATACAAAAGTTGTTTTGTTGTAAACAAACTATTCATTTTATTGTGAAAATTTGGTAAACTGTTTTTCAAATGGAACACCTTGTATATTACATTTTTTATTCTAAGATTAATTCTGAGTATTTTTTGTAATTTTTTTTTTTAATAAATACACCATTTTTCAGATATAAGCAAACTCCTAAACTTCAAGTAAAGAACATTTTGTCACATACATACACATTTATTTTAACCAGACAAAAAAAAAACAATAACATTAAAGACAAATAACAAATCAATCATTTGCATTTAAAAATATTAAAAAATCCAAATAATACTTTATCTTAGAATAAAAAACACAAAAAAAGTTTACCCAATTTCTACAACCAAAAGAACCCTGTATATTGAAAATATTTTCAATCAATAGTTTGTTTAAAACCAAACAACTTTTTATAACTTATATCTTTTCAGGTTTCTTATCTTATTGTGGATGAAATGCATCATGAGCATCCAGAATTGGTCAAAGATCAATACTGGGATGAAGTATTCCCTCCAGATTTACCTCATACATTGGCTTCAGAACCATTTAAGGAATCCCATCCTCAACCGTCCACTGCTAATATAGCTGTATCATCCATGGATCAAGAAATAATAGGCCCACCAACATCTTTAAAAATTGATGATTATGACATGCAAAGTGGTATCACATTTACAGCTAAACCAAGTTCAGCTAGTTTCAGACGTACTGGATCATCTCATGCAAACATGGGTAATAGTGTCCCCGGTACAAAAGTAGTTTTGCAAGCAGGACTTAAAGATTAACTGTTTGATTTCAGATTCCATACAACGAGTTGCATCTGTTACCAGCATGTTGAAAAAAATTTTTACTAGAGAGGATAGTCGAAGTGAATCGAGGGTTGGTGACAGTCGGCGTGGTTCTGCCGTTGAATTAAATAACATACAAGAACCGAAAACACCAACTGCCCTGAAATTAACAGATCAGGTTATTGAGGAAGTTGATGAACAACAAACTATAACATCTATGAGAGAAGCTCAAGAGAAGAAACCAAGTGTTATTGGGATGTTTGGACCACCACCAGCATCAGAACCAGTAGCAGTTCCTCAAAGGTATTTATTAATAATGTTATATTGTTGTTGTTAATACTAACAATTTAGATCTGCTGGATCATCCAGGTATGAAACACAAAGCTCGGCACATTCAAAAGGTTCAGTACCAATTAGTGAAACTGATAATATTAGTATTGGATCTGAAACTGATGGTTCTGATGATGAATTTAATAGACTTAAGCACATGCGTCAAGAAGAAAGAAAAAGCAGGTAATTTATAACATTTACTGTTTTGATGCTTTTCTCTTAATACATAATATTATTGATAATATAGATTGATGTTAAATTTGGTGAGATCATTGAGTAATAATCCCGGAGATGGAGAAGCTGAATTGCTCATAGGGAAAACAACGAAATCTAATCAAACATCTCCAATTTTATTGCGCAAACTTTCACGCGGTTCAAGTGGACGGAGCGAGAGTGATATATTATTATATGATGGTAAGAGAAGAAAATCGGGAGCAAAAGTAAGTACACCTACAGAGGTGCCAGAAGACCCCAAAGAAGATAAAGACACTACAAAGTAGCAATTATTATAATGATTCTGGTGTGTTCCTAAAAATTAAGCACAAATCAAAATTTAAGCTTTATTTATAGAAACGAATATCTTTATTGTAAAAATTGTGATGTTATTTATTATCAACTATTATACAATATGTAAATATCACTCAAAATATTTGTACAGTGGTATGTTAATATTTATTTTTATTTATTTCCATTTCGTTCAGTATTAATCAAATTCCGTGTGCTGTATTATATTACTTAAGATAATTAATATTGAATGAGTTAATAAACCGTCAATGGAGCTTGCCTTATAAGTCAACATTTTTTGGCTTAATAATAATTCTGAATTTACTCTAGAATACTATAGTGCCTAATAAGAAAGATCAAATATTTTATATAAGTATAACCAGTAAAACATATATTTTTTTATAAATTGAAATTACATTGTACTTTACATTTATTGGAATGCACAATTGTATTAACTACTTCTGCTTAATTGTGTATAAATAAATGTTGGAATTGATATTTTTTAATTTACTTTATTGTTATAACATTGTTTATGATTGTTTTTACTGTGAATGTTTTAGTTGCTTTAAACTAAACTTTTAAAATAAATAAATAATATAATGACTATTTTGTTAAATTTGTTGAGTAAGTGTTTTTTTATTCTAAAGGCTGATATAGAAATTTTCCAACCAAAATTTGAAATTTGCTATGTACCTTCACTTCATGGATCTATTATTCCATGGAGTAGTGAAGATACTTAGATATTACAAGTATTTAATTATTTCAATCAAAATATTTGGAATGCATTTTACATAACTTGTTTGTATTGTGACAAATCAACAATTAAATACAGCCAGACACGAATATTGTGGCCTCTATATAGGCAACTTAGTATACACAAAAATTATGTTAAATGTAATTAAACTAATGCCTTTGTCCGTTTTAGCACTTTGCATTTGCGCTTACATTTTAAACGTTCCATGGGCGACGTTGTTCGGGATTAAAAGATGTTAAAACGGGCAAAGGCATAAGTTTAACAACATTCAACATAATTTTAGTGTATACTAAGTTGCCTATACAGAGGCCACAATATTTGTGTATGGCTGTAGGATGGAACTGTTTAGTAGATATTTGAAATATTTTACATTTTTTATAATAATTTCAATTTATGCAGGTAGGTACTTCTAATTTTATAGGAAAGGTTTTCATTTGCTCAAAGTTTTGAATTGTGGTCGTCTACATCTCCGAGATCACCACTTTAAGAAAGCTAAGCTATAAATGTTGGTTAATAATCAAAACTAAGATATTTCTTTGTATAATGTCAATGTTTTATAAATATTTATTATTTATCATTCATACTTTATGGAAAATGATTGCTTGTACAGATATCAAGGTCTGCCTCACTAGTTGAAAAGATAATTTGTATAAATGTCCTATCCTATATCTTAAAATGGAGACGTAATTTTTTTTGGCGCGTTTATTTGGATTGTGTGAGCAAACTACTAGAACAAAACAGACTTAGGAATAATATTAACTGAGAAACTCACTTGGGATACACATGTTAACAAAATATTAAAAGAAAGTGCAGCAACATTAGGAGCTGTATATAGAGCCAGGGAATGCATAACAAAAGAAACTGCATTAAGTATCTACCATTTACAATTTTTTAGCAAAAATTAATTATTTAATAAACATATGGGGAGAAACATCAAAATCAAACATACAAAAAATACAAAGACAACAGAACAAAATTCTAAATAATACACAACTACTAAAACTAACACCAACAGAAGAAGTATACAAAATAATTAACGAAACAAAGATAAACGAAAAAAAATAGAAAAATGCAAACTAATATACAAAATTAAAACCAACCTCCAAATAAAAACCAACAAAGAAATTCACGGACATAACACTAGAAGAAGAAGCAATATACATGTACATACAACAAGGACAGAAAAGGCAAAACAAACAGGCAATGGACTAGTCGCACACGATCAACTGTCTCAAAGTATTAAGAAAATAAAGAGCTATAATGAATTCAAAATAAAAATAAAAGAATACTACATATTAAAAAGATCAAAACAATGTAATGAATAAAATAGATAATACAAACAACATAAATAACAAATAAGAAGAATTGAAACATAAAATGGTGCCCCGAATATGAAGCTGTGCGGCTATCCATATAGAGATGGTGTAGAGCTCACTTCTTATATTGGATATTCTGTGGTGTAGAGCAGCAAGTGGGGAGAAAACAAAATGAAATATAATCGGTAAATGTTACGTATAGTCCCGGTTCACCGAATTCAACCAAATATGTTTTTTTGGGTTCTAAGTGAGTAGATTTTACTAAAATTACAAAAAATTTGCCTCGCTCTCGTCGTTAAACAATTTTAAACAACAATTAAAAATACGTTTTTGACACATTATTAGGCAATTTTTGTTACAACGCTGCTTAAAGTGCAGTGTGTATTTATACATAAACGCCTATACTCATTCTATTTAGCAAGTATGGTTCACATAATAAAAATATTGTGCAAATCGGAATGAATTTACTAATTATAATTTAAATAAAATTACGTGATTTTTGACAAAATAATGCGAAAATTTTATTTTTCATTTTTTTACGGGCCAGGGTGAGGTTTGCCCAGTCGCGCGCGCGACTGGGCAAACCTCACCCTGGCCCGTAAAAAAAATGAAAAATAAAATTTTCGCATCATTCTGTCAAAAAAAAATAATAAAAAGTGATGGGGCTAAAATCAAATTAAGTATTTAATAAAATTTTGATTTTTTATAAGTAGTAAATTCATTCCGATTTGCACAATTATATTTTTATTATGTGAACCATACTTGCTAAATAGAATGAGTATAGGCGTTTATGTACAAATACACACTGCACTTTAAGCAGCTATGTAACAAAAGTTGCCTAATAATGTGTCAAAATCGTATTTTTAATTGTTGTTTAAAATTGTTTAACAAAGAGAGCGAGGCAAATTTTTTGTAATTTTAGTTAAATATACACATATAGAACACAAAAAAAAATATTTCGTTAAAATCGGTGAACCGGGACTATACGTAACTTTTTCCATATAATCTATAAATATGTAAATATATTATAATAAATAACAATAAAAAAATATATATATATTTGCTTACTTACAGCATAAAAAAAAAAAAAAAACTTTCAATTGTATTCATTTTGATAGGTTCAAGGATACGATTCATTTTTTAAAAGGTTGGATAAGGGGTTTTGCATCTACACCTCTTGTCTTAAATCATCCACTATGAAACCAGAAAAAGAAAATTGTAAAGAGAGCTCAAAAGAGACAAACAAAAAAATCAACTTTAAAAGTTCTCAATCTCTTTACTGGTCATGAAAAGTAAAGTTCTGATTTTATCAGTTGACATACTATTTTTCTAGAATCTTTCAATATCAATGATCTTCAAACTGTGCATGTTTCGTCGTTATGCATAGTTGCTCTGGACTTTTTTGTCAAGTTAACTGGATTTACATATATGCTATTTATAATGGAACAATAGTTTTACTATCGTCAGTTAAACCAAGAATAATGCTATTTACAATCCTCAATTAAAGCATGGTTAATGTTTGGAGGAGAATAAACCAGGGATAACTTATCTAGTGCTTGGAGCGGAATGGAGCAGTGTTATAACGGTACTGTTCATTTTCAACAATACATAATAGGTCTGTTCCAACTTACAATTTGGACAGTTTGCAAACTGTTTAAACTGTGCACACAAAATCGTAAATGCTGGTGTTCCTCAAGGTACTGCTCTTTCGCCAACTTAATTAATTTTTAACTGATGATGGCCTAACAGCCGAAACCGGTCTTAATAAAAATTAAAATTAAAATCAGCACAATAAAGTATATATAAATTTTATTAAAATACCCTAACCTCAAAAACTTAATTTTTGATTTACATTAATGAACTTCTTCAAATAACTAAAAGTCCTATTCATAGTTTTCCAGATGATTTCATACTTCATAGTTTCCAAAGATCATATCGACAAATATGGCAGAGCGTCTTGAAATTTCTAGGTTAGAATCTGTAGTATAGATATTGTTCAAAAGAAATGCAAGACATTTTGCCATCTAAACAAATATTTACTCCTAGTAGTAGACTTGCTAGGAATTCTATCGACAAATGGAATAATTCAGTATTTCCCGAGACTTATAAGCCAAAAATATCAGTCAATGTTCACAGACTCTAGTCTTCAATGTGATACTTTCACTCCTTGAAATTCAAAGGTATTTTTATGTTGTTGAGGCATATTATGTAATTCCTAAATATCTTATTTTGAAATCTGCATTTTTTTTAAATCCAAAACTTATAAGGTGTTAAATAAATGTTACTTAACTGTTAATTGAAATATTTATATTTTCACTATTTTAACAATTTGTTTTTTTATAAGACAATTATCTTTTTGTAAACGATACATCATTTATTAATCATTCATTTGAAACTTAAATAAATGACAAATTATTTTGTAAAAAAAATGTTCAACAATGTATATATAATATATAATAAATAATTTATGTAGTATCACCGTAGTCTCGATCACCTACGTTTATCCTATCTTGGGCAGCAGTAACATTGAAGCCGAGAATGCGTGCATCGACTTTCAACATTTTGGATTTCTTGCACTTCTTGCCTTTCCCCTAAAATTAAAACATAATTAATAATTCACGATAAGATAGATTTAATTTTCACCTTACCTTAACTTCTTGGAAATCGGTATTGTTATGCTGGGTTGAGGGGGTGATGGCTGGGGCTGGAGAACACATGTCATCTTTATGAGTGGTAACTTTAGGCTTATATATTCTACGCTTTTCCAAAAATTGGGCAGCAAAATGCTGAGTTGCTGGCTTATCGCCTAAATAGTCACGACAGTATTCTCGAACATCTAATGCTGATTCAATATCACGAAGGAAAGTCACAAATGTTGGTACTGAAAAAATAATTAAATATTAAATAATAATTACTATATTTTTCTTAAACCTACTGTCAACTTGGGTGTTCATGTTAGCCAAAGTTTTACTACACCAATCAGCAAATTCATCAGTATTTGAGGTGTTGTTGTTAAAGTTTTCTTCTTTTTTGGGTTTTGGCTTTACCGTTTTGTTTGGTGCTGGTTGTTTAGATACATTATTGATAATCTGTTTTGACATTTTTACTTCAGTTACCATACTGGTCTTGATAATTGGCTTTTGTTGTGGAGATGGTGGTTCATCCCAAAATCCTAAACAAATTAATTTATAACAAAATATGAATAAATTATATTATGTTAGTACAAACCTGCATCATTGTTGGTCCAAGTTAAACTCTGACCACTCCAAATGCCTGAAGTAGGAGGAGATAATGTTTCCTTTTCTTTCAGTTGCATGGCTTTTTCATTTGCTTGCTAAAAAAAGAAAATAAAAATTATTAAAAAAAAAACTGAAAATGGAAGTCTACCTTCACTTTAAGTAATCTCTCCTGTTCTTCAGCTTGAATTTCTGCCAAAGATTTCACGTGACTGGGTTTCATGGGCTTGTTCACCCAGTTATGAATACTTGTAGGTTTTTCAGGAGACGTTTGTTCATGCAACTGTTGCTGTAAACGTTGCTGTTGCTGCATGGCCACCTGTTCAGCTTTCCTTTCACGTTCTAGCCGCTGAATTTCTGCTAAACTAAAGCCTTGATTATTTATAGGTTGACTCCATGGTGCTGCTTTGGATATCTTTTGACTATTCAGTGCAGCCTGACGAGCAAACTCGGCTTGTTTTTTCTGTTGGTCTTCACGTTCCTTAGCAGCCAATCTATTATATTAACAAAAAGTAATAAAATAATGTTTCTCTATATCAAAACAAACAATGTTAAAGATAAATATCAGTGATAGTAATAACAGTTTATTATTTATTTTTACCTTTCTCTTTCTTGTTCTTCTATTTTTTTAAGCTCCTCCGCTTTTTTCCTAGCTTCTTCTTCAGCCTTCCTTTGTTCTTTTAGTCTCCTCTTTTCAGCCAGTTCTCTTTGCCGTTTCTCTTCGGCTTCTTTCTTGGCCTTTTCCAGTTCTCTTTTAACTTTCTCTTCTTCTTTCTTACGTTTATCTTCTACTAATTTTTTTTCAGCTTCCTGTTTCTTTTGTTCCAACTTTCGTTTCTCCTCGGCATCTTTTTTAGCCTGTTTTTCTTCATTTTCTTTTCGCTTCTTTTCCTCTTTAGAAACTTCCTTTCCGGCATCCATCATTTGCTTTTCTTTTGTGATGTTGGCATTTTCTTTGTTCATCTGATGTACTTCTGGCGGTGTACTACTCATGTTTGGCGGTGTGGGTATATCCCACATGCTAATAGGTTTATCGGATTGTTGCCATTGTGTTTGGGCGGCAGGCACATTGTTTTGTTGGCTAGCAGCATATTGATTTTTCCACAAAGATTCTAAATCAATGCTCTAACAAATGCAATTACATTAAAATTATAATATTGTGTTTTTATATGTATAAGGTAGTACCTGATCCATTTGGGGTTTTTGCATAAATTGAAGGAAATTCATGTTATTGTCACCATCCATTTTGCCCATTCCAGGTTTCTGCATACCACTTATCATGTTATTCATAGGTAAAACAGGCACATTAGTTCCAGGTATACCATTCACAGGTAAACCATGTAGCGCTAGATCGTTTTTTATCACTCCTGGTGATCCCAAATTTTGTCCTATAGATGGCTGCATTCTGTTTTGTAAAGACTGCAGACCACCCATCTGTTGAACAAGTGCTTGCAATGGATCTAATGGTAAGGGTAATGAATTTGTTGGTTTGTCAACAACCACTGGACCCTGAACAGGCATTTTAACCTAAAACAGATTAATCAATATACAACAAAAATACAATATGTTTTAAACTTACTTGTTGCTGCAGCTGATTTAACATATTTAATATTAATGGATTGCCATTTCCTGGTTGTGGAAGATAAGGTTCTGGTGGTAACTGAAAATTGAACCATTATAAAAGATGCACTATACACAATGTTTATAGATGATCATTTATATTTGAAGGGTGGTCACAGCCATCAATAATATGTACGTTAGGTTACAAAACATACAAAAAAAATGAATGAAATTACTTGTTTCAAAATAAGTTTTAATTGCTGGAAGCACTGACAAAGCAATTCGCAGTAGTATAGCATGCACAGAAATACATTTAATTCATAAGATTTATCAAAAATTGGCCCGCAAATACCAAATGGCAGAAAAGAACTATTTGTCATTTGAAAACATCAAAAATTAATCAAAAAACTAATTTATATGAAAAATTATTAAAAATTCTAAAATACCAATTTTTATCATTCTATTATAAAATATGCAAAAAAAAACCATTTTATGAACAAGACTGCCAGAAAACCAATTAATTGCTTAAAATTTGTAAATACACATTTATTCTATAAACTGATTTGTTACAAATAATTCATTAAAAAAAATGTCGAAATAATAATAATATTAATTGCGTTAAATGTGCCAAAAATTGTGCACAAATTGATTAATAAAGAACTATTTAACATATATATTTATAAATAATAAAATATTCTACTATAAAATTATTTATTTATGGCAAACATGTTTTGCAAATTTATTTGCATTTTCAATGCCATTTTTTATGATTAATAAAAAACATGTTTGCCATAAATAAATAATTTTATAGTAGAATATTTCATTATTTATAAATAAATATGTTAAATATAAAGAATTTCTACAAGATTAATGAAGAAAATATTAATTAATAAAGAACTATCAAATATAGTACAGAAATCTTATTTAAAAAAAAAAAACATTGTAAAGTTAATCAAAAATTGTACAGAAATTCGCATTTATTAACTGAAAATTGTTTTGAAATGATTTTAAAAATAAAATATAGATGAAATAATCGCGTAGAACACCCATTTGTTTGCATGAACTTTAATGATGTTAGCTAACGTGAATGTTAAAATTTGTCCAGAATAGGCCCATAAGTTGAATCAAAAATACTTATGATTGCTTTGTTTAGAACCACTATACCAAATCACACTACGTGATTACAGTTTGTTTGATAATTATAATTGTATTAATAAAACAACTTTTGCTCAATTTTTTTAGGAGTTTTTAGCTTTTTTAAGAATCTGGAAACATTGGATTTTGTTGATGCACTGGTGCTCCAAAATCTGTTAGCACTCATATAAGCCAGTGCATCAAAAGCATTCTATTAGTATTATTCAGAAAATGTGTAATTCACATAAAAACATTATTCATTAGTTAAGTCTTTATATCTCTGACTAAGAAATCTATGAGTCATTACCAACAACTAATGTTAATAATTTATTTGAAAAAAAAAAAGATCCTATTTAGTTAAGATTTATTATTTATACAGGTAGAGATAAGTTAGTCTTTATCTTTTTTTATCAGAAAAATTACAGCATATTTAGCTTTTGGACATTTTAAACTTATTGCTTTTTATTCTAAATTTGTTCAAATTTTATATTTCTGTACAAACAAAACAATAAATAGCATATTTACCTGAGCCTGCTGTGCTAGCAATTGTTGTTGTATAAGTTCCCTTTGTTGTAATGGATTTAAGGCGCTCCATGGTTCGCCTTGTCCATACGACCTCGATCGCAGCATTTGCGATTGCATTAATTGTTGGAAATGTAACACATCATCATTCACTTTTTCCATTTTTAGTGGAGCAATTGGAATATTCGTTTGGAATGGATTACCACCGCACATAGTCACTAAATCACCAAGTGTATAAAAGCGTTCATCGCATTGCCTTCGAACATATAATGTGGTAGAAAAATATCCTGCCCTAAACCATTCTGCCATTTCAGTTGATAAAAATGGACCTTGTAAGTCACCCTAAAATTAAATTAATAATATTTATTATGAAAACTTAATATGTTAAAAAATTACCTGAGGGTCTTGGTAGAACCATTTTTCTTGCATAGGGCCCTGTGCCATCATATTTGGAGGTGGTTGCACTCCATTTGAATGTGGTGGTACATGTGATGTGGTGTTATTTGTGGGTTCTTCATCAATTACTAATTTCAATACTAAGTCTTCTTGCAGTTTGTCAAAATCTTCATCCACAACTCTATAAATTAGAATTTAATTAATAAAACTTTTTGTTTTTACATTTAAAATTAAATCATAATAAAATAAAGTAAGCCATACTTAATCCCTGTATTATCCATATTGCTCATTTGATTGTGATTTTGGTTTAATAATTTGTTGGCTTCTTTTTTATGTTGAGCTTTGTTTTCCATAGGCAGTTGTTTGACAATTTCTTTAACCTCCTTGAATTCTTTTTTTACCTCTTTTTTTATAACACTTTCTTCTTTTGGTTTCTCTTGTATTATATCATTGTGATGGTGATGAACATTCTCTTTAATTTCTTCCTGAATGTTGAAAATATAATTAATAATAATTAGTATATGTACATACAATAAATTACCTTTTTAATAATTTGATTACTTAAAACATCGGGCGGTTTGGATAAGGATAATGCTGATTTAGATGTAGATAATGGTGGGTGTTGCGTTTTAGATGTAATGTTTTGTTGAGAGGATGATTTTTGAAGATAATGTTCCTTTCGAGAATTTCCTTTTGGATCCTAAAATATTTTATTAATAAAATAGAATTCTCGCTGTCACGATTAATAATACCTGTTCATCATCGGAACCATGGAATGCCCCACTGGCATCAAATGTTCCTCCGCCTTCACCCAAATTTTCGGTCGCCCATTCAGGTAAATGATCCTCATTTTCCCACATCCTTCTACCTTGAGGACCCCTTTGTTCATGCTGCCAACCTCTTTCAGGCTTTTCACCCAACCTTTCCGATTCGCCTTCTCTCCAACTCGACGAACGGGCTACGTTAAATTTGAAAATTAATTTGGCTCTATATTGATTATTTGTTACTTACTCCATTTTTCTGCAGAACCGCCTCCTCTGCCTTGCTGAGTGTTATTTCTCCAGCCATCATCATCTTCGATTCTACTGCCACGCCTCCAATTATCCACGCCACCTGAAGAGGATCTATTATAGTTAAACTCTTTACGTGGACTCCACTCGGTTTGTTCTCCGTTACCCCAACCTCCACCGCCTCCCTCATAGCCCACATTTCGGCCGTACGGTTGATAAGACCCTCTGCCTCCTCTGGCTATACGACCGCCTCTCTCACCAGGACCTTGGGCACCTCTACCACCTCGCACTGCAGGCCCCATTGGAGGACCACGTGCTGCCCATTGTCTCTGTAAAAAATCAAATATAATTTTCAGTGGCATTATATGCCAATCATATTTTCAATAATGGGACCTTAAACCTTTAAAACAGAATGAAATACATGTCAGAGATTTTTGTTGTATGTCTTCCCAACACCATATGTAATATTTTATATTCATACCTCCTCTTCTGTTGATGGAAGTAGTGCCAAAGGTGGGAGAACCGCTTCAGAATATAAAGTTGTAAATGTGCTTAACGAATTCGGAGCTGTTAATCCTTTTTCAAATAGGGCTAACATTTCCTCTCTTCCATATCTATAAAACACAATTTATCATGTTATTGTTATATTGCTACTATTGTAATATTTCTATTTACCGATATTCGGCTAACTGATATCTTGCACCTCCCGTATTTATACCTGCTGCGGAACCATCTGATAGATTTCTTAACCACTCAGGGCCAAAATTCATTGAGTCTGTCATATTGTTGCTAAAAATATAAATAAATGATCAAATATATTATAAAAATAAATTTTATTTAATGCAAAAATTATGCTTTTTACATTAGGTGTATTTTTAAACCATGTCTATTGAAGTTTAAGATGTAGGCAACCAAATGTGTGCTATTTGGTATAAGCTAAAAAATCGCTAGATAGGTTTGTTATTGGAAGCAGTATGCAATCCTCAATGAAAAGAGCGTTTCTATAAAGGGTACTTAAGACTATTTTACATTTATTTATTTTTTGAACACCTTGTATATTTTATCAATATTCCGAATATGGCTAGATTTATAAAAGTATTTTATAAAAATTAAAATAAAGTTTAAAAGTACTTTTTTAATTCAAGACTTATATTCGATTATATAATAAATTAGTAAATAAATTAAATGTTTTTATCATTTAAATTTAATAAATGATGTATTTTATAAAAATTGCCACTCCACCCAGTGTGTGAGACACATACACTAGTGTTTCAGGGTACGCACCCATCATCAATGCATCTCACTGAGAATTAAGAGAAACGTTGAACTGTGTGGTGGGCTGGAGGGATGTAGTACAGTCAAATCCACAAGGCACAACTTTTTTTTTTATAAAATATCTTAATTTTCTTTGTTAATTCAGTTTAAACATGTAATTGACATCACTAAATCAGTAGCAAAACAATATTAAAAAAATATTTACATAATAAAAAATTAAGTTGAATAAAGGAGATTGTAAAAAATGCATGACAGTACAAAAACGCAAAAAAATAGGACAGTTTTTAAATATATTATAATTTTTTCAACTCAGATATGAAAATACAAAACTAGTAAATAATTTATGGTAAAAAATCTAAAAAAGATTTATAAACAATTATCACAGCAGTCAATATTTATGCAATTTTTGTACTAATACACTGTCATTATTATGTTCACATATAACAAATTCATCTTTCAAAACACCATGTACATTACTTATTACAGTACTATTACAATAAGTTCATTTTCATTAAATCATTGCATAATAGATTGTTTTGTAAATATCAACAAATTTATAAACGAATCAGTCTCACAGACAGCACCTTACCAGTTAAGGGTTAAGATCTGGTGTTTTTATAAATAAATTACGTTACTTTACACACATACAATAACACCAAATCTTAACATGATTTGAAAACATGTAAACACATACAATAGTTACATTGCAGCCACAGTGACGCTAACATCTTAAAAAGTAATCCCAATAATGATAGGTCAAATAAAATAGCAACTGATGACAGTTGGAAGAAATTGGCAGCAAATGAGAATGCTTGATGTGTTGGTGGAAAGTCTCTGCTTTAAATTTAGTTAACTAAGTTTAACAACAAACAAAACTATCAATTTTATACATTTCACACATTATAAAATTGCTATAAAAAATGACAACCCATAATGTAATGTTTAATTTTAGATTCATATTATGCACCTTACATGCTAAAACTGAACTCATAGTTTGATTTACACAAGTCTCACTTTTTATTTCATAGATGGTGCAAAAACTGTAAGCTACTAGTATCAAAATAAGTACTTTTATAGTAATAATAGAAACACAATGTGCTTTGACAATGACAAAGCTATTAAGAACCTACAGAATACAGAAAACCATATAGAATCTAAATAGTCCAGTAAAATATTTAAAAAATAAAGTAAATGATTATAATTAGGGCAACCAAAAATATGCAAATGCATATTTTTTTTTAAGCATTTGATAGAGTAGTGAAATAGACAGAAATTTGTTTCAATTAAATTGTGCCCTATTTGTTAGGGCATATTTTTGCATATTTTATCTATAAAAGCATATTTTTGCATATTTTATCTATAAAAGCATAAATAGCATATTGGGAAGTTATATGGCATTTTTGGAAAAAAACTGCATATTTTTAATGCATATTTTCGATAATTTTGTTTTTTATAAATTTAATGATTTGGTAAAACTTTGAAATACATAAATAATTATATTTAATTATTTAAAAAATAAAAAGGAGTATGTAGTGCTAATAAAGAAAAACAAAATAGTGAATATGACAATTGGAGCAGTAAGAGAGGAAAAAAAGAGTTTGCGCCGTTCAGGTGGTTCCCCGATTTCTATTTGCCGGCCAATTTTCCGTTCCGACCGTTCCGTTAGTCACGCGTAATAATTCTAAAAGATTGTGTGCTCTGCGTAATAATTCTAAAAGATTGTATGCTCTTCCCTTCGCTCGCGTGAATAAAACATATTTAAACTACATCGTAATTGAAAAAGTAGTAAAGACTATAGATATTTCAATTAAGATTTTGAGTGAAAATTTCAATCGAGATTTGATTCTACTTTTTATATCAGATGCTGCTCTATACATAGTAAAAGCACTAAAAGCAGCACAGGCCATACAAATATTGTACTCAAAAATAACACGGTACATCTAATTTGTCTTGCACATAGACTTCATCGAGTATGTGAACAAATTGGTAGCATCGCCTTATAGCAAATGTAAAAAAAGTGTTGTTAAAAGCGCCATCAATAATAATAATTTATAAAAATTTCTTGCGCACAAACAAAGTTTCCTTTTTGACAGTTTAATTGAGATATTTGTCATTTATTATAATCAAAACTTAAATTAAATTTATTTATGTTTTTATTCTAAATAAAAATATTACCTATAGATTTAAAATGATTAGCATTTTTAAATGCTTATTTTAATTTTTTATAGAGCGTATTTTTATTTTTATAAAGCATATTTTTACTGTTAGAGCATATTTTCATTTTTATAGAGCATTTTTTAAGCGCTTAATGTAGTTTTTTTAGAGCATATTTTTGGTTGCCCTTATTATAATATTACACATACAGAAAGATTGTAAACAAATTTTTCAAAAAACCTCTCAAGAAATAATTCAAAATGAAATGCTTCAAATAGTTAACATGCATTATTTTGAATAACTCTTCTCTTTAGAAAAATGTCTCCTCAATTCTTCTATGACTATCGTTTCAATCTCTCTTCTTCTTTTCCTATATTTATATATTCCATGCTTCCGTGTGTATTTCTTTTATCTGTATTTCTTCCTTCATACTATATTTGTGTTTTAATTTCTCTTAATTTTAGATTCTTGTACCTTTTCTGTTGTCCAATGTTGTTATATATATCTTTATTCCTGCTCCATCGCTTTCTACTCTTTGTCTCTCCAATAATTCTATTTCATTTTTTGTTTTATTACACACTTTACCATCTATTATGATTTTTTGATGCCTAGTTTTGTGTGACGTCCCTTTTCTCTCTCTCTCCCTCTCTCGCTGTCTCTTTTAATTATTTCTGTATCACTCTTTTATTTTTTGTCATGTTATCATCTATAAATACTCTTTGTTGTAACTTTATAAGTTTTTTGTTGTTTTTCTTAAATTATATCTTGTCTTGAATTGTACTTTCCATCCCTGTCAATGTTGAAGAAATCCGGAATTTCTGCTTCCACCTCCATTGCTTCCTTTCAGAAAGTATTTCTTCATTCTTGTCACACTTTTTCCAGTTGTTCTTCTGGCTCAGTTATTTATGTTTCAGAGCGTTTCTTTTCTCCTATACTTCTTTGATTTCTTTTAGTTCGTCTCTTCATATCTCCCAGGGTTGACACTCTGCACATTAGTAGCACAGCATTGCAACATCATATTGCAATTGCATTGCAATGCGATCAGATTTCGACTTCATTTCTTTCTCACTGTTTACTTTTTTAACCTAACTTTCTTATGTTATTTTATTATTTCTCACTTCTTAGGATAATAACACTTGGTTCCTTTAATATCCTTCACCACTGGTTGCTAAATATAATAAACTAATCACTTTATAAATTTCCAAACTTCTTTCTACCACTCTCTCTCTATTATATTTTTCATAAATAAATGTTGTATATACACATAAAAAACGGTCGAGTTATATAATTATCAAAAACTCCTATAATATTACTTGCTAATGATCAATTTTTGGTTTTCCATGTAACAATAGGCATGTTTAGAGAATACAACCGTTGACCTTCAGTGTAAATCAAGGGATAGGTGTATTAAATTATGCTTAATTATGTCATTGTATAATACTAAGTTATATTCAAATATGTTCTGTTCATTGTGTATAAAATAAGCATAAGTACATGTTACAAAAAAACCACAACTTTAAATTTGATTTTAATATGCAGTACAACTATAAAAACAGTATTTTAATGTTTCAGATTTCACAACATACAACTTTGTTACAGCCTACCCTTCTATTATTATTATACTTATTCGCCAGAAATAAAGCACTTAAAGATTTACAAAACATTTTTCATCTGCTGAGGAAAATATTAATCAACTCACATTTAATTTGTCTATTAAAATAGATCAATTTTCTTTTGAATAAATTCAGTTCATCAATATTCCAAATAAACTGACAGTATATTTAGCTAATATTTATGATAAGTTATGAGATAAGAAGTCTTATCTAAAATAGTTTCAATGTAAATGCACATTTTTTTATTTTAAATGTATACATTCAAACTTGGAATTGTATCATTTTTAAAACTTAATCAAATATCCTTCTCTTGATGTATTTATTTCCATTTGAGTCACAAACAAAAATAGAACAAGTTGTAATGATTAAATATTCATTAATGTTATTTTAACATACAATATGTATAATAATAATATATTTTGAGATTAATCATTAATAAATATATTGATATGAGTTTCCTGAATATTCAATAATAGCTTTTTATTAAATAAAATACTTATATAAATATGACACATTTATTATAAATTAATATTTTATTCAAACACAATCCAACAATCAAAGTGGTCAAAAGTCTACAAACCTTGTTGGTGTGCATTGTATGACTACGGCATATCATGATAGCAAAAAAAAATTAATAATTCTGTGGTATATAAACAAAATTGATGATGAAAATAATAGTCACAGTCATTCATCTCATTATTTATAATATGTCACATTTAATAAGTATTTGAATTTTAACAATTATAATAATAAAAGTATATTGCCAAATTGCCCAATGTCATAAATTTATACGTGTTCTAGAATTTGTTATATACCCAGAACAAGTTGTGGGTAGATTTGTCAATAACATTAAACAATTTTATGACAAATATTAAATCACTGTATTTTAACAAGATTTTGTATACATTACTGATTAGGCTTTGAACCTGAAAATTTCATCAAGCCCAGCTTCAGGAATTATTACATAAAATTCCATTATAATATTTTGTATAATATTTATTAAATTTTTGTATGTGTAAATAATAATTAAAAAGCTGTAATAAAACATATTTGAATTAATTTGCATTTTGTTGACACTATACACATAATAAGTTTACTTTTACTGTTCTGGGAAGTTCCATGCTTGACGCCAATGTGTTCAAACGTGATCAGATAGATTATCTACTAAATAGCCACTGCAGTATTAATTAATTATTATAGTACTTCAATAATAATCACATTAGAAGTATAATATAATTATAAACCATAAATTGCAAATTCATATTCAAGCACTTCTATTGATTTTTTTTATATCTAATCATAACAAAGAGTAAAGTTTTGTTAATGAGACAAAAATAACACATTAAAATTAATCTTCCATTAGTTGCTAATGTAATATTATTTTTTGTTATGAAATCATTTTTTTGTTCATGATTGCATTTATTTTGATTGCTTAATGCTCTAATTAAATTTTTAGTGCATTAAGTTTGATTATGAAATGAAACAATTATAAAAATTACTATCACTGATTTTTAAAACTAATTACAAATATAAATAATTAAACAAACAACTCTTGGCCGCTGTGATTGTTATTATTAAATTATTAATATCTTTCATAATTATAAATATGTTTATATTAATGTCAATGTTACTTCCACAACTATCCAAAAAATTAGCAAATGTTTTCATTAAGTTTAAAATATAAACTAGAAGAATTTGATGTAAATTTTATCTGTGACAGTAATGTTATTAATATCCTTGTTGAAAGAAAAAATGTACATGAAAATAAACGAGAACCTATAGAGAAACCAATGCAAAGAAATGCCCTTTTCGCCAAAACAACAATCTATTTATGAACAAAACAAAAATTAATCATAATTATTATTAAAAACTGCTACTCTGCCCCATGAAAGATATAATACTTTTAAACATATTTACTACTACTACTGTTATTTAGTCATATATTTTGTAATAGAAAATATAGAAATTAAATACCAAACTAAAACCTTATCATGAACATTTGTACTAGTCCAGGTTGAGTTGATAAAATGTCTTATCTAACATAGTTTAAATAAACATACACAGCAAGATTTTTTCTAACATATTTCTACTATTGTTACCTGCCTACTTCCGAATATAAATAGATGCATATTATTTATATAAAAACATTAAATCTTTTATGAGACCACATCAATTTGAAAATAATGAAAAACAATTAACATTTTTATTAAGACAGCCTCATAATATCGGAGATAAGTCAGCCCTAATTTTTGCTTTCTATTAAATAAATATCATCTTAAAACTCAATGAAAATAAAAATAAATACAACAAATAATAAGTGTATTATTCCATATATTAATACAAAAACAATAATTATTTAATTAACTGAATAGTTTGAAGATCTTTATATAACCTTTTATTTTGGTAATATAAATAGACCAGGAACCTAAACCATTTGCAGTACAATCAACTCCTACATGTGAACGAAAATGTCAATTAATTAATTTACATATTAATTATGAGACAATTAATAAATGTGTGAATAATATACCACCGTGTGATTTTCCAACAATATTTATTTATACACAATCCATTAAATTCATAAATTCAATTCAATTGATAAGATTGCATTAAGCATATTAAAAAGCAGGTAAAATACTTTCAATAACAAATTATTTTTAGCGGAGGAACATAAATAATATATAGTTAAACTGTTAAATAATGTTATATATACAAGAACCATGTGTGGTTTTATATGATGTCATCAGTCATATTGTTTTATAAATTCTTATATTGTTGAATGCAGTCATATAAAAATAACACATCATCAAATGAAATTTGAGTTGCATGGGTTATTTGCTAATTTTTTAAGGTTTTGTATGGAAATGATATCTTTATGATTGGCAATGTGTTTGTATTTGTACTTTCGGCTGATAATAAGCTGACATGGAGATATGTGATAAAATATGCCCACATTCTTTGGTAAATCCATTGTGAGGACTAGAGCCTTTAGAACCTGAGGCTGTATTTGTGGACACTAGTCAAGTTGGCATATTATCACACGCACATACACGACGCAAACATATTTATAGATTACCTATTTTACTAACACAACACATTATCTCATTAATAACACGTTAAAAAACGTTAATTCGATAATTATAAAACATACCTTATATAGTTTCTCACACAATAAATGGATCAACAACAATGGCTGATACCCAATTTTATAGAGCAAAGGTGTGCTGCGCATGCGTCAAATTACGTATGATTTGTGCATCCTTTATCACAATCCTTTGAACAAAATTATTCATATGAATTTCGACAAAATAAATAAATAGATTGCGATTCAATATTTCTATGGTTTAAATATACTCAAACAACCCATATATAAACCAGTTATTTTAGAAAAGTCCTTAATAGTTAAAGGACGCTGTAATACTGCGACATCTTACAACAAAAAAATGAACTTTATTTATTTATTAGTCTGATGTTATCAACAAGTAGAGGACGATTGCCTCCCCTTCAAACATTTTTTATAGCTACTCGTACAGTGGCGGAGAAAACACATAGAGGAGGGATATGATCACGCGGGTTTCTCACAAATAATGACCAATCCGACTCGATCTCATTGAATTGTACGTGAAAATGTCACTATTTATTGTTTTATTTTTTTGCATTTGCAAGCGCTTTCTGTATTGTATGTGTATTTTTATAAGTTGTGTAGCAATTTTAAAACGGTTGGATGCTCTGAATTTAACTGTAATAATAATGAAAAGTGTTCTTTTTTGCAAAATGAAAAATGCGATTTTATACTTTTCCGTACCGCACATTTTATTAATAAGTACTACTATTATTTATTAAAGTATAAACTTCTGGACTATTACAATAAAAGTAGTTTAAATTTTTGAGCTTCACCGCAAAATATTGAGAAAGGTATTCTCAGACGGCGTTTGGTAAAAACGTACACAATTTTGCCATTCCGATCAAATAACAAATGTCAAAAATAAAATTAAAAAAATTTGGTATTAAAAACTGAATATTATAAAAACGCACCAAAGTCTGGCATGATAATAAAAATAAAATGTAATTTTTTTTATAAAACCTCAACAATATTTGATATTTTATTAATATAATTAAAATAGCATAATCTAGTCTTAAAACATAATAATATTGTAACAAATTTGACTATAAACTATTGAAAAGTGCAAAACATTATTTTATAAAAAGTCAAAAATAACAAAATATAGTTACAAAACTTTAAAATAATGTCACAAAAAAACAAAATTTTTGCATAAATTGTTAAACATGCAAAATTCTATTTATAAAAAGTAAAAAATGCAAAAACTGAGAAATTGAAAAATGTAAAAACTATCATAAAAATTTAAAAATCTGGTTATTATTATAATCATTAAATATTAAATTAAATAAATCAATTAAATATTAATATATTAAATATTTGAAAATGTTATCAATATAACGAAACTGGTTATAATAATATATTACATTCGTATGTCAATCGCAGTAGAATACAGTCGACTTATTATTTGCTCCACTAAAACAAGTGTTAACAAATTAAAAATTGTGTTCGTTCTATCACGGGACAAGTTTAGTGTTGTTTGGTGATTCTCTCATCAAGAAAAAACACCCCCAACATGTCTTCATCCAGTTCCGAAGAAGATATAACGTGTGCAGCGGAGACAGAAGATGCCCGGCCGTACACACAAATCAAACGCAAGCGAGGAAGGCCATCGAAGAAAAAGGATAGCTCCTCACAAAAACCTACGCAGAAACATAAAACGAAAAAACTCGCAACAAATACGGAAAATAAAATACCGATTGCAAATGGCACAGAGGTTACTACTAATGCAAGTAACTTAATGACAAATTTACCAAATACATCTAATACAACTGCAACAACTAATAAATCGACTCACTACACAAACCAAAAAAAACACAATACAACAACACATTTTTATTTACAACAAAAAACCCAATGTCAAGAAATGAAATTGTAGATATTTGGGAAAAAAATAACATAGGACAGCGGGATATTCTACTTAACAGTAAAACTGGATTTATTGTAAAAACAAATACAAACAAACAGAAAATGATTAATATTTTAAACAATTTAAAATCAATTAATATTATAAATGATTTTAAAGAATTATTACCAAGACCGGAACATGAAAAGAAAACCCCGCAAGCTACATATTCATGCGTTATTGCCGGTATTGATAATGAATTCACTGAAAAAAAAATTAGCGAGCAATTAAACAACAACAATATTACCCACAGATACTGCAAACGCATTATTTCAAGAGCAACTGGTCTACCTACTCAAATGATGCACATAATAACTGGATGTATAACATCATATGAAAAACTCATACAACATGGACTTTTCTACAAACACAAACATTTTTCAACGTATGAAAGCCTAGCACCACCACCACTCCCAATTCCATGTAGTAAATGCAACTCATTCACACATACAACTGAGAACTGACCACACAGCACAAACAAATGCACCTCACAACAACCCGAAAAATGTACAGCATGTGGAGAACTGGGACATGGCGCCTGGAGCACTAAATGTAAAAAAATACCTCTTCAGCCCATAGAAGGAATACCAATCATGAAAATAAAATCCACAAATAAAAGAAGTGTGGACATAGACAAGAATATAACAAACAACAGTCGCATCCACTCATTCATAACCATCCATGACAACATCATGTATGTAACAAAAATCAACTCTCCCAAACATACTAACAGACAAGAACTAATTAAAAAACTTAAACAAAAATTTATTCAATCTCATAATATTGATACAGTTGTCACAATTTCCGGCAACCGAATGCACATACTAATGTTTGATTTAAATGACATGGACGCCCCCCAATCTACTGCTCCGATACAAGGTGTGCATACATAGTCATCAGCAGTCATGGAGCTTTCATGGCTACCTTAAAATTCCTATACTCTAACATAAATTCCTTTAACCCATCTTATATACAATTATATTATCAATCAAAATATTTTGTGTGCAATGTTTTTAGAAACTAAATCCAAACAAAAAATAAACTTTCAAAACTGGTCTTCAATTCAAAACTCTGCCACTATTTTTAATCGAAACTACAGAGGCGGATCAATAGTCTTAGCAAATCCACTTGTTCACTTGGGCAAAGCCAATCCTCTAAAAATAAATAATTTACTAAATGATAGTTACATTTCACCATACCGTTTCATAACAAAAAAAATAATATTTTTTTGGTTTATATTCATCCCCACTCAAATATAGAAGATAGCATATTTGTTTAAGCCTCTCTATGCGAATATGCAATTATTATTGTTGATTTTAATCTCAATGCGGCAAAAAAAGACAACTATCACAGTTTCTAAATAACTGACTTTCAAGCAATTCCTACAGCTCCTACTTTTATCATGCCTAACAATCCTAGCTCTACACCAGATCTGTTACTAGCCACAAATAATATAATTCCGCTCATAAACTCTATCCAACTTATACCCGATCTTTGTTTCGACCATTTAGCTATTCAATTCCAATTAAATACTCAAACTTTCCCTATCCCCAATCCCATAGAATATATTCAGCAGTATGACCTATGCGACATTAAAAAAGTTGACAAAGACATGCGAAAGTATATAGCAACCAATCCTAATATTACTCCAACTGAAATATCAAGTTTCTTGGGAAAACTAACCAACTCAATTAAGAACAACTTGCCCCTAAAAAAGAAAACCTATTTTAACTACCCACTTAGACTCTTAAAACAAAAAAGACAGTTATACAGAGATTTTAAAGAAACAGAAGACGCAACTATTAAACGTAAATTTAACGAACTAAATAAAAACATTCATACGTTAATATGCAACTTCAAAGAAATGGATTACTAGAGGAATAAGGATATCTTCTCAGCGCCTTAAAGACTTATATAAACTAAGCACAATTGGAAATGTGGAAATTAAACAGCATTACAAGACATACAAAAAAGTTTATCGAAATGTAATAAAAACAGCCAAATATCTGCACTTTGATAAAATGATTAATGAATCATCAAATAAGTCATCAACCACATAGAAAATAATTAACAATTGTAGAAAGAATGTCCAAAATCCTATGCCAATTCATTTAGAAGTGGATAATAAGGACATACATCAGTCAGACGACGTAGCAGCTCATTTTAATGTATATTTTAATAGCATTGCAAAGTATTTAAGCAATAACCAAGTACTTATTAATGACTCTCATGTAGAAAATATTAAACTAAACCCAATCTCATTTTTTCTTGAACCAGTAGATGAAGCTGAAATTATAGATATTGTCAAACAACTAAAAAACAAAAAATCAGTAGGATTAGATGGCATGAGCACAAGTATTATTAAAAGATCAATACATATATTAGCAAAACCAATTAGTTCAGTTATTAACTATAGCTTTAGTCAAGGAATATTTCCTAATAAACTAAAAATAGCAAAAATTATTCCTATTAAAAAAAACGGAAATGCAAAAGATGTCACAAACTATAGGCTTATTTCAATATTAAGTATATACTCAAAAGTCATCGAAAAGGCAATGAGCAAAAGACTTGTTAAATTGTAAATTGTTTCATCCTCACCATTTTGGTTTTATAAAAAACAGATCTACAACGGACGCCATTATAAATTGCTTAAATAAACTGTATGATTATATAGATAAAGGAGATCAAACTTTAGGAATATTCCTTGACTTAAGCAAGGCATTTGATTTAGTTGACCATACAATCTTGTTAGCTAAACTTGAAAGATATGGAGTTAGAGGTGTAGCATTGGATTGGTGTGTAAGCTATTTGCAAAATAGGAAACATTGTGTAGAAATTCAACAACAATTTTCACAACAATTAGTTGTAAACAAAGGGGTTCCTCAAGGCTCAGTCTTAGGTCCTATTTTTTTTATAATTTACACAAGCGACCTGATTGCAAATAACTTGTTGCTGTTTGCCGACTTCTCTAACTGTAAATTCAAATAATTTAACTGATTTGATCACAAAATCAAATAAAGAAGTAAACCAACTTCAAACCTGGTTTAGCAAAAATAAGATGATCTTAAACACACAAAAATCTTTATATGTTAGATTTAGTTCACGTCCAACCAACTACGACAGAAGTTTATTGATTCGATGTCATCAACATCAAGGCTGTATAATACATAAAGATCATGTAAAATTTCTTGGTATAGTTATTGACCAAAATCTAAATTGGACTCAGCATATTGATCATTTAAGTAAAAAATTGTCATCTACCTGCTACCAAATTAAACAGATGCAACAATATGTAAGTATTAGCATCTTAAAAACTATGTATTTTGCATTGTTTAATTCGTTATGTTCTTACGGACTAATAGCTTGCGGCACATCTAGTAATGCAGATCGTGTCTTTAAACTTCAAAAAAGAGCTATACGATACATGATGAATGTTGACTCTAGAACGCACTGCCGAAATTTATTTAAACAATTAAATATTTTAACGTTGCCTTCTCTTCACATTTATCAAGTTTTAATATATGTCAGAAAAAACTTACATTTGTTTTCACATCTCAACATTCATCATAATTATTCTACCAGATTCGGACCTGCATTGCTAGAAGTACTAAAACATAAACTAGAATTCTATAAAAAAACCCTTATTACATCTGCATTAATATCTACAACAAACTACCACAAACGTTTAAATGCTTAAATGGTTTGCAACACAAAACACAAATTAAAAACATGTTACTACAAAAGTGTTATTATTCCTACAATAAATATATGCAAGACTCAGAATTGTAAAATTGTTTAATAGCTTTATTTCCTAATCTTTTTTAAAGTAGTTTTAATTGTATGTATTAGTTTTTATACTTTTTTAAATAATCTTTTTTAAACCTGTTTTATAAATATTGTATTTTATATGTATTTACTGACATTGTCATATTGCTGAAAAGCTCGAAATGATTAAATATATTATTATAAAGCAAATGGACAAAAGTTTGTGACAAAATTAACGAACAAAAGGGACGAACATACTGGACGGAAATTAAAAAACTGAGTAAATATACCTCATCTCTAAAAATGCAGCCTAAAACTGATCCAGATACTAACAAACTACATGAACTTGATCAAGACATAGCAAACATTTTCTCTAATCATTTTACAAAAGCGTTCAGCTTTAGTGAAAATGATGACTATGACGAACAAAAACGGACGGAAGTAAATAACTGGTATGACAATTATTTTAAAACCCCATACCGAACGCCTGAAGATGTATTAATATCTGAAGATGAATATTTTCTAATTCTAAAAGCTGGTAAAAATTCATCTCCTGGTGCAGATAATATTCCCCGAAAAATCGTAAAACGCCTACACAATAATATCCACATCCATATAATTAAAATCCTCAATTTCTGCCTATCCCATCAATATATTCTTACTGAATTCAAGTGTGGAATAGTAATTTGCATACCAAAAAAAAAACTCAAATACTACCTCTGCATCCAACTATAGACCTATAACACTTCTTCCAGTTATAGCTAAAATCCTTGAATTCCACATTAAGCAAAAATTGTTAAGCCATGTACAACCCAAGATACCTATCCATCAGTTTGGTTTTTCTTCAAACAAATCTACTATCCATCCTTTATGTATTCTTACCTCCAACATCCAAACAACTCACCTTGAGGGCGGACAGACGTCAGCACTATTTCTTGACATAAACTTGACTCTGTCTGGTTAAAAGGTCTTTTGTACAAACTGTCATTAATGCAAGTTCCTCCTTACCTAATTTGCACAATAAAAAATTTAATTCAAAATAGACAACTACGTGTTAAAGTTAGAAATTCCTTCTCTCCCGTCTTTTTTCCTAAGCAGGACGTTCCGCAAGGATCTCCATTGTCACCACTCTTGTACAATATATATTGTAGTGATATATTGGACGTGGGTCAACATTTTAATCCAAAAATGTACATATTACAATATGCCGACGACACTGTGCTGATATCTCAAGCAAAAAATCTGGCACATTCTATTCAGCACTTACAATCTCTAACCAAACATATTAAAACATGGTTCAATACATGGAGGCTTTATGCCAATCCTAACAAAACCCAACTCCTTATTCCATACTATCGCATATCAAGAAACTCACCAAATATTAATCTGAGCCATGTAACAATTCAACCATCTCCAACATGCAGATATCTAGGCGTGCTTCTTGATAATAAACTATCCTTTAAACCCCACTCCCGTTCTATAAAATCCAAATGCACAACTCGAGCAAAACATTTCCGCTGTCTTACCTATAGAGGAAAAGGTATCAATATAAAAACAGCTACACATATTTGTAAATCTATTTGCAGACTTCTGTTAGATTATGCATAAATTATTTTTTCACAATGCTGTAAAGAGACTCTAAGTAATCTGCATGTCGTTGAACGATCAGCTATTAGGAGTATCACTAAAACACGTCATCCCAATAACTCTTTACACAACATCAATAATGAGTCTCTTTATGAACTAACGCAAATTAAACCACTTTCCGAACGTCACTGGCAACTGATGAGTCGTTCTGAACGCAACCATTGTCAACAAAGTATATGGCATAAATATAAATTTATGTAATAAAACAATCTCTCCCAATTAAAAGAAACTTGAGACCTGGCTGGTAGACGCGACAAAATTATTCATTATTATTATTTTGCATTACCATGCAGTGCTGAACGAGATCTCTGTTTATGGTGGGACAAAAAGTGCAATGAAGCAGTGAACAAAAGAAAACGGTTTCAATTAATATTTTGTAGGCAGGTAAACTCTGCCATCTGGTTGCGACAAGGAAGAAAGAACAGAAATTTTTCACCTTCTTACGTGTGAACAACCATAAGAAGGTTTTCTAGAATTTCTAGGCCCTACTCTCCCATTAAAGATGACATCTGGCCAACCAAATTTTTATCAAAACTTGCTCCCCCATTTGTGCAACACTCTTTGGTGTTAACACCGATGACAGTAATTAACGATGTTCCACACATGATTAACAAGCCAATACAGCAATTTGAATTACATTATGCGTTGGAAGGTAGAAAAGACTCTGCTGTTGGTTTCAACAACATTTCGTATTTTCTGATACGCGAATCTCCGGGTGTTATTAAAGCATATTTGTTGCAAATATTTAACGCTTGTTTGAAACATGGAACAACTGGATGGATGGAAAACAATCAAGATTGTCCCCATACCAAAAGGCAAACCATCTCCAAATTCAGATACTGCTTTTTGTCCTATTGCGATTCTCTCTTGTGTTTGAAAAACTTTTGAAAACATTCTTAAAATACGACTAGAGGGTGCAAAATAAACTCAATTTTTTCTCCTGGAGTTACTGGTTTCAGAAAAGGCTACAGTGTTTACGACAACGTCATTACCCTTTACAGCAATATTATATGAGTTATGGCACAAAAACATGTTTTGTGTGTATGTTTTCTAGACATAAAAGAAGCTTATGATAACGTATGTATTACTTATATTGCTGATCTTATATTGGACAAACTAACCGCAAAATTAGCACAAGAAAAGAAGAACATATTTGAGCAGTCCAAAAAATGAATCTACTTCATCTTTAACGGAACATGTAAATTAAAGTCATCACAAAATTAATTTTGAAGGAACTAAAATTTTAGCAAAAATTAATCATTTTCATACTAGAATAACAAGAGAAGCCATCGAAATTGAAAAAAAACCAGACAATCTCAATAAGAGAGATGATGCTTTGCGTTTACCATCTACTTGTAAAACAGCATTGGCAACAAATAAATTAAAATCAAAAAAACCACTAACAGCTGTTTTACCGTCAACACACAGCACTCAAATCACAGCCAGATCTTTTACAAGTTTTGACTGTAGATAGATTATTAATCGACCAACAACCAGAAGTCAAACAAAAAAACTTTACACTCAATAAAGTTTCTTGAAAGTCAGCTTTGACAACAAAATTAGTTTTATATATCAATGTCATATTGATATATAATATATATTATTTCAATATTAATCAAACCACTCCAGGTGATGGCAGATGGGATTCTGCCAAAACGTCAAGTCCAACTCAATCAAACAGCGCGACATAATCCAAAAACCCGCAAAAATTTAAAAAATAACATATATATATATATTTTTTCTAATTGGATGACGGGATGATAAGTTACTTCAAGTATGGAGTATTAAAAACAAACATAGCTAAACTATTTTTTAATAAAGTGAAAATAGTTTAGCTATGTTTGTTTTTTAATACTCCATACTTGAAGTGACTTATCATCCCGTCATCCAATTAGAAAATAAATACTATAAGTCGTTCACAATCAAACTATATATATATATATATATACTTTATTACTCTCTTATAATTCATATAACTCTTAACTCCACCAATTTTACAAAATCTTTATTTATTATTAATATAATAAAATATATTTTACAATGTTGTTCCTTTTCTACTAAATCTATCATCTACCATCTTTTCAACTAAATCTACCATCTTTATTATATACTTATTTTATACTTTATCTTGCACTTTTATATTTATTTAATTTTAATTATATATATATATTTATTTCCCTAACAACAACCACCTTCTACTAACAGACATCATAACTTATAATTTTATTAATAATATATATATATATATATTGTCCAGATAAAGAATTGTTTGGTGAGGTTTAATTATAATGGCTAATTACAATAATTATTTTATAATATTATAATTTTATATACAAATAGTTGTAAGTATTTATTTTTAATGTCCATATACATTTTTTGTTAGTAATGTATTATTTTTAGGCCTGATGAAGTTATTAACCTAATAACGAAACGTCGCTACTTATTTAAATATATAAAATATATAATTATTTTTTGTATTTTATTATATTTAAAATTTTAAAAGACTTCAACCCGTTAACTTTTTTTAACAAATATTAAAGAAAAGTCGTTAAAACTAAGTAATATATATATATATATATATATATGTGTGTGTATATATATATATATATATATATAGATGTAAAACAACTAATACTCCTCCAAAATATATACACGCTGATAGTACTGGCCTCCAGAACGGAGGCAGGTACGAAAAACTGGAGGCAAATACGTTTTGGTGTGTATATCAATTTATTTCAACATAATATTTTACTAGAAGTCATTCTACAAAATTTTGTTCGGTGACCATTTCACACATATACAGTTATACATTGTAGTACATTAAAGTTAACACTACGTGGCGCTATGCTTTTATACTGATATACATATTTTGTTGCGGGCCAGTAGAATAGGCCTCCTTATAAGTTAACGTTCTAATACGCCTCTTACTATTGGCAACATAGCAAATTCAATTTATAAAAATAATTGTGTACTTTTAATATATCTAAACGGTTCACGTTGTTTATTAGTTTTGTATAGAAAATATTTAAAAATAAAACAGAAAATATTACTCAACTTTTTGTCTAATAAAACAAATGAATAACATTTTTTATAATATATTATAAATATTTTTTAAATTATTCTATCGAGGTATTGTGCTATGTAGAATGGATTTTAAAAATATTATAAAATTGCAGATATAATATTATTTAATATTTATTTTATAATAAATTTGTAAAATGTGCAAAAAAAATTATTTTTAAATATATTTTTTTAAATAAATTAAATAATACTAATATTGTTTATATTAGTTTTAAAATTTATAAAAAAAAATTAATTTGAGTTTTGTTTAGTAAACTTGACATCATTTGCATGTTAAATTAAAATTAATTCTTTTCAGTTTAACACTAGAGGGTTTAGTCGCACTGTCCTGTGGGGGTGCTACTAGTAGTATTGTTATAGAAAAATATTAAATCCAATCACATTTACGAAAATTTTGGAAAACCTTTTTCTTTAGAAAAATATTGAAATGTACAGCGCCGTTTTTAAATTAAAATTGGTTCTTATGGGATAAAACGCCAACCAACTCAATATCTAAACAATAAGATTTTAATTATCACTCTTTTTATATGAACTACATACAATATTCTATGTTTTCATGTTTTTGTTTAAAGATTTGAAGTTATAATTTTATTAACGAGTAAAAAAATAATAAAGAATTAATTAAAAACGCCACCTTTTAAAAATTAATTGCGGAGAAACGACTTATTGCATCAAATTTCTACAAATTTAATGGCACAGATTGGACTTTCTTCTACAGTGTGTGAAAATTTTATTCAATTATATTCATGCGGTTTTTTACTGAGTTTGATTCTGTGAAGCCTTATACTAGCGCAACTATTCTCCTCCCTTAATTAAAGTTATCATTATTTTTTTATCAATTTGAATAAATTGTTAGATCATTAATTACGGAGATAAATATAACTATCCCATATTTACATAATTAAAATTATGGTACAAAAAAGGTTTTTTATGTTATCTAACTAGCTATAACAATAATATATGTATTGCAAAAAAAGATTATAGTGTCATCTTCATTTTTTTGTTACAAAAGGCTGTAAGTTTTTTTTTAATATAAATCTAATAGCGTGCGGTTGAAGATCTAGATTAAGGGGGGAGAATTATTGCGCTATTATAAGGGTTCACAGCATCCAACTCAGCAAGAAGACGCCTGAATATAATTGAATAAAATTTTCACACATTGTAGAAGAAAGTCCAATCTGTGTCCTCAAACTTGTAGAAATTTGATGCAATAAGTCGTTTTTTTGCAATTAATTTTTAAAAAGTGACGTTTTTAATTAGTTTTTTGTTATTTTTTTACTCTTTAAATATAACTTCAAATCTTTATCTAAAAGCATGAAGACATAGAATATTGTATGTAGTTCAACATATAAAAAAAGTAATGACTAATATCTTATCGTTTGGATATTGAGTTGGTTGGCGTTTTGTCCTATAAGAACTAATTTTAATTTAAAAACTTCGCTGTACGTGTTAATATTTTTCTAGAGAGAAAAGTTTACTGATATTCTCGTAGATGTGATAAGATTTAATATTTTTCCATAACAATAATACTAGTGGCACCACAACAGGACGGGGCGACTAACTCGGCAATTCTCTAGCGTTAAGGTTCTAACTAATTTAATTAGGTAACTCATTGATTGCTAGTAGTGACATGTTGGAGAAGGTTCACAGCGTACGTGTTAATATGATGTTCAAACCAAGATAAGTATTTGCTACTAGCGTTCTTGGAGTCTTGTAGCACATTAGAGATGTTCAGATTTTTGTAGAGAAATTCATTGGTGATAAATATTAAACTGTTTGTAATTGATACATCTACAGCTTCAGAATGTTGGAAACTTACTGTCTCATAGTTAAGAACAGTTGGCCCATACAGGTTTTAAAATTTATTTCAAGGTACTTTGCATTGGTAGATTGTAATAAATGTTTGCCGGAAAGTGAAGGTGACATGCTGAAATTTACTTTGATTGGCCTTAATTTTCAAGGTTTTAAGCAATTTTTGGATGTTTTTTTTTAAGTGTGAAGTTTCTCAGAGTCAAATCTTGGAATTTTACTAACTGTTAGAATGACTGTGCTAATGGCAAACGTAACTCTTGAAGGTTTTCTGTAAAAAGTAGACATAGCACCGGTCTAAGAATACCTTCCTGTGGTACTACTGATTTGATGAGGTATAAGTTAATTACTTTTTCTTAATGTTTAACCATAAAAAATGTTTTGCTTAAGTATGATTATAATACATAAAATGTGTAATGGGTAATTGCGTTTTCAATTTAATTTGCTTAAAAATCTCTGGTGTCAGACTTTTATTAAAGGCTTGGGTGTTGTCCAGAAAAGCCGCCAAACAATTTTTTTTTTTTTTAAGTGTTGTAAATTTGCTTTATTACTCTGTAAACCTGCTCTGTAGTTGTGTGTAAGTTTAAAAAACCAAATTGGTGATTTTGAATTAGATGAAATGCTTTTAATTTCAGTCTTTTCAGAAACATATTTTCAAAGATACATTTTAAATAAACTTATAAAGCAATAGAAAAATGTTTCTGTTACAGGTTTATCAGAATGATTTATGCCACTTTTCATTGAGATTAAAAATGTCCAGATCTAAGTAGTATAGTATTGAAAATATGGGTAAGTGCTTTTTGCACATTTTTTTTAAACTAATTCTAATTGTTGTAACTTTTTTCATAGAAATATGGAGATCATAGCCATGTTTTAATCACGTGTTTGACTCACATGGTATGATGGCGTTAATAAACAATGTCATTGATAAAGGTATTCCAAAACTAATGATTGCTTTTTGTCTGCTTGTAGTAGTGGTAGTTTTTTTAGAAAATTTTGGATTTTTTAGTTTTTTCTCTAAGAGTAGGCTTTTAGCGGGTTGTTGTATTTAGTTTTGTTTTGTGGATTTCTAATAGACTTCCATATCCTTTCTATTTATTAGTTGTGTTTTTTTAGATACTTTTAAATAATTTTGTAGCTGGTTTGTAGTGTTTGTGGGTTTCAAAACTGCTTTATGCTTTAATGTTGTTTTAAGCAAGACATTTGGGTGTATTTCTTTTTCTAATATGCTTTAAAACTGGTTCCAGTTATTTTATTGGTTAAAAAATCTGGTTTTTGTTTATGGTGTATGTGTAAGTAGATTAGGACAGGGAAATAGTCTAAAAAGATATTTAATTTTTTTTTACTTGCAGATAATTTAAGGGATAACTTTTATATACAAAAAAATCGAAAACATTTGTTTTTTTATGTCACATGGCCAGTGTGTAGTTGCTTTGAGCTGGCCAAGTTCTAGGTCTCAGCGCTGGAAATTAAGTTTGCTGCACTTTCTTGTAGACTCTGATCATGAATGCAGTAATTTTTGGTACGTCCCAGTTGAAGGCAGTTAGCACATTGAGGCATGACTTTTGTTTTGTTAACTGATTTTAATAAGTATTTGTAGTGTTAAAGGTATTGCAATTCATAGATGATTAACTTGTTGTTACTTTGTGGTTTTAATGATAGAAATAACGTTTTTTAACATTACATAAAAACTGCGTTCTTGGTTTAAATAAAAGGTGTGGTATTGCACATCACGATTTTTTAATTCTTAAACAGCTGCTTGGTATTTTAGCACATCTGTTATCGACAATTTGGTTTTATTTTTATTATTTATTTTAAGATTAAATTTTTGTTTATTATCCTGATTGTAGTTTAGCATATCAGTAAATTATTTAATGTTTGCTACTGCTGGGATGTATATCGGTGGAGGTTTTATGTAATTAAGTAGTTCTTTTGGTGGTGTATTCTTGTTTTTGAGTTTATTACATGTTTGTAATAATCTATTAATAGCCGTTGTTTAACATTCCATGGTTTGGTTTCCGAAGAGTTTTTACGTTTTTTGGATTTGTAGTTTTTTAATTTTTTTATTCTGGCTCTTAATTTTATTGAGTTTAAACGTATATTAATTAATAAATAATAAGAAAATAAATTAAATAGATTAAAATAAATTAAATATCAGTTTATATAAGGCAGGGAATCCATTCATGAACCGGTAACAAACAGTACAGTGTAGTATTTATTATTAGTGGTTAATTGTTTTGCAACATTTTTTTTTTATAATGAGAGTTAAAATACCATAGCAGTAAGTCACTGCTTAAAAAACGCTATAATGTAGTAACAATTAATTACCGGTAGCATACTATAGTTATCGTAATGTACATCACATAAAAAATTAAAATCAAAACAACTTCAAATAACTGTTCGTACCTACATTCGATAATTTTTGAAAATAAATATTTATTGTAGACTGTGTTACGGTTTCAATATTTTTATAATCTTATACACACAAAAAACAACTAAACTAAAGCACCTCCTGAATAAAACAAATAAATGCCTACTAATAATAGAAATTTACAAAATACGATATATTGATAGTGGCAACATTGGCAGAGGCGTATTCGACATTTTCACATATATATTTTATACCACTGGAGCCTAAAACGATGCTTTGGCATTCGGAGTTCTATTGCTGTTATTAATATACCAATTTTTTTGTATTAATTAATTAATGTTATATTTTTTTACCCCTCTTTGTGCGTCCTAATAAAGAATATTTTAAATAACTAAATGCAAAAAAATACACAGTTAAAACTATTAGATTTAGGGCGGAGGCTAGGTCGCCTTATGTGTGTACGGAGGCCAGTAAGATAGCTATGCATATATATATATATATATATATATATATATATATATGTTTTCTTGTCCCGCAACAGAAATATAGCACCTCAGCTACTGGTACCAACTATCAATAACACCCCTCTACTTTGCATCCCATTTTATAAATTTCTTGGGATATCATTCGACGACTAACTATCGTAGAATACACATGCAATTGCCCTAGAAAAATCACGTGTTCAAGGAATCAATATACTTAGGTATGCATCTGGTACTAATTGAAGAGGAGACCTTGAAACGTTGTTACTCTTTTACAAAGCATTTACGTTTACGTTTAGATTTTGCATCCCATCTTTTTTTTTTTTTTGCAGCAAAGCTACTACAGCTATATTGGATAAAATCCAAAATCAAGGTATTAGAATTCGTATAAGAGCAATGAACTCTACACCTATTAATATCATAAAAGTAGAAATTGGCCTAATGCCACTGCACATAAGACGGCAAGTGTTGGCAAAAAATATGTAGCAAAACTGTTTGGGATGAGAAGAGGTATGACATTCGAAGCCATTTCTTGAGCCAGTGACATGTTTGGCAAAAGGCCTTTTTAGCGCTTAAAAGGATGTTCTATAATCATCTCTGCTATTAACAAAATCTCACAATATGAAAGAACATCAACAAGAGCGCATTCTCAAAACTATTTTTATCTCCCTTTCAATTCTTTGCCCTAAAAATTACAAACTTTTCGTAACATTTTTGGTAAAAAACATTGATTGCAGTAAACACCGTTTTTCAAATTTTATCCACAATCATTGGCCAGAGTCTGTTTACATTTTTACAGACGGATCCGTAAAACTAAATCTTCGTTCGGCGGCCTACGGTGTCTACATTCCCTTACGGGACTTGGAAGAATCTAGAAAACTACCTCTACATGCCGATATTTACAGCCGAATTATATGATATTTATAGAGCCTTGATTTTGGTCGCGTTTTACAATCTGTCTAAAGCAGTTATTTTTACAAACTTCCGAAATTCTCTTAATGCGGTATGCTCCGAAGCATGCAGCATCAAAGACAACATCACATCACACACATTAAAAACCTAGTAATCTCGCTGAAAAACAAAGGTTATGCGGTACATTGGTGTTGGGTTCCGAGCTATATAGGATTATCTGGTAACAAACAAGCCGACAAAATTGCGGAACGGGGACACGGAAGGCAATGTAATAATATCAGTATCAATAACACCGACCTCTATGCCAGATTTATGCGAGAGGGGATGCAAGCTTAGCAATAACTTTTTGATTTAACCTCTGTGACCAAGGGAACTAATGGAAGATCTCACCAACACTTCTTAAATCAATACTTACGTAAAGTTTTGCTTACAGCTAACTGTTACTTAAATTTTATATGCGTCTCCAGTCATTTAAAACAGATACTTACGGTGAGTATAGTTGAGTTTCTGACTATCGAGCGGCACGTCAGATATCAGCCAATATACATTATATTGACTCTAAACTTGGCGAGCGCTTTCGTAGTATTGTGTGTATTAATATAACTATAAAATTAAATGTGTTTGTTGACATTTGAGGTTGTTTATCGGTTTCTGGAAATAACAGAAACTAAAACATCGATTTTAAATAAGAAACCATCTGCTGATAAAATGAAACAAAAATTACAACTAAAAAATCTAATAACTGAAAAATCAAAATAAAACAATAAAAAGAAAATTAATTAATTTATTAAGTTACTAAAAAACAAACTTCATTTTTATTAAAATTGCGTTTTTATATTGTAATAAATAAAAAAGAAACTTGTTATAATAGTAAACTTGTTGGAATGACATTATTAATTATATTCATAATAATAATATCAAATAAAATATCATCCTGTGCAATTTTTATAGGTCTGTTCCAACATACGATTTGGACAGCTTGCAAACCGTTCAAACTATGCACACAAACAAATTACGGTGTATAAAAGATTTATATTTATATTTAACAATTAGTTAAGAGTTAAGATTGCGTTAAAATGAACGGTGCAACGCGCTAACCAGAGCTTAGCTATTTAACTAGTGATTAACTTTTAAGTAGTGTTGGTGAGATCGGCCATAAATATTACAACTCGTTAAACAAAGTAACGCAACTAACTTTGGTTTAAAAAAAACACCGTTCCATACTAAAGCGGAAGTAGGCCTACTAAGTAGGCTAAGATCAGGACACCTTAGATCTCCATGGCATTTATTTAAATTGAACATTAAGCGTTTTGCCGTGAGAAACCGTACATACTAGCGATCAAACAGCGGTTTTATTTCCATCTCTCTCTATTTTTGGGTGATCGCGGAAATCTCACGAAAACGTACTGGTTGTAAACGGTTACACCTGTCATTAATTTTCTTATGATTATTATTAATTTTGTAAAATATTTGCTATATATACATTTCCTTGCAAAGAATATTCATTTTATTTATACTTAATAGCAATTTTTACTAATTATTTTCATAATCATTCTTGACAATTCATCTCATTTATAGGTTATCATATTTAAATTTGACATACCGGACTTATTAAACTGCTTCCAACAACGGTTTTAAATTCATCTCGCTGGTTGGTACATTCGGAGTCAAAAGTAAATAACCGGTAACTCGCGACAACGCAACGGTTTAAAAACATTTCATACCACAACGTCAACGGTATCTCACGGCAAAATGCTTATTGTAAGCAATCTTCTATGTTGTTGTGGTCAAGTTGGTACATTAGACCACCTATTTTTTAAATTTATGCCTGGTTTCTCCAACGTCACTTGAGACGTTACTTAACCAAGCTAAGCTCAGAATCAAGCCCAGCTTAGGATCCGGATAGATTTGGCAATGTCGTCAATATTTACAATGCTGTTTTCTAATTGGTCAAAAAACACGTTCTTGTCTTAATAAATTTTTTACTGACTAATTTATTATAAAATATAAATGTCAGAAATTGTTACTTTATGGTTATCTATGTGTCAAATAATTAATATTTTGAAGCCAATTATACTGTAACTTATTAAATAATAAAATCAAAATTAAGATGCTTTACAGTATATAAAGGCAGGTAGTAGTAAATAATTGTTTACAGCCTACAAAATAATATTGATGACAGTTGCAGAGCTTGCCAAAAACAACATCTATTATTTGAGCTTTGCTTGACGCAAATAAGGTGAGATTTTGCTTTGGTGCAACGGAATAAACTCGGTTTTTAGCTTAAGGCCTAGCTTAAGGTCTAGTTATCTATCAACAAAAACAATGGCAGAATTTAATTAAATATAAAGTAGAAGTCTTTACTTTCATAGAACTACTGATTGCCTCCAAACTCACAAAAGTTTACGCCGCTCTGTGCGAGTATGTAAGAGAATCAAAAATTAAGTTTTAATTTTTATTCAACACATTCCAACAACTACAGACAGAGCCGCCAGAGCTCCGGCTCAAGAAGAATTTTATTCCTATCCTTATGTTACCTTTTTCCTTTTAACTCAGTTTTGCTTCCACTAGCGTGTACACATTCCTAACTGGTAAGTACACGCTCTTGATTGATGAAACAGTTATTTTTTTTAAGGCGGTAATGGGCTACAAAGTACGTGAAGCAAGCGTACGAGCCAAGTAGCTTACTTTACAACGGAGCTGTCATCATCCATTCAACAATAACATAAAACAATTTATTTTTGTTCCCCTTATTTTGATTTAAAATGTATGCAAAAATAAATTTGCCATTTTTAGCTCTGCCGTTATGGCAACTTTTTTAAATAGCGCTTTTATTGACGCAAAATTAACTCAGCGCCGCTAGGCGATTGTTTTACAAACTTAATGTTTCTTCCCAGAAGCCAAGAGAGGCGCAAAAACTCGTAGAAAATTTGTATAGAGAATGCTGAATCTGGTCTTTATTAATAATGACTTTGATGACACAAATAAAATCAAAAACGTTTTGTCAGTTTAATAATAATTAAATAATTACATGTGATAAAAATATATTATCTAATTTAAAATAAAAAATGTGGAGTAATGTGAACAATTTTTGTTAAAATCTGCAAAAGTAAATTATATATTTTTTTTAAATTTTATTGGGAAATCGTAACTCTGGACACCACTGTTTTACGTTTGTCATAAGTAGTGGGAGAAATAAGTACTGCTGCCTTCATCTAGTAATACAGCGACATCTTACGACAACTCAGTGAACAAATCGAGAAGGAAATTGACACGACGCCATTATTTCTTTCCGTCTTTGCTGTGAAATCTAACGTAAGTGTCCTCCGTTTTTCGTAATTTTTATTAATTTTTAATTGATTTTAATGACTAAAACATTCACTTGATAAGTTTCTTACATCGAACAGCTTGTTATTAATTTATATTTTTTGGTAATGAATTTATATTTACTAAAACATGCGTTTATAACCTATAAACATGTGGCTATTATCAATATATTTAATAAATGTTATTTGTATGAGATATATCTGCTAGAAAAAGTAGAAAACAGTCATTAAAACAGTACATCTTTGATAGATATATTGACTAACTTTAGTTGTAAACAAATCAAATTGTATTATGTACATATATGTAAATATACTTATTGTTGCAGGGTAAAAGATGACCAATTCTAAAGGTTACCGTCGTTCCACAAGGGATTTATTCTCCCGTAAATTCCGTCAAAAGGGTGCCATACCCCTTTCGACGTACATGAAAATTTACAAAGTAGGAGATATTGTTGATGTTAAAGGTAATGGTGCCGTACAAAAGGGTATGCCTTATAAAGCTTATCATGGCAAAACTGGTCGTGTATTCAATGTCACTGCCCATGCTTTGGGTGTCATTGTAAATAAAAGAGTACGTGGAAGGATCATCCCCAAGAGGATCAATCTTCGTGTTGAACATGTCAAGCACTCAAAGTGCCGTCAAGATTTTTTGCAACGTGTAAAGCAAAACGAGAAATTGCGTAAAGAAGCCAAGGAAAAGAAAGTGTTTGTTAGTTTGAAGAGGCAGCCTAAACAACCAAGGCCTGCGCATATTGTTAGCGGAAAAGAAGCACCAATCCTCTTGGCTCCTATCCCATATGAATTTATCGCTTAATTTGTACTCTTATTATAATAAAAATTTAATATGAAGTAACTTTGGTTTATTTTGAATCATTTTAATGTATTATATGTATATGTAAATTTGATGGTTATAGTTATTTGAGTGTGTAAATGATTGTGAACACAATATATCTATAGTGCGAATGAAGACTAAATTATTTTTTTTTATAATGAGCATTGCTAATTTTTGTCAGTGTAATGCTAGGATTCTTTTCAATCCAATTACATGATTGTCATTATGAATGATCCAAATTGAATTGTTAATAAATAATTTCATGTAAGTTATTCCTAAATGTAAAAATAACATCCTAGTAGTGGAACAGTTACTAAAAATACTCTTCTTGAATCGGCTGACTTTGTCTGTAAATTCATAAAAAGCATTTAAATAGGCGCTTTTTTATTAATGTTCTCTGAGATTTTCAATTCAAAGGTGTAATTTAACACAGAGGGTCAATTCTAACCATAGATGTGATGTAATGTTGGTGAAATGAGACCAAAAATTGACCGACCCCAATGCGAATAAAATAAGAATTTGTTTTCATCCCGCACTGATAAATCAGTAGCTTGATCATAGGGATTTTCCCCAAATATATTGACATATTTATTTTACAGATATTTGTTTTTATATGAAATTTTTTTAATTTTAATAACTTAAAATTGATGTATTGAAATGGTAGAGAGAATATTTAGTAGTATTATTTATATAAAGTAAACAACTGAAAATAATTACTTAAATGTAAACAAGGTTATAATTTTATTTATTTTCTTAAAATGGTGCCCAATGATTTATTAGTATTAAAAACTAAGTCTTTCACACGCAGATTCAGCCGCCAGGATTCTTTTGCTGTGTGGGTAAATAATAAATTCGAGCTCGAGCCTATGAAAAGTATCAGCGTCTGAAAGGTTGCATAATAACGTTATGTAAAACTGCCAGATTCGGAATCGCTGTAGTCAATCGACGCAGGCTTCAGAAATGCATCACCTGAATCTGCGAGTGAAAAAGACCTAAAAGAAAAACGGCGGCCATACATACCACGTTTAATTATTGAGGTTTATAAATATTTACATTGCAAAGAAATTACAAATTTCTAAACAACCTGTTCAACTTTTTTACGATTAATGGTATAAAAATCGGAAACAATCTTAAAGCCATAATATATTTTAGTTGGTAATTACACTGGTGTACAGATCGCAAGCACATAAAGTTTACAAATAAAAATTTAAATTAAATGGCTTATGTTTTGTGATGCATTAAGATTGTTGTCAATTTTTGTATCTTTCTCGAAAAAAAAAACAGGTTACTTTTTCTTAGGAATCTCGTTTTTATTTTTAAAGCACTACAGCAAAAATGTCTGCATATACAAAGTTTGAATAGTAAAACGTCGGCAATAAATGAAATAAATGTTGACCTAAAATTTAAGTTTGGTAAGTCTTTTAAAAGATATTGTTTATCACAAACATATTTTTGGTCTTAACTTCAGATCCAATTAACCAATTGTCCGAATCATTTTAAAATTTAGTTTGCATTATTAATAGCATTAATGCATGTTTTAAATATTTAAAATGTGAAATGTTTTTAATATATGTTTTACCAAACCACAAACAAAATGGCCGTAGTAATATAATTTGCTTCACTTTACAAACATGAGTATATCCATGAAAACAACATGGTTTTAGAAAACATAAAAGTAAACCGTAAGGTTTTTTTATACAAATATCTTTATTCTCTTTGATTTTTACAGACATAAGATACGTCAGGTACATAATATTAAGTATAAAATAAATATATTACAATTACAAACAAATTAAAATATGTATATATGAAAAAAAATATTACAATTAATCATGTAGTGTTGTATAGTTCAAAATTTCTGCAAACAAATAATAACATTTGCAGGTTAGCAACTCTTTGAGTTTGATTTTAAAATTTGTTAAATTCAACATTTTCAAAGATTCTAGAATTTGTTGTATATTTTCATAGCCAGATATTGTGGACTTTTTCGTAAATGCTCAATTTATGTTATGGTACTTCAACAATTCTTGAACCATACCTGGTATTGTATGTGTGAGAAAAATGTTGCAGAGATGTGGTTTCAGCAGGACGGCATCACATGCCACACAGCGCACAATACAATTAATTTACTGAAAGAAACATTTCACGATCAATAAATTTCACGAAATAGACCTGTTAACTGGCCACTTCGTTCGTGCGATTTGACGCCATTAGATAATTTTCTCTGGGGATATGTAAAGTCTTATGTCTACACCAATACACCAGAAACAATTGAGCACTTGGAAGCCAATATTCAACGCATTATTGCCAAAATACAGCCTTGTTTGCTGTGAACTGTGTATGAAAATTGGACCTCCAGATTACGCCATGTACGCGGCAGCCACATGCCTAAAATCATACTCAATCATTAATTCCGTAAAGCCAATTTCAAGGATATAATGAACATTTTTCTGTGTTTTATTAAATTTAAAGTTCCGTCTCTAAAAAAAACACCCTTTAGAAAAGACATCATTTTTGCAATACTTTTTTAGAAAAAAATAATCAATTAATTTAAGAGACCGGGAAAACTATTAATATTAAAATATTAATGTCATGATATCTTTATTGCTGGTTTTTGATTTGAATAAACAATACAAGCAACCATTAATTTAAGATTAGCGAAGAATTATCTGAAAAGATTCTATTTAAGAGCATAGGTAGTGGTGTTAAAAATATATATAATTTCAAATAGTTTGATTAATAAAGAATTAAAGAATGAAGACAAATATGTAGTCCAAAGCGATTATATCTTCTCAACACATGATTTGTTTCAGAGCAATAAGGTAATAAGTTTATTATTATTTACTTATTTTGCATAAATATATTTTATATAAACAATCTTTATATAATTATTGACTTTGCTTACACTAAAAATCTAAAAATGTTTAGCTAATCCTTAAATTAGATACATTTTTACAAATGTCCCACAGTGGGCATAATTGTAGCGGTGAAAGAACAAACGGACCAAATCTTCATAAACTATAAAAATTTCGCTTTATCGAGTCAGTAAATTTATATTTTAAAATACAAGAATTTTTTTGTTAATTCATAAAATGCATTATTTTTAATTGAATAACTACTTGTATTTTTTGTGAGCGTGACGCGGTCAGGAATTAAAAGCAAAGACATTCTCTATATACATTGCTGAATGTAAGCAAGATATATATTGCTAGCTAACAATACATAGTAGAAAAAGGAACAGCACAAAAAGAAGGAAAGTTGAATGTGTTATCTTGGACGTAAAAGTGGCATTTGACAGTGTAAATAGAAAGAATCTGTAAATGTATTTGAGAAAAAGAGGAATAAGTAAGCTCCTAGTAAAAAGAATGGAAGCAGTATATGTGGAAACAGTTAGCAGGGTGAATGGTAAAATAAGTGTTAAGTACTCTCACTGTAGAAGAGATGCCAGGTAATGCACAGACAGGTGGGAAGGCGGTGGACAGAAAGAAAGTGTGGTCGTTGACTTTATGCAGACATAGTTGTTGTAGCAAAACAACCAAATGAAATGATAAAATAATCATACAGAGTGCTCAAAAAAGAATGTAAAGTTTTTAAGGGAGTGGTAGTACGAACCACAACAAACAAAAAAGTCTTAATAAACATGGGTTGTCATAGCAACGGTTTCGGAGATATAAAACGTTATTTATTTTTATATATATTTACAAAAAACAGAGTTATAGAAGATTTTTGAAGTGCCCTCCTTCTATTTCCAAACAGGCACGACATTTTTATCAGAAGGACATTCGTACTCTTTCTAAAACTCCCTCATTAGCTTAGATTTCTCGGCATTTTTCATTTATTTTTAACTGCAACTCCTAGAGGCTATTTACAGGAGTAGCATACACTAATGATTTCAAACATTCCCCAAAAAAAAATCAAGATGGTTTAAATCAAGCTATCTTGCTGGCCATAAAGCTGTTACGCCTCTTCCTACCCATCTATGTGAAAAAGTTTGGTCTAAATGCTTTCTAACGGAAATCGAAAAATAAGCTGAAGTACCATCATGCTGTAACTAAATTTGTTGCTTGTGGGCCAAAGGAATGTCATCCAAAAGATTATACATTGTGCTCTGCAAAAAGTTGAAGTAAGCAGCGCCTGTTAATTGGTTTGGTAAAACAACAGGACCTAGAAACCTGTCGCCTACAATACCCATCCAAATGTTTAATGAAAAACGTCGGTCCAACGATGTGCATTATGAAAATTAACAACTCCATTTCGTGTGAACCCGGCTTCATCCGTAAAAAGAATTTTGGCAAGAAACTGCGGGTCTTCAGCATCCTTGCGTAGAAACCAGCAAAAAAAACAAACGTGCCTGATGATCAGTTAAATTTAACACCTGTACTCGTTGTACATGGTATGGATAGAGCAGCTGCTCGTGGAGGGTTCTCCAAACAAAGTAGGACCAATTCCTACCTCGGCTGATATTCTCCGCACACTTGTTCTTGGATTATGCTCTATCCGTGCTACAATTTCTTGTTCTGCTCTAAGAGTAGATACCGACCTTGGTCTGATGAAAAGGTAGCACTGTCGGCTAGTTCTGCATTAGAGTAATCAGCCATAGCAATGAAAACTTGTGCACCAACAACAACTGTCAAATACTGAATGTTTATTTCACAAAACATCAGCCAATTATGATAAGAAAATGCACATTTTAGCAAAACAAAAAATAGAGGAAAAAAGAATAATAAAAATAAATAATGTTCCATATCTTCAAAACCGTTGCTATGACAACCCAAGTTTATTGACTTTTTTGTTTGTTCTGGTTCGTACTACCACCCTCTTCAAAATTTTACATTCTTTTTTGCAAAACAAAAAATGGAGGAAAAAGAATAATAAAAATAAATAATGTTTCATATCTCCAAAACCGTTGCTATGACAACCCATGTTTATTAAGACTTTTTGTTTGTTGTGGTTCGTACTCCCCCACCACCTTAAAATTTTACATTTTTTTTAAACACCCTGTATACTGGAAAGATATTTTAGAAAAAAAAGTTAAAAGTAAATAAAACAAAATGATGACGTTCAGAGAAGGAGGAAGACGTACAGTAGAAAACTGAAAATGGGATGGAAAGAAATTGAAGAAGTAAAAACATTTAAATATCTAGGATATGTTTTTTGTACAAACAATAATGAAAATGAACACATAAAAAATATGACAAGAAAGGCAAATAAAGTGGTAAGACAAGTATAAAAGAAATCATATTTGATAGTTTAGTAAGAAGTATGTTATTGTAAAGAAGGGAAATTTGGGGATAAAAAGAGCAAGAAAAATTAGAGTCTAGTAAAAAAAAATACTGGAGATGGGTATTAGGGGTAAAGAAAGAGACACTAGCATACATTTAATGGAAGAAGTTAAAATTATATAAATTAAGAGTAGAAGCAAGAAAGAGTGCAATGAGGTATGAAGAAAGGGCGAGAGAAAGAAATGAATACAAAATACTCTCAAGGAGAAGATGAAGGAAAAATGGGAACATGCAGAGAATTTTTTTTTAACAGAAATAGATATGCTATTGAGGAAGTAGAAATACTGAGAATAGATAGAAGTATGTGTGAAGGAAATGATGAGAGATAGAGATACACAAGTGCAAAATCAAAGAACACGAATAAATGAATCTAGGGACAATTCAAATTATGTACATATCATAGCCGATGATGCTCTACTAAAGTACCTAGAAAATGTAAGTTGTGGAAAAAAGAATGATTGCAAGATTTAGATGTGTAAATGAGAAAAAAAGTGTGCAAATTTTGGATAGACGAGGAAAAGAAATTGTGCAAGATGTGTGGAGAAGCTAGGGAAAACATAGAACACATGCTCAAATGCAATGAGATGAGACAAAAGCAAATGTTAAGAAATTAGGTATTGAAAGAAGAGGAATAAAATGGATAATGGTGGTAACAAAAAAAAAACAAAACTGATAAATAATTAATTAAAAACAGAGTTTAGGGTGATTAAGATTATATTAGTAGTGAATTTTTGTTGTAATTTTACTATTTGTTTAATCATCCTTCAGTGATAAAAGAGTGAACTATAATATTCGGATTTAATTTTACATAACTCAAACTTCAATCCAGAAATTAAATCGCTAGACCGCATAATACTATGCAAAATTTCTAGGGTTTGCAAGGGTATAAAGGCAGAGAAACATTACTAAAGCTGGAGTGAAATTCTAATTGCTGCTACTTTTCTCATAGAAATGACATGACGTATGTCAGTGAAATGGAGAGACAAAATAACGAATTTTTATTAAAAAATTCAGCGGTGATAAAAGTCACCAAGATCAAATCGACCCCTGTAATTGGTGTACCAATTTCATGACATTTTCTTAATCACTTGTGCAACAAAGATGCTTTCAAATTTATTTTCTTCTATTACTTGGTAGAGTATATTAAGTTAAAACAACCATTTATTGACTAATTAAGAATAGTTATTACCACAATAATTTTTATCCTCAATTTGACTAATTCTTAAAATAGATTCATCGAAGTTTCACAAAAAATCAGTACAATCATCAAGTGTGCGACTGTTAAGCTTTCAATCTTACTTGTTTTCCAACTTTTGAACTAAAATTGTTGAACTATTTATGGTATGTTCCTTTTTTCAATTTAACTAATTTTCTTTTGTGGGTCTTCATTATATTCATTCTTCCTATTCAACTTTCTTTTTTTTTAATTTGCTACTATCAGAAAGGGCTTGTCTGCAAATAGGGATATGAGGAAAACAAACAGTCTAATATTTAATATTATCGACAAAAAAAATCAGTTGTTTCGATTTATTTATATCTAACGAATATGTACAGAATAAAAATAAAAGTATCTGCTTAGCAGAATTCTTTTTTTATATAATTATCATCTAGTTTCACCATTCCATTGTATTACTAGAATGCACATTTCTTTTTTTAATGTACAAGTACATCCTTCATTACAAAAAAATGGTTTACAGTTTGGAAAGTAGCTTAATTAATATACAGAATTTATTTTATTTATTACTGGATACTACAATAGTTATTTTATTAACTTATGGCAAGAAAAAAGAAAAAATAATTAACACTTTAAGGCAACCTCTACATACATATTTATGATTAAAAATGAATTGGATGGATTTTATTTTACAGTTCGATGTTTTGTTAGATCAAGCGTTTGTACTAGAAAAATTAATAACACTATAATGATGAATGATAATAAATAATGCAATAACTATTACTTCCAGTATTAAATAAAATTAATCTATACAATTCAATAGTTACTATTCATTACTTAGTAGATAATTGAAATAAATAATGGAAGCTTTTTATATAATTTTCTCTAATTTTTTGATATGATAAACTGGACAAAACAGAAAAAATATTAAATACTCTGTTATTATCTACTAAATAAATGAATTTAATACGGTCTCAAATTTAATTTTTTCTTACATCCCATAACGATTTCACATAATATATTTATATATATATAATTTATATACAAAAATTTTGACAAGAAAATACAGTACGTTCGTGTTTTCTTTTTTCATTTTGTTTTTATGATCGCGATTTTACACTTTTCTTAAACAATAAAAAAAAATGCAAATATACTGGGTGTGTACAAAATGTGACAGTATTATTTTAACAACAATTTTCTTTTAGATGTTTACAATTTGTTTCATAAATACAATTTAATTTCATACATATTTAATTGAATTTAAGTGGAAAATTAACAGTGTGACATTCTGATATTTATGAAAATATTGTATTTTGTCATTAAAATATTACTTGAACAGTTGAAGTAGATATTTTGTAGCTTCACAAACTTCAGTCCTCATAATTTCCTATTATGGCATTATTCGCTTCAAGACAACTATTTATTATTGAAATAAAGGAATAAAATCCTATTACTTTACATCAATAAAAATAGATTCTATTATTCTACGCAACTATAAATTCACCAATACATAACACCATGTAATGTGATTACTTGTACAACTAAAAAAAATGTAATCTTTGGATCTCATTTGTTTTGAATATATTACAAGTTTATACAACTTTAAAGAGTCTCAATTAAGATACTCACAATTGTTGTACGTTTGAAAAGAAAAGAATTAATATAAATATACAAATTATAAAATGTGGTAGTTATCAACAAACAAATAAAGTTAATTTCTTTTTTATAATAGTAATACTGCTTGTGCCAGTAAGCCTAAGTTTATCTTATATGAAATAATATAATTGCAATATATTTATGTTCAACACAATTATTTTATAGGCAGTACTGCTTCTTCGTGCTAAGCTAAAATATAGTAATTATATTTAAGACAGGTCATATGTTTAATTGTAACTCAGATTTTATTAGGGTTGAGAGATGCAGGCGTAATTTCATTTAGTTGCAACCAACGAGTGTGTAAGATACGTGTCACCTCTTATATTCAATACCAAGATCAAATATTTTTCTTTGCTAGCACTAAGAATAAATGCGTTTAGTTTTAATTGGTCAATAGTATCAATAATTATATGGATCATCCCTATGGTATAAAACACTGCACTATATTTTAGACATTAGTTTAGAGATCGTTACTGTATTGTATAATTTAAATATCATTTCACAGCCAATGAGGCTAGCATCCAATCCACTTACAGTAATAGAATGCAGTTAGGTAGTTAGATTTAATATTTCAATAATTGTATTGATTGATAATTATTATATTGCATACAAAAAAATTGCAGAATATGAGAAATATTGACAGAGGTGACAATTATGTCAAACTTTTTGTTTACTTGTTCACTTGTTTACTTATTTACTAAGTACCATATTTGCGAGTGTGGCCTAAAATTCATTCAATGATCAACAGCTTTTATAAAAGTTAAGCCACATCTACACTACGGCTACAATCTAGATGAATTCCTTTTAATGTTATTGAGTGCATCCTCAACTGAAATCAAACATATTACCTTGTCGATATATATATATATATAAAGGCTAGCACAGTTTATTTATTAAATTTTCCATTTTTAGTGCAGCTTTTGTATAAAATTTTATGTTCCTAGGTAGTGCCGAACACACAGCAGTTAGACTCCTCCAATGGAAATTCCTTGTTTTCTATTTGTTTTTATTTAATGAGTAGGGTGCAAACTCTCTTTAGTCTTCACAGTCGATACAATGCAATTTTTTTTTGTTGAATTTAATTAATTTCTGATTCTTATTTAATTACCAAACACATCCTATCGTCTTGGATTGTTTACCTTCACCCTCTCGTGAAAGTAAAGCTCATAAACTCTCTCGGGATTGATAAAACAATATGTAGCCTGTCTCTGAAGATTTCTGTGTGTCCGATGTAAGGCCATAAAAATCTTCTATTGTCGACGCGTCAATTTTCTTTAAAAAACATTTTAAATAAATAACTAACATTTGCATATGAATATTTTATACTTACATCTACTTGATCATCATCAAAGAGTAACCAAAAACCGTGACTTTTAACTATACTGATATAGTGACCCCTATTAGGTCCGCTACCACAATGTATTACTACTGCTACCAGATCATACAATCTATCTGGATTGACAGCATCATCAGACTGAAATATAAAATATTTTGATTTGATATGTGCATTGTGTGGGGTTTAAATTTTTTTTTTGTCCAACTTTTTAACGCCAGGCGAAATTATCTTCGAATACCAAAAAAAAACAACATTGTTAAGTTTTGGTGCCGATAGTTTGAGTCTAAATAGTGCCACAAAGCCACAAGAGCAAAAACTACCAAAGAAGAGATAAAATCGCACAAAATCGATGCCAAACTTTTGAAATAAGCTTTTTTTTGTTATACAATATTGTTATCTACTAGATTTTATGTTTCCAAATCAAATGTCGTCAACTAGAATTTGACTCTAGAAAAAAAAAACGAATTTTTCAAATAATAATTTTTTTTAATTTATTCATAATCTTTGAGATTTCATGTGGCAAGATTTTATAAGATTATTTGCCATATCTTTTTTTCTACACATTGTATGACCTTCTAGTTGGTGGCATTAAATTTGGAAACAAAAAATCTACAGGGAGTTTATACATGAATGGGATTATGAAATCACTTTAAGTATGCCGCTTTTTTAAAATTGTCCACTATACTATTTGTTTTGACAGATCAACTTTGACAACTGTCAAGCAAACATGAAAACATATGTAGTATAGTGTACAATTTTAAAAAGGCGGCATATTTAAAGTGATTACATAATCCCATTCATTTATAAACTCGCTGTAGTAGGAAACCACATCGTATAATAAAAAAGTTCATATCAGAAGTTCTTTTGTTTATTGAATCAATTTTACATCTTGTTTGTTAGTTTTTGCTCTTGCAGCACTATTAATCAGATTCAAATTTTGAAAATGTTATTTCATAAATCTGCCCACGCTCATAATAGGTTGACAAAAAATATTTTAAGCCCACCCTAATGTGCATGTATATATAAAAGTTAAAAGGTTTAAAATCAATTACTCAAACTTATTCCAATTCCAAAAGGACCAACCAATACGGACAATTGTTTCAATTTTCTCAAATCCTTGTCAGTATATCTTGTTGGTACAACATCATCGCTTGATGACAAATTTAAATAATTGATTTTTAAATGCTTGTAAAAACAAAGTACACTATATAATTAAACATTTTTGTTATCTACTTCCTGGAATGTAATCATTTGTAGCTCACCGTATTAAAAAGTCGTAACTCTAAAGGAAACACAACCCTATGCGATACTTTTATATGCCTATTGTACTGCTCCATATATTTGAAACGTTTGAGGTGCAGCGCCAGGATCATGGGAAGCTTCTTCACACGCATCCTCTTCTGGGCCTCCTGGTAACTGCTGCAGTTATCACATTTAAATTTGTTATCGCTGCACAATGTCTCTGTATTACTAAAACACCGTAAACAATGGGTGATGCTAGTATTCTGCTCAATGTCCACTTGCAGGTCAAAAAAGTCCTCATCCTTACTGCTCACTGTCTCACAATTCAAACATCTAGTCTCACTCGTCAATATACCCTACAAGCATAATACATAAAGCATCATTTTAGTGTACAGAATAAAAATAAATCAATTGCTTTGTTAAAACTTTTAAACCATGAATGTTTATATTGCTCTGTTATAAGACTCTGTAAGAAATTGGTAATACTATTTATTGTGTTTATTAATATGATTATTATATTGTAAAGCAGTATTTCAGTAGACTGTCTGAAGTGAAGTAATAATATTTCATCTGATCCATTTTTATATTTTACCAATAAATGTTATCAAAACAATGACAATAAATTAGATGCATTAAAATTTGTAAGTGTTAAAATAAATCATCAAAATACTCAATTGTCCTTTTCTAGTAAATATACATTTGATAGTTTTGTTCGGTTAATAGTCAAAATAAACAGGTACATCTGTAATTAATCATCAATATTTTACCTATTTCCAATACCTTGTAAAAATACTCCTAATTTTATCAGTTAAAGTTATTAAAGATAAAACTTAATAAAAATATAATGTGTCATTTACAAAATCTTATTAGTTAGTAAGAAAAGTATGAAATTTTAAGCCAATCTTTATTTTTTTTTATATATAATTACCAGATCTGACCGTATTGATAATACATACTTATACTTTGCTATCAAAAACTTACTTAAGAGCGGTATATAGATGACCAATATCTCTTAAACACAATAGCTGTGAGCTGTTAAGGCATTTGAAATCATAACCATCAATAGAATTGTTATTGTAAGCTCTTAAAAAAATATTTTAAATTTAAATTATATTCTTTTTAAATGTGATATTTAGAAATTACTTGATATACAACATAAAATTATTTATTATATTTGTGACAAAATATTATTATGGAAGTATGCGTGGTGTGAGTATAATGGTGTGTCCGTCTCGTGAACATGACGTCAGGTGGGTGATAGAAACTATAGCAACGCGCAATTCACACAAATCACACTCTTAAATTCATAATAATAATGCGAGTTCTTATAACCCACTTGACGTCATTGTTTAGAGATTGCCACACCTATATACTCACACCACGGAAGTATGTAGATATTGTAAGTAGGTAGAGAAAGGATTAATCATAATAATTGAGGCGTGTAAAAGCAAAAGTCGTCTTATCCACTTTAGTCAATTCCGAGATAAATGAGAAAAACGTGTGCACGGTATAGTACTTAGTAATTATTATGAATAATAGAATATTCTTGTGTAGACATTGATAAAAATTGTCAACAGAAATTTATTTAAACAATATTGATAAGGTTTTTGATAAAAATTATAATTAAATATGAATAAGACAAGTTTTAACAAAAAGAAATACAAATAAAAAAAAATTATAATTTTATTAAATCTTTTAGAATTAGAAAACCTAAAATGTAATGACAAGACGTGCTTAAAAAAATCTTTAACTCGGGTTTTCCAATCTCTCACAGAGCAATCTTTACCTAATTCTGCTTTGTTACAGTGCCATGCATTTTAAAAAATTTGACTGTCAGTGTCGCACACTCTCAATGCGCCCAGGAACCGCGTCCTCTGATTGGCTGCGTTGATAAGACTAGTTTTGATTTGCAACCTCAGGTGGATAAGACAAGTTTTGCAACTATATCTTTTTTCATCATTTATTTTAAATGGGATAAATCAAGTTTAGTACAATAATGTATTTAGCACATACAGAATTAAAAGATCTACACAATGACATATGTAACTCATTTAACATCAAAAGTGGATAAGACGAGTTTTGCTTTTACATGCCTCAATTTCAATGTAATTTTTCACCTCTCTTTATATTTTATCTTTTACTGTAGTGTATATATTCTTAGTAAATTTTCTTTTATATTTGATTATATAACCGTCCGATGATGACCTAGTAAAGGTTTGAAAATAGGTGCGTTTTAACTATATTTGTGATATAGTAAATGTATTTTATTTATTTTGTAATATTAATTATTAAATTTATTAAATAATTAGTTTCTTAATTATTTTGAGTTAGTTTTGAATCGGACAAAAAATAAATTGTCAAAAAAAATAAATAAAACATTTTTTTAATTTAATTTGCAAATAAAAATAACTTATTACATTACAGTTTAATATATTTCTTAATAATTTATTGGTTTTCCCAATTTGTTTAATTTTATTTACAATTGATTCCATCTTTCTAATTGTATTGAGTGTGATTTAAATTATACTTTCTTGTATACAATTAATTATTTAGGGTGGTATTCATAGACAAAACTCTGTCTCTGACTCAAGGCAGTCTCTCAAAAATACGTGTACAAATTACGTGCAATTTCATTCACACACCACCATATGAAAATTAATGCATTGGATATTTTTTTAAGTTGGTATATAAAAACGTCATGTTTTCTATTAGAAATAGTGTGTCAGCTTGTAATCAATACGGTGGTAAAAAAGTTATGGTAAAATGAATTTGCTACAATTTTTGCAAAAACATAATTTGCAAAGATGGTAATGGTAATATTTCCAAAACAAATGTGACAACTTAACTATCTGGAATTGAATTGTTCTATATGCTGTGAGAATTTCAAGATAGAAAATGACAATTTATTATTTTACATTATATAGATTTTCTCCGTAATTAAAGAAAAGAAAGATGATGTGAAGCCAAAATGCATTTCTTAGACTTTTTTGTATCAGTCAGAAAATGCCAATATAAAATTAACAGAGCTATTTTATAAATCATCGTTATAGTACAATTCGTTCTGTAACTATAATTGTTAGAAACTAACTATAATCGTTCAGAACTTCAATTGATTTTCTATTGAGCATCAGCTACGTTACGATTCTCATTGCAACATTTGCGATTTTTAATTAATAAGCTTTTAAACAATTAGTAATACAATATAGAGAACAGCATCTCTGCTGGCAGTCATTACAAATCTATACTTATCTATTCTGAAAAATAACTTTATTTATTTTTCTACATTTGATTAACAATTAACATTTAAATTATAAATTTTAGTCATATTGAGGAATTTATTCATTTCATAGCAATTCAAAATGCAAACATTATAAACATATAAAGATCAGTCATTGGAATCTGCTCATCACAAATTTAAGTGCAACTGCAAGTCATCATAGAATATAAAAATCAAAATAACCACAAAAAAAACACGCCGTAAAAGTTACAAAAGAGCATATAACAAACCGTCCCAAATAAATAAATTCAAGCCTACAAAACTCAAGTGTTCTGGAACTTCATTCAGCTCGTGTAGTAAAAAAAAATATTTTTCAGACATATTTAGCTTTGTATTTAATTATTGAAAATAACATTCTTCTGCCTAATTTGCGGTAATGTTTCCAAATAAAAATCATTTGTCAAATTGACATTTTGCATCGATATCATAGTGGATCAATCGTCCCGCAACGATTATCAAATTGTAACAAGAATTTTATTGTCTAATGTTTATTTGTTTTCTTTCTTTTAATATGAATTACATATATGTTTAGACTATTCAAAATCAATATTTAAAATTGATAAATTGAGTAAATGTATTAATGTTATCACAGTGAAATCTCCATTAAGCGAATGCAACTGATTTTGTCCGCTTAAAAAAAAGTTGGATAAATATACATATGTACATAGTATTTATTTATTAAAATGTGTAAAATATAAAACGCAAAATAAACTCAAATACATAAATAAAAAATAACAAAATCCTATGAAAAATTGAAATATGTACATACATATAAAATATTGTCTGTAATAATTTCATAACCAACCGCATCAGACTAAATTTACAATAAAAATACTCAATATATCCTATAAACTGAATCACAAAATAAAAAACACCAGGCGCGGGTGTTCATTTTTTGCGCTTTATAGAAAACGGAGCTTCTAATGTCCGTTTATTAGGGAATTTTGTTAAAAATAACAGCATTTTAATGAAAAAATATTATGTGTCAAATTTACGTTTCACAACGATAACGTGAGTTATAAAATAGACCTGTAATGCCCGTACTAATAGTCAGAGATTAAATCTCGGATTCATGAATCCGAGATTCATTTTGTTAATCGTTGATTGGCTCTAATCCAATTCACGGATACCGTGATAGTGAATATAATTTCAATCAACCAATGTAATTTATTACCAAACGTCAGAATTAATATATGACACAGTAATAAACAATCTTGGGTGGACCCAAGATTATTTGAATCTAGGATTATATTGACGGTTGTATAGTTTTCAACTCGATCCGAGAATTAAACAAGCAATGCATTGGTCGATTGCGACTAATAATATCCGTGAATTGGATTAGAGCCAATCAATGATTAAGAAAATGAATCTCGGATTCATGAATCCGAGAATTAATCTCTGACTATTAGTACGGGCATAAGTTTATCTGTACTTGTGTTTTTAATATAACAAAAAATTTCCTACTGTAAATCTTAATACATACCTGAAATATTTCATGTACCCACGTTGGTTCTGGCGGCGTATGTACCGTACCATTTTCACCTGATGATTTTGATTTTACGTTATTTGTTGTTGCATTCTGTTGTCTTTCGGCTGTAACATTAAAAGATAATATAATTCACATAAATTATGTTTTTCATTTTAATAATCGCCACTAAGAACTACTTTATTGCAAATGTATATTAAGTACATCCAGACACAAATAATGTGGCCTCTATAATAGGCAACTAGGCCTTTGTCCGTTTTAGCATCTTTCAATCCCAGAACAACGTTGCCCATGGAATGTTTAAAATGTAAGCGCAAATGAAAAGTGCTAAAACGGACAAAGGCATTAGTTTAACTACATTTAACATAATTTTTGTGTATACTAAGTTGCCTATTATAGAGGCCACAATATTCGTGTCTGGCTGTATTACCGCATTAAAAACTTAAGTTTTTGCTTTTGCAGCAACTGTTCTAAAAATAAACTCCCAGAAAAGTATATGTTAAATGTCCAGGTAAGTTAAATTTCATCTTCAGACTTAGAATCATCCAGGCTCCGACTGACACACAACTATGCAAAATAGCTATATCGCTGAGTAACATGTATATTCTGGAGCCTTATTCTGGCGCTCGTATCCACGTGGATATTACGTCACACCGGTTGCTAAAAACGAAGTAGGTATTGATAGCGGTATTCTGGCGATGTTAGCAAGGGCAGTTGACGTCATAGATCGTTCAAAGCATTGCTATTGCTTTCACCACCTCGGGAGGTGTTGCTCATTCGTTTTCAATAGCGCTATAGTGTTTATAGCAGCCTTCACTCTACAGTTTGTTTATATTTTATATAAAAGTTTTAAATTAAGGTAAATATATTTAATATTATATTATTTTTTATTCACTTATGTTATTTGCCTATATAATATGTATATTATAAAAATATTTTTTAAGGTTATTTTATAGAATTTATTATAATATTAAAGGTAGAAATAAAAAGTTTGATATTCAAATTTGGTTTGCATCATTAAAAATTATTTAAAATTAAATATTTTATCAAGTGTTTAATATACTGTCTTGCAACTACAATTTTTAATGTATCGAGTAATACCAAACATTTTGTATGTAGTGTTATATTAATTGAATATAATATATTTTTTTTATTTGTTCATACATAAATACAATTAATATATGTTTTTTAGATTAAGCCACTTTGTGACAGTCGAAAGAGAAGATCGTAGAAGAAATATCTAGGACTGAGTTTTGCTCGGATAAACTTATATTATATATGTATTTTTTGTAAAATAAACTATGATTTAATAATAGACTTTAATTATTTACATTAATTAAAACTGAAATAGTTATAAATGTCATGAACACATTGATATGTTTATTAAATTTTATTTATAATAAACATAATATGTTTGACAATATTATTATACCGTTAATCCAGTTTTCAAATTTATTTTCACATCTAACATCTTACATTGCAAAAGTGAGGCGAGGAACACTTCTAACATCTTGCATAATATCTTTTTAACCATTAACTAGAAATATTCATTAGATAATTTTTAGGATATAATTTATTACTTTAATTTTATTTTTCTTATATTGACACATAATTATTTAAAAATATAAATTATTAGTTTTATTAATATAGAATATACTCCATATAAATAATAATTTCATGTTGACCATTTTCTCATATTTTCGAGCTCAAACACAATAACAAACCTATCATATGTTTAGTTTAATAGATGGCGCCAGCCCTTCTTTAGCAATACCTTACAATGGCAACAGAATAAGGCGCATCAATATGTGACGTCATGAAAATATTTTTCAACACATGCTCTTGCCATATAAAATAGCAAGGGCAACATATTGCTAACGCCAGAATAACGCTCCTGTATTGTACTGTAACATTTTGAATGTTGCTAGTTGAATTTGAACTCAACGATTGGCTAAAAAGTGAATTTAACAGTGCTGTTACAAATTTATAAAGAATTGAGTCATAAAAAAGGTACTAAGATATGATCAAATTGGATAGCAGCACAAAGTACAATTTGTAAAAAACAAGTACTAGTATAAGTTTTAATATTTTCATAAACAAGAAAAACAATTTTACATCTTGAATAACACTGTAAAGTGTTCTAATCCAGATAACCTATAAAACCAAAGTTTACCGGAGAAAAATTTGTTTTCAATACATTTTGAGACACAAGTTATTAATAAATAACAAAGCATATAAAATAAACAATACTGAAATGTCTAAAATATGATTTCACTTCAGAAAATGTTACCATACACAGTTCACTCATGTATAAATTTGCATATTATAATTAAACAATACTGAATACTTTAATTCATCATTTTCTTCTTGCATTAGAAATCTGATCATACAAATATTACAGTTATAACCAAAATAAATAAACGCCATTGAGATCGTTCTTTGCATCATTAGTACAATAAAACTACTATATATGTACATTAATTAAAGCACTGAGCGTTATGTGAAAAAATTGTGTTTTGAGATGAGTTAAAGAATTTGACAGAACATAGCAGCAACCAAAAAAATAATTAAGTAATTTGATGTATACTAGCTTTAATATTTCAATCTTTCATTCAGATACATCCACTTGTGTAAAAGATATAAATGTTGTTAAGAAAAATACTGAAAAACAGCATTATGCTGTTTTTCCACCCAAAGTAAACATATGTATAATATATGAGATAAATGCTTTATAATATAATAATCTTTTATTGCCAATCTTACAAAAGAATGAATAACTTTTTCCGTAGTTAGAAAAATTATTTATATTTTCTGAAAATTAAATTATGAAAACCAAGCTGATTTTTTGGTCAGAAAGATGTTTAAAAAAAAAAACATCTGTCTGTTTGCTATATAATTTTTTGATAGCTTTATATTTTAGTATCAATTAAAAATTGTTTATAATTAAAATTTAAAAATGTTATTCCAGCAGTATTTCTTGTATCTATAAGATACTTATTAACATTAAACGTGCAAAGTTTTTGTTAATAATTTCTACTGCTACATTTAATAAACGTAAATTAGAAATTACGTGCAACTTAACCGTTGTGCGGAAAAGCATCAAATGCTGCATGCATTTAGCTGAATATTTTGCCAAGTGATCACAGTAAGTCTATGAAAGAAGTTGATAAGCCCAATGGCTTAGTAGGGGAGTTGATTGATAATGAAACTATAATTACAATAATTATTTATAAACTATAATAATTATTGAAATAATTTACCATAATAAATAATTATTTATTGTAGAATTAAGGGTGCAATAAGTTCTGTTAGAATTAATGTGAATGCATGATAAAATGTGAAATTAAAAATTCCGCATGTTATAATAATTTCAATGTGGTAGCAAATGGTTTTTAACAGTTGTGTTGTCGTGACTGACCTGTTAGTTACTTTTTACTCTAAATGTACCAACCAAGAAAATGAATTTGAAATCGCTGTTAGAAATAGTTTAGTTTGCAATATGTTTAATTAAGATGACCTATAATAAGATAAATTGTCAAGAATGATTATAAAAATAATTAATACCATTAATATAAAAATAATTATTTCATGTAAGTAAATGCTTAAATTACTACACTTATTAAAATTATATAAATTATAAAAGGTGTTTCCTAACTAGAAACAAAAATTAAAACTTGAGGGACATTTTTTAATTTCAAACAGAAAATTTAAATTACTGTTTTGTCTATCTCGCTTTGTTTTCGAGATTATTGAAAAATACACATTATTTATGCCCGTACTAATAGTCAGAGTGGATTCATGAATCCGAGATTCAATTTGCTATTCGTTGATTGGCTCTAAGCCAATTCACGGATACTGTGACGGCAATTTTAGTTGCATTTGGTCAATGTATTCCTTTCTTAATTCTCGGATCGAGTTGAAAACTATGCAACCATCAATACTCAAATAATCTTGGGTGGTCCCAAGATTATTTGAATCTAGGATTATATTGACGATTGCATAGTTTTCAACTCGTTCCGCACCGTCACAATACCCGTGAATTAGCTTAGAGCCAATCAACGACTATCAAAATGAATCTCGGATTCATGAATCCAGGTTCAATCCGAGATTTAATCTCTGACTACTAGTACGGGCATTAGAAAACTTTTTATATAGCAAAATTTAATTAAAAAAAATATTTCTAACAATGGTAACAACAAATAAAACAATATTACTTTGATAAGTTCTCAAAATGGCCACTTAACTGAAAATCTTTGTTGGTAAGCTCGTACCCTAACTGCATACGGATTTCCTAATGACCAGATATGCTCATTATGTATATTGTTATTGCACATAGATTCATAGTTCCACAATATTAAACTAAAGAAGTTAGAATCTTGTTGATGTCGTTCAAAAAGCCATTGAAAAAATGCAAGTCATTGTGCTGCATCGCCTGGTTGAAAGTGTTGTAGTTTTTGATAATGATATGAGTAAACGCAACAGTTAAGCAGTGGGCTGCTGAATTTAAAATGGGTCAGACAAGTACCAGTGATGAACCACACAGTAGACGGCCTATGTAAGTTGTACAATATTATCAATATTTAATATATTTAATAGAGTAAAAATATAGAAAATCTTAAATAGATTTTCTGAAAAAAAAAAAAAAAAGATAATGAATTTTAAGATAAAACTTAAAATAAATGTACCTTATCTAGTTGCCACTGCAAACGGTGTATATTCAAATTGTTGAACATGTTGGATCACAGCACTCATATTTTATAATACTCTAATTTGTCAAGAGTGTTTTAAAATAAGAATGAAAGGTTATTTTACCTTTTTGAATCTTTTCTTATTCTTATTATTAAAAACTTGTCAATTGATACTGTTGAAAATAAAGTTCCACAAAGTTTCTTAATTTTTTTTATCTTGAGCTATGAACATTTAGGTTTTTGATAACAATTTATCAAAAAATTAGCTGCTTGCACATATTTTGAAACACCTAGTATATTTCTAAACTAATGAGTTATTTTTTATAGATTATAATTAAGTTATTTTATATTTCATCATCAGACAAGAACATATAGCTAGCAGTGGAAAAACCATAGCAATTTTATTTTGCTCTATGTGGCCAATTACTATTTTACTTAATGATTTCAGCTATTTTTTGTTCAATAAAAATCTACATTACCTTTTTCTTATTAACTTTTGGTAAAATAGATAATTAATAGAACCACAAATTGAAGATATAGGACATAAGCCATAATTTACAAAAAATACATTTATAAACAAATTTAAATCTTAGACCATCTATACAATTAGTTTATTTAATAATTTTATTATAAAATTAACATATCTTAAAAACCTTTCAATTATAATTAAAAAAGATAACCAAATTCTAAATCTACAAACTATGCTGTTTATAGAAAAAATATTGCAACTATATCTTTCAGTTCTGTATGGACACTTAAAGTTAAAATAAAAGATATAGCTTTCTTGCATTGTTGTCTGTCTGTCTGGAGCATTACTATAAGCATTTTGCCTTGAGATACCGTTGTTGTGTCAAATAGTTTTAAACCGTTGCATTGTTGTGACTTACCAACCAGTTATTTACTTTTGACTCTGAATGTTCCAATTAGCAGGTAAATTTAAAACCGCTATTGAAAGCACTTATGATAACCTATAAGATGAATTATCATGATTTTTTTTTCAGTTGCTATGGCTTACGCTTATGCTACTACCACACAAACTGTCTTTAAATATGTACCTGATAACACAAATATATACTATCGCACCCGTTAATTGAGAGAATAGAGGCGCTGTAGATATTGACAAGACCTAGTATCTGGTCCACCCACACTCTCATATTAAATTTAATTATGGTTAAATGGACACTAATCATATATTAGGTGCTTCACCCAACTGAGCCACTCTTCAGAGATTATAAAAATAATTAGTAAAAATTGCTAATAAGTGTAAAAATTCAATATTCTATGTAAACTAAGTAAAAGTTTATATAGCAAATATTTTACTAAATTAATAATAATCTGAGAAAATAAATGACAGATGTAACATACATTACAACTGGTACATTTTCGTAAAATTTCCACAATCAACCAAAAATAGAGATATGGAAATATAACTGCTGCTTGCTCGCTGGTATGTACAATTTCTCACGGAAAATGCTTTATGACATCTAAACTATTACAATTTGTGCACTAGTGTACAACAAAAATCTCAAAAATGTTATATTCAATGTATTTATAAAAAAACAAATAACTTACCTAATATTATTTCACTAATATGATTAATTAAAAAATTTAAAAATTCATGTGCATCTTGCTGCATGTAATTGTCAAATTCTTCTGCAAAATTGAAAATATATAAATAAAAAACAAACTATAATAATATATATTTAAATTACCTTTTTCTTTTCGAAGCCTTGCTATAAATTTTTTTGGTGCGATAGATCCTACTTTCTTTTTTTGCGTAGCAATACTGTGGAACAGATCGGCCAAACATGTAAGCAGCGTCTCTTTCGTTCTCTTATTCTTAGCTTTGTACTCTAAAACTTTGTCTCGAAATGGCTTACAGAAATATAAAGCCTGCAGTACGGAATTACTATAACAAGTATTGCCAAACTAAAAACAAAAAAATATTTTAAATTTTGTTAGGTAAAATATATTTAATTAAAATGCAAAATATGTAGGAGCAAGTAGAATCCAATAAGCTTCTTGTATGACGCCACCAAAATAATATATATAATAAATACTTTAGTATACCCAAAGATGTTAAAAATAATATATTAATCCACTATTTCTTCTTATTTTGAATGAAATGTACTATATAAGCCATATTACAATTTCGGAACTTTCAACCTTAAAATCTTGAAGATTTGCTTGTCATCATATATTATCATCAGCACATAACAAAGTCTGTTAAATAATATGAATGGTTTTTAAAATAATTTTATAATTTATATTAAGTAGACAATTTCAACGTTAGATTATCAAAATGGAGACATGTATCATTAACTAACAAAATATGTTATTATAGTATTAAATAAAAAAATAAATAAATCAGTTGCTTATCTCTTTAATTTTGTAATGTGTGTAAACCAAGTTTATGTAATTTAATTTACAAGCATGTAAACACTCACATTAACTAATCCGAAATAATGTTCGTTTGATGGAAACTGTTCTGAACCTATATCTCGTTCTAATTGGGATATGTTGGCACCCTAAAACACAATAAATAATTAGATTGTTTCATTAAATTATTAAATAAAGATCAGCATTTGACATGTTAGAGGTGTCAAAATATTTATGGTTATCGCATCCCGAAGGAATACCGCACGCTCCGTTTTAAATGCAAATAGAATCTTTGTAATTCATTTACCATATTTCAGTAGCTAATCCATCGCGGTTCTCTGGAAATTGGCCGAAATAAACACGTCCAACTTAAAAATCCACTCCATTATCGCATTTTGACAGCTGTAAAACAAAACCCATGATAACAGAATGTCAATTCTAAACTTGACGGTTCAAAAGTCACCAGATCGCACGGCATGCACTGAATTACGTAATAGTGGGAGATTTGAATGTAGAACTTGCATAATACTATTTTATAATGACCTGTTCATTATAATTACTAAATAGTAGCCGATAAGTTTATGTTTATATGTTACTACATTCTTTTTGTGTTTTGAATCTGACGATTGTCGATAAACTAATGCACTTAAAAAACATGTACATACATACCTACCTATTCACCTAATTAAAAACAAGGATATTTTTTGTTTAAATTAATTGGTTTTAATTGATTTACAATTAAAATGAACTATAAACAACATAATCGTTCTGCTTTTTTAATTAAGTTTTTTTTATAAAAAATAAGTCTAGTTTTTATCGTATATTGGGGCACATAATGCACAAACCAAGCTATCTTTTTGGTACACAAACAAAAAAAAAAATTTTTATTGGCTGCGGATATATTCATTCAAAAATGTGCATCAAACATATTTGCACTAGACCTCTGACGTCTAGTACGTGCATGAAACGCTTAAATGTAAAACATTAGACTCCCATAGACTAATAGTTTTTTTCTGCTATATTAAACCGCTTGAACAAGTCTGCGGATTTGAATTTCCACATATCGAAACCAGTTAAAAGTAATGGCTTGGGACTTGAGTAGTTTTAAATAGTTAGCACAATCAAAAAAATGTAAACTATTTTGTACATGTACGTTTTATGTCACTAAATTTAATTAAAAAGTTAGTGAAGAATAAGTTTGTGGCAGTTCATGTTGTAATATTCTTAGTAAATTGTAATAATACAAATATAATCATTCAAGTTATGCAACCCAGTGATACGCGAAAGCATATATAGCTGCATACCTGCATAGATGAAATAAAAAGTTATAGATATAAATCAAGTTACATCCTATTAATTATTTACCCAATATACTTCTACACCAATCATCAGTTCAAACCCGTAAACTTATAAAACGCTTCTACCGCGGTGCAAGTCCGTGCGTATGACGCAAGCTTGTGTTCATTAACGTACGGTTACGTTTACAGACATCATCACGTTTCAAAATTGAAGATAAAACTATTTGCATATGACAGCCTAACTTGTACGTCCAGAAAAGCCGGAGCTGACCGTTACCGTTATTACGGTAATCATTTTTCCAGAATGTTTTTTTACCATGTACTACCAACCGTGTTATGAAAGATATTACCGACAGCGACAATGATTATCGAATATATTGCAACTATTAACAAACAAGCGTTTTGTCTAGAAATTTTATCAAGATGATTTGCTAAAGCTCTGGAGCAATCATCAGATTATATACAGGGTTATTCAAAATTAACGGAATTCAACCGTAAAAAAATGTAAAAAAAGATTCTTACAAAAGTTGTTTGGTTTTTAACAAACTATTGATTAAAAATACTTTTAATATACAAGATGTTCATTTTATTGTAAAAATTTTGTAAACTTTTTTTAAATTAAACACCCTGTATATTTTTTTATTCTAAGATTAATTCTGAGTATTTTTTGTAATTTTTTTAATAAAATGTACTATTTTTGAACTCCTGAACTTAAAATAAAGAACATTTTCCTACAAACATACACATTTATTTCCACTAAACAAATAAAAAAACAATAACTTTAAAAACAAAAAAACAAAACAATCATTAAATCATTAAAAATGTAAAAATATACAGTGTTTCATTAAAAAAATAATCTAAATTTTTATAATAAAATAAACACATATTAGTCCCTTCAAATTAGATATTTTTCAGATAAATTTTACTCACAGCAACCTCTATACTTAGTTGTATTTGAACTGTCTGAAGACTATTTTCACTTAGCGCACGCATGAAAAAGGGTGGTTTTGGAGTAATAAACATATTTATATCAGTCGATTTTTTGTCTAATTTGAAGGGACTATTTGTTCAAATTTGATCGAGCAAAAAATTGCTTATGAAAAAAAAATTTGAAAAGATTATTTCAAAAACAAATAAAAACTAGGTATGGGTACATGAACTAACTATTTGGGTAGATAAACTAAATGAATAATAATCATTGTTTATAATATTTTCTGTTAAATCAAACGTAGTTTTTCTCATTCTTTTATGGGTGAAGCGTTTCCATGTATAGTAATTTTTGTAAATTCTTGCTCACTAATTCCTGCTTTGTTTAGATAAGTTACAGCTGTAGACCTAATTGAATGGTTTGTAGATTTTGCGCCTTATTTAATCAATTTAAAAAAAATATATATTAGGGTCAACTGTAGAGTTTTTATACTACCAAGATCCTGGCTTACTTCAAAATCATTGATGCGTTCTAAAAGATGCCGTAAATACCGGAGTAGTAAATTGAGTTTATAAAGGCTCAAACTTTGAACAATGATTAAATATTACATAGTCAAAACTGAGTAAAGAAAATATTAATTACATACATTCACATTTTTTAATTTTTTTTACACACTTAGGTCCCAACTGATCAACTCTCGTCTCTACATACACCTGACTTTAATTAGCGTGCAAAGTTTTATCATTTATAAGTTCAGTTTACTACCCCGGTGTTTACGACATTCCAACAAGGACATGACTGATCGTAGTATGTATGTATGTTTTTTGGCTCCGTACTCTCTGTCTAACAAGATCCACATCTCTGCCAAAGTCATTATAATACATTTTCTTGATTAATTTGGGTGTCAAATTCCAAATTGTTTTGACAGTTGAGTATATTCTTGTAGTCTGTACCACAATTTTGTATGTTAAATGACCAATTAGCTAAAAAAATAGCTATTTTTTTTTTGGTTTTTTCAATAATCAATTGAAAATTTCTGTTTGCACAGAACTCACTAAACTGTTTCCAGATATATTTTTTACTTTAAATTGTATTAAATTGTATTAATAATAACGTTACCAAAAAAACACACTGTTTTCATTAGCTTATAATTTTGTGAGTGAAATAAGAAAGATAATGTACCGATAGCGACAACAAATTTAACAAACATGCGTTTTATCTATAAATTGTTGGTTCACCTATAGAATTGGAAGTACACTGGCGAGCAAAAAATAGAGGTCACTTTAAAATTATGCCTTAGTTTTGAAATTTTTTGTTTTAACCTTATGATAACAAATTTTAAACAATTGTACCTTATTTTGCACACTAAATTAAAAACTCAATGTTGAATAGTAAAGCATATTTATTGTTTTTATTGCGTATTTTAGAAATATCACAAATTTACAGTTCAGACAAAGTTTGAATTTTTGTTCTTAGGACTGATATGGAATAAAAAATACAAAAAAAAAAATTATCACTAATAACGAGTATTACTTCTTCTTGCATTAATAACTGCTTGAAGTTGACGAGGAACACTTTGAATTAAATTAAGGATCACAGTCTGGTCGATATTATATCATTCTTGCAACAGCAATTGTTTTAGCTCCTGAGCAGTTCTTAAAGCAGGTGTATGCTTACGGATTTGTTGTCCCAGTTCATCTCAAACAAGTTCTATGGGATTCATGTCCGGGCAGCGACCTGGCCAATCAAACCGCAAAATTTCTATTTCATCCAGATAATCTCTGACAACTCTGGCTACGTGAGGTTTAGCATTATCTTTCATAAAAATCTCGTCTTTTCTACACTTTCCGACGTCCGTCTGATCCATTGAGACAAAAGCGCGACTTATCTAAAAACAGTACACTGTTCCAGTTCTCATTATTTTATGCCCGGTGATTTTGGGCAAAAGCCAATCTTGCAACACGAAGTCGGCGTTGTAAAAGTGGACCTGTAGTCTGGATCTTTCTACAAGACAATTCTCAGCACAATGCCTTCTCTTAACAGTCCATTCACTAACATTTACATCACTAACTTTATGGAGTTGATTTTGTAGATAAGCTGTTCTATTCCGCAAACTTGTGTGACATCAAAAAAAAGTCATCTTTGTTTGTGGTGACTATTTTTGCACGGATCCTGATCTTCTGGTTATCAGACCAGTATCCAATAACGCTGATACACCTTTTGTACAGCACAAAGGCTTTACCAACAATCCTTGCAGTTTCACGTTTTCCTCGCTCATCTTCAATCGACGCTATAATTCTTGCCACAACAATAAGGCTTAAAGGCATTATGACTTGTTAAGTACAGTACACCGTGTAAATGACAAGTTTTGCAGAGAAAAATCAACACAAAGTAAAAAAACTACAATGAAATGTAGGTTTTCAATTAAAGCGAAAAGGATGCTATTTTATAAAAGTCTGTAACACGGTGATAATAACTGACAGATAGATAATATTTGTCAGGAAATGAATGATTAAAGTAGGCGTTTAATCATTCATTTCCTACGCCTACTTTGGTTTACAATTTGCAAACATAAAGTTAAAATAAAAAATTCCAAAAGTAAGTAATAATTTTAAAGTGAACTCTATTTTTTGCTCGCCAGTGTATTATTTTAAAAACAAATCAACTCATTGTGCTTATTATTTAACTTTATTGATGTATTAAACTGGTATTAAATTTATATTTATCTGACAGTTAAATTGTGTCAACTATTCGTAGCAAACTAAGATACGTTCAGTACGTTGATTAAAAGCTAGAAGAGTATTTTGCAAAGGTTAGAGTGTGTTTTGCTAAGCTAAGAGTGTACTCCGGACAAGTTAAATTTATACATGACTTTTGGTACTTTTTTTTTAAATGAAATTAATGAAAAAAAAAATTAAAAAAAAAAAAAAAAATCTATTAATAATGTAAATATTTTTTTTAATAGTAAACAATTAGTAGCCCACCCACCCATATAAGTGTTGATTATTAAGAAATTAGATTTATCTTTTCTCCTCTAACATAGAGACTAATAAAGCTTGCCGCGTGCAAAGAAGGAAAATTTCTTGTTAACAAACTCTTGGACGGGTGGGTAAGTATTCCAGTTCAAACCCAAGTGTTGGTCATTACTTCAGTTCAAACTACTCCATGGTTATTATAATCTTCAGTAACTCACCCATCCGCCCAAATGTAGGTGGCTGAAGTTAGCTTTGGCTTCGGCTTCGGTTCAGCTTCGCACGCTAGGTACAGTTGTCCAGCAAAGTACTCTTTTCGGTTCCGTCGGCAAAATAAAATTTGTCTTTTTTTATAAAAACTATAATTACACATAAAATTGTCATGTTTTCAATTATAAAATATATTAAATAATGCCCGGTAACTTAGTAGGTATTTATTAGAAATTTACACAGAGAAGTTTTCGAAGCAGTAAATGAAGTAATCAGGATGCTCGCAGATGAGTAATTATTACACCATATATAAAAACATTTTTTTTGTATATTTAAATAAATTATCATTGATTTAATAACAGGTTATTAAGCTAAATCAAAATTGCCAAAAAAAGTTTTGAGTCAACAATTCTAATTAAATTAAATTATCTCAATTATAATTAACAGATGCTCTATTTTTGTTTTAGTTTGTTGTTACTAATCTAATAACAAATTGCTGGATAAAATTACTTTTTTAAAATATGTCGGGAAATGACAATTAAAACACGTTTATTGAACTTAGACGCTCGCAGAAAGTTTAATTATCTCAGTTATAATAAAAATTAGCAGATTTTTTATTTTAATTTATTTTTACTAATCTAATAACAATTTGCTCAATGTATTTACATTTTCAAAAATTGGTCGGAAAATAACAATTAAAATACGTTTAATTGAACTTAGACGCTCGCGGATAGTTGAATTATCTCAGTTATAATTAACAATTATAATTAAGTACAATTAAACGTGTTTTAATTGTCATTTCCAACCTATTTTTAAAAATGTATTTCTATCCAGCAGTTTGTTATTAGATTAGTAACAACAAACTAAAATAAAAATAGAGCATCTGTTAATTATAAATGAGATAATTCTATTTTTCGCAAGCCGCGGCAATTTAATTATAATTGTTGACTAAAAACTATTTTTGTCAATTTTGATTTAGTTTAATAACTTGTTATTAAATCAATGATAATTTATTTAATTATACAAAAAAAAATCTTTTTATATATGGTGTAATAATTCATTCACTTATCTGCGAGCATCCTGATTACTTCATTTAACACATGTCTAAAAGTGAATCGGTTTAACGATGCGATAAAGCATTCTGTTGTTAAATCAGAGACCAGTTTGATATGCACTGTTTTAGTAGCAAAACAAATAAATATTGAAGCATATGATTTTCGTAATCGTTGTGTACGTCTTGATCCTTCTTTTATCATAAACAGTCTACAATAATCCACATCAGTCACATTAAATGGTCGTCCAAGTGTAACTCTTTCAACTAGAAGAGCGTCTATTAGAGGATTATATGTAACTAGTTTAATCCTGTTACAATTAATGCATCTTTTGATGATTTGTTTAACGATTACTCTAGCTTGCAGCGGCCAATATTTTTGTCGAACAGCTGACATGGTTAATTGTATACCAGAATGTAAGTGTAGCTCGTGTTCATGTAATAAGCCTTGTTAACAGATGATTATTTGATAGCAATACAGAGAATTTGTGTTGGAATGCTACTGATGCATTTTGAAGACAGCTTCCCACTCTTATAATTTAGGCATAATTTAAAAACAGATTAAGATTTCTTAATGATCTAATTTTGATGTAGCATAGCTCACTAGTAAGCTGTTTCTTTTCGTTAGTAAATGCACTTCTTTGGACAATTTCAACTAAATTATATTCTGCTTCTATGATTTTATCTGTCAGTATAGGACTCATTTTTCAGTGTGCCGGAGACGACTTAATATTTTAGACAAATCGTTTAATATATGCCATAATCCTTATTATCTTATGTAAATTTGATCAATTAAAACAAAGTTTTATAATCGGATTTTTGTCAATAGTGATATGATGAGCACTAATAATTTGGTTTTCCCGTTGTTCAAGTGTTTCTTCAACAAGAGATACTAAAAATGGCCAATTTTCTTCATGGCTAATCATCCATGTCACCATAAATGACATTTTATAATATCCAGTGTTTTAATTCCTTGATTGTCATTTGAGGAAATGTGACACCATTCCTTAATTGACGTGGCTGAGTTTTGCTACCCGATTGGCTACATAGGTTTTCCAATTTAATACAATCGTAAAATCAGTCCAACAAATTATGGATTTAATTGGTAGGTTTATATCTTCATTTACTCGTTTAGTTAACTCAGCAACAAGTAATGCTCCACATAACTTCAACCTAAGAATTGTCAGTACCTTTAGTGGGTCTACTTTAGTTTTAGAACAAAGAAATCGAGAAGAGTTTATTTTATCAACATAATAGCCTACTACATAAACACAAGCTGCATAAGCTCTTTCACTTGCATCACAAACTCCATGCAATGATATGGAATCAAATTTTCTTTTAGAATCAAATGTAAAACGAGGAATTTAAATTTGATTTAAGTGTTTTAAAAATTTCTTAAATTCTATCCATTTTGTTTAGATTTCTAATGGAACGGTTTTGTTCCATTTTAATTTTACTTTCCACAGACTTTGTAATAGTATTTTGGCTTGCACAGTAACGGGAGTCAATAAACTCAATGTATTGAAGATTTTACTAGTTTCGGATAATATTACTTTTTTTGTGATTTTGTTGTTTTTGCTAAAGTTCATTTGTGATAGAAATAAATCAGAGTTAGAATTCCATTAAACTCCTAAAGTTTGAACTATTGTTTCTTCATTGAATGTAAGCATAACACCTTCATGTTTGTCCACATCTTCAATAATTGATAGAACATAATTTCTGTAATTGATCCTTTAATAACTTTGCTTCTTCAATAGAATTTGCTCCTGTTAGAATGTCATCTACATAGCAAGTATTTAATATTTTGTTTGAGGCCACAAGAAACTTTTGTTGATAAAATTCTGCAAAAACTCGAATGCTTTTATGAGCCAAATATGCGGCAGATGCTGTTCCGTGGGTAACTGTTACTAACACTAAATAACGTATTGGCTCATTCGAATGTTTTCTCCAAAAGATACGTATCATCATCATGTTGACTACAATCCATCAGAATTTGACGATACATTTGTTCAATATCGCATATGATTACTACTGGTTTAGTCCTAAATCGAAACAGAACTGAAAATAATTCTGAACGCAGAGTAGGTCCAACCATCAATATATTGTTTAATGATGTTCTGTTAGAGCTTCTTGCCAATGCATTAAAGACTACTCAAATTTTAAAAATTTTAAATACAGCATGTGTCCCTTAATAATACAGTCATTAATAAAACAACTGTACTGGTCTCAAAGTTGTGGATTTTTGATAAATTTCTTTTCCATAGATAATAGACTTTCCGTGGCAATACATTTTGTTTCACCAATTGACTGTATATTGTAGTTGTCTTTAAAAGGTAATTTCACGATAAATCTTCCTTCTTCGGTTTGATTCAAAGTTTTATTAAAATAATCTTCTACTTGTTTTTCTTGCGGAGTTAAATGTTGTAGTGAACTTATTTTTTCTTGTTCCCAAAACCGTTTGACATCTTCATGTACTCTACTTAGTTAAGCGTTATTACATCTGATTTTATTTGGAATGGTGCCAATGACCGTCATACTTCCTGTTGCAATCTACCCTATCGTTGTCTTAAATAAGTTTATCATTCCACATCTAATCTTTCCCACTTGCAACAATTCTCAGAATAAATGAGAAACCAATATTCCATTGATTGCTTTATTTTTGTAAAGTTTTAAATCAGCGAGATAAATATGTCGTGGGATATTAATTTCAAATCTTCTTGCGGCATCTTAGTGGTCAAAGTTAGTAACACTATAAATTTGTTTGTGTTTTTAAACTTTGCATTTCGTGATGCAATTTTAGTGCAGATGATTCCGGTTGGTATAACTTTAGTTTGAGCTATACCACTATACCACTTATAGCTTGTGGTGTATCAGACATTGGAATTTCAGTTTTTTTGTGCCATGGAACTTGATATAAAATTTGATGATGCACCTGAATCCAATAACATTCGACATTTTGTTGGTTGATTGAATTTATCTAATATTTCGTAGCCAATAACATGTCAGTTCCAGATATAACGTTTTTTGTTGTGGTTAATGCTTTCTGCATGTAGCAATGCATGATGATAACGGTTACATTTTTTGCATCTACACTTGGAATAACAATTGGTATTTACGTGTTCCGGAATCAAGCAATTAAAACACAGTTTGTTTTTTCGAACATATTCCAATCGAGCGTTTATAGGCATTTCTTTAAACTTGTCACATTTGTAGCACGGGTGTGTAGGATATTTACATAAAAAACATTTTAATTTATTTGCCATATAAACATGCTGTTTTTTATTAACGTAATGGTCATTTGAAACTGTAACAGACCTGTGATTTTCCTGTGCTGTGCATCTTTGATTTAAAAATTTATTTAATTTTTCTTCACTTTTTAATGAAATTTCCTTATCAGCAACGGTTTTAACATCTATTTTCCTTAGTATTATGTTGATTAACAGATCGTCTCACTCTTTCACTGGACATCCTAATGCATTAAGAGCTTACATGTAAGCTGTTGCAGCGTCTATTAATGTTTGTAAACTTTTACACCTTCTCTCCGACAGTTAGGCAGATTCAAAAAAAACATCTATATTTGCTTTAACAATTCTTAGTTTGTTTTGAAATCGATTGCGTAATAATTCTCCTGCTTTGACATAATTGCTACTAGTAGTTGTAAGATTGCTTATAACTTAATACGCAACTCTTACACTACGCTTTAAATATTTTAGTTTTGAAATAGAAGATAATTATTATCAATTAATGATTCAAATGAGTTTTTAAATTCAAACCAACATTCTAATTGACCACCAAAAGTCAGCAATGTAACTGATTGTAACGAAACTTGTTCACGCTTTACAGCACTGTTTTGTGCATTTGAAGTTACTTTATTTTTGTTTGCTGTATTTCTTTAACTGCCTCATAATATTGGTCTTCTACTTCAATATGATATATATTATCTTCTGGATCTTTCAATTTTGAATTAAGTGTCTGGATAGCTTCAAATGCTGTCTTTGTACCTTCTGAACGTATATCTAATGCCTCTGAAGTTGCATCTGGATGTTTTTGTAAATATATATGCATTCGAGTGTATTTTTCTCTCTGTCGACAATATTCTGCGACTTCAACAGCGGACATGATATAGATTTCAATTAATGCTTCAATATTAACTTAACTTAATGTTTGTTTATTTGTTACAAGTTCGGATAACTTTAAATATTATTCGGTTCGAAGGACCATATGTTTACGTGTTTGCACGATAATTAATATGTAAGTTGTTCCCAATGATCAGGAAAATAAAACTACTTGTTTAATTCAATATGAAATCTATTGAGGTGAACGATAATAACTGACAATTATTATTTTTTTCTATGACAACATACAATTATTAAATTCAAAGCAATCTTATTAAAATTATTATCTACTTTATGATGATTATTAAGATATTGGTGACAATGAGATCATAGAATCGGCAACAGTTCTATAACAAAAAATACAGCTAAACTAGTTTATTGTGTTTTTTGTCTAATACAGCCTTACATAAGGTCTAATGTTTTAACTAAACATTGATACTTTATTAGTTAAAAACAAATGGAAATAAACATTCAAATTAAGTTTAAATGATAATTTTGTTTTGGTCATCTGATTCAAATAAAACGCGCCAAAATGCCGTTGCCTGCCAGTGTAGGATTTAACTGTATTACAGCTTTTCTTCACACACAAACAGTTTCTAATTTTGATCAATTTACTAAAAAGTTGTATATACATTTATCTTGCGTGCGCATGCATCAACAAAAAAAAACAAAAAAGTCAAAATTACATGCCTCTCAGACTGAGAGAAGCCGTTTTGTTTTTATTCGATTGCAAGGGTTGGCTGTCCCTCCATGGAATGGCTTTCTGCAGATAGGGATAGCTTCTAGGGTACTACCAGGTCATGGCAAAGATGGTTGGAAATACTCTCCAGAGTTGGGCGTCTTGGAATGGGTGGTTTTGGCTCATTGCAGCCTAAAGATATTTTACAGTAGTTAAATCAAAACTGACGGTAGAACTGACTGTAGAGTTCTGGCACGGCGGAGGTTTGTTAGCGGAACAAAGTTTTTTTTTTGAGAAATATACCGACCGTAACAAATCCAGAAGTCAATGTGTTTGCTTGCTGAATGTAATAGAAGTGTTACTGTATGCAACTTACCATCAGGTGTCATGTGAGATGACGTGGCAGTCGACGTTGATACTTATTACAACTTGTATAAGGCGTGACCTTAAACCGGTGTAACTCTCAGTGCCAAGATGCCGTCGACGTAGTAGAGTTTGCTGTGACAACTTTGTCTTTTTGTAGAGGATTGGTTGCAAGGGTACTGCGTTGGTTAGAATAGATAAAAACGATGTAACTGCGTCTGTTGCTGCAGCGGGACTGACTGCAGAATTCTTGAACAAATTCCTTTTATGCATCTTGATTGTGCGTGGTTGATCAAGCGTGTTGCAGAGTAGGCATGTGTTATGGACGTCAGCGCCAATTACAATTTCTCACTATTCAAGTGGCAAATAATATAGTATTCACAATAGGTTCTACTATGTGTCTTTTATGTCTTTCTTAAAACTTGCCGCACAAACTTTTATCTAAAACTTAAGTTTCTGTATTTGGAGGCAACCGTACACAATTAATTTGCTCAAGTTTATTGTTGTCTATCACCGCACGTTTACCAAACGTTTGTAGCAATAATTTTAGTTTTGTGCCGATGATATAATGTTTGTCGGGTTTGTCGACGATGAAACGCAGTATAGTTTCTCGCGATTTGCGTATTTGCCAGTTCCTTTGGATAGCGGACACTTGTGTAATGTTTAGCTCTAGGTGTTGTGATGTATTTCTTATTCTATACTTGTCGATGTCGATTTTAATAACTTTCTGCACTTGAAGTTGTTCACTGACGGATTTTATTTACGTCCGGTTTAAGTGTTGTTGCAACTTTATAACTCTCTAGCAAAACAATAATTACCACCTGTGTTTTGCTAAGCCGGTTTTCAATTCAATAATCCGCTCGTAAATCCAATTCATATAGTGTGAAATGGTTTTTGTTGTACATTTTTGGTTTGTTTGCGCAGTAAACTTAACTAGCTGTCATAATCCGGTTTTAAATATATCGGGTCAAATATTATCCACAGTTGAAGGCAACCAAAATTATCGTAGTACAGTACGTACACGTTTCTGTCAGGGTTTGCTTGTCATAACTTCATTGTATGTAAACTTCTCTTTTTGTTGCGGCCAGGAGCCATGATGTTCTTCTCTTCTTAAGATGTACGTTATTTTAAATTGATTAAAATTGCCATTTGTTACTGAAACGCGGTTTTGTTGAAAACCATCTCAACCGTCATAAGTCTAAAAATTTATGTAATTGCTTGTTGGATGGTAAAGATCAGAGTTGCTACTGTATGCAATTTACTGTAATTAATTTCCAGTTCTATGGTTAAAAGTTTGCATCAGATATATTACCTTTGCCGTAACTAGTTTTTGATACGGTCGATGCAAGAGCGTTTTTTTGTGTCCTGTCTCTCTGTTTATAGTGGAAGCGTCAAGCAAACTGTTGCGTATTTTTTAAATTATTTGCTTTCAAATTTTTAATTTCTTCTTTTTTCAGGTTTTTAAACTCTAAAGTTATGAAGTTAAGGCACCGTCCTAATTATGGCACTGCTTTTGGGAACACCAGACATTATGTGACGACGTAGCGGGGTTTGTCGTAATAACGTTATCCTTCCGTAGAGAATTTACTACTAGTGGTTGCAAAAGTACCGCATTGGTTAAAATGGACTTTCAGTTTATAACAACGATGTCAGTGCGACAACGTTTGCCGGTTTAGAGAACGTACTTTTATCTAGAGGTGAACAAATGAGCCTTAGGCAAGCCAAGGTCATCCTGGTAATAAGTCAATACTCATGAGACAGCACGCGGATCTAGAATCTAATGAGATAATTTTCATAGGGCTTTATATCGGCGCCTAGAAAGAAAGAGGAGAAGGCTGATTATAAACATAGTTTGTGAAGATTGACCGTACAATTTTTATTGGTATAGATATTTTGCTGTGAGAGTTCTCTTTTACAGTTGCAAAACCTATACGGTTTATTTCTTTTCAATCAAGAGTTTTACAGAATAAGTGTTTTGGACAGAGAATAAAACATTTTTTTATGCCATTTTGAATAGTTTTTGCGGTATTTTATGTTGCAATATATGGATCTTATTTTATTGTAAAACAATTTTTTTTAATAATTTTCTGTAAATTGCTAATATTAAAATTTAATTAGCTTTTAAAAATTCTCTGGGAGGAAAATTTTCTAAAGACACACTTTGAAGAAATGTGTTTACAGATTAAACTCTTCCCGGATCATACTTGGAAGTTCAAGACCGTAAGGCTTATATACCTCCTGTTTGGAGATTGTATTTCAGGAGAAAGTTAGGCTGTGGTGTAGAGTTGTAGAGTAAGCCATTTTAGAAAGTAATGATATTGATCAATCTCTTATAAGAGTCTGACTCAGCAAGTTTGAAGTTGATTGATGTAATTGTAGCGATTGCGGTATGACTACCAGTTCTATGCTACAGAGAAATTATATGTTTGTTGAGTGCTCGAAACATATCAATAATTATGTGTAGGTTTAATTTATAGAAAATCAGCGCGAGAACAATTGCGGGTCATTACGATGACGCGCTGAAGATGAGCTGAATTGAGTCAGCACAAATGGAGTGAAGTGGAGCGTAGTAGCTTGGAGCGAGGGTCAGGCGCGGGATGTACGGAGAAAATTAATTTATATAACTATGTATGTTTTACACAAGTATGTTTAAATTGTTTAAAAAAGCGCATCTGTATATTTAACAAATTTGAAACTGTCAAAAGTGTCAAATCTATCTATCTATCTATATAACATGTTTCCAAGCTGTGAAAAATATGTTTCTATATAATAATATCTTTAACATGTTTGAATTTCTAAAACCTTCTCCAGCTGGCAAAAGCATGCCTAAATATTTGTAAAAAATGTTAATCAACTGTCAGTTTTAATCAAACTTTTAAATGTCTAAACTTCTATCCAAACTTTGTTTTTTTGAAGTAATTCTTTTTCCTCTTCGATAGCTTTAATCCAATGATTCCTTTCGAAACCTTTGATTGCCTCTTCAAAAGTTAAAAAAAAGAAGTCGTCATATTTTTTTAGTATTGTACCTCTCGTTGCCCTTCGTAGTTTATTATTGTTTTCTTAATTCTTTCTTTTTTCTAGGTTCATCTTTTTTGTTTCTATTTCCTCTTCTGCTTCTTTTTTTTCTTTTGTTTCTTCTGTCAAAATTTCTTCTTCGGTTTTTATTTTGTTTTTGGACTCTTCTAACCCTTCTAATTCTTCTATTACAGTTGTCCATTTTTCTCGAACGTTCCCATTAAATATTACATCTCTATGGGTTGTTATTTTCCTTTTGTCCATACTCCACAGGCGATATCCATTTAAGCTATATCCAACTATTACTAATTTCTTACTTTGATCATCCAGTTTCTTTAATGTACCAAGCACTTTGGCAAAGGCGTCACTTCCAAATACTTTTACTCTGGAAAGATCAGGTTTCTTACTTGTCCATTTTTCATGCAGAGTTGTATCAACAGTTGATAAAGGACTGACAGACAGGCTGCTGTTCTTACAGCTTCTCCCCACATTTCTTTGTGTTGGTTTCCATCCAAAATTAATATTCTAACCTTTTCTAACAAGGTTCTGTTCAATTGTTCTGCTTTACCATTGAGTTGAGGGGTATGTGAAACTGTGTAGTCTAAAATCATTCCTCTTTGTTTGAACCATGCCTTGATTTTTTTGGAGATGTATTCGCCACCATTGTCACATCTGAATTTGCGCACTTTCATATTCCATTTTACTTTGACCATATTTATGTATTCTTTTATTGCATCTTCGACTTTATTACAACTTTCTAACAAGAATGCCATGCAGTGATGAGTCAAATCATCAAGAAAGGTGATGAAATATTTGTTTCCATCTCACGTTATAGGATTTATTGGGCCATACACGTCTGAGTGTATTATTTCTATTGGTCTAGTTGCTCTTGTTCGCTCTGTTTTAAAGGGAAGTCGTGACTGTTTTGCTTGTATGCAACATTCGCATATCTCATCCAAAAAAGACTTTTTTTCTTTTTTCCTTCTAACACCTTTATGTTATTTTTGTATATCTCAACCTTTTCTTTAGTGAATTTAATTTTACCTCCATTTTCGGTTATTGCACTTACTGATTCTTACTTAACATGTTACATTGCCTTGTCACCAATTTTCTTATTGCTTCTGTGCACATTGTGTTTTTCTTTTTTGTTAATTTTATTGTAGAACTGTAGCTTTGTGTTTCACACAGAAGTTTTAAATCATTGGTGAAGTGTGACGTAGTAGACGAGTCCACTATCCAATAATTTTTATTTGTTTCGACCAAAAACGATACCTCACTTTTGTTTGCTAACTTGTTTTCACTTTTCTTACGGTAGTAACAATCTTTTTCTGCGTGGTTGTTCTTCTTACAGATGTTGCATCTAGATGACAAATTTTTAGTTCTGCACATTGTTGCCAGATGTTCTTTTTTGTTACATTTAAAACATTTTTGCTGTTCTGTAGCATTGAACGCCACTGTTTCATCGCCATTTTTTTAATCTTTTGTTCTGAATTCTTCGCTGAGCAGTCTGGTCATTAGATTTTCCAATGTATTATTATCTTGAGGTGATTGTTGACTCCCATCCACTTACAAAATGTTTAAATTGATTGGGCAAGCTTGACAGAATTTTTGACATAAGCATTTCAGAACTTATTGCTGCGTTTAATCCTTAAAGTTTGAACGCCATATTATTTATTTCGCTTAGGAATGTTGCCATGCCAGCTTCTTTCTTATATTTATGATTAAAGAACTCTTGCATTATAATACACTTACATTGTTCTTCTTGTCCTTCGTAAATGTTTTTAATTTTCTTATACATGTCATTGCTTGTTGCAGATTTTAATATATGTGTCAGACATGTCTTCGAGATCGTCGATACTATAACCATTATTCCATTCTTCAGGTGCATTTGTTGCAGTGTTAGGTGTAATTTCACTCACCGTTTGCTACTTGGAGTAGTTGGAGTGAGCCATAAGCACTCAGAATAATATCTATCTCGAACTTCCATTGGGCCATAACCTGTTGATTGAGATTAAATAAAACACCGTATTTGTAGTATGTTATATAATCAACTAAAAATATATATCAGTAAGTTAAGTATACACACTTTTTTGTTTAGAAATGTTAGACTACTTGTTTTTATTTTACAACATATAGTTACATTTTACTAAAGTAACTATATTTGTTTACATTGTTTAACAGTTGCGACATAAATCGCTTGCAGGTCTAAACAAGTTGGGAGAGCGTTCTAGGAAAGTTAAAATTTATTTCGGTTTTGTTGAAAGTTGTGTGCAAGCAAAAACTACATACAGTCAGTCACAAAAGTCTACATACACCCCTCAAAAACCTTCAAAAATTTGTTAAATTTTATATAGAAAAACATTTGTTTATTAAAATATTTTATAGTACATTTTTCAACCTCAGTTCATGAAATTTTCAAGAAAATTTTGATTATTTGAAAACAAAACAATCCAAAAAAATGTACGCGCAACTGTCAAACACTGTGGAGGCTCGGTATGGTTTAGGGAGCTATGGCAGCTTCTGGAGTTGAAAATCTAGTTTTTATTGAAGGAATAATGGACCACAAATTATATTTAAAGATTTTGCAAGATAATTTGTAGACCTCCGTTGATCTTTTGGGATTAAAAAATTGATGAATTTTTCAGCAGGACAACAATCCAAAACGTACGGCACCTGTTGTTAAAAAATATTTGCTTTACAGAACGCCAAAACAGTTTCATTCTCCTCCCCAGTCGCCTGATCTCAACCATATTGAACATATTTGGGATGAGCTAGAGCAAAAAATTAGAAAAGTCAATATAACAATTCGCAAAACTTTAAAAAATGCGTTAAGACACGCTTGGTCTGAAATATCTTCTGTTATAACAGAAAATTGAATTTAGTCTACGCCGCGGCGGTTGCAAGCTGTAATAGATTTACAAGGAGGTTCAACAAAATATTAATATTGTGTAAATTTAGCGCTTTTCACTTTTTTTCTACATTAATTTAAATCATCTTTAAGTGTATGTAGATTTTTGTGAGCTATTAAATTTGAATATTATTTTATTTTTCTAATTTTCTGATTTCAAATAATCAAAATTTTCTTGAAAATTACATGTACTGAGGTTGTAGAATGTACTATAAATTATTTTAATAAACAAATGCTTTTCTATATAGAATTTTTCGAAATTTTGAGGGATGTATGTAGACTTTTGTGACTGACTGTACATAATGGAGCAAAAACGTTTGTGGTTAAAAGAAGATACCTTGTTTTAAATAAATATTTTTAAGGAATTCCCGAAGTTATGGCAAATAAAATCAGCAATTTATAAGAATAGAATTAAAAAACAAAAAGCTTTAAAGGTTCAGTAAAAAGTTAAAATCGGTCTCTGACATACTCAAAAAGTTTTTTAATTTATTTGGATCTCTCCTTCTTAATTTATCTAATAACATTGCGTGGCACCAAGAGTATGCCTTCTGGCTATCCATTCTTTTTCTAACTTTTTCTTTTCGTTGTTTTTGTGAAATTGCAATAACAGCAGCGGCGAGACAGTTTTTTTTACAATAGAGTATACTATGCCGCGTATTCGAACATGCAATCACTTAAACTGACATGTTTAAACCTAAAATGTTAAAAATGACAAATTGTAAGCAATAGTCACATTTATGACTTGAATTGAATATCTGAAAACATGGATTGTTAATTAGTTATTTCAACTGTTAAAATAGAATCTTAAACTTGATATGATTGTCAGTTGACAGTTTATGAACACTTTTTGACATTTTAGTTTTTTTTTTGTTTATTTGACAAATTTGAGACCGTTTGTAGATAATGTGATGTGATGATAGAGTTTATAAATATTTTGTGACAGTGATTTTAACATTTGATTATACTTGAGAGTTTTATTTTTATTAAAAAAATAATCTTATTTAATACTTACTGTTTAATTAATTTAATAATATAGTTATAAAATTAAATTAAAAATTGGCAAAATTTAATTAATTTATATTATATATGATTTTATTTAAATAATTTTAGATTTAAATATAAGTTAAAATTAAAATTAAAATTTTTAGGATCGATTTAAATGCACTTAAAAATAATTTGTTTTAAGAAATATAATGCTATTGAATTTAGAATTAGAAGTTGATCTAATCTATTAAATTTTATATATTTATAATCTATTGATCGTATGTTCAAGAGTATTTATTTTATATATTTTTATTAATTATTTTAATTGCACAAATTAATTAAGATTATTATTATCAATTAAAATCAATAAGATAACATTTATTTAAAGCTACTGATAGACTGTTCAGTCACAGTTTATAGAATAAACTCAAGCAAACTTCATCAACTTAATTTAATTAATTTAATTAATTTAATCAAATTTGGTTAACCATGGCAGAAACAATTTATGGTACAATCGATATTGTTTCAAACTCATTTAATTGTACCAGTTGTGGTGCATTAAATGAAGCAAATGAACAAATCAATGCTGAAACAAATAATGCCGATCAATATTTATATAAATTATTGGCTATATTGTGTTCAATGCCTAAAAGTAAATGCAGTTTAACTAAACAGCAAATTATTAAAAAAATCGATGAAGTTAATGGTATGGAAGAAGAAATGGATTACAAAACAATGATTGAAGCAGTAAAAAGTGGAGATAAAAATGCAGTCGAAAACATTTTGAAGAGGAAAGTTGATTTGGAAAAGAAGGATGAAAATGGCAATACGGCTCTTCATATAGGATCCCAATTTGGAAATGAATATATAGTCAATTTGTTATTGGAACACGGAGCCAACATCAAAGCTAAAAATAATGATTTAGATACCCCATTACACCTATCGAGTCAATTTGGTAATATAAACATTGCATCTATATTATTAGAAAAAAAAGTGTATATTGACATTAGAAATAAGTTTAATAATACCCCCTTGCATATTGCGTTTGCACATGGAAAAGTAGATGTTGTAAAACTATTATTAAATCGTGGTGCGGATTACACAATTAAAAATAAAAACAAGAAAATGACTTATGAGTTAGGGAATAGTGAAAATGTAATTAATGCTTTCTTTGATGTTAAATTATTGAGTGAACATAAAGAAACGTTATTAATGATAGCTTCAAAAATGAACTGCTTAAACATCATCGACAGCTTAATCACATCTAAAGTAAATATAAATTATGCTAATGAGTATAATAAAACTCCTTTAATGGTGGCTGCTAAAAATGGTTATAATCACGTTGTTGAAAAATTATTGAAAAACGGCGCAAATATAAATGCGAAACGGCAAAATAAAACTGCCGCGCACTATGCATGTGCAAGTGGAAATTTAAAATCCGTGAAATTGTTAACAGAATATAAAAATAATATTGATGTAACTTATCAGCAATCCGCAATATCTAAAGATAAATATGAGATAGTAGAATATTTTTTGAAAAATGGTTACAATATTGATAGTCAAGATAGTGAAGGAAAAACTTTATTACATGAATGTGCTTCCTTTAATAGTTATCTCACAGCAGATTTACTCCTCAAAAGGGGAGCTGTTATTGATGTAGTTAATAAAAACAATGAAACTCCTTTAATAATTGCTGTTAATAATGGACATCATTGTGTTGTTGAAAAATTGTTAAAATACGGTACAGATGTAAGTGTAAAACATAACCAAAATAAAAATGCATTGTCATATGCATGTGAAAATAGAAATTTAGAATCTGTAAAACTGTTAATAGGTTATAAGGCGCATATAGAAGCAACATATGTTAATTCTGCAGTTCAAAAAGATGATTATCAGGTGGTGGAATATATTTTAGAAAATGGTTACGATGTAAACAAGACCGATCATTTTAATAAAACTTTATTGCATTGGTGTACACGATACAATAGTTATCGTACGACAGAATTGCTCCTCGAGAGAGGAGCTACTATTGATATTGTTGATATTAATCTAAATACATCTATTTTACTTGCATGTGAGCATGGTTCTGAGCAGGTTGCAAAAGTTATATTAAATAGAGGACCTAATATTAATTTAAAAGATCATCTTTTATATACACCATTGCATTATGCATGTCGAAATAATTTAATTAAAATTGTTAAACTACTTTTATTATACAACGCAGATACTACATGTAAAAATAAAGATGGCAAATCTGCTTTAGATCTTGCCAAACATGGTAACCATACAGAAATAGTAACCATATTAGTAAATCACTCATCTAAAAAATAACAATTTAATATAATTAATAAAATGTAATCGATTATGTAATAAATAACTATAAAAAATAAACTAATTCACTAAACAACTTTTATTTTAACCAAAATGTTGCCAATTTTAACTTTTTGCAATTGGATAGTGTCTGATTTATTATGTAATATTCCATTATAAATAAATAAAAATAAATAACAGGTAAGTACATTTTTGATATAATTTCTATATAATAGTTTCTATTAAAAAATAATATAATTTTAATTAGTGCAATAAAATCACATTTCAAAAATTAATATAACAGCACTAATTTTTGACATTTCAATAATTTATTTTTGGTAGTTAACGACGAAGCTTTTTGTTTCTAATAAAATATTAAATAGCATTGTTAGATAAAAACGTATATGTACCTCAAGCGGGTAGTTAGTGATCAAATCACAGAATTATTAAAATATAGTTATTTAATTGTCTGGTAAAAATTAATTAATATAATTTTTAAACAAAATTCGAAAAAAAAATTGACCCCACGCAACTTCAAAAATGTTTGCCACTTAAAAAAAAAACAGTTTTAGAGAGTTTTTCGCGCACGATCGATGGGTTTGAACAGCTCAAGTATGTTGAAGGCCTTTATACACAAATATCATACGCTATTTTCAATCTAATTTTTAATGGTTAGCGAACAAAAATTGTTCCTGGCTGTTTTACATCCAAATTAAAAATACTTATAACGCAATCATTCTGATTTAGAACATAAAGGTGAAGAAATCTTCAACCGCCGCTCTAATTCTTCAGGTAGGGTTCATTCATGCTGGAAAGAATTTGTATGAATAAAAAATAAATAAATAAAAATGTAACTTAAGCTCTATTTATTGTTAGTTTACACATTGCAAAAGCTAGAAAGCGTATTGCCAAGACACTTTCGTGAAGGATGTTGTAAATTGCATGTTAGGTTCAAACATGGCGAAGAAGAGTACTGACGTTGCGGGACTATTTACACCACTGGCAACATTTTTTTTAAAGCTATTGACAAATACTGACTTTCATAAAAAACGCAACACACAGTTGATCGATTTTAATAAAATTTTCACAAAATGCATATTTTGATAAAACAAACAAATGATTTTGTTGTAGTATCAATTATGTGTATTAAACAAGCTATTGGTGTGTAAACTGTCAGTTGCTCAGTGGCTAAAATTTATACCCACAACGCGTTCTAGAATTTACTATTTACGCGTTGTGGGTAGATTTGCTAATACTCACAATGCGTTGTAAGTAAACTTTGTCAATACACAGTAGACAATTTAACAACAAAAGCAAACATATACAAAATGCATGGTAAAATAACTTTTTATAGGGTTGTGGTTAATTTATTAAATAAAAAAATATTGAATATTAAACTTTGTGCACAAGAACAGTACCTTCCACGGCGGGTTCACTTCCAAGTTATAATATGTTTTTATTAAAATAAAACATTTATTTTTGTAGTGGCACACATTTTTGTGATCAATTTTTAATATTAAATAAAATTTTCATATTTTTTAATATAACATGTACTTGAAACAATGTCTTCAGTTAAATATAAATTCTAATATTCAAATACTGAACCATTTTATTAACTGTGGAAATGTAAAAAAAAATAATTATTAAAAACACAAGGCATTGCCATGTTTATTTATGATTGAATTTGAAAAAAAGTTCATTTAAGCTCATCTCAATCTCTTTCTTAAAATCTTATATATTATTACACATTTCTATATATCTAAAACATAGATTACCATCAGCTTAACGCTCACAAAAACTATTTTCTGTGGTTTGAGAGGAGAATTTTCCAAAAACTCAACGTGTCGCATTCATTCTCACAAAGAAAGTTCCTACCGACTAAACCCCCCCTCAGTAGTGAGTACTTGATGAAAGAGACTTTACAGCTCATGTATTTTTTGTTAGGAGATGTGAATTTAGGAGGTTATTTTAGAGGCCGCTAGAAGCTTTGCCAGGTTGGGATTGGAGTAAACTGCTCGTACTTTTAGGCTAAAGCTTCATAGTGGGGGAATACCAAGGTTGGTCCAAATATCTATGTTTTGGATAAACTATGGAACTCCAGCAAACATAATTATTGCTTTGAAAGGCCTCAAGACGACTGAAGGGGCAGATTGCAGCAGTTCCCCAAACGGAGGAGACATACGTGATCATCGATCTGATAGTCGAAGTGTAGAACCGGGTTTTGTTCCGGAGCAACATGCCACTGTTCCAAAGTAACATTGGATATAGCAGAGTTTTAGCCATGTTGTGTGTGCTTTATTAAAATGGACTGTACATGAAGCCCGGACCTAAGTCCTTCGTCAAAGATTATTTCAAGATACTTGCCAAAGTTGGACCACAATATGAAAACGTCATAATAGACGTTCTTAGTCAGTGACCGACATCGTGTGAAAAAAACGAAATTGCTTTTCTCTGGATTCACTTTGACTTGCTAATCTTGCAGCTAATCTTCCAGATTGGAGATAGCTTTTATAGTCTTAAAGTGACTACTTTAGGTAACCTTTATGTGTAGAGAAGTGCTATGTCGTCAGCATATTAAGCCATTTTAACCCAATACATGCTTTCCAAAAGCATGTCGGTGACAAACAGATTAAAAAGATAAGACGAGAAAATTATTAAGGAACTATAGCCGTAAGGAATAAATGTTTTACTGTCAGACTTTTGCGGTTTAGATACGATGCTATCAGGCTTATAAGATGCAAAGAGAAGTGTGGTCTAATCAGTTTCAGGAGAAGTCCCTTGTGCTAGACTTTGTTAAAAAAGACCACACCAGTGGCGTTTCTCAGTCTTCGACAATGTGGTCCTTCTATCAAAACTCATGTTGGTAGAAAAAAGAAAAAATGTTTGTTTTTGTGCGCTTTTCAATAATGTCAAAAATTCTTTATGACCTTACTTACAGTGCATAGCAGGCTTATAGGCCAACAGTTTTAGAAAAACTTCCGGTTTTTTCCAACTTTAGTAATGTTGATGACAAGAGAACTTTTTTAAACTGTCGAAAAGTGCCCTGTTCTAAGAATGTCATTTGCAATATTGGTAAGTACTATTATTGCTTTATGCAAGAATAATTTTAGAGCTTTGTTTAGTAGAATTGGGTTTAAATTTTAAATGTTTTTTTTTTTTATTTGGGAACGTCTGACGCTATGAAGTGTTGTGTTGTTGTCAGAAGTTTCCAAGAAATTTTTGTCTCCCGGGTGAACACTATCAATGTGATCCAAACCAATGTTTTTGGTGTATGAAGGAAAGCATTGGAGTTCAAAGCTATCTGCACATGCTTTGGCCTTTCTTTTAATAGTGTGTTACTCTCTATTATTGTGAATAAAGACCCGTCTGTTTTTAAAAGTTTTGGAGATCTTCCACATTGGTTTATCATCCTCCTAAATCAATTCTATTTTTTTTTTCAGCACTGATTTTTGTGCGCGTTTGTGCCCGGTCTGACTTCGTTATGAAGTCCATGTAAGATTTTACGGCATTTTTTCATTGAAATGCTTTAGTTTCCCGAGATAATCCTAGAAGACTATCAACAAAAACCTGAAAGGTTTTAAAAGTCTTGTCCAAGACTTGTTGAACTTGAGTAGTCAATAGTGCAACGACTTTTTCTATTTTCTCAATCGTTTGTGTTGGGGTCAGGCTACCAATACTATTTTCCAGGCATTAAAAAAATTCCAATCCGTACAGATTACGGTTTTTCTTTTTTTCCTAAATTTTCTTCCGTATAGCTCCAGTAGTACAAAATTGTGGTCAGAGTTTAGCCCGTTAATTGTCGTTACCAAAAAGCGCAAGTTGACGTTCTTGAGTATTGCAACGTCGAGAAAGTCCCTTCGTTGGCCCGCAGCGCTATAATGAGTGAGTATGTTTGGATTCAAGACTTGTAAGCCTTTTTGCTCTAAGTAGTCAAACAGAGTTTGACCCTTACCATTGACTATTAAGCTATTCTATCTACATGAAATGTGGGTAACAAAGACAGTATCAAAAACTAAATGCTGCCATATTGCAACGTGCACATGAAAACATCAGCAAGATAAGCAACTAATTAACACAAAAATATTTATTTAAATCAAATACCTACATTGTAATTCTAGTGAATAAAAATAAATAAAATTTATTGTTTTATAATGTGGAAGACATAACTTGGACATAAATGTATAACACGTTGTAGGTATTAATATATAAAATAGCAAAATCCAGAACGTGTTGTGGTATCATTTTTGGCCACTGGACAAATTCAGCAAGTGAGTACAACATATATATCATAATTTTTAAAATATTAAATTTTATTATCAATCTTGTTTTTTTCAGAAATTTTAAAAATAAAATAAAAATGATACTTCTTTTAATATGCAAAATATTGTTACCAATTGATGCATTGGGTGGACCCCAATCGTTAAGCGATTAACGCTGTTTTTCCAATTATTGATAAAGTTGCGTGGCACTATATAGAACCTAAAACCAATATTTCTAGTATTAAACTAAGGTGTTTGCATATATGTAAATTTACTTATTTATAAGAGAAATCTGGTTTTAGTTGCTACTATAATTTTTTTTTAATTTTCAAATTTGATGATTTCAAACAAATTTTTCATATAACGCTGTTTTTCCACCCAATGCTTCATTTGTTTTTGTTAGCATTGTATATAATAATTAAAGTACTGTATACAATGTTATTTAAGTACAGGTATTATTTGAAAATTTGTTAGGGTTATTCACATATCGATTAATTGGGTCTTTCGGGTGTAAAAAAGTACATTGACAATGAAGCCATGGAAGTACCTCACAACTGTCTTAAGTTATTCACACATATGCGGGTCTTAGAGATATGCAAAACAAAGTACATTGGCATTGAAGTCTTGACAGTTGTACCATGCTAAGTACTCTGACAAAGTTGGAGTTGTACTAGGCTGCCTCTTTACTTCAGCTCATAAGCAGCTTTATCAATTTTTACTAGAAAATAATAAGGAAAATATATTTGTAGTAGAGTAGGCTGGAGTGGAGTGAGTAAGCCCATACACGCACGAATTTGCTCATGAATTTGCTCGTTGAGGCAAGAGCGCTACGTAGAGAAATGAGCGAATTGACCATACACGTACAGTTCGTCACTTACAACGCGCCTTCAGTTTGCTTGCCCTGTTTCTTTGTAGCGTTAACATGTATCTCTTCACAAATGAGTTTAATTGACGCATGTTATGGATAAAATGATGGTTGCAAAGATGTTCTAATTTTTGCATATTAATTTATGTAACAATTTAAGAATGATCAAAAATACTTTGTTTTGTTATTGCATTTTGTAAAATAATAAAAAAACGAAAGTCATAAAAAACAATGTGTATTACTTACTGTTACTAGAAATTGTGTCTTTATAAAATTTATTTTGATTTAATTAATTATTAATTAAAATAAAATAACATTTAATTAATTAAGAATAAACTTTGTATATAAATAAACAACGCACTGGTTAAAATGTTGTACGATTAATTAAGATAAGACAAAGAAACATGATTTGTTTTAGTTTATTAATATTATTTAAAAATCATAATAAATCAAATAATTTCAATACAGTTTTAATATTTAAATTGGATTAAATCAAATGGATTAATTGATTATTAAAATAGTATAGTATTTCATTATATGTATAACTTTTAGATATTTTAGTATTTATTTATGTTTTTATATTAAACGTCGTCTCCGAATGATAAAATAAATAAATATTATTATTAAAAATTTACAAAATATTTAATTTGATTATTAAGGTTTTATTTAATAAAAATCTATATAACAGTTGATTTATTGGCTCATTCCGTACATCAGAAGTTGTCATTGCACACGCTTGAATCGTTGGCCCGTGCAGCCCGTGCACGAAAAATCAAACATTGCTTGATTCACTTTACCTCGAGCATGTGTGTCTTACTCAAAGTTTTCTTCCGCCCGTGCGCATGCTCAGACCTCTTCATACGCCAAGCGCTAACATAAGTTCGTGCGTGTATGGGCTGCATTAGAGTTGTATGTTTAAGATTTGAGCTCTTGGGTTTGCACAGTGCAGAACGCATTACACTAAGAAGCAGTTATAAACACACTGGTATTAGAGTATACTTTGGGAATTATGCGATTGGTAAAGTAGTATACTACAGGGAGTTTATAAATGAATGGGATTATGTAATCACTTTAAATGTGCCGCTTTTTTTAAATTGTTTACTATACTATTTGTTTTGACAGATCAACTTTGACAGCTGTCAAGCAAACATATGAAAACATATGTAGTATAGTAAACAGTTTTAAAGAGGCGGCATATTTAAAGTGATTACATAATCCCATTCATTTATAAACTCCCTGTATATACAGATTCTGGCGTCACGACAAGTTCTATTGGATGGACCGGACCGGCACAAATAGAGCGCAGTGGAACAAAAGCAAACCGTGGGACAAAAAAAGGTTATTAACTTCTGAACAGTAAAGAGATGTGGTCAAATGATTTGAATGTTAAGTTAATTAATATACGACGTTAAAGCACGGTGTGGTGATTGAGAGGTTTTGCGTGCGTCCCGTCATAATAAAAATTAATTGTATAACTAAGCGTAACAGAATTGTCAAACCTGTTTGAAAATATAGAAATCTAACTGCTAACAACAATTATTTTTTTAAATGTATTAAAAAATATTATTCCTAACTCAAAATTTGAAAAGTGCCAAATTCTGTTGACTGTTAAACAAAACTGGTTGTCAATTTATATTTACCAACTGTCAGATATCTTTTTGAACTGACTAAATGTCAAATAAAGTTGTGACGAGTGTGATTGTTCGACAAAACTCAGTTCCGCAAGACTGGCCTCCTTTGATAGTTACTTTAGATTTGACAGTTAGTTTACTATTAAATATAAATTTAATAAAATATTTTTGTATCTATATTAGTTATTTTACTAAACCACATAGCTACTAAATATTGTCTGTGAAGTACACTTATAACACACAAAAAAAACAAATTTTACAAGAAGTTTAAAAAACAATGTTATTTAATTTAAAAATTATGAGCATTTAATATTTATTACAAATTTTATTAATGATGTTATTCAATTTAGTATTCTTTTGTTAATCTAATCAGTAAAAATTAAACTTTGGTTTATGTAAGTGTTTACCTGATATAACCTTGATACAAATAATTAATTTTTTACACGATTACGTACTATAAATGCTTTTTAAGATTATCATCATCAGTTAAATTAAATAAAAACAGATAAAAATAGTTTTATTAATAAACGGAGTTTCATAAGCTTAACAAAATATGTCAATCATATTAAAAATTAAATTGTTTTAGTTATTTTTTAGATAAATTCTTATGTTTATAAAATAACGAGTAGTCTCTGACTAGTATGATAATTTAGTTTAAATAAAAATAATAAATGCATTCCACGTTGTGCAAAGATCATCTAACTGATACAATAGATTTAATAGTCGAATTTATTTTTTATTTCTAAAAAGTAAGACAAAAACCATTTTTAAATTAATTTATAACAAAAATTCAATAATCCAGGAGCTGGTGGCAAAAAAGTGCAAGAATTTTCGAAAGTCTGATATTTTCAGATCGGACTGTATTTTGTTCATAGAACGCCTCTGTAGTCAGCACCCTAGGTGTTGAGACACCTGGCGCTGTCACGCTAAGAAAAATATAATTTTAATTAGTACTCAAAAACTATTTTGAAAAAGCTGAAAATTTATCGGCAGATAGTCGATGCATTACAAAACCTTAATCAAGCTTAATATTCGAACGCACGGCGTCAGCACAGCTGCGTACATGTTACAAAAACTAACTCAATGCAAGTGGTTTGAAAAAGCTAAAATTTGAGAATATGTACATATTATGCATGTATGTATTAATTCAAAAATGTTGAAATCAAACTAACCTATAAAGTATTGTCACGGACGATAACTCCTCGCAGGTCGACCGTTATTTGTACTGTCACTGTCGCGACTTGAGCGATCCGCTTAGTGTTTTGATTTTTTAAGAGAAAGCAATAGATATTGATACAAGGTCCGACAACGGGTATTGACAAATTTTGGAGCGTTGTGGCAGAGCAACTAAAAAAACATAAGAGAAAAACCAAGTGGGTAACTTTTTTAGAATATAATGCAGTTTTAGTAACCATGGATTTGTGGCCGGCTCAACAGAGTATTTTTTGTGTAACAGCATTTGTCCGAACCGAATCAATAATTAAAGTTCAGAGACAACTTGTGCGACAATATAACGTTCCTCGGCGGGGTAGTATTCCTTCAAAAAACACCATTTAGCAATGGCACCAATGTTTTATAGAAACTGGAAATGTCAACAACGTTTATCGTGGCACCAAAAATTGGTACGTATCCCAAATAACATCAAAAGAGTGCGATAAGCGGTGCAGCAAAGTCCACAACGTTCGGCAGTTCGCCAAGCAAGAGCATTGAACATTTCGAACATTAGCTTGAGGCGAATTTTACATGCCAACTTTGGATTCTATCCCTAAAAATTCAAATAGTGAACGAGATTTTCTTGCTCTTCTTCGCAATAATTTAATTTTATCCGCCTCTGTCTTTGGAATACTAATATTAACCTTATTTTTTTTTAACAAGATGGTCGAACGGTTACCTTAAATTTTCAACGGTATTTAACAATGCTTATAGGTTGAGAAAGGACATACATGAATTATGCTTTCAACAAGATGGAGCAACACGTCACACTGCACAAGTGTGTATTAGGGCGTTGAGGCAGATGTTTCCAAGAAAATAGGTTTCACAAAACGGCGATGTTAATTGGCCTGCAAGATTTCCAGATTTAACCCATGTGATTTCTTCTTATGGGGATATATAAGTCGAAAGTGTACGTCAACCTAATACATTAGAAGTTAAGACAAAACAGAAGCCATTAGTCCGAATATGTTGCACCGTGTCGTGCAATCATTTCGCAATCGGCTCCAAGAATGCAAAAGATTAAATGGAATGCATTTGCTAAATGTAGTGTTTAAAACTTAAATACCAATAAAAACTGCATTATGTATGTAATTAATATATGATATATTTCTGTGTTTCAATTAATAAGCTTACAATCCTACCTTAAAAACCGTCAATACCTGTTGGCTAACCCATATAACGTATATTTACAATAATTACATTCGAAAAAATAGACAATATTCCATGAGAAATAAATCGGTATTAATTGTTAATGCGAAATTACACAGGTATTTATACCCCACAACACGGGGTAGTAGGTAGTTGCTAGTTAATTAATTTGGGTTAATAAATTCGTAAAATTCCAATAATCTTTCGTATATTTATTACGAGAAATTACATTACAAAGGATTTAATGTGTTTTTCCAATATATAATTTACGCAGGTGTACAATTTAATATTTAAAGTTTTACAATACAATCTGGTGCGTATAAATATGCGAGCCGAGCGGCTTGCGAACCGCTCGGCTCGCATATTGGGACGGCTTTTGTGGAGTAACACGAGCTGCTTGCGAGCCATTTTTGTCGAGCCAACTATTTACGGTTTTTCTGCGAACACAAAAAGTATATAAATATGTGAACCAAGCGATATGCGAGCCGCTCGGCTCGAATATTCGGACGGCTTTTGAAGCGCGACACGAGCTGCTTGCTAGCCGTTTCTGTCGAGCCAAGTATTTTCGGTTTTTCTTTTTATCCATAATAATCTATTTTTTACAACATAATTTTTATTAAAAATTAAACTATTATTTTTTCCCACGCATCTTCTTTTATAATTTTTTTAAAATGTTTTTTATGTTGTGGATCCCATAAAAATGATTTAGTTAATATCAATGAGTTTAATATGCGTTTCACTCTATAATTAAAATAATAAAAATTGAAAAAACACGCGAGTACACAAAACACCGTTCCAATATAAACTGAAAATGCTTTTGTGGTCGCAGAAAAAACGACAATATTTGGCTCAACAAAAGTAGCTCGCAAGCAGCTCGTGTTGCGCTTCAAAAGACGTCCCAATATGCGAGCCGAACGGTTCGCAAGTCGCTCGGCTCGCATATTTATACGCACCTTAACATATACATTTCAAACAGTATACTAACGCATGTCCTTATGAAATGAATACAAAAAAACTTCACGAGCAAAATGTACTGTAAACAAATTCACAGATACAATACATAATTACTTTCTAACAGTTAGCTTACTATTTAATATTATACCAAACAATTTAAAAAACCTTCTGCGCAATATTATTATTGTATTTTTTTGTGTAAATCAGATGATAACAGCACAAATAAATTATTATTATTATTTGACAGATTACAAACAATTTGAAAGTTTATGAACACTTCGACAGTTTATAAACTCTTCAATTTCTGTTATTTTGTTGATATTCTGACCTGTAAGTTACGATTTCGATGATTTTTGCTATTAAGAAATATTTGAAGTTAACATTTGAGATCTCCAAGATGCATTATTGCAGTTTGTCACAATGTTTTGACAGTTTTAATTTTTGAGAATATGTTAGTTTATTAACATTTTGACAGCTTTTGGCAACTTATGCTAGTTTGATATTTTTGAAGTTGACATCTCTAAGAAGTGCGATTGCAAAATGTCACAATTTTTGACAGTTTTGACCATTCACTGAAAGTAAAGATTAACAAAAATAAATAAAACATATTTACTATCATAATTGAAAACTATCTCAAGTTATACAAATACCAAAGATCTCTTCACCTAAGAAATACAGAAACTTTAGAACAATTAGCATACTGCCTACAATAAGTAAAGTCTTTGAAAGACATGCAAATACAAACATATCTAAATAAACATAACATTTTACCTATACTGCAGGGTGATTTTAGACCTTTATATAGTTGCACTACAACGCGATTCAAAGTTACTGATGACATAATTTCTGATACTGATTCCGGACAAGTTACTGCTTTAATTTTGCTCGACTTTGCCAAAGCTTTTTATTCTATAAATCATAAACTATTGCTTTCAAAACTAAAATTTATTGGTTTTAATAATAATGTAATACAGCTAATTAAAACATTTCTTCTAAATAGTGGTAAAAATACATAAAAATATATCTGATTGTTGTAAACTAATTAGTAAGGTGCCTCAAGGATCCATACTGAGACCATTATTATCTATAATATATTTAAGCTTTTAAGAATTATTGGTGATGTCGAGTAAAATTAAACTATACGCAGATGATACCCAAATTTATAAATCTTTTCACATTAAAGATATTGAGCTTGCATCTACAGAAATAAATGCAGACATAAATAGCATTATACTAGCATCCGAAAAACATTCTTTTCATATTAATGCTAGTAAAACGGCATGTTTAATATTTGGCAGAAAAAAGATAGAATTTTGGCTAAATCAATAATGCAAATAAATGTAAAAGGTCAATCAATATCTATCTTTAAAAAAGCAAAAAATCTAGGCCTTACCTTGAGCAGCTCTCTTCGTTTTAATAAACACATCAATAACTGCATTAGAAACTTTTTTTATAAACTAATGTGCATATACATTTACCGTAATTTGTTAACGCTTACAAATTCACTTCACTTCACTTTGTATGGGCCTTGTTTAAATTACAATACTAAAAAACGTATACAATCGTCGCATTCTTCATGCATATACATACTTTTACAAAATTATAATGTTCAAAACACCACCTTATCTCTACAATAAGATAAAATTTAGAACTGACGTTCACAATTTGAATACCAGATTTAAAGATCCTTTTCGTACAACGTTTACAAATTATATAATGAATTACCTGCATCTTTCAAAAGTTTCTCAGTTACAAAGTTTGGATCGTGTGTTTGTAACCTATTGTTAGACAAACAATAATATATTTAGCATTGTGAAGTGTTCACAATAGTTGGATAGGACAACATACAAACATTTCTACTTAGTATTTTTGCGTAAGTATTAAATATTAAATTTTTGTTAGAATTATATTAATTATTATTATGTTATATATAGATAGATAAATACAGTAGGTATTGCCTATACTTATAAGGTTGGAAGAATAGACTACTATGTAGTACAGGAATCTGAACTTCGCTCTTTGCCATTCTGTGTTTATTTAATTTAATTTTATAATTTGATTTATTTTACTTTGGCAATAAAGACAACTTATTATTATTATTAGTAAAACTGCCGGATCCAGTTTTTGGCCGGAACCGGATACCGGAACCATCACCTACAAATAAAGCCGGAACCGAATTTAAAGCCGGACCCAACCGGATCCACAAAAATATAAAAATAATCAATATTTATCAGCGCCGGCATAAAGCGTCATCAGCAAAAGACTATTTTTTCAAGCTGGCAATATCTATAAAAAAAAAAATTAGCTGACTATTATTGATAATATTGATTAATATAATATTTTAATTATTATTTATTAATATTATTTTATTATATTTATTTTTATTATTATTATTTTTTTGTTTACATTTTATTAATAATTTTTGTTTGTTTTTTTTTACATTTTTATTCTAAGTTTATTAATTTCATTTATTAAAAAAAAAAGGAATCCGGCTGAATCTGGCCGAATCCGACCGGATAGTTATCTAAATCCGGCCGGAACCAAATCTTTCAAATATGGAATTATTATTATTATTATTATTAAAAATGGCAAAATCAACGGTCAGAAAACACCAACATTCAGTCATAAACTGATGAAAAGTGTAAAATAAAAAACCAAAATCCTGCATAAACTGTAAAAATGTGCAAAATTCATTTAACGGAATCAAAAATAGCAAAATTTGGCCATTAAGTATAAAATTATTGTCAGAAAACACTAAAGTTTAGTCATAAACTGTTAAAAAGTTATTTTTTTTATAAAAGTAAAATATAACTAAATCCAATTATAAAACATCAAACTGTTGAAAAGTACAAAACTCTATTTATGGAATGTCAAAAATAGCTAAATCCGGCTTTAAAGTATAAAAATAATGTCAGAAAGAAACTTTAGTCATAAACTGTTGAGAAGTACAAAATTCTTTACTGAAATGTCAAAAATAACAAAATCTAGTCATAAAATACTAACATATTGTCAAAAACACCAAAATCTTGCTATAATAGTTATAAAAACTGAATTTTTTATAAAAAGTTATAAAATTAAAAAATGTAAAAGTTTTCATAAAATCTCAAATAACAAAATTCGGCTATGAGATATCAAAAACTCACTATAAATTGTTAAATAACTGCAACATTATATTTATAAAAAGTTTAAAATGACAATTTTTGGTCACAAAATGTCAAAAGTATCTTTGAAATTTTCATGGATATATATAACTGGATACCTGACTCTCTATGTTGATGCGTTTCTATAGTGAAGCAAATTATATTACGATGGCCATTTTATGTGTCACTTAGTAATACAAAGTAAATATTAAAAACATCTTACATTTTATTATTTTAGGGTTCTATACATTTAAAACATATATGTTACTAGCAGTAACAAGAAATCATTTAAATGATCCGGACAAAAATTGGTTAATTGAATCTGAAGTTAAGAAAAAATAAAAAACGTGTTTTTAATAAACAATTAATATCTTTTAAATTAACTTACCAACTTAAACCAAATTTTTGGACAACATTATTAAACGTATACTGACGTTTTATTATTATAGTCAAACTTTGTATATGCAGTGGTTTTTGCAGTACAGTAACTAAAAAAAAAACACTTACATTTTTTTAAATAATCTAAACCTGCACAACTTTTTTAAGAGCTTAGTACAAAAACCGGCAACAATTGTAAATTAGCACAAAATATAAGCCACTTTTATGGAGTAATTAGATTTTTATTTCTAGACTTTCTGAGCGTGCCATCTGCATTGGAAGTGATGTTTTACAGCATACTGAATTAATTCCTCCAGTGTAATTTATCAACTAAAATAAGTTTTAACATTGTATACATTGTATGCATTACGTATGGTAATAAGGTTGACGTTCTGTGAAAATTTCAAAATAATTGTTTTGCAAATAAAACAGTAACGTACAAAAGAACAAAAATTTGTTATTCTGAAATTTAAATCTTATTTTGATCTTTTGCACGCCACTGGTTTATTTACACACCAATTTTCTTGAAACTTTTACAAAATTTCATATACATAATGCATATAATGTATACAATGTTAAAACTTATTTTAAATTAATTTAGTTTATTTAACATATAAAAAATACTTCCATTGCAGATGGCACGCACATAAAGTTTACAAATAAAAATCTAAATGCTCTACGTAAATGAGCTATGTTTGATGATGCTTTACGATTGTTGCCGATTTTAATTTTTCAAAAGATTTTTTAAGTTTTTTTTTAATTACTGTACCTCAAAAACCCTTGTATATACAAAGTTTAACTATGATAGTAAAAAGTTAGCAATACGTGTAGTAATGTTGATTTAAAATTTGGTTCAAGTTGGTAGACTTGTTTAGAAGATATAATTTTTTTATCACAAACGCATTATTGATCTTAACTTAGGATCCAATTAACCAATTGATGTCCGGAACATTTTAATAGTTAGTTTACAGTGTTAGTAGCATATAATGATGCTTTAAATGTTAAAAAATACTAAAATGATAAAATGTAAGATGATTTTAATACATAATGGTATTATCAAGTCACTCATAAAACGGCTGCCGTAAAATATTTTGCTTCACTTTATAAACGCAAGTCAGGTATCCAGTATATCCTTGGAAATTTTAAACATTTGTCAAAAAACACAGAAATTTGGTCATAAACAAAGTTTCAAAAATAGCAAAATCCATATATAAAATATTAAATACATTGTAAGAAACAACCAAAAATCTTTTAATAAAATGTCAAAACTGCAATATTCGGCTATGAAATATTAACATATTGTTAAACAAAACCAAAATTTAGGAAATCTGATTATAAAATATCAAAAAGATTTAAAATGCAGTCAAAAAGTAAAACATTGAATTTAAAATGTTAATTAACAAAATCCGGCCATAAAGTAAGAAAATATTCAGAAAGTACTAAAGTTTTATCAAACCTGTTAAAATACGCAAAAAACTATTTATATATAATAAAAACTAAACATAACATATTTTCAAAAAGAACCAAATTACGGCTAAAAATGGTTGAAATGAGCAAAATCCTGTTTATAAAATGATAAAATGTCAAAATCCTTAGAAGGTTGAAAATGTGGCCGTTCGATTATTATTATAATATAATCGTTGAATATCGATGAGATAACTCAGTTATAGAGCGTTAGCGTAGCACGCTGACAGTTCGGGGTTTGATCCCTAAAATATAGCTAAATAATAACTTTTTTATTCACCGGAGTGATTTGAAAGTCACCTAATAAACCGTTGGTTTTATCAAGCCCCTTTAAACAAGTCAAAAGACTTCTAGGACGATGTAAAATAGCTTTAAAACGCAAATTAAAAAAACATAAGAAAGTGGCAAAATCAAAGCTTACAAATATACAATTTTTTTCTTAAAAAAAGTAAATTCATGTAAGAGTTAACTATATTTGAACAATTTTATACAAATAGTAGTTTTTAGTGAATTTTATAAGTAATACTTCATACGTGTATCAATTTAATGACCTTTGATTTGGCCTCAAAATTGCGGCATCAAGTTTTACCATGTGTATGGATTGTGCCCGGCTTTTGAGGATTTTGTTTCATGTCTGTGTAGATGATCTAACACGTTGGTCACATTGGTGAAATTTTGTTAAAATTACCTTGCTTTAAAGTTAGAGAAGTGCTAGTTTTTTTTATAAACAAATACATTTTTTGAGTTAACCCCAGATGTCATCAGCTTTGCATTACAAACACGGCATAAGTTCAAGCGTTTTTAAAACTTGCCAATTTTGACCGCGGATACATTTTTCTTTCTTTAACATCACCGCTTATGCAGTTTACTCCAAAAAACTGTGAATGGTTTTAGAAACGAGCTCAAATTGACGCTATCCTCTTATTAAAAAATACCTTAACCAATGAGGTATTATTGCATTAACCCCGTAGCGACACCCCGTAAGTAGTTTAATGTGACAAACTATGGTTAGATTGTGAAACGCACTATTTGGTACCTGAAAAAAAACTTCTTAGTCATTGTCAAGCGCGCAATACATTTCACGAACAATTAATATCACAAAATAGACCTGTTAACTAGTCACCTCGTTCGTGAGATTTGACGCCATAAGATTATATTCTCGGGAGATATTTAAAGTCCCATGTCTACACCAATAAACCAGAAGCAATTGAGCACTTGGAAGCCAACATTCGATGCATTATTGCCGAAATACAGCCTAAATTACTGCAAACAGTGTGTAAAAATTGGACTTCCAGATTACGCCATGTACGCTCTAGCGTATCATATTCATACATTAATGCCATAAAATTATCTGTCAAATAAAACCAATTTCATGGATATTAAAAACATGTTTTTGTTTTATTTAAATTTAAATTTCTCCGCCTCTAAAAAATACCCTTTATATTACAAAGTAGGATTAAATGTTATTAAATATTGGAAATACATTAAATCTATCTAGTCGTTAAGTGGAACCTTTATTTAAATAAATTATTTAAATAGTTTAAATAATTAATTTAAATTTAAAATTTAGGAGCTTCTAAAATAAACCGTTCAGCGATTGCAACCCTTGCAACTGATGAGTCGTTCTGAACGCATCCAGTGGGTGCGTATAGGAAGTTGGGTACGCTCTTTTCTGAGCGAGAGCGCTTGCTCTCAATCAATCCGCTTTGCAAAACTTCGAAAATAAATAAAATTTCACCTCCCTGCAGCCGATCATGAGCAAGTGCTCTCGGTCAGAAAAGCGCGTTCCCACGTTCCTGTACGCCCCAATAGGTGATTTCCATTTGAGCGCTTTTATGCACCCGGTGCATTTTTAAATTTTTAAATATAGCTAGCAAAAGCGTCCCACACCTAACAAAGACCTTATGTCAAATTTAAATATGATAACTTAAAATAAGATGAATTGTCAAAAATAACTATGAAACTGCCATATAAAATAATGACACACACAGTCATGACATATGTAACCGTTTACAAAGACGTCGCTGAAGTTAGCCTCGTTTCCGTACCCGTTCTTGCGTCGTTTTTTATGACGTGATGCAAACACATAACTGTACATTACAGTTGCCCAGCAAATTCATTAAATTGAATTCTCTTTATATATATTTGAGTAAATTTACAAATTAAAAAATAGTTCTGCAGTTAGGTACAAATAACAGCAAGTACAATTTAAGTTAATAATAATTATACTATGTTTTGTTATAATATAGTCAATTAACTTAATTAAAAAAAAACATAATACAAATTTTATGTGCAATAAAGAATAGATTCTATATTACCTGATGGAATATTACAGATTATTTATTAACAATTAAGAAACTGAAATTTTCAAAGATAATAGAAAAATTTATGTCGAGTGATAGTTTAACTAATCAATCAATGCACAGATGCACCGGCATGGTATGAGCGGCTCGCTTTTATTTGCTGTAGACACCTTTGTGTGTTTCATATCACCTGATGGAATATTACAGATTGTTTATTAACAATTAAGAAACAATAATTTTCAAAGAAAATAAAAAAAAAACATGTCGAGTGATAGTTTTACTAAGCAATGAATGCATCGATGAGCGGCTCGCTTTTATTGATGTAGACACCTTTATAGGTTTCATATTACCTGATGGAATATTGCAGATTGTTTATTAACAATTAAGAAACAATAATTTTTAAAGAAAATAAAAAAAAAACATGTCGAGTGATAGTTTTACTAAGCAATCAATGCATCGATGAGCGGCTTGCTTTTATTGATGTAGACACCTTTATAGGTTTCATATTACCTGATGGAATATTACAGATTGTTTATTAACAATTAAGAAACAATAATTTTCAAAGAAAATAAAAAAATCCATGTCGAGTGATAGTTTTACTAAGCAATCAATGCACCGATGAGCGGCTCGCTTTTATTAATGTAGACACCTTTGTGTGTTTCATATCACCTGATGGAATATTACAGATTGTTTATTAACAATTAAGAAACAATAATTTTTAAAGAAAATAAAAAAAATCCATGTCGAGTGATAGTTTTACTAAGCAATCAATGCATGGATGAGCGGCTCGCTTTTATTGATGTAGACACCTTTATAGGTTTCATATTACCTGATGGAATGTTACAGATTGTTTATTAACAATTAAGAAACAATAATTTTCAAAGAAAATAAAAAAAACCATGTCGAGTGATAGTTTTACTAAGCAATCAATGCATGGATGAGCGGCACGCTTTTATTGATGTAGACACCTTTATAGGTTTCATATTACCTGATGGAATATTACAGATTGTTTATTAACAATTAAGAAACAATAATTTTCAAAGAAAATAAAAAAATCCATGTCGAGTGATAGTTTTACTAATCAATCAATGCACCGATGAGCGGCTCGCTTTTATTAATGTAGACACCTTTATAGGTTTCATATTACCTGATGGAATATTACAGATTGTTTATTAACAATTAAGAAACAATAATTTTTAAAGAAAATAAAAAAATCCATGTCGAGTGATAGTTTTACTAAGCAATCAATGCATGGATGAGCGGCTCGCTTTTATTGATGTAGACACCTTTATAGGTTTCATATTACCTGATGGAATGTTACAGATTGTTTATTAACAATTAAGAAACAATAATTTTCAAAGAAAATAAAAAAAAACCATGTCGAGTGATAGTTTTACTAAGCAATCAATGCATGGATGAGCGGCACGCTTTTATTGATGTAGACACCTTTATAGGTTTCATATTACCTGATGGAATGTTACAGATTGTTTATTAACAATTAAGAAACAATAATTTTCAAAGAAAATAAAAAAAACCATGTCGAGTGATAGTTTTACTAAGCAATCAATGCATGGATGAGCGGCACGCTTTTATTGATGTAGACACCTTTATAGGTTTCATATTACCTGATGGAATATTACAGATTGTTTATTAACAATTAAGAAACAATAATTTTCAAAGAAAATAAAAAAATCCATGTCGAGTGATAGTTTTACTAATCAATCAATGCACCGATGAGCGGCTCGCTTTTATTAATGTAGACACCTTTATAGGTTTCATATTACCTGATGGAATATTACAGATTGTTTATTAACAATTAAGAAACAATAATTTTCAAAGAAAATAAAAAAAAACCATGTCGAGTGATAGTTTTACTAAGCAATCAATGCATGGATGAGCGGCACGCTTTTATTGATGTAGACACCTTTATAGGTTTCATATTACCTGATGGAATATTACAGATTGTTTATTAACAATTAAGAAACAATAATTTTCAAAGAAAATAAAAAAATCCATGTCGAGTGATAGTTTTACTAATCAATCAATGCACCGATGAGCGGCTCGCTTTTATTAATGTAGACACCTTTATAGGTTTCATATTACCTGATGGAATATTACAGATTGTTTATTAACAATTAAGAAACAATAATTTTCAAAGAAAATAAAAAAATCCATGTCGAGTGATAGTTTTACTAAGCAATCAATGCACCGATGAGCGGCTCGCTTTTATTAATGTAGACACCTTTATAGGTTTCATATTACCTGATGGAATATTACAGATCGTTTATTAACAATTAAGAAACAATAGTTTCAAAGAAAATAGAAAAATTTATGTCGAGTGATAGTTTAACTTTTATTAAAGAAATAAAAAAGTTTATAAGCAAGTGATGGTTTTATCAAGCAATGAATGAACGCGCGATATGAGCGGCTACTTTTGTTGTAAACATCTTAATTAATATTACATCAGGTGATGACATACGAAAGTGACGATTGATTCTTATAAAAAATATTAGAATAGTAACTCGGTGCTGTATATACATACTTTATTTTTTAAATTGAATAATATCTAGGATGTATGTCTTTTTTAGTAAATTAACATATAGCAGGAAATCTCTATTCATAAATGGGTGTTTTTTTGTTAGGTTGTCTGGTAAAGTGAATCAACATGTGCGTGTGCCTCGCTGTCGCATATTGAATATATAATTGAGTTTTATAAAAAAAATCCACAATTGAATGAATGGAATTTTTATAGTTTGTTTTTTATGCTGACTTATCTATACATGTTTTATGTTATGTAAACTTTTATTTTGCTTATTGGTTTCCTTATTTATTATTAAATAAAAATTTTAATTAAAGTTTTTTTTTTATTTAGAAACAAGTTCTGGATAAAATTCTAGCTTTGTTTACAATTGGTGTTCATGTGATTAATTATCTTATTTGATGAAGGGAACGGCCAACCTGGTAATAATACCCAAAAGTAGATTAGAATACGGCAAATAAGAGGATGTATTATGCGTTCTTTTATTTATATTTAAAGTAATTCTTTAATATTTTTAATTTTTAATACCTATTTATAATCCTCTTATTGTATAATGTATATATATATATATATATATATATATATATATATATATATATATATAGATGTAAAACAACTAATACTCCTCCAAAATATATACACGCTGATAGTATTGGCCTCCAGAACGGAGGCAGGTACGAAAAACTGGAGGCAAATACGTTTTGGTGTGTATATCAATTTGTTGGATATTCGGATTAACGTAATCAAACACTTGTGTGAATTAATAGTATATTGTTGGAGCAAAGGAAAAACACGTCTGTTACGTACAGCGTCACAAACAAGAAGTGGGACGCTTAAGAGAGCGTCACTTAAGCTTCCCTAGTGTTAACATCACTAGATGGCGCATAAGTCAGATATTACAAATTTTAACACCCCCACTAGATCTGATAATTGCGCTACATTTAACATTTATTGAGTGAGTCCCATCTCTCTCACGAACTTATTGTGCTTTTCTGTACACAATGCCTTTGTAAGCACATCCGAGGGCATCTCATGTGTGGACAAATACTTTACTTCCACATGTTTCGCGTTTACAGCGTCTCTTACAAAGTGGTGTCTTACATCTATGTGCTTTGAACGCTTATGAAATACCGGGTTTGCTGACAACTTAATAGCACTTTGGTTATCACTGTAAACAGTCACGCATTTATCTTCATCCACGAGTTCACTGATTAGATTTCTCAAATAAATGGCCTCTTTAGTGGCTTCAGATAAAGCCATATATTCTGCTTCAGTGCTACTTAATGCAACGGTAGTTTGCTTTCTACTTTCCCACGATATTGTGGCGCCTGATAGCTTGAAGCAAAACCCTGTGACTGATTTGCGATCAGCTGGGTTTCCCGCCCAATCGGCATCCGTAAAACCCTCCAAAGTTTCTTTACCTTGTACATATTTCAGTTTTAAGCCTTTGGTTAGTTTTAGGTATCTAAGCACTCTCTTTGCCCAAGACCAATGGGTTGAATTATAACAATTATTAAATTGGCTTAAAAAACTTACAGAATAAGATATATCAGGCCTCGTCAATACCGCTAAATACATCAAGCTTCCAACTAACTGTTGGTATGGCACATCAACTTCTTTGGCTAGCTCTACGGCGTTATCTCGTGACATAGGAGTCTTTATAGTCTTACAATCTTCCATTGAGAACTTAGTTAACAATTGCTCTATGTACTTTTCTTGACTCAAAGTAATTTCTCCATTTCCTGACTCGACATCCATTCCGAGACAGTGCCTTAGCTCACCAAGATCTTTGATCTTAAACTTATTTATAAGTACATTTTTCAAGCATTTGATTTCTTCTACACAATTTGAAAAAACAAAGAAATCATCTACGTATAATGCCACTATAGTCAAACGATCACCATTCTTCTTGGTGTACAAGCAAGGTTCATGTTTAGAATTCTGGTAGTTCAATTTATTCATGACAACATTCACCTTCTTATTCCATGCCCGAGATGCCTGCTTTAAACCATAAATGGCTTTGTTCAATTTAAGTACCTTGTTAACATTGTCTTGCACATTGAAACCTTCAGGCATCATCATAAAAACTTCCTCATCTAAATCCCCATTCAAAAAAGCAGTTGGTACATCTAAATGATACATTTTTAACTTTAACCTTACTGATAGAGCGAACAACAATCTTAAGGTCGAGTGACGTACAACAGGCGCAAATATTTCGTTATAATCTACTCCTGGCTGTTGACTGAATCCCTTAGCCACCAAACGCGCACGATACCGCACTTCAAGACCGTCACACTTGCGCTTGAAAACCCACTTGCACTTCACAATCGTCCCTTTCGTTGGGACGTCGACGATTTCCCACGCACGGTTCTTCTCAAAACAGCTGAGCTCGTGGTCCATCGCGCATCTCCATTTCTCGTGGTCTGGACGAGCCAACGCCTGTTCCACACTGGAGGGGTCTTCTTGCACGTCGATGTCATTGTCAATTCCCGCGTAGGTTGCATAAGTCACATAATCGTGAAGTATCTTCGGCTTCGGAGTTCTGGATGACTTTCTTACTTCTTGTTCGATGTAGTCACCATGTCCCTCGCTGCCTGATGCGCTGCAGTCATCTGGGACATATGAGTCTCCACTGCTGTTGACTATTTCCGACGGTGCAATGGACTCATCCGATGACACTGGAGTCTCTTCACCATCGTCTTCACTTGCTGCCCCCACTGAATCAGTTGCCTCAACACCAATGTGTTGATCTTCATCCAGGCTGTGATCTACATTAATGGTCAACAAGTCATCTTCTTCAAGGATTATGACGTCTCGGCTCACGATTATTTTGCTCTCTGCAGGATCATATAGCCTATACCCCTTTGTATTGTCACTAAAGCCGACAAAAATCATTTGTTTGGCTTTCTTGTCGAATTTCAGCCGCTTCTCCTTTGGCACATGCACCATTGCCTTGCTGCCAAAGATGCAAAGATGGCTCACATCTGGCTTACGGCCTGTCCAAATTTCAGTCGGTGTTTTTTCACCCCTTCCTGCTACCGGAAGTCTATTTCTCAAATAGATAGCGTGATTAACGGCTTCAGCCCAAAAACGTTTGTCCAGTTTTGCATCAAACATGAGACATTTAGCCTTTTCCACCACCGTCCTGTTCATCCGCTCAGCTGAGCCATTCTGCTCGGGCGTGTAAGGAGTGGTCATCTGGTGAATGATGCCTTTTTGACTCATAAAAGCTTTAAACTGCTTATTACAAAACTCACCACCGTTGTCTGATCTCACTATCTTTATGGAACAATTTGTTTGATTCTCCGCCATTGCAGCAAACTGTTTAAACTGGTTGAAAACTTCATCTTTCGTTTTCAGGAAATAACCAAAAGCCATCTTACTGTAGTCATCAACTATTATGAGGAAATACCTAGAGCCACCAAACGATTTCGTTTCGATTGGCCCACACACATCCATGTGAATGAGCTCCAAAATGCTCTCTGCTCTATTTCCTTTCTTAGGAAACTGTGCTCGAGTCTGTTTTCCTTCACAACATACCATACAGCTTCTTTTGGATTCAACGACTTCTCCATCCATTTTCATACCAATGACACTTTCTTTCTTCGACATTTGATTTAGTGTTGAACTGTTTGCATGACCAAACTTTCTATGCCATGTGTTAGTTGCAAGCAAACATGCTTCATCATCAGCTGTGTTTAACTTGTAAACATTGTTCGTCTGTGTAGCTGTTCCCACTAGTTGATTATCTTGCGTGTAGATAGAGCAACCATCCTCATCAAATTTCACTTTATTCCCTGCCTTTATCATCTGGCTAACTGAAAGTAAATTTGTGGATAACTTGGGTACACAAAATACATCTCTGATGGTGACGTCATTCACCGCATTGTTCACACGCGTATGAAGCTTGACGATACCCTTGCACGACACAGTCATTGTTTCTTTGTTTGCAGCGATAATTTCTTTAACAAATTCACTATTGGACGTGCTCTGCAGCCACTTTTCGTCAGCAACGAAGTGAGCACTGGCACCTGAATCAACGTACCAATCATCTTTGTTAAATTCACCCGATAGGAACACGGCACTTAGTCCAAAGTTCTTCCGTGCACTTCCATTTCTGTTATCGCTGTCTTTCTGCTGTGGGCACTTGTTCTTGTAGTGACCAAACTGTTTACAATGGTAGCATTTGACGTTTGACAATTGCTTCTTCTTGTCCTTGTCAGTGACCTCACTGGCACCCCGGACGCCTTTCCCATTACAGTTGCCTGCCTGTCCACGCCATCTAGCGCTAAATGCGCTACCTGCACTGTCAGTATCTTCCATGTCGAGCAGCTTCGATTTGATGTTGTCGGCCGTTATGGCGATTCCACTATGCTCAATCGCCATTATCATCGGCGAATATTTCTCCGGCAAACCTGCCAGTAGGAGAGATCCAACCCATTCATCGGAAATTTCGAAACCTGTGCTCTTCAGCCGTTGGGCCGTTTCCACAATCTGTCTAACATACGCCAGCATGCTATCACAGTTATCTAATCTTGTGGAAATTAATGTTCGCAGCAGTGTTATTTTCCTTGTCGACCCTTTGTCATCAAACATTCCTTTCAAGCATTTCCACAACTCTTTTGCTGTCTTTGCATTCTTGATGTGGACATATAACGAAGTATCGATCGTTAATATCAATTTGGCTTTGCACTCAGCCACCTTAGCTTCAGTTTGTCTGCCAGCTTCGTCTTCTATGATGCATCCATGAAGTCCTTCGAGAACCAAGAAATTCTCCACCGCGAAGGCCCAATCATCATAGTTTTCACGACCCTTCAGCCTCGGCACATTCACTAAGTAACTTCCCGACATCTTTAACCTCACACCAAACACGTGGTTGTTCGCGACGATCGACCGGTAAAAGTCTTAAGATCTCGATTACTAAACCGCACTACTAATTAACACGCGCACTGGGTTCCCATAACCTGTTGGATATTCGGATTAACGTAATCAAACACTTGTGTGAATTAATAGTATATTGTTGGAGCAAAGGAAAAACACGTCTGTTACGTACAGCGTCACAAACAAGAAGTGGGACGCTTAAGAGAGCGTCACTTAAGCTTCCCTAGTGTTAACATCACTAGATGGCGCATAAGTCAGATATTACAAATTTTAACACAATTTATTTCAACATAATACTTTACTAGAAGTCATTCTACAAAATTTTGTTCGGTGACCATTTCGACTCATATACATATACAGTTATACATTGTAGTACATTAAAGTCAACACTACGTGGCGCTATGCTTTTAAACCCGTTTGACACTGTCTATAATTATGTCTTGAATTATATATATAATTTTTATTAGAATTTGTGCCATAATTCCATATATAAAATTTATATCCTGTATGACACTGTAAATAATTCTTTATACAATTATAAAACCACGCCTGCGCCTTATCTATGATCTGTCAAATCAAGTTTCAATGTTTACTACACTTTGCAGGTTATGTCATTTGTTTTGAATTGATTATTGCTACAGTTAGTTATACAATTAATGAAAATAATAAAAAACGGAAGCAGAACAAATTAAAAAAGTGGTAGCAATTGCTATATGTAGAGCTGCAGTGGTAAAGTTGAAAAAAAATTACAAAATACAAAATAATATGCGCACATCACGTTCGCGTCGATTATAGATGGGAAAATAGAACATGTTCTAAATTTTTCAAGATATAATTGTGACCTTGATAATTTGTGTGTTTTACACACGGAAATGGTCGATCTATAATTATATATATAATTCAAGACATAATTATAGACAGTGTCATACAGGTTTTATACTGATATACATATTTTGTTGCGGGCCAGTAGAATAAGCCTCCTCATAAGTTAACGTTCTAATACGCCTCTTACAATTGGCAACATAGCAAATACAATTTATAAAAATAATTATATACTTTTAATATATCTAAACGGTTCACGTTGTTTATAAAATATGTAAAAATAAAACAGAAAATATTATTCAACTTTACGTCCAATGAAACAAATAAATAACATTTTTTATAATATATTATAAATATTTTTTAAATTATTCTATCGAGGTATTGTGCTATGTAGAATGGATTTTAAAAATATTATAAAATTGCAGATATACTATTTAATATTTCTTTAATAATAATTTTTTAAAATGTGCAATAAAAAAAATAATAATTTTTAAATATATTTTTTTAAATAAATTAAATAACAATAATATTGTTTATATTAGTTTTAAAATTTAAAAAAAATTCTAATTTTAGTCTTGTTTAGTAAACATGACATTATTTGAATGTTAAATTAAAATATTTTTTTCAGTTTAACGCTAGAGAGTTGCCAGGTTTAGTCGCACTGTCCTGTGGGGGTGTTACTAGTAGTATTGATATGGAAAAATATTAAATCCTACCACATCTACAAAAATATCGGCAAACCTTTTTCTCTAGAAAAATATTGACATGTACAGCGCCGTTTTTAAATTAAAATTGGTTCTTATGGGACAAAACGCCAACCAACTCAATATCCAAACGATAAGAATTTAATCATCACTCTTTTATAAGTTGAACTACATACAATATTCTATGTTTTTATGTTTTTGTTTAAAGATTTGAAGTTATAATTAACGAATAAAAAATTAATAAAGAACTAATTAAAATCGCCACTTTTAAAAAATTAATTGCGGAGAAACTACTTATTGCATAAATTTTTTACAAATTTAATGACACAGAGTGGACTTTCTTCTACAATGTGTGAAAATTTTATTCAATTATATTTATGAGTTTTCTTGCTGAGTTTGATTCTGTGAAGCCTTATAATAACACAACTATTCTCCCCTCTTAATTAAAGTTATCATTATTTTTTTATCAATTTAAATAAATTGTTAGATCATTAATTACGGAGATAAATATAACTATCCCATATTTACATAATTAAAATTATGGTACAAAAGACGTTTTTTATGTTATCTAACTAGCTATAACAATAATATACTATTGCAAAATAAAATTTATAGAGTCATCTTCAAGTTTAGTTTCAACTGATTAACACTTGAACACAAAAAACGCAGTAATTTTTTTTTTTACAAAAAGCTGTAAAGTTTTTTTTAATATAAACCTAATAGCGTGCGGTTGAAGATCTACATTAAGATTCTAACTAATTTAAGTAGGTAACTCATTGATTGCTAGTAATGACATGTTAAAGAAGGTTGACAGCGTACGTGTTGGTATGATGTTCAAACCAAGATAAGTATTTGCTACTAGCGTTCTTGGAGTCTTGTAGAACATTAGAGATGTACAGATTTTTGTATAGAGATTTATTGGTGATAAATATTGAACTGTTTGTAATTGATATATCTTCAGCTTCAGAATGTTAAAAACTTACTGTCCCATAGTTAAGAACAGTTGGCTCATACAGGTTTTAAAATTTATTTCAAGGTACTTTGCATTAGTAGATTGTAATAATTGTTTGTCAGAGAGTGACGGTGACATGCTGAAATTTACTTTGATTGGCCCTAATTTACAAGGTTTTAAGCTATTTTTGGATGTTTTAAAAAAAAAAGTCTGAAGTTTCTCAGAGACAAAACTTGGAATTTTACTAACTGTTTGAATGACAAACGTAACTCTTGAAGGTTTTCTGTAAAAAGTAAATATAGCACCGGTCCAAGAATACCTTCCTGTGCTACCGCTGATTTGATGAGGTGTAAGTTAATTACTTTATCTTGATGTTTAACCATAAAAATGTTTTGGTTAGGTATGATTATAATACATGAAAACTTTTATCAAATACTTGGGTGTTGTCTAGAAAAACAGCCAAACAATATTTCTTTTTTTTTTAATGTTGTTAATTTGCTTTATTACTCTGTAAACCTGCTCTGTAGTTGTGTGTTAGTTTAAAAAACCAAATTGATGATTTAGAATTAGATGAAATGCTTTTAATTTCAGTCTTTTCTGAAACATATTTTCAAAGATACATTTTAAATAAACTTATTAAGCAACAGAAAAATGTTTCTGTCACAGGTTTATGAGAATGATTTGTGTCACTTTTCATTGAGATTGAAAATGTTCAGATCTAAGTAGTATAGCATTGAAAATATGTGTGAGTTTTTTGCACATTTTTTGGAAACTAATTCTAATTGCTGTAACTTTTTTCATAGAAATATGAAGATCATAGCCATGTTTTAATCACGTGTTTGACTCACATAGTATGATGGCGTTAATAAACAATGTCATTGATAAAGGTATTCCAAAACTGATTACTGCTTTTTGTCTGCTTGTAGTAGTGGTAGTTTTTTTTTTTAATTTTAATTTTTTAGTTTCTTTTCTAAGAGTAGGCTTTTAGCGGGTTGTCGTTTGTGGATTTCTAGTAGACTTCCATATTCTTTTATTTATTAGTATTGCTTTATTAGTTACTTTTAAATCATATTGTAGCTTGTTGTTGTGTTTGTGGGTTCCAAAACTGCTTAATGCTTAAATGTTGTTTTAAGCAAGACATTTGGGTGTATTTCTTTTTCTAATATGTTTTAAAACTGGTTCCAGTTATTTTATTAGTTAAAAAATTTGGTTTTTGTTTATGGTGTATGTGTGAGCTTAAGTAGATTAGGACAGGGAAATAGTCTGAAAAGATATTATTTTTTTTTTAACTTGCAGATAATTTAAGGGACAACTGTTTGCTACTGCTGGGATGGAAGTTTATGTAATTAAGTAGTTCTTTTGGTGGTGTACTCTTGTTTTTGAGTTTATAACATGTTTGTAATAATCTATTAATAACCGTTGTTTAACATTCCATGGTTTGTTTTCTAAAGAGTTTTTACGTTTAAAAGTATATTAATTAATAAATAATAACAAAATAAATTAAATAGATTAAAATAAAATAAATATCAGTTTAACTGAGGCAGGGAATCCATTCATAAACCGGTAACAAACAGTACAGTGTATTATTAGTGGTTAATTGTTTTGCAACATGTTTTTTTTAATAATGAGAGTTAAAATACCACAGCAGTAAGTCACCGCTTAAGAAAACGCTATAATGTAGTAACAATTAATCACCGGTAGCATACTATAGTTGTTGTAATGTACACCACATAAAAAAATAAAATCAAAACAACTTCAAGTTTGTACCTACATTCGATAATTTTTGAAAATAACTATTTATTGTAGACTGTGTTACGGTTTCAATATTTTTATAATCTTATACACACAAAAAACAACTAAACCACCTCCTGAATAAAACAAATAAATGCCTACTAATAATAGAAATTTACAAAATACGATATATTGATAGTGGCAACATTGGCAGAGGCGTATTCGACATTTTCACATATATATTTTATACAACTGGAGCCTAAAACGATGCTATGGCAATTGGAGTTCTATTGCTATTATTAATATACCAATTTTTTTGTATATAATTAATGTTATATTTCTTTACCCCTCTTTGTGCGTCCTAATAAAGAATATTTTAAATAACTAAATGCAAAAAAATACACAGTTAAAACTATTAGATTTAGGGTGGAGGCTAGGTCGCCTTATGTGTGTACGGAGGCGAGTAAGATAGCTATGCATATATATATATATATATATATATATAAATGACCGCTATAATCGGTTATACTTTAATTTTAATCTTATTATCATATTTTCATTGAAGAATTAGCTAATGAAAGATTGAATACTAGGAAATTATCAAATTTTTAAACTATAACCTGATCTATTTTCACTTTAATAACTCCCACTTCTGCTAATTTTGTTTTCGTAATTGTTTATAAATAATATGTAATACACCATCATGTAATACAAAATCTAATAAGGTGCCTACAGCAAAAAACGAGCCGCTCACAAGGTGCATCGGTGCGTTGATTGCTTAGTAAAACTATCAATCGGACATATTAGATTTTTATTTGTAATTAAACAATATGTAATATTCCATCAAGTAATACGTAATCTATTAAGGTGTTTACAGCAAAAAAACTAGCCGCTCACTTTTTTTTATTTTCTTTGAAAATTATTATTTCTTAATTGTTAATAAACAATCTGTAATATTCCATCAGGTAATATAAAACCTATAAAGGTGTCTACATCAATAAAAGCGAGCCGCTCATCGGTGCATTGATTGCTTAGTAAAACTATCACTCGACATGGTTTTTTTTATTTTCTTTGAAAATTATTGTTTCTTAATTGTTAATAAACAATCTGTAACATTCCATCAGGTAATATGAAACCTATAAAGGTGTCTACATTAATAAAAGCGAGCCGCTCATAGTTGCATTGATTGCTTAGTAAAACTATCACTCGACATGGATTTTTTTATTTTCTTTAAAAATTATTGTTACTTAATTGTTAATAAACAATCTGTAATATTCCATCAGGTAATATGAAACCTATAAAGGTGTCTACATCAATAAAAGCGTGCCGCTCATCCATGCATTGATTGCTTAGTAAAACTATCACTCGACATGGTTTTTTTTATTTTCTTTGAAAATTATTGTTTCTTAATTGTTAATAAACAATCTGTAACATTCCATCAGGTAATATGAAACCTATAAAGGTGTCTACATTAATAAAAGCGAGCCGCTCATCGGTGTATTGATTGCTTAGTAAAACTATCACTCGACATGGATTTTTTTTTATTTTCTTTGAAAATTATTGTTTCTTAATTGTTAATAAACAATCTGTAATATTCCATCAGGTAATATGAAACCTATAAAGGTGTCTACATCAATAAAAGCGAGCCGCTCATCCATGCATTGATTGCTTAGTAAAACTATCACTCGACATGGATTTTTTTATTTTCTTTGAAAATTATTGTTTCTTAATTGTTAATAAACAATCTGTAACATTCCATCAGGTAATATGAAACCTATAAAGGTGTCTACATCAATAAAAGCGAGCCGCTCATCCATGCATTGATTGCTTAGTAAAACTATCACTCGACATGGATTTTTTTATTTTCTTTGAAAATTATTGTTTCTTAATTGTTAATAAACAATCTGTAATATTCCATCAGGTAATATGAAACCTATAAAGGTGTCTACATCAATAAAAGCAAGCCGCTCATCGATGCATTGATTGCTTAGTAAAACTATCACTCGACATGTTTTTTTTTATTTTCTTTAAAAATTATTGTTTCTTAATTGTTAATAAACAATCTGCAATATTCCATCAGGTAATATGAAACCTATAAAGGTGTCTACATCAATAAAAGCGAGCCGCTCATCGATGCATTGATTGCTTAGTAAAACTATCACTCGACATGGTTTTTTTTTATTTTCTTTGAAAATTATTGTTTCTTAATTGTTAATAAACAATCTGTAACATTCCATCAGGTAATATGAAACCTATAAAGGTGTCTACATCAATAAAAGCGAGCCGCTCATCCATGCATTGATTGCTTAGTAAAACTATCACTCGACATGGATTTTTTTATTTTCTTTGAAAATTATTGTTTCCTTATTGTTAATAAACAATCTGTAATATTCCATCAGGTAATATGAAACCTATGAAGGTGTCTACATCAATAAAAGCGAGCCGCTCATCGATGCATTGATTGCTTAGTAAAACTATCACTCGACATGGTTTTTTTTAATTTTCTTTGAAAATTATTGTTTCATAATTGTTATTAAACAATCTGTAATAATCCATCAGGTAATATGAAACCTATAAAGGTGTCTACATCAATAAAAGCGAGCCGCTCATCGATGCATTGATTGCTTAGTAAAACTATCACTCGACATGTTTTTTTTTTATTTTCTTTGAAAATTATTGTTTCTTAATTGTTAATAAACAATCTGTAATATTCCATCAGGTGATATGAAACACACAAAGGTGTCTACAGCAAATAAAAGCGAGCCGCTCATACCATGCCGGTGCATCTGTGCATTGATTGATTAGTTAAACTATCACTCGACATAAATTTTTCTATTATCTTTGAAAATTTCAGTTTCTTAATTGTTAATAAATAATCTGTAATATTCCATCAGGTAATATAGAATCTATTCTTTATTGCACATAAAATTTGTATTATGTTTTTTTTAATTAAGTTAATTGACTATATTATAACAAAACATAGTATAATTATTATTAACTTAAATTGTACTTGCTGTTATTTGTACCTAACTGCAGAACTTTTTTTTAATTTGTAAATTTACTCAAATATATATAAAGAGAATTCAATTTAATGAATTTGCTGGGCGACTGTAATGTACAGTTATGTGTTTGCATCACGTCATAAAAAACGACGCAAGAACGGGTACGGAAACGAGGCTAACTTCAGCGACGTTTTACAAAGCGGTACGTTTTCGTGAGATTTCCGAGATCAGCCAAAAATAGAGAGAGATGGAATTATAACCGCCGTTTGTTCGCTTATTTTTTAACCAATTTGTATAATTTTTTTGTACTCAAAAAAACATTTAAAATAGTTTTTGAATTATTTAAATCAGTTAAAAAATAACTGGGTTAGCTATTAGTGTTTTGTCTAACACCCTGTATAAGCAAACACTTTTCTTGTTAGACTATTGTTAATTTAAATATGTATAACAAAATTAAAATACTGTAGGTTTCAAGTAGTCATTAATATTTCAAGACAAAATCCGGATTAGGGTATAATTATCCTTTCTTATTTCAAAAATACCAAATAACACGCATCCTGGTCTCCCAAAAATTGAAATAATAATTTATATATAAAGTGACAACAAATGTTTTTCAGATCATACCTTGTAGTAGTTTTTATATGTAAACATGCTGTTAGGATAATGTTAAACATGTTTTCAAATTGACACGAAAATTAATCTGGAAAGTGTACTAGTAGACATATCTTAATTGTTAATGTGAACTCAAGGATTAATAAATAAAACAAGTTATATGTGAATTAATTCATAGAAATTCTATTCTATAATATACATAAGTTATGTAAATAAATAAAGTTAAGCATAATAAATGCAGTGCGTTATTTTGTATTTAAATTGAGGAACAAATTTATTTTATTTACACATATCATTAAAGGGCGGCATTAGCTACATAATTTTCCAAACGTTTTTTCAACTCGTCACCTATTTGCAATCTAGAAACTTCTGACTCTTCTCTGGATGTCACATTCCTTAATTTCACAACACCTTTTTCTAATTCAGATTCTCCTAAGATAATAACAAGTGGAATGCATTGTTCCTCGCAATATTGCAGTTGAGCTAATAGTTTCGGATTTTTCTTATAAGAATGTTCAACCTACAAATTTATGTATTAATTAAATAACAAGTTAAAATTGTCAGATTTAGTAAAAATTTATTGCATTTTAGATAACAAATTAATTGATTAATATTGCAAAACCTTTTTAATTCTTTTAGATGCACATTATAAAATAAATTAAATTCAATACCTTGAATCCTTGCTCCCACAATTCTTTACAAAGTAGCATACGTTGTTCAAATAGATTTTTCTGAGCAGATGCCACATATACTTGTACTTCTGTTGTGCGTACTTTGCTTTTATTTGAGGCTAGTTTACTTTCCAAAACGGCAAAAACTCTTTCAACACCAATAGAAACACCAACACAAGGGACTTGTTTATGTTTGGGATCAAACATACCTACAAGGTTATCATATCGACCTCCGCCAGCAACAGATCCAACAGCAACTTCTTCACCACTTCCTGATTCTCCTAAAATTATTATAAAATATTGCACAAGTGCTTTGGAATAAACTGACAGCAATTTTGCAATATATTGACAAACAAAATAGTTATTTGCAGTTAGATTTGATTCATAGATGATTATTGCAATAATGTTTTGAACTGACATTTAGTGCTTCAAATATTATTGCAATAATCAAACATTTAATAGTTTAACACTAGATTGACGTAAAATTTACTTGATAATGTAAGTAATATTTTTGTATTTCGTTGTGATATATTCAAATCAATCCAAACTTCGTATGATTAATTACCCAATAAAATAGCTTCATAAATGATTCCTGTGTAATAATCAAGACCTCTAGCCAAACTAAGATCGAATAGTATTGTGGGCATGGTTCCATAAATTTCACTATATTTAAGCACAAGTTTCATTGCTTCTAAACCTTCAACAGCACTTTTAGATTTTGTCAACTTTTCATCTTGAAGCAATTTTTCAACCAATTCCATTTTGCCATTTAATCGTACATATTCTCCAATTTGATCGGCCACATCTTCTGTTAAACCCTTTTCATCAATCATCTCCTTGCGTACTTCTTCCCATGGGGACTATAAATAATAATTAATTTTTAAATCAATTGGCAAAGTATGATGTTTTTAAAGCTTCATTATTTTTTTGACCATTTAGTAATCATGGAACAATAGACGGCTATCATCTGTTCATGCAATTAAATTATTGTCTAAAATGAGCTATAAGTTCATTGTATGAATACAGTAGTTGCCAATGATGCAGAATAGCATTCCTACAGTTGTCACAGAATAATAATTTTTATAAATTTAACACTTAAAGCACAATCTGTATAACAATTGTTTTATTTGACTAAATATAAAAAAATCTATGCTAAGCTTAAGATGATTTTCTCAAAACTTATAATATAGTCTTAGCTATTCATAAATAATGTACAAATGTATTTTTGTGTTTTAACATATTTAGTAATTCCTAAATAACATTTAAAACCAAGTTAAAATAAAAAAATTAAATTGCTCAAACCTTATCTAGTTTATCTACAGCCGAACAAATCGATCTGAACTTATCAGCAGGAACACCACAAGCTTCAAACATTCCATCAAGTAGTTTCCTATGATTCAATTTAATAACAAATGATCCAATATTTAAACTAGTCAAAATCTCATACACAACTCTTACACATTCCGCATCAGGGATCATTTCATCATAGGTACCAGCAATATCAAAATCCTGAAAATATATATAAAAATATAATAAAGTAATCTTTTTTTTATAAATTTGCTTACGCATTGATAAAATTCACGGTATCTTCCTCTAGACATTGAGGGGTTATCCCTTCTATATACTTTAGCTATATGATACCGTTTAATACTTTGAATTTTATTCATAGCCAGAAATCTAGCAAATGGTACAGTTAAATCATAACGTAAAGAAAGAATTTCACCACCTTGATCTTTAAGATCATAAATAAGTTTAGAATCTTCACCATATTTTCCAGTTAAAACTTCCTAAAAAAAATTGTATTATTTGTTAATTTGTAAACAATGTATCAAAAATTACTTTCAATTCAAATATAGGTGTATCAATGGTCTCAGCTCCATGGCGTTTGAAAACTGATATCACTTTCTCTAATACAGAAGATCTAATAGCCATCTGTTGGGGGGAATAATCTCTTGTCCCCTTAGCTGTCTTAAGCACAAATTTTTGTGAAGTATTATTTGTTTCTGCACCATCGTTCAATTGTGCTTTCAACTCAAGGAGCTTAGCTATTTCCTCGGCAACCTTAAAATAAATAAATACTATAATTGCATACTTCTAATTATTTGAATTTAAATATTAAGTCACTGACCTGTGGTTTGTAAATAATTGATGTTGTGGAAAAATTAAGACATCCCACAGGCCGTGACAAGCGTGTAATAGACCGAAAAGTTCTATATATCATGATGGTTATGAAAAATACCTCCTAATACTATCAAGAAAAAAGAATAATTAGTAAATAAAGATGTATAATATAATAACTTATAACTGCGAATAAGGCAAAATCATAGATGATATTGTAAAAAAATAATTAATTTTTTTTGTTTTTTCAACATAAATTTTATTTATCTGCAATGTTTTATTGTAAAAATATCCTGTATTTAACAAATCATTTAATAAAATCAGATCAATGTTCTTTTCTACTTTTATAAATTTTAATATAATTAAATAACGCCCAATCATCTTTTCAACACATAACCGCTTTAAAAAGCAAGACAAAAAGTCTGAGAGACTCCACACATTTTGTTTCTTTTCTTTCAATGTTGTTCAGTACCGTAATATTAAATTACTATAATACTATGCTAACAAAACAGATTATATGTCCTTATAAGAATGTGAGTAAAAAAATAGCAACATTACGTAAAACTCTCTGTCCTGTCAACTTTAAAAAATTTAGTAAATGCAGTAATGTGATAAACTTAATTACAATGTATGCAACTATAAAAACCACTAATGGTAAAATTATGATTACTTGTACTGACTAATTTTATTCAATCAAGATGTAAATACAAAAAATTATTAATTTACACTGGATTCAAATTAAAAATCAAAAATGTTTGAATTAAAGTTGCATATAAATTAGGTAAGAATAGAAAAGGGTATAAATAATTAACACTAAAAAAAATTCTGATGCAATAATTTTTCTAATGTGTTCTACGAATCAAACATATGTAATTTATTTTTACCTTTTCTTTTGATTCTTTGGCCGCTTTCAGTTTCCTAACCAAATCTCCTTGCTCTTTAATCAACTTTTCAATTTGTTCGCGATTTGACATCATTACCAGTGCTCATAAATAAAACTGCCACAATAAAACTAATAAAATATGTTGAGGATATGTATCAACAATAGTGGTATAGATGTATTAGAAATATTTTACTTTCACCGTACTTTTTACTTAACCTGAAAATGTATGACGTTGACAGGGAAGTGAAGTGAGTCATATCCCCGCAAAACTGATAGTTAAAGAAGATATCTGTTTCGTCGATGGCAAAGGCAAATCATTTTAAATTTTATACAAATATACATTTATACTATTTATTACAAACAATTATATTATAATTTTTTTTTTCTGCATTACGCACATTGTGTGAGGCTCCCTATTGCCCGTATATCCATTAAAACCCTGAACCACCTCTATATCCTCCTAGACTTGCGGAATCACCGTTATGGTGTTAATTTACAAGTCCAAGACACTTTTTATTTTCAGCATTTAAATCTTCAGCTTTTCAGTTGCTTGCACATTCCACCATAAGTGGGGTCAGATTGCTCATGGTCATCTCATTCTCGACTTTATTCTCTACCTCCACCATTCTGATGTCCTTCCAGCAAAGGCAGTTCACCAGCGTATGCTCTGAGTTATCTGTTTCACCACAGTAGAGGAAGCCATCATGCACCGCAAGACACATTTTCTTTAGGTATGACCCAAAGCATCCATATCCTGTATGTATTTGTGCAAGATGGTAGTTTAGATTTCTATGTTTTTTGTTTACCCACGGTGTAACCAGGTTATAAGAGTCTTGGACGCGACATCTCCCTTGACTGCCATTCTTAATCCCATTTTTTCATCCTCTTTATTCTATTGGTTGTTCAGTTGTTTCCCTATGTTGTCGGCTCGCTCTTAAACAAGGAGGTGTATGTGAATTGTTCCTGTTATTGCCTGTATAGCCTTAGTCGAGACTGTTCTGTAGATACTTGCTACTCTGATTTTTCTTCTTTCTAGCATTGCCTTGTATTTTTTAATGTTACAGCTTTCTTTCCATATAGGCGCAGCCGCTCTTGGGCCTCCTACGTTTGGGGTAATTTGTGCCAGAGCCATTACTAGTTTTTCTGTTTTTTGTTTTAACTCGGTTATGTGGGGTCCCATGTTACAGTTTTTTTCCTATCCTTGTGCTTAAGTATTGATGTTGACTATAATGTCCTTTCTTCTGCTTACCAGGACTACGGTTTCCGTCTTTTGTGTTGCCAGCTGCGTAAGGTAATCTTTTTGATCCACTTCCTAATTATATAGGATTATATTATGCTATTGCTACTGACCACCATGGCAAGGTCGTCCGCATACTCTATTGTGGTAATTCCGTGTGGCATCTGTACCCTCAATACGCCGTCATACACAAGTGTAAAATGACCTCCTATGAACCTGTGTTAATTTCCGCTGATAGTCCGGGAGCCAGGGACCGTTTAGAGTCATTTCACAAAAGCTGAAAATTTTTCCTAAGCTCACTGGTAAGTGAATGGACCTCCAGCTGGCGCACCTCCGGGGGGTGTAGCTGCGGCAGCCTCCTAAACACGTAAAATAATAATTAAAAAAAACTAATACCGCAAAAGCTAAAACTTTGTTCACATGTTGATCATGCTATAAATAAAAGAAAAAACGTATCCTGCCGAATTTAAAGTGGGGGATTATGCCTCAGCTTTTCACATAAAGAAGTGAAAAATATGCGCTGATTAAACTGATACCGCAAAAGCTGAAATTTGGTAAACTAATAGTTAAATTAATAACTTAAACAAAAAAAACATCCAGCTGTACATTTAGTGGGGGAAAAGTGTCCAGCTGATGCAGTAAAGAGCGCTGCGCATGGATATGCGCTCGGGTGCGTCGTATCTTTGACTGCATCAGCTGGACACTTCCTCCACAATAAAGATAAAGCTGGATATTTTTTTCGATTAACTTATTCAGTTAACTATTGTATTACCAAATTTCAGCTCATGCGGTATCAGATATCTATACTTGTAAAGTATACAAAGTATTTTGTTATCTTTATAATAAAACTTCTAAAAAAAATCTTGTAAAGTTTGAGAAAAGATTTGAGAAAGATTTTTTTCCTCTCAATTGCGCCAAAAACGCAGTAGTACTCAAAAGTCTTCTTATAAACATTAAAAGATACAGTATTTATTTACGTGATATTTTATATCTTTTATAGTTTTTATACTAAGAGTTTTTCATGGGCTCAATAAAGATTTCAAAAACTCTTTTTTTTCTGTTATAGTATTTTAAAACTTACTCAAAGTTTTCCCAAAAATCTCAAGACCTTGAAAAAGTTTGAAGTACTTTCTAAAACCTATCAAAACTCCAAACATTCTTCTTTTCTAATGTAATATTTTAGAGTTTTAAGTATCTTTCCAATTGACTCAATTTTTTTTAAGTTTTTTTTTTTAATTTTAAAATTTCTTTTTGTTTATTATAGTATTTTAAACTTCAAGCTTTTCCCAAAAATCTCAAAAAAGTTTGAAAAAATTCTAGAAAGTTTGTTTTTTGCTGTAGTAATTTAAAACATTCTCAAAAACATTAACACTAATTAAAAAAATATTTATTCTACGGCACAGACATGATCCCGCCAATCATGTCTGTGCCGTAGGCTTGTTTCTTCTAATTTTGCTACCTGCCATCTGTATTTTTTCTTCTGTACATTCCGGTATCAGAGACACGACTACTCATAGCTCTTTCCATGTTGTTTTGCCTTGGTTCGGAAATAGTTTCATCGCTTCGGCGATTACTTCATCTCCTGTTAGTGTTACCGGAGATCTTTAGTTTATTTTATTAGTGACAATTTTGTACCCTTTGCTCCACATGTCCAAGTATGATTCTTTACATAGTTTCTTTCATGCCATCCTTTTGAAGTCCATTATTGCTTTTTTTAGAGTTTTTATTTTCTCTATTGCATATGCCTCTTGTGCCTGTTTCAGTAGGTTTACGTCTCTTGTTCTTTGGTCATTTATTCTTGTCACAGTCTTTTTAGATTTTATACAAAACCTTCTTTTGCCAACAATATCTTCACTCCACCAATACATTGGTTTGTAAATATTTACCCTTCTTCGTTTACCTCTAGTGTCTTTTTGCAAGTTTTAATTATAGTTTCTTTTAGATTGTCAGAAATTGAAGAATTTTTTTACTTGGCTACTGCGGAAGACCCAAACTTTGCTTTCTCTTTCTCTTGTTTTGCACTTCCTAGACTTGATTTTTATGTGTATGTTCAAGTGGTCACTCAGATTCTCTTCCTTGCCCACGTGCCAGTTTTTAATTTTTGTTACCATCTAAAGCTGCGTTCGGCTATCCTCTCAAGTCACTCTTTTTGTTCTACAACTGTTCGGGTATTGTTTTTGGAGTGCACGGGATCATTTTTTGGCCATTCGGCTATTACGGAGTGGAATAAAAAAAGCAACTCTATTTACCCTACCTGGACTAGCGTGGATATAGAAGTCGGTAGCAGAAGTAGGTGCGTAGTTTAAAATCATTGCATTATGATTGACATGGGGAAATTTTATATTTGAAGATATTTTATATTGAAAGTAATAATTCTAAAATAATATTTTTATAATTTATAATTCTAATTGTTATTAATATGGGGAAACAATAATTAGGCGACAATAAAGGACTCAGATAAAATTAGATAAGTTTCTATAATTTATATGTTGTAATTTCTCTCGTAAAAAAAATACAGTAAATATCTAATATAAATATATATATATATATATATATATATATACTAGAAAAATTAAATAATTATTTTTTTTAATATTTAGCAAAAGAAATTGGTTTTGTATTTATGGATGAAAATTTAAAAAATATGTTAAACAATCACAAAGAAAAACCTAATTTAACTTTTTTTGCTGTATTTAGTATTATGTAAAACATTTTGTAAATTGTTTGTTGTTTTGTTGGTTATTTGAGAAGTGACACTGACAAACTCTTTAATGCGTTCGGCTAGTTTGACTCTAAAAACACCGTGATCACGTGACAAAAAATCTACTCTAACACTACTCTTACTCCGGGTTAATAGCCGAACGATGCTTTAGTCGAGCACAAAGTGACTATGTATGATTCCATCCCGTTTATTTTTAAAATTTGGTACTCCCCCCTTATTTAGGATGCAGAGCTTGTTTTCGTGTGCTCATTTCGTTAACATGTCTTCTTTCCAATTGTCTTTGGGCGAGTCCCACATGTCAGACTTTACATTGAAATTCCCGCCAATAATCTTGTTTTTTTTGTAATTGATCAATGCTGCCAGCCATTTTTTAAATTGTTCGGTGCTTCCATTTGGGGAGAAGTAGCAGTACATAACTGCATTCCGTAACTCCACCCAAATAAATCCCTTATTACTTTCTGATTCTGATGCTTCAAATTTTGTATTGTCTGTATTTGGCCGCGTCTTCCCATTTGTCTATGATATTTTTTGGCAATTCCATTTTATTTACTCCATTGACGCTTTACATCTTTTCAGATCTAGATTCCCTTCATTGTCTGGCTCTAGCAGCCCTTTCTTTCTCCTTCTGTACTTGCAATATATAGCTTCTTAAAAACAGGGCATTTTATGCTTTCGTTTTGAGACCCTTTGCCTTGCACAAGTAGCACTCCTGCTTACTGGTGCATTCTTTCAATTCGCCATCTGTTTTCTTGCGCTCCGTTGCTCTTTGACTTTTTCTATATCATATTTAACATTTTGGTGCAGAAAAGACCTCAAGTCTTACTCCATTTTGGTTAGCTTTTTCTGCTAATTTCACCGTGTCTACCTTAACACTGAGGTTGTCTCTCAGAAATACCTTGTTGATGACTTCCCTTACTTTCTTTTTATTGAGATCTTCCTCTACGTCTAGAAGCCTTATTGTCTTCTTTCTTTCGTTGAGTATTGTAATGGCTACCTTATCTATTTTTTCATCCAGCGTTTTTTTTTTTATCCTTTGTCGCTTCTTTCTTTTTGTTTTTTTACAAGTAGTTTAATGTTACCATCCTTTGTCTTGTTTATTACTGCAATGACGATTTCTCCTGTGTCATTTGGTTTAATTAGGACCGTGTTCTTTGTCTGTTCTTTTGTTCCTAGGCATGCAATTTTTTTACCTGTACTGTTTTTATTTTGCAGTGTATTGTCATTTTAAGACCCTCCTCGTTAAGGCAGTATTCCAGCACTCCTGCTTCTGCATCCGTGACACATGCTAGACTCCTTTCTTTCTTGCTTTGCCCTATTAATTCCCTTTAGCCCTTCCAGTGTTTCCATTCCCGCTGTGGTTTTTACTACATAAGTGTGTCTTACGTTCCACTCCTCTGATTTCCCGTTCTAAACAATGGATGTTTTGGAGATGGATGGAGTTTTTATGACCCCACAGTACCATTTAGTGGTTTTTGTTGTTCCTCTGTCAAAGCGGCTACCACTTCCGGTGTCTCTCCGTTATTATTCTTGCTAGGTAGCCCTTTGTGTCCTCTATTCTGCTTACTATTAGGACTACGTTTTCCTTACTGTCTGCCTTGAAGGTGGCGCTTGTCTGTTCGCATTTTATGAATAGATCTTCTGGCCAATCTAATGTCTACCAGCTTTTGTAATTCCTCGACACACTTTTGTGTGTGCTAAGCATTCTTTAATCCCATCCCTGAGTTGTCTTTCCTCCTCTGTCTCCGTTTGCTCCGCTTTATCCGCCAAGCATAAGTCCGTCCATTTTATACCCCCTGTCAGGTTTGTTGTCGTCATAGTTTCTACAGTTCATTTGGGAAGAAAAAAAAGAACATTGAAATTACTTTTTAAGCTCATAACGCCATGGTGGTTGAAATGTCAACGACTGCATGTTGAAAAAAATACACGTGTTTGTCATATGATTGGTTTGTTTATTTATTTTACGTCATTTTTGTTTATATTAGGTTATATTAATAGTGCGTTCCGTATATCAACCGAAGCGACCGAAATCCCGGTTATCCTGAAACAGGTTTATATACGGAACGCGGTTACCTGAAAAAGGTTACAAAGGTTGCGACCGCACTCACCATGAACTAACGTCGGTGAATTTCTATTAATCGTGGTTATACATGGCGGTAAATTTGAAATACAATCAAAAGTGAACAAAAACGTCAAATGTTGCTCGTGTATTTTATTAAATTATTAATTATAGGTTATAATGTATATGTATGTTCCTGTCAATGCTAAAACGGGCAAAGGCATGAGTGCAACAGAGCAAACATTATTATTGTGTATAGTTGCCTGTTATACCTGCCAACCTCTACTGGGATTACTGTATTAGCAGGTAGATAAATACATACAATCATCTAACATTAAGCACTGAAATTTAAAAATATATAGCTAATAATAAATAAATTCATGAAGTTTGAACCTATAATATTTCAGTTTTGTATTTTGACGTTTCTATAACCGCTGTCGTTCCGTAAATCAACCAAGATTTTCAGCAACCGATCAAAGGCGTAACCTAACCGCCGGTTACTTCGGTTGATATACGGAACGCACTATAAATGTCATGTAAACAATACATGAATAGGAAGATCCTGTCCCCACTGCCCGTGAATATTCTGTGCTGCCCGTCGCGCTGCTGTATTTACTCCATAAAATACTTTAATCAAAGTCAGTGAGTGTTTACATTCAGCTTTATATGTACTTGCAAGTCATAACGACGACATCTTTACAATTCGATAATCGTTGCTGAACGAGCCGTTACGATGTGATAGTTGAAGAACGATATCTTTTCTGCCGATCGTTGAAAATGTCAATTTGATATATAATTTTCTTTTATTATTAATAATATTAATACATTTACTTATTTTGCTAATTTTATGTATTAGATATAAGAAGTAGAAACTTATAAACAAAAAACATAAATACTATAATAAAATTTTGTTGCAATTCGATAATCGTTAGTGAACTATTAACCCATTACGATATTATTGTTGGCGAACGGTATTTTTGATGATCGTTATGAAACGTCAATTTGACAAATAAACTATTTTCAATAATTATTTATTGTAGAAAGTAGTAGTGCAAATAGTGATGAATTACTTTCAAAGTTTTTAATGTAAAATAGCTCCCCTTACCTTATCGGCGTTTTTCTTGACTGAAATTCTTAAGTACAGTTACGTATTATGTAATTAAAAATATTGCAAATTTATTACTTTTCTATTTTTTGCTATCAAATAAATAAATTCTACCATATTGGGGATGATCCGCTAAGAAATAAGAAATACGCTATCTGGCGGCATATGTTCACAGTCACGGCTTTATACAATTATATCTTGTTTACTTGTAAGCCGGCACATTCAATAGTTATTTGTTAAAATAGATTAAATTTTCTTAACAACTCTGGCAGTCATTCCTTAATGATCATATCGTATTGTTTAATTGCTCCGTAACGAATACTAAAAGTTTATTTATTAAATAATCATTGTTATAACAAGAATCGTAATCTAAATTGTGAATAATAACTACGAAAAAGTTCTGAACTATAGTTTGGGAACGAATCGTACCATAACGATGTTTTATAAAATAGGACTGTTCACATCGCGTAACAATAATTAATAAGTATTATTATATATTGAATATAATATTTTTATAATCTGATATTTTAATTTAACTAGAAATTGTTATTTTGTAAATCTTATAAGAGTGTGAGATACGAGGTAACGCCGTAAATTCCTGGCTATATTTCTAAAAACTTCAGACCAAATGTCAAATATTGTCAGTAAAGTGTGATGCTTTATTAACGTACATGTACGGGGGATGAAACTATGGTCTTGTATTATGATCCTGCCCAAAAAAAAATCCATAGAATTGAGAACCATCGCCAAGAAAAGCCAGGATATCCCCGTCAACCAAAATGATCATGGCCACAATCTTTTAGGATTGTGAAAGCATCTTGATTGGTTGAGGGAAAATATTCAGGCAAAGCGTCGAGGAAAATTAACAAAAGTTGTTTCACGACAACGCATTTGTGCATACCTTCGAGGTTGCTCAACTTGCCATAATAGAAACCGCCAATTTGTGGTGCACAGAGCAGCAGGAGTAGCAGTAGCATGGTCAGCGCGACTAACCTGTTTACGTACTCGTTTGTTTTCAAAAAAATCATAATCTTTGGATGATTTTTTGTTAAAATAAATATTTTATCAACAGCTACCTATATCTAACTACAATAAACAAGGGGTAGAGTAGGACCAAAACTTTAAGAGATTTTTTTTAACCGGTCTGTTGATAGTCCGAACTAGCTTCCAAATTCAGTATTTCCAAAGTCCTATAAGCCGCAAATATTTAAGTCAATGTTCAAAAACTGCTTAAATCTCGTCTTCAATTTGTGGTTTCACTCTTTGAAATTCAAAGGTACTTTTATGTTGTGACATATTAAGTAATTCCTAAATATCACATTTTGAAAGTTGTCTACTATAATAGAGACCATGTTATGTTTGGAGTAGAAGCCAGAGAAATGATGGTGAAAACTTTCCATTGAAACACATTCAATTAATTTGACACTGCTGGTAAATTTTAAGTACCCATGAGAGAGGAAGTACATACTCAACTAATGCAGAATAACCGATCATATCTCCTCTTAGTGCAAACAATAAACCCATTGAAACACGTTCATTGTTACAGTGGGAGTGGGTTCACCAAGTGTAACCCAATAGGCCACGTTCTATAAACTACTTAATTCAATATTATGACATCATTAATACTTTTTGTGTCCTGCCACCATTAAGGTTGTTAACATTGCCCTATGATACTTATTTTAATTATCTTATATATCAAATGTTTTTAAGGTTGAATGAGTTGAAAAGTATACTACAATGTTATAATTAAAATATATACAAAAATAAAAATATTTATTAAGACAAAGTCAACAAACTAAAATTTATTTACTTAACAGTAATATATAATCAAAATGACATTCTTTACAGTTTCCATCTAACAATACATAGAAAATAAAAACAGCAATTATTATATTAAAACTTCAATAAATTAGAGCAATATACAAACCATAATCAAAAAAATATTCGATACATGACTATAAGCTGCAAATCCAAAATCTAATAGATCTAATTATTAAAAATTTTGCCAAATGTCATCTGTATAAGGGTATAAACAGGATAAAGAACATTACTTATATTTTCAACAAATAACATAATTTATTCTGTAAACGCCTACCCCTATACATGAAATTTGATAAAAAAAGTATTTTTTAAAACGATTAAATTATGTTATAATTTTTTGTTTTACTATTATTATTAACGCAATTCAATTATGTAATTCATTTTTAAAATATTAAATAAAGGTTGCTAATTATAATTTTATAGTCAAAACGTGCAGAACATTATAATCATTTGATCAGGTATGTGTACTCTCAGCTAAAATTGATTAACTTTTATATCAATTTAGTGTTTCTGTAGGTCTAGTCATTAATAAAAACTTAATTTAAGAAAATAAAAAATTGACTAAATTCGATCCTAAACTAAAGGTATCAGTACAAAAAATATAATATTCTTTATAAAAGAAATTCTGAAAATATTAAATAAATAACATTATTGCTTTTTGAAACTCTTCAAAATTGGATATATATTATCAAAAGCCTCATATATCTCCTGCCTAACTTTGGCACCTGTCAAAACAACTTTACCAGAAACAAAAATTAATAATACAATCCTCGGTTTGACCATACGATAAATTAAACCGGGAAATAATTCAGGTTCATATGAACTGAAAGAACTGTGTGTTAATACTAAGCCTTCTAAACGTATGGGAAACTTGACATCACAACTCCCAACCATATTTTGTATTTTAAAATCCAAAAATTTGGCTGGAAAACCTAATTTTTGAATGATTCTAGCATATTTTCTAGCAGCTAATCGGGAATCTTCTTCACTTTTTGCTCCTGTACAAACCATTTTACCTGAAGAAAATATTAAAGCAGTCGTTCTGGGTTCACGTATTCTCATAATAACAGCAGCAAAGCGTTTTGGATTGTACTCGGCATTACGAGCATGTAAGGCAATTTTTTTTAAGTCTAATTTACAGTTTAAGTTAACAGTTGACACAATATTTCTAAAAAAAAATTACATTATAATTCTTATTATTGAAAACAACTGAATACATACTGTAATTGTGGTACTATGCCAGGATCAGCAGAATGTGGCGTCATTGGAGTCATGGGACCTGGTGTCGCAGGACCTAAACTTGGTGGAGGCACCGAGTTTGTTGATCCACCTAAATTTACCATTGGTGAAACCATCATTGAATGTTGCTAAAATCATTTACATAATTGACAAAAAATTTTTGGTTAGGTCAATACAACTTATGTACAAGTACTGAGAATTTTACTGCAGATTAATCTCTATTTAATCATTGTTAGCATTTGATTGTTTTGGTAAATGAGTCAGAAGCTATTTGATTGTAATAGTTTGATAAGTATTATAATGTGTGTTGTGTGGTTTTAATGGAAATTAATGTAGTAAATAATTTTGCATTAATAATTTTATACTTTATGATGTTAAATATTGTGTGATAATTTTATTAAATAATAATATTGTCTCGAGAATAGTATTATGACAATTTAAAAAAAGTTACTTTTTAATACAAATACGAAAAATCCAACAAATATTGTAGCCTGGAATAGTTTCATTAGACTCTTGGAGTAAATCTTATGAAAAGAAAATACAGTCTCAGGTAAATAACAAAACAAAATAACAAACTTCACATACTACCAATATTTAGATTGAGTCCTTATTTGAAATTCCATCAAACAATAAACTTAATATATTCACAGCTGCCTTTATTTGCTATATAAACATTTACTTTACATAAAATATTTATTTTATAAACATAGCAATTTTTACTAATTATTTTCAAAATCATTCTTGATAATACATCTCATTATAGGTTATCATATTTAAATTTAACATACCAGACAAATTAAACTGCTTCAAACAACGGTTTTAAATTCACCTTGCTTCGGAGTCAAAAATAAATAAATATGCGGTAAGTCGCGACAACCAAAGGTTTAAACCATTAGATACCACAACATCAATGGTATCTCACAGCAAAGTGCTCTGGCTGTTCGAACAATTTTTGCACAAACAACTTTTTTGTTTGTTCTACTACGTGATCGTGCACGGTAATTTAAAAACAGCATATAGCTGTTCGCGTTATTTAAAAACGCACCCATTAATTATTTAAAATAATTTAGACAAATAAATTTGAATGTCAGAAATAAAAGAATGAAATGTCAGATATAAGTATCAATTTTTTATTATATTTTGCGAATGGAAATAACTGATTACAATTTCTTATTACTTTATTATGTTGGTTATTCCACGTGTTTAATTTTATTAAGGCATTCACTGTTATAGAATCCTCATAATATACCACACAATAATTCAAAACTAGTTATCTTAACACATTCTTTGTCATGAGGCTTTGTGTACTTACAGGTGTTTGTGGTTGCATCATTTGTTGTGGAGTCTGATAACCTGTTACATAAGTATGTTGTTTTGTTTGTGGCACCATTCCCATTCCCATACCCAACCCCAAGGTTGGCGTTAATCCGCCCATCGGTGCTAAAGGTGGCATTTGCTGTTGTTGCTGAACAGGTTGTTGTTGTTGCTGCAATGCCGGTAAAATCAACTGATCTTCTTCTGGCTGATGCAAAGGTGTACCTAAAATAAACAAAAAAATATAAACTACGTTTAGGATTGTATAGCAATAACATTAAATGTTATATAAAATTGTGTAACTTTTAAAGAAAAGAATGCCACATCTGACATGATATGCATACTACTTGCTGTACTGTACTTCAGTTCTTAACAAAAACTTAAGAAATTAATTATTTTTTACTTATGGTTGATTGCTTAGGCCATTTCTTCATCCCCTGTCAGTGTTACCATGGATCTTTGGTTTATTTTACTAGTAACAATTTTGTACCCTTTGTTACCCACATGTTTAGATCTTCACATAGTTTCTTCCATGCCATCCTTTTGGAAACCATTATTGCCTTTTGTAGTAGGTTAACATCTCTTGCCTGCGATATCTTTACTCCATTAATACATTGGTAAATTGCCCTTCTTTCTTTATTGTTTAGTGTGCTTCAGGTTTAATTGTAGTTTCCTTTAGATTGTCAGTGAAGACCCAGCCTTTGTTTTCTCTTTTTCTCTCTCTTGCTTTTCCCATCCTGGACTCGATTTCTATGCATAAGTGGTCACTCAGATTCTCTTCCTCTCCCACGTGCCAGTTTCTAATTTTTGTTAAGATCTTAGTCGAGCACAAAGTGACGTCTATGTATGATTCCATCCCGTTTCTTTTGAAAAGTTGGTACTCCCCCCTATTTAAGATGCAAAGCTCGTTTTTGTTTGCCCATTCCAATAGCATGTCTCCTTTCTGATCATCTTTGGGTCTTGGTCTTTACTTAACTCTGCCAGCCATTTTTCGAATTGCTCGGTGCTTTCATTTGGGGAGAAGTAACAGGAGTACATAATTGCATCCCATGTCAACACCCATGTGAATCCCTCACCACTTCCTGACTTTGTTGCTTGAAATTGTGTATTCTCTGGGATGTATTATTCTTGTTTGTCTATAATCCATTTCTTCCTGGTAGCTACCATTTTCTTATTTGGTTTCCGAGACTAAGGCAAAGTCTGCTCCTGTTTTTTGACAATTTCATTCTAGTGGTCCAATGCCACTCAACACTTATTTAAGTTAATCTGGATTCCCTTCATTGTCTGGCCCTGGCAGCCCTTTCTTACTCCTTCTGTGCTTGCACTAGTTTCCTAAAAGAAGGGCTTTTCATACTTTCCGTTTTGTGACCTCTCACAATTTCTGCAGGTTCGCCATCTGATTCCTAGCACTCTGTGACCTATTCTAAAGCATCTGTAACATTTTGGCGGAAAGAAGTCCTTCATCTCTCTAAATCTGTTCTAACCTGCATGCTCACAAACACATATCTCTCCATTTTGGGTAAGTAGCCTTTTTTGCTACCCTGTTGACAACTACCCTTACTTTGTCTTCATTGAGGTCTTCCTCTATGTTTAAAAGCCTTATTGTCTTCTTTCTTTCGTTGAGTTTTGTGACGGCTACCTTACCAATTTTTTTATCCAGTGTTTTTTTTTAAATATTTTGTCGCTTCTTCCTTCATTCTTTTGACCACTAGTTTAATGTTACCATCCTTTCTCTAGTTTATTCTTACGATGATGATTTCTCCTGTGTCCACCTCATACTTCTGCATAGCTACAGCCATCATTTGGATTAATTAAAATCGTGTCCCTTCGCTTCTTAGACATGTAATTTTTTTTTACCTGTGCTGTTTTCATTTTGCAGTTTATTGTCATTTCAAGACCCTCCTCGTTAAGGCAGTATTCCAGCACTTTCCTGGACATTCCTGCTTCTGACTGTTATGTATATCTCTGTTCGCAATTTGTGAATAGATCTGGCTTCTGGCAAGTCAATGTCTACCAGAGTTTGTATTTCCTCATCACAAATATGACAAAAACAGAATATTTAAGAATAGTGGAAAGCAGGAAGAAGATCTAGAACTCCAAATCAGAAAAGTGAAGTGTACATTCTGTACGAATATTTAGAGACTATTAATTATGACAGAGAAAGGTGTGGTATTGATGTATAATCTTTGAATTAGATTTATAAACTGGTTTCTTTATTCCTTTCAATGTACAACAAAAAGACACATAAAGATAAAAACTTAAGACAAGTAATAAAAATAATCTAAAAAAGATATACCAAACAAGTGCAACAAGACCAAGGTCAGTAAAAAATTTGTATTTAGGAGGTTGCTTGGTTTTAGCAAAGAATATGTTACTTGGTTACAGTAAACAAGCATTGCTATTATAGGTCTGTTCCAACATACGATTTGGACAGTTTGCAAACCGTCCAAACTGTGCACACAAACAAATATTTGTCATTCTTAGGCAATCTTTTATACACAGTAATTTATTTGTGTGCATAGTTTGAACGGTTTCCAAACTGTCCAAATCGTATGTTGGAACAGACCTTAAATATTATGTCTTCTTTAAATATAAATATGTAATTAAATTAATTCATTACTTTTTAGAAGAGTACAAACACGTAGAAAGCTTACAAATAAGCAAGATTGTTAGTTATAATATAAGTTGCTTATTGTAAGCGCTTATAAGCATGGACACAAACACGTAGAAAGCGATACTCCATGTTTCATGATCTGTGATCAGTTGTAAATATGTCGAGTTCCAGCGAGGATATGTTTTTACTAGAAAATATTGATTTAAAAATAAGAAGAAAAAAAGTGAGAATGCATCAAATTAATCGAGGTCGCAAAGAGTTGGAGAATATCATCACCTTTTCCCTGAGATAAAAAATGATAATCACCAATTTTCTAGCTATTTTAGAATAGTATATCTATTCTAAAATAGATACATTTTATTATATATTAAATAAAATAGAGAATACAATTCCAAATCATATTTTAATATAATTCATTTGATTTTATAAATAATGATAATATACATACACAATATTATTAATATGTATTGAAAACCATTCTGTATAAATTTAATTTTGAAAATAACATTGGTTCAATTTTCATCTGAAGGCTTATAAGCCAACATTTATCAACATAATTTTGTGTGTGTCTTTTGTTCCATTAATTCCTTGGTATCAATTGCTTCTGTCATTATGCAATTCAATATTTATTTATTTATTTATTTACTAGTCAACGGAAGCCATTACAAAATAAGTATATATTTACAATTTTAAAAACATAAATTAAACATAAATATTAAAAATAAGAATAAAACTTAAATATTTAGAAAATGTAAAAAAGGTCACGTATGGGTGACAAGTGCACGTCGCAGGGTATTAAAAGAATCTTTAAAAAAATCCACTTTAACTTCGTTGGTATGCCGCAGAATACTTGTAGATGCAGAGTGCACCGCATAATCAGTGCGTTTGAACAGTATATGAAATAAATAGTCATTGCGTAAAACTCGAGCTGGGACATGAATACCTATAGAGTCACGTCAAAATTAAAACGTCTTTTTTCAAGACTGGTCATGTTAAATGTAGAGAGCAGTTCCGTGTAGCTGCCTGCAATATTGCATTTATACGCCAAAAAACGAACAAACTTTTTTTGAATCTGTTCAATTTTTCCTTTACTGACGACGGTGTATGGTGACCACACATTGGAACAATACTCAAGATGAAGACGTACTAGAGTGTTGTAAAGGATAATTAGAGTACGATGGTCACAAAACTCCTTAGAGTTACGCTTGACAAATCCTAAAAGTTGATAAGCTTTAGCCACAACAGTATCGATATGTAGTGTAAATGAAAGGCTTGAATCAAACGTAATGCATAAATCACAAATAGTGTTAACTCTTAACAACATTACATTCATGAGAGAGTAACCATACATCACCGTAGATCAGGGGTGGCCAACCCGCGGCCCGCCTAGAACATTTTTGCGGCCCACGAGATTTATCAGACTTTTACAAAATATATTTATTTAATTATGGCCAAAGTAGTGAAAACCAATTTATTTAAAAAAATTATTATTTGTGCATCCATATATTCAAAAATTAACTTGAGAAATGATGACAAAAAATTAACTTTGATTTTAAAATAATATTTATAAGTTTACAGTTAGAAATTTGCAGAAAATTATTATTATTTATCTTTAGTCTTTAATAACCTTTTTGGGTGTCTGTGACTGTATTATTTTATGATTCTTTTTTTTTTTTTCAACCTTGTCTATCTTGGACTATTTTCACTATACGCTATACTCTATTAATCTTTTTTCTGCTGCTTTGTAAAATTGTTCGGACCTGCTCTTTGTTTTTCCCTTTTATTTCTTACTTTTGAGCTCTTTATTTTATCTTTTCTCGTTATTTCATTAATTTTCATTAGAAATCTCATCTCCATTGCATTAATTTTGCTTTCATTTCTTTCTGTTGTTGTCCAATATTTGTTCGAGTATATTAGGGCTGGCCTTACTACCTTTTGTATTCCTGTTTTTATTGTCTTCGTTATTTCTTTCTTAACCAAGAATTGTCTTTTGACTGCATTGAATATTCTTTCTCCATTTTTAGTTCTTGGACCTATTTCCATGTCTATATTCCTTGTTTCTTCTATTATTGTACCAAGATAGTTGTAATATTTTACTTCTTCAATTATTTGTCGATCCAATACTATCTTGTGCCTCTTAGGTTTTGTCGCTACTATCATTGTCTTGTTTTACTTGTGTTTATTTCCTTGCCAATCTTTTTTAGTTTTTCTTTGTAAATTCTTTTGTTTCCTTGTAGTTTTTTTTTGTCTTTTATTAATATCATGTCATCCGCAAACATTAGGATTTGAATACTAATTTGTTTCATTTTTCTGTATCCTATCCTCGTGTCTTTGGCTTTTTTTTTTACTTTTCTTTATAGCCTCGTCTATTAATGTTGCAAAGAGTATAGGGCATAGAGTTCACAAAATAATTAAATTATATTGTGTTTCAATTTTTTACTTCAAAAAAATGTTTATAGTGAGTCTAAATCTAATATATGGATATATAATTTTATATGCGGCCCGCGGAGTTATGATGCATTTTTAAAGTGGCTCGCAAGATTTGGGTTGGCCACCCCTGCCGTAGACTGACGTCTAGAAAATGTCATCACTTTGCATTTATTGAAATTAAGTAGTAAGTTATTAGTCTGACACCAACTAGAAAAAATCTGTACTTCTTCATTAAGTAGTACAGCATCATCTAAAGACTGAATTTTCATAAAGATTTTTATATCGTCCGCAAATATAAACAACGCGCATTAGAAAAACAGTGTACCACATCATTGATAAAGATATTGAACAGTAAAGGTCCAAGATGTGACCCCTGTGGAACACCCGACGTAACATCAATAATACGAGAAACGCACTGACCAATGCGCACAAATTGAGATCTGTTAGATAAATTATAATATATAAAATATAAAGTAAAATTATTATTTGCAAGCACTCTGTGGATATAGAAAACAGACTGAACTCGACACTTATCCACTCCGCAAACAAAAGTCGTACGAGAGAAGCTGAAAAATAATGTTTCATACATACTTGCTTCTTATAAGCGCAACTTGTAAGTTGCGACAAGATTTGAATGCATGGTAACATTTACTCTAGCTTAAAGTCGATTATCGCAACTTGCTAGTCGCAACTTACAATTCGCTTTCTACGTGTTTGTACCCTTACACATACAATTTCATATATTAAATTAGCGGATATTAGCGGGCAATAGTGTAATTCTATAACTACAAATAAATTAAAGATATTGCGTGATACATTAAGCTTAACTTAATTTAGAACAACCACTTATGTAAAAAGAACATATCTAAAGGGAGTCATTGGTCTCCCTCTACGTCATCAAACAATTTTACTCCGCACCTATATCATTTAGAGACAAAACCAGGCAACCTTCTATATTCATTTTTCTACCAACCTTGCAACGCTATGTGTACCCTAAACTCTTTACTTTGATCTAATCAATTAAGACTAAAAACAAAACTATTGCTTTTTAGATCTGTAGTTAAGTCAATTTAACTTATGGATTATAATGCTGGTAAATGACAAACAAGTACTAGAAACATGGCCACATAAAGCAAATGAGAGATGAAAGGTGGCCAAAAAAAACATTCCAATATACACCACATAAAAAAAAATGAAACCTGCAGTAACATAGAACAAAAAATGTAAACAAAAATTAAAGATAGAGCTACAGAGAAAGATTTAATAAAAAAAAGTTAAAAGTCAATTATTCAAACCAAATCCAACTTTAAAAGGGTGACCAATTATTGACTGCATTTTGTTTGACGCTTTAAGGTTGAGTTGGGTTTTAGTAACTGACTTTAAACTTTAATCCTCATAGCAACCTACAAACTCATCATAATGTCCAAGACTCTTAAGCAGCCCCTAGACGTTCAATTCCTTCATCCATCTGCGTTTTTTTAAAGGTATAACTAAAGCAATGGTCACACAACTTGCTTTATTTTATTCCAGATGTTGAAGTGTCAGTAACTAACAAAAAGTTTGTGCAAATATATTGCAACATGTAGGTGGTCCTAGCAATATATTGTGCAATAGATTGTTCATGATAATATTGATCGTCTAGAGGCACCTTTTAGGATGAGATTTAGATTGATTGAATTTAAGAAAGACTAGCTGTGTACTGTGCAAATTATTTTTATAATTCCTTAGTAGCTATAACAAAGCAAACCAGAATTTCAATCAGTGCAATTCAGCCACAACTTCTAATAAAACAATACAAGAAATACTTTAGATTACATGAAACTAAAACCATTTTTATCGATTGCTTTAAGTATATATCAAAACGTAACAAAAAAAATAATTAATCATTCTGATCCCATTTATGTGTCTACATCAAATTGTTTACCATTCATACCTCTCTTTGGAATGAATACATTTTAGCTGGCAGTAAGAAAACTATTGAGATTACTTTTTAAGCTCTTAGCGCCATGGTGGTTGAAATGTCAACTACTGCATTTTGAAAAAAATACACGTGTTTGATTTGTTTATTTATTTTATGTAATTTTTGTTTATATTAAGTTATATTGAATATCATGTAAACAATACATGCATTATTCATATGCCAATAAAATTGATTTGTATGAACACTGTGCACACCTGACGTGTTGACAAATCTGCCACTAGATAGCGTATTCCTTAGCTGCAATCCCCAATAAAACATGTTAAAAACAAAAATTACTGTAGTAATATAAATAATTAAATGAATCCAAATACGTTCTTCAATGAAAGCTATCTTTATGACTATGAGGCACACCACTAACCGATTGTAGAAATAAAACTAATTAGTGTCCAATTAGTAAGAGCACATTGGATTCATCATGCCTACACTTTCAATAATGTACATAAGTACAGGACTATATATTTCATACATGGTTTAAATATAATAATAGAACTTCCTAAACTATAAAATGTAAATATTATAATTGATAATATTAGTTTATTATTACCGATGCTTGGTATACTGAATCCGGGGCTGGGTAACATTTGATCCATTTTGGATTTTTTTCAAATAACTACGCACACATAAATAAAGAACCAAATTTTTGATAATTATATCCAAAATTATTTGTCATAACCTCTAACTATGTAGTTGCGGTGTTGTAAAATACGCAGGCGCAATAGAAAATGACGGTTATGTTATGTTATGTAGGAGGGAGATTTAAAACGTTTTATGAGTTATGGCCGTATGGCACTGACCATAATCATATCTTGATTTATATATGTATATACAAAAATAGATAAAACTTTAAAAGTTAAAAGTCTGTAAAATGCACAAATTATGATCAATTTTATTATAGATAGACATTTTAAAAACATGTTTTTGTTTTAAACTTTTTTGCAAGCAGCATGGACGCTTGTGTACTTGTTTCAGGACCGTCGCGAGGGGTTCGGCCGCTTGTGTGCAAAACAGTATAGTGTGCCACACAGAATATCCAATATAAGAAGTGAACCTTACATGTTATTGGCTAGAATCGAAAATAGTTCTCCATCGTTAATTAAGAGGCGCTTTTCATCAAAATAGCTATAGAAGTTCTCAAAAGATGGCGCCACATCACCTCAAAATTATTGGCGGAAAACTAATCTATTTAAATATTATACTATATTTTCTGAATTTTCATAAATAATATTATAATGAATACATTATTTATGACATAACCTTAATATCAAAATAACCAAAACTAAATAATAAAAAGCTTTTATTTTAAAACATATTTATTGACAATAAAATTTATATAAATCACAAATAAATATTATAAATACACATTCACTATTTTGGTTGTAGATTGAATTCGTGACCAATAACATGAAACAAAAAATAAAACAACAATGAAATATGATTTATGTATGTATAAATAAATAATCACTTTTATTTTTATAAGTAAGAAAACTTACCGAGGCGGTGGAAGTCTGTTAAGATGGATGGACGATGAAATGAATACATGAAACAAAATAAACAAATTGTTAATAGTACATATACAGATTTGGAAAGCGCAAACATATTTCACACTCCATTATATTTATCATACAACATAGAATAAGTTCTACAAAAAATTGCAACTAACCTAAAAAACCAAAGTTCAAAATAACATACTCTGTTGTGTTGTTATCGAACATATATATAGTTTTGATTGAATTAAACAGTCTTGACATATTTAAGTTATATTTAGAGTTGTATTAATAATAATTTTAATGTGCTAGCATAAAAAATAATAATAAAGATGAAGAAACATAGCTCTTAATAAAGCACTAATTTAATTTTGTAGAAGACATTTTAAGTAATATAAGTGTTTGTTGCTAAATTTATTTTAATTAAATTAATTGAATTTGGCTGCACTTATTAAGAATATATGTGATACAAATAATAGATGTTTTATAATAATTAACAGAATACTTACTTTTTAGTATTTATACACTAAACACAATTTACACATTAATAACATGTTGATGATGTTGATCATTTAGGTTAGAGAGAAACGCTAGCACAGGTTAGAACCTTATTAAAATCAGCTGATCTGTGGTGGAGCCAAGTTTGCTGCTGCAATTGGTTGATGCAATCACGTGATCTCCATCGACTTTACAGATTCCTTTGAATTCTTGCTACGTTCAGGCGGGCTTTACGGTACCCCCCATGGTGTGCCACGCCACGCCACAGTAGCTTATGCGTGTTGCCAGGATCAAAATCAAAAGAATAATACTTTGGAACCGAGATATTTACTGGTAAAAAAAAATTTATCAAATCAATTATAGCTTAAAATTTTTAAAGAAAATTTATTTACCAACAAAATTGAATAAAAAAAAACTGTCTAGTTTAGTGTCATTTTATTATATGTATTGTTAAATAGTACATTAAGTAACAAGGGTAGGAAAGCAAAGCGAGGGCGGCAGGCAGCGAAGTGCTGCAAACGCTTTCTTGCTCGTGGTGCTTACGACTGTTTTTTGCCTGCCCCTGTAAGAAAACAATAACATGTTACAACTTCATTAATATTATTAAAAAAAAATTGTTTAATACTTCAAGTGTAAGTGTTTTTTTTTAAAGGTTAATGTTTAAATTGTCAAATATTGTTATGACGTAACCAAGAAGTCTTGTAAGTGTGGTGTCACACTGCGTTAAAAACGCTCCGGTGAAAACGCATACAGTGGGAAGGATGCCGACCGAGCATGGTTTTAAATGAGTGGCGACACATATGTGCGTTTTTAACGCATCCATCGGACGCCACCGCGTGTAGCTGCCGCAGCTTGGGCAAGACAGCAAAAACACAAAATTAAAAAAATCATGAACATGATATAATTAAATTTTGCTATTTTGTTTTGCTGATGAAATATTCATCAATTTTATATGAATTTAATAATTAATAAAAAAATTTACATTTTTAAAATAAGTTCATAAACAAAAATTATACATGCCATAATATTAATTATGTTTATAAATATATATTTGTCTTATTATAAAATAAAAATATTTAAAAAAATTAATTGTAAATTTAAAAATATATAATTTAGTTATATGTGCGTTTTCAACGCATCCACCGGACGCCACCGCATGTTGCTGCGGCAGCGCCGGATAACCGGACAACCGCATGTAGAGCAAAAAATAGGGTTGAATTTTTTTTTTTTAATATTATAATTTAGAATTGTTTCACGTAAGCAAGCAGAAAATGTTTTGTTTTGACAAGAGCTGAACCGCTTGGAGCGTTTTTATGGTTAAAATTGTCAAATCAAATCAACTGCTTCATATTTTTCGGAAATATATAATCAAATATTTAAAAAACAATGTTTTAAACATGTTTGAAACTGTTTAAAACAAAATTGTCAAAACAATGTTAATCTTTCCTCTGCACTAATTGCATCTCTAAATGTTGTATTGTTTTTAACAATGCATGGTCTCAATATTTCAAGAATATATATTTTTGAATGATTTGGTAAAAAAATTAAACCTTTCACTTCATTTTTTAAATTAAAAGGATGAACCTAATGTCTACGCGCCGTATTGGCTTTTGCAACCCTCCGCTTTATATTGTTAATATTGTTAACTTATCAATCGACATCACACTTGCTAGCCTTTCTTTTTCACGGGAATAGTGAGACCAACGTTCTGTTGTTCTAATTACAATAAAACAAAAACACTAGCGGTTGAATCGTAATAGCAACAATTAAATTTTGTTATTCTGCTGCATTGTTGAAAGGTTTAACAATTTTATATTAATTTAATAATTAATAAAAATATTTTAGATTTAAAATTATATATACAGGGTGTAGATTAATTGGCGGATAAACGCCAGGTAGCTTTATAGTTCGTGCCAAAAGAAAACAAAAATCTTAATTCCAAAATGCTGAAAAACTTTTCGTTTGGCCTCACAAGGTCATCAAAGTTTTATTACGCTTGGCAACGTTGCAAACTTTCTAAATTGAAACCTATAGTATAGGCAACTTAATACACATAAAATAGGCAATTTAATACACACATCAAATTTTATTTTTTATTATAAACTACATTGTCGGCAGTACGGCAGAGAGGGCATGTACAAATACCAGCGCTAACAAAAGTTAAGCAACGGCCGCTCTGGTCACAACTTGGATGGGTGAACCCAAAGTGATGCCGAGCGTAGCGTTCTTCCCAATATGGGTCCGTTACCTCAAATAAGCATCCATACATGTCTTCTCTGTGGCTCGGTGTGTCCGACACCTCGACACCTAACGGTACTAAGAGGTTATTGAATTGAATTGAAATTATAAACTACAAATGTTCAAATTGGCCATCGTTTACTTCTAAACACTTTACAGCACGTATCGATATCGAATTTATGACGTTCTCAAGCATCGCCGGCGTAATTTGCTAAACGGCTGTATTAATTTTTTCAATAATTCTTCATAATTGCGCACCGGTGTTTTGTATACTAAATCTTTTACAAATCCCCATACAAAAAAGTCTATTGGATTTAAGTCCGAGGACCTTGGTGGCCATGATTGTGGTCCAAATCTCCCAATCCAGTTGTTGTTAAAATTAATATTTAACCATTCCGTCACAGCACGACCTGCATGTGCAAGCGCTCCATCGTGCATAAAAGTTAAATTTTGTATGATATTTAAAGGCAAATTTTCATACATATCATTTAGGAATTCCAAATAGTTCTGGCTATTTAACCGATCAGGTAAAATAGTTGGTCCAATTAATCGGTGTCCAACGATACCAATCCACACATTTGCCAAAAAGCAAGTTTGATGCCCATATTCTCGAGCAACATGGGGATTTTCATAATTGTAATAATGCAAGTTGTGCAAATTCAACACACCATCTCGCAAAAAATTACATTCATCTGTCCACATAATATTGTGATGAAATTGTGGATTTATTTGATTTTTTTCAAGCAACCAGAAAAATTAATCCTAAAATTTGAGTCCATAGCATTTAAAGGTTGAATTTTGGTAAAATGATAAGGGTGAATGCCTTTCTCTTTAAGCACTAAATGTACAGTTTTGTTGTTTGAAATATTTAATTGCCGTGCAAGTTGTCTTGTGCTTATGCATGGGTAGCTAAAATATTCTCTTCCAATGCAATGGCACGCCGTCTGTGTGGCCTACCTGCATTTGCATTTAGAGGAAATCTGTTTTGATATTCATTTTTGGCTGCATTTGCATTGCCATTGCAATAACCATATGCCATATACATATCTGCATTTTCATTCAACGTAAAAGCCATAATTAAACAATAAAATAGAAATATCAACTGGGGGTCGATTATTTTTGTGAGAATTGTGAGTTTTGTCATCAATGGTTTTTGTCAATGGAAATACATGGCAACCTAGTAATTTTGTTAAATCTGTCAGTTGCTATATTCATGTCAATTATTTTAAATATATTTTCAAACAATCAATTGTGCATTGAAATAATTAATATTTTTATTTATGACAGAATCTAATAATTTATAATAGTTGTATCAGCTGCAATGTACAAATTGTTCTATAATTCAATAATAATTATAGTACCTATTTGCTGGATTCACACATTTATTTTGAAAACGCATTTTAGCCGCATGGTGAAACGACAAAAGTCACCGATGGTTTTTGTCAAGGGTGGTCACGGGATTGACATGGCAACGTAGGTTGTTAATCCGAGACAGGGCAGACCGCATACTAGACGAACGCAACATAATATATTTCGCAAATGCATCAAAACACAATTCATAATTTAATAATGCGGTATGTGTCGTCAATGTGCAACCTCACACAGTTTTAAATTAATGATGATCAAAAGAATAAAGTATATCATAATATTTAAATTGAATTTTATTTGAATTTAAAAGTCACTGATGACAAAAGTCACCGGAGATCAGAATTTACCCCCTGACATTTATTGCATTGCCTACTTTATAATTTGAATTTTATTAAAAATTTTGCTACGTTGCCAAGCGTATTTTTATTTTAAATTTGATTTATTCTTCAAAAGTAATTTGCACATTTTTCAATGTTTTTTATTATTAAGTTTCAATAAACCTCGTAATTTTTATTATACTAAAAAAGAAAGCAAATTGGTACATAATATACGCAATTAAAACAATATTTGTATTGACAAAATTGAAACTCAACCTCGTGAGGCCAAACGAAGAGTTTTTCAGCATTTTGGAATTAAGATTTTCGTTTTCTTTTGGCACGATCTATAAAGTTTATCCGCCAATTAATCTACACCCTGTATATATAATTTTTATTATTATTATATTTATATTTTATTTTAATTGACGTATAATATATATTTATAAAAAAATGTAACGGAAAATAAAACGTCAAAAAATTAATAAATAATTTAATAAAAATTTAGTATGTAATTTTTATTAAATAATTTATTAATTTTTTGACTCCGTTACAATTTTGAAATCATCCGGTGAAGACGCACCGGTTTTACCGGAGCGTTTCTAACGCATGGTGTGACACCAGACGACTTGTTGAAATCATCCGGTGAAAACGCACCGGTTTCACCGGTGCGTTTTTAACGCATAGTGTGACACCAGACTAATACAATAACTCTACACTAGATGTCAATAGTTCTGACTTTTGTATATTATCAAATCAAGCAAATATCAAAAAATATTATTACTAAACCATGTAATAAAATAATTTAATTTTAATTTTTAATTAATAATACTTACTGTTAATTAAGTATAATTAAAATTAAGAATTATATTCAATAAAAATATTTTTTTAACTAGCGCCATCTGTGTTTTAAAAGCAAAACGGGAGCGGGAGACCAAAGTATTTTACCTCCCTAGCGAAGAAAAGCTCACTTTCTTCCCTAAAAGACGAGCGGAAAAACTGTTTTTCAGAGTGGGCATGTAAAAAAAGTTGTTAAATGACCTTTAAAAAAAAAATTTTTTAAAAAATTGTGGTGTAAGTAAAAAAAAAATTTGTTAATGTACTACACTAGGTACTACATTTCTTTATTTTTAGGTGAACAAAATAACTAATAAATAATTATATTCTGACTTTACACTATAATACTGTGCATAATTTCCAAATTTAAAAATAACAAAAATACCATCATCAAATCTAAAAGCAAACATGACAATAGTATTTATTTCTTAAAAATACTCTCATAAAACAAATAATAGAACATAGGAATAAAATTTGCATTCACTAGACTTTTTAAACCATTTTTTCTATCCGTGCTATAATTTCTTGTTCTGCTTTAGAAGTAGATACCGACCTTGGTCTGCCGAAAAGATTGCACTGTTTTCGAAGTGAACCGGTATCTCTCAATCTCTGGTGAATTCTTCCAAACATACAATGTGAAGGAATCCCCCGATTTGGATAAGTTACTACATAAAGACGTCGCGCTTTGGTGGCAATTCCATTAGCACGACCATACATGAAACGCATGTTGGCTAGTTTTGCCTTAGAGTAATCAGCCATAGCAATGAACTTGTGCGCTAATAACAACTGTCAAATACTGAATGTTTATTTTACAAAACATCAGCCAACTATGATAAGTAGAGACCGGATTATATGCAACTTAAAAACAATGAAATATGCATGCAAATATGCAATAAAAAAGCCCAAAATATGCATAAAAATAACAAAAGTATGCCAAAATATGCAACTATACGCAACATAAATATAAACAAATATAGTTTAATCCTTATAAAAAAAAAACAAAATATATAACAAATTCTGTTTTTTCTTTAATTTTTAATAAGTTAAATAGGTATAATAATAACAACCAACTTTAGTTTTTTAAAAGGCAACATATATATATATTTTTTTTTTAATCTTCAAGATATTTTAAATATAACCTAGTAAACTAAAAAAAACATTCTATATTGTTTTTTATTTAAAATGATTGTAATTGAGTTGACAATAAAAATTACTAATGTTTAATTTCTGGGATATTTTTATACCAATATGCATAATATAGTAGTAACTTAAACTTGACTTTTTTAATATTTTTTTTCTAAAAATTGGTGAAATATGCATAAAAACCGATTATGGTTGAAATATGCAACAAATCTTAAATATAGTCAAAATATGCATTTGCATATAATGATAAGAAATAGAGGAAGAAGAATAATAGAAATAAATAATGTTTCATATCTCCGAAACCATTGCTATGACAACCCATGTTTAATAAGACTTTTTTGTTTATTGTGGTTTGTACTACCACCCCCTTAAATATTTTACATTATTTTTTGAACACCCTGTATAAAAGTTTTAATTCTTGGTGACTACAAAAACGGTTAAAATTTCTTTGCAAAGCAATTTCTTTAAATTCATCAAAGTAGAATGTTTTTCATCAACATTATTTTAAGTCCTGCGGTTACTAATTTTTTATGTCAACTACACTCGATGGCTTATTTCATTTACATATTGCGACTAAACGTAAATTGGGCCAGATCGTAACGTTTTTTAATAATTTTTTTTAATAGTTGAATAGACTGTATGGTGTGCTCTTTAATTAAAAATTTGTGTGTAATTGATTTATATTTTGAGGTTTGTAACAGCATAAATGTATGTACATTTATGCTGTTATATTTTGAGGTTTGTAACAGCATAAATGTACATTCCAATAATAAATTGATTTTTTTGTTGACCGTAGTAATTATCGGAGTAAAAGGTAACATTTAGATCTAAATTACTGCATACCGTTTTTTTTTTGTAAAAAACGTAAGACGCAAATTATATATAAAAAAAACCAATTAAATTTTTATTACGAAATGAACAGGCTGATGCCTTAATATCGACTAAATTAAATTGTTATTCTAAAAGTATTTATATAAATCAAAAGTGTTAAGTAAGCTTAAATCTATGTGCAAGTGCACGGTGTTGATAATATCTTGAATAACATGTTGTTCGTTATTCTGCTGATCTTGCGTCTAGGTTGTCAAACTCCTTCATCCTTAGATTAGAATTCTGGGGTTTGGAACAGGATTCGGTAATGCCACATCTGGAGTAGGTTCTGCTTATATCTCATTTTTAATCCGTAGATTTTTAGCATAATTGAAGACATAATATATTATGATGATGATAATTATAACATAAATAATAACTGTCCAGACACTGATGTTGTTGTAGTGTAGAGGCTCTTCCAATATTGTTTGAATCTTTTGATCCTGCATGCTTAATGCGTTGTGAATGTTCTTTGTTTTGTCAATATTAATAGAGTTCAGTTAATTGATTTAAACTAAGCTATTGAGTTGATGTTGTCAATTTTAAACTCGATTGTAGGCAAATTAATAATTTTGAATTTGCTCTCGGAGTATTTATAACTTGGAATGGTAATATTTTCAATTTTAATTTTGGAGATAGAATTTGTTTCTAGAACATATATTCCTTGAAGTCATCTTTGTTGGGGCCGCAAAGGGTCCCCCCATCACGAATATCCAAATTACCTCAAAAATTACTTTCTTAGCATAAAAAAAAACATGTTTCTCGTTTCTCGTTTTTCTTTTTTTTTTCTTCGCACCTATTGAATGAAAAATTCTAAAAAAAATCATGGAAGTAGGGTTTTGAGTGGTTTTTAAACACAATTTTTTTCAATACAACCTATACAATATAAACCTTTGATTGCATGGAATTTTATTTTTCAAACATAAGTAATTAAAAAATCTACATCCATGATTGTTTTGGATTTTTTGCGAGTGCACGCGCTACAATTAAAATTTTTTTTTTTAATTTTTTTGACAATAATACTTTTTTTTTTCTGGTTTTATGCGACTTTGCAAAGCATTTATAGCTTTCAAAATACCAAAATTCGGATTCTACGTAAAATTTTACATCAAGTAAGTATCTTGGGCATAATATTTTCATCAATTTGCAATGATTTAACTGCTCAAAAACACGACTTATCGTATTTTTTACCAAACCAAAAACAAATGAAGTAATTTTTTTCACATTTTTAAATGTCAGATTTGTATTCCTGGCATCAAAATTAGTCAGTAAACTAATTTTTGTCAAAATCGGTAAAGGTCAAAAAAACTACCGCTACCAAACTTTTTCACAATTTTAAGACTTTTTGCACTAAACAAACGGTTAGTAATAGAGACACTGGACAAACTCCAACATCTTCAGAAAGATGAAATCTATTAAATTAATCAGTTTAATTTTTTTTTTCATTCTACCCTTTTTTTTAGAAAAATCATGAAGTTCACATTATTGGCTGTCATTTTTAAATGGTTCAACTTTTTCAATTTTTAGTTTTTTATTGGATAGGGTTTATCAAAAACTTTCTAATGATGTATAATAAAGCAGCATATTCTATGCAATCGTAGGTTTAGATAACCTAATGATTTTTTTCGGGTTAGTATGACCCGCAAATCTGCTTTATTATACATCGTTGAAAAGCTTTTGATAAACCCTATCCAATAAAAAAATTAAAATTGCAAAATTAAACGATTGTTTTTTTTTTCTAAAAAGGAAGGCAAAAAAAAACAAAAATTAATCCGATTAATCTAATAAATTTCTGAGTTTGTCTAGTGTCTCTATTACTAACCGTTTTTAAGTTTTGTTTTTTTATATGTTTATATGTTTTTTAACAGATTTAGTTAATTTTTTCAACGATAATCGACATTTGAATGTATTGGGACATATGTTTCCTACTAGTATTTTACACTGGGTTCATTTTATTCCAGCAGTATTTATTAGTCAGTTCGATTTTTCAGCAAACGATATTGTCATCAAAAAGAGCTAGAACATTTAGCTGAACATCCTTCTGAAATTGAGTCAATTGAAGACTCATATGAAGATAGTGGATCTGAATATGTTGAATCTGAACAATGTTCAAGCAGCAATTTTGATTTTGTTCTTGAAAAGAAAAAGAGACCATTACATTTTCAGTTGAGCAAAATGCTATTGATACAAACTTTGAAGATGAAAGTAATGACTCAAATATTGTTCTTACATGTCCTCTTTTAAATCCAAAGCAAAAACATAATTTTGTTGAATGGGAAGACGTGGACAACTTCGCATGAAAATACCAAATAACAAAACCAGTACAATTTTAGTTGATTTGAATAAAAAATCTTCAGAGCTAAATATATTTTTGAAATTATTTCCAAATAGCTTGTTCAAGTATATCGCTCCATGTACAAACCAGCGCTTAGAAATTATCAAACAAGCTACAAAAAAAAGCAAAAGTTTAAAGATTTCCATGAAATAATAATAGTTGCAGGTTGTTTTTTTATTATGGCTTACAATAAGTTACCTGCAATCCATTACTACTGGTCATCTAATAAATCATTGGGAAATGAAGCCATCCAGCTAGCTATATTTAGAGATAGGTTTCAACTTTTATCTAGCAAACTTTAATGCGCTAGCAAACTTTATTACATAGAAGATGTAATGTTTTGCCTTAAAAAACGTATTTCTAGGCAAGATCAGAGAGTCCGCACCAATCAATTGATGAATCTATGGCAAAATTTAAAGGAAGATCTTCCTTGAAACAATACATACCACTAAAACCCATCAAAAGAAGAGTCAAAATTTGGGAACGCTGTGATGCATTATCAGGTTATGTATATGATTTCAACATATACTCGGGAGACAAATATTGTCGAGGAAATCTTAGGTGAAAGAGTCGTGAAAAAATTGACTGACACAGTGAGAGATTCTGAAGCGTCTTTTTGTTTTGACCGATTTTTTATTTCGGTAAATTTGATAGATACACTACCGTTTCCAGCAGTCGGGACATGCATTTTTACAAAAAAAACATGCCAAAATTTAACAAGAAAAAAAGAAAGAGAGGTTTTTGTGAAAATATGCAGAATAAAAGTGGTAGCATAGGATTTCTTTGGATGGATACGAAAGAGGTAATGGTTCTTGGCAATTGCCATAAAAATACAATTGTTCAATTTAATCGAAAAGGAAATGATGGATCACAATTTAAAATAACGGGACCAGAAGCAATACAGTACTATAATTCTCACATGGGCAGCATATAGACCTATCAGATCAGCTCACTGAACTGGTCTGATAGGTCTATAAGAAATGGGCTATAAGAAATTGACAGAAAATCATTGAAGTGGTGGAAGAAAGTTTTTTTACAAACTTCTTTTGACGACTGCTGTCAATGCTTGGATCATCTACAAGGAGCTTTGTAATGAATCTAATACGCCTTTTATTAATTTTCTAATAAACTTAGCAGAAGCGCTAATATCGACAGGTTGCAAATTGCAGCAATAATTAGAAAACGCTCATATAGCAGATCAAGTACTTCTGCACAAAACCTAATAAATGTAGGAAATCACCTACCAATAGTGATAAAAACTAGAAGAAGGTAGCAAAAAGAAAGAGAAAAAAAGAACTAAAACATTAAATTGTTATCATTTGGGTAGTTTTATTTTAGTAAACAAAGATGTTCGATAAAGGTTGAATAGAATCTTTCTATGATGCTATTAGATTTGTGGAGAGCCGCTGTAGTAAAATGTACGTTGATTTTATATAATTTTAATATTTCTTTCACCATTTTATTATCAAACTCCTTCTCATTATCAACTACAATTTTTTCTGGTTTTCCAAATAATGTAAAGTATTTTATCAAAGCATAATTGATATTGATAGCTGTTTTTTCTATGATTGGTAGAGCTTGTGCAAATTTTGTAAAAGAATCTACTAAAGTTAGATAATTATAGTTATTGTAAATAAACACATCAATGTGGATTATCTGAAAAGGCTTTGAAGCTGTTTCTGTGAGCATTAGCTAGGGGATTTTCGTGTATATTTTGACAAATATCGCATACATTAATAAATATTGTTACTGTCATTTTCATGTTTATCCACTAGTAGTGAATCTGTTCTTCTGTATCTGTAATCGTATTCACTTTTTTTAGACATCGTGTTAATGTAGAGCCTGTTTTGGAAAAATGCTTTAAGTATGTATACTCTAGATAAATCTTGATATGATTCTTCTTTGTGAAAATGCAATTGATATTTTTTTTTTAAATAGTATAATCTCTTAGAAATTGTAAAATTAGATTCCAATTGTTTGTACTAGGAATTTTTAAGGTAATTATTTTATGATGTTAATAATTTTCTTGGCTGACATCTAATTTATCATATATTTGTGGATATAATAATATTTGGTTTTGTTTGTTATTTATTATTTCGTCTAAAATTCTTATTCCATCATTTGTTGTTTTGTTAAAATTTGTGTGTTGCGTTGTCATCGTGGTATACTCTTTTGGTTTTACATTCTCTATCGCTGGTTTTATTTATATGTCTGATATTATGTTAACTCGTTCTTTTGGTTGAATCAAACTAATAGTTTGAATAGGGTTTTCGGCTAGATATCAATATAAAAGCTTTTGCCAAATATATAATGAATCATTTCATGAACTTGTGAGTAATTTAGCTTGTCCAATCTACATCCTAATTTTGGCATGGAAATTTTGTTTATGTTGTTGTTTAAACAAAACAATTTAAAATTTAATAAACAATTAAACAAATTGGTTTTTCAAAATTTTGATTTTTTGTTATAAAGTAGAATATATATCTATCGATGATTTAAATAGACAAAAAAATTTAATTTGGGGTTTTGATTTTTTATTTCTAAAACGTTATTATATCTAGTCTTAAAATCGTTTGCTATACTACTTCCCATATGTAGATCTTTGCTTACACAATGACATAAAGCAAAATCATTAGGTGATTCAAATTTGTTTGTAATGGTTGAAGATTTTTTAATTTGTTTATTATAGAAAAGTTGTTTAAAGTGGTTGTAGTTTAATATTAATCTTTTAAAATGAATTGTCTGTTATCTAAATGTACATTGTAATTGTAATTGTAATTCTAAAGTGTTTAATGTTAGTTAAAAAAAATAATATTGTGCTGATGAAAGGTGTCGATGATACACCCGAAACGTCCACCTTAAAATAAATATTTTATTAAAAAATGTCTGATTAATTATACTAGTCTTATAAAGCTGTTATTTATTTAAAAAAATAAACATAATCAACATTACTACAATTTAATATTAATTTGTTTTTGGGACGATTTCTACTTAAAGCGTCCTTATTTGTGTTTAAACTTTCTTTTTTGTAAATAATTTAATAGTCAAATTCTTCTAATTTGAGTCGCCATCTCACTAGTTTTGAATTTGGCTCTTTTAGTTTGAATAACCAAATCAGTGGTCTATGATCCGTATAAATGGTTTCTACCAAACAAATAGGGTCGAAAATATTTAAAAGCCCAAACTATGGCTAATAGTTCCTTCTCTATTGTACTATATTTTACTTCAGTTGTATACAAAGTTTGTGATTCTAATGCGATTAGTTTGTCAGAACCTAGAAAACTTTTAATTTATTTTATAGTGTTAGGAATGGGGAAATGTTTTATTGCCGTGATTTTATCAGGGTTGGGCCTGACACCGTCAGTTGTTATTTGATGTCCCAAGTAGCTAACTTCTTTTCTTAAAAACTCTGATTTGTCTAACTGTATAAAGTTAAATTGTCTCAATCGTTCAAACAGTAATTTTAATCGGCTTATGTGTTCCTGAAATGAGGTACTAAAGATAACAATGTCATCAAGGTAGACGAGGCCCATTTCGTTCTGGAGACTTCTCAATACATTATCCATTACATGTTGGAATGTCAACGGGGTTGGTTATTGATTGCTGTCTAATTTGTCTAAAATTTTGGTTATTAAAGCTAAGGGATACTTGTCATCATTAGTACGTTTGTTTAATTTGCGATAGTCTATGACTATTCGCCATTTTTTTTTATGATGCATCAAGTTGTTTTGGGACAATCCGAATTGAGGTGGCCCATAGGGATATCGAGTTTTGTATGATATCTTGTTTTAGTAATTTTTCAATTTGGGTTTTAACCTCTTTCGGAGTAACAATACGTTTTGGTAAATATTGGAGATTCATTGTTTAAATAAATTTTGTGTTGAATTTTGTTAGTGAAAGTTAATGGAATTTGCTCGTTATAAAATATATCACGGTATTCTATGCAAAGATTTTTTAAATCTATAGACAAATAGACAAAATAGTTCTACAACATACAAATAAAATAATAGAAACAATGACAAATGAAATCCGATGTTTACGTGATAGTAATAAAGACTTAGTGCATCTGTTAACAAATCGTGCTGAAATTATATATATAGTGAAAACATTAGTGACAATTGTATTAACATGCAAAATAAATCTAAAATATCCAGCAATGTAGATAATAATACGGTTGAAGAAGTCGACATTGAAGAAGAATGGTTAAATATCTCTAGTGAATCGACAAAGTCATCGGATACGGTGATAGATAAACGAATACCAACAAGAAATCAAAATAAATTAAATAATACAAAACAGCGGCAAGGCTATAATAAAAAAAAACAATTTACCATCAATTAATTCTGGCAGTACTAATATTAAACCGAATATTAAAAAGAAAATTATTGTTGGCGAATGCAAGGAGTTGCCATGCAGCGATGAATTCAGTGGAGCATCTAAACGCATATGGTTATTTGTCGGCCGATGTAATCCTGGATCCACAGTAGATAGATTGAACAGGTATTTAAAAACTAAACTGCCGGGACATGAATTTGATATTGAAAAATTGAAAAATATTAACAGCAACTTATCGTTTAAAGTTGGTGCTGATTTTTCATTAAAAGACAAGCTATATTCCGCCACATTCTGGCCGCAAAATGTAATTGTTAAGCGCTATTTTTTTCGAGGATACAATAGAAGCAATTGGCAAGAATCAAAATCAAAATCTTATCAAGAATTTTAACAACAATACCAATAGAGACACGATAAAAATCATTCATCTAAATATTCAAAGTATTACCTCAAAATTAAATGATATAGAAGTATTTATTAAAATCGAAAATCCCAATTTTTTATGTTTATCAGAACATTCGATAACTAATGACGAAAATGTTTGTATGATATACGTGAATTTTAACAACATTTATGTTTTTTTGTTAAAACTATGTTTTTTACAATTAGCATTTCTGTGTACGTTTTTTATATTTTTTTTCTACTCCCTTCTATATATTGTCACTTTTTTTCACGCCTAACTGAATAGATATGTATCATATATTCACTCTAGTGTGGATATGATTTGCCGTACCAACCATAAAAACAAAAAATACAAATCACAATGTTTATTTGATTACGTCGCTAAATACGAATGGTTTTTTTATTTGTAAAATGTCAAAAATAGATTAAAACGTCTTATTTATTAACTGTTATTATACAATAAAGCTTAAAAACATTTTTAATTAAATATTTTAACAGCATAATTTAACCAAAATTATAGGTAGTTCTGAATTTGATAATTATGCGATGTCATACATAACCTGAATTTATTTCAAAACAAAATAATGTTAAATAATTAATTGAAAAGTTTTAAAATAATTTTTAGTTTTTTTTTCAGTCGTAGAAAAAGTAAGCTGTACTACTCGAGTGGAATGCCCATATCGCACTTAGACGTTTGGAGCACTCCGCCTGCAGCGTCGTGCTCCAAATTCGTCTTCGTGCGATATGGGCATACTATCCACTCTTGTTATACAAAATACTAATTTAAATGTTTGTAAATTAATTATACTCACAATTTTATTGTGATGTATTATGACGTTTCATATCCTTTTTGGCAATTGAAATAAAGCTTTATTATTATTATTATTATTATTATTTTTATTTTTTTTTAATTCTAGCTTTTATTGCTGTATAGTGTGTATATGCGGGTTTCCCAAAGATATACACATTTTAATTGCTTTCTAAGAATGCTCTTGTGATGTTAGCTGTGTCTAGTGGGACAGCCTTCTGCATTATTTCAAGTTTGTTGATATTTATATTTAGTTTGGTAAGCATTTCTAACGTAAGTTGAGGTATTACGCCTGTAGCAAAAATTACTATAGGAATTATTTTGACTTTTTCCTGTTTCCATATCTTTTTAATTTCATATGCTAAGTCGTTATATTTATCTTTCTTTTCAGATATTTTCTTTCTTAGGTTTTCGCTTGCTGGAACTGCGATGTCTATGAGGTACGTATGTTTGTGTTCCTTGTTCTTAAATATTAAATCCGGCCTATTATTAATGATAGTTTTATCAGTTTGAACAGGTAAGTCCCATAGTGTGTATTTGTCTGATTCTATTATTGTTTTAGGTTTATAGATATAGTATTGTTCATTATTTTCATTTGAAGGTAGTATTTGATTTGCAAGTTGGTGCACAATACCAGCTACTTAATTGTGTCTGTTTGTGTATTTTGTAGGTGCCAGCTTTTCACATCCTGATATTATGTGTGTGATTGTTTCGTTAGGTTTATTGCATTTTCTGCACCGATCTTCAATATTTTCAATATATTTTCTTGCCACTTTCGTTCTCGTTCTTTAATAAGATCGTTATGTGTTTTTTGTGGTTCTAGGTCTTCATTTACTTTTAGTGCGGTGTAGTTGTTGTCAATTTTAATTAATGTTCTATGCAGTATGTTTTCCAGTTGAGATTTGAAGTAAGTTTGTAGTTGGTATATTTGGTTTTCGTAGAGTTGTTTAATATTTAGTATACCGCGTCCTCCCCTATGTCTGGGTATGTTTACACGTTGTTTGCATGCTTTTGGGTGATGCATGTTTTGTTTTGTTAGCATAGTTCTGGTTTTTCTATCAAGTTCATTTAATTCTGTATTAGACTATTTGGAGATTACAATTTACCAGATGCAACGTGGCTAAATGATGAATTTGGAACTGGAGTTACTTGCAACGAAAACTATCCTGGACATTTAGTTGCTAATTCATTTGGATTTTTAAGCTGTGTTCAATGTATAACCATACCAAATAGTATGGATGTATTTTTAGATTTGTGTTTTACTAATGATAGTGATAATATTACTGTGATAAATGCTGTAGATGTTTTATTAGATATAAGTCAACATCATAATGCCTATGTGATAGATGTCAAATGTGATACTTCTAGTGATATTTTAAACTGTAACTACGTTTTTAATGATTTTAAATGTGCCAACTTCAGCGCAATCAATGATTTTTTGTTGAACGTTGATTGGTCTGTTCTTTTTAACAACTGTGATATTAATGTATGTGTTGATTTATTTTATTCTGTTTTGTATTATGCAATTGATTGTTATGTACCTAAAAAAGTGTGGCATGACAACAACTTTCCTATTTGGTTTAGCAAGGAATTAATTTCACTTACTAAACTTAAAAAAATAGCACATAAACGATTTAAATCTTCAGAACTTCTTTCTGATTACAATGAATTTGATTCTCTTCGGACTTCATGTAAAAATCTGAACGCACGTCTTTACAAACAGTACATTTTACGCACCGAGAATAACATTCGGTCTAATCCAAAACATTTCTGGAGATTTGTAAATGAAGCTAAGAAAACTAATGCTTTTCCAGCTACAATGTATTATGGTGATCAAACCTGTATTAATGGTGACGTTCTTGTAAACAAATTTGCAGATTTTTTCTCTTCCGTTTATAATTCTCAAACTCATCCAACTCCATTGTTTAAGTTTGATAAAAATGTAATTCATACAAATTTCTCAGTCAGTTTACTAGATATTTTTAATGGAATTACAAGCCTTAAATCTAATCTTAGCACTGGACCTGACGGTATTCCTTCTATGCTCTTAAAGAATTGTATTTATTCAATTTCAAAACCATTACATTTACTTTTTAACGCTTCATTAAATGAAACTAAATTTCCTGATGTATGGAAACAAACTTATATTATGCCATTGCATAAATCTGGTGCTAAAGAAAATATTACAAATTATAGAGGAATTTGCATTCAATCTGCTATCCCAAAATTATTTGATCAAATTATAACTGGTCAAATACGTTGGATGTGCAAAAGTATTTTAGTAGAAGAACAGCATGGGTTTCGTGAGGGTCGATCTACACTTACCAATCTACTTTCTTACGAAAATTACATCTTAAACGCATTTGAATGCAAAACTCAAGTTGACTCTATTTACACTGACTTTTCAAAGGCCTTTGATCGTGTGAGCCACAATATTTTGATTGCTAAGCTTCGTGCTTTGGGTTTTCATAATGCAGTGGTTGCTTGGTTATCTTGCTTTTTGAAAAACCGAACGCAGTGTGTAAAAATCAATAACTTTCTTTCACAACCTATTTTAGTTCCATCAGGTGTTCCTCAGGGATCTCACTGCGGACCTATTTTATTTTTACTTTTTATCAATGATCTTTCTGACTGTATTAGTTCATCATCATTCCTATTATTTGCAGATGATTTAAAAATTTATAGAAGTATTTTATCAATCGATGATTGTAATCTTTTACAACAAGATTTAGACTCTGTTAATGATTGGTGTCTTATTAATAACCTTTTGTTTAATGTAAATAAATGTTTTGCAATCAGTTTTAATAGAACGCTAAGCAAAATTTCGTACGATTATATTATCGATAACAAGGTGCTACAACAAGTGACACAAATTAAAGACTTGGGTGTAATTTTCGATTTTAAACTTACGTTTGTTGAGCATATCAGCTACATGTGTAATCGTGCTATAAAAATGCTGGGGTTTGTATACAGGATGTCTGCTGATCTTTCTCCAAATACTCTTAAATTACTTTACTGTGCCTTGGTGCGTTCTCATTTAGAGTACGTTCCGTCAGTCTGGTGCCCTTTCTATGAAATCCATAGTCAGAATATTGAACGTGTTCAAAACAAATTTTTTCGCCTGTTGTCCTATAGATCTGGTATATTGTCGGTTAATTTTGATCGCAATTACATTTCTTCACTATACAATTTACCGTCACTAAAAGTTCGGCGCAAAAGATCAGATCTCTCATTTTTGCGTGGTCTAGTGATGTCTGAAGTAGACTGTCCTGAGTTACTTGAATCTCTTCCATTCTACATTCCTATTAGTGAACGACGTACTAGGCAGACTTCATTATTTAGAGAATTTACACATTCTACTAATTATGGATTTCACAATCCTATTGGTAGAATTTGTAGATTTGCAAACAGTCTAACAAACAATTTAAATTTTTTTTGTTCTAAATCTTTGTTTAAGATTCAATTGGGACATATTGATTAAATGTTATGTATTTTATATTGTTTTTTATGTCAATCTTTTGCTTTTGTTTTTTATATATGTATTATATTGTTTATATTTATTGTATTTTTATGTAGATGTAAATGGTTTTTACTTACCGTAAATAAAGATTATTATTATTATTATTTGATTACACCAAAAGAGTACGTAAGGGATGGAATAGCATAATTGTTGACTGCTTTTACAATATTTTTTCCGTTGAGTTTAGTTTTAAGTATTAGTTTCAAACGTTGTTCATATTCATCGGAGAATTGTTTCTTCATTAGTTTGTTGTCTGTTTTGGTATTTTGTGCCATACCTAGATATTTATAAGTTTCTTCTTCCTCCATTGCGTCAATAGTTAAATTGTCACTCAATTCCATGTTACCCGTATGAACCCATTTGCCCTTTTCAATATGTATTATTTTCCATTTAGAGTTTCCAAATGTCATGTGGATGTCTTCTCTAATTTGATGTAGTAGAGCAGTGGTTTGAAACAATTGATTTCGGTTGGCTGCATAAATTTTTATGTCATCCATGTATAGTAGGTGATTGATTTTTGTATGTTTGTTTAGTTTATAACCGTATTTGCTTCTATTTAATGTACGGGATACTGGATTGAGCGCTAAGCAAAACCATAAAGCACTTAAAGAGTCTCCTTGAAATATGCTTTTTTAGATCTTTATTGCTTCAGTTTCAACTTTATTGGTGGCAGTTTTAATATGAAGTCGGGTTTTCCAGGTTTTCATAGCTGCAGTTAAAAATTTAATTATTTGTGGGTGAATTTTATATATTTCTAACACAAAGATAAGCCAGGTGTGTGGTATAGAATTGAATGCTTTTTTGTAGTCAATGTATTGCATCCGCGTGTGTTACTTCTACATTTTTGTTCTGGTGACATCAGTTGATGATAATCTATATGTTCGTTTACTTTACGTGTTATATTGTTTGTTAAGATTTTGTACATTGTAGGCAAGCATGTAATAGGGCGATAGTTTTTCGACTTTTCTGAATTGGCGCTTTTAAGCAGTAAATGTGTGATGCCTTCCGTGAGAAATGGTGGGATTTTTTCTGGATTGTGAATTAATTTATTAAGTTGATGTGCCATGTATTTGTGTGTTATGGGAAATTTTTTATACCAAAAATTTTGTATTTTATCCGGACCTGCTGCTTTAGAGTTTAATGCATGTCTAATGGTCTCTTTGACATGTTTTTCTGATATTTGGATATTTGTCATTTCTTGTGTATGTTTGTGACTGTTTTGTTCTTCTTTTATCCATAATGCATCATCTTTTACATGTTTGATGGAGTTTGACCATAGGTTTTCCCAATATTTTTGTATGTCTTGAGTATCTGGTGTAGGGTAGTTATTATTTGTATCGCCTTCTAGTTGTCTATAGAACATTTTTTGATTATTTTGAAACAATATGTTTTGCGTTTTCTTTTCCAACAATGTGTTGTACTTACGTAGTCTGTGGCTCTTTGCAGATAGTTTTTGTTTCTGAAGTTCAAGTAGCACCAAACACTCATTTCTATGTTGTTCTTCTGTATTAGGTTTAGAATTTGTTTGTAAATGTATAAATAGATGTTTAATTTTATTTAAGAGTTTAGTAGTTCCTTGTCTTTGTGTGTATCTACTGAGTTGTCCTATAGTTTTTCAAAAAAAAATTATTTTGTTTTCTAATCTTATTTTCCATGCTGGCTTATTTATTCTTTGGAAACTAGTTTGATTTTTGTTGTGTGTATTGTGTTTTGTTTGTTCTAACAATGATACAGTTTTAACTCCACAATATACTAGACATATTATATCTTCTAACGATGTATCTATTGTTTTTCTCAATAATTTTATTTACAATTGATATGTTCCAAAGAGTTTGTTGGGAAATATTTATCTTTGGTATATAGTCTCTACTACTCTGATTTAAATTAATATATTGTGTGGTATATTCCATAAATATATTTTTGATATGGACGGGTATTTGTTCTTCTATGTCTACGTTGGGTGTATTGTGGTGTTCTTGCTCGCTTTGATTGGTATTATGTATTAAGTTTGTATCAAGATGGTGTTCATTTCCTGATATTATTTCGATATCATCTGATTCATTATTTCTTTCAGTGTCTTTATTAGGTAATAAATAATTTTTAACCTCTTCTCTAATTATTTCTAATTCTGGTTCCGTTATTAAGTTATTTCTTATTATTACTCTTTTCTGATCTGCTATTCGTTGGGCTGTTAAGTCGTTTAATTTAGCGTAGTTCTCAACAATGTATTGATGCAGTTTTTGGGTATATCCTATTGTATCTGTTTCATTATGAGTTATTATGTAGTACGAGCGCATTATAATTTTGTTAAGACGAAGTGTCCATTTACGTTGCTCTCTTATCTTGCCTGTTTTGGTGGTTGCCTGTATCTGCACAGGCAAAGCACTTTCATCAGGTGGAAACTGTAGATCTTGGTTGTTTCCTATAATATTTTGTTCGGAAGCATCGCTTATTTGGTTGATAGAAGTTTGCTTCCCGGCGCTCCTATCACCGATGATTCGCATACTGTCATATCCAGCATCGGCTCCAGATTTGCCCTGACGCACCCCAGGCAGCGGTCCTTTGTCTAATAAACGTACATTCTCCATTGTTATGGGGGTTGGCGTTTTTACAGTGCTGCTGCCAAAGCTTATTTTTTCAGGTCGCCCCTCTGGGATACAGACACCTGCGATAGGCCGTTCCTTTGGAATGCAGACGCCCATCTCACAGGCAACTCATTCGCCCGAAACCGTTGGTTATTCTGTGTCCTGTTGGTCCGCGGGAGTATAATTCTGCTACCCTCTATATCTAGAAGGTTTTCCCTTATCCGCCACCTTAGGGACGCGTTCCGTAGGGTTTGACAGGATTCCCCCCGGAATTATTATTATTATTATTTATATTATATATAAATCGTCGAGCCATTTGAAAATGCATTACAACTCCGCGGGCCGCATATAAAATAATATATCCAGATATTAGATTTACACATAATGAGTTATTATTACTGTGTTTACTACTTTTTTGAAACTGAAAGTCTGCTCTGCCACAGCCTCCTCTACTTACAAGCCGTGCTCATGAAACTTGGCAACGTAGCCTAGTAGTCTTACCAGTCCTATTAAAATACATGCAAGTCAATGTAAGTTACAGGTGCACAGTGGAATAAAAGTGATTTTAATACAAATTTAAAGGTAAGTTCTTGAAATTTTTATTATCTGTGCTTAGTAAAGAAGTTATACTACACATTTTCTTGTTTCAAAAGTTAATATCAATATTATTAGTTACAATAATGCCAGTGTTCTTGGTTTTATTTATTTTTAGGTTATGTATACAAAACATTGTGTAAAGTTGATGTTAATTAATAAATGCACAGTTAAATATCTCATTTTAGTAATTTAAATAAAGTAATTGAAACCTTTAGTCTGTTGTGCAAGTAATAACATGTTCATTTGTATTTTAGATGCCACAATGATGAAGTAACATCGAGTAAATGAATTTAAGATTTTACAGTGAAGACAAGTGGATCCCGCAGAATTTAATAATTTCTACATTAAGAAGAACAGGCAAAGTGCATAAACAAAGCCGTGGACACCTTTATAATAGTGTTGTGAAATATTTTAAAAAAGTGATATCTAATTCTGTTGTGTTGTGTAAACTTTGTGAAGCCGATGGAACTAGCAAAAAGGTGAATTTGATAAGATTAATGCGTGCAACCAATTATAAGCAAGCAACATTAAAATATTAGCTAATAGATATCGATTAACACTGAATATCAATTATTTAGAAGATTATTCACTTTCATTATCGGTCTTTGTAAAAAATAATTTGTTAATGTCAGCTGTGCAGATAATTAGTTTTATGCGTTAATCTTCTGAATACTATTTAAACTAATTATTTTATCAATTAAATTTGCAAAATTGGCCTTAGCGCAAAATTTAATTCATAGTGTTGTTGTTTCCGCTATTTTTCTAGGTAACATGATTTTGGGCAAATCTTTTAATTTATCGATCAAATAAATATTTTTTATAGAGTTATATATAAATTGTATTTAAAATGCCATTACTGTCTCATGTCTTCATTAGAAAAATATTATTAATATATGTATAATATAAGAAGTTTCCTCTTTCGATTTAAAAATAGTTAATATTTCATTAATTTAACTAAAATTAACTTAAAAAAAAATCAATTTGCAAGTTATACCGACTATAGCTTTTATTATAAAAATATGTATTATTTAAGTTTAGTTAAATGTTTTAGAACAAGAAAAGATGTTGAATATACTCAAAATCTTAAACTGTTTAGATGAAATTCTTATTTTAATATTGTGCGATAACAATGCTATATTTTTACAAAAGAAAATCATAAGAGGAGAAGTCTTATAAAATAGTGCTTATTATTTACATATGTATTTCTATTTATTACTTATTTTTATATAAATGTATGTATTAAGTAAAAAATATTTTTCTGATTTTTAATTATATATAATATGAAATTATGTTCTGTATGTATGTAATATATCTTTATATTTATTAAATTAAATTTATTTATTATTAAAGTTTAAATTTATTTATTTCAACTTATTATTCCTAAAACTTTAATTTTTATATAGCAAAATGTAACGAACGGGCACCGGCAATAGGACTACTGCCGACGACGAAAGCGACGTTGCCAAGCGTCTCAGCACGGCTTGTAGTAGAGACGGCTGTGGCTCTGCTATCAATTGCGCGTGCGTATCTAAGGATGATCACTGTTTCACTGAGGTCACTTAAGGTGACAGTCGGTCGATGCGCCGTAAATGGAAAAGAACATAGTAACCTTTTTCACGTTCACAACCAAACTACAAAACCAATCATATCGTGCTATACGTGCTTTGAAAGGTTGAACATTCTGCCAAGTTTTAATTAAGTTTTCAATTTTTTATGTTTACTACTTTTTTTTATATTAATTATTATAAACTATTGTACTTATTTTTGACAAACTAACGCCGTAAATAAATTTCTTGGTTGATTTATGATAACTAAACTAATATTAAACCCGACCTTAGTGACATATCTTTCAATTAAAATCATTTTCACAAAAATAAAGCCTGTATTTTTTAAATAAACCTGAAAACAACTTTTCAATAATTTTTGTTATAAAATAATTGTATTTTTAGACAACTTCTTGTACAAACGACTGCCGGCAGTTTGGACTCTTGGTCATAGAGGGCAAGTGGTCTCATGTGTTTGTGAGATTGATATTTACTTTTATGACAATCCCTCCCCGGACCCTTCTTTCTAGTCGCGCTAGGCAAAGACACGGTTGGGCACATGCGGGCCACATATTTGATGGCAATTGACAACAATAAACAGAGACGTAGAAACAAAAAGGGTTTAATTTTAAATTTTATTATAAATGGGTTTTGCAATTGGTTGTTATAATAGATATTTTATTAAAATAAATACTAACCATTTGTTTAAAATACCAAACTAATAAATACAGTTTTATTTTGATAAATATTATTTAATTATTTATTTGTTGTATAAAATGAATTGAATTTACTAAAAGTATGAAACTATTATATTGTAAAATGAATAATTGATATAAGTTCTACTGAATTAAAAAATATATAAGTATATTATTGTGTTATAATAAATATACAGCAATGTTAGTTATTACTGTTATTAGTATACATAATTATTAGAGTCAAGTGAGGTAAATATGAACCGCTCTAAATTAATAAATAAAAGAAGCATGTAATAAAATTACTAATCAATGTATGACAAAATTGTAAATGGTGTTGTTTAGCTTATAGTGGAAAATAGAAAAAAGTGGTAACAATCAGTTGCATTTTTTTTGTCAAGTTAAGTTCTTTCTTAGCAATGTAAAAAAAATGAAATTAATTTAATTTATTGCAGCACTTTTCGAATAACCGACAACTAAATTGAAGTTTAAGTTTTGTAATCATTTTGCACTGTGAAAATAAATCACAGATTATATTTTGTTTGTCATTCTTATTATTTTATACTGTTATTTGTTTTTAATATTGTTATCGCTGTATGTGTCTGAAATGTACGTAAAAATATTTGTAATGTAATTTATAATATATATATATTTTAAAATTATATACTTTTATATGCTTTAATGGTCTAACCACCGAAACTAGTCTACTTGAAATAAAGACAATTAATGCATATAAAAGTATATTTTTTATATATATATATATAATTTTAAAATATATATACAGGGTGTTAGACAAAAAACGTAAATTTATATGATTCAAAAACCATTTTAAACGGTTTTTTGAGTATTATAAAGGCAGGTACACACATATTTGTTTTTATTTTTAGTATAGTTGCTATGGCAACCAACTTTATTTTTTAAACAGCAACATTTTTTTTAAATTTTTTGAATCTCTATGGTATTTTTAATACAACCATGTAAAATAAAAATATACTTTTATAACAAAATTTTTTGATAAATTTAAAAAACATAATATTTGTTTTTTATTTAAAATGATCGTAATTGAATAGTTTGTATCCAGGCTGGAGCCTGGATACAAACATTTAATCTTTTTGGTCGAGGATATTGCGGCCAAGAAATCGTTCAATGTACAATCGTCTAACTTGTAACAAATTGCCATCAGCAAATCCATACATGACATGCATGTCAGTCATCTCGGCATTTGTATAGTGATTCATGGTAGAGGAATTCACTAAAAGACACGTCAAACAGCCAAATGTCACTCAATCTAAACAACTGCGACCGATACATGTGATTATCAATAACGAGACGCATTCAAATGAAATCCACTTGTACAGTAGATAAAACAGTCGTTCCAAGTTATCGTTAACAATTTTTTATACTTAATAAACTCATTAATTTTTTGTACTTGATATACTCATTGGCGTACGTCATACTTTTATTTACATTAATGATTTCAACAAATATCGTATATGGTTGTCGCATATTTTGTTCACTCTGTATTTTCGAAACATAGGGGTTTTTTAGAAATCATCATAGGACAAAACATTCTTAGAATAAACTAAGGAATAACATGTCTACCTAACATCCTGTATAAAAATGACTTTTTGACCGGAATTTTATGTTTTAAATCACAGTTTTTCTTAAGCCTAAAATATATTATAAAACATACTACCTCTGTTCCATAATAAGTGAGCCATTACCGTTTTATATTTTTTCCATAATAAGTGAGCCATTACCGTTTTATATTTTTTCCATAATAAGTGAGCCATTACCGTTTTATATTTTTTCCATAATGATTGAGCCATTACCAAAGTTTATTTTTTACAAAATAAGTTAGCCGTTTTTGTTTCAACGTACTATATTTATACTTATATTTTTACAAAATAACTTATAACTAATAAAAACTGTTAGTATAAACGAATAGTAGGCAAGCGATTTTCCCTACAAAGCTTTGCCTTGCTAATATGTTGAAGTTTATAATTATTGTTACCGTCACAATCTATAATTGATTTCATAACTGTTTGTAAAGTAATAAACACATTATCTAATGTATGTCTAGTCACCTCTTTAAAAGATTCTTCGACAACTCTTATTAATTCGTCAATATTGCGCGGTGAATGCTGGTGTTGTAATGATTGAATAGACGAAAAAAAGCCAAGATCAAGCACATTCAAATCGGGACTATTGGTCCGTTGAAAAGTAAACGAAATGTTCCAACCATCCCTCCTACATTCGGTCCAAAGTTGTTCATCTTCAATAATGCAATGTAGTCTTGCATTATCATGCTGTATGATTATATTGCTAGAAGTTTTTGAGGAACCCCTTGGCCACTTTTTTTTAATTGCCGGAATCAATTTATCCATTAACATACGTTTGTAAACATCTTTACAGATTTCTACAGGTTTGGTTACCATTGCACCTTTGGGTCAATTTTTGCTATTTTGCTAGGCTGGTTCTTGTACTATAAATGGCCATATTCCAATTTTTCCATTAAAGAACTGGTTACGGTAACGATCGTACCGCGGTCGGGCAACGGCTGCCAAAAACATCACTTTGATCATGTTTGACTTACTTTGAACTTGACGACATGGTTCAACTTCATCAGGCAGAAGATAGATGTTCTGCTTTACTTTAGTGATATAAAACCACTTTTCGTCAATGTGGATGTAATTCATTAAATCCTCAAACTCGCCATTTTCTTTCACAAACGATAGACAATAATCCAGACGTGATACCTTGTTATCATCTTTTAAAAGCGGTTTCAATGAATTGGAATGCCTCTTAATTTCAACATTTTTTAGCAACCTCCATAGCAAGGAAGGCGGAATTTCAACTGCAACTGATAACGACCGCAATGTCCCTCTTCTTTTGTGATCAACTAATCAAATATTGGCAATTTTTTCTGTTCTGTCAATTTTTTCGACCAGAGTTTTCTTTCTTGTTAGAATCAACATTCATAGACGTATTTTCGTCCAAACCACAAACAGAATCATTACTTTGTTTCCATATTCTTTTTATAGTGGCTCTTGATGTTCTGAATTTTTCAATTGCCAAAATCACCGCTCCCTTTTTCAGCCGTCCATTTTTCTGATGTTTCAGTAAAAACTGAATAATGGCCGTTCGTTTTTGATTGATTAAATTTGGTCTTCTCATCGTTTGAAACTTCCGGCGTTAGAAAACTTTCGCTTAAAAAACCGAATGTTAATTGTTGCTTTTGAAGAATTAAACTGTCAGATATTTTGACGTTGATGGCACATGTGATTAGGAATTTGGTGTATATTAAGAATATCAAAATAGAAATTGAAAAAAAAACTAAGTGTCAATAAGTTTGAAAAAAAACTCTTCAAAACTTTTTAAATGTTATTTATGTCATTAGATTTGCTAACATGTTTTATTTGGGTATCTCTGTTAAACTGCTAGTAACTTTTATCTGAACAAATTAATCAACTAATACCGATTGTTCTGAATAATAATAACGAATGTTATATTAAAGCACAATTTAATTATTTCTACGATGATTTATGAAAAAAAAAATTACAGTCAAGTGCAACATATGCAATGCAAATCCCAAAACTATAAACATTTTAAAATTAGTAAAATGTTTGCTATACAATAAAAAACGTTAAGACTAACAAATTTACAAGTAATAAATACAGATTTAGTAGAACAAATAACGGGAATAAAGCAAGATTTTTTTTGAAACCTACTTTTGGTTGCTCTAATTTATAAAACTGATACAATTTTAATACCAACATTTTCAGTTATTCTAGAAATTCTTGTTTGCAATCTTCCTAGTAACGTATTTTGTACATTTTTACAAATCTTGCTACTAAGAATAATACTTCATTATTAAAATTTTTATAAAATTAAAAAGGAAAACGATAAAAAAATCTGTTTGTTTGTATTCTACCAATTACTGCCATTTGTCATTTATTTCATACTGTGCAGCGGTGGAAACAAAAGCAACAATATTGTGCAACGTATTTATAAATTCAACTATTTATTTGCATTTAAATAATAATGACAATTAGTTGAACCTAAATTATCAACTTTTTTATAAAACTATAATCTTATTATCAAATTTAATCAAACAATTATATTTCCATAACCAATTAAATATAAATGACTAAAATCAGTTTGGTTCATATATTATTCTGGATTAAAAATGATAAAACAAAATCTTCTTGATATATTTTTAATTATTTACAAATGTTGTATTGAATAATATTTTATTTTATTTGCGCGCGCTCCTGATTCTAATAATCTTATAAAAGTTATTACTTATCACTTCAAAGACAACTCTGCACAATTCTGCAAAAAGACTAAATACACACACGCACACTTATACCGTTTTGAAAAAAACAGTATAAGCATAAAAAGAAAATAAAGAAACTAATCTCGCTACAATAATTAATAAGCAGTATACAAATCAAATTTGTAAACATGCGAATCTAAATTGTATTTGAAGTTGCACAGGTGTACATCGCGGGGTAAGGGGTAGTAGGTCTATAAATAAACATAGGTGAAAACGTTTCAATACTCTCAATATATTTTTTAAACATTCGTATCATAAAATATTATATTATTATGTTACAATAAGGTTTAGTATAATTTTATCTTTGTTACAAAACACAATAGATGCACACAAATGTTAAAAAAAATTGCAATTTCTAGAGTTTTTTTGTTCAATACCTATTAGTCAAAAATAACTTAATTGTTAAAATGGAATTGTTATACACTACTGTTTAAATACAAACTGCACACATAATTTAGTTAAAATATTATGAAGTATGTATTTGTAAATATATCTAATAATTATAGAAACAATAATAAAGATTCAATAAAATTAAATATTTTATACGCGCCCCTGGTGCAAATCTATATAAATACGTAAATACATAACATAATTTTGTAAAAATACGAATTGTTTTCGTACTATGAAGGGGTGCGGGGATGTAGTTTATAAATAAATATATAATCGGCTATGATGCGCGCTAGCTCGAGTAAGTTGTTATTCTGCGCATTAGGCTTAATTCAACTATTTAGCAACAGGAGCCAGCACATGTCGGACAAATTTCAATTTTCTTGGTTTCGCGGGTAGACTCTGCCCTTAAGAGTGAAACATAGAACCTGTTATAAAGAGTTGGCCATCTTTTGGATGGATTTTCAATCACATGTTTCTACCAACGCTGTCAATTTTCGAGTCAAATTGCATAAGAAAAGTGTGATTAGATACCTCCGCAGACAGAAGATTCGTTTTACTTTGGAACTACGTTTTGAAGTACTGAAAACTTATTTTAAAAATATTTTATTTGTCTGCGCCATCGATCGAAAGAATACAAAAGTTTATGATAAAAGTGCATAAAACTATGCTGGTAGACAATGCGCGCATCAAGCATACTCATCCGAAGCGTTCTGCCCAAAGTTGTAGTTTATGTGGCTCGAAGTGTACGCGAGAACCCAGCAACACCAACTCGGCGCAGAAGTCAGCAAATCAGTATTCGGCAAACCACTCTAAGACGGATTCTTTACAAATGTTTGCTTGTAAAGTGCAATTCGCCCAAATTTTAACCGAAAAATCATCTTTTCAGACAGGGTACATTTCCATCTTGGCAACTATGTGAACAAACAATACTGCCGTATTTGAGAAACTGAAACTACACATGCCATAGTCGAACAATCAATGCATCCACTACGAGTTACCGATTGGTGCGGAGTTTGAAGTGCTAGTGTTATTGAGCTTTTAAACTTCAAAAACAATGATGGAGCCAACGTTACTGTTGCCAGAGATCGTTGCAAAAGCATGATCACTAATTTTTTTTAGCCCAAATAAGAAGATCTTCAGAAGCTCTGGTTTCAACAAGATAAGGCGACACCCCGCGTTATCAGCCGTTTTGGCAATGTAAACTGGCCACCTTGCAGCTACAACTTGACACTACTGGATTATTTTTGTGAGGCGCAATACAAGAAAAGGTGTATCCTGCACAGACAATTGACAACTTAAAGCAGATCTTTCGCAAAACTATCGCTGGAAACAGTAGCCCAATACTTGATAATTGGTTCTCAAGAATGACCTAATGCCAAGCCTGCATGATTAAAATATCAACTTAAAGATGGCTCACTTTTAATAAATTGAATGTTTCAAGATGCGCGCGCATCATAAGATTGCAGAATATAATTTAATTATTCTGCGAACTCATAACTGAAAAATAAATAAAACAGGCAATATCAAACATGCGTAAGAATATTATTTTAAAATCAAAGTGAATTTTTTCCTATAATTTCTACAGTTCATTTTTGAATATATGGCTGCACAAATAGTGTATTTTTTTATACATTAGTTTTTACTACTTTGGTCATTATAAAATAAATATATTTTGTAAAAGTGCCCCTGGTTTAAATCGTTATCAGTTTCCATCGTTTCTATGAAATTTTTTAATTCATTCACATTTAAAGATTCGATTGAAAACGGGGTATTGATTTTAATATCAACTGTTTTGGTGTTTGAGTTGATTATATTAGTTAATGCAAAATCATTTTTTATATTCACAACTGCGCGTGGTGACTACTAAATGTTCAAATTCTATATAATCTAAAATTCCTAAGTCTTCTTTACAATTAACTGGTAATTTGACTACTTTTTGAGTTCTAGCAGGTATTTTTAATTTCGTTAACTCTTCAGTTTAATGTATTATTGGAATTTCAGCATATGGCGTTTTTATAATATTTGAATTAAGGTTTTAAAGCATTGAGTTGCTTAAGTAAATCTATTCCAATTAAGCCATCGTATTTTTTACTAAATTTAAACAGATAAAATGTATGTGTTTTGTTAGTTTTAAAAATTTTGAAAACTGGAATTACCATAACTTCATTATGATAGCTAGTATCGTGAGCAGTTTGAACGTTAAAATTTTAATTAAAAATGTAACGTTTATAGAATTTGTGTGATAATTCTGGATCAATTATGCTTCTTGAATTGCCTGTATCGATTAGAAAATTTGCATTTAGTTGTGGTATAAAAATGTATGGTAGGTTAGCTTTAACTAAATTTAGATTTATCATCTCGGATTGTTGGTAATATTGTCCTGATGAAAATTTTCATTAGTATTATTGTTGTCCGGTTGCAACTGTTGTTCTTGTAGCATATCATTGTATTCATGATTTTCATGTTGATAATAATAATTTTCATTATACTCATTACAATCATTGTTTTTTCAATAGGACAAACCTGTTGGAATGTCAGAAAATTCTGTTACGCCATAGAAATTTTCAAGTGGATTTTCTTTGTGAAGTATTGGTTAAATTGAATTTTGACTTAGCCTTTGCAAGAAATAGGGGTGCCTATAAATTGGAAAATTGTTATTGGGGCTTTTGCATAAAATTTGGTTGTTGGAAACTAGTTGGGAAATTTGGTTTTTGAAAGTTAGATTTAAACAATTGTTGATTCTAAAATTTTTGATAAAAATTTCCGGGTTGTTTTGTTTTTTAAATATTTTGATTCGTTGGACTCATTCTTTGATTTGGTTTATACGTATTTTGGAAATTAAGAGTATTATTTCTATTTTGGCTATAAAGAAAGTTTTCTTCTTCTATTAATAGAGACATGGCCCTTTCTAAACTGTCTGGATTTCTTAAGCGCACATTGTGTTGTACATGACCTTATAAACCGCTTATAAATGTCTTAAGTAACAAGTTATCATAGTTTTGTAATCTGCAGCTGGTATATTTAAAGTGTTCAATTTTTTGATAATAAGGCTTTTGGCATCTTGACAACGCATACCAAAAATATAAGATGTTTCGTTTCTATACAAATGCAAAGTAATCAAATCTTGAATCAAACAATCTATGTTGCGTTGATCACCAAAACTTAAGTTTAATAAATCTCTTATTTCGTTCCAGGTTCTCAATTCTGTTCTTGAACCAATCAAGCTTAAGGCTCGACCTGCTAGTTATTGGGGTTTGAAAACGTGTTTATTAAGTTTTTGCAATTGTCTATAAAAATTCCTTAAGTATGGGAGTTTCCTTCGTATTAGGGAATAGTATCAATATGTAATTTTAATAATTGGTAGTTGATTGGTACAGCCATTTTGTCGCTTTGTAAATTTTACAAAGCTGTTTAAAGACTTTTTGCGTAAACTGTTAATATCAATTACAGTGTTTGTTTTTTATTTTTTAAATTAAATATATACTTTATACTTTATACTTTTTCAATGCTTTTTTTATTAATTCTATGAAATTCATTTATATTTGTTATTATATTTATATATACAGGGTGTCCGGAAAATACGTGTACAACGTTTGACGACAGACTCCTGACGTCAAAATAGGTCGATCTAAGCCGACTTAGTTATATCCAAAATTGTCTCGTTTAGCCGGTAGAGGGCGTCAAAAAAAACAAAAGTATAACAAAGTTGAAAGTATCTATTGTAAGAAACTAAGTAAAACAAAAACATTACTTAAGCAAATGTGTAAAATGACCGCCATCTTGCTGAATACACTTATTAACACTCTTTAAAAAATGATATTGGACCCTATCTAATGTCTCGGGATTATTAAAATGGTTGCCTGCATTTAAAATCCGCTGCAATAAATCATCGCGTGTGTTTACCGGAGTCTTGTAAACTTCTGTTTTAATAGCGCCCCACAAAAAGAAGTCTCACATATTTAACTCAGGAGAACGTGGTGGCCATTTTACTGGTGCATCATTGCCTCTTCCAATCCATCGGTTGGGATATTGATGATGTAAGTATTGCCGAACGGCAACGGAAAAATGGGGCGGGGCACCATCATGCATATACCACATTTCCCTCCGAAGTAAAAGGGGCAAATTCTCCAGAAGAATTGGTAATGTGTCTTGCAAACAATTTAAATAAATATTTCCATCTAACCTGTCTGGAATAACAATGGGACCAATAAGGTAGTGATCAATAATACCTGCCCAAATATTAATTTTAAATTGATGCTGATGATGTGCAACTTTAATGGCATGTGGATTTTCATCGGAATAAATATGTTCGTTGTGCAGATTGGTTACCCCAGATCTTGTAAAGCATGCCTCGTCAGTAAACATAATTTTTCTACAAAAATTTGGAACAAGGATTCTTTTGTTTCTAATAAATTGACAAAATGTAAGCCGCATGGGGGGATCAGTCGGTAAAAGTTCCTGGACTTTTTGTATGTGGTAAGGATGTAACAACTGTTCTCTTAAAACCTCATTGACAATCGTTTTAGGAACATTTAACTCACGTTCTAAGAGACGGGTACTGGTACTTGGTTCTTCTTCAACTCTTTCCAGAATCATCTCTTCTGTTTCCACAGTTCGAGTTGTTCGCATGCGACCCCTGCCTTCAAACTTTTTTTCAAAACTGCCCGTTTCCCGAAGATGACGCTCAATATTGGCAAATGTTTGGTGGTTTGGTATTCGACGGTTAGGAAACCTCTCCATGTAAACCCTAACACTCTGACGCCCATTTCCTTGACAAAACCCGTATACCAGGAGCATGTCAACTTTCTGAGAGTTTGTATAATTTTCCATTTTTAATGGTAAAATGAACTTGTAATTCAAGAATGTTGATCGTATACTTGAGTAAATTTCATAGACTGGTGACAATTTGTCAATAATTGTCAAATTATTAAACGCCATAGCAACAAGGTCACTTAAAAAATTATTGTTACAGGTAAATTACCTGTTTTTTAATATTTACAAATTTTTGACGCCCTCTACCGGCTAAACGAGACAATTTTGGATATAACTAAGTCGGCATAGATCGACCTATTTTGACGTCAGGAGTCTGTCGTCAAACGTTGTACACGTATTTTCCGGACACCCTGTATATATATATTTATACTTTTTGTTTAATTGGGATAAAAGAATTTAAGAAAATAAGAAAATAAGAAACTGTTTTTGTTTTTTGACTTACAGTAATAAAATAACTGTTTTCATTATTCTCGTTTGTTCTTCCGTTCTTAACCTAGTGCCAATTAGATTTGGGCGGTGCGTGTCCTTTGTCCTTGGTCTTCCTAATCTACGTTGTACCAGGGGATGTTGTAAATCCTGTCTGGGGTCGTCTATGTTGTCCTTTTCCAGATGTTGAGTCTATGATGACCAATGTAGTGTAGTGGACTTCGTAAATTTCTTGCTGTTTCGGTTTGTAAAGTTGACGAACTTTCACAGCACTTGTATTTTAATTATTCACTTCTTTTTGGTTCAGTTTGTTTACATTTTTTTTGTTTCTGTCCGTTAACTATAAAAATAGACCGGTTTTGCAATTTTTCGTAACCGTTAGACAGATCCTACCGACTGCGCCAATTAGAAGCTGACCGCGGAGATAAATGTTTAAAACAAATTCCAATCCAATTCGCAAGTGCCAATTTTGTTGGCTCTATGCTGGGCTTCGGATTTGTCCCAAAAATAACATTCAGTGTAGTCTATCCCTAATTTGCTTATAGTAAAGTAAAGAAGTCTCACCGTTTGGTACGGTAATTACAGCTTGTAAGTTGTAGCAAGCTACAATAAAGTTATTGCTAATTAACTTTTTGTCTTTTAGCTTTTCTTTCCTACTTTTTTTCTTTCTTTTGTATATAGCTTTTCCTTTGTAGGTTCTTCTGCTAATTTATATGCAGTGCACTGATCACATTGATATTCTTTTAGGAATAAAGAAGCTGATGTTAAAATCATTTTTAATTTTTTTTCTGTCAGTGTAATTTTACAAATGGTAGATTTCTTTGAACACAATTTTCTTTGTAATCTTTGTACAAATCACATACATTTTTGTTATCATCAATAAAATCTTTTGTTGTATGTTTTCACAAACAGTGGGTTTCAATGCGAGAAATGCTACTTGTATGAAATTTAGTGCTTTTCATATAGAATTAGCCATTATTCTATGATTTATATGTTATCCTCTTTGTTCTCCTTTTAAAACTCCACTGCTGTCTACTTTGTTGATAACCGTTTTTATTGACCTATCATTCATTCCCAAAATATTTTTATTAAAATTTTACAACCTTGTTTAATATATTTCAAATGTAAAAGAGTGTTCTGATTTTCTGTTTGAATTTTTTGTACTAGTATTTGGGAACTATTTCTGTCATACTGCAATTTTTGGCGAGGTTCTTTCAATATTTTTTGCCGCATTTTAGTTGACAGTTATTTTCATACATTGGTTCAATTTTTCGCGCTTCGATAATTATTGTTTTATATATGGACGTGTAGTGCTGTCCTAAATTTCTCAATGATTTAGAAACGTAAACAAGTTAGAAATGCTACTACTTCTTACGCGATTACGTCTTTTCTGGGATTTAGGTAAATCTTCAACTATTTTTTTATGACAACATTTTTATTTATTTCAATCTAAACTTTCTATGATTAGTTAGTAGTTTTTGATAAATTAAACTTGTCCTTTAAAACACGGCTTCTTCACCATCTTGAAACTTTCTCGAGCGACGTTTCGCATGCGGTCCGCGGGCCTGGACTAACTCTAACGTTTTACTCCGCAGATCTATCATTGAACCCAGACGTCGAAGCAGCAACAAGGCACCCTGTACAAGACACTGTTAAGAAGAAAGTCTGGGACAGCCGCAGCCACCGCTACGCGCCGTGCAGCATCTCTGTTCAATGGACTTGGACAACTGTTTTTACCCAACCGAAAAACAGGAGTTGTCCCTGCTAAATGTAGCGTCAACACGTTAATCGGACCACTTATTTGCCAGCCTCCGGACGTTGTTTAACGTCCCTAAATTAAAACCTCTTTAGATCACAGCCGGGATCGATTTTTTCAGGCTAACTCCGCGCTAACAAAAGTGCAAGTACGCAAGTACTCAGCCACCCATTAATTACTATTTTATGTTCACAGAATGCAAAAACACCCACACAGAACCCGGAAGCGTCCGTGATTAGACAAGCGTTAAATTTGATGGTACAAACCTTCCAAAAACAGCTGCTGCGGTACACGCAAGATCAAATAAAGCACAAGCGCTTCTCCGTTAAGGAAACTAGCAAAAGCAGCAGAGAAAGTTAAGATAGAGACCCACCAAGACTACTTGATCTTATCATACCATGGAACATAGAATACACCCGCCAGACATCACAAAGCATGCTATATATCAGGTTCAAGGACCACAAGAAACAACAAAAGAGTTCTTGCTAAATCACGCAGCCTTAAGACGTATTCACTACCCGCACATGTTTTAACTGTGTCCAACGCTTTCCCCTTTATACTGCTCTATCCATTACAACTGGTTCTGGCCACTTTTTGGATGTACACTACCGCTCTCGCACTGTTGTGGAAATTCTCACATCAGGAATCAGCAACAGTTAGGTTTTTGGTTTTTCCTTAGAAGCTATTTCATACGATGTTCATGTTTTCTGATGATGATATAGGGTCTATTTCTCTTTGAGGCCAATTTTTTACTAATATCTTTAGATAAATTGCTAAGTACATGTATGGTGCTAATACAGGGTGATAACCATGGGGGGTACCGTGAAGCCCGCCCGAACGAAACAAGGTGTTCAGGTCGGTAGTAGAAAACTGCCGCGAGGTGGGCACCCCACGTGATTGCATCGACCAATGGCAGCAAACTTGGCTCATCACCTCGGGATCAGCTGATTTTAATAAGGTTCTAACCCGTGCTAACGTTTCTATTATTGGATGTTCTGTGGTGATAACCATCTAATGTACGTTTGTGCTGCTCTAATGAAATGCGTAAATAAAGTTGCCTATCTTAGGATTCAATAATAAAAATATTTTCATATGTTTACATGTTTATAATTTTATTATCAGTTGTAAACAAAATAATAGTTTGGTGCTACTAAATTATTGAATTTGAAAATGCAAATAAAACAATAAAAAAATAATCAAAACAATTGATACTGATATTACTAACTAATGATAATAAATCTTAATTAAAACTGAACCGATTGTTTTTAGTATCATTTGCATTTTTGAACATTTGTTTCGGATTGTGTTTTGAGGTATATTCTAAAATGTTTAAAAACATTTGAATTGTCATCGGGACACCGTACAGCCGGCAATTCCAACATTATTTCAAACTAAAAGAAAAAAGAAAATAACGGAACAAAAAAACATACTTATAGCAAATGTTGAAAATGATCTCCATTAGCTAATAAACACATTTCCACGCGCCTTATTTTATTGTTGAAAATGTTAACTGACATTTCAGGCGTTATGGTTTGGCATGCGTTTAAAATTTCTGCCCTCAATTCTTCCAATGTGTGCTGCCTTTGTTGGAATACATTGTCTTTCAGGTAGCCGAAGATTGAGTAGTCCAGCGGGCTTAGATCTGGAGAACGTAAAGGCTATAACTCTTGACTAATGAACCTTTCACCATAAAATTCCCAAAGATAGTCCAATGTTGCTTTTGCTATCCATGCTCATTAATAAAAAGTTCGATCAATTGTTGACGATTTCGCTCACCATTTATTGTATTGTTGAAGAATACAGGACCAAATACTCTTCGACGAGATACTCCAACTCCAACTTTCTGCGGATGAAACGCCGCTTCAATTAGAACTTGGGGATTTTCCGTGTGCCAACACCTGTAGTTTTAGGAACTAACGTAACCCGACAGATGAAACTAAGCTTCATCTCTAAAAAATGTTAAGTTAAGTGTGCGATCATCATTAAAATTGTCCAAGAACCACCGACAATAATTTATACAACGTTGAGGATTGACTGGCAATAATTCTTGCACTACTGAAACATTATAAGGATGCAAGTTTCATCTCTTCTTCACAATCTTATAAGCGGTACTTCTAGGTATTTCAGCTTGCAAAGCTAATACTCGTACAGATTATTGCAGGCTTATTTCTAAACGTTGGCGCACATCTTTAACAACCTCTTGTGATACAGATGGTCTGCCTGATGTTTTGCCTATCTGCACACTACCAGTTTCCATGAATCGCTGGACTATTCTTATGATATGTTTTGACAACATCGAATATTTAAATTCATGATCCGGAAACTGCAGTCGAAACTCTCAAACACAATCCGAAATAGAATAAAGCCATTCCCCATTATCAAACCGCCCATTCTTAAAGTAAGATTCTATAACAAAAATATTCTCTTCATTTGTATAAATTTTTATAACCTTGATTGATTCACAGCTGTCAAAGTTGAACTGTCAAAATAAATAGTATAGTGGACAATTTTAAAAAGGCTGCATAGACCCTGTACATGGTCACCAGGCTGATAAGTTATTCTGGTTGACGATGGCTATCAGTCATCATCTTCTTGCGGACATCTTGGGATTCTTAAAATTTTATTAGCAAATCTAAGTAAATATGAGGTGATTTCTTCCACAAAGTTTTCTGATTGAATTACTGATGTTAAATCCCTGAATACGTCATCTAAACTTTGTAACTCAAATGTTAAGTAGACTGGCGTGTAACCAGTAGTTTGATTTTTTGCTGAGTTTAAATAAAATTCAATTGCTGGGAGCTTTTGGGTCTCATAGTGCGACTGCCGTCTACCCAAACAGTAAGTTGGGGTTTTAAGTTTTGTTTTTTTTCTCAATTGGGTTGGATTCAAGATGATAGGAAGGTGTAAAAGAGTGATCAACGTGTAGGCAATGCATTACTTGTTGCATAACAAAACTGATAAAATGTGTACCATTGTCGCACAATTGCCTGTGGTAATCCATAACGAAGGAAAATTTTATTTATTAGAACTTTGGCACAGATTTTGGCGGGAGCTTTTTCTAATGATAATAACTTAATTTATTAGGAAGTATTATTGTTTTCTATCATTTAGTATTGGTCCAAATAAATCAAAAGCAAGTGGTACATTTGTCGTAAATATATTTAAGAAATAGAAAAAGACAATTATACCCATTTCGTTCTCTAGTTTATTTTTTTAAATGCCCACCTTCGTAGTTTTGGCAACAGTGTTTCTCATCCCTCACCAACAAAATTTTTTATTCAAATAATGAATAATAAGATACGCAACCTGGGATAAAATGCCGTTCACGAGATATAGATGGCACTGACACACAAATTTTTTTATTGTACATAAAACCACCTTTTAGCGTCCGTACATTTTTCTGTTTTTGAGCGTCTTAGATATACACAAAAAAACATGAATATGTGTTATAGAGCGTCCTGTTTGCTACCTTTAAGCGTCCGGCAGTGTTGCAACATGTTTTCTATTGTAGATATACATATTTGACACGGATTGTGCATACTATAAAGCGTCCAAACCAGTTTGACCAGTCTATTTTTAGAATATTTGTAGTAACTGCATTTTTAGTGTCGGAAACATTTTGGCTAACTCGGGTTTTGCAAATCTAACGACGCCTTCTAACAGGTGTCCTGAATTTAAAGTTTGATAAAAATTACGACGTTGGAACTCATTGTTTCTGATCAGGGTAGTTTACGTAAACAACAAAATGCAAAATATTAAAATTGTATCTGCTTTTTCTTGGAAACAATACCGTCCAACAATTTAGAAATAATAAAATTTATAGAAAAGTTGGTCTTTTTGAATCGAAATATTGAAAAAATTTAAACTAGCTCTTTTTGCTAATGTTTAGAGTAGCATGCAAAGATAAAAAAATATTGAATACAAATATTGTATTTGTTCCTTCTTGAAAACAGTGGTGTCCAAAAGTTTGTAAACACTAAAAATTAAAAAAAAATGAAAAGTTTTTAAATAATTACAGTTTATGTCTAAGTGTATTACTCAAAAAAAATGTGTATTTAATTTATTAACATGTATTTGAAATATAAGGTTTTCCAATAAGAAGTTTTATTTAATTTCAAGAAAAATCAATAAATGTTTATTTTATTGTAAAGAGGAAGGTATGCCATTAACATTTGAAAACAATATCAGTCAGTACCACATTCTTTTCATGAAATTTTTCATGACCAATTTGCACATTTGAGGATGTATGTCCTCGATAACTACACAAATTCCATCTTTAAGGTTTTGCATTGATTGTGGAGCATTAGCATAAACCTTGTCTTTCACGTGGCCACAAAAAAAAAAGCCTAAAGATGTTGAATCACAAGATCTTGGTGGTCAATTGTAATCACCTTTTCGAAAAAAACACGGTCAGAAAACTTTTTTTGCCAAATTGCGATTGTTTCGTTGCTTGTGTGGCACGTAGCGCCGTTTTGTTGAAAATAAACGTCGTCCACATCAATATTTTTCAATTTCGGCCACCAAAAACTATTAATCATAGCTTGGTAGCAATATCCATTCACCGCAAGAGTTGCACCAGCCTCATATTTGAAAAAATAGGGTCCAATCACACCGCCAGTCAAAAAACCGCACCAAACAGTGACACGTTGAGGATGCAAAGACTTTTCAACAATCATTCTTGAATTTTCTGAGCCCCAAATGCAACAATTCTGCTTATTAACGTAGTCTCCGAGGTAAAAATGGGCCTCATCAGTGAAGATGATTTTTCGATAAAATTCCGGATCATTTTGATGCATTTTAAGGACCCAATCAGCACAGATACAACGTTTATGGTGATTGATCAACTTGAGTTCTTGTGTTAACTGAATTTTAAAAACCTTAAGACTTAAGTCTTTATGCAAAATACGGTTCAATGTCGTTTGTGGAATGTCTAATTCCAAAAATCGACAAGGAATCGACAAACCTGGGTTTTCTTCAACACTTCGGGCTACATCAGCAATATTCTCATGCACACGCTTTTGATTCTTCACATCACAAACATGTTCCAATAGCTCAAATTTTTCCACTAGGTTTACTATTGCCGGCCGAAAAGGTGCTTTACGACGACCAAAAAGTGCTTTAGTTTTGCAAACTGTGACTGAAAAATTTTCACCATTTTTGTAGTTAATTTTAATTTTTTTTACGCGTTTTTGAAGCGTGTATCGTTCCATTTTTAATAACGGCGTAGTTTTTACTTGTCAAATGTCAACAGATAATAGCTTCAAAATTGACAGCTGCCCAAATAACCTGCTATTCAAAATGAAACTTCTTATTGGAAAACGCTTTACAATAGAATGTTATTAAGTTTGCAATATTAAATGTGGTATGTATTAAAATTGACAATCGCGTTTTTAATCTTTTTGCTTATCTTGGATCATTAATTATATTGATATTATAACGAGACCATACAGTTTTAAATTCATTATGAATAGTTTCACCAGCATGTTCCGACCATCGACTCAATCCTAAACTCAAGTAATATAACGCATAAGGTAAATGGTATAAAATAATATGAAGTTTTAGCGTTTCGATAAAGCCCGTTGCTTTAAAATACTTTCTTAAGTTAGCAATTTTTAAATTTAAGATTTTTTCATCCGGCATTGATGTAGAGAAACATAGATTTACAATTTTATTCATTGATTTGAAACATAATACGTATGAAATAATTATCAATGAGCTGATATTTTCTAGTATATTGTCACTAACAAGAATATCAGAGTTTTTCAACATTGTTCGGCAAGCGTTCCCCGCAAAAACTTTGCCATAGTAATTTTTTGATATTACTTTTAACTGTTGTAGCCAAAGAAAAGCTTTTTTACAATCTAAAATTTTTACTAATTTGTTCCAAAACAAATGATTTACGAAACCTTGTAATAAATGAAGTTCTGGAACTATCAATTTTTAAATAACAGTTACATCATCGTATTCATTGAAGAGTAGAAGATTCACTACTGATTTGCTTAACATAGCAAATTTCTTATTACTTCCATTAGATTGAAATATTTTGAAGAAATTTCTTAAATTTTTATACGTCTTCCGCCTGAAGCATTTGTTTTCTATTTTCAAATTTGCAATTTCTAACAATTAATTTAAGAAATGTAAAATTAAATTTAATTAAACTGCAATAAAAACTTATCAATGTTATTGTTTTTTTCCTTGTCGCCATTTTCAATACCAACTAATAAATCATTATCATGTTCATAACAGTTGCTTACCTTTTTTTGCAAATATACATAGCAGTATAGGCTAGGACTGCAGAAGCAATTTGTTGACCGTTTACAATGAAAATTATTTTTAAATCGCCGATGAACTTGAATGAGAATTAATTCACAACAATTTTCATTAAATTTAGATTCCTATAACTTTTCTTCACATCAGGAACAATACATAACAAAATAATCTTTTTTACATTTGTAGCTTTAACAAATTTTTCAAGTCCGCACTATTCTTATACGAAAATCTCAACATTATTTCATTTGTGTTATTTTCTAGCTCAAGTAATATGCTAAAAGATATTTAAAAAAAAAATTGCGATCTGCCATAATTTTAATGTCAACATTACCCTTTTCTCCACGTTTATTAATTACTATATCAAATATTTCAGAAACTTTACCCTACACTATTGGTCTTTTAATTGTTTTGGTTGAATTTCCATTACCAACATCAAACCTAGGAAATCAATTTTTATAATGGAATCAAAGTTTAATTTCATATTCTTCATATCTTCAAAGAAATAGGCAGGAATACATTTGCGTTGACCAATTGGTGACCGAAAAAAGTTAGTTAGTTTTTTGTATATATAACGCAGACACATTCATAATAGATTTATATTTCAATAGTTTCTCCGAACTGATCTGAATCTTTTTAATTTGTTTGGGATTGATAGCAATTCTCTTCATTCTTTCTTTAAAGCTTCTGTATTATTGATGACTCAATTCTTTGCTGATCAGACAGTTCCGCAACCATATTGTTTGTAATGTTACTGCTTGCTTTTTTTGAAGAACATTTATGTGATTGTTTCTTTCCTATGGTTGAGAACCATTTTGTGCAGACAATTGTTGCAGTGTTGGATTTAGGATTTTTTGTTTTCATTTTCTGAACTGATTTTTCATAATTTACTGATGCTATCGTACCAAACGTAATGTGTTCATATAGTTTTATATGTTCTCTACCTTTCATTACTGCAGATCTAAAGTTCTTTCTTGCAGTTATACTTATACCTATAGCAATTACAATCAATTTTATATCGAGTTCCTTTCCAATTTTTTCAAAATTTGGTATTGTAGAAAAATTGTTCTTTTAGGACTATTATTCTTTTTATTTTTTAGTGCTAAACAACAAGTGGTACATATAATTTTTGGAAATTGTAAATCTTAAATATAAAATTTAGGATTTGAATGTCTTATTAATTCAGCTGTGTTTTTATTAACTTGAAAAAAAAATCCTATTCTGTAAAAAAATAATTTTTGTTCCACAATACATACAATTAAAACTGACTATTATTAGTAGTAGTAGTATGAGAAACCATTTTCACAAATTCTTTGTCACAAATCAATCAACACTTTGACAATATACTCACTAAAGTAATTTTTTTATTATAAATATTTAATTTAAAAAAATCAAATTGTTAATATTTAAAACTATTCACGTCAGCCAAATCCTTTAGATCAGAAACTACAACTGACTGCCTATGATATCAAGTAAAACTAAAATAAATCAACAAAATTCTTATAAAAACATATATAATTTTGTAATTTGTATTGCATCAGCCTACTTAAAACAATAATCGTATTGTTGTTGAATTTTTCGTTTATGCTAACTCAAGTCAGACATTTTGTAAAATTTCAGTTTTATAAACTTTTGGGCACCACTGTGCTTCAAGAAGGAGCAAATACAATTTTCGTATTCAGTATTTTTTTATCTTTGCATGCTACTCTAATCATTAGAGAAGAGATTTAGTGACGTCATTTTAATTTTTGCATTATTTCGATTTGGGACCAATTTTTTGATAAATTTTATAACTTCTAAACTTTTGGGCGGTACTGTTTCTACGAAAGAGCAAATATGATTTTATTATTTTGCATTTTGTAATCTACCAAAGCTACAGGGACTAGAAACGATGAGTTCCAGCGTTATTTTTTTTAATATATTTTTTTTAATTTAAGACACCCTGATTTGCTCTGCCAAGAATTTTTTTGAAATTAAGTTTTGGGCCCAGATTTTTGGTCAAAAGTGCAAAAAGGGACTTTTCTGGGTTAAGTTTGGAGCAACATTTAAAACAAAATTTGGGCAACTTATTAAAAAAAAATCATAAAGATGCTGCGTTCATTAGCTAATCAACAAAAAAAAATGAACTTAGCTGAAACCCTTACCGAACTACGTTGATCCAAGTCACGCTTTTGGGGTTACTTTGAGCGGGACGCATTTGAATTGCACTGAAGCGCTTTGACACAGCTTGGTCAGACCACATCCAGTTTTTAGTATCAGAAACATTATTGCTAACTTGTCTTCTAAATTCAACAATGCTCTCGGGTTTGCTCTGCGACTTAAGACAAAAAAATTATGTCCCAATTGGACTTGACTGAGCATTGAGGCGAGAAGATATGTTTTGAGCGCGACGCATTTGAATTGCACAGAGGTGCTTTGACTAAAAATCTCCAATTGGAACAAAAAGTTTTTTTATTTTTTGAAAACCATCCTGTTTAAGGATTTTTTTTTAAATTTTTGGTTTAAGATTTATGGTCCGAAGTGCAAAAGGTGACTTTTTTGGGTCAAGTTTACAACGAAATTTAGACAAAATTTGGGCAGTTAATTTAAAAAAAAAATTAAGATAGCTGCGTTACTTAGCTATTTAACAAACAAACTATCTAGCAGCAACTGTTACCAAACTACGTCTATTCAAGTGGGACGGGTCATTTTTTGGGGTTTTAAGCGCGACGCATTTAAATTGCACGGATGCGCTTTGACTTTGACCGTCACAGCTTGGTCAGATCACTTCTGATTTTTAGTGTCGGAAATATTCTGGCTTATTCAAGCCTTGCAAATTCATTGCTGCCCTCAGAATTGCTTTACAGTTTTGGACAAAAAAGTTAGAACTTACTGAACGTCCCAGAGCGATGCGATTTTCACCATTCTTTTTTTGATGTCAAAATTAGACTGTTGTTTATTACATTATTATTTAAACCCAAACATTTGTCATAAATGTTAAAATTTTGCACTTTTGCAATTATGTAAGAAACCAATTATATTGCAAACTCAGCCCCCGCAGCTGTGTTTCTAAACGGCCACTTACACATTATACCGTCTCAACGCCGCTCAACCACGCAACCCCTGGTTGAACCCACATCTAGTTTCCGACCAACGGAGAGCTCAGCCAGACGATCCGCGCCACGGTAGATTAAACCGAGGACTTTCCGGCGTCACTGCCCGATAACCTCACACAGACGCCCCAAGGTAGCTTCTCACCGGGAAACTTTTTTTGAGAGATTGCTCAAAACTCGGCCCAACACAGCGTCGGGCAAACAACAAACAAATCATTTTCATTTTCAAATAAATCTTTAAAATCCAAAACCACCTGTGTTTTAATTATTAAAAATTTTTACAACGCTATTTTAAATATTTAATATCTTATATTATTATTGTAACCGGGAGTTTTCAATTCTTCAGTAGTTATTATATAAATAAATTATTGTAATGATTATTCCAACGGCCAAAGCTTTTTTATCTGTAAATATACAATTTGGCGTCCGTTAGATAATATATGCCGACGTGCCTAAAAATAGAAAAAGTAATTCTAATTTTAACTTGCGATCGATATTTTAAATGCTGTGTTGCCATATTACGCGGACGCTTAGTAATACATTTTTTGTACAAAAAAATATACTTGTAAATATACGCCAAGCTCTTTACCGCCTCCTTGCAGCAAATGGTGTGAACTAAAAATATGCACAAAAATATACATTTTTACACAAATCGCCATATAGAGCGTCTAGGACTGAATTTTTTTTATATGTATCTTTTGACTCGCCTTGATGCGCAGAATCGATTTATAAAGGTTTTCTTTTGGCGTCCGTATACGGACGCTCTATTCTTCTCGGACGCTTTAAAGTGCGTAAAAGGACAATGTATGGACGCTCTATAGTTAGGTTGATGTAAATATATATATACATGTATATATATATATATATATATATATATATATATATATATATATATATATATTTACATCAACTTAACTATAGAGCGTCCATACATTTTCCTTTTACGCACGGACGCCAAAAGGAAACCTTTATAAATCGATTCTGCGCATCAAGGCGAGTCGAAAGATACATAAAAGACATATAAAAAAAATTTAGTCCAAGACGCTCTATATGGCGATTTGTGTAAAAATGTATATTTTTGTGCATATTTTTAGTTCACACCTCTTGTCGCAAGGAAGCGGTAAAGAGCTTGGCATATATTTACAAGTATATTTTTTTTTACAAAAATGCATTACTAAGCGTCCGCGTAATATGGCAACACAGCATTTAAAATATCGATCGCAAGTTAAAATTAGAATTACTTTTTCTATTTATAGGCACGTCGGCATATATTATCTAACGAACGCCAAATTGTATATTTACAGATAAAAAAGCCTTGGTCGTTGGTATAATCATTACAATAATTTATTTATATAATAATTACTAAAGAATTGAAAACTCCTGGTTACAATAATAATATAAGATTATGAATATTTAAAGTGGCGTTGTAAAAATTTTAATAATTAAAACACAGGTGGTTTTGGATTTAAAGATTTATTTGAAAATGAAAATTATTTGTTTGTTGTTTGCTCGGTGCTGTGTTGAGCCGGGTTTTGAGTAATCTCCCGGAAAAAGTTTCCCGGTGAGAAGCTACCCTAGGGCGTCTGTGTGAGGTTATCGGCGTCGCGGGCAGTGACCCCGGGAAGGCCTCGGTTTAATATACTGTGGCTTGGATTGTCTGGTTGAGCTCCCGTTGGTCGGAAACTTCCAGATGTGTTTGCAACAAGAAGTTGTTCCGTGGTCGAGCGGCGTTGAGACGGCATAATGTCCGTGTAAGTGGCCGTTCAGAAACACAGCTGCGGGGGCCGAGTTTGCAATATAATTAGTTTCTTACCTTGATAACGGTATTAAGAGGTTATAGATTATATATATATATATATATATACCTTGATAGATGGATAGTTCTTATGTAAAACCGGCGAGCGGAAGCCTGTGCTGCTCGATCTAGTTACAGACTAACCAATTTTTATGCCTAAAAGCATAGCGGGTTAAAGACTGTAAATCCCTGCTAGTTGCAAGATAAATTTGACGGGAAAAATTTGCTTGGCTTGGTTGCTAGTTAATGCCGGGCAAGCAAAGTCATGTGTTGTATAACTATGAATTTAAATAAAATTCAGTAAACTGAGTTTGCCAACTGTAATGGTATTATCAAAATTTATTAATGAGGTACCAAACTCAACGGTGTTAAAAAATTACATAATTGCAAAAGTGCAAAATTTTAACATTTATCCTAAATATTTGGGTTTAAATAATAATGTAATAAACAACAGTCTAATTTTGGCATCAAAAAAAGAATGGTAGAAATCACATCGCTCTGGGACGTTTAAAAAAGATTCTGATATGTTCAGTAAGTTCTAACTTTTTTGTCCAAAACTGTAAAGCAATTTTGAAGGCAGCAATAAATTTTGAAGGCTCAAATAAGCCAGAATATTTCCGACACTAAAAATCAAAAGTGATCCAACCGAGCTGTGACGGTCAAAACGCATCCGTTCAATACAAATGCGTCGCGCTTAAAACTCCAAAAAGTGACCCGTCTGACTTGGATAGACTTAGCTTGGTAACGGTTGCAGCTAGATAGTTTGTTTGTTGAAAAGCTAATAAACGTAGCTATCTTCAATTTTTTTTTAAATTAACTGCTCAAATTTTGTCTAAATTTCGTTCCAAACTTGACCCAAAAAAGTCATCATTTGCACTTCTGATACTAAAAATTGGAAGTGATCCGACCAAGCTGTGTCAAAGCGCTTCAGTGCAATTTAAATGCGTCCTGCTCAAAGTAACCCCAATAGCGTGATTTGCCCGACTTGGATCAACGTAGTTCGGTAAGGGTTTTAGCTACATTTTTTTTTTAAATAAGTTGATCAAATTTTGTTTTAAATGTCGCTCCAAATTTAACCCAAAAAAGTCTCTTTTTGCACTTTTGACCAAAAATCTAGACCCAAAATTTAATTTCAAAAAAATTCTTTGACAGAATGGTTTTCAAAGAATTAAAAAACTCCAAAAAAAAATTTGATTACAGCCGTCAGATTTTTGGTCTTGGCCACCACCGTATAAACATAACTTTCTTGTTCAAAATCGCGAAGCAAATCAGTGTCCTAAATTGAAAAAAAAAAATTAAAAATAACGCTGGAACTCATCATTTCAGGGTAGCTTTGGTAGATTACAAAATCCAAAATAATAAAATCGTAATTGCTCTTTCTTGGAAACAGTACCGCCCAAAAGTTTTGAAATTATAAAATTTATCAAAAAATTGGTCCCAAATCGAAATAATGCAAAAAATTAAAATGACGTCACTAAATCTCTTCTCTAATGATTAGAGTAGCATGCAAAGATAAAAAAAATCTGAATACGAATATTGTATTTGCTCCTTCTTGAAGCACAGTGGTGCCCAAAAGTTTATAAAACTGAAATTTCACAAAATGTCTGACTTGAGTTAACATAAATAAAAAATTCAACAACAATACGATTATTGTTCTAAGTAGGCTGATACGATACAAATTAAAAAATTATATTTGTTTTTATAAGGATTTTGTTGTTTTATTTAAGTTTTACTTGATTCCATAAGCAGTCAGTTGTACTTTCTGATCTAAAGGATTTGGCTAATGTAAATAGTTTTAAAAATTAACAATTTGATTTTTTTTAATTAAATATTTATGATCAAAAAATTACTTTATTGAGTATATTGTCAAAGTGTTGATTGATTTGTGATAAAGAATTTGTGAAAATAGTTTCTCATACTACTACTAATAATAATCTTCTTCTTCTTATAGTGCCATACTCGTTACGAGTGTTCGGCGCCCCTCTCGTATGTTTGTGATGCGCGATAATAGTTCCACACAAACATACGGGACCTACAGTTTAACGTGGAATCCGAACCACACCACTAGAGGGGTTTTCTAGGCAAATACTTTGCTGGTTTGCCATTGCCTTGCAAAGGAGACGACCGCATCGAAATATAATCGACAAATTAGATATTGCCGCTGCCGGGAATCGAACCCGGGCTGCCTGCACCACAGTCCTCGCACTAGACCATTGTGCTACGGTCGCCTAATAATAATAGTCAGTTTTAATTGTATGAATTGTGGTATTTTTTTTTACACACAGAATAGGATTTTTTATCCACGTTAATAAAAACACAGCTGAATTAATAAGACATTCAAATCCTAAATTTAATACTCAAGATTTACATTTTCCAAAAATTATATGTACCACTTGTTGTTTAGCACTAAAAGATTGAAAGATTAATAATCCTAAAAGAAACATTTCTACAATACCAAATTTTGAAAAAAATGTTTTTCTTAAAGGAACTCGAAATAAAATTGATTGTAATTGCTATATAAGTATAACTGCAAGAAAGAACTTTAGATCTGCAGTAATGAAAGGTAGAGAACATATAAAATTATATAAACAAATTAAGTTTGGTATTAAGAGGTTATTGAATATATATATATATATACGATAACATCAGTAATTTAAGAAAAATCAGTTCAGAAAATGAAAAAAAAAATCCTAAATCCAACACTGCAACAATTGTCTGCACAAAATGTTTCTCAACCATAGAAAAGAAACAATCCCATAAATGTTCTTCAAAAAAAGCAACCAATAACATAACAATCAATATGGTTGCGGAACTGTCTGATCAGTAAAGAATTGCATCATACAGCAGCTCTAAAGAAAGAATGAAGAGAATTGTTATCAATTCCACACAAATTAAAAAGATTCAGATCAGTTTGGAGAAATTATTGAATTATAAATCTATCATGAATGTGTCTGCGTTATATATACAAAAAACGAACTAATTTTTTTCGGTCACAAACTGGTCAACGCAAATGTATTCCTGCCCATTTCTCTAAAGATATGAAGAATAGGAAATTAGACTTTGATTTCATTATAAAAATTGATTTCCTAGGTTTGATGTTGGTAATGGAAATTCAACCAAAACAATTAAAAGACCAATAGTGTGGGGTAACGTTTCTGAAATATTTGATATGGTAATTAATAAACGTGGAGAAAGGGGTAATGTTGACATTAAAATTATGGCAGATGGCAATTTTTTTTTTAAATATCACTTTGCCTATTACCTGAGCTAGAAAATAACACAAATGAAAGATTGTTGAGATCTACGTATAAGAACAGTGCGGACTTGAAAAATTTAGTAAAGCTACAAATGTAAAAAAGATTATTTTGTTATGTATTGTTTTCGATGTGAAGGAAAGTTATAGAAATCTAAATTTAATAAAAATTGTTTTGAATGATTTCTCATTCAAGTTCATCGGCGATTTAAAAATAAATTTCATTGTAAACGGTCAACAAATTGCTTCTGCAAAGTATCCTAGCCTATACTGCTATGTATATTTGCAAGAAAAGGTAAGCAACTGTTCTGAACATTATAATGAATTATTAGTTGGTATTGAAAATGGCGACGAGGAAAAAAACAATAACATTGATAAGTTTTTATTGCAGTTTAATTAAATTTAATTTTACTTTTCTTAAATTAATTGTTAAAAATTGCAAATTTGAAAATAGAAAACAAATGCTTCAGGCTGAAGACGTTCGGAAATTTAAGAAATTTCTTCAAAATATTTCAATCTAAAGGAAGTAATAAGAAATTTGCTATGTTAAGCAAATCAGTAGTGAATCTTCTACTCTTCAATGAATACGATGATGTAACTGTTATTAAAAAATGCATAGTTTGGAACAATTAATAAAAAATTTAGATTGTAAACAAGCTCATCTTAGGCCAAAACAGTTAAAAATAATATCAAAAAATTACTATGGCAAAGTTTTTGCGGGGAATGCTTGCCGAACAATGTTGAAAAACTCTGATATTCTTGTTAGTGACAATATACTAGAAAATATCAACTCATTGATAATTATTCCATACGTATTATGTTTCAAATCAATGGATACAATTGTAAATCTATGTTTCTCTACATCAAAACCGGATGAAAAAATCTTAAATTTAGAAATTGCAAACTTGAGAAAATATTTTGAAGCAACGGACTTTATCGAAACAAAACTTCATATTATTTTATACTATTTACTTCATGCGTTATATTACTTGTGTTTAGGTTTGGGTCGATGGTCGGAACATGTTGGTGAAACTATTCATATTGAATTTAAAACTGTATAGTCTCGTTATAATATCAATATAATTAATGATCCACGTTATGCGAAAAGATTAAAAAACGCAATTGTCGACTTTAATACATACCACATTTAATTTTGCAAACTTAATAACATTCTTTTGTAAAGGGTTTTCCAATAAGAAGTTTTATTTTGAATAGCAAGCTATTTGGGCAGCTGTCAATTTTGAAGCTATTATCTTTTGACATTTGACAAGTAAAAACTACGCCGTTATTAAAAATGGAACGATTTTTGGTCGTCGTAAAGCACCTTCTCGGCCGGCAATAGTAAACCTAGTGGAAAAATTTAAGCTGTTGGAACAAGTTTGTGATGTAAAGAATCAAATGTGTGCATCGCTTAAGAACACATGAGAATATTGCTGATGTAGCCCGTAGTGTTGAAGAAAACCCAGGTTTGTCGATTCCTTGTTGATCTTTGGAATTAGATATTTCACAAACGAAATTGAATTGTATTTTGCACTTTTGACTTAAGTTTTAAGGCTTTTAAAATTCAGTTAACAAGAACTCAAGTTGATCGATTACTATAAACGTCGTATCTTTGCTGATTGGGTCCTTCAAATGCATCAAAATGATCTGGAATGTCATCAAATAATCATCTTCAGTGATGAGGCCCATTTTTACTTCGGAGGCTACGTTAATAAGCAGAATTGTCGCATTTGGAGCTCAGAAAATCCAAGAATGATTGTTGAAAAGTCTTAGCATCCCCAACGTGTCACTATTTGGTGTTTTTTAATAATAAATGAAATGAAATGAAACCTTTTATTGGAAAACCCTATATTTTAAATACATGTTAATAAATTAAATACACAAATTATTTTGAGTAATACACTTAGACATAAACTGTAATTATTTAAAAACATTTTAGTTTTTTTAATTTTTAGTGTTTACAAACTTTTGGGCACTACTGTTTTCAAGAAGGAACAAATACAATAATTGTATTCAATATTTTTTTATCTTTGCATGCTACTCATAAAACATTAGCAAAAAGATTTAGTGTCGTCATTTTAATTTTTGTATTATTTCGATTCAAGATTTTCTAATTTTCTATAAATTTTAATAGTTCTAAATTATTGGACGGTATTGTTTCCAAGAAAAAGCAGATACAATTTTAATATTTTGCATTTTGTAGTTTACGAAAACTACCCTGATCAGAAACAATGAGTTCTAACGTCGTATTTTTTATAAAACTTTTTTTGAATTCAGGACACCTGTTAGAGGGCATCGTTGGATTTGCAAAGCTTGAGTTAGCCAAAATGTTTCCGACACTAAAAATGCAGTGAATTTTATATTATTTTCTACTTAAATCTATAAACCAAAAGAGTTACTCAATCAGTACTAAGTGGGTATATTATTGTTTATTTTTTGTTGGACGCTGTATAGTTAATTTACTACAGATATTCTATAAATAGACTGGTCAAACTGGTTTGGACGCTTTATAGTATGCACAATCCGTGTCAAATATGTATATCTACAATAGAAAACATGTTGCAACACTGCCGGACGCTTTAAGGTAGCAAACAGGACGCTCTATAACACATATTCATGTTTTTTGTGTATATGTAAGACGCTCAAAAACAGAAAAATGTACGGACGCTAAAAGGTAGTTTTATGTACAATAGAAAAATGTTTTAGTTTGTATTTAATAAGAAAACCGCGTTAATCTTTTTAAGCTCGAGTATATTTACCTGCGAGCATTAGAAGTACGTTTTTTTTTAAGGGACGCCCAATGACAGTTTCTCATAGCGGACGCTTTCTAGATACCGAGATGTAAATATATATATATATATATATATATATATATATATATATATAACTACCAGAAGTCAGACAAAGAAACTTTTCACTCAATAAAGTTTCTTGTAAGTTAGCTTTGACAACAAAATTAGTTTTATATATCAATGTTATATTGATATATATGTATATTATATTATATCAAAAATAGATATAATAAATCTCTCCAGATGATGGCAGATGAGATTCTGCCGAAACGTCGAAATATATTAACTCGTCAAACGCGGAAAAAAACGAACATAAATAAAAATAAAAATAATTATATTCGCAAAAATTTAAAATATAACATACAATATAATAACTGCAAAAGAAATGCAGTTGCATACAGTTTCATTAATAATTTTATTATTATTTTGACGTGTATACGTCATCTACATGTCGTGAACATATTATCTCGGACTGGTATCTTAGTAAATTTATCAATCAACGGTATTACGCCCAGATATTGCCAGTTATACAATTTTATATAACTGACGCAACGCACGCTTAACCGCCACACCGTGCTTTAACGTTCTATATTAATTAATTACCACTAATTCATCAAAAAATCAATTAACAGAAGTTGAACCTGCACTCAATTATTAATACATTCTGTTTATGAAACATTAACTATTGTAAATAATGCTAACAAAAACCACTGTTAACAAGTGTAACAAAAAAACACATGTTCTAATTCTATTACACTTTAAATCACAAAATATAAAAATTTATGTTAAAAAAATCAAATTGAAATCATGCACTACATCCTCCAGTTCCAAGAGTCAGCAAGTTGGATGCCATAGTAATTGAACAACGACGTGTTTATAATTGTAAAAAACTTTTGCGTTAGTATATAAATGCCTTTCTGACAAAGGTTCTGAGTGAATACACTATCAACATACTGAAACCAAGAGAGCAAGCAAAAAATGTCACATTTCACTGTCTCGTTTAATAGTATCAGATCAAAACTGCTACTTTCCACTAACGCGTTAAAAAAATCATTGTAAAAACGAAAGATTTGCTCAGCAGTTTTAAACAGTTTCGTGCCAATAATATACAATATAAAAAACTGCGACCAAAAGATTTTTAATTGAATAGAGCCAAGAGCCGTCTGACACGAGACCCAGTGCTAATGTTCTTAGCGACATATAAGCTGTTTTTTTCGAATTAAAGAGCGACCTACACCTTCGTTGACCGTGAAATTTAAAAGAAACGGTATGAGGTTAATTATAAATTGAGTTTTAATCAAATTATTAAAACGTACATCGAAAATAGTCGCACTCTACCTCTAACGCATAAAGCGCTCAAATGGAAAACTTCTATACATATATTGGATGCGTACAGAAAGACTGCTACATTTGGAGCTGTTTCCGCTCATTAATAGTGAAACGCTACCGATTTGAAAAGGCAAACCAATCAGGAGCGAGCGCTACCGGAGATCGATCGGTTTTTGCTCCTGCCTTCCTGTACGCCCAATACGGCAAATTTATATGTCAATTATTTAGTAAGGTTTCTCATCCAAGATATAGAACCTGTTCTAATTCATTGGCTAAATGCTTGCCGAAATGTCAGTTTTTCCATTAATCTTAAGTGGTAGGATAGCCATGTATTAGATGATGGATTTATATATGTATACTTTATTGTAATAATCAATCAATTAATAACTCGATTCTTAAAGATTGAATATACTTAACAATCAATGATGATCTGCACTACTTCCTGGTTTATCATATTATAATTATATATAATAAAATGTTTTTTTATCCCTTCTATGAATATAGAATAAATTAGAATTTATTTCAAAAATAAAGAAATGCATATAAAACTCAATTTGAAATGAATAACCACTTTTTATGGACTATGCATTCTGAGTAGTCTTCATATATCAAATAAAACAACATAATCATAACATATAAAATTTATTTTCCTCTTTTAACAATTTTATTAATCAATCGAAATTTTAACTTGTACATTTTTTGATATATTTTCAAGACTTTTGATCTTTTTAATATTTGTAAAACTAAGTGTTGTGACATGTTTACTAAGTTTATAAAAAACCAGCATAACCAATGCCATAGTTTCCATAATTGCAAAATTAGATAATGAGCTGCCAATATCTAACCAGGAACCTACATTTCTCACAAACAAGAAAAAATTCATCACCATCACATCCAAGTACAATAATAATATCACAAAAGTTGTTGTTGCACTAACTTTTGTAACAATAATAATGGCATAAAATGCACACATTATTATAAAGAAAGGAATTATCATTTTGTAGAGAATCAATCCACACATAAGGAATGGATTGAATGTAGAATTATATGCTCGGGTCCAGTTAGGGTCAAATCCATTAAAGCTTGCTACATTGCCAATTGCAAAAAAGTAGCAAATTGTTAAGGCAAGCTAAAAGTAAATTAAGGTAAAAATAGTATCAAATAAGTTTACATTTTTAAAATCAACTTAATATTTAACACTGTTAGCTTTAGCAAATAACTGGTTATTCATTAAAAGGATACATAGAAAAATGTCGTCCTAAATTGTGAGTAGCTTGTCTTAGTTGTTTCATTAGTAATTTCAGCTGGATACATCATTAGATTTACATTTATTTTCTTGTCAAACATCTCAGATTCAATTTGTATCCAATTATACAAGAGCCATGTGAGTAGTGAGTAGAATATTAAATCAACATTAACGGACATTAATGTTATAGGAATAATCATGCATCCGCAAATTTGAGCAAATCTTACGTATATTCCTGTGGATGTCATTATCATCATAAGCATTGAAGAACCTACAAATTAAAAAATATATATGTATTATATTATGTTTGTTAATCAATAATGAAAATATTACCCGTTAAAAACCATGAGATGATAATGTTGATAAAATGAATACCCTTTTCTGCATCAAAAGACAATGCTACTAATAATGCATTCAATACAGATATAACAAATAAAATCAATGGCGCACCAGAAATTGCCAAAACTGTTTGTCTATTTTTTAATTTCATTGCATCCACATATTGAATAAGATTTCGGTATAATATGAATACATAGCAAAATATCCAAACAATAGAGCCAGACATTCTAAAACAACAATAATATAGTAAAAAAGTGTCTATAAATTTACAACCTAAACTATTTGGAAATTAAAAGAATTAAAAATTAATAAAGATAACTGCAAAAAATTAAATAATTTATCTTCTTGAGTCATCATATAGATTTATTGGAAACAGCACATCAGTCTGACCTGTTCTGTGCTTATGTCTTCATTTCTTGTATAGTCTAATCTCAGTCTATTGTTGTGTTTATTACCCCTAGCTGGTGCAGTTTTTTTTCCTTGCTTTGTACTATACTAGAAAGAGTATTTACTATGAAATAATAGCCCCTAGCCTTAAATATCATGTTAAGAGTAAGAGAACCCAAAATAAAGGTGCTTTGCATGCACTATTCAGATGCAGTTCCTTAAGATACAAAGTTATGTATGAAAAAAAATTCTAAGACTCCTCTACTACATCCTTTGGTACCGCCGCTGCATATTCAACATATTCACATCTAAGCTTCATTTTTACAAAATGCCATAAACGAAAGAATAAATAATGCAACCATAGAACAAATCACCCTGTATTAATGAAAATATTTTTATATTATAGTATTAATCAAAATCAAGAAACTAAGTTTTTTCCTTACTACTAAGACTTGAGTGTCATAGTCTACGTTCTCTATTTTTTGAAACACTTATGTTTTTCTTGTTTTGTTTGCTGAAATTTGTGTATTATAAAATGTACGTATCATTTTGATACTATTTAACATTTTTCTATTTTTAATCATTATTTTCTAACCACCCTATAATATCAAAGGCAACGTAACATTTTTTGACTTAATGTTCACTTCATAATAACCTGAAATCTAAATTAGATATCTATTTAATTTATGAATTTCTCCAACCATATTTTTTATGATAAAATTAGCAAAACAAGAATAATTGCAATGATAAATTTAACTATTCAAAGAGGTTGCAAAAATATCTATCTAAAACGCTATTGAAGTAATAGTAAATTCAATACCGACAAATTAATTAACATTGTACAAAAATACTTACAGTCCATAGTACTTAAAACTGGTTGATGTTGGAATTAAAAGTGATAAACCCATTGTAATACAACTTAAGAACCAAAAGCATTTAGTCTTTTTTGAGCATTGAAATTGTATCGAACACATACCCATTAACATCAACACCACAGTGCACATTATTTTCTTGAAGAAACCAAACACCTGATAAAAAATAATTTTATAATAAAATAATCAATTACCTATATTTATCACTTTTATGCCCGTATTCATAAAACGTCATTAAATATATAATGATTTGTTAAAAACATAACGAAACGTTTAATCAAATTTTCGTATTCATAAACACTCATTAGCAATAATGTTCATTAAATTATTCATTAAACTTAACGCACTATTTTTGGTCCATTAAAACAAAATGAATCATTAAATTGACATTTGAAAATGTCTAATTATCTGTATTAATTCACAGTATTTGAGGTTATATTGTATAGGTTAACATATTAATAACTTATAAAAAACAAAAGTTACTAAAGAGTTACTAAATAATTTAACTAATAACAAATTATTTATGAATATAATTATATTTTTAATGTTCATTAAATTATAATGATTCGTTTGATAATGAATCGTTACAAAAATGTTTTATGAATACGGGCATTATTGAATTAAATCACGCAAATAAACAGACATTTTAATGATTGTTCTCCAAATTATAATCAAAAATAGAACTAGAATATGTCATGTTTGTAAAAGGCGTGTGCAATAAGCAAAGTAAATAGTATTGACAATTTAATTTTATGTAATTCCAATAAGCTACGAGCTTTACTATCTATCAATATTCAAAAAAATTAAATATCTTACCAGTAATTCAAGAAGTATTGTAAATATTATTATGTGTTTTAAAATAAATAATTTCATTTGGCTGCGATACAAAAGTATAGCTTTTATCAAAAAATGCTTTGATTCTACCATAAGTAAAATTATGGAAAATGGAAAAGCTACATAAAAGTATCCAACTGTAGCACCAGACTCTGAAACATAAGTTTGCATTAGTATAAATATTCAATACTATTTGAACTATTTTGAGAGATTTTATACAAAGAATCACCCATTAAAGTGTTTTACATATTGTTTAAATCGCTCCTTAACTTTTTTACTACTATTTGAAACTATATAAAATAAATTTAAAAATATTGGAGCAAATGATGAATGTGCCAGGTAACTAAAGTATATTAATTTAAACTGATGGTAACTTGTCAAGAGTATGTACAGGGAGGGATAGTAAATATTTTAGATGGTGTTATTTAAAAAATTAAAAAGTTTATATAAATTAAATATGTGCCAGATTTTTTATGGTTTCAAAGATATAATTGTTTAAAATTACTGCTTGTATAGAATACCATTTCCTAATCTCAGAGTAACAGATTCAAGCACAATTGCATATTTACTATTCATCTCCTGCATAACTGTTTATTAATAATATAAAGCTAAAAAACATGACAGCTAAAGATATTATGAGTATAGAGAATATGAATCTCTATAATGATAAAAATTAAATTTTTTCGTATGCATTAACTTTATGTTTATAATGATTAAGTAATTAATCAACATAGATAATGTATAATAGGAAAAATTAAGAAATCTCATTAATATTATTTATCTTAATAAATTTTCCTTGTATTATACTTTTTCTAATTATTTCACAATTATTAAGAAGAATTATTGGTATATAATAGGTGCTTTCCTTTTGTCACTATTCTTAGTTATTCTTACCTCACCTTACTTTATGGACCATCCCATTTGTAAAATAGCAAGTAAGACAAAGTAATAATTTTAACACCCCGTTCCCCTAGCAGCCTAACACTGAAAAAAATTAATATTTTAAAACTGGTTACAAGTTTATACATTTTTAATGTATAAAATTGTAACCAATAAAAATATTTGTGATGTAATGTGAGTATTTTGGCTTACCTCACTTGTCAAAAGAAAAGCACCTGTTTACATAAAACAAAACATACCTATACGACTATTTGATACTTGATACAAATAAGTATGCCTTGATTAATAACAAAATTTATTACTTACGGTAAAAGTAGACATATAGTATAATAATGACAATAGTAGTCGTACATCTGGTCAAGTTTTTGATCTTTATTGAGACACTATGTAAAGACTTATAGATCGGATCATCTATGTTATATAAAGAAATTGCCAAATATACCATCCATAAAATAAACCCAGCCAGAATGCAGAATAGTTTCATGTAGAAATGATAGTCTCTGAGATATGTGATCGCAGAATGTATGTCATTGAGCAAATCATGGGCATTATGTATAATTTTTTGTGGATTATTAGAGAGAATTGCTTTTTGCATTAATTCTTTGCGGCCCACCAAGTTGCTAGATTGGCGAGCAAAATAATTATCCATCTTATACATCCAATCATTTGCAAATTGTTTTTGTAATAATAATAATTGTTCCATAAACTGATTCAGGTTTTTTAATAAACATTCGGCAATTTGTTCATCTGTACCATTTAAGAGATGATGTGGTAAAATACCCTAAAATAATAGTGTATAAAAATATAAAAATTTGTTTGTTATTTGAATGGAGTTTTGGTACCTATCTCAGTTCACAGTTTAGAAAGGAAAAAAAAGCATTACAAACTTTACAAGCAGTTTGGCTTGTTTTAATTTAATAAAATTTTCAATTTAATTTTGGCCATATTAAAGTGACTTATTTGCTTTATAACTTTGAACATTAATTGTTGGAATTTCCAGCATCTTTTGTTTTATTGTGTTTTAGGTGATAATAAATTGTATTTCTTTAACAATTTCCATGAAATTAAATAAGCTAAAGATTGTCCCAAACTTGCTTTCCATGCTAGGATTCTAAACGTTAATAAGCAAGAATGTTTCAATTTAATTTTAGTAAAATTTTGTATTAGAGTTTAAAACAATGTCTTACCTTTGAGAACAAATAAAACTAATTTAAAAGAAAGACATATTTCTAAATATACAGAACTAAAGAAGATAAGTACCAGAACACATCATGTTACACACTGTATGGTAGAGTTAATGTAATATAACCAACCACAGAATTAACAGGTATTGGGACATCTATTAGTGATGCCATCAGTGGTGCCAAATCTACTTGATTGATATTATTCCGAACATTCTGAACTTTAAATCCTTTACCCCACAATATAAAGCCAACTTCTGTTTCAAATTCAGAACCATCACCATGAGACCCCCAATCAGTCATGCCATGATCGGAAGTGAAAACATAAGCTGTTTCTTTATCACCAAAGAATTTTTCAAAACTATTCACCATACTTTCAATTGCGCCATCTACGTATTTCAAATTTTCAAAATAGAAACTATAAATGTAATGTAATAATTTGAATTTATTATAAATATAAATTAATTACGCTGAATTCGGTTTATGAATATGTCCAACAGTGTCCATACCCATAAGATGTAAAAAAAATATGTTTCCTCCCTCACACATATTTCCACATTCACAATCAATCTCAGTATTTCTATTCAGATCTATATTTTTGCATTTTTTTTTTAAATGTTGGGTCATATGTTCAACAACATACCTATCAAAAATTATTGTGGAGGTCTTTCCAGAAAAGTCTTCATCTGACTCATCATAAGATTCAATTATATGTTTGTTATCTGAAAAAAAAAATCTTTAGTCATTAATCTTTAAGAATTTATTCATATCTGAAAGAATTCAGTGCCCATGTAACATAGACTATTGTAACTCAAAAATTGCAGTCAAGCCAGTACAACAAAGATTAATTTAATTCCTAGTATAAAAATGTATATACTTCAGTACTACTAACATGATAATCTAAAAAAAATGTTCTTTTATGTAATTACCATTCTTTTTAAAAATATTAACTACATCAGGACTTCCAATTGACCATGCATAATTGCTTCTATTGATTAGTGAATCAAATTGAACTATGTTCTTTTTCCAGCCTGTCATAATAGCACTCGGATCTTCATAAATCCCGGCCAAAATAGCAATGTGTCCAGGCCTGGATTCCGTGGGAACTCCCGTATGAACATACCCCCATGCCGATTTATTATTTCTAAGAGAACTGAAAAATAGAATCTATAGTTAACATTAGATTAGGTATTATTTTAAGATACAGAAATTTCTTACTCATAATAATGAAAAGCTTAAAATGTTGCATGCATTCAAAACAAAATGGTGGTGATATCAATTAACTTATAACAAAAATTGATTATTATTTAGCTCAAAAATATACATATTGAAATGTGTGGTTATTAACAATAACTAAGATAAATGGAAATGGAAAAGCTACAACTTCATTGTACTGATGGATAATACTGTTATTTGTCTTTATTGTGCGTTTTACATCACCCCAGAAGTCTAACGACTAGTTTGAAGGGACCAACTGCTTATTAAGTGACTTCCGAATTTTATATCTAATATGATTTCTTCATTAGATTATTATTTAGTTTATAAAGAAAACATTTACTACTAAAATTTTATAACAAAAAATGTTCAACTTTAATATTTGTCAGCTTAGTTTTTTTATCAGATGACATTTTGATGACTCGATTTCGTCAACGCCTTTTGCCAAATTCAAAGTCTAAAGTTTTCACCTTTCATTTAAGTAATAAGCTGATGAATAAAAACTAAAAATAGTTTTGGAAACAAAACTATAAAACAATTATATAATTAACTATAGAATTGTATCGTGTGGTTATCATCTGCAAAACAATTTGTTTATCTGAAGTTCATTAATATAAGTCAAATACAGCATTTATGATTTGGTATAATTAATGGTGATCACCTCTACTACGTAATAATTCATGTTTATGAAATAATAAAACTATTTACTATATTTTTTTACAACAAATTTATTCATACAAATACATTACTAGTTTCGGCTCTACTAGAGCCTTCTACAGATGAAATAAGTTATATGAGTTAAAGAATAAACAACAACATTATATATAAATATCTAAACTACAAAGTTAGGGGGGCGGAGTTAGGCAAGGTGATTAGTGCCCATACTAATAGTTGGAGATTAAATCTCGGATTGATCCTAGATTCATTTTGCTAATTGTTGATTGGCTCTAAACCAATTCACGGATATCATTAACTCATTATTCATGAATCCGAGATTTAATCTCTGACTATTAGGTACAAGCATAGGAAAGAAAATGGTAAATACTAATATACTAATACTAATGGTAAAAGGATTATATTACAAATCAGATTAAAAATACATGGTGATTATCTAAAAAAAGAAAGATGAACTAATGCTTTAAATATTAGAGAATATATTATTTTAAAATTTAAATAACCAAATAGATTGTTTACACCTGTTATTATTGTTTTATTTTGATTAAAAAAAAAAAGTACATGTAACGTTGCTGAATCTACAATAAATGATGTTCGAAATGACTTCCTCCAGCCTGGATACAAGCATTCAATCTTCTCATCATTGAGTGCCAAACCCTTTCAAACACACCAGGGTTGTTTCTAATTCAGTTACATCTAGCAATTATCCAATTTAGTAAGTCGTCCAAATTCTCCACTGGAGTAGCGTAAACTAATTACTTCAGATAGCCATAAAAAATAATCCACGAGGTTTAAGTCCGAGGATCGAGCAGGCCATGTGTCTGGCCCACCTCGACCAATCCAGCAATCTCCATATGTAGCTGTTAAATAATCACAAGCATCCAAACTGAAACGTGGTGGTGCTCCATCGTGCATAAACCACATTGCAATTCTTATCGCCAATGATACATCATCCAGAAACTGAGGTAGCAAGTGTTCAAAAAAGTTGCGATACACCTTGCCGGTAAGTTTTCCTAGTAGAAATACTGGTCCAATTAGACAGTCGCCCACAATTCCAACCCAAACAGTAGAAGAACTGATGTTAAAACAATTTTCACATACCTCATGCAGATTTTCATCTGCCCACACATGGGTGTTATGAAAAAAACTAAAACTATGATAATTGCAAAACAAAAACCGAATCACAAAATAAAAATAAAAGAAAGATTAATAGAAGATTATTATATACAGGGTGTTAGACAAAAAACGCTGAATAACTTCGTTATTTTTTAAACAATTTTTATAATTCAAAAACCATTTTAAATGGTTTTTTGAGTACTATAAAGGCAGGTACAAACATGTATGTTTTTATTTTTAGTATAGTTGCTATGTTCCACATATTGCAGCAGAAAATCTCACAAAAACTATTCAAAATGTCATCAAAAAATTTCTCAGCTTTCCTTAAACAACAAAAAAAATTATAAAACAATAAATACATTGCAAAATCTTCAATTCTTCTTCAAAATAATCAAAACAATCTAGTTACTAATCCAAAAGAAACAGCAGATATTTTTGCAAACCAATTTACTTACACTACTATTATAAATTCTCCAATTATTGCTAAACCTACAATGCCGGCTAGTAGAAAAATAATGGGTCCAATTCATTTTAGGCAACAAGTTATCAAAAGATATCTTCTTAAATTAAATACCAGATTTATTCTTAAAACATTTGCAAATGAATTAACTCTCATTTTGACCAAAATATTTGCCTTATCATACAAAAATAAAACATTCCCAAATTGTTAAAATTGTTCTAATTATAGACCAATTGCATTATTATCCAATCTGTCAAAAATGTTTGTAAAATGTATTAATTTTCACATAGTAAAGTTCTTAGAACTAAATAACTTCATCTCAGATACTCTATATGCATTTCGATCCAAACGTTCAACAACAGATCTTCTGACTTATGTTAGTCACAAATGGAATTCTACTTTAGAGAAACAAGGAGAAAATCTTGCAGTAGCTCTAGACATTTTCAAATCGTTTGATAGGGTATGGCATCCTAATCTTGCCAACAAGCTCCATTGATTAGGTCTTGATAAAAAAACTGTAAATAGTAATTGTTTTCTTGACAATAGAAAAATTATAGTTAGAATTGATGATTTTAACTCTGAGCTGAGCCCAAAATCATAAATGCTGGTTCCTCACGGTTCAGCTCTTTCACCAACTTTTTTGAATTTACATTAATGAACTTCTTCAAATAACTAAAAGCCATATTCATAGTTTTGCAGATGATAGCACCCTTTTTACTTCATACTTTTCAAAGACCATATCGACAAATATGGCAGAGTGAATTGAAATTTTTAGGTTAAAATCTGTAGCATCTATAAACATAGACCTAAAAACAATATCTGAATGAGGCACTACCAACATGGTCAATTTAAACTCTAAAAAACTCAACTTCTTACTGTTTCAAATTCCAAATCTGAGGTATCATCAGTACTAAATATTAAACTAAACAACAAAATCATATCTAAATCTTCTTGAATTTGTCTTCTAGGTGTTACAATCTCACATAATCTCCTCTGGAACGACCATGTTGTCGACATAGCTTTGAAAGTAACTAGGATTTCTTAATAGATGTAAAAAGTTTTTTACTTCTGTTCAACTTTTGCATATACATATATAAAATTTATATTTGTCCTTGTATTAAATTTTGTTCCCAAGTATGGGGACGAGCATTGGAAACTACACTCTATTCAGAAACAAGCTATTAAGCTATTCGGATCATTGCTAATCCAAAATTGACTAATGACCACCCTCCTCTTTTATCCCTCCCCACTTGTTATTATATGGTATTTTTATTTGTTTTAGTATATAAGTAATTAGTCTAACCCTTTTTATCATTGTTCATTATACCTGATGAAGCCACTGTGTGGCGAAATAATTGTAGTAAACAATAAAACTTGTTTTGAACTTTTACACTATTTGTGTTTTATTATTAAAATACAAGACATTTTGCCATCTAAACAACTACATATTTACTCACAAGATACAAGGCTTGCTAAGAATTCTAACAAATATTCACTGATAGTTCAGAGATGTAAGACCGAAACTTTTAAGAAAGATTTCTTTAACAGTACTATCAACAAATAGAATAAACTTCCAAATTCAGTATTTCCTGAGACTTATAAGCCACAAATATTCAAAGTCAATGTTCACAGACTGTTTAAATCTAGTCTTCAGTATGATAGTTTCAACAAGAGTAGTTTCACTAGTTAAAATTCAAAGGAATTTTTATGTTGTTGTGGCATATTCATGCCTATTCTGTAAGCAAATCTAGAGTTAAAAATGTATGAAGTTGTTAACGCAAGAACAATTGTTAAGTTAACAACATCAAAATGAATATATTTAAATTATAATTCAAATAACATAAAACAATAGACATTGATAGCAACTCTAATTAAAAGTGGAGTTGCTTGATCATCACACAAAGCTCTATGATGCTTGTAACACCAATCTGAATCATAAATATACTAATAATAATACAGATGCTCCATGGGATGGATCCATAAGATGACCAAATTGTACCCCTTTGGCAACCGTTTCTTTACAGATATAAACCATAAAGATTAAGATTAATAGAAAATACAAATGTTAATGTCTTCTATACAATGTATGCTCACAATTGCATAAAAAGTTAACATAACTAAATGAATTGAATTGAATAAGTAGTCGTAGCCCAAAGTCACCAACTAATACAGGGTCTCTATAAATGTCTGTAATTATGTAACAAACTTTGTTTTGACAGTTCAACTTCAACTGTCTTTACACACACCGAACTATTTCACTAGAGCGGCACAAACTTACATTAGATGGTTACATAATCCCAAACTTTTATAATGACCCTGTAGTAATAGTAATAGTGTTTATTCATGTTATATTTGCATAGATATTTACATATGTCAAAGATAGAAAAAAAAAAAAAAAACATTCTAAATTGTATTCTAAATATTCAGAGATACTATTAAAATGCATTGGATATTAGAAAATGTTTTATAATAATAATAATGTTTATTAGTGTTAAGTATATACAAGATATTTGGCAGTGCGTTAAAATTTTTTTGGCAAAATAGTTAGGTTAGGTTAAGAAGAAGGGCTAGACTTGCTAAACGCACAAACACATAATAAGCTTATATTTTTGTTTGTGAAAGAATACACCAGTAACTTAATTTATAGGTACTAATAAGTATTATGGGAATACTTTGCAAAACACAATCTTTAGTCGAGTTAAATATTTAAAAATTAATTATGAGACTTCATTGCACAGGTCTACATGTGCAACAAAATTTAGTGTAAATAATTGTTTAATAGTGTTTGTGATTATTATCATATTAAAATAGAATAACTTAAATAAATTATATATGTTTATAGTGTAATGAAGCTGCAATTTTTATTTCTGCCATTGATATAGACAGCATAAAGTATTATAATGTAGTATGATACCAAGGATATTAACAGTTTTAATATATTTTAAACGTATTCATATCCTTAAAAAGGTTGGCAACACTTCTGAAGGTAGTGTTATGTTTGGAAATATCTTTGATGTCAGATATTATGATCACATCTATTATACTAGTATGAAGCAATCCGCAAGCAATATTTATTTTTAAATTGATTTAAAAAATTGATAATTGACAACTTTTAGACCCAAGCCCTGTAAAAATTTAATAAACAGCAAATTATAGATGCAACAGTGTTTATTTTGCAACTAGATTTAAACAAATTATTTGTAATCTTAATGTCTAGTTGAGTATAGATTTTTTAAGAAAACATCAATATTATCTCTAATTAAAAAATGTGCATGCAAATAACATTATGTTGTAATCACCACTATTATCTATGTTAAATACACTATGTTTATCAGTATCCAACAGTTTAACATTTTCAACAACATAAACCTATTTAATAACTAATAGTGAAATTCATAAAAATACGTTATTTAAAGGTTAATTAATCAACATCTGACAAATTTAATTTAATTTAAATGAGAAAAATTGTTTCATAAAAATATATTTAATTTTGATTAAACATTTACATTTGACGATCTGTCAGGTATAATCTAAAATATCTATTTTTTAAATCCAAGACAAAAACTGTTTTTTCTTTGCACAATTATTAAATTTTATCAATCTTAAGGCTTGGTTACACAGTGCAAACTAGTATCCGAGCTGGCATAGTCAGTTACTGCAGTGCAGCTACTCGTACCATATGACCGCATCATACGAGTTACGGTCATGTGCAAATCGGTCAATACCTAGCATCCGAGTTACTATAACATTTTTTTCGCCTCTCGCAGTAGCTATCCACTGTCAGGTAAAAATAAACTACTTAAAAATAATAATGAAATTTTTAAAATGTCGTCAAATCAATTTTATGAGATAAATAATGAATCTTGATTAACTTTTATAATTACCATAAAAAACATAATAGGCGTTAAAAAACTAATTGTAATTACAAAGTTGACATTAGTGTGTTTGCGCACTTCATTTTGCAGTCCACGTTATACTTATAATTATACCTTATAAGTGAGTCGTCTAGATTCAAAACCAGTTAGATCACCAAAATAAAATTTTACAGGAATCAAAAAGAACATATAGTATTCTTAAATAAAGATCTATAATTTCTAAATTTTGGTAACAAGTGGAAGTGGGAGAATAGATTTTATATGCTATTATGAAAGTTGTCAAATAAAATTGTAAACCCTTGCTGAAAATGAGATAATCTCAAATTCATAAAAAAATGATGTAACTGGTTTTGAACCTAGACGACTCAAGTATAATGTTACCGTTTGTTACGCTATTTATGAAATAAGCAAAGCCAATCAAAAAACTAAAAAACGCCTACTTGATGCATATTAGACATAATTAATATAGCCATAAACCACAATCGTAAGATTTTCATTTTCAAAATAAGATATAAGTAATTTGATTGCCCTTATGTTAAGATTATGTTGTTAGTTTGATTACTTGTCAGTTCTTATCGTGACATTAAATTACACATGCGCAAACACTTTTAAAATTGTTTCCCTTACACTAATTATAACTTAAAATGCCTATAAGACATATAAATGAAATAAATAGTATTATTATATGTGTACAGCAGCATTAAACATTACAAATATCTATCTAAATATCTAGAATAACGCCTCATGAAGTTAATTATTCTGTAATATGTACACATTGTATATACAATTACATAAACTGATTACAATCATTCTCAAAATGGATAAGATAATGATAAAGCAGTAACTTCACAAAAAAAGAAAAAATTACTTACTACAAATAGGGTGTGTGCTTTTCAGGATCTTTATGATAAAGTGTTTCTGCTCTCAATCCATCAGCAATAAAAAGAACTACACGTTTAGCTAAAGGTTCAGATGAGCCTACTTTAGAAATTGGTGGCAATCCAAACATTACAGGCGATTTGAAATATAAATCCAAGACAAAAATGAATAGGGTGATGTGTGTAAATACACCTAAAATCCATATCTTCACAAATGACCAACTGTCTGTTTTGGTTTCCTTAAAAAATATTAATTATAATTAAAAATTATTAAATAGATAAAACTTACCATTGTCACTGTCAGTAATGTATTGTCATGTTCGATTCCATTAGTATTTACTTGAAAATGAAAGAAGTTATGAATGAGTATAAACTCATTTATTTTGAATATAAACGCGGTGAGCGTATTAAGGTTACCAGCTAAGACGAATGTTTGAGTCTTAGCTGGTAACCTTAAAAACCCATATCTCTACTTGCCTACCTACGGTTATGTTATCTACTCGGCTCGCGCCTGTGCGTTTAGGAAACGTAACGTAACGTTGTCAACGTTACGAACGTTGACAACTATGCATTGTATTCTATGATAGCTAAATGAAATGAGTTGCTAAACAAATTCGTTGAATATACCTAGACAACCAACAGTTGACCATTTTATTCGGCGGTAAAATTTTAGATTGTGAATGCTTGCTTGTATTTCAGTAAATTTGCCACTTTCTACAGTAATCAAATTCCCTAAACGCGCCCATAGACTCGCCGGACTCGCGTACAACAGGCAACGACCAGTGCGCATCTTGAACCTCGGGCCGCGTTTGGTTTCTGCCATTTTAGCTCATAAAAACTCTGTTTACATTTGAGAGATCACGAATTAGGCAATTAACAATACTCGGTACACAGTACGACTTCTATCTTTGCATGTAATTTAAGTGAGTTACCTAAATATAGAAATAAAAGAGCGGCCGGCATATTTAAGTAATTTTTTTATTGGTGATTAAATAATATAAGTTTATGCAGTTTTTGGCGAATATTTCTATCTGTAATTTTTTCAGTATGCAATTTTGATAAATTAAAAAATCTAATTTTGCAATTATATATATTTTACAGAAATTATTTTATTCAAAAGGAATATATGATTTGATTCAAATTCTGCATCATAATAATGACTTTCTAATTCGAGAAATAACAATAATTGTTTGCAAAAAATCTTTTTCTGGTGGCATTTTATTATTTGTGACCATCATTACTTGTCGTATTAGCATCTCTGTTCGTTTGCATATCTTCATAACACCTTTGGAAGGCCATATTAAACCACCTAAAAATATATAATTTAAATTTGTACAATTAATTTTTTAATTTACTTGTTATTCATCTGTATTAATGTGTGTATGCTACTGTAATTTAACAATTGACCGGTAACAAAAATTAACAACAATATTGAAAACTTGCCATATAAGTAATCCAATGTTGCTAAACTAGTAGCAGATGCCACCAATACACAAAAATACTATTTCATATTATTATGTTATAATATATAAATATTTACGTATGCAAAGATATTTCCGCTATTCTGTTTGTTATGTTGTTACAACCTAATGCTGCACATGTAATCGGCATATTGAACAAATCAAACCACACAGACACAGAAATAAAAGGCTTAAAACCATTCACTACCACAACCACAAATTTATAATAATATATTTACAAAACGTTTTACGTATGTTATTCATAAACTATCTAGAGATAAATGATAATTATTTACAATAAACTTGTATATAATATATTTGTCTGCGAGTAGAAAATAACTATGCAAGTACATTTCAAAGTGTCAAATAAAAATACTAAGATTTATATTGCAAAATTATAATTGTAAACTTATATAAACGTAAATTACATTTTACTAAAAAATAGCGGATATAAACTAGAAGACAAAAATTGCATAAACTTATATAATTCAATCACTTTTAAAGTTTTAATTTAAATATAGTGCTTCTTTATTTTTAAATTAGATGCGATAGATGTCGTGCTATGTGTGGCGTAAGGTGCATGGGGATAATAAGTTAGTCAGTCGACTGTTCCCGTGTAAGTTTATTTATTGAATAAATATAATTCACAACATATGACACAATAGGTATGTTCCATTTGACCGTTTCATGCACCTGGTGCGTTAGAAGTCGAGTGCGACTATTTTCGATAGGGAATATTAGATCTAGAACATTGCGCCGCGGGCATTCCCGCTTAAAATGTCAGTTTTGTTTTGTGCATGGTCGCCGCGCTTAAATTGTGCATTTGAAATATACTTATCTATGATTTGTACATAGCGGTCGTATAAAACCATGGCGGATATGTATAATATAGAATTTGAAATTAATTCATCAAATCTGTACTGCCTTTTTTAAATTTCGCGGGCAAGAGCGTCTCGCACAAAGAAATATGGCGTTTTCTATCTCGAAAAAACACATCGAATACATAAAACGCTTTTGACAAATGGAACAACTTATTAGTCACACTCACAGATCATACAATAGACACTCATAAAATTAGTGCCACCAAGTGCGACTATTTGGTCAAATGGAAAATAGCTTATGTACCGAGCATTGTTAGTTGCCTAATTTGTAATCGCTCACAAAAAGTTTTTATGAGCTAAAATGGCAGCGCTCATGTGTGTCAGCTTCGCGAGGTTGATTCCCGTTCTACCCTACTCTACTCCATTGGTCTAGTCTAGACTCTAGATAATCAAGCCTATTCTGTAACTTTCTAGTTAATGATATTGTTCAGTAACAACATCGTTATGGTGAAACTCGTAACGATTTTCTTAACAATAATGTTCAGTATTCCTATTCATAAAGGACAACATCGTTAAATATTTCCGTAACAATTTATCTTTATATGAACTACATGAAGCTAGCATTCGATCACTGCTTTGCAAGCGTGCGATTGGTACGTGCATGCATCTATCGCATTTCGACGATGTTTCTCTTTTTAATGTTTACAAATTCCTTACGTGTTCCTAACCTTATAAATATATCAGCTAAATATAAAATTCATATAAAAATGGAAAACTACATAGGCTATTGATGTTATTAATTTTATTTAAAAACAATGATGGAATGTATAATAAAAATACTTAGAAGTTACGCTGACGCTGATACATGAGCGAATTAAAATTGTTGTAATTAAATTATTAAATTAGTAACAAATGTAGAAATTATTTTACATAAAATAATAAATTGCTAAAGTCTGATACATGACATAATTAAACTTGTAATATAATTATTTAATAGTTATGTTTATATTAATTAAATAATTATATTACAAGTTTAATTATATGTAAAATCATACACAAATTTTATTAGATTTGATTGAAAATATTTATTTTATTGCGTAATATTTTTTTACTGATTTACAATAGTAGGAAATATTAATATAAGCATGTTTCCTACTTGAAATATATAAAATATATTATAATAATTCTTATTTTGAACATTTATAGAAGTAAATTGTTAGGTTAAGAATATCTTTAAGCCTTAACAACCACAGTGAGCGTGATTGTTAACTTAAAGACTATACATAACCACAAATCTTTAGTTTGACAATCAAAATATTTAGCGGACGCGTTACTGAATACAAATTCTTTTCGATGTTGTTAACTTAACAATTGTCCCTGAGTTAACAACTTCATACATCTTTAACTCTTAAAGATTTGCTTACTGAATAGGCATGAATCATGCCTATTGACTCCCTTTGCTGTTTCTCCTGCGCCGCACATGCGCAGTAACAACGGTTCTTTTATGATTATTCCTGTAGTTCATTTATTTTTATAATTTACAAACTTCAAATAATATTCGAGGAATTACTGAAAGAATTGATTTTTTGTAATCAATTGCTTAATATCTTCTTCTTTTTATAGTGCCATACTCGCTACGAGTGTTCGGCGCCCAGATAGCATTCTACGGCGATCTGTATTGACTGTAAACGCAGCCCCTTAGTCTTTCTTGAAAATGTAAGGTCTCATTACTCCGCCGACCCAAAAACCGCACCAAACAGTAACTCGTATAGAATAAAGAGGTTTTTTTACTATTGTTCAAAAATTTTCGGAACCTCAGACGCGGCAGTTCCGTTTATTGACAAAACCACTGCGACGAAAATAAGCTTCGTCGCTAAAGATAATTTTTCTAAAACAGTCAGTATTGTCTGCTTGCATTTTCAACACTTTATAAGCATGTTTAATTAAAAAAAGAAAACCACAAAGATTTGAGGGTAACATTTGATCATCACATCACATTAACGCAGTTGTAAAAGATTCATACTCGTCTTTAGGCTACGTAATTAACTTAATTGAAAATATTCAGCGTATGTTTCTAAACTATTTATATCTGAAAAAAGTTTGAATTTTATCCTGTTTAAGGTTTCGATCATACTGTACTACTTTTAACACCAGGCCCCGGGAATTCTCACGGATAGATGGCGGTACTGCTGGAATATTACAAAAAAAAAAATTTTCTTTTTTAATAAAATAAAATGTATAAATGTATGTATATTACGTATAATAAATGTATTAAATTAAAAAAAAAAAAAAAAAAACATACATACATATTTTATTTCACTGAAAATAATCAAATAACCTCAACGCAATCATTTCTACTTATATTAATTAATGCATAATTTGATTGATCGCTCGTAAATATGCTGATATATAATATTTAAAAAATAAATAAATTCTATCTATATTTCAGCAATTATTTTACTTGCCCAGGATATATCTACACTGCCAAGCCAAAACGGAAAAAACGGCATAAACGCCAAAAACCGATTTTCTGATTATATTTTTATATTTTGTAAAATAACACAAACGCCGCCAACTGAAATTAACATTAAAAATTGTTTTTTTTTTTAATTTAACCTATTATACAGTAATTAAAGTTGAATTAACTAACAGAATTGTAAACTTTGTTTTTCTACTTCCTTCTATATATTGTCACTTAGACGTTTTTCCATTCTTGTTATACAAAATACTATTATGTTACACTGTTGTTTTCTTTTAATAATATTTTTATTATAGTTTCTCATTTAAATCAAAATACAACCAAAGTTAAACTAAAATTATTGCTTATCTTCGATTGATGACTCAGCGCTTGCAAGTGATGAGTCGTTCTGAACGCAGCCAATGTATAAGCAGAGTACACTTACAGTATCTCAGTCTTTGTCGTACCATGAGGTTGCCTAGTTTTAGCAATGGGACGAAGTTATTTGCACAGATCTCCTATTTACACAATCAAACGATATAATTACTTGGTTACAGTAAACAAGCATTGCTATTCTTTCCGTCCAACTCAAAATTATACAAAGGAAAGGGTAGAGTGTGTGACAAAAACAAAGAGACTGAAATTGTACAGCAAAACGCTGGCTTGGAATCTCTAGCTATAAAACTTTTTGGTTAAGACCATAGTTAAGACTGCAGTTGTAGTTGTTATAGCAATTTGGAAACAATGCTCTAATTAACTTAAAGACCCTGCCATTGTTGTGTTGGTGTATAACTTAAATATATAAATATAAACGTCATGTGATACTAGAGACTTATTTAATAAATTTTAGTACCAGTAAAAAAAACAATGTAAAATAACTAAAGTATATACATTTCTATTAAACATATTGATATTTAATTGTCAAGCAATCAACTATATTGCTGCTGCTTTAAAGTTTTTAAATCATTTAAAATCATGTTGGTTATTTTGCGCCAATTTTATAATATAATGTACAAAATAAAGTTACTATAATACTAAAGCGAATAAACAACTTAAACCTGTTACAATTACAACTGTATGACACTGACTTAATAACCCACTTCCTTCCATCACCGCAGTCTTAACGCGGACCAACTACAGCTAGTGTTGATTTATTTCTAAGGCCTTGTCGTTCTTCAGACCTATTACCTGTTAAGCACGGGAAGGATCAATCGGTAGAAGACTTATTTCAACTATCTCTACTCACTTTACTTGATATTTGGATGTATATTCAAAAAGCTTGAAATTAAACCCTTCAGGCTGAAATTGTCAATTTGATTTCTAGCATCCCTAGACAAGTTGCTGAGTGCTCCAGAAATCATGGAGCGCACAAATTATTGAAATAAATGAAAAACTTTTTTAATTGAAATTTTAATCATTTCTTAGTTTGAATAATTTATAAAATATCTGAAATGTTTTATAAAAATTGAGCTACAGGTTCTTGATGTTCTTTTACTTTTAAATAATAAAATATTAATGATAAAACAATAAATTTTTCATCACAGTGTAGATAACGCAAAAACCAAAAATATTATTTTGTTGGAGAAATTTTTTTAATGCATAGTACCATAATTACAGATACGCCGTGAAACGGATAGTAGTAGTATGTGCTTTATTTATAACTTTAAAAAAGTGTAGACATTAGCGTACAAAATAATAATAAATTATACAAAACATAAAATGATATAAAATGTGGTTGTATAAAATATAAAAAATAAATACATAATAACATCCCTTAAAATACAATAAAATTATTTAAAAGTTTTCAAATTTGATGAAGTCTTATAATAAAATATATGATTTAGAATATAAAGACGTTTTTGAAACATAAAGGTGCCTCAATATTATCATCGATATTATCATCAATAATATTGAACAATTTATTGTACAATATATTGCTAAGACTACCTACACGTTGCAATATAATTGCGCAAAGTTTTAGTTAATTAACACTTCTGCAGGTAACATATGGAATAAATATAAAGCAAGTTGAGTGAATATTGCTTTAGATATAGCTTTAAAAAATCAAAAATCAAAATCTTTCTGATTTACTCAATATATTGTGCAATCTTTCAAAATGATTTACAGACGGTCAATATTATTGCACAATATCAATTATTGTGCAATATATTGACTATAATATTGAACGTCTAGGGGCCGCTTTAGATCTGATCAATTTTTATAAATTGTGGTTTTATTTTTAAAACAAAATAGTATACTCTCATAAATTGATCACAGTAAGAATAGACAACTCAATAAAACTTTCTCTACAAGATTGTAATCTTTTTCTGTTGCAACAATATTTCTGTAAGGTAATCTTATTATGAAGTCAATCAAGAAAAATAAACTGTTTTTAAAGTTTTTGTGTCAACTGAGTATTTAAAGCGTCGTATAAAATTAGCAGAGTTTAATTTAGGTTTAATATAGTCAATATGATATGTTATATGTCCAGTTTGAATTAGAATTAATATATTTAGATACCCAAAATTTTACCGTGTTTACAGGAATTAGAAATAACACAAGTGATTTCCAAACTAAATTATTTGAGTTGTGTCAGTATTTAATTTTAGTTTATTACAAACACACCATTTATTAATTTGATTTGTGCAACTATTAATTTCATTAAGCAAGTCATTTGGAGAGTTACTGGTTACACAAGTACTTATGTCGTCTGCGTATATTATTAAAGAATAATCTATACATTCCGTAAAATCATTAATATAAACTAAACAGAGCAAGAGACCCTTGAGGTTAGTAGTTATAGTATTAGAAATATAACTTTTCCCATCCAAAAATACAAATTGTGTCTTGTCAGACAGATATGATTTGATAATCTGAAGAAAATGTCCACGTATTCCTAACTTTTTTAATTTATAAAATATCAGTTTGTAATTAATCAGAAAAAAAGCTTTGACATGCGTAGTTAATAATTGCTGTAATATTTTTTATCATTGTCAACATCTTAACCAACATTTATAATTGGTTAAGATGTTGTGTAAAGCAGTTGTAGTTGACTTAGCCTCTCTGAACCCATGCCAGACCGACAAAAAATAATTATTTATATTTAGAAAAAATTGCATTTTTCAAATATTTTTGCCAATGAGTTTATTAAAAATACTGGTTATTCTGTTATAACTATACATTTTCTTTAAAACTAATAAATGATGTATTTTATGTAAATTGCCTTTTCGCTCAGTAAGAGACACATACACTCGTGTTTCAGGGTATGCACCTATCACCAACTGTCAGTTGTAAATATTGAGATAATTTAATAAACAAAAAACGTTATCCAAAATCTTCAAATATAAATAAAAATTCATTTTCAACTTTAACTTATTTTGATAAAACCACGGACAAAATCGCTTACATTCTTCGCAAAGAAAATCAACCAATCGCGTTTAGACCAAGTTGTAAATTATCAAACATTCTTTTTAATGCTAAAGATAAAGTTGACTCTTTAAAAAAGTCTGGTGTGTATAAAATGTCATGTCCTGAATGTAATAGCCTATACATAGGTCAAACGGGCCGTAGTTTTGAAAAAAGATACGCTGAACATTATCGCGCATTTCGTTTAAATAAAAAATCTAGTTCATTTTCAAACCATATTTTAGATATTTGTAATCATTCATTTCCAAACATTAATCAGTTAAAAAATTTACATACCTATACAAAAGGTACTAAGCTTAATGTTTTAGAAGCCGCCGAAATTTATAAACATTTCCATAATCCGCTCGTTAACCTTTTGAACGAGCAAACCGATCTAATTCAGTATAATTCACCACTTTTTAATATTCTGTATAATTCCTTGTATTCTCCTGCCAATTCACCAACTGCTCTATATATATATATATGTATTGTTTCATTCATTTGTTTCTCACTTGATAATGACCGTAAAACGTTGAAACTTAAGTTGTGAAATGTATTTTGTAAAATTGTATATGCCTTATATATAATTTTACAACAATAAATTAGTGGTAAAAACATAGTAGTTGTTTTATTTACTTATTATTGAGATAATTATCATTATTTAATGACTTATTGCTTTATTTATTGCAATAAATGGTAATATTTAAATATTAGCACCAAAATGCAGTAGTTATGTCAAGTATAATAAATAAAATAAATGAATTTGATTTAATAATTAAATTAGTTAGTGGTTTTCTGTAAGATGGCAGCAGAAAATCCAGTTATAAAAATTAAAATGGTAGCATCAATTTTAACAATTCTTTAAAATAATTATATATTAAAAATAGTAAAAAAATAAAAATTTAATACTGCTGTGTTGCCAAACCATAATATTATTGTTAGTAGCTACTAACTAAATTATACTAAAAATCCACTATGCATATGACACATTTAGTATGGTGTAACTACTAGTTAGTAACGTTTTAGTAGCATACTAACCAAACAACTATGCATAAGGCTGTTTATATTTAGTAACGTTCAAAAGTGGTAACGCAATGCCCCCTATTAAGAGAAACGTTGAGCTGTTTGTGTGTGAAGGAGAGCTGTAGTACAGTTGAATCCTACACGGACAGACAACGGCATTTTTGGCGCAATTTATTTGGAATAGATTACCGAAACAAATTTATCAATTAAAATTAATAAATGATGTATTTTATGTAAAATGCTGTTTCACCCAATAAGAGACACATATACACTCGTGTTTCACGGTATACACCCATCATCAGTGTGCTTAAGATCTCACTGGTCGAAGAAACAATTTACATAAAAACACAGTAACTATTAAACAGGTTTAGTAATATGTTAAAAATGGTAACGCAATGCCCCTATTTTCTTTGTCCCCTTTTTTTTAAAATAAATATTTTAGAACAGCGTAATAACTAGAAAAGCTTGCAAGAGAAAAGTAATAATTAGGCAAATGTGTTATTGGTTCTGATAAATAAGTTTGTGTCCTATTTTGTATATTAGAATAAGTATTTCATCAGTTCCTACCGATTTTGTTGCTTTTAAAGATATAGATAAGGAAAAGATAAGAATTTAATACACTAGTTAATTGTTGCAAATTTAATATAGTTAAATATTGATGGTTATTTCCACTTAATAATAAACAAGTCGCATATTGCAACTGCTTCAACAAACATTTAAATAATGATAAAATATTGAATACGACATTTATCAGTAGCTTAGTCTTGTTAAAAATAACCATTTTGCAATTCATTGTAGCATATTGTTAAAGAAATGCATCTAAAATTATAGTGTGGCACCGTTAGTTTCCACTACATAAACATGTACATATAACTTAAACATCTAATTCACAATTTGAATAACACATAATTCACACTATTTCAAGTTTACACTGCACTTTATAATTTATTATTAAATTGACCTAAACATATTTTTAATAAATATTAACTTTAAACAATGACTATTATATCATTTAAATGTTTAATTAACACTTTTGATCAATCACAGTTTGTGCATGACACACTTAAAATTGATTCAATACATTACAATTCACATTTTATTTTAGTAAATTAACCTACATTGAAGAAGACGAAAAAGATTGTTAATAAACCGTAACCTTACTTAAAAAGTGACGAACTTCTATAAAAATTTACATTTATTCTAGTGACTGCTAGTGACTTTTTAGGATTATTTTGTTCAGGGAAAACAGGTTAAGAAACTGGTAAACATTAAAATTACTAAAAACTTTCCCAGAAATATTTGAAAAAACCTTATTTTTTTATCCCATTGTATAAGACTACATTCATTAGGCAATATCCAATGTTCATCAACACAAATTACACCTAGTTACTATTACAATTTAATAGTACTTCCAAATCTAAAATTTTATAACTACTAATATATAAATGCATTATAATTAACTCACTGTTTGTTTATCGTTATTAGCATCATTTTTGTTAAAGTCATTGTAATAGTCATAGTTATTTTAATTATTATCGCTATCGTTATCATTATCAGCCGTAACTGGCAGCAATATCAAATTATCAGTAGTTTGTATATTTATTAAATTACCTAAGTTAATATAATCTAACAGTTTTAAGTTATCAACACATAATTTTTTTTGAATTTATGAATAATTTTTTTAAAAATATTTATTTTTTTTCTGTTTTGTTAAGATAGTTTAAAGCTGTATGACCGTTTAAAATTATTTTGTTTATATATCATGCTGTTTTTTATTTATATTTATGTTCTTGAACAATTTTTGACAATGTTTTATTGATAACATTTATAAATATACTCTTAGTAGCCCAACAAATGGCATGCTTACAAATATAGAATTTGTAGACTGTAGGTCACGCAAAATAGATTTGATATGTGGAATTGGTATATGGTATCCACTTATTGCATTATTACTGCCCGCCATAATTATATCAATATATGAATTAAAAAAATTATTAATTAGTGATTTTATTCCAGCAGTTACCTGCTCAAATTTAGCGCTTGGTTTAAATAAGACCTTAACTGTAAAATTCTTAAAAATACTTTTAAAATATGCAACTATGTTTCTTCCAATATCGTTGGCTAATATCAATCCTTTCGGCTTCTTTGAACATTTGCTTTTTATATTTCCTATTAGATTCATTTTGATAAAATTTTGATTTGACATCTTATTGCAATAGATTATCTTATCACAAATGCGACCCTTTTGAGTAATCATGTTATAGTTGAACCTGGGTTTATTAACATGCAACATGCCTAATAATGCAAAACTACCAAAGAAAGAGATAGTATCAAGAAGACTTATTAACGAATCTACTATGAAAGAATTTCTATTTATATTTTGCCAATTTTATCCAAGATTAAAGCTATTAGCGAGTTTATATGTAAATATATATTTTAAAGATTTCTTTGATACTTTTAAATGGTGCTATGAAGCTTCGTGTCCATATAAGACACAAAATTAGCTCTCACTCAAAACACAAAGTGGATAACTATAGACATAATTAAGCAACGCGATGAACTAAGAAAATTGAATTGGTTAAAAAAGACAACCGGAGACCCAACAGTAAAAGAAAATTACAATACATTTAAAAGGTCATATAATAACTTAATCGTATCTTTTAAAAACTCAAGTAATAATAAAGCTATTTGCAAAATTGTAAAATCGGAAATAGGCGAACCAAAAAATACAAGAAAATCTATTAATATATCGTTAAATAATAAGCTTTTAAGTGATTAAAAACTATAGATATACTGAATACCTGATTCGCGTTTATAAAGTGAGACAAAATATTTTATGGCAGCCATTTTGTGAGTGACTTGGAAATACAAAACAAGTATTAAAAACATCTTATATTTTATCATTTTAGTTTTTTAAACATTTAAAACATGCATAATATGCTACTAACATTGTAAACTAACTATTAAAATGTTCCAGACAATTGGTTAATTGGATCCAAAGTTAAGACCAATAATGCGATCGTGATAAAAAATTATAGCTTCTAAACGAGTCTACCAACTTAAACCAAATTTTAAATCAACATTACTACACATATTGCTGACGTTTTACTATCATAGTTAAACTTTGTATAAACAAAGGTTTTTGCGGTACAGTAATAAAAAAAAAACATAAAAATTCTTTTGAAAATTTAACCCGTATAACGTTTTTACGAAAAACAATACAAAAACTGACAACAATCGTAATGCATCACCAAACATAGACCATTTACGTAAAACATTTAGATTTTTATTTGTAAACTTGTAACGGTCATATTTCGCGGCATAATTTAAATAAATATATTTATATATATATCATAGTAAAAAATAATAAATATTTTGTCGCAAAAAATATGCGAGAAGAAGAGGAGAATTTCGCGGAGGAAAACGCTCTCTTCTCTTCCGGGTTTCGTGCGAGGCGGACGAATGTAAAGGCAGCGCGAACGAGTGTAGCTTGTTAGAAAATCATCTCAATAGATGAAGATTATTAACTCGACTATTGCCTTTATATCACCGTCCTGTTACGATGTGTGTTTTAAAAATATTTATTATTTTAATTTGCAAGTGAAAGTTTATTAGAAAATAGCGGGTACAGTGGTGTTGGATTCTCCAAGGAGATAAAAGGGTTAGTAGTTTTAGTTATATGTTGCAAGTTCATTAAACACATCCTTTGCTTTTACCCCATTTCTCTATTGATTACGTATGTAAGAGTTGATCAAATTCGAACTTAGTCGAATATTCTATATTATACAATTTTTTATAAAAACCCCCTGCTTTTGTAATAGCCGGCTAGGGCATTTTCCCGTAATTCTCCTGATTTAAATACAAAGACTTAAGGTGGCAGCGAACGATAGTGTGGGTAGCGTGAAGAGGCGCGAATAGGTAGTTTTCCAAGCCCGGTCTCCAGTCCGATCCCAAGGTTGGTAGAGTATTATAATAAGTGTGCGTGTGTGTATTTGGGTTTTTTGCAGAATTGTGCAGAGTTGTCTTTGAAGTGGCAAGTAATATCTTTTATATTATTAGAATCAGGGGCGCGCGCAAATAAAATAAAATATTATTTAAAACTACATTTGTAAATAATTAAAGATTTTGTTTTATCATTTTTAATCCAGAATAATATATGAACCAAACTGATTTTAGTCATTTGTATTTAATTGGTTATGGAAATAAAATTGTTTGATTAAATTTGATAATAAGATTATAGTTTTATAAAAAAGTTGATAATTTAGGTTCAACTTATTGTCATTATTATTTAAATACAAATAAATAGTTGAATTTATAAATACGTTGCACAATATTGTTGCTTGTTTCCACCACTGCACAGTATGAAATAAATGACAAATGGCAGTAATTGGTAGAAAACAAAGTTGAATTAAAAATAATGAAATCATTTTAAAAAACCAATTCTTTAGCATCATCTAAAAGTTCTACAGATTTTTTATCTTTTTTCTTTTTAATTTTATAAAATTATTAATAATGAAGTATTATCCTTAGTAGCAAGATTTGTGAAAATGTTCAAAATACGTTACAAGGAAGATTGCAAACAAGAATTTCTAGAATAACTGAAAATGTTGGTATTACAATATTGCATCAGTTTTATAAATTAGAGAAACCAATAGTAGGTTTCAAAAAAATTCTTGCTTCATTCCCGTTATTTGTTCTACCAAATCTGTATTTATATACATCGACCGTTACAAATAAACGTTTCTTTAATTACCTGTAAATTTGTTAGTCTTAACTTTTTTTTATTGTATAGCAAACATTTTACTAATTTTAAAATGTTTATAGTTTTGCATTGAATATGTTGCACTTGACTGTAAAGTTTTTTTTTCATAAATCATCGTAAAAATGATTAAAATGTGCTTTAATTAATATAACATTCGTTATTATTATTCAGAACGTTAGCTAAAAGTTGATTAATTTGTTTAGAATAAAAGTTACTAGCAATACTTAACAAAGATACCCAAATAAAACATGTTTGCAAATCTAATGACATAAAATACATAAATAACATTTAAAAAGTTTTGAAGATATAAAAATGTATGTGTTATATTTTAGGCTTAAGAAAAACTGTGATTTAAAATATATAAAATTCTGGTCAAAAAGTCATTTTTATACAGGGTGTTAGGTAGACATGTTATTTCATAGTTTATTCTAAGAATGTTTTGTCCTATGATTATTTCTGAAAAACCCCTATGCTTCAAAAATATAGGGTGAACAAAATATGCGACAACATATACGATATTTGTTGAAATCATTAATGTAAATAAAAGTATGGCAAACGCCAATGAGTATATCAAGTACAAAAAATTAATGAGTTTATCAAGTACAAAAAATTGTTAACGATAACTTGGAACGACTGTTTTACCTATTAATGTACAAGTGGATTTCATTTGAATGCGTCTCGTTATTGATAATCTCATGTATCGATCGCAGTTGTTTAGATTGAGTGACGTTTGGCTGTTTGACGCTTCTTAGACCATAACACACACGCCGTCTGGCGACACAGCGTACCCAACAAGACCGGGGAGTGTGACGTAATGCGTGGGTAAAAACGAACAGATAGATATAGCTGCATTAGGCTTGTTATTGAAAGCGTGAATGAAATAACTTATTTAATCATTCAAATTGAAATATTGATAAATCCTTTAATTAACTATGACTAACTAATTACTCTGTAATTAATTAATATTGTTTATTTTACACAATATTGATTATTTGATAAACAAATTAAAATATATATAATTTTACTTTTTTGCCTTATTCTTAATCCTATTCAAAAATAAAATTAAAGCATTACATACAAATTTATTCTATCGAAATAAATTATTATTACAAAATAAAAAATAATTTTATTAGTTTATAAATTTAACATAATATATAATATTATATATAAAGCTTCAAGTAGGTCACGTGGTAAAATAAATATTTAACAAATATTGTTTGTATAACACAATATTACAGTTTGTGTAACAAATAAGAATATTAAAAGTAAAAATCAGATAATAATTTTGACAGACATATTTATTGTCTCTTAACAAAATTGTTTTTGTTAATTTACTACTTACTCTGTTCGAATTTTTATACTGTTATATTTTTTGCTTTTATTTTTGCTTCAAATTAATTGATTATTAGTTTTTTTCAAATAATCACTGTAATATGTAATATTTATTGAATGATAATTATAATTAAAAAAATAAATTGTGTCAATTAAAATAACTTTACAAGTTTAATTTATTATCTTATGCCCAACACTATTTATATTAAATCAATCAATAAAAACATAAAAACAAACAATAATAAATAACATAAAAATATAAATTTATGGTTGATCGTATCAAAGTTATCTTATAATTGATTTAATTAATAGCAAAATAAATACTTACAAGTGAAATAATATATCAGACTCATCGTTCTACAAAATTATATGCACAGCATGATTGTATGATTAAAAATTGTAAAATTAAACGGCTAGATTTAAGATTTAAACCTTATTGTACCTGTAACGGCATTCACATTCTGCTGGTCATTCCCACGCTACACGTCATGCACTTGCTTGGTGTTGGCTTCCCTTCTATGCTAGTGAGATATACTACAGGGCGTGTCTAACGTGTCTTTTAGTGAATTCATCTACCATGAATCACTGTACGAACTCCGAGATGACTGACATGCTTGTCATGTATGGACTTGCTAATGGCAATTTGTTACAAGCTAGACGATTGTACATTGAACGGTTTCCTGGCCGTAATATCCGTAATATCCCCGATCAAAAAGATTGAATGCTTGTATCCAGGCTAGAGGAAATCATTTCGAACATTTATTTTAGGATCAGCAACTTTACATGTACTTTTTGATAATAAAATGTTGTAACTGACGCAAACTTTGTTCACCTTCTGACTTCGAAACAAAGGGGTTTTTCAGAAATTATCATATGACAAAATATTCTTAGAATAGGCCAAGGAATAACACCTTTTTCCGCATGTTTACCTAAAACCCTGTATAATAAAAAAAAAAACAAATTTAAATTTTACAATAATATTAGAAAAAGACAAAAATAAATAATTGAAAATTTTATAATACCAATTAAGTCTTAAAAGATATCTTTAAGTATTTAACGCACTAAATATGTCTAAATTCTCATCCATGTTATATTTTTTCCAAAATAAAAACAATTATTTTGAATCAATTATTATGGCCGTCATTTCTTACCGTGTGTTGATGGAAAGTTAGGCAACAATTAACCACTTGTTGAAAAAATCACAGGGTACAGAGGAACCGGCAACATGTGATTTAAAAAAGTTAAAAAAATGTGTTACAACTTTTGAAAACACGCAGAAAAGCTACAAATATTACAATTTTTAAAAACTTTTAAAAAAGATGTGTCTTAAAAAAATAGATTTTGCAAAATCTGTTTTGTGTATCAAACTTAATTGCGACTAATTTCATTTTCTAAGATGCAAAACTTTCATGTTTCTTCACTTCAAAATGGGTTTTAGCTTTACTTCAAAATGGCTCGTACATATACTCGTCGTAAACTCCGGAATAAAAAATCTAAGGCTCAAAAAAAAACTTGCGTTGAGAAATGGAAAAATTAATCAAGATCGAGTAGACTCAGCGACGACGAATGAGTATAACTTTTTATGCGGATCTACTCAAGAATATAATAGAGTAAAAAGCCACGTGTTGGACATAGAAGTTGAAAAAGAAGCAAATGGTTTGCAGGGATATAGATTAGTGGGCATATTTACTTAAGCAAACAACAACACTTCAAAGCAATCAGAATTTGAAGTGTACAGGTAGTATGTTAATTTTCTACACAGAGAAGAAGATTGGATTAGGAAGCACATACATCTATAAATGCAACGTTTGTGGTGAAAATATTTCAATAACATCGAAAAAAAAAATGCTATTGCAAATAACGCTGCGGTATGGGGAACATTAGCAACTGGAAGTACATATGCTCACATAAGCAAGTTTTTGAGTGTATTGGATGTACCCAAAATGACAAGAGCAATGTATTTTAGTATTCAACGAGAACTTGGATATAAATATAAAGAATCTATCTGGGAATCAATGGAATCTGCTGGGAAGGATGAATATAAAAACGCAGTTGCAAATGGCAATATTGACGCGAATGGCATTCCATTTATTACTGTATATTTAGATGGAAGATGGTCCAAAAGAAGTTATGGACATAGTTACAACGCGTCATCCGGAGTGGTAAATTATAAACATAATAAGTAACAATAATGAATATTTTACTATTCTTTTATTTTAAGGCTGTGATTATTGGTAAAAGTACGGGAAAACTTTTATATCTTGAAATCCGGAATAAATATTGCTCCATCTGTGCAAGAACTTTGAATAAAATGGAAGATCCCAGTGACCACGTTTGTTTTAAAAATTGGAATGGTTCATCTTCTGCTATGGAATCGGATATTATAGTAAAAGGTTTTAATCAAAGCGTTGCTATGCACAAGTTGCGTTATAAAACAATTATAGCAGATGGAGATTCGACAGTATACTCACGAATTAAAAACAATGTTGTGTATGGATTACAAGTTGGAAAAGCTGAAAGCACTAACCATGCAATTAAAAATTTTAGTAAACATTTGTTCAATATAAAAAAAGATGTCAAAGGAGTTGCTTTGTCTGTGCGGAAATTACTAACCAAAAGTATTATTACGGATCTAGTTAAAACAGCACACAAAGCAATATATTCAAATGCCCATGGAGACATTAATTTATTGAAAAAAGATTTGGGAAATACAATCAATCATGTTTTTCGAAACCATATAAATTGTTCTGAGTACATGTGAAATAATTCTGGAAAAACCGACAACTATAAAACTCGGGAATTATTATTGAATGGAGCGCATCATCATTTGTACGCTACACTTTATTATCCAAGGCAAATAGACTGATTGACAACTATTTATGAGTATACTTGCCAGATTTAACATGGGCAAACGGTTGAACCTAATACAGAGGGACGGATTTGAAATTAGATCATATCTGACAGGCTTAAGATATAATGAAGGTGTTGCATGGCACAGAAATGCACAGACTAAACATGTTCAAAAAACACCTGGTAAATAGAAAGTTATTAAATATTAAGTGGTCGGGCAAAGTGAGAAATAAAAAGCGTTAAGAAGCATTGCGAAAGAAAGACAATTACTAAACACAACTACAAATCGGAAAAGAAAGTGGATAAAGAAAGCATGCGATGAAAAAAAATTAAAAATAAATTTATAAAAAAAGCAAAATGATTGGATATACTAAAACAAAGACTAATATATAATAAAGTAAGCAGAAGCACAAAATAAATATTAATAAACACATGCTTGGCTATTACAAATTTTAAGTAATTTTCAAAAGTAATGTAACAAGTAGTCTGATTGTTATCAAATATCAGTTTTATTATTAACATCAAAAATACGCCGAATGCAAAGGATGAGTATTTTTCAAAGATTTGTAATGAATCAAAAAAGTAATCATCAAATAATAATCAGACTACAAGTTATATTTAGAAAGAAAAAAATTAAGAATAATGATACAAATGTAACTTTTTTTATTATTCAACTAACATGACGTTAAAATTAATTAAACAATTATTACGTATATTCTATAAACTTGTTATTTTTTTGAAAACGTGCATGGTGAGTATTTTTGGTTATTAATACATACACGCTTGCTTCTAATTCTTTTATACGTTTTGTGATGTAAGAATTAAATTCTTAAAATTATAGTTTTTTTCAGTTTCTCGGATTTATGTTTTACTTATTCTCAAAATTTCAATAAAAAAAAATTGTTACTCGATTAATTTTTTTGTTTCTTAATTTTTGTTTTAAGTTTATAACAAATAAACTAGCTACTATTATTATTTTGGTTGTGAACGTGAAAAAGGTTACTATGTACTTTTCCATTTACGGCTCATCAAATGACTGTCACTTTAATGTAAAACGCTCTACAGGGTAAACTATGGATATAGCATGAAATAATGTTATAACTGACATCTTTTGTTTTTCCCAGTTTAAACGGCCAATAATTGAGTTTATTGGTTCAATTATAAAGAAAAACTAAAAATATTCTTAAAATTTCAATCTACAATAAAATTGATAATCATTTGTGCATTTTACATGCTTTTAAAGTTTTATCTATAATTATATGTTTAATTAAAGTGACCATTCGTCCCCCCTACTGTCCCCTTATCAGTTTAAGCGTCCCCCGACACATCTTTTTGCGCAAAATTTTAAAATCCAGTAACGCCGCGGCAAGAGCGGTTGTGTGCACCAATGTTATTTTATTTACAAATTTTATTTTAACCAGCAAAATGTTCCATACAAGAATTTTGTGTTTATTGTGGAGTATTGTCTCAGTTTACCCGGCACTAATGCTGTTACAGAGAGTATATTCTCTGCAGTGAATAAGGTCTGGAGTTCAGAAAAAACACAGCTCAGCATTGAAACTTTAAAAGCAATATTGATTGTTAAAATAAATATTTCCAAAACGTACAAGGAGTATACTACAAAATTAAAGCTGACAATGAGTTTAAAAAAATCACAATTCTAAAAAATACCTCTGATTTTTGTAAAATAGTTTTATATGTATTTATATATTTAATTGTTTTTATTTTTTTAAATAAATGTTTATTTTTTGTTCGACATGTACTCTATTAATTCTATCTATGCACCTATTTAAAGCATTTGTGTATTGTTTTTGTTAATTTATTCTTTTTTTATACATCATTAAAAATAGATTTACAACTTTTTTTCTATGTGCATACATTTTTTATTTTATTTTTCACCCCCCTCTTCCCCAATTGTTCTCACTTTATATATAATTCAATAGAGAATTATAGATAAGTGTCATACGAGCATAAAAGATAATTTACAATTCTATTAATTATATTAATTTTTAATTAACAAGCAAACAACAATATTGTTTCTGCTTTTTAAATCATTTAAAATCATCTTGTTTATTATTTTCCGCCAATCTTATAATGTAAAAAAAACAAAGTGTAGTTAAGTGTGTAATATCAATAAAGGCTAATTTATTTACCTTTCAGTAAAGTACTTAAAAGCGTTACTGATAAGATTGCCATAAGTCTATACATTTGTCAGTAATGACAACCTTTCATCAAATCAAATTTACAAGACAAATAATTTACTGACTTTGACCACTAGTAATAAAATAGAAAGAAGAACGTAATTTCAAACTGTTTTGATTGACTTAAATGTAACCACAAATAACAACAAGTGCCACAATCGCATTACTAAAAAGTATCTCTGCCTTCTTATAAAAAACAAATAACTATTCTTTTCTCTTCAACTATACACCTGTATCAACAACATTGTGAAAGTTCAGTAATATTATTACGTGACACATAAACTAGATGAATACACCCAATTTTTTTACCCAATGAACCTATAAGTTTACTGAACACGTAACTAATCAATACGTTACCAAACAGATGAATAAACTGGCGCTAAAAATAAATAACATGTAGCTGTTGCAATTATAGCTATGTAACACTGATTAAATAAACCACTTCGATCACTGCAGTCTTAACGCGGACCAACTGTAGCTTCCTGTTAATTAGTGCGTTCTTACATCACGGAGCAATAATGAATGCGTTTTTAAATTTGATGGACAGTTTTTGCACAAATAACTTTGTTGTTTATTCTACTACGTGATCGTGCACGGTAATTTGAAAACAGCATAAAGCACTAAAACGACAACAATATAAGTCAAAACTTGTAACTTTTATTGTCAAGTTAATAATATGTGCAGATAGCAGTTTAACTGCAGTTGTGATTTTAAATTAAAAAAATAAATATGTATCAATGTGTTTTCTAAGGTTATGTTTTCAGTGTTGTTGCATGTCCATCATTCACCACCTTTAGAAGAGGTACGTAAAATTGTTGTTCAAACGCGGTGTTTCGCACAGGTTTTGTAATATTAAAACGTGCGTGTTTATTCAAGTTGCATTTAAAAACGACAATTTCATTGCGTAATTTAAAACGCACCTAATGTCAACACTTTGACAGTATGAGCAAAAAATTTAAACTTTTCAAATAAACCATACGAGCAAGAAATTTAAAATTCTAAATAGCATTTAATTTAACTTTGTCTTAACCGGGCAGATAGTCTATTGTAATTTGAAAAGTTCTCTAAGTCAATTAGAGGACTGTTTTCCAATGGCCAAACAAATACAACTGCAGTCACTCTTTTTACTCTACCGCTACATGGTAATCCCAAATTTAATTCTAGGTAAACAAAAACTAAAATATTTACTATTTTGTCTGCAAATTAGAATGATCAACTTCCTATTGAGTTGGATAAAACATTTTAAAGGCATTTGTCACAAACTAATGCAAGCAAATGAAGGCAAACGGAGTAAAGTAAGCACTTGTAAAAAGTTCTATTTCAGTGTTTTTGTCAACATTTCACATTTTTATAGTTAATAACAAAATATTTAAATAATAATTTTTTTTATGTCAGGATATAAGTTTAAGATGTGTAGTCAATTTTTTCATATAATATTTATTTGAAAAATATTTAGTAAGTATAAAAAATATTGTGTTAAAATTCTTAACTTTTTATTAAAAAAATTACCGCAATAAATATATAATAAATAAAACAAATATAAATAATAACAATAATATCCTTTTATTGATATTGATGCATTAAAACATATTTCATTAGCAAGGCGCTCGTTTGCGTTCTTGAATAATCAGTAAACAAGTTATTATGATTTTTGTTATATCTATCTATCAATACTTTATGATAAAAACATAAATATAATTTTGTCCAGCTAGAATTAAATTTGGGATCACCGTGGGTCGTTTGGGTATTGTATTTGGAGTGCACAGAGTCAATTTTTACCGTTCGACGACGTTTACGAAGTGGAGTAAACAAAGTTAACTTCATTTACGCTACCTCGTCGAACGTGGATTTAAAAGTCAGCATAAGTAAATTTCTGGAGACAAATGCAATAAAAATAAACATCGTTTTAATAGGAAAATATTTTTGGAACAAATATTTGTGACGTAAGGTGAGTATTTAGGCTCACCTCACTTGGCAAAAAAAGCACCTTATATATGTACAAAAAATGATTAAACAAAATAATAAACAAGAACCACTGTCGTTAATTTGATTATATATACCATCAATTCTGTTTATAAGCACAGAGTTATTTATTCAAATTTGTCTTTCGCTATAATGCAATGCCGCGGTCAAGGCACACTGACAAAGTTTGTAGAACCAAAACAATTGTCTGACCTTCGGCCGCAGTGATCGTTAAATTGAGTTATTAATTATTAATTTAATTCGTTAATTTAATAAGCAAACTTAGCAAATTTACACATTTCAACACTTGTTTTAATTTGTTACCTTTAGGTGATTTAGGTACTAAACGCAACGATGCTTTTGATGAGTCGAACTTATCCGTGCTGTTATTTTCATAAACTGTTTCAATTTCGGCATTTATAAGTTTCTTGGATGGATACTGTACAACATCATGCAAATCCGTCATCACGTCATTATCGATATTGGTTATATCGACCAACTCATTAGTCGCTTTCAAAAAATCCACTGAGTGCTTAACGCTATCGCTTTCATCATCGGACACAGGCAATGCTCCTTGAACTAAATTCCCCATAACAATTTTGATTTGGCTAAAACTGCATTTATTGATTTATTTTACAAATCACATAAAACCGTACAAGTTTATGATTTTTTGTAATACTTGCCTTTAACGAGTATTTTCCAATTGATTTATATTTTACAAAATATTATGTGTAAACATTTATAAATAAAAGTAATGGTTTTATATGAAATTTTAAACGCACATGTCAAATGTTGTTATTTTCAATTTAAAGTTTTACATGTTTTGTTTTCAAAGCCTCACTCAAAACACAATCAAAATAAAAAGAAAATTCTCTTTATAGTACACACATATTATTTCGTACAGTAATGCGTGAGCAGACCGCTTTTTTTGGAGCGGTACTTGTTGCTACCGAAAATTAAAAAAATCTGAGCGAGAGAGCTTGTTCTTGATTGGTTCCGCCTTACAAATTCCGGAAATAAACAATAAAATGTCACATCTCTACAACCGATTTCCAAAGCGAAACCAATCAGGAGCAAGGGCTCTCGCTCAGATTTTTTTTTTAATTTTAAAATGTGTTATTTTTTGAATTACATAATATGCCACAACAACATAAAAATAACTTTAAATTTCAACGAGTAAAACCACACTCGTTGAAACTATCAAATTGAAGACTAGATTTAACCAGTCTGTAAACATTGATTTTGAATATCTGTGGCTTATAAGTCTTGGAAAATAGTGAATTTAGAAGTTTATTCCATTTGTTAATAGTACGGTTAAATAAATGTCTCTTGAAAGTTTTAGCTCTACATCTCTGAACTGCCAGTGAATATTTGTTAGAATTCTTAGCAAGCCTTGTACTACGAGTAAATATTTATTTAGGTGGCAAAATGTCTTGTATTTTGTTTAAACAATGTCTATTAAAATATCTATAGAAAATGGAAAGATCTGCAACAGTATGCCTGTGTTGTAAAGTATTAAGGTCATTAGTCAATTTTGGATAGTGAAGTTTTCAATGCTCCTCCCCATACTTGGAAACAATATTCAATACAAAGACAAATATAAGTTTTATATATGTATATGCAAAAGTTGAAAAGAAGTAAAAAACTTTTTACATCTATTAAGGAATTCTAGTAGTCTAGCTGTATCAACAGCATGGTTGTTCCAGAGAAAATTATGTGAGATTGTAAAACGTAAAAACAAATTGAAAAAGATTTAGATATGGATTCGTTGTTTAATATTTGGTACTGATTATACATCGAATTTGGATTTTGAAACAGTAAGAAGTAAATTTAATGTAGATCAAAAATAAAGTTGACAAAATAGCAGAACCTTGAGGAACACCAGCATTTACGATTTTGAGATCAGAGTTAAAACCATCATTATAACTACATTTTTTTTTATTGCTAAGAAAACTATTGATAAGATTTATTAAAACCTATACAATAAAGCTTGTTGACAAGATTAGAATGCCATACCCTATCAAACGCTTTAAAAATGTCTAGAGCTAATGCAAGATTTTTTCTTTGTTTGTCTAAAGTAGAATTCTATTTGTTGTCAAATTTGATCAAAATTTATATTGAGTATCTAAGATGAAGTTATTTTGTTCTAAGAACTTGAAAATGGTAAAGTTATTATATTTTTCAAATTTTTTTGACAGTTTGGACAATACTGCAATTGGTCTATAATTTGAAGAATCAGAGTTGTCTCCGTTTTTAGGAATAGGTTAAACATTTGCAATTTTCCAACAATTTGAGAATGTTTCATTTTTATCTAGGTTGATCCTGACAATAAAATATCCTTCCTTCTGCCCACCAGGACTACGGCTTCCGTTTTATGTGTTGCCAGCCGTAAGCCCATCTTTTTGATCCACTTCCTCATATAAAACGCTCATTTTGCGCTATTTTCAAATTCCCTTATACTATTGCCAGTGGCCATCTAGGCAAGATCATCCTCATATGCTATTGTGGTAATTTTGTGTAGCATCTGTACACTCAACATACCATCATAGTAAATGTTCCAACATAAAGTCATAAACTTTTTTTTTTAAGAACGCAGTAAGGTTTGGCCTCAACAAGTGGCCCTTAAGAATAACTAACGCATGGCAATACCTTTTAGCTTTCTTCTCTGCGTAAGTCCTGCTGTTAATTTGTCCAAGTCATTGTGGTACTAGTTTGAAGTGGGCTGGTTTCGTCCTCGCAGAACTCACGCGGCAACACATGCTGTCCCTGGCCCATGCTGTCCCCGGTCCATTTCTCCCTATACCCTATTTTTCTGCCCTACTTCCTACACTGGCATACCACTGTCCTTTCTCCCATTCTTGTGATATTCAGCCTAGATATTTGCATTGTTCTTAGGTATTTTCAGGAGTGGGCTGCCAAGTTTTGAACAACCGGCTCGCTATTATTTCAAAGGAAAAAAAAACGGTAAATGAGTACATTGTCTTCATTTATTTTTGTACAGTATAAAATAAATTATATGTTTGACTGGGCACGAGTTTGGCGAGATTTTACCACGAGTTTGGAGATATTTCAAGTTTGAGCATATCCCCAAACTTGAAATCAGTTTATTGCAATTTAACAACAAATGTATAAGCTAATCATTGCATTTTGGAGATCCAGTCGACATAAATACATCACATTACACTTGGATTACAATAAATTGCAAATATTTTTGAATTTGTTTAAATTATTTCAATTTATACGTGTTTGAGGATATTTATCGCCAAAATCGTGTAACGGATATTTGTATAAAATATATGGGCAATTCCATTTCAAACGGACCAGAGCTAGGGGGGGGGGGGGGTGCGTTAAGAAACTTGCTTATGTATTTTTTTTTAGTTTCTATAACTTATTAGTAGTCCTTTGATCGGTATTTGAGGGTATAAAACCCATAAAAAAAAATTCTACGATTTCTTTAAGTATTTTTGACGTTTTTTGACTTAATCGAATTTTTTGTTTAAAAACCGCAATTTTAACTCAAAAAAATAAATTTACTAATGAAATTAATCAAAAATTTTCCGTAGAATCCAAATCTGACGCCATTTTAAGTTTATACCCTGTCTACAAGCCGCAAAAGCCATAAAACCATGTTTTTGTTCTCAGTGGGCTGTGCAAAAAGGAGCATTTTTAAATTTTTTTTAATTGCTAAAGTTGACGTGTTTTGATGTAAATTAATTAGAAAATATAAATTTGTTCTGTGTATTTGGGTTTTAAGCGTTTAAAACTCAAAAAAACTGCAAAAATAATCCTATTTTTCAACATAAACTTTTACAAATGCACATTTAACAGTTTTCAGAGAAACTATACACCAAATATTATTAAAAAATTTAGTTTTGCAAACAATTCTACATAGAAAATAGTCAATGTCGTGCTTATCTGGCAAAAAAATCCATCTAGAAAAAAAAATTTGTTCAAAATTTAATTAAAATTTTTTTTTTTAATTTTTTTTAAAGATAATTTTGATTATATTTTTTTAAGTTGATTTCAGAAGTTTAACAAAGACATTTTTTGTCGCTTGAACCAATTTTTGGCCATTTTACTCTTTGTTTGATAGTTTTTGCGCCTGCGGCACAAATTTAGACTCGATCTATCGGCGCAAAAATTTAAAAATATTATTATTTTTGGCATTCAAACATAAATCTGCCTGTCGCTTGTTAAAATTTGTTAAAAAAAAGTTTTAAACCACACCCTGGTGTGTTTATAATATTTTTTGTAAATAAAAAAAAATAATTAATTTTTAACGCATTTTTGCATAAAAATTTTGTAAACATTTTTTTCTAGATCGACTTTTCTATAGACGATGAGTACAACACTGACAATTTTCTATGTAAAATTGTCCCCAGAATTCAAATTTTTAATAATATTTGGTGTATTGTTCCTCTGAGCGCGGCTAAACGTGCATTTATAAGAGTTTATGTTGAAGAATAGGCCTACTTTGCAGATTTTTTGAGTTTTAGACGTTTAAAACCCAAATACACAGAACAAATTTATATTTTTCAATTAATTTACATCAAAATACGTCAACTATGGCGGTTAAAAAAAATTAAAAAAATGCTCCTTTTTGCACAGCCCACTAAGAACAAAAACATGGTTTTATGGCTTTTGCGGCTTATGGACAGGGTATAAACTTGAAATGACAGCAGATTTGGATTCTACGGAAAATTTCTGATTGATTTCATTAGTAAATTTATTTTTTTGAGTTAAAATTGCGGTTTTTTAAACAAAAAATGTGATTAAGTTAAAAAACGTCAAAAAAACTTTAAAAAATCGTAGAATTTTTTTTTATAGGTTTCATACTCTCATATATTGATCAAAAGATTACTAATAAGTTATAGAAACTAAAAAAAAAATACATACGCAAGTTTCTCAACGCACCCCCCCTAGCTCTGGTCCGTTTGAAATGGAATTGCCCATATACGATTTCCGTATATTAGTATAAATTCAGTTTATAGTTTAAACCAAAGGTAATATAATAATAAAGTTTCTAAAATATTCTTGATTTTGTTTTCACACGGAATAACACAGTTTGCAAGAATGACGTCATAAGATTTCTTTGTAGAATTTATATTTGATATATCAGTCGGAAATTCATTACAATAACAGTAATATATTTTTTATACATGTCGTATTATCTTAATTGCAAGTATTAAGAAACAAAATTATAAATTTAAATGTAATTCAGTAACCACAGGTTTTTAAAAATGTCTTGTACACTAGTAATGTAAATAATACTGAATTTCATATTGGAGGCGGTACAATGACATTCATATATGTTCTATAAATAAAATAAAATTCAGTAAACAGGAATTCTTCAGTATGTCGGTTATAATAATAATAATGGAGACAACACACTTATAACATTAATGTTCACAATATTCAATAGTTTTTATTAAAGTTCGTAAATAGGTCATTTACAATGATAAAGTCATAATAACAAAATTCTTTGGGAGGCGGCAATAATAAAATAAATATACACAATATTTAATGATTTTATTGAAATTTGGTATACAGAGATGTTTCAGTATGCCAATTACAATGAAAATATTAGTATACCAAAAAAAAATCTTGTTGGAGGCGGCAATAATAACATAAATGTACACTCATTCAATGATTTTATTGAAAGTTGATATATAAGGATGGTTAAATATGCTAATTACAATGATAAAATCATAATAACAACATTTTTGTTGGAGGCGGCAATAATAAAATAAATAAAACAACATTTAACAATATTAATAAAATTTGGTATACAGAAATGTTTAAGTATGCCAATTACAATGATAAAATCAGTATAAAAATCAGAATACTAAAATTATTGTTGGAGGCGGCAATAATAACATAAATGAACATACATTCAATGATTTTAGTGAAAGTTGGTATACAAGGATGTTAAAGTATGCCAGTTACAATGATAAAGTAAGTATAAGAAAATTTTTGTTGGAGGCGGCAATATCAAAATAAATAAACACAACATTCAATGATTTTAATAAAATTTGGTATACAGGGATGTTTAAGTATGCCAACTACAATGATAAAATCAATACATAAAAATTCTTATCGGAGGCGGCAATAATAACATTAATGTTCACAACATTCTATGATTTCAATAAAATTTTGTAAACAGAGATGTCATAGTATTTCAATTTCAGTGATGAAGTCAATATACTAAAATTCTTGTTGGAGGCAGCAATAATAACATAAATGTACACAGCATTCAATAATTTCAATTAAAGTTGGTACACAAGGATGTTAAAGTATGCCAATTACAACGATAAAGTCAAAGTAACAAATTTATTGTTAAAGGCGGAAATATTAAAATAAATATACACAATACTAAATGATTTTATTGAAATTTGGTATACAAAGATGCTTCAGTATGACAATTTCAATGATAAAATCAGTGTGTGTGCCTTGTTGGAGGCAGCAATAATAACATGAATGTGCTCAACATTCTAAGATTTTAATAAAATTTGATATACAGGGATGTTTAAGTAAGCCAATGATAAAGTCAAAATAACAAAATTCTTGATGAAGGCGGCAATAATAAAATAATTATACACAACATTCAATGATTTTAATGAAATTTGGTATGCCGGAGTGTTTAAGTATGCCAATTACAATAAAAAATCAGTATACCATATTTCTTGTTGGAGGCGGCAATAATAACATAAATGGACACACATTCAATGATTTTAATGAAAGTTAGTTTACAAGGATGTTAAAGTATGCCAGTTACAGCAATAAAGTCAGAATAACAAAATTCTTGTTAGTGGCGGCAATAATAAAATAAATATACACAGTAGTCAATGATTTAATTGAAATTTGGTATACAGATTTGCTTTAATATGCCAATGATAAAATCAGTGTACAAATATTTTTGTTGGAAGAGGCAATAATAACATAAATGTACAAACATTCTAGGATTTAATTGAAATTTGGTATACAGAGATGTTTAAGTAAGCCAGTTACAATGATAAAGTCAAAATAACAAAATTTTTGTTAGAGGCGGCAATAATGAAATGATTATACACAACATCCAAAAATGTAAATGAAATTTGATATACCGGCATGTTTAAGTATGCCAATTACAATGAAAAAGTCAAAATAACAAAACTCTGATTGGATGCGGCGCAATTATAACATTAACGTACACAACATTCTTTAAATTTAATGAATGCCAATTACAATAATAAGGTCAGAATAACAAAATTTTTATTGGAGCCGGCAATAATAACATAAATGTACACAACATTCAACAATTTTTATTAAACTTGGTAGACAGAGATGTTTAAGTATGCCAATTACAATGATAAAGTCAGAATAACAAAATTATTTTTGGAGGCTGCAATAATTCACATTTAATGACTTTAATGAAGTTTGGTAGACGGGAATATTTAAGTATTCCAATTATAATGGAAAAGTCAGTATACCAAAATTCTTGTTGGAGGTGGCAATAATATCATAAATGTATATAACACTCCATGATTTTAATGAGAGTTGATAGACAAAAGTATTTATTAAGTAGACTAATTACAATTATAATTTTAAAATACAAAAACCTTGTTAGAGGCGGCACAATTATAACATATAATATAATGTACAAAGTATTTTGATAAAAGTTGTTGTGTTTTAAATAATTTTACTAAACAGCCATTTTAAACTATTCCAATTATGCTTTGTAAAGAATATAGACTTTAATATAAAGTTTTATGTTATTCCTAAAATTTTACTGATACTGTTTTACTAATTTCTAAGTTTGTAGCTAATAATGAAACTAGAAGACAAATGTATTCAAATTTTAAATTTAATTGAATTTAAAATGAATGTAATTATCTAGTTTGATGGTATTGAAGTTTATCCATGCTTTAATCCAATATGTCTGTAAATTAAGTTAATTTGTGGTATCGATTATGATTTGTTTTGTAGGAGTATAATAATATTGTAAAAATTCATTCTTTTCAAAACAATAATGAGTAATGAGTAATATTATTTATCCGATTATATACTTTAAGTTTATAATTGTAACTAGAGCACCAGAAAATATATTTTAAATTTCTTAGTCTTAATGCATATCTATTTATAATGTTATAAGCCTGCAAACTTGACCTTGCTCTACTATTGAAAAGGGTTCAACGATATTCATTCATAGAATACAAAAACATTTTTTTATGGCTTTCCGTTCTCATATTCCTGTTAAGATAATACATTTTGAATGTTATAGTTGGTAAGAAATATTCCCAATAATAATCGATGGTAATATAACACCTATTTTAAATATATTTACTACATAAAACTTGATTTATATAATTATTATTGTTAAATTTTGTTGAGTCATTGTACTAGTACCACTAGTGTTTTAATAGAAGTATATGATAAATAATCAATTCAATTACATTTTATTGTCTATATTTATCAAATAAATCACTGATACACTGGCTGACATAGAATTTCAAAAATGATTATAACTTGTAAGATATTTTTATAAATAAATCAATAATAGAATGTCATATACTACAAGAAGGACAATAACATTAAGTAAATAACAACAAATATATTATTATTTTGAAAAAAATATATAAAAGCAAGTTATAAAATATCATAAAATAATGTAATAATATAAAAGCCATTCAGAGATATATTGTTAAAGAAATGCTATTAAAACTATTCAAACATTAGTTTGAAGATATCGCCAAAGATGTATATGAACAGTAGTTAGGGAATATCGTCAAACAAGTGCTACTATAAAAAGCATTAGTTTGGAGATATCGTCAAAGAAGTGCGATAATAAGCGGTAGTTTGGGGATATCGTCAAACAAGTGCTAATATAAAAGCATTAGTTTGGAGATATCGTCAAAGAAGTGCGATAATATAAGCGGTAGTTTGAGGATATCGTCAAACAAGTACTACTATAAAAAGCATTAGTTTGGGGATATCGTCAAACAAGTGTCACTATAAAAACATTAGTTTGGAGATATCGCTAAAGAAATTTATTTATATTAACACAAGTTTGAAGATATCCCCAAAGAAGTATAACTACATTAACACAAGTTTAGGCATAGCACTGTACTCGTGTTGTTGTATATATCTTGTTTATAACAAATAAAAGTACATTAATAATAAAAAATAAAGAATATATATAGAAAAACACAAACATGGCGCTATACCTAAACTAATTTAACCGTTTTTTTATAACAAACATAATTAAATTATGATATTTATAAAAAATAAAAACATTTTATATTAATAAACAAATTATTTTACTCAATTTGTTTATTAATTTCAATTGTTACATTTTATTTTTAAATTTTTTAACAAATATAACTATACTAGTTATAAATTGTTAAGATCAATTTATAACACGGTAATTCCTAATATTTATAACAATTCATTATATTTTTTGAATAGTATTAGTAATACCATTTACTATGATTTTAAATATTAAATATGTCTGCAACAAAAAGAAATAACCAAATAACTGTTTTATAACATCTTGTGCCATCTATTATAGATATGTTAAAGTTATATATCCTCAACCTTGTCACAAGTTTGGAGATATTTTCTAATTTTACAAAAACCTAATTTAAAAACAAATTAGAAGCAAACAGAAAAAACCAAAGGTAACATATGCTACTATTATTGTTAATTTAAGTAATGTCACTGTTGTATAGGCTATTTCATGGTTATTTGGCTATATACAATGTATCTCCTCAAACTTGTGCAGTCTCGAACTTGAAAATTTTCATGTATAATGAACAGATATGAAAAATGAAACTATCCTGTACTTTTTTAGCAAAATTTATTGGGTTTCCTATGTCGGTATACTATCGCAAATTATACACTTATAGTTCATTATATGCAACTATAGAGGGCTTACGTTTTAAACTGCATATACAGTACATATGTTTTACGGGTGTTAGGAGCCAATCATGTTTTATGAATTATATGAAGCCCTTAAGTTTGGCATCAGTGCTTTTCTATAAAACAGTCTATTACAACAAAATGTTTGAAAAATATAATTGATGAGTGTGACCTCTAACTACGTGATAATTCATGTTTATGAAATAATAAAACAAGTTACTATTTTTCACAAATTTATTCTTACAAATACAATAATAGCTTTGGCTCTACTAGAGCCTTCTACAGATGTAATAAGTTATATAACTATAAGTAGAGCCAAAACTGGTAATGTATTCGTAAGAATAAATTTGGGATAAAAAACATAGTAACTTGTATTATTATTTCATGTTTGAAGAAGTAAATACACAATATATTATTATTATTTTTTAATTTGTTTTGTATGGTTATGTACTACGTTTAAGTAATTGTTTTTTTAATTTTACTATGTTAAATTTAAAGCTTGCATTACTTTCTAAACTTATCAATCCCCTTCAAACAAGTTGTAAGACTCTAGCTATAGCAGTTTTTTAATATTTTTAAATTTTTTTATGGCATGTGCTATCAAATTCAGTGCCGTAACTAGCTTCTGATGCGCTTGGTGCGAAAGCGTCATTTTGCGCCCTCTAAACTACAAAATTATAAGGTTTAGGTGGTTTTCTGCGCCACAACCAAGCTGCGCCCGGAGCACCGACGGCACCGCCCTAGTTACGGCAGTGATCAAATGGTCAATTAATAACAACATAATACTGTCCAAAGATGTTGCAATAGTTAGACTTAATATAGTAAACAACTTGTTGCCTATTTGAGCTTTGTTGTGTTCCAAGTGGACTTGTTTGTAGAGGAATATAATATTAAGCAGGAATTCTTTAACAAAAAGTTGTCTATAATGCTTATTTTAAAATTCCAAACATTTTTCGTACATTGTTACAGGTTTCTCCTTAGATGGTTTTTAAAAGTTGATGCTGATGAGCTACGGTTATAATTTGGAAAAGTGACGTTCTGACCTTACTCCGTTGTCTTGGCATTTAACTGATGTATGCAAGTACAACGCTTTGAAGGGTCTCCCCTATACTGGCCATGTCAAGCCAACAGCTTCCCAACATGGACTCTCTATTGTATGAGAGGGCCGGGCATCTACATAGCACCTGCTTGATCGTCTTGTCAATTATTTCACATTCTCTACATGTTGGATTATCTCCAATACTAATCGAGTGCATGTGTTTTCTTAGTTGGCAGTGTGACAGTCACAAATAGTAATCGGCTGTCTTAGCATTTGAGGTAGTCATTGTTTCCTTTTCCTGTCTACAGCCAGAAGTGTCATCCCAACGTCTTTCCAGTGCGTGTGTGTGTTAATTTTTAGGAGGTTATTTAAACTTTTAAGTGTTAAAGAGGTTCATGGTTCAGGTTCACACGTCATAAGGGTTGATCCTTTACGCGCTAGCCCGTCCGCCTCAATGTTACCTACTTTGTTGGAATGTCCTTATACCCAGAGCACCTTGATGTTATTTCCACAGGCTGCTAAAGTAAGGACAGGATGACATTCAAAAATTAGCTTCAATGTGATTTTAGGCTTGTTTATAGCAAATAAGGCCGCTCTACTGTCTGTTAGAGTTTAGGCATTCTTGCCAGAAATTTTACGAGTTACTTTTTTCATAACCCCATAAGTTGTAATACTTGTGATTAGAAGATAGATGTGTGCGTTACTAATGGTAAAGATATTTTGAAATCCAGATTTTGCGAGAAGATTCTCGCATCAGAACTTTTATTGGTTTTTGGACCATCCGTGTAGATTCTAATCGTATCATTGACCTTGTTCTGCTCATCTTGTTTATGTGTGCGCACGTTGTAAGGTTTTTGAAACACAAAGAAAGATGACATGTTATCTGTTTGTGCTATTAACAGAGGTGTTTTTTTAACAGCCTCTTCCAGGAGAGTTTAGCCCTCCCTGCAGTGTTAAAGTTTAACTGCATTTAGAAGCAAAACGTATTGGTTGAGTGGTGGCAAGCAGATTGTTGGCAGAGGTGGCAATGGTTGCAATAGATGATCGGGTCGGCGTCTGTGTAGGTAAAGTGTTTATTTGTTGCAAGGTGTTTGCATAAAAATACATAACTCCGATTTTTTTTGTTGCAAGATAGTTTCTGTGGGTTTAAACAGAAGGATTCTTTTTGAGTTTTATACAAAAAATTATTTAGATTTAACTCTAGTTAGTTGAAAGGAGCCCATATCTGAAACCATGTTGATGATTTGGCAACAGGTTTTTAACTTCCGTGAGATTTCTGATATTGTCCAAGGTTATTTTGTGAAAAATGTCTCAAATTTTATTAGAATTTTTTATAAATACAAAAATGTGTCGTTAGCATTGTACAGGGTGCGCCAGAGAAACTTACTTATTTGAAAAAACTCCCGAGCGGTAAGTTGGGCGGGGAAGGGGTCGAGAGGGGGCGCATCTGGAGGGGGAAGTCCCCAAGTTTGTTTCTCCCTCCAGTCAGTTGCCATCATGCTCTGGTCTAGAGAGCAGCGGGCCTTCGCCGTCGAGAGCTTCTTTTCTAACTGTCGCTCACTTGTTGCTAACGTGCCTTCCGCGCTCGCTTTGAAATTCCTCCTCACAGACTCGTTCCTGGCCGTAATTTGATTCTGTCGCGGGTTAACTCATTTCGGGAGTGTGGAAGTGTCGCTAAACCCAGAAATGGACTTCAACGGACCAGCAGAATTCCGGAAAATATCGAAAGAGTGAGGCAGTCAGTTGTGCGTTCTCCCCGGCGTTCGGCTCGCAAACACGCAGCTGCTATGGGAATTTCTGACACCACTGTTCGACGAATTCTCCATCAAGACCTTCAATTTCATCCCTATAAATTGGCTGTTGTGCAAGAATTAACTGAACGCAATTTTGTTGCCCGTCAAAATGCATGTGAAATGCTGATTGACAACCTGCCTGAAGACGCGGTAGTTTTTTCCAGTGACGAGGCTCACTTTCACATTTCCGGCTGCGTCAACAAGCAAAACATGCGTTATTGGAGTGGTGTAAATCCGCGTGAACTTCACCAGAAACCACTTCATTGTGAACGAGTTACTGTCTGGTGTGCGATGTCGGCAATGAAAATAATTGGTCCTTATTTTTTTTAAGAAAACGAACGCGCAGTTACCGTAAATGCAGCTCGTTACAGGAACATGATCGAGGAACTTTTTCTTCCAAGTCTCAAAGAAATGAACGTAATAAACGTGTGGTTTCAGCAAGATGGAACCACAGCACACACAGCACGAGACTCCCCGACCGCCTCATCTCTCTCAGAGGCGATCCCTAATGGCCGGCACGCTCTCCAGATTTGAATCCGTGCGATTTCTTTTTATGGGGTTATTTGAAATCCCTGGTTTATGTCGATCGACCACGGACCATAGCACACTTCAAGAACAACATTCGCGACGCCATTGCCAACATACCGATTGATATGCTGCAAAGAGTGGACAGGAATTTCAAAAATCGACTTAATCAGTGTATGCGCAATGGGGGTCGCCATTTACCCGATGTCATTTTCAAGACTGCATGAAAAAAAATTGGGATATTGTATTCTCAAATAAAAAAAGAATTAAAACAATAACTGAAGTACTTTTCTTTTTATTGACCTTTCAAATAAGTAAGTTTCTCTGGCGCACCCTGTACTTGTAGTGTATGTGGGGAACTTTACAACCTAAGTAAGAAAATGCTTTCAAGCTTTGTTTAGGACTTGGTTCTAATTTTGGTTTGAAATGAGGAAACATATTTTTTAGTTTAGACGTCCAAACCAATTTAAAAAGTCAAGCAGAATTAGTACGTTTCCTACAATATTTTATTTTTTTGTGAATTCTTTTTAAGTAGTCCAAATCTAAGTCTTTGTTGTAAAACGGCGCGCATTCGAGTTGTCAGCAAATAATTTGGCCATGTTTTCCAAAGTATATTTAAAGCTTCTTTGTCATAAATAAAAAGAAACGGTCTACGCTTATTTTAATACATTAGATTATCTTTGTTGGAGAAATTTAGAACAAATTTTCAACACTGATTTTTGTACTTTTTTATTGCCTTCTTTATCTCACCATTGAGTTAGTTTAGATTTTTGGCTTATCAGCCTAAAAAATAACCTTATCATTGAACTGATTTAGTTTAATTTGGTCAACTTTGTTATTTAAAGTTAAATGAGCTGTTTGGTTTTCTATTGAAACCCAATCTATTTTACTTTTGGCAAAACCTGTAGACTTTTCCATTGCTAGCGAGATGACTCTAGTAAAGTCAAAGATAACGCTGTCAACTCTTTTAATTGTTTGAATATTAAGAAGGGATGTGATGCTCTGTTCTAGAGTGTGAGAAAAACGTATAATCGGTCTTATAGACCGACTCTTAACTTTCTGTTCATTCCTTCCATATGCACTTAGGCTTCGCAATATCCGTGTTGTCTCGTAGGGCTCGCATAACCTGACAAATCTATACAAAATAAATTTCTATATAAACTTACCCCTCGCATATCAGATATAATTATATTCATTATTAAAGAGTAAAAGTTATATATATATATATATATATATATATATATATATATATATATATATATATATATATATATATATATATATATATATATATATATATATATATATTTACAATGCAACATGCAAAGTCACTTTTATACTTTTCTAATTATTGAACATATAGATAGAAAATCAAATTTGTAGCAGAAAGCTAACTGTACCTTTCTTTTACACTCTTAAATAAAAAAGTTACAGCAGGTTTTAATTTGTGTAGGCTGGCCGATAGAACAAATAACGCACGCCCATTATTTTATTTCCATGGCCAACGTTGCTTGTTAAGCAAACTGTTTTGATTGTAAATACCTAACCTTTTACATAATACAATTCTTTATCTTCATTGTAATTTTATTTTACCTTATTCTGAATGAAATGCCATCACACAAATTTAAATATACCAATCATTCAATTAATTTATTAGACAAGCAAGCAATTTTTTTTTTAATTTAAATCTTCTTTATACTATTAACAAATCAAGTTGCATTTAATATAATGTAATATTTTACATTAAATGCGATATAATTATATTAGTTAGTATAAAACGAAGCATTTAAAGACAGGAATATATTAACTTCTTCACTCAACCTTCATCAATAAAAGGGGAAACGTAAAACTATAAATAGATTTTATGTGTATTTTTTTGTAGTAGACCGTTTCTTTTGGATATTACAGCATCCTTTTAGCTTATTTTCGCTGTAATGATATTTGTATAGGCTACTATTATTTTATTTTACATTATTTTATTTTAAATTATGATGGATGGATTTATTTCTTATTATATCACAATAAATGTAGTACAATTAAAAACACTTTTATGCTAGGTATCAATCTACGTATATAAGCGTGAAAAAATTATTATTGTTATTTTTTTCCACTTGTAAAAAGTGTAAACCGTTTTTGCGCATGTTATTTGATTATTTAATTTGAAAATGCAATTGTCTAAGTATACAAATAAAAAATTTGTTTTTTAAGTAACAGTTAAATTTTTTATTTTATAATTTTTACGCTGCGTATAATATGGTTTCAATAAATACCACAATCCAATATTAATTAAATTATTATTTAATACAAGATAACTTGCTTTGAATTAAATTAAATGAATTAATATTAAAACTTAAAACATATTAACCGCATTAAGCAGTAATGGTCCGACGGCGAACATTACTTTTTTTATTTTATTTCAAAAAACACATAATATTGTTAATTATTTGTTCCGTTTGTGTGAAACAAGTTAACAAATAAACAAGTAAACCAGTATACAACAAAACAACTAAACATGTAAAGAACAAAACAACAAAACAACTAAACATGTAAACAACTAAACAAGTAAATAACTAAACAAATAAACAAGTAAACAAATAAACAATTAAACAGAACAACAAGTAAACAAGTAATCAAGTAAACAACTACACAAGTAAACAACAAAATAAGTAAAAAAGTAAACAAGTAAAAAAGTAAACAAGTAAACAAGTAACCAAGTAAACAAATAAACAAGTAAACAAGTATACAAGTGAACAAGTGAACAAGTAAACAAGTAAACAAGTAAACAAGTAAACAAGTAAACAAGTAAACAAGTAAACAAGTAAACAAGTAAACAAATAAACAAATAAACAAGTAAACAAGTAAGCAAGTAATCAAGTAAACAAGTAAACAAGTAAACAAGTAAACAAATAAACAAGTAAACCAGTAAACAAGTAAACAAGTGAACAAATAAACAAGTAAACCAGTAAACAACTGAACAAGCTTCATCTATAACTCTTCTTCTTGTTATTTATTTTATTTTTATTCACTTATTAATTGTAATATTTTTTTGGGCATAGTAATAGTTTAATCGAATTGCAATTGCAATTTTCTAAGTATGTAACTAAACATTTTTTCTTTAATGTAACAATTAATATTATCTAAACTTTGTAGTATTTATCCGTCGGCAGTTGAATTTCTTATTTTATATTATTACACCGCATAAAATAAGCTTTTAATAAACACAAAAATTCATTATTCAATTAATCATCTTAACATACACATAATATAGTTTTTTTTATTTGTTTTGTTGTACTGTTGTTTGTGTGAAACAAATAAACAAGTAATCAAGTAAATAAGAAAACAATTAAACAAGTAAACAAATAAACAAGTAAACAAGTAAACAAGTAAACAAGTAAACAAGTAAACAAGTAAACAAGTAAACAAGTAAACAAGTAAACAAATAAACAAATAAACAAGTAAACAAGTAAGCAAGTAATCAAGTAAACAAGTAAACAAGTAAACAAGTAAACAAGTAAACAAATAAACAAGTAAACAAGTAAACAAGTAAACAAGTAATCAAGTAATCAAGTAAACAAATAAACAAATAAACAAGCAAAAAAATAAGCAAGTTAACAAGTGAACAGGTAAACAAATAAACAAGTTATCAAGTTAGCAAGTTAACAAGCAAACTAGTAAACTAGTAAAGAAGTTAACAAGTAAATAAATAAACAATTTAATAAGTTATCAAGTTATCAAGTTAACAAGTAAACAAGTAAACAAATAACTAAACAAGTAAAGAATTAAATAAATAAACTAGTAAACATGTTAACAAGTAAACAACTAAACAACTAAACAACAAACTAACAAAACAAGTAAACAAGTTTACAAGTAAACAACTAAACAACTAAACAACTAACCAACTAAACAACTAAACAACTAAACAACAAACTTACAAAACAAGTAAACAAGTAAACAAGTAATACTCAAACAAGTAAACAAGCAAAGAAGTAAACAAGTAAACAATTTATTCTGTAATCTTTTATTGTTATTTATTGTATTTATTGTTTTTTTTTTCACTTATTAAATATAAACCTTTTTTGCGCATAATAATAGATTAATTAATTTGCAATTGCAATTTTTTAAATATTTAACTAAACATTTTTTCTATAATGTAACATTTAATATTATCTAAACTTTATAGTATTTATCCGTCGGCAGTTGAATTTCTTATTTTATATTATTGCACCGCATAAAATAAGCTATCAATAGATACAAGTTTTAGTATTCAAATAATCTGACTGATCACTATTACAAGATAACTTGTTTTAAATTAAATTGAATGCATTAAGATTAAAACTTAAAATATGTTAACTGGATTAAGGTGTAATGGTCCGACGGCGGATAAATTACTTATTTTATATTATCTCAACATACACATAATATAGTTATTTATTTGTTTCGTTATACAGTTGTTTGTGTGAAACAAGTAAACAAGTAAACAAGTAAACAAGTAAACAAGTAAACAACAAACTAACTAAACAAGTAAACAAGTAAACAACTAAATATGTTAACCAGTAACCAAGTAAACAAGTAAACAAGTAATCAAGTAAACAAATAAACAAGTTAACAAGTTAACAAGTAAACAAGTAAACAAATAAACAAGTTAACACGTTACCAAATTAACAAGTTAACAAATAAACAAGTAAACCAGCATACAACAAAACAACTAAACATGTAAACAACAAAACAACTAAACATGTAAACAACTAAACAAGTAAATAACTAAACAAATAAACAAGTAAACAACTAAACAGAACAACAAGTAAACAAGTAATCAAGTAAACAACTACACAAGTAAACAACTAAATAAATAAAAAAGTAAACAAGTAAACAAGTAAACAAGTAAACAAGTAAACAAGTAAACAAGTAAACAAGTAAACAAGTAAACAAGTAAACAAGTAAACAAGTAAACAAGTAAACAAGTAAACAAGTAAACTAGTAAACAAGTAAACAAGTAAAAAAGTAACCAACTAAACAAATACACATGTAAACAAGTAAATAACTAAACGTCTAATCATTACTATTTAATTCAGTTAGTTTTTGTTGCATGCATTCAATTTAACTTGTCAAACAATGTGGAAGTAAAAGTTTACTTATTGTATATTTTGTAATCTGCATACTTAGAAATTTTTGTTAAATAAATTTCAATTAAATAGAACAATTTTGCATATTAAATTACAAAAACTATTTTTTCATATAATATTTATTATTAAAAACTGCAAAATAAATTTGTTAATTAGGTTACATTATAATTAAAAAGTTTATATTGATTATTGAAAACTATTGTGATTGATATAGTGTTGTATGATATTAACGCGCAATAAAACAATAAGTAAAAGCAGTAATAAATAATATAATGATACTATAATACATCGCCGTGAATTTGTGTTTATCTCAAAGTCATGCCAGTTCAATAGCCTGCTTTAGCAGCAGATGTTTCAAACAATATAATGCTAACATTATCTCTATTATGCCACTTGCCGTCGCTAGGTATTAAAATAATATTAAGGATTATTCCAATAAAAATAAATAGTACTGCGTGTTATGTATAATCAGCATATTGCAGCACAAGATAAAAATTTAATCAAAACTAATTGATTAATTGATGCAAATTGAATTAATATAAAACGTTGCAATAACGCAAGAAAATAGTAGGCGGTCACAAATTTCTATCATTGCTAAACAAGCAACCCACCAAAGAGCTGGTCACGCCTATAGAAGATCACATATATTTTGGCGCCTTCACCATGGATTCATATGTTGCGTTGCGTATATAGAACATACGAGACCACGACTTCGTATGTTCTTTGTGATCTTGCATGTTGCGTTGCGTATCTAAAATGGTCTTGCATGTTGCATTGTATATATATATATATATATATATATATATATATATATATATTTATAACAAAACAAAACATTTACTACACAAAAAACTGATAAATTCCAAATTTAACATACTATGCTATGTATATGCATAATTAATTAATTAATTAATGTGGAGTCCATATATCTTGTTCATTTGCAGAAACATCATTATTGTGCCCTTTTCTTACTCTTGTTTCTGTTGCTAACCTGTGATTCTGGTTCATCCAAGATGTAATAAAAAGAACGGCATCAAAATTTGCTGTTGGTTTCCCCAATACATTTATTGTCATTAGATTGGATATATGTTCCACAGTAAGGCTGGTTAAATTTTGATGCAATTAAATTCATAAGGCTAAAACCTCTCTCAGCTTCTGAACTGTTAGCAATTGTGCTTGCTAACTGTTTGGCCCTTACAATTGAATTAGGTAACTGAACATTTTTCAGTTGTATGTTTCCGTCTACAAAGTCACAAAAATCAATAACATCTACTTGAAACTTTAAAATTTCAAATTTTGTGTAGCAATGTGCATATTTTGCATAAACCTTTAGTAGTCCTACAATTGCCAGTTTAACTTCTAGTAAAATTCTTGAATCTCTATTTGGGATTAGTTCTTTGTGTCCCCTGGTTGCCGGATATACTCTGACTATTTTGAAAGTTGCATTTTCTGTCAACTTCGAGATGGCGTATCTTCCGTTTGGAAATTGCTTAGTCAATTCCGTCAACTTATTTTCCTTGAGCAGTTCTTTCCTTCTTCTTATTTCTGCAATTTTTGTTGGTACTAATGTTTCAGTATATGTTCTTCTCTTGTTTCTCTGTTCACCTTCAATTCCTTGGCAAGCATAGTTGTTTGACTTTCTTTCCTCTTTATCACTTTTTTCCATATTATTTTGCTTCCATTTAGCTTCTCGCTCCTCCTTCCTTTGTCTTCTGTGGCTTTTAATTTGTGTGTTTTCTTTTATTTTGGTTTACTTAAATCTTAAAGCTTCAAACTCCTTTATCTTTTTCTTCAGTGCTGTCCTTGCATAGTTTTTTTAGTGCTCTCCATTTGTTTTCGTCACTCAGGCATATTTTAATGATTGTAGATTTGTCCACATTGTTTTCCAATACATTTTCTAGCGTTTTCCTATCATCCTCCCACGCTTCGCACTCTACTAGCGTATGTTCGTCATGCGTGTCTTGACAAAGAAATACATTTTTCCTCTTTCTCCATCTTATTTATTTTTTGTAAGTACTTTCCAAAGGCTCCATGTCCGGTGAGTAGGTAGATGTGTTGTATAGTAACACGTCTCCGATTTTTCGTTACCCGTTTTTTTATTTCTGGTATTAGTTCCCTTGTCGTATTTCCATCATATTCTCTCTCGCTCGTCTCTTTGCTTCTTGCTTACTAGTTTTTTCATTTACCATTTTCTTAATACCTAATCTTTCTTCCACCATCAAATCTGCAGGTATCGTCGCCGCAATTACTTCTAGTGCCTCCTGCGAGACCGTCCTGTAGACCTTGCAGATCTTTTACAAACTTGCTCTCATAGCTTCTCTTACTTTTTTTTCTGTTTTCTTTTTCTTTAAAGCTTTTCCCCATGTTTCTGCAACATACAATAGTTTAATAACCCTTTATTTCTCATTCATCATAAAAATTTGAACTGGACGATACGTCCAGTTCAAATTGACGTGATGATATCACATCCTATGTCCGCATGTTATGCTCTTGTTTACAGCGCAATTAATTATAATATTATAGCATGGGGTCAATCAAAAGACGTACATACACGCATTATTTACAACATACCTCAAAGCGAATTATGCCGTGATATACTTCGAAACAATAAAGTTAACTTCTGTCAGTATATACCTATTCAAAATATGCATTTATGCTTTAAAAAATAAGAAAAAGTTCCACAAAAACCAGTTCATAATTACAAAACAAGGAATTCAACAAACATATACATTCCAATAATAAATCGCCGATTTGTGCTGCTAGTTATATCTATAATAAACTGCCTACTCAAATAAAAATGCAACCATATCTAAATAGCTTTAAAAAACCGTTAAAGAATTTTCTAATTTTAAAATGTTTTTATTCTTTGATTGAATTTTATAATTGAATTTTGTAAAAAATATTTTAATCTACCTGTATTTTATTGTATAAAAATGTTTTTAATATGTTAATTTATATTTAATGTTTGTGACGAACCTTCTGTGTATTTCTTTGGCAATAATCGTATCTATCTATCTATCTAAATCCCTACCTACCAGAGTCACGTCATCCGCAAATGCCGTTATTGTCACTATTTCCGGCAACCGCATCCTGAGTAGGTAGTTATAAACTAAATTTCATAGTTTAGGACCTAGTGTAAAACTCTGTGGTACTTCTCTAGTCAGCCTAAATTTTCCATTTTTGGTCAGCAAATTTGTCTCCTGAAGGTAACTCCATATTATCTTGGTAATTTTATTTGTTAGTACTCTTTTTTTTTGCTGTTTCTATAATTGCTTCCCATAGTATACTGTACGCATTTTGTATATTTAGCGCTATTATGACATATGTTTCTGTATGGTCCACTGTTTGCTTCTTTTGCTATGGCTTTTACCTTTTCAATTACTCCTAGAGTCGTTCTTCCCTTTGTAAATCCATATTGCTCTTGTTCCCATCCTTCTTTTTCTTCTATTTCTTGTTCAATTGTCCTCACGATAACTTTTTCCATAATTTTTGTTAATGTGTTGATCAGGCATATCGGTCTATACGTCGTTGTTTTGCCTGCTTCCTTCCTTTTCTCAATTAGTATAATGTTTACATCCAGCAAGTCGGAAAAATTCCTTCCTTCAGACATTTGTTTATTATTTGTGTTATCTCTATCTCATTTCCTTCTAGTGCTGCCTTCACTATCTTCGTTGTTATCTCGTCTGGACCTGGTGCCTTATTATTAGGTAGTTCCCTTATAATCTGTTTTATCTCTTCCACTGTTGCAGGAACTGCTTCTGTTTCGTCAGCTATTCCTGCTGGTTCTTCTACCATTTGTACAGTAAGAAATTTTTTTTCAAAGATAATTACTACATTCTCTTCTTCCTTTAGGCACACTGCCTTCATTTCTCCTAATATATTCATTACTATTTTGTATGGTTTGCCTCAGTGATCCCTGCCTATGGATTCTAACATTTCTTTCCAGCATCTTTTCTTACTGTCTTTGATTGCTTTCTTTAAATTTTTTCAGTAATTTTTTGGTTCTTCTTCAAGTTCAGCAGAATCTTCTCCCCTTCTTCTTTGTCTTTTGACCTTTCTTGCTGTTTGTATTACTTTCTGCTTTCCTTGGCCTCTTTGCACCACCAGTACGGTCCTTTTCTTCTTCGTTCTCTTTACCTGGGAATTGATTCTTCCACTGCCTTCATCAACTTTTCCGAGTACTTTTTGCATTTTTCCTATATGTTCTCGTTTTCAGTCATTTTCTCTGCTTCCATAACTCTATTTAGTATCTAATATCCAATCCTTATCCATACAAGTCAGATTCAATTCTTCCCTTTATAAATCCTTATCTCCATCCGCGATTAATGTCGTGTTTGAGGAATTCACTTCTCAACGCTGACCAAACTACATCCAAGTTTTTACTGATGACTCAGTTCTACTTAATCCATAACCCACCGTGTTTGATGTATGGATTCCGTCATTGAAATTAAAAGAAACAGGACAACTTCCTAACTTCTTATTTGTGTTTACTGCAGAACTATATATCATTTATAGGGCTCTGTTCTTGATATCGGCTAATAATTGAACTAAAACTATAATATTTTCTGATTCCTAAAGTTCCCTTAATGCTATATGTTCTTAAGCATTTAGCAATTCTATTAAACATTAAACATTAACATTTGAATTAAGCACATTAAGACCATTATCTCTTAACTTGCAAAGCAAAAATCTAGTAACTCAATTTTGTTGTGTGCCAAGCCATAAAGGCATACATGGCAATAAACGGGCAGATTATGTTGCAAGACTGAGACATGCGAGGCGGTGTAATATTATCATTTTATCACTATCAATTACACCGACCTTCATGCCAGCATTTTGTAGCATTTCAATCTCAATAGCCAAAGCAAAGGAACTACCTACTTCAACCAGATCAATCAAGTAGTAAATCAAAACCCTGGTTTAAAAAAAAATCCATTTCACTCTATGATAAATGTATGTTTTCTGAGTCGACTTAGATCTAGACATTTGCGATCCCCCTGGCATTTATTCAAAATCAATATTGTGGATAACACACTCTGCGTCTGCGGTGAAGTAGGTACTACCAATCATTTATTTTTTAATGTTCTCAATGCACTATGGCTCAAACTATGTAATGACAAAATCTTATTTCAGTGAATATCCAGTTACCAACAAGTATGGCTCTACTCGTTTCCTCTGAAAATGATAAAGTACGTTTATCCTACCCATTAAGACTCTCACTTTGTTTTACGTCTATAACTATTTTGTCACTCATTCTAAATTTCAATAACTATAACTCATCCCGACCGTGGCTCCCCTCTGTGTTCTGACAAAGCTCAAGAAAAATAGTCATTCTTTCTTTTTCCTTTCCCTGTTATTAGTGTAATCACTGGCACTCGCACATGTACGTAATTGTATATGTGGCAGTAAATAATGTATATTTTTAGTGTATAGTAAAAACGGTTTTTGGCAACAATGTATGATAGCGTGAAGCAAGCGTACGAGCAAACTTGGCTTCCACATCACAACGGAGCTGTCACTCTTCAACAACATTTTTTCTCCATTTTTTATTAAAATAAACGTTTAAATCGAGAAACGTATAATATATTTGAAGAAATTCTTGTGTTGTGGTTATGAATGATGTACCAGTACTATAATAACTTTTATTATCAAATGCATATTAAACTACTTGATGCATATGTATATACGTTTTTTAAACCACAGTCTACAGGATTCTCATCTCCCAAGACCAAGCATAGCTCGTATTATCTTTTTTGTAATAATAACAAACCATCATCACAATTTTCTAATTGCCCACTGCAAAAAAGTTACAGCAATGTCAAGTCAAACCACTGGCGTAGATTTTTAAGCTATGAAATTTGGCGTCTAACCGGGCCTCTTCTTCCCATTACCTTTCCTTCCAGAATCAGTTAGAGTATTCTGTATCTATCACTATGCCTCATTACGTGTCCAAGATATCCCAATTTCCTAACCTTCACAGGTTTCAATAATTCCTGTTCCTTGCCCATTCTCTGCAGAACCTTCTCATTACTAATGTGCTCTATCCATAAGACATTCAGAATACGACAATATGTCCATAGTTCAAAGGCCTCCAGTTTTTTCTCTGTACCCTGTGACAAGGTCCAGGATTCGACGCCGTACATTAGTGTTGAGAAAACGTAGCAGCGCAACATTTTGATCTTAATTTGCATGTTCAAGTCTGGGCTGTTAAAAACTTTTCTTACCTGGATAAACGTCGTTCTCGCTTTTTTTTATACTGCATTTGATTTCTACTAAATGGTCCCAGAGTGTATTCACGCATGTGCCTAGATATGTGTATTTGTCCACTTGATCTATGGTTTTGTTGTTGAGAAATATCGTCCGCTGTAATGGATTATCTTTACTGACAAGCATATACTTGGTCTTTTTGAGATTGAGATCGATTCCGTACTCGCTGACTAATTTGATCTTATGCATCATCAGGAAGTCCTTGAGCTGTACTTGCCAATATAACAAAGTCGTCGGCACCTTAAGTTGTTAATTACCTCGCCGTTAATCGATATTCCTTTCTCCACTCCATCCAGCGCCTCCTTAAATATTTTTTCCAAGTATATGTTAAACAAGGTTGGATATTTCCCGTGCTTTGATCTTCAACTCGTACTTCTGCCGTCTGTTGTCAGTAGAGGTGGTCTTGATTATCTTAAGCAATAGGATCCTATATCTAAGAATTGAACCAACACACATTTTAATATTGAAAGATCTAATAATTTGTTTAGTTTTTGAATTATACACTGCGCGTCAGAGAAAACGAGCCACCCAAAAAACTAAATATTTTTTGTTTTTAGTTAAATAAAACAAATGAAACATTTGTTAAACACAAAATTTTTACAAGCTTTATGCTTGTATGAAGATGAGTTATAAGTTTTAAACTTAGTCTTTAAAACTTATGACTCACCTACAGTAACTTAACCTTAGTACTAAACAAGCCTGTGTAGAGTACAGTATATTCCGTAATAATAGATAAAAAATATCGAAGAACTGTGCAGATAGTGACATTGAAAAGTGAAGTAATTCAACGAGATGTAACAAGACAATTAAATGTTAGTTGTTCGACTTGCAAAGAACACACCAACGGTTTCTTGCAACTAGTTCTTCACCGACGGCAATAGTTTTCTGTTAATGCAAGATAATGCATGACCACAAGAAGTGGGTATTCTAAAAATGAACTGGCTAATAAATTATAGTCAACCATGTCAAGGACTATTAATAAGCTTTAGTTAATACTAGCAACTATTGTCATTGATGTTCTCCTAAGTTGACTTCAAAATATTATCTAAAGCGCTGTTGGTGGATCTTCTAGATCGATATTCATGTTGACAACACACAGTTTATAGTTTCTAAGGTGCCCCTAGACAATCAATATTATCATCAATAATATTGAACAATCTATTGCACAATATATTGCTAGGACCACCTACACGTTGCAATATATATAATTGCGCAAACTTTTTGTTAATTCCTGACACTTACATCCGTTCTTGTGCCGTGTCGTGTCGTCTTGTTTTGATATTTTATATCATTTCTATTTTAAATTAATATAATAAGTGTTAATTTAATAAATTTATAGTTTAAGTATAGTTTAAGTAGTACAAATTAGTGTTAGTGTACGTGCCTAGATGATTTCAAATAGTTTATAATTCGTTATTACAATAACATAACCTAATACACTACAACAATAACAAATATTTATACAGCATATGGCATTGCATATTTAAATAAATAATGTGTATTACATCTGAATTTAATTTCTACAAATGGTTGTCGTAGCTCACTTGGTAAAACGTTAAAGTTCCTGCTGACGGGCCGGGGTTCGATTCCCGATTCCAGCAAAACATATTTCTGCTTTATTTTATGTTATGCAAATACTGTGTTACTTTTACATTTTAATTCCAACCTACTATCCCATCTAGTCCGAGGTCTTCCACTGTGACGCTGTGGTGTGAAGCCAAGTGTTCCTGTCTATTTATGTTATCAATATTATTTATTTTAAGTATATCTACTAAACCGTGTATAATAGTAATAATAGCACTAAAACATAAGTATGACTCCTCCAATAACACGTTAAAAATTAAAATTAATAAACTCAGATGCAAACGTATTAAACTGAAACGGATATAGAAGAAATCGAATATAATGAAAATATTAAACTGCATAATGAAATTGTTAAATTGACTAACGAAATAATAATTTACAATTTAACATCCACAAAAAATGTCAAATCAAGGAATTCAAAAAATGTCTTCACACAAACCAAAACAATTCAAACTGAATTTAATAATTTCAAAAACATAAAAGTTGGATATGGGACAAAAACATCAGAAACATTAAATACGCATTTACCTATAAACAAAATTCTTATGCAAAAAGTATTTAAAAAAAAAGTATTACTGATTGCCGATAAAAATGGAAAAGATAGAGCAGATTTATTACGAACTTATTTACCATCAAACAAATATGATATAATAAATATTTTTAAACCGTCTTTTTTTTATATAGATGTTGTATCTAACTGCCATAAATTAGTTGAATCTTTTACTAACCATGATTATATTATTATATTTGCCGGAAAAAATAATGCAATAAAAAAAGTAAATGTCGAATAGCAATTTGTATTTGAAACACTTGCCAATATTAAACACACTAATGTGATATGCTTGGGATGGCCCGCCTTAAATCAGAAAATACATAACATTAACAAAAATATTTCGACTGCAACGGTGAAAATGAACTTAAATAATATAGTCTATTTTGATATAAATGATATGATCATGCAACATTTCAAGAATAATTTTATTGAATATAATATTGCGTCAAGATGAATGATTTTAAAGGCGATAGGCGATTATATTAAACAAGCTCCAACGGAAAATGTAAAAAAGAAACTGAAAATCCCAATACAACCAACAAGTCTTAAATAACTCAGCCAATCCATTGTTAGATGAACCCAGCGACAGCTCATTAAGAAGATGTACCAATAAAGTTCCAAATGATCCAATAACTAATAACGAACATCTTAAACTAGAAGATTCTCTTTTTTTAGAAAACTCGGGACGCTAAATGTTGCTCAGTTAAATGTTCAAAGTCTAATAAAATAGACATTGTAGAATTTTTTGTCATGAACACGCCATAGATATTTTATGTGTTGCAGAACATTGGTTTACCAATAATGATATTATTGAAATATATATTCCCGGTTTTAAATTAGCTTCACATTTCAGTAGGTCCATAAAAACTCATATTGACAACTACGAACAATTACCACTCAAAATGTACGTTGAAGAATTAAACATTGAAATGTGATGATTACTTTACATAATAATCTCAAAATAAATATTATCAGCGTATATAGGTCAACGCAAGGTGTAATAAACGACTTTTTCAATAACTTTACATTAGCTTTGACTCAAATTTTAAAAAGTACTCAGCTCAATATTGTGTCAGGGGATACAAATATCAATTCATTAGTAGAGTCACCGTCAAAAACTATGTTATTTGATATATTTCAATCTTTTGGCTTAATCAAAAAGTTACATGGTCCTACAAGAATATTCACTAGTGCGAAAAAAACATCTACAAGTGCGATAGACTATATTGTCACAGACCTTCCTTTAGAACAATTTTCTGTTTTTTAGTAAATCAGTAAATATTGCGGATCATTTTGCTGTAATTTTTAAATGTAAATGCGATTGAATACTCCTAAAAAGCAAAATTACCAACAACGTTGCCTCAATGAACAAAATATTGTCAGATTCCAAGAACTTCTACATAACATCGATTGGGATTTTACGGTCTACAATAAAGAAAATGTTGATGTAGCTTTTAATGCTTTTATCACTATTATTACTAATAAATTCAATTGTGCTTGTCCATTAAAACAAAAATCATCATACAAAAGCTCTGGTAAAAACTGGATAAATGACAAGTTAAAAAACAACAATACTAATGACCCAAATAAAATATGCGAAGAAATTGGAATTTATTTTTCAACGGTTGCCAATCAGCAGTTGCTAAAGCACTAGTATCGGATGAATGCACTGCTACAAACCTCTTAAATTCAAATTCATTCTATTTTACCCCGACTGATATAAAGGAGATTTCTAAAATTGTATTGTCTCTAAAAAATTAAAAAATCTGCCGGATTGGACAATATTACAACAAATGTTATTAAATCAAGTATAGACCTAATAAAAAAACCTTTAACTCACATTTTCAACTTGTCAATAAAAACTAGCACTTTCCCAGATACTTTAAAAACTGCTACGGTTATTCCCTTATATAAAAAAGGCGATAGTTTAAATATTGATAACTACAGTTAAGTACTTTTTCTAAAATTTTTGAAAAGTTTATTCATAACAGAATATGTTCTTACTTAAATCAATTCAATTTATTAGCAAATCATCAACATGGTTTTAGAAAGAACAAATTTATTGAAACGGCTTCCATTGAATTATGTCAATTTATTCATGAAGAATTGGAAAAAAATTAACTTATTTTGTGCATTTTCTTTGATTTATCACGGGCTTTTGACACAATTAATCCTAAATTTATTATTGAAAAAATTAATAACTTAGGTATTCGAGGTCCTATTTCTGATTGGTTAAAGACATATCTCACTCACCATAAACTGATTGTTAAAGCAAATAGTCTGATTTTAAATACAGATAAAACGGCAATACTTCCAATCTACCAACAAAAAACATTTTTTAATAATATGTCACTTAACATAAATAGCGACAACAACAATTTTGAAAAAAATTATAAGTATCTTGGCAAAATAATTGATATATAGTTACAATGGCACAATCATATTCAAGTAGTGTGCAATAAATTAAACAAATCATTTTACGCACTTTTACAAATTAAAGCTTAGTTACCAAAAGAAACAGTAATGAGTTTATATTGCGCCATGGTTTATTCCGCTGTTTCTTATAATATTATACTGTGGGGAGGCTCAAGTGATATAGAAAGAGTATTAATATTGCAAAAACGCATAATAAAGCTTATATTTTCTGTACTTAAATTAGAATCTTGTAAAATACATTTTGTCAATAATAATGTATTAACTGCACCATCAGTATATATTTACAAATGTATTTTATATCTTAGGAAAAATTTATCAAATTTTGGAAGAACGTCGTCTATTCACGCATATGAAACAAGAAATACGCATCATCTTAGAACTGCCGTCCATAAAACGTCAAAATTTGAAAAATCTTAGTATTACCGCTTTATATATGTTTATAATAATGTAATGTTCTATGTCTAATTGTTTTATAGAATTGCTTAATTTTGATGGTATTATTCCTGCTGAAGATATTTGTTTTTTTTTTCTCAGTAATTTTCTGGGTTTGTCCGTCTAGGTAAGTATTATTATTTTTTTTTTTTTCACAGGTTAACCTGGTTTATCTGTATTAGACGGGTAAATACTACCAAGTCTAATATGTAGATGTATTAGATGAGTTGTTTTAAAAACGATCGTACTATGTTACATGTGCTTAGTATTACCGCTTTTTGCATGTTTATATTATTATTATTTCGGTTTTGCACGTCATATCTGACGGTAATTAGTAGGTACGGTTTTGTGAAACAAATTGCCTACAATTCTATTAATCCTTTTAATCAAGGTTGAGATGTGACCGGACTATTGATGTTGTGTTTAAAATAACAGTTTTTTGAAGCTGAATGTTAGTCAGAGGATGGAGCTGTAATTTAAGAAGACTTTCCTGTAGTTTCTGTGGAACAATTCCAGTTGTCGATATAACAATTGATATTATAAATACATTCTTTTGTTTCCACATATTTTTAATTTCGTCAGGCAATGGTCTGTATTTAGTTAGTTTTTTGTTCCATGAAGCCTGAAGGTTGTGTGAATTGGGAATTGTTATGTCTATTATGTGCGTCGTGTCTGACATCTTGTCTATAATATACATGTGGAATAAAAGAAAGCAAGTTGTGTGACCATTGCTTTAGCTATAGCTTTAAAAAAAAGAGAACAAGACGCAGATGGATAAAAGAATGGTAAACAAAATTAAAATGAATAGTTTTAGGTTAGATTGTACAATAAAAATCAAACTCTTTCTGATTGACTGAATATATTGTGCAAACTTTTGATATTATCTACAGACGATCAACATTATTATATAATATCAATTATTGTGCAATATATTAACTATAATGTTGAACGTCTAGAGGCCGCTTTAAAAATAGACAATACGTTCTTTTAAACAAATTGTTTGGCAAATAACAAAATGAGTCTATAGTTTTTTACATTCTTTTTATTATCTTTTTTATATAAAGGAATTACTTTTGCACATTTAAACAACTTAGGGCAGTATCCGCTTTCAAAATAATAATTTATCAAATGAGCGACAGGATCGACTAAATATTCCCGTCCGGTATTGTATATACTTTATTGATATACCATCAAGTCCAGTAGCATAACTACATTTCATACTTGATATAGATTTTATTTCGAATCTATTGGTGGGTGTAAAAAACATACTCACAATGGCTGCGTTCAGGACGACTCATCGCTGTCAATAATTCAAACTGAACGGGCGGCGGGAATCATCGTTTGCTGGCAGCGCTTGTCATTTGACTCATCATACATTAAGGTACGCTTTTATGCTGACAAAGCAACTTATTAACCACCAGCGTTTAATCGGCAAATATATTTAAAAAAAATAAACTATTGCTTATCTCCAATTGATGACTCAGCGCTTGCAAGTGATGAGTCGTCCTGAACGCGGCCATTGCTATTGGGGATTACAGCTAAGCAATACGCTACCTGCTGGCAGATTTGTTAACGAGCCGTTGTTGACACTTTGCTATGTTCACATATGTTTACATACATATCAATTCGAATGTCATGTTTTGTTTACATTTGATTTAACCTGAAAATTGTTTTTAAATGCAGTCGATTCCGCTTAATCGGACCACATCGGGAGCGGCTTGTTTTGGTTCGATTAAGCGGCTGGTCCGATTATGCAAAATTAACACACAAAAACTTAATTCAGAACCTCAATTTTATTTGAAAGTGTTTAATAGTTCCTCGGCATTTTAAATTCTACAGCATATAAACACAAACATATCAATCATATGATATAAGCATGTGTAGCAACATGCATTAATTTACATTTCATCTATCATAACGCTAAAAGCTTAAAAAGTAATCCCACATATGAATGGCAGCACCAGCACATGCAATAGTTATCATTCCAGCCACAGTGGCGCTAAGAGCTTAAAAAGTAATTCCACATATGAATGGCAACACCAGCTTATGCATTAGTTATTATTCCAGCCACAGTGACGCTAAGATCTTAAAAAGTAATCCCAATACTTTATGATTCTTATCAACTCAACAATATTAGTAGAGGAAATGGAGATTCTTAAATTTAGGTTGGTCGCAGAAATATTGGTTAAAAATGTTAGCCACATTTATGGGATTATCAACCATTCTACTAAGATTATCTTCGAAGACAATTTCATGGTGTGTTCACTTATATGTAATTGGTCAAATTCGTCAATTAGTGGTAGCAACTTCCAATGAGGGCGCCAAGAGCGTAAAATCTACGATCATGTCAATCAAATGGTTTGCATTTTTTGTTCGTTTCGTTCATCTTGTGCTTCATCCTGCCTGTTTTGTATTATCAATGTGTTTTGTGTGAAATCATTTAGTGTATAATTTAATTTACAATTATTGTATACGGCTTTTAAGGTTAGTACATAATGTATAAGTTTGTAAATTATTATAATTATTTATAACAAATAATAAAATATTTGTAATGTAATTATATAGGTATTATATAAGTAATATATTATAATATATGTATTATAGTCAGACTACAATACATAACCTATACATAATTAAATGTTTTATTTTCACAATTTCTTGAAATACAGAGATTTTTATTTTACATGTATTTCAGGTTTTAAATGTAAGTACATATATGAATTACTAAAAAATAACGCGCAAAATAAATACATTTATTTTTCAAATTTAGTGCGCAAAATAAATAATTTAGTATTTCAAATTTAGCGGGCAAGTATAGTAATTAAAGTTTTCTAAATTACCTACAAAATTCTGTAGTCAATTTCGTAAGATGGCGCTTATCAAGGTGACAGAAAATGACCCGAGTTGCCTTTCTATACGTGTGTGTTTTCTATGGACAATTTTATTTTTTATTAAAACTATTACTTTTTGTTTTAACAATATTCCAAGCAATTTTGATTTATTTTTTTTAATTTTATTTTAGCGTCGACTACTAAGATCATTAGCTATTTATTTTAATTTAATAATAATAACCTTAAGTTAAAGACCTGAGGAGACAAAACAACACATTAAAATGGTTAAAATAAACAAATAAATACTAAACCTAACAACACAGTTGCTAAAAATTAAAAACTCAGTACCTATACATTAACCTAACCTAATATCACAGATGACACCAAAGTTGTAGAATGCTTCGATGCCAGATCCTAACAACTAACTAAGCCTAATATCACAACCTAAACTAATATCACAGATGACATCGAAACTGAAGTTGTAAAGGACTACGATGCTTTAAACGACTCAACAACACAAACTGATCAATAATAATTTGATTTCATTGTTTGACTTTCTAATTAAACTTGAATTATGTAATAAATTTAATTACTTTGTTAAAAATTCTTTTTATAATATTTTTTAATCACCAGTGATAATATACATACATATATGTATGTATTAACTTCTTTTAGTTATACTAGATATTTTTATTCCTATTGTAATCCAAGATTTGTTTAAGCGCGTATTTTTCTTTGCTAGTACGCATATTAATTTTGGAGTACTTTATAAAAGCTATCTAACATGTTAGTTTTATTATATACTTATGTGAGCCAACTTTACTTAGTTCGAGCTTAAAATTTATTTTATTTTTACTAGAGTAAATTTTTCCATTTTATTAATTTAAATTATGTTATAAAGCAATATGCATAGAAATGTGAAAATAGTATACAGGGTGTAGATTAATTGGCGGATAAACGCCAGGTAATTTTATAGATCGTGCCAAAAGAAAACGAAAATCTTAATTCCAAAATGCTGAAAAACTTTTCGTTTGGCCTCACGAGGTCCTCAAAGTTTTGTTACGCTTGGCAACGTTGCAAACTTTCCAAATTCAAACCTATAATGTAGGCAACTTAATACACATAAAATAGGCAGTTTAATACACATATCAAATTTTATTTTTTATTATAAACTACAAATGTTCAAATTGGCCACCGTTTACTTCTAAACACTTTACAGCACATATCGATATCGAATTTATGACGTTTGCAAGCATCGCCGGCGTTAAAGCCTCGTTCATACTCATCCGATTTTTTCATTTTTTTTGCGATTAAAAATGGCCGCCTGTCGAAAACAAAAATTGCGATTATTTTAACTTTTTGCGATTTTTTTAAGAATGTACCTAACTTCATGCCATTGAATTTTTATTAATAATGTAATTAAATGAATTGTAATTAAATATTATTGTTAAAATAACTGTAATTGAAAGTTTCGCTAAATTTAAATCAGATTTTACAGTTATTAAATCAAACGCCAGTTCTGTAATGAAACAGATCAGATTGTGGTTATGTTTGTATTTGTAACTTCACTTCATTATACTTTTTGTTGAACCGACGTTTCGCGCGCTGTTGCCAAACTTACGTACAATAATTTAATGCTAAAAACAATTTATTTATTAAATACTAACAATCTCCAATGTTAATTATTAATTAAAACATCAAATAAAGTAAAATAATTCAACTCCAACAATATAACAAAAATATTTTTAAAAAATGACGCGTTTTGTAACATATCTACATTTGTTTATGTGTTCTCGAGGTTAACTTTGATAAAATTTATTTTTTTAAATTGTATTTTCGAAAGTCATTTTTGATGATATTTTGTATTTTTATCAATCGGACAAAGTTGAATCAGTTTGAACATTGTGCGATTTTATTTTTAATAAAAATGCCTAACTTCATTTCATTTAAAGGTTGATATGTCATATAGGTTATGTATTTAAAAAAATAATAATTTTACTGATTATTACAAATTACATAAAACTATGTTTACAAAAATAATTAGTTTTAAATATGTGGTGAAAATTGGTTCATATAAATACTAAAAATAAATAATTTTACTTTTAAACTTTAAATAATGTTTAAATACAATAAAATAATTATTGTTTAATGGCCAATCTCACCGACACTTCTTAAATCGATACTTAGTTAGGTCTTCCTAATAGTTAACTCATCCTTAAATTTTATATGCGTCTCACCAACCATTTGAAACAGATGCTTACGCTAAGTGTTGTCGAATTTCTGACTAGCGAGCGGCACATCAGATTTCAGCCAAAATGCATTATATTGACTTAAACTTTTTGGTGCGCTTTCATCGCATTGTGTGCATAACTATATGAGAACAAAACAAAATAAATTTGACAGACGTGATTTGGATTTGGTGTTGTGCCGGTTGTGATTGTTCTGTTAATGTAATGTATAATTTTTAATATTATTGTTATATATTATATAACTTTTTTTAGTACAATATACTTTTCTTGAAACTATGCTTTCACTTTTTAATTACTATTAAATATACTATTTTTTAATAAATTCCTTAACCTTAAAATGATCCTTTTTATTTGACAAATGTTGTTGTGCAGAATGAGAATGCAATTAGGCATAGTTTTATCAACAAAAAGATAAATAATTATTATATTTTCCATCTTTAGTTTACTTGTCAAACACAAATTTGAGGTTAAATTGCACTTTAAGCCGGCAAAATTGACGGCTTATATTTAACCAATAGTTAAGCGTTAAGTACGCGTTAATAATGTCGGTGCAACGCGCTAAGCCTTACTTAGCAATTTAACTATGGCTTAATTTTTAAGTTATGTCGGTGAGATCGGCCATAAAACAAGTATAATTAAATTAAAACATATTTTTAAGTTTTGAAAGGTATTATAGATCTAATTTTTAAATCAAATATTAGTATAAATATAAAAGTTACTAAAATAAAAACAAAATGTCACTAGAAAAAATCGCAATAAAAAAATCGGATCAGTATGAACGAGATTTTGCGAGAAATATTTTGTTACAATAAAAAAAATCGCATATCGCAAATCGGATGAGTATGAACGAGGCTTTCAGAGTTGCTATATTCATGTCAATTATTTTAAATATATTTTCAAACAATCAATTGTGCATTGAAATAATTAATATTTTTATTTATGACAGAATCTAATAATTTATAATAGTTGTATCAGCTGCAATGTATAAATTGTTCTATAATTCAATAGTAAATATAGTACCTATTTGATGGATTCACACATTTATTTTGAAAACGCATTTTAGCCGCATGGTGAAACGACAAAAGTCACCGATGGTTTTTGTTAAGGGTGGTCACGGGATTGACATGGCAACGTAGTAGTTGTTAATCCGAGACAGACATAAGGTAGACCGCCGCATACTAGACGAACGCAACATAATATATTTCGCAAATACATCAAAACACCATTCATAATTTAATAATGCGGTGTGTGTCGTCAATGTGCAACCTCACACAATTTTAAATTAATGATTATCAAAAGAATAAAGTATATCATAATATTTAAATTGAATTTTATTTGAATTTAAAAGTCACCGGAGATCAGGGGGTCACTGACATTTATTGCAGTGGCCGCGTTCAGGACGACTCATCATGCATACTGAACGCGCTTGATGACTATCGTTTGCTGGCAGCGCTTGTCATTTTACTCATCATACATCTAGGTTCGCTTGGTTCGCGCTTTTATTTGAAAAATAAATTTATCATGTCAAAACCAAACTACATAGCAGTTATATATGTTTTTAAACGGGAAAAGGAGCAACATAGGTAAATAAGATTACAACGTAATATTAACGCTGTAATAACTTGAGTGAGAGAAGTAAAAAATGATAAAGATAATCAATTGCCGTACTTCGTTGCCAACTTCAGAGTAATCTTATCCTACACCTTCACCTTAGATGGCATTACTTATTGAGAATATATTATATCTCGTTAAGTAGTGGCTTCATAAACTAATTAAATCATTTATTTAAATTCAAAACTCTGAGCTTTATGTTTATGTAGTTGATAAAAGTTTACACGGTTGGCAACAGTGACAAAATATACCGTTCAGACGGGCTCAGCGCTTAATAGGTCAGCGCTGGCAACTGATGAGTTGTACTGAACGCAGCCATTGTCTACTTTATAATTTGAATTTTATTAAAAATTTTGGTACGTTGCCAAGCGTATTTTTAATTTAAATTTGATTTATTCTTCAAAAGTAATTTGCACATTTTTCAATGTTTTTTATTATTAAGTTTCAATAATCCTCGTAATTTTTATTATACTAAAAAAGAAAGCAAGTTGGTACATAATATACGCAATTAAAACAATATTTGTATTGACAAAATTGAAACTTTGAGGACCTTGTGAGGCCAAACGAAGAGTTTATCAGCATTTTGGAATTAAGATTTTCGTTTTCTTTTGGCACGATAGTTACCTGGCGTTTATCCGCCAATTAATCTACACCCTGTATATAATATAAATACAATAAAATAAATTAAATTAAAATGAATGCAAAAGAAATGACAGAATACACAAAATAACAATGATTATTAAAATGATAAACGGCCAACGGACTAAACAAATTAAAATAAATAACTTTAAATTGTGATAAAACGTAAAAAATCTACATTTTTGAAAATAAGTTTTGTATGTAAAATAAATAATCTTTTTAAAAGAAGCATTGACAAATTATGTCACTTTATTATATAAAGTATATGTAATACTAAATTATAAAAAAATCTTAAATATAATTGGTGGTCTGATTAATATTCTATAATTACTTATTGGTTTTATTACAATTTTTTTTTTAAATTTTCGTTATTAGTAATAAATAAAACTGGATGTAATTTTCGATAATAAACAAACTTGTTATATTACTCTTGATCTATACGTTAAAAATTTAATACTTACAAGGATTGTCGATGGCAACAAAAAAATAAAATATATTTTAGAGAATAAATAATACAATTAAAATGTATGCGCTGTGCGTGTTGCGCAGACACTATTTTTGCGTTCGTTTACATTCGCCGTTTGCCGCGCGATTATTCCATGTAATTCCAAGAAAAACAAGTGAGGTTTAATGGAGAAAAATCACACAACACAGGTAAACATAACTGCAGGCAACAATCACAGCCAACTGCATCAATGGGTAGTACGTAAATAAATCTTAATATTTGTTAACAATTTCAGAGCTGTTCATATGAAAGTTAACCTAGAAATCGTATGAAACCCGGGTCTCTTGGGGAATGTCTGCGAGTTGTCATAAGCCATGTAGGACTTGTAGGAGTAGAAGCACAGAATAACATAACAGTAGAAGTGTATCAACATTACAGGTAATTATTAATGTGTAATAAAATTAATCATTAACGGATCGGCATTATTAATTTAATTTGCAATCGAGTAGTGAACCTCAAGATTGCATATAGATTGAACGATTAACGAACAAAATATTCTAATTGATTATAGTGTAAACTTATATAAGCGTCGATAAGTCGTAAATCGTAAAATATATTAATACATGATATCAGCTATCAAGCCAATAATTTAATGAGGGTCTAATAAAATTGTGTACATTGTACACATTTGAAACGCTGTTTATATGTAAATTGGTTATCCGACAATTTACTATGCACAGCACTGATTTACAATATTCTTCCACAATATCTATCGTTTACATTTACCTACCTGGGTTATGTATAATTGACATAATTATAAGCTATGAGTGTGAGCAGCAGTTGCTCCTACCCACAGCTCGGGAAAGTCTTCGACTACTAGCGTAGCGCATAGAAGTCATAGAGAGAACACATGGCTGACATGGCCACATATACAGAGCTGATGGCTGACATGGGCCAAGAACATACACATATTACACATTCGTTTCGTACCTTTTGACATAACACAAGCGCTCGCGCAATGACGGCGTGAGACGGAAGGTACATACAAAACGTCGCTGACTCGTAAAATCTGCAACAATATTAACGTTCTACGTTATTAAATATTTGCCATTTGTTTTCTTTTCAATATTTTTTTTGTATTCACTAAATTATTTACTATTAAATAATTGTAGTATAATAAAATATATATAATTAAATAAAACATTATTTATGTTGCGTATTCTAGTGTTAAATGTGTGAATAGTGCCGATGCCGATAGACCATCCGTCAAATTGTGATACCTATTTGTTTTTTTCGGTAACTGTTCGTTATGCCTTACTGGATTGTTGGCAGTGCATAATTTAGATGTCAAACTAGTGATTTGTTTGTTCCGGTGACATATTACTATAGATAGGTAAGAAGTAAGTATGTTTTTAGATAATATATTTATTAAATTAATTAATCAGTTTAATTAATTTATTGAAAATTACTAATTATTTATTTTGTTGATGTTATATGTGATATATCCAAGTGAACGCAGCTATTGATTGATATTCCGTCTGACGTGGCGGCCATTTTTAATCGGACAAATATGATTTTTATTTGTTAAATTGGTGACCGTTTTATTATTTATTTGTCCATTTATATATTATATTTTGTATTTTTATCTCGACTTGTGTAAAGCGTTGAAATTGCTACTAACATAAATATACGATTTATTTATTTTTAACTTCAATGTTATTTTAAGAATGTAGTGTACACTTAATTGCTCCTACTTGTTTGTTTGATGGTTTACTCCAAACTGTTCAGTTCAGACAAACGAAAGGGTCTTGTTGTTGATATTTCAGCCACCTCAACTTAAAAGTAATCCCAACAAATTTTAAATCAAATACTACAAGCTTGTATAGTTTTTTGTGGTAAAAATTCTTATAAAACGAGTTATTTGTACATTTTTTTTTAGTTTGTTACTTTTAACAACAAAATATTCCGTATTTTAAAATAGTAAAAAAACAACATTTAGAAAGTATATTGCACGACAACATATGAGCTGTTTAAAAGAACAAATAAACGGTAGAAATTTTTCTAGTACGATAACCTATAAGTTAGGTTAAAAAGAGCTACAACTTTAATTTCTACATTACAGAACCAACAAGAGCTTTTCTCTTGTTGGTTCTGTAATGTAGTAACTTTTGAAATTATATCATTTTAATATAACCAAATGTACATATGCTTATTATTATTGTGTCGTCAGCATTTACGTTTTTTGCTTCTGTTGGCAGATCAACCACTTTTATTGGGATATTTATAATACAATGTATACACAAATATACTTTTCTGTCGTTCCATGTGTTATTCCGAAGTACAACGTCGTTATTCACCTTTCCGCAAAGTGCTCAATAGCGTTACTAATAAGATTGCCATGAGTAAACATTTATTCATCTGTTAATAGTGACAACCTGTCATCAAATCTGTTGGAATATGTATTAGTTGCTAAGGTAGATTTCTATACATATATTGTTGACATTTGTTAGTTAATACAGGGAGTTTATAAATGAATGGGATTATGTAATCACTTTAAATGTGCCGCTTTTGTTAAATTGTTCACTAAACTATTTGTTTTGACAGATCAACTTTGACAGCTGTCAAGCAAACATGAAAACATATGTAGTATAGTGAACGATTTTAAAAAGGCGGCATATTTAAAGTGATTACATAATCCCATTCATTTATAAACTGCCTGTATAAAAATATATAAGAGTGTAGATGTAAGGTGTATCTGTCATTCAAGTAAAGTTTATTAACAACAGTGATTATATTGATGTATTACTTTAAACTTCTCTCAGCTGTCCCTATAAAATCCTAACAGGTTATGGGCCCAGGGTAGCGAATGCATAAGGAAGCTGAAAGTTTAAAGAAAAAACGAAGTTAGGAAGCGTGACGCCAATTTTTTGGATTTAAGCATTTGTTGTGAAATCAAATATTAAAAATGGCTACTTACGAAAATATGGTAGAAAACTTAAAGGAAGCGAAAATGATCATACATGGAAATTTGTGATGAAAGCATTGTTGGAATTTCATGGATTGAATGAGTGTATAAACACCCCTTGTGTGGTCCAGGATCAAAATAAGCTAAAGAAAGCAAAGGCACGTATAATTCTATCGATAAATGACTCATTATTTGTACATGTTTAATCACTAGACAGTGCAGCCGAAATATGGAAGGCACTCCAAGATATATTTGACGACAAGAGCTTAAGAAGACAAATTGGTCTCCTGCGCAAACTAATTACAATTAGATTAGAAAATTGGGAAAGCATGTCATGTCGGAATATGTAAACAATATTATAGGAACAGCAAACAAATTAAAAGGTGTTGGATTTAATATTACTGAAGAATGGATAGGTGCCATTCTATTAACAGGATTAACGGATGAATTCAAACTCTTAATCATGGGAATTGAAAGTAGCAACACTAAAATTACCGGTAATAATATCAAAGCAAAACTAATAGAAACTGAATAATAAATCCACAAATGCGTTTCATAGCGGAAATAGAAAGTTTATCAAAAATAATAATAGTGCGGGAAATAAAAAAGTGTTAACGTGCTATAATTGTGGAAAAAGAATTACAAAGCATCAGATTGCAGAAACAAAAAGACAAATCATAGAGAAGCCACATGTAAAAGTGCGTTTACGGCAGGTAATTTTTTGCGGGAAAACTACAACTCAAATGAGTGGTATTTAGACAGCGACACACCACATGACGCGTGTGCCGGGTCGTATAACTAACAAAAAATATTGCGAGATTAAAAATATCACGGTTGCTGACGATTCAAAGTTGTGCGTGACTGGAGTCGGAAACGTATCTATAAACACAAATAATTGTGGGATTAATGTTGACTATGTGTTGATAGTTTCAAAACTAAGTGTTAATTTACTGTCCGTCGCAAAAATTGTAGAAAATGACAATACGGTAATATTTAACAAGGATAGTTGTAGCATCTACAATAAAGACAATGTTCTATTGATACACACAAAGTGTAGGTCAGGTGCGTATAGGATTGCAGATGATTCAGCAAGTTGTAAGGTAAGAGTCATCAACATCAAAACAGATAAGTGGCATCGTCGATTGGGACATATCAACTACGCAGACATTCAAATGATGGGTACAGGAGTTGTCGAAGGTATGGTCATCATTAAGAAGTCTAATTGGTATGCTTAGAGGACAAACAAGCTCGAGCACCGTTCAAGATATTGGAGTCAAAGACAAATGATTTAATCGTTAATCGAAATAATCCATTCCGATTTATGTGGTCCAATGGATATTTTCTAACGTTGATAGACGATTTTTTAAGTAAGACATTTATATACCTCCTTAAGTAAGAAACGGAAATTCTTGAGAAATTCAAAGAAATGGTAGAAAATCAAACGGAGAGAAAAATAAAAATTATCCGAAGTGACAATGGAAAAGAATATTGCAATAAGGAAGTTTATGGATTTTGCAAGAGATATGGTATAATTCACTAAAAACGGCATCACAGAACGGCAAACCGAACGATCATAGAGAAAGCATGTATTATGTTCGATGCAAAGTTAGTTACATCTTACTGGGCGGACGCGGTAAACACTGCAGTATATATAATGAACAGATCAACAAGCAGTAAAAACATTGATAAAACCCCAGAAGGTATTTGGACAAAAAAAAAATATCATACGCAAATTTTTGGATCCCCTGTGATGGTTCATATTCCACATCAAAAGAGATTAAAGTTATACAAAAAATTGAAGAAGACCCTGTCCATGGGTTACAATGAAGAAACCAAAGGTTATAGATGTATTTATCCAACCACAAACAAAATTGAAACCAGTAGAGATGGAATATTCATGGAACCAGAGTTAGAAATTAAAGATTACGTTGCAGCAGAAAACTTAATGGAAAATTTAGATTTAGAAGATAGAAATTATCACGAAGATACAAGTGACAACACATTTACATCTTCGAAAGAAGAAGAAGATGAAGAAGCAGAAGAAATTGGAAAATCTTCATGAGCACGTAAGCTAAATAGGTCGAAGGAAGATTTTGTATATAGAACAGAGGCTAGCCAACCAAAAGAGGACCCCACAACTATTGAAGAGCATTTTTACGCCAAGAAAAGGATTTTTAAACAAAAAACCAATGAAGAAGGTGTAATTTTGAGCTACAAAGCAAGACTGGTCGCAAAAGAGTGCTCCTAGAAGCATAGGATAGATTATACAGAAACGTACTTACCCGTAGTTCGATATACTTCAATAAGGTGTTTGTTGGCATTAGCAGCAAAACACAACTTAAGAATTGACTAAATGGATGCAGTAACAGCGTTCTTACAAGTAAATTAACGCTAGAGAGTTGCCGGGTTTAGTCGCCGTATCCTGTTGGGTGCCCCTTGTAGTATTGTTATGGTAAAATATTAAATCACATCTACGAGAATATCAGTGAACCTTTTTTTCTAGAATTATATTGGCACGTACAGCGCCGTTTTTAAATTAAAATTGGTTTTTATAAGACAAAACGCCAACCAATTCAATATCCAAACAATAAGATTTTAGACATCACTCTTTTTATATGTTGAACTACATACAATATTCTGTCTTCATTTTTTGGGTTAAAGATTTGGAGTTATATTCAACGAGTAAAAAATTAATGAAGAACTAAATAAATATGCCACTTTTTAAAAATTAATTGCGGAGAAAGGACTCATCGCATCAGTTTTTAAAAAAAAATTGAGGAAAGATTGGACTTTCTTCTTCAATGTGTGAAAATTTTATACAATTACATTTGGGCGTTTTCTTGCCGAGTTTGATTTTGTGAACCCATATAACAGCGCAACTATTGTCCCTCATAAGAGAGGAAATATACAGGGTGATTCTTAACCTATGCGCATAAACTCGAAGAATTATAGTTTACAATCAATATTATTGATAAATGTTAAAAAAATGTAGTAAAAGTTTTATAATAAGCGAGATAATGAATTATAAAGTTTTTGGAAAATTAAAATTTATTACTTGAAAAAAATTGTTGTGCCATGACAAAATTAAAATAATTAAGTCCCGGCGGTTGTTGCCGAAAAATTGAAAAAAAAAACTAGGTGGCGCCTGTCAGTGTGTAATAAAATTAAATTATGGCGCAACATAAAATGACCAATGCATAATTTGTGGATATGGTATTGGTGTATGGAGAAGTTCATCAAAATTCAGTGGCTGCAGCTCGCCTTTATTCCGAGAGATTCCCTCAAAGGTATTATCCGGCTCGTGGATCGTTTGTACGTTTGGGACAGCGTGCAAGAGAAACTGGGCACTTGCAGCACAGACCTGGACAATATGGGGGACGTTCTAGACCAAGGCATATTTTTAATCTTGAGGAGGATATTGTCGATATTGCTGAAGAACGTCCTGATATCAGTACCCGGATAATTGATAACTGGGGTATCGCAGTCAACTGTATGGCGCATATTATAGCATGAATTACTGTATCCCTACTTTGTGCAGCGTGTACATGCCCTGTTACTAACAGATTTTTTTTAGGGTAGTATTTTGCGAATGGCTGTTCTGTCAGCATGATGTGAACCCAAATTTTTCTACTAACATTTTAGTGACAGATGAGACAATTTTTAGCGGTCTGCACAATTTTTACATTACGCATTATTAGGCAGTTTAAAATCCACACATTGCCCGGCGTACAAACTTTCCATACAGATTTTCGGTGAATGTATGGGCTGGAATTGTAAACGGCCATCTTATTGGACCGTTTTTGTTGCCAAATCGTGTAACGGGCGCTGTTTATTTAAAAAAATTTACAAGATTTACCAGCACTACTGGAAGAAGTTCCAATTAATGTTAGACAGCGCATGTGGTATCTTCACGACGGAGCTCTACCACACTTTGCACTAGATGTGCGACAACATTTGAACAATGTGTTCCCGAGGAAGTGGATTGGTCGAGGAGGTTCCACTGCCTGGCCTCCTAGATCACCTGACCTAAATTCCATAGACTTTTATATAATTTCTTAAACTCAATTGCCCCAAAGAATTCCAAAATTGGTCCATGCAAATTTAAAAGTGAAGATAGTAAATTGGTTATAGCTATACACGTAGATGACTTGCTAATATTTTGGAACGGTGTTAAAATTTGAGACAAGTTGAAACTAGAACTAAGTAGCAAGTTCAAGATGAAAGATCTAGGAAGCGCATAGAATATAGTTGCTTTAAATATTAACTATGAACCTGATGAAACAACATTAAATCAAACCAAGTACTTAAATGAAATACTGGCAAGATTTGGCATGGAGAACTGCAAACCAGTTACCACACCAAGTGATCCTAACCAGAAATTATCAATTGAAATGGTTCAAACAAACAACTTGGTTGGTAAGGTACTACATCAAGAAGCAGTATGCAGCTTAATATAATTAGCCCAAGGTACACGGCCGGATATAACCTTTGCTGTAAATAATGTAAGCAGATTTAACAACAACCTTGAAGAAGCTCATTGGACAGCAGTTAAACGTATTTTTAAGTTACATTATTCAAAATCTGAGGATCTAATAGGCTACTGTGATGCTGACTGGGCATCTGATATAGACAAAAGACGATCATGTACCGGATATGTGTTCAAGTTTTCAAATGGAGCCATATCATGGGATTCTAAACGACAACCAACTGTAGCTTTATCCACAGCTGATGCAGAATACATGGCGTTAGCGTTTACCACACAAGAAGCAATGTGGCTGAAACAACTTAACGAAGAACTGAATTCCCCAATGAGCAAATCAAATATAAAGATTTGATGCGACAGAGCGAGGGCAAAACATATAGACATACGTCATCATTATATCCGAGGCTATAGAAGACGGATCTATAATAGTTTAACACATCCCAACTGAGGATATGGTAGCAGATAGTTTGACAAAGGCTGTAGAAACAGAAAAACAACGATACTGTACCATACATATAGGAATATACTGAATAATGAACACATGTAAACAATTTATTCATTAAGTGAGAGTATGTATAATTTCAATTGTTTTTATACTATCTTGTTTATCAACACTTGCATGTTCAGCATAAGAATTATTGACATGTGTAAAACTTTTTTGAAACACTAATAAATTATTTACTATACCGAAGATTTGTCTGACACGTACTACTTGTGTCTTATTTTACTGGCTTTCCCATTTTTCAGTGTGATGTCGATAACTTTACATTTTGAATATGGGGGTGTTGGCTTTGAATCTATAATAACGCTTCTCGTAAGCTGCTACATCTTGTCAGGTGGTCGAGCCCCTTGCGGATTGTAGGGAAGGTACGCGGATCCAAGAATTATCTCTCTTCCTGTCCTATTATCGCCACTTTTGCTGTCAGTAGGTCTCATAATGGCATCAGATTCAGGACGTGTTTTGCTATGATACATGTGAAGGTTGCATGGAGGTTCAGCTGTCATCAGCTATCTGCCAGGAATGTTTAATTTTTTTCTTTTTTTTTTTTTATTCAACGATCTTGGACAAGGGCGGTAGCCGCAGATGTTGCCCTAAAGTGATGATTCAATATTGCAGACTGCTTCCTAAATTTTTAAACTTTCTAGAACTCTTGTTCATAAGTAAGACATGTTTGGTCCTTTTGGGATCCTGTTTAAACCCGACATGCACGTTGTTTTGCACCGCTGACCTATTTAATAGGGTTCGGTAATTATCTTTCTTGGACCTGGCAATTTCTTTAGGGCAATGGTCTAAAGTTTGCTTTCTTTTATGAAGTTATTTTTGGCTGTTGTGCTACGCAGCCATTTCTTGGTTGGATCGTATGTGCACGCGATTTTTAGGGACTTGCCTTTATAAGTGCATTTTTGAAAACTCGGTGATTCTTGCTCTTTTTTCAATCAATCTTATCAAAAATGTTTGTCTTAATTGCTAATGCAATAGAAGGTTTTTTTAAATCCTTTTATTTTTATTGTTTCTAAGGTTCCGTAGTTATTAGTTTCTAGTGTAGGTGGTGTCTGGTTCCGTTGACAGGTTTTAATTTAAGTGTCTACCGCTAAAGTTGGCTTGGTTGCTTGACCTTCTTGAACCTCCTTATGTTTACGCAGCTTCGATAAGCTTTGGATTTACTGTTGCGTCCCCTGTGTTTGTTTTTTTTTTTAATTCCATATTTGTCTCCACGAGTTTGGAAGAAATAAATTTCGTCGTAAGTAGTGCCCAATTATGCACGGAAGTCTAAATTTAATGAGAGGTTGACTAGTATCGCAGGCATTGTTAATAAGGACAAACTCTTTTAAATCTACATTGATGGCTCAAAAAGTCATTGAGGCTCTGGAGCGGAAGTTTACTCCCAAGTATAGATGTTTCAATAAATATCCTTACTACTAAGGAAAGGTGATGGAAATAGTAACTTGTGAAAAATCTGTTAAAAACTTGCAAATCCTAACGGACAGCGGAGCTATAAAAATCCTAAAATCACATCAAGGCGAATACTAGAATGCCATAGAGCTTTTACATTGGCAGCTCGCTCAAAGAGCATTGAGCTGTGCTGGGTGAAAGAGCACTATTGGCGCGCAAAGGATCTACTCTCAAGATGTGTAGATCTGAACCCTTGACCGCACTACCACTAAAAAGCATAATACTATACATCCATTTAAACCACGATAGTATAACAACCTGGTCTGTAGACCGGCAAAGAAGGCAATGATTGGTCCGAATAATAAATCGGCCGACTACTACTTGCGACTGTCCAGGATGAACCTTCAAATCATAACGGAGGTCTTGACCGGGCACTTTCAATAAAGAAAATATATGCTTACAATGAGTATTATAAACAGCCGAAATTGTAGAGGGTATAAAATGGACGACGAGAAGACCGAGCACGTATTCGGCACCTCCCGGCGCTCTCCTACGTAGAGTCCATGTTAGGGAATTGCTGGCTTGTTGTGGCTAGCATAAGGAAACCCCTCCAAACAACGTCCGAGCATACATCAACCAACTATCACATGTGAGAATAGATTTAAGCAGTCTGTGAACATCGACTTTGAATATTTGTGGTTTATAAGTCTCACGAAATACTGATTTTGGAAGTTTATTCCATTTGTCAATAGTACGGTTAAAGAAATCTCTCTTAAAAGTTTTGGTCCTACATCTTTGAACTGTCAGTGAATATTTGTTAGAAGCCTTGTACCACAAGTAAATATTTGTTTAGATGGACGCAGTAAACCAATATGGGTTTTGCGTAAAAAACCATAACTACTAACGAGTAAACAGCAAAAAACTACAAGCAGAAATTTTTTGTAACGTGTAGAGAATGAAATTTCCAATCTAATGAAATATATACAAATTTAAAACCTTCAATTGATTATTAAATTTTAAAATTAATTTGTAATTTTGTTGTTGAAATAATTGCTTAAACTTTAAGAGTTATACTTCATTGAACATTAAACTTAGTAGTCTTTTTATTGTGGTATAAGTTAATTTTCTTAAATAACAATTGTTACAGTTCTCTAGAGATTTGCAGTTTGATGAGTGTCATAAAACTACAAGCAGAACTCATTTTCATTTTTTTAACAGTTTGCTACTGCTGCGCCACATTAATTAAAACCATAATGAATGAATATAGTCATATTATTAATTAACAGATTATGGCGGACGTTAACTTATTATTGTAATCACAATTATATTATATTATCAAACCACCATCTGCTATAACCTATAAATTTATAATATGACATTTATTATGATTTTAATTAATGTGACAGCAGTACCAAACTGTTACAAAATGAAAATGAGTTCTGCTTGTAGTTTTATGACACTCATCAAACTGCCCTCTTAATGGCAATTTCTACTAATTATTTTCATAATCATCCTAACAATTTTTCTCATTATAGAATATCATATTTGAATTTGACATACCGAACAAACTAAACTGATTCCAATAGCGTTTCAATTCACCTCGTTGGTTGGTATACCATAACATCCAGGGCTATCTCACAATATATACACAATCAAAGTACTACAAGCAATTAATTGTTTAATTTTATTGCAAAAATATAAAATTGATAAAAGTTATTTTATAAGCAAAACAATAGTTTAATTTGATTAAAAAAAATATAATAAATAATAGATTTTCTAATCATTTTTATTTTCCTTATAACATATCTCCAATATTGTCCATAAATTTTAGAAAACTTTTTAACATATCTGGTTGGGAATGTCATTAATGGTCATCTCCTAGAAGCAAACTTTTGACTATTTTGCATTGAATAGAAAAACCGTAAAAATCAAGATAGGACGATTGGCTGTTGCCTAACTAGAGTGAAATTTTCCAAGCGGTAAAGATCGATTGGCAAATCTCTAGAGAAACTCCGTTCTCAAAGCATTTATCGCTTCCATCTTAGTTAAGGTTCTCGAACAGTTCTCTAAGTTAACAACTTAGTATCTCAATCCAACAAAGAATCATGTCCCGATGAGTCTGGTTAGTTGGTATATAACAAAAATCCGGAACTGTTACACATGATACATGAACTAAAGATTAATGCAGTCGCACTGTGCGAAACTTTGTCCAAATAAACACTTTGCAATTCTTTGGTTTAGCTTTTTCTACAACATAAGAGATGATGGTTATGGAGGAGTGGAGGATACTCCTCTATATTCTTTAGCCGTGATATCTTATTTAAATTAAAAATTGCTATGTTTAATGTTTCACCTTGTTTTCAATTTGTTCAGTCTTGTATGTCTAACCTCACTATTTCATCATGTTACTACCCACCTAATCGCTCGATGAATAGAAATCTATGGAAACAAATATTTTATTTTCTATTGCTTCGTTTTATTATTGTAGGCGACTTTAACGCCCACCATTCTCTGTGGGGCCATAATTATCATAACTGCATTGAATTGAAATTAAAAGCTGCTAAAGATTATTTGGATTTCATTACAACAACAAACATCAACATGAACATTGCAAGACACGTATGGAAGTATTCACTTTTCTATTATAACCAAAATTCACTTCAACCAGTCTCAGTCTGCTTTGTATACTCATTACAAAACAAGTCTGTTAAAAAAAAATAGATTGGGTTTTATGTAGAGAAATTATCTCTGAAAAACTTGAAGGCAACTTGTCTCTAAATTACCAACTACTTACCACCTGGTTTGTGGATGCTGCCAAAATATCCTTCTTAAAGCACCTGACTTTGCCTAAAAAAAACGAAAGAGCCGCTTGTTCATGGTGGAATGTTCTGAGCCGGAAATTAGCTTATCCTTGACGCGGCTAGAAAAGCTATGGCCCAAGCAAACAAGCTTTTGGTCCGTAAAAAGAGAGGCAGTTTTAAATTTGTTTGCAGTTCTTTTAACTGAACCCCTCTATCGTCTTATGAATGGTCAACCATAAAAAAATCTCTAGAATCCCTAAAGTAGTCACTCCCATCAAAGATAAGAATTCGGTTTTTGAATTCATGTCAAAACTAGCCCTTCCATACGTTCGATACCATTCTGTAGTCACTTCACTAGATGTTGCAAATACACTTTCTCATACTCTGAAAGCACTTATACAATTGAGCGAACTTGCTTGCAGAAAGGATTCAGTCATGGGTAATGATAACATCTCCTATTTCATGTTACAATAATCTCTTTTGTTCACTAAAACACATTTTGTCGGCATATTTAATACCTTCTTGGAACATGGGACAATTCCTGATAAACTATCAAGATTGTACTCATACCAAAAAAGTAAACATTTACTGGATATGGAACTTAGTTTCTGACCAATTATCATTTCCTCTTGTGTTCGGAAAGCCTTTAAAAATATTATCAAAGTGCCATTGGAGAGATGGTGTGAGATAAACTTAATATTCTATCACAGGCTTCAGAAAAGGCGACAGTATACTTAAGAACGTTGCCACTCTCATGTTATTTCCACATTGGCCCAAAAAAAAAGTCTAATGGTGGAATTCATGAAAGCTGATTAACGTTAATCAGCGTTAAATGTGACAACATAACCTCAGCATTTGATAAACTGTAAAAAATATTTTTATTAATTCAATATAAATACTTTGCGTTAGTATGAAATATTATTTTCCTTTTATTTCTGATAGTTATATATTGTGTCAAACTTGCCTTTGTGGTAGCATTATTATAAATAGTTTTGCGGTTGTCAAATTTAATCAACCGTTATTTTAACTGGCTTTCATGAATTCCAGTATATGTACTACAATCCTAGATATAAAAAGAGCTTATGATAACGTGTGCATAGCCTACTTAAAATGTGTGCTAGTTAATCTTAAATTGTCCCCTTTGTTCATCAAGATAATCATTGAGCTGGTGTCTGAAAAATGGCTGTACTTGTCAGGAACATCCGGGGAAGAAGGACTTGGTACTTCTTACATCGAACTACTACAAGGCAGCCTTCTTGGTCCCTGCTTTTCAACATGTACATACATGACCTGGTACTCTTTTCTATTCCAGTAAACTGATCTCTTATGCAGATGATTTTGCTATCTACTCATCTGGCTACTTCCAAGACAGTTTTATTTGTAACATTAATCTAATACTAACGCAGATCTTCAATCGCCTCGTTAACAGAAATTTAGAACTGTCTCTTGAAAATTGAATGTTTTTCTCAGGCTGGTCACGTAATGTCACACCTATTAATGTTTGTTCTAGTGATAACAATATTCCTATTGTACGTGTATCGTTTTATAAATTTCTTGGTGTGACAGAATTCAATCAAGGCAATAAGAATCTGTATGTGAATTATGAATTCCACGTCGTGGAAGTAAATGCCGGTCTTATGCCGCTGCAAATAAGAAGAAAGCTACTTACCAAGAGATAAGTTTCCAAACTATTTGGCATGAGCGCAGGCATGGCATATGATGTCAACAAAACATTTTTGACCAGCAAAAAGTTGTCCTCTCATAATTTTGGCGTTTAATGAGATCTCTCAATATGGCCGATTGATTAACAAGAGCTCTTTTTCTAAATTATTTGCGTCGTATATTCAATCAAGTTAGATACGATTCCTTTCTCCATAAATTCTTATTTCTATCCGTGATCAATGTCATGTTTGAGGAATTCACTTTCAACGCTGGCCCAACTACATCCAAATTTTTACTGACGGCACGATTCAACTTAACCCACGATCATTAAAGTTGGAAGAAACAGGACAGCTTCCTAACTTCTCATCTGTGTTTACCGCAGAACTATATGCCATTTATGGGACTTGATTTCGGCTAATAATTGGACTAAAACTGTAATATTTCCTAACTCCTAAAAGTTTCATTGATGCTTTTATTATGTTCTTATGCATCTAGCATTAAAGGCACATTTGCACATTAAGAATATTATTCTTCACTTCCGAAGCAAAGGTCTGCTAACTCAATGTTGTTAAGGCATACGTGACAATGAACGAGCAGATTATGCTGCGGGACTAGGACATGGGAGACGGTGTAATGATATTACTATCAATTACACCGACCTTCATGCTAGCATTCTGCAGGATAGCTTAAATTCTTGGCAACAACACTTCAATTTCATTAGCCAAAGCAAAGAAACTTCCTACTTCAACTAGATCAATTAAGTGGCAAAAGGTCTGGTTTATGAAATTTTCATTTCACTCTAAGGTAGATGTTTGTCTTCTGAGTTGACTTAGATCCCCCCGGCATTTATTCAAAATCAATAATGTGGATAACCCACTCTGCGACTGTGGTGAAGTAGGTACTACCGATCATTTATTTTTTGAATGCTCTCGATTCACTATGGCTCAATCTATGTTATTGCAAAATCTTATCTCAATGGATATCTAGTTACTTATCTATCGTTTCCTTTAAAAACTACATCAAACACGAATAAAGTTTTGTAATATTCTATGTCTAGCCTACCCGTCACGACTATAACTATCTTGTCACTCATCTTAAAATTCAATAACTATTAACTCATCCCGACCGACGCTCCCTCTGTCTCGTGACAGAGTCGCCGGAGCTCCGACTTGAGAAGGGTACTTATTCTGTTTTTCCTTTCCCTGTTATAGTGTAATTACTGGCAGTCGCAGTCGTACGTAATGAAATTGTATATGTGGCAGTAATCAGTATCTGTATATGTTTAGTGTATAGTAAAGGCGGTTTTTGACAACAATGTACGAAAGCGTGAAGCAAACGTACGAGCCAAGTTTAGTGAGTGCTCACTTCACAACGGAGCTGTCACTGAATTTAACAACAACAATCCTTGAGGTAATATAAACAATGAGTAACATGTGCTAGCACTTTTACGCAGGTATGACACACTTTCTATATAACTTCATTTTATTGATTATTACAAGTGTCTACAACGTGAAATAATAATCAATAAATTATTAACATTATTTCTTATTTGAATTATTAATTATTTACAATTAAATAAAACAATTAAGGGCTGTAATAAATAATAAAGTAATACAGTGTCTAATAAACTATTAGCAGAATAACTTATTTTTAGCGAAATGTATTTTATTAAAACCTACGGAATTGAGATAAAGATAACATTTAAAAACATTATTGCCCATATTCATAAAACATTTTTGTAACGATTCATTATCAAACGAATCATTATAATTTTATAAATAAATTGTCATTAGTTAAATTATTATTATTTAGTAACATTTTAGTTACTTTTGTTTTTTATAAGTTATTAATATGTTAACCTATACAATATAACTTCAAATACTGTAAATTATAGTGCGTTCCGTATATCAACCGAAGCGACCGAAATCCCGGTTATCCTGAAACAGGTTTATATACGGAACGCGGTTACCTGAAAAAGGTTACAAGGGTTGCGACCGCACTCACCATGAACGAACGTCGGTGAATTTCAATTAATCGTGGTTATACATGGCGGTAAATTTGAAATGCAATCAAAAGTGAACAAAAGCGTCAAATGGTGCTCGTGTATTTTATTAAATTATTAAGGTATTATTTAGGTTATAATGTATATGTATGTTCCTGTCAATGCTAAAACGGGCAAAGGCATGAGTGCAACAGAGCAAACAATATTATTATTGTGTATAGTTGCTTGTTATACCTGCCAACCTCTACTAGGATTACTGTATTAGCAGGTAGATAAATACATGCAATCATCTAAGATTAAGTACTGAAATTTAAAAAAATATAACACTAATGCCCGTATTCATAAAACATTTTTGTAACGATTCATTATCAAACGAATCATTATAATTTAATGAACATTAAAAATATAATGATATTCATAAAAAAATTGTCATTAGTTAAATTATTTAGTAACTTTTTAGTTACTTTTGTTTTTTATAAGTTATTAATATGTTAACCTATACAATATAACCTCAAATATTGTAAATTAATACAGATAATTAGACATTTTTAAATCAATCAGATGTGTCAATTTAATGATTCGTTTTGTTTTAATGGACCAAAAATAGTGCGTTAAATTTAATGAATAATTTAATGAACATTATTGCTAATTAGTGTTTATGAATACGAAAATTCGATTAAACGTTTCGTTATAATTTTAACAAATCATTATATATTTAATGACGTTTTATGAATACGGGCATAAAGCTAATAATAAATAAATTCATGAAGTTTGTCAGTCAGTAAAATTTATTTAATAGCTAAATAAATTTATAAGGAGCTTTATTAGGAGGTGGATATCACGGCCCTTAAAACATATATTGTATGTTATTAACAATAAAAAGAAACTATTTAAATGATCTGGACAAACATTGGTTAATTGGATTCGAAGTCAAGACCAAACATGTGTTTTTAATAAACAATTGATATCTTTTAAACTGACTTACCAAGTTAAACCAAATTTTTGGAACGTATTATTACATGTATTACTGACGTTTTACTACCCTAGTCAATTTTTGTAGATTGTTCTCAAACTTATTTTGCACGTGGCCGACTTTAACCACAAGTGTCGCAATTCAATCAAACTATAAGCCACTGTCTCTGTTATAATTTGTTTAGGTTTACATGCATATTTGAATTAGAACAATTGTTTAATGTCTATGACAATTGTTTAATGTCTATGAAAACTTATTTTAGATAGGTAATTTATGAAATTAAAAATAAAAACAAAATTCAGCCGAGGACATAAACAGGCCGCGGACGGTAGATTGACAAACGCTACACTAACGCCTGGTTTGTCCAGCATGACTTGATTTCTAACTAAATCTTAAGCTGCGACTTAAGACACTAATTTGGTTTATTTAATTGCACCATAGCAAAATCTCTAGCGTCAAGCAGTGCTGTCAATTATTAATTTGTATTTGAATATTTAATAAGTTACAGTATAATTGGCTTTAAAATATTCAAATTATTCATTTATTTTAAAATTATTTTTTATGTACCATAGATAACCTTAATATGATAATTTTGACATTTAAATTTTATACGTAATGAATGTGGTCAATAAAAAACAGCTTTGCAAGTATCAGTATTTTAGTCAAGGACCCATTTTTAAATGCATGGTGCAAAGCAAACTCGACATAAGCTGAGCTACGTCTCAAGTCACTTTGGAAAAGTGGTTCATCAGTTTTGGACACATGGGGCAATTATAATAGTTAATGGTATCCTGGACCTGGAGAAACCGAGACGAAGCTGCTACCAGCAGCAGTAAATTGATCCTTGTTTTGAGGTGGTATTTTCTTATGCGAGCCCCAACAACTTAATGTTCGGACGGCACTAATTTGTATACATATTTACTGATTGTTGTTCTGTATTATTTAATGGGAAAACGGGGACAAATACTTTTCGAGAATGTTGCAGGTAATGGATTCATAAGTCAGGGCTCTTTTTTATAAAGTACATAATAAATGAAATATTAAATAACTTTACTTTTTTTAATTCGCATTTTTTTATTTTATTGAAGGTAAAAGACTGGTCCAAAAGTGTATTTAGCAATTAATCGTAATTCGACGTCTTTGTAGGTGATTGCAGGAAAAGTATAAAAAGATAAAACGGAAGCTTTTAAATCTGATTGTATAAAAAGGAATGTGAAGTATCCAAAAGAGGTGATGATTTTTGGGAGTCTGTCTGGAAAGGGTTTGGGAAAAATGAAAGTAATAGATAGAATAATTAATAATTAAATAAATTAATAGTCTTATAACAAGCTCTATCTAGATGGGAATTACATATTCCAACAAGATGGTGCGTCAAACCATACAGCAAAGACGACAAAACAATAGTTTGCAGATCATGAAATGAAAGTTCCGTTTTAGCCCTCTAACAGCCCGGACTTAAATATTTGAGTAGCTATTGATAATGTTAACTTTGTAAATGAATATATATATATATATATATATATACAGGGTGTCCGGAAAATACGTGTACAACGTTTGACGACAGACTCCTGACGTCAAAATAGGTCGATCTAAGCCGACTTAGTTATATCCAAAATTGTCTCGTTTAGCCGGTAGAGGGCGTCAAAAAAAAACAAAAGTATAACAAAGTTGAAAGTATCTATTGTAAGAAACTAAGTAAAACAAAAACATTACTTAAGCAAATGTGTAAAATGACCGCCATCTTGCTGAATACACTTATTAACACTCTTTAAAAAATGATATTGGACCCTATCTAATGTCTCGGAATTATTAAAATGGTTGCCTGCATTTAAAATCCGCTGCAATAAATCATCGCGTGTGTTTACCGGAGTCTTGTAAACTTCTGTTTTAATAGCGCCCCACAAAAAGAAGTCACACATATTTAACTCAGGAGAACGTGGTGGCCATTTTACTGGTGCATCATTGCCTCTTCCAATCCATCGGTTGGGATATTGATGATGTAAGTATTGCCGAACGGCAACGGAAAAATGGGGCGGGGCACCATCATTCATATACTACATTTTCCTCCGAAGTAAAGGGGGCAAATTCTCCAGAAGAATTGGTAATGTGTCTTGCAAAAAATTTAAATAAATATTTCCATCTAACCTGTCTGGAATAACAATGGGACCAATAAGGTAGTGATCAATAATACCTGCCCAAATATTAATTTTAAATTGATGCTGATGATGTGCAACTTTAATGGCATGTGGATTTTCATCGGAATAAATATGTTCGTTGTGCAGATTGGTTACCCCAGATCTTGTAAAGCATGCCTCGTCAGTAAACATAATTTTTCTACATAAATTTGGAACAAGGATTCTTTTGTTTCTAATAAATTGACAAAATGTAAGCCGCATGGGGGATCAGTCGGTAAAAGTTCCTGGACTTTTTGTATGTGGTAAGGATGTAACAACTGTTCTCTTAAAACCTCATTGACAATCGTTTTAGGAACATTTAACTCACGTTCTAAGAGACGGGTACTGGTACTTGGTTCTTCTTCAACTCTTTCCAGAATCATCTCTTCTGTTTCCACAGTTCGAGTTGTTCGCATACGACCCCTGCCTTCAAACTTTTTCTCAAAACTGCCCGTTTCCCGAACATGACGCTCAATATTGGCAAATGTTTGGTGGTTTGGTATTCGACGGTTAGGAAACCTCTCCATGTAAACCCTAACACTCTGACGCCCATTTCCTTGACAAACCCGTATACCAGGAGCATGTCAACTTTCTGAGAGTTTGTATAATTTTCCATTTTTAATGGTAAAATGAACTTGTAATTCAAGAATGTTGATCGTATACTTGAGTAAATTTCATAGACTGGTGACAATTTGTCAATAATTGTCAAATTATTAAACGCCATAGCAACAAGGTCACTTAAAAAATTATTGTTACAGGTAATTTCTTTTTAATGTTTACAAATTTTTGACGCCCTCTACCGGCTAAACGAGACAATTTTGGATATAACTAAGTCGGCTTAGATCGACCTATTTTGACGTCAGGAGTCTGTCGTCAAACGTTGTACACGTATTTTCCGGACACCCTGTATATATATATATGTTAAAAAAGTTAACGGGTTGAAAGTCTTATAAAATTTTAAATATAATAAAATACAAAAAATAATTATATATTTTATATATTTAAATAAGTGGCGACGTTTCGTTATTAGGTTAATAACTTCATCAGGCCTAAAAAAATACATAGCTAACAAAAAATGTATATGGACATTAAAAATAAATACTTACAACTATTTGTATATAAAATTATAATATTATAAAGTAATTATCATAATTAGCCATTATAATTAAACCTCACCAAACAATTCTTTATCTGGACAATATATATATATATATATATATTATTAGTAAAAATTATTTTATTTTAAATTTTGATATTTTTGAGTGATGTTTTTTTATAAATAATAAATTAATTAATTAAATTTTTTTTTATAAATAATAAATTAATTAATTAATTTATTATTTATAAAAAAACATCACTCAAAAATATCAAAATTTTGTGTCATCATATGAAGTCACTTAGGGAACAATTTTCAACAAAATGTACATGATTTGAAGACAAAACTAACAGAAATACGGCGATCTTTTACGCCAAATTACTGCAAGTTTTTGCTGGAAACTTTGCCAGTCAGAATACGAGCGGTCATAAAGGCGAACAATAAATTGTCAATAGAGTTTGTTATTTAAATAAAAATTTATCGTTTTGTTTCTTGCTAATATAAAATAATTATTTTTTAATAAGTTTTCCTTAATGAAGTTTTATTCCTAATTCTTTAATAAGAAAAATTATTAACAATTTATAGAACAACAAACAGTAAATATGAATATAAATTGGTGCTGTCCGAACATTATGTTGTTAGGGCTCGTACTAGGTATCATACATCGGCTTTATTCGATTGTCCATGCTTAACTATCACTTTGCTACAAAGCATTTAGAGCAGTTGTTCTGAGGTCTTAGAAAACCCAAAAATGATTTTATTACATATAGACTATTACCTTTACAACTTGGCATTCTTACGCGAATGATGTACTATGCATACTGCTTATAAAACTATGTGTCGGGAAAATAATATAAGACAATGTAATTTTTATTTCTATATTTATTAATAATTTGAAACATAATAGAACAAGCTTTTATTATATGTAAAAAATAAATAGTATAATATTACTTTTTATACATACGGCAAATTAGGCCGTCCATGTCGTGTAATGATTTATCGTAGATTGTTATCTCTGGTACAGTATAGTTTTAGTGTATATAAATTTTTGTTTTGTTTTAACAAAAAATCTTGTGCTGAGTAGGATTTCTTTTGCACAAAGGAGCCTACAGACGATGAATCGCATTTGCCACATCCTAATTATGATCCTATATAGGATCAACGCAACACAGATGTTGGCGTTTGTGGGTATTTGTTAGTAGGAGGTAAACCATGTGTTGGCATATACTAGCAATGGGTGCGTTCAGGAAGGAGTGAGCGGATCGCTACATTTGTAACGGTACGTTACTACTGAAAATGAATAACGCCCGGTTTGTCTAAGCTCAGCTCAAACTCAAGCCCAGCTTGTCGAGTTTGCGTTACACCATGCATTTCGTCTTGTGCATCACTCTTCGTTATGCGAAGTACAGCCAGACACGAATAGTGTGGCCCCTATAATAGGCAACTTAGTATACACAAAAATTATGTTGAATGTGGTTAAACTTATGCCTTTGTCCGTTTTAGCATCTTTCAACCCCAGAACAAGGTCGCCCATAGAATGTTTAAAATGTTAGCGCAAATGAAAAATACTAAAATGGGCAAAGGCATTAGTTTAACCACATTTAACATAATCTTTGTGTATACTAAGTTGCCTATTATAGAGGCCACACTATTCGTGTCTGGCTGTATGTGCGTGTTGTTTACTTAACATCGACTCTGGGCCCGCTCTAGGCCGAGCAATATTGCACGTGTTATTAATTAATATTATGTTTAAGGAGTGAATAAATATAACTCGACTTGCATAACAAAGACTTCCACTGTTATTGAGAACGCATTTATGCTTGTATTGGAATGATTTTGCCAAATAGTATAATATAATTTAAAAAAATATATAATAGTTTATTTTAAAGCTAATATAAATAGTACAGGGAGTTTATAAATGAATGGGATTATGTAGTCACTTTAAATGTGCCGCTTTTTTTAAATTGTTCACTAAACTATTTGTTTTGACAGATCAACTTTGACAGCTGTCAAGCAAACATATGTAGTATAGTGGACGATTTTAAAAAGGCGGCATATTTAAAGTGATTACATAATCCCATTCATTTATAAACTCCCTGTATATAAAGTACTACATATAAATGCTAAAATTAAATTTAATATGCATTACACAGTTCACAAAGAAAAGTAGTAGTAGTAGTAGTAAACAATTGTTTATATCTTAATAAAACACCATTGATGACATTAAGGTTATGTTTCAGAGCTTGAGCTCTCAAAAACGGCATCCTTTATTTGAGCTCTGCTTGACGCGAATAAGGTGAGATTTTGCTTTGGTGCAACGGAATAAGCTCGGCTTTCATCTTAAGACATATAGCTTGAGGTCTAGTTAGGGATTGAGAAATCGGTCATAAGACATGTCACCTCGCCGTTATCGATTTGTGACGTATGGTCGTCATTTTAAAGAGCGATGTAGTGGGACCGTTACAAATGCCATCCGCCATCCTGGATACACCCAATAGCATTCGTCTTCTTTTCTTTCAAAAACTCCTATATATTAAATGTATTTAATTATCATAAAACGAATGTTTAACAAATTACACGGGGTACTTGCATGAACTATAAAAAAATTCTGGTTTGCATTCCGGAATTTGCATCAAAATGTCTAGATGTGGCAACTTTGTAAGTAGGTCATACACTTTCCGCATACAGATAGGTGCGCATTATTCGTCGATTTTATCAATCGTTTTGGAGATATTGCTCCATTGAAACTGAAATGTAGTTTTTTTAATACCAATGCACAACAATGAAGAAGTTACTTGTGTCGAAATTGTATATACTCCAATGGGCTTTTTTTCATTATTTATTCAATAATATCAATTTTAAATATTTTTATCAATAACATTGTGTATCAATAGATAGGTTATTAGAATGCAATATTATTTTTAATTTTTGCTATATCGCACGTCTCTATAATGCAGAATATATCATTTATATTTAAGTCGCTTTTTAAAGTTTATTTGTTTAAGAACAATATTTTGCATTAGTATTATCTTGAATATTTCCTTATCAGCAATATGGAATTAATTTTTATCTGGAAATAAACAATTTCTTCACACTAGACCATTTTTTTTATATACAATAACAATGAGTCATATTAAATTTAGAAACATGCTATTATTAAATGTGCTGTTTGTTAACACATTCTTTTGATATAATAAATATTAAATGTAGTATACCGAAATCCGTTAATATTAAAATAAAATAAAATATCAGACGAACCATTTTTTAAATTTAACAGAATCATATTTCGTACAAAATAAATTCGTTTGAAAATAGCAGGCATCGTTAATTTAAAACTGGTTTTATTCTGCGTACAGAAGGATTTGTGGTGGTAAAATGTAGTGCCCTAACGTCCGTACGTACAATTTAAAGGGTCCGTGTTGTACTGCGTTCGGCGTCACCTGAAAAACTGAAACAAATGTTTTAAATTAATTTCTTTGTGTGGCTTGAATTTCCATTCGAATGGGTAAGTGTTTTTTTTTTGTACATACATATAGCAAGTAGGGGTGTGTACCACAACGATTAATATTATAATATCTAAACGAGATTAAGAGATGTCTGCTGGAAAGACGGATCAATATTTCTTGATTTATTACGTTACACAATCTATAATTAGAGGTCCAATTATAAAAAGGCACATTACTGCTTGAAAAATTGAACATTTTTTCTCTATAATCGATAAGAAAATGTGCATAAAATTGTTTATAGCTCATTTTTCGCTTAATTAATATATAAATAGAGGAAAAAAAGGTTTCTTTCGTAATTTGATGTACACTTACAATTCGTGTCGAACGGTTTTATCACAATTTAAAACTAAACAAGATGGTAAACAAATCGAACAAATGAAATTAAGCCGAGTGCAAGAAAATGTAGTATCTATGCAGATAGAAAAATGACAGGTGAATGAATTATATTTATTATGCCGCAGTTATTTATAAATCTCATTGTATGAAACAACGCTTATAATTTATTATTAGTTTCTTGATGCTGCGATTAATACCAACGAGGTCTGAAATCTGAATATGCACCCTTAAAGGGTTGCAATAGTAATAGAAATTCGATTACTTGTTATTTGTGAATGTGTATATGAATGACACCACAACCACTTGCCCAGATGAAAACAAATGAATAGATGAAATTAACGATGTATGAATACAAATGAAGTGTATCATGAAGATTTCAACAACTGTTAATTGTATTCCAATCGAAATCAACCGTAAATGTCATTATATACAATAATACAATGCAGATGACCAAATTCAACAAATGACACAACGAATCAATAAAACCATAGAATATACAATATAAATAGAACTGTAGAAGTCAATAAATATTTTCAACACATAGCAATGCGAATGTTCACGATAGACTTTATTATGCCCGCCATGATACGCAATTGCAACAATCACGATTGGGCGTGTCACATTAGTAAATCCATTACATGCACTCTGCAAATTGTCCTATTTATAATTTATCGACCCGAAAAATATAAATACGGAAGGGTATAATAAATGTCTGTTGAAAGTAAAATAAGAGCGAATCGTATTATAAGGTCGTAGCACTTTAAAACTGGTGAGTGGCTAATATTTTAGACGTGATGGAGAGACGCGGAATTCATACTGTCTGAGAGCCCGGCGTGGTTTGCGAGGCCAGGTTTTTACCAAGGCGTGCAGAGCCGATTGGGATATTTCGTGTGGTTCCGTGCCAGCTGCACAGCCCGCTTCCTTCCATCTCTGCTGCCTCCGTGCCACAAACTAAACCGACAATTCAAGAAGGTCAGCATAAAAATTTCCGTCGTGGTTAAATACTAAAACCACGTTTTTAATTATTTTTCCATTAACATTTATTCTAATATTGAATTTGATATGGCAAAAGTTTGCAGGGACATACGTGCAATCAACAAACGTTTATAATTCTAGCAGCAGGTACGTAAATTGTAGCAAGTAACATTTGCCCAAGATGGCTGTGGTACCCTTATTATTTGTTGCGAGCATATTGTTGAAACAAGTTGAACATCGATTGCGCCCCATCGTTACTTTTTTTTTTTAGAACAATAATGTACTAATCGTGCTTATACCATTTATAAAGCGTCGTTTGTAACATGAACAGCATGAATACGAATGTGATCGGTGGAAGTAATTATAAACGTATTTTAAGCGGTAAGGATTGGGATTTATTATCCATGGAATTGTTATCATTATGTTGGAGAATGCAATTGCTATTGGGGCGACAAGATGGACGTTCTATTCGTCGCATGACGTGTCGCTTTCTTTATCAATGTGCTAAGAGTGCCTAGATTAGAAGTGTTAATTAAGTTATATATCATAAAATTGTTCACTATTGGCAAAAATCAAAAATTTATTATTTACGTATACTTTACATGTAAGTATGCTTTCCAGAGATTTTAGTTCTAAGGCTACTCTCAATTTATCGTATTCATTAATACAACTACAGTATAAATTGCAATATTAATGAATTTCAATATAATAATTCTGTTATGTTGATTTTTCTTGTCGTATAAATTGCATTGCAAGTAGTTTGTAATGTGATATTTTACTTACTATACTGTCATGGTTATATTTTTTTTTTATTTAAGAATGAATTCGGCGCAATTTAGTAATTATTTATTATTGCAAACTTGATATGTTTCTAGTAACTTTTCATGTCAAACGATTGTATTTTAGTTATCGTCTTTGGTTGATGACACATTACTACGACTCAATAAAATGGCCGCAATTGCGTCATTCAGCTAGTATAAACAAAAATTACGGTCGCTACTCGCTTTTTCATCATTCGTGTGCCGCATCACTGTTCTAATATATATTTTGCCTGATTCCAGTTTGCTGTTTTATTTGCGTCTGCTGTGCATCATCTAATTACACAAACAAATTGCTAGCTACTGAAATACAGAAATGGACAACTCGACGTTTACTTGAGGTATTCAACCATTCGCAACTTTTGTCGCAATTTAATCAACAATAAACTAAATGATCTAGAATTAGCAATGGAATTTATTTTATTAAATATATAAATTTGATAAGAATTATCTACGAAATGATGTCCGATGAAAATAATGATAATATTTCGATTAGAATTGGCTGATTTAAAGTAATTATTGATTTCGACGCTGAATTATGCGCAAGCAGACGATTCAATTGCATCAGAAATATATAAGGTGTGGTGAGTAGAACAATCTTTGCAAAGCAGTCATCATAATACATAACAGCATTCGTGATGTTGAAAAAAAAGAAATTTTGACTGGGCCTATACAAAAGTTACCTAAAGTTCTTTTAAGAACTGATTAAAAATTTCATTATCATCACAGCTTAAAAATTAATGTATTATAGAACATTTCTAAGCTATAAGAATACCTACAATATTGTCTAAACTAAAAATAAAACGGTACTGCTTGCCAAATATATGAAGGCATACAACAATAATAAGTGCAAATATTTTTACCAAGGCCAAACGGTGGAGACATTTTGAGATGTTTTTAATTGAACTGGAAAAGTTACGTGCATAATTAGTAGAACTAATGTCATGATCGATATAAAAAGATGATGACTTGTTTTCTACATAACCTCTGCGCAGTTGACCTGATCGGCTCTCTCATCAAAGTCGGCAGGTCGGTTTTTTGGGCAATACAAATTAAATTAAACTTGATGGCAAAAATATATGGATAACATCTAATCTACGTCTGAATTGATTCTTAGTTGGCTAGCATGACAGTAGAAAGAAGCTTAAATAAAGTTTATTCGATGCTGTAGCAAATTCCATGATATATTACGTTTTATGTACTTCTAATGCATTCTAAACGACAAATCTACTTTACTGGAGCAATTTTTAGTAGTGACGCATGTACTACTGTTGGTCGTTAATTTCGTATAACGCAGATTGTATTTAGTGATGTGACATTGGACGAACTAATTAATGTATCTGAATTTGAAAACGACTGCAAGAGACAGGAAATAGATCTCAGTCTATACTGCTATTTATATTTGGATAATTGAATTGAGATGAATTCATTTGTTTCAATGAATCTATGTTTGATTACAATGAATGAAGATGCCTGTTTTTCAGTATGAAATTTATTCAAGATTTTCCTATAATTACGTAATTATAATTGACAGAATAAAGTCAGTGGAACTAGTCTTGTAAATTAGAAAATGGTTCTAATTTATGTTATATAATACAAATTTATAATTTGCTCATTATATATTTTTTGTTGAATATATTAAAGCTACTGTAGTTTAATTTCTTAATAATGGTTCAGTTACAATGATCATCGCTGAATTACACGGACCTAATTCTGCGGAATTCAGAACTAAAGCCACCAAGAAGTTTTTTTAATTGCACTTGCCCCAATACCTGAGGAAATAATAAGCGTAATATTTATCGATTTTAAAACAACCAAAGAAAGAAACTAATAGTGAATATTTTTATTGAAATTATGTGATGAAGATAAAAGGTACAAATTATCTATTAACATTATTAATGGCCGATCTCACCGACACACATCTTAAAATTTAAGCCCGAGTTAAGTTGCTAAGTTTGAATTAGCGCCTTGCACCGACATTATAAACGTGGACTTGAAGCTTAACTATTATTGAAGACGAAACTGGCAACTTATATTTAAACAATACTTAAGCATTTTGTTCGCAATTACATTGTCAGTGCAACGTGTTAACCAGGACTTAGCAATTTAACTCGGGCTTAAATTTTAAGATGTGTCGGTGAGATCGGCCATTAATCATTTAATGTTTCTTAATAAATTATTAAAAGTCTGAAGAACCTTAACATCGCAAATATCTAGAAAATATTGGTCAACATGACATTTCATTAGAAATAATAAAATGATGTGAGATAACTGATTTTCAGTTTTTTTATTATCACTCGTTTTATTTAAGCTTTGTAAACACGCAACACCAATAATAAATTTGATGATTGACGTGAAGGCAAAATTATAAACAACATTCTTTGATCCATTTGCATATTATATTGTATATCGACAAAACATAAATGGAAGGCTGTATCGAGAATTGTCATTTTTGCAATATGGCGCCCAATTAATGTATCATTTAGAAGTTCTTCGAATCAAGGTAAATATTAAAATTAAATACAGTTTATACAGAAAACAGTGCGTTTAAGTTCAATTTAAAATGATACATCTTCTCATAAAACGCAAATGCTAATTTAAAAACTTTAGAATTAGTGCATCGGTTTATAGACAATAAAATTGTTCAAAGATCAAGAATAATGAACTACATTATAACCACACCAACACATAAGAGCATAAGAAGGTTCTTTCTTTTCTTTTGCCTAGTTTTATTAACAATTTAAATTTGTCTATAGGTTTTGACGAGTTTTCGAATAAAACTTATTAACAATATCTTTGAATTGAGCTAATACACGGTGATGCAATATTGCACGGTAAAATATTCTAGAAGTTTGTTGTTAGATCAAAATAAGAACAAAAAACAGATATTTATTGGTAAATGTTTCTTCGAGTAGGTTGCAACCTATGTCATTATTATTGTTAGGTTTATTCCCTTTTAGTAAAAACTAACTATTTTTTTTAAGCAGATGATGGAAGGGAGTATTGTTAATGGTTTTAATTCGATGGAAAAAATGTTTTTTTTAACAAAAAAAAATGGCTTCTTTAGTTGCCATGTGGCACACTGTATCGACGGTCTCAGCTAAAGATATTTAGTTAATAATTCTGTTTTTATATTTATAGTGGAATTTTAAGGTCTTTGTTTCGAAAATAAAAATGGTTTTTATTGGTTGTCAAGCAACATTAGCTGCGGAACAACCACGATTCTTTGGAGCAATATCTAGTACCTTACACCTATTTCTATGATATTTGAAGAAGTTTTAGCAAATCTTAATTTGACTATAGTTAACATTTCTAATAATAGTAATAATACATTTGTAGCTATTGTGAGTTTTCTCAATAAATAAACCAGTGTTGTGTCTTCTTTTACAGAATTACCTCTAGTCAAAGTGGCGGACGAAATGGACGAAGACACGACGAAGTTGTTGGAGCGGCTGCAGTCGTATGTGCCTTTTCTTAAGGACATGATTGACAATCTTAAGAGTGATATGCCGCAGCACGCCAAGATTGTCGCGCTGCACGGCATGATTACTGATAAGAAAAGAAAGTAAGTTTTCAAATTACAATGTGTTTACTTTTGTATATAGTATACTGCTTTGTAATATTTTAAGAGTTTTTTCTTGGTCTTAGGTTCAAGTATGACACACTGAAAAAATGCGAGGAAGTTATCATCAAGATGAAAAACAAAACGGTAATATTTGTCATTTATTCCATATTCAATTTTTTTTAGATCTATCCTCTTGCATTGCAGAATTATAAGAAAAAGGAGGACGAATCGAAAGAAACGCCCAGCTCTACGAGTACGTCGAACAGACTTCCTATTGCAATGGTCATACCAACAATGTAAGTAACTTAAATAGCAACGTGTCATAAACTAAATCGCCAAAAATAAATGTTTTATTCCAGTCGTAGTCCTGATCATAATTGCTGGACTGAGAATCTGGAGCGTTACAGTCAAGAGAGACCCAACGTATATCATTCAGTTATAGACTTAGATGGGCCGGTGTAAGTCTAGCTTAATATTATTTATGTTTGTATAATCGGTGTTAATCAATATTTTATACGGAGCAGTAGTCCGGACCCGGAAAGTCCTGATATCCTGTTCCCTGTTGACAGATATACACACGAACGTCCCAGTGTTTACAGCAGTGCGGCGGAGAGCATAATAAGCAGGGTGGAGCCGCCGGTTAAAATTCCTGAACCCGATACTTCCAAGCCTCCAATCAGCGCCGATGATTTAGAGGAGCTTCGCATCGAAATTTATGACAAATTAAAAAAGGAGCCTAATTTCTATAATACGCACAAGGACAGTAATGAGAAAGAATTATTAAAGAAGCCTTCAAAAGTGAGCCTTGTACCGGCACCTATAAATAACGCAAAATTTGTTCAAAGATTGCTCAATAAAGAGAAAAATGTTATTGATTTAACTGAAGATGATAAACAAGCTACTGCTTCGCCACTAAATAGATTTGGTGACAAATCTTCTAGGCCGAGAGTGGAGAAAATTATTAAAGACGCGGATTCAACATTTGGATCATTATTATCAAGTATTGATGTTAAATTATTGTCTGATAAGAAAAAGCGTAGAGATAGTAAAGAAGGCCCAGAATTGATAAAGAAGAAAATTGAACCAACTAAGCCACTACAACGCCTTTCTGACAAATACAAGCCGAAACCTAAACTGAAAGAAGGTTCTACAACTATAGTCCAAGATATTATATTAAAAGCTATGCAGTATGGCAAGGATAAACAGAATGTTACTTCGCCGGATTCTGAGGTTAGTTCTACAGAAAATAAACGGGTTGATCCTAGATTAGCAAAAACTATTCCCGAGTCACCGATGGTTAGATTTTCTCCTCCGCCACCGCCAACGCCAGATGCATTTCAGGACAGTATAAGTCCTACCTATAGCAGTTATCATAATTACGGATTCAACGATAACCGAAACCAATTTAATTTATACAATAAGTTTATACCTCCAAAACAATTCAATCCATTTGAGCCTATAAATAGCGAAAATTACGAAAACCCTGCGCCGGAATTCTTTCCGCCAAATTTTAATCAAGTTTCTCCGAATTACGATGCACCTAGAAACTTTCAGCAGCCTACTTATTTTAATAGCCGCTTTAATAACGAGCCGGCCACTTATAAAATGTGGAGAGAAGAAAAGTCACGCGATCCTAGATTGACTAGGCGCGATGAAAACAATTGGAAGAATCGTTATGAAGAACCCAACAAGTTGTACAACAGAAGGAGTTATGATAGTTTTCCTTCTAGATTTGAACCTCCTGCGTCCGAGTTTCCTAGACCAAAAACCGCCGGACCAGACGAAAATAAACCCGCTTTTCAAAGAGTTGAAATTCAACGACCAAAAAGTGCGATGGGAGATGAAATTAGACCAATTTTCCAGAGATCGATCTCTAGAGATAGATTTGAGGAAGAATCTGACCATAGGTCTAAATCCAAAGATAGAGTAGATGAAGGTAAAAGGGAAGATCCTCGTCTTGCTAAGTTGGGTAAGTTTCGTGAACGTGATACCAGTGCGAAGTCGAAAGATAGGGACGAAAATAGGTTAGTACATGCCAAATCAAGGGATCGTGAAATCGGTAAAAAGAATGAAGATGATGGTGGGAGTAGAAAATCTCGACATATGAGTCGTAATCACGACATATACAAATGGACCAAACCAAAAGAAAATAAATCGGTTGGCCCGTTAGCAGATCTTCGAATTGGCACCGTTGAAAAGCCATTGCAAAATTTCAAAATACCGAAAAAACCCAAAGAAAATGTACCGGAAGAAGATGGCGAGGGGTCATGCTCGCCGATACCCGATAGCTGTGATATGCCGGATCAATCCGAACCTGAAGACTGGGGCACGCCTAGTGTCGAACAATACATACAAGAGCAATCTCAAACAAGTGAAAGTAAAGAAGAAAGTAGTGACACAGTAACCAACAACAATGAAGAGTCATCACAGAATGATGATGAACCCATAGTGTCATCTGTAATAAATAAAAAGAAAACAAAACCGGTAGTTGCCAAGAAAATGCCCACTAGATGGACAAAACGAAAAAAGAAAATTTTACCTGTATCTTCATCGTCCTCAGGTTCTGATTCAGAAGCAGACGTAACACTTAATAAAATAAAAGAGCACATTATTAATGAACAAGACAAACCAAGTACCAGCAAAGTGGCCGACGAAAAAGATTCTGTGAGTATTACCAGCAGTGGGGATATTACTGAGGCGGATGTTGAAACTGTTACAACTCAAGTTTCTACGCCTGTGGAAGCTGTTATAAAACAAGCAGAGCCAGATAAGAAACTGGATTTATCTTCATTGAAAACAAAGGAACATTTAATAGAATTCCTTTCTTCGTTGAAAGAAAAGTCGAACGAAGACCCTCTTTTTGGGGTTGTTGGCTTGCTTGTTGACTATTTTAAAGTAGACAAGGATAAAATCAAAACTGAAGTTGTGGAAAGTACTTCTAAAATGGAAGAACCTGAAAAGAAAATAGACGAATCGGTGGAAGAGCCATTACAAACTAAAAAGAAGAAGGTTATTAAGAAGAAACCTATTAAGAAAGTTCCTGTTAAAAAAAAAATTGTCAAAAAACCTGTCAAAGGGAAGAAGGGGAAAGGTAAGATGACAGGTAAGAAGCGGATGAGTGAATTGGATAAATTACATGATAATATTAAGGAGACCTTGGGAGCTAACTTTTTTTCAATCACTAATACTAGAAGGTCATGTACTATAACTAAAGATGCCGATGATGATAATAATAAAAAGGAAGAGCCGGTAGAAGGTGATGTTGAGATGAAAGTTGAAGAAGAAGAGTGTGATGAAGCTCCGTTGATTTCACCGCCTGTAGCTAAAGCTAAAAAAACAGTTAGACATTTGAGGAAGCGAAAAACATCAATATCCAGCGATCAGGACGTTGAAGTGAATGTTCCCTTGCCCAAACGCAAAAGCAAGAGTAAAGCGGCAAAAGCAATAGCATCTTTATCAACGTCGGATGTTGAAGAGAAAGTTTCTCCTGCTTCAGAGCTCGAACCTGTTTTTGAAGTACCAACTGAAGAACAAAACAAACCAAAAGCAAAAAAAAAGAGGAAAAACGGTGGCTGGGCGTCAGGGTTTATCAAAAAGAAAAAGAAGATTACGGCTAAAGATAGTTTATCTGAAACCATTGAAGAAGTAGTACAGGCATTTGATGAGGGTGATGATGATCATGAAGAAGAGGATGCAGTAACTCCTGAGTTGTCGAATTCTGAAGAAACTGAGGAGGATGATAGGAAATTAGGTGAAGTTGAATATATAGAACCTGATATGAATTACTATTTATCTCCTAATGACATAAACGTATGCAAGCTTTGCAAATTTTCTGGAAAAAATATAGTGTATCACTATTTAATGACTCATCCGAAAAACGATTTATGTATATCTAGATTGTCGCCTGATTCAACTCGAGAAGCCATTAATGAGGCTATGGAACGTCGTTATAGCGATACGCACACCCAGTCCGATGGAAAATTGCGCTGTCGAAAACGTTATAATTTTAAATGTCGCTTTTGCAATGTTATTATTAAAAACGAAACTAGCATTGCATTTTATGATCATTTAGGAATGCACACAGGGGAATTAAGATACAGTTGTCCACTTTGTTCTTATAAAACTAATAAAATGAAGAATTTGCGAATCCATTTAACTTGTTCCCATCCAAAAGCAGACAAAGATATGGAGATAATGCCTGAAAAAGCACCTCCTAATTATGAAATAGTGTTTGGACACGTCTGTTCCGAATGCAATTACTTGCAACTTAAACATCAATCGGTTTTAGACCATATACAAATTTATCATCTTGATTTTACAGCTAAAGTATTAAAAATTAATATGTCTTTACCAATTGATCAACCGTACGCTGAAGATAGCGAAGAACTTGAACAGAAACCCAAAATTGAGTCTCCTGCAGAATCTGTCGACAAAAATACGCCGACGGAATCTCCAAAAACTACTCCCCCTCCGTCACCTAAAAAGACTAAAAAGCAAATTCGCGCCAAAGCCAAAGAAGACGAACGGAAAAGCGCCGAACTAAACAAAACTGTATTTATGTGCGATGCAAATTTGAATCTCGATCAATCTGAGCACGACCAACGGTTAGAGAAGATGAATCAAATACAAGATGGATTGGAGAAGAAACGGACTTCTTTTGCAGAAACGTTAAAGGCCCGTTTAGACAATGCTATTGATTCATCGTCTAATAAAATTGTGGAGGAACCGGCGATTGATATTATTAAGCCAACCTCATCTAAAGTAGTGAAGAAGGCTTTGGTCTCAGGCGCTCAACCGATAGCTCCACCGGTAGCTTCTGTGGATCCACCCGTAACTCCGGTGGTTCCACCGGTAGCTCCGGTGATTTCACCGGTAGCTCCGGTGATTCCGCCGGTAGCTCTTGTGATAGCACCTGTATCAACGGTAGCTCCAGTGACTCCACCGATAGCCCCGGTGACTCCATCGATAACTCCGTCAACTCAACCAATAACTCCGGGGATTCAAATGATAACTACAGCTACAGAAATGAGCATGGCAACTCCAGCAAAATCGACTTCGGTAAAAACACCGTTGAGTATTCTGCCAGAAACTTCAGTTAGTTTGGCATCAACTTTAGTTAAACCAGTAACAACTTCAGAGAGTCCGGAAAATACTTCAGTGACTCTGCCGAAAACAATAACTGCCACAAATAAATCAGTTACTGCTCCTAAGACTCCTGTACCATTGGAGAATAAAGATAAAGTTGACCCGATCTCTTTATCTATTGTGAATAGACTACAGGATAATTTAAAATCTCCTTTACCAAAACTTAGCAAATTGAAAGCGGAAGAGGTTAAATTACCTATGGGCGAGAAAGTTTTCAGTGTGACATCTATCGAGGCTATTCTCAATGTGGGCAAAGAGCCAATGTTTATATGTAGAAGGCCGTCTTGCTTTTTCCGAAGCACCGTAAGGAAGATCTGCGAAAAACATTTTGAGTTAACACATGCCAAGGAGGTCAATAAGATGTTTTGTCATATGTGTGATGTTAAACACAGTCTTATGCTAAGTATGAGCGATATGTTCTTGCATCTCATTAAACATATGGATGAATATATGGCAGAGAATCCTCAACAGGGTGAACTACTCAAGCCTGAGTCTGCTAGTCCGCCAGTCAAAGTAAAGACTGAAGTTGTGAGTCCAGAGGTGAGTAACATTCAAAAATTAATATTATCAATTAAATTGCATACAATATACAGTTTATTAAATAGAGAATAGAAGATATCAGTTGAATTAAGACTATCTCAGTTTAATCTGGATAAATCACATGTACCTTTCTAATACAAAATATGACTTAACAATGAGCATAATAGTATATCATTGCACCATAATATATTAACTTTGATATTTTATTTTGAACTGAATAATTTTTTTTTTTCATTGGGTTCTCTTTGAAGGTATTTTTAAGTTGTTGTGACATAAACTAATAGGATTACTAGTCTGTCCCTATACGCAGTGATACTTGACTGTATTCAAATATTTTGTCTTTAATTTACAGTTTGGTGGTTTATGTTTGAATTTGTTATAAAATGTATATTTCACAATAATTAAAATAAAAAATAACGAAAGTATTTGAATAACTTAGCACTGCCCATGAACATTGCAGTAATTCAAAAATGCAACACATTTTGTAAATAAAAAAAAATTTAAATTTAAAAAATCTAGGTTAATGGAAATCGAAGAACTTGTGTGTGTAACAACCATACTTAATTTTGTAAGAAGTCTTAAGTCTGTCAGTATTAAAAAGGTTTCATTTTTCATTTGATTAAAAATATGTTTATTGTTTTTTCTAGTCAAATGAGGATGAATGTACACCGAAATTCACTTTCAAAATATCGAATGTTACATCGTTGGCCCATACCAACAGCATTCCACTTAGTGTTGCAATTCTCAATCAATCACCATCAAAGGATGCTATCGATACTACAAATAGTCTTAAGCAAATGCCACCACTTGTGCCGATCTCGCCAAATAGAAATTTTATAAAGACTGTTGATATTTCAACACTATTAAGGAGTTCTGGTGGTTCTACCACAAGACCTGTGATGCCCTGTCGAATAGCTCCAATGAGCGAAGCCGATCTAGAAGTGCCTAGAAAACATAAAAGTGTAATCAGTGCATGGTTGCAGCCACATATACTGGAGCGGTTGTTTAAGTGTCCGGAACATACATGTACGTTTACCACTGAAACTGATTCTGAATTTGAGAACCACATGGCCAACAATCACGACTTTAAGGACCGCCTGATACCATGTCTTTATTGCAACTTTAAGATGCAGAGCGTTTATTTGAAGGGACATTATGTGGTATGATATTTTAATTAAATAGTTTAATTATGAAATGATAATCTTTATTTTCTACTTCTCATTTAACAAACAAATATTTTTAAACAACCCCCAGTTATTTACCTTACTTACTAAATTGAATAACTTTACTTAATTTACTAGTTTAATTGCTATTATTTGAATTATTACTTGCTTGTTGAGTGCGGAATGGAAAATTTATCAATCAAATCGAATTAATTTAAAATAAGAGATTGACATGAGTAACAAATTTGTAAAAAAAATATTGTTGATTTAGAGGGCCTAGCCTTGTTTCGGCTCGGGTTTTAGTGCGAAACAGATTTTGGTAAAAACAAAATAATTTATCTCAATCTTATATGAGGATCTTATTGCGGCAACGAAACTTGCTGATTTGAACGAAGCACCGTGAAGAAATCGTGGTAAGCCGAGTGGGTTGGAAGTTTGTTTGCCGTAGAGGCTTACTTTCCTAGCGGTCAGCCGGCGCTACGCTTCAGAAATTGAGTAACTTTAAATTTCTATTTATGTAGAAACACAGAAAACCGAATTAAAACGATAAATTTTTTTTTTTTTTATGATTTCAAATTGGCAAGTTTTGTTATCGCACCCTGTATTTGTAATAGAGGAGAGTTTTTTATGTTATCTACCTAGCTACGAAAACAATATGTTATCACGAAAATGTGACATTTTATAGTGTCATCTCCAAGTTTGGTTCCAATCGGTTAACATTTGATATTTTTATATCAGTTTATAGAGGCGAAAACGAGTTGAAACTTCGAAGCATCATGAAATGTATATAGAAAGAAGGCAGTAGCCCAAAAAATATCCATAAGAGAATGGTGGCAGTGTATGGAGAAAATAGCTCGTACTATGTCAAATATTGATGCATGTGGTTGAAATGGGAATCCATTCAAGATGACCTAACGTGTGTAAGACCTCTGGAAGCACAAACTGACGATATCATCAACAAAGTTGAAAGTTTTGTGTTGATTGACTACTGAATGAAAGTCTCAGTTGTTGCTAGAGAAATAAAAATATTAGAAACGAGTGTTTTTAAAATTCTATATGAAGATTTGGGAATGAGCAAAGAGTCGGCAAGCTGCTCAGTCCCAAAAACAACTGTGTAGATGACAAATTTGCGAGGAGAATTTGACTGCTTTATCACAAAGTTCTATAGAATTGTAACTTGGGATGAGACAATGGGTTCATAAGGGCTCTCCACTACCAAGAAGGCAAAAGAGCAATATTCTGTGCGAAAAATGATAGCAAAGTATATGCCAAAAAAGACTACAATAACGGGAAATGAATGCGGCTTTGAGGAATTACAACATCCACCTTACAGTCCTGATTTTGTCATCTATGCCTTAACTCTTTCCAAAACTCAAAAAACACTTTGCGTCGCTTTTTATCGAATGATTTTGAAATTGCTATAGAGTCGTATTTTACCAAAAGATTTTTTTAAGGATGAGCGTTACTAGATAAACGTTGGAGTATGTGTGTAGAGTTAATTGTTTTTTCTTTGAAAAATAAAATTTTGTTTGTCCTGTTAACTTCTTGGTTTTTATAGCTAGGTAGATACATACAAAACTTCCATCGTAATATTCTGGTACTTTAACTTGTAAACTTACGTTGCACAATTAAAATTGAAAACACATTTACACAATTGTAAATACAATCACAATAGCTATAATCCGAATAAGTGAATATTGTAATTGTCAGAGCCAATCTAGAATTAAATTAGAATGTATGTAATTACTTATAACTTGAACCTGGCATTTGTTGTACACTTAAGCCACTAATGTATATAGTGTTTTGATTATCAGCTATAATTTTATTTTAGTAATGCTCTAATAATTTACAGTTATTGGTATTGTGATCATAATGCCGATTGCATTGAGCATCTTAGTTTCTAAAGTTGAAAGTTAAAAGCACTAAAACCATAATTAGTTGTGCAACATGCTCCTGGAAGCAATTAAAATATAAAATTGATTTTTTTTATAGTTAGTAAACTATAGTTATATAAAACTAACTATTGTTACTAAAACATTAAATTTCTTATGACATATTGTAATACAAAATTTAGTGTCTTATAATAACTGCAAACCTACATTATATGAAAATTGTCATTTCAGATTCGTCATGCTTCAAGTGTTTTTGGGTGTCCGTACTGTTGTTACAGAGCCATCAACAAAGATTATATTCAAGTACATCAGGAGAAAGAGCATCCACTGTCACCCATCAAAACTTTAATTTTTCAACTTGTTAGTTATCCTATAAAACTCAAGAACAACTCTTTACCATCAATTAAAACTTTCCTTAAGCCATATGTTTGTGGTGAGTATTTAATTTTTAACTTAACAAGCCTATTTTTAAATAATAAATTACTGCAGGATGTTCAAAACCGTTTTACGTAAATGCGAACTTTGAGGAGCATGTAGAGCAGTGTCCTGCTATGAAACCCAAATTGAAATGTGGACTGTGCAGAACAACCTGCGAGAAGCTAAGCTGGTTGAGGTTACATTTCAAAACACATGATGTCCATCGATACAATTGTCGTTACTGTTCTTTTGGTGGTTCTACCACTCAGGAAGTCTTCAATCATATTGCTGTTGAGCATCCGTACCAGAACATCAACATTGTTTGGAGAACATATAAGGACTTTGTAAGTACAAACTGAATTAAAACGATTATATAATGCAAAAATTCATTTTGGTAGTATGGAGAATAAATCATTATTTTATGAATTTGTTACATATACAGGGTGTAGATTAATTGGCGGACAAACGCCAGGGGGTCGATTCTGACAAAAATGACGTATTTTAATAAAATGTGACAAAATTTTGGTGAGTTTTGCCACTGGTGACAAAAATCGGTGACTTTTAACATGCATAATTTAAAAGTGACAGTTCGCGTGAGTTTTCTTTTAATAATGATTTTAGTTGATTTATAAACAATTAATAGATTATTACATCATTAATATTAAGAAAAGCAAGCAATATTTGCAGTAACAAGCTTATAGAATAATTTAATTACCTTTTATAATGTTAAATTCATTATTATTAGGTCGACTTTGACCGCCGGTGACTTTTCTCACCGATGGTTTTTCTCATCAAAATTACGTCACTTCCAGAGCATGCTATTTTAATATTTGTGAGTTTTGTCACAGAATGAGTAAAAGCGTATAAAAACCGGTGACTTTAAACAGGCACAATTAATACGGTGACTTTTATGACAGTTCGTGTGAGTTTATCTGTTATTAATAAAATTGAATAAAATTCTAATAAATATTGTAATATACTAAATTCTTCCAATAATCATTTATTTAAAATTGTGTGAACAATATACATAAATTAGTTGGCTTGCATATTGACGACACATACCGCATTATTATAGTATTAATGTATTTATTTCGATGCATTTGCGGAATATATTATGATGCGTGCGTCTAGTGTGCGGCGGTCGTCTGCTTGTTCATTATTCACTTAATTAATATATAAGATTATTTTATGTTAATAAAATTAAGGTAAGCATTAACTAAACTGCTCAAGAAAATTAAATAAGACTAATAAGACTTTAGTCGAGAAAATTTTGATTATATATGTTTGGATTTAGGCAGAATGATATATGATAAATTTGAAAAATATTTTTTTTTTATAAATTTTATTATTAATATGCAAACAATAACATTATTAACTAAAGTACAATTATAAAACAAATATTTACATAGTTTCGTTATACTTAATCGGAACATACATAATTAAAATTAATTAATACTTACTAAAAAGACAAGCAATTTAATTAATTTATTATGTTACTTATTGAGATAAGCAAATGTAACGTATAATGATATACTTATTGGTAGTTTATTATTAAATAATAATATATTTACATCAAAGATGAAAACGAAACTAATAGATTTGCTGTTATCGTATGACATAGAGCCAAAGATAGACAAACCAACGCGGCTTTAATATTGTCTAGATAACATTTGTCTTAGTAAAGTGCAGGAAATATTATAGGAAATGTCTTACGGATTATTATAAGAACATAATAAATATAATAGAATTCAATCTTATAAAACAAATTAAAACACCGGTAAGCTATCACAGAAATTTTAACAGTGCCAGCAATACTACAAAATTTATAAATCTTCTTAGTTTTTACGACTGTAGTACTGCAACAATCAATAACGACTTTAAATAAAAATGTCAATTATTTTCTGAACACATTTTTGTTAGAAGCAGCGCTTCCTTTAAAGAATTTACCATTATAAACAAGTCTAATCAATGGATCACAATGGGAATAAAAAGATTTACACATATTACGAAGATCTGGCTTCAAAGAGGACAAACTACTGTTTTATAATCGTTATAAATCCATCTATAAATAAGTCTTAATTTTGGCAAAAAAATGCAAATTCAGAAAATATTGCCAACCATTTCAACAACTACTTTAACACTATAACTGAGACTATAGTAGTAAATAGCGAACCTACGGACAAAAGTAATATTGACCTCAGTACTATGTCAATTTTCCTATATCTAGTGACACAAGATTTATGTGATGGAGTACAGAAACTTAAAAATACAAACTCCGCAGGTTCAGATGGAATTAGCAGTAAATAAATTGCTAAATCAAGGCATCTTTCCTGAACATTTCAAATTATCAAAAATAGTTCCCGTATTTAAAAAAGGAGATGAAACAGCGAACATTATCACTCTATATCAATTTTGAGCACTTTTTCCAAAGTGTTAGAGAGCATTGTGGCTTTTAAAATAAAATAATTTTTTTGATCAGTGTAATCTTTTTAATAATATGTAATATAGATTTAGGAGAGGTAAATCGACCTTAGATGCCATCTTAAAATATTTGGAATATCTTTATAATGATCTTGATGATAGGAAAAAAATGTATTTGGTATATTTTTGGATTTAACTAAAGCTTTTGATTTTAATAGCAAATATTACTAAATAAACTATTAAACATTGATAATGTAAGCTCTAATAAACTGTAAATGAGCCAAAAATACAACAAAGTTTTGTGTTAAGTCCTCTTTTATTTATTACAAATGTAATGATGTGCACTTAGAGAAAGGCGTAGCATTTGCTGACGATACCACTATTTTTGTATTAGCAAAACTAATAGATGATGCTGTATTAAAATAAAATAAAGTAATATCAAATTTATACTTTAGATATAAAATAAATAATTTAGTTGTAAACCCAAAAAATCTTTTAATACAAAAAGACACCTATGCATACATTGGGGGGTAGCTGGAATAAGCACATCGACTATTTATTAAAAAAACTTAGGGTCTCTCTGTTATGTTACTACAAAGCTAAAAAATATTATGGATTTTAATATTCTCAAGTTATTCTACTATGCGCACTTTGAGTCTTACATATCGTACTGTATAGTTGCTTGGGGTAATTCGAGTAAGGTTGAAAAAAAAAATTAAATTGCAAAAACAAATAGTTCAAACAATTACAAAGTAGGATTGAGACAAACATTGCAGACCATTATTTCAGAGCAAAAAAATAATGACTGGGTATTGTGTATATATTTTTCGAACACCGGTATATGTTAAAACAATTTGTCAAATTTTAAAACAGTCAGACACAACAGAAAAGCATATAACACAAGACATAAACATAGGTTAAAAAAGTTATTATTAAACAGAGCTTATTACAAAAAGAATACTTTAATAATAACTCTTTCGAATTGTAAATAATGCTAGTGATAACGATGTATATTCATTCAATTTATGTTTATTGTAATTATATAAGTTTTAACAAATTATTTTAAATTTTTTATGTTTATTGATGTAATATTATATTATGTGAATTAACTTGACTTATATCATTGCATGATCTTTACTTTAATAATGTATTATTAATTATTATTAAATATAGAACAATTTGTACATAGCAAATAATACAACTTTTTTATAAATCTTTAGATTTTGTCATAAATTATATTAATTTATATTTTTAATTATTTCAATGCACAATTGATTGTTTGAAAATATATTTAAAATAATTCACATGAATATAGCAACTCTGACAGATTTAACAAAATTACTAGGTTGCCATGTAAAAACCATCGGTGAGTTTTGTCACCACAAATGTCAGAAATATGTATCCATGGAAACATGTGAGTTTTGTCATCGGTGACAAAACTCACAAAGATCAGAATCGACCCCCAGGTAACTTTGTAGACCGTGCCAAAAAAAAACGAAAATCTTAATTCCAAAATGCTGAAAAACTCTTTGTTTGGCCTCACAAGATCCTCAAAGTTTTGTTACGCTTGGCAACGTAGCAAAATTTCTATTTCTATATTTATACCTATAATGTAGGCAACTTATTACATACATCAAATATTATTTATTATAAACTACAAATGTTCATATTGACCACTGTTTACTTCTAAACACTATACGGTATCGAATTCATGACATTCTCAAGCATCACCGGCGTAATTTGCATATTCATTCAAAGTAAAAGTCATAATAAAATAGAAATATCAACTGACATTTATTGCATAGCCTATGTTATAATTTGAATTTTATTTATATTTCTATATTCAAACCTATAATGTAGGCAACTTAAGCTGCTTTCCCATTACTAGTGTAACTAACCCAGGGCATCTTACCCCAGCGCGCGCCAGTGCAAGTTACACTGGAGCGTATTGCACTTTTATGGGAACATGTCTCTATAGCGTTCGCGTAAGTGTCACGTGTAAGATTTTTTTAAATTAGTAATCATTTACATTATTGTGATTATTATTTGATTTGTATTAATTTTGATTTGTAATTTCTTTTGTTGCCCGTTTCTGATATATATTTTAATTAATTAACGTCTGTATTTATAACTGTCAGATGTAATTTTTAAACCAGCCAATCAAATGAGCAAGTGCAACTCGCTCCGCTTGAAAGGTTGGGGCTAGAAGAGGAAGGGGAAAGACAACTTGTGCAAGTTACCCCACTTTATAAATAAAATGTAACGGGAACGCAGTGCATCTTGTTCTGGCGTGCACCAGGGTCTGTCAGAACGAAACGGGAAAGCAGCTTTAATTTACACATCAAATGTTATTATTTATTATAAACTACAAATGTTCATATTGGCCACCGTTTACTTCTAAACACTATGCAGTATCGAATTCATGACATTCTCAAGCATCACCGGCGTAATTTGCATGTTCATTCAAAGTAAAAGTCATAATAAAATAGAAATATTAATTGACATTCATTACGTTATAATTTGAGTTTTATTAAAAAAATTGCTACGTTGCCAAGTGTATTTTTAATTTAAATTTGATTTATTCTTGGAAAGTAATTTGCACATTTTTCAATATTTTTTATTATTAATTTTTAATAAACCTCGTAACCTTTATTATACTAAAAAAGAAAGCAACTTGGTACATAAAATACGCAATTAAATCAATATTTGTATTGACAAAATTGAAACTTTGAAGACCTCGTGAGGCCAAACGAAGAGTTTTTCAGCATTTTGGAATTAAGATTTTAGTTTTCTTTTGGCACAATATACAAAGTTACCTGGCGTTTGTCCGCCAATTAATCTACAAAATTTATCTTTTACTATAATTTGTATCATATATGTTTGAAATAGTATCAGACTACTTACTATAAATCTTATATCACTTAGGGCCGGTATTATAAACCATTAAAATCTGTAGATTTTATTTACTAACCAAGTAAATTATTTTAGTTGGCTGATTTCGGTATTATAAACGTCAAATAATAAAAGTAGGTAACTAAATCTATGGAGTAAATTAATCATCCAAAATCTAGGGATTAAAATTTATTCAATGAATAACTTGACATATGTCATGTTTCTTAGGTTATTTTTAATGTGGAGCAATTTCTGTTGAAAATCAGCTTTTGATTGCTCTACGATGCTATGCAACTGACTTTCAAAATGTTGTAGGGGATTATTGTAATATAACAAAGGCTACAATATAACACATCAATAACTACAATATTAAAATAACATATAAATGCGGCGTTGCAATTTCTTATTTTATGTATAGTTAATTTAGATTTATAATACCGAAATACGTTTATTCGTCGAATATATTTAATTTGAGATTTGTTATTTAGTGATTTATTTTGTCTTTATAATACCGGCCCTTAGTTATTTTTTGTTAAATGTTTTGCTTGTTGAAATAATAATAATAGCATAATAAAATGTTATTACAGTCAATATTTTTTTAGAAAATTAGAATAAATTTAACAAAATCTTTGATAAGAATAGAATTATGTGCACAAAATGGTTGTGTAAAATAGTTATTTAAAGGCCGATATTATAAATGTTTATAATAATTTAATCATCAATTAACTAATTGAGAAATAAATTTAATTGTCAGTTAAATAGACAGAGATAACCTTAAAATATGTTGCATATAAACGTCAATTAAATTTTAATAGCATGATTTTAAAGACAAAATAGAGACAAAACATGATTTTATTCCAAGCATTGGTACACATTTTTTTAGGTAAGTTTAATCAATGTTGCACGATTGAAACAATCCTTTGTTGCTTATCATCATTGTTAGTTAGTTTACTAGGTTGAGTTAACGTTTGATTAATTGACTTTTATGCCCGTATTCATAAAAAGTCATTAAATATATAATGATTTGTTAAAAATATAACGAAACGTTTAATCGAATTTTCGTATTCATAAACACTCAATTATCAATTAAATTTAACGCACTATTTTTGGTCCATTAAAACAAAACGAATCATTAAATTGACACATCTGTTTAATTTAAAAATGTCTAATTATCTGTATTAATTCACAGTATTTGAGGTTATATTGTATAGGTTAACATAATAATAACTTTTAAAAAACAAAAGTAACTAAAAAGTTACTAAATAATTTAACTAATGACAATTTATTTATGAATATCATTATATTTTTAATGTTCATTAAATTATAATGATTCGTTTGATAATGAATCGTTACAAAAATGTTTTATGAATACGGGCATTACAATACCAAAATTTTCAGTTAAATTAGTTTAGTTGCTAAGTAAATTTTAATCATAGATTAATTTGTTTTATAATTGCGGCCTAAAGTTCACTACTTATCTATCAGTTTTAAATAGTGTATTTATGTTAAAATCAAAAATCTTTTTTTTGGTGATCTGATCCAAGAATGCCCGACACGCAATGCCATATAAGGATTTAAGTGTGCCACACGCAAGCAATCATGTTATTGGAGCTCTTTGTAATCTTTAGTGAAAAAAGTTTACATATGACTTTAATATATCATTTAATACAATACAACATTGCACTAGTGTTCCTATACAGAAAAACAACTAGATTATTTATTATAAAATCATAGAACAGATAATAATCAAATTAACCTTACCTATAGTTAGTTGCTAGAAAATGAAAAGTAACCATTGCTTTGTTTACAATTACAAATGACAGTTTTATAACCTATAAATTGGTAATTTATTTTAAAGCTTCAGTAACAAGCATACTGGAATTAAGGTGTGACCTCATCGGTAAGGTTGTCAGAATACAAGTAAGGCTGAAACTTACTTTATGTTGCGAAGAAAACGTAGTAAAGTTTTATGTAGGTACTTTGCACTGTGCAACTTGAGTTAATTGACAGCTGTTTTGGGATGGAATTGTACTCTTTTTGTTGTAAAAGTTACATGTGTGGATTTGGTCTTGTTTGTCTTAATTTTCCATCTCTTCAACCACGATTCTATTTTGTTCAGATAAGTTTGCATTTTTCTTGATGCTATTTCGCGGTTTTGGTGCCATGTCATCAGCAAAAATAAAGACTGTAGTTAGGTTTGTGGTAGGCAGGTCTGAAGTGTGCAACAGGTATAGTATTGGCTTAGTACACTTTCTTGTGTATTCCGACTGTACTTTTGCTAGAAAAAATCAAATAAATAACTTTAATAGTTTGTTGGGTAAATTTCTTTTTTTATTTATTTAGCAGGCCTATATGCCATACCTTTTAAACACTTGGCTAATGTCGATAAAGGCAGCTCAACAGAACCTCCTTTCATGTATTTGCTGATTGTCTTTACTACTCTGTGCACTTGTTCTACTGTGTTATGCTTTTTTCTAAATCCAAATTGGTGGTTTGGTATTAGCTTTGACCTTGATAGAATGGGGTCTAGTCTAGCTAGTATCTGGTTTTTCGAAGCATTTGATAATACTGGCATAATACTAAATGGTCTATATGAGTTTATTATATATTGCTTTGGTTCTTACCGGTCTTGACAATCATGGTTATTTCATCATGGGAAATAACTGAGTCGTAACAGAGCATTAAATATTTGCAAGATTGCCTTTATTGCTTCTTTTGTTATTCTTTGTAGTATCTGTTTTGTTATAAAGTCATATCCAGGTGTTTTGTTTAGGGTAATGTTTTTTAGGATTGTCACTGTATCTGAAGGGCTTTTTTGGTAGTTATCTAGTTATGTAGTCTCGAAGAAGTTTGTAATTTTTTCTATACCCTGGTCCTTAATATCAAATATTTTGAAGATGTAAGGCAAATGAATTGGTGTTTTGGTTGTCATTCCAAGCTCACTACCCTTCTTTGTCTTTTATGTGCGGGGTAGGTAGTAGCGGTCTATTTAGTTACTTGCCAGAGGGAGTAGTTGTTGGCTGAGGAGGGCGATAGGTTCTCAAGGTAGGTCTCTACCGATTGGTTATTGATAAACAGCAACTGTTTTTTTGTGGTTTGCCAGATCGTTTGCAGCTTCCGTTTTTCAGCTATTTTTTTTTTTTGGTTCCCATGCTGCAGTTTGGATGGACTTTGATAGGTTTTCCTGTGCTACTTCTATGTTGTTGGGCGTCTTAAGTGGAATCTTGAGATTTATCAAACTATCAAATTTGATCTGAAACGTCTCCCAATTTAAGTTATGGTTCCATAAGGTAGGTTGGTTTTTATGCTTTATTACTTCTGTAAATACTGTTAGTATTATTGGTGAGTGGTCGAAGAATACGTTTAGGCTTGACTTGATTTTCATTTGCTTCAGGTTGATTTTTTTTTTATGTAGAAGTCTAATGCATCTGGTATTTTATTTGAATTGCTCAGCCAATGGGTTCATGTTGTACGTATTTATTGAAGCAAGGAGTTCTTATATTTACTAATCTTGCGCCCCAGGCTTTGTGCTTTGCATTAAAGTTGCCTCCTGCTATAAATGTATTGCCTAATGTCTTAAGAAAATTCGAGTATTTTGTTTCTTGTTTCGGTGTTTTGGGTGGCAGTAGACTGCAGACACAATTGTGTTCTCTTTTATAGTATTTAAATTAATAATTGTGGCTTGGATATGTTCCATTGCATAATTTATTAAAAGGGAATTTGGCCAAATTCTTAATGACATCTGAACGCAAAATTGGAAACTGTTTTTAAGTCATTAGCGCCATAGTGGATGAAATGTTACATTAATTGAATTATATTTTTATTACCTCTGAGAATATATAGACATGTTGACAAGTCTGCACTCCTTAATGCAGATTGTTTTGCATGAACATTTACAAACCATCCAAATCATGTTTTCGAACAGACCTATTATTAATATATTCTAGCAGAAATATCGAGTTAATGGCCCGGTTGTACAATTATAGTTAAACTCGTTTATTTCTTAAACTTTAAATTTAGGTTGCACCATTTTGATAAACTTGTTTATCTCAAGTTTCAAGTTAAATGCACGCCGACAAAACTACCTGTTGTTTACATTTATGATAATTTATTTTATGCTGCGAATTATTGGAAACAACAGTTCTTCACATTAATTTTCTAGGAAACACAATTTTGTTTTAGAAAAATGTTGTTTTTTTATATTGAATTAATATTCATGCCAGGATTTCAACAATTGATTTGCATCCATCTAATATTCTTAATTTTGTTAGTTGTTATTAACATTAAAGTTAAACTTTTATAAATTGACGTCTGGTTGAAATCTAAAGTCAAAACTAACTGCCAGTTCAAGCCAAACGGCGTTAACTACTTATGGTGCAACAATGCACAATAAATTATATAATTTTTATATCTATTTGAAATGACTTCTTGTAAAATAATTAATAAAATGTCAGGTTTGTTAGTTTATTTATTTAATTTTGTATTGATTTAGTTAAAATATTGTTCAATTCATGTGTGGTAGGTAGTGCATTATTAACATAAGTGAAGCTTACAGAATTTTAATTATTGAGTCTTTCTTGCAAACTACGCATAAGAATGATTCAATTTTGTCTATTTCATTTAAATTAAGAATATACTAAAATATACAAATTTTGCAAATAAATTGAAATGTAAATACTTTTTTGGTAGCCTAATAAGAAGATGTGTATTTGGTTTACCAAAGATAAATTTTGACATGGGTTATGGCATTTTGAAATTCTTATAAGTGTACTTGAAATGGCTTCATGTCTTATGTTATAAGATGTAATAAATTGAAATTTAATTAATTTGAAACTAATATTGTATTTATATTTATAAGAATACAAATCCAGAAAAAATTTATATTTATTTTGAAATTCTTGTTTTCAGTCTAAAACGGAAGTAGAAGATCAGTCCATATTTGATAAACTGTTCTGTTTCACTGGGAAGGAGGCGAGTAATGGTGTGGAGGCCCAAGCTGAATCGGATGTGACCCTTATCAATGTGACGGATCCAGATGAGAACGATGACATTAATACATCAACTTCTTCTGCTGCAGCCGATGAGCCGGTCAAAACTGCTGATGGCAAAGTAACGGGTTTATCCGGCATGAACCTCTTCAGATGCTTTACATGTAAGATCTCTATAAAAGATTCGCAAACGTTTAAGTTGCATATGACTCGATGCCTGCCCGCTGCGGCTGAAAAGGGGAAGCCTTTCGTTTGCTTTCATTGCGAGAAGACATTGCGGACGGCAAACTCTCTGGTAGATCACATCAGGGTTCACGGGACGGATAGAATATTATGCTCACTATGTCAATACAAGAGCAACCATCATTGGTATATGAGGTACATACAAAATACAAACGGAAACGTTTCCTTACTAGTTCTGTAATTGTATTCTAATCACACGCTTCATGTAATGAATCACCAAATGACTATGATTATAATAAGCTTATTTATTATTTATTTATATTAAAGACTTATTTTTGTGATAGCGGAATGGCATTTGCATTTGCAACTCTATTGTAGAAGAATGTTAGGTAGATGTATCACTCTTTTCCCTTAGATTATGCACGGCTGGTAGCAAAAACGTGGATTTTACTTTGCAGTATTTGCCGTTCGTTTATTGAATATATTTATGTTGTTCATCATTTTTTATGCATATTTGTTTCAAATAAATGTGAGAATGTATAGTAAATTATACACAGTAAGCCGTGTTGTTATTTTGGCTGTAAGACACATTGTTGGGTATTTACAAAATATACATGCAATTATAAAAATAGTTATTATAAATTATTATACAATTTACCAAATTTATGTACCTTAACATAAAGGTAAATTATATAAATAATAACTGTCAATATTATTGTAATTATAAATTAAGATGTATGTGTGTTTTGAAAAGATCCTAATCAAGCTTAAACAACCGAAACTAATAGATGCATAAATAAACAATAAACACAGCAAACTGTACAGTGTATAATTTTATTTACATTTACTATTCACACTAATTTGGCAATGTTATAACATCTATTTTCACTTTAATTTCAGAACTCACATGAAAAATCAACACAACACAACCAATTGTACCATCGAACCAGTTGTCCCGACTAAACGTAATATGGATACAGATGAGTTTATAGCTCGACCAAGTGGCAATCGTCGTACTATTGACAGTCCCGCAGTAACCAATACTATAACAATTGAATCAACACCTTCAATAAAAACCCATTTTGATCCACATGAAATAGATCAATTACCAATGAGACCAATATTGAGCTATGATGTACATTGCAACATTTGCAAATTCTCAACCAAAGTACGGATGAATTTAGTCCGTCATATGACAATGCATAAAAATACGGAAGGTGTAGTGATTATACCCGTTTCTTCACCAGTTAATCCTGTGCCTTGTTTGGAAAAAAAAGAACTTATGTTTGATAAGATGACAAATATGGCACTGAGCTCACATGCTAGTGGAAGAATGACCACCAATAAACCTTCCCAACCCAAATCAAGCAATAATTTTAAAATACCACATTTTGTTCCAAATAACAAAAGGTAATGTATTGTAATCAATATAATTTGGGCATTGTAATAATAATTTATTATTTTTAGGTATGTTTGTGGTGCTAACAATTGCAACTACCTCTGTTTGGAAGAGTCTTTATTTCAACATCATTTGCAAGCACTGCATGCAAATGAATCACTTTATATTTGTAACCATTGTAAAGAGGATTTGTGCCCTGATCAAACTTATATTAATGTTGACAATATATTGAAACATTACCGGTTGCATGAGTCAAATTTATATAAGTGTCCTCATTGCAATATGCTTAGTACCAATCGTAATCAAATTGAAAAGCATTGCAGTGAGAAGCACCCAGATCAGATCATAAAAGTTGTTGGGCTTCGGGAACTTCAAGTGGATCACCTTCTATTTAAAAATCGCCCTTGGCGATGTGGTCTTTGTAAGAGCAAGCGATCTAGCACACTTCAAGAAGCTAAAGAGCATGCTGCCAATAAACACCTGCTAACTGCTCGTTATAAATGTTACTATTGTGATTTCAAGAAAGATGAGCAGGAGCCATTTAAGGATCACTTTAAAGACAATCATAAGACGTTTCCTTACAATATAATAGTTGCATTCTACAACACTAACGATGATAAAGAGGAAGTTACACCACCTGTAGTTGAGGAACAATTTGACACAACTCCAATTTGGGTTAAGAATAAGACAAATCAAATCAAACATATCCGTGGTATTTTACTTGAGGAGCATGTTAAGGTTTCCAAGAAGAGTCCAATTAAATTAGCACCAATTACCGAGAGAAGACTGACTGATGTTACTGTTACACCTATGGGTAAAAATATCAAACTATTTATATAGATTTAAGATACGACAATATTATAAAGATATTTGATTAATAAATAAACAATTTTTAACTGGTTTTATCATATATAATCATGGATGTACTGGATATCCGATTTACGTTCATAAGGTGACGCAAATTACGTTACGGCAGCTATTTTGTTTGCGAGTTAGAACTGTATAATAGGTATTGAAAACATACATTTAACATGCATTGTATGTAATTAACAATGCACAGAAACGATTAAAATTATCTGGACAACAATTGATTTTAAATGGATTTCACAATTTCACTTATTTTTGACATTTTATTATTTTAGTTAAACTCTTCCTATTGTGAAAATTAGAAGTGTTGTCATTTTTTATAGAGTTTGGCAGGTTTGTTTAATTTATTATTAATGATTTTTGGTCTTAAGTTGGGAAGCAATTGACTGATACTCATGCATATAAATAAAATGTTAATGTTTTTATTAGTTCTATATTTTTCGCGCATAAACAACCGCCGTAATGTAATTTGCGTCAATTTTAATACGCATAGAAATGGGATGTCAGGTATCCAGTTATACAACGTGTTCTATAGTAGGTGGAAAAAAAGAAATGTCATATACAAAAATTTGAAATTGAGTTGAAAATTAAAAAAAAGTATTGAGACATTTCAAATCATAGAGCCATCTAACACGAGACTGATTTTATTACTTATGTGAGTACTATAATTTGGTGCGCCAATTTTTCAAGCATTTAGCAAGCTTTTAAACAAGAAATTAGAACAGGTTTTAATTTCTTGGATGAAATCTTGCCAAATAATTGACACATAAATCTGTCAATGGGTACATACAGAAAGGCGTCTCTTATAACAATATTAACAATTAATAATGAGTGGTTATTATATGAGGGATTCAGAGCTAAAATGACTTAAGTCTATAAAAATCAAATTGAAATAAAACAGTGTTAATTAATTAAAGTAAATTTAACAAAAATTTATTTTATTTTTGTTGGCGAAGTTTTAATAATCTACCTATACTTAGTATATTAAACTAATTTATTTAAATTTAGTTTATTGTTGTATTATTATTACTATCTAATTCAAGGAGTGCAGATTGGACATGCATGTATCTGTTTTGCACAAGTTTAAAGTGACAAAGTAGCCTATTTTGTTTTTGTTATTAAATTCATAATTGATAAAATTATTATTTAAATTAACTTTTTAGAGAAGCTTCTATTGAGTTTTACCTCGCTTCTAGTGTATATATTAATATACGGTGATTGCTATTTTTACTCTCTCTTTGAGTCTTCATGTGACACAGTCTGAGCCTATTTACTCTTTTGAAATGGACTTGTAAATGTGTTCTTTATAAGATTATATTATAACTTACAAATAGTAGCAATTAAGTAATATTTGTACAAATGAAAAAAATTGTATCAATTGTAAGAAAAATATATTTTAATTTGTTTCAGGTATTGAATCACCAGTTATAAAGAAACCAGCAAAAAGGGGACGCAAGAAATCACTAGCTCCTCCAGTGTTGACATCTGAGCTTGATATTCAAATAAGCCCAAAACCTATGGATCAAAAAGCACCAACATTGGCTGCACTGGTAGCGACAAAATTACCTGCTAAGAATGTTAAGATTTTACCAAAGAAAACACCAACTAAAGCTGTAAAAACTGCATCTCCACTGGTAACTCCGCTATCTGGTCAACAATCTATTAGCAAAGCAATTTTCAATATAACTTCTAAATTATCAGAAAAGTTAGGTCGTGTGTCCAAAACAGAATCATCGTGTATTAATATAGAAGATGATAATGTTAAGCCAGTTGCTAAATTTAAAATAGAGATTATTCCTGACAATAATTCTCAAAGTAATAAAGAAATGTTGAAGCAAGAAATACTCGATATGGATATCAAGGATCTCCTAGATAGCAACTTCATGGGCATGTATGGTCCTTATGGTAAACCAGTCCAGGATTCCTTTCTTTGTCCATTGTGTGCCATTTACCAGACCCAAAAGATGAAATTCTTTGAAAATCATTTAAATAAGGAATTACAAAATTACCGCTTCAGTTGCAACGTATGTAATTTGACTGGCCCAACTTATGACAAGATCCGTAAGCACTGTGCATCAGAACATTTTGATAAAAATGATGTGCAAGTCAAGCATCTCACACCCAACGAGAACATCTGCAGATGGATTGAAAACGTCGTCACATTCCAGGAACGTCTGATAAAGCACAACCAAGGTCTTATGACTGGAACTACTATGAAGAGTGAGGTTAAGAATAATGAAGTGGAATCGAACTTGCAGGATCTGATTATTACAATTGATGACGGTAAGAAGAAGGATGCAGTTGATGAGACCGGCTACCGGAATTGCTCATATTGTAATTACAAGTAAGATTTATACCGTAAACAGTCCGACCTAGCTACTACACATGAATATATTAGGTTACTCTATCTAAATGGTGTAGTTTCAAAATTAGATAATGCTTGGTCGGATTAAGATGAGTAAGGTATATTTTATTACAACTATTCTGCATACATGGAAAATGTGTCATTTTGTCTGTCTATCGTTGATTGACGTATTATAAAGATGATTAACCGCATTGTTTAAAACAATACCCAAAAAAAACTTATCAATGGATGATTGCGTCAGGATAATGGTTTTAAAAAACACTTAAAAAACATCCAAATAATTTGTAATATCATTTTGTAATTATTTACTTCAATTTTTATCTTGCGACATATTTTGGTTGTGTTTTTTTCTTTTTATTATATTGAAATCAAGTATGTTAATTAGCTAACTATGGCAGCACTAGACGGTTTCTATGATTTCCACATGGTTGCTACAGTTTCTATAAACAAAAATGTTGCCCATTTTGCTTTAACAGCGGAATTGAAATTAATTATACGATGGTTGCGTATCTTTATAATATTCCAATCAACGATACTCATTACAAAGCGATAAACGATATCGCAAAATTGCAGAATAAGGCTCTTGAACTGAATGAAGCTGTAATGGTATGGCTATGGTTACACATCTTTATCTGACTGATACATATCATGCAATAATTAATTGTTTTCTTGGCTAAATATGGGTTGTACGAAAAAAGTGTCTATTACAGAAACTTGGAGAACATTTTTTATATATACCAGTCTCCTGTGGGTGGTAGTAAATTCATTTGTTTGAGGTGTTCTTCTGAATGCTTTATACTGTGTCCTGTTGCCAGTTTACTGTCATCTACTAGTTGGTTAGGTTAGGTCAATAATGCATATTTCAAAATTCTTCTCTTTTTAACATCAATTCTTCAATATTTTACCACAAAATTTGAAAAAGATTTAACATTTTTGATGTTTTTTGGGATAAGTTTGTTTACTTCCACCACACATGCTTTGTGGGTGCGGTAGGGTCTAAGCAAAAGGTTTTTTTTTTAAATGTAATATTTATGATTCACTTGCAATTATTATTATTTAGCACCTCTACAATTGATCATTCGAACCGACCTATTTCTAACCTCAAAACCGCAATTTTATTTATTTGTGATATTGGATTCAAGTGAGTTCAAGTTCATCTTTTGAGTTATTTTTATGTAGGTTAAATTTTAATTATTATCGGTTCTATAATTAAATTATATATGATTATTAATATAATAATCTTGTCAATTGTTTTTGATTTATTTTGACAATTAAATTTGAAACTAATCAAGGCGGCATTATTCAATTCTTGAAATTATCACATTGAAGACGAGATTTAATGGACATTAAATCTCGTTTCCAATTTTTTAGGAATTTATAATTTCTAAAAAATAATTAGGAATTTTATTCTATTTGTTGATAGTAGAAAAATCTCTTATGGGTCTTATTCAGTTCATCTCTGAACTGTTAGTCAATAATTATTAGAATACAACAATGTGTCATCAAAAATTCTGTTCCTTTTAGTGTGAGTGAAGGAATATAAGTAAGCCAATATATTTTTGCCTATTCATGTACGCCACTCTTATATATGGATTTGTCTTGCTTATGCGCAACATCATCTTTGAATCAAATGTTATTCTTGGGGAAGCGTGTGAGCAGGACAGATACACTATAGACTTGAATTATACTTAATGCAATATTTGACTTGTTTATTTTATTTTTCAGAACTAGAATAAAATCCGATTTAAGAAACCATGAATTGCGTCACTTCAGCATGAAGCCATATGGTTGTGCTTTTTGTGATTATTCAGCAGTGAAGCGATGTGAAATTACAACACATTCTCGCCGTGTGCATCCTCATGTTAATGTGGAAATAATTGAAAATGACATGGAGACAATAAAAAACACAGCAATTATTGCTACTAAACCTGGACGTATTGTCAACCTAGAGTGTGGTTTATGTAAGGAAACATTTTCTGATTCTACAACATTAAGACAACACAAAAAAATTATTCACAAAATAAAATACCAAAAAAATTCAACAAATGTTATCATTAATAATAAACTAAAACAAACAGCCAGGAAATCGACAGGCGCTCTACAATTCATAAATAAAAAATCTGTTTCTTATTATGGACAAAGGCCTGACTTTAGTGATGATGAAATGAACACAATACACACAGTTGTTCCAGTGGGAAATACCTTAATGACTCTTAATGTGCAGCAATTCTCGGAAATTGTTGATTTGTTTCCAACAGTTTCCCTAACCGATTGCGATCTATAATTGGTTAACATTCCTATTATATATACCAATGACAAAATGTGATTTATTTTTAATGAACGTCTGCGTTTAAAGTTCATTTTATAATTTTAAGTTTATAACGTTAGTTTTTACAATTCTGCGACAAGTGTACATTATGTAAATAAATATTATAATTAGTTACATACAATATTTAATGTAAAGAGCGTTTATTAAATTCGCACATCTTACTTAAATAAGATTCTATATATTAATAAGTTGAAAATTTTACTAATTCTGTTTGTACAAATTAAGAATAAAATACCATTTTTGTATTACATACTCTTAAAAATTGTAGCTTGCTTATCAGCAATAAATACATCCTATGTTCTCCTTTATTCCTCAACTCAGTTTCTTAAAACTAAATTGACAAAGTAGTTTTAGTAATGATGTTGCACAGTATTAAAGTGGATACTAAAGTTAGTGGCAATCCTTTTAACATTATGATGAAGTATGGTGTGGAGATATTGTGCGTTTAAAATATTATTTGAGGATACTTAAAAATTGAGTATTGCAAGATACTTTACGTATTTTAATTATTCATAGACTAAAGCTGTTTTTACATATGTCAATTTATTGACCAATTTCTAGAGTACAGGATCTGATAGGGCAATCTTAATAAATATAGAAGAAGTGGGAAAGGAATTAGGAATCCTAAAACAGGAGAATGAGAAATTCCCAGAATTAATGGAGAAAGAAGGGAAGGAAGAAACGCAATACATAGAAATAATTAAAAAAATTAGTTGGAAAGGAGTTGGAAAAATCCACATTATTAAACAGAAGTTTGAAACGGGGATAAAGCGGATATAAATATGCTAGACTTCGTAGAAATGGTTCTAAACAAAGCAAAGCAGCTGGATATCGAGGTAATCGACATACCAATACCAACAGGAGATAGCTGGAACGCGTACAAATATAAAGATAACGTTGTGCGTTCCGATACTACCGCAATCGACAACAGAAGCAAGGTGGGGTCATCGTACGCAGACCTATTAAAGCAAGCAAAAAACCAGATGAAAGGAACGATTTTTAAAGAGATAATAGAAACAAGAAAAAGAGAGCTGCTGGTAACAAAAGGGTCAGAGACAGAAAAAGTATGAGGCTTCTCCATTCCGTCATTCAATGTAAGAAGAGCAAATAATGATCCCATAGGAGAGCTACATTTATAACCAAGGGTATAAGCCCGGAAACAAACAGGGAGGAACTGCTTGAAGAACTTAGTGAAAAAAGTGTCCACGAAGAGGGAAGGATACACAAACGGGTATAATCAGAACAAACAGGGAGACAGCGGAAAAACTAATAACAGAGGGAAGCAAAAATATATGGCTCGTGCTCGTGAGATGCAGAACAGGGAGTGTAACAGCTAAAGAGAGTAAATGTTATAAATGTTGGATGAAGGGTTTTGTAGCGGCTGACTGCAAAGGAGAAAACAGGTTGCAATTATGTATAAAATGCGGAGAAAAGGGGCATCAGATAGCAACTCCAGTAATAGGGAATATTGTATAGAATGTAAAGTAACAGGAAAGAAGTCATAAACTAAAAAGAAATGAGAAGAGCAAGAAAAAAACGTAGAAGACAAAAATCCAGATAATTGGTGACATCACCGGAACAAGTATAAACGAAAATGTGCTAGTGAGTGAACTAAATAAAAACAAATTAAGTGGGGAGTGGATAAAAGATAAGGACTCTGAGAATAGTGTGGGCCTATACTATCAGTCCAAACTGCAAATATAATTTTAATTTTCCGGATATCTCGGGAAATTGGTTCAAAAACGGAAAATGTAAAATATAGATAAAATAAATGATTCAGATTTTTGGCTGACAAAACCTTATTTATAAATGGATTCGCAATGTTTTTGCTAATAAATGTTTCTATTTTACTAATAAATGGAAATTCAATTTCAGTGTTCCGGATATCTCAGGGGAGATTGGTTCAAAAACGGAAAATGTAAAAGATAGCTAAAATAAATGATTCAGTTTTTTAGCTGACAAAACCTTATTTATGAACGGATCCGCAATATTTTTGCTAATACATGTTTCTATTCAACTAATAACTAGAAATTTAATTTCAATTTTCCGGATATCTCAGGGGAGATTGGTTCAAAAACGGAAAATGTAAAATATAGCTAAAATAAATTATTTAGTTTTTTGGCTGACACAACCTTATTTATGAACGGATCCGCAATGTTTTTGCTAATAATTGTTTCTATTTAACTAATAAATGGAAATATAGTTTCAATTTTCCGAATATCTCGGGGGAAATTGGTTCAAAAACGGAAAATGTAAAGTATAGCAAAAATTAATGATTCAGTTTTTTTGATTGACACAACCTTATTTATGAACGGATCCTCAATGTTTTTGCTAATAATTGTTTCTATAAATGATTTAGTTTTTTGGCTAATTCAACCTTGTTTTTTTCAATAAATTTTTTTAGTTAACTATCAAATGGAAAAAAAATTTCAATTTTCTGGATATGTAAAGAGAGATTGGTTGAAATGAGGAAAACTTTTTTTATTGTCGGAATCTTAATGTTATTTATTAATTACACAAGATTTTTTTTTTATAACAAATTAAAAAGTCATCAATTTGTAGGCATAAATTTAATTTTTAGAAAATACTTGATGTTTAGCTTGAAAAAGTAATTCAATTTTGTAATCAAACTTAGGAGTACCCAGAATTTATGAGTTTTTACAGTGATGTGTAAAATTACAATAAATAAGAACAGTTTTTTTTTAAATAATTACATTAGTAATATTTCTGTTTGGATGGTTTACTGATAGTGAGTTAGTACTAGTAGTTTTAGAATACTGATATTTGTAAGTACATGTTTTTATTAGTGATGCTGCCGGAAACACTTTTAGACCGGAACCGGATATCGGAACCATACCAGAACCGAATCCTAGACCGGATCCATAAAAATTATATTAAAAAAAAACAATATTTATCAGCGCTGGCATCTAGCGTTTTCAGCAAAAAACTATTTTCTCAAGTTAACTAACCGCAAATCATAGAGAAAAATTAATTTTTCTACATTATAATATTGATAATACTGATTAATATAATATTTTAATTATTATTTATTAATATTATTATTATTTTTTTGGTTACATTTTATTAATACATTTCACTTGTTTTTTTTTAACATTTTTATTCTACTTTTATTAGTTTCCTTTATTAAAAAAAAAAATCCGGATAGTTGTCAAGATCTGGCCGGAACCGAATCTTTCTAATATTGACCGGATCCGCCGGATACCGGATCTGGATCCGGTTTCGGCGGCATCACTAGTTTTTATCTATTACTTTTCCTTGCAATTTTTTAAATAGTTTTTTGTATGAATTGTGCCAACCAGTGTAAAATTTTCATTTTTTTTTGTAAATATGCAAACTCAAGATTATATAAAAACTTTTAGCAGTTTATAAATTATTTATTTGTGAAAATATATAGGTATTTAAAGAATTTACTAATAATTGACTATAAATAAAACTATAATCGCATATAACTTTGTCAGGATAAAATATCAAGGTATTGTCCGATATCATGAAATTTAATTTTGATACAAAAAAGGGCATTCATAAGTAAAATTTGTAAATTCTTATACCAGCTTTTATTGCTAAAACATAATATTTTACTCTTAATTTATAATCAAAATTAAAACCTAATCAGTTTATTAAATCCAGAAAAGCACACTGAAGTTACGGCAGATTTATTTTTAAGCCAGTAGTTTTGTTATTATTAATTAGTTTACAAAAATACGTACAAAGTAGTTATAAACGCGTTCGTTCGTTTAATAATTAACTAATTTAATTAATAAAAAAACCAAAATTATGTTAAGTGTACTTATTTGTCATTTAAATTGATCAGTTTTATAGTTTGATTTGTGACTTATTATTTTATTTTATTTAGAACAAGATTATAAGTTCGGTCTCTTTTATTCTAAAAAGGTTTTTTTGCATTCGTAAAATATATTATCATGACAACCGTGCTCGGTATTTTATTTATACATCGGTCATAATAGCATAAAAAGTCCTCAGAATATTTTAAAAAGCAATTATTAAATTAAGGTGGGCATCCCGCTAGAAGAATCGTTATTTTGAAATCTACCCGGCATATGCTGCCACCTATGCACAAACATTGTTTATTATCTATGTGTATAGATGGTGCGTCAAAATCAAAGAGTTGGTATCACGCACCACTACATTTGTGTACATGATGTTGCATATATTATTTTTTATTAAATTACAACGCGTATTCTAAGTTGCTTGGCCTTTCTGATGAATTCTGGGCAGCAAGAGAAAAGTATGCATGATGACACACGAGGGTAAGAGTGAGAAAACGAATACATAAAAAAAGTATTGTAATTGTAATAATATTATTTATTTATCTTTAGTTATCTAATTATAGTAAACCTATTTATTTCATAAATCATGTAATATATATTTAATTACATATATAATAGTTAAATCGAATATTGGAGTTTGGTCCGCACTTTTTGCACGATTGAAATTTCTCTTTCATTTTAAACACTTTATAGTTAATTTATGGCTTTCGGAGTAGTTAGTCCTTTTGCGTATTATAGGGTTGGGAGAGATCTATCAACTTGTTTTTATTTTTACATTTATTATAATGATATTACTGGAATTTTGAATGCTCGTAATGTTTTAGTATATTTCACTTACAAGTTCAAAAATGATAATAATATTATAATGAAATAATATACGATATACTAACGTAACATATTATTTTATTGCTATTAGAAATTATTGTGTATATTAGGGAGTAGTGTCAACGAAGGTATTTTGATCGTAGCGTACTATATTATTCATAGACTATTGCCCCGCACAAAATATGACGCATCTGGGCGGACGATCATGTCTTATTCAGTCTTATTAGTATACATCGGATTATATGCACTATCAAAATGTTAAAATATGCATGCAAATATGCACTAAAAAATGTCTAAATACGCACTATCAAAAAAGAAACAATTTAGCTTGAGATCTAGTTTTATTTTTCTATTAACACATTTAAAAATTACAATATCATTTAAAATCAATTATAATTTTTATGGCAGTAAATTATAATATATTTTTCTAAATTATCAATTGTAAATTTTTGACGTTTGTCATTTAATATTAATTTATATGCTGAAAATGACCTTTCTACGTCTACCAACGTCACATTATTTTTTTTTTTAATCGTTTGCGTGTGTTATAACTCTTGTTGATTTGGTTGTTTTTGTTGTTATTTCAATTATAATTAAAATTTCACTTTAATACTTTAATATTATTTATTAATAATTAATTCTTCTCTTGAGCCTTGCGGCCCAAGCTCAGAGCTACCGCTCTTTTCAATTTAGAATCAGATTAAGACTAATTTAAAAACTACAAGTTACGTATTTATACTAGCTAAATATCTCGGTCAACGCGACCTTTATTCTCAAACAGATAACACATGTTTAGTATTGTTTAGGAATAAAGATAATAAATATGACAGGGTACAGTCGGGACATAACATTACACCCCCTTATTGAAAAATTTTAATGTAATAAAAATTTTAGACTTGAGATATGCAATTATATTAATTAAAATAAACACTGCTGCGAAGTTGGAAACAAATTTTAAAAAACTTAGCAACAAATATACTCTCAGAAAAAAGGCATTATCTCTCTTATTATGAGAGCTAGGTCAATTATAAACACACCGTTAGATCGTCAAGAAAAAAACACATATTTCTATAGCAAATGCAAGCAATAATTAATGAGCATTAACTAACTAATTGAGTATTTTATTAATTAACAGTAATTGTATAGCACAGCTCTTATCCAAAGTCAAATCTAAGTTCTGAATACGGCATTTAAATAGTTTTTCACATAGATTGCACCCGACGAAATGACAGATCTTTAAAATAATTAATTGCCGAGATTAGACTAATTCAAGTAAATAGACAAACAACTGTTAATTCGGTTATTTATCAATTTATTTTAAATTTGAAAATCAATTTTGAATGATAAAACAAGTACCTTAAACATATGTCGATGACACAAATTAGATTTAATTAATTACCGAGATATGAACCGATAAAGTGTTCGCTAATATAAAACTGTAGCTACTTTTGTTGCCAGGTAATTTAAGGGTAGTAGATATTGAAAAAATGGAATTTTGAAAGATGGATTGATTAGATAAAACATGTAAAATGATCATATATCAATGACAGACATCAAATTTAATTAATTACTGAGATTTGAACGGATGAAGTGCGCGCTTATTAGCGCGCGTCATCCCACGCTCATTTTGTTGCCAGGTGATTTAAGGGTAGTAGATATTAAAAAAATTGAATTTTGAAAAATGGATTGCATAGATAAAACATGTAAAATGATCATATATCAATGACAGAAATCAAATTTAATTAATTACTGAGATATGAACCGCCGTAATTAAATACATACTAAACCACTTACTAAAGTGTTCCCGTATTTCAAAATAATTCTGTTGTATTGTAATAGCACAGTGATAGAGCAGTTGCTTCGCAGTCTGCGATCGACATCTTGATTTTGTGCTCCGTACAATTAATTAATAATTTACCGGAAAAAAGTGGAATTAATTGTTGAAAAGTGTCAGAAAACCTTAAAATAATTAAAAGTAGCTGAAAAGAAGTGTTTTTAGCCCCGGGGGAGCCCGGAGGCCCTCAGAAAAAGTGTTTGAAATTTGACAACTGTCAAACATAACCTCAATCTGAAATTAATTAAATTCATATTTAATTGTCAATTTATTTCGGATATTTAACAAAGAAAATAGTAAATAATTACTAAAAATGGTTGACGAGAAGGCAAATGGAACCCCACCACCCCCGCAAGTGAGTAATAGAATATTAAAACGAAAATTATTAATTGAACCTAACCTGACGGGTGCAAAAAGGAGTGTAAATGTTCCCACTCAGAATCGATTCGAGGTGCTCACACCGATGAACACCGATGATAATCCGATTGTGGGTGAGAAAATTACCCCCCAAACGGCTAATCCTTCAATTCCTTTAATTCCTAAATCTAATTCGTCAGCGCCTACTAATATAAATAAACCGCCTGCTAGTTTAAATAAACCGCCTCCTATTATTTTACATACTCAATTGGACAATTTAAAAGAGCTGTTTTCATTTATCAAAAATAATAGTAATGATAAATTTTTTATTAAACACGGCTTTAATAATAGAATTTCAGTACAAACTAGTACCATGTCTGACTTTAGGCTATTAAAAGAAGCATTTAAAAATGAAGAATTAGAATTTCACACATTTACACAAAAAAGTGAAAAAACTCACAGTTTTGTTATGCTTGGGCTTCAGGTCGACCTTAAAGCAGATGAAATTAAAACTGAATTTTCAGAATCATATGAAATAGATATTTTAAACTGCATGAAAATGCAAAATAAATCTATTTATATCTTAACAACAAGTAATAAAATTACTTTAAAGGAATTGAGCGATAAAGTCCGTTATATATACCACACGTCGGTTACTTTTGAGAGATATTTTAATAAAAAGCTCATAAGCCAATGTCATCGATGTCAAGAGTGGGGTCATGCCACGTCAAATTGTTTTGTGAATGCACGATGCTTGAAATGTGCCGGCAATCATTTAACCCATACCTGCACCAAAACTAAAGATGAAAATGCCACGTGCGCTAATTGCAACGGGCCGCACCCAGCCAATTCGATCAACTGTCTCGTCTACCAAAAAAGGATAGATGGCATACAAAAATCCAGGCAGTCCAAAGGATTATCAACTTCAGGACGACAGCAACAGCAGCAACCTATTAAATATGTAGCAGCGCCGCAGCCCGCAGTGAACGCTTGGGCAACAAAAATAAATCAGTATGCCGCAGCATCACAAACACAGCAGAGCCAGCAACCTCAACAATATGTGGAACAGAACCAGAAGCAGTTTTTAAGCAACCAGCAGTCGCAGCAGTTTCCAAGCAACCAGCAGTCGCAGCAGTTTAGAAGCAACCAACAGTCGCAGCAACAACATCAGCAGCAGCGTCCCTCCCAAAGTAATAAATCATTTTTTGTTCCCAGACAATGATGATTATAATAATGTGATGGGGGAAATTAATAGACTAAAAGGAATGGTGAACCTATCGAGAATGTTCAGTTTGTTAAAAGAAATGAACGATCGGCTAGAGTGTTGTCGCTCAGAAGCTGACAAGTTTCAAACCATCTTATCATTTATGTCACAATTGGACTAAATGGCTGATACACTGAACATTTTCGAATGGAACGCCAACAGTGTGAAAACAAAGGTTGGTGAACTTATAGAATTTCTTACAAGGACAGAAGTAGATGTTTTAATAATTACGGAGACAAAATTAGATCCCAGTATTAAATTTAAAATTAAAGGCTACCAAGTCGAAAGACAAGACCGTAACATTGCAGGTGGTGGGGTGGCTCTGCTTGTAAGAAATTCGATCAGTTTTATGCGCATAAATTGTGATAGCAATTTGGAACATATCGCAATACGATTGGAAGATGGATTAACGCTGGTAGGTGTGTACAATCGACCAAATTACCACTTCAATGAGGAAGATGTTCTAAATCTTTTAGACAGAGGAAATAGAGTTTTACTCATTGGAGATTTAAACGCACGACACAGCACCTGGAACTGTCACCTCAACAACCCCAATGGTACATGTTTATACAACATGTCCATTGCACATAACCTACACATCATGCATCCACCTTCACACACACACTACCCACCTAATGGAATGACACCTACGACAATAGATTTGGCAATCAATAAAAACGTGACAAATATAACAGATTTGAAAACAGTAGACGAACTGAGCTCGGATCATACACTAATAACATGCACACTATACAACACAATTAACAGACAAAGACAGATTGTACAGAAACCCGATTACAAGAGTGCCAATTGGCCTCTCTTTAGGAGGATTCTAAACAGAGACGTTATTGTAGACAGAAACATTAACAGCCCCGACGAAATTGACAGACAAGTTGAAAATTTGACAAAAACTATACAAAAAGCTCTGAAAAAGAGCGTAAAAATGAAAACTATAGACCTTCTGGCAGACAGACTACCTCAAGACATTATTGACAAAATTCAAAATAGAAATAGAGTTCGTAAAATTTGGCAAAGGACCGGAGATAGGACTGAAAAAGATAACATGACAAATTTGAACAGACAAATTAAATTTGACATTAAAGAATTCAGAAACAAATCTTGGAACGACAGAATTGAAAGACTTTCACACAGAGACAACTCGATCTGGGCCCTGGTGAAGTCGATCAAACGAAAATTAATGACGATACCGACACTGACAAGTGAAGATGGCATTACTACCGCCTTCACTGACGTTGACAAAGCAGAAATGCTAGGGGCGACATTAGAGAAAATACACGTTTTAGACGATGACGAGACCGACGAACAAAAAGAAATCACTGTAAGAGTGGAACGTTTCCTGTCAGAATATCAACCTATTCAGGATGAAATATCTTTGACAAGTCCCAAAGAGGTTAGAGAAGTGATAAGAAAACTACCATCATTAAAAGCAGCAGGACACGACAATATACAGAACATTACACTAAAACACATCACACGAAAAACACTGGTACAACTGCATTACATAATAAACGGGATCATTACGTTGGGTTATTTTCCAAAACTGTGGAAAATAGCTCAAGTGATGCCCATTCACAAAACTAAACAATCACCTACTTCGCCCGACTCATATCGTCCAATATCACTACTCACGACATTAAGTAAACTGACGGAAAAAATCATAATAAAAAGACTGGATACATTCGAATCGGACAACAAACTGACGACCGATAATCAATTTGGTTTTAGAAGCGGACATGGGACGGTTCAGCAAATTGCTAGAATCGTCAACGACATTCAAATTAGCTACAACAAAGACAAAGTGACTGACATGGTTCTGCTCGACGTCAAGAAAGCTTTTGACCGAGTATGGACAGACGGACTAATCCATAAAATGGTGACACAACACTACCCACAATACTTGACCAAACTTGTACACAATTATTTAACAGGCAGGCAGTTCCAGGTAAAAGTAAATGACACTCTTTCCTCCTTAAGAACTATAGTTGCTGGTGTGCCGCAAGGCTCAATATTAGCCCCAAAACTTTTCAATATTTACATAAACGACATACCTGTCTTTGAAAAGACAAATCTTGCATTGTACGCAGACGATACTGCGATTTACTCAAGCTCTTTCTACGCAATGGCCGCACAAAAACAAAACCAAATACACCTAAACACGCTGCAAAAATTCTTCAAATTTTGGAAAATACAAATTAACACTAACAAATCAGAGCGAATAATTTTTACACGTAAATTCACAAATATTAAAACATTTACAAACACCAAACTCGACCAAGATACTATACCGACGAAGCAGCACGTCAAGTATCTGGGAGTCTATCTAGACTCTCGTCTAAATTATCATAAACACCTCACTCACACAATAGACAAAACAAACCAGGCCATCAAACACATATATCCATTCATAAACAAAAACAGCTCACTTTCATCAGACACCAAAATTCATCTTTTCAAAACAATCATTAGACCGGCTTTGACTTATGCAGCTCCAGTTTGGTGCTGCGTAGGCAAGACCAACCTAAATAAGTTACAGATAATGCAAAATAAATGTCTTAGAATGGCGCTACGAAAAGACAGGTATGTCAAAATTACTGATTTGCACCAAGAGGCAAAAGTACCACTAATTTCGGACCACATCCTAGAAAATTCTCAAAACTTTTATAAATTTAAACTCGACAACAACGCTCTTCTCACAGGATTAACCAGTATAAGAGCGCACAACAAACCTTTCCGACTGAAACACAGGCTCAGCTACCAGTGTCTTCCAATCTTTAACCAACATGATTGAACCTGTTATATCATATTTGTATCATACTTGTATCATATTTGTATCATATTTGTAGTATTGTACAAAACTGTTTTTAACTTGTAAATAGTAGGTTAGGTTAGTTTTTTAGGTAAAATTTGTTAAAATTTGTTACCGTTGTTTATGCGGAACATTTAATTGTACCAAAACCATAATAATTTAAAATGTTTATAACCTGTGTGAATGAAGAATGAAAGATTAATAAATGTAAGAATGAGAGAAGAATGAATGTGAGTCTGAATGGACGAAATGTATATAGTAATTATCACAATTGTTTATTTATTATGTTGATTGTATACCGATTGTTGTAGTTTCTTAAAACATGAAACAATCTTAACCTGAAATGTACACCAAAAACCCTGTTTTATGTATAAATTTAAAAATTTTCAATAAACGTCTAAACGCAGAAACGCAGTCTGAAGGTCTAGTGTTCGATCCCCGAGTAAAAAAAAAACTTTTTTTTTAATTAATCAATTTTAAACATTTTTACAATGAATTTTATGTAATTATTTTAACTGTAAAATTGATACAATTAAATTGCATGATTTACTATTAAAATTTTTTAATTGTTTAAAAATCATAAAACGCCATTTTTTGTTGCCGGGTGATTTAAGGATAATTAATATCGATAAAAATGAATTTTGAAAAGTGTAATTGATAGCTAACACATGTAGAATGATTATATATCTAGAATCAAGTTTTTAAATTGTTCTGAGATATCGATCGTTAGATATTTTTGTTTGCCGTGCAATAGTGACCACCACCTTTTAACAATTTTAAAGTTTTACACAATTACACAACGCAACTTTAACACTAATCAAATTTAAACTATTCATTTAATAAAGATTAAATAATTTTTAAAAAAATTATAATAATGTAAAAAAAAATAAACTTGAGCCAGGATAACGAACTCGAGACAGCTGGATGAGAGGCAACGGCTCTACCACTGTGCTATTACAATACAACAAAATTATTTTAAAATACGGGAACACTTTAGTAAGTGGTTTAGTATGTATTTAATTACGGCGATTCATATCTTAGTAATTAATTAAATTTGATTTGTGTCATTGATATATGATCATTTTACATGTTTTATCTATGGAATCCATCTTTCAAAATTCCATTTTTTCAATATCTACTACCCTTAAATTACCTGGCAACAAAAGTAGCGACAGTTTTATATTAGCGAGCACTTTATCGGTTCATATCTCGGTAATTAATTAAATCTGATTTGTGTCATCGACATATGTTTAAGGTACTTGTTTTATCATTCAAAATTGATTTTCAAATTTAAAATAAATTGATAAATAACCGAATTAACACTTGTTTGTCTATTTACTTGAATTAGTCTAATCTCGGTAATTAATTATTTTAAAGATCTGTCATTTCGGCGCGTGCAATCTATGTGAAAAACTATTTAAATGCCGTATTCAGAACTTAGATTTGACCTTGGGTAAGAGCTGTGCTAAACAATTACTGTTAATTAATAAAATACTCAATTAGTTAGTTAATGCTCATTAATTATTGCTTGCATTTGCTATAGAAGTATGTGTTTTTTTCTTGCCGATCTAACGGTGTATTTATAATTGACCTAGCTCTCATAATAAGGGAGATAATGCCTTTTTTCTGAGAGTATATTTGTTGCTAGGTTTTTTAAAATTTGTTTCCAACTTCGCAGCAGTAAAATAAACACTAAAATCTATAAATAAAAATTGACTAAACTACATTTAATGAAAATTAATTAAACTACATTTACATACTAAAATTCTAAAGTTACACAAATTTAAATCACTAATGGTCCTCTGTCTATATACGATTTAATATAGATCAAAGATCCTCAGCATATTCTGGTGGCTCAAAATAGAAAAAAAACTGCGGATACGAATGAGGGCAGAAACACGGACAAGGACAAAGATATGAAGAGGGACTAAAGATATTTTATTTTTGTTCTTTTTTAATTTTTTAAATGGTTTATGTCGGTATGAAATTAATTTACTATGACTATTTCCCTCCCGTCATCCGTCCATCAAAGCAACCAATCACATTTAGCAAATATCATAAATTTGACCAATCACGTACGAATTTAGCGACAATTTTTGTTATTGTGATATTGTCAGTAATGACGTAAAAATTGTCGCTGTAATTTGTTCAATGTAAAAATTTAATTTATCTATGCAAAATTAACATTAGCTGTTAATCATTATAATTAATTTAATAATTTCAATTACAATTAAAAAATGATTTTATGTATATTAAACATTATATTTCATATAAAGTTAAAAATGAATAATATAATTTTATATGAAAATAAATTAAAATTCAAAAAGTACGGGAATCCAATTTCTATGTGCGTCCCATTTATATTATTGGGGCTCGCTCGGAGTTGACCTTGAATCATAAAAAAGGTTTGCACTGGCAAGTAAGTTTGAATAAGGCGACCGGGGTGTATATCCGCCGGCTGACAACAAGAGCACAAGCTCCGATAGTAACGCCATCAGTGCAAAAATGCTTAAACTGCTAAATATGTTTGTACGTATATGAAATGCACGTATGAATAAGAAGTTGTATAGTAACTCAATTATTAACAGCTTAAAATTCTTGAAAAGTTCAATTTATTTTTTTCAATAATTTGTTAAAACGGGTCTAGTATGAGCAAATATGAAAATATATACTGGTTTCTACAGCATATAAGCATGACTTCCATATAATTTCGAGACAAAAGATTGAATAATTATTATGTTATTGCGATAAAAAGAATCGGCAAATTTACAGTTATTTTGTTATTAAATTGATACAATATAAATTACTATTTCAAAATAAAAATTAGTGCAAGTCATTCGCATTGCTTTCTACTTTCAATATATTTTTATTTCAATAAAATCTGTTCATGAATAGCGCAAATATATAGGTTTTAGTTGGACTGAAATTTACATTAAACCGAACATACGAGACGATACGAGGATCCAAGCCTTAAAGTAATAAATTTATCGGCATCTTAATGTACTGTTTTATAATCTATTTTTGAATAATTTGCTATGATAATTTGTAAATACACTTCTATTACTAACACGTGTTAAAAATAAAAGTTCATTCAAATACATAGCGCCCGTCACTGATTTATTATATGGCCGTAAAAAAAAAGTTTTTTTCTTGGTCCTCCTTTTAAAAGTTTATTTCTGTTGAACTTGTTTTGTTATAATGCTTAAAAATTTCATTCTTGAATATTATAATGCTGTATTATCATGGAACTTGTATGCTGATGATTACTTATTTAATCGTTCTTGATTTTAAAATTTTAATTAATTTATCAGGTACTTTAAAACGTCTAGATATTATTATGCAAAGCTCACTTTTTAAATACATATAAAACTTATGGGAGGAATGCGATTTTACGCGACAGGAATGAACAGCATTCAACTAGCCACAAATATAATGGGCAATGTGAATTAAAAACTAGCATTAGCTTAAACTAGCAATATCTTCAATTTTAGTGAATAAAACATCAGCTAAAGCTATTGCTAAATAGTAATAGCTTTTGCTTTTAGTTCTTACTTGTTTTTTCAGCTATTGCTTAAAACCGTGTGAATAAAACGCAGCAACTACTTAATTTTATTAGTTAAAGCTAGTAATTTGTCAAGCGTGGTCGTCGTTGGCTTGAGACGCTTATTTACGTGCAACGGCTGAATTTTTAAATGTGCGTGCTCGTAAATATTATTCAAAACGATCTTACTGTCGAAGTTGAGAATATAAAAAATTATATAGATTTTTTGAACATAATGTAGAGTGTTTAGCTGAACATTTTTTGGGTAATTGAAATGATGAAAAACGAGGTGGTGCTTTAAGTGCTAAACAAAAAGTGCAAATATTTCTACGTTTCGTGAGCAATCCTGGATTTCAAATAGGAATTGCAAAAGATGAAGAACAACTTTGTGCAAAATAGTTAATTTTATGCTATCAAAAATTGTGGACAAAGCACATATTTCGATAAAATTTCCTACAGAAATAGATGATATTGATAAAGCACAATTGAATTGGTCAAATAAATATCAATTTTCTCTTGTAATCGGTGCAATTGATTGCACACACGTCAAAATCCAGAAACCAAGTCATCATGGTGATGAATACTGCAACCGTAAAGGCATCAATGTTCAAGCAACATGTAATGCCACGGAAGAGTTTATATGATAGCTAACATTAAAAATACTAACCTGGAATTTTATTAAAAACAGGATTATCTCCCTTATCCATCAGTTCCATAAGACGTTTTTCTCAATTTTTAAAAATAATTTTTCTGTTGCCTGTAGCTAATTTGTCAGTTTTCTTTTTCATTTCGGTTTTCATATTTTGAATTTTTTTCTTTATTAGTTTAGTAGATATTTGTTTTCTGAATGTTATTATATAGCCGTTTACAACTTTTAGAACAGCATTCTCTTTAGCCTCCTTAATTTTAGGCATTTGTGATTTATTAAATAAAATTTTATGATTTGTTAATAATTGCACAAATTTATTATTTATATTATTTTCTTTTGCATCACTGTTATTAATATCATCATCTGACGACATAATTACTTCATCTGAAGACATATTTATAGCAAGCAAGTTAGACATAATAATATAAAACTAATGAGAGAAAGAGAATGCAATTTTACGCGACAGGAATGAACAGGATTCAACTAGCCACGTATTTACAAATTTATATAGCTAAAGCTTAAATTTTCCAGCATTTACTACCTAGCACAAGCAAAAGGTTATTTACTGTATTTAAAGCAAATGCTAGAACCACAGAATATCCAATATGGCTAGAACTAGGAGAGTTGACTAGGATGCTAAAGCTAGTGCTAGAACTGAATGCTAGAAGCGTTAGCTTAATTTTAATTCACACCACCCATATCCTATTTGCTTTTTAACAGATATTATTAATGTGACTAAAAAACGTTAGATTGTTATCAAAAGTTACACCTATATCGTTAATTTCAGATTAAATTTTTAATTTCTCTGAATTGATATTCTTTTAGCAATTGCACTCCTATTAAACCAATCAAACCTGTCTCAACATGTAGGGATGTGGTTTTTTATTTATCAATTGATTGCTACAGCCATGTCAGCGCAATTTGTATAATCAGATGGTTTATTATAAAAAAAAGTTTTTTTTTAATACAGATAATTTTTGTTATGTACGTACACTCCATACATATAAAATTACTTAATTAAAGTACTGTTTTGTTTAATCATTTTTTGCATACTTGTGAAAATAGTATATAGTTGGTTATAATAATAAATAATACTAGTATGTTTTGTGGTGTTACGATTTTATTAATGCAACATGCTTCGACAATGAGAAATTGTCATCTTCAGGCTATTAATACATTATTTATAGTAATTAAAGTTTTTTTTTTTTAATTAAAAAAAAAGAGATTGACGCACATTTTTCTAAATTTAGCGTAAGTTGATTAAGCTCACACCATTCCACTAAACTATTAAAGTCAGCTTAAAAATTAATGTAGTATGACTGATTATTGACTACATTATACTGTTTTAAATCGTCCGCAAAAAGTTTTTGCCAATATCATTTATAAAAAGCAAAAACAATATTGGTCTATAATGAGAACCTTGAGGCACCCTTGAAGTTACATCTATAAAAAAAGAAATAAAATTACTTATTTTAACAAATTGTTTTCTTTTATTTAACATATTTATTTATAAATAATAAAATATTCTACTATACAATTATTTATTTATGGCAAACATGTTTCGCAAACTTATTTGCATTTTTAATGCCATATTTATGATTAATAAATTATTTAAAATTTGTTTTTTCCCGCTACCCAGATTTCCTGTTTTAAATTTAAATTTGTTTTTTTCCCGCTAACTAAGATTTCCTGTTTTTTTGTTGACTTAATTTTTTTCACATTTTTTGATAGTTTGTAATTTTTTAGAATTGTATTAAAAAAAAAACTTAAGGTACCTTTTTTTTTCAAAGTTGTTCAAAGAATATTTTTTCTTAGCTAAACATTGTGAGATATCTCAAAGCGCAGTGCACGGCACTTTCTAAAATTTTTTGTACATGTTTTTATTCATATTAAAAAAATACTCGTCTTTTTTTTAAACTGTTTTTTAAAGTTCTGGAAACTTTTCAAAAATAAAGGAAAAAAGTTTTGGCTGTAAAAACTTATTCTTTGAACATTAAAAAAAATGCAATCTTAAGAAGTTGCAAACAATCAAAAAATTTAAAAAACGAAAAAATCAATTTATTTTAAATTTTGATTGCTTGGATATAGCTCACTAAAAGAATTCATGTAGAGAAAAGCAGTTTCAGTAGTTTGAGCACTAGTACACAACCTCCTTTAAAAAAAATTAAAAAAACGCTAAATTTAATCATAAAACATTAAAATAGTTTCATATAGAATCAAAATAAGGCCATAATTTTTTTAAAAACGTAAAATATAACAAGTTCTAGTGGTTTAAAATAATGAATTAAAAAGTGTAAAAAACTTTTTTTAATTTTAAATTAAACAAAACCTGCTAAAAATACAAAATTTTATTCATAAAATTGAAATTTTAAAACACTGTTAAAAAGCATCTAAATACAGCAATAAATTGTTGAAAAGTGTAAACATTCTACGCGTAAAATGTCAAAAATTGCAAAATCCGTTTTTGAAACATCAAAATATTGTTAAAAAACTTCAATATCAGATCTTAAACTTAAATATAAAATTATAATTTTTTAAAAATTGCAAAATACGACTATAGTATAATTAAATATTGTCAAAATGCACTGAATTTGGGCCGTAAACTGCTAAAAATTCAAAGTTCTTATTATGAAATGTCATAACTAGCAAATTTCAGTCTTAAAACATCAAAATATTGTCAGAAAAACCCAAAACCCGGTTAAAACTGTTAAAAATTGTAAACTTTTACTCATAAAATGTGAAAAATTGCAAAATCCGGCTTTGATACATCAAAATATTGTTAGAAATCTCCAACATATGGCAATAAACTAATAAAAAGTGTAAAAAGTTTTATAAAATTGAGCAATAAAGCTCCAAAATCTTGCCATAAGCTGTTTAAAAATGTTAGAAAAAAGATTATAAAACTTTAAATAAAGCAAAATCCGGCTATGAAGTACTTAGTAAATAATAAAAGTATATTTTTTATTTTATAAATATGTAGCTATAAATATAATATAAAAACACACTAATGCATAATAATTAATTACAAGCTGTTACTTGACGATACTGATAGAAAAAGACATAAAAATATTTTTAGTTTTAAAATTATTTTTTCTTATTAAACTTGTTGGTGTTTCACAATTTTTTTTTCCGGAAATTCAAAACTTGATTTCCATATGTTAGTTAAATAGAAACAATTATTGCTTAACACATTGCGGTTTTTTTCTTAATTAAGGTTGTGTTAGCCGAGAAATTCAATTAACTAGTTTAGCTGAATTGTACATTTTCCGTTTTTGAACCAATCTCCCTTTAGATATCTTATTTTTTTTATAGTTAAATAGACACAATTATTAGCAAAAGCATTGCGAATTCTTCCTCAAATAAGGTTTTGTTAGCCGAAAAACTGAATCATTTATTTTAGCTATATTTTACATTTTCCGTTTTTGAACCAATCTTATAAATAAGGTTGTGTCAATAAAAAAAATGAATTATTTATTTTAGCTATATTTTACATTTTCCGTTTTTGAACCAATCTCCCTTGAGATATTCGGAAAATTGAAATTATATTTTTATTTATTAGTTAAATAGAAACAATTATTAGCAAAAGCATTTTGGATCCGTTCATAAATAAGGTTTTGTCAGCCAAAAAACTGAATTATTTATTTTAGCTATATTTTACATTTTCCGATTTTGAACCAATCTCCCCTGAGATATCCGGAAAACTAAAATTAAATTTCCATTTATTAGTTGAATAGAAACATGTATTAACAAAAACATTCCGGATCCGTTCATAAATAAGGTGTTGTCAGTCAAAATTTGAATAATTTATTTTAGTTATATTTTACATATTCCGTTTTTAAACCAATCTCTCCTGAGATATCCGGAACACTGAAATTGAATTTCTATTTATTAGTTAAATAGAAACAAGTATTAGCAAAAACATTGCGGATCTGCTTACAAAAAAGGTTGTGTCATCCAAAAAACTGAATAATTTATTTTAGATATATTTTACATTTTCCGTTTTTAAACCAATCTCCCCTGAGATATCCGGAAAATTGAAATTATATTTCCATTTATTAGTTAAATAGAAACAATTATTAGCAAAAACATTGCGGATCTTTTTATAAATAAGGTTGTGTTAGCCGAAAAACAGAATAGTTTATTTTAGCTATATTTTACATATTCCGTTTTTAAACAAATCTTTTTCGGATATCCGAAAGTTTATAATTTAATTATTATTGGTTAATTAAATACTTTTCAACTTAAGCACCTTAAATTAAATAATTAGTCAAATTATTTAGATTTTCCTCATAAATAAGCGCAATAAAAAGTTTTTTTATTGATTTTTAGAAATTCAAAAGTTTATTTCTTTTTGTTAAATAATAAGAAATAAATATATGTAAAAGCATTTGAAAGCTACAAATTATTTGTTATGTAAAAATATTGAACGCTTTTTTAATATTATATTTATAATTTAATATCACCCTTTTATACTTGCTACTTGACCAGCGGCTTTTTTGACATGACTAAAGGCAACAAGTGTTGACTGACCTTTTCTGAATCCGTGTTCTTGCTGAGGTCTCCATTCCCATCTAATATCTATATAAGTTTCTTGGTGAAGATGTGCTCATAAAGCTTTTCCAGTGAGTTCAGTACGCAAATGGGTCAAAATGATTTGGTAGGTTTCTCGATTATTACTAGTTTTGCCACTTGCCAAGTGTATTTTGTTTTTTGTACATTTTGGTGTCATTGGTGTTCTTATCTCCTTTCATGTTGTTTTGTCTTGGTATGGAAATAAAAAATTGATAAAGTTAATTTTATATCTTTTGCCTTGTTCACAGTGTTTCTCTTTCTTGTGGTGTTTCTTGAGCTTTTGTCATTTATTCTCGTTGCAGTCTTTTTGACTTTTATACAGCATCTTTTTTTGTTTGCGACATCTTCACTCCACCAATGCATTTGTATGTAGTTTGACTTTTTAGTGTCCTTTTGCAAGTTTTAATTTTAGTTTACTTAAGATTGTCAACGCTGTGAATCATTCCTCTTGTGTTTTGGTCTAAGTTTGCAAGTAATTTCTTCTTTTAGCCACTGCGGGAAAACCAATCTATTTTTTTTTCTCTATCTTGTCTTTGTCTTCCTGGGGTCGGTTTCTATATTTGTGTTTATTTGGTTACTCAAATTCTCTTCCTCACTTAAGTACCAGTTTCTAATTTTTATTACCATCTTAGTCGAGCATAAAGTGACGTCTATGAATGATTTTAACTCATACTTTCTTAAATTTTTGTTTCGCTTCTTCCTTCTTGCTTTTGATCATTAATTTAATGTTACTATCCTTTGTGGTATTTATGTATTGTTATTTTGAGTCTTTTTTTATCTCAGATACTCAATATGGATTTTGATCAAATCGACAACAGATCTTCTGACCTATATTAGTCACAAATGGAATTCGACTTTAGACAAGCAAGGAGAAAATTTTGCAGTAGCTCTAGTCATTTCCAAAACGTTTGATAGGGTATGGCATTCTAATCTTGTCAACAAGTTTCATTGTATAGGTTTTGATAAAAAAAAAAACTGTAAATCTCATCAATAGTTTTCTTGACAATAAAAAAATTATAGTTAGAATTGATGGTTTTAACTCTGACCGTAAAATTATAAATGTTGGTGTTTCTCAAGGTTTAGCTCTTTTGCCAACTTTATTTTTGATTTATATTAATGAACTTCTTCAAATAACTAAAAGTCCTACTCATAGTTTTGAAGATGATAGCATCCTTCATACTTTCCAAAGACCATATCGACAAATACGGCAGAGCGTCTTGAAATTTTTAGGTTATAAACTG